>OY728147.1:170949930-175749930 GCA_963277665.1 Viscum album | reverse complement strand
TCTTGAGTTTATTGGTTGAGTCAACCAATACTAGTGTTAAAGATGTGAATGGATTTCCTATCTTCAAATAAACTAAATATGAGTGACCTTAAGGATTAAAAGGTACGATAAACAAGTGTTCGTAGAGTATAGGATCTTCTACTATATATAATTAATAAGGCCAATGAGGAGAAGGATATAGTTAGGTAAGGGGTATCCAAATACATCTATATAGAGATACATGATAATATGGTATACTCCATACTCAGGGTGGATTCATCAGTATAAAGTATGAAACCAAAGGAATCACTTATTCCTTTGAAAATCATTGGGTTTTGGAAGAAAATTGAAAACCTAGGGATACAAATCCAAAGTTTCATTTTTAAGGATTTTTGACCCTTATTAAAGTCCAAATACTAGCAGAAAAGAAAGAACCTACTCCTTTTTTATATAGGAAATTCTCTATCCTAGTCCCTGATGAAGTCAATCATATAGATGGGATAAATGGAAAAAGAATTTTGATTTAAAATGGAAATAGAAGTGGGGTCATCAAGGTAGTGAGGTTATATAAGAATGTGGTCTCCCCATTGAGAGCTATTGCAATCAAAATATCTAGATCAATCTACTGGAATATCAAAGGCAAATTGAAGTGGATAAGAAGAATAAGATGAAACTGTGGAATAAAAGGACAAAGTATAGAAGGGATATTCCTGATGAAGAGTAGAGCAATAATGTCAAATTTAAAATACACCCATAATGTTGGTGAATCCTTAAAATAATTAGACAAAAAAAATTTACATGCTCCAATAAATCAAAAATTCCAACTGGGTGTGGGTACATGAAAAGAATTTGATGAGAGGGGATATATTCTAGCACACATGTCAATTTCCACCTAAAATATCTCCTCATGATCACTCATCATCTATATTAACTAAAGAAACTATCATCCCTTTGAATAACACATAATCCTCAAGATATGATCTCAGATATTCTGGTCGGTGTTTCACCTTTCGATATTAGAGTAATTTGGCTACTATATAAGGGATTTTTATCTAGTATACATTATATTGTAAAAGACAGACCCCTCGTCACTGAAGTTACACTATTTTTTTATTTGACATCTTATATCTATTGAATATAAATCATTCTATTACATAATTTTCTTCCACTACATAATTTTATTAGATGATCTTCCTGACCCTATTAGTATGCACCCCTCTCATAGTACCAACCTTCTATAATAGAAGCATCTACCCGATATGTCATACCAAATTATAAATTATATAGTCTTGGCATAAGGTGTCATTATCTTAATCCCAATCGCTTTAAATTCATTAAATATATCAAAATCATAAAAAACCGTTTATAATAAAATCAACCCTTTTAACAAATTTAAAAACAATTTATCCCAAATAACTTATTATGAGAGTGATTTTTTTCATTTATCTCAATCATATAATATTTTAATGTATACCCATAAGTCCATATAGATTAATTAAATACTAAGTAGCCTATTAATTCATTATTAAGTAATTATTTGAGGATTTTAATTAGTTCAGAATAACATTAAATTATAATTTTCCATGATCCAAATTAATTAATTATTTATTATTTAAAGTTTTAATTTTTTTATTAAATATTAATGAGTAGCTATTATTGAATATAATACCAACCACATAAAAATAAACTGGAAAAATTATATAAAAAATATGAATATGAAAATTTTCATAACACATAATGAGGTTTCTTGATCAAAAAAACATAAATATTTCATAATTTTAGAAGAATATCTGATACATTTCACAACAATACACACCTCAAAACCATATCTTTTTGTGTATTTGAATAATAGACACATATTCAACTAATTTGAGGAAAAATTTTAAAAATATACAAGAAATTTTCCCTCCCATGGAACCCTTATTAGAAATATATTATTTAATACCTTTTTTATAACATGGGGAAATAGAAACATAAGAAATAGTGAAGTCATATTCTCAATAACAGAAAATATAAGAGATATCATTTCTTTATTATATACAATAATAAGATAAGATTAAGGTTATTATATCATGTTTATAACATAAAAATTTAAAACTCAATTGGTCAAAGATCATAAATCATGATTTATGGTATAAATATTCATCATTTCAAAATACATATGTCAGAAGAATGAAGAATCATCATTAATCAATTATGATCCATGAGAGTATATCAATAGGATAAGAAAATTTCATGGGAATTTTTGAACAATAATAATCACATAAAATCATTTCATTAGTGAAGATTTACTTACAAGATATCATAGTGTATAAATTCTTATAGTGGATTAGGTTTACTCTATATTCCTTCATTTCCATAGTCAAGGTTCACTACCAATTATATCATAGTAAGCAAATTCTTGTACAGAACTGAGTTCACTCCCTATTAAAATCCATATTATCTCATGATATATAATTTATTAGAAAAATAATTTTATCTATTAAATTTATCCACCATTCATTTAATGAAAATCATAAATATGTGTTCTATAATATCATAAAAAAATTCATCAATTCCTCATATCATGACCCCTAGAAAATAAATGAGTTTCATAAAGTTTTTATCTTCACATAATCATATGAAATCTAATGAATGAACATGGATAGTATCATTATATCATATCCTCAGTGAATTATAAAGAAAATTAAAGGATATTTACATATATTGAAAATATCCTTAAAATAACTTTCAAAACGTTTTTGAAATCATTATAAAAGTGTATTTTTATTTTGATAAAATTATATGTAAAAATTAATAGAATATTTTAAAAATATTTATTTGGAAATTAACCATATATATTTGTAAATAAATATTCAAATAAAATAATCGTAATGATAGTGGGAAAATATTTTCATGTGTTAAACATTAAAACAAAGGTTCATTTCACACATTTGGTAAAAAGTACAAAATACCTCATTCAAAAAATGAAAAGAAGATTAATTTTAATAAAAATTGAAACTAAATTCAAAAATGGATTAAAATTTATTTAAATAATCATCTAATATCATAAAATAACATTCATTAAAACATTTTAAATTAAATATACATGAATCAAAAGTTCCATCGATGAAAGAGGAAATGTGGTAAAATTTTCTTAAAAACATCTTCATGAGTTTTTTAGTTAACAAAGAGAGGATAATGAAAAGAAAAAATTTAATACCCAAAAAATACTATAGGAAAATTAATTAAATGGGGTTTAAGAGATAAAGATAATGTAATTACCCAAAGTATATTCAATCCAAAAAAATCCCGATAAAAAATGAGATTACAACCTAAACCCTTACCTCAGGTCAAGAATTTCATCATACATGAAATAAGTTCCTATATATTTTGATTAAATTTATTATAAATACATTATAGTAAAATATTAATACATATATTACAAGTAATATTCCTTAAATATTTCATATTTCCCATTTATTAACAATTCATCATTAAAATCAACATTCTGGTGAAAACTGGTCAATTTTCCATACATGTTATAGTTTAATGGTTTTGATCCCTTCACCCCAGTCATGGATTAATTATCTATAGATTATTAATATTGTTATAATTATCACATTTATTCACTATATACTCTTTTATAACTATTCATATTAGGTGGTGAAGAAAAATGTATTATATTACTCTGTACAGACAATTCTCTGTATGTATGCATGATTAATGTTTTAATTTCCCAATGAGTGGAAATAAAGAAAGATAAAAAGTATTATATCATTTAAAATCTTTATAATATATAAAATATGATATATATTCCTTAATAAAATCCATATGACCTACTATATATAGAAGTCATGAAAAACTAATCGCATTGCTTCATGAAATGGGTAGTCCACACGTACACATCGATGGTGTTATCATTTATAATAGGTTGAAAAGAAGATAGAAAATAGATGTACCGTTATAATTAAAATATCTCAATATTTTAAAAATACTTATTTCACCATGTTATAATGATTATAGAATATTTTTTGGAGTTTATGTAAGAAAGAAACTCAAAATACATCGGTAAAGACAATTAACTCTTCTTTTTGCATCCTCCTTTGGCATACACCTTAAGCCTTCAAAGAATGATCTTTTTGAAAGAAAAAAAGATCTATCATATAGGGAGGTATTTTTTTAATGTTTTTTGGTATAAATTTCTGAGATATATGTATCAAAATGTGTGAAAGAGTTAGAGGGATATGACCTCCTTTTATAAGTGTGGTGAGTAGAAGACATATAAATAACTAAACCAATTTAAATATAATAAATTACTATTCATGTGAAAGTGGAAAAATAGAAAAATAGTTGAAGATAAGATAATTTAAGGTAAAAAATATTTATTAAATAAAATTTATACAATTTTATTTGACATTTTAAACCTTATCTTTTAGATTAACCTCTTTATTCACCCTTTTTAACATTAACTGAGGTAACAAAATTTTACCATTAGTTACTATTCATTATGAAAAAAATGAACATGGAATCATTAAAAAACAAACAAATTATTATTAAAAAATTTAATAAATTTTAATTCCTATAAGTGGCGGAATTTCATTTTAAAATAAGAATGGAAAAGGCAACGAAAATCATATTTAGATAATTGAATTTTAAACATTAAACTGAATATAATCCAATTTAGGTTATTTTAAAAACCATTAAATGAATGATAAATTATATTATTGAATATAATTTATTAAAATTTAAATAAACTAATTAGTCAATAGTAATCAATTTAATTCATTAAAATAAAAACCCATGGCGGGCATAAAAGTAGATTTTAGAAGAACAACTATTTTTTACCTTCAAATTCTTTTATTTTCATTTCAATCCAATTGATAACTAATTAATTCATTTTATAAATTTTTAAAAAATTATTTTCATAATTTTAGTAATCTATATTAATTTTTAAATAAAAAATATAAAAAAAACAATTCTCACAAACAAAACACTTTAGAATAGTTTTTTAGTATCAATAGTATTTCCTTAATTATTTAGAAATTATTTTAAAAAATTAAATTTCATTTAAATACTATATATTGTGAAATAGTTTTTAATGTATCCTAATTATCCACATAATTTTAGATTTTAATTCTTCGGAAACTATTAAGCGAATTTCATTATTTAAAGAGAAATATATTCTAAAATCTCAAGGTGTTACATTTAATGTGCCTCATTTCGTTTTGAGTAAATTAAGATCTACTTTATAAGGAAAGGTGGTGATTGGGACATTGCCAACAAAAAATTGTTTGTGAATTGGTCTGGAGGATTAGATTTCAATATCATCTCTCCCTATTAAGAAGGCATTTATTATCTACTTTTCGACTCTTTTAAATATTTAACCCTTGATTATGAATCCTTCCTTAATCAAAATACAAGAATCATTACCCTCGTGTTAGTGATCAATCATTCACACAAATAAATTTGAACATAAGTATAAATATATAAAAAAAATTATATATTGATAAGTCCATATGTATATATATTATAGGTTCTCCATCATTCATTTAGATGGTGAATATACTATGGTTTAAATCCACATGGTTAGTAACTCTTGGGATTATCACTATCCATGAACATAGTAGGTGGAATTGAGATTAGGACCAAGATATGAGATTATTACATATCCAAATGATGGTAATAAAAACCCATGTAGTTTAGTGATTCTGAATGGGACATGTCACACCTTTTAAGGTCTTGTGACAGTGATCGATGTTGTACCTTTTAAGATGGTGCAACTATGACCAGGTGAGCTTCCTTTTAAATTCATGGATATAGAACCTATGGGGTGCTAGGATTATCCATTAGAGAGGAGTACTATTTATCATGGTCAATAGAAATAAAATATGTCATATTTTGGGTTTCAGATTTTATGGTCATTCGATAGGACCAATTAGCACAATTTTACATCAAGTGGTGAGAAAAATGTTCTGAAACTTAATGTAAAGTAGCAATAAAATCTAGGGAAAATGATCCTATAAATAGTTAGTGTGAGAATTATGGATGGAAAACCATTTCTGATTTCTTATGTATGTTTTTAACTACAAAAGAGAGGGAATGGTTGGAATCGCTGTGCAAATAACCCTTTGGGGAATGGTTTCTGACAAGGAATATATCATGTTGAGGAAATGATGACTCATTTGTAATATAGACCATCAGGAAAGAATTAATTATGAGGAATACATCTTTTTTAGGATGGGTTTCATTGGGGGTATTCCCTAGTGAGGATGATTTTGGGTTTACATATGGGATTTCATTATGAAGACTAGTTGGTAATTACACTTAGTAAGACACCATTTTATCTTCATCACATAAAAACATGAATAATACTCCTTCATATGTTTTCCAGGTAATTTATCTCATGGTCATTGCATAAGGCATCCCTATATCACTATAAGTGTTATACCTGTATTTTCCACTAAAGGTTTAACTATCTCTTCACTATAGGTATCATTGGGTTATCACCACATGTATATTTCCATCATCACTAGAGGAATCCCTAGTCCATCAATAGAGGATTCCCTAGATCATCACCAAAGTCATCTTATACCCATCACTTAAGAAAATATGATTATGATAACCTCAATCTCATCACCCAATAAAGTTTTAGGTTATCTTATACTCATCATAAGGGGTTCTTACGTTAGTCACATAGGATAAAGCTATCTCTCCCTCGTGTGAGGACACGAGTACGCCCTTTCATAAAAAAATAAATAAAGGAATGATTAATCATATTATTCTAATTAAAAAAAATGTCGAGTCATCATATTCTCCTCACATGGGGAATGATATGATTATCACATAATGTGTCTAGTTTCATATTATTGTCACCTAATAATTTATTTCATGTTTAAGAGATATCGCTTACTGAGGGATAATGAGATGGTCATGAAATTGGGATTGACCATACTGATTCTTCCTGTGTATCCAATTGGTATAAGAATAAAAGTACATGAATTTTATGTTACATAGTTTAAAGTTGTGTGACATAACTTTACCATTTAATGTAATGTCATGAAATAAAGATTTTTTGTGATGCAATTTAATATCATAAAACTAGTACTACTATGAAATAGGTACATAACAATTGGTTAGTGTGAAAATTGGGTATAAGAAACCTTCTTTAGTTCATCCTAGAAGTTAGCAATTAATAAGACAAGGAATGGTTTGGGTGTAAACTTGGTAATAGGGCCTTCTATAATTGTCTACCACCTATCTATTAGTAACTAGATGAGTAATTAAGACTATAAAGGTTGGGTATTACACTCAGAAAGATTCCCATATATGATTTCCCGCCCTCCCATCTATTCATAAATAGTCAAAAAAATAAGGACTAGAATGTTTGGGATATAAAACAAGGTGCAGTTATATATATAGTGACCCATCCTACTTTCTATTTGTAACTAATTGAGGAAGGAAGTATATAAAGGTCAGGGTTAAGGCCCACCGAGAGTCTCATGTATGGTTATGGTATTTTGGGGATTTGACCTTAGTGAAATAATTCCAAGAAGGTAATTTGGGATGATTCAATCTAGATTGATGAACAAACTGAAATAAATTACAAGAGAGATTCATGGATATCTGTAATTAGGTTTCTTTTCATAGTTTCCATGAAGGAACTAATTGTTTTAGTGTCTGATATGATTTATAAGAGGCCTAAAATCACCTTAAGAACCCCAAACTTCCAAGAGAATGAGTTAGATACATAAGAAATATTTGTTTACAAAATATATGATTAAAATATACCCATGAATGGTTTTCCATGATCACCCTATGTGAGTTGTGTTCATTAGTACCCTTTATGAAGGGCGTCTTCCTGAAAGTCCTTCACAAAGGGTCACCCCTATAAAATTATTTCATGAAGGGACATTACATGGATTTCCTTGTGAATGAATTTGATAGATTTCCTAATTGGGTTTATTCTCTTGCTGACACCTGGTGTATTACTTGGGGTTTTTTTGAAATATTTTACAAATATGGTTAACCAATGATGGGTTCTTCTACAGAGACTCATGATACTAAAAAAAGTATATACATTATTTATTTTAGTGGTATTATTTATATGTGGTTTATTCATGGAAAATGAAGTTTCATGGTAAGAATACAACCATGGAGTATCCATATCTATTCGCCATAAAATAACTCTAGTTGTGAAAGGAGCATGCGACTATGAAGGAATCATAGTTGGATCTCTATGAGAAACTTTATTTGGGAAGGGGGGACACAATCATTAAATAATCCTCCTTATTTAATTCATGGATGAATTTATTCATGAATGGAGAATAAAATATAAAAATAATCTCATCAGCAATTCATGACTAACTTCTGAACATGATGGCTTCCCATAACTGCATAGCATCACTATGTCATGGAAAAAATGATAATCAACAATGAATGTTGTACATATATGTTAATGGATCTCTACAAAACATCAAAAATGTCACCTAACCATAATGTTCTAATGTGACCACAAATATTATATATAAACATAAAGTTATTTTGATAAAAAATCCTTCATAAGAATGTGGCATTTTTTATTATTTATCTTCATACTAAAAAGGAGGCCATCATAAAATGGAGATATCTTTTGATTCATAAGATCATTTTGTACCCATGGGTAGTTAATTTGAATCACATGAAAAAATTCCTCCATGCTACCCGGTTCCCCATTTAATTTTTTAAGGATAAAAAGTTCCTAAGAAACCCTAAAAATGAGTTTTATGGTTTCAAATCCTCTTTTCATTAGCAATGGATAAAATACATGGCTTACTCCTGTGAGGATAATATCACTCTTCTGTCATCATATTGGGATTTTTTTGAGTAATATCTATCCCTTGGTGTGTGATTAATTAGGTGGCATAGGGTGATCCCATTTGTATCTTATTCATTCAAAAGATTATTTTTTGCCCGTATATGACTTTGGATATCTAATGAGGTCTGTGTCATGGATTTCATGGACACATGAATTATACACATTATCAAATTCAAAAAAATAACATCCCTTAGAATTTTATATTTTGGGAAGGAAAAGAATATTATTATAATGTAATATAGTGAACTTTCTCATGTTTCTTGAACATTTGGTAATATTACGATTCTCACTCATGTGTGGGAGGATGTTCACCAAATAGGGGGGTCCCTACTCAGGTATTTTTTTAAAACAAATAGATGAACATTGACTCAAGATATTTTGGAACCCAAGAAGAGATATCATCTAAAGGATGTTGACATCCCAAAATAATGTTAATGGAGTAAATCTACACCTAAATTGTTGGGAATAAATTCTTGGATGGTAAGGGGTAATGAAATTAAAGTGGAATTTGTGGCAGGATTTGAGATAGGAGATTTGAGAATCACTATTTATCCAATGAGAATAGGGATCAAGAAACATGTAGTTCTTGGAAAAGTGTCTCTATGATGACCAGTCTTGTGTATAAGAAATAATATAATGGTAATTTCCTAGTTTAGAGTTATTAGAAAGTTACAATATGAAATGGTGAACCCCCACACTATAATCATTTAAAAATATATTTCCTATATATAAGAAAATCAAGTGATATGAAATAGACCACTATAAGTAGTTCTATGTCTTTCAATATGGCCAATATTCCTTCTAGATTAGGTTATTGGCATAAATACTATGTACCACCATATAGATCATCTTAACCAATATATTCAAGGAATGGAGGGGTGATCTAAATTGATCCTAGTTCAATGGGACCAATGAGCATTGATTTAATTTTTATATGGATGGATGGTGGATGCGGTAATCTTTATTCCTTTTGATTTCTCCATAACTTTTTCATAGGCATGTAATGGTAATGATTACTAAGACAGAACATAGTTTCCTTAGGTATCCATTTATTAGTTTTCAACATGACAAGGTTTGTGCATTTTCCATTTTCAAATACAGAATGTTTTTCTAAGTTATCTGTGGTGGATACCTAGACAGTCAAAACTCAACTATTTACGAAGATTCTCATTTCGTTTTTTTAACCTAGAGAGTATTGTGTCTTTTTACATAGGTAGATTATTGTAATTAAAGTCATATTAATGATTAATGGATTTTATGGTTGCACAAATTTGATTTAAATATGGGGAATTATACTTATTAATTTTAGAATTGTTAAAAATACATGAACAAAAATACAATACAAAAAATGTAGATAGTATTTATAACATCCCCATCCTAGTTTCCACTGTACCCAATGCCCTGATCTGGGTCACCACATGACATTTGGTGCACCTCTTCATACACCATGGGCTTTAGAAAAGAAGTAAGGGTCTAATAGAACATGCGAGGAGATTATACCCTATTTATAAAAGTAATCCTAAAAAATTAACAATAATAAATAAATGAAATATAATTACTAGTAATCATATATTACCAAAAATTTCCCAACCTTGGGTACAATACCAAAATAGAATAATAAATATGTTGTGTCATTTCCTATAATGAAAAGTTTTAAAAAACCACAAATAAAGAAAAACTGAAAAATCTCCAAAACAAGTTTCATCCCCAAGATTGGTCCCCTCCTCCATCCACATCACATGCCCAAATCAACCATCTAGAATACGTCTCACTCCCTTGGCCTGAACTAAAACCATGAAATCTTCTTCGATACCCCATGACAGCCTTACCAAGGTGTGGGTACAACTTGGTATGCCACCACCAACAATGTATAGAAAATACCTAGTCTAATTTTTTTTTATGGAATTTCTAAATTAATGAAAATATAAAAATAAAGGTAAATAAGGTTTCATTAGGTAACCACATTCACATAAACCATTTTCATCATTTTTCCCATGGGTTAGTAATTTTCATTCATTACCTAAAGACCTATATTGGTCAACTACAATGAAAAAGGGTATAATTGAAGTTCCATAAAATTCTTGGAAAACATTTCATAAATAATTACATTAAACTTACCTTGTAGCCTAAATCTAGGTAGTCTCATCCAATGCGACAATTATGGGAATAAAAACTCAGTCTGACTCCCCATCCAATGCATTATAGGGGTGGGGTTTAGGACCATAGTCCAACCTGACCCTAGGGCATAGAATCTCATGTCAATACCCCACATACCACCAAGCCATTTGCACATGCTTCTTTAACGAGTTACCATATATTCCATTTCCCAAACCATACTCCTTGAGTACACAAAAAATTAAAAATTCATAGTTTTATCAACACATAAATAATTTTTATGACTTAACCAATTAACACATTTACCATTTACAATTCATAACTTGTTAACACATTACCATTATACCGAATTCACCCTTTTTCTTTGTTACCAATTAAACACAATTGAAATCAATTTCCTTTCCCAATCCATGTTAAGAAACTATAAAAAATATCTTATATTTCCATTAGCAACGCATGTTATCATGCCAAAATTAAAATTAATAGGTTAAATATATTAAAACATTAAATTCATATTTAATAACAAAATACCAAGTTCATGAATACATAACTCCCCATGGATAGCCTCTAACCATTTATTTTTAAACTCAATACATCCCATGAGGATCATGAGGGGTTTAGTTAATTAATTAACCAATTAAAACCTCAATTATATCTGGGAAATCCCAGTAGATAGCACAAGGAAACCAAAACACAAATACATGCACATGAAAAAATCAAGACTACGATATATAACTTTTAGACCACCTAACTTGATTTCGAATATGAACACTAACATAACCATATATTTTTATTGACAGTCAAACACCCTTTGATTCCCCAACCTAATATCCAATAAAAAAAATATGGTTTTTGGATTTAGAAGAAGGGGAGAGATTCTACAAACCCTAATCCAAAAAATAGAGAAAATATGGAGTGTTAGAATCACCTGGAGATTTTCTCTACACCCAAAGGTGCTCTAAACAGCCTAGAAATGATATATAATTACCCTTGGGAAGATTAAGAGAAAACCCATATGATTATTGGATACTAGAGGACAAATGGGGATGAAATTAGGGTTAGGGTTCAATAATCCCAATGGTGTAAAAAGCTATAATCCCAAATTTTTAATGATGTGCATGGTTTGAAATTCATCCAATATATTTAATAGGTATGAGATAATAACATACCCAATATTATGCATAAAAGCTATATTTTTATAAAGGCACTTTTCCAGCCTATTAATGTAACGCCATTTTAATACTGAACATTGGCACTTTAATAAATTTTATTGGAAAATATAATATTAATCTTTTAAATTGAAACATAAAAATTAGGTTAGGGTTAGTTTTTAGTATTTTTCTGAGGAGTTTTATTTATTGATGAATAAGGAAAAATACTGAATTTTAATTGAAAACAGCTTTTTTGTACAATTTATTGATAAGGAAAAATTATATTTTAAATTTGTTTAAATGGAAAATTAAAAAAATTATAAAACAATTAATCTAATTTATATAATTTGTATAAATTTCACATTGAAATTTTATATAAAAATATTTCAAAATTTTGAAAATTATTTCTTTAAAAACTAACCATGTTTTCCCATCATTGAGATTAAGATTATATTATTTTATGTCTCTTTTATGATTTTAACTTGAGAAATGGATCCCATATTTAGAATTATAATTATTTATAATTTTTAAAAAGTTAAACATAGTTTTTGACCAATAATATTAGTGAATGTGATTACAATTAATTAGAGTGATTAAGAAAAAAATTAGTTTTATAAGGGATGAAACCTTAAGAATAATGTCCAAAATGACATAGAAACTTGTAAAAATCCATTTTCTAGTCATATTTATACTATATACTCCATGTTATATAATTATTTTTATTATTTGAGCCACATGACAGCAAAAAAACAATGGGTGGAATTCCCTCTTTCACGAATTTACAAGAACGCTACTCCTCCCCCGCTATGAAAAGACACTCAACCCTACAACTTATTCACACCACTAAACACCTTTTAATCTTTAAAAAAATCATAAATATTCTCCAAAAATATATCTTATCATCCATGAATTTTCACTTTTTTAATAAATCAAACAATGGAAGTCTTTTGGTATAAACAAAAAAGAGTTACCCGAATAAGAGGTAACCTTCTCCAACAATAAGATATGTTTCATATACTTCTCCACACCTTAAATTATTTTTTTATAATTATTATATAATAACCATAGTATCTTAAATATACTAATATTATTTTATGATTAGATTTATACCTTAAATTTCAATCAAATCCATCAAATGGGATACGTAATCATCATTCGTGTTTATGGTAGACTACTGCCTCATGAATGGATGTCATTCATTATACTATTACTGCCATTAATGGTTGGAATAATGATGTATTTATAGTTTATATATGATATATATGATATTTATTATTTCCTTTTTATTAAATAATTCCTATGTAACACATACCTTTATGCTTTCCATTTTGTGAGAATATAATAACATCGTTTGTGGATGTGTGGACTACTAGCTCCTCAAAGCGATGTGATTTCTTCACACCATACATGGAATGTATTAATAATTATATTAATAAAAATATATGACATATATGACATAAATATTATAATTTAATTATTATATAAACACACACCATTAAATTTTCAATCTTTTAATTTGAAAAATAAATGGAAGTAGCATACATGTGTACGTACTACCTACTGTCACCATGAACAGTGAATTCCATTTCTTATCTCCATATTTTATATATTGTTATAAATGAATTTATAATAAATATATATTATATTTAAATAATTTTTTATATTATATATATGATGAAATAATAATCTCATTAATAGGAACAAAAAGTAACAAGTCAAAACATACTAAAAAACTAGGCAATTAACACCTGAAATAGTGAAAATAATTAAAGATTATTAATAGAAGAGTAATAAGATAATATAAGATGTCAATATATTATTTTTTTAACAATATTATTATACTATTATAATTTAATAACATGATTAAAAACATTGCACATGTGGTTAAATTATGTTCACCCCAAAAGAAATTTAAGGTAAGGGATTTCATCTTAATTTACATTCCACTGAGATTATTTGTTATTATACACAAATTAAATTTAATGATGTGTATATACTAATATTTTTTCATTTAATATCATTATAAAATCATAATTCATGGTATTTTTTGTATCACATTTAATTATCTCATCCAAGGGGTTTTGAATTGAAAATTTTCAAACGGTAAAAATTATCATTGTAATTTCAATTTTTTTATGATTCTTATCTTTCAAATGAAACGATCACTTCCTTATGAACATTTTTATAGTACACAAAATTTATCTTAAATATAAATATTTTTATTAAATGGAAATTATTATTTCTTAAAATTTATACCATTTTTACATATGGGGTTTTCTTTGATTGTTATTTGATTAACTTGGGAACTGTTGGTAATTCCATATCCTTTCCCCAATATAGACATTTTATAAGGAAATTTGTTCAAGAAATAACTAAATCATTTAATATATAAGGAATTGTTTGAAAGGTATGAAATGGTTAGGTCTCAATTATAGATAGCCCCTCAATGCTTTGGTAGTCTCAAGAGGACAATCATTTGGTCAATCAGATGGGTTTCTACCCGATATGTTATAAGCTGTCTTGTGAAAGGTCGTGATGGTAAGGGTACTATGTACCTAGGAAACATGGAATCCAATAATTAATAATTTAATTAATTCATTTTTAGTTATTATTTATCCATTATATTTTCTCTTAAACATTATCTAGGGATACCTTTCATTCATAGTTTATTGATTAAATGACTTGTGTTTCAGTTACACACCTTACCATATTGATCATACCCTATCCAGTTATTTAAATGATAGTGTGTTTGATTATTTACATTTCCATAATTTTTTATAATTTATTCATGATTAATTCCATTATACACTTACCATCAATGATCATTTGATCTAACCTTTATTTTTTATTTCCCCAATATATGAAGTTGAATTCTTGGAATAAGATTCAAGGATACAGTTTGTTAGTATTTCATACATATTAGGTTTATTTTCTATTTCCCATTTTAATATGGGTATCATGTATTTAATCTGGTTTTCCAAAATTTCTAAACTAACTAGTCCTTTAGGATTTTATTCCTTGTAATAATGCTCATGTAATAAAGTAAGGCATCAACTCTAGGCTTCCAGGTTTGGGGCGTTGTAATTGGTATCCAAAAAGGTTTAATAGAAACCTGGGAAAATAGATTTATGAAAAAATTGATTATGGGAATAAACCTAAAGTCCACTTTGAGGATAAGTATAGAAGAATATCCTTATAGTTTGGTAAGTTAGATATTATGTGGGTATTCTTACAAATACACCCATGTCTAGATAATACAATTTCACATGGTTCTAAAACATATGTATACAAGGGTAACAACTACAAAAAGGAGTGTCGGGCCTAACCCAAGCATAACTCGATACATGACAATAGGCCTTACTGTACACATTTTCCGATACTCCTAGGGGAAAAACATATGATAATTCACATTTTCTTTACAAACCATTATGATTGATTAAAAAGTAATTATAAACCCAAAGAAACCAAAGTTTACGATTCTAGGATTTGTGATGCATAAATTTTTAATTAATGTTGAGTACTATACCATATTTTTAATTATACATTAGGATTAAAAATTCATAATTTTATGATATAATCTATTATATTCCATTTTTTAGCTATGGGACATATAATGACGAATGGTATCAATACTTTTGGGAAATTTAGATATTTCCCTACTGTGGAAACGTGTATAGTTGGTTTGGGAATACGTAAAATTATGATTATATTGGGGAATATTAATTTTTTTATAAAAAATAAACTTTCCCAAAGTGAGAATACTATTCCAAAATAGGAATCTATAATACTGGATCACTTTAGGTGATAGAATCTGAAATCATTTAGTGGGGATACTAATCCAATTGTAGCTTCCCAATGTATTTAGTCTCTGGAGAATATATTTATGGCCTTGGGATGTTGTCAAATAGAAAAGTTGCACTTTTAGTGTAGTTTCACTAAGGTGATGCTGATAAATGGTTATCCTTGATCCATAATACCAGGGAGGAAGAATAAATACTACTCATAGAATGGACAACATTCAAAGAGTAATTCTTTGATAAATACTTCCATTGTGATCCACAAAATGATATAAGGATAAATTTCCTGAGATTAAAGGAAAGGGAAGAAAAAACTGTTATAAATTATTAATTTACCTTAACATGGTTATCCATGTATGATATGAATTATATATGCAACATGGAGTGAAAGATTGATTAGTTTTCATAAGGGATTAAGCCAAGCCTTAGAATGGAACTGGTCACCCAAAAATATTCATCATTTAAAGAGATAGTTTTATGTTCCATAAAAACAGAGAACTAATTCTCTAGATCATACCCATATAAGGGAAACCTAGTGAATAAAAAGTTTAATGAGCACCAAGACAAAGGGAATGCATCAAACAAGAATATGAAGACAAACAAATTACCATCACGTGACAACTGTGGAAAGAATCGCCCAAGGAAATGCCTGAAGGGAATGATAGTTTGTTATAAGTGTGGGGAAATGAGTCATAATGTTAAAAAATTTAAGAGGAAGAAGGAAACGCTAATATTTAGTGTTATAATTGTATGAAGATAGGTCACTATACAAGATAATGCTCCAAGAATCAAGGGAATCCACCAAATAAGAGTCCATGTAGAGATGACTAGGCTTATGTGATCACTAAAAGGGATGTGGAGTACTAAATGATATGGTGTAAGGTAAATTAATCTTATATTCAAATTTATCCAGTACCTTATTTTATTATATATCAATTCACTATTTTATATCTACCCAGTTTCCCAAGAAAATTAGATATTTCCCTTTTGGTTTAATATGATAGTTGTCCATCCAAACTCCTTAGGAAAGTCTCTTTACAACAAATAATTGTTTTAAAGTCCCCATTATGAAACATAAACATGCTTTACTCGATGAACTTGTTATTATACCTATGATTGATTTTGATATAATCCTCGGTATCGACTAGATCTCAAAATATAATGCAAAATTTATTATAAGAGGAATGATGAAGTGATTTATGAGGACGATGTAAAATCTATTATATTTAGATAAGAATCTTCCTTAGCTTATTCTATTCAAGATCCACACCAAGTATCTATACTAAGTGAAATTCTTATAGAAGAAGATAAAACAACATCTAGTGATGAATAAATTTATCTTCAAATTGAGGATGTACCTATATTAAAATAATACGTTGATATATTTCCTAAGGAAATTACATGGAAATCCCTGAGATCCTAAAGTTGAATTTTCAATTGATTTAATGCCTAATTCAAGGAAAATATCAAAGACTTATTATAGAATGGTCACTATGGAATTAGTGGAGTTGAAGAATCAATAAAATGATTTGGTTAATAAATTATTTATTCTCCCAAGTGATTCACTATTGGGATCCCCTATACAATACGTTAAGAAGAAAGATGGATCCATGAGGTTGTGCATTAATTATAAGGAAATAAATGATATTATAATAATGAATAAGTACTATGTACCTTTCATTGATGGCTTATTTGATCATCCTCATGAAGGGTATCATTTTTCAAAGATTGATATTAATTTTGGGTAACACCAATTACATGTAATGTAGGAACAAAATCTGAAGACCACATTCCAGATGATGTATACAAATTACGAGTTGACAAAAATTTAATTTCCATTAACTAATTATCCCTTAGTCTTTATGGACCTGATGAATATAGTATTCAAGGAATATCATGATGGTTTTTTGTAGTATCCATTGATGATATTATGGTCTATTCTAAAATCTATGAGGACCATGATGATCACTTTCAGAACATTATTAAGACTCTTAGAAGGGAAGACATATATGGGAAATTTAGTAAGTCCATTTTTTTATTCAATATGTATTATTTGGACACCTTATCTCAAATTATTGAATATTAGTTGATCCTGCAAAGCCCAAGGTAGTTAAATAGTGTCCTATATGAATAAATATAATTGTGGTACATAGTTTCATTGGTTTTTAAGGTTACTTTATGTGATTAATTTAGAATTGGGACCAATTGGAAAACTCATTGTCCAAGATTATATGTAAAGGGTTTATGTTTGTTTTGATAATGGAATATGAAGAATTCTTTGTGGAACTAAAGAGAAGATTAGTCAATTCCTCAATTTTGACTCTACTATCTGGAAGTGATGGGTCTGTCATATAGAGTGATGCATTAAATAAGGGACTTGCTTGTGTCCTAATGTAAAATGATAAAATTATTGCATATGTATCAAGGAAATTGACAACTCACGAACATGAACTATCCATCCCATGATCTTGAGTTTTTGAATGTAATATTCTCTTTTAAAATATAGAGAAATTATCACTATTGTAAAATATGTGATATATATACCGATCATAAGAGCTTATAATACATCCTCTCGCAGAAAGAGATAAATCCGATGGCTCAAGATACTCAATGATTATGATTTACAAATACAATAAAACCAAAAGAAATAAAATAAGGTATCATATGAATTGTGTTTGAAGGATCAGTGAGTTCTAACCCAAATGAGGGTTGAGAAGGATACTATTTCATGAATATGTAAAATATGGATATGGTAATTTCTATAGAATTGTATACATTAATCATTTTTCAAATGATTGTAAAAAAACATTTTTTAGAGAATATAAATAATTCTCTATCTGATGATGATTAATTTCAGAATAATATTGAAGGTGTGAACAATGGAAAATTAGAATATTTTGTTTTTGAAGCTGTTGTTTGAAAATTTGGAAAGATAACATATGTTCCATCTATACATGATCTAAAAAGGGGATTTTTGTATGATTCTCATAGCTTAAATTTCTTTATACATCCTAGTAGCACAAATATGTATAGGGACTTGAAGGAACATTTTTTGTGGTGTAAGATGAAGATGGAAATTGTTGATTATTCATCTAGATGTTTGGTTTTTCAATAAGTGAAAGATGTGAGGTAGTATCCTAAATTAGTCATGAAACTTATTTTTATTCCTTTGTGGAAATGGGATAAAGTTACTATGTAATTTGTTATAGGACTACCAAGGACTCCTAGAAGGAATAATGAAATATGTGTTATCATTGAACGCCTAACAAAATCTAAAAATTTCTTTTCTATAAGACAAGACCAGCCTCTTTAGCACCTCATAAGGATCTATGTTAATGAAATTGTAAGAATTCAAGGTACACCTATATTAATTGTTTTTAATTTAAATCCTCTCCTTACCAGGAAATTATGTAAGAGTCTTCAAAAGGATCTTGATTCCAAGCTTCATTTGAGAACTGCCAACCATCCTCAAACTACTAGACAATTTGAAAGAACAATTGAAACAATAGAGTACATGTTGAGGACATGCTCACCCAAATTTCAAGGAATGTGGGTGTAGTACTTAACTTGGTAGTGTTTTCCTATAATAACAGTTTCCATTCATGTTATGGAATGGTGTCATATAAACCATATATGGAAAGAGGTGTCATACTTTAGCTTGTTGAGATGATGTTTGTGAAAGGAAACTCATTGCCCCGTAACTTCTTTTAGAGATAATGAAAAATGTAAAGGCTATTCAGTCCCATATTAAATCATCTCAATTTAGGAAAAAGATATATTCTGATAACTAGAGGGAATAAGGGTTCCAAGTGAAAGATCATGTTGTCATAAAAGTATCTCCATGGGAGGATGTTATCAGGTTCGTTAATAAAGGGAAATTGAGGCCCATATAAATCAGATCCTTTGAGATTCCTAAAAGTGTGGGAGTTTTACATATCATTTGATAATGACACCAAATATCTCAAAGATTCATGATGTGTTCCTTATATATATACTAAGAAAGTTCATGATCGATCAAACACATGTGATCACCTTTGATGAAATAGTGTTGGAACCTAACCTTTCATACATTGAAGAATCAATCCATATTCATGAAACCAAAGACAAAGTATTGAGTAACCAGATGAATCTTCTGGTAATGATACTCTAGAGACATTTAAAAAATAGAATAAGAAACATAAGAAATAGAGGGTGATATGAAGGGGAATAACCCAATTTTTTTTAAGAAGATAATACCCCTGAAATTTCAAGGATGAAATTTTTGTATGAGGGGATAATGTATAACCCAAAAAATTTACAATATTTTTCTTTTTAAAATAATTTTAATTTATATCTTGAAAACCATGAAATATTGAGTTAGTTTTCAATGCACACAACACCAGGTTTAAACAAAACAATATTTAGTCCGGTTTTTCACATTTAATTAAATTTTCACACTTTTATATAATTTATATGAGAAATTTATATATTATATTTTCAATAAAATATTTTTTACATTCAAAAAATATTTTTAATATGAATCATATAAAAAACAAAAAATATTATGTATAAAAACTATATTTTTATAATTGTAGTTTTGCTGCATATTAGGGGTGATCCTATTTTAAAACTGAAATTTTATAATTTAATAAATTTTATTTAACAAAATATATTTTATTTTTGAAATAGAAACATAAAAATTTGTTTAGTATAATTTTTTGGTGTTTTTTTGAAGAGTTTCATTTTTTGATGAATAGAGAAAATTATTGAATTTTAATTGAAAATCGCTTTTTTACCTAATTTATTCATAAGGATAAATTATATTTCAAATTGGTTTAAAACTAAAATTAATTTAATTATAAATCAATTAATATATTTTTTGAAATTGGAATCAATTTCACATTAAAATTGTATGTAAATATATTTCATGGTTTTTATTATTTTTTCTGTAAAAACCCGCCTTATTATCCCATCCACAGGATTAATTTTAAACTAATTTATACCTATTATGTGATTTGAATTTGAAATCATGGATTAAATATTTTGAATTATTATACTTTATAATTTATAATAAAACCAACATATTTTCTTACCAAAAATACATAGGAATGTGGTTAAAATTAATTATCTAATTAATAGAAAAATTAACTTGACAACTGACCTTACCATAATCATTAGAGCCAAAATTAACTAGAAATATTTAAAAAATAATTTATTTCAAATATTTCAGCCATATACTCACTTTTATCTAATTTGTTTCATTATTTGATCCACTTTAAATGGAAAAAATGTGGGTGGAATCTCTCATTCAAAAATTTACAAGAATGCCACTCCTCACCAACTATAAAAAGAAACTCACCCCTCCCACTTATTCACATATATAAAGAATTTTGTCTCATAAAAACACTAACCAAATAATCTCCCAAAATCCATCCCCTAATCATAGAATCCTCACTATTTGAATAATGAAAAGCAAGGATGTCTTTTGGTATACACTAAAAACAATTACTTGAATAAGAGGTAACCTTCCTCAATAATCACTTTTGTTTCATTTACTTATCACCCATTCAATTATTTTTATATAGTTATTATATAATCAAATCATTGTATTAAATATTTTTATATTTTTTTTTAGGATTTATACCTACAATTTCACACACATCCATCAAATGGGATACACAATCATCATTCACATATACGGCAAACTATCGTCCTACGAATTAATTTATTAGTTCTTCTGTTACATAATTTAAAGGTTGTAATAAGGATATATTTATAGTTTATATATAATATATATTTTATTTATGATGTATTTATTCTTCTATAAGTTCTATATAACACATAACATAATTCATTCAATTTTGTGGTAATATGATAACCACATTTGTGGATGTGTGAACTACCTCCTCCTCAAAGTGATACGACTCATTTATGCTATACATGAAATGTATTAAAGATGATTTTAATAAATATATGTTAAAAATATTAAATAAATATGATAATGTAATTATAATATACATATATATCATTTAATTTTCATTATTTTAATACGACAAAGAAATGGATGTAGCTTTCATGTGTACGTACGAACTACCGTCTCAATGAACAATACATTTCATTTCCTATCTCAAAATATTATAGATTATTATAAATACATATATAATAAATATATATAAGATATTTAAATCATGATTTTCAATTATTATATGGTTAAATCATGATTTAATTAATAGGAACAATAAGTAAAAAAGGAAAAACATACTCCAAACAATTGGCAACTAACACCCGAAATAGGGAAAATAAAAAAATTGTTAACAAATGGGTAATAAGATATTATAATAAGTTGATAAATGATATTATAAATATGATTATTGTAATTTTATAAGTCAATAAAATTCTTAAAACAATTATAACATATGTAAAATGATGGTCAACTAAAACGAAACACAAGGTAATGTATTTTGTCTCAATTTATGTTCCATTGAGACTTATTTTTTATTATACACCAATTCAATTTAATTTGGTTTATATACTTCCACTTTTTAATTTAATATCATTATTCACTCATAGAGAATGGTATTTTTAGATTCACATCGAACTATCTCATTTAAGGGGTTTTTACTTCAAAATTACAAAGCCATACAAGTTATCTTTTCAATATCACTTTCTTTTGTGATTGTTAACATTCTCTAGAA
This sequence comes from Viscum album, assembly GCA_963277665.1. Lineage (NCBI taxonomy): Eukaryota > Viridiplantae > Streptophyta > Magnoliopsida > Santalales > Viscaceae > Viscum > Viscum album. The sequence continues at coordinate 175,727,378 of OY728147.1, read as the reverse complement.
ATAATCTGTTCCTTTTGATAAATTTGATTATACTTAAAATTTATCTCAAATATCAATATTTTCATGAAATGTATATTGTTACTACCTAAACCATATACCATTTTCTACTTATGGTGTTCATTTTGATAGTTATTAGATTAACTGGGGAACTGTCGGTAAATCTATATCTTTTACTCAGTATGGATATTTGATATGTCACGTTGTTCATGAATTTAATCGATTATTTGATATATGAGGAATTATTTGGAAATTTAAGAAATTATTGGGGCCTGGTTATAGATAGCCCCTCTATTCATTGGTATTCTAATGAGATGAATCATTTGGCCAATTAGATGGTTGTTTTCCTAATCTGTTATAAACATTATTCTGAAAGGTCTTGATGGTAAAGAAACTGTGTACCAAGGAAACATGGAATCTAATAAATAATTATTTAATTAATTCATATTTAATAATTATTTATACACAATATTTTATCTTTTACATTATCTATGGATATATTTCATTCATAGTTTATTGATTTAATGGCATGTGATTCGGCTATATAACTTCCCATATTGATTATGCCTTATCCAGCTGTTCAAATGGAAATTGTGATCAGTTATTTACCTTTCCATATTTTTTATTCTAATTGACTCATTATTACATTCACGTTACACTTACTCTTACTATTATTTTGATCTTATCCTTATTTTGTTTCCTTTCCCTAGGATCTGAAGATGATTTATTAGAATGATTTTCAAGGAAGAATTTTATTTGTAATTGTAATGTGTTATCTTTTATTTTATATTTCCCAATATAATATTAGTATCATGTATGAAATATGGTTTTCTAAAACTGCTAAAATGTTCAGTTGTTTAGGATTTAATTCCTTGTAATCACGCCAATGTAATAAAGTAAGGAACCTTCTCTGTGCTTCTAGGGTTAGGGTGTCATAGCCGGGTCAAACGGTCTCCTGGAGAACCCGAATAGTTTGACAAGCATTGTGGTAACCCTGCATATTAGCTCTGTCAAAGCCTACGTGGATTCACCTCCCCTTGGATTTGTTTCCTCAACCATGCACACACCTCCATCAAAGCATGGTTAGGGGCACAATTACTACTAAAAATGCACCAACTGTGAAACATGTGGGAATTGGTTCCCTAGAACAAACTTTTGTGTACTTTATCATAAATTTTATTCAATTTTTTTAATATTTATAAAATTATTATCACATAATGGTTATTCTTATGTGCAACATATTATGTGATAATGTCCTAAAATGATTTTTCATACCAAAAGGTCATAGTAGTTTCCCACTATGATGAGAACCCAGATATGTCACGACACTATTCTTAAATATATATTATATAGCTAGATGATGTAATTTGAGGGAAAATAGTGATACATACTATCAGGGGTGGTTTATAATACGAATTTAAGGTATCTTATCATGGTGTAACCCCTTGGTAATATTAAGTTGGATATTATGGGAATGATACCCACAAGTTAGAAATCCACATTTATATGTGTCATTGGATTTCCCTATTTGTGAATTTGTATATTGTTAATTAGAATTTAATATTATTATTTATAAGTATTATGAGTTGTGTACTTTTATGTATTTACAAAAAATATGACTACAAATATTCATGGTGAGGTAGGAAATGTTGGGTGTGTCACGAGTAATATTGCATTAATTAATAATGTGAAAAAGGATTTTTCCCCTCTATTATTTAACTGAATTTTTTAAATTAGTCCCTTTGAAGGAAATAATATTGCATAAAAACATTAATGGACATTGTGTTCTATAAGAAATTTCAGTTTCTAGGAAGTCAAAGAATGAGACTTTGAGCACATAGGTTGATTTCACCGATATTCAATCTATTTAATTAGAGATATAGTGATAAAGGGATTATATCACATAATAAGAATCCATATGAGGTATTATGTCATTTTTTAATTAACTTCTTTCTCTATGGGTTCCTCAGCATTTTTCTAGATGCTAACCATTAACTTTATGCTACTTCAACTAATGCTACTAAAAAAGAGGCCTAGACGGTCACACACTAAGTGTATCCATAATATCATTTAAATAATAATATTTTTACTTATTATTTATCAACCTAAATAAATATTATTCCAACGCATAGTTGAATAATTATTCATGTTTTCTGGATCACATATATTCTATCTTCTGTTATTCGAGATACTATAATGTGAGCAGAATATTTAATCATTTTTTATTTTCTATTTATTGAATATAATATGAATTTATTTGATGTTGAATATTACAATGATATTTATTTGATAAATAAATATTCATTATTCAAGGCCTGATAAATATTGTTGATAAATGGCGGACGGTGTTTAACGTTATCGTTAGAAAATTTTAATATCAAATATTATTTAATTAAATAATATTTAATTTAATTCTCAAGTTATGCACATGGAAATGGGATTATGTAGGGATTAAATAAATAATAAGGTTAAATTGTGAAATTGTTTATTTCTAACCTTAGTGATATATAAACCCATTTATATTATTTTATTCCAGATACAATTCATTTGTTTTGGTTGTGCCCAATAGATTTGGAGAATTCTCTCCAGCCTTAGAGCTCTCCATTTAATAATAAATCCACCATGAATGGAGAGCGACCTTCCTCCACCTCCCACTCTTAAGCCAAGAGAGATCCATGATAACACATTGGAAACGATTATCAAGGTGATCAAAGTATGATGACACAAGAGATATAATCTGTCATGCAACCACCCGAAGTATCCTATGAAAACACTCGGAGATTTTGGGAACACATGTGGATCAACTCTGGAGAGAATATTCTTTTAATCATACAACACAATGATCATATAATGAAGATCAGTTGTCGGATTCATCAACGAAGAAAGAATCCCTTCAAAGTAATTATTTAATTAATTTAATTAATTATAACTAATATGTAATGATACGGTCTATATTTCTAGTGATCTATAAATTGTGTATTTCATTGATTTAATTACATTGATCATTATGTTCAATGTTCTATAATATCATGGATTAATAATTGATCATGGAAAAAATAAAATTTTGGAATGACCCATTACACGTGTCCGTTGTACCTAGAACAAACAAGTACTATTAGATCAGTCACAAAATTATCTTATAATTATTTAAATATCATTGATTTCATTACAAATATTTGATTTAGTTTCAAATTCAAGTTTCATTTTTATTTTAGATCTGAATTGTGAGATCCTCTTCTTTGTCTTTCATTTCTCCTTGATATAATTAATATGATTAATTTTATAAATAAAATAAAATTGAAAAACTCATTCGGTGGTGAAAAGTATTATAGAAGTATTGAAAAGGATTACTTTATATGATACCAGAGTTACACAGCTTGAAATTGTGTTCAATTCATCAGGAATTAATTCATAAATTAATTAAAACTGTTTGCATTCATGATAGGCAGCACAATAATTACTTACATCGCATGTTGACTGGGTGAGGGTGGCATATGGTCAACCAGATTACACACTGTGTCTTCTACATATATGATTTTTAGTCCCTTTGATTCACAGACATGCCGTGTATGACCATGCATAACATACATGACTAGTTATCTTGTAATTCATAGACCACATGTTTTATATCCCATTGTACACGCCGTGCACTCCATTTTTCTAGGGAACAATTTACACGTTGAGTCCCTTAGCGTGTTTCTCAGATAGGGTGAGAGAAGTACATTCCATGTATCTCACTTTTACACACCATGTACTTGTACCAAATTATTCATATTTAATTTTTATTATATTACAAAAACCTTATCAAACATGTGATTGCGTGTAGTCTCTAAGTTAATTGGACACTCGATGTGATGGGTATTAATATATATATATAATTAACATCTCTGTAATGTTCAAATCTTTATAGCATGTATGAGTTGTATTACATTTTTTACTCTATGTTCATTAAACCATGAAATGTTATAGAAAAATAATATAATTCATGTAATCATTAAGTTGATACTATATGTCATGAAAGTACGTGATTAGTCATGTATGCCATATGTCAAAATAGTGAACAATATACAAGTAAAATACATGTTGGGTTGATTGGGATTGGTATTCCCTATGTTTACTCCAATGTACATTTATGTATAGAGTTAATTTTAAATAAATTTATTTTGATTAAAATTATAATGGATGATAATATCAAAGAAATTCATATTATAATTAATATATAATAATTGATTAATTAAATATCATAATTAATTTATTTGAGCATGATTTATCTTTAATAATATCAATTAGTAATTGAATTCTAGTTTTATTAAATAGATAATTTTTTTCATGAATGTGGATGATCATGAGAATAAAATATACCTCTCTATGTGATTGGTTTCACTGAATTTATTAATAAATTAAATTATTGGCTTGCGTTCCATCTCTCCTCTTATTATATAGAGGCATGGATGCCCATGTTTATTTAATATAAACCATTTTCCCCTTACCTACAGGTGAGTAAAAGCATATGTAATGGATGGATCTCCCAATATAGTAGACGTGGTTCAAGTTTGGAGCTGAGGAAAAACCAATCCAAGAGAGATACGTTGGTTGATATGTGGAAAGCTATAACACAAACATTAATTGATTCAAGGTATTTTTCCCCATGTTCAACATTTAGTTTATCAACCACTAGATAAAATAACCATTTGTAAAATCTAATGACCATAAAACTTTATTATTATATTTTTTTAAAGTTTCATGGTTGTTTCATTATGGTTTTTTTCTCATGATCACATGAATTAATGAAAATAATGTGTATGCAAGATTAAAATGAAAAAAAAATTCTTAGGAAAAAATATTATCTAAACACATGGTAGATTAATTAAGTAAATCCACTTAATATCAACAAGATTGTGATAAATATAATGATAAAAAAATATATACATAAAGTATAAAATACCTTGATAATATAAATTAAGTTAGTATAGCCTTCCACTACTTTATTTGAAATTGAACCAAAGTTCAAAGTACTTGACAATCCAAAGGTAGGATTTTTTAAATTATCAGTGAATTATAACTTGAGGTTTTGGGTTTACTTAACTTAGTTCACATCAAGGGATGAATTCCAAAGAAGTAATTGGTGTAACTGAGAGGAAAGGGTTGAGGAAATCCAATTTAAGGATTTCAGGATTAGGGAATTCCACTCAATAGATCAAGGAACTATGAGTTAATGTAGTTTTCATTTGTAATGCCTACCTAAAATCATTAAAGTTACTTGACCAACTACTGTTGGGGTAATGAAAAGGGGAATATGGATCATTTCCACAGTAATGTCCAAGAAAAATTGATATTCTAAGTCCAATGGTGAGATCTATTGGGTTTCAAAAAATAGTGGGAGGCAAATAAATATAATATTTATTTAATAATTTTCTAAATTTTATCAGATAAAGTACTAAAATTATGGGTATAATATTTTTTAGAAATAACATTAAATTTACTTCAAACATATCACTGTGATATATACTTGAGAAGGATATCATTCTCACCGAAAGAAATTTCTAAAAGTAGACAATGCCCTTAAACATTATCCTTCACCATGAAAAGAAATTATATGTGCTAAAAGCACCTATTCTTGATGTACCTGGTAATGAGGAAAGTGATGAAGAGATCTATCATTATGATAAACATATGAATGATGCAATATATGTTCTGTGTTTCATGTTATCATCCATGTACAAGTAGATTTTAAAGCAACAAGAGGACATGGATGCATAAAACTCGATATCTCACCTTTGAGATATCTATCCGGAGAAGGTGATACAATAGAGGTACGAGATCTCCATTTCATTTTTTGTAACTAATCATGGAGATTATTTTCGATTTGGGCCTCACGTAGCCAATCTTATTAGCCATGTTGAACAATTATAAATCTTAGGGATTACATTCACAGAATAGTTTTGTATAGATCTCATTCTTTTATCGATTCCCTAGACCTTCTCCAGTTTTATTGTTAATTAAAATATGATAAATAATGAGAAGAGTCTTTCAGAAAATCTTACATTGATTTTCTATGTGGATAAGGACATAGTTCATGATAAACATGTGGTTCTTATGGTGAATAAGAAATGTAAGAATAGAAAAAAGGGGCCCAAGACTCATTAGAAGTATAAATATCTCGAGAATTGTCCTTCCAAGAAGAGGAAGATCAAGATAAAATTCAAGGAAAAGTATTTTCAACATATTTCATGAAGAAATCTAGGCCACTGGAAGATGAACTATGATTATAAGAATGGAGGAGATAAAGGTTCATTTGTTATCAAGAGTAATCTTTCAATATCTACACATTGGGTTTTAAATACAACTTGTGGTGCTCACACACACAAACACAAAACACACACACACACACACACGCATATATATATATATATATCATAATATAAGAACTATGTATATTTGAAAAGATTTCTAGTGGAGATGTGGATCTGTGGGCTTCTAATGGTGTGAGGTTGGATTCCCTAGACATTGGTGAAAACTACCATTAACTTGCAATGAGAATGATTTTGGTTTTAAAATATTGTTATTATGTACCTACAATTACAAAGAACCTAACTTATATATCATACCTAGATACATAAGGGTTTATTTTTATGTTTGGAAATAAATATTTTTTCTTCACTACTAACAATTTTGGTTATTGCCATGGACCTATAGCCATAGTTTTATAGGTCCATGGCTATAGATTAATTTATTTCCACAGTTTAATTCAATCTCTGTGGCTAAATAAATAATACACGGCGCGTCGTTTTTTTCCAATCTATATCGGGCTCCTCCTCCTCCCCTAATCTGCAGCCCTCCTCCTCATCCCCTCATTCACACCCCTATCACCGCGTAGCCCTCCTCTCTGAAGATGTCACCTCCTCCTCGTAGCCCTCTTATCCTCCACCGATTCGATGTCCTATCACCGCGCATCCCTCCTCCCTGACGGCATCTCCTCCTCCCCACAGCCCTCCTCCTCCTCCCCCGATTCGCAGCCCTATCACCGCGCAGCCCTCCTCCCCGACGACATCTCCTCCTCCCGAATATCTCCCCGACGATCTCACCGTGAATCCCTCTCAGAAAATGGCGCCCTCCTCCCCGACGAACTCTCCCACATCGGCGCCCTCCTCCACGATGACCTCTTCTCTATAGTCTCACAATTTTCAGGTAGAAGCATATCGCTCTTCATGCAATTGAGACTGATTCTATAATGTTCTTCAATTCTTTTCTCAGATGCGGTCTCACACCATGGACTACTGATTACACCATTTGTAGAATCAAAATGTTTATGAAAAACAACATGGAGGTTCTTCATGGTTGGAATGAAAGGAACATAGTGGCGGACTTTCTAGGTTCAAAGTTGAATTATGAATAAGATGTTACTCTGTTCGCAGGTCTCAGATCACTTCCAGGGGAAAAGCTGGTGATCGTAGATGCTCCTGATTTTCACCATTACATGATGGCATAATTCCAGGTGAGAGTTTTTTGTCTTCCCCTTTTTTTTATTCTTTCATGAACATGGTTTGTACCTTCTCTGAACTGTGGATAAAAATATTAAAACTGTGGATATATATTTGGATTTATAAACACAAAAAGAGGAGAAACATCTAGAAGAACTATTTTTATAAGCTATAACCATGTTTTTTTCATCTATAGACATGGTTTTGACTGTGGATATAGGTGAATTTTCTATTTGTGATTCACATACTAGTGTTTGAATAAGAACATTCATGATGGTATCTCAGTAAGAAATTTTCCATTGAATCAACCTAATAGTGCTATTTTATGATAATGTAGATCTATAATTCCTAAAAATTCATCAGGGGATGTAATTTATAAGTGTATTTGGGACATTCCATGTACTTTGGGATAAGATGATGGCTCATATGGGGTTACATGAGTTCGTAAACAAAAAATAGATCCCCAATTCTCACTTTATCCCATATATCTAGTGTATGGGAAGAGTCAGACTATTGAATTTAGAAGCATGGGAGGTGAATAATAAGATGAATTATTCAAATGAATTGTTATTCACAACATAATCAGTTCCCAATAGTGTCATTATAAAAAATGAAACCAAAACACATAAATGTGTTGATACACCGAGTATAATACATGAGAAGAGGAGTCTTATGGGCACACATCAATTTTGGAAGAAATTTTCATGAGACGTATCTGGAATCCAAATTTTTCTCCCACATGATGATGATGTATTTGGGCTCATGAAAAAATATATAGAAATTTATAATTGTATATATCATAGTACACAATAGTTTTACTTAGTTCCTATAGTCAATGTCTCACCGAAAATAGAACATGAATATGAGCAGAAACTAGTAGAGGTAGTTAGGAATAACAAAGGGGTAAAAAAATATAATATCCCCAAGTTATGAAAACAACAAAATCTTCAAGATACTAATAGCTAAATGTGTGAGGAACCATTATAAATAGTTATCCCTTCTAAAGGAAATTTTTTAGATTCATAGAGGGCATGGGTTTCACACCCCGACCGGACACTTCTCTTTTGTTTTATTTATTTCTTTCCATAATCTATATTTTTTTGAGTGGGTTTGAGTTTATGTAGTTGGTGGGATGGTGTTTCATTATATTTAGGCTTTTACCTGTATCATGGTTAGCTGAAATGGTTACTAGGGACAATGAAGTGCTCGTGTGGGTGTCTAGTTTGGTAAATGGTGTTGTGAACGTCTTTCAAAACATTTATTAAACCATGCCAAAAACATGTGGTTCAGATCTGTGAGTTGACAGTGCCAAGCGGAATTGTTTGAGTATTGTTTTCTCAATAGTGTGCCAGACTAGGGGTAACTATGAAAGGATTCTCTTCCTAGGAAGTGGCCAGTGAATAGTTTGGTAAACCATTCACAAACTATGCATGTTATTTTGTTTTTAAAAATTTTGTTTTTTATTCTTCATTTATATTTTATTCATTATTTTTTTTCCTTATTTTTATTTTTATTTTCACATCCTCTTGTGTTTATGACATGGTATCTCTCCCTCTCTTCCTCTATAGTTACATGGGCCACCCCTCTTACGAGATCCTCTCTACCTATGTTTCCTACTGATTTCTTTTGTATTTCTATTGACACACAAAGGTAAGACCTCATCTTACACTCTTCATTATTTATTTAAAATTTCCACCATCCTTATCACCATGTTTCATTTGACCGAACCCTAGGTTATGAGTTAACTATATTTTTATTTCTCTTTTCAATTGTTAGGGTTTGCAATGGCTCTCTTGAGTCTTCTTCGAGAATGTTTCGACATATTCCACCGAAGGAAAAGCATATTAGAAAATTTTGGTTTTCCCGCCTCCATTTGAGGTTTATTTTTCCTTTTCTCCTTGGTTTTTTTAATTTTTTTGGGTTCCATCAGTGATTTTAGGATCCTAGTATTTTTTTAGTATGTCTAGGTCATCCTTGAAGCAGGTTTGAGTGACCACTTCCAAAGACAACATATAGGTGTATGTATAGGTAGGAATATATATATGTAAGTCCCCCATTAAAATATATTCACTCAAGGATGTGTGAATATATACATTAGGTCTTGGTTTTCTTATATAAGTTTTAGTGAAATGCTTATGCGTGTAAGTTTAAAGGGATATATGAATGTATAAGCATATACGTAGGGATCCCATTGAACATATTTTTCAATGAAAATATGTACATAGGGGAAAGGTTTATTCATGAAATTTGTGAACATGAATTTGCGTTAAATATAAATGGGAAGATTCAAGTTTCCATCGACAAAAGTAGTGCTCCTTGAGTTTGAGGTTGGTTCCCTATGCCTAATCCATTAAATGTTAAATATATAATTTCTTGGTGATTTTAAAAATATTTTTTCTGGTTTATATGAAATCATTATGATAAATAAATATATATATATATATATATATATAATTGGTTTCAGTTCTTGTAAAGTGTCTTCTTAAATAGGTTTTAATCTTTCTCTTAAGATTTTAGAATGGATTGTTTTTATTTAAACATGGATTCAAGCTTCTTTTTAATTGTGTGGTTCTTTAAGGATTCAATTGGTATTTTAAATGGGTCTTTAAATTCTTTTTGTGAAATTTAGTTTAATAAAATTAAATTATTACTTGTAAATAATTGAGGTCCATTGGGAAATTTTAGAATTTATTAGGGAAGTAGAAGCCCTCTATTAAAGAATTCCACATGATTTAGAAAGATGATTTATGTGTAAAATGTGTGATTTGTGATATATTCCCAATGAATAGGCTAGTGCATTGATGTCCATATTTATATTGGGGATTCACTAAGGGATGGAGATCGGTGGTGATGAGTTGGGTGAGTTTTGGGTAAATAATATGATATGTATATATATGCTAATTTGACAAAAAACACCCCACTATTTATACTAAGCACATGGGAATCCCAGATACCTTGGCGAGGAGACTAGGTCTAGTATGATAGGAAGATATCTAGGGCCGAGTCTTAGGTCCCCCATGAATGATTAATGCTATAACATAAACAAAAAATTGATGACGATCATAAACCACTAGGACTTTGGACTGACTCCTCTATAGAGGATCATGCATGAGGACGCTGTGGGTTTTGGGATAATTTAATAACTAAGGTTAAATGATTATAGGCCCCCAATTACACTAGATATGTAGGTATTTCATGTTTTGAGTTCTTAATCAGATCTACCTATTGAATTATAAATCACTGTTGTTTTGCAAGATGCACGTTGATCATCCTTTTGGAATCATTCTTTTGTTTAAGGACATTCTTATTGAAGACTCTCTATTAATTCCTATCTAATAGAATGATTTAAATTTTTGTTTCATATAATCATGCTTAGTTCAATCTGCATTTGATTAACTTGGACAGAGGGCTGGACAATGATTATTTACTTTATTATCAGGTTGGTCCGAGAGGAATATGAAGACCTTTTTTGATAACGTGAAACACTTCTAATTATGGAAGAGTGGAAAAAGTGGATGTTGCAATAGGATTTTCTATATGGAGTATTTCTGCGCTCTCTGGCTCATACAGTGACTCCTTTTTCTCATTATATGAAGTTTCATTAGAATTCATGCTTATATCCTCTTTCAATTACTTGATGGTGCATGCTCATTGCACCTCATGTTTTCACTGTATCTTGAACCTTCAATTTTTTTTCCGGGTATGGGTTTGAAAACCAAATAATTTATTTTTTCACTGTTGTAGTTCCTTCATTTTTCATTGAATATTTACCTATTAGAAATAGTTTCCTAAAAATGGGTGTTGTGCAGCCTGTGGTCTATGGTTTTCATTGCTGGCTTCAAAACGTGAATTTTGACTTTTAATTGTCTGCTTGTAAAAGTTAAAATTTTTCATTGATATGCTGTTAAACCTAAACCATGTTTGATAGAAAATTATGTGCTACCGATGTTGAAAAAGAGATGAAGAGGGGGAACTGGAACACCACTGAGGGCCCATGAGGTTAACATCTTTTATTCTACTGTGTTTGGAGAAACTTGGTTATGGTGATTCTTTCTTTCCAATTATGCGAAGCACGTAAAAATATCAGTTTCCTTTTTATAATTTCTTTACTACTTTATATTGATTGGTTTTTTTGGAGATCACTTTTATTTGATCTTGTTTTCTCATACTAATCATTGTTTTTGATTTTGTGTTAATCAAAATGGATATTTTAGTTTCTGTTCAACATGTTAAGATGCTATAATTTCTAAATGAATCTTTTCCATGTAATTTCATGTTCTTGTGAGTTTATATTTTTGAATCAATATGTATATATTTCATTTTATTGTAATACATTTAAGGATTGGTATTATTCAAGTATTCATAATTTTATCTTCTATTTACAAAATAATACACATGTTGAACTGTTGTTTTGAAAATTTTAGGTGGTTGGTGTAGGTAAGGGGGCTGGGGTGGGGAAGGTGGGGTAAGGGATGATTGTGGGGGAGGGGACTAGTTTGGGGGAGGCTATTATAGGGGAAGGGGTGGGTGGAGGTGGAAGGGTGGAGTGGGGAGGTCTGCAGGGCAGGGAGATGGGGTGGGTGGAGGGGGTAGGGTGGAGTGGGGAGGTCTGTAGGGAAGGGGTAGGGGTGGTCTGTAGGTGGGTGGAGGGGGTAGGGTGGAGTGGGGAGGTCTGCAAAGCAGGGGGTAGGAGGGTGGTCTGCAGGGGGGTCTGTAGGGAAGGGGGAGGGGGGTTGGGCAGTGGGGTAGTGGGGCAGTGGGGAAAGGGGTTGGGGAAGGGGGTGTAGTTAGTCTCTATAGGTTTCTTTATTCTTAGATAAGGTTGAATAACCATTACAATAAATCTCTAACTCCCCCATTTCTTCATGATTAGGTTTCTACAAATATTCCCTCCTATTTAAAATAGATTTATTTCACTAAATCATGGATTGATATTAGTTACAACAAATAAGATTTTTTATGATACCACTAGTTGTTATTGGTATGGATTCAACACATTTTCTTTTAAAAATCTAAGCCATTATGTCAACTTTTATCTTCTTTCACATGATTATTATTGTTTGAAAATTTCATATTCACATGAGAAATTAGACAACTCTCAATGTTTTACGTTTTTTTGGTTTATCCTTGTATAACTTATCAGAATATATGATCAAACATTCTTTATTATCATGTTAAACCTTATTCATAGGTGTGGATCCATTTTTTGTTATGATATATTCTATTTGATTAGAAATTGTGTCCTCTAGTAAAATTTTATTATCAGGTGGGATAAAAACTTATACCGAACAAAACCAAATTAAGATGAAACTCGAGCCAAACTAATTATATACCATTAACAGGAAGAATAATTTTTAATTATTTGGAATATACTATTTGATAGTATCATTTTGAAACATGGATCTATTTCCCCATTTCTTGTGGGAACATTATTTGACCCATGGGTAATTGTGGTTCTTATATATTGGGCAGTAACGTGTATAGTCACAAGAGACAGGTATGTTTTAGTTTATTTTTTATTTTATTTTCATTATCGCATTGGCCACTTAGGTCTTTTACTTCTTTCCGTGGACAAAAGGTAATTATATTCTGCAAAGGGGGGGAAATGGGGTTCAGATTGATTCAGTTCGCTGGCTTTGATCCGAGGTAATATTATATGGTTACTACTTGTCTCTCACCTCATGTATTTGGGGATTTCAGTGTTTTTGACTCTATATTATGTTTTCAGTAGGGCATTGGATCATTTCATATTGGTTAGGTTGGATTTGTTTTTCCCAATCGAGGTAAGGCTTTAATGTCGTTGAATTTATCTTCTTTATTAATTCTGCTTAATTATATTGAATTGCATATCTTGAATAAGTGTTCTTTAATATAATTGTTTCATTTGATAAATAAAGTCAGGTGTTTATAATAAAACCCCTCCAACAGAGGTGCGCTATCTGCGAAAACTCACAGTGATAGTTATGTTGATCTAGTTGCTTAAATTATTACATTTGATTTGTGCTGAATAGTTTTAGAGTAAATGTAAAATATAATTAAATGAATTGTGTGATTAAGAGATGCCATGATTTTATAATAAAACCCCTCCAATAGAGGTGCACGGTCTTCTAAAACAAAGAGTATTTATAGTTATTTGTATCATGTTTAGATTTGGTTTGAGTCTTTCATATGCCTCTTGTTGGCGTTTGTTTTATGGCTAGTTTGTTTCTGTTTTCTTTGAATAATATAAATTGGCTTATCATACTTGTTTAACTCAAAGGACATTGCCCAAGTAGGCATATGCCTTGTCCATGACACTCCTTGCCCCACCTCCTCTTGCTCCCTTCACTCCTGCCCAGAAGATGCTGCCCCGCGGATGTTGCTGGACCGGGCCAACACGTCGTGGTCACGACACAATAATGTCGTGATTTGGACCTACTCCAGCCACATCCAGCCCACACTAGCCCCCTTCCACCTTCATTTCAGCCTGTTGCCACCAGCATTCCAGCCCGCAACAGTCCCCATGCCACCTTCGAATCAGCCCACACCATCCTCCCAGTACCTGAAACCCTCCCCCTTCCACCAGCATTACATCCTCCTCCCGCTCCCTTCGCTTTGGACCGGAAGATGCTGCCCTTCGAATGTCGCTGGATCGGACCAACACATCGCGGTCACGCTGTGGTCACGTCGCGGTCACGCCGCAGTAATGCCATGATTTGGCCCTGATCCTGCCACATCTAGCCCACACTAGCCCCCTTCCACCTTTATTTCAGCCCACTGCCACTAGTATTCCAGCCCTCAACAGCACCCCTACCACCTTCGAATCAGCCCGCACCATCCCCCCAGCACCTGCAACCTACCCCCTTCCACCAGCATTCTAGCCTCCTCCTGCTCCCTTCGCTCCTAGCCGGAAGATGCTTCCCTGCAGATGTTGTTGGATCGGGCCAACACACCGCAGTCACGCCGCAGTAATGTCGTGATTTGGCCCTGCTCCAGCCACATCCAACCCACACTAGCCCCCTTCCACCGTCATTTCAGCCGACTACCACCAGAATTTTAACCCGCGATAGCCCCCCTGCCACCTTCGAATCAGCTCTCACCATCCCCCCAACACCTGTAACCTTCCCCTTTCCACCAGCATTTCAGCCTCCTCCCGCTCCATTCGCTCCTGGCCAGAAGATGTTTCCCCGCTGATGTCGCTGGACCGGACCAACACGCAGCGGTCACTCTGAGGTCAATCCACGGTCACGTCGTGGTCACGTCGTGGTCACGCCGCAGTAATGCCATGATTTGTCCCTGCTCCGGCCACATCCATCCCACATTATCCCCCTTCAAAATTCATTTCATCCCTCTGCCACTAGAATTCTAGCCCGCAACACCCCCCCCTCCCTTCTTCGAATCAGCCCGCACCATCCCCCCAACACTTGCAACCAGCCCCCTTCCACCAGCATTCAAGCCTTCTCCCGCTCCCTTCGCTCTTGACCGGAAGATGCTGCCCCACGGATGTCACTGGACTGGGCCAACACGCCGCGGTCATGACGCGGTCACACTACAGTCACGCTGTGGTCATGCTGCAGTCATGCCGCGTTGATGCCACGGTCACGCCGCGGTCACGCCACAGTCACGTTGCGGTAATGCTGTGATTTGGCCCTGCTCTAGGAAGACACCCTGCAGAGGTTCGCAGTGATAGTATTCCATGAGTCTTGTGATCAATGTTGATACTGACTAATCACAATTTCTGATGGCGGGGCTACGGCCGGAATATTGCCCCACCTCCTCCTTCTCCCTTCGCTCCTGGCCGAAAGATGCTGCCCCGCGGATGTCAGTGGACCGGGCCAACACGTCGTGATTTGGACCTACTCCAGCCACATCCAGCCCACACCAGACCCCTTCCACCTTCATTTTAGCCCACTACCACCAGCATTCCCTCCCGTAACAACCCCCCCCCCCCCCACCCCCCCCCCCCCCCCCCCCCCTTCTCCTTTTATTTCTTTTTCACTTCTTTTAATTTCCATTTTTATGACTTCCATAACTTGTTTTTTCACATTTCATCTAATGAATACCTCATATATATATATATTGTATCATATCAATAGCACACTAGAAACCCACCAAATAGCATAAGATCCCAGCATATGCACCACTTACAAACTAGAAGAAGGAATCGCAGAAGCTCCCAAGCACAAAACTGACAAGCACTTCTAGGGGAAGTATAACCAAGGAAACAAGGCGGCTAAAGGAGAAATATAAAAACCCAAAAAGAAGTATTCAAAAATGATAGAAACCAACACCACACACACATTCATGAAATCCCTCACATCCACCCACACAGGCACACACACACACCCACCCACCCACACACAATTTTCCAAAATCCATCACCCATCCAAAATTCTAGATGTATCCAAAGAAATAGAACCACTGAACCCCCAGACCCGCAGCCAATATCAACCAACCAGACCAGCATCCCTATCCAAACAAACCCTAGAGTGAAAGACCTCTAGAAAACCATTCCAACTAATGTCCACTACACTAACACCTACTTTCTCAAAAACCCTAAACCAAACCAGATACAACCACATTAAGCACCTATAGTAGACACAACACCCGAAATATTAGCTAGAAACCAAATCATCCCCAGACCACCATCTGGAACCATCCATCACCATCTGGACACCTTGCATCAAATGGACCACCCCACCATAAGAAAGTCTAAAAAAACAGAAATCAACTAGTACCATCCATATGAAGTGCCCCACATCACCCACGCCTAAACCATCATACAACCTAATGAATCCCCGAGCAGTCCATGATCCAAATGTGAGCTAATACCCACCATGAATCAAACACCTCTACACCCACCAAGTAGTCAACATGAACCCACCCTAGAAAGAGAACCAACCATCTACTAGAAACATGCCTCCCAACCTGTAGCATCCAGTATCTCAAGGGAATTTTAGAACATCCACCATAGAAATCCCAACACCATCAACAACCAGAATACACAAGATGGGAAAACTGATCAGAAGACAATTGAACATACTCTAAACCACTACCTGAAGACCCAACCCAAAAAATATCCACCACACTAGACAATCGAGAGAACCAGAAGCCTATAATAGTAATCCAAAACAATGAAGAAACACCAGAAAGCCAACCCTTATGCACCCAAAACATGTTACCAACCATAGTATAAATCACAAACCAACCAGCACCATGCACCATGTTAGTGTATCATGTACTAAAAAATGTAGAAAAATCCAAACAGCAACACCCACAGCTAAAACCTATCTTCAAAGGTCCTATAATTCCAAACAGCAACACGAAACTCACTACCTCACCTCCTAAATCCTCCACCAAAAACCTATAACCCCACAATGAGAATCTCTATAAGTCTCCATTGGATAAACCCAGCATCTCCCAGCCTCAACCTTAAGAAGTATCCATAGTGGGGGGGGGATGTTGTCCAGGGGGTCCAGCAGGGGGGGGGGGCATCGGTTCAGGGGGGTCTAACAGGGGGAAGCTATTTAGGAGGGTCAAGTTGGGGGGGGTTCTGTCCAGGGGGGGATACTGTCCAGGGGGTCTGGGGGGGTTGCTGTCTAGGGGGGTCCAGCAGGGTGGGCTGCTATCCAGGTGGGGTCCAGTAGGGGGGTGGGGGTTCTGTCCAGGGGGGCTGCTGTCCAGGGGGTCTGGAGGGGTGGGTTGCTGTCCAGGGGGGTCCAATAGGGGGGGTGTTGTCCAGGGGGTCTGGTGGGGAGGGCTGCTATCCAGGGGGGTCCAGTAGGGGTGCTGCTATCCATGGGGGTCCAGTAGGGAGGTTTCTGTCCGGGGGGGGGGGTGCTGTCCAGGGGGTCCGCAGGGGAGGGCTTCTGTCCCGGGGGGGGTCCAGCAAGGGGGTGTCTAGGATCTGTTCGGGGGGTGTCTAGGGTCTGTCCGGGGGGTTTCCAGGGCCTGTCCCGGGAAATTATTCTTCACAGACCCTAGATTCATCTCAGATTAATTGTAAAACAACCAATAAGTGGTGTTTTTTTATATTTGTTGCACTGAAAATTTTCATTCATATTTTGTAGGATGTTAAGTAACAATTTATTCTGGTCTTGCAGATCATGGGAATTTAATGAAGAAAACTTAGGCAAAACCAAGTTCAGTAAGGTTCATGCTTCTCCTATAAGAATTTAATGAGGAAATACAGGATAAGAAGGACTATGAAACCCTAGTTTCAAACCACATGAACAGACTTCCATACATTTGTGATGTATGTACACCTATGAAAACATCCCTGAATGATTCACTCCCTAGTGACTGGCTCTATGAAAGTATTGATAAGGTTCCATTGTATGTAGAAATGTTTAACTTCTTGTCACATCAAAAGTATAGGGTATTCTAAGCATGTATTCCTTTAGATAAAATCTAAGTCAAAGTTATATGTTTTTTAGGATCCATACTTTTAGAAATTCCATAGTGACCACGTGATTATGAGGCGTTTTTCAAATGAATAGGTAACTTGTGTCCTTAAATTTTGGTATAAACTTACATACAGAGGCCATTTTAGACTTCAGTACATAGCTAGGAATGTTTTGGATGTTGGATTATTCTAGGTAATGGTTTTTAAGGATGTCCAATATTTTTATAAATCATGTATGGATTTCCAATTCATTGGAGGTATTTCCAAAAATAATAAATTCCCCAAAAACCTTTGATTTTTTGCAAAATATTTGATGCATGGGATATAGAATTCAAGGATCCATTTCCTATTTCTTTTTGAAATACCTATATTCTTTTGGGAGAATATTATGTTTCTAAATGGATTGAATCTCAAGAAACTAGAATTGATGTTATTTAGTATTAGGATGTGCATATCAATCTGAATATTTTTTTCATTGTTGGTTATGGAGTCATGTATCATTTATCATGTTTAGTTGACACACTGATCACATTTATATAAGAAGTTATATCTCACTTCTTTTCCCATTATTTATTTTCAGGTGGTTTCTTATGATGCAAGTTCATGGATAATTGAATTATTTAATAGACTAATGATGTATGTTTACTCAGAGGTTCATATTTCACTATCCACAATTTTATAAACCATTACACAAGATACATGTTTAATGAACTATATTTCATTTTATTAATTCATATTCTTCATTGTCAGACTTGGATTCATTGACAACCTAATTTTTAATACATTTCATAGTATCCTTTTGTGAATTCAGCTTACTGAGGTCAAATCACCAGCATCTTATTAAGATATTTTTACTAATAATCATTCAATATATCACAGTTTTAGATTTTTATGTTAGTTCTTTGAGTTTTCTTTAGGCTGATAATGAATTTATTGAATCTATTAAATATTTTTTAAGGGGTAATTGATCTGATTTACACGGTTTATTTTCTTACATGATTTTCTTTAACATTATTTTCTCAATCCATCATTTATAAAGTGCTTCTTGATGATTTATTTGTGATGATATTAAATAAATTAACTGATGAGGATTACAGGAAGAATATAAACATAACAACATCTATATTCCTAATATGACAAATAGATAATGATATTTTGTTTTCAAATGTAAAATTTTATGTCACTATTATGTTATCTTTGTTATTGGATCAACATTATGCTATTAATATAAAAGTTTTATATTACTATAATAACTTATGTAATTTAAGATATAGAATAATAAATGTATGATTAGCTTCTCAAAAAAAATTGTTGTTAATAAAAATATTCTATTACACTTGCATATTTATTACTCACAGATAATCTAATGTAGGTATATGCTAAGCTTTAAATTGATAATATCATAAAGAGTAGTAAAATGTAATTCAAATATTACCCTTCTCTATTCTTACTAGATAACTCCTCTTCATACTAGGGAAATGCACGAGTTACATAAGAGAGCTTAATTACTAAATGAAAAATCTATAAAAATAGTATAATCATCTAGAATGTTAGTAGGAAACTAAAAAAACAAAACTAATTACAATAATGAGTATAAAAACTACTTATACTTGGGTTTATTTATTTCTTCAAGGTTATGGTGGGACATTAAATACATATATATGGAGGGATTTATGTTTTTCATTTACACATTTTAAGAAAATAACCCTGTAAATTATCCTTTTAGATTTCTTTCATATTTTTATTTTCATTTATTAAGTCCACTTTTATCTTTTCTTAATCTGTTATGTTAGAAGATTCTAGTTAAAATGAATATTATTTTATAATGATTTTTTCACATACAGGGATCTCTCATACAACTCAATGATGGGAAACTTACCTCACAGTTTTGGGTCACATTCAAACCTTGATACACTGTAAGCAACTGAGACTTTAGTTAAGATAATTATCATTTGTTAATGTATTTATGGCTTTATTTAGGTATTTAAAAATCAGTCAATTCATTGGTATAATTTATTCCCTTTCTGGAATTCCCCGTGATGATTTGTAAGTTGATGGTATGTTTAAACATCACTTACATGAATTGACATCTTTCTAGTTTACATAGTTTTTGTTACCATGAAATTAATCATATTTCACTGCTTTAGTTTGTATGAATTCTGAGAATCCTTAGTGCAAATTCTTTAATCATTTCTTGCTTTTACTGATGCTATCAGGAATTTTTCAAACAACCAATTTATTGGAGATTATTTGTGTATCGTTTTGACATTGTTAGCACTTGGTGGACCACCCTTGTTATCTGTGTATAGATTGTTACTATTTTATTTATTTTAATTTATATTCACAAACCTAACATATTATGGGATATATTAAAGTAATTATTTTTAGTTAACAACTTAATTTTAATCGCATTTCCCACACATGTATACAAATTTTTACTATTTTATTTATTTTACAGGTCTTGTGTTTTTTTATTATCAAGAGAATGATTTTTTTTCTACTTTTGTATTTGAATGATTGCATTTTTTCATGTTTTCTTGTTTCAGGTTTATAGGTTTCATGGTTTGAAGGCTTGTAAGCTTGTAGGTTTTGAAGTTATAAGTTGATAGTTTGTGCATTACACATTTACATGTTACAAATTTTCTAGTTTTTTGGTTGTTAGGTTCGTGGGTTTTAATTGCTTGGTTTATAGGATGAAGGTATTCTTGTTTGTAAGGTATGCATGATGGAGATTCAAAGATTTCCATGTTTATAGATTTAAATGTTTTTAGGTGATAATATTACATGTTTACAGATTGTTTTACAGATTGGATTACAAGTTTACAGATTGTTTTTCTGGGTTACAGGTTTACAGATTGTTTTACATGTTTGCTAATTTTTTATGTTTTTAGGTTTGTGGGTTTTAGTTTCTAGGTTTGGATTGTCTTATAGGTTTAAAGATTGTTTTATAGGTTGTCAGTTTATAGGTTATAAGATTACAGGTTTTCCATGAAGGTATTAATTTTTTTAGGATGAAGGTATTTTTGTTTTTCAATGTTTTTCATGTTTTACATATTTTTTTATGCGTATTATTTTTTTAAGGTATGCATAATTGTTTTATAGGTTTCCATGTTTATAGTTTGTTTTTAGGTTATATGATTATAGGTTTGTGGGTTTTACAAATTGGTTTCAAAGTTTTTAAAGGCTTTTGTGTTTGTTTCTAAGGTATGCATGATTGGTTTACAGATTGTTTTATTAATTTTAGGTTACATGTTCTGTTTACATGTTTCTTCAGGTTACTGGTTTTCAAATTGAATGTTGTGGGAGGCGTGCAAGAGCAGGGGGTGGGGGTGCTGGTGTAGGGTGGGGAGGGGGGAGGGGGAGGGGGTGCAATGAGGAGGGTTCAAGGGGGTGGGGTGTAAGGTGCATGGGGTGGGGTGGGGTGTAAGTTGTAGGAGGGTGGGGCAGGGAAGGTATGCAGGAGCAGGGGGTGGGGGTGCTGGTGCAGGGTGGGGGTGTCTAGGGGGGAGGTGGGTGTGCAGTGAAGAGGGGAAGGGGGTGGGTTGCAAGGTGCAGGGTGGGATTTGGTAGTGTCCTCCCAACAGCCAGCACGGTGAACCATGCTGGCTTTTTTTATGCAGTGGAAAGGCCTATATCCACGGTTTAAAACTGTGGCAAAATCCTTATATCCACGGTTTGAACCGTGGATATAAAACTATAGACACGGTTTGAACTGTGGCTATAAACCTATATCCATGGTTTTAAACTGTGGCTATAGGGCTTTAGCCACAGTTCTATGAACTGTGGCCTTTATTGGAATGGATATAGGGCTGACCCTATAGCCACAGTTTGAAAACTATGGATATAGGGCTATAGCTACGGTTGGAGCCGTGGCTTTAGGGATATAGTCACAGTTTGAACCGTGGATGTAGGGCTATAGTCACAGTTTCAAACCGTGGTTATAGGCTCCGACCTATAGCCACACCAATACCAGCCACAGTTCATGAAACCGTGGCTATAACCTATAGCCACGATTTTTGGGCATATAGCCACGGTTTAGAACCGTGGCTATAACCTAAATTTATAGTAGTGCTTCTATAAGGATAACATATGTTATGATACGAAAAATTTAAATAATTGTCTTTATGTATTAAATTATGAAAACCAAGTGTTGGAAATTGATAATAAATCATGTTCACATGAATCATATAACACCCACCGATGAAATAACTATGTTTGTCAAGAAAATGAGAAGTGTTTGATAAATCCCTATCAATATGGTTATTTAGGCTCTTCTAAGATAAACTCACTTGAAAGATGTCATGCTTGTTTACATAAAAAACTATGAAAACCACCATTTAGTGGATTGGGTGAAAGGTCCATAGATCTTGAATAATTGGTACACACTGATGTGTATGGACTATTTCCAATAAAATCTAGAGGTGTGTATTCTTACTTCATAACTTTTACTAATCACTTAAGTATATATGGATATATCTACTTGAGGAGGTATAATTCCAATTACATTGATAAATTCAAGGAATTCAAGAATGATGTAGAGAATAAGCATGGAAATAAGATAAATATTCTTCAATAAGATCAAGGTGGTGAATATTTTAACCAAGAGTTTAACAAATTTCTATAGCAGTTTGGGATTCTATATCAAATCACTCCACCTTACACACCATAGTGGAATGTTGTTAGTCGAAGGAGGAATCAAACCTTATTAGACATGGTAAGGTCAAAAAATGAGTCATGAAGATCTTTTATTTTTCCTTTAAGGATATTAATTACAAAATAAGACATAAACATTAAACCAAGTACCAACTAAAGTAGAAAATTGAATTTCCATTGAGATATAGGGTGGAAATAAACATGTTAGGATTCACGCACATGTATGGGGTTTCAAGAAATTATTTAAGGCCTTCTCAGTCAAAAAACTAGAACCTAAGGGCACAATGTGTATCTTTATAGGGTATCCTAAGTAAATAAACGGATAATACCAATAAAAACCCCCAGAAAAAAGTGATTGTCGATAGAAAAATTATATTTCTTGATAAGGAGGACAACCTCAAAATGTATAGTGGGAGAAAGATTGAATTTAATGAATTTGATTTTCAAGATACTCAAGGTTTGGTATGGGAATAGATTCTACAAGTCCGTATGGAAGAAGTAGTTACTGAAACACAAGTACTATATAGAAGCATTAGAGATGCAAGAGAACCATAGAGATATGGATTTCTTATCAACAAATATGGTGACTAATTTTTGGTTGATAATGATGTACCTCTATCCTACAATGAAGAATTATAGAGATAAGGAGCTAAAATATGGCAAGAAGCCATTAATTTTGAAATGGATTTCATGTATTAGAACCAATTTTTGGTTTTGGTTGATGTGTCGTTGATGTAAATCACATTGGATGCAAATGGGTATTCTAGAGGAAACTAGACATGGAAGGTAATGTAAATACCTACAAAGTAAGGATAGTGGCAAAAGGGGTTAAACAATGTCAAGGAATTTACTAAGATGAAACCTTCTCACTGGTTTCCTTGTTTAAATCCATTAGAAATCTACTTTTTATTGTTGTTTACCATGACTATGAGATTTGGAAGACGAATGTCAAAACTATATTCCATAATGAGAAACTTTAAAAATATGTCTATAGGAAAAAACGAGAAGGGTTTTTGACTCTACGTGATGCAAAAATTATTTTCCAGCTGCAAAGATCCATTTATGGATTGAAATAATCTTCCAGGTCATGGAACATTTGATTCGATGAACCCATAAAACAAATTATTATCATTAAGAATGAAATTGAGTCATGCAATTACAAGTGGATAAGTGGGAATATGGTTGTTATCCTAGTAGGATATGTTGATGACATATTAATTATTGTAAATGACATAAAATTGTTAAATTATGTTAAGGGATGGTTAATCAATTGTTTATCCATGAAGTAATTAGGTGAATCAGCCTATATTCTAGGGATCAATGTCATTCGTGATATATCCAAGTGGCTGCATGTACTATGTCAAAGTATATATATTGACCAGATACTAAAGATATTTAGTATTGACAACCCAAGAGGGTACTGGTTCAAGTGTCATATGGTTTATATCTTTATAAGAAAATATATCCTCATAAAAAACATGAGAAAGAGAGAATGAGTTAGATCTCATATACTTATATGATATGATCATTCAGGTATGGCATGTTATGTTCTATACATGATGATTCCTATGAAATGAGTAGGGTAGTCATATATCAAGTAGATCCAAGTGAAAAACATTTTTCTACTGATAATTTTATCCTTAACTATCTAAGAATAACTTAGGATTGGTTCCCAGTGTATGGAGGAGACGAGGAGCTTGTCATTAGGGGTAATACTAAGGATAGTTTTTAGATAGATAAAATGAATTGAAGTTGTAGTTAGGATATTTTTTCTTTCTCAACAAAGGAGTTTTAAGTTGAAAGAGTTCAAAGTAGGTAGTTTTCGACAATTCTACACTAGAGTTCGAGTATATAGAAGCTTTTGATGCACCCATGGATGCTATTTGGGTTCAGAACATTGTTGAGGATCTTGATTTGATACCTATAGTTAAAGACCCAATCCTATTATATTGTGACAAAAATATAGTGGTGGATCTTGAAAAAGAGCTAATGTCACACCAACTGATAAATCACATACTCTAGAAGTATCACCTCTTGAGGAATTTTTATAAAAGGGGTGATGTTTTAGTGAGGAGAGTACCCACAGAAGAAAAAATAGAATACCCCTTGACTAAATTCAAATCTCAGCAGAAGCATGAGTATCATGTGAGAGGTAGAAGACTAAAGGTTGTTAGTAGTTGGCACTAATATATGTGAGTGTCTATTATAGTTTTTTCCATAGAACCAACTTCTATGTACTTTATGATAACTTTTAATCATAGTTATGAATATTTATAAACTTATTATCACATCATTATTATTCTTCTATATAACATAATGTGTGATAATGTCCTAAAATAATATTTCACACTAAAATTTCATAGTAGTTCGCTGCTATGATGAGAACCAGGAAGTTCTATAAAACTATTCTTAAATATATTTTTCTATAGTTGGATGATTTCATTTGAGGGACACAAATTATATTGGATATTAGGGTTGGATACTCATAGGACACTGAGAAACCATCTCATGGTGTACACCCTTGGTAGTATCTAGTAGCATATTATGAGAAGGAGAACTGCTAGTTGGAAATCCACACATATATGTGTCATTGGATTTTCTTATCTATGGACATGTGTATTTTTCCTTAGACTTTAATATTATTATTAATTAGTACTATTAGTTGTGTGCTTTGATGCGTTGATGAAAACGATGAAAAACGATGTTCGCAGTGAAATAGGGTATGTTGGGTGCAACACGAGTAATATTTCATTAATGAATAATGGGAGAGAATTTTTTTCCCTTTTGTTATTTAATGTAATTTTATACCATATGACCATTTATGAAAATGATATAGACTAAAAAATATATTTGCATGGAGTTTTATAGGTGAGTTGAATTTCTAGGGAGTCAAAGAAAGAGACAATGAGCACATAGGCTGATGGCACTTGCATGAAAACAGGTTGATGCGAGATATTGTGATAAAAGGATTATATTTCAAAGTAAGAACCTGTATGTGGTATTATATCATTGAGGCATTGACTTGATTATATATGGGTGATTTGGCGTGTTACTAAACGCTAACTTTGGACTTTAGGATGCTTTGCCTAATGCCACTACGAAAGAGACCTATAGGGTCACACACTAAGTGTATCCAGAATCTCAGTTAAATAATAATATCATTATTTATTATTTCACATGTTCAATAACTAATATTCCCACATGTGATTTAATAATTATTAATGTTTGGTTGATCACATATATATTTTCACTAGTAATTCGGTAGAAAATAATGTGAGCGGATTATTTAATTAATATATATTTTTCTATTTAGTGAATATAATCTTCATTAATTTATTGGTAAATAATGAATTGATATTTATTTAATAAATAAAAAGTAATTATTCAAGGCCTAATAAATTTTTATGGAGAAACAGAGGACAGAGTTTAATAGTCTAGTGAGAAATAATAAATATTTAATATTATTTAATTAAATAATATTTAATTATATTTTCAAGTTAAGAACATGTCGAGAAATAATATATTATTATTATTATTATTTTACATGGGGTTCTTCATGGATAAAATAAATAATAAGGGGAACTTTTTCAAATATTTATTTCTAACCCTAGTGATATATGAACCAAATTATATTATTTTCTCTCAGATCCAATTCATTTGTTTTGTTTGTGCACAAGGTATTTGGTGATTTATCCCAAGAATTAGAAAGATCCCTTATCTAAGAACACTCACAAGAATGGAGAGGGGACTTCCTCAACCTTCCACTCTAATGCTAATAGCGATTCAAGTGAATTCTTTAGAAGTGGTTCTTGAGAAGATCTAAGGAGGATGACACAAGTGAAAGGATCTGTTGTGTTAGCACCCTGAGAATCCTATGGTGATGTTCAATGTTTTGTGGAACACGTATGGATCACTGCTATAAGAAATACACATTGACTCCCATAACTCAATAAATATAAAATTAAAATCAGTTTTTAGATTCATCAATGAAGAAAGTATTCCATCAAGGTAATTCATTAATTAATTAAATTATTTATTAATAATATGTGATGACCATTTCTATGATTTTGGTGTTCTATCCCTTGTCTATCTAATTTATTTAATTCTTTTTTATCATTATTTTCAACATTATGTAATATATCGAATTAATCATCGATCATTGAAAAAAACAAAGTGGGGGTGAACCTATTGCACACTTATGCAGCACCCAGAACCTAAACAACATGCACAGGATGGTCCTGTTTTCCCTTCTTTCATCCCTCAAACCCTAAGAACACCCTCAAGACACCACATAAACCTGGTATAATTTTCCTGTAACATAATAATGTTATTTAGACATTAAATTAAACAAGAACACACCTCACCAAATTTTCGGGAACTTATAACCTCCCCACATTATAAGACCTCTTCCTCAAGCCACTCTCCCATGCATCACTATTTTTCTGAGGTAAAGAGATTGGGCCACGAGCCCCACATGTCCCTCTCTATCTCCCAATTCTCATCCTAAATGTCACCATAAATCTACAACACTCAAATTAAAGGTATGGTCTTACCCTATAAGATATTATCACTATGATCGACTAAACAAACCAAATACTCCTCAGAGGGTGTATCGACCTCCAACCAAATATCAACAATATGAAATACATACGGAACCCTATGAAACACTACCTAAAATGAGACACAAGGAAACATAACCCATAACATCATACCATCATGGAAGATCTAATCAGTACCCCATTATCCTGATACTCTACCCAACTCATGGCCCAAATCACTTGGCATTATCATTACCTGTTATCAAAACTCTAATGGTGACCCAAACTCAGAATAACTCAAAGAAACACATGTTTTCCCAATCAAATTTCCCAAAATATGTCATTAAACAACTTTATTCCCAAAAGTATCATTCCATAATGAAACATCCAAAACACTCATGGCACTCAATCGATAAAATCAATTCCAATGCTCATTTTCAAGGCTAAATCACTAGAATAGTGCTTACTTGAGTCCATCCAACCTAGAACATCGGTCATGATATCAAATGAACACATTCCCACTATTGTTCTCCCCACTATACACCTTTTATCACCACCAACATCTCCTAGTGCATGTCATCCAACATTTTATTACATTACTTTTCATTACATTTTACAAACAGAGGAACTTTAAAGTCTTGTATCTTATAAATAAGGAACAAAAAAATATGAAAACATAAAACACTCATTTAAATCCCTGTGAAAAGCTTCTTGGAAAGTTTATCCCATGTAAAATTACTGTATCTCATAACCTGGTGGTATACATCAAAATAAAGGGTGAGTTGAAGGCCTAGTAAGGAAATCAGGGGAATTAGTTTACTTGTGATATCAATAAGATCTTGATGAAAACCATAAGACATGAGAAAAGAAAAAAATAGGCATATCATAATAAATAGAACATGAATCACAACTTGAATATGTTTCTACAACATTTCATATATACGTTCATGAACATATCACATTGGTTCATCCCCAAGGTGTATTAAAAAATTACCAAAGTTTTCACCAAGGTATCGTGAAACTTGTCATCTCTAGAGATTAAATTCATTACCCAATCCATTGGAGAGATATCAAGGTGAAACATTAATATGTATTTACTATCATGTGATCCATATATATAATAATGAAACATTTAACAAATAACCCAAAGATAATATAATAAATGGGTTTCATTTTAAAATCATGACGTTTTAAAAGTTCTTAAAAATAAGATCATTATGTCATTTATAACCCATGGAAAGGGAGTAATGGTTATATGTATGTCAATTACAGAATAAAATATTTTATTTATTTGTATTTATGAACACCCATTGAAATTAAATAGGTCTATGTATCCACATAAACAAAACAAGAGAATTTTTTGATAGAAAGAGGATGAAATTTTGAGATGAAATTTATGCAACATAACGACTATATAACACAGTTTTAGAAAACAATAAAAAGATATGGGACATTTTTATCCCATAAATAAATGAATCCTTTTAAATTAGAGTTTAATAATAAAAAGAAATAAGATCATGGTGTGTAATGATATACCAAAAGTAAATGAAACTTGAAAGAAAAGAGAAAATGTGATTTCTTTTTTGAAAATTCAGCAGCATAACAGTGTCTCTTAAAAATTCAGAAAATAAATTTAAGAGAGAAGAAAGGGTCTCTCATAATATGGGAATGAAATGAACATTAATAATAATATATAAGAAAATACCCCCACATAATAAGATGGAAACTAGAGGAAATAACTTAAATGAAATCATGACTAAAAGAGGAGGGAGGAAGGTTCCCTTACATTGAAGAGTAACTTCGAAAGATCAAAGGTTGGGACCTTGGGGGGAATGAGGGATCCTTGGGAGGACTAAAAGGGAAGTAAAAAAGACTATAAATTCGTTTAGGAGGATTTTATAATGAAATTAATGAGGGAATGTCTTGGTATTTATTGGAAAAGTGAGGGAATATGTACTTAATTTCTAAGGGACAACTCATCAGTGGTATTTGCAAAACCATGTGCTTGACCATGGTATTATCCCATAGTACTAGACACTTGGGAAACCTCATAAAATATATTTATATTTAAAATTAAACCAGAAGGATTACATCATTATTACATCATTAATTGTGTCATTAATCACATCAAAATTCAAAATTGTATTTTTACTATTCACTGAAAAACCAAATATTTTATAAAAATCCCATAAATTCATTGTAACCTAATATAGATGTTATGAATTCAAAAATGAAATCCATTATATGAAAATGATTTTATAAATATTTTTTATTTATTTTTTAAATAAAATCATTATTTATTCAAAATTAACAACTTTAAATCTATAACTTGTTTTGTAACACCTTGAAAAAGTAATCAAGGTCCCATAAAATTATCATATAACCATAAGACAATAAAGTAAAAATTTATAATTAAATTTTATGAAAATAAATTTTCATTTTAGATTTTTAAATTAATTATAAAATTGTAAATAAACTATTTATGAAGTACAAAAATACCAAAACTTATAGTATGATTGTTTTTTCACTTTTAAGATGTCTAAATTGTATTTATAGATTAATGGGTAAAGTTTCTATTTTTTGGAAGATTAACTTTTCATTATTATTCATAAGGTTATGTTACTATTCATACTTTACTATTCACTAAAAGTTAAGTTGGTTATATTAGAATCTAAATTTCTTACTGGTCACAACTGTAGAAGACAATTTTTAGAAAATAATTTTACATTAATAATTATTTAAAGTTTACAGAAATCTGTTAAACTACCATTTTTTCCAAAATTCATTAGTAATATGGAACTATAAATTCTTCCTACATTTTTTCGAATATTTGAAATTCACCAACTTTTCTATAATAAGAAATAAAAATTTTACTTATACAAAAGGTTTACACAAGTATCAAAGGTAGATTTTTATATCCCCTTATAACACATGCATAAGACCTAAGTATATGGTGTGCTATGGTGATAGAATCCTGGGGAGACCTAGAAAACATTCCTGGAGTGGGGATTTTAATCAAGTTTAACTTCTCCCTTAGAAGATTCCATTCAAGCTTTACATGTTGAAGCTCACCATGGTCTTGGACCAGAGAAAAGCCTAGAGAATCTACCTCTTTCCCATGCTGTGATAGATGGGTTTCGAATGGCCCAAGTCTACTGGATGAGTCCATCAAATCGTCTTTCTGTATTAATTAACCAAGATCACTAGTATTTATAAACAATAATTGTAACGTTAAGTGTTTAGTTTCCAATGTCTATATTGATAAACAATCATAAAATAGCCAAAACCCAATGGCCTCATTTAATTATTCTCACTTCATTAATAAAAGGATATTGTTTTATTTAGTATGAAATAACACGCAGATTTAAGAAATAAATATTATTAAAAATTTCGGGTCGTTACATTCATCCCCCCTTAAGAAAATTTCATCCCCGAAATTTTAACTCTTACCCTAAGAAGGGTAAAGTAGTGGGTACTTCTACCTCATAGACTCCTCTAGTTCCCACATGGCTTTTTTGCATTTGGGGTTCCTCCACAACACCTTAACAAGGTGGGTATTCTTATTTCATAGAACCTTGTATTTACGATCCAAGATCTCCACCAATTGCTTCTCATAAGAGAGGTCATGTTCCTGTTGTACCACCTCTGGATTTAGTATATGTGAAGGGTCAGGTATGTACTTATTTCAGGGGGTATACGTGGAAGACATCATGAACTTGTGCTGGATTTGGAAGAAGTGCAAGACGATAGGTCATTGTTCCTATGCGATCAAGGATTTCATAAGGGCCAATATACCTAAGGTAAAGCTTCCCTTTCTTCTCAAACCTCATGACTCTCTTCCAAGGTGAAATTTAAAGAAAAAATTTGTCACCAATATCAAACTCCATGTCTCTTATATGGTTGTCAGCATAGGTCTTTTGCTGACTCTGAGCAGCCTTAATGTGTTGTTGGATGACATGGACTTTTTCTATCATCTCTTGCACAAGATTAGACCCTAAAAGCTTTCTCTCACCAACTTCATTCCAAAAATTAGTATTTAAACATTGATTACAATATGAAGCTTCATAGGGTTCCATTTTATTGCTCGAGTAGAAGATATTGTTGTAAGAGAACTCAACTAAAGGAAGATGTTGATCCCATCCACCTTTAAATTCTATTTAGGATGATCTTAGCATATCATCGAGTGTTTGAATTGTCCTTTCAGATTGGCCATCAGTTTGGGGTAATAGGCTATACTGAAATTCAATTCAGTACTTAGAGCATGTTGAATACTTCTCTAGAATTTTGATGTGAACCTTGGATCACGATCAGATACGATAGAAAGTGGAACTCTATGCAGCCTTACCACTTCATTCACGTAAATTTTGGCAAGTTGATTGAAAGAGAAATCTCCCCAAATGGAGATAAACTGGACAGACTTGGTGAGCCAGTCCATAATAACCCATATAGAATTGTTTCCTTTGGAAGTTCTCGGGAGACCAGTGAAAACGTCCAAAGGGATTTTGTCCCACTTCCATGATGGTATGGGTAGTGGTTGAAATACCACTTTAAGAAGTTGTCACACTGCCTTCAATTGCTGACATACTAGGCACCTTGAAGTGTAGTCAGCAATCTTCCTTTTATTATTATCCCACCAATAATGATCATGAAGGTCCCTATACATTTTTTTGCTTCCAGGATGTATAGAAAAAGTAGAGCTATGAGCTTCATCCCTTAGTTCCTTCTTTATTTCCTAAATATGTGGAACACATTGTCTTGTATGAAATTTCAGTACACCTTCTTTATCAATATTGAACTCAAGAAAATTCTCATCCTTTACAGCCTCAAACTTCTTCCATAACAAAGGATCTTATTTCTAAGCATTATTGATCTTCTCAAATAATGACGGTTGAGAAATCATTTGGGTTGGGGTTTATGATGTCCCTTCCCTTATATTCCCCATGTCTAGATTTACTAGGTCATTGATCAAAGGATCACTTTGAATCCTCATCATGGACAGAATAGTTGGGTCTTTCCTACTTAATGCATCAGCTACTTTGTTTTCTCTTCCAGGATGATAATGAATTGAACAATAATAGTCGTTAAGGAGTTCAAACCTTCTACGTTGTATCATGTTTGATTCCCTGTGTGTGAAAATATACTTCAAACATTGATGGTCTATGTATATATCATATTTCTCCCCATGAAGATAGTGCCTCCATATCTTCAGAGCAAAAAAAACCACAGCCAGCTCCAGATCATGCGTAGCATAGTTCTGTTCATGATTCGTCAACTGTTGAGATATATATTCATTAAATCTGTGGTTTTTCATGAGGACGCACCCAAGCCCTTTTATAGATGCATTGCAAAAAATTAATCCTTCTCCACTTGAGGGAAATTTTAACATGGTTGTAGTAACCAATATCTTCTTCATCTCTTTGAAACTTTCCTCACACCCCTTTTTCCAGATGAACTTGACCCCTTTTTGAGTTAACATGGTTAATGGATTAAAATGTCCTAAAACGTTTTTCACAAACCTCCAATAATATCTCATTAATCAACAGAAGCAATGAATCTTAGATATTTTTTTTAGGTCGAGGCCACTCCTCTAAAACTTTTTTCTTTGCAGGGTCAACTCTGATTCCTTCATTGGTTACAATTTTCCCCAAGAAAGAAACTTGTTGTAACCTGAATTCAAATTTGTTGAACTTCCCAAAAAGCCTCTCCCTCTATAGAGTTTTCAAAATAACCATTACATGATCCTGATTCTCCCCGCGAATTTTGGAATATATCAGAATACCATCAATAAAAACTACAAAAAAGTTTTCAACATAGTCTTTAAAGACTCTATTCATCAAATCCATAAAAATAACAGGTTCATTAGTCAGTCCGAAGGGAATAAAAACAAACTTATAATTCTCATATCTTGATCGAAAGGAATTTTTCGGAATAACTTCTTTTTTCACCCTCAATTGATGATAACCATACTAAAGATCAATCTTAGAGAAGAATTGAGCCCCCCGAAGTTGGTCAAATAAGTCATCAATTCTTGGAAGAGGGTATTTTTTCTTCACTGTGATCTTGTTCAGTTCTCTATAATCAATGTATAGCTGCATCGATCCATCCTTTTTCTTCACAAATAGAAATGGTGATCCCCTAGGAGACACACTCAGTTCAATAAACCCCTTCTCCAAAAGATCTTGGAGTAGTTTCTTTAAATCATCTAGATCTGCATTTTCCATCAAATAGGGGGTCTTTGATATCAGTTAAGATATAGGTACAAGTTAAATGGGGAACTCTACCTCTCTCTCTAGGGAAGGTTTGGGTAACTCCTCATGAAATACGTCAATGTATTCTTGGATGATGGGGACATTTTCTATCCTTAAACTCTCATATCCTTCTTCTTCTTCACCAATCAAATCTATAAAGAAGGATATAGGAGGTTCTTATAGACAAAGATCATGTTGATAATCTCTTCGTGGAAGATAACTATAGGTTTTCCATTATAGAATACTGATATTTCCTTTCTTCTGCATTTAATCTTAGCATTATTGTTTGAGAGTCTATCCATCCTTAGTATAATGTCAATTTCCATCGTGGGAATGGATACTAGATTTGTGATAAGATTGTGCTCACTGAAGTAAATACTAGAGTTTCTAAACACTGACGATGCTTGGATAATCCCACCAGGAGTCTTGACTGATAACTCTACTTTTAGAAAATTGGGGTTTGATTTTAAATTCTATTCAAACATGGAGGAAATAAAGAAATGTGTAGAACTAGAATCAAACAACGTACTTGATAACTTTTAGAGAACAACAAGAGTACCTGCCACCACATCATTTGGTGCATCAACTTCAGCCGTAGTGATAGAAAGATCATGACCATTCTTGCTTGGACTATGTTGAGGCTGATGGTGACTCCCCTTCACTTCCCTCAGATTTGGATAGTGATTGGAAAAGTTCCCAAGTTCTCCACACTTATAGAATTAGACATTGGGCAGGGCCTGCACAATCTTTCCCTTGTCGTTAGTGTTGGGAAGTTAAGGCTTCACCTCACTACGACAATTCCACATGATATGGTCATATCTTACACTCTTGTATCACTTCTCGCTCCTGAGAAAGAAGTTCCCTGAGTGCTTTTTCCAACATTAATTACACATGGGTTGTTGTACTTGCTTGCCTCCTCTTACCTGATCGAAGCTCCCCTATTCTTGGATCCATCAATCTCTTCTTTTCATTGGATTTATGATACCACTACATCTCACCAAACTCTAATTTGACTTTCATCACACTCCGCACGATCTCCTCATAGTTGTCATAGTATCGGTTGGCTAGATTCTTCCGCATATGAGGTCTTAGTCCACCAAAGAATCTATCAACCTTCCCATTAGGTTCCATGATAAAGCATGAGGTATAATTGGAAAGTCTAGTGAATTTCATCTCATAGCTTCCCACAGATTCATTCTCCTTATGATTCAGCTCGAGAAACTCCTTCTCCATTATTGTTCTCATGGAATGATGGAAATACATATTTAAGAAGATCCATATGAGCTCTTACCACTCCATATATTCAACCTCTACTCTTGGCCTTGTGTTTTTTATCATCTCCCACCACTGATCATCTTCACCCTCTAAGCAGTAAATAGCCAGGGTGGCCTTCTCTTGTTCCGAACAGTGGAGCACAGAAAATATCTTCTCGATAGTGTTGATCCATTGTTTAGTAATCAATGGGTCAGTTGATCCACTGATGGTTGGTGGTCGGTGACACATATAAGACTCAACAGAATGTTTTCCCTTCATGGTGAGATCAGTCTCTCAGCTTGATTCAAGTTATTTCTCATAACTTGAGTTAGTTGGTTCATCATTATCATGAAAGTTTCCATTCCATCATCCATCGAAGGGCCATCAGCGCATAGTCCATTGCGGTCACCATTTACACGGTTCCTCCTATTGTGCGTCATTTTCTAAAATAATAAACCATAGTGAGAAACTTATTTGATTTATGAATATTTTAACTATAAAGGATTTTATGTCTTAAAACTTCATGCTTTAAACAATTACATTTCCTTATAAATCCTACATAATGACTCATAAAAAGCTTATGATTAACCAAACATATCCCCCGGTAGTATCATAACCAAGAGTGACGCAAGGCCCATTTTTGTGTACTAGGATACCCCGGGTCAAGCACAAAACTCCTTGTTGGAGTTTTCACTCCTAGATACATCTATGTCGGAGCCGCCTCTACCTGCTCGTATCCAGACCGGGATGTATTTGTTGATAAACCATTTACTCAGTACTCAGAAAAATACCAGGAAGTTTTCTTATATTTAAACTTTTAAATTGGGTTATTCCAAAAGTTTCTATAGACTAATTTCCATAAATAAATAATCTATCATTTGATACCAACTATGGAATCCCCCCTTTTTATTATATAACTTTTCATTAAATTATAAAAAGAGGACCTTTAATGTCTAGTGTCTTGGAAATCAGAAAAAAAACATGAAAACTTAAAACACTCTTTTAAATACCCTCAAAAAGATTCTTGAAAAGTTAATCCTATGTAAAATTACTTCATCTCATAACTTGGAGGAAAACATCAAAGGAAAGGGTGAGATGAAGGCCCAGTAAGGAATGCAAGGGAATCAGTTTACTTGTGATATCAATAAGAACTTGATAAAAACCATAAGACATGAGAAAGAGAAAAATAGGCATATCAAAATAAAAAAATTAAATGGATCATAATTTGAATATGTTTCTACAACATTTTATTTAGGCATTCATGAACATATCACCATGGTTCATCCATAATGATTCATAAAAAATTTCCAAGGTTATTCACCAAGGAATCGTGAAACTTGTCATATCTAGAGATTAAATTCTTTACCCAATCCATTGGAGAACTATCATGGTTCACACTTAATATGTCTTTAAATTCAGGCGATCCACAGATAATAATAAAAAATTTCATAAATAACCCAAATATAAAAAAATAAATGGCTTTCATTTCAAAATCATGATGTATTAAAAGTGCTTATAAATAAGATCATTCTGTCATTTATAACCCATGGAAAGGGAGTGAGGGTTATATGTATGTCAATTCCAGAATCAAATATTTCATTTTTTGTATTTATGAACACCCATATAAATGAAATAGGTCTGGGTATTCAAATAAACAAAACAATAAAATTTCTAAAGATAAAGAGAGAAAAAATTTGAGACGACATTTCTGCAGCATAACGACTATATAACATGGTTTTAGAAAACAATAAAAAGATAGGGTACAAGGTCCTAAAATAAATAAATGAATAATTTTAAATTATATGTATAGAATAAAAATAAATAAGATCATGGTGTTAGAATGACATACCACGTGAAAAGGAAACTTGAAAGAAAAGAGAAAATGCAATTTCTTTTACGAAAATTTGGCAGCCTAACAGCGTCACTTAATAATTGGAAAAATAAATTGATGAGAAAAGGTTATATCATAATTTTAACATGAAATGGAAATTAATAATAATATATAAGAACATAACCCCACATAATAATATGGAAACTATAAGACAAAACTTAAAGGAAATCATGAATAAAAGGGAAGGGTGGATGGTTCCCTTACCTTGAAGAGAGACATCGAAATCTAGAAGGTTGGGACCCTGGGGGGATTAAGGGAACCTTGGGAGGACTCCTTTGGAGTTAAAAAGACTATAAATTATTTTATGAGAATTTTGGGATGAAATTAATGAGAGAGTGGCTTGGTATTTATAGGAAAGCTGAGGAAATATTTAATTAATTTTCAAGGCACACCTCATCGGTGGTATTTACAAAACCATGGGATTTCTCATGGTATTTTCCCATTGTATTAGCCACTTGGGAGACCTCATAACATATATAACTATTCAAAAATCGACTATAATTATTACATAATTAGTACATCATTAATGATGTCATTAACCACACCGAAATTCAAAACTGTATTTTTACTATTCACCAAAAAACAAAACATGTTATAAAAATATCATAAATTCACCAGAACCTAATAGAAATGTTCTGAATTCAAAATTGAACTCCATTATATGAAAATAATTTTTTTAATATTTTTAATTTAATTTTTAAATAAAATCAATATTTATTTGGAAGAAACAACTTTAAATCTATAACTCATTTTGTAACACCTTGAAAAAGTAATCGTGGTCCCATAAAATTATAGTATTACAATAAGAAAATAAAGTAACAATTTATGTTTAAATTTTTTGAAAATAAATTTACATTTTAGATTATAAAATTTTAAATAAAATATTTATGACATACAAAAAATACCAAAACTTATACTATGATAATTTTTTCACGTTTAAGATGTCTAAATTGTATTTATAGATTCATGGGTAAAGTTTCTATTTTTTGGAAGATTTACTTTTCATTACTATTCATAAGGTTATGTTACTATTCATACTTTCCTATTCATGAAAAAAATATGTTGATCTTATTAGACTCTAAATTTCTTACTGGTCACAACTGTAGAAGACATTTTTTTGAAAAACCTTTTACATAATTAATTATTTAAGGTTTTCATGAATATTTTAAAATACCGTTTTTCCAAAATTCATTATTAATATGGAACTATAAATTCATCAAACATTTATCTGAATATTTGACTTTCACCAACTTTTCCATAATAATAAATAACAATTTTACTTATACAAAAGATTTACACAAGTAACTAAGGTCGCATTACGCAGCCTCTTATAACACCTGTATAGGACCTAAGTGTAAGGTGTGCTATGGTGATAGAATCTTGGGGCGGCTCAGACCACATTTACTGAGTGGTGATTTCAATCAGCTTGAACTTCTCCCTTAGGCGATTCCATTCAAGATTCACATGTTGAAGCTCATCTTGGGCTTGGTCCAGAGTAAATCCAAGAGATGCTACCTCCTTCCCAAGCTCTAACAAATGGGATTTTTTTGGCCCGAGTCTACTAGATGAGGCCATAAAATCTTCTTTTGGAGTTAATTAACCAATATCACTTGTATTTATAAACAATAATTGTAACATTAAGAGTTTAGTTTCCAACGGTCATATTGACCAACGGTTGTATAACATTCGAAACCCAACTGTCTCATTTAATTAAACTCACTTCATTAGGTAAAGGATATAGTTCTGTTGAGTATCAAATAACACAAAAATTTAAGAAATATATGTTATTAAAACGTTCGGGTCATTACATAGTGGTCGGGACCTCCACAATTGAAAAATACCACAAGAAATTCATATCAAAATTCACCACATGCACAATGAATTTACGAACTCACTACACCAAACCATTTATGAGAACCCCACCCATACATGGAATCCATCTTTACCGTCAAAACAACCAGGAAAGGATGTACATACACCATAAATTTGTATACTGACAATACATTGTTCTCTCTCAAGTTCAAATTAATTTCTTAAATGAACATTCTATTAAGAACGTCAAACTAGAGGTGGAACCTAACTTACCACATCCGTTGTTTTTACCATATCATGTCAGACCACCCTCGACTGGCGTGTCCTAAAAAACCATCTTCCACTGATGACATGTTACCCATTAACATGTCCATGGTGAATTCTCAGTTAAGGACTATCACTATCATCTATCACACCTACAGGGGTTATTTTCTGACTCCATGTAAAACCACACCATCAAGGCATCCACTACCTTCAAGGCCACCATCTTGCTCCACCAAACCCTCAAAATTCCTTACACAGTCACTTCCACCATCCATATATTGAATAAATATGGAAAGGTTCTCACTTAGATCCAATATCAAAATTTTCAAACATACTTCTCACTCCCAAATAACTATTGAAGGCGGTTTACAACTCACCAATTTTATCACTTGTTCCTAGAAATGTTGAGTTATCCCTGGCTGACCCATCCTGGAGACACTCAGCTTCACTATTGGAAAACCATTACTTTACATGAGAAAATATGAATTCACACCTAAGGACACTCCATGGTCACAAAATCACACCTAAGAGAGTCCATGATCAATTTCTAATGAGGTTTTAACACCAAACCTCCATTGTCACACCCATCAATGATTATGAGACATATATCTAAGATTCTTCCTATAAACATTGTTAGATCAAAGCCATTGCTTGGTTTAGATAAGCACGACATACAAGGTCCACATGGACCTTCCTAAGGAACATAAGTGTAGAGCTAATAAGTTTCTCATTAGAAATCCTGATTCCATCCCACCCACTCTAGGGTTTTATCCTCTCCTCCATAACTGACTTACTGCTCCCCACCTTAGGAGTGTTGTTGTTTCCAATCTACTCAAGTAATTACAACCACCATATCTCACGATTAAAATGAAATTTGAACCCCTAGAACTTGGATGAGGCTATCTAGATTCTACTAGAACAACAAAACCAGCATCAACTGCTCACCATTCAATGATTTCGAGAATGATTCCCACAACATTAATCGACCTTTGGTCTATCATAAGGACCTCACCTATAAACGGTTAATGGTACACTTCCCAAAATTCATCTCTACATACACGAATCCATTTGTGTAACCCCTATAAGGCCCCAAATCCATCCAAAAAAGGTATTTCCATGTAGATAGGAATAATGGAAGAACTATCAGAACATATCCAATATGATTTCAAGATATTTGGAATGATCATAATTAGCTACAAGTATGTTGAGAAGTCAATGATGAACATCAACAGAACTATACATCACTAATATCACCTCACACTACTAGGAGTCCTTGAAATATTGAATATATTGGGATTCTGTGCCCTCCAACACCTCATCAACACCCAACCACCACATCTCAGGTGAGGTTTCCAACCAAACTCACCACTTCTTCCAGAATCTGAATCGATCAACCATGAACCAACACATATCATGGAACTACTTCTACCAAACCTCTTGTGTTCTTCCAGAACTTGACAAGAAACCCATCGTAGAAATTCATTAACCAAAAACTAGTTGTTATCTTGAATCACTGGTTCTTCTCAACTTTGATTGCATGGAAAAAAACATAAACTTACATCCAAACCACCAATGTACAAATCCCCACAACATTGTGTATCTCAAGCACATTCCCAAAACATAATCCTCATTGTGGTCCTCAATGTCACAGAATTCTTATAGCCTCCCACTGATCTTGAATCCAGATACCATGAAATTTATATCACTGAATCAAGGCCCAAACACTCACTCACACAACAAATCACACCTCCTGGTTCGTCAGCATCATCAGACTCAAATAATTATCAACACTAGCTCCCAAAAACACAACCATTCACATGAACTACCCCAACCACATGAGGCCACTCATCTTTGGTGTCACTTCTATACTGAAACATCCATCCACAGTTTGATAGCCTTGCCTTTTCCACCTCGATTCAATCATATTCCTTCATCAACCATTTCCAATATTACAAGGTCATGTATTCTAATAGTACTTCCCATTGAAATCAACTTTACAACTACCCATAGGCACTCCTGTGATTCTCTGAAAGAAACCTAGGAACAAACATACCATGTAATGAATCTTTTTGGTACTCACTATGCATCGATTACACCTCTAAAGCATCTACCATGCTTCATAATCTAAGGTACCTACTACACTATACTAACCTCCCTAGAGGTCACCTTTGATTTCCCCGAAATTGGAAACTCATAGTCCTAGCTCGATTCGTGTCTCAAAAAATATTGACCTTCCCACTTACCCCTCTAGACTAAACCCACACCTTTCTAAATCCAAAACTTCCTCCAGTGCCTCACACACCAAAGATATTTCACAACATATCCAAATCATCTCACGAGACTCCCTCGAAGTTTGAAGGGTACTAACATACCATGCTAGGGTTAGGGGTAACGAGACACTAGGCTCTCCCTCTATGACACATACATCAAAATTCTATCAATTCTCCACCCACCGGTGGAACATCTACCCTCGTTCTGAGACACACTACATCCAACACACTGAATAAATATTTTACTATAGCTTCCAATCCCATGAAAACACAACCACCACTAATGACATCATGATCCAATTCATCCATTTCGAATCCCAACACAATCCACCCGATCACAAACCACATGGTTTACCACATCCATGTTTTCAGATGATACCTCTTAACCTCAAGTCCACATCCTAAAAAATGTTACCATAAGTAACACCACTATATCCTACACATTAACTCAAGAGGGTCTAAAAAATAAGTCACTCTAACTTCCAAAACCACCCACACATAGGTTCTATTCACAAAACTAGGGATACCCATTTCCCATGTTCATTCATGTTCCAACCTATCACATGATCAACACTCAAATACACCCAATCCATCAAATTTCATAGGGTGTCACAACCAAAACTCTCATGTTAGATCAAATGTACTCGAGATGACCCACCCTGGGTCTTATTCCATCATCTGAATAAAACAAGCATGTTTCTCATGATATTTCTCCTCCCCTATGTTACCTTCGATCAACTGGGTTTGCATCCCCAATATTGCTGGAGAATTATTGGAGATATCTTCACATCACCCAACTAGTGTATGTTGTAATGTTGGAATCCCTCTATAATTCCATGCACACATATCAACCACATAACAGAAATCTTCCACAGTTTTCACAAAAGGGGGCTCTATTATCTCCATAAACAACCCATTTCACATACACTACCCCGATGATATCACTAAACGTTTTAACACTACCTTAAACCATACCTACTACATGTCATGGTCGCCATGGGGTAAACTAAGATACACAAACACAACCATTTTTACCATGCACACTTTTTAACCATTTAACTATTTCAATATAAATGTTTCTCATTTAATCATCTTTCCATCTTTTCAACTTTTCACCACAAAATTTTAAACCATTTATGACTCATCA
This sequence comes from Viscum album, assembly GCA_963277665.1. Taxonomy (NCBI): domain Eukaryota; kingdom Viridiplantae; phylum Streptophyta; class Magnoliopsida; order Santalales; family Viscaceae; genus Viscum; species Viscum album. Next base: position 175,685,439 of record OY728147.1, on the reverse strand, counting down.
TTAGGCACTATTATTTAAGGGTTCATTTTTGTTATTTCAATTTAATTATTTGAATAATCTTCATTAGAAACTATTTATTTTAAATTTTAAGGTAAATGAAATGAATTCTATCCATCACATCCCACAAGTCATTATTTTGTGTGTCTATTATGATTCATGTCACATATATACCTTAGTGACAAAAATAAGCTTGTATGAATAAACTCATGTCATTCCATCCATGATAGAAATACCATGAAAAAATCACATCACACAATAAGAGCATCACCCAATGTAAACTATTATCCAACCATAAAAGTAAACATCAAGAACGACAACCCCACAACTGGTACTTGGGTTTTCCCCCATAAATGGGTTAGTTACTCCTACAAATGAGCTCATTTCTAAAGACTGACATGTCCTAGTAGCCCATCTACCTTTCAAAAATAGTAAATAAATAAAGGATAACTAATCTGATACCACTTTGTAACATCCTCAAACTAGTATCCAATATACCTGGTGCCCCAAGCCGACTCACCACATGACCTCAAGAGTGCCTTCATGTACGCAAAATGTTTTTGAATAGAAGTAAAGGTCTAATTGAACATTTGGGGAGATTATACGATCTTTATTAGAGTAAGCCACATTAAATAATAAAAAGAAATAAAGGAAATAGAATAACCAATAATCCTACATTACCAATCATTTTACCAAACAGGTTACAAGTCCACAACAAAATAATAAATATTCTATGTCATATTATGTAGTAAAAAGTGTATGAAAAAACAAAAATAAAGACACAATGAAGAATCCACAAAATGAGTTCCATCCCCAAGACCAGTCCCCTCCTCCTGGAACTTCACATGCCCAACTCAACCATCTAGATTTTCTACCTTTCCCTTGACCTAACTTGAAACCATGAAATCTACATGGTTACCAAATGGTGGCCTGAATATGGAGTGAGTACAACACTGTATTTAACACCAATGGTGTCGACAAAATATACAGTCTAAACAAGTAGTGTTTTAATGTACCAAATAAATGACAAGATTAACAAAAAGGTAAATTTGTGTACATTAGATAACAACATTCACTTAAACCAATTTCATCATTTGTCCAATGGGTTAGGCATTTTAATTCATAACAAGATGGACATTGCTAGTCTACTATAATTCATAAGGGAATAAGTCAAGTTCCATATCTCACTAGTGAAAACATTTCACAAATAATTAAATCACACTTTTCTTCAAGCCTCAGTACAGGTAGTATCATCTAATGAAACCGTTTGGGGCATAGAGCTTCATTCTGAATCTCTAACCCATGCATTCTAGGGGTGGGGTTTAGAGCCTCATTCCAACCCAAACCATAGGTGTATAACCTCAAGTCAATACCCCACACACCACCAGGCCATGTGAACATACTTATTTAACCATTTACCACATATACCATTTCATAAACTATACCCTTTAAGTTCACATACCATTTACAATTCATAGTTATTTCAACACATAAATCATCTTCATGCCTTAACCCAGGAACACACTTACCATTTACAATTCATACCTTTTTAACACATTACCATTATACAAAACACCCCCTATTCCATGTTTTCAATTAATCATAATTAAAAATAATTTAATTTCCCAATCCATGTTAACCAACTATACACAATCTCTTAGATTTACTTTACCAACCCATGTTAACATTAAAAACATAAAAATCATAGGTTCAATCTCTTAAACCCTTTAATTTCATATTTAATAACCCAGTTTGAGGTTAGAGAATATGACACACCCCATGGGTGGCCTCTATCGTATTCTATTAAAAATCAATCCATCCCACGAGGAACATTAGGGGTTCAATTCATCAATTAAACAATTAAAACCTCAATTATACACTGTAAATCCTAGAGGATAACACAACGACACCAAAACACAACCACACACACATGAACAAAACAAAGATACTATATGATATAACTTCTAGACTGCCTACCTAAATTTTTAAGATTAATGCTCACTTAACCATAGCCTTTGATTCAGATTAAAACACCCTTAAAAGACCTATCTAATTATCTAGAATAAAACAATGGTTTTAGGACTTTGGATAAAGGTAATAGATTCTATAATCCTTAATCTAGAAAATAGAGATAATAGGAGTGTTAGAATCACATGGAACTTAGATCCACACCCAATGATGCTCCAAATGAAATAGAAATAAAGTAGATCGATCCTTGTAATGATTAAGAGGAAATTCTTATCACCCATGGATACTAGAGGATTAATGGGGATGAAAATCAGGTAAGGGTTCAAAATTACCAAGTGGTTAAAAATGTAAAATCTAACATTTTTACTGGTACATATGTTTTGGCCGAACATTTGGTTAAACCACATGCCAACTATGGTCCACTCTCTATATAAGAGGTGTTCATGACACACAGTCTCCTGGGGAGCCTATATGGTTTGAAAAAATGTGTCGTAACCACGTGGATTGGATCTATCTATGTTCATAGATTTTTAAATCCCCCTTTAATATTTTCATCAACCATTCAAAACATATTTATGAAATAATATATAGGTTATATGATAACTATTGACCAAGCACCAACTGTACAACATGAACTGGATGGCACCTTTCTCCGTTCTTTCATTCACCGAACTCCCAGAACACCCCAAGAACACCCCTGAGCCTCCTCATACACTTGGTAGACATTTTATTTACAATATTAAGGTTATATAAACCATAATTTTTATATTAACACACCTTATAATAATTATGGGATCTTACAATAATTATGAGAGGTCCACATAGTTTAAGGTCATAGTGCTTGGTCCAAAGGAGGGTATTGTTCAAGGTCAAAAAACTTCAACCAAATTTTTCTTGGATTTAAGGTAATAATAATTTGAATAAAGTATGAAATAATATATCTATCAATTGTGATATAAATTAACTGGAATATAGAGACTTGTAATGGTATAAATGATCCCATGGAGGGGTTCACCTAGTTTAAGTTCATAGTGATCAGACCATGGTATAATTCGGTTTAAGATTATGCAATGAGGATCTAGTTCCTAATATACATTTTCCATTAAAGCTCCTAGATAATAATATCCCACCGTTTACATGTTAATGAATATTTTTGTTCTTATAGTAGGCCTAGAGTAGTTTTGGTAGAGTTTGGGAGATGAAATATGGTTTTAAGATAAGTTCACAAAAAAGAATTTTATATTATGACCTGAGTAAGTAGTTCATAGCTTGAATAGAAAATTATGGTCTAAGAAGGGAGGTTTAAAGGGTATTATTGAGGGCATGAATAATGGGTTCATAATGTGAAATGGTGGAGTAATATATTTTACAAATATTTCCCCTAAAACAAAAAACATGAACATCATGTTCATGACATGAATTGATCCAGTTTTATTGGATAAGGATGTCACATTTGTCAGTGAGTCTTGAAACTCTGGCTACTAACAATGTGAATGACCCATTCATTCTATGAATCTAAATATGGTAGTCTGCCTATCAATCTAATCATTCCCTTGGTTTTTTATGAATTTCCATTGAACTGTCCTGAACCGTAAGTGACTATAGGATTTCTCTCAAGGCATTTCAAATCCCATTCAAATGGGGTTGATCGCCAATATCCCATGATCAATTTATTTTGATCTAAGTTTATTTTCTCCAATTTCTCTTATGTTTTATTTTGTGACTAGTTTCTTTTTCTCCAATTATAAATTTATATGTTATAGTATATGGCCATATATATTCTCATGGTGATCCTTCATTGTTTTTTATCATAATGAAGTTCAAGGGATGTACTTTCCTTATAAGACAGGTTATTGATGGTCTGTATTCTTGTTTCATTATCATTTGAGGAATGTTGAAATCCTTAATTTAGGGGTTTCATGAATTTTCATTATTTTTGTGTACAATAATAATGTTATCATGATTTATCTCTTTTGGGTATGGTTAAATTAACCATAATAAATATTAAACTAAATTAATGAAAGAAATAGTTCATGTATTTTAGCAATCACATGTTTTCACCTATGATAAAGTTTTTCCAATTGTTCAAGACAGTGTTATATCTAAATTTATTCTTGGTTAATTTTTTTTATTCTTGGGTTTACCATATTTATATAATGAATAAAATTAAAGAATGTGAAGTCCGTAATGTATTTTTTCTAAAGAACTAATGTTTCATGTTTAAATAAATTGTTCTTATAATGTTTTGAAGGAAATAAAAATAATGATGAATGAATGTTTAATTAACATAATCTTCCATATATTGATGTAATTGGTTAAAGTACATGATGATAGAAGTTATTTTTGTTATATATAATTGAGGCATGTTAAATTAAATTTTATTCATTAATGTTTAATGAAACTGGAAGCTACACTTGAAATGTTCTTTAAATAATTAATTGTTTGTGGTACCTAATACCTTAATTTACCCATTTTTTTATCCTATTATAAATGAATATATTAATCTAATATGGTAATAAAAATTATTTTTTATTATATATAAATTTTTAGGGATGAGTGATAATTTTTATATGTGATGGTTGGATGCCATGTTTTTAAGGACCAGATTCAATTTTGACTCTGTTTGTTGTCTGATGCCTCGTGTGTTTACTTTGGATTCAAAAAATTTATTATGATGTGATGTAATACTTGGATAGATGATTTTTGATGAGGTATGGTTAGGTACTCTCATGTTTGTGGTATCAATTAATGCATGTGACACTGAGATGCATGTTGATATGCATAATGGTTTCATGGATGGCACCAGGACTAATGGAATGGGTAAAAGCTAGGATTTACTATTATTGTGATAAAATATTGTATTCCTTCTTGTTAATATATAATTTTAAGGTTTTTATGGTAATGTTTCTTGTTTCTACATTCCATTCCCCACTGCACGAGGTAGATGAATATGCTTTTTTATTTATCCTTTTTATGGTAGATTTGGATATTTAATAGAGTATGTGAAATTATAGAATATTAAAGAATAATAAAATTTATTAACCCATTAGGTCGATGGATTATTGGAATGAAATTAATCGTAATCTTGAGAAATCATAGGATCTTCTCCATTATACCAAGAGGACATGGAAATCTTTAGGTGATATTGTTAAAGAAAAAGTTAAAGAAATTTTAAAGGGTTAATTAGAAGAATTAAAATAATTTATAATGTTTAAATCAAATGATTAATTTATTTATTTTTTTAAGTACTTATATGTTTATATGATATCTAATCCTTAGATGTGGAGGCCTGGTGTATGAGAGATGATATCTACTATTGAGGTTAATGTTAGGTATAATCCCATAGTGTGTTTGTGAGTTATATCATATCCTGCGAGTTTTATGTTTTCATATCCTACCCCAAAAATGTAGGTTGGGTGATTGGCACCTATTTTACTCTTGGGAGGGTGTTTTACCTAACATCTATGTTGTGATTGAATGGACGGATGTTAATTATCTCTTTTCCTGGTCTCTTCTCCTTGTAGTATTATGTGATGGTATGCATGGTGGTTACTTTTCCTATATATTTTTGTAGAGTGATGTAGTGGTTTGGGGTTAATTTACACACATTTAACTCTAGATATAGTATAATATGTATTTATATAGGCTTTATATGTATGGGATACGATGGATTGAGGTATAATACTTGACATACAGGTAGTGGTTTCTCCCAGTAAAACTTTTCGATTACTATCTTGAGATGTGGCATGGGATGATGTGACGATGTGATTCACATGGTTCATGGTATGAGATGAGGTGATATGATGCATGGGATTCATGATATGATACATAGTAAATGTGTCTTAATAATGGCATAATTTTGGAGAGACATGGATCCAGATGTATAAATTTGGGGTAGAGAAGAAAACCATTGGGTAAGTGGTAATGGGGTATCTTATTTTGATATTGTATTATTTGATCTGTTGTATGTGATACTTTGTGGGAGATAGTCATGGTGAGGTTTGGATTGTAGTATTCCAATATAGGTGATGAGTTTTCTTCACTTTTTATTTCATGATATTTAGTATACTTTCTTCATGTTTTCCATGAGAGGATATAGGGAGCATCCCAGTGAGTGTACATGTTATGATCACCCTATGTATATACAAACTTTTTTTAAGGTTTGTAAGAGATGGTTGGTGATCTGAATAGACATGACTAGCTCATTGGTTTTTAATTATTAATTTAGGCTTTTATGTTCGCTGTTGGGTATTTTTTTTAGTACATATAGTTCAATTTTTCAGTTTTTTTAGTTGTATAACCTTACATGCATGTGTTTTAAATATATTACATTTATCTTGTGAAGATTTTGTTGGGTTTTTTTATCTTATCTCTCATTCCTTGTGATCTTTTAAATGGAAATTCCTCCCATATATGTGTATGATATACCCTTGGTTCTTATCACTAACTTTTGGGCTATTAATTTAGGTATTTAGGCATCATTATATTTCTTCTTTATTTACATTATCTATAGTGGAACCTTTGGGGTATGGCGTTTATGACAGAGTGGTATAAAATGTTCAGGTTGAGGGATAATACAAATTTTAAAGATTAGAACATATGGGGACTACATGGTTTGGTAGGGAAAGAGTTCAACTATATTTAGTAAGAAATGTAAAAAAGGGATACATGTTAAGACTTGGATATTTAAGGGCCCCTTGTGATATTATTCATGGATATTTAAGTTAATTGATCATATGGAGTTAAGTAATACTGGTTTTGAGATATATACCTAGTAAAGGATCATGCATCATTGTTTTTTTACCTATGTTTGTAGTGAATAGACCATGGGATTAGGTTGAACCATAAATAATTAACTAAATAAACATTAAATATTCTATATTCTATATTTAGGATACCTTAATAGTGTATTATTTTACAAGTATAGATCTAGGATGATGTTCTCAAAAGGCTCACACTGAATATGTTTAGCATGATTTATGAGTAGATCAACACATAATAGAGGTCAATGATAATGAAAATTAGAAGAGGACACTCTTAGAGTTTTAGAACTATAGTCTGTATAAGTATGAGGGATCAAGTTGGACTTAGTGATAGAGGATTAGTTTTATAGATGTGGAGATAGAGTTCAGTTCGATATGCTCTTGAAAGGAATAGTAGGTTTCATTGGTGGTGATAATGCTGCATGGTGCAGCGAGACAATGGATTTTCTTATTACTCAAGGATCAGGAGGAGTCAGTAGTCTTGTTGGATAAGTTTCGAGACCGGTTCCTATCATAATTTATTTCTTCCACCACAAAGACAACCAGTTTCTAGTTTATTACTACACTTTGATAGGAGAGTTTTAGTGTGTTGGAGTTTGAGATCCATTTCAGAACCCTTATCCATTATAATTCACTCATATTTCTTGATGAGGAGGCTAGTGAGAAGAATTATAAAGAGGTTTTGTGTCTAGGGATAGAGAACCAATTCACCCAATTGATGTTATCGATATATTTTTTGGTGATAGAGAGAGTGTAGGTTGTTGAGTGGACTCTTTCCCGAACTATATTTTCAGAAGAGGGAAGCTTTTAGGACTAATTGAATAGCACAACTATGGTATGGGTTTCCCTGTTTCCTAGAAAAATTATTTTTTAGAGATTTGGGGCTATGAATCAGCCCTCATCATCCCATTTATTTGGGGGTGGTGGCTCTCAGTACCCATAAATAATAATAAATATGTTTTTCATGTGGAGGTCAAGGTCATCATTGATGCGAGTGTCTAAACATTCTGAGAAGGTATCATGCATCAGGTGTTCCACTTTAAGTTCCTCTATTGAGGTAGTTCCATTTAAGGTAGCAACATCATGGTGCTATAAATTTGGAATAATAAATAGAAAATGGGGTAGGTATAGTACAACATCAAGATTCTCCCCTTCCTCAGAGAGTTGAGCACAACTGTGGAGGTGGTCATCATTAGGGCCAGAGAGTCCATTGAGTAGGTTTTATTCTACTACATGCTTTGGAGTTTCTAGGTTCAGGTGAGCAAGACATCCTTAAAAGTACTATTTTCTAGTTTTCTAATTGGTTTCATGGTTTGTTTGGGATAGGAGATATACACTCCTTCATATCATATTCAATTGTCCATGATTTTATAATTAAGGTATAGAAGGTTCTAATTCCATTGACATTAACTATGCCAGTTTTAGGTTAAGATTATCTCGTTAAAGTTTATAGAAACCATGAGCTAGGGTTGGTGTAATTATTCTTTTGGAGTAGATCCTATGTTTATAGATATAGTAATATCACATCATCCAAAACAAGGAATTGATGTATACAATGTATTATATTATATTTTTCTTTAGGATACATATTTTTTTCTATGATACTGATGGAGATCCTTTAGTTTCCATTAGTGATTAAGACCCTTAGATGGGATAAAGGTGTGTTAGATCCTTGTCTTCCATGATGGCTGAGTTGATGCTGATATCATTGGAGGTTTATCATATGATATTTCATAGGGTTGTGGAAGAGTACCATGATATCATCCCTATGGATATTGTATAATTACCCCATCAATGGGAGATAAAAATTGGAATAGAGCTATAGATGGGAACTTTTTTGATATAGATGTATCCATATAGGGTGGTTCTTTATGATTTATGAGAGTTACAGGTAAAAATTGATGATCCATTTCAGTGAGGTTTTATTTAGATGATCTCACAACCTTGGGGTTCTCTAGTTTTGTTTGTGAATAATTCCAAAGGTAGTATTCATCTATATATCGATTATTATCACATGTACCAAGTGATTGTAAAGACCCATTATCATATTCCATGAATTGATGATTTATTCTATCAGTTCAAAGTAGATAGTTGGTTCTTGAAGATCAATATATATTATTTATATCTTCATATGTGGGTTATAGATGAGGATATTCTGAGTACCAATTTTCGATGCTGGTATAAGCATATGAATTTATTGTGATGTTTTTCGGTTTAATGAATAGTCCAACCATATTCATGGATTTGATTAATGTAGTTTTCATAGAGTTTCTAGATTGGTTTGAGATTGTTTTTATTTATGATATCCTTGTGTAATTTGTGTTTGAGGAGGACCATGAAGAGTATATACGTTCTATTTTGGGATTTCTTCATTATAAGTAGTTATTAGAAAAGATGTTGAAGTGTTAGTTATGGACTTGTGAAGTTCATTTCTTGGGGAATGTCAGGTCCCAGCAAGGTGTATCTTTGGATCCATTTAAGTTTGAGGAAGTTTTTTCATTTGGTATCCCCAAGACAATTATAGAGTTGAAGAGTTCCCTTATTCATATAGGTTGTTATAGGAGGTTCATAATTTATTTCCATCTTTTTTTCAATCCTCCGATATTGTAGACCAAAATGAATAAGTAATTCATGTAGACTAATCAATGTCATACAAATATCAGGTACCTAAATCAGAAGTTGGATAGTGCTCTAGTTCATTATTTAATAAAGTAGGGAGTCTAATTTGATGTTTTCTATGATTCTTTCTATCTTAGTTTGAGCTATGTTATGATGTAGTAGTGATCAATTGTTTCTTATAGGTCTCGATAGTTACATTACCATGAGTATATCTTTTCCACCCATGACATTGATTTGGAAATAGTCCTGTTTACCTAGATTTTTTTGAGACATTACCTCAGCGACAAACATTTTGTGATTTTTACCAATCACAAGATCCTAAATTATGAGTCTCCCATCATGACCAAGACTTTAAAAAATAATTTTGGATGGAATTATTATAATATTACAACATTGGGATTTTATATACTTCTTGAAATGTTAATCTTATAGCTGATGTGGTAAGACATAATTCATATAGTGATGGTGTATGGTAATTAAGATATTTGTGGTGGATAATGGAAGAGATCTCAGTGATAAATATTGATATGGGAAGGGCTTATGATAGAGGTTACCCTTTTCAAATGACAGTGTATTCATATTATGTGCATCATGTTGAGGAATCCTAGATGGGAAATTATGAGATGGAGGTCTGGAGAGATCAATATTTCTTTGGTGATACCCCTAATGGATGGTCTGAGGATGAAAAACACCAAATATTTTCTAGGGGAGGAATTTCATCCCATTCACATTGCATGAGTTTGTTCTAAAGGAGTTACATAGATCAACCTTGCTGGTATATACTAACCTGGAAAAAATTACTAAGATTTTAAAGGTCATTTTTGAAGGATTGGGTTAAAATTTTTAGTTCTGGAGTTTTCTTCTCTGTGTTTGGTTGGTTTCCATGTGAAATCTAAGAACCGTGTTCCCAAAGGTTTTCTCCAAACCATGGATTTTCCGCATTATATGTGGGATTAAATATCAAAGGATTTTATATATATCTTACCTCAAGAATATGGAGTATTTAATTCTATATGGGAGATATTATATTGTTTAATAAAATCACCACACTTTATAGTGATCAATGAGTTGATCACAGAGGAGGTTTTATTGAGGCAGTACCTAGAAGTGGTGGTGGGACTCCATAGATTCCTAAGGATGATCATATATGCTCATGATCCTCATTTTATGTCAAGGGTGTGGAGAGGCGTCAAAAATTAATTTGGCACTAACTTATTCCTTATCAATACATTCCATCCACGTATGGATGGTAAAATACCGTGTATCAATCAAACTCTTGAGGACCAGTTTCATGCTTATCTCCTGGATTTCAAAATTTTTTGGTTGAGGAACCTACCTTTAGAAATTTTTTCTTACTATAATAGTATTCACTCCACCATTGGAATTAAACTGTTTGAATATTTGTACAACAAAAATATATTTTCTCTATTATGCTAGGCTAGAGTCTGAGAGTCAATAATTCCTAATACTAAACTAAAGAAAATAATGATAGAGATGGTCCATTGGTTTTTTATGAGGATGATGGATTAAAAATTCATAATAACTCATATACTAAGCAAAGGAGGACACATATGGAATTTAAAACTAGCGATAATGTGCTCTTAATGGTGAATATTTTTCATGCGCAGTGAAGGTTTAGACATGGGAGTAATATTTCTCCCTATTTTATGGGTATTTTCAAGGTGTTTGGTCATATTGGAGCCACTATGTATCAGATAACATTTTCCCCCCCATAGATGATCTAGATACATTATGTCTTCTATGTTTTGTAGTTTTATCATTATCATTACCATTAGTATCACATCATCTATTTGGGTGGTATTTATATTATTGATGATGTGACCTTTGAGGAATGAACTATTGAGGTCTAGAGCCTCTAGGAGAAGGTTTTTCATTGTCAGGATATTCCTTTGGTTTGTGTCCTTTGGTGGAATGGTTCCATGAAGAAGATTAATTTGGAACATGAGTCACATATAATTTCTCATTTTCCCAATCAATTTGATGTTTATATCTTCTTTTGGATTTATGTTTTGTGGTTGTTGAACATTATATGGAATATGAGATATTTTTATCATTCTTGAAGCCTTGATTGCAACTTTTATCATGTTTGAGATTTATCTCCTCCATGATAGTGTTTGGGGGCTAGTTTTAGTGTTTCATTGTTTTATTTAATGTTCTTGTAAGTGAGGTGTTTGAGCTCTTATGATAGAGTTATTATTCATAGGTATCTCACGGGGTTGATGTTCATATGACCCTATTTTATTTCCTTTCTCTCTAGTTTTGGTTTTATATTCTCAAAGATGAGAATTTTTTTAAAGGTGTCTGATGTAAGGGACCAGATCCTTCTTTCCATTCCCTTAGTTAGTTTCTAAATTATATGGTTCTTAGAGGAAGCCTAGAATTTGTTCACTACATTTTGGAAGATGAAATATGGTTACGGGATAATTTCATAATGAGAATTTTAGTTCACTAGATGAGTGAGTAGTTCAGGGACCAAAAATGTTTTTGTAGCCTAAGAAGGGTGTTTCTCAGGGTGTTATTCTAGATGTGAATCATGGGTTCATGGAATAAAATTATGTAGGAATGGATTTGGTAAATATATCCCCTATAACTCACTAGGTGGACATGATGTTCATGACATGAATTGATCCAGGTTTATTTGATCATGGTGATGTGTTTTTCAGTGAGTCTCAAAACTCATAAAATTCATGATGTGAGTGACCCGTTCATGAAAATAATTTTTATCTTTATTTTTTCCTATAAATATAATAACACCATTGGTTTTTATAAAATACCATTGAATTCTCCCAACCCTAGGAGACCATAGAAGTTCTCTCTGGGTGTTTTGATGCCATTTTAAAATGGGTTGATCTCCAAATTCTTGTGTTTAATATGTGGTGATCCGAGGTGAATTCTCCCTCTTTCTCTTAAAGTTAATTATTTTATTAGTCTTGTTTATTACTATTAAATAATTTCATGATATTGTGGTTGATCTCCTTTGTTATATTGGGGGATTAGTTTCCTTTTAGGGATATGTTTTTTCTTACAGAAGAAGTTATTAGATATATGAATTGTTGTTTTATTCCCATTTTATGAACATTGGAAGCCTTATAGAAGAGAATTTATTTATTCTCCATGGTTCTTTGTTAAATCATAATGTAATCACGTTTTAGTTATTTTTGTAAGGCCATAATTAACCCTAATAAAGTTCATATTAGGTTAATTAAAGAAAGGGATTATGGATTTTAGTGATCACTTTTATTCAACTATGATAATGGGTTGCCTTTTGTTTTTATTGTTAGTTTTCTATATACAATTATTCTTTGGAATATTTTTTTATTCTTCAAATTAAGATGTTACTATGATATAAATGGTAAATTAATGTAATTTTGATAATGACATTGGATATAGAATTAAAGAGAATTATTTAAATAAACCATTATTCAAATTTTTTAATAGAAATAAAATTAATTATTATGGAATGTTTGATGAATTTTTTATTCTATATGGTAATGGAATTTGAAATGGAATATGTAGTTTTATGTTCTTGTAAATGATAATGGCATGTTAAATGAAAATCTTTCATTGAATTTTAATGAAACTATAGGTTATTCCTTAAAACAAGTTTGAATAATTAATTTCTTATTGTAAAAAATTCAATAGGTTACATGTAGTTTTAACATGTGATAAAAGAATTAGTTAATACAAGATTGAAATTAAACTTGTAGTTTGATAAAGATAATTCTATAGATTATTGGGTATTTCCACATGTCTAGGTATAATGCCTTATTTATAGGTATTATATTCCATGTTGAATCTATTTGGTGAATTATACCATCAATGTATACCCAAGATGGAATCCTGGATTTTCAACATCTTTTGAGCCTAAAATGGATGATGGTTAAAGAGATATGGGTAGGGCGGTCTGGGTTTGTGGTAGTAGTTGATTATTGTGATGGAGAAATGCATAGTGATATGAATAATGGATTCAAGGATGGAACCAAGAAAAATATAATGGGTTGAAGTTGGGCTTGACCATTGTTTTGAAAATGGCTAGGACGATTTATTGTAAATAAATTTGATTAAAGGTCATATATATGGGTCTCTTGTTTCTTCATTCCTTTCTCTACTTCTTGAGGTGGATGGTTGTTCATGGTTGTGAATCTCTTTTATGGAAAATTATGATGGTTACTTGAGTTACTAGAATTATGGAATAATAAATAATAATAAATCTTTCAACCTATTGGTTTGATATCTTTTTGAAATGAAATTAATGATAATAATGAGAAATCGTGAGATTGTTTTTTTCTTCTTAGAGGGTATGAACATAATGTGAAATGTTTATAGGAAAGAACAAATTTAATGAAGTGACTTGAAGATCTTTTATTCTTATATGATATCCAATCCTTAACATTCATTGTCAAGTGTCTGAGATATGATATTTTTAGTTGAGGTTAAGGCTAGATATAATCCGATAGTGTGATTTTCTTTTATATTATATATTTTATGTTTTTTTTTGTTTTCATATTCTACTCTACTAATTTCGGTAGGGATATTAAAACCCAATAGGATATGGGAGGGTGGTTTACCCAATATTTTGGTTCATGTGGAATAGATGGTTGACTACCTCTTCTTGCCCATCTCTTATCTCTTGGTAGTATCATGTGATAATATACATTGGGGTTACCTTTACCATATATGTGTGTAGAGGTTTTTAATGGCTTATCGATATTTTATACACATTCATATCTAGATATAGTGGCCTATGGATTATTATGGGAATTTCATGTATGGTCTATGATGAATTGATGTATAATACTTGATATACAAGATGTGGTGGATACCAAAAACTATTTATTTACTATCTAGAGATGTGTCATGGGATTATTTGATGATATGATACACAAGGTGAATGGTATGTGATGATATGATATGATATAAAATTTGTATGAGATAATGCTTAGATTGTTTTCTTCAATATGGATTACATTCAGATAACGATGGATCAAGATATATAAAAATAGGGTAGAGAGGAAAACTAGTGGGGAAGTGATTGTAGGGTACCTTATTCTGATATTATATTATATGATCTCTTGTATATGATAATTTGTGATAGACATCCATGGTGAGGTTGAGATTATAGTATACTAGTTTAGGTTATTATCTTAATTCACTTTTGGTTCATTGGGCTTTAGTATACTTTATTTATATTTCTCATGATTGGATCTTGGGAGGATATTACTATCTATAGATGTTAAACTCATCCTACATATATATAAACTTTTTATCTTGTTTACAAGAGATGTTTGGTGATTATGATGGAAATTAAAAAATCGTGGTTTGTTTAAGAGCTTCTTCGGTTTATGAGGATGCTTAATAGGATTATATTTAAGTATTTGTAGTTCTCTTTTTTTAGTTGGTTCAGTTGTATGATATTACATGAACATATTTGGGATATTTCACTTTTTATATTGATAATATGTTACTAGGATTTTTATCTTATAAATCTTTCTTTATGATCATTTAGAGTGTAATTCTTACAATATTTGTTTGTTATATACCCTTGGAAATTTTTTCCAACTCATGTATTATTGGATGTGGGATTTAGGTGTCATTACCACCCTTCTATCATTTTAGGCCTAGGAGGTGTTCCTTTTGGGGAAGGGTGTCTTGGAATTTCAATAGGAGAATCTCAACATAAGGCTTTGGGATTTAAGAGGGGGGATCTCAACTTGAGTAATTTGAGAATTCACAAGAGGCACACACCTATATGTGAAAGGGTGTAAGAATATGATTATGTAATATTTATTTGATAGTTTTTATGATTCACAAATGCGTAACAATGTATATATTGGGATCTACTTGAATAGTTGGGTTATGAAAATGGAAAATCATAGCATATAGAAGTGTGAGTGAATGGGAAATAGAGACTTATGATAATAGGATGACCATTAGTAATGGAAACAACTCCCACACACAATCCTAAAAAAATTATAGTGATCATGGGGGACCATTACTCAAGGAAAAAACATCCCCTTGGTGTTACTTAATAGCTCAAAGAAAATTCTATTGTTCTCTATCAATTACTTGTAAGGCCTATTCAGATCCTTCAATCACCATGTTACTAGATTATTTGAAATGGAGAACTAAGAGGATTTACTCAAGGTTTTTGGTTTCCATGATGAGTATCTCTACTCATGATATTTGGTTGGTGATGATTTAGAAATCAATGTTATGAAATGGGTTCTTGGAGAAAAGGGAATTCATGAAGGGTTTAAGCACCCTAATAGTTAAACCACCATATATTAAACACATTCCTAGGGTGGAGGGATATAAAATAAAATTTCTTGAGTACATGATCTCTTAAATGGATTCATAAATCAATGTTAAGATATAGTCATGTTTTGAAGAAAAATGTATCAATATAACTATTTAAAAAATATTATAGAGGGAAAGTAATATTAACTAAATCTTCTTCCAATACTAGGGGTCCATTGATCATAGATTTACTTTTTAAGGGAACATTTTTGGTCCATAAATGATTTGTACCTTCCACATTTTAGGATCTAACATTTTCTTATTCTAAGCAAGGAGAAATAATAGTGAGAAGAGACTTGAATTTTTCTTAGGCCTCTCATTAGGGGTTTTCAACCTGATAAATCTTTTGTTCTCCTTTTCATTTTTATTTTAGTCTCCTACAATTTTGACAATTAAGGGATAAATAATAAGTTCATACAACATCATCCAATTTTGGATTAATTTATAGTCATAATTTTTTTCAAAAATTTGAGGTAGTCTATATGGTATAAGAGTGAAGGAACACTCTATGTGAGTGAAATATTAGTTCAAATATAGAAAACCCCAAGGATCTGTGTATGAATGTTTCTGTTCATGATGGTTTAAGAAGAGAATGGGATGTAAGTTTACGATTGTACCTAGTATTAGAGATTCAATTATCACTATATATCCTGGGCTAGTACGACATAATCCATACATTGTTTATTTGAATAGCACATGAGCCTCATCCCGGTTGGTGAGGACTCTTAAGTGCATCTAGGAGACTCGGGATCAAATCTAGGTGGAGGCACAATTTTCAGGGTTACTGTAATAGGTAATGTAGCGTGGACTGTAGCAGGCACTATTTGGCACTGTAGCAGCTAAGAATTTTCCCCCCTTTGGGCCATTGGGCCTCCGATTTGGTCTCTGAGTCCTTTAAGGCTTTTGGGCCACCCAAGCCTTTGGGATAGTAAGTCCTTTAGGCCACCTCAAGGCCTTCGGGCCACCTTAAGTGGTGATGAAAACTAGACAACCTACAAGGAACAAGCTCTATAGGATGATGAGAAATGAGCATTCACCACATTAGAAGCTACATAGATTACAAGAATGAGAGGGTATGGAACCTGCCATTGGGACAAGCCTATGCATACATGGGATAGCCTAGCTGAACATCCATACAAAGTTAGAGATCTGATTTCAAGATGAAGATTTTTGGGAGGAGCAGTTCGAAATAGTTAGTCTTGGTTGTATGTAATGTTTGAAACCTACGGGCAATGAATTCTTCTAAGGCCTACGTGACATGTAATACTTATGCCTACATGCCTTTTAAGGGTTCCACCACACCCCTTTAATGGTGGATTATCAAAATCAATAAAATAAATTAAGTACTTTGGGCCATTGTATAATGATATTCCTATTTAGAGTCTACCATGGAATTATTTGATATGAATGTGGAGACCACACACCAGGAAGAAATTTGATTGTGAAAGAATTTTCAGTTTGGACCAAGATAAGTGATCTGGGTGTCACTATATATCTTGTGTTAAGGGGAATCAAGTTACAAAATGTTCTTGAATGTAATCTCCACTGATCTGGATCATGTGTTGGAGAAGCGGTGTGAAATGTATGGGTTCATTAATTATAGATCACTATAGAAAAAATGGGAATTTGCAAAATTCCAATTATGATGGGAACATCACCCATCGTAAATAGTACATTGAAAAGGACTAATTGTGATTGGAAATTAATAGATTTAAAATAGTAGTTTATAAATATATATTTGTGATGAGAAAAAACCATCTTTGAAAATACCATTGGTATGTTTGACACATCAAACAACAGGAAAGGTATTTGAGACATGATTATATTCTCATCGTAAATACCTTCTCTCAGTATTATTTGCAATGAGATTTAATTCCTATCGTAAACAATATGTCAGAAGAATATTATTTGATATGGGACCCATTGGAAAAAACATCGGTCATTATTTTTTATTTTCAATGAGAATCAAACCCCATCACAAATAAACTGTCGGTGGAAGGGTATTTGCAAGGGGTCTCATCATGAATAAATTTTTTACCATTGATTTAGTTCTTTATGGTGGGTATTATTTTTGATTGGTACCATCAATTAAAATCTTATTTTTGATGGTTTTCTCATAACAAATTATCTAATCTCTATATACCCCCACCCACATGATTATTTTTCACTTTTTCCTACTCTTCCTATGCTCTCTTTTCCTCCTTTTGTCCTCTGTTCCATTAATTTTTAATAGTTTTAAATTTTACATGGATCATTTTGTTTTTAGTTTAAATTCTTAATTATGGATTAATTTTAATAACCTTTTAGGATATAATGGTATCTAGGGTGTCTAGGGATTTCTTGAAGCCAAGAACCCAACTTTTGGGGTAAAGCAGGCATGTCGTACAGTTAGTACAAACAATGCATGTGATGCCACATGATTACTCATAACTATACAAGTATATACAATGCAGTATTACATGACACAAATTTAGACATAAAAGGTAATTCTAGGAACACGGCTATGAGGTTCATCATTTTCATACAGTGGGTTGAGACATTCTTTGCACACAGTTAGTGAAACTGTTCGTGAAAACCTTTTGAAGTGCCCCTTCCTACAACAAAGGGTGCATGGATAGAGAACAGTTTGGATAACTGTGCGGCCTAGTATTTTTGGATAAAGTATGAAATTTCCCCTAATTAATATATTAATTGAAACATAATTTTCATTTATTCCCATATATAGAACCTCTAATGTGAGAAGCTTACTTAGAAAGACAAATTTAGGATTTTCCACTATTCCTTCATCTGATCTCTAATTCGACCATCAATCATCTCATTGGATCCATATTGGTGAGTTAACAATCCCTTTAATGCCATTCCTCATTATTCATCATTTCAGTTCCACTATTTATCTTCAAGCTAATATGCTCTAATTTCAGGTTCTTCATTCGTTCTTCATTTGTATCCTAATCTAAGTCGAATCAGGAGTAGATATTGGACAAACACACTAGTACCAAGATACAGTAGGTGGCCAATAAATTTCCTAATTGGTTTGTTGATTTATTAAGTAATTTTTAAATGTTAAACTCTATATACATTTTTACATGTACCTGGTATCCAATTGATCAATTAAATTATATGAAATAGAATCTATTTGGGATGTCTTTTAGTTCCGTGGATCTTATTTAGAGGTTGTTTCCCCAACAAAGGCCACCCATGGGTTGTGAAATTTTCCTTTTCCGATTCTTAAGTCACCCAAGGGGTGTGTTTTAGGATTTACTAGTTATAAGTGTCCTGTTATTTATGAATTTAACTCACTTGATTGATTAGGACAGTTATTTCCTTCTTTTCCATGAGTTGACATGTTATGAGTTGCTTGATTAATGAAATGGATTATATGAATTTTCATAAATGAGTGAGTATACTCATTGGTTGTTTTTTAATATAAATATCTGAATGAGTGGGTATACTCATTGATTGAGTTGAATGTGAATTTATGGATCTAATAAATTGATTGAATTGTAAGGGTAGTGGATGACTTTGTTGGTATACCATGGATCGTGATTATTTTTAGATTCCATGGGTGATTCACACATGGATCTTATTTTACAGTAGAAGTTTCCTTGGACATTTATTCTCCATGGATCTTGATTCCATAGGATTCCAAGGGAATTTATACACCTTTTATCTAGATTTATGGACTCACATTGAACATTCTCAGCTGAGATAATCCTTGGACTCCACCATTGTCGTTATCGAGTTTACATTGAGATTACCATGGGACTCGATGAAGATGCCTTGGTCATCTATAACATGGATCTATCCTTGAGGGTTCTAAAAATATTAATTATATGACATGGCCATGAAAAATTTAATATATATGTTCATACATCTCATTCATGTTTTTTTAACACTTCTGGATATATGGAAAGGCCAGGTTCGACATGATATAAATGGATGTATGGGGGCGTTGTGTTAGTTCTTTTTGAACTTTTTGTAGCTTCATTATTAAAGGATATTGAAACTTGTTTTTAATAGAGCCTTGTGTGGCTATTTATTATTACTCGTTCTATAATATACATTCCATTGGAACTTTACTTCCATACTAATTACTTGTTTTACTATACGTGCTTAATTAACTTGTTATATTGAACACCCATGACTTAATATAGATATTTGGGTGGTTACCAACTTGGATGTTATCTCATAACCTATTTGGGACACTATTTGGTAATTGAAAAAATTAATATATAGGTAGGGATTGGGGAAAGAACCCTCAAGTTGATGCTTGATTTTGTGCCATGCATAACAGCATGGGAGTATGAGACCGAGATGAGGCTTGTGATGCTATTTAGAGACAACACTTTTTTCTCTTTTTGGTATTTTGATACATTTATTGTATTTTGATACTGTCTACCTATTTTTTATGTTTTTATATACATCACATATATCATCATCATATGTATATGGGATTAGTTCTGTATTTGTTTTTATATCCCTATCTTGATTATTTATCAATTGTATTGTTATTATATCAGCTTCCACCATTGACTGTTATAGATATTTCACTATGTTAAACTCTGGTAATGATGGAATAGTCTCCCCATGGAAACACTCAAAACCCTAACTGCTATTAGGAATCCTCTGGCATTCAGGGAGATTTGCTTGATGCCATATGACCAATTGGGCTCGAGGAACTATTGAGTGGCATCTGAGTTTAGAATGTTACAAAGTGGTATCAGAGCATTTTATTTTTCGGTCTATTATTTGGAGACAATATACAGGGCTATAAAGGAACATTAATTTGGTAATAAGATATGTATGGTCATAGATAACCCATGTATAGGAAAAAGAAAAGTTACCTCAAATGAATTTTTTTGCTCTCTGGATTTTGAAAATTATAGTAGATTTGATTCCACCATTGGGTGATTCACTTGAATTGTGATGTTATTATTGATATGATTGAGGGTTATATTTTTTTTCAACCCAATGAGATGAGGTTATTCAGTATCAAGTATCATTTTAGGTACTTTCTTGAATTCAAATTCTATGAATTATTCCATTACATATGGGATGCATGCCTTTTTTCATGATATTATAATAGGTGTAGTGATACATATACATGTTGTTGTGAAAGACATTTTTCTGGTGGTTTTAGAAACATGCTTGGTACTCAGAGTGTCTATTGTAATCTTAGTAGTGTTTTCTTGGTTAGGCTATAATAGAAACCCTATAAAACCCATTGTTTTAGTTTGATTCACTTACCATAGTCACATGGATTGGAACATGTTATGATGTAGATTAGGAGGAATTTATATTTCAGTTCATGAGGAGTATGGTCCCTTATGGATTATAAATTGATGTACCATTTTGTTCAATCATTTGAATTGAAATATAAAAATATTTTTAAATTCAAATGGAAAAATTGAACTTGTGAATAGATTATAGATCTAGACCCAACTTCATAGTGGGAAATAGGCAATGTCTTTAGTGACTTTTATGGTTGTTCTTTTTATAATTCTGACATTAGGAGTTGGTTGTATAGTATGACCAAAATTTTGGAGATTTTTGACTTGTCCAATTATTTTGTGCTATGAACTTTGATATCATTATTTTTCTATGGAATTTTTTTGTAATTGTAAGTTCTAACACCATGATGACCTTTAGTCATACTCCCAGATAGAGGCAACTATTATAGGCTATCAGGCATTGGCTACTAGTGGGTCCTCTCCTAGTACTAGCTACAGAAACTGCCATTGTTTTGGACTCAAGTGATGAGGCAATGTTCTATTAGGGGTTTTATCACTTCATGTTGAATTTTTAGGGAACACCACAACTTATCTTGTCTACGGATAAGTTGATGTATGAGTTCTAGAATTAGCATCCTCCCAATTGTTTAGGGGGAGAAATTCCACGAGATGCTGAGTTGGGGCTTGATACTAAACTATAAATATTAAAGAATATGGATAATCCTTTTGAGAGGAGAGTAAATCTCATTACATATATGATTTGGTGAGAAAAAAGAACTCATGGGTTATTCTAAACCATACTGGTGCACTATTTGATATGGTTTGGTGAGATTTCCAAACACGATTCTATGAAAAATCTTTCCCTGAGACTCTAAGGGATAATAGGGATAGTGAGTTCATGTGTCTGGATTAGGGTGCCATAAAATTTATGGAGTGTTCAACATGATTTAAAGAGTTACAAAATTTTTCATTTATGTACATTACTAATGAGTTATCAAGGGATAGATGCTCCAAGGGAGGCCTCTGACATTATGTTCGATCATAGGTCAACATATTCAGATTGATCCAAATTACCGAGATGGTAAATTATGTGAAAATCAAAGATCAGAACCTATGTGAAACTAGGGGAATAGAGCAGAGTAGTGTCATCTCTCAACCCAGTTGTTCAACATTTTCAGATAGGAATGACCGTTTTTAGGATTCTTGTGAGATGTTTACTAGTCAAGCTATGAGCACCGGTAGCTCAGTTTTCTATCACCAGTATGGTAGATGAGGACACATTAGGAATCATTTTGATCATGACCCAACTGATTATTGATCTTGTGGTAGGATGGTTCATGTGAAACATATATTCAGGACCTTCCCTCCATAAGTGAGTGGTAGGGGGTCATCTCTATCTCCTCATTTAAGAGAGAGTTTCTCCACTCTTATTTAGGCAAGGATTTTGAGAAATACCTTTCATTCAGGATGAGGTGGTAATTGTGGTGTCTGAGGTATCCAGACACCAATTACATTGAGACATTAGAGTGGGCCTACTCTTGGAAGTGAGGTTGTTTCATGGGACCCAGGTTTAGGCTAGATCAATTCTATATAACCTATCATTGAGGTGAAAGGTGTTGGACCATCTACAGGGAGAGGTATGATTCTATTAGCCTCTATGTTAGTATCAAATCTCTTTAATAAAGGTGCATCATAGAGTTTAATATATGTGATGATGGTAGAAATACTTGAGCTTGTTATACAGTTTTCTAAGGGTGTTATGATTCTAGAAACTCAACTTGGGATCAAAAATTAGGATATAGGTTTGTTTAAGGAGTTCCCAATTCATGTTTGTGGGTGCCAATTCATCTGGAATATTTTTTCCTCAAGATAACTATGTTGGATGTCATAATTGAGATGGATAGAAAATTTATTGTCAATCCCACATAGATTTCTATAAATTTAAGTTGACATTCACAACACGATAGGGTTTATTTTATACTCACAAGGGTGAATGGGGTGTCTAGGAGAGCCTAACTAGACTAAAACATCGTGGGATAGGCTGAATGAAATCCCAGATCACTAGTTTGTAACTGTATGATCCGAAAGATCATCAGGAAGGATTTTCTCCAGTGGTTGATTATTTTTGGGATGTATTCCCATAAATATTTTCTTGTTTACCTCATTAGAGATATATTTAGTTCTCCATTAAGCTAGTATGAGGATCTTCACTAGTATTCATTCCAAAATATAGGATGTCTATGATGGAGTTGTAGGAGCTCAATAGGTAGCAATAGGATTTGGAGGGAAAAGGTGTTTATTTATCCCTATAATTCTATTTGGGGCTTTCCAATCCTTTTTGTGAAAAAGGAAGATGGAACCCTTAGGCTATGAATAGAATATCATAAATTGAACTAGAAGAAAGTTAAGAACTCATATCCCTTTCCACTAATTGATGACCAGATTTATCAGCTTTGAGGAGATTAGGTGTCCTTGAAAATTGATTTGAACTTGGGATATCACCATGAACATTTTTGACCTGAAGAGATACCTTGTACGATCTTTTATATCAAGTATTATATATATGAGTACCTAGTAATGTCATTCATTCTCATGAATTGGCCATCAGTTTCCATGGAACTTACGAACCAAGTTTTCAATCCATATCGGTAACGCCCTGACCCTAGTAACCCAGATTCGGTGCATTATCACATAACATTGTCAAGATCACAAAATATCATGTCTCGAAAGACCGAATAGTTTAGTATCCTTGGAAATACTATATACATTCATAAGTTTTACATTACATTATAAAATGAAAAACTACAACAACATAGTCACCATAGGCCACACTCATATCCATTATACTATCCCTATAGTTCAATCATAATATACTTCTTTGCATCCGGGGAAAAATAAAACATTGAAAAGGGTGAGCTCAGATTCTGAGTAAAGATTACAATATAGAAAAACTTTCATAAATAAGTATAAAAATTTAAGGCAATGTAAACCTAAAAAAAATCCTTTTAAAAATGAACTTCATCATATTATGGAAAAGATAAAATCAAATAATTCCATTTACTTATTCACATGGATATTATACTAGTCGAATAATCACATGCAATATCAATAGCCACTTTCATAATGAAGGAATGCATAATGCTAGACTTCATAACCACGTAGTCAAGGCCTTGGGCCAAGACTACAAATAAAATTTCTTCAAGGCCTTGATCCAAGACACTAGTTTGTCTAATGATACCTACTGATGAATCGAGGAGCTATAGAAGGCTCCACCATTTACTTACTAAGTCCAATGCATTCCTCATATGAAAAGTTTTCAAAATAACATAAACATTTGTATTAAAACTAGCATACGAAATGTCAATACTTTATCCAAAAACCATGAATGGTATAAAAATAAAACATCTACAGTCAAACATATCACAAAACGTTCAATACAATATGTATATTTTGTATCATAATAAATCAACTTCAAACAAGCTTAAAATCCATCAAAGGTTGTTGACATAGATGCAATCAAAACTATTTTAGAAAAATATCTCTTTCTATTTTGAAATCATTTAAAAGTCATATAATTAAAAAAACATTTATTTTGAAAATATTCTTATAAGATTTTAAGGTAATCTTAGATGATTTTATAATGGTGTAAAATAGCCTCACCTACCACATAAGTTAAAATAACATTCTTACCTTCATTTTGTCGAAAATTTCATAAGGTACCATGTTTGGAAAAAGACAAAAAGATTCCGTTCAAAACATTTAATAAAAATTCAAATATGGGTATAAAGTAATTTAACCCATAGTATAGTAAATATTAAACAAAAATTGGAATACATTTTTAAGAAACATTGATGTGGATGATGAAGAGGTCCCAGTAGATACTTATGTATAAACAACCTCATATAATAAAGAGATTGAGAAATTAACCATTACCTTGTACTTTTACTTTGTAGAGGGTAGGTAAACCTATTGTATAATGGAGAAATAGTTGTTATTTAATTATAAAAGAACCATATAAATTAATATGATATCATATATGATCTTCTAATATTGCATTGTTAATGATATTTGAGTAGTATCATCATTTTAAGTGTTAACTGATTTGATTTCCTTTATATGCTTGGTTATGTAAGCCATGTTTTTTATGTATAGGATGTATTTGATTCATATAAAGAATGATATTATGTTCATAAAAATTATTTTTAATCATAAAATTATAATAATTCTTGAATGATTGTGATGGGGAATGAATCTCATTTCATTTGTGGACACAATAATCTGTACGTACGCACGAGGGATAATATCATTTTTTGATGTTAAAATAGTATATAATTGTATGGTATATCATATATACATAATAATTATCATGTTATATTTATTATTTACATATTTTATACTCATTATTATACCCATAAAAATGATGAGGGGTTTGAATAACAAACTACACCATGATCCAGAGAGGGTAATCTGTACGTACGCACATATGGTGACTTTGTCATTTATAGGATGGATATAATAATTAATATGGTGTACCATTTTTATAATAACATCACAGTATATATAATATATTGGAGTTATTATTTTATAATTGAAACAACAAAGAAAGAATAAGTGGAAGAAGAAAAGAACTTGAAAGAGGTGATGAAATATTAACCTCTTCTTCGGGTTCTTCCTTTTGATTTGATCAAAAGGGATCCATAGAATGGCTTTCTGACTAAAGGGAGTCCTCTAGGATGAAGTAATGACAGTTGAGAGGATATTTGGGCAGGTTTTGGCCGAGAAAAATGGCATTTAAGATGTAAATTTAAGAGAAGGGGAGGTGCCCATTTATAAGAGAGGCGAGGGTCACTTTAGGAAAAACTTGAAATATTATTTTATAAAAAAAATAATTTTCGGTTTATAGTGGCTCCAAATTAAATTATTTAAAGGCTATGGTGGGGATGGGTCAAGAAACTCTCATCCAATAGGATTTAGACAGGTTTAGGTCATCATATTAAACTTATCTTTTAGATTTAACTCTTAGTTAAATAGTTTGACATTTACCATCTCTCTTTGTATTTTTATATTATATGGTTAGTAAACATACTATAGAATTCAAAGAGAACCTCAAGTGGTTAATTAATTACATATATAATATTATTTAAGTTAATTGGACAAAACATAGATTTTTAGGAATCGAATACCAATTAATAATATAATATTTGTTTTAAAACTCAATTATGTCAATTTTGACATTATTTAATAAATGATTTTTGATAATGTCCTAAAAAAATATTTACTTAGAAATAAATTTTTATGGTCAATCCCAACATGTCATATTAACATATAAAATCAGTGTAATTAATCAAAGTTTAAAATTACATTTATTTGGATATTTATAATATCAATTATTTTAATATTTCATTATTAAGGTAATTACTGTGTCATCATTCTGTCATAAATAAATTAAATTATTTAATGTCTAAAAATTATAAATATATTATCATTATGTAGGAAATAATTTTATAATTCCAATTAATATTTATAGTCAAATTTATTTTATGTATAACCTCATATTAAAAAATATTTATTTATTAAACATTGAATTTAACTCTTCTTTAAATAATATAATAATAAATGTTTTAATCTAATCCAAGTGGACCAAAGAGAATTATATTTTATTAATAAGGTTTTTTTTGTCGAATTATTCTTATCCAATATAATTTGGACATGTGTTAGGGTAATTATGATATCATTATTACCCTTAATTACCCTATTTACTTTTAACCGTAGTAAATAAATGTAAAAAGTTACTATCACAAAAAATTATTTTAATCTTATTGAACAAAATTTTTCTTACTGATATCAAGATTTTCCCTCTTATTTTTGTAATTCAACTCATAGAAGTGTTAAAATTATGTTTTATACAAATTTGCAAATGCTCCAAGGAGGAGGGTAAAAGATGGTAAATAGTTCAATAAAATTTTATATATCTAAACTTATTATAAAATGACTCCAATGAATTATGGTGAATATATATATGTATTATGTATCTATTTTGACCTAAAATAAATTAAAATAAAATAACTAATTATTTATATAAAAAGAGAGTTTTAACCAATAACGTAGTGTTTTATCACTATTCATCAAAAATTGAAAGTTTTCAGAAAAATACAAAAAATTCACCCTAAGCTAATTTGGATATTACAAATCCAAAAATGAAGTCCATTTTGAAATATAAAATTTATAAATTTTTCAAAATTTGGTATTTCTAATCCTAACGGTTAGTTTGATTGGTCGCGATGTGTTAGAATCTTGAAGTTGCGTACAATGCATGTTATTGCATTATTAAAAGGGAAACATACCATGGAAGCTGGGGGTGTTACATTATTCCCTCATTCAAATAATTTTGTCATCGAAATTTCTAGTATATTATTGCATAAAAGGATTTAGGTGGTTCTTCATCATAAGTTTCTCGAGTTCCCACGTTGCCTCTTCCATCTTATGGTTTATCCATAGAACTTTTACCAAACGAGTCATCCAGTTTCTCATTACGTGTTCTCCTGTATCAATAATTTTGATAGGCACATCACAATAATACAGATCAGGTTCTAGTTCAATTTCCTCACATGTGAGTTCATGCGTTGGTTAAGGAAAGTATTTTCCCAATAGTGATACATGGAACACATCATGATCTTTGGAGAGACTTGGAGGAATTCCCAAATGATACACTACAACTCCAATTCATTATAGAATTTTGAAAGGTATGATGTACTTGGGACTCAATTTACCCTTCTTACCGAAACGTATAACACCCTTCCATGAAGATACCTTCGAGAAAACATGGTCTCCTACTTGAAATTCCAAATCCTTCCTTCAGTTATCAGCATATATTATTTTCCTACATTGGGATGTTATTATGTGGGTTTGGATAACCATCACCTTTTCCACTATTTACTCAACAAGTTTTGGGCCTATGAGTTTTCATTCACTAACATCATCCCAACAAGTTGGTGTGTGACATCTCTTTCCATATAATGCTTCATATGGTGTCATCTAAATACTTGAATGGAAGCTATTATTATATAAAAATTATACCAGAGGAATATATTGATCCCACATACCTTTAAAGTCAGGTGATCAAGATCTCAACATGTCTTCTAAGGTTTTAATAGTCCGTTCTGATTTTCCATCAGTTTGAGGGTGGTACGTTGTGCTCAAATGAAGTTTAGTATCCATTGATTTCTGTATAATTTTCTAGAATCTTAATGTAAAATAGGGATCATGATCAGAAACAATCGATAAGGGTACTCCATGAAGTCTTACAACTTCATTAATATATAGTCTTTCTAGACATTCAAGTAGTAAATCTTCTCTTATAGCAAGAAAATGCACTGACTTGGTAAGAAGATCCAAAATGACCTATATTGCATCATTCCTTCTAGGAGTCATTGGTAGCCCCATGACAATGTCCATCGTAATATTATCCCATTACCACTCAGGTATGGGAATTAGATTCATGACTTCTCCAGGCTACTTCCTTCCAGCTTTCACTTATTGACAAACCATACATCTTGACACATAATCAGAAATCTCTCTCTTTATGTTGTACCACCAAAATATTTCCTTCAAATATCTATACATATTGGTGCTACCACGGTGTATAGAGAAATTAGAGCTATGAGCATCATCCAATAATTACCTTTTTAGATCAGGTATATCGGGAACACAAAGTCTCTTCCCAAATTTCAAAATTCCATCATTATATATGATGTCACTCAATCTCCCATCATTCACAACTTTAATCTTCTTTTTAAACTCCTCATCATCAGCCTGAGAGCCTTTTATCCTTTCTGGTAAATATGGTTGGGCAACCATTTGAAAAAATTATTAATGTTTCACCTTTCATGATTATTCCCATATCCATTTTTCCTAGATCCATGAAAATAGGATCCCTTTCAACTCTTATCTTGTTCAAAACTCCATGATCCTTTCTGCTCAAAGCATCTTCCACCATATTTTCCTTCCCCAGGTGGTAGTGTATTGTTCAATCATAATCCTTGAGTAGTTCAAGACATCTTATTTTCCACATGTTCAGTTCATTTTGTGAGAAAATATACTTCAAACTCTTGTGATCAGTATAAATATCACATTTTTCACCATATAGATAATGTCTCCATATATTTAAAGCAAAGATTACAGCTACTAACTCAAGATCATGAGTAGGATAGTTTTTCACATGAGTCTTTAGCTGCGGTGATACATAGTCAATAACCCTATCATTTTTCATAATGACACTACCAAGTCATTTCTTTGATATATCACTATTAATAATAAACTCGTCATTCCCCATTGGTAGAGTGAAGATAAGAGCATTGACTAATCTTCTCTTGAATTCCCCAAAACATTCTTCACACTCTTTTTTACAAACAAATTTAACCCCTTTACGTGTGATCTTGGTTAATGGGTTAGCCAATCAGGGAAAATTCTGGACGAAATGTCGATAATAACCTGTTAAACCAATAAAACTGCATACCTTAGTTATGCTCATTAGTGATGGCCATTCATGGATTGCTCTTGTCTTGGAAGGGTCAACTAAGATTCCATACTTAGATACAATGTGGACAACAAGAGAAATCTCCTAAAGTTGGTATTCACACTTGCTAAATTTCCCATATAATTCATTTCTTCTTAGAGTCCTTGGGATAATGCGCAAGTGATTTTTGTGATCTTCGTATCTTTTTTAGTATACCAAGATATAATCAATAGATTACACTAAAAATTCATCAAGATATTCCTTGAAAACTATTTTCATTAGATCCATGAAAACAAAGGGTGCATTAGTAAATCCAAAAGGCATTACTATAAACTCGTAATGCCCATACCTGGTTCAAAATGCGGTTTTCGGAATGTCTTCCTTCTTCACACAGAACTGATGATATCAAGATCGAAGTTTAATCTTTGAAAAATATTGAGCTTCATAAAGTTGGTTGAATAAATCATCAATTTGAGGAAGGTGATACATGTTCTTCATTATTTCATTGATCTCCCTGTAGTCAATGCACAACCTCATAGATCCATCAATCTTCTTAACAAAAAGGACAGGGGATCCCCATGGAGAAACACTAGGACTAATAAATACCTTATTACTCAATTCCTAAAGTTTTTTATTTAGTTCCACTAATTCTACAGTGGTCATTCTATAAGGGGTATTCTATATGGTCCTTGAACTGAGAATTAAATCAATGGAAAACTCAATTTCTCATTCTAGAGGATGTCCAAGTAAATCCTCTAGAAACACATCAACATATTCTTGCACAATAGGTACGTCCTCTATTCGAACATTATTTTCCTCAGCCATAATTATTTCCTTCTCATCCTCCACAATAATTTTATTTAGTAGAGCTACTACAGGTGGATCTAGATAAGAATCAGGTGGTGAAATTTCTTCTCTAAAGTTAAGGTACTCCTTATCATCATCGAAAATAGTAACCTCATTCTTCTTACAATAAATTTTCACATCATGGTATGAAAGCAAATCCATACCAAGAATTATATCAAATTCAATCATGGGTATGATGATGAGATCTGATGATAAAGAACATTAATATGAACTAATGGGAACTGATTCAAAAAACATTGTTGCAATGATACTTCCTTTGGTGTTTTGACTAAAAACTCCATTGTTAATTCAAATTGAAAATATCTAATTTTCTTAGCAAACCGGGAAGATATGAAACTGTTCGATGATCCAAAATCAAATAAAGAATTTTCTGAACATGAGGAAACCATTAAATTACCTTCCACCACGTCTTTCAGAGATTTAACCTCAGTAGTAGTGATAGAATAATCTTGGCCTTGATCCCTTGTACATTTCTGAGGTAAGTTTCCTTGGTACATAGGTCATTCATTTGCATAATGCCCCCTTTATCTATAATTATAGAATTCAACATTGATAGCCTCTTTCTTCCCCTTTCAATCATGAGCATGGTGGCATTTTTCACCACACTTGTAAAAGACTCCTATTCCCTTCAGGAAAGTACCTGGGTGTTTCTTCCCACATTTACTATAGGATGGATATTCAACTTTTCCCTTCTTGCCCTTGTTTCCATTTCCAGAGTGTTCCGAATATCTATTTTTCTCTTGGTTTTGTGTAATGTCGTAAGACATAGATAATTCCTTTTCTGTCTTGATAGCGCTTGATACAATATCTTCGTACAATGAGAAGGATTGTGAGACTAATGATCTACGGATAAATGATTTTAAACCATCAAAGAAATGATCAATATTACTTCTTGGGTTATTTATATAATATGTTGCATGCCTTTCTAACCTTGTAAATTTAGCCTCATACTTGGTGACATTCTCATCCTCTTTTTGCCTCAGACTCAGAAATTGCCTTTCCATATCCGCTCGATGGTCATGAGGAAAGTATTTTTCTAATAAAATATCTTTAAACTCCCTCCATTCCATATTTTATACTTTATCTTCTTCATTTGTGTTTTGAATAAATGACCACCATTGATCTGTATCTCCCATTAGGCGATAAACTTCCATGAAAACCTTTTCCCTTTTGCTACTCCCGAGAGCGTGAAATATTTCCCCTAAGGAATTTATCGATTTCCTAGATACTAATGGATTTGTACTCCCATTGAATTTTGGTTGTTGTTGCCTCATGAAGTGGTCTAACATTGATACTCTGTGTTGTGGATCAGGGTGATCCATATGGGTAAGGTTATTATTCAAAACCTGAGTGAGTTGTCCATGTATGGTGATAAGCTGATCAGCACCAGTTTCTTCACCAGATCATCTATAATTATCTTGAGTAGGAGTTAAATCTCTACATGGATTACGTGCATTGATATAGTTTCCATTCATTCCACTAGGTACCATTTCTAAACAATGGAATACACTAGATTCATTTATGAATCACAATACATAATTCCAAACTTGTAAAACACTTAACATAAATTGAATAGTTTATGGGTATCATCCATAATCATAAAAATGTTTTCTTTGAGAAAGTATATAATCATAAACCCTTCATAATGGTTTGTAAAGAATATGAGATTTATCCTAAGCATAACCCCTAGGAGTGTCATAACCAAGAGTGCAGCAAGGCCCGTTGTTGTGCACCAGTTCCCGTTCGAGTCTAGCTCAAAGTGGTGTTTTTGGGTTTTACCCCTAGGTATATCTATGCTAGAGCCACCTCTACCTACTCGTATCTAGACATGGATGTATTTCGTGGAAAACTCACAAAATATCTACAATACCAAAATTCTAGGAATTTCTTCTATAATAATCCTCAAAGTATATCTTAGGGTAATGTTCTCTAATTAGAGTTTTTCTAAATCTAGCTTTCATGGTTTGTACTAAACTTCTTCTGATACCAACTCTAACACCCCAACCCTAGTTACCCAGATTTGGTGCATTATTACATAACATTATCATGATCACAAAAGATCATGTCTCGAAAGACTGATTAGATTACTAGCCTTGGAAATACTAGATACATTCATAAGTTTTACATTATATTATAAAATGAAAAACTACAACAACATAGTCTCGATAGGCCGCACTCATATCCCTTATACTAGCCCTGTAGTCCAGTCATAATATACTTTTCACATCTTGGGAAAAATAAAACATAGAAAAGGTTGGTCTCAGATGATCAGTAATGATAACAATATAGTGGAAACTTTCACAAATAGGAATAAGCATTTAAGGAAATGTAAGACTAAAACAAAAGCCTTTTAATCTTGAAATTCAGCATAATATGGAAATGATAAAATCAAATAATCCCATTTACTTATTCACATTGATATTCTACTAGTCGAATATTCACATGCAATATCAATAGTCACTTTCATAATGATGGAATGCATAATACAAGACTTCGTAACCACATAGTCAAGGCCTTGTGCCAATACAACAAATAATATTTTCTCAAGGCCTTGTTCCAAAACACTAGTTTGTCTCATGATACATACTGATGCATCGAGGAGCAATAGAAGGATCCACCCTTCACTTATTAAGTCCAATGCATTCCTCATATGAAAAGGCTTAAACATAACATAAACATTCGTATTAAAATTTTCATAAGAAATGTCGATACTTTATCCATAAACCATTAATGGTATAAAAATAACACATCCACATTAAAAAATATCACAAAACCTTCAATACAATATGGATGTTTTTTTATCATTTTAATCAACTTGAAACAAGCTTAAAATCCATCAATGGATGTTGACATAGATGAAATCAAACTTTTTTAGGGAAATATCTATGTCTATTTTGAAATCTTTTAAAAGTCGTATAATTATAAAAGAAATCATATATTTTGAAAATATTCATATAGTATTTTAAGGGAAGGTTCGATGATGTTATAATCGTGAAATATAGATGCACCCGTCGTATAAGTTAAAAAAACAGTCTTACCTTAATTTTGTCGAAATGGTCAAAAGGTACCTTGTTTGGAAAACAACGGAATGATTTCTTTCAAACCATTTTATAAAAATTCAAACAAGGGTATAAATTACATTAAACTATAGTCTAGTAAATAGAAAAAAAATTGGAAAATATTTTTAAGAAACATGGATGTGGATGATAAAGAGGTCACAATAGATACTTACGTATAAACAACCTCTGATAATAAAGAGATTGTGAAATTAACCCTTAACTTGTACTTTTCCTTGGTCGAGGATCGGTTAAACTCATGTATAATGGTGAAATAATTGTTATTAAATTATACAAGAACCATATACATTAATATTATATCATATATTCTCTTCTAATATTTCGTTGTTAATGATATTTCAATAGTATCATCGTTTCGGGTGTTAACTGATTCATTTTACTTTATATGCTTGGTTACGTAAGCCATGTGAATAGGATGTATTTTATTCATATACATAATGATATTATGTTCTTAAAAAATATTTTTATTCATAAAATGATCATTATTATTGAATAATTATGATGAGGAATGAATCTCATCACGTTTATAGAGACGATAATGTATACGTACGCATGAGGGACAATATCATTATTTTGATGTTAAAATCATATATAATTGGATATTATATAATATATACAGAATCATTATCATGTTATATTTATTTTTTCAACATTTATACTCATTATTATACCCATCAAAATGATGAAGTGTTTGAATAACAAACTGCACCACGACGTGGAGATGGTAATCCGTACGTATGCACGTATGATGACTTCTTCATTTATAGGATTGATAGAGTAATGAATATTTTCGTACCATTTTTATAATAACATAAAAATATATAGAAGATAATAGATTTATTATTTTATAATGGAAACAAAAAATAAAGAGGAAGTGGAAGAAGAAAAGAACTAGAAAGAGGTGATGAAATATTTACCTCTTCATCATATTCTTTCTTTTGATTTGATCAAAAGGGATCCATAGGTTCGATTAATGACTAAATTAAGGCCTCTAGGATAAAGGAAGGACATTTTAGAAGATATTTGGTTAGGGGATGTCCAAGCCAAATGACTTTGAAGTAGTGAATTTGAGAGAAGGGGAGGTTCCCTTTTATAAGAGATGTGAGGGTCACTTTAGGAAAAGCATGAAATATTATTTAAAAAATAATAATTTTCGGTTTCTAATGGCTCCAAAATGAATAATTTAAAGTCTAAGTTTGTTATGGGTAGAAAATCTCTCAACCAATAGGATTTAGACAGGTTTAGGTCATCCTATTATCCTTATCTTTTAGATTTAACTCTTAATTAAATAGATTGACATTTACAATGTCTCTTTGTATTTTTATATTATATGGGTAACAAAATTTCTATAAACATCCAAGAAAACCTCAAGTGGTTCAGTAATGAAATATATAATATTATTTAGTCCATTTGGATGAACCTTATATTTTTAGGAATAGAATAAAAATTAATAATAAAATATTTGTTTTCAAAACTCAATTATGTCAATTTTGACATTATTTAATAAATGATTTTTGTTAAAGCCATAACAAAA
This sequence comes from Viscum album, assembly GCA_963277665.1. Taxonomy (NCBI): domain Eukaryota; kingdom Viridiplantae; phylum Streptophyta; class Magnoliopsida; order Santalales; family Viscaceae; genus Viscum; species Viscum album. The sequence goes on along the minus strand of OY728147.1, from coordinate 175,650,550 downwards.
TTATTACTTCTAATTAAATCCATATGTTCAATCCTAAAATGTCATATAAACCTATAAAATTGTTGGAAGTCATTAAAATTATAAAAGTACATTTATTTGGATATTTATAATATTAAATATTTTAATATTTCATTATTAAGGTAATTACTGCATCATCATTGCGTCATAAATAAATTAAATTATTTAATGTCTAAAAATTATAAATAAAATAAAATTATATAGGAAATATTTTATAATGAATATTTATAGTCTAATTTATATATGTATAACCCTATATTAAAAATGGTTTAGTTATTAAACTTTAAATTTAACTCTTTTAACTCTTCTTTAAATAAGATAATAATAAATGTCTTAATCTAATCCAAGTGTACCAAAGAGAATAATATTTTATTCCTAAGGATTATTATTCGAATTATACTTATCAAATAGAATTAGTACATGTGTTAGGGTAATTATGATATCATTTTTACCCTTAACTACCCAATTTACTTTTAACCGTGGTAAATAAAAGTAAAAAGTTACTATTCAAAAAAAATTATATTCATATTATTGAACCACATTTACTTACAGATATCAACTGTTTCTCTTGTAGTTTTGAAATTAAACTCACAGAAGCATTAAAATTATGTTTTATACAAATTTCAAAATGCTCATAGGAGGTGCGTAAAAGACGGAAAATAGTACGATAAAATTTTATATATTTAAACATATTATAAAATGACTCCAATGAATTAAGTTGAACATATATATGTATTATGCACCTATTTGGACCTAAAATAAACTAATATAAAATAACTATTTATTTAAATAAAATCTCAGTTTTAACCAATAACCTAGTGTTTTTTCACTATTCATCAAAAATTGAATGTTTTCAGAAAAATACCAAAAATTCACCCTAAGCTGATTTAGATATTCCGAATCTAAAAATGAAGTCCATTTTTCAAGATAAAATTTATAAAATTTCAAAAAAGTGTATTACTATTCATAAAGGCTAGTTTGATTAGTCGTAGTGTGTTAGAATCTCGAAGTTTTGTACAATGCAATCTATTGCATTATTCAAAGGGAAATGTACCTTCGAAGCATGGGGTGTTACAATATCTGGATTAATTTTTGGAGGTTTTGTGGATGATATCTTGGTTTATTATCATAATCGACAAGACCATTCCAAAATTAATGGGATCATTTTGGATACATTATAATAAGATCAGTTATATGATAAGCTCGCAAAGTTCCTCTTCTGGATGGAAAAGATTCACTTCATAGGTCATATTATCTCAGAGACAGAAGTATCAATAGACCCATAGAAGGTGGGAGCTATTGTTTCTTGGGAGTATCCGAAGAACATCGTTTACATACAAAGTTTCTTGGGTATAGCTATATATTACAGTCATTTCATACATGATTTCTCATGCTTCTTAGAACCCCTAAAAATCATGACTACGATAGTTTTGAATTTCTTACAGATAGATACCTACAAGACAACCTTTTAGGAGATGAAAGGGAGATTGACTTCAGCACCATTCATGATACTGGTAGAGAAGGGTAGGAAAAAAATTGTGTATTAAGACACATCCCACATCGAGTGTGGATATGTTCTAGTGTAGGGGGATAAAGTTGTAGGGTGTAGGTCTCATCAGCTGAGGCCACATGAGAGTAATACTTAATGCATGATCTTTAATTAGCATAATTTGTCCTTGTTTTTAACTATTAGAGAAACTATTTACTGGGAGATAATTTTTTGGTCTATACAGACCAGAAAATTCCCAAGTATATATTTACACAATGTGATATGAATTTCAGGCAGCGAAGGTGGGTTGGGTACCTACAATATTTTGACTTCGAGCTTTCCTACATTCATCATAAGGGAAATTAAGTGTTTGATGCATGCAGTATGAGGACTCAACTATAGGTATTTCATGAGGCTAGTATCGAGTGGTAGCTTATGGTTTTATTTTCTAAGATTCACTTAGAGGTGTAGGATTGTGAGTGATAGAATTATATTTCATAGTTACTTGTGACCTCAACCATGATAGATAGAGTAATAATGATATAGTTATCATATTCAAAGGGCCTAGTCATATAATAGAGCACGGAAGGTGAGGATCCACTTCTTAGTTGGACCATAGGCAATGATGAAATATTATGTATTCATGGTCACATTTGGGTTCTAGTGGACATACATGATAAGCTGATGTGGGAGTTTTGTGCCTCATATTGGGAATTGAATATGTCTATTACCAAGAAGTACCATGATTTACATATCCCATATTGGTGGCTGGGTATGAAAAGTGTTGTAGCTGGTTTTTTCATTAGATGTTCCACCTATTAGTAGGTGGAACACCAACGACCAGTAGATTTTTATTGTACTTAGATTTTCCCAAGTGTAAAGGGAATTGATTTCACAATGTATTAAATGATGGTTTTATCGAGGCCGCCTCGAGGTAGTGATGTTGTGTTGGTTGTTGTTGATAGGATCATGAAGGTTTCTCATTTATTATCGATCAAAGAGACCATCAGTGTGGACAAGTTTGGAGGATTGTATATCCTTTAGATATTATTAATTCATGGGGTCTTATGCACTATCATTTTAGATAGGTACACCCAATTTATGTCTCACTTCATATAGAGTTTTTAGAGGGAATTGGGTAAATAGGTGATTCCTATAACGACATACCACCCTCAGATCAATGGAAAGTTTTAAAATACAATACATGTGCTTTAGGACATGTTGCGAGCATGCATCTTGGATTTTGGGTGCTCTTAGGAGAGACATATACCCCTTATTATGTTCTCCTACAATAATAGTTATTAGATGAATATACAGATGGATCCTTATAAGGACTTTTATAGTATTCATGATTATCTTTCCTATGCGGGTTATAGGTAGGTGAAGTAGCTTTATTGGGACCGTGTCTCATTCAAGAGACCACTGAGTAAGATTAGTTGATTTAGAAGTGGATCGATAGTGCACAGTCTCGATATAAATCTTTTTCCAATCTCCAAATATTACCTCAATATTTTGATATTGGGGATTATGCCTTTTTTCATGTTTCAACAAGTCTTGGACACAAATGAATTACGAGACAAGGTAAGCTATCACTAAAATTTGTAGGTCCATTTGAGATTTAGGAAATACTTGGGCTGCTAGCCTATCACCTGTAGATACCTCAGAGGTACTGATCCATGCATGCAGACTTACAAGTATCTCGACTGCACCATTATTACTCAGACTCCTCTCATAAATTTCTAGCTGAGGAGGTTGAGTTACTAGAAGAGGCGTCATTTGAGGAACTTCCAATTAGTATCATTGACAGGATCACAAATTTTTTCGGAGGTTGATATGTTCCTCCAGTATTGGTGCTATGGAAGCATGAATGTTTATAGGATGAGACATGGGAGCAGGAGATTGACATATATTCTCAATGGTTGGAGTTATTTTCATATATATTTTGACAACCCTTGAGAGGGAAATTCAGTGATGAATTTCATTAAGGTGGAAGGATTGTAAGAACCTGGGTTTTTGTATTGGGTAAAAAGTCTTTTTTAATTCTAAATTCTTAATTATGGCCTAACGTGAATACCATTTGTAGGTATAAAGGTATCATGGGGTGAATTTATCTTGCTTGGAGCCAGAAACCTAAATTTTGGTGTGAAAAAGGCATATCTCACAGATAGTAAAAATAATTTTTGGTATGCTACGTGGTTACTTCTAATTATGGAAGGCTAGACAATGGAATGCTATAATTCATCCGGTTAGAAAGGCCGTATGATTTTGGGTGCATGCTTGTGTGGCACCCTCTGTAATTTTTCATAGTGGTCTAAGACACAGTTTATGCACGATTAGTCAATCCATGTGAAAATAACATGAAAAGTCTGCATTCTTACAGCAAAGGGTGCATGGTTATCATACGGTTTGGCCAACTGTGCAACCAAATAGTGTGGTCTAGTAATTTGAGTAAAATTATAAAATTGACCTTAATTAATCTGTTAATTCAAAAACTATTTTTCATTTCTCCCCATTGAAAAACCATCTATGTGAGAAGATCCCTTTGAAATCCAAATTTCGGCCTTTCCACCATTTATCCATCTGATGTTGGATTCAAGCATCGATCGTCTATTTGGATCTGCATCGGCTAGTACTCAATTACTTTTGTGTCAATCCTCATTCTTCTTGGTATCAATTGTGCTATTTAGGTGCAAATTAATATGCCCTAATTTCAGGTTCTTTGTTCATTCTACATTTTTTCTCCTAGTTTGATTTGAATATAGAGTTGAGCATTATACTACTGAGCTAAAGTAGGTAGAATATACACTTACCATTTGGTTTGGTGATTTATTATGAAAGTTTCTATTGTTCCACCTACCAGATATTACAACGCAACACCTGAATCTAATTGAACAATTGAAATAAATGAAATGGAATATATTAGGGACTCCATTTAGTCCCCTTGAGGTTAGTTGGAGGTTGTTTCTCCAACCAAGGCCACCCATAGGATGTTCCATTTTCATTTTCCTCTTACTAAGCAACAAAATGGTTGTGTTTTAGGCTAGTCTAGCTAGAAGAGGATCATTAATAATTAATTGAATTGACTTGATTGATTAGGATAGGTATTTCCTCTTTATCCCTGAGTTGACATGTTATGAAATTCCTTATTAATGAAATGGATTATGTGAATTATGTTAAATGAGTGGGTATACACATTGGTTTCTTTTGGATGGTACTATTTGTGATGGGTCCCGTCAGAAAAAATACTATTTAAAGTGGGGTTCCCGTCTCAAATTATATAACCTATATATACCCCCCATCCCTCACCAGATTTTTTTTTCATTTTCTCCTCCTCTTCCATTTCTCTCTTTTCCTCTTCTCCCCTATTCTCTATAAATATTTAAACGTTTTAAATTTTATAGGGAAGCAAATATTTTTATTTGCATCCAAAAAAAGTTCATCTATGAGGTATTTATTTCATGTTTTAAATTTTTATCTAATTTGTTTTATTTTATGTTAGTAGTTATTATTATTAATTATCTATAATTAGTTTTAATTATAATTATATTCTATTTTTACAACAATTAGTTCTAAGTATGAGTAATTATTTTTAATTAGAATTATTTACTTTTAATTATTAATAATTATTTGTAATTAGAAGTAATTATTTTAAATTATAAGAAACTGGTTTTAATTATTAGTATGTAATGATAAATAATTAGTAATAATTAGTGGTAATTAGTAATAATTAGTGGTAATTAGTAATAATTAGATGTAATTATTAATAAATAATGGCAATTTTCAACAATTAGAACTAATTAGTAAAAACTAGTGGTACATAGTAATAATTAGTATCAATTAGTTAAAATTAGTATAATAAGTAATAATTAGTTGTAATTAGTAATAATTAGTGGTAATTTTTGGTAATTTTTGGTAATTAGTAAAAACTTGTGGTAATTAGAAATAATTATCAATAGTTAGTAATAATTACTACTACTTAGTAATAATTAGTAATATTAGTGGTACTTAGTAATAATTAGTGGTACATCGTAATAATTACTAATTATTAGTAAAAACAGGTGGTTCTTAGTAATAATTAGAGAAACTAGTGGTAACTAGTAATAAATAGTGGTAATTAGTAATAATTAGTGATAATTAGTGATAATTAGTCATAACTAGTAATAATTAGTAATAATTAGTGATAATTATTCAAAATTAGTGGTAATTAGTAATAATTTGTAATAATTTGTAATAATTCTTAATAATTAGCAGTACATAGTAATAATTATTAAAAATTAGCAGTACTTAGTAAAAAAATAGTAAAAATTGGTAATAATAAGTAATAATTATTGGTACCTATTTAAAATTAGTAAAAATAACTTATAATTAGTAATAATTATTAATAATTAGTGGTAATTGGTAATATCTAGTCATAATTATTAATAATTAGTTATAATTAGTAATAATTAGTAATAATTAGTGGAAATTAGTTGTACATAGTAATAATTAGTGGTAATTAGTAATAATTAGCCGTAATTAGTAATAATTAATAGAAGATAGTATAAAAATTTCAAAAATATATCCCTAATTAGTGTTCCTAATAAAAAATATAATAATTGAGAAGAATTAATTTAAAATACTATATATTCTTTAAAATTTATAAAATTAATACAAATTTGAGTAAATTTAAGAAAAGCAGTTTTAATAAATAAAAATCATATAAATTTATAAAAAATAGTATAAATCATTATAAATTACTAAAAAGAATTATATATTAGTATGGATTAGTATAAATTAACAAAAATGATAAATATTAATAAAAATTAGTATAAATTAAACAAACATTATTAAATTATTATAAATTTGTATACATTTATAAAAAATAGATAAAATTATTATAAACAAGTATAGATCATTATAAAATATCATAATATTTCCTTCACATAGTATAAATTATCAGTAATTATCAAAAAAAATTATAAATTGGTATAATTTAAAATAAATAATAATAAAATAATAAAAATTAGTATAATGGGTATAAATTAAAATAAATAATATAATTTATTTTAAATTAGTATAAATTATGAAATATACTAAAAATAAGATTCTAAATTGATATAATTTGCCCTATATTGATATTAAATAAAATAAATTATTATAAATTATCATAAATTAATAATAATTTTATAAATTTATAAAAATAATTTAAACATATCTAATTTGTATAAATTAATAAAAATTATTTAAATTAGTATAATTTAATATAAATTACAATGAAATAATGTAAATTATTATAAATAACTAGAAAATTGAAAATGAAATAGGTCTTTAAATTTTAGTTCATGAGCAATAAAAAATTTGTACATCCACAGTTGACATAAATTGGTAATTTCTCATGACCTAATGATTTTAATTTCTATGATTTACACCATTTTTGTAATATATAATATATTTTATTAGTTAATATTAAATTATAGTAATTTTAATTAATTTATAAAAAATATTTTAATTTACATTAATTAATAATGAATATAAACAAATTTATATTAAATTATAAAATATTTTATAATTTTATAAAAAATTAAATTAATAAACTCCAATTCAAAATAGTTTAATTAATATAATACCTTTTTTACATTTTATATAATTAAAATACTAAATATTTATAAATGTTTAGATAATTATGGAGTTAAGAAATATTTGTAATTTTTTTTAATTTTGTACCTTTTTATCATCCTTTTCTTATAGAAAATTAATGATAATTTTTTTATTTAAAATTTTTAGAGAAATATTGAATAAGGAAGTTGGAAATAGTCTGTATTACATGGTCGCAATAGAATAAATCATCATAAGAATCCAAAATATTTAGGTATAAATCCTTTATATATTCAGGGTGTTCAATCTTTTTTATCATTTGCATCATCAAAATCAAAATATGTTTCGGAATGGATAATAAAGTGTCGATATACGAAATGCGATATGAGAAAGTTTAAAACATTTTAAAATGAATGGGGTCGTATATTTTATATTGGTTTTTGAAAAGATTTTATTTTTCTGGTAACAACATAGTGAACACAATTCTAGAGAAAATATTAATAATTTGATTCCAGATCAATCACAGTTTCAAACTTTATTAAATGATGTTTCTATTCCTTATTTTCAAAACACTGAAACTCATGATGATATTTATTTCAATCCGGAATTATAACCATATCAATATTATTTTTTGTTTAAGTCTACTGAGGATTATTTATATCCATGTTGTATGATATTCAAATTTGAAGCAGTTGCAAATTTTTTGGCAATTAAATCATAAAATGAAATGTCAAATACCTCTTTTGATAAATATGTTTTCTTTGGTTAAAGTATTATTACCTGAAGAAAATGTGATTCCTATAAAATTCTATGAGATCAAGAGGTTTGTTCATAATTTGGGTCTTGGTTATCAGAATATTCAAGCATGTTTAAATGACTGAATCTTATTTAATGGTGAAACTTTTCATTAGTTATTTTTCTTACATGTGGAAAATCTAGGTACAAAGAGGCTCATCTAGGAATGTTCAGATTATTTCCTATTAAAGATTTTAGGTATTTCCAACTTACACCTAGATTACAACATTTATTTATCTTTCATAACACATCGTCAATGATGTCTTAGAACAAACCCTATATTTCAACCGATAAAATCTTAAATCATCCCTATGATGGTGATCAATGAAATTTTTTTGACAAAGTAAATCCATTATATCTTCAAAACCATGTAATGTGCGATTGGATTTTTCTACTGATGGCTTCTATCCATTTGATTGCTATAATAGTCAATGTTCTTGTTGGACCATCTGTATACCTCCACACAACTTACCTCCTTGGATGTTGATAAATGATCTGTATATATTTTTGACCTTATTAATTATAGGACATACAAAAAATAATATCTATGGTTATTTCATTCCATTGATTGATGATTTAAATTTATTTTGGAGTAATTTTTTCAGTAAATATGATATTATTTCGAAAGAAAATTTTCTAATGAAAACAACAATAATGTTAGTAATTAGTGAATTCCCATTGTATATCATGTTTATGGCTGGAGTAATCATGGTCCAAAATACTGGTCATACTACATGATTGATTCCAAATAATTTATTCTCATTAATTAGAGAAAACCATGTTTTTTACCATCATCACATATTTCTTCCTATTAATCATCATTTCTAAAGGAATAAAAATAATTTTAGGAAGGGTAAAATATAAAGAGATGGACCTCAAAAAATGTTCTCACGTATTGATTATATTATATTTTCTCTTTATTACCTCCCATAACCTTTGGAATGACTATAAAGAAATAAAAAATAAATGGATTTGTGAATGATCACAATTAGATTAAATGGATTATTTTTTTGGATTTTCCATATGGGTCTGATTTGTTGGTCTGTCACATGATGGATATCATGAATATTGAGAAGAACTATTTTGATAATATACTTTATACAGTTTTGGACACACCTAGTATGACCAAAGATAATATAAAGATAACATTTGATCTTTCCCATGTTTTAAGGTGAGGAGAACATGAGTTGTTTGAAGAGGACATATCATGGAAGATAATGAATCCAAAAGTAGGTTATACACTTTTTAAAAAAAACATTTATTATTTTTTAGTGGATTGTATATTTGAGACTACAGAATGGTTATGTTTCTAATTTGGCGTGATGTGTCAGAAACAATGATATTTCTATATTAAAAAGCCTTGTATGTCATGTTATATTGGAAATAATTTTACCTATTGAATTTAAAAGTTTATTGAATTATTCAATTTGGGATTTTATAATAGAAATATCATACTTTTCTAGGATATCTGTATAGTGAAAAAAAATTTTGATATGATTAGTATACTAAAAGAAGAAGTTGTTTTAATTTTATGTAAATTAGAAAAACAAAATTTCTCAACTATATTTGATTCAATGGAACATTTGATATTACATTTTATATATGAATAAGGGCCAATTTAGTTTTGATGGATGTATCCATATGAGAGATGTGTGTAGAAATTGAATAAAAAGGTACATAAAAAGCATCATTTGAAGTTTGAATTGTAGAATCTTATTTATAAGATGAAATATCTTTTTTCTTCTCGCGTTATTTTCAATATAAATATTCTTTAAAACATAATTGTATGGGTCATAATGAGGAAAATGTTAATGATTCACTGAACATTAAATTATAATTTTTAATCAATTTTAACATGGATTTAGCGGAGTTCATGAACGGTGGGTTTGAGATGCTAAAAATCATAGTGATTTTACATATGTTCATCTCAACTATGAAGAAATGAATAAAAATGTATAGTGAGTGGTAATACCAAATATTCACTAATTTTTTAAAAATAAATAAATTAATATTATTATATTTTTGGAATATATGATGATCATATCATGAAACAATTTCCAAAAATTACTGTAGGTTCTCTTGAAAAACATTGGCCACATAATTTTTCTTACTAGTTTCAATAGATGATACAGTTAATTTTTTTTTTGTTTAACATATGAAATCAAATTATTATTTGTTATATTGTTAATTGTTTTTAAATTTTTTAGGAATTGAAATAGGTTGATAAATCTGATAATCGATTATGGTTATTATGTAATTAACCATCCAAAATGGTTAAATATTACAATGCGTCTACATTGAATAGTTTTACAGTTCATAAATGTGAATACATTGAAAAAAACATTGAATAGTGGTTCTTTCTTGAGATAATATCATCATAGAGAATGTAAAGTTGACTTTTATGGCATGCAAGATGAAATAATTGAGCTATTTTATCTGGGATAGAATTATGTAATGATGTAAATGTCATTGGTTTGGTACTGATAGAGGCTTTCAGGTCCGTCCATGCCATGGAATCATTAATATAAAATATAAAATCTTTCTTATAGGAAATTAACCAATTTAATTGGATCCTCAAGAACACCAAATATTTTACGCTAATTATTGTGATTCTTTAAGAGTGTTAATTTATTGGATAAGAATTATAAAAATGAAATACCCTGAAAATTATTTTTTATAAAGTGAATTTTATTCTATTAAAGAGAAAGGAATTTTTTTTAATATATAGCTCATGTCACGAACCAACCTGAGTCAACACTGAACTGATCACCCAAGACAGCCCGCGAAAAGTCTGAAGAGGCATTCCTGATCTTTCCAGGATGGGGACAAGCACTGAGGGAATCAATAGAGTACACAAGGGAATAATTTCACCCAAATATAAACTATCAAACAAACAACGGAAAGAAATGGGCAGCCCAAAATACATTTACATAAAAATTGAACTGACCATTATTTGTATGAAAACTGAAAGTACAACTAAACCCATAACTCAACTGACCAAACCTGATAACCAACTAACTACATGTGACCCCTCTGGTCACTCTCCAATATAATGATCACACATCTCCAAAGATGATCGAACCCAAGCTGAAACTTGCACAAGGGCTAAAAACAGAAGAAGACTATAGGTGTGTGTATTAAAACACTGTAGGATAGATCAACATACTATTCCCAATGCACACCCTTTAAAATAAAAGAAACATAAACATCATGTTTTAAATACAATATATAAAGGTATTTTTTCAAAATGAGGTCCCATTCTATAAAATAATTTCTATACAAAAACTTTAAAGATTTACAAACAAGAATGCTAGTAACAATTTTCAAAGAGGTGAAACTTCAAAATAAAAGTATTTTTAAAGAGGGATTATTTTAAGGAATGTACACTTTTAAATAAATAACACATGTTGCTGAATTCACCAACCAAAAACACTGTATGCTGACGATGAGTAAAAATAGCCAAGGAGAATAACTCACGAGAACACCCTTAGGTATTAGTTAGTTGTCAGATACAGGTACCTCGTATCTCGGTGAAAGTTACCATAATAAATTTCTGTTCTTGTGAAAAAAATCCACTAGTAGAAAGCTGCCCATAACCTATTGTTACCCCCAACAACATCACAATCATAGTTTAGTTATTGTTTCCATCATCAAACTTGCTACGAGAAATAGGGGTCAAACCCCATGGGATCACTAACATACAAGTACAAGTCCGCCCACCTAGATACTCGGGATTGCCTTTAGTGATAAATTAAGTTAAACATATTATCAAATACACTTTTCACATAAAAATTAAATTACAAAAACAGAAACACACAAATATCTTGCAACCTACTTTACATTTCTTTCACGAATAAATAAACCACTAAAGTGTTTTGTAAAATAATTTCAAAGAGTATAATGTGGCCTTGCACCTAAGATCCATTAAAAAATGAACTTTTAAAGCCACAAATCCATAAATAACATACCAAAAAATATTTGTAATCCCCAAAACCAATTAATATATCAATTTCATAGACAGTAAAGTGGCCCCGAAAGATAGAAGATTAAATTCACTTGGAAACCATTTTTAGAGAAAAAAAAAGTCAAACATGCCGTTAATCCTTTCTCAAAAATAACATTTAACAAGGGTATGAATTTCAATTTTTTAAGTATGTGTATACACACCATTCATAGTATCAAATCAAATTCCTAAATCCCTTAAAATACTCAGGTTACATATTCAAAACACAACCATTTTCATAAGGATGTTAAACAGACCATTTTTCGGTAACTCGGGCCAAAACATATTGAAAACCAAAACCCATTTGTTTCTAAAACAAAATCCATATTTTTAATACATAGAAGGAATATAAAATACCATTTTTCATTCTTATAATTCATTTCTAATCCAAAACAAAAAAAAATTATATCACACATAACACATAAAAGCCAACCGGGTAGTTTACCTAACACATGACATGCCCTTTTTAAAAAATCAATTTATTTTAAGCACTTGAAAAGGAATAAAACACCAATTGCTTGCCATATTTTATTCAATATATTGTAACATGTTAAAAGTACCATTAAATAGGTTCTAATAATCACAATACAGTTGTGAAAGATATAGTAACATTTAAACAAATACTTTGTGTTCACTTTTATGACAACACAACGCTACCTTTCACAAAACAAGAATTAAGAAACAATTTTGCACACTAAGAAAATTATTCAAAGGCTTAAAAAATAATAAACATATATTTCAGGTTATAATAATAATAAAATTATGAAACTTAAATGATAAAGTCATGTGTAAGGGGCATCCTGCCTCAAATCCTTGGTGTAATGGAAACACACACCTGATATCACCATCCGAGGTTTTATAAACCCTAAACCTATGAATAACAGTCCCAAATGAAAAAACCCCCCATAAAATCATTTTATAAAAGAACCAAAGGTCTACCATGACTATAGGATAATAGAAAACGAAAAAATATTGAAAGGAGGAGGAAGAGGGAGCTGAAATGAGAGGGAATATCACCAGGGAAACTAAAAAACTCTTCGTATTCTCTTATATCTGCACCATTAGAAGAAAGGGAATGGATTTAAACTTACTAGAGGGTTTCCTTAGTCCTGGAAGAAGCAGGTAAAACAAATTTTTTTGGAATATAGTAATAAATGAATTATTTATGGATGAAAGAATTTACCTTCTCAAATCTGACTGATTTCAGGAACCCTGAGAAATGTGTCCCTACAATGCGATGCAAATGAGCCCCAAAGAGGAAAGGTAGATAATGGGGGTGATTCTAGGGATTTGGGTTCCTATTTGGAGGTAGAATAACTAAAAAATATTATAAAATTAAAAATATATAAAATAAACAAATTATTCTTTTATAACTGGAAATGGGCCCCCGGGCTGGCCCAATACCTGAATAAATAACCCAAATTCACCATTCTTATGAATTTCTAAGGGGTATGAACGGATATGGTAGTTTAAATATGTCATTGGAGTTCAAGTGGGAAGTTGAATGAGTGAAACATGTTTAAAATTTAATGATTTATAAAAGAAACAAATTTGGTTTTTAAATCATAAAATGGGATCACGGTTGGCCCAAATCATGAAGTAACCACCCTTTCTCAAAAAATTCCTAAACAATAAATGGGGAACCCAAATTAGTGTGATTAGAAAAATATAGAACTTAAAAATTGAATATTAATCTCACCCAATACCCATGAAAATGATTGGGATTTCCAATGAACCGGATCAAAACAAAGACATGAAAAATCGAGTGTGACAATTATGCGCACCATTAAAGTTTTCTGCCCCTCGAAAGCCACAACACATTCCAGTTGATTGATCAGCACCTAAGGATTTATTATCAATATGTTAAATCCTCTGAATCCATTGAAAAACCATTCAAAATTAAAGGAACTTAATCCTCTTACCTCTACCAAAACACAAACTCTCAACCACTTCTCGAGAATCAACCGAAAGATCAAGTCACTACCTCCGCAACCAAACCAAGAACTCGGTTGATGGGCCTTCTACCAATGAACCCAACAATCAACCAAAGCAATGATAACTCGCAAAAACCAAATATTTTAATGGATTATGTAATGTAAACTACACCATTAAGAAACAAATATCACTTGATAAGTTCTTAGGAAGAAAAATCAATGAGACCAGTGGTGGGTCTCCCCACCATTAGAACCCAACTAAAAACAAACAAACAAGAATTCAACATTAACTTGAATTGGGCATCACTTGAACAAATACACCAAAACTCTCCCAAAAAAACGTACCAACCCACATTAAGAGGGTTATAACATGAACATTTAATCCACCCACTCCTGAAGTGAGGGTACATGAACTAGGACAACACTTTCGACACGGATTAAAACCCCCACCACTCGGGACAGGGAGGGAAGGGGACCAAATCATTCGGCCACTAAAACCACAAAATAAATAGATGAACCACCCAACACCCTCCATCTATTAACAGGTAATACCAAGACCGCTTCAGATTTAGATAGGTGGTCCACCATGGACATTGATTAGAAACCCACATCCCTGAAGGCATAACCATAGACATTGTGTGAGGGGTAAGGGCACCATGCTCATTGCGACAAGATGAAATCCATAGTGATGAGGAACCACAATGCAGTAGAAACTAACTTACCAAAATGGTGGAGTCAGGAGACAAGTTAATCACTCCGCACCTTTGCTGAATTCTTGAATGTGTGAAAAGATTCACTCCAAGGCCTATGGATGGAGCCCTAATGCTTGAATCATCTGCTACACCGCAGTTAGGTGCTAAGGATCAAAACACCCCAAAAACTCACATTCTCAACAACATATCTTCATCTAAATAGGAACTCGTATATACATATCAAAATTATCTCTCAGTCTAAATGTGGAGCAGAATGGATAAGGAATACGGCGAAACACATCAATATCATCAAACAAAGATGATATGTCCAAAAGAATTATCACAACCTAGAAGCACATTAAATTTATCCCAAATAGATCTATATTTCAACAAAAAAGTTGAGGCTTCATCCCAAGAGGTGGATTTAACATTTGAAATGAATTCTTAGGCTTATCAATTTGAAATATTTCTAACAGAGAACTATCCATGTCCAAATCACAACATCCAACGCATCTTTAGAAACCCACTAAGAATTAGTCTAATACCATGACACCAACTAGATATCATCTCAAGACACAATAAGAGTATGACTTCTAGATCACATGAAATAATAATTAATAAAGAACTCTTATAATACATAGACAAAACTAGCCTCTTAACCATCATTTTATAAACAAATTCCACAATTTTTCATCTCAACCCACTTTTGAAAAAAAACTAACTTTGGGGGCTTCCACATTCACCAATGGTGTTTCATAAAGTCTCACTCACATGCATATTTATATACCACACCAGGCACCCAAACACCATGCCATATAGGCCATCCTTCCAGATATCAATAAAACCATGCATGTGAGCACCCATGAAAACACCAAAGGCTAAAACAAAACAACAACATTCATAAAATCATGTACCTTCAAAAGGAACACCGACCACAAGTCAAAATTCCTTTTCATATTTCACAAAACAAACCAAACATAATCAAGAACCATTTTCTTAAAAACCTAACCATTTTCATTTTTACAACTTTCCAAAAAATCAAGCTACTCCAAACAACCCCTTCCCATTTTCTAAAATTTATCAAGGTATATTTTCATAATCTGATAGCCATTGAGATCAATACCCTTTATATGAAAACACCAAATGATAAAAACAAATTTTCAAAACCTATTAATCGAATTCTAACATTTTTCAAAATCCCAAAACACCCAATTTAAAAAAAATATTGAAAATCACCTTAAAATAATTCACACTTTCAAATCATTTTATTTCAACAAAATACATGATTAGATTAGGGAAAATCCAATCCCGTTAAATCATTTCCACTTCCTCATAAAATATTTCTTTCCCAAAAAACACAACTTTACAAGACCATTATTACATTAAATTTTTTAAAACCCCCTTTTTCCACTTTTCAAAATCCAATCCTTAATTTAAACCACATTTCATCAATTCTCAGTCAAGGGTTTTTCGAAAAAAAAATCAGACATCAAGAAAGGTCCAAGAGACCCAAAAAAGGGAACTAGTGTCAGTGGGTGAATTGACCATATGGTTAGAAGCCATGTGTAAAACACAAAAACAACACAGAGAGACTTATTAAGACCATGCCCCGGCTCTACATGGATTTTTAGGCCCTGCGAGCTCACGAAGGTCATTAGTCAGACTCCCCTTGTCATATCCCAACACCAAACAGTCAATAAGAACAAAGGGAACTAATAAAACAAGACTTCTTGTGGAAACTTAACCATCAAAACGAGCAAGAGTTCATGACGCTCTTCCCGCACATACCCCTCAAGTCCCAACAATACTAATACATCTACCTTGATATACCCCAAATAAATATGGTGCTCTAAAAAAGAAAGGACTTCTAGGAGCTGACCTCCTTTGATACCATTTTTTCACGAACCATCCTAAGTCGGCCTTGAACCAATCACCCAGGCCAACCTGCGACAAGTCCCGAGAGGCTCTCCTGGTCCTCCAAGGATGGAAAAAAGCACCATGGGAATCAATAGAGTACAAAATTGAATTATTTATCCCAAATATAATCAATAAAACAAAAAATAGAGATAAATGGAAATCCCAAAATACATTTAAATAAAAATTGTACTAAACATTATTTGTACAAGAAACTGAATGTAAAACTAAACCAACAACTCATCTGACCAAACCAAATAACAAACTAACTCCTTGTGACCCCTCTGGTCACTCCCCAATATAATTATCACACATATCCCCACATGATCAAACCCAAGATTAAACCTACACAAGAGCTAAAAATATAAGAAAACTATAGGCATGAGTATTAAAAATCAGAAGGTTAGCCCGATATTCTATTCCCAATGAACATCATTTAAAATAATAGAAACATAAATTTCAAGTTTTAAATAAAATATATAAATTAATGTTTTAAAAATGAGGTCCCATTCTATAAAAAAAATTCTAGAAAGAAACATTAATGTTTTATAAACAAAAATGCTAATAACAATTTTCAAAGAGGTGCAGCATCAAAATGAAAAAAGTTTTCAACAAGAATTTTTTATAGAATGAAAAAATTTAAATAAATCACACATGCTGTGGAATTTACCAACCAAACACACTGTATACTGATGGTAAGTACAAAATATCCAATGAGTACAAGTCACAGGGACACCCCTAGGCACTTGTTAGTTGTGAGCCCCAAGTACCTCGTATCTCGGTGAAAGTAACCATAAAAAATATCTTTTCTTGTGCACATGAGCCACTGGTAGGGAGTATAACCATAACCTAGTGGTCCCCCAACAACAACATCATCGTATTTTAGTTAGTGTTTTCATTATCAAACTTTCTACGTGAAACAGGGGCCATACCACATGGGATCACTAGAATACTAGTACATGTCTGCCCACCTAGATACCCGAGATTCCCTTTAGTTATAAATCAAGTTCCATATATTATCTAATAAACACTTCACATAAAAATTACATTACAAATTCATAAACATACAAATATACCACAACATGCTTCACATTTCTTTAATGAATCAATAAACCACTAAAAAGTTTCAGAAAACAATTTCAAGGGGCATAATGAGGCCTTGCACATAAAATCCATTCAAAAATGATCTTTTAAGGAAAAAAATCCTCCAATAACAAATCATCCCAGATTTAAAATCCCCAAAAGAAATTAATAAATCAATTTCATAGACCATAAAATCTCCCCAAAATATAGAAGATGAAATACACATGGAAACTATTTTTACAAAAAAAATGTCGGACGAGCCTTTAAACCTTTCTCAAAACTAACAATAGACCAGGGTATGAATTTAAATTTTATTAAGGAGGTGTATAAACAACATTTAAAATACCAAAAAAATTATAAATCCTTTAAAACACCCAGTTTACATATTCAAAACACAACCATTTTCATAAGTATGTGAAACGGAAGACTTTCTGGCAACTTGGGCCAAAACATGTTGAAAACCAAAACCCATTTGTTTGTAAAACAAAATACAAATTGGAAATCCATAGAAGGAATAAAAAATAACATTTTTAATTCTTATAATACATTTATAAATCCAAAAAAATAATTTTTAAATCACACTTAACACATAAAATCATACGTGGAAATTTACTGAACTCATGACATGCCCTTTTAAACAAAACAATTTATGTTAAGAACATGAAAAAGAATAAAACACAAATTTCATGAAATATTTTATTATTGATACTGAAAAATGTCAAAAATATTATTAACCAGGTTCTAAACATCACAAAAATTTTGTGAAAGATAACAGAGCATTTAAACAAACACTTGGTGTGCACTTTTATGACAACACAACACAACCTTTCAAAAAACAAGGCTTAAACAACCAATTTTCTCACTATGAAAATTATACAAAGGATGAAAACAATAATAAAAATATATATCAGGTTATAAAAATAATAAATTGATTAAAGTTAAATGATAAAGGAATGTAAAAGGGATATCCTACCTCACATCCTTGGCGTAATTGAAACACACACCCGATATCACCATCTGAGGGTTTATAAACCCTAATCCTTTGAAGAATAGCCCCAAACTAAAAAAACCCCATAAAAAATTATAACATAAAAACAGGTCTTGGATGACTATAGGCTAACATAAAACTAAGAAATAATGAAAATAGGAGGAATATGGAGGATAAATGAGAAGTAATCTCAGCTTAGAAACTCAAAAAATCTTCGTATTACCTTATAAATGCACCATTAGAGGAAAGGGAATGGATTGAAAATAATTAGAGGGTCTCCTTAGGTCTGGAAAAACCATTGTAAACGAATTTGGGGGAGAAAGAGTAAGAAATGAGTGATTTAAAGATGAAAGAATTTACCTTCTCAAATATGAATGATTTGAGGAACCCTGAGAAATTTATCTCCAAAATGTGATGAAAAAGAGCTCAAAATAGAAAAAGTAGATAATGGGGGTGATTATAGGGATTTGGGATTTTCATGGGTGGTGGAATGACAAAACATTTTAATAAATAAAAAATATATACACGAAACAATTTTTTTTAAAAAACTGGAAATGGGCCCTTAGGCTGGCCCAAAACCTAAATAAATAACCCAACTTCACCATTCTTATGAATTTATAAGGGGTCCAAAAGGCTATCATAGTTTTAATTTGTTAGTGTAGTCCAATTGGTAAGTTTAATGAGTCAAAATGTTGAAAATTAAGGAGTTATAAAAGAAACAAATTTGGTTTTTAAATCTAGAAAAGGGATCATAGTTGGCCCAAATCATGAGTTAACAACCTTTTCTCCAAAAACACCTAAAAAATAAAAGGGGAACCCAAATTAGGGTGATTAGACAAAGACAAAACTTAAAAAATCAATATTAATCTCACCTAAGACCCCAAAAAAGGATCGGTATTTCTAATTAACCGGATCAAAACAAAGACATGAAAAACCATGTGTGACAGCTCAGATTAAATTTTTCAATGATGATGATACATGAATATCAATGATGCCACTCTACATTTCTAGTTCAACGGTGAAGATTATTTTGATAATATAACAAATGGATTTGATTTAATAGGTGATGTTGGAGTTGAAACATCTATGTAAATTGATGATATTTAGGAGGGAGTTGAAGATATTGACATCGTAATACATGAAGATGAGGACGGAGATAATGAATGACATAATTATTTGTTGTTTAGAGTATATATATATAATACTCTTCTTTAATTATTTACTGAAAATATTTTGTGTGTGTTTCAAATGGATGAAGAGACTTATGATTTGATCTTTTATGAACTCTTAGAGGATATACTACCTGATGATGATCTCAATGCTTTATAATTTTACCCTCAGGTTCTTAGTGGTTCTTCAACGGCTAAGTGGGGTCCGGGGCTTGTGAGATTGATGATTCTCATACCTATTTCATAGTGATTTTCCTTATCTTTATTTCGATCCACACACAAATAGGTATTTTTAGTTATATATTTTAGTTAGTTTTCATCAATTTTCATTAATTTGTATATATAATATTTGTTTGATTATTTATTTGGTTTTTTTCAATGATTTATGCATATAATTGTTGGATACAGGAGTGCTATTTTGTGGAATGGTTTTTATGGAGCATGGGTCACATGGGATTGGATTCCCATTAATGTTAGAGACCGTATTTTTGATCATTTGATGGTATGTAAATAAATAACTGTTATTTTGAAATTTATTTAATTATTAAATATCTACTATTAATAATTTTTTGGGTTTATGGTATCCCATTGATGATAGAATGCATACTTATATTTGGGAGGCCTATGAGGTATTTATTCATGATTGTTGTTGTTGTTTTTTAACATAATATCATGAGGAAAACCATGAAGAAAACATGAGTCATAAATTTTTATTAGTCTTAATGTGCCCATTGATCGGATTACATCTCATCTTACTTTTGGATAGATTATGTTCATACTGGATGAGAGATAGTATTTGGAAGAGAGCATCAATAGGTTGAGAGAACCTGGGGAGACATGAGGCGATTCATCGAGCTAGTATTTTTTAAAATTAGTATGTATAAATGGAATATGGTAAATACTTTTTTTCTAATTTATATAATATTAAATGTAAACTGTTTATTCGAAACTCATATAGGTAGTTTAACATCCGAATATTAAAAATTTGTAAATATATAAGAGGATGAAAAATGATGCTATCACTAGAGATATTGCAGGTGGTTTCCAAAATCAGATTTTGGTATGTATAATTTATATTATTTTCAAAATATACTGATAATAGTATTTTAAATATTTCAATTTCAATTTTATATTGAAGGAGTCATATGAGGTTGTGACATATAAGACACTAGATGAGAGTCCGGCCGAGACTGAGAGTCAGGCCACAGATGTATCAATATTTTATGATGCAAATTGGATGAATGTGACACAATATTGTTTCAAGAAGGGATTTGTGGTTGGTATTGATTCTTGATTTAATACTGATAGTTTTTACGATATGGCTTCATGGTTAGAGTCCAGCTCTAGGGGAGATCATGGAAATTCTTCATCAGCAGCCTCATAGTATGAGGTGAAGCGGTGATTATATATTGAGGATATAGAGGCCATGCATAGGTAGCATGAAGAGCCATGTTGACAACATGAGTAGGAGGAGGAGGAGGAGATGTGGTGAAAACACCAACGACAACACAATCATATGATAGAGTACATGGGATGACTAGCTGAGGGAGTTGGGATGGAGTCCCCTACCCATCCTCTTTTAGATAACCCCCCTCTATAATGATGTACAAATTTATTATGTTAACATTTTAATGTAAATATTTTTTTAATATTTTTATTTTTTCATATAATTACAGTTTTATTTATTACATTTTTTTATTTTTCAAAAAAAATTATATGTTTTAATATTATTTTTATTTTTAATTTTTTTTATCTTCTTTGAAAGGAGATGTAGTCTTATCAAAAATACTTTTCTGCAATGGGTAACGTGGATTAGCAAATAAACATTTTATCTGGTTAAAAAAATTTTGCGATGGGAGTGAGTACCATCCCAAATAATATTTTGAAATGGGTACCTTTTCCTGTAAAATATACCACTTTAAATATTCCTGGTAAAAACTATATGTGAAAGGTGGCCATCCCATCAAAAAAATTTGTGATGGTCCATCGAACAAATTACTTTAGATGTTGTTTCCAACAATGGGGTCCTGTTGAAAATTTCCCATCACAAATAGTCAATTTTTCAGTTGCAAAAAGAAAACTCATCATGAATTTGGAAATGGATCATCACCAAAGCTATACTGATTATGGAAATGGAAGTTGAGACTGAGCCTATGATTAGCGAGTTATCATTATTACGTATCCTAGGTTCTTAAGAATTATTCCACATATTGATTCAGTAATGGGGTATTTATATAGGTTTTATCAACCATGACATCAGAAAATGTAGATGAACCCATAGCTATTATATATTTTGAAAAAGTGAACTCCTACATAGGTGAAGATCTTATATGGAGACATTTTACAATTTGAGTTCACATAGAATAGAATACTCTGAGTAGATTAAGGTCATGCTGGATAAACTTTTTATACTTTATGTTTATGAATCTTTGAAAAAATAATCAAACATTTTATGCTCATTCTACATAGAGACTTTCCAATAGAGTCTACAGTGCATGATGTCATAATACATAGGGATATTTCAAACTTTTTTGAACATAATGTATGTGGATGAAGTTATTCAGATCTTTAAATTCTTGAATCAAAGGTTAAATAATTATTAATAGTGGGAATAGTTCGGCCATTAGTAATGGATATACCACCCTCACATTGTCTAGAAATAGTTTATGGAGATTAAGGGGGTCCTTTCCCCCAGGGAAAAAAACATCACGTAGTGGTTACTTAGCAACATACAGGAAACTATGTTATTCAACATCAATTCCTAGTAGTTTCTATTCAGATTATTCAATCACCACGTTAACAATTTCTATAAAAATGGAAATTAATAGGAGTATCTCGAATCATGGTTATGGTGGATGATGGCTCTAATATAACTCGTATGAAGTGGGTTGCGTGTAAAAAATGATGTCTAAAAGGTTTTGGAATAATATGTAACTACACCATCATGTTCAAGATAATCCTTTTGGTTAGAAGGAATAGGCCTTGATTAAATATGAGGTTAAATTAAAACATATAATATATATAGTGAGGATTCAAGGAGTAATGGGCCCATGTTGGTCAAAGGTTAAGTAAACCATAAGATTAGGGTAGGATAGTACATCCACAACTATATAATAATTGAGTAGAGTGAAATGGACCCTATATAGATTGATTATTTACATAGAGAGGGGTATTTTTAATCTAGGTTATATGGAATATATACACCCAAGATGTTTTGTGTCATGTGGGATAGACAACACTAAATAGTTTAAAGTCATATGAGATAGACTATATGCCAAGAAGTATAAAGTCATGAAACAATGACTAAAAAATGGGAAAAAGTTTTTATTATCATAGTTATATATATATATATAACCATATTATGAGTACTATTACATATATATTAATCCTATATATAGAAATTAGGTACCACGGATTGACCATACTTAGTTATTTAAGGACTTTTAATATGGAAAATTTGTCATTTATTTTAACATCATGTGATAAGGACTACGTGTTATATAGTTTATAATCATGTAGAAAAAAATTTTTTATACAATTTCCCATCATAATTCATTGTTGTTTTATATGAATTTTAAAGTAATTTTAATCGAACTTCATTCCTCTAACATAGTGTCTCAGGAAATGTGCCTCTTTGTTGGCATGAGAACGACTCACATGCATATTTTATTCATCTTAAGATTCACTATCTCAAAAAATCATTCATTTATATGTATATAAATAAAATCCTTAAATATGAATGAACCTTAAATCATATGTCCCCAAAATTTTGTTTTAAGGAAAACAATTATGTTGATCATTCATGACTTCTTCATCAAGTCTTTTGGTCTCTAAAACCTCAGGAAGTGCATACTCTAATGAACAAGTGAACTATAATTCCATATGATCAATCCTAAAGGAAAAGAAATTATTATATCTATTATCAAATTATGGGAAACCATGATTCTTTAAAGAAAAATTGGCAGTACTCTCAGGGTGTTTGTAGGTCTAATGTGAATATTTAGAAGTTTTTGTCACTAATATCCCCTCATCAATTTGATTATGAATCAAATCCTTAAAAATAAATAACTTCTTAATTGAATACATTTATAATATATGGTTGGGGAATATATTTTCAATGTATCTAAATTTTTGTTCCATGTGTCTCTTTATCCATGAGAGATTGACTAAATTATTCTCCATCAGAAAAGTGAAATACTTAGATACATTCACATGATTGAAGGAATATACCTTTCTATTTCTATCACTGAGACATAGATAGAAATATTTTTCCCCTATGTGCCACTTATTCCTAGATAAAAATAGACACATGGTTGAGGTATATATGGATGTTCCTTAATCATGATTAATTCAAGGACAAATGTTAATGTTATTGATGATTGATACATCTATGTGCCACCCCTGGAACAAAGAGCATCGACTATATTAGGAACCAATTGATGATTATCGAGGCAGAATGATATATGGAACACAAAATTAGAAATTTAATAATATAAAAAATACACCCAAAACTATGGTTTGGAGTACTTCACTCTAAATAACACCTTTATAGTTTGATGTTTTCATTCCATCATAGAGCAATCATCCCTTAAGAAACTATGGAATTATTTCCTAGATATTTTCATTTTATCATTATAACTGAGAAATATAATCTTTATAAGAGATAGAATTATCAAAATCAATGGTATAATATAAGAATAAATCATGGAACCCTTTTCTTGCCCATTGGAAATTTGGGTGGTGGATGATGGAATTCCAGGTAGGTACCTCAACAATTGAAATTTCTACTGACATCAGGCACATGCTGAATCAATGTCATGGTCTGAGGCATAAATAACATTTATGATTACTTTTTTAGAGGTATAAATGGTATCAATAATTTCATATTCACAAACTCTATGAGTAAAATATGGGAATAACTATTGATATTCTTGTGATTGTACAAGAGAGTGATCATCTCTTTCGAGAAATAAATCATCTGTAAAAGGTAAAAATTCTTCATGCCTGCATGATACCATGATTATGGAAATTAGGTTTCTCGTATTAAGAAAATATTCCTACAAAAACATATATTCAATATTAAAATAATATTAACAGAGGAAAAAGTGGTTCTACTCATTATAATAGGATCTAATTTTATGGGTCGATTCCCATTCACTCATTTAGTGGGGTTGTGCACGTTCTTCCTAAATCAGGGTAATTGTCACACCCCAACCTTTTAAATTATTTTATATTTTTTTTCTTAGGTTAGTCTTTTCAAGGTGTGTGTTGGGTGCATGGTTAATTTTTTTTTGACATTTTATGTTTTTGGTGAGTTTCGGATCGGTTCACGAGCACCGCACGGTTAGCGGTAACTGTGCGGTTGGCCCGGATGCCCCTACAGTTACCCATTACATAAAATAATAAAACATTATCAGAATGAACTAAATTTAATGTTAAGGATATAACAATAATAACATTGTTATGTAGATAAAAATGTTTCTTTTAATTAAAATTGTTAATGATCTTATTATCATTAAAATGGTTATAAATATAATTATTATTTAGTTACTATTAATTTTATTATTATTTAAAATAAAATAAATTAAATTATGTTTATCATTTTTATTATTTTTATTGTTATTATTATTATCATTAAGAAAATTAATGGCGTTGTTATGATTATTTTTTTTTAAAAACTATTATAAATATTTTCGTGAAAAAAATTTTAATTAGTATTATTTAAATTGTTATTATTATTATATTAATTATTATTATTTTCATTGTCACTATTATTATTATAATTTTTTATTTTATGTTACTGTTAATTTTATTTTAATTTTTTTAAGGGTTTTTAGTCCCTCTTTTTTTTATTCTCCACGCCTCACACTCACACCACTATCTCTATAAACCCCCACCCATACCCCACTCCCCTTCTATCACACCCCCCTTTATTTGTTTTATCATATGTGTTCCCTCTCTCCAATCTCCCTATCTTATTTTATTTATTTATTTCACTCTCCCCATTATCTCCATCTCCCCAATCACACCTTCCCACTTTCATTTACCTCTCACTCATCACCCCTCTTTCCCCATTTATTTCTTTTTTTATTATTTCTCTATCCACTCACCTCTCTCCAATCACACCCCACCCTTTTCCTTTACCCATCGCACACCTCCCTTCCCCATGAATTCATTTATTTTTGTTATCTATCACTTTTTTTTATCCCTCTCTCCACTGACCCCTCTCTCCAATCACTCCTCACTCGTCCTTTTTTATCCATCCCTAATATCCCCCACAATCTCTTCATATTAATCATTTCTTATTGGGTTTTTATTTCCTCACAACTCTCTCCACGCATCTCCCTCTCTCCCCACTTATTCTACCAATCACGCTCACCCCATCTCCCTATACTCCCTCACACTCATCTTTCTTTTTGTTTAATTTTATCCATCATGCACTCACCCCTCTTCCCACTTATTTCTTTATACTCCCACCTATATCCCCCCACTCACTCATTCCTCCTCTCGTTCAGGACTCCTTCTGGGAGCTGATCCTCCCTCCAGTGATTCCTTCCGGTGAGTTCTCTTCCCCATTCTCTCCTCTCCTCACACATTTTTAGGGTTTTCATGTGGTGTTTATTTTTGACTGAACCCAAAATTTTAGGGTTAATATGTATCTTGGGTTTACTTTGGATTAAGTTGTGCATTTTGTCCATGGTGTGTTGTTCTTCCTCCCATTTAAGTTTCATTCCAATTGCACGTGGTTTCGGTAGGTGTTTCCAAGTTTTTATTTATTAAAGTCTTTACTTTGATGCTTTCCATTATAAATAAATTTTTAAACTAGTTTCACAACTCTATGAAACCCTTTTTTAATTTATTATAGAAATTTTTAATTTATTTGATTTGTTAAAAGTAGGTTTTAAATGATTTTTAGTGTAAATTTCTTATTTTTATGATACCTAGAAAACTTGTTTGAATTTCTTATGTTTATTTAAGAATAAATTGGTCCCTTATTAAATGTATCATCATTATTATGTTGAAACGAGCTTTTTTTATTAATGAACTTGGTTTGATTGGGATATGGCTTGGTTATTATGTTAAAGCACTTTTTTAAGGGTTTAATGGTTTCAATGTTTTTAGTTTGTGTTTACTTAAAATAATGTGGGTAAATGGTGATTTTAGGGGAAAATATTTAAAAACATTTCATGGTGTGTGTTTGATCTCAAAATATGATTTTGGGTTTGTATGGTTTGAGGTTGGTATATCATGCTAAACATGTTAAAATTTGTTGTAAAGGGTTTAATGTTATTTTTCGATTGTTTCATGTTCTATAAATAAATTAGGTTCCCAGTTGCGGTTTTAAGGTAATTGGTGATTTCATGGATGTTTAGTTTTCTAAATGGACTTTAGTTTTTAGATAAAGTTGGTACCCTTGAGTGGTTTATAATGCGTATTTTTAATGAGGTTTTTTAATGTGTTCCTTTAAGTGTTATGGAAATCATTGTTTATAATGTGTTCTTTATGGTTTGGACATTTGGTTTGAGACATGTTTTGGTGTGG
Source organism: Viscum album (assembly GCA_963277665.1). Classification (NCBI taxonomy): domain Eukaryota; kingdom Viridiplantae; phylum Streptophyta; class Magnoliopsida; order Santalales; family Viscaceae; genus Viscum; species Viscum album. Next base: position 175,623,349 of record OY728147.1, on the reverse strand, counting down.
GTCGGAAAAGTTTAAAAGCGTGTTTGATAATTGGGAAGTGTTTAAGTGTGTTTTTAGAACCTGAATTCATGCATAGAATTGTAAATTTTAGAGTGGTGTTTCCAAGATATTTTGACCAAATGTGTGTTCTCAGTTAGAAACCTGAAACGGTTTTTTTAGAAAATAGTTTCAATATGAACATGATGTGACAAACTGTTTGGAATTTTTTTTAATGTGAATGATTGAACACATGTATGAGGCGCTCATGTCTAGCGTAACCCTTTATGGGTGAATGTATAGGAAGCGTCCATGTTTGAGTAAGAAAGTGCAGTGAGATGAGTCATGCATGTGAGGGCCTTCCTTCTTACACAATATTATTATGACCACTATGGTTTCCAGGGCGTCTTATAAATTATAGAGTGACGGTTGCTCACCTACCCTGATTATTTGGGTTGGTTCCCCCTAGTAGATAGAGAGAGGAATGTTTGGATATTCTGGTGATTTATTCATGAGGGTGATCAGTGGGTTATAGAGTATGGGGCTTCACCATACGCCGACAGGTGGTTCCCAAATAAGTGCATCCAAGGGTTGTCTAGGGATGTTCAGGATGAACCAATGTTACATGTTGTTTTACATGATTATTTTTATGTTACACTGGTTTATTTTCATCTTGTATTTAATGTTTATTTTATGCTACATTAGTTTATTTTCATCTTGTATTGTTTACCTGTCTCCCTTTTTCACAGCCATGATATCGCTTGTTTGGTTTTATTTATAAAGTGGTAAACTGTTTTTGAAATAATATATGGCATGAGTTTCTTCTCAAAGTGGGAAATAAGTGTTATTTTTTTAAATGAAAAATCCTTATTTTTATAATTGTATTTCCAAACTTGTGTCTTCGGAAAACTTTGGGTAAGAAAACACTTGGATTAAGTGGTTTACTATGGGCATCCCTACTGAGCATTTTTGTGCTCACACATATACTTTACGATTTCAATTGTAGGTTCATATATTGGTCAGTATTTTTCTTAGTGGTTTCTCATGTGGGATAAGTTTATGGATTGTGGTTGGAGGTGACTAATGGGTCACACAGAGATCGTTGTAGTGGGGTTTTGTTTCTAGTTTTGTTCTTTTTTAGTGGTACTTTGTATCTGGATCAGTTCTTTGTTTATTTAAGATTATGTTTCCATTTTGATATGTGATCTGTCTTTTATATTTATTTATCTAGTCCTGGTTTAATCTCTTAGGATTAAATCGTTCCCTCATGTATACTTTGATTCCAGGCACTGGTTGTCATCCCGGGGGGATTGGGAATGCCCCTCCTGACATGTCGCGGACCGGCTTGGGTGACTAGTTCACGGTCAACCTTGGTTTGTTCGTGACAGGAATGAACTCCATATGATTATGGAATGATTTTTCAATACTTTGAGACCCATATTTATATTTTTATCTCTAGATTTAATACATCAAATATTAGGTGGCTGAGATGTAGAAGGTGATACAATCGAGGTTGTAGAGGGAATTTGGGTCATGACTGGTTGATTCAGTCATACCCCATTGATAGAATGATCGTGGTCCACTTATTTCCATATCATCAATTAATTAAATTGTATCCAATAATATTTATTTCTAAAGTTAATTAACTGATATAAACATGGGGGAAATTTTTCAATAACTCCTTAGCCTGGGGTTTCCCCAAGGAAGTTATAGTTTCCAAGTCCAACTGTGTTGTTGTATAAAGATTATTTCTATAAGAGATTAAAAATTGGCCCTCAATAACTATTGGAACATGATTATGGGCCTCATGGATGTTTTAAATTTCATGTATTTCGAACTTATCTTGTGTTTTAGTGGTGATATACCCCTTTCTATCTCTCACTCTAAGTTCCCTAGTATGAATAATTGGGAGTGGTACAAATTTCATTAAAGATTCTTAAGAAATTGGGTCCACACATCGATGATGATGAACATAGTCAATAGGTATCCAACTTGGTATATTTTCGGTTATTTTATAGATTCCATGTATTTCCTCCTCTAACTTCCTAAGGCTAAAGATGTATATGTTGTTGTGCTTTGACCATAAATTATCAAAGTAAATAGATGTAGAGATAATGAAAACATGTTTCCCCATGGAATAAAGTCATTAGCGTGGTCTATGGAAATTAATCTGCTAAAGGCTCTCATGGTATTCCTATAAAGTCGGGATAAATTCATTGATAAGGTATTCCCACACTAAAAAATTTGTCAGGTAGAATTGGAGGTGGTGAGTCAGTAACACTGTCTTCTTGGGTTGAGGGTCCATAACATTCATTGTGACTGATAAGTATGCATATCCACTGAATAATGTATCGTTTTATGCATGCTTTCATGTCTCTATTTAGATTAATTTTAACTATAAAGGTATTTTTGAATTTTCTAAAAAGATAATCATTAATAAATATTAAAATCATCAATTAATTACCATAATAAATGGCAGGGTTAATTGATCACTTTAACAAGTAAAGGGTTCACATAGGGTTTTCCATTCTATTTTCAATGTGAATTGGGACCGTTTTTTAGTAGAAAAAACAATAATTATTAAAGTTATGTTGTGAATAAGAATTTACTAATGAAATTTGGTTTCTTCATTGTTTGATAGGATGTGAGTTTGGTATCATCTCACTATTTTATGGGGAATAATTTTTTACTCTATGAATCTCATAAATATTTAGGTCATGTTCATGAATCCTTCCCAAATCCTATTACAAGACTAGTTACCTAGATTATAGTGATAAATCATAGATATGAATTGATTTAAACATCTGTATATATATGAGGTTCTCAATCGATAGGACCATCTGTTATATAACATAGTTTCTCTATTTTTCTTTCACTTGGTGATTATACTATGGTTTAAAGCCATACTGCTAGGTAATCTAGATTTTAACATCATCTAGGAATATGGTAGGTTCTTTTAGGATAAGTTCCTTGAAAGGGGATTCCTTTTTATATTAATGATGGGAGTCAAAATCCATGTATTTTGGTCCCATTTAATAGGACATGTCATACCTTTTAAAGTCATATGACAATAATCAATGTGGTGCCTTTTAAGTTCATGAAACGATGAACAATAAAAGTTACATTAAGGAAATTTATACATGACCAATGGTGTTTTATAATTTTACCTCAGATATGCATCATACTTATCATTTTAATAAGAATCAAATCCCACACAATTCAGGTTTCACAATTAAATGTCATGTGATAAGACTAGTGAGTGAAATTTAATGTCATGAAATAAGGATATATTATTCGGTGTTAAAAGTATTATAGCTAATGAAACTTGTAAAATGGATCCTAAAAATATTTAGTTTGAGCCTTACATATGGATAACTCTTTATGATTCATCCATTTTGTGTGTAAATATATTGTATATGGTATGGTTTGACTCACTAGGGATATCAAACTTTGAGGAAATGTTTCTCCTATAAAATATAACCTATAATGAATATAAGGAATCATATGGAATATATACCATTTATAAATGATGAATATTTGGAAAAATAGTCTATTAAGGATGAGTTCCATGGGGGAAATGGATCCATGAGTATGATTTAGGGATTACGTATGGGCTACCCTTATATGGATCAATTGGAGTTTACACCTAATAGGAGGTAATTTTATCTTACTCACATCAGACCATGATGACATATTATACTCACTACATAAGAATTATTGGTTCAACCTATGATCATCACATAGTATATATCATTATAATCACATATGTGTTCCCTATCTTGACACTAGAAGAATCCCTAGATCACCACCAGAGGAATCCATACCTTGTCACCAGAGGAATCATAACTACATCACCAAAAGAATATCTAGATCATCATTAGAGGCATCCTAGGATCATTACCAAATTCAAACAAAGGTGATAAACATGTGAATAATATACTTATCACATAAGTAATGTTTTATTATAATTACCTTAGGATAACCCCTTGAGTAATGTTTAGGGTTTCCCATGCTCATCACATGGGGTTTATTATACTCATCACATAAGAGATAACTAGCTCTTCGTTATATTAGTCTGTGAGTGTACCATATTCACATCACATAAGGAAATTAATGATACCCCATATCATTCTCATTGAAAAATATATTATGTACCATTATATTATTTTCACATAGGGAAGCTTATTCTAATCAGATAAGTTGCTTAAATTTGTATGTTCGTCAGATAAGAAAACCAATCAGGATAATAATATAACACTTTCCAAGGGGAAATACGATAGTAATAGAATTGGTATTAAAACTCAATGAGGTGTATTATGTATTATTTCATCATTGGAATAAAAAACATTATATTTTGAGTTTCATAGTTTAATGTCATGTGATTGGACTAGTATATATAGATTTACATAATGTGGTAAGGGTGTTCTTCTATTTGTGCAGCAATGTCTACTAGGAAAGTGGTACATAGAAATGGGTTAGTGTAGAACTTATTCAAGAGAGACCATTTTTTGGTTCATAATATTTTTATTAAATAAATAGGATATAGAATGGTTGTGTATTACACCAAATTGGAGGGCCTTATACGGTTTTCTACCGCCTTATACTTTGGTTACTAAATGAGAAAGAAAAACTGGAAAGGATGGTGCTTAAACCTATTTTAAGGAAAGTATATAGTTTCATACCCACTATGTTGTAGGTAATTAGATAAGGATGGAAGACTTGAAGGGTTGATACTTACAAAAAAAATTTTTCCATGTGACATGAATGAATCTTTGTGTTATGACAAAAAATGATGGCTGACCATAAATTTTTTACATAGTTTCATAAGGATCTTGTCATGGTATCAAAAATGATATCCAACCATGAAATATTCACATGGTTTTGAAGGATTTATGTGGATGTGATTAGCTTTCATCAAATCTTCCCTCATTAGAACATCAAATTTCCCATTTTTTTCTTCATGATAAAATGGAATCCCAACTTTAGATATCCATTAATGTTGATCTATAAGTACATTTTGTCTTCATGAGAAGTCGAATAGAAGCCAGTGCAATAAAATATTCCCCTAGATAATGAGTTAATTTTTAGTAGGTGTTTTTACAGTCCAGAATGTTCTGAAAAAAACCCTTAAAATGGGTTTTATTATTTCCACACCCATTTCATTCTATAATATATAAAATACATAGCATAATCCCAATGGTAGGTTCTCACTAAAATTTTTATAGACTAGGTAATGTTTTTTAGGAAACTACATCACTTAGTGTGTGAGTAATTATGTAACAGATAGAGGTCCCATTTTTTATATTCTTCATGAATATATGAAATTTTATTCCCACACTTGACTTGGGTTATTTTTGTAAGGTTCATATCATGGCTTCCTTCGAAACGTTCATGGAAGACATTTTTTCTGATCCAAAACCATAACAACAATGTACCAATATGAATTTCATATATAATATATTAGGTTAATACATATCATATCATAAATAAAAATTTATATCATCATGAAACATGTATAGTAAACATGTAATCATCACCAGATATTCTTTTAAAAAAATTATTAGTCCACATGATCATATTGAACTTATCCTTGTATATATTATATCACATAGGTTACATTCTCATTAATAATTATACCAATTCTAAAATCATGTTAAAATAATATTTATTACATCATATTTATCAATAATTACATATCATAGAATGATATTATATATATTAATAGATTTTCATTCATTATTTCTTCAAAATAAATTTCACTTATATACTCTTTTACTTTGTCATTTAGTTCTAACATTATTTAACTTCCTTTATTAAATTTCTCTTAATATTATATTTCAAGGAAATAAATTAGAAAAAAAAATTGAAGATATGAATTCACTCAACCATGTCATAATAAATTATTCCCCATAAGTAATATTCACATATAATCATATTATATCCCTGAGATTTATCTTAATAAACAAGTATTTCTTGTTTAAATTAAAATTAATCATATCATGTTTAATTTTGATCTAAATTGAACCCTTATTTATTTGGGTTCATATTATGTTCCATTTAATGAATCATCCACAAATAACCATTTTAGTAATCTTTAAATATTATATATTTACTAACCTAGGATAATATTAACTTTCATGGCTTACTAAAACATAAATAATTCACTTCATCAAACTACACTCGCATGAGTACATATTTATCATGATCCTAACATGATTATTAAAGATTCATGATACCCAATAACACTTTTTTCATCCATATAGAGTGTTAAAATTTCATATAAATCAACTCTTAAATTTTTTTTACATCTTCAAATAACCTTAATTTTTCAAAATTTCAATGGTTACCTAATCATTCAGTATAAATATTTTGATCACATATAATTATATTGTATACTTCTCATCTCCTAAACCATTATTATCTTCATTGATATACAATATATGAAAATAAAAACTCACTATGATATCTTTTTTTATACTCAACCTAGATTCCAACTTCATATCTTAGCTGAGGTTTCCACATGGCCTTACACTTGTGCCTCGGTCACCAGAGACTTGAAACTAACACCATGGATATCAAGTAATTGTAAAGGGATGATTTTCTTTATATCTATATGAATAAAAAAATTACATCAAAACCTTGGTAATCTATGACATACATAATCCATAATTATGAATAATAGTAATTGACATGTACATACATACGAAACACATATTTAAATGATTACCCATTTATAAATCATAAAAACAAATAATTTAAAAGTTTTATTGTGATTTCCTAAAGAAGATAATTTAAATACCCCTTCTTGTTAACTCCAAATCTATCCAATAGACCACCCAAAGATCCTAAATTTCTATTATTATGTCTATTCCCAATACATATCACAATATGAACTATATGTTTACTTTGTTGAAAATACATGGTCTACGTAAAAAAAACATCGTAGACAATGAAAAAAGGTCCTAAACACTGATCAATATGATGAAATGAATGCATGTTTTTCTGTCATGAAATTATATGAAATATCATCTCAAATATACCATAACAAGTAGTATATCGATATAACATAAGAACATTTAATGATAATTTTTAAAAAATAATATAATAACAATGATAATTTTCTTGTGGTTTCCAGGACACTATGTATTTAACCATTGCATACTTTAACCATTTATAGTAAAGTTTAATAATCATTAAAATTCTATTGATATTTAACTTCCTTATGACAACAATTTTTGGGGAATAGACAATAACTTTTTATACCCTAGAGGATAAAATAATATTTAGGTTAAAATCCCATTTCCCATTGTCCCTGATAGATATGTTATAATTATTTACAATGACCAATCAAATAAGATATTTATTAGCATGATCATTCCCTTTTGCCTTGGGGGATAATAAAATCATGTATATTGGTCAAATAATCTTATAAATATACCCTTGACTGATCAAATTATTATGAAGTAACCACCCATCACTCATCAATTGAGAGGAATATCACATTTCAAAAATACTATCCAAATTCATCATAGTTGGGTCCCTATTTCAATCAAATGTATTATAAGGTAACATCCAGTTGTTCATAATTATATGGTCTTGACATTCAATCATTATCTCATTGATCCTTACCTTTTGTAGAAATTAGTAACCCTATACGAAACAAATATTTCACTCCAATCCTTGAAAACCATGAAAATAATTATAGATATCAACTTATACAAACCCTTATAAATTAGAGAATAATTAATAAAATTTAATCATCTAATTGACCTTCGTGTGTAATAAATAACACTCCAATAACATGGTCCATTTTTCATAAATAATTTAAATTAAAAAACTATGTTAAGAAGATATCATCTATCTACCATAAATGCCCTCTTTCACAGTTGATTTTAAATTCCATTAGTCATATCAACACACCAACATGGTTCCGAGCAATAAAAAATATCAATTGAATAAAGAATATACCGTGTTCCATCAAAAAGGGGAAACCATTTGACAAATATTTTAAGTATAAAAATGGAAATTAAAATGACCCTAAAAAATTAATAACTTATCATAAATCTCATGAAAAATATGACCCCACGTAACCTTAATAATTCTTTCATATCTCCCCTTGTTTTTTCATATGCATATAAATATATCATTTTCTATTTTAAAACATTTTTTTTTATTTTCATGATTTCATAATATACACATAACATAACCAATATATCAAGTTAATTATATAAGAAACATCACTTGGGATTACCAATCTATAACAATTATCATATTTATTACTTTTTTAGAAGATATATATCATGTCAATAGAATAAACAAAATTAAATAAAAAATAATAGTATAAACATGCTATGAAACATTTATATCAATAGATCAAGAGATATAATAAATTCAATAATAAAAAGTTATTGTACATAATTCATTTGTGATTTATATATAAATAAATATTTTATTTTATTTTAGAAAAAAATTTAACCCCTTTTTGAAAATAAAGAATCATGAATAAAAAATTAATAAGCCACGTGATTTTCTAGATTAAATTTTTGAATATGGAATATTTTACATGGTAATATCTTGTTATTACTACCATTAAATAAGTTTCTATGACCTTGGCTTCCCATTTGTGTTGAATAAACAAATTTACATACCATTGTCCTACTTGAACACATAACCAAATCTGAATATCATAGTATAATAATTAGAACCACTTACTTATTTCATCAACATAGGCCAAACAATGAATATTTCTTTTAGAAAATGGTCAAATGTTGATCACAAAAATATTTGAATAAACCACTATTTTATTGTATAACTTCATAACTAAGAAAAATATTGTGGTAGAAATAGTTATAGGGGTCACCTTTGTATTAATCCTAAAAAATCATTTCAATCAATAGATCACGGATATGATATCTGATAAAGAAACAATTTAATGGAATAAAAGGAGAAAAGGAGTTTATGAGTAAGACTCTTCCCTACTTCTTACTGAACAAGGTAATAACTCGTGAGACATTACCTATTATCTTTATGACTATATTATTGAAAAAAAAAATCTTTAAACCATCAAATATAAAATGTAATACCACTATATTTTCAGTGGACCTCCAGAACATCGGTGGCCTAACACCAAAATTTAGAATATAAGAGAGGACTGAAAGTGTCTCTAACAAGCCCATTGAAACTCAACTAGTCTATCAATGAGCTTATATTATGTCTCAATTAATTCAAAATATCTAGATTCCTAAAAATATTTTTCATTAATTCCCCGCCATTCATTCATAATCCTCTTTTATACACAAAATATAAAAAATTTACCCTAAAATCAATGTTAAAAAAAACCAATTAAAAAATCCCGAAAATCTTGAGCTTTGAAACTCATGCATATGTTTGAGGGTTGAATCTTTATATTAACTAGATTTATCAACCTTTTGATTTACTAATGAAAATTAATGATTATTTATGGTTTCTATAGATTTGTTATATCTGAGTGTTATTTGTTTCGATAAAATTTTATTCATTGGATTATTTCCTATTTTAAATATACCCATACACTATCAATATTATTGTGGATTTTTTTGTTTTAGATATGATCATAAATTAGTTGTTTAATCCTAGAGTCATCTTCTTTATATCGAGTAGTGGAAATTCTATTTCTTATAGAATGAGAAGCTCCTTCTACTTTGCCTTTGTTTCCTATATAATTTAACTCTCTATATATAATGTAATTTGACAAGGCGTAATCCCATAATAGATCACCTACTGAAAGGAACCACTTGAGATCCATGAGTTTTGGATTCAAAGTTGATGATATAATCATGTGAGTTTTTATTCAACATAAACTTCAACAAAACTAATATTTTGTGGCCATTTTAAAAATCATTTCTAAATGATTCAATTTTTTATAACATCAGTTTAAGAAAATTATCGTAAAATGGAAATGGTTTTTAAAAAACAACTGTCGAATGAGTGAATATTTTCATTTAAATATTTTTTTTTAAATATTTTTTTTATTCCCTGGCCAACGCTACCTAAAAATTTTATTATAAATATAAATAACAAATAACAAATAACAAATAATAAATAACAAATAACAAATTACAAATAACAAAGAACAAATAATAAATAACATATATTATAAATAAATAATAATTTATAATTTATAATTTATAACTAATTTTTAAGAATTAAACATTCTTTTGAATGGAAATATTATTATTATTTATTAATAACTAGTCATTATTAACTATTAAATATATTTTATTAATTAGTAATTAGATATAATTAAAAAATACTAATTAATAATTGATAATATAATAATTACTATTTAATTATTAATATTATTAATATATAATATATAATTAATATATAAATTGATAAATATAAACTTATAAATAGATTTAAATATATACATATTGAGATAAGTATATAAATATAAATAATTACCTAACCGATAATAATTTTTTGGTATTTTTCAAAAAACCCACCTTTTAAATTGGATGAGTTCATTTTTTTACTTTGGTCCGGGATAGTTGGGGTGGTATTCAAATGTTTAACACACCCCATAATCCTACATGAAACTCAATATCAAATAATAGTGTAGGGATATTTATTTGTTATAAGAGAAGTATTGTAGCGGGTGTTGTTTTGGTATTATAGTAGCCTGAAATATTCATTTGAATTAGGAATTCAGGCCACTAGATTGATCCTATGAGCCACAGGGCCATCAAGTCACCATATGCATTTGGAGAATAAGGCCTTTAGGCCACCTCATGATTTGAGGTCATGGAATTTCAAGCTGTAAGGCCTTTGGTCCAAAAAGTAGTTAGGTCAGACCTAATTGGAGTAGGTCCAGGAAGAGATAACAGAGTAAATATTTGACACCAAAGAAAAGCTAATCCAATTGAGAATGAATATTCATGCCCTAGATGATGCTAGCTGATAAGGGTCCGAACAACATAACACTGAGAGGTGCAAACATAACCAAAAAAATAGATAGGATGTTTATGTTATCACTGGAGGGACCACTATCAGGAGTGATGTGGAATCATGGTACCATTATTATGGCTGTCAACAAGAAGAGTCCGAGTAGTACAAGGGTAAGGGATATAACAACCAAGTGACTATCCCTTGCTGAAAACTAACATTTATCCACTACAATGACTGTTGGTCACTCCTATGAACCTTTCATAGACCTAAACACTCTATTTGTAGGGAACAAATATTGTAGAGAAATAGTGGGTTGACCCAAATATAGTCCAATTACCTGCACCCGAATGAAACAGAAGGCCCAACAACACACTTCAGATGAAACAAAATGATCTGAACAACATATTGTATTATATATGGATTTTGAAAAAACATTAGAAAATAAACCTAGGTTAATTTTTAAAAAAAATTAATAAATAAGGTATGAAGGACCTTAACACCTTTTATGTTTTTTATCTTAGTCAAAAGGCATGAAGACCCTCAATTCAATTTCTAGAAACTCTTTTCAAAATAATTAAGGTTCATAAGGCCTTTTCTGAAGGAAAAAAAATTATTTTAATAAATTCTTAATATATATATATATAATTAAATTTATTATAATTTTAATTTATTTTTTTCATATACATATATATAAAAATAAACATTAATATTGTGATTATTTTAAATTATTATTAATTGTATATTAATTTGTTAACAATACCATTATTATGTATAATTAAATTTTCTATAGTACAGATATAATTAATATTTATTTTACAATTATATTATTAAATAATTTATTATATACATTAATACTTATATTAGTTACATAATTATTAATATTAATTATTATAATTATTATAATTATTTAATAATGCCAATATTATTTATTAATATTGTAATTACTAACATTTAAATATAATAGCATAATTAATTATAAGGACTCGACATTATTACATTACATAATCTTGAATTTAGTCAAGAAATCACTCCCTTTAAAATTGAGGATATTTTCATGTTTATATATTTACATAAAAAGTGAAAAAACACATTCATAACATTGTACATTATTATAGAGTGGATACCATTAATATAGTATTCATTTCTTACAAAATATAAATAATTTCAAATAAAAAATGATTTATTTTAAAACTCTTCAAAAATTTAACATGGATTCCTTATTTGTCTTACACATCCTTATAACATGTGAAAATAATTTAAAAACTTGGTATGAGCACAAAATTCTTATTAAGGGATATAAAAATAAAAAGGAAAACATTAGTCCATTAATGCTGGAAACGTATGCAAAAATTTTCAAAAGAAATACTCGTCACCCATATATACCTACTTTATGAATCATGATATTTACACAAGATTCCCACAAAACATAAGAACATAAATATAACCATAAATTAATCTTGGTGAATTACTTACATAATCATGTAACCCTCTCGGCTACCTTATAATTTGTAACACTCATGGCTACCTTATAATTTGTGTAAGCATCGCAGTTACACATGGAGTAACCATACAGACAACATCCAACTTACACATAAACAATGAATTTTAGGGTTATATAGGTCCCACCATTCATCAAAAACAATGACCAAGATGTTGAAATAAATCATGCAATATAAATAATTGCATAAAAACATTGGTTTTGAATTTTGTAAAACATAATTTTAATAGAGGATTTTAAAAAAGAAAGTCCCTTATAAATATCATATAATTGAAGTGTGAATTAATAGAGTTGATGGAATATGTATACAAACAATATAAATACACATAATTAAACATAATATATACAAAACTCATCACACAATAAATTTTAATACCACATAAATAATGAAGTAGAAAGCTAACCCAAAGAATGGTAATTGGGTTAATAATTTCGTTACCTCTGGTTTGTATTACTTAAAACTCATTTAAACCACTAGTAAAAAGGTTAAAAGTGTGTTATTAATATCATACAGAAACATATCCATCTTTATAATTTCTTATATGATCATTTCGTTACATCATTTCAACCTTTAATTGTTAGTATTTTGTTTTTTGCATTGTTTTGGGTGTGTTCTTTACATGTTTTCCATGATCGGTTCATGATGGATGTTCTTGTCGATTGAAATTGAAACTCTATAATTGGAATAGAGTTGTATTCAAATATTTCTAGAACCATTAATTATATCATTTAACATTTTTAATTCTTTCATGAGGATAATTTATAAGTAAAAACATTATTGATATTTTTTTAGGTCATTTTGGTGATTCTTCGATTGTAAATAACTTATTTTGTTTTATAAATTAATAACATGTGACAAAAATGATTCCAAATCCTTATATATGATATAAGACAAAAATTATACTATGGTTCATCCATAATTTATTTTCATGACTAGTCTTGAATAAAGTTAATGAAATTGAAACCACATCATCCATGATGTCGGTAAATCGATACATAACAGACACTGTTTTAATTTCTTGAATAAGAGGGAGAGGAGAAAAAATATAATTTTGAGTATTCCATAAACATGATGAAATATATAATATGTAATATCCTTGACAATTCATGACTCTTGGATAAGGGGAGGTGATAAAGGAAAATATAATAAAGGAATCTCAAAATAAAAGAAATGTTAAAAATCCCTTATGAAAATTCGGCATCCTAACATCGTCGCTTAAAATTTCATAAACTTTTTTGATGAGAGAAAAGTGGTATTTCATCATTATTATATAATATGGGTAGTAATTGATACATTTAATGACATATCCCAACATAAGAAAAAGTAAATATACAATAATAACATAATATGAAAGAAAATAAAGAAAACAAAAGAGGATGTTTACCTCTTGATCTCTTCTCCTTGAGATCCTTCTTAAGGCCTATGGTTTTGGCCTTTTGGTGAGACCAACAGATCTAGGACGTGGGGAAGTGTCTTGGAAGGATTATTGGGAAGAAATTAGATATTTATCAAGGCTTGAGAGTTGTTTGAGGAATATGGGAATGAGGGTGGTATTTATAATGGAGGAGAGGGGGTATTTTTCATTATTTTAATCATTAATATATTGTTTTTTCTCAAGATTATAAACAATATAAATTCATGTGACCCAAATAGTAATAATGGAATTTGAGTTTGAACCAAGTGGTCTTACATCATCCTTTCATCACCTATGATGTAGTAATCAAGTAGTTAGCATTTATCATATTTTATTGTATTTTCCTATTCATCAAAAATTCTAGAATTTCAGAAAATTCCAAAAAAAGCCACCCTAAACATTTCTTGACTTGTAGAATTCAAAAATGAACATAATTTTTTGAAAATAATTTTCTAAATATTATTAATTTAATTATTAAATAAAAAAATACTTTATTCAAAAATTAACAATATTAAAATTATAAGTATTTTTATATCACATTAAACAATTACCCAAAATGTAATTATCTTAAAGCCTTAAGAAAATAAAATATTATAAAAATTTACTATTCATTAGGGTCATATTACTATTCATAAGGGTATGTTACTATTCACCAAAAAATCAAGTTGGTTCCATCATACTCTAGACAACTTACTGAAAACAATTGCAGATGACCATTTTTTGAAATTCACAACGTAGTAGTGGAAAAATTATGTTTAAAGGATAGTTATAAATATCTACATAAAACAAAGTTTCATGCATTTAAATTTATTCTTATAAAAACTTGGGGTGTTACATTATCCCCACCTTCTGGAAATTGCATCCTTGAAAGTTTATTTACTTATTAAACACGTGAGGTTACCTTTCACTCATAGCATTTTCATACTCCCATGCTGCTTCTTCAGCCATGTGATTTCTCCACAAAACCATTTCATGGTGGATTACCTTATTCTGTAACACTTGTTCCCTTCAATCAAGAATCTAAACTATTTTTTCATCGTAAGAAAGGTTCCCTTCCAACTGAACTACTTCTAGGCTCAAAACATGAAATGAATCTGGAACATACTTCCCCAACATCAAAACATTAAAAAAATTATGTACCTGAGATAAAATTAGAAGAATGACTACTCGGTATGAGACTTTTCCAAATTTATCCTGGATTTCAAAAGGACCGATGAACTGTAGACTAATATTTCCTTTCTTCCCAAGATGCATCACACTTTTCTTAGGAGAGATTTTAAAGAAGGCATGGTCACCTACCTCAAAAAGAGAAGTATTTTGTTCTGTTATCTGCATTACATTTATTCCTGCTCTGAGCTACCATCATGTGCTGCTGGATCATCTCCACTTTCTTAGCAACTTCATCTACTAATTCTAGCCCCATAAACTATCTTTCACTTACTTCATCCCAAAACGCTGGAGTCTGAAACTGCTTCCCATACAATGCCTCAAAAAGTTCTATTTGTATACTCGAAGGAAACTGTTATTATAAGAAAACTCAACTAAATAAATATACTGATACCAAATTCCCTGGTATTCCATTGAACAATATCGATGCATATACTCTAAATTCTGAATCATTCGTTCTAACTTCCCATCTATTTGAGGATGAAAAGCTGTACAGAAATTTAATTCTGTTCCTAATGGCTTCTGTAGCCCCTTCCAAAAGATATAAGTGAACCTGGGATCCGAGTTAGATATAATGGAAAGAGGAACTCAATGTAACCTGACGATCACTTTGAAGTACAATCGATAAAGCTAATCCAAACACATTGTATCTTGAATACAAAGAAAATGTGTAGATTTATTAAGGCGATCAACAATAACCCAAATTGCAATTATTCCTCAAGATGTATTAGTTAGTCCCAGTTCAAATTTCATGGATACATTCTCCCATTTCCACACTGACAATAGTAAAGGCTCAAGCATGCACTTTGGTAACTGCCACTCTACTTTAACCTCTTGACATGTCTAACATTTCTTGGTTAAATAATCAATATCTCTATTCAGTCTATCCCACCAATAATACTCTTGAAGGTATTAGTACATCTTAGTACTACCCTGATTAACTGTAAATGGAGAACTATGAGCTTTAAACAACAATTCTTTCTTTAACTGGGAAACACAAGGCACACAAAACTTTTTCCCAAATATTAACACAAAATCTTTATCAATGTTAAATTATGGAAACTTACCAATTTT
This sequence comes from Viscum album, assembly GCA_963277665.1. Taxonomy (NCBI): domain Eukaryota; kingdom Viridiplantae; phylum Streptophyta; class Magnoliopsida; order Santalales; family Viscaceae; genus Viscum; species Viscum album. The sequence goes on along the minus strand of OY728147.1, from coordinate 175,607,293 downwards.
ATCCAATTCTGCCTTTTTCTATAGCTCATATTTTTTCTTTTGCGCTTACATAAGTCTATCTGATAACGATGACTACACTGAAACCTGAAACAAAACAGAGGTATTTTCATCACCAACAACTTCTAAGACAAAATTCATCAAATCATTAATCAGGGGATCATGTTCCAAACAAAACATGGTTAATGATGCATGATGTTTTCGACTTAAGGCATATTCCACTTTGTTTTCTTTTCCTGTATGGTTATTGATCATACAATCATAACCCTTTATTAGTTCAATTCCTCTTCTCTACATCATGTTTAATTCTTTCAGAGTGAATATATACTTCCAACTTTTAAGGTCAGTATATATTTGAAATTTGGCTCCGTATAAATGATGCCTAAAATTTTCAAAGAAAAAACCATAGCTTCTAATTACAAATAATCTTTGGGATAATTTACATCATTAGGTTTTAGTTGTCTTGAAGCAGAAGAAATTACCTTATCATTCTCCATAAAAAACAAAGTACCTTCAAAGAAACACCATTGTAGATGAAAAACTCCCCATTTTTGTAAGTCAAGGACAAAACTGGAGCATTCACCAATATCTTATTTAATTCTTGAAAACAAACATCACATTATTCTGTCCAAATAAATTTAACCCCTTTTCTGTTAACTTAGTTAGCAGGATAGATAACCATGAAATTTTCTTAACAAATCATCAGTAATAACCTACTAATCCAAGAAAACTACGAATCTCTGTATCATTTGTAGGTCTTGGCCATTCATCAACCACTTTATTTTTTATAAGATCAGATGTTATTTTATCCTTATTTACAATGTTCACAAGAAAAAAAATCTGCTTCAACCACAAATCACACTTTCTGAGGATTCTTTATACTTTCTCTTTCTTTAAGGTTTTTAAAACAACCCTTAGATTTTTTTCATGATATTATTTAATCTTTAAAAATTCCATAATTTCATCTATAAACACAACCAAAAGCTTATCCAAGAACTCATGAAATATTCTACTAATAATATTCATGAATACAAAAGGTGAATTAGTTAATAAAAAACACATAACAACAAATTTATAATTCCCATATCTAGTATTAATGTTTTTTTTCTGGATGTCATCCTGCTTCACCTTCAGCTGATGGTATCTTAATATCATGTCAATCTTTAAAAGTAATGAGCTCCCTGGAGCTGATCAAACAAGTCATTGATATGAGGAAAAGGATACCTGTTTTTAGTAGTGATGTTATTCAAATCTCTATAATCAATGAAATATCTCATGGAACTATCATTATTTTTAATAAACAAAATAGAGTCCCCCCTGGTGAAGTGCTAATATGAATGATTCCTTTATTTAGAAAATCCTGCAAATGATTTTTCAATTTAAGAAGTTTCATTTGATCCATACGATATGGGGGTTTTGAAATTGGATTATCATTAGGAACTAAGTCAATTATGAATTATACTTCTCGATATGGCATGATAATGGGTAAATCATCAGGAAAAACATCAAGGTATTCATTTACCAATGGCACGTCATTAATCTGAACAGTTCCCTTATTTTCAAAAATATGAGCAAGATAACAGTCATTTACATATTTCAACAATTCTCAACTTCCGTATATGTTATCAATAGTATGGGTTCAATCTTGTATAAAAACTGAAACTCTTTCTGAAAAATAACTTCATTATCTCTACAATCAGTCATAGCATGATAAACATAAATCTAATCCATTCCCAGAATAACATCAAACGCTACTAAGGGAAAAACAATAAGGTTTGCAATTAAATTATTTCCACAGACCACAATAGAAATATGTTTTTAATTCCTCTGTTATAATATTTCCCCCGGTGTTTTAACAATATGTTATAGTCTCATTTTTTGAGGTGATATTTCCAATTTACCAAAAAATTTCTTAGAAATGATGGAATGTGTAGACTGCATATCAAATAATAATTTATAAAAATCTAAGTAAAGAAACAAAGTACCTGATACAACTTCATTGGATGGCCTGACATCAGCTAAAGTAGTTGCAAAGGATCTCACTACACCTTTCTTCTTATATTCTGGCTTCTTTGCATCATTCAGATCTATCTTTGGGTAGGAATTTTCATAATGACCCATCTCATCACATTTAAAACACTTAATAATTTTCTTATCAGGATTATTCCTAAGATCATTTTCCTTACAATATTTGGCCATATGTCCAAAATTACATGTCGAAAACACTTCCCAATTTTGCTAATACATTCCCTAGGGTGCTTCTTGTAACACTTTTCAAAAACTAAAAACTGGATTTTCTTACCATCATATTTTTTTTGTTGATTCGTACCCATCAATTACCATATGGACCTCTTAATTTACTTATTTCAAAATTCCACATGATCATCAAAAAACTCCATCTCTACCCTCTCAGTACATTAGAGAAGTTTCTCATAACTTTTGAATTCACAGGTGGCCAATTACCTTCGATACCCTAGCTTCAATCTTGAGTAAAAGAAGTTGATTTTTCCTTCAAGATCCAGAATAATATTTGCAGCATACCTCACCATTCGGGTGAAGTTCACTTCATAAAATTCAATTGAATCCTCCTCTTTTTACTTCAATTAAAGGGATTTCTTCTCCATCTGAAGTCACACCACTTTAGGAAACTATTTTACTAGTAAAAGACTTTAAAATTTATCCCACTCTAAGGCATCAATATCCTATCTATCTCGGATATTCATTACCATTGAACACCACAGATCAGATTATCCATAAAAACGATAAATGAAAAGACTTATCTTTTGATTATCTGAACAACCAATTACATCAAATATCTTTTCAAGGGATTTAATCCATCCTTCCTCCGCTACTGGGTCAGAAGATCCACTGAAAGCAGGAGGGTGTTTTATCAAAAAATGTTCCACTGTTTTCGTGTTCTGTTGTGGTAACTCCAATTGTTCTCTTGCATGGATTCCACCGCCATATATTTCCTACATTATCTAATCTGTTACTATCACAAACTGATTAGTTCCAATCCCTATGATTCTTGGCTGCATATTTGAAAGGATGTTGTTCGGACGGTTCCTCTCCTCTTCAACTTCTCTATTTCTTCTTCGGGAAACCATTCTAAACAAAAATATCTTAGTCAAAATAACATGTTAATCATTAAATTAAATAACATTTAAAATTAACCATACAGTAAAAAACAATATATGTTCTTATATTATCATCATCCAAACCCCTAAAGTTATCTAAACTATCCTTGGATACCAACTATAAGGACCTGTCCTTGTTACATTACATAATCTTGAATTTAGTCAATAAATAACGTCCTTTCACATTGAGGATATTTAGAAGTGTATAGAATTAGAGAAAAAGGGACATAACACATTAATAACATTATACATTATTACATAGTAGATACCATAAAAATAGTATTCATTTCTTGAAAAATATAAAACATATCAAATAAAACATGATTTCATTGAAAAATATTAAAACATTTAACATGTATTAATTCCTTATTATACACATCCTCATATCCTGTGAAAATCATTTAAAAACATGGGATGGGCACAAAACGATCAGTAAGGGATATAAAATTTAGAAAATAAAACATTAGTCCATGAACACTTGTAACGTATTAAAACATTTTCAAAAGACATACCCGTCACCCATATGTACTTACTTTGTGAAACATGATATTTCCACAAGATCCTCCCAAAACATAATAACATAAATAGAACCATAGAATTCTATTGGGGAATTAATTACATAATCTTGTAACCCTCTCAGCTACCTTATAATTTGTAACCATCATAGCTACCTTAAAATTTGTGTAACCATCGCAGTTACACTTTGAGTAACCATATAACCAACCTCCAACATAAAAATAAAAAATGTATTGGAGGGATATATAGGTCCCACCCTTTATTATAATAAATTCACAAGAACCATAACATGGTATTACAACATGAATAATTTTATAAAAATAATTATTTTGAATTTTGTAAATATAATTTTAAAAGAGGATTTTAAAAGGAAAGTCCCTTATAAATATCATATAATTGAAGTGAGACTTAATTGAGTAGATATAATATGTATACACACACTAAATAAAAATAAATCATCATAATATAAACAAAACCCATTACACAATAAATTTCAATACCACATAAATAACAAAGTAGAATGGTAACCCAAAGAATGGTAATTGGGTTAAGAATTCCCTTACCTCGGGTTTTTCTTACTTAAAACACATTTAAACCACTTATATAATGGTTAAAAGAGTGTTATTAATATCTTATAGAAACATATATATCTTTATTATACCTTATAATATCATTTTATTAAATCATTCACCCTTTAATTGTTAGTATTTTTCCTTGCATTGTTTTTAGTGTGTTTTTTACAAGTTTTCCATGATCGGTTCATGATGGATGTTCTTGTCGATTGGAAGTGAAACTAAATAATTAGAATGGATTGGTATTTAAATATTTCTAGAGACATAAATTATACCATTTATCATTTTTAATTCTTGCAGGAGGATGATTTATAAGTTAAAACATTATTGATATTTCTTAGGACATTTTGGTGATTCTTTGATCATAAAGAACTCATTTTGTTTAATAGATTAATAACATGTGTGACAAATGATTGAAGAACTTTATATATGATATACTACATAAATTATAATCTTTTTCATTCATAAAAATGGTTTTATGACCAGTATTGAAGAATGTTAATGAAATTGAAATCACATCTTCCATGATGTCCGTAAATCAGCACATCACAGACGATGTTTTAATTTCATAAATAAGTGGGAGAGGAGAAGAAATGTCATGGTGATTATTACATAAACATGATTAAATATAGAATATGTAAGATATTGGATCATTCATTCCTCTTGGATAAGGGTAGTGGAGGAAGGAAAAGCAAATAAAGGAATCTCAAAATAAAAGAAAAGTTGAGAAATACCTTACGAAAATTCAGCAGCATAATGGAGTCGCTTAAAATTTTATAAAATGTTTTAATGAGAGAAAATGGTTTTTCCATAATTATTACATAATATGGGAATTAAGGGGGATATTTAATGACATATATCAGAATAATCCAATGGAAATTAAAAATAATAACATAAAATGAAATAAAAGAATGAAAAAAAAAAGATGTTTATCTCTTGATCTTTTCTCCATGAGATTCTTCTTAAGGACTTTGGTTTTGGAATTTTGGAAATACCAGTAGCCCTAGGAAATGGGTAAGATTATTTGTAGGATTATTGGGTAAAACATAGGTAAGTATCAAGGATTGATAGGTGTGGTAGGAAGAGGGGAATGTGGGTGGTATTTATAGTATTGGAGAGGGGGTATTTGTAATTATTATAATAATTATTATAATATTTTTTCTCAGTACTATGAATAATATTAATTATTGTTACCCCAAATAGTAATAATGACATGTTATTTCGAACCAAGTGGTATTACATCATCCTTTCATCACCTATGATGCATTAAATCATGTATTTAGGATTTATTGTATTTTATTCTTTTTTACCATTCATAAAAATATCTACAATTTCGGAAAATTCACAAACAATCACCCTAACCATTTCTCGACGTGTAGAATTAAAAAATGAACTTCATTTTCTTAAAATATTTTTTTAAATATTATTAATTTAATTTTAAAATATAATCATACTTCATTCCAAAATTAACAATTTTAAAACACTAACTATTTTTATATCACGTTGAATAATAATCTAATTTTTCATTATCTTAAAGGCTTAAGAAAACAAAATAATAATAAAATTTACTATTCATTAGGTTAGTATTACTATTCGTATTACTATTTATAAGGGTATGTTATTATTCACCAAAATAATCAAGTTGGTTCTATCAGACTCTAAATAACATATTGAACACAATTAAAGATGGCCATTTTTCCAAATTTAAAACATAGGAGTGGAAACATTATGTTTAATTTTTGCTATAAATATATACTTAAAAATAAACTTCCATGAATTTCAATTTATTCTTAGAAAACCATGGGGTGTTACATTAATGATACATCATAATAATGTACTTAATAATATAATACATAATAAGAATTATTCATATTAATTATTTTTAAAGCGTAAATGTTATGCTTATAAGAAATCAAGTTTATGACATGTAAATTAGATTTTTTATAATATTTATGATTTATTTAATTTTAAATAGTTTTCCATATGTTTATCCAATTTATCAAATTTCATTAAGATTGTATTAATACTATATAATTTACACTCTTTCAAAGTCAGATAAATGGAACATAATAATTCTTCATGTTGGTGACTTCGAAAGCCTATAAATTATAAATTATTAATACAATCTAAATGAAATTTGAAATTATTTCTAAATATAAAAAATATCATTTAAAATAATGAATTTAAAAAATAATAATGGAAAGTAGTTTTAATGGTACAAAATATTGTTGTTTTAAGTATTTAAATTTTTATTTATATATTTTCTGAAATTCCATTTGTTTTCAATTAATTTTTATATGTTTATCCAATGTTATAAATTTTAATTTGATTGTATTTATACTAGTATTTATTTGTATTTATTTTTTAATTCATAAATATTGTGTTTTTAATTAATAATATTTGTGTCATGTAAATTATTTTTTTTTTATTATATTGATGATTGTTTTTCCAAAAAGAAATTCGATGTTTAGGTAATGTTTTATTTTTTAATTAGATTTTTTTGTATTTAAAATTTTATATGCCTTTAGAGTTACCTAATTGAAATTTAATATAATTTCCTATGTTTCATGTAATCGAATTTCAAAGAATAAAATCATAAAATATAAGTAAAATATAAATTAAAATTAAAAAATAGGATAAATAGATAAAAATAGTTTAATGTAAAATGAATTTCAGGAATATAATAGAAAAGAAATAATATAGGCGCTAGAAAATTGTTTTTCAAATCATTTATTTTAATAGAAAAAATATAAATCAATTAGTACAATAACTACCTATGATGAGGTCTCATACCACAATATGTATTATGAATGGGATGACCATATCAAGATCACAAACCTCTGTGCTGGGGTGGACTATGATAAGCTAGAGGGGTATATTCATTAGGTTTTGTAATATCGAATGTGTGATAAAATATCCGTGAATCATCAAGAGGAGGTGTCATCACCATGTTGTGATATGAACTTGATCCTTCTCCCACTCTATAAGGGTAAGGACCTACCACTATCTTGGGGGGACCATACAACAAATTAAGGGTTAGTCACAAAATATGGAGGTGTGGAAAATTTCTCATGCTACGAGCTCATATTAGCTATACTCGATGAAAAATATGGATATAATAACAAAATAAATGGATCACATTCCTATTAGTTCATATCCATCATCAGATGAGGATAGACGGGTTGAGGTATAACTGTAAGATTTGGTGTCCTAGAACCAACTGGTTTTACATTGATTACATGGATATTTAATGTATTATTACATATTGTTTATTGTTCTGCATGACAATGATGTAATAATTTCCTAGAGTAATTATTACATTGATAAGGTCATATTAGTTCCCCTCTATGATGAGAACCTTGAAATTCAATAACAATATTCTTAAATATAGTTCTATGGTTGGATGAAATACTATTATGGGACACATTGCATGAAGACCGTCAGGTGCAAGTACTCTTAAGAAGACGAGACTTCCTCTCATGAATTTATCACTTGGTAATCTCCAAGATAAGTGATTATTAGAATAGGTCCACTCATAGGAATTCCTCGTGTTTTAGTGTTATCATATATATCTATCTCTGATCATGTGTAATGATCCTTAGACATTAAGATTATCAATAATATGTTTCACAACATGGTCACTTAGATTTACTGATGAAAACGGTCACACAAGAAGTTGGCGAGGAGTAGGTTACAATGTGTGCATCGTGAGTGGCATATTATTAATGGATAAGTCAAGGAAGGTTTTGTCCCTTACAGTTATGGAAGTTTATATCTCAACCCTTTAATTTAATTAGAACCGTCATCTGAAATTCCATGGACATGGTGTAATAATGAGTTTATTTTAGGTAGTTAAAGAACGACGTATCATGAATAATAGTTTATGACACTATCAGGAAACCTTCTTTATGAGATATTGCTACAAAGGGATTATATTAAACAGTGAGCATTCATATGTGGATGTTGTTGTTATGAATTTACATTCTTTCTCTTGGGTACCTTGACCTGTTGCGAGATAGTACTCTTGGACATTTGGAAATCCCGCCTAATTCCAACACGAAATAATTCTAGAGGGTCACACACTAAGTGTTTTTGGTTGTATTAGTTAAATTATATTTGAATTAAATTAATGAAATAAATATTATTCTCAATACCATAGAATAATTTTATTCAAGTAAAAATAATCGCCTAAATTAAATAAAATATATTGAACATTTAATAAATATTTATTTAGTAGTTTGTAAATAAAATATTTATATAAGAGAATAATTTATTTACTTATTTATTCGGGTGTTTAATAAATGGAAGTAGAGTTCGAGCTGACCATGTTCGGTCCAGGAGTAAAATAATTATTTTCTAGATGATAAATAATTATTTAACTAGTTAGCACAAGTTAAAATAATAATGACGCTGCTATTATTTTGTGACATGGAATTTTATTTTATAATTCCATTTTGTCCAAGTTGGTTCACTATGAATAATGAAGTGATATTATTATTATGAGCATGGGTCTTCTATAAGTTCATTAATGTATTTAATTTTTCTATTCAATTAAATATTGTAACTAAAATTCCATGTATGTAAATAGACATTAGGCCTATTATGCCATACACCACACCACATGCCTTGTGAATTGAGAATTATTGATTGAAAAAATTTCTCTCTCGGATCCTCTTCTCTCCCCTCTTAAGAAAAATAGACGTTATTCAAGGCCGAAGAACAAGTGGTCAAGATTGACTAACACAAGACACTGGCTTCGCCATGCTAGCACCCGAAGAATGAGTGGTGTCGATCGGTGAACAATGGGGCACGTGTGGATCACCGCTAGAGGGATTCTAGTTTTAATCCTTACATGCACAATGAGATAATCTGAAAGGGTCATTCTGGATGATCAACATTGTCAACGAAGAAAAATACAGAAGTTCCAGGTATTATCTTTCTTTATGAAATTAATTATATTATTTATAAACATGATTTGGAAGATCCTCTCTAAAGGTTTCAGGCCAATTTCTTCTTTATCTAAATCCTTTATTATATTCCTTGGTGACTTGCGTTCATCATCTTATTAATCCAAAAATAATCATTAATCATTGTAAATATCAAATTTGGGTGCTATCCCAACCACTCTTCCACTGATCCCAGAACCTTCATGTTGTATCAGAGGGGTTACATCATAGTTTATAATTATTTAAATATTTCATTGATGACTTACACATTTAATAATTTAGTTGTTTCAATTCAATTTATTTTTTCTGCAAATATGAATCTCAAGATATATTCCTCCTCTTTCATTTCTCGTTCACCTTATAGAAACAATCTTTTCTTTTAATTCTAATTAATATAAAATAGTGGATCTCAAGGAAATTTAGAAAAGGATTTAAGATAAAGGGATTGATTAATTAAAGATGATAATTAATTGATCCGAGCATGATTTATCTTAAACAATAAAGATTAAAGAAATTAATTCTAGTTTTATTTATGCAGAAATATTTTTTCATGTAAGGATGATCATGGGATAGACAAAGACCACAATATATAGATGGTTTCATTCAATTTAATTATTTGAATTAAATTTTTTGGCCTACGAGCCTTCTTCTCATTAATATGTAGGGCCTGCATGCCTATGGATCCTTTTATGTAAAACCCCCTTTTACCCCTCACCTACATGTGAGTTAAAAAAATGGCATATGTAATGGATGGAACTCTTAAGCTAGTGGAGGTAGTTTAAGCTGGAGCCGAGATGAAACCAATACCAAGAGATATATAAATGGACTAGTGGAAGCTGTAAACACAAACCCAAAAGGTTCAAGGTGTTTCTCATCTAGGATAGGGTTAACTAATCAACAACTATATGAACTATCCATTATAAAATCTCATGATCATGACATTTACTTTATTTTATTTCTGTCATTTCCATGGTTTATCATTATGGATGTGTTGTTACGATCACATAATTAATGGATTAAACATGCTTGGAAGATGGAACTAAAATAAACTAGACTTATATGAAAATATTATCAAGACATGGTTAATCACTTATGTATGTTCCACTTAATATTAATAACCATGTGATAATAATCAATTCACTCATAAGAGATAAAAATCCCTAAAATAATATACTAAGTCAGACCAATCCTTCCATTACTTGATTAATGGAAAAAATTCAATAAAACTATATGTTGGACCAACCCTTTTTGGGACACTTACTTTTATATAGGAATAACTTATGTAAGGTTTCAGGTTGACTTAACCATATTACATCAAGAGTATAATTTGTTATACTTTGTGTAATATTAGTGTAACGAGTTTAGTAAATCGAAAGTCATGGTTTCAGGACTGGGGAGTCCACTCAACAGATCAAGGAGCTACAAGCCCGTAGTTAGAAAAGACCTGCCTACCTAAATAACTTATAATATCTTGACCAACCCTTATTGGGGTTATGTGAAGGGGAATATGGATCCTTACAACTAGAATGTCATGCAAGCTGGACATTTCGAGTTCAAGGGTGACAGCCATTGAGAATTGATAAAATAGAAGGAGACTTAATAAAATTTATTATTTCTCATAAAATGTAAACAAGAAAGTACTGAATATATACTCTTTTAATTGTAGAATAAAAATGAAAATCTTGTCAACCACACTATCCCTATGATCAATTATAGATAAAGAGAACATCATAACTCGAAGTAAGTTCCAGAAATTGTTTAGACGCCTTCGATTACCCGATGCCGTGAATGGAAGTCTTACGTGCTAGAGTCGGCATTACCTAATACGCCTACCAAGAGGTGAGTGATGAGTATTTCCTGGTCTATGTGAAAAATATGAACAACGTAGTCGATGATCAATGTTTGATTTTATCATCAATGTCTAGTGATCTCATGAAGTCTCATGAAAACATGGATGCTTATAGCATGCTCGAGCACCTCTGTGGTCTTTACCAGGAGAGAGAAAGATAGAAAGGTTTGAGATCTCTAAGGAACTCTATTAGAGTAACCTTGGAAAAGGTTCCCCAACATAGCCTCATTTAATCATGCTCATTTTCTACATTTAGCACCTAGATGTTCTAGGGTTTAAACTCCCCAAAAAATTGGGCACTGATCTCATTCTCGCATCACTCTCTCAGAGATTCTCTAACTTTGTTGTCAATATCAATATGAACAACATAGAGAAGCCTCTATCCAATCTTCTTATCCTCATTTTCCATGTGGACAATGATATGAAGCACAAAAATCCTTCTTTCCTTATGTTGAATAAGAGGAAAGGGAAGGTAAAGAGAATTAAGCCCAAAGCATCTTCAGGATCTTCCATGAAAAGGAAGATCAAAGGGGAGGCATGAGAACATGAGGCTGTTTGTTTCATATGTGGAAAGAAGGGCCACTATAAGAAGAACTGCACCCACCCTAAAAAGCAACGGGAAGCTTCAGTTTCATTTGTTATTAAATGAAATCTATCTGTTTCTACAAATTGGGTATTAGATACAACTTGTGGTTCTCACATATGTATCCAAATACAAGAACCAATTATATTCAGGAAAAGTGATCGAGGGGAGGTAGATCTAAGAGCAGTAAATGGCGCCAGACTTACTACTATATCTATTTGGGACTACCAGCTCACATTACCAACTGGGATGATCTTGGTATTAAAGGGTTGTTTTTATGCGCCTTCTGTAACCAAAAACACAATTTTTGTATCCAGAATTGACATAGATGGATTTGTTTTCACGTTTTGAAATGATTGTTTCTTATTTTATAAAGATAACATTTTTTTGGTAGGGCACATTTATACAACGATCTTTATGTAATGGATTACACAAACCATGTAATGGAAATTGATGACAAATATACTTCACATGACTCATACCACACCCAAATTTGGCATTACCGGCTAGGTCATTTAAAAGATAAACGCTTGACAAAGTTACATCAAGATGGATATTTATATTCTTTTGAACTAAAACCACTTGGCATATCTCATGCATGTTTACAAGGCAAAATGACCAAAACCCCATTTGGTGGGAAATATAAAAGTGATAAAGAGCTTATGAATTGGTTTATACCCATGTCTATGGACCATTTCCAGTTGAAGCAAGGGGTGGGTACTCATACTTCATAACTTTTACTGATGATTTTAGTAGATATGGATATATCAACTTAAAAAGGTATAAGTCAAATTCCTTTGATAAGTTCAAGGAATTCAAGAATAAAGTATAGAACCATCTTGGTATGAAGATTAAGAAAATCCGATTAGACCATGGTGGGGAACATCTTAATCATGACTTCATTGATTACTTATGAGAGTTTGGGATCCTATCCCAACTCACTCCTCCTTACACACCTCAATGTAATGGTTTAAGAGAAAGGTGGAACCGCACCTTGTTGGACATAGTGAGATCAATGATGAGTCATGAAAGTCTTCCATTATCCTTTTGGGGGTATGCATTACAAAAAGTGGCACACAAACTAAACCAATTACCAACTAAATTGATAAATGGTATTCCATACGAGTTCTGGAGTGTAAGAAAAGCCATGTTATCGAATTTACATGTGTGGGGTAGCGAATTTTTTTCTAAGGCCTCTTTAGGTAAAAAATGGCACCATGAGGCACAAAGTGTACCTTTATAAGATACCCCATGGAAACAAGGGGATATTACCTATACAACCCCTCAGAAAAAAGGTTGTTGTGGAAAGACTTTCCATATTCCTTGAGAGGGATCACATCTCCAAAAGAGATAGTGGGAGAAATATAGAATTAGATGAAGTTGAGGCTCAAGGTACACAAGAGTTGGTACAGGAACAGATTCCACAAAGCCATGTGGAAGAAGAATCTATTCCAGAGAAACATGTACTACGTATGAGTACAAGAGAGGTTAGAGAACCGAAATAGTATGGTTTTCTAGTTACTGAGGATGGTGACACATTATTAGTTGATAATAATGATCCTCTAACCTACCAGGATGTATTAAGTGTCAAAAACATTTCCAAGTGGCAAGAACCCATGAATTCTGAAATGGATTCCATGTAACAAAACCAAGTTTAGATTTGTGTAGATTCTCTAGTTGATGTAAATCCTATTGGTTGCAAATGAGTATTCAAGAAGAAACTTGACATGGAAGTAGATTTCAGTACCTATAAAGCACGATTGGTTGCAAAAGGGTTTAAACAACATCAAGTAATTGACTATGATGAAAACTCCTCACCAGTTGCAATGATGAAATCCATCAGAATTCTACTTGTCATTGTGGCTTACCATGACTATGAGATTTGGAAAATGGATGTAAAAACAGAATTCCCCAATGGGAACCTTCAAGAAGATGTCTGCATGACACAACCTGAATGTTTTGTGACTCCAAATGATTCCAATAAGGTATACAAGTTGCAGAAATCCATTTATGGATTAAAGTATGAATCCAGGACATGAAACATTTGTTTTGATGAAGCCATAAAATAATTTGGTTTTAGAAAGAAGTAATGTGATCCTTGGGTCTACAAACTGTTTAGTGGGAGTGCAGTTGATTTCCTAATTGTATAAGTTGGTTACATATTACTTATTGGAAATGAGATACTAGTCTCACAATCTGTTTAGGCATGCTTGAATCAATGCTTCCCCATGAAGGACTTGGGAAGGGTAGCGTATATTCTTGAGATCAAGATCCATCATGATAGATCCAAGAGATTACTAAGTCTAAGTCAAAGTACATACATTGATAAGATACTAAAGATATTCAGTACGAAATAATTCAAGAGGGGATTTTTTCCAGTCTCACATGGCATTCATATTTCCAATAAAATGTGTCCTCAAACACATGTGGAAAGAAAAATAATGGCAAGGACTTTATACACATCAATGATTGGGTTAGTCATGTATTCCATGCTATGTACTAGGATGGATTTTGCCTAATCATTGAGTGCAGTAGGCAGATATCAAGCTCAACCAGGTGACCGCCATTGGATGGTAGTCAAGACTATCCTAAATTATCTGAGCCATACTAAGGATATATTTCTGGTTTATGAAGTATATGAGGAACTAGTAATCAGAGGATATGTAGATGTTAGTTTCTAGACTAATCATGATGACATGAAGTTGAAAACGGGATACATCTTCCCTTTGAATGGACATACAGTGAGCTGGAAGAGCTCAAAGCAGAATGTGGTCGCAGATTCTATAGTAGAGTTCGAGTATATAATAGCTTCTAAGGCAGCTAAATAAGTGGTTTGGATGCGAAGATTTTTCCAGGAGCTAGATGTGATACCTAGAAGTAAATATCCCGTCACAATGTACTGTAATAATACTGCAGTGGTGGCCCTCGCAAAAGGGACTTTCTCACATCAACGGATGAAGCAAATACTTCATAATTATCATATCTTAAGGGATTTTTCTAAGATAGGTGAAGATACAGTGATCAATATTTCCATGGAAGACAATGTGGTAGACCCCTTGACTTAAGCCTTTACTCAGCAGAAACATGATCATCATGTGAGCTCTAGTGGACTGAAAGTCATAGGCAAGTAACTTTAGTCCAAGTGGGAGTTTTTAAGAGTTAGTGTCCTATAACCAACTGGTTTTACTTTTATTACATGGATATTTAATTTATTATTACATATTTTTCATTATTCTTCATGAATATAATGTAATAATATCCTAGAGTATTTTTTTCATTGATAAGGTCATGGAAGTTCTTCACTATGATGAGAACCTTGAAATGATATAACAATATTCTTAAATATAGCTCTGTGGTTGGATGACATGCTATGATGGGACACATAGCATGTAGACTGTCAGGTTCGAGTACTCATAAAAAGATGAGACTTCCTCTCATGAAGCTCTCACTTGGTAATCTCCGTGATAGGAGATTGTGATAATAGACTCACTAGTAGGTATTCCGAAAGTTTTAGTGTGATTGGATATTTCTATCTGTGAGTGTGTGTAATTATTCATAGACATTACGATTATCATTAATACCTTCCATGACTTTCACACTTTTATTTACTGAAGAAAATGTTCATTCAGGTAGTTGGCGGGATATAGGGTGCATTGGGTGTGTCACGAGTGGCATGTTATTAATTGATAAGTCGAGGAAGGATTTGTCCCTTCCATTTATGGAAGTTGATATATCATCCCTTTGATTGAAAAAGAACCATCACGCGAAATTCCTTGGCCATTTTGTAATGATGAGTTTATTTCAGGTAGTCAAAGAATGACGTATCAATCATAAAAGTTTATGACAACATCTTGAAACCTTCTTGATGTGATATTGAGACAAAGGGGATTATATTACACAGTGAACATCATATGTAGATGTTGTTTTTGCGACTTTACATTCTTTCTCTTGGGGGACTTGACCCGTTGCTAGATAGTACTCTTGGACTTTTGTCAAACCCACCTTATTCCAATGACAAAGAATCCTAGAGTGTCACACACTAAGTGTTTTTGGTGATCTCAGTTAAATTTTATTTAAAATTAATTAATGAAATAAATATTATTCACAAGACCGTGGAATAATGTTATTCAAGTTTAAATGATTGCATAAATTAAATAAAATATATTAAACATTTAATAAATATTTATTTAATAGTTTGTAAATAAAATATTTATTTAAGAGAATAAATTATTTATTTATTTATTTGGGTGATCAATAAATGGAAGTGGAGTTCGAACAGACCATGGTTAGTCTGGTTGTAAAAAAATTATTTGGAAGATGGTAAATAATTATTTAACTAGTTGGATTGAGTTAAGATAATAATGACGTTGCTATTATTTTGTGACATGGAATTTTATTTTACAATTCCATTTTGCGCAAGTTGGTTCACTATGAATAATGATGCGGTATTATAATTAAAAGCATGGGTTTTCTCTTTGTTCATGAATGTAATTAATTGTTTCTATGCAATAAAATATTGTAATTGAAATTCCATGTATATAAATAAACTAGTAAGAGTATTTTTCCACACACCACACCACTTTCCTGGTGAGTTGAGAATTGTTGAGCTAAAAAATTTCCCTCTCAAATCCTCTTCTATCCTATCTCGGGAACAAGAGACATTCTTCAAGGCTGAAGAACAAGTGATCAAGAATGACTTACATAAGACAGTCGCATCACCACACTAGCACCTAGAGAACATGTGGTGGCGATCAGAGGCCATCAGAGAACGTGTGGATCACCGGTAGAGGGATTATAGTTTGGATCCTTACATGCACAATGAGATAATCCGGAAGGTTCATTATAGACGATCAACATCCTCAAAGAATAAAAATACCAAAGATCTAGGTATTATTTTTCTTTATGAAATTAATTAAATTAATTATAAAAATGATGTGCAAGATTGTCTCTAAAGGTTTCTGGTCTCTTTCTTCTTTATCTGCATCATTGATTATATTACATAGAGACTGGATTTCATCTTCCTATTGATCCCGAAATAATCATCGATCATTGTAAAAACCAAAGTTGGGTGTCATCCCAACCACACTTCCACTATGATTGGACCCTTCAAAAACCACTTCCTATGGAATAGGTGAGGCCTCATGAATATAATAACATAGTCAACGTCTTCACTGTCACGACTCCTCAAAATATTTATCTGGTGGAGGAGGTTCCAGAGTAGGAACCTCTTTTACCTAGGTAATAACATCATCTAAATATGGCGGAAGATCAAATATACTATTGTGTAAAACATGATATGATGGCATTATATCCTACACTGCAACATGGTATGCTTCTGAGAAAAAGACCTCACCCTCATCCAGACCAGACATGTGAAAAATATGTTGTAGTTATGTATGTTATAAAAAATAAAATTGAATTAAAAATGTATAAAAAATCTAATTTAATGTTGTTGAATTACAGGATCCTAAAACCCTTTGTCATGTGGTGTAATATATAGTTTATACTTTAGTCTATAACATGGATCATACTCAACCTACTGTGATGGATGGAATCACATAGTATATGTTCCCTCAATATGAAATAATGGAAATTATCCCAATGATCAAGATATTATGCATGTCATTAGTTCCAATAGATATCTTACCTCCCCATTATTTTTAAAGAATAAAGCATTGCTAACTGTCTAGGTGAAAATGGAATACGATAAAAAACAAAAAACGTGCAAGAATCTATTAGAATGGTGCCACTCGACAACAATAAAATGAATGAGAGGAACTACAACCATGACATCAAGAATCTAATCATTACAGTACATTTCAGACTTTCTTAATAGATACTAATATGAAAACCATGAATTCTTAAATGACATGTGAAATTTTTTAATGTGATTTTGTACTATTTTCAAGAAATGATAATATGATGGAATTGGTTATTCAATAGAATAATGTATGTGCCTATATTGATGGGTGGTAGACTATTCAATATGAGAGAGTATGCACCAAAATAGCATATCAGGGTGTTATATAATTGTTGATCTTAACTCCACCTATAATGTACAATTCTGAAAGTGATAAATAATAAGAAATAAAATATAACAATTCATATGAGTATTAGAAAATAATGAACATGAGTGATAATACTTGAATCCATGTGGTGCGTCATGCATCGCATCCATGTATATATCTAGACTAACAAAAATAAGGTCTAGGGGTAGGATGTGCTTTCATTCCCACATATGAATGAGGATGAAACATCCCCTTAGATCACTATGATCAAATTGGCATTTTATGCATAATACTCTGTACATGTATACTAAGAATTAAGATTCCCCACTCTATCTCCCAGTCTGAATAAAGTCAACTAGTTACCCCCAATAAATCATGTGGACATGAAAATCAGAGTGATTAGTGAACAATGATCCTCTAATGATGCTCATGATATATGGACAACGGTGACACATGAATGTACTCTCGTCAGCATGAGTGGATAAATGTGCAATGTGCGTCTCCAACATTATCAAAGATATAGAACCCCCATAAATAGAAATACAATCCCCCAAAATGTAAAGACCAAAGAATATTTGTAAAATCATAGGACAATCTCCACTGGTGGATCCTATAACTACAACACCTTGTGTAGGAAGATTGAGAATAACTGCAACTTCCTCATGGCTGATGGTTATATCTACCATGTAAAAGAGGAATGTGTGAGTCTTGGGTCTCCATCTCTTAGTGAGGGTAGTAACGAGGTGATGATCAAAAAATTTATAATCTAATATAGTGACTCCAAAGAATCCAACATGATGTAGGTATGGTATAAAATTTTTTGGAGGAAGAATATGATGATAATGGTTAGTAAAATGTTAAGACTAGTAGAATTTAAGATATAACAAACATATTCCCATTATTTTTTTTTATTTTTTTCCTTACTAATAAAAAATGGAATTTCTTCCTATTCATTAATGTATATTTATAATTATTTTATAAAATTATTGTTCATCCACTTCAACATCATTTAATGATTTTCATCTTTCACTCGGGATATTATTGAATGATACCATCCACCTTCTTTCTTTGGATGTATTATAATGATTTTTTCATGAAATTTTCATAAAACCTATTTCTTTCACATGAGTTAATTAAGCTATCAAGTAATGATTAATTATCATATGTTCTTATGGAATACATAAGTATGGATTATAATAATTTGATTGGTGGGGTCTATATAACCCTCCAATACATTGGTTAAAGCATTATATCTCACGAGATAATGATAGTGTGTGGAAATGATTGAGTATGTTCACAAGATATTTCATGTGGATGGTTGGGTTTTCTCACATCATAATGCATGGACTTGATTGGTTTTTTTTCAAAACTTAATATAGAAACGTGATTTGGTTTGATCACATTGTTTTGATCCCCAATTATTTTCCATATGCCACATTTCCATGTTATGCCATTTTTAATCATATTCTTCCATTGTTTATGATTATTTTTACATGTTTTCGATCCATGGTATATATTATATGCTTCCATGATATTCCTTTTATGACTCTTTGATTTCATTCCACGATGGTGATCTCTTATGATTTATTAACCATTTTAAGTACTATTTCCCCCATTCTCATGAGATGTCTCATGCTTATGATGTAGCCCTCTATAAACCATTGTTATGTTTTACTTTACTTATCTTTAGGTCTAACTCCTTTTATTTTCCCACATCCCTATAGATTTATATATTGGATTATAAGTATTATAATGTTTTATATATAGATGTTTGTGGGATAAGATGATGTAATAAAGTGTAATAAGATATTTTACATAGCTAGTATTAAATGAAACTAAACTTTTAGATTTAGGAATTGGGAGATTATTTGTGAGATATAATCATTTATTTTTTGAAATGATGTAAAATTTAGGCATGATTTTTATTGTTCACCCTAGAAACAACTTGATTAAGTAAAATATCTTGGCTAAAATAAGGGTGGGGACTCTAAAACATACCAAAATTGCCTCGGTTGTGTGATCATGGTTTAAAGTTAACATACATTGTTAAAATAAGGTGAAAAAAATAAAAGTTTTTACATTGATTGATGATTAGATGATAAATAGAAATATAAAATCTTTATATTATTAATCTTATTTTAAAATATGTATGATTTATGTAAATGTGTGAATAACTTATAAAATGTATAATATTTGATATTAAAATTATTAATAAATGTTTATTTTTTTAAAATGAAGGAGTTTATATTAAAACCATGTAAACATTAATATGAAAAGTTCATATTGGAGGTAATACATCACCATGGCTGAGAGTGGGAACTCAATATTGAAATGTTAGAGCATAATTTTCCATCATAATGTTCCCAATGAAATATGATGTATCTCAAACCTTTACCTTGTTCTTTAGTACAATCCATCTACTTTTGAATCCTACTATACTTTTGTCTCCCTCATGGTCACAACCAGTTGATGTCAGGTATCAATGTCAGATGGTCTTTATGAATTGGGAAATGTTGAAAATTTCTAATCGAAATCTATGGTGAACCATAGAAATTTTAAATTTTGTTGAGATGGTACACTGGATAAACATATGGTTCCCATGTGATGTTCACATAGGCGCATTCCGTAATGGAATGTGAACATGGAAACAAAAATACATAGAGTTCTCTACATTGACAATTACCCATATCCAGTAATACCATCAGCACTCGATCCATGATACTTGTAATGGGGTCAGGTACTGTAGCAGCACTGTAGCACTAATTTAGCAGCCGAGATAATGTTGCAATGGATGCACTATAGCAGCGAAAGGGGAACTGTAGCATCGGTAGTGGCACTGTAGCAGTGGTTGGGAAACTATAGCGATAGTGGGTACTGTGCGGTACTGTAGCAGTGCAGGTACTGTAGCAGTACTATTCACAAAATGGGTCTTGGGCCAAAATTTGGGCCTACGGGCTATGTAATGGGCTAAATGCCCACTAGACCTTTGGCCTATGTAATGGGTATCCATCTACCCAGTTAAAGAGGAATTTTCTTTCCTTTAATTATTTAAAAAAATCTCTTTGAAGGTGAACTCCGTACCACAAAACCTAATGAATCCCACCCGCAGTCTGTTTTCCTCATTCAAAAAAGTAATTTACACTATTATAAAATTTCTCATAATCTAATCCAATTATAATTGACATACTAAGCCCCTTAAAGATTACATTGATTCACTCCACAATTTTTGTGGCCATGTGTCAATACCTCTTCACCTCTCATATGTCAATTCTTATTTATCTTTTAAAAACCACATCATATAATCATTCAATCCCTGATTATCCCTACTAATTCCTTTTAATCACTATTCAAACCTTCACCAATCCATATCATATAATACATGAAAGTGATCATATTACACATAAATAAATTTTATCATTTCATATATAAAGTTAAAAAATAATATTAAGTGATTGTATACCTAAATTCGTGGTATCAATATTCATAGTTTCATCGTAAAAAGTAATTCTTAGGCTACTCATAATGTATCTAATGAAGCATCACTGATTTTCATTTTGGGATCTCCGCATAACAAGAACTGCAATGATTTCATCATTGATCACCAGGTGATGATAAAATATCAATCACACACCCTGAATGTGGGTGAAATGGTAGTTAATACATGCCAAAATCCAACTCCACGATTTATTATTTTCCATCCCCATAATGGAAAATTCAAGTGGTAGAGGTGAATGGTTTCCATATTAGGTTATCGTAATCAACAATATGCCAGTGTAACTTCCATATAGAAATGTTCCATCAATATATATATATATATATATATATCTAAAAATTAATGTAGTAATGCATGGAATTAAAGACCAAACAACCGATGAAGTTTGACATGAGATGGATCATATTTGAAATTTTGAGACACATGTTCATTCAAATCACAGTGGAAGAAAATTTATCTGTTTTGTCTTAGTATGGATAGTAATTGGAGAAACACCTAATACAATTCTTCCCAATCAACATACACCTTGAAAATTTTCTTCCTATTTTTCCATCCATGTCATTCTATATGAAATATTATGACCAAAAAATTATGTATCCTCTAAAACACAAGGGATTCAAGAACATCTTGGAAGGCAGTAATCATCTCGACAATAAAAAATGACAAAAATTCAATATCCAATGATGTATGATATTTCTTCAAGTCTATATTAACACAAGTATAAGATTCCTCAAACATAGAAATTTTTCACCCTCCATGTTAAATATCAAGAATATCTCTCTATTGAAATCTATAATCATCACTATATTTGTCACACTTTTGGATGTATTATGTATGGTTTGACTCTTACAAAAAAATATCTACAGTGTATCTCAATATTAAATCTTTTTATTATATTTTTCATGTCATTTTTTCTTTGATAATATCTTCTAATGTACAATGTTGTGTCTTTATAAAAAAAATGTATCCCCAACACCTCCATGAAAATAAGTTGTTGATGTGGTAATATTCTATTCAAAGTATAGAAAACATAGCATATATTCCTACCGAGATAGGAAGAGTTTTAGATGATTTATTATGCATCAATTATTATGTATTACTACTTTATTTATAGAAACTTCATTCCCAAATTTTGTATCTTCCTCCTCATCATCATTGTTGTCTCTCTTTGTACCATCATTAGACACTTACTCATCATCAAAATGATATTGAATCATATCTAGGTGATCAGTTTGGATTTAATCTTCCATATGTTACAGAAGAATCTTATATTTATCTGATGTCCCTTTTTTGTTAAATCTTTTATTCCTTTGTAATAAAAAAAATTACACATTACTACCGAATAATATAAACACATATATATAACTCCATCATTGAAATATAATACATTTGGTTAAATAAATATTTTAAATGAAATCAATCCTTCTAATTATCTAATGAATAAGATGGATACTATATCCTATCATAAAATTGACAATTATTATAGCTCATACACTGGATGTTATGATTAGGTATCAGATTTAATCAACCATGAATTCTTTCCCAATTTTCTCTTAGGGAAAAACAATTAGATGTATGAACCATTTTTTATGTAATATATGAATCTCCATGATAAGTTTCAATAACACCTCTATAATTGTATACATGCGTATACATTATTTTTGAAGTGAAAAAATCGAAATGATCATGATTCGGATGTTATTAATAACATTTAAAATGAGGAATAATCATGTACAGTTAACCACATAATCATTAATTAACTGAAAATTTAAAAAGATTTATTATATCCTAAAATATGAAACTAATTTTTTGTCATGAAAATATTAATATTCCCAAAGGTATGATCAATAGTTTATAGAGATAATGTTTATCATCTAATGAATTTCCCCTGGGAGTGTCAGAATATGTGTATGGTAAAGCCTATTATCATGCACTGGGTGACTGTCAAGTCAAATACCAATGCACCCTTTTAGTGTTATTACAACTACGTATAATTATTCTAGAGCCACATCAATATATAGTATCCAGACATGGATTTCATTTCTCATATAAAAACACAATAGTTACTTTACAAAAAATTTAGAATGTTTTATTATATCCTTGAAGATGGAAATAATGTTTCATAGTCTAAATCATAATATTCCTAAAGTTATGTTTGTTATTTTATAAATAGATTGTGAATTATCTAAATAATATCAACCAGAAGTGTCAAACTAGGTGTGCAACATGGCCCATTGTTGTGCATCATGTGATGATTGAGTCAAAGCCTGTTATTCTATTTTTCAAGGTTTTACCCCTAGGTATAACAGTGTGTCACCCGTATACACTTAGATTATCCTTACAAGGTTATCATTTCTCAGATAACTACACAATATTTAATTTAATGAGATTTTTGAATGTTTTATTATATCCTCAATGATTTTTATAGTCCAAATTTTAATATTCTTAATGTCTTGTTCAGTTTTTTATAAAGATACTATGAATTATTTCTAGTATATACCCAGGGAGTTTAAAACTGGGTTTGTAGTGTGGCTTGTTTCCCTACACTAGGTCATGAATGAGTCAAATCCCAATTTTCCCTTTTTGGGCTTATTACCCATATGTAAAACTATTCCAGAGTCACATTCACTTGTAGTGACTATTTAGGTATTTCATTTCTCATATAAACACACTATCATTACTTTACCTGCATTTTAGAATGTTTTCTTATATCCTAAAAGATGGAACTAATGTTTTTAGTCCCAATTATAATATTCCTAAATGTATGTTCAGATGTTTATAAAGAGAATGTGAATCATATAAAGAATATCCCCCAAGAGTATCAAACCAGGTGTGCAGTAAGGCCCATTTCCTAACACCACATGAAGATCTAGTCAAAGCACATTGTTCCCTTTTTGGGGTTATTACAACTATGTACAACTATTCCAAAGCCATACACACTTGTAGTCTCCCAATAAGGATTTCATTTCTTGAATAACCATACAATCTTTACTTTACTTAATTTTTAAATATTTTCTTATATCCCCAAATATGAAATTAATGTTTCATAGACTAACTATTAATTTTATTAAAGGTATATTAAGTAGTTTATAAATAGAATGTGAATCATCTATAATATATCCTCCAAGAGTGTTCATAAAGGTTTTCAACAAGGCCCATTTTCATGCGCCATGTGATAACCAAGTAAAATCCCAATAGACCCTTTTCTGTATTATTACCCCTAGGTATAATTGTGTTAGAGCTACATCAACTTATTATATCTAGATAAGGATTTCATTTCTTAGATAACCTCACAATATATATGTTACTGAAATTTTATTATGTTTTATTATATCCTCAAAGATAAAAATAATTATTCGTAATGAAACTTTTAATATTCCTAAAGGTATGAATTATCTAAAGATGATTCCAAGGTTGTGACAAATCATGTGTTAATTTATGACTCTTTATCATGCATTTATCCCTCTTTAACCCAAATTTATTCCAATTTTAATCCAAATATAATCAATAGTTAATCATTATTATATCCTCAGTTAATCCTTGGATAATCATTACATTGTTATTTGTTAAGAAATGGTAAATCCTAAACTAATCATTCCTTAATAATTCATTAGTCATTATATAACCAATCATTAATCCTTATTGAATCATTCATTAATTATTTAATAATTATTAGTTGTTAAGTAGTTAGTTTATAGTTAATTATTAGATAAATAATAGTTATTGAATTGGTAATCATTAATTAAATATTTTTTAATCAATAGTTAATCATTAGTTCATCAATAGTTAATCATTAATTAATCATTCGTTAATCCTTAATAATTAATTAATTATTAGTTATGAATTACTTAATCCTATGTTTAGAATTAATTTATCATATGTTACTCGCTCTTAAATCATTCTATAATCACTCTTTAATTATTAGTTAATTAGTATTTTTCAATTACTTAAGTGTCTAGATAATTAATAGTTAATAATTAATTATTTATTAGTCAAACATTAGTTAATCATAACTTAATTATCTATTAATCCTAATTGAATTCTTCCTTAATTATTGATTAATAATTCTTTAGTCACACGTTAATCATTAGTTTTTATTTTTCAATCATTATTTAATCATTAATTGATGAATGGTCGTTATGTAGTTAGTCTATAGTAAATTAATAGTTAATCATTAATAAATTAATGGTTAATCATTACTTAATTATTATTTGATCACTACTTAAACCTTAG
This sequence comes from Viscum album, assembly GCA_963277665.1. Lineage (NCBI taxonomy): Eukaryota > Viridiplantae > Streptophyta > Magnoliopsida > Santalales > Viscaceae > Viscum > Viscum album. The sequence continues at coordinate 175,581,959 of OY728147.1, read as the reverse complement.
TTAATCGTTATTTAATCATTACTTAATCATTAGTTAAACATTATCTAATACTGAGTTAATCATTCCTTAATCATTTGTTAGTCATTGTTTAATCACTTGTTATTCATTAGTTAATTAATCGTTATTAATAAGTTAGTTTATTGTTAATTATTATTTAATTAATAGTAAATCATTAATTAATTGTTATTTAATATTAGTTAATCATTGTTTGATCAAAAGTTAATCCTAATTTAATCCAATTTGAATCATTATCTAAACATTATTTATTCCCAAATTCATCCTTTGTTAATCAACACTTAATCATATATTTTGAAATAGTTAATCATTTGTTAATCATTTGATATTTATTATTTATTTAGAAGTTATCTTATACTTATTTAATAGTTAATCATTATTTTAATATTTGTTGATCATTACATAATCATTAACTCGTTATTAGTAAGTCCATTGGTAATCATTACTTGAACATTAGTTAATCATTATTTAATCCTCAATTAATCATTAGTTAATAATTAATTAATCATTTGATAACAATTCATTAATCATTTGTTAATCACATGTTAATAATTAGTTATTTTTTTTACTAATATTTATTCATAAAATAATTAATATTATTTACTAATTATTACATAATTACTTATTAGTTATTTATTAGTTAATATTAAGTTACTGAATACTTCATTAATTATCAATTAGTTAATAATAATGTTACTAAAATTTTAAAACTACTAAGATATACTAAATAATAATAATTTTATGACAATATTTCCATTAATAAGACTAATTATAAATTAATTACCAAATAATAAAATTAAATAATAATAATTTACATACTAATATTAACAATTATTTATAAATTATATCTCTCTAAATAAACAAGTATGTAAATAAAATAATCAAAAATAACAAAAATCTAAAAAACACCTTAAATAATTTCTATTAAAATAAAAAAATACCTTTAAATTTTGTTTCAAAATACTCGGACTCTTTTAAGGCAACAAAAAAGTCACACACAAGGGATTAAAAAGTAGGAAAAAACATTGAGTAGAGGGGGTGGCTTTTATAGGGGTTAGGTAAAATGAATTACCACCGAAAACACATTCCCCCCCCCCAAATTCCTTTCTCTTAAAAAATGGTGAAAGATATTTTGTGTGCTAATGGCTTTGTCACCCTTGCCTTATCATTAAACTGAGAAAATGCCATTAATATTGGTGATTCCATTATGAATAATTTTTTTAAATACATCATTCTATGTTTATTTTATTATTTTTTTTAAAATCATATATATTAAAAATCTTTTGGAAAACACACACCATCACCCCCATACCAAAAACATATGTAAACCCCATATTCCCCTAAAAAAGAATCACAAGGGGGGATGAATGATGGATGAATCTTCATTGACTAATCCCTCAAAGTTAGATGATGTCGATTAAGGGGAATCGTGGAACCACATACCCACAATGAAGAAAACACATATGGACACTTGCACACAAACCAAGAAGAGATAGTTTTGTTAGAGGTCCATCAGAAGATGACATCGTGTGAGTTTGGTGTAAGGATGCTGGAAGGCTAGAAACTAATGGGACAATTGAGGCAAGGGGTGAGAAGGAGGTGTGCCAGAGGATTGAAGAGAACTGGGAACCAAAACCAGAATAACATAGAGGGTGAAAACTATAGATGCCTAAGAGACAGATCCCCTAGAGGGATGCTTCACAAAAAAAAATCATGCATTTTTTTATTTTTTTATATGTTCCTAGGTTAAATTTCTTTTGCAAACTCTATGGGAAACGTGGTAGGGATCCTACTTCCTTTTGGTTAAGTTGAAAGGCGGTAGAGTCCCTACCATATTTCAACTAAAGAAGTTTAATTATACATTATTTCTTATTTATAAATATATAGTTTGGTATATTATGATATATATATATATATATTGTGTTTGTTTTATTTTGTTTAGAATTATGTAATTAAAATTTGAAAGTTAAAATGTTATGTTTTTAATTAATATATTTTTTGACATGTAAATAAGATTTCACTTATTATATTTACGATTTTTTTATTTTCAATGATGTTTTATTTTCAAGTATGTTCTGAGATGTATTGTTAATTTCCAATATAACTGATATAATAATTTTAATTCCATTGTATCTTGTTATAAGTCACATATATAAGGCTTTATTTTTTATTTAATTAAATTAAATACTACTTTTTTCATTTTTACATTACAATAATATTATTATTCATTACAAATATATACATTATAAATATATACATTATATATATTATTAATTTATATACTTTATATACTATTTTCTTTCAATATATCAATTCATTTGTTTCAATGAAACACATAAAAAATAAATGTGTGACTTGAAGGACATATGAACTGTGTATTTTTTATACATCCACCATTTCTATAGGAATAGAAGTTCTCTTAGCTCGATATTTTTTTATTTCTTTAATGACTATTATTATGTTATGTTACTCACTTTTTTAATTTTGTAAGTCGTTCTATTCTATAAAATTAGAATATAGCAGTAAAAGGTGGAGCTTGAGTAGAAAGTATTCATTTTAGTGAGGATCAATATCTTTGGTTAGTTTCAGTATATAATGTTTCAAATTCATCAATATTTTATTGAACATTAATTTTAGTAGCAAAATATATTGTTGTTATAAACCATTACAATGGTATTTATAATATGATTTTTAAATTCCTATAATTTTCAATTATTTATTATATTAATGAAAATATTTTTATTTTCAAAAACTTTTTAGATTCTTAGGCTATGTTTTAAATTTTATTTATGTTATTTTTATATTTTATATTTTATAAGATTTTAAAGTTTCCAGCCTTAAATTTAAGAATTTTTCCTTTTTTAAGTAGTCATCTTTGGAAGCTTATAAAATATAAATTGTGACTAAAATATGAATGAAAATTAAAATAGTGGATAAACTTGTAAAAATAGATGATAGTCCAAATAATCTATCCATTTTAGTAGAAAAAACATAAAAATTAATGAGTACAAAAAATGTCTATGGTGAGGTTTCATCCATATAGTGTTGTACGAATGGGATGCCCCTATCGAGATTGTTGAGCTCTGTCATGGGGTGGAGTCTGATGACCTGGAGATGACCGATATTTAGGCACTAGAACCTCAACCATTAGATGTTATGTCTGTGTCTAAATGGGAGGAGGTTTCAACTGGATGTTGCCCTGCACAGCTGATCCTTCTCCCACTAGGGTAGTAAAAGGACCCACCATCTTCACTGGGGGAAGCTACAGGCTATGAAGGATCTAGTATGGAAGTAGGAGGTATGGGAAATTAATCCTAATAGAGGATTAGATAATATTCACTTGGGGAAAACTATTGATATCCTTACAATATTGATGTATCCTGTGTCACCTGATGCACAGCCCAAATTGGATAAGGATGGACTGCTAGAGGTCTGACCTCTTTCTGTAGAACAGGTGAGGCCTCATGTGGAGCATGACACAGTCTATGTCATCATCGTCATGGCTCCTCAGAATCAAAATCTACTGGAGTAGGTTTCTGAGTAGGATCCTCCTATACCTGTGTAGGAACGTCATCTCCCTGAGGTCATCGGTCAATTATATTCCCATTAACCTTATGATAAGATGGCATCAACCCTGGTACTACAGCATGGACTGCTGTTAGGCTAGTATCCTCCTCCACCATAAGATCACTCTTGAAAATAATTTATTATGTTCAAGTTTGTTGTAAGGTCATTAAAAATGAATTAGAAAATAGTACAATAAACAAAATTATTGAAATTTATAGACATACCATATCCTGAAACACATTGTCATGTTGATTAAGATACAATATATACATCAATCTATATCATTGATCATACTCAACCAACTGTGATACATGGAATCACATCATAATTACACCTTGGATATGAAGTACTACTCATCTAACACACAGATCGAGATACTACACATGTTTTTTGCACTGGTCGACATCCTGTCTACCCATCAACATCAATCTATGAAGCTCATGTAACTACCTTGGTGGTAATGGTATATGTTGAACACAGTCCAACTGGCACATGAATCTATCAGGATGGATCCACTCAATAATATGAAAGTGAATGAGTGGCACTATATCCATAACATGATGAATTCTATCAGTAAAGTATGTTGGCAACTGGTCCAACAAAGCCTAGAATGGAATCCATGAAATCAAAAATGACACGTGAGATTTGTCAAAAAAGTTCCTTACTAAAAAACTAAAAAATGATGATATTATGAAATATGTTATTCAATGAAATATTGTATATACATACATATTTGGGTAGGATATTTTTCAACATGAGACATAATACACCGAAATGGCATGTTGAAGCACGAAAAAAGCTTTGGCCATGATTCTACCTGCAAAATACAACATTAAAAGTGGTAAATAAAAAGAAATTAAATTGAATAACTCCCAATAGCATTACAAACCAACATATATGAGTGATCATAAGAGAATCCATGTGAATCATCATGAAACAACACTATGTTATTTGGCTGGTCATCAACATCAGGGGAGAGGGAGGGGATGCACACCCATTACCACATTTGATGAAGGATTACATATCCCCCACGATCTGTGTGATCTAAGAAGAATTCCATGAATAATGCTATATAAGTGTAATAAAATCACACAGATCCCTAGTTTTATATCCCAGCCTAATCAATGTCCTCTAGTATCCCAAGATACATCATGTGAACATGCTTACTTGTGTGGTCAATGCACAGTGCCTCTCCAATGATTTGCAATATATATGAATGAACATGATGCATGATAGTGTGTTCATTAGTGTCATTGGGTACATATGAAGAGTGCATATCCAGCCACCTCATATATATCGGCCCTCCATTTGTAACACCATCTTCATCCAAAATATCAATAAATATAAATCTCTATACAAGCTCAGGCCAATATGTGCGGTCAGGTATAATAACTACTTCCCCCTAGATAGAAATACTGAGAAGGACTATCACATCCTCGAAGGTGATGGTCATCTCTCCCTCCGAAAGGTGGAATTTGTGTGTCTATGTTCTCTACCTATCTAAGAGGGTAGTAAGTAGGTGATGATCAATGAATGTGAAATCTGATACCGAAATTCTATTGAATCTATCACAATTCAAGTATGGTATAATAGAAACCGGAGGAAACATGTTATGATGATGGTGAGCTTGACGCACCCTGATCAGTCGAGCAGAAAGACCCTCTATCAGAGTAGAGGAAACATGCATAGACTTCTCAGTAAGTAGTAGAGTATCCTCCATCTATATATAAAAATTTAAATAAGTCTTAAATGTAAAATATAAATAAAACATTATGGTCAACATAATGTTATCACTGGTAGACTTTATGACATGACTTATTTATTCCCATTATTTTATGATGTTTTTTTACATAAATAAATGTGCATGGCTTCATGTTTCTCAAATAATATTTCTAAAGTGTTTTTGAGATATGTTGTTAGCTAGGGAAGGGTGTTTTATATGAGATGGTTTTATATATAAAATTTTTATCTTCATTGTCAAAAAGTTTATTAGAAATTTGTGTGCTTTAAAATTTATGTATTATTTCTCACATGATGCTATGATTCATGATTATTTCCTCACATTCTTGCTTTATTTTTTATCCATGGAATGGTTGATTATTCTGGCATGTTACCTTAGATAAACTTTTCATATTCCTTTTAATATAAATATTAATGGACTATTTTATTTGAATTTAAATGTAATTAGAAATGTCATAAAATTCTACAAAATGAAGGATCTTATATTAACATCATATAATTAACAATATGAGAAGATCACATTGGAGACAATACATCATTGTGGCTGAGAGTCTGAAATTGATCCATGAATGGTAAATCATCATTTCTAGTTATGACCTTCTTGATGACATATGTTTCATCTCAAATGTTAGCCTTGTTCTTGATGCTAGTCCATCTCTTTCCGCATCCTAATAGACTTCAGTGTACCTCATTTGAGAAACCTATTGATGTCATATATCACTATCATCTGGTATTCATTCATTAGGAAATATCAAAACTCCCTAGTAGGAATCCATGGTGCAACATAATATTATAAATCATGTCTAGCTGATACACTAGATCAACACATTCTTCCCATGATATGTTCATAAAGGCATATGCTGCGATGGAATGTGCGCATTGAAACCATAATTCTTGGAATTTTCTACATTGACATTGCCTTGCTTCCAGTAATACAACAATTTTTTCACCACTGTGAATTATGATGGGGTTTGTAATCTCTTGAACTTCAAATCAAGAGTCTTATTGGTGAAAAAAGAACACTCAATAACTAGAATCTTCTTAAATTTTATTTTTAATCTCTTGTTGAAAGTGTCTTATTTTCCCGTAGTTCCATTTGAATATCATCATATGGCAGTTTTTTTCAATCAATTAAGTACTTCACACAACGATAATATGGGTCCAGAACTAGGGATGTTATAGGTAACATGAAAATACCCTTGAAAAATCTATTGATTCCCTCGAAAAAATTTTGTGTTCATGTGCCCAAAACTCTTCCCTTTGTCATATGCCAATTCCCATTTTCTTTTGGAATCTGCCTCATATAATCATACAATTCTTGATTATCCTTGAATATTTCTTTAGAACTTTCTTCAAACCTCTATTGATACAAATCATATGCAAGATATAAGTGGTCATATTTTACACAAGTTTATTTTATACTTATGTTGAAATAGTAAAAACTAAGAAAGTAATTTCATACAAAGCCTCCAGATTTCCTTCTTCATAGGTATGTTATGGAATGTTTTTCCCACATTTCTAGAAATGTTTCCACTACAGTAATGATGGTGTAAATTTTGGGGTCTCCATGTATCAGGTTCCACAATGATTGACTCATTAAATGTCCAATGTCGGTCAGATAATAAACAGACACCCCAAATGCGGGTGACAATATTGGTGATATATTACAAAAACCAACTCCATGATTCATATTTTTCCTTACACACAATGTAAAATTCATGTGGAAGAGCTGAATGGTTTCTATATTGGGTTTCCACAATTTTAAATACACCCTTGTACTTTCCATATGGAAACATCCATCAATCTCTATGAATTGTTTGCTGAAATAAAATGTGTAAATACTGAGGAGGAATTCCTAAAATAGCCAATGAAATTAAACACGAGATGGATCACGTTGGTTATCAAGAGAAACATGTTCATTCAAATGAATATGGAAGATACAATGTTTTTTGTGTCTCGGTATGGATAACAATTACGGTAACACATGATACAAGTCATCCCAATCACAATATGCCTTCAAAATTTCCTTTTGATTCACCATCCATGCCTTATTACAAGAAATCTAATAATTAAATGTTTTCTGAATCCTATATATTACATTGGCTATAAGAAAATATTGGTAAGTCCAAATCATCTCAATGAAAATAGATGACACAAATTTAGCTTCCAATGAAGTATGATCTTGTGTCACGTTTGACTGAACACAAGTATATGCTACCTCAATCATCAAAATTCTCCAACCTTTAAATGTAATGTCTGGAATCACCCTCAAAAAGAATCTAAAATCGTCCCCATACTTTTCAAACTATATGATTTATTTTTTATGGCTTGATTCCTGAACAAAATATCTATAGTGAATCTCTATATGAAATCATTTTAGTGTATTTTAAATGCATATTTACTTGGAAAATTCTTTTCAAAATATAATGGTTGGTCCAACTCACTAATCCTACCCACTAAAACTATAGGAAACTTAGTTACAGGTGTGCGAACAATATAATTGAATTCCGGAAAACATTCTATTTCTTTCAACAAACATTTGAAGTGTGGTGGATGATTTATTATTGGTATTAGATGATGTACAACATCAAAATTTCTAGAAACATCCTCCCAAACTTATGTTTCTCCCTCCCCGTTATCACTATTGTCCCCAGCTATTCCATCAATAACAAAACCCTCACTGGACGTCAGATTTACATGTATATTTGGGAGATCATCAAGGCTTTCCTCTTCTATATCATAGGGAGGAACCTCAATTTCTTAAGGCAGACCATCTTCAACAACTCTTGTAAGTCGGCATCTACGTACAATTGGATGTTGTTGTTGTACAGTAGAAACCTCATCATATAACTCCAAAATTTCACAATTTTACAAATAGGAAAATGAATTTATTTCTTAGAACACCTGGTCATCAACAACTAATGGATAGGATAGATGCCATAGTATAGCTATTAATTGTATATTTCTATAGATAATAGACTTAATATCATGATTAGGTACGACACTTAAGTAACCATGAATTATATCTTGAAGTTCAATTATTGTAACACAATCAGATTTTATAACCATTACTGTTGGTTGTGTGTTATGAGAATCCCCTTTATTGGTTTGAATAACCTCCCCATAGTAGTAGACATAGGCAAACATTACACTCTATGATAAAAAAAAATTGATCAAAATTCTAATAGTGTAAATAATATTTACAATGAGGGTTAACCATATAGCCTTTATGATACTAAAATTTTAGAGTGTATTTTTATATCCTAAAATATGATACTAATGATTCATTATATTAAAGTTAATTAGAAAATAAGTCACATAAAATTTTGGAAACCGAGGTAAAAAGTAAAGAAAACTCAAAATCAGTTTATCAATCAATGATAAAATGATAATTATGATCTTATAAAGTGAAATGGATAAGAAAAAACACATTAAATAATAAATGAATTCATTACAAAAGATAATAAAGTCATTGGAATTTTTCAATATAATAGAGTTTGGATGAAATGAACCGGACATTGGAATCAGAGTAAAATATAACTTGTTTTCAAGTGGTGTAATAATAACATCTTGTAACTCCCCGACTCCAGTTACCTAGAGTCAGTGCATTATTACATAATATTGGCATGATCACAAGAAGGATAAAATCTTGAAAGACCGATTGGTTTAGTAGCCTTGGAAATACTAGATATATTCATAAGACTTATATTACATATAAAAAATGAAAACTACAACAACATCTTTTCTTCATATTCCACACTCATATCCCCACATACTATCCCTGCAGGTCATTCATAATTTACTTCTTCATACCCTGGGAAAAATAAAACATTGAAAAGGGGTGAGCTCAAATGCCCAGTAAGGATAACAATATAGAGAAACTTTCATAAATAAGAATAAACATTTAAGGCAATGTATAACTAAAACAAATTCCATTTAAACTTGAACTTCAACATAGTATAGAAAAAATAAAAGGAAATAATTCCATTTACTTATTCACATGAATATTCTACTAATCGAATAATCACATGCAATATCAATAACCACTTTCATAACGATGGAATGCATAATGCCAGACTATCATAACCACATAGCCAAGGCCTCGTGCCAATACTACAAATAATATTTTTTCAAAGCCTTGTGCCAAGACACTAGTTTGTCTCATGAGACCTACCGATGCATCGAGGAGCTATAGCGGGCTCCACCCGTCACATATTATGTCCAATGCATTCCCATATGAAAAGGTTTAAACATAACATAAACATTCGTATTAAAACTAGCATACAAAATGTCAATACTTTCACCATAAACTATGAACGGTATAAAAATAGCACATCCACAGTCAAACATATCACAAAACCTTGAATACAATATAGAAGTTTTGTATCATAATAAATCAAATTCAAATAAGCGTAAAATCCATCAAAGGATGTTGAAATAAATGAAATCAAAACTCTTTTTAAAGAAATATCTCTTTCTATTTTGAAATAATTTAAGAGTCTTATATTTATGAAATAAAACAATTTCTTTGAAAATATTATTATAAGCTTGTAAGGGAAGCTTCGACAATTTTATAATGGTGGAAAATAGCCGCACCCTCCGTATAAGTTAAAAAAACATTCTTACCTTAATTTTGTCGAAAAGGTTAAAAAGCACCTTGTTTGGAAAATGACGGAAAGATTCCATTATAAACCTCTTATAAAAAATCAAACAATGGTATAAATGACTTTAAACCATATTCTAGTAAATATTAAAAATGTTTTGAAATTCATTTTTAAGAAACATGGATGTGGATGATAAAGAGATCCCAGTAGATTATTACGTATAAACAACCTCGGATAATGAAGAGATTGTGAAATAACCTTTACCTTGTATTTTTCCATGGTTTTGGTAGGTTAACCTTCTATATAATGGTGAAATAATTGTTATTAAATTATACAAGAATCATATACAATAATATGATATCATATATGATCTTTTAACATTGATTTGTTAATAATATCTTAGTATTATCATTGCTTCACGTGTTAACTTACTCGTTTTCTTTTATATGTTTTGTTACGTAAGCCATGTTTGTAATGGATAGGTTGTATATTATTCTTATCCAGAATGATATAAAGTCCTTAAACATAATTTTTAAATAATCAAATGATAATTATACTTGAATGGATACGATGGAGAATGAATCTCATCGCGTTCGTGGAGACGGTAGTCCGTACGTACGCACGAGCGACAATATCATTCTTTTGATATTAAAATAATATATAAATGGATGGTATATCATATATACATAATCATTAACATGTTATATTTATTATTTACATGAGTTACACATCATTATTATTCCCATCCAAATAATAATATATTGAATAACAATTACACCACGACGTGGAGACGGTAAGCCGTACGTACGCACGTATGGTGACATGTTATTCAAAGGGTGGATAGAATAATGAACATGGTTGTACCATATTTATAATAACATCATAGTATATATAAGATACTGGAGTTATTATTTTAGAATGGTAATAACAATGAATGAAGAAGTGGAAGAAGAAAGGAACTTCAAAAGGGTGGTGAAAACATTACCTCTTCTTCGGGTTCTTCCTTTTGATTTGATCAAAAGGGATCCATATGTTGGCTTTATGATCAAAATAAGGCCTCTAGGTTGTATTGAGGGATGTTGGGAGAGTATTTGGGCAGAGTTTGGCCGAACAAAAAGGCTTTGAAGGTGTGAATAAATGAGAAGGAGGAGTGTCCTTTTAAAATGGGGAGAGGGGCACCTTTGGAAAAGCTAGAAATATTAATTTATAATAAATTCATATTCGGTTTATAATGGCTTAAAAGTTGATTATTTAAATTTTAATGTGGGGATAGGTAGAAAAACATTAAACCAATAGAATTTATTCGGGTTTGGGTTACTATATTAAGCTTATCTTTGAGTATTAACTCTTAGTTAATTAGTTTCACTTTTACAATGTCTCTTTGTATTTTTATATTATATGGTTACTAAACTTACTATATACATCCAAGCGACCCCCCAAGTGGTCCATTAATGATATAAATATCATGATATAAGTCTCTTGGCCGAACCTTATATTTTTAGGAATTTAATATCAATTAATAATATAATATTTGTTTTCAAAACCCTTTTATGTCAATTTTGACACTATTCAATAGTTGATTTTTGTGAAACTCATAACAGAATGATTACTTAGAAAAAAATTAATTAAATAAATAATAATATGTCATATTATCCTAGAAAATTATTTTAATTCATTAAAAGTCTCAAATTATATTTATTTGGGTATTTATAATATCAATTATTTTAATTTTTCACTATTATGGTAATTACTGCATCATAATTGTGTCATAAATAAATTAAATTATTTAAAGTCTAAAAATTATAAATAAAATATCATTATGTACGAAATCGTTTTAGCTTTCTAATGAATATTTATAGTTGAAACTCCAACATATATAACCCTATGTAAAAATTGTTTTTCTAGAAGATATATGCTTATGTCATTTTTGTACTTATTTTAACTTAATTAAAATTAAGTGTCCCTATCACCTACAAGTGGCTCCATGGGGTCCCAAAATCGACCCAGATATGCTTATTGTCGAAAATGTATCATCCAATAAGGCCAGGACACGTTTTAGGGTAATTTAGTATTATTATAATATTATTTTTAACCCCTATTTACCGGATTTACCCTTAACCATGGTAAATAAAATATTTACCAAAGTAATTATTCAAAATGTCTAAAAATAAAAGTTACATATTTACAAAATTTGAACATCCTGATTCCAAATATGGAATCCATTTTTCCAAATTTAAAACACAGAAGTGGCAGAAATTAATTTAAAATTAATTCCCGTTGTTAAAACAAAAAGCGTGTTTTTAAGAGATAATAACTATCAAAAGATTGACACTTGTTTATGTCCGGTTTAATTATAAAATTATGTCCAATGACCAAAATTGTATTAAATGGTAAAAATATATTCTAAATATACTTTAAAACCACTCAAATTCATAATTTATCACTATTAATTATTTTGATTAAAAAAGTTGTTTTTAATTAAAATTTAGTAATTTTCACTATTCATCAAAATATCGAAGTTATCCGAAAAGTACCAAAATTTCACCATAGGCTAAATTCGATATTCCAAATCCAAAAATGAAGTCCATTTTGAAATATAAAATATATATAATTTCAAAACGTAGGTATTACTATTCATAACAGCTAGTTTGATTGGTTATGGTGTGTTAGAACTCGGTGTTGCGTACAACACACACTAGCACATTATTCAAAGAGAAGCGTACCGTAGAAGCTTGGGGTATTACATTATCCCCTCCTTCAAATAATTTCGTCCTCGAAATTTCTATAATACTTATCACATGAAAAGACTCGGGTGGTTCTTTATCATAAGTTACTCGGCTTCCCACGTTGCCTCTTCCATCTTATGGTTTCTCCACAAAACTTTTACCAGACGCGTCGTCCAGTTTCTCAGTACTTGTTCTCTCGTATCAAGAATCCTGACGGTCTCTTCACAATAAGACATATTGGGTTCTAGTTCTAATTCTTCATAGGTGAGTACATGCATTGGTCCAGACATGTATTTCCTCAACTGAGATACGTGGAACACATCGTGAACTTTGGAGAGACTTGGCGGCATTTCCAATCGGTAAGATACAACCCCAATTCATTCTAGAATTTCGAAAGGTCCGATGTACCTGGGACTCAATTTACCTTTCTTACCAAAACGTATGACTCCCTTCCATGGAGATACCTTCAGGAAAACATGATCACCAACTTGAAATTACAAATCCTTCCTTCGATTATTGGCATAGCTCTTCTACCTACTTTGAGCTGCTTTGATGTGATTTTGGATTACCTTCACCTTTTCCATCGTTTCCTCCACCAGTTCTAGATCTACAAGTTTTCTTTCACCAACGTCATCCCAACAGGTTGGTGTGCGACATCTCTTTCCATATAACGCTTTATATGGTGCCATCTAAATACACGAATGGAAGCTATTATTATAGGAAAATTCTACCAGAGGTAAATACTGATCCCACATACCCTGAAAGTCAAGTGAGCAGGATCTCAACATGTCTTCTAAGGTTTGAATAGTCCATTCTGATTTTCCATCTGTCTGAGGGTGGTAGGCAGTGCTCAAATGAATTTCAGTATCCAGGGATTTCTGAAGACTCTTCCAGAATCTTGAAGTAAAACGGGGATCACGAGCAGAAACAATCGATAGGGGTACTCCATGAAGTCTCACAACTTCATTAATATATAGTCTTGCTAGACGTTCCAGTGGTAGATCATCTCTTATAGAAAGAAAATGTTCCGACTTGGTAAGACGATCAACAATAACCCATATTGCATCATTCCTTCTAGGAGTCTTTGGTAGCCCCATGACAAAGTCCATTGTAATATTGTCCCATTTCCACTAAGGTATGGGAAGAGGTTGAAATACTCCACCAGGCTGTTTCCTTCCAGCTTTCACTTTTTGAAAAACCATACATCTTGACACAAAATTAGCAATCTCCCTCTTCATATTGTCCCACCAAAAATGTTCCTTCAAATCTCTATACATTTCGGTGCTCCCAGGGTGTATAGAGAAATTGGAACTATGAGCATCATCCAACAATTCTCTTTTTAGATCAGGTATATCAGGAACACAAAGTCTCTTCCCAAATTTCAAAATTCCATTTTCATACACAAAATCTCTCAATCTCCCATCATTCACAGCTTTAATATTCTTTTGAAATTCTCCATCATTAGTCTGAGAACTCTTAATCCTTTCTAGTAAAGATGGTTTGGCAACCATTTTGAAAATCATTGATGTTTCTCCTTCCCTGGTTATTCCCATGTCCATATTCACTAGATCCATCAAAATTGGATCCCTTTCAATTCTCATCACGGTCAAAACTCCATGGTCTTTTCTGCTCAAAGAATCTTCCACCTTGTTTTCTTTCCCCGGTTGGTAGTGTATCGTACAATCATAATCCTTGAGTAATTCAAGCCATCTCGTTTGCCTCATGTTGAGTTCTTTTTGTGAGAAAATATACTTCAAACTCTTGTGATCAGTATAAATCTCACATTTTTCACCATAGAGGTAGTGCCTCCATATCTTCAATGAAAAGATCACAGCTGCTAACTCGATATCATGAGTAGGATAGTTTTGTTCATGAATTTTCAACTGTCGTGATGCATAGGCAATAACCCTATCACTCTTCATAAGGACACAACCAAGTCCTTTCTTCGATGCATCACTATAAATAATGAACCCATCATTCCTCGATGGTAGAGTCAATATAGGAGCATTGACTAATATTCTCTTCAGTTCTTCAAGACATTCTTCACACTCTTTTTTCCAAACAAATTTAACCCCTTTACGTGTGAGCTTCGTTAATGGGTTGACCAATCGAGAAAAATTCTGGACGAAACGTCGATAATAACCTGCTAAACCAATAAAACTACGTACCTCAGTTATATTCATAGGTTCTGGCCATTCTTGGATTGCCTTGGTCTTAGAAGGATCAACATATATTCCATCTTTAGAGAAAATATGGCCAAGAAAAGAAATCTCCTGAAGCCAGAATTCACACTTCCTAAACTTCCCATATAATTCATGCCTTCTCAGAGTCTTCAAGATAATGCGTAAGTGATTTTCATGATCTTCAGAGATTTTGGAGTAAACCAAGATATCATCAATAAATACCACCAAATATTCATTGAGACGCTCCTTGAAAACTCTATTCATCAGATCCATGAATACAGAGGGTGAATTAGTCAATCCAAAAAGCATTACAGTAAACTCGTAATGCTCGTACCTGGTTCGAAATGCTGTCTTCGGAATGTCTTCCTTCTTCACACACAACTGATGGTATCCAGATCAAAGATCAATCTTTGAAAAGTATTGAGCTCCATGAAGTTGGTCAAATAAATCATCAATGCGTGGTAGGGGATACTTGTTCTTTATTGTTATAACATTGATCTCCCTGTAGTCGATACATAACCTCATAGATCCATCTTTCTTTTAAACAAAAAGAACAGGGGCTCCCCATGGAGAAACAATAGGGAGAATAAATCCCTTATTATTCAATTCCTCTAGTTGTTTCTTTAGTTCAACTAATTCTACAGTGGCCATTCTATAAGGGGTCATCGATATAGGCCTTGATCCCTGAATTAAATCAATGGAAAACTCAACTTCTCGTTCTTGAGGATGTCCAGGTAAATCTTCTGGAAATACATCTACAAATTCTTTCACAATAGGTATATCTTTTATTTGAACATTATTTTCCTCACCCACAGTTTTTCATTCTCTTCCCCCCCAATAATTGAATTTAGTTGAGCTACTGGGGGTGGATCTAAATAAGAATTAAGTGGTGAAGATTTTTCTCTAAAGAAAAGTTGTTCCTTATCATCATCATCAAGAATCGTAACCTCTTTCTTCTTATAATAAATCTTCGCATCATAGTCCGAAAGCCAGTCCACAGCGAGGATTATATCAAACTCAATCATAGGTATGACAATGAGATCAGCAGATAAAGAACATTTATGTTCTCTAATGGGGACTGATTCACAAAACTTTGTTGCAATGATACTTCCCTTAAGATTTTTAACTGACAACTCTGTTGTTAAATCAAATTGGAAATATCTAATTTTCTTAGCAAACTGGGAAGATATGAAACAATGCGATGATCCAGAATCAAATAATGCATTTGCTAAACTTGAGGAAACCATTAAATTACGTGCCACCACATCTTTCAGAGCTTCTACCTCAGTAGTAGTGATAGCATAAGCTTGGCCTTGATCCCTTGGCCTTTTCTGAGGTAAGTTATCCTAACACTTAGGACATTCATTTACATAATGCCCCATCAACCTGAAATTGTAGCACTGAACATTGGTAGCTTCCTTATTCTCCTTGCAATCACGAGCTTGGTGGCCTTTTTCACCACACTTATAGCAGACTCTTGTTCCCTTCAAGCAAGTACCGGGGTGTTTCTTACCACATTTACCACAGGATGGATATTCAAAGTTTCCTTTATTCCCCTTATTTCCATTCCCAGATTGATTATCAGGACTCTTCTTCTCTTTCTTTTCTTTAAAGTCATAAGTCTTAGAGAATTCCTTTTCGGTCTTGATAGCACATGAGACAATGTATTCGTACGATGAAAAGGATTGTGAGACTAATGCTTGATGGAGAAATGGTTTTAACCCATCAAAGAAACGATCAATCTTACTTATTTGGTTACGTATATAATCTCCAGCATACCTTGATAAACTTGTAAAGTTAGCCTCATACTTTGCGACATTCTCATCCTCCTTTTGTCTCAGACTCCGAAACTACCTTTCCATATATGATCAGTGGTCACGAAGAAAGTATTTTTCTAAAAACAGATCTTTGAACTCCCTCCATTCCATATTTGATACTTCATCATTTTCCTTCGTATTTTTAATCAATGACCACCATTTATCGGCATCTCCAATGAGGTGGTAAACTGCCATGATAACTTTTTCCCTTTCACTACTCCCCAAAGCCTGAAATATTTTCATCTAGTGAAAATATCCATTGCTCAGCTACTAAGGGATTTGTACTCCCATTGAACGTTGGTGGTTGTTGCCTCATGAATCGATCTAACATTTATCCTCCACACTGTGGATTAGGGTGCTCCATACGGGTAAGGTTATTATTCATAACCTGAGTGGGTTGTCCCAGTATGGTGATAAGCTGATCGGAACCAGTTGCATAACCAGCTCCACAATAATTATCTTGAGCAGGAGGGAAATCCATACATGGAGTGCGTGTATTGATATGGTTTCAATTTCTTCCACTAGGAGCCATTTCTAAACAATGTCATAAACTAGATCAGTTTATGAATCAAAATACATAATCCCATACTTATAAAACACTTAACATAAATTGAACTATTTATGGATATAATCCATAATCATAAAAATGTTTTCTTTGAGTAAGTATATACTAATAAACCCTTCATAATGATTTGTAAAGAAAATGAGAGTTATCCTAAGCATATCCCCTAGGAGTGTTGTAACTAAGAGTGCAGCAAGGCCCATTGTCGTGCACAAGTTCCCGATCGAGTCTAGCTCAAAGCGGTTTTTTCGGGTTTTACCCCTAGGTACATCTGTGCCAGAGCCGCCTCTACCTTCTCGTATCCAGACAGGGTTGTATTGCTCGGAAAACTCACAAAATCTCTACAATACCAAAATTCTAGGAAGTTCTTCTATACTAATCCTCGAACTCCATTAAACTCTATGTGCTCTAATCATGTTTTATCTAAATCTAGCTTTCAAGGTTTGTACTAAACTTCCTCTGATACCAACTGTAACACCCCGACTCCAGTTACCTAGAGTCGGTGCATTATTACATAACATTTTCATGATCACAAGAAGGATCAAATCTCGAAAGATCGATTGGTTTAGTAGCCTTGGAAATACTAGATATATTCATAAGTCTTATATTACATCATAAAAATGAAAACTACAACAACATATTTTATTCATATACCACACTCATATCCCCACATACTATCCCTGCAGGTCATTCATAATTTACTTCTTCATACCCTGGGTAAAATAAAACATAGAAAAGGGGTGAGCTCAAATGCCCAGTAAGGATAACAATATAGCGGAAACTTTCATAAATAATAATAAACATTTAAGGCAATGTATAACTAAAAAAATCCTTTTAAACTTGAACTTCAACATAGTATGGAAAAAATAAAATGAAATAATTCCATTTACTTATTGACATGGATATTCTACTAATTGAATAATCACATGCAATATCAATAACCACTTTCATAATGATGGAATGCATAATTCCAGACTATCATAACCACATATCCAAGGCCTCGTGCCAAGACTACAAATAAGATTTTGTCAATGCCTTGTGCCAAGACCCTAGTTTGTCTCATGAGACCTACCGATGCATCGAGGAGCAATAGCAGGCTCCACCCATCACATATTAATTCCAATGCATTCCTATATGAAAAGGTTTAAACATAACATAAACATTCGTATTAAAAATAGCATACAAAATGTCAATACTTTCTCCATAAACTATGAATGGTATAAAAATAGCACATCCACAGTCAAACATATCACAAAACCTTCTACACAATATAGAAGTTTTGTATCATAATAAATCAAATTCAAATAAGCGTAAAATTCAGCAAAGGATGTTGACATAGATGAAATCAAAACTCTTTTTAGAGAAATATCTCTTTCTATTTTGAAATCATTAAAGAGTCTTATATTTATGAAATAAAACATTTTCTTTGAAAATATTCTTATAAACTTGTAAGGGAAGCTTCAACAATTTTATAACGTCAGAAAATAGCCGCACTAACTGTGTAAGTTAAAAAAACATTCTTACCTTAATTTTGTTGAAAAGGTCAAAAAGAACCTTGTGTGGAAAACGACGGAAAGATTCCTTTATAAAAATCTTATAAAAATCCAAACAATGGTATAAATGACTTTAACCCATATTCTAGTAAATAGTAAAAAAAATTTGAAATTCATTTTTAAGAAACATGGATGTGGATGATAAAGAGATCCCAGTAGATTATTACGTATAAACAACCTCGGATAATGAAGAGATTGTGAAATAACCCTTACCTTGTACTTTTCCTTGGTTGGAGTAGGTTAACCTCCTGTATAATGGTTAAATAATTGTTATTAAATTATACAAGGATCTTATACATTAATTTGATATCATATATGATCTTTTAACATTGATTTGTTAATAATATCTTAGTATTATCATTGTTTCGGGGGTTAACTTACTCGTTTTCTTTTATATGTTTTGTTAAGTAAGCCATGTTTGTAATGGATAGGCTGTATATTATTAATATCTAGAATGATATCAAGTCCTTAAACATCATTTTTAAATCATCAAATTATAATTATACTTGAATAGATAAGATGGAGAATGAATCTCATCGCGTTCGTGGAGACGGTAGTCCGTACGTACGCACGAGGGACAATATCATTCTTTTGATATTAAAATAATATATAAACTGATGGTATATCATATATAAATAATAATTAACATGTTATATTTATTATTTACATGAGTTACACATCATTATTATACCCATCCAAAGAATAATATATTGAATAACAATTACACCACGACGTGGAGACGGTAAGTCGTACGTACGCACGTATGGTGACATGTTATTCAAAGGGTGGATAGAATAATGACCATGGTTGTACCATATTTATAATAACATCATAGTATATATAATATACTGGAGTTATTATTTTATAATGGTAATAACAATGAATGATGAAGTGGAAGAAGAATGGAACTTGAAAAGGGGTGGTGAAAACATTACCTCTTCTTCGGGTTCTTCCTTTTGATTTGATCAAAAGGGATCTATAGGTTGGATTTCTGATCAAACTAAGGCCACTAGGTTGTATTGAGGGAAGTTGGTAGAGTATTTGGGCAGAGTTTGGCCTAACCAAAAGGCTTTGATGGTGTGAATAAATGAGAAGGAGGAGTGCCCTTTTAAAAGGGGGTGAGGGGCACCTTGGGAAAATCTAGAAATATTAATTTATAATAAATTCATATTAGGTTTATAATGGATAAAAAGTTGATTATTTAAATTTTAAGGTGGGGATAGGTCGAAAACAATTAAACCAATAGAATTTAGATAGGTTTGGGTTACTATATTAACCTTATCTTTAAGTATTAACTCTTAGTTAATTAGTTTCACTTTTACAATGTCTCTTTGTATTTTTATATTATATGGTTAATAAAATTACTATATACATCCAAGAGACCCCCAAGTGGTCCATTAATGATATAAATATCATGATATAAGTCTCTTGGAAGAACCTTATATTTTTATGAATTTAATATCAATTAATAATATAATATTTGTTTTAAAAACTTTTTTATGTCAATTTTGACACTATTCAATAGTTGATTTTTGTGAAACTCATAACAGAATGATTACTTCGAAAAAAATTAATTAAATCAATCCCAATATTTCATATTATCCTAGAAAATTATTTTAATTCATTAAAAGTCTCAAATAATATTTATTTTGGTATTTATAATATCAATTATTTTAATTTGTCACTATTATGGTAATTACTGCATCATAATTGTGTCATAAATAAATTAAATGATTTAAAGTGTAAAAATTATAAATAAAATATAATTATGTATGAAATCTTTTTATCTTTCTAATGAATATTTATAGTCTAAAATCAAACATATATAACCCTATGTAAAAATTGTTTTTCTAAAAGATATATGCTTATGTCATTTTTGTACTTATTTTATCTTAATTAAAATTAAGTGTCCCTATCACCTACAAGTGGCTCCATGGGGTCCCAAAATAGACCCAAAGATGCCTATGGTCTAACATGTATCATCCAATAAGGCTGGGAAACGTTTTAGGGTAATTTAGTATTATTATAATATTATGTTTTAACCCTTATTTACCGGATTTACCCTTAACCATGGTAAATAAAATATTTACCGAAGTAATTATTCAAAATGTCTAAAAATAAAAGTTACCTATTTACACAATTTTAACATCATGAATAAAAATATGGAATCCAATTTTCCATATTCAAAACACAGAAGTGGTAGAAATTAATTTAAAATTAATTTCCATTGTTAAAACAAAAAACGTGTTTTTAAGAGATAATAACTATCAAAAGATTGACATTTGTTTATGTCTGGTTTAATTGTAAAATTATGTCCAGTGACCAACATTGTATTAAATGGTAAAAATATATTCTAAATATACTTTAAAACCACTCAAATTAATAATTTATCACTATTAATTATTTTGATTAAAAAATTTGTTTTTAATTAAAATTTAGTAATTTTCACTATTCATCAAAATATCAAAGTTATCCGAAAAGTACCAAAATTTCACCATAGGCTAAATTCGATATTCCGAATCCAAAAATGAATTCCATTTTGAAATATAAAATATATATAATTTCAAAAAGTAGGTATTACTATTCATAACGGCTAGTTTGATTGGTTATGGTGTGTTAGAACTCGGTGTTGCATACAACACACGCTATCACATTATTTAAAGAGAAGTGTACCATAGAAGCTTGGGGTGTTACAATCTTCCAAAAAGATTTACTAAAATTTTGAATTTCCAAAGTCCTTTTCACAACTAATAAAATATCATAGATGTTATATTATATGTAATTAGAAGGTTGAAAGATTTTGAAAATAACAACTTTATGTATATCTCTTTGGAAGATGTATTCAAGCTACCTCTTGAAAATAATATGGATTTTATCACACTTTCTATGTTAGGCTTATCTAATCCAAACTCTATTATGTTAAAAATGTAAAGATATTTCTTGTATGTTGTAAAACATTCATGTGTGATTTAATGTGTCTGTTTAGATCCATTTCAATTTATATGATCATAATTTCCATTTTATCATTGATAAATAAATGGATTTGGGGTTTTCTCCTCTTTTAACATTTGATTCAAAAAAATTCTTTTAATACTACTAATAATGAGGGCTGACCATATATTCGTTTTGATACAAATTTTTTAGAACAACTTATTATATCCTAAAATATTATACTAGTGGTTTTTAGTACAACTAATAATGTTCTTAAAGTCATTTTAGTAGTTTATAAATAAAACATGAATCATCTAAATAATATCACCCATGAGTGTCAAAACAATTGTGGTGCAAGGACCGTTGTCATGTACTAGGTTAAATCGTGTCAGGACCAACTCACCTTGTTGGAGTTGTTACTTTGAGGTACATATGTTCCAGAGCCACATCCAGTTGTACTATCCAGGAAAGGATTTTATTACTTAGATAACCACATTATATTTATTCTCCAAAAATTTAGAGCATTGTTTTATATCAAAAAGGTGACACTATTGTTTTTTGGTAAATTTTTAAATTTTACTAAATATATGTTCAAAATTTTTAAATTAGATTGTGAATCATCTAAAACATATCCATCGACATTAACAAAAAAGGCATGTAATAAGGGATGAACAATCTAAATTATGGGAGTAAGAAGACATATGTGCAGTTAGCACACTTTTTCATCCAGTGTTCCATTTTTCATCCAACGTTTATTCCATGTTAATCCAATGTTAATATTTGGTTAATCATTAATTAATCATTATCTAACAATAGTTAATCATTAGTTAATCATTAATTAACCATTAGTTAATCATTAGTTAACCAATACATAATCAATATATAAGAATTATTTAATCATTAATTATCTATTACTTAATAATTACTTAACTATTAGTTAATAATTGGTTAATAATTATCTAAACATTAGTTAAGAATCAATTAATTATTTTTTAATCAATCCTTTATAATTCCTTAATCATTATTTAATCATTACATAATCATTCTTAAATTATCCTTTAATCATTCTTCAATCATTATTAAATTATTCTTTACTAATTACTTAATCATTGGTTAATCATTAGTTAATGATTATTTATTCATTACTTAATAATTACATAATCATTGTTTAATCACTCTTTAATCATTCCTTAATCTTTCCTTAATAATTCTTTAATAATTCTTTAATACATGCTTAATTATTACTTAATTGATATTTATTCATTAGTTAAACATTATTAAACAATTATTTAATCATTAGTAAATCATTATTTTTTAATTATTTAATCATCCCTTAATCATTAGATAACCATTAATTAATCATTATTTAATCATTATTTAATCATTACATATTCATTAGTTAATCACTGTTACTTTATTCATTCCTTATTCAATCTTTAATCGTTACAAAATCATAATTTAATCAATACATAATCATTAGTGAATCATTAATAAATAATTATTTAAACACTATAAAATCATTGGTTAAAATTTAATTAATCCTTAATTAATTATGACTTAATAATTATAAAATCAAATGAAATATCATTAGTGAATTATTTTTCTTAATCATTATATGTAATCATTCTTTAATCCTAAGTTATTGATTAGTTAATCTAAACATAATAATTAATAATAATAAATATTATTTATAAAATATATATAAATAATTAAACTACTTGATAAATAACACATTTTGAACTATCTAAAATCAAATCAATTAAATAAATAAATAACTTTAAATTAAATAACAAAAAATACCACTAAATGATGCTTTGTAAAAAAATAAAGACTTCTCTTATGTAATTGTAACCACCATGCATGAAGAAGGATTATTTTTGAGAGGGTGGGTGTGGAATGAAGATAGATGGGGTAAATTTGATGTTAGGGGGTTCCCATTTATAAGGGCTTAAAGGAAAGGAGACAGTACGGGGGGGATGCCTTTCATCTTCATGTTAGGCGAAAGGCGGAACACCCCTAGTTGCCTTTAAATTTTTTAGGCAAAACACGATCACCCATAGTCGCCTTTACCATGTCACCAATCCGGGGCAATGATGGGGGGGTCCGCCTTTTAAAAAATCAAAAATTCAGCATCACCCCTTCCACATTTCTGAAGGTACATTATTTTTTTAACCTATACACTTTAAAAAAATAAAAATAAAAAATGAATAAAAAAACTCATACTTTACACACAATTGGATATAAAAATATATAAACGAGTATATATATATATATATTTACTATTTTTAAAATATATATATATATACATATATTTATAACTATATATATGTAAAAATATGTAAAAAGAATTATATATTTATATATATAAATATAATTATTTATAACTAATTGTATTTATATATATTTATTTATAATTATACATAATTTTATATAACTACATTTATTAAAATAATTTTATATATTTATACATATTTATATGTATTGACAGTTACATGTTTATATATATATATTAATAGATATTTATATATTTGTGTATACATTTATATATAATTATAGAATATATTAACATATACATTAATACATACATACATGCATGAATGCAAACATACATATATACATACATATAAGTATAAATATAATTATATGTATAAACATAAATATATATAAATATACACACACAAATATAAATATATCTCTATATGTTTAAGAATATATTTTTATACTTAAATGTATTTATATATACTTATATATATTTTTATATATATTTATACATTGTTTTATATATCTAAATATAATTATATTTGTTCATACAAGTTTATAATTAAATGTATTTATATATATTTTATGTATATTACTAATTATATTTATTTATTTATTTATTTATATTTTTTATTTAATTATAATTATAATTGCATATAATCATATATATTTATTTACACATATTTAACTATATATATATATATTAATATAAATATGTGAAAGTTTGTTTAATAAAACATGGAGGACTTGGTAGAGTTATAAATGCTTTGTAGAATATTTAAAATGTAAGGGATTTAAACACAACAACCATCATATTTATGTTTCTTAATGGAGGGTGGGTCATGGTAGGTGGGTTGGGTGAGGTGGGTGAGGTGGTTTGGGTGGGATAAGTAATGGAAAATATTTTTTACAATTTTTAAATAAAAATGCCTACTAAGAATGAATCATGAAATTGAATACTGCAATGATAAAACCACCACTAATTTATTAGAGAAACAACTATTTGTGATAGTTTCTAGATAACATCATAAATCATTTATCAACGGTTTAACCCACTACTAAAATCCAAAACACCACTGCTAAAAGGTGTTTTCGTGTAGTGCTATTGTGTCACCATGAGATATGATAGTATTATTCTCTATGAATATTGATGGTATATTTAGACCATGACATGATTATTGATATCTAAATAAGGTAGTAATGAATAAACTTTATCCGTTGTTAAAGATAGATAATCTCTTTGACAATGTGAGAGGTGAAAACTAGATTTCAATGATCGATTTAGAGTTTAAATACCATCAATTATGTATTATATTTGAGGATATTTCTACAATATATTTTTAATAAAAGAATATGTATTATGAGTATGAGGTGATGTTGTTCAACTTATTTAATGTTCAAGAAATATTTTTTTTATTATTTCATAATATATTTTAACCATATACTGATGATTTTTATGGTTTTTATTAATGATATATTGGTGTGCTCAAGTTAGATGGTGGATTATTTAGAGAATCCAAACCCCATTATCTCCAAGATATTTTCACGATTCTTTAAAAAAATGGATGGTCTATCATGGATCTCATAAATTCATAATCCCACATTCATTGTGGGACTCTCTAAAGATAATTCATCCACAAGGAATCTAATGATTAAGCCTCACCTTTTAATTGTAAGGAATTTATCTATAGACTTAGTGACACTTCCTTTCTAATAAAACTACTATTATAATCTCATGAGTTCATTGTAAATTCTTGTAACACTAGGATATGAGGTCAATCTAGGAATTATAGAACTTATTTATCCCCTCCATTTGAGGTTTGGTTATCACTACTACTTGTCTTTAAAAGAGATTTTCATGCTTACCACCTTTGGAAAATCCCTCAATAACCTCACTCATGAATTAATAATGGCATTAGATATTGAAATTAGTCTCTCCCATATAACATTATTTGATAAAAAATTCAAAGTCTCCCTTCTGAAACTCGAATGCAAAACATTAACCTCATTTTCCATATTTGGGTACATGGATTCCAATAACTCTATCTTCAATTTAGGCTATAATAATCATTGTAACAAGGAGAAAAATAACATTTACCTAACTATAGCACCAAGATTAAGGTTTATATAACCTGAACAACCATATTCCATAATATAGGCACAAAATATTTTGATATTATAATAATCCTTATCATAATAAGAATTATTTGTCATTAACTACCATTCAATAATGGATTAAATAAATAGAATATATTGATCCCAAAGGATATAAAGAATTATTATCAATTATCATTCTCACTAATAATTCATCCTACATTGGGGAAATCATACAAATGATCCCCAAATCACATCACAAAAGAGAAAACCCATTTATATTAATTTACTACATGTCGTCTCATCAAAAACATTACACCGATCGTTGAATTTTCTCTACTAACTCAAAAATTCCACTAATACAGTGTGGTTATCACCTAAATTCTCACACCTATCCATAGATAAAATATAAAATTACTGAAATAATCTATCCATTTTAATTATCTTTATATAATCTTTTACTATATGAATAAAAAACATTTTGTTGGGAACCCATACCACCACATCTAAATTGGGTGACTGTAACACCCATAGATTTTATTAGAATTATTCTTTTTAATTTCATTGATTTCTTGTCTTGTACGATACACCAAAATTAGCTTGCACTATACGCAACACCATATTAACTTGCAGTATACGCAACACTATTCTTGGCTCGTGTTACACACAATTTCAAGTTCATTTTGAAAAAATTATTTTACGCAACATTAAGTATATATTTTTTTAATGTATAAATGAAATAAGTTTTGAATTATGTTATATGAAACACCAAAGGGAGATTTCACTACACGCAACCCTGACCTGGCTTGCATTACACGCAATCACGACCTTCCTCGATAGCGTGTGTTGTACGCAATACCGGGTTTCACTAAACAATGGTATATGGTTATAATATTATCACGATATAGCTGTTATGAATATTATTAACTAAATTTTTAATTTTATAACATTAGTATTCATCTTACTCATTTTATAGAACATGGTATGAGAATAAAATAAATTTTTCGGGTAAAATAAGTATGTTTCAAAAAATGTAGTTTTGTCTCCTTTGGATGGCGCACCCACATTAAATATAGTTTTTTACAAGATTATAAGTTCAATTTTACAAAATAAAATAATTCATTTGAATCAGGATACAAAATTTTACCTTGGATAAATTTTTCATATTATTCTGATAACATTCACGTTTTAATGAATAGTACAAACACGCTATATTTTAATTAAAAACAACTTTTTTCATCGTAATAATTTATGTGGTTTAATTATAATATTGAATGGTTTTAAATTATAAATAGAATATATTTTTACCATTTAATATAAGGTATTTCATTATCATTGATTTTACATTGAATTCATAGGTTAAATCAATTCAATCTTTTGCAGTGTTTGAAACAAAAATATGTTTTCTTTCGACAACAGGATTAATTTTAATTTAATTTCTGCAACTTCTGTGGATTGAATTTGGAAAAATGGATTCCATATTTTGAATCATTGGGTCCAAATTATATTAATAGACTACTTTTTATTTTTGGGCATTATGAATAGTAACTACGGTAAATTTTATTTACCATAGTAAAAGGTAAATCGGGTAATTAAGGGTAAATATAATATTATAAAATTACCTTAACACTTGTATTAATACAATTTTATGATTATATTTCGTTCTAAGTCATATTTGGGTCGAAATGGAATCCATTAGAACCCACTTGGAGGTGATTAAGACCTTTAATTTATTTTATTTAAAGGAAAGTGAAATATGTCTCACTCAAACATTAATAATTAAAGTATTTTTAATATAATGTTATACAAAATATAAATTCTGTTATGAATACTCATTTGAAATATAAAATGTTTTTGTTTATCATGGTAATTTATTTGTAATTTTCAAGAGTTATTTAATTACCTTATTAACTATTACATTAATGATGCAGAAATTACTTATTTAGTAAAACAAATATTGTTTTTATTGAAATAGTAATACATATTAAAGGGCTCACAAAGCTGACCGAAACATATTTTTAGTGTATATATACACAATAATCATCAAATGAACAAATATATGACCGCTTGGAGTCTTATAAATGTGATTATGACACTTATATTATTTTATTTTATATGATGTCAAAGTTGTCACCTCCATAATTTAATAAATATAACATTTTGAAATTTGAGTGTTTTAGAAGATAAATTTGACTAAATGTATTCGTATGAAATATATAAGATTTATCTTCATCCTAGTATTTTATTTTTAATTTTTAACCAGGAAATAAGTATATTTAATAATTATACAAAAATGTTGTAGTAATTATTTTATTAAGAGAAATATCAAATAAATTGTTTTATAAATAGTAAAATAAATATTATATGAACTATTTAATGTGAACCACTAATTTTCTAGAGTACTATGATATGTTATAAACCTATTAAATATTTTAGTTCGAATATATCCTCTGTGGGGATTTTATTTAAATTCAAATAAATGAAAACTGTCAAAATTGACAGTATTGTAATTTTATAAAAATAACATATTATTAAATTGTTTAAAAATCACAAAAATATTTAAAAATTATAAATTGAAATTTATATAGTATAAAATGTCATAAAGTATCTAATTATGGATAATTCACAGAACATAAGTAATTATTTATAAAAATTAAAAATTTAGAATCTTATTACCACAAATAAAATTTAATAGACTAAATAAGGATAAATCAAGTTGATAATGTTTAAAATAAATTCCCTACATGTCTAAATTGTATTTTTTGATGATATTAAAACCCTATCGCATCTAATATTAGAATATGAGTCATTTTTGGAGGTTTTTAAGTGGGTTTAGATTTATTATAAATTAATAATTTTAAGATTTCCAAAGGTGCCCCTCTCATCCCTTATAAAAAGGGAACCCCTTCCCACTTCTCTTCACACCCTTTTGAGCCTTGAAGCTCGGCCAAACCCTGACAATTCCTCTTTTCAACCTCTATAGTTCTATTATATAGGTTCTGGTCTTCTCAAAAGACAAACCCTAGTGCCCTAAGAAGATGTTTAAAGAGGATGCGTCGAAGAAGAGATAATATCTTCTACCGATTCTTTCAAGCTTATTTCTTCTTCAAATTATTATTATTTAGTTAATTCATTATAAAGTAATAACATAAGTATCACTAATATACTAATATGTTATTAAAAATATGAAACAACCCCATTTCACCTTCTATCCATCCTACGGAAAACAAAATCACCGTGCGTGCGTACGTACGGAATACCGTCTCCACGCCGTGGTGTAATCTGTTTTTCCAACACCATCTTACTTAGATGGGTATAATGGTTTAAATAATAACTATACATAGTTATTATAACATCATACTGATTCTGATATATTTTATCATCCACTGCAATTCAATTCAGTAATTATGGGAACGATATCATCGCTCGTGCGTACGTACGGACTACCGTCTCCACGACGCGATGAGATTCATTCTCCATGTTAACCATTCAAGAATGATTATAAAGTATATATAAGAAATAATAATGAAATATATAAAATTTTAAAGCTACTCTATTTTTTTATATATATATATATATGTCATCTACATACTTCTTTTCAAGTCAATAAGGAAAGGAAAACAGCGTTCATGCGTACGTACGTCCTACCGTCTCCATGAACGGTGTGTTTCATTTCATTTATCTATCTATTATATATATATATACTGAATATATATGATATATAAATAATGTTTTACATTTTGAAAGTAATTAAATCATGATATAATTAATAATAATATCAAGAACAACAAGTCCAAACACGTACGATAAATGAAACGATTGTACCCAAAACGCTACTTTAACATGGAATTCACAAATGAACGGGTAATATAAATATCTAAGTGAACCATATATGATATAATAACAATTAATATGATTTTTTAATAACTCAATGAAATTATTTAAATCATTATACTGGAGGTTCAGATACATACGAAGCATATCAGACATAAGGTAAGGGATAACTATTCGAATCTCGTTCTTATCCGAGATTGTTTATTCGTAAGTATTTACTGGGGTTATTGTTATCATCCATGTCCATGTTTCCTAAAAATGGTTTCATGTATTTTTATAGTCCTTTTTAACCATTTTTGACTTTTACTACATGGTATGTAAGGAATCTTTCTTTTTTTACCATACGAGGTACTTTTTGACTTTTCCGAAAAAAGTACGAGGAGAATGTTATTTTTAACTTATACGGTGTGAACGGATTTTTACGGATTCATAACGCCTCATTTTCATGAAGCTTCCTATACAATATTGAATGATTATTTTCAAAAAACCGTTTTCATTTAAAATTGCATGGCATTTTTTGAAAATAAAATGATTTTTAAGAAGAAACGATATTTTCCTCAAGAATTCATTTAAAGTGTTTTATCAAAACCATTTTCCATCTAAGATGACATTATTTCATATGTGTATGTTTGAAGTATAATGTCTCTATGATTTACATGGTTTCACTTTTCTTATGATGAAATGATATCTATTTTTTTATATATGGATTATGTTATGATGGGATGATGTTTATGAAACACATTTTTATTCTTTGGGTTATGACGAATGATTTACGTGTATGTTGTGGCACAAGTAAGAATGATGTCATTATGAGATGGGTGGGACCTATATCTCCCTCTAATGCATTGGGTAAAGATTTATATCTCATGAGATAGACATGGATGGAATGGTAAGTTAAACTGGTTTAGTAATAGAGGACCGGAATGAGGAGTGAACTCGATTCAAAAAGGGACTTTGTCCACTAAGATGGTCTTGGTAGCAATGACTTGGAAATTATAGAAATCATAACATGTGCTGAATGGTTTCCACAATTACATGTGTTATTCCAATGCTATTTTATCATGATTTTGTTTCCATTATGATACATGGCTTACGTACTTCCAAGATTTATGTCTTTTCTCAAGTTTTTGATGTTTAAACATTATGTTCATGTTTTTAAGTTCAATGGTATATGGTTTGTTTTATTTTCTCCATGCTTACCCTTACTGAGCATTTGAGCTCACCCTTTAAATGTTTTTATTTCCCCAGGATTTCATGAAAGGTTTTAGGTAAGAAAACAAAATGGGAAGATCTTTATTGGAGTTTTTGAAGATCTTTCACCAAGATTAGAAGATTATATTACGAGTTTCCAAAGACACTAAACTATTACGATCATTGAGTTTTGGTTTTTGTTATGTATTAAGTATTATGAAAAAGTAATGTATTGTCCATGTACGTCAAGCTTTGGTCCTCTACAGTGGGTATCAGAGGGAAGTTTTAGTCAACCTTTGTAAATTAGGGTGCGAGAACTTTAGTGAGATCCCTAGAGATATTTCTAAGGTATGTCTAGGGATGTCCCTAAGGTTAAGTATAAGTACAAGTTATAGTACGAGAATTACGGTAACGATATTAGAATTAAACCTAATATGTTAGATGACGAAGGTACTCCCCCTTGATTATGTTATTTTCCTTGTATGATTTTTCCCTCTCACAGAATTCTTTTTGTGTTTTAGTCAATGGAGGGAACCAGAAGGAATTCGGTTAACATTGAATCCAATGGACAAATTGGTGACTATGAGCAACAAAATTGCGTAATGCCTAGAGAGAAAGATATTGTGATTATGCTGAATCAGTCATCGCGATATATGATTAACAAGGTGAAATTTAGTGGTATTCCTAATTCATCAAATAGGAGGAAGATATAATTTTATGAATTTTCACATGTTGAGGAGTATAAAGAATGGAAGATTGAGATTTCTAAAGAAGGGAAGGAGAACCTTGATGAATACATCAAATGGAGGGGAAGATGTTATCTGTGTGGAGAGAAGGGTCATAGAGGGACCGATTGTTATGGAGTTCAATTTCTTATCTGTGGAGAACATGGGCATTACCCAACTCAATGCCCTGACCTAAGATGTTACTTCTAAATCAAGGATGCACTTATTCCATGACAATCACGGAAGAGGATGGATTGAAGTGTTTATGTATTTTTATTAAAGAATAATGTTGTTGAGGTACTTTTATGGTATATTGGAATATCTATGTATTGGTCAATTGTGGTTTTCAATAAGAATATGGTACCGGTAACCATGAAAAGTGACTGAAATATTTTTGTAAAGCAGATGATATGTGCATAATGAATGGATAAGGAGAAAACAATATGTTTTATAGTACTAATGAGATCATGAATGATGTAAGGACAAATTGATACCATGGTTTGAGTATATCGAAATTTTGGGATTTTGGTATGTGGAAAGAGTTAACTTTTGATAGCATACATGTTTTCAGTAAGGTTCAATGGGTATTAATTTTTCCCAAGAATACAAGATTAAGGTATTCACATGTTTGGAATGCAATCAAAAAGATATACCTTGTGATATATGAGGGATAAATGATGGTATTCACGTGCTTGTTATATGACCTTTTTAGTAATCATTCTCTTTATTCTATAAGATTAGACAAAAGTATTTTCAAAAAGCCTAAAGGATGGAATGGATTAATTTGTTCATCAGATAGTATTGTTTATGGATAGAGATTTTTGATATTATGATAGTATAGTTTTAGAAAAAAAGGGCAACCTGCAGGACGGGCGACAACCTGTCGCGTCGGACAAGGTTGCGGGAATCGAACCCACAACCGATGTGCGACATGCCTTCATCACCTACCACTGGCCTGCAGGAAGTCCCTAGTTTGTAGAAATTAGTTTTATTTTATTACATGGTATGATAGATGAATTATAAGTCTATTTTTGGAACCATGTATGATTAACCTCACCATAGATGGACTTATGCATATATAATATCTTATACTCACCTTTTATTATGATAGAGACAGATGGAATGACCTATCATTCTATCACGTGATCTTATAATACTTCATGAATTTAAAATTCAACTTCATATCTTTAAATAAGAGATGAAGAGGAAATTGTTAATGGAATGACCAATGATGATTTTACACTGAAATCAAGTAATTATTTATCCTTATACAAAAAATCCTCAACAATAGGGAAATGATCTTGAAAACCAAAAATGTTGTCCTGGTACTCTCATATCTGATGAATCTGATGGTACCTTAGATCATCACAAATTTATGGCTTTGTGATTGTTGGATTTTTCATAGCCATGTTCTCTACCACTCTCCATCAGAACATGATGGTTAGATTTCTCTTCCATATCCATATTTTTCACCTATGTTCTCCTATGTGGAAACCCAGTGATTAGTTAATTTGGGTAACCATTACATTTCATAATTTAATTTTTAAAGTTATGTTTTGGTATTCCTTTTTACGATGTGGGTTTTTATTAATGAAACTTTCAAGTAGTAAACCATTTATAACCCCGACGAATTTTGAGGCCGAAATTCATTTTAAGGGGGGTCGAATGTAACACCCCAAGATTTTATGAGAGTTATTCTTTTTAATTTCATTGATGTATTCTGTTGTACGCTATACCAAAATTAGCTTGCACTATACGCAACACCATATTAGCATTCAGTATACGCAAAACTATTCTATGATTATGTTACACACAATTTCAAGTTCGTTTTGTAGAAATTATTCTATGAAACATTAATTATAGATTTTGTTTAATGTATAAATGAAATAAGATTTGAATTATTTTATACGCAACACAAAAGGGATATTTCACTACATGAAACCCTGACCTAGCTTGCATTACACGCAATCACGACCTTCCTCGATAGCGTGTGTTGTACGCAATACCGGGTTTCACAAAACAACGATATATGGTTATAATATTATCACGAAATTGATGTTATGAATAGTATTAGATACATTTTTAATTTTATAACATTATTATTCGTCTTACTCATTTTCTAGAACATGGTATGAGAATAAAATAAATTTTTCGGGTAAAATAAGTATGTTTCAAATAATGCAGTTTTGCCGCCTTTTGATGGTGCACCCACATTAAATCAAGTTTTTGACATGTTTATAAGTTAAATTTTAAAAAATAAAATTATTCTTTGGAATCAGGATATAATATTTTACCTTGGATAAATTTTTCATATTATTCTGATAACTTTCACATTTTAATGAATAGTAAAAACACGCTATATTTTAATTAAAAATAATTTTTCTCATCGTAATAATTTATGTGGTTAAATTAAAATATTGAATGGTTTTAAAGTATAAATAGAATATATTTTTACCATTTAATATTATGTATGTTATTAGCATTGATTTTACATTGAATTCATAGGTTAAATCAATTCAATCTTTTGCAATGTTTCAAACAAAAACCCGTTTTCTTTCAACAATGAGATTAATTTTAATTTAATTTATACAACATCAGTGTATTGAATTTGTAAAAATGGATTCCATATTTGGAATCAGTGGGTCCAAATTATATTAATAGATTACTTTTTATTTTTGGGCATCATGAATAGTAACTACGGTAAATTTTATTTACCATAGTAAATGGTAAATCGGGTAATTAAGGGTAAATATAATATTATAAAATTACCCTAACACTTGTCTTAATACAATTGGATGATTATATTTCTTCCTATGTAATATTTGGGTCGAAATGGAATCCATTAGAACCCACTTAGAGGTGATTAAGACCTTCAGTTTATTTTATTTAAAGGAAAGTGAAATATGTCTCACTCAAACTTTAATAATTAAAGTATATTTAATATAAAGTTATACAGAATATAAATTTATTTATGAATACTCATTTGAAAGCTAAAATGTTTTATTTATCATGGTAATTTATTTGTAATTTTTAAGATTTATTTAATTACCTTATATGCTTATACATTAATGATATAGAAATTATTTATTTAGTAAGAAAATCAATAATATTGTTTTTATTGAAATATTAATACATATTAAAGGGCTCACAAACCTGAATAAAACTTATTTTTAGTGTATATATATACCATAATAATCCAATGACCAAATATATGACCGTTTGGAGTCTCATAAAAGTGATTATGACCCTTATATTATTTTATTGTATATGATGTCAAGGTTGTCACATTCATAATTTAATAAATATAACATTTTGAAATTTGGGTGTTTTAGAAGATAAATCCAACTAAATGTATTATTATGAAATATATAAGATATATATTCATACTAGTATTTTATTTTTAATTTTTATACAAAAAATAAGTATATTCAATAATTTTAAAAAAATGTTGTTGTAATTATTTTATTAAGAGAAATATCAAATAAATGGTTTTAAAAATAGTAAAATAAATATTATATTAACTATTTAATGTGAACCGATAATTTTCTAGAGTACTATGACATTTTAGGAACCTATTAAATATTTTAGTTTTAATATATCCTCTGTATGGATTTTATTTAAATTCAAATAAATGAATAGTTTCAAAATGGACACTATTGTTATTTTATAAAAAAAATATTATTAAATTGTTTAAAAATCACAAAAATATTTAAAAAAATTCGATTGAAATTTATATAGTCTAAAATGTCATAAATTATCTAATTATAGATAATTCACAGTATATAAGTAATTATTTATAACAATTAAAAATTTATAATCTTATTACCACAAATAACATTTAATAGATTAAATAAGGATAAATCAATTTGATAATGTTTAAAATAAATTCCCTACATGTATAAATTTTATTGGTTGATGAGATTACAACCCTATATCATCTAATATTAGAATATGAGTAATTTTTTGAGGTTTTTAAGTGGTCTTATATTTATTATAAATTAATAATTTTATGATTTCCAAAGGTTCCCCTCTCCTCCCTTATAAAAAGGGAACCCCTTCCCACTTTTCTTCACACCCTTTTGAGCCTTGAAGCTCGGAAAAAACCCTTCCAATTTCTCTTCTAAATCTATCTAGTTATATCATATAGGTTATGGTCTTCTCAAACGACCAACCCAAGTTCCCTAAGAAGATGTTTAAAGGAGGTGCGTCGAAGAAGAGGTAATCTCTTCTAACGATTCTTTCAAACTAATTTCTTTTTCAACTTCTTCTTCTTTAGTTATTTCATTATAAAGTAATAACATAAGAATCAATAATATACAGATATGTTATTATAAATATGAAACAACCCCATTTCACCTTCTATCCATCCTATGAAAAATGAAATCACCACGTGTGCGTACGTACAGAATACCGTCTCCACGCCGTGGTGTAATCTGTTTTTCCAACACCACCTTACTTGGATGGGTATAATTGTGTAAAGAATAAATATACATAGTTATTATAAAATCATACTGATTCTGATATATTGTATTATCCACTCCAATTCAATTCAATAATTATGGGAATGATATCATAGCTCATGCGTACGTACGGACTATCGTCTCCACGAGGAGATGAGATTCATTCTCCAAGTTAACCATTAAAGAATGATTATAAAGTGTATATATAAGAACTAATAATGAAATATATGACATTATAAAGATACTGAATTTATATATATATATATATATATATGTCATCTACTTACTTCCATTCAAGTCAATAAGGAAAGGAAAACAGCGTTCATGCGTACGTACGACCTACCGTTTCCATGAACGGTGTGTTTTATTTCATTTATCTATCGATTATATATATATATATATTGAATATATATGATATATAAATCATGTTTTAAATTTTTGAAGTAAGTAAATCATGATATAATTAATGATAATATCAAGAACAACAAGTCTAAACACGTACGATAAATGAAACGATTTTACCCCAAACGCAACTTTAACATGGAATTGACAAATGAACGGGTAATATAAATACCTAAGTGAACCATATATGATATAATTAAAATTAATATGATTCTTTAATAACTAAATGACATTATATAAATAATTATATAGGAGGTTCGAATACATATGAAGCATATCGGACATAACGTAAGGGATAACTATTCCAATCTCGTTCTTATCCGAGATTGTTAATTCGTAAGTATTTACTGGGGTTATTGTTATCATCAATTCCCATGTTTCCTAAAAATTGTTTCATGTATTTCTATAGTCCTTTTTGACCATTTTTTACTTTTACTGCATGGTATGTAAGGAATCATTCTTTTTTTACCATACAAGATACTTTTTGACTTTTCCGAAAAAAGTACGACTAGAATGTTATTTTAAACTTATACGGTATGAACGGATTTTTACAGTTTCAAAACATCTAATTTTCATGAATCTTCCTATACAAGATTGATTGATTATTATAAACAAAACCCTTACCTTTTAATTCTGCATGACATTTTTTGAAAAGAAAATGTTTTTCAAGAAGAAAGGATATTTTCCTCAAGAATTCATTTGAAATGTTTTATCAAAACCATTTTCCATCTAAGATGATATTATTTCATATGTGTATGTTTGAAGTATAATGTCTCTATGATTTACACGGTTTCACTTTTCTTATGATGAAATGATATCCATTTTTTTATATATGGATTATGTTACGATGGGATGATGTTTATGAAACCCATTTTATTCTTTGGGTTATGATGAATGATTTATGTTTATGTTGTGGCACAAGTAATAATGATTTCATTATGAGATGGGTGTGACCTATATCTCCCTCCAATTAATTGGGTAAAGATTTATATCTCATGATATAGACATGGATGGAACAGTATGTTAAACCGGTTCAGTAATACAGGATTGGAACGAGGAGTGAACTCAATTCAGAAAGGGACTTTGTCCACTAAGATGGTCTTGGCAGCAATACCTTGGCTACTATGGAAATCATAACATGTGTTGAATGGTTTCCACAATTACATCTTTTATTACCATTCTATTTTATCTAAATTTATGTTCAATTATGATACATGCCTTACGTACTTCAAAGATTTATGTCTTTGCTCAAGATTTTGATCTTTAAACATTATGTTCATGTTTTTAAGTTCAATGGTATATGGTTTGTTTTATTTTCTCCATGCTTACACTTACTGAGAATTTCAGCTCACCCTTTATATGTTTTATTTTCCCTAGGATTTCACGAATCGTTTTAGGTAAGAAAACAAAATGGGAAGATCTGTATGGAAGTTGTTGAAGATCTTTTACCAAGATTAGAAGATTATATTCCGAGTTTCTAAAGACACTAAAATATTAGGATCCTTGAGTTTTATTTTTTTATGTATTAAATATTCCACAAAAGTAATGTATTTTCCATGTACGTAAAGCTTTGGGCCTCTACAGTTGGTATCCGAGGGATGTTTTATTCAACCTTTGGAAACTAGGATGCAAAAAACCTTAGTTAGATCCCTAGAGATATTTCTAAGGTATGTCTAGGGATGTCTCTAAGGTTAAGTATAAGTATAGGTTATAGTCCTAGAATTACGGTAACGATATTAGAATTAAACTTAATATGTTAGATGTCGAAGGTACTCTCCCTTGATTATGTTATTTTCCTTGTATGATTTTTTCCTCTCACATAATTTTATTTTTGAGTTTTAGTCAATGGAGGGAACCAGAAAGAATTCGGTTAACATTGAATCGAATGGACAAATTGGTGAATATGAGCAATGAAATTGCGTAATGCCTGGAGATAAACATATTGTGATTATTCAGAATCAGTAATCGCGATATATTATTAACAAGGTGAAATTTAGTGGTATTCCTAATTCATCAAATAATAGGAAGATAGAATTTTATGCATGTTCGCATGTTGAGGGGCATAAAGAATGGAAGATTGAGATTTCTAAATAAGGGAAGAAGATCCTTGTTGAATACATCAAATAGAGGGGAAAATGTTATCTATGTGGAGAGAAGGGTCATAGAGTGACCGATTGTTATAGTGTTCAATGTCTTATCTGTGCAGAACATGGGCATTACCCAACTCAATGCCCTGACCTAAGAGGTTACTTCTAAATCACGGATGGACTTATTCCATGATAATCATTGAAGAGGATGGATTGAAGTGTTTATGTGTTTGTATTAAAGAATAATGTTGTTGAGGTACTTTTATTGTATATTAAAATATCTATATATTGGACAATTGTGGTTTTCAAAAAGAATATGGTACTTCTTACCATGAAAAGTGACTGAAATATTTTTGGAAAGCAGATGATATGCGCATAATGAATGGATAAGGAGAGAATAATATGTTTGATAGTATTCATGATCCCATGACTGATATAAGGACAAAGTGAAACCATTGCTTGAGTATATCGAAATTTTGGGATTTTGGTATATGGAACGAGTTAACTTTTGACAGCATCCATGTTTTCAGTAAGGTTCAAGGGGTATTCATTTTTTCTGAGAATACAAGATTATGGTATTCACATGTTTGGAATGTGATCAAAAAGGTATATCTTGTGATATATGAGGGATAAATGATGGTATTCACGTACTTGTTATATGACCTTTTTAGTAATAATTCTCTTTATACTATAAGATTAGACAGAAGTATTTTCAAAAATCCTAAAGGATGGAATGGATTAAGTTGGACATCAGATAGTATTTTTTAAGGATAGAGATTTTTGATATTAAGATAGTATAGTTTTAGAAAAAAAGGAAAACATGTAGGACGGGTGACAACCCATCGCGTCGAATAGTGTTACGGGAATCGAACCCACAACCGAAGTGTGATAGGCCTTCATCACCTACCACTGGCCTGCAGGAAGTTCCCGGTTTGTAAAAATTAGTTTTATTTTATTACGTGGTATGATAGATGAAGTATAAGTCCATTTTTGTAACCATGTATGATTAACCTCACCATAGATGGACTTATGTATATTTAATATCTTAAACTCACCTTATATTGTGATAGAGAAAGGTGGAATGACCTATCATTCTATTGCGTGATCTTATAATACTTCAAGAATTTCAAATTCAACTTCACATCTTTAAATAAGAGATGAAGAAGAAATCGTTCATGGAATGACCAATGATGATTTTACACTGAAATCAAGTAAGTATTTATCCTTACACAAAGAGTCATCAACATTAGGTAAATGATCTTGAAAACCAAAAATTTTGACCTAATACTCTCACATCTGATGAATCTGATGGTACCTTAGATCATCACAATTTTATGGCTTTGTGATTGTTGGATTTTTCATAGCCATGTTATCTACCACTCTCCATCAGAACATGATGGTTAGATTTCTCTTCCCTATCCATATTTTTCACATATGTTCTCCTATGTGGAAACCCAATGATTAGTTACTTTGGGTAACCATTACATTTCATAATTTTGTTTTTAAAGGTATGTTTTGGTATTCCTTTTTACGATGTGGGTTTCTATTAATGAAACTTTCAAGTAGTAAACCATTTATAACCTCGACGAATTTCGAAAGCAAAATTCATTTTAAGGGGGGTAGAATGTAACACCCCGAGATTTTATGAGAATTATTCTTTTTAATTTCATTAATTTATTCTGTTGTATGCTACACCAAAATTATCTTTCACTATACGCAACACTGTATTAGCTTGAAATATATGCAACACTATTATTGGCTCGTGTTACACACAATTTCAAGATTGATTTGTAGGATTTATTCTACGCAAAATTAAGTATAGATTTTTTTAATGTATAAATTAAATATGATTTGAATTATGTTATATGAAACACCAAATGGAGATTGCACTACATGCAACCCTGACCTGGCTTTCATTACACACAATTGTGACCTTCCTCGATAGCATGTGTTCTACGCAATACCGGGTTTCACTAAACAACGATATATGGTTATAATATTATCACGAAATAGCCATTATGAATAGTATTAACTACATTTTGAATTTTATAACATTATTATTCATCTTACTCATTTTATAGAACATGTTATGAGAATAAAATAAATGTTTTGAGTAAAATAAGTATGTTTCAAAAAATGCAGTTTTGCCGCCTTTTGATGGTGCACCAACATTAAATCTAGTTTTTGACATGTTTATAAGATCAATTTTACAAAATAAAATTATTCTTTGGAATCAGGATATAAAATTTTACCTTGGATAAATTTTTCATATTATTTTGATAACTTTTATATTTTAATGAATAGTAAAAACATGCTATATTTTAATTAAAAATAACTTTTTTCATCGTAATAATTTATTTGGTTAAATTATAATATTTAATGGTTTTAAAGTATAAATAGAATATATTTTTACCATTTAATATAATTTATGTCATTATCATTGAATTTACATTGAATTCATAGGTTAAATCAATTCAATCTTTTGCAATGTTTTAAACAAAAACCTGTTTTCTTTTGAAAATGGGATTAATTTTAATTTAGTTTCTGCAACTTTTGTGTATTGAATTTTGAAAAATGGATTCAATATTTGGATTCATTGGGTCCAAATTATATTAATAGACTACTTTTTATTTTTGGGCATTATAAATAGTAACTACGGTAAATTTTATTTTCCATAGTAAAAGGTAAATCGGGTAATTAAGGGTAAATATAATATTATAAAATTACCCTAACACTTTTCTTAATACAATTGGATGATTATATTTCTTCCTATGTAATATTTGGGTAGAAATGGAATCCATTAGAACCCACTTAGAGGTGATTAAGACCTTCAGTTTATTTTATTTAAAGGAAAGTGAAATATGTCTCACTCAAACTTTAATAATTAAAGTATTTCTAATATAAAGTTATATAGAATATAAATTCCTTTATGAATACTCATTTTAAATCTAAAATGTTTTTCTTTATCATGGTGATTTATTTATAATTTTTAAGAATTATTTAATTACCTTATTAGCTTATACATTAATGATGCAGAAATTATTTATTTAGTAAAAAAATCAATAATATTGTTTTTATTGAAATCGTAATACATATTAAAAGGCTCAAAAACCTGACCAAAACTTATTTTTAGTGTGTATATACACCATAAGAATCCAATTACAGAATATATGACCGTTTTGATCCTTATAAAAGTGATTATGACACTTATATTATTTTATTTAATATGATGTCAAAGTTGTCACCTTCATAATTTAATAAATATAACATTTTGAAATTTGGGTGTTTTAGAAGTTAAATCCGACTAAATGTATTACTATAAATGATATAATATTTATATTCATCCTAGTATTTTATTTTTAATTTTTATACAACAAATAAGTATATTTAATAATTATACAAAAATCGTGTAGTAATTATTTTATTAAGAGAAATATCAAATAAATGGTTTTTAAAATAGTAAAATAAATATTATATGAACTATTTAATGTGAACCACTAATTTTATAGAGCACTATTACATGTTAGTAACCTATTAAATATTTAATTTTGAATATATCCTCTGTGTGGATTTTATTTAAATTCAAATAAATGAATAGTGTCAAAATTGACACTATTGTTATTTTATAAAAATAACATATTATTAAATTGCTTAAAAATAAAAACAAATGTTTAAAAATTATAAATTGAAATTTATATAGTCTAAAATATCATAGAGTATCTAATTATGTATAAATCACCACCCATAAGTAATTATTTATCACAATTAAAAATTTAGAATCTTATTACCACAAATAAAATTTAATAGATTAAATAAGGATAAATCAAGTTGATAACGTTTAAAATAAATTCATCTATAGGTCTAAATTTTATTTTTTGATGCGATTACAACCCTATATCATATAATATTCGAATATGAGTCATTTTTGGAGGTTTTTAAGTGGGGTTATATTTATTGTAAATTAATAATTTTAAGATTTCCAAATGTGCCCCTCTCATCCCTTATAAAAAGGGAACCCCTTCCCACTTATCTTAACACGATTTTTAGCCTTGAAGCTTGGACAAACCCTACCAATTCCTCTTCTAAACCTCTCTATTTATATCATATATGTTTTGGTCTTCTCAAAAGACCAACCCTAGTCCCCTAAGAAGATGTTTAAAGGAGGTGCGTCGAAGAAGAGGTAATCTCTTCTACCGATTCTTTCAGGTTTCTTTCTTCTTCAACTTCTTCTTAATTAGTTGTTTCATTATATAGAAATAACATAGGTATCACTAATATACTGATATGTTATTATAAATATGAAACAACCCCATTTATCCTTTTATCCATCCTACGGAAAATGAAATCACCGCGTGTACGTACGTACGGAATACCGTCTCCATGTCGTGGTGTAATCTGTTTTTCCAACACCACCTAACTTGGATGGGTATAATGGTGTAAATAATAACTATACATAGTTATTATAACATCATACTTATTCTGATATATTGTATAATCCACTCCAATTCAATTCAATAATTATGGGAATGATATCATCGCTCGTGCGTACGTACGGACTACCGTCTCCATGACGCGATGAGATTCATTCTCCATGTTAACCATTCAAGAATGATTATAAAGTATATATAAGCAATAATAATGAAATATATGAAATTATAAAGCTACTGGATTTATGTATATATATATATATATATTTCATCTACTTACTTCCATTCACGTCAATAAGGAAAGAAAAACAGCGTTCATGCGTACGTACGACCTACCGTCTCCATGAACGGTGTGTTTCATTTCATTTATCTATCTATTATATATATATATATACTGAATATATATGATATATAAATCATGTTTTAAATTTTTGAAGTAAGTAAATCATGATATAAGTAATAATAATATCAAGAACAACAAGTCCAAACACGTACGATAAATGAAACCATTTTACCCAAAACGCTACTTTAACATGGAATTGACAAATGAATGGGTAATATAAATACATAATTGAACCATATATGATATAATAACAATTAATATGATTCTTTAATAAATGAATGTCATTATTTAAATCATTATACAGGAGGTTCGGATACATAGGAAGCATATCAGACATAAGGTAAGGGATAACTATTCCACTCTCATTCTAATCTGAGATTGTTTATTCGTAAGTATTTACTGGGGTTATTCTTATCATCCATGTCCATGTTTCCTAAAAATTGTTTCTTGTAGTTTTATAGTCCCTTTTAACCATTTTTTACTTTTACTACATGGTATGTAGGAATCTTTCTTTTTTGCCATATGAGGTACTTTTTGACTTTTCCTACAAAAGTACAAGGAGATTGTTATTTTTAACTTATACGGCATGAAAATATTTTTACAGTTTCATAACGCCTCATTATCATGAATCTTCCTATACCATATTGAATGATTATTTTCAAAAAAAACCTTTTTCTTTTAAAACTGCATGGCATTTTGTGAAAGGAAAATGATTTTTAAGAGGAAAGGATATTTTCCTCAAGAATTCATTTCAAGTGTTTTATCAAAACTATTTTCCATCTAAGATGACATTATTTCATATGTGTATGTTTGAAGTATAATGTCTCTATGATTTACATGGTTTCGTGTTTCCTATGATGAAATGATATACATTTTTTTATATATGGATTATGTTATGATGGTATTATGTTTATGAAACCCATTTTTATTCTTTGGGTTATGATGAATGATTTATGTTTATGTTGTGGCACAAGTAAGAATGATTTCATTATGAGATGGGTGGGACCTATATCTCCCTCCAATGCATTGGGTAAATATTTATATCTCATGAGATAGACATGGCTGGAACGGTAAGTTAAACCGGTTCAGTAATACAGGACTGGAACGAGGAGTGAACTCGATTCATAAAGGGACTTTGTCCACTAAGATAGTCTTGGAAGCAATGCCTTGGCTACTATGGAAATCATAACATGTGCTGAATTGTTTCCACAATTACATGTTTTATTCCCATGCTATTTTATAAAGAATCATGTTCCATTATGATGCATGCCTTATGTACTTCCAAGATTTATGTCTTTGCTCAAGATTTTTA
Organism: Viscum album; assembly: GCA_963277665.1. Classification (NCBI taxonomy): domain Eukaryota; kingdom Viridiplantae; phylum Streptophyta; class Magnoliopsida; order Santalales; family Viscaceae; genus Viscum; species Viscum album. Next base: position 175,537,127 of record OY728147.1, on the reverse strand, counting down.
TGTTTAAACATTATGTTCATGTTTTTAAGTTCAATGGTATATGGTTTGTTTTATTTTCTCCATTATTAAACTTACTGAGAATTTGATCTCACCCTTTATATGTTTTCTTTTCCCCAGGATTTCAAGAAAGGTTTTACGTAAGAAAAAAAGGGAAGATATTTATGGGAGTTGTTCAAGATCATTCACCAAGATTAGAATATTATATTCCGAGTTTCCAAAGACACTAAACTATTATGATCCATGAGTTTTGGTTTTTGTTATATATTAAGTATTCCACAAAAGTAATGTATTGTCCATTTACATCAAGTTTTGGGCCTCTATAGTGACTATGGACATAACCAAATATCCATGAGTTTTCTACCTCAAATCCTATAATAACTCCTATAAAATAAAATAACTCTAATAGTTATTAATATTAATCATATTGATAAACATTACTAATAACCACAACTTCTATTCAGTGGAGTCTAATAATTAGTAATTTCTTTAATGAAATGAATTTTGTTTTAAAAAAATTTATATAACTCATACCACATCATAAAAATATCAACACTTAATTAATAAATCACTATCACAGCCAAATTTATATTATATTTATGTCAATAAAACACATTATATAATAGGGATGAACATAATATAGACTTTAAAAAATATTTAAAATTTCTAAATCAAGGTCACACATAGTGTGTAACTAATCTCTACTCTGCTCTCTAACATATTCAATGAAATGGTATACTACCTCTATTAGAATAGTCCCTCATTTATTCTTCTATGGATACCACCATATGTTCCATATATTTTAAATTACTTACCCTTTAAATTATATATTCAAAAAAATATGATATCCCTAATAAAGAAGCAAACTATCCATGAAACTCCAATAAGAGGTATGTTAGTTAGGATAAAATTGACCTCAACAGCTCGATGAAATTCAAAAGAACTAGGGTTACACATTTATATAGATCTATTCTCATAATCCATGGTAAAACTAATATGTCCCTAGAATCTCATAACTCTTAATATCCTAATATAAACTTGATAGAAAATGGAATTAAGACTTAATATCTTTAATATTGAGAAAGCCTTATCATAAAACCCATAACACCACAATTAGATTAGTCACCATTTCATGAAATAGTACTTATACAATAAAAAATCTAGGACTCTCTAATTTACTACTCCTCATATCCCGAGTCAAAGGTTAAACACTTAAAACTCCCTTTACACATTAAAAAATTATATCATTGAGAAAAATACTCACTATGATACAAGCATATTCACCAAGTATAACACCATTTGGATCTCATCCAACTAAATCTCAATTTCTAAGCATCATACACACCTTGAAACACATGTGGTTTCTAGAATTGAAACTCATAAATTTTATCCACACCATTAGTTGCAACAACCCTTATTACAAGATTTACACTCAATATATAATATGTTTTGGCCTTTCTTACTCAATCCTTATATGAGTCTCCAATAGTTTTCATGATTAACTATGGGTGATAGTCATATTTGTGTAGATTCAATTTTTCTTAGCTCATGACATTACATAAAATCGATACAATACAATATATTTCATTCCAAAATAATGCATTTATCTTGATTAGTTTTTAATGCAATTAAGAGAAATTATTTATATATTTTTAACTGAATTTCACCAAAAAAATCATCATAGAATAACATTGGTATCACAAGTAATATTTCACACCATTATGACCAAACCACTATATGATACATATAACAATCTTAAAATGTTTAAAAGGATCTAATAACCTTTATTAAATTTATTGTAAGAAAATAGAGACCTCATTTCCCAAGATCACTATGCTATGGAAAAACAAAACCATGTATACTGTAAATTAAGAACATTTAACTTACACCGAAAGATGGATGCAACTTTTTTTTGAATTAAATGCTTGATGATGATCCTTTAGAAAATAAATTATGGATCTTTCACCATGGTGTATACATGGGTTGATCAAATTCACCAACACCTGGGTTGGTTTCTATATTAATCTTATGGTATGCTACTATCTCTTAGTGGAATAGGTTGAAGAAGGAATACAGATTCAAGAAAATCATCATGAGGCCAAAAAAATCTTGAACCACTCAAAAAATATCTCAATAGATACTAACTCCTTATATGTCCCTTAAGTATGATTCCAAAGTATTTATTCATTTACTTTTATATTACAAAATGTATGAGTAAATGGAAATAATTATAATGGTTATAATCTTTCGGCTGAATATATCCTCCAATAAATTTCAATTTAGGAAACATTTATAATTATGAAAAGTTATTTATAGAGGATTCATGAATGATAAAAATTAAAACATTAATTCCATACTTAATCATGGTATGTAAAACTGATCGTATAATATGAATCACTATGCCTTATGATATAGTGTATATCATAAACTGCGGTTGGCTTAGGTGGTGACACGATATTGTATATCATGGCTTATGACATACCCTTAATCAAGGCATAAAATATTCCTCGGATTACCATATTCCATACCATATAATATATATATATATATATTATCTTATACAAATATGAATCATATATGTGTAGGATTTAGGGTATATCTCTATCAATCTCCCCCTTGCACTAAATCCCCAAAGACTTTGTGCCATTTCATCCTATATTGTATCATATATAATAACATGTGAAACCTTATCCAAAATCCTTTTGGATATCTTCTAAATCACTTTTGGAAATATATCATCAATTAACCATGCATCAAATCATATGAAATACCTTGTGAATATATATCCAAAACTACATTGGGATAAATTATAAAATACTTTTAGAAAAACTCTTAGTGTTTTGTAAAAACCATCCCCTATTTAGTCAGCTATAAAGTGTAACCCCGTGGACCATTACAAATTTTATAACAAATATGAATTCCCAAATTCATATATGTACCTAAATAGTTACCCTTATAAAATCGTAAATGATATTCAAGATACAAATGGATATTGCATGATCTCTATCAAACTCATGTATCTTACATGTTTCCTCCAACTGTATAATATAAAATCCTAAATATTCATTGCATCCCTTTATCCAATACATTGAGTAATCACATGACACATAATATGTCAATCCCATATTGATACTAATATGTTATTTATTATATATATAGACATACCATGTTAATTATTTCATCCCATGTCATTCATTTGAATATATGGATATATAATATACCCCACATCTAGATAGATAATCAGATCACATATCTTATCTATGTATGACCATACACTCTATTATTCTTCTGCAATCGAGGGACTAGATTCCATAATCATTATATGAGATAAATAATATCATCTTAGTTAAACCAAAACTAAGGTGATGGTTAGTAATATACCCAAAAACAAATGATTAACTATATATCAATGATTTCATAAGAAATTTAAAAAATTATAAGGGTGATAATGATAAATCTCTTTCCAACCTATGGTATAAAAAAGTATAAATTTGAAACATTCACCCCTAATAATCTAAATATATAGTATATGACACTCTATGTGGTATACTTTGGGGTCACTCAATACACAGAACTCGTTTTTTCCTAATGATAATATTATATATCTCTATAAAAAATCTTACTCATGATAACCTTATCATTTCATTAAAACATAAAACACTCCTTGATGAACAGTAGTTAACTCAAATTCATAATTTGGGAGGTTATTTATCATTTCACTTCATGATTATATGCATCCAACCTGAAATAATGATAATGTGATGACTTCATTTTCTATAACATTGTAACGTCTCAGACCTTGATGCCACTTAATGGATGCCTTGAGCCTGGAGGTCCACATGGACTCAATCGTATCTCCCTGAATTCCTGAGGTTTCTAATTTGTAGTGATGGAATATGGTGTGTCAATGGGGAGACTATAACCTCATTACCAAAGTGTATCGTAGAGTATGATTATAAAATAAGGTAAAAATCTTAAGTAATTTATGTAAACAAAAGGCATAGTGGAAAATAGAGATAGTAGTAACAATAACTAAAAAACTGAAATAGCATTCAACAAGTGATGATATGTCATGTCACTAAAAAAATAGAAAACATGGATACGAGTCAGTAGTTATAACATTTTTCCCATAATTATAAAGGAAATCAAATATTATCCCAAGCATCTCGAGCTCAGTTTTAGTCATATGCTATTAACCTCTATACTGAACAACATGCAATAAATTGTTTGAAGTCGTATGCTTTCCTTTATCAGTACCTAAAACCACACAATCTACTATAGTTACCAGATGGTTCCCAAAGAGGTTATGAGATAAATATCAGTGGTCCACCACCAATGGTGTCTAAACAACCATCATATGGAATAGAAATTTAATAGTGTGCGAGCATACTTATATAATGTAAATCGGTACAATGTAACTAAATACCCAAGTACCTCTTTCAACCCTCAGCTCATGTCTTAACTTTTAAAAAATCATTATTTTATTATTACTAGTTTATAAATATGTCACATGTTAATAATAGTAATGGTTCCAAGATGTAACAAGGAAACCTGTATTGATATTTAATAGTGAAGTCCCAAGGTAATAACCAATGATACATGTACCTAAAGGGTTTCTAACTCAGTTATAAATGTCGCATGGAATGGGGTGATATTGTAATCCAATAATCACAGTACAAGGAATTTCACAGTGAGTAACCTATCGAGTCAATGAATTCTTCCAAGGTAAAATGAGTATAAGAAAAGACTGGGCTCGATGGGCTTTAACCATTCCACCTACTTGTCAATAATGGATCCAAGGAGTTTATCTAAGGCATCCTATAATAATATGTAAGGGATCCTACGGTGTCATACTGGTCATCCAATGATTTTACAATAATCAGGATCTAGGAGGGTATCAACCTATGTATGTTGTATCCATGAATCCGAATGGGGATCCCAAGTGATTATGGAATTATCTGATTAAAATCCAAAGAAACTCGAGTTAGAACACTCCTATATGGAATTTATTTCATGTAATATTTCATTTGGTTCAATCCTTTCCATTCATTAGTCTGATAAATTCAAGTATCATGAAACCTTTTAATTAATTCATAATTAATCAATAAGTCCATTCGGTCCAAGACTTTCCTTTCATTATTGTTACAAGGCTAAGTTGCATGAAACCTTTATTAGTTACATTAAAAGAATATTCACTAATTAAAGTTCAATCCACTGCCTTTTATTAATGTGGTAAGGGGTTCTACGAACTTTCAGCATATCAATCATTCACAATTAATCCGTTCAAGTCATATACATGGCATACATTCCAATTTCTATTTCCCATTTAATTATCAATTGAAGCACTTACCAGTGGAGGTTCAAGTGGTGAGAATACATGGTACTTTTAATTATGAAATTCACTATATAAATCAATCCCTTTAATATATAATCTCTTACCCATAGAAGGGTCAAGCAATGTCATATCCAAACGATGGATCAAACATGTCAAATACTAAAACAAAATTATGGTATAACAACCTTCATGGGATGGATGGATTTGTGGGTGTAACTAGAAACTATTAATAATGTATATTGAAAGAGAATATCCATATGGTTCTAATGATTATAAGTACGTAATATAAATTCTATTGATGACACCATATGAAATCGGTGGGCCCCACATGAAAATTCAAAAATCAATGTACTTGAGAGATTATTTATAGACCACCCAACTTAGGTTGTATGAATCTCCTAATATGGTATTGGACATAAATTTTTCATGGATTATAGTATTTATAAGAAAAGGAGAAAACACCCATACCCCGATAACTAGGTCTAGAAAAAGAGAGTAGGAGAAAGGTTCAAACGGACTCGAGTACTTACTGTTGCGCATCCAACATGATGAACGACTTCTCAATCGGATCTGACACAAAGGAGAATTTGAATCCCCATATTTTTACTTAAAAAGGACCCTATTTGAGATAGAAGGATGATAATTCTACTGGTTCTTGGAATAGAAAAAAGGAGGTCTCTAATTAGATCATTAAGGTCAAAAAAATTATCCTAGAAAAATGGTTTCTGCACATTTTTTCTATAGAGTTTGAAAACCTGTGCACAAATTGTACATGGTTATCTAGGAAGAATGTGAAATTTAATTTTTGAGCCATGCATGCATGCACAAACCATGATATTTGGTTCTATCTAAAAATTTCCATCAGTATGGTTTGGAAAACCATGCGCCGATTGTGCGTTAACCATACGACATGGCTAGTTTCCCCAAAAAGATGGGTTCGGGGCTCCGAAAATTCCCTAAACACCCTTGAGTGCTTTTATAACTCATTAAGTATCCATAGTAGGTACAAAGTAAATATTTAGAACATAATTTAAAGGATCCATACCTAATTTAAAGACTATGTTCTTATAGTCTTCCCTTATAAAACAACTCTTCCTTGAGTTCACCTTCCTAGGGTGTAGAAACATTGTCTGAGACTAAATCTGATCATTGGGCATGTACATTGGCCTCCCACTCCCTTGTATCATCTTGCACGGGGTTATGCTATCAAAACACCATACTATAGGGATAGACCACCCACATATAGCCTCCATGTTCTGATCAACGATACATACTAGATACTCCTCAAAGTTAGAATATGTATCTAACTCAACTTACTCAATATCAATGGTATGATATGGATTAACATGATAATGGAAACAGTGTGAGTTGTGGAAGACATCATGCATGGAACGGTACCTCTGAGGTAGTAGAAACTGATAGGCTATCGGTCTGACTCTCTCTAAAATCCCAAACATCCCTAAGTAACATTGCGATATATTTTATGCTTTCACAGCCATATGGGCCCAATCCTAGGTGATACTCGAAGGAAAACCCGATCCCCGACCTCAAAATCTAGTGTTCACTAACGGCAATTGCCATAAGATTTCTGTTTGGACTGAGCAATAGTTATAATCTTTCTGATTAACTAAACTTTATATGTTGTCTCCTAAACAATAGAAGGACTTAGTAGGGTTTCCTAACCTGCCTTTAACTAGAACAGGGGTGAACAACATAGCGTACCATATAAGACCTCAAATGGAGACATCTAAATTGTCACCTAAAAGATGTTATTATTGGTGGAATCAATGAGAGGGATATTCTTATCTGATGACCGCTAAAATCAAGGACACGTGATCTGATCATATCCTCTAGAACATGTATTGTCCGTTCTGATTTTCCATCGGTCTGAGGGTGAAACATTGTACTTAGAAGCACCAGTGTTCCCATATCCTTTTTAAAACCCCTCCATAATTGTGAAGTGAAACAAGTATCCCAATCTGAAATGATAGTACGAGGAAGTCCATGGAGTCATATGAACTGTCTAACATGCAGTTTTTCTAACACATTGATTGATAAAGTCTCCCAAATAGGAATGAAGTGGGATACTTTTGTCAGTCTATCAATAATAACCCATACAATATTGCTACCCTTATGAGACCTTGGTAATAAAACTACAAAATCAATAGAAACATCTTCCCATTTCCATTATGGGACTGGAAGAGGCTATAACAAGACTTATGGTATCTGGTGCTCCTCCTTCACCTACTAATAGGTGAAACACCTAGTGATAAATCATTCTATCTGAATTTTCATTCCAAGCCACCAATACTGGAATCACATATCTCGATACATCTTGCAGATTCCTAGATGAACAGCCCACTAAAAACCATGAGGTTCTTTTGTCAACAACTCACTCATATATGCAGGAACTCAGATATGTTCACATAGAAGAAAGACATCATCTCTGTCTATAGACCAATCTAGAGGCGTGTTATCTCTTGATATACTCTTATGGATAACCAAGCCTTCAGGATCTGAAAATTGTCTACTCTACACCTTCTCAAGGAGGGACAAGGTAACTTTAAAGAATGATAGATAAGACCACTAGTGATTTTCAGGGAACTATAGACGCATCTCAGAATAGTGGACCATTAACATCCATTCATCACTCGATTCTCTAAGGGCATGTGCTTCAGTTTTTTGACTCAGTGCATCTGCAACTACATTTTAATTCCCAGGTGTATAGGCAAGCTCCAAATCAAAGGATTCTAGATATTAAACCCATATATGTTGTCTGAGGTTCAATTCACATTGAGAAAAGATATATTTGAGGCTCCTGTGGTCCGTGTACACCCTAGAGCATTCACTCAATAGATAATGTCTCCAGAAACGTAAGGCATGGAAAACTACTGCTAGCTCAAGGTCGTGCATTGGGTAATTTCAATCATAAGTCCTCAACTACTGAGATCCATACACAACATATTTTTCCTCTTGCATCAGCACTACTCCTAGTTCGATTCCTAATGTGTCAAAAAAGACAGTGTAACCTATAACTAGTTCCAGAGGAGTCAAGATATTTGTCGATACAAGCCTCCCTTTAAGTGCTTGGAGAGATTTCTCACATGCTTCTGACCGCTTGAACTTGACACACTTAATTATAAGTCCAGTAAGTGGTGAACCAAGGCTTGATATGTCTTGTATGAAACACCTATAATATTCATCCATCCCCAAGAAACTCAATATATTGAACGCATTCTTGGGATGTTCCTAGGAAACTACATCACTTACATGTTTTGGGTCAACAGATATGCCTGATTCTAAGATAATATGACCATAGAATTAAAAAATTTTGATTCAGAAGTTGCAATTAGAAATCTTGGAATAAATATTATGCTCTCTCATTGTACTCAGAATGGTACAGTGATGTTTGTAACGGTATCTATGAGTTTTTGAATATAAAAAGATTTTGTCCACAAAGATTGTGACAAAAGAATCCATGTAGGGGTCGAAAACCCTATTCATCATTGCCATAAAAATGGTGGTAAAATTTGTGAAACCAAAATACATAACAAGTTACTCATAAAACCTATACCTACTATGAAATGAAGTTCAATTTATATCTGATAGACTTACTCGCACCTACTGATAACCAAATCACAGGTCGATCATGGAGAAGACCCCAACTACTCGGAGCTGGTCGAGGAGATCATATATTTGAGTCAGTGGATATCAGTTCTTGACCATAGTCCAGTTCAACCTTCTATAATCCATGCATATATATAAGGTTCCATACTCTTCCTTGGTGAAAATCAGGGGCGAAATGTACTGGGTGGTATAAAACCTTTGGCCTCTAAATCCTCAAACCGTCGCTTGAGCTCTTGAAGCATTGTTGTATCCAACTTTTATTGAGGAATGGGCACTCGAGTTGCACCCAAAACAAGCTCAATTTTAAAATCTACTTCTATATTATGAGGTAATCTAGAAAAATTGTTGGAAAATATGTCCCTAAAATGATCCACTATTGTAAGGAAATAATTTTATCATAAACCATAATCCACTATGAATAGATTTTCGATCTAGGTGGTCACTTCACATAGCCAATGACTCTCTAGTACAGCTCTACCAACCTAAAAATATCACTCACCCTTATGTTGATAACTGCTTCCCTTTGGTGATGTAAAAGATACAGTATAATGATAGAAGTATACAAAAGAATGATAGTGAACCAACTAGTCCATCTTGAGTAAGAAATTGAATACCGTCATATCAATAACAAAGAGGTTCCATAAGAAAAGGTAATGTTCTACTTCAAGGGTACAGTTCCTACACTAGTGTATACCCATTGTTTGTACCCATAATGGTATATCTAGGATCATTACATCATAGTAATACTATATATCTTGTCTGACACTTACCACAATATATACAATTTAAAAGAGATCGAATCACATGTTTCAAATAAAGAAGATACTATAGTAGATTCCACAATAATTGTTCCTCATATTGTAGATGGTCCTTTAACATGATTCTCAAGTATAGGTTGAAGTGAATTCAATTGGCTTGATCCATGGCCCTATGAAATAGATGGACTACCAAGATCATAACTTCTCTGTTGGTGCTGGTGGTGATCAAGGGTTTGGCTACCATGGACATGAACTCTTCCTCGGCCAGTCTTACTGGTGCTATTCCAACTCCCGCCTGACACAGTGTAGAATAACTCACTCTTGATGATGGAGCTGGTGAAGATCTTTTTCGAATTAAAGCTAGTGGAAAGTTCTTACAGAAATGATGAAGATGACCCATATGGCCACATGCCCGATACTCAAGTGGATCTCTATCACACTGAGGCTTAGAATGTCCCCATAATCCAAAATGATGAAACTCTTTAGGGCTATCGAAACGGGGACTCTGGTTGTCACTAACCTGGTGATAAATCTCACGTGAATGTTTCCTACCATACGAAGAACTACTGGTCTCTCATGGTACTGATCCACTATAGATAGTACTATTGTTATCCATCAAGTTACGCTCAGTGATAAGAGGCTAATTGACTATCTTAGAAAATGTAGATAGGAGAAATACATTCACCTATGTACAGATGGAATACTACAGCCCATCCATAAAGCATATAGCATGAGAAATATCATCACCATGTAGAAGTGGTGAAAAGCACTAAAACTCTGTGAAACACGCTGAATATTTTATAATTGACATAGAACCCTACATGAGATCCATGAAATCTATGGATCTAACAACTCTTAGAGTCTGAGGAAAGAACTGATCAAAGAAGGTAGTTTGGAAATCAACCCATAACATGCCCTGATGATGACCAGCCTGGGAAGTCACATCCCACCAATGCTTGGACGAATCCTGAAGAATACAGAGGGAATGTTTGACCCTCAATTCTAGAGGAATCTCTAGATGCGCCAAGATATATAGGCTGGATTCTAGAAAAGACTCAGCAGCCTACAGATCTCCATCCACTGAAAAGGTAGGAGGATAATGCTACTGGAACACATGATTCAAATCACCCATCATCAGTTCATGTCTTGGAGAACAATGCATGGAATGCATCAGATATAGAAAACTATCACAAACTTTGGAATCATTTTCCAGATCTAGTACAGTAGGTGGTACCTCGAGTGGCACTCTTGGAGGTAATACTGGTGGTTCAAGGCCCACCACATCTAGAGTATGGTCGTCACCACCCTCTTGGGGTATGATACGAGGATGTCATGGAGAAATTTTTCTACAAATGGAAATCACACACCTCAGAACAAGCTTAATATAAAGATAGAATCACTAGTGGAACCTTAATGTATGAAAACTCACTACCTAAGGAATACAACCCAAACTACCCGCTTATATGACTAGGTATCGGGAAGGGTTCATGTATAAGTTTCATTCAATTTTACATTAATTTAACAGGTTCACTCTTTTACCTTTCATAAACATGACAAGCTAGGATAAGGATCTGAAACCAACTCATTCTAAATTCCATGATTAAAATTATAATGGAAAACCATATCCAATGAATCAGATCTCATACACCTATCACTAAAAACCACACCCATTTTATAGCATAATAGATCGACTCGATAAATTACTCATACCAACCCATGGGGGACCATACACCACATTATTTGAGATATAAAAACACTAAATCACCAATAATATAAATATAATAATAAGCTAACTATCACATCATCACTCAAAAATCACAAGCATATCAAGCAATGAAAAATAATGAAATTCACCTATATGGAATGGCAATATGAATGCATGAGATTTATAGGTGTTTATAATGATGAATTTAACTATGATCCTTGTCCTCATATCATCTATCCAATTATTAAAGAAAATACTAAATCCGAGTAATAATCAACAACACCATAAAACATGTGCATCACCCAATAGTGAAATAATATCAACATTATTGAGTAGAATTAGGACAACAATAATATTCTGGGAAACTTGGATTTTATATTGAACATGGGTTCACAAAACCCAAGAAAGAATCATGACCAAGCTACCATAATTCCTATTCCACAATATATTGTCTTTAAATAGAAAGCAAGAAAAAAACCCATATGATACCACTTTGTGACATCTAGGACCTGGATTCCACTTAATGGGTTCCCCGAGCCCAGTGGGCCACATGGCCTCAAGCGCATCTCCCCAAATGTTAGATACTACCAACTAGTAACAAGGGAATACGGTGTCCCAATGGGGATACTATTCCCTCATTACCAAATTGTAGCATAGCTAATGATTATAAACAAGGGTAAATAGAATAAACAATATAAGTAAACAAAAATAACAATGGAAAATACAGACTATAATAAAAATAACTAAAAAACTATAATAACATTCAACAACTGATGATATGTCATATAAATAGAAAAATAGAAAACATGGATACAATTCAGTAGGTATAACATGTTCCAAATAAATATAATGGAAATAAAAGACTATCCAAAGCATCCAGATCTCGAGTTAGGTCATCTATTATCTTGCTCTATACTAAATTGCATACAATCATGTGTTTGAAGCTGTATGCTTCCCTTTGTCTACACCTGCAACCATGTAATCTAATCTAGGTACGAAACAGAGCGCATATAGCGTGTGAGATAAATATCAGTCATCCACCACCAATGGTGTCTATAACATCCAACCCATGTAATGGAAATCTAACAATGTGAAAGCATGTATTTATAAAGTAAAGTAGTACATTGTAACTAAATACCCAAGTACCTGCTTCGGCCCTTGGATGACGTCTGAACATGTTACCAATTCATTATTTTATTGTTACTAGTTTATAAATATGTGGAACATATTATGTCTATGGAATTTTATCCTTTATTTATAGTTTTTTAATGATAAGAAATATCCTCAGATGTTGAATGTTATTCATGTTATTTCAGTTATTTTTATTATTGCCTTTATTTTCTGTTGTTCCTTTTGTTTACATATATTGATTCCGCTATTTACCCCTATTTATAATAATATATTGTGTTACACTTTGGTAATGAGGGCATAGTCTTCCCACGAACACACCCAAGGCCCAAATAGCTATTCGACATCCTCTGTAATTTGGTGAGATGTTCTTGAGGTCAAGTGGCCCACTAGGCTCGGGGCACCCATTAAGTGGCATCCAGGTCCAGGACGTCACAAACATGATACATTTTATAATCTTAAACTTCTTTTAAAAATACTATAAAACATTCATGTTATCATGTATAAACATATCTCATATGATTGACCTATAGAGAGCCCTTATGTTTTCTTCACATTTAGGATTTTCTTAAACTCATTAAATCTCTATGTAATTAATTTCATATCTCTATATGAATATCTGAAGAAATACTCAAAATAAACACTTTAATGGTTAACATTTATAATGTAAGATAGTTTGAATAATTATGATACTTACGAATCTTATTCATAATCTTAAACAATTTTAAAATATAACTCAAACTTCTTAACATCATAACATTAAATTTTATCATGTCAATAACTTTCGATTGTCAACTTAGAAACTTTTATAAGTTCATAATCAACACCCTTATTATAGATTTCCCATCAATAATTTCCATGAGAAATTTTAGGTAACTAATGTAACTCTTTACATTATTCTCTTACGAACATACCCCAATTTATTTAGGATATAAAGTGACATTCACTTCATTGTGGGAAATAAAGGTACCTTTTATGTTTCTCTTTACCAGTATACTATAAAAAAATCTAGGATATTAAGTTACATTAAAATTTATTATTTTTAGGAATAATATTTTATTTAACTGATCTTTTTTACATATAAATATACTCCCACTAGCATATTAAAATCTATATTCAACCCTAGAATATTATGCTAAGAAACTCATTTATGTTTAGTAACTATGTTTTATTTCGTATTAGAGGGAATATTATATAAACAAACTATTAATATTAATATCTTTGATAGTAATATATGTGTTTATAGAATTATTCTTAAATTATGTTTTTTCCTTTAAAATATGCCACTATTGGGAGGTATAAACTCCTTCAAACATTCTTTAAAAAATAACATAGATCAATTTTTATATCATGGATAAAAATATATTTATCCTTTTCTCATTCTCAAACATGTTATAGAATTTGATAAATCACAAACCATTGCATCAAAACCATAATATAATTTCATTAATAATAATTCGTTATTTAAAAATAACTTATCTTATCATGTAAGAGAAATAAGATAAAAAACACATCCATTATTTTGATCCATATGCACTTAATATAATATTTACATTAAAAACTATGATTTAGAATCACTCTGCTTAGTCATTTAAATGAGAAATGAAAGATATTTCTAATATTTACTCAATTTTAAACTCCAATATATTTACAAGAAATTTCAAGATATATATTTTTTATAATATAACCTTGAAAAGTGATTTACATGACATTTAAAATAGACATGGACTTTAAATAGAGTTTCACAAACCCTTTTATGTGTTTTGTAAAATTACACAACATATGGAAATATCAATCATTCTTCTTAACACCCCCTTTATACATAAATGACCAAGGCCAACTAGTAATTTCTTTTGTCTTATACTCTTACCCATATATACTATAAATATCGCATCAGAGATTAGACATCACATATAAATCTCACAATCCCAAAAAAATGTGAGTAAATAGGGTAAAATTTTATAAATCTCATTTATATATTTTAATATCTCTAACTAAACAAATTACATATCCATGAAAATCCTTAAAGGAATCATCTAGTATCTCTAAGTGATTAGCACACACCCAATTATAATTAGTATATTAGTAGAGACGAAGGTTCCTTTGTTCATCTAGAATCTAATGACATTGAAAGATTAAGTATATACTTATATTTATATTATAAGAATATATTAGATTCATTTGTTGAATAACATCAACATTTTGTTATTTAGGAAGGTGTTTCTTTAATATATAGAATTTACTCCCTTTCTTAAGAACAATTATTATGTTTTGTAATAGCCCAATATATTGCTTACAATAAGATCTACGTTTCTCTAGGATTGGTCTTATAGTATTGTTTAATGATTTTGATGGTATTACATGTACTATAAAATTTTTTATAAGATGATTCTCGTGATTTAAATTAATTTAATAAGTACATTTACTAATTGAACTGCAATTAAAATGATGACCCATTTTGAATTACATCATATCTATTTGTGGGAAAAAATCCATATTTCACTAATCATTGGTTCAAATTAGGATTTTCCCCACCACTTAGATATTTAGGTAGACCATCATGACAATCATATCATATATTAAAATTATATATCTAAGCATACAACTCTGTACCCAATCCATCATATCGATAAACTCAAATCTATTCCTCTAGTATGCAATTCCTATTAGGTATTCCCAGCTAAGTGTCACCCAAATATAATACCAAAAATAAGAACATAATATTATTATATCCAATTATTACTTTCTTTACATATAAAATATAATATAGGGGAACTCACCATTAACACGAACTACACGATTGTATGATTGAGGGCATGAAAAGTGTTCACTTTGGAATGAATCTAACACTTAGTTTTTTAAAGGGGATATAATCTCTCAACCTTATTTCATGTTATTATATTTATATATATGCATGATTAGAATTATTTAGTTTATAATCCCTATTCAATTTATCAAATGAATATATTAAAACCATATTTACATGTTACTATTTACACGACTTTTTAATAAGTCCAAATTATTGTTAAAGAAAACTAAATTAATAATCACACTAATCATGTAACTCCACAGATACATGTATGACCATGTACAAAAGAAGTTAAAATTTTTTAAATTAAACTATTGATCATAATTCATAATATAACATTTATATTCATGAATAATTATGGGATTAAAATAAATAAAAATATATATAAATATAGACATGATATATATATATATTTATATTTATGAGAAACTCATAAATAAACTATAAACACATTATAATTTATCCATAAATTATTTACCTTCCATAATTAAATAAATATAAAATTTAATTGGTATTTAAAATATGTACTCATTCATATTGAAATTTATATGAAATTTTACTTAAGAATAAGATATCTGAAATATAAACAATATATATATATAAAGTATTCAAATTTTATGTAAAAATTTAAAATAACAAACATTTAATTTTATTTAAAACTTGATCATATAGAATATAAAATATCATTTTGATATGATTTAAATAATTTTATAAAATAATTTATTTTTGAATTTGAACAATTTAAATTAAATATTATAAACAAATCATAACCAAGTATATTCTTCTTTATAGTTTTTCCTTATTTTTCAATTTATGTAAATTTTATCAATTACCCTTATAATTTCTATATATAGAATTTACATCTATGTTTTATGTTTATGCATATAATTTAAATAATTATTTAAAAATAACTCTTAATATTTTGGAAAATTATTTAATAAATGTTTTATAAAAAATTAATTTATAATAAAAAATTTATAAAAATTTATTTTTTAAACTTTTTTTTAAATTAAATAAAAATCCCAAAATAAAATTTCCATAATTTTTCGAATTTATATAATTTATTTAATTTAATTAAAAATATAAATTTTGAAAAATTAAATTTTTTTTGTATATTGTATTTTGCGATATTCCCATATTATATGTTGTCTGCTCCATTATCTATCATATTTAATGAAATATAATTATTTAGCAATGATATATCTTTTGATTCATGGGAAGTTATACGTAATGATATATGGTATATCATAATAATGAAACAATACTCTGTTTTTCAAATACATGTCATCTCTATCGTTTGATACAACACCCTATATCATATGTAAAGATATATATAAAACCAAAGGATTTCAAATGTGCCATTTCCCATGATATTATATATCATATCTCAAAATTGTACAATAGTCTATGATATAACATAACCTATGATCCATCATAAAAAAATCAATCATTCATTATGATAGGAATTACAATATAAAAATAAACACATATTTTCCTCATTTTAAACATGATTTAAAGAATCAAGAAGTATGGAAAAGCACTAATACCATTAAAGGGTTTCTATGGATCAAATAAAACATATTCAACATAATTTAATAGTTTAAATTGATATTTTAAATAATTTTGTGTGTATTTATAAATATTTAATCCCTACTAATTTTTCTTTTTAAGTGAAATTAAATTATTTTTTGAATTTTGTTGAATTTTTAATTTAATTATGAAATTGAATAATTCTTTATTTTTAAATTTTTTTATCACTTTTACATTTCAATAATATGTTTCTAAAAACTAATCAAAATGGTATATGGTTAGTTGGATTCAATTTCTTTAACTACACTAAGAGCTGGATGGAAATTGATGATGCCCAAATAATTCATATAACATGGAAACTTTTTTGGTAGACAGAACTGGACACCCATTAATAAAATTGAAATATCTCTAACAACATGATTCTAATTGAGGTGATTCTATTTTTCAATGAAATAGGACATTTTCATTTATAAAAATTAAATATAAAGGGAAAATTTATTAATTTGGGTAGTCGATTGATCCATCAAATTTGAGGGGTCAAAATAGTATCTTTATCTAGAAATATGTTCTCAATAAATAAAATCATAACATTATCTACACATGTTCAGAATTTTATATTTAGAGTCTACAAGTACAAGACCTATTTTAAAAAATTCAATAATTCATGTTTCAATATTTTTCCATTTACATGGAAAAAATTACACCTTCTTTTTAAGAACATATTCAAGAGGAAAAATTTGTGTCACCTTTATTTTATAAATATAAATCTCTACTTCCGTAGAGATGATATGGTTAGAGGGAGTCCATGAATGTGTAATAGAAGCATGATAGTGTAAAGAGGAGTTCAAATGGATTAATCTAGTTATGAAGGGATAACCTCTCAACAATTGTGGAAGAAAATATATGACGATTATTCCCTTTTGAGTTTTATTTTTCATTATATTCATATTATATTTCTATGGTAACATTTATTAATTATTTAATATTTATCTTTTCACTCTATAATTCACTTTATTCCATATTAAAAATATTTATTTTTTTAATTTATTAAAGTAAAATGGTTGTTATTATTGTTTAATTTTTTTGGGTGTGGTCTTTCCATTGAACACAATAAGTTCAATAACATTTTATTATTAGTAGGCATCTAAGAAATTAATTAAATTTGATAAGATGCGCAAGTCATATATTTCATATTTCAATATGTATTCTACGAAATTAATTTTTTACCTTAGAGTTATTTAAGTGACAATAGAGTAATATAATTTCATAATTCAATCAAACGAGGTTAAAGAGAGTATACAAAGATCAAATATTGTCCACTGTTACTATCTCAGTTATGATTTCTTATAACTTTTTTGTCTATCATACATCTAACGTATAGATTCTAATTTTTTTTAATTAACTTTATTTGTAATAATTCTCAATTTTAAATTAAACATTTAACAAAACCATTTTAACAAATAAAAGGTTTGAACATAGAATGAAACCTCATCATGAGACAACCACATGGTCAGTATTACGCTATATTTTAAAGTGGAAAATTATTGATTGTGGATTTCATGAAAAATCCCAATTCTTTAATTACTGTTGTTTTTTATGAGTTTTTGTATTATTTTTTCATCATTATTATTTTAACCACTCATTTAGAATTTTTGAAAAAAAATGATTTCACAAGGACATATCCTATACTTGGGATATTTATCAACAATTTGAGAAGTCTAATAAAGAATATATTTGGAAGAAAAAGTAAAAATATATATATATATATAATGCATGAAATTCATATTCATAAAATTTTAATTATTTTTATTTTTTTAAAATAGATACAAGATTTGGCTGATCAAAAGATAGCTCAAGAAAAGAAAATCTTGTTCCACCCACTTTTGATATTGAATGGATTTTGTGAATGGGTTGAAAAAAGAATTAGAACATTATTTTTTTCAAACTCAAAGGAAGTTATTATTATTGATTTGTGAACTAAGGTAACTTAATGAAGCCAGGAGTCTAGAAAATATTTTGGTTGATTTTGTTTAAAATGAAATTCCTTGTGAAACACCTTGTTTTGAAGATGAAAAATCACAACCTTTATAACAAAATTTGGCTGAAGAATAAACTCTCAAGGTATTTATCTTTTAAAAATATCTATAGGAACCTGAGAAATTATTATGTTTCAATAAATCATTTTTAACCACTATCAACATATAAAAATAGATGAAATCTGAGAATCCCTAGAGAGAGATATCAAATTTTTATTCATTTTTTTCAGATTATATTGATATTAAAATTCTAAAAAATTCATCCTATTCATATTTTCTTCATATAGATCTATAGTGGATTGATTTTTCTGATAGGGAATGTAATGTATAAAATTTAAGATAGTATTGTGTGTCTTTTTGAGGAGTGCACTAAAAAGCATTAATATTTTGGAACTAAGGTTATCTTTAAGGAAGAAATCATATTTCAAGATCAAATTAATGATGAAATAAATACTATAATTAAATTAAAGAAACTAGTGGATTAATTTTTTAAATATATGTCTCAAGGAAGTGTCCATATATGTTTTTACCCTTACACAGCTTAATTGGAATAAAAAATTTGTGGATGAGATCATTAAAAAATACACCTTTTGGATCTTCTCCATATTGTGTGAGATGAAGAATATTAGTGGGCTTTCATTTTTATAGTTATTATGGAATAAACCATACCCACCTTTGGATTGGTGATAACTTCTTCCACTGTTTTAATATGGACAACATAAAATTTATTAAACACATAACGGTTCAAACCAAGATTCTATTTGTTTATATTTTACTTTTTATTTTATTTCCTTGATTTTAATAAATTTTTTATGTTTTTTTATAAGTATAGTTATATTATTTTTTTTTAGTACTTTATAGATTTTCTCAAGGATGATTATGTATAAATATAATATGACTATATCTTTCCTCATTAAATATTTAATTATTTATCCATGAATCTTGATAATTACTTCTTATATAAAATTATGTATTATTTTTTCATTGTATAAAATAAGTGTTGAGGTAACACATCCTTTTAGGATACTATGTAAAAGAAATAATGGGAAAAAGATATCATTTTGGGGTTGAAAATTTCATTCTTTTATTGATATCTTGAGAAACATTTCTATAAAGAATATGTATAAACAAATCCTTTATACTAAATATGATGATAAACAAAAGAAAATTAAATTTTTACAAGCTGAAAAATGATGAATAAACATTAAAGAGGATAAGAAGTAACACCACTATTTATAACGTCACAAATACCTCACAACCTTTAACATAATATCAAGATCGATTTTGAAAATAAAAAAATAAATTCACATAAATAATGTTAGTTGAGTGGAATCGATTATGTTGCTAAAATAATGAATTATGTGAACTTTCCATTATATTTTCAAGATGATTGTATATATTTTTTTGGTCTCTATAGTTTTTATTAGTGAAATATTTAGTTAATTTTGGAACAATGATGAGATCAATATAGCGATAACCCTTATGATAATCCAACGTAGATGAAAATTTATTAAGTTGTGGTAAATAATGGTTTTTTATTTTTCTATAAAACATACATGTCTGGATAATACATGTGGATGTAGTTTTGGAATAGATGAATCTAGGGGTAATAACTCTAAAAAGAGTTTGATGAGTATATCTAGACCATCATTATATTGCATTATGAGTGTTCTCTTACTACACAATCAGTTTTAACTCCCATGAGATATTATTGGATAACTTGCATTTTTATCATAAATCATTATCAAGGATTTAAATGGATGATTGACATGAATGAACTACTTTACAACTATGTTTTCATAAATTGAAAATAAGGTTTCACGATTTATACATACAATAAATGATTTTTCATGATTATCAAGTATCCCTATATGATTATTGTTTCTCACACTATGATTCTTGGATTTAGTCAATGGATGGAACCTAAAGGAATCATGTTAATGCAGAATGTGATGGAAAATGTAATGATTTTCCTCCAATGAATCCAAATGTTATAAGAGATAGATTGAGAAATATTAATTCTATGCATATATAAATTTCTCGATCATGAATCATGATGAAATTTAAAATGAGAAAAGTAGGGAACAATGATAAATTGAGTCTTTTATGAGGTAACACCCACCTTTTTCATTGGGTTTACTAATACCCTAATTACTAAGAAATAGATCAGCAGCACTAAAAATATATTTTACACTATTTAATGGTCAAAACATTTAAAATTTATTTTACCTATTTATTATTTTTAAAGTTATGTAGATCAATGGTTGAATCATATCTGGAACACAGGGCAAAAAAAGAAGAATTTGACTCAATAGAGTGGTATGAGATTTGGATCTTATTTTTCAAAAATTACATTTTTTATTCTTCATATAAAAATAGAGAAGTAATTACTTGTGGTAAAATAGAATAATGAATAATCCATTAGTAAATATGAGGTAAACTTTAAAAGACTTGTGAGGAGTGATTTTGTTAGTATCATATAATCTGAAATTAAGGTTGATCAATTATACACTGGATTTAAACAATGTCTCTAAAGTGTTTTAGCCATAATGGAATTTAGTAGAAATTAAAAAATTGATTGATGTGTTATCAAGTTCAAGTTGGACCATAGAGTTACCCATCAGTATCATGGTTTTGATTAGAAAATAAATATCAAATTCAAAAGAAATTATAAAATACATGGATAGAAGAAGATGATATTTCCTTTATTCTCAATGTTTGGAAGGAAACATGGAATAAATTTTCTTAATGGGACTGGTAAATGTTTTATGTGAGAAATGAATTTAACTAGGTATTCAAAAGAAATGTGATGGGAAGAAGAAGTTAGCTAATGGTGAAAAAAAGTACCATAGAATGTACCTCCCACACTCCTGTGTTTTAATTTCAAGTTGTATGCAAATTATGTTAACCGGTACTTAAATATGAATTTTAATGATGATGATTGAAATCAACAACATCTTAAGACCAGAGAAAAAGGGAAATATCATGTGATCATTGTTTCTACTAATTTGTATGATAACCATGTCGTTAAAGGTAAACTTTTCATCCACTCTAGAATAGCTAATTTATTATTTGATTCTGGATCTACCCAATCTTTTATATATGAAGAATTTTCTAATGGTATCAAAGTAAAACCTAAATTATTATATATTAAATTAGAAGTTAAAACTCGTAAAGTTACGATAATCACATCTCAAGTATATAATTATTCTCCAATTGTAGTTTTTGGGATTTTGATTCCTTCCAATCATTTTATTATCCTTCTAGTTGAATTTGATTTTATCATAGGCATGGATCGAATTTCATTACAAATAACCCCACATCAATTTCTAAGAGAAGTCATGTTTGATATTCCAAACAAACCATTGATCATATATCTATGTGAGATGAAGACTACTTTCTAATGGAATTGAGACCATTAAATGGGTCTTGATTCATATTCAAAAAGGGGGTTTATCATAGATGGTTAGGGAGAAACACAAAATAAAAGATATTTCTATTGTGTGGGATATTTTTGATGTATTTATTGAAGATTATACTAGTCTTCCAAAAAATCATGGAATGTATTTTTCAATAGAACTCATACATAGTTCTACACATTTTTCAAAGACACCATATAGAATAAATTAGATTTAATAAAAATAATTGATGAAGAATACCCAAGAGAATATTTACACAGGATTCATTCCTCCAAGTGCATCACCTTGGGGTGACCTTGTTATTTTTTTAGAAGAAAGATAGATTAATGAGAATCTGCACTGACTATTGATAACTTAACAATATCACTATCAAGAAAAATTATCATCTACACCATATTGATGATTTTTTTGATCAACTATGTGGAGATAAATACATTTCCAAGAACAAAATTCATTATCGATATCATTGATTGAGGCTAAATAATAAGGATATAACCCAAATAGTATTCCATATGAAATATGGACATATGAATTTATAGTGATTCCATTTTAAATTCCAATTCCCCAACTATCATAATTAATTTAATGAATAGAGTAATTATATATTACCTTGATCAGTTTTTGGTAGTATTTATTGATAATATTCTTATATACTCAAAGACCACAGAAGATTAAGAAGATCACTTGAGGATTGTGCTGAAGAACCTAAGGAAGGATAAACTATATTCAAAATCTTCCATGTGTGAATTTGGATATAATTTTTTTTCATTTTTAGGTCATATAATCTCAATCAATGGTATATATGTGTGACCATCACTAAAAAAAGTTATTGAACATTGTCCTAGAAAAAACATGGTGATTGAGATCCATAGTTTTCTTAGTTTGGATGGATATTCTTGACACCTTATTGATAATTTCTCACGTTTTCCTAATCCTCTCACTATGTTAACTCTAATGGTATCTTTGTTACTTTGGATAGATGAATGTGAGGAAAATTTCATAGAACTGATGATAATGATTGTCAATGTATCCATGCTTACACTACCCTATAGCATAAAAGTGTTTTTGATCTATGGTGATGCATCTAATAATGGAATTATATGTTTCCTCGTGAAGAATGATACTGTGATAGTTTATTCCTCGCAAAAATTAAAGGTTCATGAGAAAAATACCCAACTCATGATTTGGAATTATTTTTGGTCATTTTTTTCATTATAAATATGAAGTAATTGTCTTTATAGATAAAAGTGAGATATATGTGCTGATCATAAATGTTTGAAGTATATATTCACTCAAAAAAAGATAAATATGTGATAGAGAATATGGTTGGAGTTGATTAGATATTACGAATGATTAATACATTACCACCATGGGAAAGAGAACAAGGTGGCCAACGATTTGAGTAAAAATGATCATGGTAGATTATCGATGATATGGATAAAAAAGATCCAATATTTCAGGATTTCCAAATGATAGATTTTTAAATCTTGATCGAAGGGGGAAAATCTTATCTTTTTCAAATGAGTGTTCAATCATCAGTATTATTAAAGATCAAAGAGGCATAAATGAAGATGTAGAACAAAAAAATAAGGTGATACATTCTTCTCAGTTAAACATTTTTTGTGATGAAATGATAAGGTTTGAAAACTATGATTATATCCCATCAATACCAAAATTGAAGATGGGGTTGCTAGATTATTCTCACAGTACCCCATTATTTATTCATCATGGAAGTACAATGATTTATAGAGATATAAAAGATTATTTTAATGGGAAAAATGAAGTGAGATATTTTAGACTATGTATCTTAGTTCTTGGAATGTCTGAAAGGTAAATCTAAGATATAGAAGTCAAATGGAATGTTACAACCATTACCCATATTATAATGTAAAAGAGAAAACATCACCATGGATTTTATCATCAGAATCCCCAAAACATATAATGTAAATCATACCATTTGGGTTGTATTTTATTTCCATATAACTTTTATACACTTCATTGATATTATAGAAGACTTATCTCTTAATCAAATTTCTAGAATAAACATTAAGAAAGTGTCAAGGTAACAAGAAGTACCAAATTCTATTGTATCTAATCATTATCCAAGGTATACCTCAAATTTTTGGAAAAGTATTCAACATGATCTTGATTTAGAGTTGCATTTTAGTACTAATTATAATCCTTAGATAGATGTTCAGTCAAATAGAACCATTCAACCCCTATATTATATTCCGAGGTATTTTTTATGTATTTCAAAAGTTCTTGGGATCAATACCATCTTCTTGTTGATTTTTTTATAACAATTTCATTCACCCGGTCATTTAGATGAATCATTCTAAAGAAATATATGGAAATAAATATATACCCAAAAAATTATAGGTTGAATAAAGATAAGGAAAGTGATTGGGAACTAATCTAGTCAATGAAATTAAACATAAACTCAATTCTATTTAGCAACACACTAAGACATCTCAGAGTCGATACAAAAGTTTTACTGAAAATCATCATCAAAATCTAGAATTTAAAGTTAAATAGAAAGTTTTTCGGAAAATTTATCCATGTAAAAATGGTCATTAGATTCATAGAAAAGGGAAATCTTATCCCTTGGTATATTGGACCCTTCAATATTATTGATTGATTAGGGACGATAGCTTACCTATTGGAACATCTACAAAACCTCTCTCAAGTTCATGATGTGTTTCATGTATCTCTCCTGAGAAAGTACGTACCTTTTCTTTTGCATGTACTAAAATCAATGTTCATACCACTGAATAATGATATTTCATATAAATATGAACCAATATAAATCTTGTATTGTAGAGATAAAGTGACTTAGAACAATACCTCTCACCAGGTTAATGTTTCAAAAGGGATTTTTTAAAATGAAGCTACATGTGAACCTGAGGATGTGATGAAATAGAGATATCCACATTTTTTTGTGTTAGGTTCATGTAATTTTTAGTATTAATTAAATTTTATTTAGATAATAATATAACACCTTAATATTTTACGATATATATATATATATATATTAAATAAATTTAATCTCTTTGGTAGCATACAATATATGAATCCTTGAGTCTAAATGAACCATAATATAGTATACTATTATAAAATAATAAGTAAATTGGTGGTATGAATATGGAAAAAAATATAAAATTATTTTAAAAGGTTTTATATAAAGAAAATATATTTTTAGTAAAGTATTTATGTGCTTCAAAAAATATATTTTTCTTAAAAAAATGTTTTTATTTATTTTTTTGAGAAAATAATATAATTATTTATTATAAATTTTAGTAAATTTATTTGAAAAAATGAACCTCATTTTTGAAATAAATATTTTAAAATTATCCTATAGTTAATTTTTGAGAATTTCTGGAAAATATCAATTTTTGGAGGAATAATGAAAAATACTGATTTTAATTAAAAACAATCTTTTCATTTAGATAATTTAGAAAGTTTCATTTTATTTTAAATTTTTTTAAAATGTAACATTTTTTAATTTATATTTATTTATAATAAAATAATTTTCACTGGAATTAATTTTATGTATAATTTGGTATAAAATCTTCTTATTTTTAAGAAAACATTATTTATGGAAAACCGTTTTCATCATGTTTGGTGAGTATATTTTACAAGTAATTTCTAAAACTTTTATATATTGAATTTTATAAAATTTATTCCATATTTTTAATCATAATATATATATATTTTATGGATACTACATTCATTGTTGGTCATAATGAATATTAAAAACAGTAAAAAAATCAAAGTAGTTAAGGATAAAACTTGTTTAATGTCTTGGTAAATCAAGATATAATGGAAAAGTTTTTTATAAAACATTATAAATATTATTATATGGAAATATTTTGATATCATATTATCCAAACATTTAATCTTTTTCCATTTCAATGAATTTGGATTGAGAATTAATTTATAATATTTTAGTTTTTTTAATAAATTCCAATTGTGTCCTATTCCCCACATATAAAAGGACACCCTAATTTAAATTATTTACCCCAATTTGATCCTTATAGATCGACCAAAACCAACTTAAAATATATTAAAAAAATTTATATAAATTAATTAGATGTTTTTTCTTCTTAAAATACCATTCCAAGGGTCCTTATAAATGATACAAAGGAGTCTAACTGAAGGATAATTATTCATCTTATCCGAACTATTTTAATTTCTTTCTTTTTATACCTCCTATAAATTTATGTTAGTAACCATTAAATAATAACTTATTTATCCAAAATATACTGAAATTTTATTATGATTATTTAACCACTAATATCCACTATCTAATCCCTCAAATGGGAAGTGAATGTATCACTCTGTGTACGTGTGGATTACCACCTCCACATAGAGATTCTATTAATATTCCATCACAATATTTTATGGATGGTTATTATGATGGATTTAAAATTTATATATGATATTTATGATTTAATTATTTTTGTTAAATTATAATATCATATCTACCTTCTTACCTTCCAATCCATTGTTAAATGATAACGCCACTCGTGCGTATGTGTGGGCTACCGCATCCACGAAACATTATGATTGATTTTTCATTTCTAATTTACATATATTGTAATAGTGATAGATTTAATGAATATATATGATATATAAAAAATAATAATAACTCTCTAAAGGTGAATTGATATTTACTTTTCCTTGATTCAATCAATTGAAAAGTGAAAACAATGTTTATGACTATGTATGACTTACCATTTCCATGAAAAGTGTATTTCATTTTCCTATATATATCCTTTATGGATTGATATAAATAAATATATAATAAAAATATATTACATTTATATCATGATTAATATTTTGGATATTATTTAAACATGATAAAATTACAAGGATCAGAACTATAAAACAAAATTTTTCATGAAAAACAAAACAATTAACCCTAGGGAAAGATGAATTTAATAAGAAATTGTTAATAAATTTCCATTGAAATATTATAATTGGATAATATATGATATTATAATAATATAAGTGACTCTAGTATATAATTATAAAAAATATAAATTTAATATACATGTGGTTAAAGAACATTCAAATAAATTTGAACACCTTGTAAGATATTTAGGTTATAATCTCATTGTTTATCAGGATTGTTTGTGATCATGTTTTTTATGATGAAAATTTATAAAATATATCTCATGTATCCCATTAATTTTATTATAATATTTTTATTTTTTAAATTAAATTTATTTATATAATTTTACGCTCTTTAATAACTATTGAGATTGAATGAATGTTTTTAAGGAAAATCGAATTTATTTCTCCCTTCAGTTAAAAATTATTTTCCTTCCATGTATACTCTTTCTATAAAATGTTTTCAAGAATGATTTAATATTATTATATAATTGTTTAAAAAAATTGAACATATTTTTATTTTAAAAAATCAACGGACTCTTCTTGTCATTTTCCAAACAAGGTTATTTTCACTTTTTACTAAAAACGTGAAAGGAATATTTGTTTTAACGTACTCTACATGTATGGAATTTCAAGATTCAATGAAAAATAAATTATTTCAACACTCCATTAAAATTTTACAACTTTATTTTAAAATAAAAAAATATCCATAATAATTAATAATTTTTTAGATTTTAATATTTATTTTATTATGAAAAGCGTATTTTTCTCAATAAATATTCTAATGAACTTTTAAATGAATATATCATCTCTGATAAAATAATTTTATGCTACTTAATATTTAATGTAATATGATCTAATGATACCATCCTTATTCCTTCCCAAGATGATTTATGATTAGGATGAAATTAATTTTATGAAATTATTTATTTTCCACAGGTTATGCTGTGATAAAATGTTGAAATGGTTATGAAACTCATTTCATTCCCCCAAGTTAGTATATGGTGAATGTTTTAGATCTTGTGTCAAACATATATATTATTTTCATTAGGTGATGGATGAGATCAGAATAATATATCCATGCAATGCATTAGGTAAAGATGGATAACTCATGATATAATAAAGATTGGAATGGGGAGTGAACCATGTTCAGTAAGGGAATCTATCCACTATGACAGTATTGAGATTGAACCTTGACTAAGGATACGATTGAATAAGGAGTGAAACTATTCCCGTATGATAGTCTTAGTCGATATCCTTTAATAAGGAAATAATTTTCCATTCTTATGTGTAAGACAGAAATTTATGTCTTATTTCAATGTTATGATTTAATGGACAATGTTCTTTGATTCCATTAGGACTCATATCTTATGATCTTACAAGAATAATTCCATGATTAAATATTATAATATATTATATGTAGGTTATGGTTTTCAAATGTTATGCTCGTTTTATCAAACCCTTATAACCATTCCATATTTTTGTGCTCATTGACATCTCTCTTTTTTACCCTCACTGAGTATCAGATCTCATCCTTTTATATGTTTCTTTTCCCTGTAGTTTGTAGAAAAGTTTTACATATTACATGTCTAAGAATGATAGTATTTATGAATAATATAGTGGGAGATGATGTTAATATCTTATGAACAAGTTTTTTAGGTATCCATGTATCCAAAAAAACTACACCCATATAATTCCTGTGTAGATCATAATTTTATATATTGAATATTCATCTAATAAGATGTGATATTTATGTATGATATGTGTGGGTTGATTTAAGATCTAATACACTAAACAACATATTCATGTCCTCATAAATTTTCACAAGTCCTTGACTCATATCAATTGTATATTTATGAATTTATCTTTCCATTACTGACCTTGTCATGTGTTTTTGGGAGAAAAGAATTGTTTAAAACATACATTATTGTGATAAGGGAAAATTCATGTGAGGTAATTTTATTATGTGAATTTGTGGAGAAATAAAGTGGAAATGAATGGTATGCATTGAATATATAACTTTAAATAATTGTTTTTGAGAAGAAATGATAATAGTTTGTTTCATGGTGTAAAATTAGTGGATCTTATGGTCATGTGTTTTGAAATTACATTAGAATTTTTCTTTATTCTTACATTCCTATGGGTCCTAGTGATAAGTATGGGGAAATAAAGGAATATCCATGGTTATTATTTTAATTATTTTATATTCCCATTTCTATTTTTTTAAAAAAAATTGAAATTAGCGAACTCAAGTAATTGTCTTTTTCATTTTTCAATCCCATTTCAACGAGTGAACTAATTTTATCCATAAAATTGAACATAACAGAATATTGAAAATTAGTTTTTTTCATATTTAAATTTTTTATAATTTCTGGAAATTACTTCTAAATTTTGAATCTCATTCCACATATCACTGTATTTATCATTAAAATCACATTCCCATGAGGCTTTTGAACTTTTTTGATGTATTATTTACATTCACCTCACTTTATAGAGGTCCAAACTATGATTGATTTACCATAACGTGATAATTTTATATCAAAACCTTTTATAATTGAGGTAATTATGTATAAAAATTTTGAACACATATTCTTTATATTAAACCCCCATTTTTATAACAAAAATTGTTATATTGGCCTACCATGCACATTTTATCTTTATGAGATATTAGTAATCCATGTAAAACCTTGTTAGGTAGCCATATAAGAAGACATGGTTCCCTATTCATCCTTCTATAAGAATGTAAATTTATGTATTGGTTAAACTTAACTATGGGGGATGTCATATTTTTATGTGATATAGATTTTTATGCTACCTTGGAGAAAAAATCATGGACTACAGAGATGATTTTTGGGCTAGAAAATTGATTTACCTACTAATATTTTGAGAAAAAATTATAATTTTTTGAACGAAATATATTGTGTTCAATCTACTATAAATGAATTAAAAAAAATTCTGAACATTTAAATAAAGAAGAATAATCATTCAAGATATGGTTTGGATGTTACACCATTGTCTAAAACATAAAAAAGACCTCACTAACTTAGAACATCAAATCTGAATAGATTTTGAAAATTCAATATAAATTCAAATTTACAATGTTGGTAGAGAATAATAAATTATTTTTCTAAAATTATGAATTATTTTCACATTCCAGGATTTTTTAGCATTATTGAATCTGATTTTATACATAAAAGAGTGAGGGGGAGACCCATTCAGGAGTGTAAAATATATTATTTCTTTTTTTTATTTTAAAATATACAACCTTACTTTTTAAGAATCAGATATATTTTTAAATAAAAAACCTAAAATACCTAATGAAATGAAATACCCAAACAATTAATCATGATTTACATAATTCCTTGACTCATATCGGGTGGATATTTAGGAATTTATAAATCTTATGGTGACGCTTCCATGTGTTTGGGTGATCTTTATTGAAAATATAATCTTGTGTAGTGAGGGAAAATTAATGTGGGTAAACAATTATGTGTGAATGCGAGGATAAATAATTTTGAAATAAATATGATTCACTGAATTGATAATTTTGAAAAATGTTGTTTTTAAGTGACATGATGATTTTTTTATTGGTGTTAAATTGGTGGATCTCATGGACATGTATTTTGGAATTAGTCTGGTATTATTCCTTATTATTAATTATCTAGGATGAAAAGTTATAAGTGTGGGAGAATTCATAGAGTTTATATTTTTAAAACTTTTCATGTATATTTAAATATTTAATCACCACCAATTTTTCTTTTTATGTAAAATTGAATCTTTTTCTGATTGTTTTTGCATTTTAAGCTTAATTGTAAAAATGGAATATTTTTTGATTTTTAATAGTTTTTTAAAAATTTCATTTTTCATATATAACATTTTTCTTACTGATCAAAATGATGTAATTATTATTTTTAGGATTATATGGTTGGGGAGATAAAAAAATTCAACTAAACCAAGAGATGACTCAAAATTTAGAAGGACCAAATATTCCATGAAATGCGAAAACATTTTTGGAGGATATAAATTAACACCCATTAATATATAAATAATTTATCAGGATACATTACTTAAATTGAGTCAATTAAAAGCATAAATGGGGTAGAACTCTGAGGTGTGACTGAAAAAAAACAAGGAAAATTGTTTTCATTAAGGAAATCGATGCACGCTTTATAGTAAAGTAATATGAAAATTTTATTCAACTATAAATATATTCCCAAGTAATATAATCATATATTTGGATAAAATTGTTAAATAACTTTATATTTGAAGGGTAAATGTTTAAGATAATTTGGAAAAAAAATTGAAAAAATACACTTCTTGATATTCTACCATTTACTTATCCAAAATTGTGAAATCTTTTGACGAATATATCTTAGAGGTAAATTTTGTCTCACATTTGCTTTACATATATGATTTTATACTTAAATAGATTGGAGTTATTTAGTGGGATTCCATAGATGTACTAAAGGAACATGATATAGGAGAACAAATTTCAAATTGAGTAATCATTTCATGAAGGGATAAACTCCAAGAGGCGCAAGCTGTAGAGATTCAACGATTAATCCATTTTTAGTTTTTTATTTCATTTTGGTTATAATATATATTTTTTCGAATTTTATTGAAGGATTCCTCTTTTTCTCTATTGAATTCACTTTCTTCTAATTTTTTCCAAATTGTTGTTCACTTTAAGAATACAAAATGTTTGTTCATTTAAATGATCAATTAGGATCTATTTGATCACTGAGAAGGGGTGGTAGTGAATTAGTGATCTTATCTTTCTTATGTGTTCTATGTTAAGAAACAACCTTTATCTATAATTAAATATTAATGAACATATTGGAAAACACAAAAAATGTGTAGAACCATGGGAAAATATGTATTTATATGTTTCACTATTCAATAATAGTAGTAATACTTAGCATGGTTTAGAAGTAATCCAATACAACATAAAACACTATAAAATAATCATTTTATGGTTACAAAAAGAAGGGAATATCGTTCACTTGCATATAACTATAGTCTTTTGATAGTGAATCTTTTCCTCACACAGATAATTTGAAATATAAATGTTTTCTAATAACAATATGAAACATTACTAATTTTTTCAGCACAATGTCACTATGATTCTTGAAATTTGTTCATACTTTCCCTTCATTAAAGTGATTCTTATTCATATCCACTTTCTTGAATAATAGAGAGTACAAGTATTCTTCATGGACATATGTATGAAATTTTACATCAGATCACTTACATGTTCGGTACCTTTGGTTTGATGAGGCATAGTTCAATTCCTATTTTTTCTAATCAAATATTTACATCAGTCGTCTGATTCTAACTGATAAAATACTATTTCATATACCACATACACTAAAATAAACTAAATCCATTATCATATGATCATTTATTTATACTTTTTATTTGATACTAAAATATAGCATGACTCTATCAAATTTTCATCATTCTGATGCCACTATGTCTAATCATCTCTTCACTTTTGAAGTGCTTCAACCAAATGCAACATACATTTATTCAATATCTCACTACACCAAACCCCTTTGTATAAGAGAAATAACTATTAAAATTCAGGGATAATCATGTTCTTGAAATTAAAATATCCTCATCTAAATTTGAATTTCCCACTCAAAGTTTCTTTGTCCAGCCACCTTCAAACATTCACATGAATAAGGGTCAACATTATTTTTAAGAACATTCCTTAAAACATGGAATAAATTTTTCTAACATTTTTTATATCTGAGATAGAATCAAAAACGTTTATTCATGACTATCGAAACATGGAACAACCATCTTAATATCATCTCATTTAAGTACTTTATGAAAGCATCATAGATACCATTGAACCTTCCACCCACTATGTACTGTCGTCAACTGAAAGCCACTAAAATGGTTCCCTATTCTGGTGGGTCACATGGCCTCAAGTGAACCTTCCAGTATGGTAGAGGCTACCAACTAGAAATGAGGGTCTAAGGTGTTATAGTGGGAATAATATATCCACATATTATAGTTTCATAATGAATATAAATAAATAAAACAAATTGTGGAAGTATAAAGGATAACTACAGAAAAAATGGAAACAGATACTATAACAAACCACTAGAATATAACATCCAATAAATAGTAATAATAGTCAATATATAGGTCAATTCATATACAAAATGATTTCATGGAATGATGATGTAAAAAATAGGGATCAAAGGATCAGGTGTATAAAACATCTTCTACAAACCAAATACCAAAATACATATCCAATAACATCACAAACACACAGTCAGTCCCCTGCTCTCACACTCTATTAAATAGTAAAATAGATCAAGCTTCCATGATAGGACAGCTTCCCTTGTGAGTACATACTACCAAAGAGTCTTCTATGGTTCCAATGAAGAACCAGATAGAGTTTGAGATAAACTCCATAGGCTATCACCAATGATGATTAAAATAATAAAATCTGTGTATATAGTATATCACTGTGTAGGTATAACAGATAATGAAAGTTTCTAAAAAAATAAATACTAGTCGACTCAAGTTTCTATATGACACCAGATAGACTCTACCTGCTTTTTAATATGATGAAATATGTCTAATATCAGTAACCATTTACATCAATATATAATTAAACATATATACTATGTTTACCTATATATACACTATATTTTTAAGGATATATATAGGCATGTACATGGATACTCAGTGCTAGCTGCACCCAACGCATAACTCAGGCATGCATGTAAATTCAAAAATGATATAGGCTCCAACAAGGGTGCTAGTCATGAATCTCAAATGAATGCAATATTTCATGCATGTCACCTGAGGTAGTAGGGTGAGACGTCATGACCAACACTTGATGGAGTGTAACAAGGAATGTCATTCCCATCATTCACATAAAAGTAAATGGTTTGAGATACCATGTCCATCACCAAACCTAAGGAAGTGTGAAATGAAATTTAAACAAGTCTGTAAACCACTTTCCACCAAACAATAATCATGGTATAATTATAATAATCATGAGGCATCACCTATGATAAATTTATATTTATTTAATCCCATTTAATCATGGGTACCATAATTTATAGATCCCATATATAAATATACCACATGTGGTGTGGCCATTCCACCCACATTATTTATTTTAAGTTAATCCATTTTATTTATAAAGAAATTTGAATCACATTCATGGTCTGGCCAACCCACTTAGGATATGGTTGGTCATTTACACATTTTCTTTTAAGATGGAATTTAATTCACTAAGACCAAAGGGGTGGAAATAAATGAGGCATACTTCCATTAAAAATATAGCAAGGCATTGAGGCATGTTATACTATGAATAATTTATTTAAAATTGAGTAATGAAATTTTAAGGTAATGTGTGGAAAATTACTTTGTGAAACAAAATAGAAAAATTCTATAAAACAACTACAATTTTAGGGGAAATTACTAGGCCACCTACCTTAGGTCTATGGACACCTCCTCATCTAATATCAACATCATGTTTTAATTAGAGTGAAGAAAAACAAAAGAATAGATCCATGCCCTATAATAGGGTATATAATCTCAGAGAAAAATAATAAATGATATGGTAAGATAAATTAATAGTGGAAGAAATAGTATTAAATATCTTATTATTATCTATCCAACACATCTTATGGTGGTCAGATCAAAGTCTGGATGAAGAAATGTATTAAAATCCTATCAAATGGAAGGGATAGATCACAAAATAAGAATGGGTTTCATGTCTAATATAGAAAATGATATATATGTATTAGGTTTTTAAATCACATAAGGGAAAAGAAAAAATTTTACAACTTTTTAAGAGGCACACAATTTGACTACACGTTCTGCCAAACTATGAACCAACCATCCATCTAGATCAATCCCAAAGCACACCTCACATGGGATAGATGCACAGTTTGATTAAAAATGAACAAACTTTGAAAAAAAACCCTTTACTAAAAGGTTTGTAGCACGTGCACTATCATGAATCCTGGGTCACATGGTTGGATCTGGCCGTGTGGACCTCTCTAGCCTTCTGAAACACCCCACATAGTTTGGCCAAAACATACAGGCTTAAGTTCATGGTTTGGGTAAAAAGTGTTTCTATCATGTTTATATTAGATTTGGTATCCTAGAACCAATTTTTTTTTACTTTTATTACATTAATATTTGATGTATTAAATATTTAATTAAACATATTATTACATATTGTTCATTGTTCTGAATGACAGCAATTTAATAATGTTCCAGCGTATTTGTTGAATTGATTAGTTTATAGTAGTTCCCTTCTATGATGATAAAATTGAAGTGCTATGATAATATTCTTAATATAGTTTTGCTGTTGGATAACATATTATGATTGTACACATGATATATAGACCGTCATTTTTTATTACTAGTAAGAAGATGATACTTCTTCTTAGGAAGTTCATATTGGTAATCTTAAAGATAAGAGATTATGAGAACAATCCATCCTGTAGGATTTACACATGTTTTGGTGTCATCAGATATTACTATGTGAAATATTTTTTAATGGTCCTTAGACTTTAATGATAGCATTAATGCATGTCATAACTCACAAACATGTATTTTTTTGTGAAAACATCACGCTATATGTTGGTGGGATGTAGGGCATATTGGGTGCATCATGAATGACATGTTATTAATGGATAAGTCAAGAAAGGATCTATTCCTTCTATATTTATGGAAGTTGATATCTCGTTCCTTTGATTGAAATAGAATTGTCTCCATAAATTCCATATCTATGGTGCAACTAAGAGTCTATTTAAGATTTTCAATTAATGATGTATCAACCATATAGGTTTATGAAACCGTCATGCAACCTTATTGATGAGATTTTGTGACAAATGGATTATATTACACAGAGAGAATTATTATGTGGTTTTCAACATTAAAACTTCATGTTCTTTCTCTTTGGTACCTTTACCCATTTCTAGATAATTATCCAAGACTTTAGGCAAGCCCGACTAATGCCACCAAAAAATAATCCTAAAGGGTCACACACTAAGTGTTTCTGGTTGTCTCAATTAAAATATGTTTTAATTTAATTAATGTAATAAATATTATACTCAAGCCTCAGGAATAGTTTAATTTAAGTTATATTGATCTCATAAATTAATGAAATATTGATTCATTGTATTGTTAATTAAATATATATATTTATATTATTGAATATTTAATACTATTTGTTTAATTGTTTTAGAATATAATATTTATTTAAGAGAATAAAATATTCATTCGGGTGTTCAATAAATACAAGAGGAGTTTGAATAGACCAAGACTGTGTTTGGTGACAAAATAATTATTTACGAGTTGGTAAATATTACTCATCCATTTTACACAAGTTGGAACACCATAAAATAATAATTCTATTGTTATTATTATGTGTCTTGGGATTTCATTAATGGTTATAATTATATTTAATGGATATTATGTAATTAAATTTTGTAACTGAAATCCCAGATCTATAAATAGACAACTTGGTCTACTGTGTAATTCATTTGAAACCAATGTCATGTTTGGGAATTGAGAGTTAGTTCACAAAACGGATTTTCCCTCAAATCCTCCTCATCTATCCCTCTCAAAATTGAAGAACTTGAGAAATAATTTCTTATAGACCGAAGAATGAGAGATAAATAACAAACAACACTAGACATTTGATTTTCCATGCTAGCACCTGGAGAACTAGTGGTGTTTCTCGAAGACCATTGAAGCATGTGTGGTTCAAAGCTAGAGGGATTCTACCCTTGGATACTCGCAAGAACAATGAAGAAAATCTGGAAGGTCTGTTTCAGATTATCAACAATCATTATTGAAGACACTTCTGAAGACTATGTATTTAATTCTTCATATATTAAAAAAATTAATTATAAATTTTACATGAAATATCCTCGCTCTTGGTTTTGGGAAATGATTATTATAATAAATATTAATATATAACCCAAAAATTCATGCTTCTTCTCTTCCTATAATCAAAATGTTTTATCATAGGGGTCATGTTTAAATTTATGATTATTTATTTGATTGTTAATCTACGAATAATTTTGGTCAGATTTTATTTCATGATATTCATTCTTTAAATAGATTTGAATTAACATCTTATCAACATATTAATCATGTTCATTTAGTGTTCCATTTTCTGTAAGGTATGAGAAAAAAATTAATAATGACCAAAGATGCCACCAGGAAGTGCCATGTCATTGGCCAATAAAACTAGGTTACACAGTGTGCATCCAGAGAACACATTATATGCCCATGCACAATGTATCTAGATGCCCCAAGTAAAAAATTACATACAGTGCTTGTATTGCACACCACATGTTGACTAGGACAACCTACCACACAGAAAGTAGATATAGGGTGTGTATTTGAAATGTAGACACCATGTATTCTGGATGAGTCAACACACCGAAACCTCAGGCGCGTGACATGGATATATGGTAACTGAGGTACATGATGTGTAGTTACATGTACAAGCTGTGTAGTCTCCCATTAATGGAAAAAATTAAAATTAAATTAATGAAGAAATTACATCATTAAAACCCTATTTTATTGATTAAAAAATACGTTGTGTGTTTGAAAATTTAATAATGGTTTTAAAGAATTTTAAATGCTTTTTTAATTTATTATAGTTAATATGTCATTATTGGTTCTGTTGTTTATTTTCCATGAATTTCATTAATGATAGTTATCTCCAAATAGTGTCATATTATCGTTAGGATGAAAGAGTTTATTAATTGGTTAATCAATTAATTAATTAAAGCGCTTTTTATCTTAAATAATAGAATAATGAATAATTAAATAAATTATAGTCATTTACTTTTTCATATACATTGCATTTGTGACTGTTCATGATCTTGACCAAGACCTATGTCTATGTTGGAATTTATACAATTAAATTTATTTCAGAGTTTTTTAATTATTTAATATTAAATTAAAATGTGGCATGTGATTCATCCCTCCCTCCATTATTATGTAGGATCTAAGGGTCCAAGGATATTTATGTAATTCCCTTTAACCAATCTATTAGTTCACCTCACCTACATGTGATGAATAAATATTTGTAATTAATGGAGCATCCCAAGGTTCATGTGGATGGTTCAAGACAGAACCATAATGACACCAACTCGGTGATACATAGGTGGACATGTGGAATGTTATAACTCATGCCAGGTCCTATATAAGGAGTTATTTCCCCTAGTTCATAGGTTGATTTAATGTTTTCACATTAAATCAACCATTAGATAAGCTCATTATCTGGTCATTTAATTAATTAATTATTTTCTATCTAATTCATTAAAATTATATTTATTGATGCAATACTTCATTCATATAAATTAATTAATTAATATGAAAAGACATAATTTAAATTAAATTCCTTATGCGTAAATATTTTATCCAAACATGGTAAATTAATTAGGTAAAATCCACTTAAATATTAAAGGATAAAATAGGATATTAATTTATTCATAAAAAAATAAAATCCCTCAATCTAAGATTAAAGAAAACTAAACCTTCCATTATTTTGTTAGAAACAAAACTTGATAGAACTATGTGTTTGAACAACCCTTTTTGGGAAACTTACATTTATAAGGGGAGTTTTTATGAAATTTTCAGGTTAACATAACCATTTTACATAAATTAGAGTATTCAAAACTAGACAAGGTTTAATTTGGAGGAAAGTGTTGAGAAAATACAATTTAGGATTTCTATATTGGGGAGCTCACTCAACAGATCAAGGAGCTGTAAGACCATAGTTGGAAAAGACTTGTCTACAGAAATACCTTCAAAATAACTTGACCAACCCTTATTGTGGTTATGCAAAGTGTAATATCTATCCTTTCCACTATAATTTCTTAACAACTATACATTCCATGTTCAATGGTAAGGGATATTGGGACTTGATAAAATAGTGAGAGCTTTAATAAAATCAATTAATTTATAGATTCTCACAAAATTTGTAATCAAGAAAAATAAAAATAATTTTATCTTTGTAATTTTAGCATAAAATGAAAATCTCTTCATCAACAATATCCCTATGATCAATATAGGATAAAGATAATCTCCTTACTAGATGTAACTTCTAGGAGTGGTTTAGACACCTTCGGGTTGTTCTACACCATGAAAAAAAATCTTATGTTCTAGAATCTTTAATGCCTGATCCACCTACTCAAATGAAGAGTGATGAAGAGTTTATAGTCTATGAAAAATAATATGAACGACTCAGTAGAAGATAAATTTTTTATTTTTTCATCTATTTATAGGGAAATCATGAATTCTCATGAAAAAATACATTCATATAGAATGCTTGAGTACCTATGTGATCTTTAATAGTAGATAGATAAACAATAATAGTTTGATATTTCCAAGGTTCTCTTTCAGAGTAATCTTTGAGAGGGTTCCCCAAATGGGCCTCATGTAGTCAAACGCATTGGCTACATTGAGCGCATAGAGGTTCAAGGGTTTAAACTCCCCGATGAACGGGGTATCGATCTCATTCTAGAATCACTCCCTCCGAGATTCTTCTATTTTGTTGTGAATTTTAATATAAAAAAATTGGGAAGTCTCAACCAGATATTTTTATCCTCCTTCACCGAGTTGAAAAATATACGAAGTGTGAAAAGGCTTATATCTTAATGGTGAACAAACTAAAAGGGAAATCAAAGAGCATTAATCCCAACTCTACTTCACACCCTTCTATGAAGAAGAAGATAAAAGTGAGGTAAGGGAATATGATGATGTCTATTTTTTATATGGCATGAAGGGCCACTGTAAGAAAAAATACACCCAGCTAAAGAAAAATGGAATGCGTCAGGTGTATTTGTTGTCGAGTGAAATTTTTCTATGTATAAAAATTGGGTGTTATATCAAGATTATGGTTCTCTCATATGTAATCTAGTACATAAACCAAGTAGATTTAGAAAAATTTACCTAGGGGAGGTAGATCTACAATAATCCAATATAGAAAAATTAGATTCTATAGCTATCGAGGACTACCACCTCACATTTCCAACTGGAATGATCTTGGTTTTAAAGGGTTGTTAATATATGCCTTCAGTTACCAAAAACATTATTTTTCTATGAAGGCTAAATAAAAGTGGATTCATTTTGAAATTTGTAAATAATTTTTTCTTCTTTTATAAACATAACATTTGTTATGGTAAGTCGCATTAACATAATGGTTTTTATGTGTTGGATTACATGAACCATGTAATAGAAATTTATAGAAAATATACTTCACTTGACTAATACCACACCCAAATTTGGAATCCCTAGCTAGGTCATTTAAATTAAAAATTATTGAAAAAATTATGTCAAGATGGATATTAATATTCTTTCGAACTTAAACCACTTGGTGTATTTCATGCATGTTTACATGGAAAATTACTAAATCCCTATTTAGTGGGAAAGGTGAAAAGGATAAAGGGATTATTGAATTATTTTATACAGATGTGTGTGGTCCACTTCTTATTGAAGAAAGGGGTGGGTACTCATAAATCATAACTTTTACTGATGATTTTAGTAGATATGGATATATTTACATAATGAGGTATAATTAGGATTATTTTGATAAATTCCAGTAATACAAGAATGAAGTTGAGAACTAGCTGGGTAAACTGATTAAGAAACACCTCTAAGACTAAGGTGGAGAAAATATTAATTCATAAATCATTGATTACCTACAGGAGTTTATGATCCTATCCCAACTAGCTCCTCCTAACATGCCTCAGTGGAATGGTGTAAGCGAAAGGAGGGACCATACTTTTTTGTACATGGTGCGATCAATGATAAGTCGTGAAAGTATTCCATTATAATTTTGGGGATATTAATTACAATTAGTGGTACACATACTAAACCAAGTACCAACTAATTCAATAAATTATATTCTATACAAATTTTGGAGTGGAAGAAAAAACATGTTATTGAATTTTCATGTCTGGGGAATCAAAGCATTTGTTAAGGACTATTCAACTAAAAAACAATCACCCTAAGGCACAATGTTAACCTTTATAGGTTAACCCAAGGAAAAAATGTAATATTTCTTATAAGACCCCATAGACAAAAGAGTTATGGTGGAAAGACACTCTATATTCCTTGAGAGGGAGAACAACTCAAAAAAGAGATAGTGGGAGTGAGATAAAATTCATTGAATTCGAGGCTCAAGGCATACAAGAGTTGGTATAGGATTATATTTCACAAAGTCCCATGGAAGAAGAAATTGTTCCAGATACATAAGAACTGCATAGGAGTACAAGTGTGTTTAGGGAATCAAAAAGGTATGTTTTTCTAGTTATTGAGGATGGTAACTAATTATTAGTTGATAATATTTATCCTCTAACCTAAAATGTAGTAGTTAGTGGCACGTATGTTTCCAAGGATAAAGAATGCATGTATTCTGAAATTGATTCCATGTACCAAAACCAATTCTGGATTTTGGTAGATCCTCTAGTGGATGTAAATCCTCCAGTTATTGGCATATATGTTTCCAAAAAAATCATCATTATCATTTGATGACAAGAAGGATTAAAGACATAGGTAGTTGGATTTAGTCCAAGTGGGAGTTTTTTAGAGTTGGTTTCCTAGAACCAATTATTTTTACTTTTATTACATGAATATTTGATGTATTAAATATTAAATTAAACATATTTTGCATATATTGTTCATTATTCTGCATGAACATAATGTAATAATGTCCTACATTATTTTTCACATTGATACAGTCATATTTGATACATGCTATGATTAGAATATTGAATTACTATTACAATATTCTTAATATAGTTCTGTTTTGGGATAACATATTATGATGGGACACATAGTATATAGACCATTAGGTATGATTACTCGAAAGAATATTAGACTTCTTCTTGAGATGTTCGCACTTGCTAATATTCAATGTTGGAGATTATGAGAACATACCCACCAGTAGGAATTCAAAATGTTTTGGTGTTATCATATATTCTTATTTACTAGTGTGTAA
Source organism: Viscum album (assembly GCA_963277665.1). Taxonomy (NCBI): domain Eukaryota; kingdom Viridiplantae; phylum Streptophyta; class Magnoliopsida; order Santalales; family Viscaceae; genus Viscum; species Viscum album. The sequence continues at coordinate 175,494,883 of OY728147.1, read as the reverse complement.
AATGGTACTTTGACTTTAAGATTATAATTAATGCATGTCATGACTTGCACATTTATATTTTACAATGAAAACCACCACACCATATGTTGGAGGGAAGTAGGGTATGTTGGGTGCATCAAGAATGACATGTTATTTATGGATAAGTCAAGAAAGGATATTTCCCTTCTATATTTAAGGAAGTAGATATCTCAGACCTTTTATGGAAATAAAATGGTCACCCTTAATTCCACTGTCATGGTGTAACAAAAAGTTTATTTAACATTGTTAAAGAATGATGTATCAAGCATATTGGTTGATGACTCAATCATGAAACCTTCTTGATTAAATTATGTGAAAAGGTATTATATTACAAAGTGATCATTCATATGTAGTTTTCATCGTTGAGACTTTAATTTTTTTCTCTTGGGTTCCTTGTCCCATTGTTAGATAGTAATCATGGACTTTAGGCAATCCTGACTAATTCCAATGACAAATAATCCTAGTGGCTCACCCACTAACTGTTTCTAGTGTTATAAATTTATTTTTTTTTGAAATTTATTAATTAAATAAATATTATTTTTAATATTGATGAATAATTTTGTTTATGTTATATTGATCTCATAAATTAAATAAATATTGATTCACTGATTGTGAATAAAATATTTTTATTTATTTTATTGAATATTCAATAAATATTTATTTACTAGTTTTTTAATAAATTATTTATTTTATAGAATAAAATATTGATTCAATTGTTCAATAAATACAAGAGTAGATTGAATAGGCCAACACTGTTTCTAGTGATAAAATATTTATTTATGAATTGGTAAATATTGGTTATCTATTTTGCTCAAGTTGGCATAACACAAAATAACAATATTGTTATTATTATTATGTGATATGATATTTCATAAATGGTTATAATTATATTTAATGTATGTTATGAAATTAAATATTGTAATAGAAATCCCAACTCTATAAATAGACGACTATGTTTATTGTGTAATTCATTCTAAACAAATTCCATGTTTTGTAGTAGATAATTGGTTTGAATAATGAATTCTTTATAAAATCCTCCTCCTCTATCCCTCTCAAGAATGAGAAACCGAAGAGAGAATTTCTTCAAGATAGAATAAGGAGTGATCCAGAACGAACAACATAAGAAATTTGATTCACCATGCTATCACCCAAAGAATGAATGGCATTACTCAAAGGCCATTAAAGAACATGTGCATCACCACTTGGGGGATTATACCCTTGGATACTCACAAGAACAACAATAGAAATCTAGTAGGATTGTTTTATATGATTAATAATTATCAATGAATAATTTTCCTAATCCTATGTATTTATATCTTTAGATATTAAATAAATAAATTATAAATTTGATGTGCAAGATCCTCACTCATGGTTTCAGGAAAAAATTATTAAAATAAATTATTATATATCACTGACCATCACATTCTTCCATTGTAAACAAAACCAATAGTTTCCTCCAAAACTCAAATATCCATGCTCTGAAAAATCCCCAAACACTACCATGATCTTCATTATGACTAATGTACTTTTTACCAAGTTAAAAAAAGTTTTAATGTAAAAAAAAATGATGTGTAGGTTCATAAAAATCTAGGTCATTAATACCTCCCCACCTTAAATTAAAATTTCACCATGTTTTCCTTCTTCGGGTAGTAAGGTATCACATTAGAAAATATCAATCCAATAATCATGTGTGATAGATTCTTTCTATTAGGTATTATAATAAACTTGATTGTTCTACCATAACACCCACACTAAAGGAATTGTCCTTCCTTAGAGAACCATCATGACCTTATCCACAATACGCATGAGGTACTTATCCAATGAACTATCCACATCTTACTCAACCTCTATAGGATGTAAAACATGTTACAGGTCAGGATAATACCATCGAAGATGGGACATGTGAAAGAAACAATCAAACAGAGACTAGTATCTTTTAGGTTGTTCTATCATTTAATCCACTGGTTCGACCTATTATAAAATTTCAAATGGAAAAACAAATCAAGGTTAAATATTAACCTACCTATGAATCCATCAATAGACCAACCTGGGAGAAACATGAAAGAAAATGTAATTCTCAACCTTGAACTCTAGAGTTCATTTATGGTGGTTGGAATAAGACTGTTGTCTAGACTGAAATTTCAATATTTGTCTCCTGATTATCTAGATCTGTGTGAAAGTCTCCAAAACAAGAAGTGGTCCAAGAAAAGTTTCCTACCCATCCTTTAATTAGCATATAGGTTATCAGCATGGCCTACCATATTAGGACTCATAAATATCCATCTAAAAATTCTATCCCGGAATCTATTATTGTAATGAAACTCAACTAGGGGTTCATATTTCTCCCAAGAAACCCTAAATTTGTTGACATATTCAGAGAGAATATCCACTAACACTTGAATCATGCACTCTGACTTTCCATCAGTCTGAGTGTGATAGGTTGTGATCATATGTACTTGTGTTCCTATGGCCTTCTGCAACCCCTACTAGAATTGTGACATAAAGAAAACATCCCTATCAGATATGATATAACATGGAGTTTCGTGAATGTGAATGATCTCCCTAAAAAATATCCTCCATAGTCCATTTACTGTGAAGGTCTCCCTAACTAGTAATTAATGTGCAACCTTCATCAAATTGTCAATGATGACCCAAACTGTAACACTTCCATGAGTAAATCTAGGTAACCCCATTACAACGTTCATGGTGACATTGTACGAATTCCACTTAGGAATGGATATTGTCTTTAAAATCCCATTGATCATTGATATTCTGGATTCACTTGTAGATAACTATAAAACAAAGAACTAAAGATGATTATTTCTTGTTCAATACCAGGAAACCAGTACTAGTGAGTAAGTCTTGGTACATATTATTCACACCGATACGTACTGACCAAGACAAGGTATGATATTCCCTCATAAACTCCCCTCAAATGTATACTAGAACCAATACACAACCATGTATAATTAAGGTATCATTATCATCCATTTTCAAAATAGAAGATTACTCCTCATCTGCAAAAATCTCCCTCATGACTATGAACTCAGGATCTGAATGCTACATCATCTTTACCCATTCTAAAAGCATATAGGTCACTTCTAAATCAAATAGGACTATCCTCTCATGATCCCTTTTAACCTCAACATAAATCTTTGATAACAACTCAATAATATTATACTCACCCCTGGCATCCTAAATATCTTGTTTCTAAGTATTCCATCTTAGAGCATCAACTAAAACATTTCCTTTTTCTATGTGCTTATGTAAGCCCAAAATTTAAGGACAAAAAATAATCAACCCATCTACATATAATGAGATTCGGATCGTGGTGTGGAAAAATATCCATGATTTTTTTTTTGATAAGTGAATATGAAAAATTGATCTCCATGAAAATAATTCCTCCAATAACATAAATCATAAACACTTACTACCAATTCAAGGTCAAACATCTTGTAATTCAACTCATATGGCCTCAACTGATTGGACCCATATGCCATTACTTGCATATCATACATCAAAACTACTCCTAACCCAATTATTAATCCTTAAAATAGATGGTTAATCTTCTACTCAGATGAAAATGAATCATGATTAGCACTATATTCAACCTTCCATTTAATTCCTAAAAGGATCTTTCATAAGCATCTGAGCAACGATAAAATTAAAACATTCTTAGTCAATATTGTTAGATTTGATTTAAGGTGTGATGAATCTTGGATTAAGATTATGTAATAAACAAAGACTCATAAGAAAATTTTTATATCAAATATGGTCTTTGGATGGTCCTAAGAGGCTACATCTTTCACCTTCTCTAGGTCTACTTAAACTCCTTACTCAGAGACGACGTGACCTAGGAAGTGGACATTGTTGATCCAAAAGTGGAATTTGGTGATCTTTATGTAAAGATGTTGCTCTATCAGTGTATTCATAATGATCTCAAGATATTGGGAATGGTTTTGTTGAGTGTGAGAATACACCAAGATATTATCCCCAAATACAACCAACAATGAATAAAAATATGGATGGAAAACCCAATTCATTAGATCCATAAAAATAGTTGTTTCATCTATGAGGACAAAATTAATTACCACATATTCATAAATACCAAACTTACTCTAGAAAGCTATACATGTTTTTTCTGAAGGAATTACATGTATATTATGATATCCCGACATTAAATAAATATTATAAAACACCCTATCTCCTCATATCTAATCTAGAAGGTCATCTATTCAACAAAATGGTAATATATTATTATATGTTATCTAGTTAAAATGTTTTTAATCCACACAAATCCAGTGGGTACCATCCGACTTCTTGGAAAAAACTATCAGTGGAAACCAAGGAAAGGAACTAGGTTGGATAAAACCTTAAGCTTCTGGGTCTTCTAAATTCTTCTTGATCACTTGAAACTCTAAAGCTTCCATCCTATATGGAGGAATAAAAATTGGTTCCACCCCAAAAACTAGATCAATTTTGAACTCTACCTCTACCATTGGAGGAATCCCAAAAATAATTTAATAAATATATCCCTAAAATTATCCACCATGTGATGGAAAATAGAATGTCATATACACTGGTCATTCTAGAAGAGACTAGTAATCTTGGTTGTCACTCTTCCTGGCCCCTGATGCTCTGGTCCAGCCCAAGATGCTTGGACATCCCATTCCATCTTATGAACATCTATACCACCCTATGGTGAGGTAAATTTAACCCTCTCGCAATCAAAATTGATACGATATTGATAGAGAACTAATAAATCCATTCTAAGAATTACATAAAAACCTGACATTTCAAGGGTGAAAAAGATTCCACACAAAATTATAACTTCTTATCTCATGGGGAAACTCCTTACATTGGTGAAAAATCTCTTATCGGATACCCAATGAGGTATCGAGTTTTATCATTCCACATAAGTACACTACATTGAGTCCCAAACATTCTTGAATTGAAATATATATGAAAGAGTGTGATTCACCTATGACAAATAAAGAAAAAAACTATATTAGAAGCTACTATAATAGTACCTTGATCTATATAAGATCTATAGATTTGCCCCTCTAGCACGGGTTTCACTTCATATAACTAGAATGTACCATGTCCTTCAGACACGACCATAATTCCATGGGTAGGCTCACTTCACTAGTGCTTTGAATCCTATGTCTGGTTCTCTCTACCTTGACTCCCTCCTTGACTTGAGTGGCTGGTAGTTTTCTAACTGCCTGCCTAATGATGTACTAAATTCCTGATCCAATACACAGAGTTGGTCTATATCCTCTCTTTCTAGGCACCAGTTTGATGGTCCTACATAAGAACTGAATATGTCTCTTTCTTCCATATTCTGTATATTTTACTTGATCTCTCATACATTGGGGTTTGATGGGTCCTAGATTCCTACACATATGACATATAACACAATTGTGAGTATAATTAGTCTGACTACCACTTCAATGTGATAAACCTCAAAGTGATTCTTCTATCAAATCAAATAACTACTATTAGGATTGGACGATGAACTACCCTGACTCACACCATCGACTTTCCTCAAATTCCACACAGTACTGAGGGCCTAGTTGACTATCTCAGAAATAGTAGTCAAATGGAAAATTTGACCTAAGATTGGATGGTGTATACTATCCTATCCTAAAATTACATGGAAGTCATGTTCTCATCACCCTCTATAGTCAATGTGAATTTCTACTGCTCTATAAAAGGGTAAGAAAACTATATTACAGACATAGATCCCTATGGTAAATTCATGAATTCTCTATATCCTACAACCCTTAATGTGTATGGAATGAAGAAATCATATAAGACTATTTAGAAGTCTCTCTAGAAGATATCCTGATGTTGGTCTGCCTAGGTAATGACATCCCACCACTTCTTTGCAGAACAACATAGCATATAAGCTATGATCCTGACCCTCCCCATAGATACTTCTATGCTTGCTTGAAAAACGACAAAATGGCCTCCATCCATGAATTAGTATCCTAAGGACCACCCTCTCCCAAAAATGTGGGAGGATGATGCTGCTGAAATTCCAACTTCAACTCTTTAAAAGTTAGGGTAGGTCAAGAAACTCCTTACATAGACTTCATCATATGAAGTAACCCCTCTCAAAACTGGGCATTAGTGCCCAAGTTAGGAATAGAAGGTGGTTCCATAGGTGTTACTATGGGATATAACACTGTTGGTTCAAGACCCACCACCTATGGATAATGGTTTTCACTACCCTCATGGTGTATGGCTCGAGGATTTCATAGTTTCATGATTCTACAATTCCAAACACATTCTGTGAAAAGTAATTTTAATAGATTAAAATATTATAGATAAAAATTATGAAACATAAAAGACTACCTATTTTATAACTACAACCTATCTTATTTCTCCAAAATGTCAGTCTTGGTGATCATTGAATACCATAGCATGCTATAATAATCATAAGAGCCACTCCCAACTATGCACTACTCCTGCTGGGATCGATTATAGGTCTCATATAACACATATAAGGTTCCGATATATGGAGTTTAAATTTCACGATATAGAGGAGAAAACTATTTAATTTTAAATAAGAATCCCCATTTAATGGTTACTAGTTCATTTAAAGGTTTAATTTCATTTAAGTTCATACTATTTAATATATATATATATATATCATTCTCTAATTAGATGTGTCTCCATTCCTAATTTATAAAAGTCATACTCCTTATAAATTCCTATTAGCACATAATGAAACTGTGATACAGACCTTATATCTTGTATAAGGATGTAATTGGTCATGTATAATGATTTGTTTTAGTGAACTACCACAATAAATTTATAGAAGTACATTCATTATACACAGTAATTGGAATTCAATAAATTTGACCAATAATTGTGTCATCCCATAGAATCAATATTTCGAGGCTCAAATGTAGCATAAATTTGTTAAATAAGGTGTTTCCATAAATATATATGGGAAAAGACCATTTATATTAATTAATTGTCATTAATTAATCCAATTATGTTATCCCTACAAGTAACCATAGCACATGAACAAATATAATAATCCAGGTAATAACTATATGAAGAAGGTAATGCATGAAGAATGTAAATGTGGAATGAAAAAATGCAAGAAATATAAGTCCTAAGGTTCCTATGATGATACAAGAGGTGATTCCACCTTGTCATACTAATACATGGAAAATGTAAAAAAAATCATATTAAAAAAAATCAGACATCATCTACATCACCCAATGGAGAAATCAATTAAACTATAAAAATACAAATACAATAATAGCAATATCCCATCCCAACATAATTGGGATTCCAATATATGTGAGTTAGTTACTCCTATAAACAAGCTCATTAATAAATTCTAATACATTATAGTCTCAATTTTAATACCCAAACTATAATAAAAAAGTAAAAAATACATTTGATACCACTTTGTAATGTCACGATTTGGGAGCCACTAAAACGGTGCTCCAAGCCAGTGCTTTACATAGCCTCAAGGGAGCCTACTCATACACTAAGGTCTAATGACTAGTAGTAATGTCGTAAAGTGGTATGGTGGGGAGATAATACCCTCATATCACAGTGTAATAATGAATATAAATAGAAATAATATTAGGGGAAGCATAATAGACTAACAAAATAGTATAAATAGATACCATAATAAAAAATTGGAAGATAACATTCATGAAATTGTAATTATAACAAATACATAGGACAATTAAAATAGAAAATAATTTCAAGGACTGCTGATGTCAAAAATGATGATATAGGAAATACATGGCTCAATCATATACAACATTATATACAAAAATATAGAAAAGGCCAAAATACATATCCACTAGAATCCTGAACATATGCTCGGTCCTCTACTCCCATGATCCATTCTATAGAGAAAAAAAATAATCATGCATGATATGGAACATTCCCTTGTCAATACGTACAACCATAAAGTCTTCATGGGTGCCAACGATGACCCAAATATGGTGTGAGATAATCTTAGTGGGACACCAATAATGGTTTATATAAGAAACTAGTCGGTTTATATATCATGATAGTGTGAAAGTATAACAGATATTGATAGATTCTAAAAACATAAATACTAGTCATCTTAGGTTCTTGTATGACACCTCAAAGACTCTACCTATGTCATCATATGCCTGAATTAGTCTAATCTCAATAACTATGTACATCCATATATAAATAATCATATATATATATATGTATATACGCTATATATGTAAGGACATATATTGGAATATACCATAATACATGTTACAAACTGGACTCGGTCCGTAACTTAGGAATCCATGTGTAGTTAACTGAGAAATAATCCCCAACTAGGGTTCTATTCTTGAATCTCATATGAATTAAAGATTCCATTCCCATCACTTGAGATTGTGGGGTGAGATATCATTCCAAACACCTGGTTCAAGGGAATGAGGAACACTATTCCAATTATCCAAGTAAAAGTAAATGGTGTGAGACACCATGAACATCACCTATCATGAGGGAGCATGAAACACATTGTTCAACAAGTACCTTAATTGTTTTCCACCAACCAAAAATAATGTTTTAATTATAATAATCATGTGGCATATCCTCTTAAGAAATTATATTCATTTAATCCCATATAATCATTGGTGTCACAATTTATATAATACATATATAAATATACCACACATGGAAAGTCCAAGACACTCACTTATACTATTTTAAGTTAATCCATTTTATTTATAAAGCAAGTAAAATAAAATTCAAGTTTAATAAAAAAAACTTATAATTTGGTTGGTCATTTGCACATTATAATTTATTATGGAATTTAATTCAACACGTCAGAAGTTGGGGAAATCCAAAAGGTATACCTCCTCTTAATAATTAATAAGACTCTAAGGCATTAAATAACATGTATCATTTAGTAAAAAATAATTAACATATTTTTAAAGAAAAGAGTGGAAAATTATGACATTTTTAGCAAAAAAAAATTATAAAACGTAGAATTTTAGTGAAAATTACTAGACCACCTACCTTAGGCCCACAAATAACTTCTCATCCGATATCATCTTCAGGTTTGATGTAGAATATAAGAAAATAAAATAATAGAACAATGCCTTGAAAATAGGGCATATGAGATCTCACCAAAATAGTGTAGGATATGGGAAGATAGATGAAGAATAGAAGCAAGTGGATTATATATATTACTATTAGTTATCCATAGAATCTGACAATAGTCCTATCAGATTTTCTGATAAAGAAATCGCTTCAAAGACTTGTCAAGGGGAGGGACATCTCATAGAAGAAGAAAGGGATGCACATCTGTTGGAGAAAAATAGAAAGATATAGGCTGCTTTTTAAAATATTTAATATCAAAAGGGTAAAATTTTATAATTTTTAAAAGGATCAAGGTTTGGATGTATGGTTGACCAAACCATGTTCTAACTATGTGCATGGATCTTCCCTAAGGCATGCCTTTCATGGGATGGCTCTATGGTTTAACTAATCACGCACAAATCAAACAAAAACCCTATACTGAGAGGTTTTAAGAAGAAACATAATCATACATATTGGTCTCATTGTTGGGTATAACCGTGAATCTCTATACTTCTATCTGAAACTCCCTGTGCGGTTTGGCCAGACAATGTGGGCTTAGAAGAATGGTTTGGTCAAACTATTGGCCAAGCTTGTTTCTTCAAAAAATAGAGTCATGTGGTTGAAAAAAGCCTCGAACACTCTTGATACCTTCCATATGCCTTATGGAAGTTTTAATAGGATAAAAATGATTCAAAATAGAAAAAATATAATCTAAACATTTATAAAAAGATTGGTCGTTACACTATATAAATTAATATCACTTTTTCAAACTAGTGAAAAATCCATCTTGTGTTCCCTCACAACATCATATAAGCATTTTCAAATATTTTTCAATACTCTTCCTCTTTATGATGTCTTTATTTGGAAACATTAATTCTTCTTCTTTAGTAGGAAACACTATTTTTATGAAATTCATCTACAAAAATATCTTTAATGACTTTATACAAATACTTTGGTCCATTAACTCAAATACATAGACCCAATTGTTATATAAATTTTTTTAAGGACATCAACACTAGTAGCCTAGATCTGGTGCATTATTTTATTTTATTAGCATAGATACAAGATTTTCATCCCAAATGACTGATCAGATTAGCTATTTTGGAATCAATATTTCATACATAAGCTTTTAATTACATCTTGAAATGAAAAAAAACATAGCAACTCCTTTGAAAACACTCTTACCCAATTTTATTTTCCCAAAAATTCACCCATAATATACATATTTTCATCCTATGTAAAAATAAAACGTAATAAAGGGGTGATCTCAGATCCTAAGTAAGGGTAAACAATAATGTTGAAGCTATCATAAATAAACATAACCAATAATGCAAGGTGAATAACTAAAAACACATCCCATTAAAAAATCATATAATTGAAGGGTAGGGATATAAGCTGATCAATTAACACTATAAAAATAGATACATGAGAAATATACATATCCATGGATATTATACTAGTTAAATAATCACATGGAAGATCAATAAATAATCTCATAACGATGGAATGAATAGTGTCATACACCATAAACATATCGTCAAGGCTTCAGCCAAGAAACCATATATAAACAGGTTACACATTAAGAAATATAAAAAACAATTATCTCATGTGACCTAATCATGCATTGATGGGATATTGTAGGTCCTTCTTATAACATACTAAGTCCAACTCATTCCTCATTTGATAAGGGTGAAATATAACCAACTTAAATATTTGTATTAAAATAGCATATGAAATATGAATACATTATCCTTTAACAATGAATGGTATCAAAATATAATATCCATAGTCAAACATATATTAAACCCTTTAAATAAAATATGGTTGATGGTATCTTAATAGAAAAACCTCAGTAAAGCATACAATCAAACAAAATATGTGGACATAGATTAAAGAAGTCTAATGAAATAATTAAAGATATCATGAGATAAATACCTATTTTAATATTGTAATTATTTTAAAAGTGGCAAAAAAATTTAAAATAAAACATTTTTTGAGAAAAGAATCTTGTAATCGTGTATAGTAATATTTTATCATGCAATCTAATTTAAAAACATTCCTTTTATATTTTGTCAAAAGGCCATAATATACCTCATTGGGAAATAACAAAAAGATTCTTTTAAAAAAGTTTATTAAAAGTAAAACATGGGTAAAAAAGACTTCAAACAATTGTAGAATAATAGTAAGAATGTTTTGAAATACATTTTTATGAAGCATGGACATGTATGATAAATATGTCTGAGTAAATACTTACGTATAAACAATTCCGGATAATAATGAGATTGTGAAATTAATCCTTACCTCACACTTTACTTTAGTTGAGGGAAGTTTAACCTTCAGTATAATCATTAAATCATTTTATTATATTATACCAGAGCCATATCCATATTTATTATTTAATTTATGATCCTAGTATATCTATTTGTTAATAATATTTAATTATTTACATTATTTTAGGTGTTAATTGTTTCATTTTTCTATGTATGTTTTGTCATGTAAGTCCTATTTCTTATGCATATAATATATTTTATTATCATCAGAATGATATTAATTTCATAAATAATATATTTAATCATCAAATACATTTTTATAGTCATTCTTAAATGGTTTTTATTAGTGATTAATCTCATCACATCGTGGTTTCGGTAGGCCATACATACGTATGGGTAATAATATCATCTCCTAATGGTAAAGTGGAATGGAATTCAATGATATATTTATTATATAAAATAAATAAAATTTCATATATATTATTTATATCCATTATATTAATCATTATACCAATCTAAATAAAGTGATTATGAAAAACAAGTTACACCACAACATGGAGACAGTAAGTTGTATGCACGTACACCTGATGATATTGTTTTTCTTTGGAGAGATAAAAGGAGGAATGTTGTTGTACCGTAATATTAATAAAATATAATCATATATATAATATTGGATTTCTTATTTTATAATGTAAGTAAATCATGAAGAGGGAGTATAGGAAGAAATAATTTTGAAGGAGTCAGTAATGATGATTAACTCTTCTTTAGCAAACGTTCATTGGATCTCCTCTTATGGATAGTAGGGTTAGACCTTTGAGAAGACCATAACCTATAAGATGTGTATAATAAATTTGATAAGGTAAATGGTCTAAATTTCATCAAGAAATAATGTGAAAAGTGGTGTGAGAAAATTAGGGAGGAGGTTTCTTTTTATAAGAGAGGGGAGGGGAATTCTTTGAATCCTTTAAAATATTAAATTAATATATATTCATTTTCAAATTATGTTAGAAAAAAAAGTAAGTTATTTAGAATCTTATGTGATGATGGTTAGACTCTGTCTAAAACAAAAAAATTTATACTTTCTTAGTTCACAATATTTACCTTATCTTTTGGCTTTAACCCTTAGTTAAACCCTTTAACTCTTACCATGAAAACATAGTTTTTTACAGTTTAGGGATAATTTAACTAGTATAAAATGATGAAAAAACCCCAAATTGATCATTGATGAAATATATATATTTATTATAGTTATTTGACATAAAATTATATTTATATTAATTATATATCAATTATTAAAATATTATTTATTTTAAAGTATCATTTATTTAGCTTTTTATAATATTCATTATTTATATTTTTAAAAATATACTAAAAATATTATAACTTCAAAAAAACACTTCTAATATATCAATAACATGCATAATTTATCTATTAAATTATTTTATTTCATTAATTATGTCAAATTATATTTATTTTAATATTTTTTAATGTCATTTTTTAGATATTTTAATTAACTAAACAATAACTCCATCATTTTTATGAAAGACATTAATTAAACTATTTATTCACTAAAAATTTAAAAAAAATTATAATGATCAAGATAAATTTTTTAGATTTAAAAATGAACATTTATATTCTAATTTATCTTCCATATAAAAATTTATTAAAAATATAATACTTATTAATAAAACATTAATATGAAATTTTTAACTTATCTTTAAATAAAATGTTATAAATTTCATATTCATACCCAAGGGGCATAAAAATATAATAATTTTTGACTATGGTTAATTTTCATTGAATAAAACTTATAAAATGAAATTGGGAAAGTGTTTGGGTAATTTTATTATATTATAATATTATTTTTACCTTTAATTATTCGATTTACCCTTTACCATGGTAAATAAAACATTACTAATGTTACAATTTATAACATTCAATAAAATTTATTTTATCATTTTAGAATCTAAATATCATACCTATTACAACCATGTATGTCTGTTTTTACAAATTTAATTTACATAAGTTGCTAAATTAGGTTTAAAATTGTTTCTGTAGATGTGGCAAGAAGGTGGGTAAAAGGAAACATCCAAAATTTCAATAAGTTTTTATATATTATTTTAAAATAAAAATGATTCAAATGGACTAAATTGGATTAATATTTTTTATAATTGATCTATTATGATCTTGATAATTCATTTAAAATATAATAATTTTTTAAATGAAATGGTATTTTTTAACTATAATTCTGTATTTTTCACTATTCTTCAAAAAATGAAAATTCACATAAAAATAAAAAAAATTACCTTAAGATAATTTGGACATCCCGAATTTGAATAAGAAGAATATTTTTTCATATAATAATTCTATAACTTTCAAAAACTATATTTAAATTGGGTTCTCCTTCAAAATGATGTAAAATAACCATTTTTTAAAAATACTACTTTTATGCGAAAACATTGGATTTGTTCTTATATCATGTCTATAAAAAACATAATATGAATGTTAAAATTATATAAATTATATATAAATTTATTAATGTGGTTAATAATATTCATAATCAATAATTTAACGGCTAGGTTATATATTATTATATTAAATAATAATATTTTAATAATGTAATGTTGTTTATAAAACTCATCCTTACGTGTAACACAATCTAAATCAGTGTTGTGTTCATTAAAATATATCACAAAAATTAGTTATTATAAAAGAAAAATATGGTAAAATATTGGGGTGCTACATTATTCCCTCCTAAAAAATTTTCATCCTCAATATTTTATAGTTGTTACCTTCTAAAAAAATATGAGGGTAGTTATTCTTCATAGAATCCTCTGGTTCCCACATGGCTTCATCCATTTTGTGATTTCTCTAGAGTACCTTTACTAGATTATTCATATAATTTCACAATACTTTTACTCTAGTATTAAGAATTCGGATGGGTTCTTCATAGTGAGAAAGGTTAGGATCCAACTATGATTTATTAGAGGTGATAACATGTGTTGGGTCAGTCATGTACTTACTTAGCAGAGATATATGAAACACATTTTGTAATTTTGAGAGATTTTGGGACAATTCCAAAAAAAATAAGCAAAAACTCTAGCCCTTTAAATAATCTCAAAGGTTTTGATGTAACTAGGAGTTAGTTTCCCTTTCATACTTAACCTTTTAATAACCTTCCATAGAGATACCTTCAATAAAACATGATCTCCCACTTGAAATTCTAAATCCTTCTATTGATCATTAGCATAACTCATCTCCCAACTTCGAGCTTCTTTAATGTGATCATGAATGGAATTTTCTTTTATTGTTTTTTCTTAAACATGTTCCGGGCCTATGAGTTTCCTTTCACCAAATTAATCCCCAAAAGTTGGAATTTGACAACTCTTTCAATATAATGCTTCTTATGGTTCTATTTGAATGCTTGAATGGAAGCTATTATTGTAGGAAAACTCTAACAAAGGTAAGTACTAGTCCCAAATACCATGAAAGTAGAGTGAGAATGACCTCAACATGTATTCCATTTTTTGAGTTGTTCTTTCATACTATACATTAGTTTTAGGATGGTAGTCAGTTCTAAAATTAAGATCAATGTCAAGATCCTTCTGAAGATGTTTCAAAAATTTCATTGCAAAGAGATGATCTTAATAAAAAACAATCGATATAGGTGCGCCATGAAGTCTTGAAACATAATTAATATAGAGTCTTCTATGGTTCTCAATCGGTAGGCCTTATCTTATAGTAATAAAATGTGAATATTTGGTTAGGTGATGAATAATAACCCATATTACATTATTATTCCTAGGATTCATTGGTAGTCCAATGAAAAATTCCATAGTAATTTTATCCCATTTCCACAAAGGAATTAGAATAGGTTTTATGACTCCTTTAGGATGCTACCTCACATCATTCTCTTGTTGAAAAACCAAGCATATAGACACATAATTTGCAATTTCCCACTTCAGGTTGTCCAAAAAAATAAGTCCCAATATATATTTGTGCTCCGAGGTGTATAGAGAAATTTTAGCAATAAACATCATCCAAAATTATTTTTTTATCTTAGGTATATATGGGGAAATATTTCTAAATTTTAGAACACCACCTTCAAAAATAAAGTCTGCTAATTTTACTTCATTCACACTTTTAATCTTCTTTTCAAGGTCTTTGTAGTTAGGTTGAGAATTCATTATCTTCTCTAATAAATGCAGTTTTTCAATCATTTGAAATATGATTGATGTCTCACCTTCTTTTGAAATTATCATATCAATATTTACTAGGTACATGAACATTTTATATCTTTTAATCCACATTTGGGTTATAACTCCATTATCCTTCATACTCAACACATCTGCTACCTTATTTTCCTTCCCTTGGTGATAGTGTAATGAGTAATCATTATACTTGAGTAACTTGGTCCAACACCTTTGTATCATGTGATCTATTTACATGAGAAGATATATTTTAGTCATTTATGATCCATGTATATATCTCATCATTCAATATAGATATAATGACTCCATATTTTAAAAGTGAAGATCACAACCACTAGCTCCAGATCATGGGTTGGATGGTTATCTTCACAATTCTTCTATTTTATGGATTCATATGCGATAACGTTTTCATTTTTCATTAGGACATAACCAAGTAACCTCTTTGATGCATCACTATATATGAAAAACCCATCAATTCAAGTTATTAGAGTTAAAATCATAGCATTGAATAGTATTATCTTTAGTTTATCTAAATATTATTCACATTCCCTTTTCCAAAAAAAACTTAACCCATTTATGTGTAATGTTGGTTAATGGGTAAGCCGATTGTGAAAAATTCTGAATGAAACAGTAATAATAACCTAACAAACCAATTAAACTACATAACTCAGATATGTTTTTTAGTGTAGGATATTCTATGACTACATTTTTATTTTTAGGATCAACTGATATTCCATACATGGTGATAATATGGACATAAAATGGAATTTCTTGAAGCCATAAATAATACATACAAAATTTTTCATCTAGATATTCCCTTATAAGTGTCTTAAGAATAATATGAATGTGATTATCATGATCTGAATAGCTTTTATAATACACCATAATATCATCAATGAATAAAGACGATAAATAATCAAGATATTCCTTGAATAATTTGACCATCAATTCCATAAAAATAATGGGTTCATTAGACAATCCAAATGGAATTTCTATAAAATCACAATGTCCATACCTCATCTAAAAAGTTTTCATTGAAATTACTTCCTTACTTACTCAGAATTGGTGATACCCATAATGAAGATCAATCTTCGAGAAATATTGGGATTTGTAAATATGATCAAACAAGTCATCAATGAGAGGTAGTGGATAATATATCTTTATTTAATATAATTTATTTCCTTATAATCAATGCACAACCTCATTGATCCATATTTCTTCTTTATGAAGAGAACATGATATCCCCTTGGTGAAACACTGGGGAGAATAAATCCAATACTACCCAACTCCTCTAGTTGTTTCTTCAACACCACCAATTCCACATGGGCTATTACATAGGTATTCATTGATATTGGACTTGCATCAATGATTAAATCCATGAAAAATATAACATTAGGATTTGTGGGATGTTCGGGAAATTATTTATGAAATACATCAATGTATTCTTACATAATAGGTACATCCTCAATTTTTGGATTACCTTCTTCATCCCTAGTTGTTGTTTTCTCTTCCTCCCCAAGAATTTTATTTAGAAGTGCTACTTGGGTGGATCTAGATAAGAATATAATTAATAAGTTTCTTTATTAAAGATAAGGAATTCTTCTTCCTAAAAAATTTTAATTTCATTGTTCTTGCAATAAATTTTCACATCATATTTTGAAATCCAATCCATACCAATGATTTTATCAAATTAAATCATAGGTATGCTTAATAGGTTAGAAGAAAAAGTACATTTATGTTTCATAAAGGGGATTGATAGACACATATTTTTTGGATTGAGTCTTCCCTTAATAGTTTTAACTAACAAATCATTTATTAAATCAAAATGGAAATGTATAATTTTCTCAGAAACTAGGAATATATAAAATAATATGATGATCTAGAATAAAATTAATAATTATCTATGTTTGAGGAGATGATTAAAGTACCTTACACCACATAATTAGAAACTTCAACCTCTGTAGTTGGGCTCGCATAAGCTTGGTCTTTCTCCCTTATCCCTTTATAGGGAAAATTTCCTTGACGATTAGTAAAATCATTTGCATAATGTATCATTTATTTACAATTGTATAATTTAAAATTAGTAGCTTATTTATTTACCTTTAAATCATGGGATTGGTGGAATTTTTCTCCACACTTATAACAAAATTCCATTCCCATAAGGCAAGTATCATGGTGTTTCATCCCTCAATTGTTGAAGGTTGGAAAGTAAACTCTTCTCTTAAAAACCTTTTACTTATTTCCATTTTCAATGTGTTCAATAGATCACTTCTTCTCTTACATTCATTTAAATTAATAAGAATTATTGAATTCCTTTTTTTTCTTGATAACATATGAGACTATATCTTTGTATGACGAGAAATTTTGGGATACTAGTGCCCATTGGAGGAATAGTTTTAACCCATCAAAGAATCGATAAATCTTACTCATTGGATTATGTATATAATCTGCAACATTTATTGATACCTGTGTCAAGTTAGCTTCATACTTTGGAGTATTTTCATATTCCTTTTGACTCAGACTCCAAAATTTCCTCTCTATATCCGCTTCTTGTTCATGAGGAAAATATTTTTCTAAGAAAAGTTCTTTAAATTATATCTATTCCATTTTTTTATTTCTTTATCCTCTATCATTTTTTGAATCAATGAACAACATTATTCCACATATTTGGAGATATTGTAAATTTCTATGACAACTTTCTACATTTAATTACATTCCAATGTAATAAAAATCTTCTCTAAGGAAATTATCCACTTCTCAACTACAAATGAATTTGTATTCCCATTGAATAATTGAGGTTGTTGTATCATGAAGCATTATAATATTTTTCATCCACATTTTGAATCAGGGCAATCCATATGGGTATGTTTATTATTTTTAACCAAAGTCAGTTGTCCCAGTATATTTATAAGTTGTTCAGAACTAGTTGTATATCCATCTCCAACATTGTTATCTTTCATAAGAGTGAAATACCTACATGGATAATATGCATTGATATGGTTTACATCCCTTTCACTATCTTCCATTTTTAAACTATGGCACACACTATATTAGTTTTTGAATCATAATGATTAATTTCAAACTACTGAAACAGTTAAGAAAAATTGAAAATTTCTACAGATCTAATATCATAATCATTAAAATTATTTTTTTGATATATATGTACTTTTAAATCCTCCATAATGTTCTGTAAAGAAAATGTGAATTATCTTAAACAAATCCCCCAGGAGTATCAAACCAAGTGCATATTAAGTCTCGTTGTCATGTACTAGGATACAGTGAGTCTGGCCTAACACACCTTTTTAGAGTTGTTACTTCTAGGTATATATGTACCAGAACCACATCCACTTATAGCAGCCATAAATGAATGTATTGCTTGGAATAACCACATAATCTATACATTAACAAAACTCTATGATTTTCTTTTATAGTTATACAGAATGTCTATCTTAGGGTTATGTTCTATAATTTTTTTTCTAAATCTAGTTTCAAAGTTTTCTACTAAATGTCTCTTGATACTAACTGTTACAACATTGACCTAAGTCGCACAGATTCATTGCCTTAATTTATTATATTAGCATAGATATAATACTTTTATCCCAAAGGACCGATCAATTTAGTAGTTTTGGAATCCATATTACATACATAAGCATTACATTATATCATGAAAAAAAACATATTAACTCCTTTGAAAACAATCTTATTCAATTTTCTTGTCCCCACAAGTCGGTCATAATATACATTATCACATCTTGGGGGAAAATAAAACAAACTAAATTGGTGAGTTCAGATTCTTAATAAGGGTAAAAAATATAGTGGAAGTTATCATAAATAAACATAAACAATAAGGCAAGGTGAATAACTAAAAACACATACCATTAAAACATAATCTTGTGTATAATATGACATGTATATAAGTTGATCAAGTAATTCAATATAAATAGCCACATGAGAAATTTACATAACCATGAAAATTCTTCTAGTCAAATAATAACAAGGAATATTAATAACTAATATCATAATGAGTGAATGCATAATGATGGGAATCATAAACATACCATCACTGCTTCATCCAAGAAAACTTACATAAACAGGTAAGACATTAGCCAATACCCAAACTAGTTTGTCACATGAGACCTACTGATGCATTAAGGGGCTATAGTGGGCCCCTCGAACACTTACTTTGTCCAATGCATTCCTCATATGAAAAGGGTAAAACATAACCAATATAAACATTCATATTAAAACTAGTATATGAAATATTAATATATTTACCATAAAAAATGAATGGTATCAAAATAGAACATCCACAGTCAAACATATCATTAAATATTTCAATAAAATATGGTATATTGTATCTTAAGAGACCAACCTCAATTAAGATTTAAAAAAAGGATGTTGACATAAAATAAATTATTTTAATGAAATCAGTAAAAAATTCTTGAGAGAAATGAATCTTTTTATATTTTAATTATTTTAAAAGGGGAAAAATTAAAAGAAAAAATCCCAGTGAAAATAATATTTTAAGCTTATAAATGACTCTTTTCCTATGTCGTATAAGTTAAAAAAACATTACTTATATATTTCATAAAAAAATCATAAAGTAACATATTTGGAAAAGGAAAAAAATATTCCTTTCAAAAAAATTATAAAAAGTAAAACATAGGAAGAAATGAAATTAACAAATTGTAGAAGAATATTTTAAAATATTTTTTTAAGAAACATTTCCAGGGATGATAAAAATATCCTATTAAATACTTCAATATAAATAATATTGGATAATAATGAGATTGTGAAATTAACCCTTAACTCATACATTACTCTAGTTGAGGGTGAGTTATCCTATTGTATAATGGCTAAATCATGTTATCATGTTATACCAAAACCATATACATAATTATGACATCATATATGATACTCTTATATCTTTTTCTTAATAATATTACAATATTATCATTGTTTTGGGTATTAACTATTATATTTTCCTATAGATGTTTTTTCATGTAAGTCATATTTATTATGGATGGGATATATTTTCTTCATATACAGAATGATATTATGTTCATAAATATTATATTTATTTATGATTTTCACTTTTATAATATTTCTTAAATGGTTATCCTAGAGGATGAATCTCATTGTTTCATGGAGAAGCTAGACCATAAGTACACACGAGCGATGGTATCATCCTATAATGGTAAAGTGGAATATAATTGGATGGTATAGTAATTATAAAAAATAATTATCACTTCATATTTATTATTTATATCCATTATATTTATCATTATAACCATCAAAATAAAGGGGTGATGAAAAACAAATTACACCACAACATGGAAAAGGAAATTTGTATGTATACACACATGTTGATGTTGTTTTTCATAGGATAAATAATTAAACAATTACTGCATCATTAATATAAAAGCCTTTAATTAAATAATTTATTCTCTAAAAATAAAAAATAAATTATCATAATGAAGGTAAATTTACTATATTTTAAATTAATATTTATATTAGGATTTTTTTTCATATAACCATGTATTAACTATGTAATACTTATTCAAAAACATGAGTATTACATTTTTAACTTATTTTTAAATAAAATATTATAAATGTCATAATCATAATCAAGTGTATTAAAAGATTTTAATTTTGACATATAGTTGATTTTGGTCAAAAACCACTTATCCAATAAAATTTCTAAATGTTTTAGGGTGATTTTACACTTTTATAATATTAGTTTTAACTTTAATTACTCAATTTACCCTAACCATGGTAAATAAAAATTTACTAATTTTTCTATACATAATATCCAAAAAAATTAAATTCATCCTATTAAACTCAAAATATAATACTTATTAAAATTGTGTATGTCTACTTTTTGAAATTCAATTCAAATAATTGGGTAAATTAAGTTTAACACTAATCACACAGATGTGGCGATAAGGAAGGTAAAGGGAAATGTTCAAAAGCTCAATATGTTTTAATATCAAATTTTAATATAAAAATGATTCCAAAGACTTAAATTGGATTAATATATGTATAATTGATCTATTTTGACCTTAAAAATAAATTTACTGTATATTAATTATTTTAATGAAAAGGGATATTTTTAACTACAATGCTATTTTTTTCACAATTCATCAGAAAATGCAACTTCTCCTAAAAATACCACAGATTCACCCTAAGATAATTTTGAAATTATGAATTGAAATAAGAAGAATATTTTTTCACATAAAAATTATAAATGTGTCAAAACATTTATTTAAAATGTATTCTCTATTAAATGGTAATAAAATTACCATTTTTGAAAAATACTTATTTTATGTGAAAAATTATGATTTGTTCGTATATCATGTCTAGAAAACACATAAGATGAATGTTAAAATTATACGAAATATATATAAATTTAATAATGTGGTTAATAATATTCATAATGACTAATATAAATATTAGGTTATATATTATTATATTAAATAATAATATTTTAATTATATACTATTATTTGGAAAAATTATCTTTACATGTAATGTAAGCTAACTCAGTGTTGTGTGCATTACAAGATATCACAAAAAAATAAAATTAGTCTAAAAGAAAAATATACTATAATATTTGGGTGATACACTTATTCAATTCAAATATTAATCTTTATACAAGTCTATTAGATTGACTTCATACATAAGAACAAATTATTTTATCTGATGAATATAAAAATATTTATTCAGAGGATTCACAACCATTTATTTGACAAATAAACTAATAAACATTGGCTTCTCTGATGGACTGTGTAAGATAAATTTGAAAAGATTCATCTAATGGAATATATTGGATAACTTTAAAAAAAACCCATCTGATGTTCTCCATATTATGATATTACCTAGAGACCTATATTCAAAACATTTTAAAACTTCCTCTGATTAGAAAGAAAATAACTATATTTAGTAGCACTTTATACCATAAAAACTCCAAGTCTTTATAAACCTTGAACATAGAATCACAAAAATTCCTTGCATCGGGAATTGAACTTTTACAAACTAATCATTTTTTTTTTTTGAAACAATCATTTTGGTGTACTTCACAATACTTCGTAGCATGAACTTTTTATAGCCATACCTCAATCTTCCCCTTTGGACTCAATCTTGGATCATGAAAACATGTAATCATGATGTATGGTACTTTGAAGATTATAAAAGAAATGCAAGATAATTTTTTATAGATATCTTATTATGATGGAACATATAATAATAATAAGATAAACCTTATGTTTTTTACTCTATTCGATAACATCAGATCGAAGGACTTCTTTTGTTATAATCACACCTTTGGACATAGTCCATCGGACTCTATCTGCTAGCCTTGGTCCACCACCCTCTGGTAAGACTCTACTATTTCAATCCATTCTAATATTCCTTCTCTCTTTGGTAAAATTCTATCTAGAAACTTATTTTGGAAAAATATGGCATCCCACCTTTTTATTACATAAGATTTCATTACATTGTACAAACAAAGGATCATTTAATGTTTATTTTCTTGGAAAAAAGGTACATAATACTTGAAAACATAATATATTATTCTAAAACACTTGAAATGATTCTTAATATATTCATCCTAATTACATTTACTATATCTCATAACTGGGGAGATATATCAAAGGAAAGGGTCTGCATAAGGCCAAGTAAGGGAAGGAAAGGGAAACATTTTACAAGTGGTATTAAGAAATATCAATAAAAACATGAGGAATATCATTATGTCATGAGAAATGTAACTTGAGGAATATAATAATAAAAATTACATTTATCATAACATAAAAATTTGGCTACCACATTTAAATAAGACATTCATAATCATATCACCATGATTTTTCATCGATGTGTCATAAAATTTTCCAAGGTTATTCACCAAAGTATCAAAAAACATGTTATATCTAGAGATTAAATTCTTTTCCCAATGAATTGGATCACTATCAAGGTGATACATTCATATATCTTAATTAATTAAATCCATATACATCATAATAAAATATTTTATAAATATCCCATGGAAAAAAAATGAGTTTCATATTAAAAAACATGGTGTTTTAAAAAGTTCTTAAAGACAATATCATTATGTCATTTTTATCCCAAGAAAATGGAATATAGGTTTCTTGTTTGTTAATACTAGAATAAAATAATTATATTTATTTAAAGGTTAATAACCCATGAAAATAAAGTGGTTTGGGTATTCAAAAAAACAAAATAAAAGAAAATTTATTGAGGAGAAAAGATAAATTTTGAGAAGTAAATATCTCAACATAACTGGAAAAATGTGGATTCATAAAATTGTTAAATGAGAGGAAACAAGGGTTTACCACTCATAAAAGACTATTATTATTGTAAAATTATAAAATAAAGTTGAAAAAATAACTTATTTTGTAAATTGGAAGATATACCTCACAAAGAGGTAACTTAAATGGAAAAGAGAAATAGAGATTTCCAAAACATTGAAGAGTTATTCAAAAAACATGGGTAACAAGACCTTAGGGGATTTAGGACACCTTGGTAGGACTCCTTGGGAGGTACAAATACCAAATATTTGTGTAAAATATATTAAGAGTGAATTGAAATGAAGAAATTGGGGGTTATTTAAAGAAAATCTAGGGGATTTGTTTAATAATTTCCAAATATAGGCCTTGGAAGCCTATGATGTTGGAAAGGAAAAACCATGGGATTTATAATGGTATTTATCCAATTTTTTTGGAAACATGGGTAATATTTTATGTTATTTTAATCCAAAATAACCTATCATAATTTTATATTACTTATTTTAGAATGGAAACTGAAAATTTCTAAAAAAACAATGTTTTTAACGTTAAAGTTTCCATTTTAGACATTGGAAAGTAAATTATATGATATAAAATTAATTAAAATATATTAAAATATGTGGTATTAATAAAATAACAAATCTTAGTCCTTCTATTATGTTTAATTATTTAGTACATCATTATGATATAATTATGAATTCATTAAACATATCTAAAAACTAAATTCTATTTTTACGATTCATGAAAAAATAAACTATTTTACAAAAATATCATAAATTCACCCTAACCTAATAATGATTTTTTTTTATTTCAAAAGTGATTTTTATTTTATCATAATAATTATATAAATATGATAATTTTAACTTTTAAATTTATAAATCCTTATTTATTAGAAATAATAGATGATTGAAAATGCATAGTCAAATTTCAGATACTTGAAATAAAATTATTTTATCATTTATATTTAAATATGATTGTTTTTATCATACTATATAACTAAAATAATTATTATTCATAATATATTAGTTTATTATAAATATCTATATATTTTATAGAATGTTTAATTTATGTCTAAAAAACCAATTTATCAAATTACATCACAATTATATTAAGAAAAACTATTCTTAAAATGGAATTGATTAAATAAAAAAATTATTTATACAAGATAATTACACTTTAATTAACTAGGGACTCGAAACATAACCCCTTATAACACCCATATATGACCTAAGGGTACAGTTTTCGATGGGGATAGAGGATGGGCCAGCTCGACTAATATATCCCAGGTGGTAATTTTTACTAAATTGGAATTATCCCATATGAAATATCATTCTAACTTCACTTGTTGAAGCTCAATTTGATCTTGGTCAAGAGTGAACCCCATTGATGATACCTCTTTTACAAGATCCTACAAATGGGATTCAAACAACATGACTCTATTGGTTGAGGCCATCGACTCTTCCTTCTAAATCAATTATACATTGTCAAAATGTAATTATAAACAATAAATATAACATTAAAATTATTGTCTAGATTATAGTTTCCAATGGTCATATTGACCAATAGTGATATAACGGTCGAAACCATATGGCCATATTTCTATTTATATTCACTTAATTATTAAAGATATGTGGTTTTGGTGTGTATAATAAAATAAAACACTTATTTTAAAGAAAAAATTATCTTTCAATATCTCTGGGTCATTAAATTCACCCCACCATAATAAATTTCATCCTTGAAATATGAACTTGTTCTCTCAATTGAGAAAAGGCCTTGGTACTCCTGCCTCATTTTATCCTCTGGTTTCCAGGTTTCTTATTCATATTTATGGTTCTTCCATAACACTTTGATGAAGCAGGAAGTCTTGTTTCATAGAACCTTGTATCTACCATCCAAATTCTCCACCATCCAATCCTCATAAAAGTGGTCATGTTCCATTTGTACCACCTCAGGATTCATTACATGTGAGGGATTGGGGATGTACTTCCTCAATAGGGATACATGGAATACAATATAAACTTGTGATTGATTTTTTGGAAGTTCAATTTGATAGGCCACATATCCTATGTGATCAAGGATTTCATAAGGTATAATATACCAAGGGATAAGCTTCCATTTCTTCCCAAATTGCATGAATTTATTCAATAGTGATATTCACAAGAACACTTTCTCACTAACACCAATCTCTGATTCCCTTAGACGGTTTTCAGCATAGCTCTTCTATCAACTCTAAGAAGCCTTTATGTGTTTTTTTTATAACATTAACCTTTTATGTCATATTTTATACAATATCAGGCCTAAGAAGCTTTCTCTCACCAATTTTATCCCATCAAGTATGAGTTCTACATCGCTTCCTATATAGAGCTTCATAGGCTTCCATTTGAATACTGGATTGGAAGATGTTTTTATATGAGAACTCAACTAATGGTATGTGTTTATCAAGTACACATTTAAATTGCATTGAGAATCTTCTCAGCATGTCCTTGAGTGTTTTAATAGTCCTTTAATATTGGACATCAGTTTGGGGTGATATAACATACTCTAATTCAATTTCGTACTCATAGCATGTTGAAGACTTCTTTAGAATTTTGATGTGAACCTTGGATAATGATAAAAAATGATATAAAGTGGAACTCCATGAAACCACACCAATTTCATTATATAAATCATGGAAGGTTTGTAAAGAGAGAAATCATCTCAAATAGTGATGAAATGGGATGTCTTAGTGGTGATTCGGTCCACTGTAACGCATATCACATTGTTTCCTTTGAAAATTCTCAGGAGACCAGTGAAAAAGTCCATAATGATATTTTTCCACTTCCATGTTGGTGTGGGTAGTGGTTGTAAAACCCATTTAAGAATCTTTCCTCTACCTTTAATTTTTGACACATCAAGCACCTTGTAGTGTAGTCGGTGATCTCCATTTTCATGGTATCCCACCAATAATGATCATGAATGTCCCTATACATTTTACTGCTTCCATGATGTATAAAAAATGTAGATCTATGAAATTCACCAATAATATCCTTCTTTATTTCTAGAATATATAGAACAGTTAATCCTGTATGAAATTTCTATACACCTTCTGGATCAATATTAATCTATGGAAACATCCCATTCATTACAGCCTCTATCTTCTTCAATAACAAAGGATCTTCTCATAAATATTTATTGATATTATCTAGTAAGGGGTGTCAAGAAATCATTTGTTATAGGTTTTATGATATCCCTTCCCTCATGATTCCTATGCCTAACCTTACTAGGACCTTGATTAAATGATCACCTTGAATCCTCAACATTTCCCAAAAAATAGGGTCTTTCCTACTTAATAAAATAACAACTTTGTTTTTTCTTCAAATGTGATAATGAATTAACAATAATAGTCACTAAGAACTTCCAACCATCTCCTATGTAAAATGTTCAATAACTTTGGCATGAAAATATACTTAAAAAGTTGATGATCTGTATATATATCACATTTCTCCCCATAAAGATAGTGGCTCCTTATATTTAGATGAAAAATAACCACAGCATGCTCCAAATCATGTGTATGATAATTATTCTTATTAGGCATCAACTATAAAGATAAAAAAGCAATAACCTTTTCATTTTTCATGAGTATTCACCCAATCCCTTTTAGAGATGCATTGATAAAAATAATTAATCTTTATTTAATAGATGGTAGAGTTAACAAATGTGCATAAACCAATCTATTATTCATCTCTTGGAAACATTCATCACACTCCTTAATCCAGATGAACTTGGCCCTATTTCCAATTTAAATCGGATATTGGATTATAAATTCATTAGATTTTTTTCACAATATTCCTATAATATTCTTCCAAACTAAAGAAACTATTAATATTAGTTACTATTTTTAGATGAGGTCACTCTTCCACAACCTTTGTCTTGGAAGGATCAACTGAGATTCCTTATTTAGTTATAAATTTTCTCCATGAAAGAAACTAGATGTAAAAAAATTACATTTTCTAAACATTCCAAATATTCTCTCATTCATTAGAGTTTTCAATATAACCCTTAGATATTCCTCATGAATCTTGTGTCTTTTGGAATATATCAAAATATCATCAATAAAAACTACCAAAAATTTATCAAGGTACCCCTTGAAGACTCTATTAATCAAATACATAAATATATTAGGTGAATTTTTCAATCCAAAGGGCATAACAACAAACTCATAATTACCATATATTGATCAAAATGTAGTATTTGGAATATCTTATTTCTTCCTTCTTAATTGATGATAAATAGATCAAAGATCAATCTTCGAGAATAATTGAGCCCAATGAAACTGGTAAAAAATCATCAATCCTTAGAATAGAGTACTTGTTATTTATTGAGATCCTCTTATATTCTCTATAATCAATTCATATCCAAATTGATACATTCTATTTCTTCATAAAGAGAACAGGTGATCCCCAAAGAGACACACTTGGTCAGATAAACCCCATATCCAAAATATCTTGGAGTTGTTTCTTTAATTCCTCCAAATACACATTTGAGATTCTATGTGGGTCCTTTGATATTGTCTTGGATATAGACATGAGTTCAATGTATAACTCTACCTCTATTTTTTGGGGAGGTATAAGTAACTCCTCCGAAAAAATATCAATGTATTTCTGTATGATGAGGACTTTTATATTATTATACCTTCAATTCCTTATTCATCTTCAGTGATCATTTCTATAGAGAATACTATGAAAAATACTTATAGAAAAATCTTATGTTGATACATATCCCCTTTGAAAAAAACTATAGTTTATCCATTCTAAACAAATGAGATTTCCTTGCTTATTCCGTTTATCTTAGTAATATAATTTGAGATCTGATCCATCCCCAATATAGTTTCGAATTCCATCATGGGAATCAATACTAGATTTGAGATGATTTTGTGATCTCCAAAGTTAATAATATACTTTAGATACTCTTTTTATGCTAAGATAATCCATCTAATAGTATTGGTGGAGAACATGACATTTAGAAGTATAGGGATTTGTTAAATATTATTTTCATACAAGGAAGAAATACTGGAATGCATAGAAACCGAATCAAACAAAGTACTTGATAGTTTTGAGATAATAGAAATATTACCATGTACCACTTAATCTGGATCTTCAACTTCATCTGTTATGATAGAAAATTCATTAACTTGCTATCTTATCCTATGTTTAGGTTGATGGTGATTCCACTCAATTATATTCTGATTTGTATAGTGATTGGAAAAGTGACCAAGATGTACACACTTGAAGCATGGGAATTAATGAAGGACCTATTCCATATTTCCTTTATAATTAGTGTAGATAATTTGATGCTTCACCTCACTATAATAGTTCTAATAAATATAGAGATCTATTGCACACTTGTAACATTTCCTACTCTAAATAATTTTATTCCCTAAATTATCCATCCCGCATTTGTTTCATGTGGTAATATGAACTTTATTTCCTCCTATTATAAGATAAAAGTTCCACCATAATATTAGATTCATTGATATCTTCTATTAATTCAATCTATGGGACCACTTTGTCTTGAGAAACTACAGTTAAACATTCATAGCACTCTGCACTATCTCCTCATACCTATCATAGTCCCTATTGGCTATAATATTATTTAGCTGGGGTTTTAGTACACCAAATAATATACCAAGTATCCATTAGGATACATGAGATATCTATTTGTGTAACGAACAATTTTTGAAAATTTCATCTCATAGCATCCCACAAATTCGTTTTCATTCCACTACAACTCTAGGAATTAATTCTCCATTTTCATTTGCATCGAAGAGGGGAAATATTTTTTAAAAAATATTCCCATGAACTCATCCCACTCCGTAGCATCAATATCACTTATTGTATTTGGGTTTTTAATCAGTGTCCACTACTGATAAAATGCTCTGTTTAAGAGGTGAATATCTAGGGTAACATTCCCTTATTCCGAACAATATATTACAGAAAAGAACTATTCTATAAATCCTATCCATTTTCCAGTAATAAATGGGTTGGTAGATACACTATGGTCATGTATTGTTTTGTGTATGGGACTTGTGATTTGGGCCTATGGTTCATGTAAGGGTTCCCCTTCAACCCTTAAAAGGGTGATTATCCAAAAATAAAATAAAAATATAGCCTTCAGGCCATTCGAGAAATCTTCACTCAAGTTATTTCTCATAACTCAAGTCATTTGATTCATAATTATTTTGAATATTTCCATTCCAAATTCCATTAGAGGTTCGTCAGCACATGGTAATTTTCAATCACCATTTAAAAGGTTCCTCCGATTTCCTTCCATTTTATAAAATAAGAAAACCTATGTGAGAAATGTTTTTATATAAATAATATTTTTTTCTAAATGAATTGTTATGTCTTACAACATCATGCGTAAATATTTTATTCTTTAACAAAAATTCTATTTTATATAAATCTTTCATAATGGTTAATAAAAATTTTTAGATTAACCAAACATATCCCTCGAGAGTGAAAAAATAGGAGTGAATAAAGGAACATTTTCATTCACTCTCTATAATTTGAGTCTACCTCAAAGTCATGTTTTTGGGTTCTAACCTGGGATATATTTATTCCAGATCCACATCCACTTGTTTATGAAGAGAAATAGATTTCTTTTCATGGAAACCACTTACTTAATAACTCACCATAATACGAGGATATTTTTATATATTTAAACTTTTCTATTGGGTTATTCCTAAATTTTTAAAATACTAATTTCAACAAATAACTTAACCATCCTTTGATACAAAATATGGAATCCTACCTTTTTATTACATAAATTTTCATTAAATTCTACAAACAAAGTATCTTTGAAAGTTTGTTTTCTTAAAAAATGAACATAATGCTTGAAAACATAAAAAAAATTCTAACATGTCTAAAATTGTTATTTAAAGGTTTATCCTAATTATATTAAATAATTATCCTATCCTAGGACATACATGAACTGAAAGGGTGAGCATAAGGCCTAGTAAGGGAAGGAAAGGGAAACATTTTACAAGTGATCTCAAGGAATATCAACAAAAACATGAGGAATAACATTATGAAAAGAGAATGGGAACATGAGGCATATAGTAAAAAAATTAAATTATTAATAAAATTAAAATGTGTTTACAACATTTAAATGATACATTCATAAGAATTTCACTATGGTTTTTCATTGAATTTTCATAAAAATTACAAAGGTTATTCGCCATGGTTTCGTAAAACATGCCATCAATAGAGATTAAATTTTTACCTAAATGTGTTGGATCACTATCAGGTATCATTTTCCATGTGTATTAATTAATGTGAGACACATATATCATAATAAAAAATTTCATAAATAACACATGTAATATAAAATAAATGGATTTCATATTAAAAAACATGGTGTTTTAAAAAGTACGTAAAGACAATATCATTATATAATTTTTAACCCACAGAAAGGGAATGTGGGATTCATGTATGTTAATTCCTGAACCAAAAAATTAATTTTTACCTTTATTTTAATACCCCTAAAATATATAGAGGTTTTTTTACTCACATAAATAAAATAAAACATAATTTATTGAGGAGAAAAGAGACATTTTCAAAAGTATATATCGTAGTATATTTTCTATAAAACATTACTTTATAAAATGGTAAAATGAGAGGAAAAAAATTTCTTCCACTTATTAAAGACTCTTATTATAGTAATAGTACAACATAAATAGTAATAAATAACTTATTTTGTTAATTTTAATACATACCACGTAAAGAGGAAACTTGAATCAAAAAGAGATGGGGGGATTTCCCTTACCTGGAATAGTTGTTCATAAAAATTAAGCATTGGGACCTTGGGGCTTTAAGAAACCTTAGAAGGAATCACTAGTAGGTAAAATTACATTATATTCATGGGTAATTTATTTTTAGTAAAAAAATGCATAAATGGGTGGGTATTTATAGAATAAGTGGAGTATTTTTTTATTAATTTCTAAAAATAGGCCTTAGAAACCTAAGTTGATAATGGAAAACCAGGAAATTAAACATGGTATTTTCCCATGGTTTTGGAAAAGTGGGTAATATTTAATGTTATTTTAATCCAAAATAGTCTATAATAATTTTATATTACATCTTTTTTCATGTAAAAGTAATGTTTCCATAAAAATAATACTTTAATGTTAAAGTTTCGATTTTAAACTTTGAAAGTAAATTATAGGATTAAAAATTTATTAAAATATATTAAATTAATTGATATTTAAAATATAACATATTTTAGGTGTTCTATTATGGTTAATTAGTTATTACATCAATATTAAATAATTATTACGTCATTAAACATATCAAAAAACTCCAACTGCATTTTTACTATTCAAAAAAAATAAAGCATTTTAGAAAATTATAATAAACTCACCCTAATAGAATTTCAACATGATAATTTTAAAATGATGTTTATTTTATCATAGTAATACTATAAATATTACATTTTTAACTTTTTAATATAAAAAACCATATTTATTAAAAACAATAGTGAATTCAAAATGAATAATAAAATTTCTAATACTTGAAAAAATAAAATAAAATAATTTTATCATTTATATTTAAATAAGACTATTTTTATCATACTATTTCATTAAAAAGTTATTATTTATAATATCATATTTTATTATAAATATTTAGATTTTTTTCATAAAGTAAAATTTTCATCATAAAATTAAATTTATCAAATTCCATCTCAATTTTATTCACGAAAAATATTCTTAAAATTGAATTTATCAAATAAAAAATTTTATTTATATAATTGAATTTCACATTAATTAATTAGTGTCTCAAAACATAACCCCTTGTAACAACTGCATATGATCTAAGGGTATGGTGTAAAATGCTGATAGATTCATGGGTAGGCTCAGCTAACATCACCCAAGTGGTAATTTCCACTAACATGAACTTCTACTGTATACGATTTCATTCAAGCTTCACTTATTGAAACTCAGCTTGGGATTGGTCAACTGAAACCCCCAGTGATGCTACCTCCCTCCCAGGCTCTAAAAAATGGATTTAAAATGTCTAAAATATACTATTTGTGGTCACCAACTCTTTTTTTATCAATTATCCTTTGTAAAATTTACTTATAAACACTAATTATAATGTTAAAATTATTATCGAGAGTATAGATCCTAACTATCATATTTACCAATGGTCATAATGGACCAATATTCATATAAAATTCAAAACAAGATGTTCACATTTCCCTTTATACTCGATTCATTATTAAAGAGATATGGTTTTATTATGTATAGTATAATATAACATACATTTTCTGGAAATAATTATCATTCAGAAAGTTTAGGTTGTTACAAAAACTACATAAGGAAAATTCATACTATTGATAAAAAATATTATTATTCAAACATCATAGCACATGTTTTAAACATTAAGAAAATATCATCAATCATCTTGAGTATTTTAGGTTTTCCAATAAAATAAAACCAAGATTATTATCATCAATCTTCTTCTTAACATCTCAAAAGTTTTGGTAATCAACATTCTAATTAATAAATTTCTTGGGAAAAATATTTTCCTTGAGACCCATTAGTTCATCATGGTTGATTTTGAGGAGGTCTCCAAGAATTTAAATCACTTTATCAAGAGGATCAACACCCATATTTTAAATTTTGATACGGTGTATAGACAATTTAGATGATCACTTGGTGGTATTTGAGTGAGCATTGTTAAATATAATTTTATAATTAAATTAAACAAGGATGAAGGGATTATAAAATGATGAAATATTTTCTATTTCGTCTATCATAATTCTGGTTTTTATATCAAATTTCATACTGTTATATCTCTGAAATAAAACTCATAACTTATTTTTAGTTTCTTTAACTGCATTGAAATTATTTTCTAAAATTCCCCATTATTAACTTAAACATTTAACAAAAAATAAAAAAAGTGACACTTTGAACATATCATGAAACCTCCTTTTGATACAACCTCAAGGTCACCACTATACGGCATTTTAAATGTAAAACATGTTGATAATAAATTTTAAACAAATTCTATGTAATCAAGAATTCAATAAAAACTTCATTTCCCAGGATCATCATGTTGTGAAAAACTCAAACTATTTAAATTGTAAATGAATAACATGTTACCTACACTGAATAGTGGTCATTGTTGTTTTCATAAATTATATGGTTTATGAATATCCCTTCAAAGGAACCATCAAGTTCATTCCTCTATATTGTATCCATGGGCTGATCCGAATCACCCAATGCTTTGGAGGAATTATACATAACTTATATGATATTCTAGTACCTCTTGAAGAGAAAGGGATAAGGGTGAAGATATATTTAATGGAATCAATGGATTATAAGATAATCTCAAACAACATGAGGAACCATCTCAATGGATACAATGCCTAATATATCAATTAGGTATACTATTTGAGTTTTCATGAATTTACACATAAAATAAAAACATATGATAAAATTGAAATAGTTACAATTTTTCTAACCCTTTGACAAAATATATCCTCTAATATATTTCATTTTATGAATAATTAATAAATTATAATATTTTTTTGTGGGAGATTAATGTACATTATCAATTAATATATGTATGAAATACTCAACCATAGGGTTTAATGTGAATCACATAAAAATATTCACCATGCCTTATAATATAGCCCCTTTCATACACTATGACTAGCTTAATTAGTAACATGATATCCTATTTCATTCCTTATGATATACCATTTAATAATTCATATGATATAATGTATATTCTATTATGTCATACCATATGACATATAGATATATATCATCCTATGCGACATAACTAGAATGTATCATATGCATATAGTCTTTATAGAATATCTCCATCAAACTTAACTGCAAACTATAAAAAAACATTAATTACTTGAGTCAATAAATAAATGACCATATACTATTCTTAAGATAGAATTATTCAACACACCAATTATCAGTTTTTTCTCCTGACAAGATAAACTCAAATCTATTGAATAATGTTTCCTTAATACTTAATAGAAAACATTACATGGGTCTTCTATAGACATCATTCCTAATACCGACCCCAAAATAAAATACTCACACTACCCAACCACATTTATACCCCTCATAGGTTAGTAAAAAAGGATAGTTCTACCTATGCAAGCTCATTTACAATATGATATGGCCTAATGTGTAGTAATAATATAGAATATTGAAATATAGGGAAGTATTTTTCACAACCAGATTCCACTAAAACCCCTCCTGGGTCAGCAATGAAACTAAGTATGATCCATTAACCCACCTTCAATAGGTCACAAGTTAATAACAAGTGTCAAAGGTGTGAATTTAAAAAATGGGAGGCATTACTCTTCGAAAAATACAATAAAATATGACTACAACAATGAAAATTGGAAATCCATAAATAATAAATAATACATAATCAAATGATATCACAAAAATATGAAATGAATGAATGTGATAAATCATAATAGAAATGTAATACAGGTGAAATTTTGGAGAAAAACCTATAAATCCCAATGATATAATAAAACATAGACAATATTTATACCTTGTTGATACATGGAAGAATAAAAAAACACCAAAATTCTTTTATCGACCATGAACACCGAGTTAAACTAACTAGAAAACTCTACAAACGCAACCCTTCAAACCTATGGGTGAAAGTAGAGGTGATTATATCCACATTCCAGGTATGACATACCCTAAGGGTTAACAACCTAGTCAATATCACCAATTTATAATAATCAATGTAGTTAAATGAGAATATATTGTTGTATCCTCATCAATCAATATCACTCATGTGTAAACTATGTCTGACATCAACTAGTGAATTATCTTACACTCAATACTCATTAAATATTATTCCCAACAATTTTCAATTCCATAAATCCATATGTTTAAATTTTTAATTATAAGTCATTAAAGTGTTACTTCCCCAAAATCACCAAAATAATAACTCAAAAAATATCAAAAAATATTTATTGAAAGATTCACTTGGGATATACTCAACACTGAGGGGGGTGTGAATCAGTGTTGGTGTTATTTTATCCAATTTCCAAATTTTCTAACTTTACCTCTTAGATAGGTTATGATCTTTATTCTATTAGTATATTACCTTATTTAATTGGTAATCACACACAAAAACCAGAAAAGATATTTACAATGTTCTCCTTTTAATAATAAATGTTCTTCCTTCGTGTAATTGGGAGACAATATATAATCAAAAAACCCACTAGAAACAATCCTATGAGCTATAGACATAAAGGTTATATCCATGAAACCTATATTGAACTATAGTCTCCTAGATAGTCTTTATTTTAACATAGGTTCCCCATCCATCTAATAATAATTATTGGTGTGATTGATGGATCATATTCTCCTTGTCTTACTTACAAAGTATCATGAAAGCAGACATTATTTTATGTTCACAATGGTGAGAACACTATAGACAACATAAATTCCAACTATTTCTATTGTATTTTGTCCTTTCTGTTCAAAAATAAATGTACAACCTTATTTTTTATGTGATTCTCACGAATAACTAATACAATCATTTTTATTTTATTTTCTATGTAAAATAATTTCACAATTCTCTTAACTTAAATTCTTTCTTCTTTAGTGCATAATAGATTGCACTGGATCTCATTTTCCTTATTCAACTATTTTATATGTATAGGAAGACCAAAGTCAGGTCCCTTGATTATATTTTTATAATGAAATGTATTTTCATTAGTTTCTATATAAAATTTTTTCCCTCACAAACATCAAATACTTTCTATATATATATATATGAAATAATATTAATAGCTACAACATCTGTTGTTTCCTCACAAACTATTATCTTCTATATAATCCTATATGATTTCTTCTTTCTAACTCTATATAACACCAAAGAAATTATTTTTTACTTTAATTGGATCATAATGAAACATGAATTAAATTCTCATTAATTCTGGATATTATTTGATGTATAATATCCCAGAATTATTCTATATCAATGTTTCAATAATCCTAATCCATGTATCATGATATTATTCACTAAAATATTGTCTTAATTTTATCATCACTTGTATTCTTCCAAAAACAAATAATTTAAATATTTTATATAATATGTTATTCTTCCTTTTATTTGTTCATGTGCTTTGTAATAACCACAAATCCTTTATTTTTATCATGTGGATTTATCTTTGATAATCCCAACATTTATTACTTCTCAAAAAAATTACCAAAATACTCCTTATTCATATTTATGAAATATTGTATATGTGAGTATTGAATGTTTGACATGCATAGTGTATTCCTTTGATAATGTGAAACTATGTTGTATTCCACTACCTATATTTACCTCATTCTTCTTTCATGTCTACAAGTAACACTACATGAATGATCCATCATATCAAAAACTCCCATTTAATTATTTTATTTAATCACTTGATAATGCCATATAGATCATATATAGATTTTTCATGGATGAACATATGAAAATCTTTAATCTCGATATGATTCTAGGGGAAGACTTAGCTTGAAAAGGGTGGATTAAAACATAATATATGCTCATCTCATATGTGTGATAGCACCTTATTCTACCATTCCAAGATTATGATAGCTCCACTAATGGTTGTCTGCTTGACCATGTAGACCTAATGGTAGGATTTATTTATTCATTCATCAAGTAAATTTTCTTTACGTGGTCTGGTAATACTGAATATGTGGTAGATTCTTATGCATATGGTCTCTTCACTTTGTTAATGATGTCAATTGTATATTATTTATAATTTAAATTCAATTACGGCTATGTAGTCTCTTGAATTTTATCTATATTTTCAATTGAAATATGGTCTTGTTGTAGGTTAAAAATTATTCATATAGTTTGTCAATAGTTTTTCATGCGATTAGTTTGGAAATAAGAATGAGTTATCTTTGATAGTTAATGTTCCATAATTCTCCACACACCGTAGCTTGAATATGATAACATCACATCATATGTAGTGTTATATTACCTTTTATTGGAAGTATTTGGTTCTTTAAATATTATTTAGTCATAGATTAATAGTTCCATGTAACACAATTCCCAGATAGAAATTTCATTCAGTCCTGTGTCACATAATATTACTTGTCACTTCCGATTCTTCCCAATTTCATGTATTCAGTTCTACATTGGTTTCCTATTTTCCAAATATATTCCACTCCACATGGGGGCACTCTATCACTCATCTACACACCTAGTGTGTGTTCTCTTTCTTACCTATATAGGGGATCCACCTCTCTACCACCTTGGGATGGACATGTTGGGTGGATCCTATGTGGTAAGATTTTCTCCCACATGTTTAGTTGATATGGCCTCTTTTATTTCTCTGTGTTAACCTATATTTTTACTAAAATCTCATAAAATTAGATATTAATTATTCCAAATCATTAAAATAGTTCTTCAATGATTTCTCTTATGAACATCTTAATAATACCCAAAATTAATCTTCTAAGATATATGACAGACATTAAACAATTTCTTAAGATCCATTCTCCTTTAACAAACCTCTTCATCACATAATATTGATATCTCTTAAATAAAAAACACACCCAACATAAATTGGGATCAACAATATCCCCATTTTTACTTGTTATCCAAAACCCATATATAAGTGACATGTTAATATATGAGACTTCCATTATTTTATTCCCTAATTCTAATCAAACATTTATTTCACTTTTTATTCCCCTTATTCAGAATAAATAAAAATTACTAGGGAAAAGGATATCAATTCATCATAATAAATTCAACATCAATCATCTCACTCTATGTCTACGTGTGGCATGCTTGGTGTAGAAGAAAGAAGGATTTTATTTAGACAACAAAGGTGAAAATTTTTAGATGAACTTGATACCAAATTAATGAGAACAAATAAACATGACTCAAAGGGATATCCAAACTCTATCCATTTTAGAAAAGTTATATATACAATTTGACAATCAATTTTCTCCTAAAAATCAACCTAAAACTATTACACTCATTTCAAAAACTATATTAAAATATTTCAAGTATAAATAGCAGGATTAATAGCCATGGTACTTCTTTATCCTTGTACTTTTCTAATTTTATTGATTAATTCAATTCCCCCCCCCATTGATTAAATTATTTTATTTATCAATGATGTGAGATAAATAATAATTAGCTATTTATTTCATTTACTTCAAGAACATTCCATAATAATGTTATTTATATGAGATAAGAATTATGAAAGCTTCTTTAATTTTCTTAACATGTCTCCCCATTAGTAAGTCATTATAAATTATATTCATAATGATGGATGTCTTATTTAAATTAATTACAAGATGTTTGGTGTTTATAATAGGCCATAATTAATCTTAAACATATTACTTTCTAGATTTGACAACTTCCATAACATCACCAAGGTTGATCATCTTTAGTCCCTATTCTTCATAATACCAAATATAAGATCAAACCAAGATGGAAATTTCTGTATTTTTATATCAATAATTGACATCCAGTACATCTGTAAACTTCATCAAGGATTATATGATAATCAGAGTATCTAGAATACAAATTTAGCGATCAATATTAAATGGTGACATCTTCATATCTGCTATCTAAAATTGATAGCCATCACTCTTTCTCAGGTTCTCTCCCTAAGATCATACATCACCTTTTATTAACAAAATTATAATATTGTATACAATAAACATAGATTAATGGAATAAGGTGGATATTCATATTCATAAATGGTTAAATCACAGTTGAGATGTATTTCTCAACCTTATTGCCCCATTTTCTCTACTCTCCATACTTGCACATCTAAGATTTAATGCTGATTTATCTTGAGGTAGCTGGATCTTATCACTTCTTTCATTTCTTTATATGTGAATTCTATCTTATAAATATATTTTAAGCAACATTTATCACTTTTTTGGAACTTAAAACATATATATAATCACTTCTTGAACTGTAATTATATCAAAATAATCACTAGAAAGTTTCTATCAAAATTACAACTTAGATACAGAACTTATTTAGCAGAAGGGTTGTCTTGTGTTTACAACCTCTTATGAAATTTAGGTTCATCATTTGAACCATATTCATCTCCTCTAGAACAACCCATTTCTTTTTCTAATTCCAACTTTATTTCTCACTCTAAATCTATTTTCCAAATGACTATTATGTATTCTGTCATATTTGAATCCTTTTTAGATTATTTAGAGGTAAAATTCTAAGTTCCATTCATCTCACAATTTTTTTTAGATAAAGCACCCTTACTGAAGTTCTTGGGATTATTACCCATGAATATACCATAATCCTCCTTTCTTGTTTCCATGGGAACATATATATTTTTAAATCACTTAAAATTCTTTTCCATGGAGAGAAATTATTTATTCTCTTGTAGTTTCTCTAATTATTTTTATTTAATACATGTTGTAATGATCATGTACTATTTTTGTCACCACAACCTTTTACTACATCACAAAAATATTTAATTTCATCAGATATATTTGAATAAAATATATTTTTCTAATTCCATGAATGTCACTTCTTCATGATATTTATCCCTCTTGAAATTAGATTCCATTATGGTTATTAATTTAATTGATTATATCAATAAACCAATTAATAATTCCCAAACCTCTTTCGATACCAACAAATCCCTAAAAACCTTCAATTTTCTTCTAAAGAACATAATATTTGGAATTTATAGATTTTTGACCAGGATGTTTTTGGTATTTCCTAACTACATATAGGGTTGTTATTTGGGGACCATCACACAAACATACCCTTTTGTCCACCATTTTCATGGTGTAATATCTCCATTCACTTTTCCTCATACATACAAGTACAAAATTTTTATTTCAACCTTCATCATTTATAAATATATACTTACCATAAAAATTTGAATATGATATGGATAGAACCCATTTCTCCATATATTCTTCAGATAGATCATTAAATAATTCCATATTCTTTTTATCACATGTTAGGTGTCTTTTATCATCACAGAACTCGTTAGAATATCTTGTGACACCACCACAAAACTTATTTGATATTATACACTCAATATGTGTCATTTAAAAATTGTTTAATTTTATTTCCAAATAGATTGATGGAATTCTCTTAATATTTATTAAATTCCACTTTATCTTTATTGTCCCTAGATACTCCTTCAACTTATTGTTTATCAATTCTACACTTGTATTATTACAATGATTCATATTCATTAATTCTCTTGGATTTCACTTCCAATTAAAAGTAATTG
This sequence comes from Viscum album, assembly GCA_963277665.1. NCBI lineage: Eukaryota > Viridiplantae > Streptophyta > Magnoliopsida > Santalales > Viscaceae > Viscum > Viscum album. Next base: position 175,453,718 of record OY728147.1, on the reverse strand, counting down.
ATATCAATTTTACTTTTTATTTTTTCTTCTAATTCATGGATCCTCTTATCGTATTCTTTAGAAGACTCATCCTTCTCTCCAATTGTGATGATATACTATTCTATAAAATTTGAGTTTCAATATTCAATATAAACATTCATATATTCTTTGATAGTAAATGTTTTTGATATCTTTATATAGCTTAGTGACCTTTCCCTTAAATATTTCTCCATGTTATCCAACTTACCTTCAATTTGAATGATATCTCCCTATTTACTTTTAAGAAATCCCACAAATAATAGAAACTAATTCACTAAGGAAACCATAAATCACATAATTTAATGAATCAATAGCTCAATCAGTTAAAATATGATCGAAACCTCCTAAATATTTTTCCAGTGGAATGTTAAAATTTGAATTTTTATATACCATAGGATCACTCAATCCATTAATCTAACTAGGGTAGTAATGATATTCATATCCATGGGGGTATATTGAACCACATATTCTTCTATTTATAAGCTAAATATATCTTCCATAATTTTAGAACCTTATCATTCTTCCTCTTTTGATAAAAGGGAAATATTCCTCCTTTTATTTTTCTCTTTCATTTTCATGTTCATAAAAGTATTGGTTGAAACTAACATTGGATCTAATAAAAACACTTATTCACTGAAACATCACTTTATTATAAAAAATTAATGAAAATACAATCTTCAGAAGATAATAACTTTATATGTAGATAATCCAATAGAGTTTAACCTTCCACTAATAAAAAATTTAAAGCGGTATTTATGATAAACTCAAAACTGGGGGTGTGAATTAGTATTGGTGTAATTTTATAAAATTTCATCCATTTCCATATTTTCCACTTATACCAGTTATGATATTGATTCCCTAATTATCTTACCAATTATTAATTCGTAAGAACACTCACAAAGAGGATTGGTGATTTACAAGGTTTAACTATCAATAAGAAATGTTATTCCTTGGTGAAACCAGGAGAAAATACATGATTAAACAAACCACTAGAAATAATTATATAATCAATAAAATATGATTTGTATATCCTTGAAACATGTTTTACAATATAGTCTCTTAGACAGTGTTTTGGTGATTCTTTACACACAGGTTCTTCCTATACCATATGATGATTATTGGTGTGATTATTTGATCTCATCCTTCCTCTATTACTTACACAATAACATGAAAGAAACACCTTATTCTATATTCACAATGGTGAAAAAACACTAAATAAAATCAAATCCATGTGTTTCATCTTCCTTCTATTTTTTATATAAAAAAATTGAAAAACCCATCTTCTTCTTGTGAACATCATGACTAACACAACCAATTATTATTCTTATAATTCATATGTAATTGAATTGCACATATCTCTTCTCGTTTCCTTTAACTTCTTGAATGCACAACAGATTGGACTTGATATCTGTTTCTTTGGTCAAATCTCTATGATTTATAGGAATACTAGAGTTAGATCTATTTATTCTTCTTCAATACCATCAAATATTTTCATTATATTCTCTATTATATTATTTTTCACACATACATTGACAACCTGTAATACAAAAACACACAAACATACATATATAAAATAATAATAATAACAATTACAATGTCGATAACTTATTCACATGTTTTATCTTCTTTATATTCCACATTGATTTCATTTTTATAACTAAATATAACTGTAAAGTAGCTATTTTTTCTTCTAAATCAATCATATTGAAACATAAATTAACTTATTATTAATTATAGATATTATTTTCTAGATAATATCCCTTAATTATTCATCATCAGTAATGGATGAATCAAAATCTTGGTATTTTGATATTCTTCATTTAATGTTTGGATTAATTTCATCATCACATTTATTATTCCAAACATCCACATTTAAATACACAAAGAAATCATGTATTCTTACTTCTATTTCTTCACACGATTTGTAATAACCATAGCTACATTATGTTTTTAGGTGGATTCATCATTTATCTTCCACGAATTAATCCTTTCCCACGTCCTTTTATATAGAAAATCATTCTTTATGTTCAATAATAATTGTATGCATGTGTATCACATTCATGGGATGCACAATCTATTCCTTTGATGATATGAAAATATTTTGGATGTTGCTACCTATATTTTTCTAATTTTGATTTCATGCATGAAAGTAATACTCCATCAATTATCCATCATTTTTATCACTCCCATTTAATTATATGATATAATCACTGGGTATTACTTGTTCGAGCTTCATTGGGTCTTTCATGGATGAATATATGATAAGACTAAATCTTGGAATGATTCCAGGGGATCATATAGCTTGAAAATAGTGGATGAAAACATAATTAGTTCTCATCTCATTTGCTTGAAAACTCTTTCTTCAACCATATGAATCTCATGGTAGCTGCACTCATGGTCAGTTGTCTGATCATGTGAACCTCAAAATTGGTTCAAATTTATTAATGTACTACTTAATGTTCCTCACAAAATCAATTAATCTTCCACATGTGTTATAATCTTCAATATTTGGTCAATTTACTTTTTTAATGTAGTCACTTGCATGTTCTTCATGAGGTTGATTAAAGGATGGACATGTGGTCACTTTCATGTTCTTAATGTGGTCACTTGAAAGCCGTTTATGTGGTAGGTTAATAATTTTTCAAGAATGCAGTCCATATATTTTTGTATGGTTAGTTTAGAAACAATCAAACGATTACTTTAATAATTAATTCACCAGAAACCCTCACACATAATAACTTGAAGATGAAAACATGGAAGCATATGCTATGCCATATTATCTTTAATTATACATATGTGGATATATATATATATGTTTTAATCACTGAGTAATATTTCCCCATAAAAGGATCCCCACATTAGAGATTCATTCAGTCATGTGCCTCTAAATATTACTCATTAATTCCAATTCATCCCAGTATCATGTATCTGGGTCCACTACATACTTTCTCTCTTCCACCGCTATGTTGATTCATAGAGTGGTGTGTCACCTCTCCTCTATACAGCATGATTTTGTGCTCGTGCCTACCCATTTAGGGTCTCTACCTCATTGTTGACATGGTTTTTCCATGTAGGATGTCTCCCATGTGGTGAGATTTTCTCTCACACATGTTTTTTAGTTGGCCCCTTGGCATGCTCATGGTTGACCAATATTTTATAAATTCTCTTTTAAACTAAGTTAGAAAATATTTAAAAATTTCAAATCACTTCTTCCAAGATTTATTTGGGGTATATCTTAAGGATCTCCAAACATAATCATCAAAGATATATTATATGCAAGAAATAACTTCTTAGGTTCCCTTTTTCTTTAAAAAGATTCATCTTAAAATGATATTTATGTCTCTTAGAAAAAAAATACAAATTCTAAACGTGGGATCAACATATAATATGACACATTTGATAAAAATATATAAGGGTCCCCATAAATGAACTCCCACCCACCCATTAACCAATAAACACAATGCCTCACTTCATAAAGGATACTAATTTTATTACCACCTCCTCATTATCACATCAACCACATGGACACATTATAAATGATATAAAACTCATTCCCTTATCCTCATGATCTCCTCAACCACATCATTAGTTACAAATCATATATATAGGTATGAAGGGAACTATGTATACTAGTTAGGCATCAAACTAGCTCACTTTTTCAATGTGTTTTTTCATACCCATGAAAATGATCCAAAAGATGTGGTTACCAATATAATTATACACTATTAACTAAAATACCATAACAATATAATAAATTATATCACTCGTAATCTCATACCTATAACTTTTCCACTATCATAAGTCATCGTCGTGCTATCTACATCATCATTTGTCAACTTCCAACTCTCACAAAGTTAATTTTTTCATGTCATCATTCATGAAACATCCCCTACCCTTGGAAGACACCTTTACGGAGAACCATATACATGTTATCATTGTACATGATCTATATCATCATCACAATGGCAACTCAGAAAGCCTAACTCTTTAAGTTTATCCATTGTCTATATAATTCAACCACTGATATATAAAACTGGGAATGATCCCATGTCAATCATATGATTAGGGTTATGAAATGAATAGTTAGATAAAGTATCAATTATAAAATAACCACACTCATAGTACACTACTCTCATTCAGTTCACAATGAGAGAGTGAGAATGAATTTCATAATGTTTACTATAGAGTCATAGCTTAATTTCTAAACACTGAGTCCATAAACAACAACACCATCCCTTATTATCATGTCATTAATACATCAAGAATATACTCTTACCTATATAAAGATTGAGTCATATCTATTAGAAACCTATAATATCAATAAAATGGAAATAAAATTATCATTATATTAGTTTCCTTATAAAACCAATTTTAACTTCTTAACACTCATAGAATTTCTACCCACCCCAAAATACTCACCAAGGGGGATTCAAAAATTTTCACTGTGAAATACATCTTTAAATACTTATATTATTTTAAATCACTAATCAATATTATTAATTTTAATTACACTCTTGATCATGGGTCTAACCAGAGTCTCCTTGTTCCTTATGACTATCACAATTATTACTGAACAATGAAATCATGTACTCCTGTCTAAAAATTATTTTTATTAATTTCACTATCATAACAACCATAATTCATTAAATAGTGGGTCCCATCATGATCTAATAATAAATATAAGTAAGAGGGTATCTTCAATTTTTTTGGATTGCATCATCGAAATTATTGATATCTAATAATTTAAAATACAAAAAAAACCCTAAAACTCTATTGGATATGAAATTATTATCAATGTGATCTACATAGAAAAATGAACAAAATTGACTATTTAGTTTTCTAAAATGGATATTGGATGAGAAATATGTATTTTATAAAAACTTGTAATTGATGTTATTACATGGTGGTCCTAGGTCCAAAGGCATAGATTAAAATTAACTATCAAATATGGGTCTTGAATTACTCATTTCGATTTCACGATCATATACCCACAAACATATTATGAACTTGATGTCACATTAGAAAGTTATTAATGGGAAAGGATTATGTAATAACACCAATAGTAAACATGTTATTATTATATATTATGATATATATATATATATATAATATTTATTAATAAATATATATAGAGAATGACATCCAAGACGAATCCAATGAATTTATTCCAATAAAGGACCCGAAAAAGTTACATTACTACATGACTTTAATTTTAGTAAATTTTATAGATTAGAATATCAAATGGGTGGGGTTTGTAGCTGATCTACGTTATTAGCTAGATTATATAACCTTTACAAACTCACCATTTTCCCTACTTCTCCCGCAATAGAAAATAGGTTATCACCTAGACCCCTTTCCCTTTGAACTGCCTTGTTGCTCACCAAAATATGAACATCCAAATCCACTGAATCACACCTTTATTAGGTTGTCACTATCATTTCCTCCATGTCATAGTGAACTAGTACACCACCAACCTATCCATACCTGGTGATTCCTTACCTCCCACATTGGTTTGACGATGTTTTTATTTATTTCTCCATCATTTGAAAAGAAATAGATTCCTAGTCGCTTGTCTAATCCTTCTATATTTGATCTAAATACGTAATTTTTTAAATTTATTTTTTGAAATAATTGTTCAATCATAAGAAAAAGAACTTATGTTTTTTTTTACTAATTCTACATTCAATTCTATATTTATGATCTGAAATTTATCATTCCCATGAATAATAAATTTTATATCTACCTTTATAAATTCCCCCCAAATAATAATTTTAGATAATGAAAATGAAAATATATAAATATTAATCTTAGTTAATTTATAACCATCTCTAGTTTCATTTCTCATCAATGAATTATAATCAAACGTTAATGGCTAAGAGGTATAAAAGGGATTTTTTTAAGAATACTTATATTGGGAAGACCACCATGACCTTCCTATCATCATATATACCCCATAATCTTGATCTTCTTGAGAATTATACATCGAGGAGTATAATAACTTATTTTTAGAATAATGGGACTTGGTCTGTGTGGATTTCCACATGAAGTTATGTAGATATTAAAGGAAGCACTCCATCCTAAGCATCACAAACCTAAAAATATTAAAATCCATACTACCTTTTGAGATATAACTAAATAAATATCCCCCACAATAAATTAATTAATTAAAAAATAAATTTTAGTGTTATTTACTAAGTTGGATAACCATTTTACCCCTTAGGTGTGAAATTACCAAAAATCTCATGAAAATTCACAAACTCTAAAACCTAATTTTTATGAGATTTTTAGAATTTTGAAATGAAACATTTAATAACACATCAAAAATTAAATAATAAAAAATAAATAAGTAACCATGATACCAAATTAAAATAAGATATGTATGTGAGTATGATATAACACCCCTTAAAAACAATATAGAGAATAACCATAACCATAATGGAGGATGTATACAATCTAATATCCCATAAAAAACCTAAAATACACCCATAAATAGAAATATAAAGTGAAAATTTAGGACGGTGGATATCAAATCATCACTAAAAACACCACTAAAAATCTCCATTGTATCTCCTCTATAGACTCACATCACTTTCGCTATCATCACTTTGGTATCATGTAAATTGTAAAATGACCACATATCAAAAAGTATGTAATTGAAAAAGTTAACAAAGAGATATGAGTATAAAAACCACAAATAACACCACATATACTTATCAGAACAAAATTAAAACACATTTATACCTAATAATAATGTAATTAAATCATAATATATAGTAACTATATCTCTACTAAATACCACCCAAGATACAATCATGGTTAATCCCTCAACTATGAGACTATACCTACTAAGGATATATAAATCTATAAGTAAGTTTTTTTTTGAGGAGTGATGGGGAATAAATTATAGGGGTTGGTGAATTTTAGTTAAAAAACATAAATTTTTCATCTTCATCATGTATTATGGTTGATCGTTTTTTCATATTTTCGATAAAAGTAAAGTATTGATTGGTTTTCTGAATTACTGGTGAAATAAAATGTGAATGTAACTAAAATATATACTATATAGAAATATATTTTTCACAATAAAAATAATGTGATTGGTATTTTAAACAACTTGTGAAATAGTTAATGAAGAAAAATTATAAACTATTTTAATTACCAAAACAAAGATTCCTAAAGGAATACAATTGATTTTTTGAAAAAAAAAACAGAAATTATACATTATAAAAATAAATACTTATTTAAAGGATATTTATTAAAACCTCACATTAAAACTATATTGAATGTTTGATCCATAAACATGACATAACGTATCGATGAATTTTAACATATCACAAGGTATACTTGAATTTATATCTTTCATAGGGTATATATTCCTATCCTTAGAAGTCCCCGATAGTACCTGTCTATATTAGCTCACTTACAATTAACGAATGTATCAATTTTATATCTTCTTATCCATGAAATCCATTGATCAAAATATTTTATTTTTCTTATTCTTCTAATCCTATAAATTTCTTGATCATGATAGCTCAAAAATAAAAATATTATAATGAAAATACTAATAGATTTATATGTATAACCCCACACATTGATAGATTTTATAAGAAACACTCTGAAAAAACATTACACTAATCATAAACGCTCTTAATAAATAATAAATCTCAAATATTTAGGATGAATAATGAATTTTTGAATGCCCAATTATTGTAAATTCATACTTATATTTCTCATGGTGTGGCTTTATTTATATGAAACGCTATAAAAAACACAAACAGTTGATTTATTCAAAACTCATGATTAGTTGAAACAACATCTGTAGAAACATCTTCAGAAGAACTTATTAGTATCTTCATATACCAATGAATTAGTTCATAACTACTATAGTGATTCTAAAATTTACTAAATTAATCAGAAATTGTATGTTAAGATCACATGTTTATTCTAATTTTTTTAGAGTTCTGGTATTAAATTTTATATGAACATAATTATGTAAAAACAAAATAACATAAATAAAATCTTAATTCATATAATTTTAATATTATTTTTATTTTTATTTTCATAAATAAATAAATAATTCAATGATTGAGTTTAAAAAACTCCCCAAAAATATCCCAATTTATGGAAAACCCAAGAGACATAATAAAATTTTAATAGAGGAACTGAATTTAAAAAAATCTACCTAAAGTATTTATGAAATGGAATTTCCCCCCTTTATTTCTCCATCATTATTTTTAAATAATTACTGGAAAATCATTATTATAGAAAATAAAACTAATCCTTCTTGTAATCTTTCTTTAATCAAACAATAATAATGGTTTAAAAATTCCACCCACTTAAAATAATCAAATAAAATTGAAGAATTATTAAATTTTACCTTTTGAAAAAAATTCCCCCTTAGATAGATAATTTTAGATATATAGAATAATTAAGATAAAAATACTAGGGGAAAAAATTATGCAAATTTTTCCCCTTTGTGATTTACAAAAAGAAATACCTAAAAAATAGAAAGAAAATACATACATAAATTTGAAATTTCATTCAATTTCATAATTTTTCAATCATATGTTTTGGATTCATTAAAAACTTATGAAGATATTTATATGTTCAAAAAGAATCCTATTAGAATGGTTGATATAATAGAATTATTATATAACAATTCAATTGTGACCATGCTTTCCTATCAAAAAAATATCTTCTTATAAAGTGAGTTCAAGTTGAGTTTCTCTTTCTCTCCTAGTATTTTGGATCCTTTTAGAAATATGAACTAAATAAAATATATGAATATGTATTATTAGGCATTGAAATTAACCTTCCTCACCAAAAAACATAGACACTGCCTTTTCTAAGTTTGATAATCTTACTATATCAAGGAAAATTTTAAACTTCATGAATGTTCTTTTGATTTTCTTCTAAGATATACTTTTTATGAGAAACATTTCAAAATAATTACAAAGATTGAAATATTATTCAAATGAAACTCTTTAGATTGAAGTCTTTATATAGTCATTTTAAATGTCTATAATCCCAAAAATGTCCATTTTTGATAGAGTGGTTCAAAATCCTTTCTTAGAAAATGTAATCCAAAATACATTATCACATATATTCTTTTAGGAATTAAATTTAGAATTTATTTGAACGGAAATAATAAAGTTACATTTTTGAAAAAAAAACTCCCTTTCAAATAAGTAATTGAATAATTTAATTAAAATTTTAAAAAATATTCCCCTAGATTTAACAATAATAGTGGGGAAACACTAAAAAATAGGTAAATAGATTAATCCTTCTTGAATTTATCTTCCAGAAATAATTAATGATATTCCTATTTTGAGTATGGTTCATTAAAAGATTAAAAAATATGTATATCTTTTACAAAAAATTGATAAACCGTAGGTTTTGGAAAAAATTAATAGTTTTCTAAAAAAGTAAAATTTAAAATTCGGATATATTTGAAAATAAAATAATTTTTATGAATTAAATAAATTAAAATTCATAGAAGTTTTCAAATTTATATATGTATGAAAATAAGATAAGTTTTAGAATCCAGATAAATTTAAAAATTTCTCCCATTTGAGATGATTTTTTAATCTAAGGGGATAGATGAAAAATGAAGTGGATTTAATATTAATTAAGATTAATCATTAAAAAATTAAATTTAATGAATTTTAATTTTTCATAAGTAATAGTTTTTGTAAAATTATCAACATACTAATTTTTCATTTTGATAAAGTCAATAAAAATATCTCATTTTTTCTCTATGAGATAATATAACTATATCATTCTCTAGAACATTATTGTTTCTTGTCAGTATGAAAAAGTTTTTGACTCTATTATTAATGATATATGATTTCATATGTTCATGATAGAAATCATAATCAACACCATAAAAATTGGTAGCCTTGTTTGATTTAAATTTTCATGTTTTCAAACCAGGACTCCTGCCATCAAAAAAATCTTTCCACTACCAGTGTAGTTAGTGTAAGGAAGCTAGGTTAAAATTTTGATAAACTAACAGAAATAACAAATATAGTTTTCCATTTTTTTATAGCTTTGATGGTAAAAAAATGTAATAAGGAGAAGATGAATTTTTTTTAAACAAATATATAATTTTTTCCACCTCAAGTGTTATGATGATTAGTTTTTAAAAATATCAATGAGATCAAGGATTGAGCTTATTTTAAAAATAGATATGAAATCAAATATAAAATTATTAGTAATATTTACTATATTGAAATACATTTTCATAGTATAAATTAAGTGACAACTATTTTAAACTACCAATTAAAGAATTAAAGGAATTGGATTTTAAACTATTTTAATTATAGAAACCAAAATTCCAAAATTAATACAAATGAGTTTTAAAAAACTAAATATAGATTATTGTTTAACAAAACAAACACTATTTTATAGTATATATATATTAAAAACTCACTTTTAAACTAAAGTGAAAGGTATATATTTAAACCTAAAAATATTTATCCATGACATTTGACTTATCATAAGGTATCTGTGATTTTTTGGATATCGAAAGGTCCTTATTTCTTTCCATGAAAGCCTTCAACAATATCTGTCAGTAGCTACTCACTTAAAAATATTGAAAGAACCATAGATTTGTCTGTCTAGACATGGAATCCATTGATAAGATCTTTTTATTTTCATATGTCTTCATATTTCTAGAATCTTTTGATCATACAGGATCATAAATAGAAAGATTATAATTGAAATTTTAAGAAAATTTCAAATCTAAACAATCACAATGGTAGCTATTAGCAGAAACACTTAAACAAAAAAATTACAGTAAATTGAAGCGATCTTAAGTGACAGATAAAAATTTTGTGCATTTTTAATTCAACTTTTATTGATTTTTTTAATTTTTTTAAAGTAAAATCCATCGATTTTCAATGTTTAAGTAATTTATGGAAAATATAGGACATGGAAATGAAATTTGTAAAATAAATGAATGAATCTTATATAGTAATTTTTTGAACTTTATTAAAGAATATTTCTAACACTTTGACTATTTTCTTCCAAAAATAAGGATAAGTTGGGACAAGGCTTCATGACCAAGTTAACCCACCACGTAGCCATACCATAATGGGAAGTTGGCCAGGCTATCCTGAGAGGGCCGATAGGATCTTAGGTACATGGGTTGTGAATCCTTGTATAAGCCCATAGGATGTCAACCCATCTAGGTGTGTGGACCACGGGTGTTGAACCCCCTGGTAGGAGAAGTTTCCTTAAGGGATAGCACAGGTCACGTGTGTTGTGGACCGCATGTATGTGTGTGCATGTGGTGTCTCGATATCCCACCATAGAGCTTCCATGCTTGGATCTCCCATGCTGAGGCTTATTAAGCCTCGATTGAAGGCTCCCTATTTTGATGTGGGGAATCTTCTTCATCATTGACTTGTTGCATGCCACCACGCACCCCCACCCCACGGCCCATGAAAGCCACTTTTCCATGGGGATATCACGCACACAAATCCTAAACACTAGCAATATCGTGTGTTTCCTCACAAGGATTCAAACTGCCTTTATGGAAGGGGAGGATAATTCACCCCTATACTCCTATAAATGGAGGCCCCTACCTCCTTAACAAATCACCTGGGGGCTGTATACCCACTATGAAGGGAGATCTTCACAAGCCAAGGGATCAGGTGTCACTGCTGCATTATCATCTTCCCCCATATTCTTCTTCATTTTATTTTTAGTTTAGTTTTCTTTTTAATTTTAATTTCAATTTGAATTTTAGTTTTTAAAAAATAAATGTGTTCATTTTTTATGTTTTTTCTTGCATTTAATTTCTAGTCATTTAATAATATTATTAAAAATAATAATAATTGAAAATTCTTATTATTATTATTATCATCATTATAAATATTATTATTAATTTTCACATTCTTATTTTAAATGTATTTTATTCTTTTCTTCTCTCCTTTTTCAAAAATTGTTTTCTTAAATAAAATAATAAAAATAATAACAATTAATAATATTATTATTATTATCTTAAATTTTTTAATAAAATATATAACTAATTTATTTTCTTATTTTCTTTCCTTTTATTTATATCTCTCCTCATCTATGTCTTCTCATTCCCAAATTCTCCCTTTTTTATTTTACTTCTCTCTTCCACCATTCTTTCTCTTATTCTATTTCTATTATTCTTCTTTTCTTCCCACTTCCACTAAGTGATATATTACTCTAAAAAATAAGAGGCTAACCCCTACCCTTGTCTTGGGGGAGGTAAATATTTTATTGAATTTTCATTTAAAATTAATTTCAAGATATTAGATAAATTTGAGTAACATGCATGGTGAGGTGAATGACTCTAATTTGATAACTTCCCACCGATAACATGGAACTCGGTTGATATATATTCTTTTATTTAAATTATTTTTCTTCTCTAAAATTATTTAATTATTCATAAGATATGAGTTAAAATAATAAATGGATGATAAAACGTCAATTGAGTTTGGTCCTAGAATATGAAACCTCCTAGACCAAGGAGTTTCATCGAATTTGATTAAAGGATAAGGTGGAATTAAGGGAGCTTAGGAATTCAATAATATTCCAAAATTTCTAAATAAAGAATAGAAATTCAAAAATGAGATTTCATGTTTGTATTATCAAAATTATATCTAATAAATAAATTATAATAATGATTGTACCCAAAACTGAAAACCAAAACCAAACGCTTTCTTTCTTCATAATTCATTCTATCTATATTTCAATGTTAATATTAATTAGAAAATCCATTATTGAAAAAATTCAAAATTATTGACCATGTTTTTATTAGATAATAAAAACAAGAAATATATATATATATATATATATAAGGTGGTTTAGATAATGTAAGTGAAGCACAATGAAACGATCCTTAAGTGACATTACCCCAGTCAGCCACTCTGCTGCACAAGGAAAAATATATTTTCTTTTGACCATTCCCTGTGACAAGCGTGCATCAAATATGGAATCATTTTCAAGGATCCAATAAATAGTTCATTGAATTTTCCTATTTTAAAATCTTAGATATATTTTAATAATTTTTATAAAAAACACTTCCATGATGTTTTCATATGACAATTTTTTCAATTCATGGAATAAAAAAGACTCTCAGTTGTAAGAGCCAGTAGCTGAAGCCCATAAGACTAAAGAGGAGAGTGTTTTATTATGGTCTAGATAGATCAGGGGATCCCAGATCCAAATTTTCATAGAGGAGGAAATAAAGGACCTCATCCAGGAGCTCAATGAGACCCTTGAAAACCCAGTGGTTGAAAGATTGTCCAGAGAGATTACTGAATTATGGGAGTACTTCCTAAAGTTTTATAAATAAGTTGAAAAGACACAAGAATAGTTATCCTCAATTACCTAAAATGATTTTGAATAATATCCTCCTAAATATTTCTTGGAGGAAGTGGAAAAAAATTTAATCAAATATGAAATTCCAGATATCGAAGAGATGGTAAAAAATATACATTACAAAATGGATTGGATAAATCCATATGTCCAATAACCCTCAGATAAATCTAGGCCTAAACAAAAATATGAGAAAAATTTCTTACCTGATGAGGAAAAAATGAATAGTTTCCTATTGAACTACTTGAGGGAGCTCAATAAGAATTGGATGACTTTTGGAATGAGTGTGAGGAAATTCTTTATCTCCCCATACCATTCAAAGAAGAATATTTTGAACCACTGGAGTGATATACTACCAATGTGGTGGAATTTGAAGTGGAAATGGAGGACCTCAACTACCTAACTCTATCTATAGAGAATCTACTCTAAGTTGCACTTTCTATTGAAGAATTTTTGGAATAGAACAAACTCATGGATTTGAAACTTTATTTGAATCTATCACTTCGGATTTTATTGATTATTAATTGTACATCACTTATTATTGTTTTGAATATACAGAATCAAACAATCATTTTTATTCCAAAAAAATGAAGAAACTGGAAATGCACCTTTTGAGGAACACATGTAGCTCCCAATTTTTGATGAAAATACAATTAAGAAGCCCCATCAAGAAGTTGTCCAAGATGATAACCATGAGGAAATAAGGAAAAAGGATCTTTTATTAAAGGGGAGAAATTTCTTATTAAAAATTAATATTTTATTCAAGTAGAAAGACATGTTAACCTCTCCTTGGATTATTCACTGCATGCATCCCATATCAAGCTTGCACTAGAGAAGAAGAAGGTTTCACAAGTAACAACCAAAATGGAGGATGATTAATATTTCATCCTACACCCAACATGAAAGTTATACCTCGTTGTGATGGGGGATATTGTTTACTATATACATGGATCATTCCTCAACCATAAGGATAAATCACAGGTTGGGAGTATCCACATGTGGTGGTTTAAATTAAATAAACTTCATCCATCATATTAATTTGGATAATAGAAGGTAATTCCCTATAGAGTTAGTAAACATTCATGGGCCACTTTGGGGATCATAACAAGGCTTATCCCTTACTTGCATTATAGATGTCAATTTCCTTTATTAGGAAGTATTGTAGCATGCAATTTTTTTAGCTTAAAATACATGAACCTAGTTCTTAGTTGGGTAGTTTTATTTTGTAGGTTCATAATGGTAGAAGGAATCATCAAATTGTTGAAGTGAAGGACTAAGATTTATGTAAAAGGTAGTTCAATTTCATTGTATATATTTTTTACACCTTACTTTTTTATGTGAAAAAACATGTTCTGAGTTTGAAAAAAAATTATAATTGCTTGCCAATTCTTGAATTCATGCTTTACTTGACTAATCTAGGAGATATGATTTTTATAGGAATCCTTTTTTGTCATGTTTTGGATTTCATTGGTAATGGAATTTAATGAGTAAATTAGATAATTTAATTATTAATGTGAAGCATGGATAATAAAATGAGATCCCATGATTTAAAGGAATTGATTGATTCATGTAAATGAAACTTCCCAACCATTTTTCATGCTTTGATTTTTTAAAATTTATGTGAATTAGTTTGTTATTATTAATCAAGCCTTGAGTGACTATCCTAAATCATATGTCCCATTCATAGGAGGATTTCTACACCAATTACTTCTTAATTTATCTAGATCACATTTATAGAGTGATCTTGGGACATGACACCTTATAGAACATTAATTTTAACTTGTAAAAGATATAAATGTGAAAAACATTTAAAATTATTGAGTAATCCATTGAAAATCCACTTATCCTTAAAATACCACCTTTACATCAATCCGTCTTCAACCCATAGAGACCATGAATTACCTTATTAGGGACAAGCCATGTTTAAATCTATTTCTATGCATTCCTATCATACTCTTTGAAATTGCATGATATATTAAATTTTAAGTGTGGGGGTGAAGGAAATCATGGTAAATGGGATTATTTATATTTTTTGGAAGAAGTGTGGAGATGATTATTCTGGGTATTTTAATTTTTTTTTTTTTTGAAATAATCATTGTTCTCTATAGTTTTTCCTCTCTAGAATATAAAAAATGAAAATGACAATAAGAACCAAAAAAATGAGAAAAATGGGTTTTGATTTGAGAAAAACAAAAATAACCATTAAAAGAACTATGATTTCTATATACATGGTTTAGTGGTGGATATGAGGTATATTCTTAATCATAACTTTTGAAAAATAAAAACATTAAAAGGTTCATTTAAAAAAGAATAAAATTAAATATATGTAAATATATATTCCAGAGAGGGAAAAAATGATTCATTTTGATTAAACGTATCATGATCTGAACTATAAGTCTTGGGGAAAGTTGTGATTTGATATAAATTTAAGGGGGAAAGGTCATTGAAATTTTACTTTGAATATCATGTTTTATGCCTTAATAGATAAGCCTCCTCCCTGGGATTTATTTTGAAATCGTCAATTCATACCAACATTATGCCTCAGAGACATTTGAACATTAATTTATAAGACCTCATGATTTTATGCCTATTTTTCTTTACAAAGTGGAGAAAGTAGTTATTTTACAAGCATATGGATAATGAACAAGTTCTCATTATATGAGGAAAAGTAAAATTGAATTTTATCATGAGAGATGAGTGAAAAGATTCATATCAGGTAAATCATTATTTTTTATGTTTAATAAGAATTAATTTAGGAACATAAATGAATGAAAGAAAAATATCCATCATTTTTCAAAGGGGAAATGTAAATTACATGGATTTGTTATTTCATTAGAAAATGAGAAATTTTATTGATATTTTATATGGAATTTGGAAATTTGATTTGGCGTTGAAAATTGTTTTATTTTATTGTATTGAAATTTAAATATTGATAACATCGGTGCCCTATTTAACTCCTTACTAAGATTTTATAATTTATGGAAAACATGGATTATGTGTGGGGGTATTTGAGAGATCATAATTATGTGAATTTTTTATTCCAATTTATATTTATTCTTTCATGTTTTTTAATTTAAAATACCTTTATTTTAATTTTTTTTGTAAATTATGGGTAATTTTGGACATGGAAATGAAATTGGTAGAAGAAATCCCAAAATTATATATACCAAAATTTAATGAAATTTAATGAAGAATGTTTCTAACCCTTTTGACTATTTTTTGCCCAAAAATTAGGATAAGGTCTGGAAATCACTACTACAAAAACTGGAAAGGGAAGCGCCACATTATATCAGCGCTAAGAAAAAACCGATGATCAAGAAACCCTGTATCAGCACTAAAATTTTAGCACTGATACTGGTAATATTTATCAGCGCTTTTCTAGCATAGATAAAGGTATTCTTTATCAACACTAGAAAAATGCTGATAATGAAGCCCTGTATCAGTGCTAACATTTAAGCACTGACACACGTGTTCTTTATCATCACTTTTCTAGCAATGATAAAGAATCCCCTTTATCAACACTAGAAAAGCGTTGATAAAGATTCCTAGTATCAGCGCTAAAATATTATAACTGACACAGGGTAACCTTTATTAGCGCTAAAAAAGGACTGATAAAGAGAACCTTTATCATTCCTAGAAAATCCCTGATAAAGAATTCATGTATCAGTGCTAAAATGTTAGCACTCATACAGGAAGGATTTATCAGTGCTTTTTTAGGGCTGATAAAATCGTAGTCCCATATTTTATAAAATCGGTCGTACAATTTCCTTGGTTTATCGCGACCTAAAGATCTCATGGTACTGTAACCCTGTGACTCCCCTCTTCCACCCCCTGATCATCGCATCTCCGAACCTCCACTGCCCCTGATCTTTGCGTTTTCGGAACTCCGCCGCCCCTGATCTTTGCATTGTCGGACCTCCGCCGCTATCCCTTCAACTAATCCACCCCCTCGAACCCCTTCAGCAGATTCTCCTCCCCGCAAGCCCTACATATACTCCTTTTCGCTCAACCCTACTTCTCACGAACCCTACTCCTCCATTTCTCTTCAGTTGGTGGCTCCTCCCATGCACCTCCACCCCTAGAAGTTTCCAAGTGTGTGGTAAGTGATTCAATGGTTTTACATTATTAGATGATTTTTATATGCTTTCTTAGTTTCATGAATGTGTTCTATGGATTACTTTTTTGGTGTGAAATATGTTTTGGAATGGTTTTGAGATCCACATGTGTGAATGGTGTGAAATATATTTAATGTCTTGTGTGAAAAGGTGTGAAATGAAATGAGTTTTCAAAGAGAATTAAGGTTTTGAATGTGTTGAATGTGGATTTTATAATAGAAATTTATTTTTGTTGCATGTTGTATTTTTTTGAACCTAATATGTGTCTTTGAATTGTGAATGTTATTTGAAACATGTTATAAAATGTATTTTATGTGAGTCTGAATTTGAAAGGGGATTTTCGCATGGAAATAGTTGGATTCCAAAGCAATATTTCATGGAAGCATTGAATATTTATATCCCGCACAGACATAAAACACACTTGAAGAGGGTTTTACATTTTTTTAATACCCTGTGTAGTGGAATGGAATCATAAATATTGAGAGGTACCAAATCATATTAATGTTATTCAATAGCAATGGGATCCTAGAAACATGTATTAGGAACGAAACAACTTCATGCAGTGGATTAACCTCTTTTAGGAACTAATGTGGGTCATGCGATAGTGAAAGGCACCATTTCCATTTCTTTTTATTTAGTGTATGTTTTATTTGATATTGGTTCCCATAATTATTTCATATCAAACCTCAATATAGAACTACTTAAACTTATAATAGATCTCATGGCTTGTGTGATAGATATTGTAACATCTATCTGGATAAAGAGGGAGTAAGGTCTCTGATTCCCCTCTTGTGCTTTCTATTTTTTAGAGATTTAGATCATATGATATTTTTTTGTTCTTAAAATGATTCCACTATATGTTTTTATAGGAATGTACTGACTAGTTCCTAATAAATCTTGGATTTAATATTATCATCGGTGGGTGTACTTCACTGCCCCTGATGGGGCATTCCATGTTTTCCAAAGAGAATCAAACCTGAGGTCTAGTTGAGCTAGACCTCTTCTTCCAGAGTTGAGTGGGATGATATCATTTTATGCTATTGAACTAGAGTAGGAAGCCTATTATAGTGAACTTCCCCTAGTAGCTATTGAATTTCCAAAAGTATTTCCTTTAGTCTTTTTTGGTCTACCACTAGAGAGAGAGGTGGAGTTCTCTATCAACTTGGTGATGGGTACAAAACCAGTATCTATTCTATCATACCATATAGATCTATTTAAATTAAAGGAACTATATAATTAGTGGGATGAATTGGTTTCCAAATTCTTTATTTAACCTAGTGTGTTGCCTTGGGAAGAACTGGTGTTTTTCACCAAGAAGGTCATTGGAACCCTTCACATGTGTGTTGATTACCAGAATCTCAATCGGGTTATGATTAATAAAAAGAATATGTTTACCTATATTTATAATTTATTAGATCTTCTAAATGGGGGAGGAGTGGTTCTTTAAGATCGGTCTTTATTTTGGTTAACACCAGCTCAGGATCAAGGAGTTTTAGATTTATGTGTGACTATATACTTATTATATTTTCTTATTATTTATTTCACACATCCACTTGAGTCGAGTAACCTGATTGAAATCCATATGGGTACTTTGGTTCTGATGTGGATATGGTTTTTTATGTGTTTGTGACATGTATGTGTGGATATATGGGTATTTAGGTATGATTATATTGAATGTAGGGAAGAGACCTAGGATTGGTAGATGTATCATTCATGATTATTCTTGTGTTTGGACTGGGGTGATTTGAGGAATCTATAATGAATCTAAATTAATTATATTTAATGAATTCCATATTGCAGAGATTATGAGAATCCTTTCTTTAATTATAGAGTTTGCTACTGGTTTTCATCCATATATATTTTAGGTTGGTGAGGTATAAAAGGATGGACTAGTTGACCATAGAAGGGTTGACCCGATAGAAGAGGATGAGACATAGAGGATGATGTAGTGTGAGTTTTACCATCTATGACACAAGTGATTATCCTTGCGAACCCATGTGTGTTTGGAAACTATGTTGATTTTGAGGGGGGTCTATCTTGGTTTTGTTGATTTCCAAATATTTATTGGAAATGGTTAGGCTCTATTAATCTCTATTTTTATAAGGAATTGGTTCTCTTCTACTATATTTGGAAGCCTTTTTTGTGTACTTGAACCATAAATACTAATATTTGAGATTCAAATAGGGTGGATATGAATAAAGATTGGATGGATGCTAATCGTTTGACAATAGAGTATGAGAACGGAGTGAAAGATTTCATCAAGTTTGCAAAGGATCACACAAAGGATACTTTTCAAATCCTTTTTCCATGTTTATGTTGTTGTTATTCTATACTACTTACTCCAGAGGAGTTGGAAGAACATTTGGTATGTCACAGAATGGATCAAAGTTATAAATGTTGGAATAAACACGAAGAAAAAGAGAATGTAGCTACTGGTTGGGATAAAACTACCTTTTATCAATCATCATATATGAATAAAAATATCGATAATGAAGAAGACCATATGGAGGATGTGATTACAGATGTCAATGATGATAAAGATTGTATTGAGGAAATAACAAAGAAAATTGAATATGAACTCTGTGATTACCCAAAATTGTTCGAGAAGTTAAAGAGTTGTGAAAAGATTCCATTGTATGCTGGTTACACTAAATATACAACATTTTCAACTGTACTAAAGTTGTATAAATTGAAAGCAAGAAATGTATGGAGTGATGTTAGTTTTACAGAACTACTTACTCTCTTGAATGACATGCTCCTGAAAGATAATGAGCTCCCAAGCTGGACATATGAAGCTAAACGAATGCTACGCTTGATGGGTATGATTTCATAAAGAAGACATGCTTGCTTGAAAGACTGTATATTGTTTCTCAAGGAGAAA
Organism: Viscum album; assembly: GCA_963277665.1. NCBI lineage: Eukaryota > Viridiplantae > Streptophyta > Magnoliopsida > Santalales > Viscaceae > Viscum > Viscum album. The sequence goes on along the minus strand of OY728147.1, from coordinate 175,433,348 downwards.
AAATCACTTAATGAATTCCCAAAGTTTGGTGCTTCTCGATACATGAAAGATGAATCCAATCCTATGAAATTTGTATGATACTTTCTAATCATTCCAAGGTTTAGGCGTCTATATGGAAGTGAAGAAACTGCAAGACAATTGTCGTGGCATGGAGATAAAATAAATAAAGATGGGAAATTATGTCATCCGGATGACTCTTCTCAATGGAATAAAATTGATCATGAGTATCCTGAATTTGGAAAAGATCCGAGAAACCTTCGTCTTGAGTTATCTATAGATGGAGTGAATCCTTTTGGTTTTCAAACCAGCACTCATAGTACATGTCCTGTTATGTTGGTAAATTACAACATTCCACCCTGGTTATGCATGAAGCAGAAATTCATCATGTTGTCTATGCTTATATTAGGACCAAAACAACCAGGTAACAATATTGATGATTATCTGGCTCCTTTGATCAAGTATTTGAAGTTATTGTGGTATTTAGGTGTTATACTGTATGATGCTTATAAAAGTGAATACTTCACGTTGAGAGTGATGTTTTATAGGACAATAAATGATTTCCCTACTTATGTAAATTTGTCAGGCTATAGCATTAAAGAAACTCAAGGGTGTATCATGTGAGAAGAAGATATAGAATCAATTAGGTTGAAACATTCATTGAAATCTGTGTTTCTAGGACATTGTAGATTTCTACCTCATCGTTATAAGTACCAATCTTGGATGACATAATTCAATGGAAGTTCAGAACAACGCGCAGCACCATCTCCACTAACAGGTGATAAGCTATTTGAGAAATTAAAAGAAGCGAAAACTGTTTTTGGTAAACCATTTTTGAAAAACCTTACAAAAATCGGTTGGAAAAAGTGATCATTTTTTTTAATTACCATAATATAATTGTTTGTAAGTAAAACATTTTCTTGATGTGATGCATGTGGAAAAAAACGTATGTGACAGTGTTATCAGAATGTTTCTAAATTCTCCTAGAAAAACAAAGTATGGAACTAAGGGATGTTTGTACATGGTTGACATGGGAATTTGAGAAGATTTGGCTCCCGTGAAAGGTGAAAATAGAATGTTTCTTCCTCCAACTACTTATACTCTCTCAATGGAGGAGATGTATCAATTTTTTAACTTCTTCAATAATGTAAAGGTTCCAGAGGGGTATTCATCAAATATCAAGAAATTTGTGTCAATGAATAGTTTGAAGTTAAAAGGTTTTAAATCACATAACCGCCATGTTTTGATACAAGATATAATTCCTATAGCTTTACGATGAATTTTTCCCAAGAATTTTCGTCATATGTTAACCAAACTTTGTTTCTTTTTCAAGGATATATGTAGAAAAGTTTTAGACCCGGTGAAATTTCCAGCTTTGGAAAAAAAATTGTCATCATATTATGTGAATTATAAATGTTCTTCCCGCCAACATTATTTGATATGATGGTTCATTTGATGATTCACTTGGTGTGAGAGATTTGACTTTGTGGTCCTGTTCACTATAGATGGATGTGTCCTATTGAACGGTATATGAAGATTTTGAAAGGGTATGTCAAAAATTGAAGTCGCCCAGAGGGTTGTATAGTGGATCGATATATTGTTGAGAAAGCCATTGAATTTTGTACCGAATACCTATCTGATGTGGAAAGCATTGGTATCCCAAAATCTCATCTCACTGGACGCATTGAGGGTGAGGGAATTTTTGGAAGAGATATTGTGACAATCAGTATTACAGATCAGGGGCTGGCCCACCTTTATGTTTTTCATAACAGTTGGGAGGTTTCTCTATATATTGAAACTCACAAAGAAATTATTAGGTAGTTGAATCTATCAAGGGCTGAAAATGGTTATCAAATACAAATAATCACCTGTTTATAGCATGGTTTGAGGACCATATTTTTAATCATTTGGAAGAAAATCTGAATTCAATTTCAGAATGACTTCAATGGCTAGCCGTCTGACCAATTGTGTATGTATTATCTTACAGTGGTTATGTAATTAATGGTTATGCATTCTATACAGATGAACATGATGAAGATAGTACCATGAAAAATAGTATAGTTACACTAGTGGATGAAGCAATGCATGTTTCTAGTAGTAAGGACAGAAATCCAATTTATGAAAATATGTCATATTTTGGAAGTATCAAACTAATATGGGAGTTGGATTATACAAAATTCCAATTGTAGATTTATCGATGCAAATGGGTTGATAACAACAGTGGTGTCAAAATAGATGAATGGGGATTTGTGAAAGTTGATTTGAGTAAATAATGGTACAAAGAATAATAGTTTATAATGGCATCACAAGAGGTACAAGTTTTTTATGTTCCAGATCCAGCAAACCGAAAGTGGTCGATTGTTTGGTTATCGTCCAAAACTAATGAAGGGTCCAATGAAAATTTAGTTGATGACAATCCATTCAGTGGTATGTCGCAATAATTTCACAGTGGTCCCAATGTAGATTATGTTTTTTATTTTAGAGGAGACCACAATGAAGGTATTTGGATAATCGATAGAGGTGTCAAATTATTTCAGCCTTTGAAAAAAAGAAACAGAGTTCAATAAATAGGTTATATTTTGTTTGTAATATAGATCTTGTTATCTCATGTTATTATATTATCATTAAAAAATTTATGTAATATAAATTAACTATTCAACCACTTTTGAAGATAATGACTTCTGTACATTCTGGTGCTCCTATCATTGAGGCTGAACAAGTCTCTCAAGCTGTTGCTGCTACAGCTGCTGCTGCTCCTGCTGCGGCTGCTCACAGTGTAGAGCAACAACAAGTTTCTGAACATGTTGTTTCTCCCAGTGTTGAGGTACAACAACCATAAGCACATCTCTTTGCTACCACTTCATATGAACATATATATTATGTTGATATCGATGAAATTTTCAGGAATGAAAGACCGACGTCACAGAAAACACAGGTGTGTCGTAGTTGGACGGTGTTAGCCAATGTTCATAAAGTGAAAAGTAAATGCCTCAAATTTAATGTCTGATGGAATTTACGAGGCCAACATGTGAATCCCAACAAGTCTATGTTTAGTAGTTATATTGGAGTTGTCACTCGGAAACGCGTGTCGATTGACATAGATTCATGACACCATGTTGTGTCCGGGATGAAGGTTGTGATCTGGGAAGAAATTACGGTAACATTATTAATTTGTTTATTTAATTTACTTGAAAATAAAATAATGAAACAATGTCTTACTCTTCTCAATATCTTTCAGAGTACATTTATAGTAGAATATTCACAAAAGTATTATGTACTAAAGCTTGCAGGAAAGATTCATCAAGGTTTTCGCACTATTTTAACAAGATTTTACCTGAACGATTCCGAAGGTAAAATAAACCCACACCCACCCATTCTCTACGCTCACTTGATATCCCAAGAAGCATGGGATGCATTTATTGTCCATTGTGGGGATGAGAAGTTTCAGGTACATTTTGGGTGATAATACGTTGTTTGAGGATACGTGTATTCATCACTTTGATTGTCGATATTTCATTTATGAAACAACAACTCTGTACTAAAAAAAGGAAACTGCATCAAAACCAACATACCCCTATTATAAAGAAAGGATGGGGTACGCTTCACTAGAAAAGAAAATGGTATATATTTTAAATTTATAGTAATATTGTTAGGTGCCAATAAACAACATCATAATTATCTTTCTACATTTTTATGTAGATTAATGAGTCTAAAACCAAAGACACTTCCATCCCACGTCATGTGCTATGGAAGGAGGCACGTGTGAATAAGGAAAGGAATCTAGTAGATTAGAATACACAAAAATTGTGTGAAATATGTGTGAGTATGACACGAAAAAAAAGATTTGTTTTAAATTGCTATTACATAAAAATAATTAGTTATTTTCCTGTATCCGACAGTCACAGGAATCAGCTACTCCTGTAGCGGGTGTAGACCTATTATCGATTGCTTTGAAGAAGCTAGAACAATACGGTCGTGTCAAAGGTGCGGGCTTTTGGGTGACACCCCGAGTATATTTTGAGAAGAAGAAGAAATGGATTATAGAGATGAAAAATTGAAACAAATGAGTGAAACACTAGAAACACTTTATGAACAATTGAAATGGATGGGAGAGTTGCTGGAAACTTTTATGGGTGGGAAGCAAGGAGAAGACACAACTCAGGAACAACTAGCATGTGAAGATCCCCCCTAACCCCACCAGCTTTGAGGTGGGCCATTCCCTTCAAAGAGTTGTCTTAGCCGTGGTAATCAATACTCTAATAATTGTTCTCATGAAATGTGAATCAGAAAAACACTGATACTTTTTCTGTACTGATCATCTATAGGGTGATAATGAATATGATTTATATCTGTGAACACCCACCTATCACCTTGTAGTGAGGGATACAATGTTCAATATCCCAGATGAAACACTGCATAATATACCACTTCTGAAAGATCATCTGAAAGTGATGATTACTATAGCTCATGACCCAAATGTAGAGCTACCTATTCCACTTGATGATGATGATATTCATACGGACAAAAAGGATATTGGGACATTCATTGAATTTATGTCACAACTTTTAAGAGTACATGCGGACAAAGATGTATTTATTTCATTTTTCTCAAGCTAAACCTTTAACAATTAATGAAAAAAGGGTCTGAACCAATGAATGTTATTATAGACGGAGAAAGGGAAGGGGGTGACAAACTTCGGCTCAAAACCATCTAAAGGATCGACCAACCGATCCCAATGATCTACTGAAAGCACAATAACACCACCTTTTCTCTATCCACATTTAATAGAATTGAAGACTCATGTGGATATCAACAGTGAATGGCTTGTTGAAAACATTTGAAAGTAAGATTACAGATGATAGACTCTTCCTAATACCAACCATGATGGGGTAAAACTCTATGATTAAAGCATATCAATTTTACTTTCACTTATTTTATTACTTATTCCTTTTTGTGTTTTCAGGCAACATTGGATGCTAATTGCGGTTAACTTGGATACTCCAAAGATTCATTTTCTGGATTCAAAGCAATGATATCCATCAAACCGACCACACATGATGGAGTTTGTGAATCTGTAAGACACTATATCCAACATTTTAGGTCTAAACATCAAGTAATATAATTTATATTATCTTTTACTAAGGATTATATTATGATATGGTGGTGTATCATTATCGTATAAAAAAGGAATGAGGACATGGGCTAAGCATAATGAGGCGAGAAAGTACTACGCCTGCACAAATATCAGGATATATATAATAAAATTTCACTATCCAAACACATCTCAACACAAGTTACTTATTCTCTTAATGAAATTTTTTTTATAGGGTCCAAAACAAACAAACGATAATGATTGTGGTTATTATGTTGGTAAATTTATTATAGAGATTGTTTTTCATGAAAAACTAGCATCCCTAAAGATGTATCTTTAAAAACAACTACTAGTTCAGTTAATTTATTTATTAATTCTTTATTTATATATTTTTTAGTACTAATCTAACTGCCGAAAAGCCTCATACTCACATCAAGATATAAATTTGTTCATAAATGAGTGGGTCGCATACCTGATGGCAGATTGTACACAAATATCATGAAGATCTGAGTTGGGGACGTGTACAATTTGCGGTCGTTTTTGAGAGGGGTTAAGGGGATCAAAAGATGAAACATTGTTGTATGTAAATGTTCGTAAAAAAATTTTAATTGTTATAAAATAAAAAATCCTTTATCCAATGAGTCATTTTACCATTTTAATAGATGATATGTACCAGAAACATGAAATAATGATGAACCACTCAAAGTATCTCTCTTTTGATTAAAATGAACAGATTTTTAAGTGAAAACAACAAATGACGTACGGAAATCCGACCAAACAAATTCGGATTATATTGTTCCTTTAGGAGAACGGTCCATGGGTCCTTTAGTATGTGTATGAGTTAACCCAGCCTCAACTTGAGGCATGGTGAGGTCGGTATCACTCAAAGGGCCGCTCTTTTGTTTAAAATGGACACAATTTTAAGTGAAAACAGAAACTAACCTACGAAAATCCAACCAAATGCATTTGGATTGTCTTGATCCTATAGGATATCGATCCATGGGTGCTTTGGGGACATGTAAGAGTCAACCCCACCTCAATATGGGGCATGGCGTGGCTGGTATCACTCAAAGTGTCTATCTTTTTTTTAAAATGGACACAATTTTAAGTGAAAACAACAACTCGCCTATGTAAATCCAACCAAACACATTCTAATTGTCTTGATCCTTTATGAGAATTATCCATGGGTCCTTTTTGATGTGTACAAGTCAACCCGGCCTCAATCCGAGGTACAGTGTGGTCGGTATCACTCATATGGTCTCTCTTTTGTTTAAAATGGACACAATTTTAAGTGAAAACAAGAACTAACCTACGAAAATCCAAAAAAACGCATTCAGATTGTATTTATCCTATGGGATAACGATCCATGGGTGTGTTGGGGATATGAAAGAGTCAACCCCACCTCAATCTGAGGAACGGTGTGGCCGGTATCACTGAAAGTGTCTCTGTTTTCTTTATAATGGACACAATTTTAAGTGAAAACAAAAACTAACCTATGGAAATTGGAACAAACGCATTCGTATTGTGTAGATACTTTAGGAGAATGATCCATGGGTCCTTTTATATGTGTACGAGTCAATACCGCATCAATAAAAGGAATGGTGTGGCCAGTATCACTCCAAGTGTCTCACTTTTGTTTAAAATGGACACAATTGTAAGTGAAAACAACAACTGGCCTATGAAAATCTGACCAAAAAAATTCAGATTGTATTGATCATTTAGGAGAAAAATAAATGGATCCTTTCTGGTGTGTATGAGTCAACCCTGCCTCAATTTTAGATACGGTGTGGCAAGTATCACTCAAAGTGTCTCTCTTTTGTTTAAAATGAACACAATTTTATGTGAAAACACCAACTAACCTATGTAAATCTGAAAAAATAAAATCATATTGTCTTGATACTATAGGATAACGATCCATGGGTGCATTGGGGACGTGTATGAGTTAACCTCGCCTCAATCTGAGGCATGGTGTGGCAGGTATCACTCAAAGTGTCTCTCTTTTGTTTAAAATGGACACAATTTAAAGTGAAAACAACAACTGACCTACAAAAATCTGACCAAACGCATTCAGATTGACTTGATCCTATAGTAGAATTATTCATGGGTCCTTTTTGATGTTTAAGATTCAACCTCGACTCAATCCTAGGCACGTTGTGTCTGGTATCACTCAAAGTGTCTCTCTCTTGTTAAAAATGGACACAATTTTAAGTGAAAACAACAACTGACCTATGGAAATCTTACCAAACACATTCAGATTGTAATTATCCTTTATTATAACGATCCATGGGTCCTTTTTGATGCGTATGAGTCAAACCTTCCTCAATCTGAGGCACGGTGTGGCCGGTATCAATTAAGGTAACTCTCTTTTGTTTAAAATGGACACAATTTTAAGTGAAAACAACAACTGACCTACGTCAATCCGACCAAAATCATTCGTATTGTCTTAATACTATAATATAACGATTCATGGGTGAATTGGGGATGTGTGTGAGTCTACCACACCTCAATATGAGGCACGGTGTGGCCGGTATCACTAAAAGAGTCTCTCTTTTGTTTAAAATGGACACAATTTTAAGTGAAAACAACAAATTCCCAATGTAAATCAAAACAAACACATTTTTATTCTCTTGATAATATAATATAATGATCCATGGGTGCTTTGGGGATGTGTACGAGTCAACCTCGCATCAATATGAGGTCCACTATGGCCGGTATCACTCAAAGTGTCTCTCATTTTTTTAAAATGGACACAATTTTAAGTGGAAACAACAACTGACCTATGGAAATCTGATCAACGCATTCTTATTGTGTTGATCCTTTAAGAGAATGATTCATGGGTCCATTGGGGATGTGTATGATTCGACCCTGCCTCAATCCAAGGCATGCTATAGCTGGTATCACTCAAAGTGTCTCTCTTTTGTCTAAAATGGACATAATTTTAAGTAAAAACAACAAGTGACCTTAGAAAATCTGACCAACGAATTTGGATTGTCTTGATCCTATAGGAGAATGATCCATGGGTCCTTTGTGATGTGTAAAAGTCAACCCTTCCTCAATCTGAGGCATGGTGTGGCTGGTATCACTCAAAGGGGCACTCGTTTGTTTAAAATGGACACAATTTTAAGTGAAAACAACAACTGACCTATGAAAATCTGACCAAACACATTTGTATTGTGTTGATACTATAGTATAATGATCCATGGGTCCTTTTTGACAATTACGAGTCAACCCTTCCTAAATTCGAGGTCTGCTATGGCCGGTATCACTCAAAGTGTCTCTCGTTTTTTTTAAATGGACACAGTTTTAAGTGAAAACAACTACTGACCTACGGAAATCTGACCAAACACATTTGGATTGTGTTAATCCTATAGTATAATTATCCATGGTATCTTTGTGATGTATACTAGTCAACCCCGTGTCAATCTGAGGCCCACTATGGCCGGTATCACTCAAAGTGTCTCTCATTTTTTTTAAATGGACATAATATTAAGTGAAAAGAACAACTAACCAACAAAAATCTGACCAAATGCATTAGGATTATGTTGATCCTTTAGTATAATGCTCCATAGGTGCATTGGGGACGTGTATGAGTCATCCTCACCTCAATCTGAGGCATGATATAGCCAGTATCACTCAAAGTTTCTCTCTTTTGTTTAAAATGGACACAATATTTAAGTGAAAACAACAACTGACCTACGAAAATCTGACCAAACACATTCAGATTGCCTTGATCCTTTACGAGAATGATCCATGGGTCCTTTTTAAGGTGTAAGAGTCATCCCGGCATCATTCCCAGGCACGGTGTTACTGTTATCACTCAAAGGGTCGCTCGTTTGTTTAAAATGGACACAATTTTAAGTGAAAGCAACAACTTACATATGGAAATCTGACCAAACTCATTCGGATTTTGTTGATCCTTTAGGAGAACGATCCATTGGTGCATTGGGGATGTGTACAAGTCAACCCCACATCAATCTGATGCACATTTTAGTCGGTATTACTCAAAGTGTCTCTCTTTTGTTTAAAATGAACACAATTTTAAGTGAAAACAAAAATTGTCCTACGAGAATCTGACCCAATGAATTCGGATTATGTTGATCTTAGATTAGAACGATCCATGGGTCCTTTACAACATGTATGAGCCAACTCCTCCTCAATCAGAGGCATGGTGTTTCTGATATCACTCAAAGTGTCTCTCTTCTATTTAAAATGGACACAATTTTAAGTGAAAACAAAAAATGACCAAAAAAATCTGACCAAAAGCATTCAGATTGTCTTGATCCTATAGGAGAATGATCCATGGGTCCTTTGTGATGTTTACGAGTCAACCCCGCCTCAATCCAAGGCACGATTTGGCCGGTATCACTCAAAGTGTCTCTCTTTTGTTTAAAATGGTCACAATTTTAAGTGAAAACAATAAATGGCCTACGAAAATCCAACCAAACACAATTGTATTTTCTTGATCCTATAGTTTAATGATCCATGAGTCCTTTTAGAAGTTTAAAAGTCAACCCCTCCTCAATATAAGGCATGGTGTGGTTGGTATCACTCAAAGTGTCTCTCTTTTGTTTAAAATGGACACAATTTTAAGTTAAAACAACAACTGACCTACGGAAATCTGACCAAACACATTCATATTGTCTTGATACTATAGGAGAAAAATCCATTGGTCCTTTTTTATATGTATGAGTCATACTCGCCTTAATCCGAGGCACGGTGTGACCGATATCACTCAAAGTATTTCTCTTTTGTTTAAAATGGACACAATTTTAAGTGAAAACAACAACTAACCAATATAAATATGACCAAATTAATTTTTATTGTATTGATCCTTTGGGATAGCGATCCATGGGTCCTTTGTGACGTGTATGAGTCAACCCTGCCTCAATATGAGGCACGGTGTGGCCGGTATCACTAAAAGTGTCTCTCTTTTGTTTAAAATGGACACAATTTTAAGTGAAAGCAACAACTGACCTACGAAACTCGGAACAAACGCATTCAGATTGTCTCAATCCTATATTAGAATGATCTATGGGTGCATTGGGGACATGTACAAGTCAACCTCGCCTCAATCAGAGGCACGGTGTGGCTGGTATCACTAAAAGGGTATCTCTTTTGTTTAAAATGGACACAATTTTAAGTGAAAACAACAACTGACCTACAAAAATCCAACCAAATGCATTAAAAATGTCTTGATCCCATAATAGAATGATTCATTTGTGTGTTGGGGATGTGTATGAGTCAACTCCGTGTCAATCGGAGGCCCGATGTGGCCTGTATCACTCAAAGTGTCTCTAATTTTTTTAAAATGGACACAATTTTAAGTGAAAACAAAAATTGACATACGGAAATATGACCAAAAGGATTCAGATTATGTTGATAATTTAGTAGAACAATCCAAGGGTCCATTGGGGATGTGTACGAGTCAACCCCACCTCAATATGAGGCACAGTAAAGCCGGTATCACTCAAAGTGTCTATCTTTTGTTTAAAATGGACACAATTTTATGTGAAAACAACAACTGACCTACAAAAATCCAACCAAACACATTCTGCATATCTTGATCCTATAGTAGAACGATCCATGGGTCCTTTTTGACATGTATGAGTTAACTCCGCCTCAATATGAGGCACGGTGTGGCCGGTATCACTCAAAGGGTCTCTCGTTTGTTTAAAATGGACACAATTTTAAGTTAAAACAACAATTGGCCTACATAAATCTGACCAAACGCATTCTTATTGTGTTGATCCTATAGTATAATGATCCATGGGTACTTTGTGACGTGTACAATTCAACCCCGCATCATTATGAGTCTCATTGGGGACGGTATCACTCAAAGTGTCTCTCATTTTTTTAAAATGGACACAATTTTAAGTGAAAACAACAACTGACCTACAAAAATCTGACCAAACGCATTCGGATTGTGTTGATACTGTAGGAGAACAATCCATGGGTCCTTTTCAATGTGTAAAATTCAACCCCGCGGCAATATGAGACCCGTTGTGGCCAGTATCACTCAAAGTGTCTCATTTTTTTAAAATGGACACAATTTTAAGTGAAAACAACAACTGACCTATGGAAATCCGACCAAACACATTCATATTGTGTTGATACTTTAGGATAACGATCCATGGGTGCTTTGGCGATCCGTATGAGTCAACCTCGCCTCAATCCGAGGCACGATATATCTGGTATCACTCAAAGTGTCTCTCTTTTGTTTAAAATGAACACAATTTTAAGTGAAAACAACAACTGACCTATGAAAATCCAACCAAACGCATTTTAATTGTCTTGATCCTTTACAAGAATTATCCATGGGTCCTTTGTGACATGTATGAGTCAACCCGGCCACAATATGTGGCATGTTGTGACTGGTATCACTCAAATGGTCTCTCGTTTGTTTAAAATGGACACAATTTTAAGTGAAAACAACAACTGACCTATAGAAATCCAACCAAATGCATTCAGATTGTGTTGATCCTATAGGATAACGATCCATGGGTCCATTGAGACATGTAAGAGTCAACTCCATCTCAATATGAGGCCCGCTGTGGCTGGTATCACTCAGAGTGTCTCTCATTTTTTTAAATGGACACAATTTTAAGTGAAAACAACAACTGACATATGGAAATCCTTCCAAACGCTTTTGGATTGTGTTGATACTTTAGTAAAACGATCCATGGTTGTGTTGGGGAGTGTACGAGTCAACCTCGCCTCAATCCGATGCACGGTTTAGTCGGTATCACTCAAAGTGTCTCTCTTTTGTTTAAAATGGACACAATTTTAAGTGAAAACAACAACTAACCTACAAAAATCCAACCAAATGCATTCAGATTGTGTTGATCCTATAAAAGAACAATCCATGGGTCCTTATTGACTTGTCCCAGTAAACACCGCCTCAATTTGAGTCATGGTTTGGCCAGTATCACTCAAAGTGTCTCTCTTCTATTTAAAATGGACACAATTTTAAGTGAAAACAACAACTGACCTACAAAAATCTGACCAAAAGAATTAGGATTGTCTTGATACAATAGGAGAACGATCCCTGGGTCCTTTGAAAGATCTACGAGTCATCCCCACCTCAATTGAAGGCATGTTTTGGCCAGTATCACACAAAGTGTCTCTCTTTTGATTAAAATGGACACAATTTTAAGTGAAAACAACAACTAACCTACAAAAATCTGACAAAACACAATTGGATTGTCTTGATCCTATAAAAAAACGATCCATGTGTCCTTTTAAACATGTACGAGTCAACCCCACCTCAATTTGTAGAATGTTTTGGCCGGTATCACTCAAAGTGTCTCTCTTTTGTTTAAAATGGACGCAATTTTAAGTGAAAACAAAAACTGACCTACGGAAATCTGACCAAATGAATTTGAATTGTCTTCATCATATAGTAGAATGATACATGCGTCCTTTGTGACGTGTAAATGTCAAACCCACCTCAATACAAGACATGGTGTGGATAGTATCACTCAAAGTGTCTCTCTTTTGTTTAAAATGAACACAATTTTAAGTGAAAACAACAACTAACATATGGAAATCCAACCAAACACATTTGGATTGTATTGATACATTAGTAGAACAATCCATGGGTTCTTTGTGATGTGTACGAGTCAACACTGTCTCAATCCAAGGCACTATGTGACCGGTATCACTCAAAGGGTCTCTCATTTGTTTAAAATGGACACAATTTTAAGTGAAACCAACATCTGACGTACGTAAATCTGACCAAACGTTTTAGGATTGTGTTTATACTATAATAGAATGATCCATGGGTCATTTTCGATATTTAAGAGTCAACCCCGCCTCAATCCGAGGCACGGTGTGGCCGGTATCTCTCAAAGTGTCTTTCTTTTGTTTAAAATGGACACGATTTTAAGTGAAAACAACAACTGACCTATGACTTGGTCACCCCCACCCCTCTGGACACCCCCACCTCTTGGAAATCCCCCTCAACCCCCTAGACACCCCCACCCCCTGGACACACCCATGGACATCCCCCCTCCACCTCGGATAGCCCCCCAACCCCCCTGGACAACCACCACCCCCTTGGACAGCCCCACCAACCCCCCCCCCCCCCCCGGGACCACCCTCAACCCCCCGGACACCCCCTACCCCCTAGAAATCCCGCCGGACACCCTGGACACCCCCCCCCCATGACACCGCCATGGATAGCCCCCCCCCCCCCCCCCCCGGGACACCCCCGCCCTTCTTGGACAGCCCCCAACCTCCTGGACCGACCCCACCCCCTGGACACCCCTTTCCCCTCGGACACCCCCATCCCCCCGGACACCCTATACCCCCCCTTGGACAGCCACCACAAACCCCTGAACAACCCCCAACCCCTGAATTCTGAATTGAATTCTTTACTTACATAATTAACTAATTAATTATATGTTAATGGTGTATGGTTATACTTGTTGTGTGGTTATACTTGGTTTAATTATCATATGATTTAACTCCTTCCTAAGAATTTATGCTTTTTAGAAAACATGGTTTAAGTGTGGGGGTATTTTAGAGAGCATAATTATGTGAATTTTTTATTCCAATTTATATTTATTCATTCATTTTTTTAATTTAAAATCCCATTATTGTCATAGTTTTAGTAAATTATGCGTAGCTTCAAACATGGAAATGAAATTGGTTAATGAAATTCCAGAATATTACGAGCACTGATGTATGTCCACATGCAGTCAATCCCTGTGGGTGTCTGGGTGGTCGGTGGTGAACACCATGGTAGTAGATGAGGACAAAAGGGACTATATCGGCCTTGTCGATTGTGGTATTCATGTATGTCTTTTGATGTGGTGTATCAAGGTCCCACCCTAGATCAGGCATGATTTGAGCTCCCACACCCAGGCTTATTAAGCCTCAGTAGATGGCTCCCCATTTCGATGTGGGATGACATCTCCATCGTGGCTCTGCCACACACCGTCGCAGGTCTATCGATTTGCTTCATGCAGCTGCCCCACTTTCCACACTCGACTCTACTTCTATGCCATCACCTATTTTGAGCCCTAGCCATCCATATCGCCAATCTTCCCCTGGGAGGGCTCGGTCAGGACGCCACCACCCTAAACCTATGCCCACTAGCTCGCTACCTGCTCTCGCCAGCATGTACCAACACTAGAGGCTTCCTACAAGAACCACTACACACGTCCAGCCACTACTGAAGGTAGGGGACTGCCACATACCTCCATGTACTATCGTGCTTCATTATATTCCTTACCCGCTAGCACCCCCGTCTCAACCCCGCTTCCCACCCCCACTACTGCACCTCAACCGAACACCCGACTGCCCAGATCATCGATCATCTTCCCACAATGGCCACCGAAGTCCACCCCCACCATGAGATGAGCTCAGAAAGGCTTCTTCCACCAACTGCCCAGATTGTCGATCATCCTCTGCTAACTATGAAGGTTTTAGTAGAAGGGCGTGCCACCACCATGTCACCCCATCACTGCTCGGACCACCTCCACAACTCACCGACCACTTGCCGCCCCACTGTTGATACTCCTCCACCATGCAATCCCACCTCAACTACCACCACTATCAAACCGTGGACCATGCAAGTCTCTTTTTTTTGTTTCACCCATTTAAGTTATTTTCCTTTAATAATAATAATAATAATAATAATTGAAAATTATTATTATTATTAAAAATATTATTATTAATTATCAATTTTTATTTTAAATTTATTTTACTATTTTATTCTCTCATTTTCCAAAAAAAAATATTTTCTTAATAATAATAATAATAGTTAATATTATTATTATCAACATTTTAAAATTCTTTAAAATAATAAATAACTAATTTCTTTTCTTAATTTCTTTTCTTTTATTCATCTCCCCCTATCTCTTCTCATTGCCCCATTCTCCCATTTTAATTTTACTTATCTCATCCACCATTCATTCTTTTATTATATTTATCTTATTCATATTTTATTCCCACTTCCACCTAGTGATATCTTATTCTCATAAATGAGAGGACGACCCCAAGGCTTGGCCCGCAGGGAGGTGAAGGAGTTTATGAATTTTACATGAACATTAATTTAAAGTTGTTGATAAATTTGAGTAGCTTGCATGGTGACAGGAATGTCTCTAATTGGATTAATTCCCACCAATGACATTCAACTAAATTTATTTATATTCTTTTATTTAAATCATTTTTCTTACTCTCGATTGGTTAATTATACATATGATCATATTTGAAATAATAAACGCATGAAACAGCATCAATTGATGTGGGTCCTAGAAGGTGACCCCTCCTAGACCATGGAGTTTCAGCCACCATGATTAAACTATGAGGTGGAATTAAGGGTTCTTAGGCATTAAATGATATTCTAAATTTTATAAATAAATAATAGTAATTCAAGCATGAGATTTCATGTTTGGATTATCAAACTGAAATCAAACCTAAAAAGGAGAATAAATATTGGACCCAAAAATGAACCCCAAAACTGAGTGTTTTCTTTCTTCTTAACCCATTTTATCTATATTTTCATGTTAGTATTAATAAGAATATCCATCATTGTAAAAACCAAAAAATATTGTCTTTGTTTTCATTGGATAAAAAACCATAAAAATATAGGGATTGGGTGATTTAGATAAAGTAAGTGAACCACATTGAAGGGCTCCTCAAGTGAGATGACCCGGGTAAGACACTGTTCTGCACTATGGAAAATATAATTTCATTTGACTATGCTCCGTGACAATAATGTGTCATTATGAAATAATAAAATGTAATTATTTAGGATGAAAAATAACTTTCAGAATGGTCAATTATTTTAAATTGATACTTTTGATGCTCGTGGTGTGAATTTATTTATAGGAAACATAGTAAAAAAATCCAATGATCAAATTTCAAAATAATCAAGATCATTTGAAAATAAGCAGGTAGTAATATCCTTAGATGAACTCGATATTACGTCATCTAATAATGAGTTATGTCAACACCTCTATTATGCTATGAAATTTGATGGAAGTAATTTTATATTGTATATTCAGATCATCAGATTTTTATAAATCACTTTAGAATTTTCAATATTTCGTTTTACATGAAATTCATTAAATAAAAAAATAAGGGCCTAAAAAAACTTATCTCACACCATTTTTTATGAAGTGTATTTTGGTTTCTAACATAGTGAAATATTTGAGTGATTTATTTTAAAAAATCGTTAGAAAACTATATAAATTGTCTTATAAATTTATACTCAATCTCACCAATAATATCACTATATAGATAAAAAATCCTATAAATGTAATCTATCAAAATCTATCCACACTATAACCCCTTCTAAATCGGTAGTGATGTTTAGAGTAACCCCAAAATCTAGCCTTCAATAGTCCATAGGATTTTGAATAATGTTGAGGGTATGAAACACGTAATATGGGAGGTATAATGACCTATGATTTTCCTAAATAGACAGCACATAATTTTCAATGAATATTTATTATTTTACATAAACACATGTCTGAGAATCGAAATAGTTTATTGCATTTGGAAACAAGGAAGCATAAACATTGGTATATAATTGAGCGACATCAACACACAATACATTCTTCAAAACTACAACTCTTCTAAGAGATATCATACATAATAAATATTTTCATAACCTGGGGAAAGAAAAACATAAGAAAAGGGTGATCTTAGATGATCAATCAGGATAAAAAAGGGAGATATGTAAGCATAACAAAATCATAAGGTAATGAGATCCTGATATTAATCATTTGAAAACTATACCCTACGTATCAAAGATTATAATCACAAGTCATGGTATAATGATTGGCAGTTCAAAAGACATGAATTGTAAGGGAACTAAATAATGTTATTCATGATAGAATAAAAATGGAATAAGACATTGAATTTTTGGAATAGTCATAAGAATAAAAAAAACATTTCCATAATAGTCAAGGTTCACTCCCAAGACCATCATAGTGGAAAATTACCTTACTAAACTAGGTTCACTCCATATTCCAGCCCTATTTTACTAAACTGGGTTCACTCCTCATTCTAGATTTTTCTTAATGAATCGGGTTCACTTCTAGTTTCAATCCTGTCTATCTCATGAGATTTAAATATTTACCCAATTCATTGGTAAGAGATATAGTCCCCACCCATAAAACAATGAAATCATACATATGTGAGACATAATGTCATAAACTTTAATCATATAATAACCTATGAAATAAAATAGTAAACAGAAACATTCATCATGTCTAACCTGGGGAAAATAGATAGAATTTATAATCATTTCAATGTAGTATAACCCTTGATAAGAAGTGAGCTTCATAAGAATTTCTTCATGGTATAACCCATGGTAGAGAAAAAGGTTGCATAAACATCATTCCATAAAAACATAAACCATTCACATAAAGAATGTGAACAATATCCTTAGATCATATCCCTAGTAAGGCATAGGTAACACCAATAGATGTATTCTTAAATGGAAAATAATTTTTAAATGATCATTTAAAACCTTTATTGAAAATAATATCATTTCTACTATGAAAAACGAATTTTAAAACAAAAAAATGTATTTAAAAATAACCTTGAAAACATAAAAGTTAGGATTTGAAGTAATTATTTTCCATGATGTCAAAAAATTCCATTTAGTACATACACATTAAAATAAACATTCCTTTCAATTTTTTGTTCTAAGAGAAATGAGCTTTATTTTAGGATATGACATGAAGATTCCCATCAAATTTCACTGAAAAAAGTGAAAAATGGATAAAAATTTCATAAAAAATCATAATAGATTAATAAAAAAATTAAATTTCTTTTAGAAAAAATGGTTTTAGAAGAAAAACAATTTTCGGCCGAAGAGATAAATAATGTCAGATTATCCTAAAGGAATATATTAATAATATTAAATACCAAAGAGTAAAATGGTACCATTAAATTAATATATAATGAATAAAAAGATTATAATAAAATTCATGATAATTATAGATATGTTGATAATGATTTTTCAATATTGGATATTTAATTAGAGACAATCCCAATAAGTGATGAGATTGTAACATAAAATATTAACCACTTCTCTAACATTTAATCATAATCCCTATGAAGTAATAAGATAAAATTAAACATAAAATATAATGAAGATGAATAAATTCTTTATATTACAATTAAAATGTGTTTTATATACACCATGTGAACGTATATAGTTGCATAACATAACATACGTCTCAAAGAAGGAAAATTGAGACAAATATCCCGTACCATTTTGGTAACTTTGGAACTGTAAAGCAAATGAAATAGATATAATAAAATGGATATTTAATGAAAAATCATTTTATGTAAAATCATTAGAAAATTCATTTATGTGAATTATATACACCACATTGAATAACTATGTGATGAATACAACATGTATCTCCCAAAAGTAAAAAGTTAGATGGAAATTCATTACTGTTATAGTAACATTTGAATTGTAATCCCCATGAAAAAATAAATTCAATGGAAAAAATAATTATCATGATATAAGGTATATTCATGATATATTATTCTATAGGGAAGTATATACATAGCATAAAAGAAACAAGTGGTTAATTGGGCATAAGTCTCTCGGGAATAAAAAGTGATAATATAAATCCCCTTACCTTAAGTCTCGACTTTTTTCATACATGTTCAAACCTTTTATATAATAAATATAAGTTTATTATAAATATATCATAGAATAATATTCATATATTTAATTAAAAATATAATTTTAATATGACCATTTATTACCTATTTAACAATTCTATTTTAAAGCTACGTTTCAGGTAATAACCATTTTATTTTTTGTATATGTTTTGATTTGTCATATTTTGGTTTCTCATAATTTGTTCATGATTTCATCATCTCTATAGTGATATCCATGAAATAAATATCATATATATTAATTATATTTGTATTTATAGTGGTCCATAAAATTTAGTGATTGGGAATTAAATACACCGTTCATGGAGACGGTAAGTTGTACATATGCATGAAAGCTGTTTTTTCATTATATTTTTGGATTGAAAGAAATAACATTAAATGATATAATATCATTACAGAATAATTTTTATGTAATATATATAATTTATTTTTATTAAACCAATCTATAATACATTCCATGTAAATCATGAATGAATCACATCGCTTCGCGAGGCGATAGTCTGTCGTACACATGATTCACATTATTGTATTCCAAAAAAATTGAAAGAATGAAGGTATGTGTGATAACAATACCAAAATCACAATTACCTTATTAATATCATAAATATAATATTGGAATTATAAATCCATCATTCAAACCAGCCTTGAGAGGTGGTAATGGAAAAACAAACGACATCGGCTCTCGAGGCAGTTGTTCACCGTACACAAGAATTATGATTTCGTATCCCATTTGATGGAAGTGTGTGTGGTTATAGGTAAAACCACTAATATAAGTATATTTTAGTATATTTTACTATATTTAATCTATTGGGGTTATTATATAAGATTTATATAAAAATAATTTAAGTGTTTTGAGGGAGAAATAAAATAAAAAATCTAATTGATGTACTTTACATATTCTCTGGTATTCCTCCTTAGGCTTGCAATAAAATCCATCCTAAGATGGATTTATAAACAACATAAAGATTATTGGATGAGGGGAGGGAGGATTGTCATGGCTCGTCCCTTGGGGCCCGTGTCATGACTACCCCAAGCCCGTCTTCCATAGGCCAAGGGTTGGCGACTAGCACCGAAAGGCGTATCCCCTAAAACCAGGAAGGCTTTGCCTTTACATCATGTAAATATTCTCAATGAAGCACACAGAAAGATACGAACACAAGTAAACTATATAGGAAAATGAGTGCTGAAATAAAGAGGGGCTGAAATACAAGCCCAACAGTAAAGGTACAAGTACAACTGAAAATAAAATACAACTGAAGAAAGAGAAATATAGCTATTGGGTCGTCCACTGAGGTTCCTACCTAAAGGGTAGGTAGAGATCTCCTCCTAAGCACTCCACATCTGCCCGTCTCCTCTGGGTACCGACATACCATATGGTCCACCTCTGGGCACTATCCAGACCTGGTACCCTCAGCTTCGATCTGCACTATCTGTCGTCTGCACCAAACACAACAAGGTGTGGGCGAAGCCCGTGTAGGGGTGAGTATAATAATAATCAGTAGGGACCCCGAGACCCTCAAGTTCTCACAAAATCCACAAAAGATAAACCACAAATCATGTAAACCAGTGACAACCATACTTAAGTATATGCCCATATATATACCTAAGTTATCAAATATTACCAATTTCATTCGTGAGGAAACATAAGGCCCAACTCTTTACCTAGAGTAAAACTGTTCCACTAAGGAAAGACTACCACTAAGGTAAGTACCACACAGTTATTCCACATAGAATAATACCACAAAGGTATCACCATGAAGGTAATTTCAACACAGGTACGCCACATAGAAGAATACCACAAAGGTAAAGACTCAGCTCCCATAGGTATGATGTAAGTACATAATTATAGGTGATTAAATGTAACTACTGAATCATCTTACTCTGTTAAGAGGAAGACCCACACAGGATCCTAGTACAATAGACCAACACAGGATCCTAGTACATCCTCAGACCCACACAGGATCCTAGTACAGCAGACTCACATAGGATCCTACTACATAATCAGACCAACACCAGATCCTAGTATAGCAGACCCACACAGGATCCTAGTATATCACAGACCCACATCGGATCCTAGTAAAAAATATCCAAAAATGATCCTAGAGTAGTATCACATGGATTAATAGATCGTATAGAAGTGAGACTCTCAAATACAGACCCACAAAGGATCCCTATCTCATGTTACAGCCAGCTACTGGGTTTCCGCACTAAGCTCGATTGTCTTTGAGAGGGTCTGCTCCTGAATCCACTATTTGATACTCCAACTGCCATGAAGTCCCAAGAACAAGTATCCCAAATGACCACCATGTCATCGGGGTCTCAACGCAACAGACAGTGTGTCAACCAGACGCCCGGTCTGTAAGTTGTCAGCCTTTTAGTCCCGACAGCCCGGTTGGATTCATGCTCGATCCAACCCGACTGTACCCCAAATTTATCTTAATCTCAAGTGGGGTATACCCAAAGGACTTTCTCGCTCATTGGTTTCTAGATTCATAGACGGTTCATCAAACGGACACCTGGTGCCAATGTTATGGCCAAAGGAGTGGAAATGGGTTGAAGCTGGTCCAGGTCTGGTCCGTCCCGGTCAGCCTGACCCAAACCGACCCGACCCACCCCGCTGGGTCTGGCCGGACAAGACCGCATGCAGGGGGGAGTCGCGCTCCCCCACCACCACTCACCAAATGGTCGAATCCATTCGGTCTCCAACAGAATGCAGGACCCACGGGTCCTTCTTGGTTCAACTCAGCCGGCCTTAACGGATGGCCCTTGGTCCTCCCAGCAGTGCGTCATGTGCCTCCCCTCCACGACCAGACGAATGTCATCCACCTTTCGCTATCCTCCACAGATAGGCAGTCCACGACCCATTTCTCCGATGGTGGTGCGTCGTGCGTCGCCAGTCTGTGGCCGGCCAAAAGCCGGACGCCCTCTATCCACCACCACGGCTGACGCGCTGCAACTCTTCTCTGGAAGCATGGTTGCGCCGCTTCATTCATCGCGACCAGCTGTGGTGTGGGCCGTCATTCCCGAGCCACACAGTGTTGGTCACCTTTATCCTCCATCGTGAAAAATATAAAATAACCACAAGATTTGCTAAGGGGTCAGGCCATGTTCATTTGGCCCGTACCCTCTACGTTTTAGTGGTAGAAAGCGGCTCAAGGGAGGTGATTCATAGTGAGGGAAAAATTAACGTTGATCAATCGAAAACACACCCCTTCCTCAAAGGTTTTTTGACATCGAGGAGGAGGGAAGGACGGACATCAGTTCTTCATCGTTGAAGGCATCCCATGTTGAATGTGGTGTGTTCCTCATTAGAGAAGTTGGAACGTTCCTCATTGGAGGATGATTTTCTCCAAGAGCTCTCTCCAAGCCTCCCTTTCACCAATGATTTCTCCCATGAAAAAAGAGGAGCTGACCCAAATAAAATATGTTTGTCCATTTTTAAATTTTTTGCACAAATGGAGTAGGCATAATTAATTAATTTGGCTTCATTAAATGGGAGGAATCAATTAATTGGGAGTTTAGAGGACCCCCCCCCCCCCCCATTAAGAGTGGTTCAGGTGGTCCCCACCACCATAGATTTAAATTGGGGGTTTTTCTAGCTCGGGTGGTCCCCACCTCCATAAACCATGTAGAGAGGTTTCAAAAATAAAAAAAAATGTTAATCATTCTATTTTTCTTATTCCATGTATATCAGAAAATATAACTTTCACCCTCGACCAACTACGGCTGAGGTGAAGATATCCTTAAGCGAATACTAGAGATGTGGGTTCAATGGTGTCCTCATATTTTAATTCAGGGCACCGATTTAAAAGTTAAAAAAACTCACCCACAATTTTACTGAATGTACCCGAAAAAAGTTCAGAAATTCACTCTGGGCACATCGGGCCTTGGAATCTCGCATTGTCAATGTTCGAGGTCTTGTAATATTCCATATAATTTTACAAAAATTACATGGAATTTCCGGATCTTTACATTCTCCCCACCTGAGGTCTTTTCATCACTGAAAGCCATATCACAAAAACTAAGAAAAAAAGTGGGGGTTCTGAGCATGAATCTGAGCCTCTCGCTCCCATGTGCTCTTTTGGAGGTTACCGTGCTTCCAGAAAATGCGCACCAAAGGTATCAACTGCCCACGAATGTCCCACTCTTGTCAATCCTCAATCTCCACTGGAACCTCAATAAACATCGCCTCATCATTGATGTCGAGCTCGCCGTGGTCAATGACATGAGATGGGTCATGCACATATCTCCTCATCTGGGATACGTGGAAAACGTCATGCACTTGGTGCAACTGAGGTGGAAGAGCTAAGAATTAAGTTGCCTCACCAACTCTGTTTAGGACCTCAAAATGTCCTATGAACCTCAAAGATAACTTTTCGCCCCATCAAAACCTCTACAAAACTTGTTGGGATGAGACCCGTAGAAAGACGTGGTCGCTATCCTAGAACTCCAGAGGTCTCTGTCTCCTATCAACATAAGACTTTTACCTGCTCTGTACAATCTTCATCCACTCTTGGATGATCTGCGCCTTCTATGTGGTAGCTCGTACCATCTCTGGCCCCCCTAGTGCTGACTCCCCTTGGTCAGTCCAACACAAAGGTGATCTGCAAATCCACCTATATAACGCCTCGAAAGGTGCCATCCCAATGGTGGAGTGGTGTCTGTTGTTGTATGAAAACTCCACCAAAGTCAAGTGGTCCCACCAGCTGTGACCAAAGTCGAGGATGCAAACACATAGCATGTCCTCAAGGGTCTGAATGGTCCGCTCATTCTATCCATCCGTTGGAGGATGGAAGGAGGTGATCATATGAAACTATATCCCAAAAGCCTCCTGCAACCCCTTCCATAGCTGGGAAGTGAAACGTGTATCACGATCGAAGACAATCGTCGAGGGTACTCCATGTAGCTGCACAATATCCTTCACATAGAGGCGTTCCAAGCTCTCTACGGAATCCAACTCTCTGATCGGTAGGAATTTGGATGACTTGGAGAGTCGGTCAACAATAACCCAGATAGAATCATGAACCATGGATGTACGTGTAAGTACTATCACAAAGTCCATGGATATTTCATCCCACTCCAACTCTGGGACCTCTAAAGGATGAACTAAGCCTTCTGGTACCTGATGCTCCGCCTTCACATGATGACAAGTGAGGCACCGAGAGACAAACTCTGCTACTGCTTTCTTAATTCCTGGACACCATTGTTGTCGTCAGAGATCCTGGTACATCTTCACCACTCCTGGATGTACTGCTAGAGGGGATGTGTGGAACTCTCTCAACACTTTCTCTCGAAGCTACACGGGTACCATGGTACATCCTCGAAAAAGGATGATGTGCTCCCCACCTTCAAAAATTCCATCAGGTGCATATCCTATAGATATCTAAGCACGTCAAGCTACGCAATCAATGTACTTGCACTGCACTGCCCTAACTCACTGAATAAGTGAGGGAGTGACTGTAACAGACTGAAGAAAAGATTCTCCATCTCGATCCAAAAAGGATATCTGCAAAGTGGCTAGCTGCTTTGTCGCCTCAACTAGCAGCTGTATACCAGATCACCGGCTGATTGCATCTGCTACAACGTTCCCCTTCCCTAGAGTATAGACTATCTTGAAGTCATTGTCCTAGAGGAACTCAATCCAACGCCGTTTTCTGAGGTTCAGGTCCTTTTGTGAGAAGACAAACCTGAGACTATTGTGATCCGTGTAGACTGTAAATTGTTCTACCATCAAGTAATGTTGCCACATCTTCAAGGAGAAGACCACTACTACTAACTCCAAGTCATGGATAGTGTAGTTCTACTCATGTTTTCTCATCTATCAAGAACCATACACGATCACTTCTCGCTCGTGCATCAGGACACATCTATGTCTGGTCCCTGATGCGTCGCAGTAGACTATATACTCAACGCCCTCCTCCAGAAGCCTCAAGATAGGGGCACTAGTCAGCCTCTACTAGAGATCCTGAAAACTCCACTGGAATCTCTCCTACCAAACGAAGGGTTTCCCCTTCTTCGTCAATAATGATAAAGGTACTACAAGTTTGGAGAAATATGGCACAAATCTCTAGTTGTTTTCAAACAAACCTAGGAAACTTCATACCACCTTCACACTCCTAGGTGGCTCCCAAAAAAGTACCACCTCAATATTTGCTGGATCCACCGCAACTCCAGCCTTCGATATGACATGTCCCAAAAAGTGAACCTCTCGGATCCAGAACTGGAACTTTGAAAGATTACCATAAAGTCGGTGCTCCTGGAGTGTGTCCAAAACTAACTGCAAATGATAGGCATGATCCTCCTCAGTAGCCAAGTAGATGAGAATGTCATCGATGAAGACTACTATAAAGTGATCATGTTATGGATGAAAGATCTTGTTCATGAGTCCGATGAACACTGCTGGAGTGTTGGTTATGCCAAACGGCATAACCAAGAACTCGTAATGGTTGTACCAATATCTGGAAGGCATATTCTACACATCCTCGTCTCGCACTCTCAGTTGGTGATAGCATGACCTAAGGTCTATTTTCAAGAACCATCGCGCTCCCCTCAGCTGATCAAAGAGGTTTTCAATCCCTGATAGTGGGTACTTGTTCTTCACGATCACCTGTTTTAGGTGCCGATAGTCGACACAAAGACACAAAATCTAATTTGCATTCTTGGCAAACAAAATCACGGCTGCCCAAGGAGAAACACTGGTCTAAATGAATCCCTTTCCCTGCAAGTACTCCATTTGTACCCACAGCTCACGATGCTCTGCGGGAGCCATCCGATACACTGGTGTAGATATCAGTGACGTACTGGGGTACAAGTAAATGTAAATTTCCGCCTCTCTACAAAGAAGTAGACTCAGAACATCATAAAGGAAGACATATGTATACTGGTCCACCACTACAGGATAGCTCAGACACTCCACATCAACCACTCTAAGGGTAAGGCTAGCCAACTTATGAGTGATCAGCTTCACTCTCCTCTGGAAAAGTCCATGTTGAGTTGCAAAGGCTCCCTTTTCGTCGGTGAAGTTAAACCTGGTCCCATCCGTGCGGACACAATGTACTTTTCACCAAATATAGTCAATATGAGCATGGACTATAGATAACCAGTCTATAACCAAGATGACATCATAAGGCCTCAATGCCACTACTTGGAGATCCCAGCCGAAGATCTCGCCTCATAGATTAAGCTCACACTACTGGCCCCATTGCGTAATTGTCGAATCCTCTCCCGTAGAAGTCTCTAGTAGTAAGGATTGATCTAGCAGCTCCATCAGAATCTCTAAGCTACGAACAAGGGAAATGGAAATAAAAGAATGACTGGAACCTGTGTCTATGAGTACTGCAACTAAGGTGGAGTAGACACAGATCGTACCTCATATCATCTCCGGAGAGCCATGGTCATAGGCTTCAGCTACCTAGAGCTGAGATATCCCCTATCCACCTACTCCCAATGGTTGGGGTGGACCACCTGGTGGTGGTGTCAGTAACATATTGAATCATCTCCCACCACCAGTTTCACGACCAGCTCCTTTTCTATGCCCGCCTTCTCCCTGCGGACCTCCTCGGTCAAACCTCTGTCTCTACCTGGGCGGTCCTTTGACTGTCTGTTGATCATCCGTATGGCGGTTCGGGAAATCACAAGGCATGTGACCCTGCCTGCCGCATGTGTAGCACTGCCTATTCCCCGCATAACTAGCTCTATCTCTGGTACCCCTCACAACTGACCTTGAATCCTTCGGTCTTCCTCTTGTAGGTTTAGTCTTCTTGGACCTCTGTGACATCTATCTGCTTCCATCTGCAGAAGACTCTACTATGTGATGACTGGTGGTGGGTCTCGCTGCTGGTGACTGTTCAGCAAAAAACACTCCACTAATAGGGCTCTATCTAACACCCTCGCCTACATCCGGATGCTGAGTGAGATCATCGAAGCCCTAATCTCCCACCTGAGTCCCTACTCAAAGGTTCGGGCCCTGAAGAATGGGTCTCGTACCATATCAGTGGAGTAGCATGAGAGGTCGGTGAACCTTGCTGAGTACTGAGCCACAGTCATGTTACCCTCCTGCAAATGAAGAAGCTCCTGAATGCACACTACGTGAAGGGTCACTGGGACAAACTCTGCCCTAAAATAGGCTCTTTAAGTCTACCCAGAGAAGTGTCATTTCATCGTGAACATGGAGCATTAATCTCCACCATCTTCCATCTACTTCCTGTAGAAGATTGGCGGTAAGGATCACCATGAGATTGGATGGTGTCTCTACCAGTCGGATGACTCTCACTACGGCCTCCAACCAATCCTCAGCGGCATATGGGTCTGTCTCACCCATGAACCTGGGCGGCCTTTGGCATTGGAACTCATCAAACACGCACAATCAGCGTGCACCCTTTACTGCTGATGTTGGTGGCATCAGTGGACCAACGGGTAATGGCACAGCTGGTGTCTTCGCTGGTAGAGGGCCCTACACCGAGGCCTCGTCGCTCGGTGGGCTATCAATGCGTACTTTACCTGGAACCCTAGATGGATATTTGTGAGGAGGAATCCTAAAAAGAAACAAGTGTTTCACATTAAATAAGTTATACCTTGTGAGATGACTCAAAGAGATCATAAAGAAAACTTTTGAAAACACGCATGCAATCAGTGTTTTTGTGCAGTGAGTCGGAAATCAGAAGTCAGGGTCCTAGTGTATGGATACGTCGGTCGCCGCACCAACACTAGATTCCCTAAACTAATAACCATACTCACTACACTTAACATTATTTCCATTAAAAATATAAGAGTCTGATGTTCTACGGTAGAACTGACTTCTCTGATACCAATTTGTCACGACCCCTCCCCCAGGGCCCATGTCGGGACTACACCAAACCCACCTTCAATAGGTCGGGGGCTGGCGACTAGCCCTAAAAGGTGTATACCCTAAAATCAGGAAGTAATTGTCTTTATATCATGTAAAAACACTCAACCAAGCACACATCAAGAAACAAACACAAGTAAATTATATAGAAAAAATAGTGCTAAAAGTAATAGGGGCTGGAATACAAGCCCAACAGTAAAGGTACAAGCATAACTGAAAATAAAATATAACTAAAGAAAGACAAAGACAGCTACTGGGTTGTCCACCGAGGTTCCTACCTGAAGGGTAGGTACAGATTGCCTACTCAGTGCTCCAATTCCTCATGTCTCCTCTGCATACCGATACACCATATGGTCCACCTCCCGGCACTGTACAGACCTGGTACCCTCATCCTCGATCACTGTTGTTTGTTGTCTGCACCAAACACAACAAGGTCTGGGCGAAGCCCGTGCATGGGTGAGTATAATGATACTCAGTAGGTTCCTCGAGACCCTCAAGGTCTCACAAAATCCACAAAGGATAAACCACAAAGCATGTGAACCAGTGAAAACCCTACTTAGGTATATGCCCATACATATACCTAAATTATCAAATATTACCCATTTCATTCATGAGGAAACACAAGGTCCAACTCCTTACACAAAGTACAAATGTTGTATGAAGTATAGATTACCACGAAGGTAATTACCACACAGGTACACCACACAGAAGAATACCACAAACGTATCACCATGAAGGTAAGTACTACACTGGTACGCCACACAGAATAATACCACAAAGGTAATGACTCATCTCACATAGGTATAACATAAGTACAGAAGTATAGATGATTAGATGTAACTACTGAATCATATTACTTTCTTAAGAGGAAGACCCTTGTAGGATCCTAAATCATTAGACCCACATAGGATCCTAGAATTTCATCAGACCCACAAAGGATCCTAGTACAGTAGACTCATACAGGATCCCAGTACATTATCAGACCCACACACGATCCTAGTACAGCGGACACACACTGGATCCTATTACATCATTAGACCCACACATGATCCTAGTACAGAAGACCCACACAGGAACCTAGAGTATTCCCACGTGGATTCCTATAGGGGATCCAAGTGAGACTCTCAAATACAGACCCACAAAGGATCCCTAGCTCATGTTACAGCCAGCTACTGGGTTTCCTCCCTAAGCTCTCTTGTCTCTGAGAGGCTCCTCTCCTCAAGCCACTGGTCGATACTCCAACTACCAAAAATTCCCAATAAGAAGTATCCCAAAGGACCACCACATCATTTTGGTCTCAACTCAATAAACGGTGAGTCAATCAGATGCTCGGTCCGTACGTTATTAGCCTTTTAGTCCTGAGATCCCAGTTGGAATCGTGATCAATCCAACCCAACCATACACAAATTTATTAAAATCTTAATTGGGGTATACCAAAAGGATTTTCTTTCTCCAAGGTTTTTAGTGCCACAGATGGTTCGTCAAACAGACGCATGACGCCAAAGTTATAGCCAAAAGAGATGAAATGGGTCGAAGTTGGTCTCGGTCCGGTCCGACCCAACCAAACCAGGCCTGGGCCGAACCGACCCAGTTCCGGTCAACCCGGTCCGCTAGGTCCGACCTGGACCACTAGGTTCGGCCCTGCCTGCCGGCGTGGCCCAGGATGCTGGGTCTGGTTCAGCCCACACTGGGCGGCCCGGCCAGGCCGAGAGCCGAGGGGGGCAGGGGGTGTCACGCACCCCCTGCCTCCACTCATCAAATGGACGAAGCCGTTCGGTTTCCAGCAGGATGCGGGACCTACGGGTCCCACACGGTTCAACTCATCCAGCCATAATGGGTGACCCTTGGTCCTCCTAGAGGTGCGTCGTGTGTCACCCCTCCGCGGCCGGCTGAATGTCGACCTCCTTCCATCATCCGCTGCAGCCGGGTGGGCCACGACCCCTTTCTCCAATGGTGGCACATCATGCGCCACCCCTCCGCGGATGACCAAATTCTGTCTGCCATCTATCCATCGCCACGTCCGAAGGGCCTCGGCTCTTCTTCGGCGGCGCAATCGCACCACGTCCTTCGTCGCAGCCGGATGTGGTAATAGCAGCCGTTCCCAAGTCCCACGATGTCGGTCTTCATCCTCCTCCATCGCGAAGAATATAAAAGAACCAAATGATTTGCGGAGGGCTCGGGCCATGTTCGTCTGGCACGTACCCTCTATGTTAGATTAGTAGAAATCATCTCAAGGGAGGTGATTCATCATGAGAGAAAAATTAACGTTTATCAATCAAAAACACACCCCTAACTCAGATCTTTATTGATGTCGATGAGGAGGGAATGACAGGCATCGGTTCATTTTCGTTGAAGGCATCCCACATTGGAGGTGGCACATTCCTCTTTAGAGTAGTTGGTGCATTCCTCATTGGAGGATGAATTTCTCCAAGTTCTCTCTCCAAGCCTCCCTTTTTTCAATAATTTCGCCCTTGAAAAAATGAGGATCCAACCAAAATAAAATATGTTTGTCCATTTTCTAATTGTTGGCACAAATGGAGTTGTCATAATTAATTAATTGGATCAATTAATTTGGCTAAATTATTTTGGAGGAATTAATTAATGGGTATTTGAGAGGTTTACCCCCATTAAGAGGGGTTCAGGTGGTCCCCACCACCATAGATTTAAATTGGGGGTTTTTCAAGCTCGTATGGTCCCCACCTCTATAACCCATGTAGAGAGGTTTCAAGAAGAAAAATAAAAATGTTAAACATTTTATTTTTCTTCTTCCATGAAAATAACGAAAACTAACTTTCACCCTCGACCAAATGTGGTCGAGGTAAAGGTTTCCATAAGTTAATACCAGCGCTACGTGTTCTATGGTGTCCTTGGATTTTAATTTTGAGCACCAGTTTAAATGTTACAAAAACCCACTTGCACTTTTACTGAACGTACCTGAAAAAAGTTCATAAATTCACTCTGGACACACCGGGCCTTGGAATCACGCGCCGTCAATTTTTTTAGTCTTGAAATATTCCATATAATTTTATAAAAAAATTACATGGAATTTCTGGGTCTTTACAAGGATGGTAAGTTATTTGGGTAGGGATTGTGTAATATCCTAACTTGGGTGCCACACACCAGTGCCTCGAGTCGGTTGGTCACATGACCTTGGGTAGCCTCCCTGTGTGAGAGTGTCTGTCGACTAGAAGCAAGGATCTAATATCGATCATGGGGAGAATATAACCTATTTATCAGAGTAATACACCATCAAAAATAGATAAAAATTAACTAAATTATATAACCATAACAATAATAATCTCAGTATTTCATGATGACCAAAACATGAAATAGAATATCAAAATTGAACAATAGATATTCCATGCCCAAGTATGTGTCAAGTGTCAATATGAAAAACCAAATATAAATAAAGACACTAAAATTTAATAGAGGGTCCCAAATCACATCTAGTTCCCTCATCCATGATCCATCCCAAATCATCCCTATAACATAGGACTCTTTCCCTTACCCTTCATGCAAACATGAAGTCTATTTTGGTACTGATCAGGAAACCCCAGTGGGATGTGAGTAAAACTCATTAGGCCACCACCAATAATTTCTATAATAATAACATGTCAATAATAGTGTATTTATTTGTATAAAGAATAAATTAAAATGCATAAGTAAATTTTTATCAAATTTATTAATTATTCTTTAATTATAAACATAAACACTCTAGTTCCCGAGGACACCCGAACCTCAATAACTACTTCGGTCTATGTCGTAGTCAGAACCATATCACATATTCAATTTAAAATTCAATATAACACATGGGGTTTCATTATCCATTTCATTTAAATTTATAATCCAATTCCAAAATTTTGGGCGTACATCTCCATTTCTAGGACCTTGTGGGATTTTAAAACAGCAGTTCATATCCCACACTCATTTATCAAGAAATCACCTGAGTTGGATTTTGATGTAGAAGACCATTCCCCTCACACATTTTTCAAGAAACCACACAAGTTGGATTTTGATGCAGTAGATCATTTACCACAATGATTTGTCACTATGGGATTTTGATGCATCAAACCATGTCCCACACACGAATAACAATTTATCACTATGGGATTTTAATAGAGAAGACCATGTCTAACACACGTATATTACCTATGTCACAATATCACATATTTTACATCAATCAAGGTTAATCAACATCAAACTTCTTATCACATTTTACATCATGATATTTGATTTCAATTATCAAAACAAGTCAGGGTCAATACACTAATTGCATAGAAATAATATGATAAATCTCTATTATTCCATCAAATATCCCATTAATTGATTCACCAATTAATTAATCCAATTCCTCTATTAAAATATCCCATTAATCAATTCAAAAATTATTTAATCCAATCTCACATTCATGATATTCCATTAATTAATTCAATAATAAATTCATCCAATTTTGAAACCCCATTACCCAATAAATTCCCCAATCACATCATAGAATTAATTAATTGACAAATTAATTAACAAAATCCAACCAAATTCATAAAACAACAATTTCCCTTAATTAATTCACAAATTAATTAATACCATTGAATTTTTCCATAAATTAATTAATTATTATTTTTATTTAATTCGGGATTCAATTTAAAAATGTGAAAATTGAAACATGAAAACTCATACATGAAATTTTAATTAAGAATATGATTATTGGATTTTAGACCACCCACCTCAAGGATGAAGATGAATTCTCACCAACAGAAATTGCCAATTGAAGAAGAACAACCATGATCACGATAAAGAACAAGATCTAGATCTGAAACCAATATCCAAGATCAAATGAATCAAGATCTATCATACATAGATATTGATCCACAAAAATAGAGGAAAACATCCACTAATAGTATAAGAGAAAGATTTAAGAGAGGGAGGAAATAAATTGGTATTAATATCTCTTATTAGAAGGGGTGAAGATCTTGAATCTGGTATTCGAATAGGCCATTACAGATCTCAGGAGGCCTTTGAATCCATAAATGATCTTCTAAAAACAATAGAAATATGATAGGGATGAGTTAGGGTCAATTTGGGGTTAATATGGGGTTTGGGAAATTTTAAATCTATTTTTTGACTAATTTAATCAGTGCCCACGGTTTCCGGGGTAGGGGCGCACAGTTTGTCAAACTATGCACCTTAAATGTGTATCTCTTTTGGGGGTGCACAATTACCCCTAGTAGGTCACATGGGTTGAAAAATCATGTGCCATCTATGTGAGTCTCCCCTATTTGGGTTCACACAGTTTTCTAGGATGGGAACACGGTTTGGGAAAATAGTGCGCCAACCTTGCACAACCACTCCTCCATCCAAAATTCCCCAATTTTTACCCAAACACAAACAAGATAAAACACATACAAAAATTAATAAATGAAGTTAAAATATTAAATGTAATCATGTCTGAGAAATATCGATAAAAGGTCAGGATTTTACAATTTCTCCACTTTATAACAGATCATCCTTGAGATATACTCCCAAGCATATCTAAAATTCTAAGTCCAAAAGATCAGGCCAATAAGTTCACATATCTGATTATCTCTCCGAAGTTTCCCATTAAACAAAACCATGTTTCTAATATAAAATAATTTTTTTCATGTTCTTTCCCCACAACACTTTCTCACTATGATCCAACACATGTATCAGATGCTCTTCAAAGGATGCATCAGTCTCAAACTGAACATCATCCACATCGATCACTTGATAATGGTCTGGGTGATACCACTGAAGTTGTGAAACATGAAAAAACATCATCCATAGCCCTATATATCTATGGGATATCCAATCGGTACACCCCCGACATGATCCTCTTCACAACCTCAAACGACCCATCAATCCTCGGTGCCAGATCTCCTTATCTCTACATCCTACATTGACCAAAACCAAGAGAACCTTTAAAGAATACACAATCACCTTCTATAAAACACTATGGTTCATCAACATTGATTGGTATATGACTTCTAACTACTCTGATCTGTATCCATATGCTTTTGAATCAACTGAACCTGCTTTGACATCTCCTACACAAGAATCAGTCCCCACAACATAGAATCACCGACTTTCATCTAATATAAAGGTGATCTACATATATTACCATAAATAGCCTTTTGTGGAAACATATGTATAGTTTCATTATATTTATCTTTATAGGTGAACTCCACCAATGATATGTATTTCTCCCAATACCCACTAAAGTCTAAGACACATGTTTAAAGCATATCCTCAAGCACCTATATTGTATGCTCAAACATTCCATCTGTCTGTGGGTGGAATATTGTACTAAGTAATATATATATACCATGTTCCCTATGTAATACCTACCAAAGCATGAAGTAAAGTGCGAGTCATGTTCTAAAATAATACTTTGTGGCACCCTGTGAAGATGGACTATTTCCTAGACATACAATCCCCCAACTGATTCACTAAGAAGGTCTCCTGTATATGAAATAAATTCAGTACCTTCTACAAATAGTCCACAATAACCCAAAAAGTGTCATTATTCTAAGGTGTCCTCGGAATACCCACTACAAAGTTTATATTAACATCATCCCACTTCCATTTCGGAATGGGAAATAGATATAATAAACCACCAGGTCATTGATGCTCAACATTCAACTACTGATAAGTATAACATCATGTCATGAACCCTACTATTTACTACTTCATTCATGACCAAAGAAACTATAATTGTAGGTCATGGTAAATTTTCGTCAAACTTGGATGCACGTCCCACTTCGAGACCTGAAATTATTTCATCAAATCCTCTCCATTTTTCATAGGGACAACAACCCGATTCTTTTAATAGGTTGTCTCATCCTCATCTATGCTATAATATAAAGGTGACTCTGCACCTTCAAGGATTTCCCTCATTGGAAAAAATTCAAGATCCTTTTACTCCCTATCCATGATACATATAAAAAGGGTATACTCCACTAAAACTCATATGAGATTCATCTACTCCTGACCCTCTAGAACCACAACATGCATCTCAACTAGTAAATTCATCATCTTCTATTAATCACTAGACTCATGAACAACCTGAGTCTCAGTTTTCCTACTTAATGTTTCAACAACACTATTTACCTTCATAGGAATACATACCAGATCAAAATAAAATGACTTCATATACTCAACCCACCATTACTCCCGGACATTTAAATATCAGTGTGAAAAGATATATTTAAGATCTTGTGATCAGTATACATAATAAAATTTTTTCCCAACAAATAATATTCCCAAATAATCAAATCATAATAAAAAATAACTAACTCAAGGCCATCCATAGGTTAATTCTATTCATGGGACCTCAACTATTTAGACCCATAAGCCACAACTCAATATCCCTATATTAACAATACTCCAAGATCTATCCCAAAAGTGTCACAAAAAAATGTATACTCCTCACCGGGCTCTAGTAAAATCAATATTAGTGTTAAATTAAATCACTTCTTCAATTCCTGGAAAGCATCCTCACATAATTCTGACCATTCAAAATTTATCCCTTTCTTGGTCAATCTTGAAAGTGATGCTGACAAACGAGAAAATTCATGGTTGACCTTTGATAATATCCTGAAAACCCTAGAAAACTATGGATATCAAAAAAATTATCGGGCTTCTCCTAATATTCAACTTCTTAATCCTTCTTTGGTTCCACTAATACACCTTCATCTAAGATGATGTAACACAAGAAGTGTACCTGATCAATCTATATTTAAAACCTAGATTTGTTAGTGTATATTAAATGCTCTCTCAGTGTACTCAAGATAATATAAAGATGTTGGGAATGATCATCATGAGTCTTAGAGTACACTAAGATTTCATCCACAAATACCACCACAAATTGAGCTAGATATGGGTGGAAGATTCATTTCATCAGAACCATAAACACTTCTACTACATTTTTCTACCTGAAAAACCTCACAAAAAACTCAAATAGTCCATACCTACTTTTTAAAGTAGTCCTCCACATATAATAATCTATCACTATCAACTGATGAACCCCAATCTCTTGTTCATCTTGTAGAAAACACAAGATCCTCTCCACTGATAAAATAGTTTTTTGATACATGGAAGAGGATATCGGTTCTTCACAGTCATCTGGTTCAACTTCCGGTTGTTAAAACACAAGCATAAGGTTCCATCAGCCTTATTTGAAAACAAGAGTAGAGAACACCAAGGAAATGTACTTGTATGGATAAATATCTTATCCTCGATTTCCTCCATTTGAGTTTTAAACTCTTAAATATTTTTTGGTGTCGTTATATATGGTGGAATACAAATTGGATCATCCCATGGAATGATATCAATAGTAAATTCCACATCTTTCATAGGTGGAACCCTTGTTAAATATTCAGGAAAAACATCCTAGAATATATCAACTACGGGTGGAAAGACATCCTTCTTATCACCTCTATTATCCTACAAGAGACTAGAAACAGGAGTGGTGAGCTCATCTTGTTGTAGAAGGAGTGGACATACAAAGATCCCCTAGATATCTCACTCTCCATAGTGAATATAATTTTTACCCTTTGGAGATATAAAATTCACTCTCCTATGGGAACAATCTATGTGGGATAGGTGTGATACTAAATAGTCCACATCCAAAATTAGGTTAAATCATAACATATCAATGATCTAAATATCGCATAGAAAATGATACTCCCCATCCTCAAATGAAAACCCCTTGCACAAACAGATGTATCTATACCATACTCCCAATGATGTATCTATCATTTTCAACCAACTCATGAACTTCACTACTTGGCTCAAAACATTAACAAGTTATGGAGATATAAAAAGAATTATAGGCACCAATATCAAATAGGGAACTACCTGGAATATAAGCTATAAGAATAGTACCTATAACAGTCAATGGTCCATCCTTATTATCCACCGGTGTAGTCTAAATGGAATGAAACTGTCCTTCCCCTCTTCCCTATGATGTATTATGATTACCCTGAACTGCTCCACACTTATGATATGGGTGAAATTTCCCATAAGCACCATGTGCACTACCTCTACCACCACAACCAGTATAACTCTAGCTCTTAGACTGATAATGTGTAGAAGATCCCATTACCAAACTATGATTCTTCCAAGTTGGTCCATCATTACCCATATGTTTTTGTTTCATGATGAACCTTTACAGATGAACCATTCTGGCAGAAGCTCTCCACTCTATCGGTTTTCGGGGGCGCTGTCTATGGAAGTGTCCTGATCTACCACACTGGTGATAGATCACTTGAGAAAGATCAAGTTTAACTTACCCATTCCCATGGATACTCTTATTACTTTAACCCTAGATAACATTTACATAACAAATCTTCCATATCTCGAAAGTCTTACCTATTGACCATCCAAAAGAAACCACATTTCCTCCATTAGAAGCCTCTTTTAGGTTCCCCTCATATATGAGAGCCTGATTTACCACTTCTAAAAACTTCTTCAGCCTAAAAATATTCTCATGGGAAATAATCTTACATTCAATCCCATCCTAAAACTACTCATCTATAGTAGACTCATCTTCTTCCAATGAGGAAACAAAGTTATTAAAATCATTAAAGCATCCAGTATAGTCTATCATGAACAAATTCCCCCAATTCAACCTCATGAACTTAGCTGCTTTGTCCTACCTGAGCGTATCAGGGTAAAAGTGCTATAAGAACTTCTTTAGAAAGTCCTCACACTCCATGTTATCTAGCTCTATATCCTGAGTTTGGATCTCCCACCAATACTTATCCAAACCACATAACATATAAGCTTTCATATTAACTCTTTTCTTAGCAGGATTCTCTAAGTGGTCAAGTATCATCTGGATCGATTCAATCCAAAACTCTTCTACCTCAGGTCCACTCTCTCTGATAATCATCAAAG
Source organism: Viscum album (assembly GCA_963277665.1). Lineage (NCBI taxonomy): Eukaryota > Viridiplantae > Streptophyta > Magnoliopsida > Santalales > Viscaceae > Viscum > Viscum album. The sequence continues at coordinate 175,395,846 of OY728147.1, read as the reverse complement.
GGTGATGAAACAAGAAATTACATCTCAGATCAGATATTCTTTTCACAGCATTCCCTACCTGGTTTTTTTCCATAAACTGCATCAACCAAGGAAATTTCACTCGGAACTACTCTCTGACTTCCCCACCTGACACTAATGGTTCCTCAAGTTCCACTGCTAGAGGATCATTTCCAGTCGTAACCTCTTATTATCCTCTCAAAAACCATATTCATAGAGGAATATCACTATAATTACGAACACACATATTAGGAAACATAACACACATTAACACATTTACAGGGATTCACAAAAATCCAAAATAATCATTCCCCCAAACCCCACTATGTGGTCAAAACTAAGAAACTATCACTTCCTTTAACCATCCTACAAATAGGTCACGGTTAACAATGGGGAAACTCATCCCCATTTCCATGTATCCTTAGAAACCCATTTGTTCACATCTTTTATCATTTTATATTTTTTTCAATTAAAATTAGCAACCTTTTTCATTTCAATTTCACATGCTTGGAAAAAGATTTCTATTTAAACAAAGCATCCAAAACGTTCTTTTTGTGATTTCCTAAAACAAATGCATGTCTCATAACAATCCTGAGTGCCTATAATCATGCTTGAATACTCGACCCTCTTACCATTTCGGGCCATGATTCACATCTCAGAAAATCTAAAAAAATAATCACATCACACAACAAGTGCATCACCCAAGGTGAAATAATATACATCTTTAATAGAAAGCACCAATAACAACAATCCCACCCTAGGATCTTAGGTTTTCTCCCATACATGGGTTAACTAATAACATGCATGATTTCATGACGAATTCTCAAATCGTCATAGTATCATGTCTACCTTTTCCAAATAGAAATACAAATGAAATGAAAAGAAACTGGGCTCTGATATCACTTTGTAACATCCTGACCTAGGTGCCCCAAACCAGTGCCCTGAGCTAGTTGGTCACATCACCTCAGGCGTGCCTCTCCCTATACCAAAGGATTTTGACTAGAAGTGAGGTTATAATATCAATCAGGATGAGACTATGCGCTCTTTATTAGAGTAATACACCAGTGTAAATAATTAAATAATATCCAAATGATATAGCCATAACCAGAATAAATAATATATCCCATGATGAAAAAAACATGAAATACAATATCAAAACTGAATAATAGATATGTCATGACCAAGCATGTGTCAAGTGTCAACATGAAAAACCAAACATAAATAAATACATTGATAACTCCCAACTGGGTCTCAAATCACATATGGTTCCCTCATCCATTCCCCATCCCAAATTATCCCTATAACATGGGACTCTTTCCCTTATCATGTCCTTAAAACATGAAGTCTATTCAGGTATTGATCTGGCAGCCTGAGTATGGTGTGATTACAACTCAGTATTCCACCACTAACAATGTCTAAAATAATATCCAATCAATAAAAGTGTATGTATTAGTATAAAAAATAAATTATAATGAATAGGTAAAAAAGTTAAATCATTTATTAATTATTCTTTAATTAACCCTAACACCCTAATGTTCTTGAGGACACCCTTACATCAATACTTACTTTGGTCAGTGCCTAAGTCTGAACCATATCACTTGCTCAATTATAAATTCATTATAACATATGGGATTTCATTATCCATTTCATTTAAATTTATAATATAGCCAATTGGAACCATAGTCCAATGCTAAATTTTTGGGCACAGATCGCCATGCCAAGGACCCTATGGGATTTTGATGTAGCATTCCATTTACCACACTCATATATTAAGAAATCACACAAGTGGGATTTTGATATAGTAGGCTGTGTCCCACAATCATTTATCCAACAATCACATAAGTGTACTTCTGATGAAGCAGAACGTCCCCCACAATCATTTATGAAACAATCACACAGGTGTTATTTTAATGTAGTAGACCATGTACCACATTAATTTATCACTGTGAGCTTTTGATACAGCAGACCATGTACTACACATGAATATAAATTTATAACTATGGGATTTTGATGCAGCATACCTTTTATCACACACATATATCAAATATATCACAATATCACATATTTCACATCAATAAAGGTTAATCAACATTAACCCCCTTATCAAATTTCACATCAGGTTATGCCATTTCAATTATCAAAACATTTCCTGGTGAATAATTTAATCACACAAAAATAATATGAAAAATTACCATTAATCCATTTATTAACATTTACTAAAATATCCCATTAAATAATTCACTAATTAATTAATCCAATTCCACAATCCCAATATCCCATTAATTAATTCAAAATTTAATTAATCCAATTTCACATTCACATATTCTATTTATTAATTCAATAATTAATTAACTTAATATCACATTCTCAATATTCCAGTAATTAATTCAACAATTAATTAATCTAATCTCACATTCACAATATTCCATTAATTAATTCAAAAATGTATTTATACAATTTCACAACCCCATTATCCCATCAATTCCACAATAAAATCATTTAATTATTTAATTCACAATCTAATCAATCCAATCCAATCAATTGAATAACACAACAATTTCCATTAATTGAGTCACAAATTAATTAATCTCATTTAATGTTTCTATACATTAATTAATCAATTAATTTATTTGATTTATGATTTAATTGAAAAAACTAAAAATTAAAACCTAACAATGCATGCATGAAGTGGGAATAAATACTATGGGAAATGTATTTTAGACCATCTACCTCGAGATTGAAGATGAATGCTCACTAATGAAAATCCCCAATTGAAGAGGAATAACCACGATCATGACGAAGAACAAGATATAGATCTGAATCCTAGATCCAATACAAAATGAATCAAGATCCATAAAACCAAGATCTAGATCCAAAAAAAAGAGGAAAATTTCCCCTCATAGATTGAGAGAAAGACAGAATATATGGAGGAAACTAATCAGGATTAAGATCTCTTTCTTAGATGGGTGCAGATCTTCAATCTGGGTTTCAAATCACCATGAATGGAGGTCATAAGTCATTGGAATCCATCTATATTAACCACAAAACAATATAAATAGTATAAGGACGAGTTGGGGATGATTTGGGGTTAATATGGGGGTTCAAAAAAATTTAAATCTAACTTTCAGGGAAACTAAAACCATGTGCACAATTTCTTGGGTAGAGGTGCACGACTTTCCAAACCATTTTCCTCTTCTAGGGGGTGCATAGTTACTCTTAATAGGGAACATAGTTTGAGAAACTATGCAATATCTATGAAAATATCATCTATTTTGGTGCACATAGTTTTCTAGTATGGGCACACGGTTTGGGAAAATTGTGTGACAATTTTCCACAACCTCTCCTCCATCCAAAATTCTCTAATTTTTACCCAAACACACCCAAGATAAAAAAAGTACTCAAAATTGGAATAAGAGTACCTATAAATGTTTCTGAAACATCTCCAGAAATGTTTAGTATCTTACAAATTGGCCCAACCAAAGTGGTTTGAAGGTGTGAATAAGAGAGAAGAGGGGGTGACCTTTTATAAGTGGGTGAGAGTACAAACTTGGAATTTTTGACAATAATTGAGTGATCCATGTTTTTTTATTCCACAAGGGTCCAAACTTGACTATTATTGAACCTAATAGGTTTCATGGTATAAATTTTGAAATCAAAAAAAAATTTCAACAAGTTTATAGGCTAATTTTACCCTTACCAATTTTACTTTAAACCCCTGGTGAACCCATTTTTACCTTAACCGTGTGAAATAAATATTTATATACTCACAATTAATTTTGGAAGAAAATTAATTTATCCTTATTTTAAATTATAAATTATCTTAACATCAAACATTTAATCCATTTTTCAGAATTGCATTCACATAAATGTAAAAAAAATTAAAATTAGTCCCCCAAACATGATGAAAAGGTTGGTTTTTAAAGTGAAAATGGTCAAAAGTTTATAATTTTTTTATATAAGTTTTTATATGAAATTAATTATAATAAAAAATTTGTATTAATACATGTATAAGGAAACTAATTATAATTTTAAAAAAATTAAAGAAAATATGACTTTATAAATAAATTTAATGAAGATGCCATTTTTAATTAGAGTTTGGAATTTTTCACTATTAATCAAAAAATGAAACATTTTAGAATAATACCAAAAATTCATCCTAAGATAATTTTGAAACTTTGGATTCCAAAATTATGTATATTTTATAAAATTTAATTTATAAAAGTGTCAAAAATAATTTTTTTAACTATTCAAAAAAAAGAAAAAAAACAGTTATTTGAGAAAATAGTATTTTCATACATATAAAGTCATTAAAAAATTTATGTATTTTATTATAAATATGTTTCATTTTTGTAAAAACATTATAATTAATATTTATAAATTTTTTATTAATATTAAAATAACAAATTATAATGTCTAGGTTATAATGGTCTCGTTTATAAAAATATATCCTGATTTTGTTAAAACTTAGTGTTATGTGGAGCGCGTGATAATTTTTTTTCATGTATCATATGTTTAACTTGGCTTATAATGAAATATTTACATGGTGTTTCATATAAATAAATCCATCAATGAAATTTCATTTATTCAAAAAAACAATAATACATAAAAAACACAAGGTGTTGCATTATACCCCCCTTAAAATAAATTTCTCGCTCAAAATTTGATATTCTCAAACCAAAAAAATAAGAATAATCTTGTATTACTATATCCTCATGTTCCCATATAGCTTCATAAAACTACTGGTTTCCACCAAAAAATTGACCATGTGAGTTTTCATGTTTTGTAGATATATTTCAATATGATCAAGAATCTCCACCAGTTATTTCTCATAAGAAAGATCTTTCTCCAGCGGTATGAACTCTGAGTTCAGTTAATGTGAAGGGACAGGAATGTACTTTCTTATGAGAGATACATAGAACACATAATGGAATTTAGATAGGTTCTTTGGAAGTTCCATGAGATATTCTACCATCCTTATATGATCATGTATTTAAAAGGGCCGATATCATTAGGGCTTAGTTTCACTTTCTTCCTGAATCTCATAACCTTTTACCATGGAGAAATTTTAGAAACGCATTATCACTAATTAAAATTCTAGATCACACTGATTATTTTCAGCATACATTTTATCCCAACTCTAAGCTTCCTTGACTTGTTACTGAATGGATTTATCCTTATCTACCACTTCTTCCACTATGTCAAGTCCTAATAATGTTCTTTCTCTAACTTTATTCCATAATGTTGGATCACTAAATGACTTTAAATATATGTCTTCATAAGGATAAATAAAAATATTGAGTGAAATATATTGTTGTAATAAAAATAAACTAGAGGAAGTTGTTGATCCCAACCACATTTAAAATCCAAATAAAAAATCTCAACATGTCCTCTAGGGTTTGAATTGTTCTTATTTACTGACCACCTATCTGAGGAAGATAGGAAATACTAAAACTCAACTTTATATCAAGATATGGTCGAACAATTCACCAAAAGGTTGAGGTAAATCTTGGGTCCCAATAAGATACAATGGAATGTTGTACTCCATGCAACCTTACCACTTCCTTAATGTATATCATAGAATGATGATCCAGAGAGAAGTATTCTTCAATAGCGATAAATTGTGCTAACTTAGTTTGGTGATCGACTACCTCTCATGTAGAATTATACCCTTTATTGTTTTTGGGGAATTACAATGAAAAAATACATGGTGATGTTTTCCCATTTCCATTATTGTATTGGTATTGGATGCAAAATCCCCTTAGATGTTTTTTCTTCTAGCCTTAACTTGTCAGCCTATCAAGCACTGAAATAAAAACTCTATGATATCTCTCTTTATTCCATCCAACCATAAGAACCATTTCAAATCTCTATACATAATCATACTTCCTAGATTAATAGGTAAATAATAACTATGATCTTCCTCAAACAACTCATTATTCAATCCTGATATGGATAGAATGAAAACATGATTTTGGAAACTTATCATTCCATCATGATCAAGGTGAAACTCAGTAAAAAATTTAACCTTATTTTGCAGCTCCAGATCATCCTTCTGTGACTCTTTGATCTCCACATAGAGAGATGGATGGAAATTTAATATAGAAAGACATGATTTTAACCTTGTATTAAGATTTAAAAATCCATCATTTGAAAAACCATATTTATTGGGTATTTTATAATCCTCATCATAGTTAATCTTTCTTTACCATTTTGACTCAAAGCTTCGACCACCATGTTCAATTTCCCAAGGTGGTAATGTATTGAGTAGTCATACTCTTTAATCAACTATAACCATCTTATTTGGTTCATGTTAAACTAATTTTTCATGAATATATAGTTTAAATTTTTTTGATTAGTATATATATCACACTTTTCCCTATAATGATAACGACTCCATGTCTTTATTCTAAAAAAATGTTTTAGCTAACTCCAAATCATGAGGTGGGTACTTTTTTCTCATGAATCTTAAATTTTTGTGAGGCATACGATATAATCATGTCAATTTCCATAATAAAATATCCCAATCACTTCTTGTATACATCAATATATATTATAAACCCATCTCCACTATAGGGTAATGTAAACACAGGTGCACAAACTAATCTTCTCTTCTATTCTTTGAAATTTTCCTCACATTCCCCTATACATAGGAATTTGTATCCCTTCCAATTTAACATGGTCACATGATTAGATAGTCATGATAAATACTTCAAAAACCACTGATAATATCCATCTAATCCAAGAAAAATACACATCCAAGTCACATTGGGGGGTTTGGAACAATATTCAATATCCTCTTTCTTTGATGTATTGACTGATATAACATCTCTTGAGATTATATGATCCATAAATGAAACATTTTCATCCAAAATTCAATCTTTGTAAATTTTTCATATAGTTTCTCTTTTATTAGGTTCCTTAGTAAAATTCTCAAGTGATCTTCATGCACTTACTTACTCATTGAGTAGATAATAATATCATCTATATAGACTTTCTCAAACTAATCAAGGTAATCTCCAAAGACTCTATTAATTAAATCGATAAAGATAAAAGGGGTATTAAAAAGACTAAATGGTATAAATATATATTCATATTGTCCATACCTTATATATAATGTTGTCTTGGGAATATCTTTCCTCTTGAAACTCAATTGGTGATATCCAGAAGGAATATAAATCTTGGAAAAGTATTATTCACTATCTAGTTAATCAAACATGTCATCAATACAAAGAATATGATACTTGTTCATAATTGTGATCTTGTTCAACTTCTGATAATCAATGAAGAGTCTCATAGATCCAAGATTAATTTTTTAAAAGAGAACATTTGCATCCCAAAGTTACACACTTGACTTAATGAATCCCTTATCAGGGTTTTCTTACATTTGCTTATTTAATTCCTACAGCTCAATCGGAACCATTATATAAGGACACTTTGAAATTGGTATTTCACAATGTATGATTTCAATTTATAACTAAACAACACAACATTATTGAATATAATGAAATAATTCTATAAATTCATCAATAAATCCCCATAAAATAGGTATATCATTGATACCTTGTTTCCCCCCAACCATATGAGATAAAAACACCTTATAAATGGGAATTAAAACCAATAAAATGGTTTTAATATCTATTAGAAGTTAATCATTATCGTAACATTGATAGAAGATCATAGGTTGGTTTGTAATATCATGTGTGAATTTACTTCACTAAAATTTAAAATGGGATTTATATAGATAAATCCAATTCATTCCTAAAGTGACATCAAATTACTCTAGAGGAAAAATGAAAATATTTTTAAGAAGCACATTCTCACCAACGTCAATCTAAGTGGAATCATATACATGAGATGAAATCATCCCATTAGGTTGGTTCACTACAAATTCAACCTCTAATAATTTAGTTTTCATCTTGATACGCTTACCAAATTCATGAAATATGAAAAAAAAATTGGTAGATCTAGAGTCAAATAAGACATTAGCAATTCTAGAGTAGATTATAAGTGTACCTTTCACCACATAATTCTCACACCCCTCATTAGAAATAGTGATCTCATGAGATATCCCCTTATCCCGTGGCTTAAGAGGTTTTTAAAATTGATAATCATCATTAAGCCCCGGTTTTGGCCACTAGTTTTCATAATACCCATTAGCCTTACACTTAAAGTAATGTAGTGGGGGAGGTTTATTTTGTGTAGCTTTCCCTCTATTTTCATTGTTAGATAACTAATTTCCACCAGTTTATTAATAAATTTTCTGATGACCATCCCTTCCACAATTAAAAAATTTACTAGTCCCCTTATGAAAATTCCCTCCACGATTCTTCCCACACATTGATCATAATAGAAAACTCATTTTCTTCTCTATATGGTTTTTAGATTTTCCTTCCAAGTCCATCTTCCATTTCTTATCAGAACCGTGAGATTGATATGTGATTTCAACCACCATTTACACCTTAATAGCACATTGAAACATTTATTCATAAAAAATGATGTGTCTTATGGATAATTCCCTTCCATGACTAGGTTTTAAACCACTAAAGAATAAACAACCATTCTTTCATGTCGGATGATAATTCTGTAAACATACCTTGAAAGTCTTGTAAAATTTTCCTCATAGTTACCAACATATTCATCATACTTTTTCTTTATCTCAAGGAACACCTTCCCTATCTTTATATGAACAATAAAAGAAAAATACTTATTGAAAAATAATTTCATAAACTCATCACAATCCATGGTGTAAATTTCATCCTATTGCCTCATATTCTTGATAATAGTCCACCATCAATCTTCCTCACCTTCCAAATAATAAATAGTTAAAATGTATTTTTCATGTTCTGGAAATGGGGGAATCGTGATTATATTTTTAGTGGTATTGATCCATAGTCATTAACAAATTGATCAATGGTTCCACTGAATGAAGGTGGATGTTTCCTCAGAAAAAAATCAAGATAATGTTTTTTCCTCTTCAGTTCATTTGGAAGTCCACCATGATTCATATATTCAGAATGTTGGTTGAGAATAGAAATGATATTTTTCATTATATCTCCCATAACATTTTTCTTATTAGGTAGGAAATAATTTCATTTTCCTTTACACTCCACATGAATTCAGTTCCTTTACGTTCCAACCAATATCTAAAACAAAAAATCATAGTGTATGACGCAAAAAACATGATGGGGAACCAAATAATCAGGGAAATATATCCTAAAAGATGTCTAAATCATGACACATTCTTCTTTAATATATGAAAACATAGGTTTTTTCTAGGTTATTTATAGTCATATTCTATATAAATAATTTATGATGGTTCATAAAGAGTCTTTGAATTACCAAATAATATCCCCTAGGAATGTCAAACAAGGTGTGTAGCATAGATCATTATCATATACTAGATCCCAATCAAGTCTAGATGAATTCAGTGTTTTGGGAGTTATTACCCTCAGTTTCAAATATTATATAGCCACATCCAATTTTAGTATCTATAAAATTATGTATTTTAAGAAAACCACTCATTGTATATTTTACGAAAATTCAGTGACATTTTACTATACTTAAACTCATTTTAAGACTTATACTTAGAATTTTTATTTGGGATATCACTAAGGATTTCTGAACCAAGTTTCCAAAGTCTAACTAAACTATTTCTATGATACAAAATATTGCGACTTAGTATTTTTAACACATATAAATTACACCATTTTTATAAATATTCATTATTTTACATAAACACACACTTGAGAACTTTAATAATTTAGTGCCTTTGGAAACTTGAAAACATAAACACTAGTACATAAGTGATCTTCATCATGTACTACTACATTATTCACCAATAGAACCCTTATTATACATATCACACATAATACATATATTCATAACTGATGGAAAGGAAACATAAGAAAGTAGTGATCTCATATGATTAGTAAGGGTAAAAAATGGAGATACGTAAGTATAACAAGATCATAATAGTATGATAACATGAGAATAATCATTTGAAAACCATACAATGCATATAAAATACCACTATCGTGATTCATGGAATAAATATTTGTAGTTCATATGACATGAATCACAATGGAAAAATAGAACATGAGCCACGAGAGCATAATAATATAATAAGACATGGAATTTGTGGTATACACATATGCATATAAAATGATTTTTATATTAGTCATGGACCAATCCCAAGACCATCATAGTGCACAAAGACCCTTACTGGTCTGGGTTCACTCCTCATTCTTGCCTTATCTTACTGAACCAGGATAACTCCCCATTCCATCCATGTCTTAATGAATGGGTTAAATTTACATTCTAGTCATATCTATCTAACGAGATATATATCTTTACCCAATGCATTGTAATGAGATTTAGGTATCACCTACCACATAATGAAATCATACATATGTGTTCCATAAGAGCATAAACAATCACCATATCATAAACCATGAAAAAATGGGTATCATAATAATTCATCGTTCCATAACATATAGAAAATATATAGGTTTCTTAGTCATTTAATCATAGAATAACCCACTGAAAAATTCATGTTTCATAAGAATTTCTTCCTGGTATATCCTGTATAAGAGAAATAGGTTTCAAAAAAATCATTCCACTGAAACATAAACCATTTAGATAAAGAATATGAATGGCATACATAAATCATATCCCCGGTAAGGCATAATTAAAACTAATGTATGTAATCTTAGATGAAAAATAATTTTTAAATGATCATATAAAACATTTCTTGGAAAAATAGCCTTTCCTCTTTGAAAAATGATTTTTAGAACCTTAAACATTTTGAAAAAAAAGTTCTTTGAAAATGACCTTTAAAACAAACAATGTAAGCTTAAAATAAATTGTTGGAAAAAACATTGTAAAATTGTTTTCATGTTGTACACATTAAAATGAATATTCCTATCACATTTTGGGTAAAAAAAGGAATTGTTTGGGATAATTATATGAAGATTCCCTTCAAAAAAATTAAAAATTAAAAAATGGGTAAAAATTTATTTTAAAATTTAAAAGTGATTAATAAAAAAATTTATTTTTTTTGAGAAAATATGGTTTTCTAATAAAAAAAATTTCTTTCTAAGTAGATAAATAAATTCATATTTAATTAAAAAATATTTTATAATAATATTAAGTGTCAATGTCTAGAAAAATGGTACCATTACTTGAATATATCATAAATAACAAGAGTGAAATAAAATTCATGTGAATTTTTGAGAGTTATATCAATAGGTTTCAACATTAGAGACTTAATATGATATCCTATTGATAAATTATAAGGTTATACCATAAGATATTTACAACTTTAGTCGCATTCAATCACAAGCACCATGAAAGAATAATATAAAATGAAAAATAAAATATAGTTAGGATGAATAAATTCATGATATTACTTTTAAATTCATCTATATTTACACCTTATTAAATAATATAGCTACATAACATAACATATGTCTCAAAGAAGAAACATTAGGACACATATCCATTACCGTTTCAGTAACTTTTGAAACATAAACACCATGAAACAGATATACCAAAATGGATATGTAAATAAAAATAATTTTTTGTAGAATAACAATAAAATACATTCATGGGTAGTATATACACCTCATATAAGAAATATATGATGAGTATATTATGTGTCTCACAGAATTTAAAGGTGAGATAGAAATCCCTTACTAATTGAGTAACTGTCTAATCATAATCCCTATGAAAGAATAACATAAATGAAAAAATTAATTATAATAAAATTAGTTATATTCATGATATGTCATTTAATATTTCAGTATATACACCACACAAAATAAATGAGTTGTGAATATGGAATATGTCTCTCATAAATAAAAAGTGACAATAGAAATTCCCTTACTGTAAGTCATGGATTTCATCATACTCATTAAAACCACATGTATAATAAATATATGATAATTATAAATACATATGATAACCATATTCATATATATCATACCATATATGAATCTCTTATGACTTTTTATTACTATTTTAATGATTCCACAATAAATGTACGTTTCAGGTAATAATCGTTTTATTTTTCATATATGTTTTGATTTGTTTTATTTTTTGTTCTCTTAATTAGGCCATGGTTTTATAATCTATATAATGATAACCTCGAAATAAATATAATATATATTCAGTATATATGTATTTATAGTAATCCAACAAATTTAGTGATTGTGAATGAAATACACTATTCTTGGAGACGGTAGGCCGTATCTACTCATGTACACTATTTATTCATTTTGTTTAATGTTTGAAAGAAAGAAAAGAAATAATATATTATCCTTAGAAAATATTTTTTATTTTATATATATCAAAAAAATTATTAAACCCATCCTTAATAAATTACATTAAATGCGTTAACGAATCACATAACTTTTTGCGGCGGTAGTCCACCATACACACGAACGATGTTATCGTATTCTAAAAAAATAGAAATCCTTAAGGTATGAGTGATATAAAAATTATATAATAATAATGAAATCATAAATATCATATATAAAATATTAATCCATCATTAAAGATATCATTTATATGTTGTACTGGAAAAACGAATGTCATCGGTTTGTGAGGTAATAGTCCTCCGTACACACGAATGATGATTTTGTAACCCATTTCATGGGAATTTGTGTGGTTATAGGTAGTTACCTTAATATAAAAATATACAAATATTTATGGTACTACTTTTTTAAATTAATTATATAAAATGTATTTTTGGCGTTTGATGAAGCAATAAATCAAAAATGCTTGTTGATGAATATTACCTCTTCCTGGGGTATTGTCCTTATATTTACACTAAAATCCATCTTAGGATGCATTTTCGACAAATATAATGATTATAAGATATGGTGAGGGAGATTATAAAGTAATTTGTGTTGGGATTCTCTGAACCAAATAGTTTTTATGGTTTTAATAATAGAAGAGAGTGGTGGCCTTTTATAAGTGGTGGAGAGAACACACTTGGTATTTTTGAATCAAATTCAGTGATCCCACATTTTTCATATATCACAAGGGTCCAAAAAGGACCATTATAAAACCTAATAGGTTTAATGGTATAAATATTTCCATGAAATTTCTTTTATACATGTTTATAGGTTAATTTTACCCTTATCTTTTTAGTTTAATCCCCAATAAACCAATTTTTATCTTAACTGTGTTAATTAATTTTTATGGTATTCGCTATTAACTATGGTAAAAAACTTAATTTGGACTTATTAGAAATTAAAAATTATTCTAATTACAAATATATAATCCATTTTTTCAAATCCATTCATAGAATTGAAAAAATAATTTAAAATTAATCCTACAGACATAATGAGAAATTGGGTTTTTAAAGTGCAAGTTATTAAAAGATTACAATGATTTATATCCAATTTAAATATGTAAATGATTCCAAAAAATAAATTAGGATTAATAGATGTATAATTTAACCAATTATACTTTAATACAACTTTAAAAAATTTTAAATTTATCAATAAATTAAATTAAAATACAGTTCTCATTTAAAATTCAATAGTTTCACTATCATTAATTAATGAATTCTTCCAGAAAAATTTCAAAATGTCACCCCAAGATAATTTTTACATTATGGATTCAAAAATTAAGTTTATTTTATCATTTTAATTTTCTAAAATTTTTAAAATTTTATTTTATTATTGTTCATAAGAAAAATAAAAAACATTCATTGAGAAAAGAGTGTTTTCAAACATATGTTAACTTTATAAAAAAGTATGCATTTAATTATAAATATGTTTACTTTATGTAAAATAAGTATAATTTATATTTAAAAATTAGATATTATAATTCAAAACACTAATTTTAATTACTAGGTTATAATGGCCATGCTTAAATAAATATATCATGGTTTTGTTAAAACTCAGTGTTATGTGTAACACAAGCTAAGATAGTGTTGCGTGTAGCACAAGACTATATTGGCGTATAAAACAATAATAACATATTATTTCATGTAGTTAAATCCATTGATGAAATTTAATTTATTCAAAAATAATAATTCATAAATACACGCGGTGTTATTGGAGGCATTATCCTCTTTAATCAATGAAAAAAATAAAAAATAAATTCCATTACATACATAATATGAAAAAAATCATATCCATAATATAAATATGTATATAATATCATAATAAAAAAATTCAACAAGGAAAATAAAATGAATATAATAAAACATATGGTCAATAACATCAATTCTAACTAGCCACCACACCCTGAGTTAGTAAGGTCCAACACGATTAACATATTTATACTAAAAATTTCTATAAATAGCATGTAAAAGTAGGGGTGAGTATATAAGTATTATTAGTAGATTTATCACTAAAACCCATCATGATAATATGGAATAAATATTCTAAATCCTCATAAAAAATAGTAAAACCAACTTATATCTCATCCCAAGTCAGTTAATAAGATCATCTCATCATACACCCACTCACCAAATCTTCACACAATATAAATATATTTTAAATTATAAAAATAATGAAAATGAGGTAACCCACAATCACTTAAAAACTAATCTATTCTCCCTTATATCCTAATGACATAAGTCCTAATTCTCCCATCCCTTCCCATATCCACTTACGATAACCACAATCTACATTAGTATACTATATACACAAACTATATATACATATCAAAACCATATAACTACTACCTCATTACCACACTATATCTAAAAGTGAGATCAATAGAGATAGGGTAGCTAGTCATTTGTATCATGCACATCTTAGATACATTCTAATTACCCAACACCCAAAACCAAATAAGGTAATTGGTAAGATTACCCATCTCGATTGGTGGTATGTAGGCAATAAAAATTTAAAATGAATAAATGGTATAAAAATCTCTTGCCAAGGTTCTCAACCTATCAGCCACTCTTATAATCAATCCATCGACGCACCATATCTACCACACAACAACTGTTTCCATATCAAATATGTAAAAAAATTTAATACCATAGACACATAATAATAAATAACTTTCCACATTTTTATCTCCACTTAATATTTCAATTTGGGTTTCACATTATTCATATTAAAAAAATTAGATTCATTTAGCCACATTAAAAAAATTAATTTCAATAATTTCCCATAATCAACTATCCAAATTCATATAATTATTCATTGACATTAATTCATAATTTTCAATTCATTAAACACCTAATAATAAAACTCAAAATTTTAAAAAAATTATTTCTACAATTTATTTATTCTTAACAAAATTAACACAAATACAACCCCATTCCTTTTGTTAAATATATTCATTTACATCATCAAGATTCAATATCAAGGGAAACAATGGCACTAAAGAAAAAACATCCTCATCATACAATAACATCAAAAAACCATATGAAGACCTATTCTAGTACCGTAATCATAAAAAAATCAAACAAACTCATATTACCTAAATTCTTATCAATATAATAATAATAATAAATATATGTGTTGTTATCATACTTACTTATCATGTTACCTCTTATGTATTCAACAAAAATGTACTTTTATCACAATAAAATATAATTAAATCTACTTCTCATTTTCTACTTATTTATTTTGTTACCATTTCTTTTCATTCCATTATATATTCAAGATCTTTTTTTGTTTTATATTATTAGAAACTAAAAAAATGGATAACATAGTTAAAATAATTATATAAAACACTTTTGACTCACATTCCTCATAATTCAATTTAATTATTCATTATTTATGTTTTCCACCCCATCTACTGATCCATATATAAAATAATGAATTCTTAAACCACATAAATAATATTAAATAAAAAGAGATAATTAAAATCACATACTTTTAACTGAATCTTGAATTGTTTAATCAATAAAATGTTGAAAAATTACATTCTAACTCTCACAAATATACATAAAATCTGAAAAAAAATACTATAAACCACCAACTACACATCAACCATCCATTATATCATCACACCAACTACTTCAATAGGTTCTTGAGAAGATAGTATAGGAGAAACTAAGAATAAGGTATGAAAAGAAAAAAATAAGAGCACCTTAAATAATGAATAATCTATCACACAAATCTAAAGTCTTAAAGATCCGGAAAGGGTATTTAAAACAAACAAAAATGTCCCTTTTAGCTTCCCAGCTTGTTCAATAAGCAAAAAATAATAGATGAAATAAGATAAAAATCTAAATCTATAAATAAATATTCAGTAAACCAAGGCATGATGTTGTAAATATAATCCATTATGTAGTTTTCTTCAGTCAACAATGATCCCAAAAAAACATAGTGTTGTAAAACATCAATCCTTGAAATTTCCAGTATTCCATTACATTTATAAAACATGGAAATGACCAAATCCATGACATTGAAATGAAACCAAACAATTTTTTCTTCAACTTTCATGATAAAACCTCATCAAAACATTCTCTAAAATATATTTTTCTAAACATTGGCATTCAAATATGACCATTTTTCTTTCCCCCAAAAAATCATGATGTTTCATCAAAATAAAAAACCAAACCATGTAATGAAAAATGGTTACCACTCCAGAACCACAATGTGGTTTAAAAATAAATACATTTTTATCTCCCTAAATGAGTAGTATCAATACCAAAATTTATCTTTCATAACCCAAACCACTCTATCATGAGGATCTCTAAAACTATGATAAAGATATCAGACCTTGATGCAGTGGTGGATTAATTAGGATTTTTTTCTCCAAAGATCAAGAAAAAAATTCCATCCAATATATTCCTCCAAAATCACTCTTAATACCTCTAGCACACATCAAAAAAAATATAGGACAAAACAATCATGGTGTAACATGTTGAACTGAGTAATAGCCATCCTAGCTAAGTCAAAGTTCCATGTTACCTCAAGTGCACCTCCTAATATGCCAAATAATGTTGACTAATGATGATAGTCTATAACCAATGTCGAGAGATAATACTCTTTGAATAATCCTAAAAAAATAAAAAAATTAATAATATTAATATCATATAAAATATTAAAGTAGGAACAATGTTTTACAATTAATGGGAAGAGATCTATAATAATAAATATCAATAGGTTATAACCTCAATGAAAATCATGCTCTGTATACATCCATACATCAGAAATATTGACCATTAGGATGATTGGTATAAAATTAAACTATATAAAAATATAGGGGAATACTCAAATTTATGAACTTGGGTCCCTCTTAAGGCCAATTTCCTAACATCCTGTCCCACTTCTCTAGTCCAATACCCCATAAAACCCACTAGTTGAAAGATGAAATGAAGATATTCATGAAAAAAAATGTTCCCATATAGTATGTGAGCATATAAATCAATAATTAGACACCAACACATCCCTTATATACACCATCATATATAGTTCATTCATGTTTAATAAAAATCTAGGAAATAACATAGAAAATGCAAGAAACTGTGAAAGGTTATCATGTACTAACCTATCCACTATGAAACCTAAACCCACTTTCTTCAACCAATTATAGAAATGAGTCTATTATAATCAATTAAAGGTGTAATCCCACTAAGGGAATGGCATAATTTGTCCAGAACCACAACCAACCTACACTAAAAATTTAAATATACCATATCACTCAGGGTAAGGTCTACAACCGAGTCTTATACCGAAACCCCATTTCTTAGGGTGAGGTATCATATCCAAGTGTCATATTCACACCCTATAACCCATGTAGTAGTCTCAAAATAAGTACATCATAAACTCCATGTCCCTCAGTGTGAAGTCTCATACCATGTTTCATGTGAAAACATTATCACTTAGGATTAGGCCCCATACCAAGTCTCATACCAACACCCTATAACTTATGGTGTGGTATTATATCAAGTCTCATACCAACACCCAGAGTGAGGTCCTATGACTAGCTCAGAGGAATCATAAAAGGTAGACATAACCCATACCCTAGCTCTCAGCTAGTCACTGATCAATACCTTCTACCCGTCTAGATGATAACACATCACAAATCAATATAACTCAGTGTATAAAACCTCTTTATTGACATCCATAAACCTAAACTAATACTAAATAATCATAAAAAATATTTTGGGCCCTTAGTCTATAGAAACCACCCATGATCAACCCCTAGTACATATCTTTGGTAATATATTATATAAAGATGGGATGGAATTTCCATTTTTCAAAATTAAAATTATAATGAATTATTAAATAGAAAAATTTATTTTGAAATATTTTATATATTATATTAAAGTTTATAAAGTGAATATCATGTTAATATAATCATAAAAATGATCAAACCAAATTTATGTAAGTATGTAGATCATTGTCAAATGATGTAATGAAAATAAGTAAATAAAGGACAAATAAAATTGATAAGGAGTTTGACTAAGAATCAATGTGATCCCTTATTTCTATTCCCCTTAGATCTAGAGATATATATTATAAATACCTTGATCTTAGTAGGGATAAAGAAACCAAATCCTCACAATTTTTTTACATGAACCCTCTTGAGATTCATAGGTAGACAAGGTACCTATCCTACACTTTTTTAGATTCTAAACTGTTGGATAATGGAGACTGATAAAGGAGAGATTTTCATTAGTAAAACCCATTATAAAGATAATAAAAAATATATTGGATGGATGAATACAATGGAAGATGATCTATTTGAGAGGAATCCTTAGAGCCTTTGATGGAAGGAGAAATTTGTAGATGTATCTTTGAGATGATATAGAAATATAGAACTTTGAAATTGATTTGGATAAGGTTATTTTTTGGTAACTAGTGTAAGCTTACAAATGGACAAGGGAGTCCTTTTATAGTTTTTAAATGGATAGGAAAGGTCTGGAATTCACCAAGATTCATGAATCCATGTAAGACTACATTTATGGTCTTTTAACCATAATAAATGCATCCTCCCTAGAGTTGTCTCGACACCCCCAGAAACCTGATAGACACCACCAATTAGTCAGTGTCCTACTTGGGGCATCATACTCTTGGGTGAAATCCACTAGCAAGCCACAACTGATCAAAAGCTAGTTTTTTGCTTTTTCAATGTAAGCTGCAACTTTGGTGGATCAATTAGTCGGCCTATGGGCCTATGTGTTAAGATCTTGTATTATACTCATGAAATATTCTTGGATAGTTCCCTACACTGGCTATTCAATTTTTTATTCACATATTCAAGTCCAACTATCTCCACCCACACTTCACTTCACTACCTTATAAGTAAATTCTATGTTGTTTCAAAGGGATTGAAGGATATAGAAAGATATGTTCAAACCATTATCGAGGATTCTAATAATATTTAAGATTCTATTGAATTTCATTAATTTATATTCAAATTTAATACTAAAATTCACTTTAATTGAAAATTATAGAAACATATGTGAGTTTTTATGATCATTAAACCCTCATGGTATATAGATAGAGATGCACAATAATATCTACCTTTTAGATGATCACAAACACGGAATATAAAAAGTTAAATTAAGCATAAAGAAAGATTAAAAGAGATATAAACAATAAACATAATATATTAACAAGATATTCAAATATCTAAAGGATAAAACATATCAAGCATGATATTAGAAATAATAATTAATATTTTAAATGATCAGTATTTTTAAAATAATTAATCACTATAGAAGATTAAAAATAATGAAGGATTTTTTATAAAATACACACAATTATTCTTTTTAGAAAAAATTTCCCCCTTTATGATTATAAAAAATATAAAAACATGGATTGGAACGAGATAAATAAGAAATATTATGACAAAAATATCATGGAATTAAAATAATTTTGAAAAATGTATTGAAAAGAACAAAACGATTTTGAAAAAACCACTTCGCTTCCAAAATCCCCAAGTAATATGATCATTAGAGTGAAAGAGAAGGATTAAAAGAAGAAAGGAAAAATATGTATCAATAGAAAAGGATAAAGGATGAATAAAATAAGAATAAATAAATAAAACATAATAGAAAAGAGAATAAATAAAAAGGGTAGACATGAAATAATATATATATATATATACCTTTTCCACAACATCACTTTTCCTCAAGAAAAGATTTTACCTCTGAGGATTGATTTTTCCATTAAAAATGGCTTTATTAAATAAGTTCCTTTCAATGTGAAGGAATACATTAAAAACATACATAGATTTTCAATTCATCAAAGACAACATAAGAGAAAATTGTAGAGACATGTATATAAAAGTTTTTACTCATCATAAATCTTATTTAAGAGATATAAAAAATTATTTTATATCAAAAATAAGTATAAATTAAAAACTTTTATTCGTTTAGAAAATATATTTTGAGTCCAAATTTTAAAATTCAATGTTATCAAATTTATTTCATTATTAAAAAAATTAACACAATAAAAATTATTTATTTCGGAAAATTTGATTTTTAAAAAGTTTAAAATAATAGAAAATATTTTGAAAATAATTTATCTAAAAAAGATCAATCTTATAAAAAATTCCATATTTAAAAATGGATTAAGATACCCCTAAAATTATAGAATACGTGATATAAAGGTATTATAGACTTCATAACAAAATAATAATAAAAAATAAAATTTGTGTTTAAATAAAACTCTATATATTGTTATATTTAATGGTGAATGTCACAACTGAACCATTACTAATTCACCATTGATGAATTCAAAATGATTAAGGGATAATGGTTTGGTGAAAATATCATCATGTGAATATATTTATGGGAAAAAATCAAATAAGACAACACCTTTCTAGAAGAAATATCTAAATAAATGTTGATGAAGATCAATGCATTTGGTGTGAGAGTTATGGATAGGAATTTTATAGTTATTGATGTCACTAGTATTGTTTAGATTAATAGGCATATGATAAAATATAATCCTAAAGTCTAAGAGAGTGTGTTGGATAAAGAAAATTTGGGTGCAAAAAATCACAATGGCTATGTATTCTACTTCATCTGTAGAAAGTGAAACTCAGTTCCACTTCTCACTACTCCATGAGATGATAAATTTTCCTATTATATGAAATTGTTTACTAGTAATCTTCCAATCAAGCTGGAATCCTTCAAAACAAGCATCAGAAAAAGTTGTTAATTCAAAATAATTTCTTTTTAGATTAAAAAAATAATATTTTATGATCATTTTAAACACATAAAAACCTTCTAACAGATTTGAAATGAGATTTTTTTGGATTCAATTGAAAATGAGTACAAAGACAATGTTTAAACATGATATTAGTTTAGGTTATAGTAATATAAAGTAAAATTCTAATCATACATCTATAAATGGTATTTTTGAACTTTTTACCAGCTTCATCAAATGTTAACATACAAGTTTTACTCATGGTAGTACTAATTTACTTAGTAGTAACCATTTTGTATCATTTAAAGAGACCATTGGTTCATTTCCCTTACTTTAAAAAATAATATCATTTCTTTGAGAAATTTGAAAACCAAGAAAGAATTTTAGTTTATCCATAAAACACATCTCATGTTCATTTTCCCTTATCTAATAAAATGAAAAACAAATATTTTCATTGGTAGAGCTAAAAATCACCCCATCAACAAAAATTTGAGTGAGTAAAATATCATTAAATATGATTTTTTAAAAGAGAGTTGAATTATATTTTCCCATTTTAAAACAATTTGAAATATAATAATATAAAATATGTTCATACTAAGACCGATGGATTTTTTTGAAACTGTAATGAGGTTTGGAATGTTTTAAACTGTAATTTGGAAAAAGTTTATTTTCATAACTAGGTTATTTTTAAAAAAAAACATTTTCCGAAATAAAATATTCTAAAAAATTATTTTGATATCTATTTGAGATAGTTTTAAATTTAGATGAGTGGTGAGAGACAACATTATTCTAATGGATTCTAACCAAGTAAAATGTATACATGTTCACCATTTTAAACTACATTTCCTTATTTATATACATTGGGAACTAAATGATATTTTTTCATTTCAATATTTCCAGATTTTCCTTGTTTATTTCTGATAATCCATTTTTATCCTACAAAATAATTATCAATAAGTCTTTCTCTGAGAGTCCATATATAATTTTTAGTGAGTTTATTTAGTTCCTATTACATATAAATAACATGATTTTCATCATTAAGGTAATTGTTATGTTTTTTTTCATTCAATGTGAGAGACAGTGGCTAGATATTCAACATCATTTAAGACCAATCTATGAGTATGAAATCCCGCTTGTAAATCATTAAAGGAATTTTCATGTTGATGGTATTTAGTTTTTCTAAAACATTAGGTTAATAATTTGAAGGATATTTTTATTATTTTCCATATTCTATATATTGAAAAAAATAATTTAAAACATTTGTATCAAAAACATTTTAAGAAATAGGTTTAGGAAAAATTTCATCAAATAAAAAATGGATTTATTCTTCCTCCATTTTTGTCCCCTTGTTAACGACAATGTAAAATTTTCTTTAGTTGGAGTATCCAATAAATATGACTTCATCAAATTTAGAATCCAAATTTTAAATATTTTATTTAGTGAATAAAATAACTCATTTTGAACCAAAAAAATTGAAAAAAAAATAACTATGGGGTTTTTATTAAGATAATGATCATAAGGGGTTTTCTTAAGAAAATGTATAATGATAATAAGTTTAATGATATGGCATGTAGTATTCATGGTCTTACTAATTTCTTGGATTATTTGATTCCATATCTCTACCCGCCCCTTTTGTTGAGGGGATTGAGGATTAGAAAAATATTGATAATAGCCTCTAGAAGAACATAAATAATTAAATTTATAATTATTTACTTCTCTTCATGATCACTTCAAATTGAAATAACTTTTAACCCTTTATCATTTTAAACCTTCTTGAAAAATTGATGAAGGATTTGCAATATTCACTTTTATGAGTTAAGAAATAAACCCATGTTAATATTGAAAATTCTTCAACAATTATAAGATTATATGATTTCACTCTTATAATTTTTATTTTGTAAGGTATAAAAAAGTCAATAAAACTTAGTTTAATATATTTTTATTTAAAAATTTATTTTTGAGATTGAAATATGTGTTTTTTTCTTACCATATTTGCATTCTTCAAAAACTATGTCATATTTGAAATGTAATTTGGTAAGATATCATACAAGTTGATAACTATTTAGTTTTACAAGAGAATATGAGCTATAATGACCGAGAAGTTTATGCCAAATCCATATCTTATTTACTTTTGCACACAAAAATTTTAATTTTTGGCTAGAAAGAGATTTTAAATTAATTATATAAACACTTTGAAAATGAGGTGTGATAAATAAGAGTTATAATTTTGAATTAAAGTTTTTTAAAAAATCAGTTTCAAAAAAGATTTTAAAACTGATCGCACAATTGACTAATACTTTTTAAATTGCATTTCAATCCTTTTATAAATGATTTTTTTATAAAAGTAAAGTTAGAAAAACATATGGTACCATAGTAAATTATCTTTCCAAAACTGTTATCATAGAATGTGACATGACCACATTTTATTTTATTGATTTGATTGAATTTGAAGAGGTTTTCACACATGTTTCTCGAGAAATAAATTTCAAGGTACCCCAATTCATTACAGGTTTTTATCTCAAGAATATTTTCCTACAAGATTAAATGATTGAAAATTTTAGTATCTACACAAATTTGAGTCCACTTATATTTTATCATTAAGATTTCAGAATCTAGATTTTATTAGTAAGATTTATTTTGATGAAATTATAAGAAATATAGATCAACATATGACTCCTATATCGAGTGTTTTTTCTCTCACATTCGTTGATTAAATTACTAATCCTCTTTGAATAATTAAAAAATTTATCTTGTGAGAAACCTTTAACAAAAATAATTTGCACTGGATTTTTAGAGGATATTTCATGATTTGATAAAGCAAAGATGACCCATTGGTTTACATTTTTTTGAGAGATCAAAATTTTATTTAAATTTTCTTCTCCTTAGTAAATTTTTAAATGGAAATTTTGAGGTATTTATGAGTGATTCTAAGTTTATTGATATTCAGATGATTTTTTATTTTCATGGATAATTATTACTTATATTTATATAGAGAATCCTTTTCTTTATGGAGATTTTTTTCTTGAACAACTTGATTATATATCTTTTCAAGTTGTTCATATAAAGAAGAATGTTTATGGAAGTCATTTTCAAGTTAACTTTGATAATATTTTAGGTATTTTTATTTGAGGTGTCTCGAAGAGAAAAAATAATAAGGGAGAGTAGAAGAAGTTGAAGAATAAAAATAAGGAAATTAAATATGAAGAGGGGTTGTAATCTTTATTTCTTAATCAACATGTTTCATAATGAAATTGGTGCTTTAATAACTTGAATAGAATTAGGAAGTTAAATCCATGGAGCCATAACTTTCACTCCACACTATGACGTTGAATGACATTTTAACTTTTTTCTTCTCTTTGAGCTTATTCTTGTAGATGGGGAACTTAGTCTTGATGTGACCATTATTTTTTATAGTCAAATAATATCTTTTTCAATTATGCCTTTTGATTTAATTTTTTCTATAACTTATGAAATTTCTTTTTTTTAAGAAGTTGATCATATTTTTTGGTAAGAATATAATGGTCCATAACATCACCTTCATATTATTCATCATCAATAACTTTGTAGTTGATATTTTTCGTTAATTTTTTGGGTTTTTTTGGCCTCTTTTTTTACATGGTGTTTTATAATTATTTCATATTTCATCAAGGAGTTGATGAGTTCCCCGACCTCCATATTTTAAATATCTTTTTCTTCTCAAATGATCGTGACTTTAGTATCCTAAGGTCTAGTTAAAACCCATAGGATATTTATTATGATATTTTATATAGATAAATCATCATAGAAGGAATTTATACAATTACATATGTTTTTGAATCTCATAAATGTTCTAGTAATAGACTAATTAGGATGCATAGAGAAATTTTCAAAATCTGGGTGAGAAATATCTAATTTTGAATCATAAACATTATTAGTGTATCCATGGGATAATTCTAATAAATTCAAAAATCATTAGAAAATTTATCAAATGGAAACACAAATAAAATCATTATGATTAAGACCATAATATATTCCCTTTATATCTTTGTAATTTAATTTGATGTTTATAATATTTTCGAGAGCCCATTTTTATTATGATTCTCTAGTTAGAATATACTCATGATTTAACATATTAAAAATGTGATAACTAGTAATAAAAATTAAATTTGATATATTATTATTCCAATAGAAATATTTGATGCTAAAAAATAAGATAATTCATAATTAAATTAGATAACTAAATAATATTGATCTCAAAAATTAATTAAGATTTTAAAAACAAAATTTGAAAATAAATAATTTAAAAAATATACAAATTTTGACAAAAAACACATATATCCACTTTGATAAAAATTGTTGGTTGGTGATTATAGTAATATTGGAGTTGATTTTACCATTTAAACATTTTAAATAATAATTAATTATTAAAGTAATAAATCGATTACGCAATAGTTGATAAATTTGATTCTAGTTTTTATAGATAATATTAATATAATTTATGCATAGAAATGATCAAACAATATTAATGAATGTATGTTAAATAATTTTATGTGATGTAATAAAAAAATTAAATATAAGATAAGAACATATGATAAGTAGTTAGCATAAACATTGATATACGCCCATACATCTCCATCCCTCAACTCGATAGTTCTATTATATAAATCCATTGATCTTAGTAGTTATCCAGATACTCATACCACGCAATTTTGGATTATGAGAACCTTATTTTGATTCACTAGTATCCAAGTAACTCACCCCACACTTTTAGAGCTGTTATTGGATGATGTCTTTCAAACCTGAAGTTGGAACTCTAGTGGAGCCATCAGCTAGTCGGTTGGCCCACTGGAGAAGACCTGCTACTGGACATAGGGAACCGGCTGGCCAGTTCCTTAAACTGAGAAGATCGTGTTTTCTACACAACCATTAAATGGTTATTCAATAACTCATTCTTGATTTCAAATGGTCACATAATGACAACAAACACACTTACCCAGTCAATAAAATTGGATTTTCAAAAAAAACTCCTAGACCAATACTTAAAATGCATCAAGCATCACCTAGCTAGTGTATCTAATGTAAAAACCACCTATCTAAGTCCAATCACATGGAAAATTTATATTCGGTTCTCCTACATACTAAATTTCAAAAAATCTGAGCATCTCACTGATATAAAAACTCATGATCTTAATATGATTCCCTAGGTTGACTACATCATACAAGTCATAAGTTACACACATCTTATTCACAAAATCATACATCACATAAGATACTGAGAACAATGAATACACTAATTAAAAAACCAAAATTCCTAATCATGTATTGTCTTAAAGTGAGACATTAAGGCTCATTTGAATGTCAAACACACGTGAAGTCTCTACAGATTCAGATGTTAACCACCACCCACCTGATGATAGGGATCCTCTCTAAAAATATTAGTATGATTATCCCCATGATAGTATATTCCATACTATCACACTATAGTCAAAACATTTCCTAAACATAAATACTCCATTTGGGGTTCCCCCACAAGATCATTTCTCTACAAAACCCAACAAAATCAACCCCGAGATTCTCTCCCCGGTCCTATTTTCTTAAATCATCCCATACAGGCCAAAAATGATCCAATAAATCCTTTATCATCAACACCATTCAATTACATGCTCTGGTCCCTAAGGAAACATCAATTTTAACTATGATACAAAATTAAACTCATCCCAATTATCACTAGCCATTATTTTGAACCAGACCAAATACACCATTTGTTATACCACATTATTTCATCCACAATGAGCATAATTTAAATCATCTTATATTATATTCACAAAAAATAACTCATTGGTATTTTTTACTTAAGGATTCATGAATAAGTAATTTTTGAATATACTAAATAATTAATTATTGATGTTTTAATTAATTGGATATTCTTTCCTAAAACATTTTTCACATAACTATTATTTACATTAATTATTTTCCAAAACAAATTCACCCATTTTTTAAAAAATTTTACTCCCAAGCATTTATACAAAGTTATAGGTATACCGAATTACAATGTGTGATTCATGAACATACACTCTATTTACACCCTGATACAACTGTAAAAAAATAAATAACAACCTCACACCAAAACATCATACTTGAATGAAAACATTAATCCTAATAGTTAAAATAAAAAATAATAATCACATTGCTAGTAACATTGACATTCCTTACACGTCGATTTTCTACATCCAAGGATAAGGATCATCCCATGTTTTGAAAATATTCAATCCAAACTACCACACCAAATAGTAATTTAAATAAAATACTATCATGTGTTACCATTTTATAATGCCTCGTCCTGAGTAATAGCCAACCGATCTAAACTAAGGAACTATGAAAAATCAGGTGAACCTCATTGTCTGATAGTGTTATCCAAAAAATTTTGATTGTCTATAACCAATGCGTAGATACTATACACTTGGAACTATCACATATACAAAAAAAATTAATAACAGAATCATCATATAAACCAAATGAGTAAAAATAAAGCTTTACAACAAAAGGCATCCAATCAATGAAAACAAATATCAACATGCTATAACATAAATAAAACTCATACTCATCACACATACATACATCAGACATATCACCCATTAGCCTATCAGTATAAAAATAAGTTGAAAAAAATATTAGGGGAGACTCGACTATAAACACCTGGGTGCCTAATTTGACTATAACCTAGATCTCATCTAGCCATAAATCAATTACTCTGTCTCATATAGTGGATAAAATATCACATATCAACATTATCCATCCTAAATAACCTCTTCATCCACATTCATCAAGCCAAACTACAGGTACATAACCCTCAAAAATATTTTGGTACCTTAGGCTATACACAACACACAAGTTTGACCCCTACATAGTACCCTAAGATGACCCTACCCACTAGGGACCTACTCAAGGTAGTTATATGTTGTGTGTTCAGCCCCAATACCACCACCAATAGGCTAGGGGATGGTTACTGGAATCAAGAAGGGATATCATACAATATGAGAGTATTTAGCCTATATGAACCAGAAATAGACAAATATATCCAATTTAGAAAATAACCAATAATACCAAAAATATATATAAATTAATGTATATACAATATATGATACATGCATCAAACATAACATAAAATCATAATTTCACATATGAATATACCCAAGGAATTGAAAATTTTATAAGCCTTTAAATTTTATAGGTATAAGACACTTGAAAGATCTTTTTCATTATGCCTACTCCTATATTGATCTCTAGATATAGTGGTAACTGTCACCATCACAAACCACCATACTCCACCATGATTCATTATGTGTTAGAATTGAATAATACTCACTAGATCTTTATCCAGCAAGACCATCTCCAAAATGCATGTTGTATGCACGCACCCAATATGTGTGGGCACAAAGCCTTTGTATGAGGAAGTATAAACATACTAAGTATGACACCCTTAAACCATAAAGGGAATGAAAATAAACAGCTGAGATCAAACTCAGATACAAGTAAGTAACTAAAGGAACGAAATAAGGGATCCAGAAATAGACAATTACTAGAAGTTATCAAGTTGAAAATAACTTCCAACCATATCATCTCTAATCCTCATAGTTCATAACAAACATGCAACTAGAGATTAATAGAGAGCTAAAAAGTCTAAAAATATTGTATTTTATTTTCTATATGTATTTCACATCTAAAAGGAAACCAAGGTATTCTTGAGGATTCATAAGTCTCAAAGAAACCAATATTATCTTCCTTCCTTCCACACCTTCACTATAAACTATAAGGGAAACCCTCTCCATACTGTGGTATGTGAATTAGTTAAGAGAGTACCCTAAATTACCATCCAATGACACCATATCATTATTTTATAAACCCATAGAAGAACCCATACATTTTCAAGTATATATTGGAGTCAAGGGAGTACTAAACCCTTCTACTATAACCACTCAAGCTATGAGGAAAACCCACTTCACCACACATAAACTATAATGGAAGACGTATGATTCATTGAGTGGTACCCATCAAATGAGAGTATCACACAAAAAACGAGAGTAGTATAAAATAAAGGAGAGTGGTTTTAACTCTATTAGAAATATAGGGGACCCATTCCTTTTTGAGGAGGACATGGAAGATGGGGGTGGTGGTGTACCTAACCACTGATGAACACTCAAATTACCATGCCCAAGAGTCATCATCAGCCTTATAGAACATCATATTTAAACTAAATATGTCACCTTAAAATTTATTTATATGGCCAAAAGGCCACTCCATCATGATCTATATGAAAAAAACTCAGGATATTCTATTTATTTTCCTAAAACTATAATATGGTAAAATTTCCATGAAAACACCCCAACACAGGTGAAATAAAGAAACATGGAGCCCCCCAGACACCCCATGTGGCATGATGGGAGGGTGAGGGAGTGCCCCTCCAAGGGATTTACAATCCAATCATGGGTAATTTCATGTAAATTTGGTTCTCACATGCACCATATCCTTGGTTTGGGTTGGGAGATCCTAATTCATCTCTGGCTCCAATCTGCTCGGTCAGGCTTACATGCTTGGGCTAGTGAACTTAGTCTGTGCACACCTAGGATGACCTAGTTATATTAGTATATTCCACTTCAAATTAGTTCCACATGGACCCACCTGTTATGTCTCTGATAGGATTTCATATGATCCTAGTTAATAACATAGATGTGTATAGTTACGTGACCATCCACTTCCCTCATTCATCACTCTATAGCCACATAGAAACCTCTCCCTCTACTTGACATGCCTCTTACAAAATCGATATCTAATGTGACCCGACTTCATTATAGTAATGGGTTAATTTTATGGCTTTACACCACCCTACTATGTCGAGTCACCCTACTATGTTGACTCACTCTACCATGTCAAGTCACTCTACCTATATACATCAAATTGTGATGCCTCCTTACCTTCGCTCCACTTTCCTGAACACCAAGACATATGTGACCTACCTGCACTACCACTAACCTCCTTTTTTTCATGTGATGAAAGACATAGTGGGGTAGAGGAATATATATAGTGGGTGGTCAACCCTCAATACATTATGAGATGTGTCGCTGACCATGGTTGGTGGCTTCGAATCACGCCAATTGAGGAACAAGATACAAGGGCTAGAAAAAGGGGATGCTAGCCCCTCATTCATCAATCCATCATCAAAATGACATAAAAAATGAACGAAAATTCTGGACAATTCTTCAATACTAAATATTAGTGTCATAGTGAACATAAATAAAGAATGGGGTTCACAGATTTAATCTGACTAAAAATTGACACGAAGAATAAAGAAAAGTATAATTGACAAGGACATACCTTTTAATTTTGGTAAATAACTATAAAATAATGTGTTGGATTCAGAATCCATTTTCAATCTTTTTTTTAATGTGTTTATCAAATGATTTGGTCTCCCCCAACCCCCCACTAATGTTCTCTAGGTTTTTATTTTGGTATCTCTCCATTTGGTTTTTAATTATAGAGGATTAAAATGATGTGGAATAAAGTTTCGAGTGTAATAAACCTATTAATTAATTAATTAATTACATTAATTTTAATCATTTATTGCACCAATGGATGTCTGATCCTAGGGATTATAAGGTAAATTATTTATATACAACTCCTAGGGTGAAACCCCTATTCTTGATGCAACTATAGTGTCAGTTTCCGCATTAAAAACTCTATTATAAAGAAAAATAAAATAATTCACCGACTCTTGGATAGAAGAAAAATAATGTTTTATTTTTAATATATTATTTTTTAGAGTTTGAAACACATAAAAGTTTAGGTTTTATCAATAATCCATCTCAAAAATACTATTCAAAATATTTTTTAGGTTTGGATCAATAATTAATTTTATTATATCCTACCCACATTTAATCCTTTTCATACCTAAAAAGATAAATATATTGAGTTCATAACTGGATGATCCCAAATAATATTTTGAAGAAAAAAGCCCTTATTTTCACCCATTTCCATCATCTTTGGAATTATGGTCTCCCAAAAACATGGTACACAACCACCCAAGAAGCGAAAATATTCTCTCATGGCCCTAGCTGTTATCTTAAACTCATCTCAATGTGGTACACTAAAAAGAATATTATATTTATCAATGTGTAATTTTTTGAAATTCATACTCAATGTGTTTTTATCCATGCTGGATGAAAAGAAATCAATAAACCCCAACATCTCTGTCAAAATAGTTTGTTTTAAATTATACTTATATTGG
This sequence comes from Viscum album, assembly GCA_963277665.1. Lineage (NCBI taxonomy): Eukaryota > Viridiplantae > Streptophyta > Magnoliopsida > Santalales > Viscaceae > Viscum > Viscum album. The sequence goes on along the minus strand of OY728147.1, from coordinate 175,364,502 downwards.
TATTTCTCTTATATTAACCCTTAAATACAATCCTTAATGGTTTTAATATGAGAAAAAAACATCTATGATGCACTCCACCAATGAAACACTCTAAAATATTTCACACGAATTGTAGAAGTGTCTCATATAGACCCATTTCAGTTTCTCTATCATCTCTTTCCCGCAAGGTACATGCACCAATGTTTCTTACCCATGAAAAAAAGGTAACATGTACCTTACTCCTAATATTCTTCATAAACATCTATGAGAACCATACATATACATCTTGATTTATTATAGGGTTTTATACATTGTCATAGAAATCCTGATTTCATTTTCATTTCTCTTTCATGAAATCTAGTTAGGAGCATATCAGAAGCAACAAAACCCTCAAAAAATTGTTCAACTCCAAACCACTTCCCATTGAGTGTCCAATCAACCAAAATCCAAAACATTGGTCCTAATGATATAGACGAAACATCTTTATCAGCTCTAAACTCTTGGATAACTCCCACCAAACTAGAGTAATCAACATGAACAACCTTCCAATAAAACCTTTTCCTCCACCACATAGAAAGAGTTTCTATGTGATGGGAAATACAATAAAGGATTTCTAGACAAACCACACTATGGATAGTGCTCTACAGGGGTGGCATCCACTACGGATGTATATCCCAATATTTAATACCAACACCAATAGAATACCACTATCCCCCTAAGGAAGTGGTTGAGGTGATCCCCAGAAATAAGAAAATTGTTCCATTCCATCAACTAAGGACACCTAGTCACACACTACCAAAAATAAAACGACACTACTCTGGGCCACTCTAATACATGGGAAAGGGTATGGGACCACCACCCTAGATTAGAGGTGAGAGAAGTTTAACTATCTATAAAATATTCAACTAACTATAATTTAGTTTCTTATTAAAATACTCTATTTTCTAGACATAGTTTCCTCAATTAGATGTTTCAAAAACCACAAAACCCTAATTTTTTTATTCATTGTGATTTCATATCAACAAAGACTAATGATGCTCTATGAATCTTAATCTAACACTATGGGATTTTACAACAATACTAGTTAAAACATGATAAGACTATGAAAATTACTCAAATTAGAAATAAAATATTCAAAGAACAAATATCATGACGAATTTGGTGCATAATTTCACTTATCTACTCTATAACACCATCTATAGAATGTAAGGTGATGGATATGTCAATCTCCCATCAATGAAAAAACATGGGTCACCCTTTGGAAGCATTCATGGATTCATATTCACTCATAATAAGTGAATCCTTATCAAAATAAATAGTGTATAATTATATGTATTCCATTTTGTGGGTATCTAACTAAAACATTAGGAATTTGTGTTTTACTCACTATAATCAAGGGGATACCACTCAGCATTGTGGGGGATAGAGCTCACCAAAATTTCTTAACTACCAATCATCACATATTAATAGCATTGGTAACTAATCCATATTAAGGTAGGTACCACTGGATCTCATCTCTTTCAGGAAATATTCTCATGAAATACCACTTTCTCCACTAAGGATAAACTAACATTACCAGATAGGTTCATAGAAATACGGTCTCCAGTAGTAGAAATGCTCTACTTGGAAAGGGTTTTTATAAGATATCCCTCAGAATCTAGAACTCTAAAACATACAATGTATGAATAATTACTCCTTCCTATGCCACCTAGTATGAGGTTCTATGAATATATGACACAAATCAAACTCTGAAATTCTCTTTTTATGGTTTTTTATATATATCCATCACATATATCTTCCCACAACTCTGATTTTCAATAGTTTAGTATTTATAGGATCGAACTGAAGGTGATAATAATGGTAGAGTATACTAACATCATCATTATACATCAAAATCTAAACCATCCACTCTAAAACAAACCTATCCCTATTAGGCCACTTACACATTAAAATATTTGACATCAACACTATCTTTATTGAGAACATTGATCCACTACATCACTATGATTAACTTCAGTATAAATAGTATTCTACTTTTAAATCTTGAGTGTATTCCTAATATGAATCTTCAATATAATAATTCTCTCTTGGTAGTCTTAAGTGAAGGATGAATTTCCTAAAAACCCACATAGAGATTATTAAATCATCCTCTAAGTTATTTTCCCAAACCACTGAGGTAAAAAATTTCATCTTAAAGTATGTAAAAATAATAACTCATGAGGTTTATGGGCCTAAAAACATTTTATACCCAATCATGATTCCCTACATAGGGTCCAACAACCTCAGATATACCCACATACCGGAAAAGGGATCATCCTCCAACCATGGTAGAGAAATCCTATCACAATTTCTAGAAGAAATCATTCACTAATGTATCACTATTCAATTTTAGGGGCAAAAATCAAGAATTGTTATCTAGCCAGCAATAGTTTGGACTATTTTTGAATGATACACTCTAAATATAGTTTAACATCAGTCTCCCAAGTGTCATGTTCTTCTCTCAAACCCATGAGGCTTATATCGATGAGACACAAACATCATTTCCACCCTACAGGTACTCTCATCCAACTCAGTGGTAACTATAATCCACTCTATAAGATAATATTTCACTAAGAAGAAAGGGATATAAAATTCCTTAGATCGTAGGGAAAGAATATCTCTCAACTGAGTCTTATAAAACAATTCCTCGTAACTCATTAATAATCATTGAGAGGCCCGACTATAGGTTTGGGATCATCACAAACCTTCCTCTACACACAATTTGGATATCAATGGGTAACACAAAAAAAATTATAAGATTAACCCTCAAGGTTTAGACTAAAAATGGATGATTTAGAAAAAAAATGGATCTGAAAGATCATAATTGACCACTATATAACTCATGTACCAAATTTCATGTATCCTTCAATACTATTTTAAAGTTATGGTTTGGATAATGGGTTATCAGAGTCAGAATGAAATTTTATTTCAACCACAACTCCTATACTGGTCTCCCTAGTTTGATAATCAAACCCAAGACCCCCATAACTTCTTTTCCATAAATTTATAAACCAACCCTCACATAACTATCACCCCCAACTATATCTCTATGACTTGACCACTAAGACATGAACCAACCAAATTATATTCTTTATAGTAAATAAATAATCTGATCATTCCATTCTAAGACCACCACTAATAAGATATAGGTTGGTGACTAACACTATGTAGTCATGTCATATAACATGGGAGGCCTTTACCTATATCAACCAAGAATAGACACTTATCATGAATGTAAAAAAATAACTAATAACACTACAAATTTATTTAAATGAAAAAATTAACTATATATAATATTAAAAAAAATATAAAATAAAATCACAAATCCACATAGAAAAATAACCAAGGAACTATACATTTTCCAGACTCTAAATCTGATTGGCACGGGACACTAGAAAGTGCATCCTCACAATGTGAACTCTTGGACCGATATATTGATACAATGGTCCCCACGACTATCATAAACAACCATGATACTCTATGCATCCTAAATGATCACATTGTGTTAGTTCTAAACAAGTCACATTGGATCCATGTTAACCAAGACCATCTCTAGACTATGATTTGTCTGCATATGCAGAACACATGTGGACAGAAATCTCTTGTATAGGTGAGAATAAATATACTCAATAGGATACCTCAATATCACAATGGAAAGATAAGAAACAAGAGAAATAGAACTATATTATAGGGAAGTAATCAATTGGAATACAATAAGGTATCATGATAGGATCAACCACTAGAAGTCACTAGGGTACAACAAAGTCCTAGAAATCTTACCTCTAATTCTTAAAATCCATACCTCATGTGAAACTAGGGATGCAGAAAGAACCAAAAACCCATAAATTCTAAATTTTATAGGTTAATTTTATGTAAAATATCAAAGAAAACCAAGGGGAACTAGAGAAGTAACAAGTCTCAAATAATTCAATATGCTCATCCATACTTCCATGCAACCACTAGAAACTATAAGGGGAACCTGCTCCTCGGTGAGGTATATGCATTATTAAAGGGTGCACCACACCTAACCATATACTGATACCATCTCCCCAATTTATAAACTTAAAGGGTAACCCATACCCTGACTAAGTATAGATATTTATTAAGGGATTACTGATCCCTACTACCATAACAACCCTGGATATGGGAAAAACCCACATCACCTGACAGAATCTATAATAGATGACTCACACCAAATTGGGTAGAAACAATTTATGAAATAATCACATTGTATATGGTATTAGAAAATAATTTATAAGATTTCATATAACTCCATTATTAATAATGGGGTACATGTGCCTTGCTGAGAAGCACATAGTAGATGGGGGTACCATACCCCCTGTGAATGCTCTGTTTACCAAGGTCAATCCCCCTTACCATTCCTATAGAGGTAAATATTAAAAAAAATTATCTCTTATTGTAAGTGTGCATTGATGAAAAAAAACCATTTAATCATGATATATCAGAAAAAATACATATCATAGGCTATTCATTTTCTCAAAACCAATACACAGTAAAATTTCTATGAAAAACATACCACATGGGAAATTGTGGGCCACATAGAAGACCTAGTAATTCCATGTGGACTGATTATAGAGGGGGGTCAATGGAAATCAACGAGTGGGGAGTCATGTGGAACATAACACCCATGCACGCCCACTCCTTGGGTCAGGTTTGGCGAACCCTACCCAATGTTGGGCCGGCATGGCCTGCCGAGTCTATACGCTAGGTCTATTATGCTTAAATTTTCTACTCCTAGGATATCCTAACTATCCAAGACCATGTTCGACTCAGCCTGATGGGTTTGTGAATTCTCAGCCAAATAATGGGATAATCCCATTGTCTTGTAGAAGACCCACCTATTATGTCGTAGGAGGGCCACCATCTGATCCATGGGGATTAAAAGGTTGTGGGTGGTGACTTAGCCACTACTACTCTATAAAATGACACTATAACCACACCATTTCCTCTATAACATCCCAAGAATCCATATTCACAACCTAAAAATAAAATAGTTGGCCTACACCATAATAATAGGGTTTCCACTCAGCTTCTCACAACCCAGATTCATCAAGTCACCCCACCATGATGCCTCTCCACCCTCACTCTTCCCACCATACAAACCAGGACACACATGAACTACCCATGATATAATATAACTCTTTCTATTTTCATGATATTAGAGAGATAGGGGAAGAGGGATAGTTACCCTTGGCCCTTCGGCCACTGTAGGATGTACCATTGGCTATGGCCGCTGGCTATCAATCACGCCATGAGAGGTGTGGGATTTGGGGGTTAATAAAAATGGGTGGAAACGCCCTCCTCCATATAAAAAACGTAAAAACTCTTAAAAAACCTGAATAAAAAATAGGGACAATTATTCTACCCTAAATATTCAAACCATAGGGATTGAAAATAAAGAATAGAGTTCAATGATAAAATCTAAATAAAAATTTCCATGAAGAACGAATAAAAAAAGTGATAAGGAACTACCTCTTAATTGGGATTGATTGCACCTCAAGAACATGTTCTTTTCTAGCACCATTTTTTATCCTCCTCAGTGAATGAGTTCTTTGAACCCTCCACTCTCCCCCAATCCCTCTCTCAGGTTCTAGGGTTTTTTTGGTGTCACTCTCAAGGTTTTAGAGTTAAGGATGATTAAAATGATAGGTATTATAGTTTATAATGATTAAACCCAATTAATTAATTAATTTAATTAAATAATTCCACTAATGTAAATCCAATCCCAATGAACCTGATAAAAATAAAAGATTATTCCTATTTTATGAAAAAACCCATATTTTGTATGTTACCATGCCTTTAATTTCCTTATCTAATGCTCTGTTCTACTGAATAATCCAATAATTCACCAAAATTCATAAACATACTAAAACTAAATATGTTATTTTTAATATATTATTTGTAAGACTCTGTGATGCTCAAAATTTTATGTTGGATTAATGACTAAAAAATATTTTTCAGAATATTTTAAAGCTTTAGATCACAAAAAATTGGATCGCTACATACCCAGACACTCCAAATCTTTCTGATCATCTCAAGAAATTCCTTACACCATAAGGGAGATAAATGTATATACTACCATATTTACCCAATGAAACCCCAATTTGAAAACTACCAAGGCATGGAAATGCCTCACATTTCTCTAACAATGGAGTGAAAACCAAGAAAAACTCATGTATGTTCTACTCATAAACATCACTATTTTCACACTATGAAAGTTTGAAAAGGCTCCCTACTAGAGGTAAATATTACTTAAAATATCTCATCTCACTCTCAATGGTTCTATATGTTCAAGAGTTCCCAATCCATCAATTTATCATCACCATAGGTCCCAATTCATAACAAAATTAGGAGGCCACACCCTTGGGTTGACCCAAGTAAAACATTCAATAAGAAACACTAAGCCTAGATGGTTAAATAGAGATCAATATACTCATTACCCTCAAAATATTCATTTTATATAGTACTATACTGCCTATTTTTATAATAAAGACCCATTACAAAAATTCCCAAGGTAACAACCTAACTAAAAACCCTCAATGGGCTTATTAACATAACTATCCTCAGAGCCCCATAGCGATGAATTCATCAACCACTCATCAAATTTATTGACAACACATGATAAAAAAAATTATATAATAATTTTCTACCTAGTACCTCTATGAATCCCCAAAACAACTACTTGTATTCACTTTACCAAAACCAAACCCCTAGCATGCACACAAAAAAACATGAAAACACACCTATGTTTAAGTATTAAATATATAACCAACCTGGATAACAGAGTTAATATCCCTAAACAACGCATGCCTGAATTAATTCAACCCCATGACAATAATAACAAATATCATAGTTTCTTATCTCTCACAATAAGTATCCATTCAATAATAATAAACATATATAATTAGTTATCAAATTTAATTCAATGAGATATATTCACTAAAAACTCACTAAGAATCTCCCTTTTACCGAAACTAAAACCAAACGTGTATAGAATATTCATTCTCAATATTCCAAAAATGGTGTTCAAACCACTAAAACAATACCTATGAGCTACCTATGTTTTCTTAGAAAAATATATATCTGAATAAAATTAGATAATTACCAAAATTTATAGTTAAATTTTGAGTGAACCAAACCAATTTCTAGAGGACATAAGCCAGGATGTGGCTTGGTTTGATCAACGATGATCCCAAAACAAATGGCATAATAAAACATTAAACTTTGAAATTTTCTCTAATTAATCCCTTTTATAAAACATGGAATTGAAGAAAACCATGTCATTATCAAAAACCATGAACATTTTTCTCTAATCTTTGGGATAAAAATAAAATAAAAAATTATCATAATAATACTATTTCTAACCATTTCCATAAACATTGATTGTTTTTTCCACCATTTAATCATAATGTTTCCTTGAAATATTTCACCAATCCATGAAATTAATAATGGAAACATCTCCTACACCACATCATGTTTTACAAATCCTGAAATTTTTTAAGATCCAAAATGACCAGCCTCAATTCCAATGCTTCCCTTTCAGAACCATGACCACTCCACTATGAGGTGTTATAAAATCTTGATAAATATATAAAACCCTTATATGGTGGCGGATTACCCATGACTTTTTATTCACCTAAGATAAAAAAATTACCTCTTCATCTACATTCCTCCTCCAAAATCACTCCTACTGCCTCTAACACACTTTAAAACACAAAATAAGGAAATAATAAAATCCATGCCTCAACATGAACACATAAAAATGGTGTTCAAATGACCATAGTCATAGACATTAGGAATTGATAGATCATCATGAGTTTAATAATTATTTGTCTAAAAAAAGCGATAATATAAAATACCATCTCCCTTTGAAGTATAAAAATGAGAAAGGGGGCACCTAAATATATATATGGAAGATCATCACTCCACCAAGGGTAGTGTTAGTGAAATAAGAATCATAAATATAATAGTAATATGGGGTACCTTTGGATTATGTTCATAATACAAAATATAGGGATACATTAATTCATGGAGTATTGAATCATCACTCATGGACAAAAAACTTGTCTCCTAGTGTTTGGGGATCACATATCAACTCATAACTAAAGGTTTATTTAGAATAAAAATTATATAGGATCACCTCTATGTATTATTAGTTCTATCAACTTTATAACCCATCAATAATAGATTGAAAAATAAAAAACAATTCCATAAGTTTCACCTCTTAAGGATACCAGTTTTTCCAATAGGATGATACTTCAAATTTGTTTATTTTATAATTCATTATCTGAACATGATCATTAAGAAAATCATTTTATATTTTCCTCACAATAAAATGTTACACTCTATTCACACTACCCACAAATAGTGATGAATATAATAATCACCCCATCAAATTATCTAATAAAACAACATTTTCAATAAAGAAATATCTCAAAAACATTTTCCAATTCATATAACTCTTTAGAATATCATTATAGTATATAATCATTGAAAACTACACATAATTTTTTTCCTACGAAATAATCAATTTTAATGGAATATCATAAACATATCCTAGTTCATGGGTCCCACAGAATGATACTCATGACTATCATTATATTTATCCGTCTTTAGACCACCCTCATACATGTGTGGTCCTAAAATATTATTTTAACCAAATAACATATTTACGATACAAAATTACCCACATGTATATGCTTTTATATTATACTCCAAAAAGAAAACACAAAAGTACTCTTATAATTCACTTAGTTCATGTTATCCTTGATGGAGTGCCCAAAAAATATAATTTTAAAAATAACCTTTATATAAACTCATAATGCTTAAATACTTTCATCATCATGATCTATAAGAAACTTTGATTGAGATTTCACTCATGGTTCTCAAACTGATATTATGAGTTTCTGGACTTTAAAAATAATGTCCATGAATAGAAGGGGTCCATGAGGTAGGATCAATGTCATACATATATAACTAAAGTGGATAGAGGTGTTGGCCATCACATAGAACCCACATTATCATGTGTGAAGAAACCACCTTTCAAAATTTGTTCCTTTTCATACATTCCCACACTATTAGATAATATATAAGTATAGTAACTATAAATACATAAAACCTAGTTTTAAACAATAGGGTGTGTGTTCTCTCTCCAATCACTATATTTTTGGTTTTTCATTCCATCCCTTAAAAATTCAATAATCCTATTAGATATATAATTGTTTCATAATATCGTACCAATTTACCAATTCAACTATGAATCATGGTATTCATCTTATACTGACCCAAGACTTATTCATTTGACATTTGGTCATCCTTGAAGAGATTAAAGATGGAAGGGTGGTTCCATTGGTATTTTTGTTCTAGTTTTAGGTTTTATTTTTCATTTTTGGATTTAGATATAATATTTGATGTTTTAGGATGATATTTTGGGTGTTTTTGGACGTGGTTTAAGGAATTGGGGTTAGTTTATATAAATTGGAATGGTTTGGGGTGGTGAAACCTATAGTTATAATACTACATGTGGAAATTAATACCTGGTGGGTTTGTATTTGGTTTCCAATTTGAAGAGTAGAGATCATGGGAACTTAGGGTGACCCCCAATACCAATTAGTCATAGAATGTGTACCCAATGTCCTAGACCTATTCAATTACTGCATCTTTATAAACTAATTTGTGGTATCTTTTGAAGCCACTTCCTTTTTACATTTTGATTATCTTCTTATACTCTTCTCCTTCCCCCTTAATGTCTTCTTCTTTCATGATGATCTGGGGTTGATCTAAAGGAGTTATTTAATGATAGAATACAAGTGGAGCCCATTTATTTTTTCTTCTTTATCCTCATATTATCCTTCCTATTAATCCTCTAATGTAATAAGATTTTTTGGTTATAAAGTTCATCAAATTAATGATAAAATGAATCCTAATGCCTTTTTTCCTCTTTTTTAGGTTAGGTTACACCTTAGTTGATGATTTTTAAGAATTTTTTTTCTATTTTGAAGCCAATCCTTATAAAACAATTTTTATGGGTTTTCTTGATTTATGGATTTTATTTAGTACTTATAAGTCCAATTAAATTGGTTGTTTTTAATAATTTTTTTAATGATAATTATTATGATATTCTATATATGGTTTTGTTAGAATTTTATTGGTTTATCAATATATAAATTATATTTTCATGAGTAATTTATTATATATATTCATAGAAACTATTTTTATTTTTCTTAGGTTTTGACAGTGGTCAATAGAACTGTTCAAGATCATCATTAATATTAGTAGGTGGCCTTGACCCTCTAACTGGCTCTTATGATATTACTATAACTTGAATAAGATCTATAATTATTTATAGTATTAATATAAATTAAATAATATTTTTTTAAATATGAATAAATAGATTTTAATGATATTTTTGTATAACTATTGAAATATTATTAATGTTACATGTGATTCCTTATCGTGATACTAGTTTCTTATTACTTATCCTATGAAGTTAGTCACACTGTTTGTATTTTTTAAATGCCTCATGTGTATTCAACTTGGATAACATAATTCTCCATATACATTGGGTTTTGTAACCCATGTTTCTATTATTTAACAAATATCAATCATGATAAAATATTTTTCAATTTCTTTAAAATTAACATTGGGAGAGTATGGGCCGATCATGTATGTTTTCTATGTTAACTCTCCTTGAAGAATACTTGTATGCTAGGAGCTTACTCTTAGACAAAACCCTATTGGTCTTTTATAATATGGATGTACTAATTTTCCATTTAATATTGATTATATTCTACCATATAATTAACCTCACCTCATTTAAACTTGAACACACTATATGTCAATGAACCAAACATAGCCTATGGTTAAGATATTACTTCAATGGTGATATGGTGTTTGGGTTTTCATAGTGGGAAGAAGTGATTTAATATAAAACCTGTAGGTTTTAATATTCATTAAATATTGACACATAAAACTACTATTGTATTTATAAAGGCTTAAAGTGTGTAAATGTTATGTAAAACGATGTTTTAGAAATGGTTACCATTGTAGACACTCTCTTAACTAAATCCTTATCTTATTTTATTTCTCCCTAATTCTAAATATTATACCAAAATATGTTTTTATAAAGAAATTACTATTCACTCTTTAAAAACCATTGTTTTATAAGTATATCTAAGTCATACGTTTATTAATTAAATGTGAAATGGGGGTATATATTTTTGATAACTATTGATTAATAATTACTCTTATTATTAAGAGTACTACCATGGGAATTACCTAAGTAGTGCTCCAACCATCCTATCCATACCATACCATAGTATACAATGCATAATTTCTTTGTTACATTACTTCATGGTTCCAAGTATTGGTTGAGAATTGGGTGAGTTATACCCTTTTATTCACTTGGAATAAGACCAATATGCTTGACTACTATAATGTTTTATTTTTTTCATGAGTATCTTGCAACATTTTCCATGCTTAAAATCTCTGTTTGTTTTTCATATGATTAAATCATATGATTTACTTGTGTGTTGATCATATTGAAACTTAATTATATTTAGAATATTACAACCATATTACATCAAACATTTTATTTCTTTATGGTAGAGAACATGACTACAAACATCGTATAACAAGCTTTTTGTTCAATTTGATATAAATAATTTGTATTATTTATTTGTATAATATGGATATTATCGTGACCATGAACTTGTTTACTTCTTGGATATATTGGAGTTTTAGATTCCTTTGGTAGGTAATCCAACTAGTGGAGTATAGGTTAAACTTATTGGATGTGTTGTTATACCCTGACTGAGTATACAAGTTAATGGTGTGGGATGGGTTCATAGTTCTCTAACTCATTGTACTTATTCCACTATTCCCTAGGATATTTTTCAAGATTTTCGTAACTTTTTATGCCAAATTACCTTCACCCAAGGATGCATCACTATGATCCCGACTTCATTTAACATATCTACCCATATATATGGGTGTATATATGTACATGTGTGAGTTATTCATAGGTGCTGGCATTTCTCCCCAGAGAAGGAAACACCAATTTGTCATCCCATATCAATGTTAGTCTTGAAGTAGGTAATTAATGTATAAAACCTATCAGTATAGTGGTTAATTGTTATTAGATATTATATATTTATGAATCAATATTTATCGATCTATTTATATATTATAATTTATGTTTTCAAAAAAACATATATGTTTATAAATGTGTAGACATATTCTAACATACACCCATTTACTCGTTTCTATTTTGAGACACCATTATTGGTTTCCTACTGATTATTTTATCCTCACACCCTACATGGAAACCATGATAATAAGGGAACCTATATTTTGATACATTTAAGGTACATATTAGTACTATAGAATCTGTTAAGTTATAATGGTTTATCACTCATTTTTTTAATGGAATCATGATCATCTTACCACTTCAAATTAAATTCTTTTTGTGGTGGTCAGATATGACATTTGGTACTCACCTTTTTGACTAGTTTATCCCTTCTCCTAGGCCCTATGTGAATATAATATATTTAAAGTATGTTTTTATCATTATTCCAAGAATATAGATTAGTTTTTTATACATCAATTTAGAGAGACATTTGGACTATTTAAATTATTATTGATTACCTAGTGGATTATTTGGTTTTTTATATGAGGTTATTAAACTAGTAAAAATTAATTGTTTTTAACTCTACTTAATACTATTCTAGTGATGATAAGAAGTCGATACATAGGTAAGGAATCATAGTTTGTGATTTAAGTGTGTGACCAATAATATAAAAACAATTAACATAAAATAACACAAAAGAAGATGATGGAATTGAGGATAGTGGTGAAGAAGTGATGATAATGATGTTTTTTTGGATGTTAGTGTGAGTGTGAGAATATAGAGAGAGAAACATAGTAGCTCAAAGAACACAACTGGTGAGATAGATCATTTGATGAAGTTGGGGGATTCAAATGGCTGATTTTTATCCAGATTTTCCATTGTACATGCATTTGATTTAAAACACATGGAAATAATTTTAATTGGATAACCTAATTTTTTTTTGGTTTAACCTATCAATAAATATCTTCTATAGATTATCTATTGCAAAAGTCTCCCAATCACTAATTAGAACAAATCAATTTTAACTGAGTTCAAATTTTTAGTTAAACTTAGTGTGGGACTCTCTCTTAATCTTGATTTACTTTTTAATAAAATCCTATGATTGGGTCAATTTAACTTTAGGAATGACTAAGATCAGTTTTCAATAATACTATGTTTTAGAAAAAAATGTCCAAAGAGAAAAATAGAGAATAATCCATTTAAGAAAATTCATGAACAATGTAAAAAAGATCAACATGCAAAACCTATTCCCCCCAAACAATTAGATAAAAATAATGGTTGTACTAAACATATTCAAAGAATTTGGAATATAATAATCCATGAAGAAATAAATGAAGAAACAATGGGATTTATATAGGATCATATTCTCTCTCTTATAGCTCTTTCTTAATTACCAATGGTTCACAACATATCAGTTTTATAATTTTGCTATCAGTTCTGTTTGTTGTGCATTTGTTGTGATGATGGGTATGTCCAAAATTTATGGTTTTTTTCTTATATTAATATTACATTTTTATGCCAATATTTTCCTCAATCTCATGGTCGCTGATCTGAATGAAACTCCCTATCTTACATATTGAATGGTTTCCATTGTACATCATACTCACCTAGTAAAAGAAGCTAAACTACCTCTAATAGGATATTCATCTCCTCAAATCTTCCTACCATGCAGTGGACATGATCCCAATCTTGGATGCTCTCTATAAGGATAGATCAAATGTCATGATCACTAGTTCAGGTTACTCATACCTTCTATATTTTATTAAATTCCCATGATCATGCACTCCTCTCACAATTAAATTATGTGTATGTCTTTAATATATATAAGAGTATAATTGTCCATGTGCACCAGAGGTACCCTAAAAGTCTTCAAGAATGTTCTCTAGGTGAGAGGATCCACTATTGAGATAGTCATTTCACCGATGTGGCTAGTTTACTCCACATATCTATTTTCCATCACAAAGTCATCAAAAAAATATAGCTAATTCTCTTTACATAGCTATTTTCCAACATAGGCTAATTGATCAACGTAAACAGTTTCCCATGTAACTGAATCCAACATAACCATTTTCCCAAAACAACGATTTTCCGAAAAATAATCAGTTTTGGATGCACGTATCTATTTCTCACATATTGGATTTCTACATAGCCAAAACCTTCACATCAATGATTGGGCCCATTTATGTAATTATCAATATAGGTGATTTTCCATTTGGCAGATTTTTTGTTGTATCCACTCTAACCAAGTAACCATTGTAGTTCACATAGCATAATATAATAGAATAGACAAATATAAATATAAAATTATAACTCACATAGCTAATTGGATGACATTAATACATATTGAACTAGGAATGTCTGACTGTTGACATCGAATCATCGGGTTTCAGATTCATTGTCAGACTATGTCCTCTCAAAAGGATCTTCTTAGATCAGACCTAAAAAACATTCCATATTGATTTTTCTATTTAAACATCATTTTCATAATTTCATAAAAGGTTCTTAGAGAATAATTAGTGGATAAACATTATCCATCATCAGGCTATGTGGTCTCTTTAGTGGATCAGCTCAAATTGTAGAAGACTTGAACACAAAATATGGTGTATTTTGGGTTTTAGTTCACATAAAATGGATAATCTGAGTTCAAAAAAGGATTCAGAGGCTTATCCATCCGTAGAAACAGTTGGTACCACACAATAAACCACAATAGTAGTGTGGAGTTCATTCTGGTGATCGTTAGTAAGAATAGAGTGATTCTTCTTTTAGTTCCATTTTTCTTATAAATAAGAGTTTCTATAACTCCTTAATTTTTGGGCAAGATAAAAAAACATAGATTTAATGTTGATAAAACTATCAATCATTCAAAGATAGTAGTTAAAAATTGAAATAGACATAACAAAGAATTGAAAAACACAAGCACATCTTAAAGACAAATAAATTCGGAATTGAAAATAATTAGAAAAAAATAGTTAATTTGTTAAAGATTTAACAACTATCCTATATAATCATAGTTAAACACCATAATTTCATCAAATAACTAAAAATGTGATGTATAAAAAAGTAATGAAATAATATCCACATCAAAATCCCCCACACATAATTTTTTTTCTATCCTCAATCAACAATATAATTTTTTTCTTTTTAAAACAGAAAACAAGAAATTATATATTAATCTCAAAATGAATTATATCATGAAATTTATTTATAGAGTAAAAAATTAGAGGTAAGTAGTTGTTTTCAAAGAATTAACATATGAGGTCCTCCCTAAGTTAAAATACACACTAAGAATTTAAAGGAACACAAATAATTAATTATTTAAGATATCATTCCTCATATATGTAGTCACTTAATTTCATACTTCAATTAAAATTTTATTTCTCATTCTAGAAGTTATAATAGGTTCTATTTAAAATGAAAATGATGTTAGTAGGAGGTACCTTTTATTTTCACTTTCTCTTAGTTTCACAAAATTAATGTTCATTTAACTCACTTCTTTGAAGAAAATCAAATTATTTTTATGTATGTTGGTTATTCCCCTCTTAATAAAGATTCAAAATTCACTTTCCTTAAAGAAATTATTTTTTAAAAAGATTATTATTTTTTATTTTCCTAGAAAATGGTTTGTGCAAAGCACTGTGCAATGAAATTATTGAGTTTTAATTTTATTTATTTAACAGGAATACACCTAATGCCATTGCCTTAGAGACTCACCATGGGATCCCATTTTAGAATTTAAATCCTTATTAAAGAAAATTAGATTACTGTAATTTGAGTTGGCTACCTAAGGTGTTTTGTTCAAAAAGTATGTGTCTCCTATGTTCAAGTTAGAATTTCCAGTTTCCTTAGGTTATGATGATAATTCCAAAAAGATATATCATATCTGACTCTATTTCTTATTTCCTTAATTGAATATCCATAAAAACAGAATGTAACACCACTCAGCAATCATACACCCCCCAAAAATTTTCCAATCAAGGAAAAACTCAACAAATAGAATGTTATTATCGACATGGAAGAACCAAATTTAAATGAAAAGGGAATCTTAATAACCCTCTGTTTGTGAAAAAATTGGAAAATATTGACCATGTTTTTTAAAAAAATAAAGGGGATTTTGATGTGTATATAATTTAAATCATATCTTAACACAAATAAATACCCCCTCCCCCACACTTAAAACTCAATATTATCCATAATGTTTAATCCTAAGGTTGGAAAAAAATTTATTCAAAATAAATTTCTAATGCGGTGGTAATAATAATGTTGAATGGGGTTATAGGAAAGTTTAAAAATATTATTTCCACACATTAAACAAATTTCAAAACCAAAAAAACAATTTTTGAATTTACATGTTTTTTATTCTTATTCACTAATAAAAGAATTTTCAATTTTTATTAAATAGTATCATGATAAAAAAAATGTTCTATAGTATTGTTTAAATGAAAAATGATATTAAAGGGTGGAATTAGATTCCATAATAAATATTAACTTAATTTTTAATTCTCTATATTTAATCTATCTAATGCCCAATAAATAAATTAAGTACAAAATTTTCCCAAGATCAGGTGGTATACCCCCCACATTTAGTTCACAACAGAA
Organism: Viscum album; assembly: GCA_963277665.1. NCBI lineage: Eukaryota > Viridiplantae > Streptophyta > Magnoliopsida > Santalales > Viscaceae > Viscum > Viscum album. The sequence continues at coordinate 175,347,740 of OY728147.1, read as the reverse complement.
GGAAGTAATTTATAAGAATAGTATTGTAATAGAAAATCCCTAAATATAAGAGCTTTTATCATTTAAGTATATTCAAAAGTCCCTCCTCTGAATTCCATAGTGAATTCCTCTAGTTGGTACTTTCAAATTTCCTACAAGTTTAAGAAAATTCATATAAGAAAATAGAAAATAAAGTTCAATAAAAATTTCCACCACATATTTAGTTTAAGGATTTTTTATATAGATTTTATAGTGGGTTTCTACCTTTGGGCTTGAAAAACTATTGAAATTCAACATAGTTCAGTACCAAGAAGATCAACTAGTGTAAGTTTTCATGGGATCACATATTAGAGAATCAACAAAAGGGGATGTATTCATTTAAAAATAAAAATAAAAATAATGAAAAACTATAACCATTACTTAATTCCTATGAAACACTGAATTTATAGTCCTCAGTTAGCCTTGAGACACAATTGGCTTCTACGTAAGGAGATAACAAGAAACCCATTATGATTACATTTAATTATTTTTTTGATTCTATGTCCATTGACCGAGAATGGTCTATTTTCCTCTCCAACTAGATCCACAACTCCCTTAACAAGGACTCTCATAATGATGAAGTTTACTGACCACTTGTTTTTTAGTTTTCATGGGAAAAGTTTCATCCCATAATCGAATAGTATGACACTTTGACCAACCTTGATGTTTCAATTCTAAATTTTTGATTCATGAATGGATTTTGTTTTATATTTTTAAATTTCATAATTTTCAAATAATTCCATCCTAATTTCCTCCAATTAACTCATCTCTAAAATCATTCTCTCACCTGTAGACTTGAATTCAAATTTTTAGGCCTTCGCTGGGAAAAAAGACTTTTGATGTAGTTCCACATGTAGAGGAATATTATTTCCAAAGAGAAATATGTATTAGGGAATCAATATTTGGGTATTTTAATAGTTTATATAATACCATAGATCCTTATCCTAATTTATATACCAATCCTTTCTTGAGATAGAAAGTGACTTCTGGGAAATCTATTTGTGCTCTTTATTAGGCACATCAGCCAGCGCACTGGATTGAGTGTTGTAGGTTATAATAGTTTTTTGAGAACACCCATACTTATCCAAAAAATTATTGAACTTATAATTGATAAAATGATTTTCATTGTCTATAATTAATTATTTGGGAACTCTATACATTGAAAGACTTATTTTTCTTGATGAATTTAACAACACTAGAATAAATGTTTTTGGGAGAATCTAATGCCTCAACCCAATTGCACATACCCATAAAAGGAAGGCAAGGGTCCTTTGAAATCCAATCCCCATACATAGAAATCTATAACCTCTAGTATTCCTTTTTATGGATTTAACTACATTCAAAAAACATTTCCAAATAATGGGAACTTGTAATAGCTAACCACTAAACTCCTAGAACCCTAGAATAGTGATGACTAGTAGAAACTAGCATGTGAAATATTCTGAGAAATCATTTCCCCTCCATGGTTTCCACCCCAAGGTTATTAATGAAATCTCTCAAGTATGGATAACATTTACTCCTCATATACATATCTCCTCAACATACAATGATCACATCTCCCAGAAAGAAAAGGTTCATACTTGAAGTACTATTTTAACATAGATATAAACATCTTACTCTAGTATTGTGAAATGACTTTTGGTATAACACATATAGCTATAAATTTTGAATAATATACAAACCAATAATATTTTTTCATAGATATATCATAAAATTGTTTATCTTAGAAATATTTTTTTATCTCCCTTAGTCTCTCAATTTGGGTGTCGGGTAACTAAGAAAATTGGTTTTCAACCACATTTTCACCCCTTTTTTATCCTTAATTAATAAATTAAACTTTTACTGCTAGAGAGTCCACCTCACAAGACTTGTCTTTGAGTCCTTATTATCCAATAGGTACTTGAGTTCTAATTTTTCAGTGGAAATGGTCACCTTGGAACCTATCAAGTAATACCTAAATTTTTAAATGGAAAACATTATAGTAGACAATTCCTTTTCAGGGGCGGAATAATTCATTGGATCATCATCCAAAGAATTTCTGGAAAACTAAATCTCATGCAACCTCTTATCCGTATTCTATAAAAAATACATACAACTAGATAAATATCATCACATATCACTTAAAATGATAAATTTTAGTCAGGGGTTGTGATAACTGGTTATGTAGTAAGTTTCTCCTCAACAATGATAACGGAAACTAGACATTTCTCATAAAAATAAATAGTGTGTCCTTCACACAGAGATAGTAGATTGGCATCATGATCCTGAAAAAATCATTGATAAACATAATATAAAATCCATTATTACCTAAAAATATTCTATCCCCCTTCACATTATCAGGTGGAAGAATACATTGGATTATCTTAATTATGTAATTATCAACCTACAGTTTCTTATTAGGAACCTTGTGACTTAAAACAATTCTTTTAGTACCCATAAACTGAAACTTTACCAAATTTAAAATAATAGAATTGTTCCAAAAAATGATTCTATTTTTTCAAGGAAGGTTTCAAAATCATTTCCCACAAATGAAAAATAATCCATTAACACATCAATAATCCTTTCAATCGTGTCTAAGAATATTTCCATCATGTATCTATGGAACATGGATAGATCACCACACATTCCTAATGGAATTCTCTAGTAGGGAAGTTTCAAAAATAGAAAAGTGAAGTTGGTATTCTCCTAATTCTGAGAAGAAATATAAATCTTGTTATAGCTAGGGTAACCATTATGAAAACAAAAATACTCATTGGAATCCATCCACTCTAGCATTTCAATTGAAATGGAATTGTGAAATGATCCTTCCTTATGATGGAATTTATTTTCATAGAATAGATAAAATCCCTAAATGTTTTCATTGATATTATTTCAATTTGATCATTCCTTTTATTTTTAATCTTTTTTACTCCTCTCATCTTAGTAACTACCAAGACATGACTTACTCAAATAATATCATAATAGGAAATATTATCTCAACATCAAGAGACATGATCACTTCCTCTCACACCACCTCTTTCATATTTTTGTTAAGTCTTCTCTAGGATGCCACTATTGTTTTATACTCCATCAATGAGGAGATTTTGTACATGAAAAATGATGGACTTATACCCCTAATAACATAAATTAACCAATGAATAGTAGAATTATAATTCATCAATACACTCGACATATTTTTCTCTTGAATTTACTTTAATATGAATGAGATAATTACAAGAAGTGGGGATAAATCGCATAAAAATAATATTTCAAATGGGCTAGTAGTGCATTAGGTTATATATTATATTTTTCTTAGCTTTAGAAAATAAACTGGTGACTTGGTGGACCAAGGTCCTCATGATACCTCATAAAGAAGGAATTGAAGAGAGATTCCTATTCATCACTAATTATTCTAGAAAATTTTTCCTCACATAAAGATTTATCTTTGAGGGGAAAAAAAATTTCAAAGGAAAACTCATCTTTGTGTTCCAGAAATTCCCTCTTAGAATCATTAAAAGGCTCCTTCTCATTTCTAGAACTAATTCTCATGCTATTTTCAGTAAGAAATATGGGGCACCATTAATTTATTACATGATTTAATAAATGCTTATTTATCCTCATAAATAGACTCTTCATATTATAAAATATAATATCAAGGATATATTGGGTCTTGGGAGGGTTCTTTTATTTTTTTCAAAGCATTGAATTCCTCTTTTTATTCACCCAGGTTAAAAAATAATCTTTCCTTTGAGACATTGATGAATGTTGCACCTATGTCTAAAAAGGTTCTACCATGGATTATAGGTGCCTCTTGGTCACACTCCATTTCCAGTATCATAAAATCAACATGTAGAAAGATCCTTCATACTACCACCATATGTCATATACCCTTCCAACTAGGTGAGTGATCGATCAATAAATAAGTTATAAAACAATAGTGGTGGGTTGGAAAACTACTAATTTTAAGTTTTTGATCAAAGATATAAGAATTTAGTTAAATATAGCTATAAGATTACACCAAAAATTGAATTTTACACATTTATCAACAAATGTGAATGGAATGAAAATACTCCATATATCTTGATGTTTGAAATTTATCCTATTCGAAAACACAACACTACACTACTCTATGATATAATATGTTGAAAACTCTTCTAGGGTTTTATTTCATGAAAACAAAATTCTTAATGGATTTTAGCTAATATGAGATTTTAATTAAATCTTCAAGTAAAGGATTATAAATTTTCAGTTTTTAAATAATTTTGAGAAAATTCAATAGTTCAGAATCATGGTTTTCATCTTTAATTATTTTTGGAAAAGGGAATGTTAGAGAAAAATTACTAATAATGGTAGGCATCCCTTAAAATTAATCTTAAACAATTTTCTTGCCCTTAATTTTTCAAGACATTTTCTTATTTCTTTTTAGTTGAGACGGTAGGATTCAAAGTGTTTTCGGTGCTACTATACAAAAAGTGAAATTCTAAATTTTCCATATTTGAGTTCCCATATTCAATCAGTTTTTAATTTTTGAATGATTGGGGTACTTTTCTAGGTTCAGGTTAGGTTTTTAGGATACTTATAATGGTCACAACCATGTAATTTTCTCTAGGGTTCACTTAAGTGGTACTTGGAATATTTCCCTTGTCTCTAATACCAACTTTTCTAGACAAATTCCCCATTTTATTTTCTATATTTTTCATTCTAGAATAAATTTGATATTTTTTAAAATCATTTTTATATTTTTTTGTCAAACCTAACTATAAATTGTTGGAATATTTCTCTTACTTAATCTTTTGAGTTATATGATTCAAGTTTTGGTTGGGGATGGAACTTCTTCCTAAGTGGTAACTAAAAACAAGTGGTGATGTAGGTCTAAGAACTTCTTTCTCCCTCCATGAAATATTTTGGTGGTTTATATACCCCTAATTATAAGTGTTTGAAAAGGGTCATCAATAGGCTACATCATAGGACCATAGCCAGAAAAATTGGAATTTTTAGGAGCTTAGGAAGACATATCAGACTTGGGAAAACATTAGATTATGTTCCCAAACATGCCACAATAGTGGAATTTCTCTTAAAGAATATTGTGATTATTTTCATTGAAAATTATAACTTATTTTTCTTTAATTTATGGTATATTATTGGGCCTATTCCTCACATTGGTTATTATCCTAAATAATTTTAATTTTTTGTTTTTTCCAATGTATTAAATATAATTTTTAATTCCTCGGTATTTATATCACTATAATATACACCAATAGATTGTTCTACCAATGTTTTGTGTTAGGGTGTATGACTATTATAGAAGGTGCCCATTAGGAATCGGGAAGTGCATTGGTGGTTCAAACATTGTATATCTAATACCTAAAATTACTCCCAAGATTCATACAATAGTTCAACCTAATATTACAATAAATCGTTGATTTGGTGTCTGATTTTAGATATCATTCTACTAGGGTTAAATATCATGGTGAAATCATTGCAAACATTATCCTAGTTGAAAAATATTTCCTATTATAACTATTGAAACTTGGTCAGGGTATTTCCCTTGAGGACGAATGGGAACACTCTCAATTTAAGCTCTTATTCACTCATACCTCTTAGTGGTAGCTATTGAACACAATAGTAGAGGTCCCTAAGGAAATTAAGATACTCCTCACTAGGCATTCCATTGAAAGTCGGCAGCTAGGAAAACATGGATTATTTTTTTCATAGTTTCTAGACCTTTTTAAGAACCTAATACATGAAATATTATTAAATATAGTATGAAACAAGAATTAACTCAAATTGTGCCTCTAAATTATTGAATTTCTATGAATATTCACATTTCATTGTGGTTAATTATTGATGTTATTAGCTTCTCTATTGTATTCTATTTTTTATTTTATTTTTTCCTTCTTCAAATCCCTTAGGTATCACTTACTTTTAGTGATAATAGGATCTTTGGAATAAGGTTTAGATATATTTTTCATAAACAAAACATCTTGAAATGATTTTTCACCAAATTTTATTGCATATTTTTTTATAGTTTTTTAGTATCTATTTTTTTTTATTTTGGGTGTTTCTATTTTTGTAATTGTTTTATTATTCTTGGGAACACACAACTTCCCTAAAAATATCCTGAAAATTTGATATTATTCCATTGAAATCATCCAAATTAATTATTTATAACCCTACTTACATCGAGTCTAGTGATGAGTAGTGATCAATACATGGGGAAGGACTCATAGTTATGATTTATGTGTGTGACCAATAAGATAAACAAAAAATATTAACGTAAATCAAAACAAAAAAATGATGGAAGTGTGAATGGTAGTAAAGAAGTGACGATAATTAATATCCTTATGGATGTGAGTGTGAGTGTGATAAGAGAAAGAGAAAAACATAGTGGAGAAAAGAACACAACTAGTGAGATAGATCATATAATGATGTAGGGGTAATTCAATAGGTCGGTTTTTGTCCATATTTTTCTTCATTCATGCATTTTAATTAAAACCGATGGAACTGATCTAAAGTGGAAATCCAAATTTTTTGTTACTTTAACCTCTAAATTAATAGCTTCTATAGCTTCTAAACTACAAAATTTATAGGATCACTATGTATAAAAAATTAGTTTTCATTGAGTTCAAATTGTTAGGTGAACATGGTGTGTGACTCTAACTTGATTTTGATTTAATTTTTATTGAAATCCTCATATTGAAGATTTTTTGACTTTAACCATGAATAAGATCATTCTCACTAATTTTTTATGATTTTATAAAATAATTTTTGTAAGAGAAGTATTGAGAAGCATCCATTTGTTAAAATGAATGCACAAAGTAAAAGAGGTCAACAAACACAACCTATTAACCTAGAAATGATTACCCAAAAAATGGATATATTAAAATATCAAAGAATTTTGAATATAATAATCCATGTAGTGTTAAATGAAGAAAAATTGGAAGGGAGAGAAGATCTTATTTTTTCTCCCATAGACCTCTCATAATTTCTAGTCACTCATGATCTCTCTATTCTTGTGTTATACTCTCAGTTCTATCTAGTATGCATCTATTGGGATGAAAGATTTTACCTTACAATCTAGTTTATTTTTTATTCTATTAATATTCAATTTTCACACCAATACCTACCTTAATATCATGGTCATGGCTCCAAACCAACTCCCTAGATTCTATGTGGAATTCTTTCCACTGTACATCATCCTCACTTAGTAACCAAAGCCAAGATCCCTCAAAAAAAAAAGAATAACTCCTCGAAACTCCCTTTCATGAAATGACCATGATCCCAATCATAGATGTTATCCATGTGGATGAATAAATGGTCATGAGAAATAGTTTAGGATACTCATAACTTCTATCTTTAAATTAATTCCAATTATCTCGTTCTCCTCCCATGATTCAGACTATAATGTAAATATTTTTGTTAAAAAATAGAAAACATACAAGGAAAACCACCAGGGGGAGATAAAAATGTAAGCCGAGAGTATCACCCATAATAATATTCACATATTCAGGATGAAGTGAACCCAGATCAGAAAAAATAGTGTTAATACAACTCTGATTCAACCTAGAATCAAGGAAGTCTGCAACCCTATTTCCTTCATGCCATGTATGATTATCCTTCCCTTGACACCTCAGGAGAGAGTTAATGCTCATGATGATATAGTTGATACTCCATGGAATAGACTCCTTTATATGGAGATAATTATAAATGATTAATGAATATATCTACACCACCTCAAGCTCCAGATCTCGCACCTTGAAAATCATTATACCATTGAGCATAAACCCAGACTTCACCATTATAGAGTCTCTATATCCATAATCTAAAGAAAAATCATGGAACACATATCCCCTCCCATTACAGGCCACACCACCTCCCAGAGCAGACCCCATTCATACATGAACCATTGATATTAAGCTTTAAGATGTCCTGAGGTGGGATCCATTTCACCCGGTTTTTCTTATGGGGTACCCAGTACGCCATAAATCTAGGCCCACTACTGTGACATAGCCACCCCAATGATGGATCCATCTTCAAGTTCTTCAGTAAAAGTCCAAGATCCACATCCATACTATGCGATTTCACCTACAACGTAAGTATGGAATATCTAATGCCCTCAGATTTGGATTTTTTCAGTGCCTTCCAAATCATCCAACACCCCGATGCTAGAAAGATCAACTGCACCTTCTCCTTAGTTTTATTCGACCATGTATCCATAAACCATATCAGTAGGATTTCTTCTATTAAGTCATGATAAACTCTAAAGAAAAAAAACACACCCAGACTACTCCAAGTAGTGATTACCCACTCACCATGATGAAAGAGGAGATACATTGATTCCACACTAGGCCTCGAGTAGAAATTAAACTTGGAAACAAGAGGAATACCTCTCCACTGAACATTTGAATTAGTTGAAGTTCCATGCTTTTTGATGTGCCAGATCAGAAAAACGAATTTAATAGGGAGATCTGAACTCCACAGAATCCCCTCCCCCATATATCGCTAACCACCAGATTGCAAAGAAGGGAATGGTAGGACATGGATTTAAAAGAACCTAAAGTAGAACTTGTGAACACTAGACTATCATCCTCATCATTGAGAAGGATACTATCATACACTTCATGCTTCTATGAAGAGATAGTATCTTGAATAAACAGTGGGTAACTACTCCCCTGTTGAATGAAATATTTTGAGTGGGAAATATTTGGAATCCTAGAGTAGTACCTGCCTAATTCTGGTTCCAAAATCTGATATCCCCATGCCCCACAACCAATCTAGAATAGTGATGGAGCTCCCTAGACTGACCTTGAAGCCTGTTCTGCATGTTGGTGACCCGATTGTTTGGCATGTCAATAACCAACTTATAATTCATAAAAATGAACTTCCCCCACAAATATCTCCCTTCAAGAACATCCCAAGATATTTTTTTCTTGTATGCAGTACATATCCTCATCCACATTTCTCACATTTATGCACCTTGCCTTCACCTCCTTGGCCAGCCTCTCCCACGAAGCCTAGTGGCATTTCCCATCATCATTAGCATCCCATGAGAATTTCACCAAAGCCACTCCATTCTCCAAATCACCGATTTAGGAACATGAATAGAGGATAAAATATGCCAAGGAATCGAGGAGATAACATTGTTGATTAAGGTAATATTCCCCCCAAAGGAAAAATATTGATTCTTACAATTGTTGATCCTATTAGGAATTATGTTCAGAAGCCCATCAAACTAGTGAATATTCATCCACCTTGGATAAATATGAGCACCTTGGTACCCCATCATATACTACCTCTTTTAGATATCCAAATAAGACTCAATCCTCCTAAATCTCCTTTCTGAGAAACATCTGGAAATGAAGACATTACTCTTGTGCTTCTTGATATGTTTCCCACTCCATTTTCTGTACTCTTCCACAATCTTGTTGAGGTATCAGATAGTCATACTACTACCATTAACAAAGACAATAGTATCATCATCAAATAGTACATGAGATATACAAGTGATGTTGGATCTGCAATGATACGATAAAACGGAACCTCAAACAATGATCTTCATAATGTATCTATTGAGTGAATCCTGAGCAATGATAAAGATGCTGGGTTAAAGTGGGTCCCCATGCCATAGACATTAAGCCACATTAAAAAACTAACATTTACTCCTAATAAGAGAAATAGAAAAACATATCGAGCTACAACATCTAAAAAAAATTAAATAAAAAATCCAGAAAGAACACATTCTTGACATTACCCAAATGATGAATTTCCACTCCATTTTTTCTTATACTTTATCCGTATCCAATTTAAGAGTGATACTAGAACCCATATTTTTTATGTTTATATTTCCAATCATCTCCTATTCCATGCCTATAGCGCCTTGGATATATCTCCCTTGAATAAAACCTTGTTTTTCCTCCGATACTAAACCATGCAATAGAGGGGCAAGCCTCCTGTTAATAATTCTAGGCATCACCTTAAAGGGGAAGTTGCACATGATAATGGTCATGAAGTGACTGATGGAGGAATTTTCCTTGATCTTTGGAATAATAACCACATATGTAGCACACGCCACCCTTAGAAGGCCACCCCTCTAAAGAATTCGTGGATACTTTCAATCAGTTCAGATTTGATGATGCTCTATGTTTCCCTATAAAGCAAACCATGAAACCCATTAGGCCTAGGAGCACACTATGAGTTAAGAAATTTAATCACCATCCAGATTTGTTTCCTCATTAGTAATAGTTCCAAGATCACAATTCATGGTATCAGACACCAATACAGGTATGTTATCAAAGAGTGGAGAATTCCCCCGATGGATATTCATCTTGCTTGTGGGGAATGATATCACCAAGAAGGGTTTTGAAATGAGAGACAACCATCTCTCCAACTATATTCAAATCATTAATAATGGTTTCTTCCTCCATTATTAGGTTAAGAGTAATATATTGATGCTTTTCCCCAAGACAGGCATAGAAGAAACTTGTATTATGATCGTCGTCATTTATCCAGAAAGCTCTAGAATGCTCAGGAGCCACCCTATCATCCTCCAACTATTTGTGTGTGAAACTATCCATCATGCTAAGGAGGTCCCCCAAAATAAACTCATCCCATTCGCCTTCCAGTCTTGTATCATCCTCCTCAATCCTTCTTTTTATATAATCAAAATCTGAGGAAGACAATTGTCGACCCATACTCCAAGAGGAAAGCTCAGCTTTCAACTGCCACAACTTGTTATGTAAACCGACCCACAAGATCCTTTGTATGGAATTTCTACATGAACCCTTAAACAAGGCCTCAAAGGTGGGTTCTTAAATCCATCGCTTAGAAAAGAAAATATTCTTATGCACATTTGGAAAATATTATAGAATAATGAGAATGGGGGAATGATCTAATAAGGATCTAACCAAATGACAAGTCCTCACACCAGGAAAATCTGAAATCGCCTGAAGAATGGCTAGAAACATGGAATGCCAACACCAAGTTCACTATCTTTCCTCCTAGTTATTTCACTAGGTAAAACGGTCACCACACTTCTCTAGATCCAAGAGACCATTTCTTTTAGAAAAGGAAGAAAAATAACTAGGTCTCTTCCATGAAACTGGACCACCCCATTTCTTTTCCTCTAAATCCAATATATCATTGAAATCCCCTCCCAACGATCCAAGGAGGGATACCAGGATTAAATGTATCAAGGTACAACCAAAGGGCCTCCATGGCTACCACATCACATTTTCCATACAATAAAAATAAATAAAAGGACTGATTTCCAATGTTAATTTTAGTAGATATCTATTGATTTGATTCAACAATTATTTCCACTTGTCATGAAGCATCCTAGAAAATCCAGATATGGGTGTTAATTGGATCACTATTCATGTACCCCAAAAAAATGCTGAGAGAAAAACTGAATATTAACATAACATTTTTGGGCTCTATAATACCTATAACAAAGAGTTTAGAACAATAGCTTTCTTAAAATAGAAATTTTATTTCCAACATGGAACCCATACACGGGCATTCCAAATGATAATCGGAATCATTTGAACCAGAGGTGCTTGGATTTATCCTCAGGTGTTGACAGGTTTGATAAAATCACTATGAGAGAAGACACTGATTTCCTTTCGGAGCGGGATCTTGGGAACACCCCACCTAATAGAGAATAATGATAATTCTCTCCCTGAGTTAAATATCTATTAGAATGAGATGTTTATGACTCCAAACTCATCACCTCACACCCCTTAAATTGAGGAGGAGAAATAGGGTCCTGCTAAGACTCATCTAGGACCCGAGGACCAACATCAAGAATCCCTTCATAATTGGAGGAAATAGATCTAAGCCCTCCTAGATCAACATCAATACATTAATCCTATTAGAAGTCAACCCGGAAGAACTACCAGAGGAACCAGAATCACAGCGCTGTAAAAAATGAGGGGGAACCAAAGGACGCATGATATCATTTCCCTTGAGCGCCAGCCTTGCAATACTTGGGAGGCTATCCCAATACAAGAATCATTGTAAGTCATCAACCCTCAGATAAAAAAGGAACTATATCCATGCAAGGATTGGGAAGAGGTAGGGAGAAACAGTAATGTAGGGGGAACCACTCGGGGATGAAGGGAAGTACCTGGGAGCCAAAGGAAAAATAGTAGTTGGACCCATTCCAGTCCATCTTCCACATGAGGGATCAACTTTGATGGAGGAGCGGAGGAGGGGAGGAGAGGTCCTTAGTCAGACAGATCTTAGCCATGGATGATTCATGGAGGCACAACATGTGATAATCAATGCATAATAATTCCCCTAGAAGGTTCCCAATTCTTCTGAAGAATGAATATTTTTGAAAAGGGAGGAGGGTGATCTAGTGGAACTGAGGACTTTGGGAGGCCTAATACAGCCACAACATTAATAAAATTTTGAAAAACCAGTGATGCGATAAGTGTGTTCTTTATAGGCGATGCCATCACCATGTTCTCAGTGATAAAGAATCATAAAAATCAACTACCTTTATTAAATTCCACGTATTCCATTAGGATAAATCAGAGAATAATGGTCATCAAGAATCGTGGGTTCACTGGAAGCCTTCAAGAAAACTTCTAAGTGATAGGATCCAATATTGATATATCTATTTCAACTTTGTTCCCAATTTACTCTACTTATCCATTTTCATCATGTATGAATTCAAAAACACATAACCAATTCTCTTTACATAGCTATTTTTTGAGGATGGAGGACTGATCAACATATGCAGTTTCGAACATAGCTGATTCCCACATAACCATTTTCTAATGTACCCATTTTCCACAATGTGGGAGATTAGGATACATGTAGCATTTTCTAACATAAATGATTCTGATATATCTAAAACCCTTCACATATCTGATCGGTCCCACATATGAAATTATTGACGTACACAATTTTCCACATAAATGCTTTTCCATCATATATGATCTACCCACATAGCCATTTTGGTTCACATAAACAAATATGATTATGTAACCAAATACTTCCATAGTAGTCTAACTCAATTAGCCGATTGGTAGTCATAAAATCAGATTTAACCAGGCCAATTTGATTGCATAATTAGAAACATTAGTTTCTAGATACACCATTGGATTGTGTAACCTCAAAAGGATTCACTAATTGTAGAATTGAAAAATGTTCCCTCCTAATTTATCAATTTAGAAATCATTTTCTCACTTTCAAAAATTGTTCTCGGTGAGTCATTAGAGGAGAAACAACACCCATAAATAGAAGGTGTGGTCTCTTCACTGGCTCCTCTCACATTATAGCAAACTTGAGTGAAGAATTTTATGGAATTCGGGTTTTAGTTTAATTAAAATGGGGACTCCTTTCCAAAATAGATAGAAGATGCTTCTTCCTCCTCAACATTGGTATCTCTGACACAATTGTACATGAAATTAGTATGGAGTTCATTTTGGTGATATTTAGTAATAAAGGAGTCCATCTGCTTTGAGTTCTTTTTGAGCTTCAGAACAGAAGCTTCTATAACTCCTTAATTTTTATGCGAGATAAAAAAATAGAGATATTCTGTTTTTAAAACTCTCAATCAGATAGAGCTAATAGTTCACATATGATAGAGACATATCCAAGAATTGAAAAACATAAGAACATACCAAAAACAAATAAATTCATGACAAAAAACAATGAGCTCTAGAAATAGTCAATTTTTCCCAGATTAAATGATTATCCATTATAAGCTTAATTAAAATCCAAAAACTCATAAAATAACTAAAAAGATATTTGGAAAAAATAGTAATGAAATAATATCCACAAATATTTTTTTTTTATTTTTAGTATTCTTGACTAAAATATGTTTTATACATAATTCTGGTAGAATTTAGTTATGAATTTTTATTTTTAAAAATTGGGTAAATCATTTATAAAATTTTATACTAAGACCAATAGAACTAGTCATGAGCTATTTCAATTAGGGTGCACTCCGAGTGTTGTGGCATATATTATCCATCTATAGATCAGAAAATTGGGTCATAGATATTACACCTCCCCCATAAGAAATTAGCTAAATGATTTAATATAATAAATATTAATATAAATTAATGTTTTAAAGTACTCTGTTATTAACATTGTAAATGCTCAAAGTGTCAAACCCCTAAACCCCTTTATGTGATTTGGGAATCCAATTCCTCACTTTGATATACTAGTTTTAAATAAATATATATTTTATTAAATTGTTATAGAAAATAACATAGTATAATAAAACTATGAACTTTGAATTTTAATTTTATATTAACATAAAAATGATAATTCTATGGTTATCTTCAACCTCCCACCTCACTGGAAACAATTGTGCATAATGGTGACCTTTTGGTCATCGACTGAACCCATGGTTGACGATTCCATTTTTAGATCCACCTCATTTTACTCATCACTGATATGGAATACACTCATCTCAAACCACCATTATTTCATACATCTAATTCAGAGGTGACCTAAGAAAAATGTACATACATAATTCCTCGTTTTGGATGAAATCATAATTCATTACACAATAATTCATTCCCCAAAACCAAAAAGTTTTTCGGTGTCTATATAATGGATAATTTATATAATTATTTCATGAAATATATTCAACATCTATCATAAAGTTCTTCCCTCAATAAAACCCTTTTTAAACCTTTTATTACTTAATAATTTCTTTAAAACCTGGGGAAAATAGAAACATAAGAAAGGGAATGTTAAAATAATCTGTACGGGTAAAAATGGGAGGTATCAATTCAAAATAATATGATAGAATAATATAATCATAAAGGTATGATATTTTGATCATATATTATGAAGTTAATTCCTAATCGTTCATCGATCATAATTCATGATTTATGGCATAAAACATTAGCACTTCAAAAGAAATGAGTCATAATATAAAGGAATTATCATTAATCAACCACGATCCATGTGAGAATATAATAAGAATTAAAACATTTCATAGGGATTTTGGAACAATTATAATTAAATAAAATCATTTCATTAGTCATGGATCACTACTAGTACCATCATCATATAGCGGAAAAAGTCTCAAATTGGATTGGGTTTACTCACTAACCTCTTTTAATCCCTGTAATGGGTACATGCCCCATCCTATTCAAATTATATCATGAGATTTCAATCATTACACAATAATTTTTGGGGATTTAATATACCAAACTGTCACATAAAAAAACTATACATATTATTTCCATAAGATCATAAAAACATTCAACATTTCATTACAGTGTGATTAACCTATAATATAGAAACATGTTTCATGGAATCATACATAAAACATCATCATTGTAAGTCATCTAGATAAAGAAAGTTTATTTTATCATAATATCATATACCTAGTGAATCAGAAGAATAATAAAACTACTTTCATATAGATTAAAAATATCTTTAAAAGAATATATGAACCTTTCTTTGAAAACATGAGAAAAATATTGTTTACTTTTGATAATAATTTAAATAAAAATATCTAGAATATTGAAAAATTTATTTTAATTGAAAATAACCATGGAATATTAGAAGGTAGTATTTAATGAAAATAAGGATCATGATGGTGTGAAAATCTATTAGTGCAGTAAAAGCTAAAAAAGTGATTCCTTTCACACTTTTTATAAAAATTAATAAATAACCTAGTCAGAAAATAATTTAAAAATTATTTTTAATCCTTTGAAAAGAAATTTAAATATGGATGAAAATAAATTTAAATAAAAAATCTATCGTATATAATAATAATCTTGAATTTTTTTTAAAGAAGATGTACATGTAAGAAAATTTTCTCCAACCAAAGTGTAAATAAGGTTGTCTTTTAAAAATACTGTTTTCTCAATAATTTAAGTACCAAAGATATGAGTATAAAATTAAAACATGAAATAAAAAAATAGAGGATAAGAAAATATATGGGTTTTAATAGATAAATATCATTTAATTCCCCCAATATAGATTCAAGTGAAAATAATCTCAATAAAAATTGAGAATGCAACATAAACCCATAACTCATGTCCTTACATTCTTCTTATACGCTCTGAAGTTAATATATAATAAATTTATATTTATGATAAATCTAAAATTTCTCCATATTCATAATTATATTACAATATAAAATTAACTTATAATTTATAATATCTAATTTATTAATAATTCTTCATTAAAATCAACATTTGGGTTTTAATTATTCCATTTCCCATGCATATTTCGGTTCAATGATTCCATTCCTTACACCATGACTAGGGTTTCATCATAAAAATAATATTATTCATGTAATAAGTATTAAAATTATATGTTATATAAGATTTTATAACCATTTATATAATTTGGTGATGAAAAAATAATTATATCACTTCATGGATATTGTATTATGTATATACACATGAGTAATGTTTTAATTTTACAAAAAATGAAATTAAAGAAATATAAATAATAATATATCTATTGATACTCATAATAATATATTAAATATAATATATATTCCTTAAATATATCAATATAACCATCCATATATCAAAAACATGAAAAATGAACCAAATCACCATGTGGATGTGCTAGTCCACACATACTGACGAATGACATTATCATTTCTCATAGGGTGGAATAGAGGTAGAAAGATATTATGAATATTGGGACCACATTATTAGTTGATTTTTATTTGTTGTAAATGATGTCAATGAGGTAAATTAATGGCAATGATGGTTAAAGAAACTCTCTTAAGTGAAATTGAGAATGGAAATCAGATGATTGATGTGTTGCTCCTAAAGTTCAAAGTACTTGTATCACGTGTGATACAATGTTTAAAACATTAAGATATCATCCTTTTGAGGATAATTAATGTAATTTGGATTTAATAATCCAAAAAAAAGGATGAAGAAGAAGGTTGAAGAAGAGAGTGGCGTAGCTTGGCACTTGAAGGTGTTAGTCATGCATGTGCATTATGTTTTATTGTGGCCATGAATTATTTCACATACTTAGTTTTCTACCAAGTATTTATTATGTGAATTACTAAAAAATTAGGGCCAACCCATGAGCTAGCTTCCCAGCCTCAACCCGAGGCACATACGGGACCAAAGGGGGTCGACCATGCCCATGGGGAAGCCAAGGTAGAGTTAGCTCACAAGAGGCATTTGTGGGCCGTGTATAATCCCGCAAGAGTGCGCACACGGTGATCAAACCTTTCACAGAGATGCATAGTGGGTGCTAAGAGAGCTCCCACAGGAGGTATGGGTGGGTGCAGAATCGCACCCATTGAGAACCAGTGTGGGCGGCACCAGAGGGGGGGGAGGAGAATTCTGAGCGGTGTTTGGGAGGAGTTGATTAATATACTGCCAGAAACCCACTGTGCATTTCGATGTGGGCGTGTTTTTAAAAATGCAGAGGAAATCCTGGACACTCATTTAATATTGCAAGTGATCTCAACCGCACGCCTCATCCCGCGTCCTGCGTTATAATCGGGGCCGTTTGAGATCAATCTGAGCTGATCCAACAGTCATGGCATCATCTTCAACCTCCTACTGCATGGAGAGTAACCTGACACCACTGCTCATCGTTGCCACTAACGATCCACCATGATCATGCTCCTGATTAGCGTTGATGATGAAAACTCATGCATGGTGATTATCTGATTGAATCGATACCATGAAATCAATTTACATTGTTTATGCATGAAATAAGTCAATGAAGAAGCTTCAACCAAGGAAGACGGAGTTTCCAAGTTCACTTGGGTTTGAGTGAGATTCATGCACGAGAATTGTGCACGCAATCTTGACTCCATGCATGAAGATAGGATCCTTCCTTAAAGAGGAAATAAACTGTGGATCTTGGCATATATTCACCCATGGGTTTGAATATTTCCAAAACTCTAGAAATCCAAAGCATTTAAACTGTGATCCTCGTAGCCTCTCATATAGTTTTTGAACATGGAAAAGGAACTCCCCTCGCCTATAAAAGAAGGATCCTAAGATTAGAAGAAGTGATACTAGAAAACACCCAAAGTGCTTCTATTCCAAAAATAGATCACACTCTTTGATGAAGAAATTCATTTCCCATGGACCATAAACATGTTCCATGCACTCTTGAAGAGCTTCTAGAAGAATAAGAGGATCTGTACTCCCTTGTGAGAAGAAAAAACCACAAACACACGATAGGTTTACCCAAACCCTCACGGTGTTTTTGAAGAAAATACTGTGTTTACACAACTGGTGCAATCACACCTTTGTTGTGCATTGAAAAGACAGTTCCACGCACAACCCTTTCGATTCTATGAAGGATATTCATGCACACTAGTTATATAAGAAGGAGACCCTTAGGCCACCCTGGTTTCATGAATAAAGGTGAGAACACCCTCATGTTTTCATGTTTGTATTCTACTATGTGCAGGGGTTCATTGTTGAAGAAGAAGGAGATTTCAAGTGGTGAATTGCATGAAATTATGTGTTTGATTTTTGTAAACCTGAGGCCATGCACACTTTTGTGAATAAGGATCTCTTACATGGAAGGGGTTTCACCCATTCGGGTTTGAAGAAACATACACATATAAACCTAAACAAACACCCTAACCTAGTACAAGAGGAATAAAGAGAAGATAAAAGTGGAAGAGTAGAAGAGGCTGAGTGTATGTGTGTGCTTAAAGAATCATACCCATTAAGGGTTCTCACACAAAAAGAAGAAGAGTTCAGTGTATGCATCCATACATGCATTCATATGAACACAAGAAGTGACTTAAATAAAGAATCAAAAACATGTGTGCCCATGTGTGTAAAGAAGATGAAGAGAGAGAGGGGAAGAAAGTTTCAACCTGATTTCCACATGCATGATCACATTTATTCATTAAAAATAGAGAATAATTGATTCTGATGATGCCAAGTAAGATGATCTTTATTTCATGAATAATCACATTGGTGTATGTGATTCTGGCCATGAAAAGAAGGAGAATAGTGCAGTTTGTTGTTGCACTAAGAAGAAGAAAGAAGAAGTCTAGTGTATTTGGTGTTTCACTATGGAAGAAGATAAAGAAAAAAGAATAATTGCTTTCCTACTGATTTTCAAGTAATCATGTGAAGAGAACAAAATAATACCAAGGTCAAAACCTACCTTTTGAAGAAGGAAAAAGATTGTCTCCATAGGTAGTATAAAGAACTAGCAAGAGGTTGCAAGTTGGACTGTGTTATCACCATTATAGGGAAGAGGATTGTTTTCCACCCCCTCCGAAGTGTAGAAACTCACATTGTCTAGAGGATTGTTTTCCCAACCACTCCACTGTAACAACATATCACATCATAGTGGAGAATACATGTACTAGTCATGTCCATTCATGGAAAGGACGTATCTACTAATATTGAGTGGTGAACCTTATAAAAATATTGTGTTCTTATTTTTACTTCTTTCTATTATTGCATGTGATAGGGAAAAGAGAATCAGAGAATCAAGATCCTAATAGGTCAAGAGGTATAGGGATATAATGTTGGAATTGGTTTAAATAAATTCCCCAACACTGATCCTAAAAAGGTCCTCATAATATGTATCATAGGTATAGTTTTACCACTGTTTAATTCTCTACAGTGAAGTTATTCTCTTTTGATGATTTGAGTTTCATTCATGTTTTATCAATAAAGTGCAATTTATATGAAGTTTATGTTTTCACTGATCAAAAGTATATATCTAAAAATACTATGATGAACAGGAAAAATAAGGAGAAGAGAAATCTTAGGAAGAAGTCCCTCTTATCTAAAGAAGATGAAGCATATGGTTCTCCATATCTGGCTAACATTGAAGAAACACCAGACCCGGAAAGTAATGAGAAGGTGGCTCAAGCCCCCACCAAGAAGATGGAAAACCTTACTACCTTAACTAATCAAAAGGTATGTGTTAGTACATTTTAAAATTATTTTCATGATGAAAATTCTTACACAAGTGGTAATGATCAATCTGCAACATATCAAGAAATATCAGTTGAAAGATTAATAATGATTTTGCATGGTATTCCTGAAGAGAGTACATCCCTAGTTTGTAGAGTACTTCAATGCATGCAAGAAAATATCACTCAGTTGGAAGAAGAAATATATGTTTTGGAGAAAGTCTTACAAGAAAAAATTATTGAATGTCTAAATATCTCAAGATAGTTTGGAGCCTTTGAAACAACAAAGAGAGAAATTGAAGTAAGTTATTCAATGTGGGTAAAGGATGTTGACGAAAAAGAGGGAGTCAATAAGACCCTAGAGAATAAGATCCATGCACTTGAAGATGAGCTACAAAAGAGCACTGAATTCAAGGAGGTATATTTGGAAAAAGACTCCAAGAAGATCAAAGAACATGACTCTTTGTTACAATAAAAAATAAGGATAAATGAAGATGAATTTTAAAGATTAAAGAAGTCTTGTGAAGATAAGATGACTATGATTGAATAACATGAAGTCATCCTCAATATGAGATGTCTAGAATTTGAAGCTCGGTTGGACAATCTTGAGAAGACACATATTGAGTCTCCACAAAAGAATAAAATAGTTGTTTCTAGTACTCAATGCTCATTGGATGATTCTATTGTCAAAATACCCCCAACATGTGACAAGAAGATCATGGCTTCACTCATTGATCTATCACAAGAAGTTGAGAAAGTAAAGGTGCCATCCATACCAACTTGTACTAATGTTTCTAAAATTGTTTCTACAAAAAGTGTAGGATGGAATAAAAATTCTAAACAAGTATGGATGAAGAAAAGTAAGAAGAAACCTATGACCATGACGATAGTGGATAAGGGAAATAGTGTGGAAGATAACTCCCCATAGAAAGCACAAAAATTCAAGAAGAAGACCCAACAAACCTTATAAAGAATATATCAAGAAGTAAAGGTTTGTTGGTCAATGCTGGTGTTATAATAGATTTGGGCATTGTGCACCGGATTTTTGGTACAATACCTTAAATATATAATCACAGATAAAGCCCATCCCAAGGGTAGAAATCCAGAGAAGAAGAAGCAACATTCACAGCTCTAGAAGCATCTATATATTGCAAACAGATTTGGAATGTTTGATAACATCTGTGATATATACAATAGGATTCGTCACATGAATGATGCATGTTCATTTCAATAGGTACCCAATGCTGATAATAAAAGAAGACCACAAAAGCTGGGTAAGAATAAAGAATCATCTTTGGGAAGAAATTAGATGAATAATGTAAAAACAAATTCTCTAAAGAAGATTTCAAGAAGGAAAGATGAAAAGTCCTTGGATTCTAAATCCAATTAGTTTATGGGTTGTGCATCCAAAAGAAATACTAAAAACGATGACACTCCGAATTATCCATGTAGAAGATATAATCTTGATGCCTCATTCCCTAATCATATATTGGTGGTTTGGCCAGATGATTTGAAAATAATGAGAAAGATGGAAGATGAACATGCTATGAATTGTGCTAAAAGAAAAAAAGTATATTCTACATGAAGAAAAAGTAGTTCTGTGTGTAAGGTGAAACAAGGCTGGTTATACTTTTAAAAGATGATTTGTGTTTACTCCCTCCCAACAAGAACACCTCAAAAATATCAATATTTTACCAGGGGATTCTAGTGCTTTGAAATATCTTAAAGAAAGAAGATTCACACACAAAGAGATGGACGAAATAGTCAGGTCCACACAATCACAGTCATCATTGAATATCAGTTGTGAATGTGTGATGAATTGAGCATCTAGGTTGAGAAAATCATCTCAACCTTTTTGTTCACACTGACGGAGCAAGAAGTATCCACCTTATTCCCTTAAATCATTGAGTATTATATTTTTTCTTATCATACAGGGAATTGAATGTGAGGCATTATCTTAGGGGGAGAACCTAGGAGCCAGTGATTAGAAGTGTTCCTTTTAGGGGGATACACATAAAGAAGCTTCCAGATTCATTATCTCAATCAGTATCAACATCAGTTGGTATAAAATACAATTAATCTTAAGATTTTCTATCAAGATCATTTCATTAGAAACGGTATGTCATTTTTCAATCTCTCATCCTTGGTTACTCAAAATAAATATTATTTTTCAGAGGGGCAGTGACTGAAAATTACCTAGTGACAAAAGAAAAATGGAAGTGTTCCAAGGTCATATATCCTGCCTATTACACCTGAATGCTTTGGATCCATTTACTTAAGTGAGTTCTGGAGTTTCAGGTTGATTATTTCATAACACACTTACTATCCTAATTCTGGAATGAAATTGAAAACCCCTTGAAGTAATTTTCATGAGTTCTCATCTCATCAGGTATCATGATTCAATGGATAATGGACAACTCTATTGTCTAAATCAAATCCTCTTGTTTTCTACACCGAGGTTTTCTCAAGTAGACTTAGAGTGAAATGATCGATGAAATATTTCATAATTAAGAAATTATACCCTCTCTACCATGAAATTTGTATTTCTTATCAATAAGGGGGATAGAATATAAATAAATTTTTGAGAGATAAGGAAGTGAAGACTCACATTAAGACATTCATTTAGTAGAAAATATTTGGGTATTACCAACAAATACAAATGGGGAGATTGCTGGGACCACATTATTTGTTGAGTTGTATGTGTTTTCAATGAAGTCAATGAGGGAAATGAATGTCAATGATGGTTAAATACACTCTCCCAAGTTAAATAGAGAATGGAAATCAGATGATTGATGTGCGGATTCTAATGTTCAAAGAACTAGTATCATGTGTGATACAATGTTTACAACATTGAGCTAGCATCCTTTTGAGGATGATTGAGTACATTGGATTTAATAATCAAAAAAGAAAAGAATGAATAATAAGGTTGAATAAATGAGTGGCATAGATTGGCACTTGAAGGTGGTAGTCATGCATATGCATTATGTTTTAAAGTGGCCATGCATTATTGTGCATACTCGGTTTTCTAACAAGTATTTATTATGTGGCTTACTGAAAAATTGGGGCCAACCCCTGAGCTAGCTACCCGGCCTCAACCTGAGGCACATGCAGGACCATAGGGGGTTGACCACGCCCATGGGGAAGCCTAGGAAAACCATCTCGCAAGAGGCATGTACGGGCCATGTATAAGACCGCAGGAGTGTGTGCATGGTGATCAACCCGTGTGCAGGGATGCATAGTGGGAGCTAAGAGCGTGCCTGCAGGAGGAATGGGTGGGTGTAGAAGAACACTCGCAGAGAACCGGTGTAGGGTGGCACCAGAGGGGGGAGAAGTGAATTTTGACTGGTGTTTGGGAGGAGTTGATTGACAAACTGTGAGAAAACCACGACATGTTTCGATTTGGGACATGTTTTTAAAAACAAGGAGGAAATCTTGGCTGCTCATCTAAACTTGCGAGAGATCTCGACCACCTGCCTCATCCCGCATCCTGCGTTATAATCAGGGTCGTCCGAGATCAATCTGAGCTGATCTAACAGTCATGGAATCGTCTTCAACCTCCAACCACATGGAGATTAACCCAATGCCATTGTTCGTCATTACCACTACTGATCCACCATGATCATGGACTCAGTCAGTGTTGATGATTAAAACTCTTACATGGTGATTGTTTGATCGAACTGATACCATGCATGCAACTTACGTTGTTCATCCATGCAATAAATCAATGAATAATCTTTGTACGAGGAAAATGGAGTTTCCAAGGCCACATGGGTTTGAGAGAGATTCATGCACGATAATTTTTCACGCAATCGTGACTCCATGCATGAAGATAGGATCTCGTATTGAAGAAGAAACAAACCATAGATATCGATATATCTTCACCCGGGGGGTTTGAATATTTTAAAAACCCCAGAAATCCCAAGCATTCAAACGTGATCCACATGGCCTATCACACAGTTTGTGAATGATGAAAAGGAACTCCCCTCACCTTAAAAGGAGGAGCCCGAGATGAGAAGATGTGATGCTCAAAAATGCTTGAAGTGTGTCTGTTCCAAAAATAGAGCACACTCTTGGATGATGAATGTCGTGTCCCATGGACCTTCGACAAGTGCCATGCACTCTTGAAGAGACTCATGAAGAAGAAGAAGAAGATATGCACTCCATTGTGTGATGAAGAAAACACAAAACACGTAATAGGTTTACCCAAACCCTCACGGTGTTTTTGTGAAGGAAATCTTGCAGCTATGTAATTGGTTAAATCACACCTTTTTTGTTCTTTTCAAAGATTGTTCCATTCACTACCCTCTCAATTCTGTGAAGGAGATTCATGCACACTGGTTTCATAAGAAGAAGACCTATGGACTACCTTGGTTTCATGAAGAAAGGTGAGAACACCCTCTAATTTTCATGTTCGTATTCTACTGTGTGCAGGGGGTTCATTGTTGAAGAAGAATAATATCGCAAGTGGTGACATTCATGAAAGTGTGTGTTTGATTTGAAGAAACCCTAGGGCTCAGGTGTTTGTAAGTGAAGAAGAAGAATACATTCATGTATGCATGTGCTCTAGTTGAAGGAGCCCGAGGCCATGTACACTTGTGTGAAGAAGGAGCTACACAAGTAAAGGGTGGCACCCATTAGGGTTTAAAGAAACAAACACATATAAATCTAAACAAACACCCTAACCTAGAGTGGAGGAATAAGGAGAAGAAATAATAGGAAGAGTATAAGAGGTTTTGTGTGTGTGTGCTTAAAGAATCATACCCATTAAGGGTTCTTAAACAAGACGAAGAAGTGGTCAGTGCATGAATGCATGGATGAATGCATATGCACACGTGATGCGACTTAAATAAAGAATAAAAAACAAGTGTGTGCACATGTGTAAAGAAGAATAAGAGAGAAAGGGGAAGAAAGTTTTAACCTGAATTCCACATCCATGATCACATGCATTCATGAACAAGAGAGAAAAATTGATTCTGATGGTGCCAAGTAAGACGATCTTCATTGCAGGAATAATCACCTTAGTTTATGTGATTCTAGAAAAGAAAAGAAGGAGAATAGTATAGTCGGTTGTTTCACTAAGAAGAAGAAAGAAGAAGTCTAGCGTAGTTGGTGTTTCACTAGAGAATAAGATAAAGAAAGAAGGAATAATTTCTTACATATTTATTTGCAGGTTATCAGTTGAAGAGCACTAAAGGAGACCAAGAGCAGAACCTACCATTTGAAGAAGGAAGAAGACTATCTCCATAGGCAATTTAAAGAACCAGCTAGAGGCTGCAAGTTGGAGTCGGCTATCACTAGTCTAGGGAAGAGAATTGTATTCCACCCCCCCCCCCCCCTCCATAGTGTAGGGACTCACACTTTCTAGAGGATTGTTTTCCTTGCCACTCCACTGTAACATCACATCAAATCATAGTGGAGAATCCATGCACTGGTCATATCCATTCATGTTAAGGATGTAGCTACTCTTATTGAGTGGTGAACCATGTAAAAATATTGTGTGATTATTTTTACTACTTTCTATTATTGCATGCGACAGGGAATAGAGAATAACAGAATCAATATTCTTACAAGTCAAGAGGTACATGGGTAAAATGTTGGAATTGGTTCAAAAAAGTTCTCAACACTGATTCACCCCCCCCCCTCTCTGTGTTAGGAATATCCCAAACTGGTCCTCTAAAGAAAAATAACATAAAAACATTTCACTATATTAATTATACTTATTTAATCATGTTAATATTTTTATATAATATCTGGTGAAGATTATGGAAGAAAATAACTCAAAATATTTCAACAAAGACAATTATCTCTTATTTGGTAAACCTTCTTAAACATACAACTTAGGGCTTCAAACATCAATATTTTGGGAAGAATATGAGCTCTATTATGTGGGGAGGGATGTTTGGAATGTATTAGTTAGTGATTTTCTAATACATATGGCCCAAAATGTTTTAATGGCCAAGGGAAAGTAAACCTATTTTATAAGTCATGGGAGTGACACTCTTGTAAATACTTATAACATTAAAATACAATTTTCATATTCAAGTGCATGTGGAACCAAAAAATCCCAAATTACATTATAAGATAAGGTTGGGTTCAAATACACTTAAAAATAAAATTTATCCATGTTTTAGAGATTTTTCATTCCATATATCTTTGCTTAACGCCTCGTTATTCCTTTTAACCCTTAGTGAGGCGAAACTTTTAACAATAGTTACTATTTATAATAAAAAAAATAAATTAGAACTTATTAATAAATTTTTAAATAATTATTCCAAATATATAAATAATTTCACCATATTCAATTTTTATATGTTGAAATTTTTAATTTTAAAATAAGTATGAAAAATGAAATGAAAAATGTTTTTTAAAAAATACATTTTTTAGCACAAAAAAAATTATTCTCAGTCAATTCCTAGTAAAAACCATTGAATGAATATTAAAATATTTTATTGAATAATTTATCTACATATTTAATTATAATCATTTATCAATAGTGATTAATTTAATTTATTAAGGTTAAAGTAAATTTCACATAAAAAAGGAATTCTTTAGAAAAAATATATCTTCTCACATTAAAATGATTTTATAGAAATTTATAACAAATTTATGACCAATGACTAAATTTTATCAATTTGTAAAAAATACCTTTGCATTAGTTAAAAAATATAAATTAATTTTTAGAGAAAATATATATTAAAAAACAATTCTCATAAATAGAATATTTTAAAAAAATTCTTTAGGATCAATTGTATTTCCTAAGTTAATTAGAATAAATTTCCAACCATTATATTTCATTTAAACACCATGTAATGTGATGCATCTTATAATTATAATAATTATCCACATAATTCAAGGATTATATGCTTCACAACCACTAGAACAATTTTTTTATTAAACAAATAATATATTCTAAAATCTCAAGGTGACAACTTATACCCGTTATAAGAATTTAACCCTCAAAATTTTGTAACTCTAAAATAAAAATAGAGTATTACTTTGCCTTATCATATCCTTAAGTTTCCACATTACTGACTAAAATATCAAATCAATACAAAGAACCTTAACCAGGTGAGTATTAATTTTTCATAACTTTTTACCTCTACAATATAAGACTTCTACCAATTTTTATCCATAAGAAATATCATGCTCCCGTGGTATGACCTCTAAGTTTATTACATCTAAACAATCATGTATTATCTTTATTAAAAGAGATAAATAGTACCCATCATGTATTTGGGAGTCGATTAGATAAATCTCTATGTGATAATATACCATACTAATATGTTGAATAATCTTAAACGGACATATATATATATGGGGATTAACTTTACATTCTTTCAAAATATCTCAACATTTTTCCTAGGTGATATTTGAATGAGTACCTTATTACCAACTTTGATCTGTAGATATCACTGTTAATATTCAACCAAATTGTTCTATCATATATGAACATCCATAATGTGTTACTAAATTTATCTAACCTTCTATTTTATTTAATCATTTAGATAAAGTCCCAATAACTTTTATTCCTGTACTTCATCCAAACATGTTGGAGTCCTGTACTTATTTCCATAAAGGGATTCATCAGGATCCATCTTAAAGCTTGAGTGAAAGTTGTTGCTATATAAAAATTTGACTGGAGTAATTTTTTGATCCCAACCTCCTTTCAAATCCATATAGTAAAATTTGATAATATATTCTAGTGTTTGATTGGTCCTCTTAGACTAACCATATTTCTAAGGATGACATGTAGTGCTAAAGATCAACTCCATATTCAAAGATTACCGAATACTTATTTTTAATTTCAAGGTAATTTGAACATTTATTAGATACAATTAGGATTCGTACTCTATGAAACCTTACCACTTTATTAACATATAACCTAGAGAGTTGATCAATAGAGAAATATTCTCTAATAGAAATGAAATGTTCTAAAATCATAAGGTGATCAAATACAATAAAAATTACATTATCCATTTAGATCCCTTGTAGAGTCCCATGATGAAATCTATGGTTATTTCTTACCATTTCCATGAAGGTATAGGTTATGTTCGTAACATCCCATTATAATTTTGTCTCTCAACCTTATCTTATTGACATAACAATCTCTAAGATACATAATCCATGATTTCTCCCTTAATTTTCCCCACATGAATTTTGTATTTAAGATCTGTATACATATTCAAACTTCTAGGATTAATAGTGAGTCATGAAATATAATATTCATATAATAAATACTTATTCAATTCTATTGTTTATGGGAAAAATTCTCTAGTCCTAAACCTATCATTTCATCACCATCCGAACTAATCTTGGGATCATTTCTTAACTTCTTTTGCTTCTACACATTTTCATTCCACACCTCTTTAATATTTATATGAATAAATGGTTGAACATTCATATGGGAAAGATATTTTTTTCTCATAAAATAATTATTTCATGGTCCATACTTAGTAAATTAATAAGTATTAGTTCTCCTTAAATCCTCAACATGGACAAACTAGCAACGTCATTTTGAAATAGAGTATCGTCAACATTGTTCACCTTCCTAGGGTGGTAATGTATTGAGAAGACACAATATTTAATTAGTTCCCAAATATATCCCTTAACACATATTCAAAATCTTCCTTATGAATATATAGTTTAACATTTTATGACTGGTATATATGTCACACTATTAACAATAAATATAATTCATCTATGTCTTCAAAGTAAATAATTTATGTTTCCAGTTCAAAATAATGAGTCAATTCATTTTTCTCGGGAATATTAAATTGGGGAGAAGAATAATATTCCACCATTTAATTATTCATGAGAAAATTTCCATTCCCTTTATTTGAAACATCACTATAGACCCCAATCCCTTCTCTACTATAGGTGGGGTGAGTATAGGTTCATTGGATAACTTTCTCTTTAGTTACTTTAATTTATCATGATGTTCCTCTATCAAAAGAAACTTATCTCCCTTCTATATCAACATTGTTATTGGATTTGATAACATGATAAATTTATCAGAAAGCATCAATAGTATATCAAAAATCTATGAAAAGTATGGATTTTATCACTTTTGTTGGTCTAGTCCATGTTCAATAACTTTTTTATTTGAAGGACCCACCAAAAACCCCTTTCTTCTGATCACATGACCCAACAATGGTACTTTATGTATCCATAATTCACATTTTCTAAATTGGGAAAATAACTTCTCCTTTCTCACAGTCTTCACCATAATCCTAAAATGATCTTCATATCTTTTTTTCTCTTGTAATATATATAAATATCATCTATAAAAAATACAAAAAACTAATCAAGGTGAATTCAAAAGAATATATTCATTAGATTGATGAAGATAGATAAGGAATTGGTAAGTCCAAATTACATAACAATAAATTCATTGTGTCTATATCTCATACAATATATATGTAGGATATGTTCTTTTATTTGATCCTTAACTAATTATATCCAAATCAGTGGTCAATATCTAAAAAAATAAGGTCATCATAGTTGATCAAAAAAATCACCAATACCGAGTTAAGGATACTTTTTCTTGATTATGATCTTATTAATTTGTTTTTAATAAATTCAAAACCAAATTGAACCAGATTTTTTCCTAACTAAAATAATTGATGCTCCCCATAGTGTCACAACTTTCAAAATGGATCCCTTATCTAGATTATTTTGTATTTTCTTCTTCAATAACTATAACTCGATTTGGGTCATTCAATAAGGAGTCTTTGAAATAAGAATAACACCATGCATGAGTTATATTAAAAAATAAACTTCACATTTCAAAGAATTCAAGGAAACTCCTTAGGATATAAATCAACATATTCCCATAAAATAGGTATATCAATAATAATGAGTTTTTTCTCAATAGTTTGGGATAAATATTCCTCATGAACAGGTAATAATACCCATACAATAGAAGTAATTTCTATTGGATATTCATATTTAACCTCATATTGATATACAATAATTGGTTCATTTGGAATATAAAATGTTACTTCCATTCCATAGAAATTGATATGCGGCCTATATAAATAAATCCAATCCATTCCCAAAACCACATCAAATTAAATTAGAGGTGGATTATAAGATTATAGGAATAATATTCCCCCAAACCTATATCATATAGGAGTTTTATTCTTTAGATACAATCGTTGTACCATTGGGTGTTATATCTAATAATTCAATACCTATTCATTGAGGTGGTGATGTGATACCCTTAGAAAATTATTCAAATATAAAAGATAGGGTGGAACTAGAATCAAATAATATATTTGAAGTTACATAAAGGATAATAAGTACACCTTTCACCATTTAGTTCTCATTACCCACTTTAAAAGTTTTGATCTCGGGAGATTTCCCTTTATGTTATGGATTAAGAGGTTTCTGACATTGATTGTCATCAGTAACCCTCAAATTAATGCACTAGTTAGCATAATACCAAAACTATTTATAGTTATAGAATTAAATTGAATGTGTGTTGCATTCAGTTGAACTCTCTCTACATTAATTTCATTGTCTTTACTCTTTACATATCATTGGTATTAAATTACTCAATTAACTTCTTTTCCACACTTATAACATTTACCAATCTATTGGAGAAAATTTCCCCCTTTATTACTCCCAATCTTATGGCATAAATAGTTATTTATTTTCTTTCCTATATTTGATTTATTAATATAATTTCTTTGAAACTATGTCTTTCCCTTATTATTATAACCATGAGAGTGATGGGAACATACACATTCAATTTCTACCTTGAAAGAACATATAATGACTTATTCATAGAAACTAAAGTCCATTATGTATAATACCTTTTAATGACTTGGTTGAAAGATATTTAATAACCAATAAAGTTTTCCTTGAGGTTCAATGATAACACTAAAATTTTACCTTCACTTCTTGTAAAATTTTCCTCTTATATAAAAATAGATTCATTATACTTCTATTTATGTTAATGGAATTCCATTTCCATTTTCATGAGAAGAGATAGTATAAATTTTATACTAAAAATATACTCTTTTTAACTCATCTCATTCTATGGATTCAATTTCTTCCTATTGTCTCAAATTCTTAATAAAGTTCTACTATTGATTTGATTCACCTTTTAAACAATATACATCTATAAAAAAAATCATTCTTTGAGAACTAAAGAATGTAAACTACATTTTTATTATTATTGATCCATTTATTAGACACTAGTGGATCAAAGGAATGACTAAAATAACATGGATGTTTCCCTATGAAAGGATCAATGTTGTGATTGTTCCTCTGTTTTCATTTGAAAGCTTAGTGTGATTCATGGATTGATATGTTTATGCAATATTAACAATAATATTTTGGATTTCAGCTCTCATTCCATTAGATTTATCAAGAGTAAAATCATTTCATTATCTTCCACATTCATTGTTAAGATGATTCCTCCCAATTTTATTCATTGACTAAAACTATAAAGTGTAGTGTAAGCACCAAGATACAATAATTGGGGTGATTAATTATATAATCATGAAAATCATAATTAATATGTCTTAAATTATGACATCATATAATTAAACCATTACACTTTTAGGTTCAACCTATATACCATTTTTTCATCATAAGTTTTCTTAGGTTTTATTATCATATTCATTATATCATAATATCCAAAAAAAATATTTGATGTTAAATGATGATACCTTAGAAAAATTTACATTCCTATTTCATCATTAAAGATGAAATATTAATATATTACACAATAATATACTTCCTTGAATAATAAAGGTTTAGTGTCATTGAATACTAGAAACATAATCAACTTATTTCTTATATGATCATCAAAATATCCCACAATTTTTTTCTCTCATACAACCCTTCTTAAGTATTTCTTATTTAATAGTTTTACTTAGAAACATAGGAAATTGGAAAACAAAATCTAAGGGTGAGCTTATATACTCAATAATATTAAACACAGGATATATCAATCGATGATCATATGCATGTATAATAATATCTTAAGGGTATGGGATCATGATCACAACTTATGAAGTTCATACTCAATCATTTATAAATCAAAAATCTTGAGACATGGCATAAATATTTATCATTTTAAAAGACATGAGTCATAAGAGAGAGGAATCAATATTAATAAATCATGAGAAATGGTAGAATATCATAAGAATAAGAATGTTTCGATAGAATTGTGGAAGATTTATAAGAATATAAATTCATTTCATTTTTCAAGGATCCCTTCCAAGACCATTATACCATAATGGAAAAAGTCTCATAATAGAGTGGGTTCACTCCAAAACCAATTCCCATCCATGCAATGGGTTCACTACCCATCCTCTTTATATTATATCATGAGTTATCAATAATTACCCAATGAATTATAGTTCTTTAATGGAACCAACAATATCATAATTAAATACATACATTTGTGTTTTTTAAGATAATAAATGTTTTTATCATTTTATCATTGCATAATTAACTCATGATAAAGAAATGGGTTTCTTGTAATCATACATAAAATATCATCATCATAGGATATATAGGGAATGAAAGTAGATGATTTCAGAATATAATATTTCTTGTTTTTCATAGAAAATATCAAATTATGTCCTTATAGATGAACACAACATTTAAAATAATATTTTAACCATACATTTGAAATAGGAGAAAAATATCCTTTACATTTAATATAATTTTAAATAAATATTATCAGAATATTAAGAAAATTATTTTCATTGAAAATAACCATGGAAAATTATAAATGAATATTCAAATAAAATAAAATACATGATGTAAGGAGAATCCCTTCATGTGGTAAACATTAAATAAATATTCCTTCTCCACATTTTTTTGTAAAAATTCATAATTTTACTATTTTGAAAAAAACTATAAAAAATAATTTTTAATCATTTGAAAAGAATATAAAATATGATTTAAATTGAATTTAAATAAAAATTGGATCGTAGAAAATAATATTATTAAAAATATTTTAAAAAACACATCCATGGACGAAAACAGCCAGAGATTGATGAGGAAATAAGGTCGGATTTTGTTAAAAATGTTTTCTTTATCGTCTCAAGTACCAAGGCAAGGATAATAAGATAATATAATAAAAATAATAGAGATAAAAATGTGGGAATAAATTATATAGGGTTTAATATATAAATAACATATAATTCCCCTAAATTATATTCAAGCATAAACAATATTGATTAAAAAAGATATTTGTTAGGACCAATAGGGGCATATATACCCTGAGAGGGGGGGTGAATCAGGGTATGGATATTCTTTTCAAAAATTCTTCTTAACCCACTGGATCTTGACCTCTTTATTACATGCGTCACATTGATTGATCTTATGAGTTTATGGTGATCACTTCTCTTTATCTTTATCTGATGGTTATGCTTTAGTTGCAATATAGGGAAGAAACCAGGAAGACACAGAGAGTTTTATTTGGTTCACCCTCACTGGGCTATGTCCAAGGAGCATACAACGGCGATGTGCCGCTGTACAAAATCCACTAAGGCTCACTACTGATAATGTTTGGGA
Source organism: Viscum album (assembly GCA_963277665.1). Lineage (NCBI taxonomy): Eukaryota > Viridiplantae > Streptophyta > Magnoliopsida > Santalales > Viscaceae > Viscum > Viscum album. Next base: position 175,314,343 of record OY728147.1, on the reverse strand, counting down.
TAGATCACTTCTATGCCCAGGCTCACTGCCTTTACAATGTTTAGGGTCAGCTCACTGCTTTCCCAAGGGTCACTCCCTATTTCTCCCTCTCTGGATCACTACTGGTGGAGAGGATCACCTTCTTCCTCTTCCTTTTCTCACTACTTTGGAAGGGATCCACTCACAATTTATAGACCTATAGGTCTCTTCATTTGCATGAATAAATGCATCCTCAACTGTTGATAGATTCTCTTTTGAAGTTCAAAGATCATCCACTGATGAATACCCCTTTGCCTCTTAATTACCAGGAAAACTACCTTTGGAAAGTACATTCGCAAAGCACCCTACTTCGCGAGGCTCCCAATTTCGTGAAGCTCAAACAAGCCTTCGCGAAGCACCATCCTTTTCGCGAATCTCACAATGTCGCGGAGCTCAGACGATCAAAAATCTCAAGCCTTCACAATCCTTAGGCCGTCGTGAAGCTCATGTCGTCACAAAGTGACTTCCCTCGCAAATCTCACTGAGCCAACACGGAGCACACGAATTTTGCGGAGCTAGAATAGCCGCTATGAAGCTCTTCTTTCGCGGAGCACACTGCCTTCACGAACTTCCTTCGTGTGCCGAGAGCAAATTATTTTCTCTGAAAATTCTCTCTACTTATCTCGAGGGGGTCGGCCTCTATTTATAGGCAATTCCACCAACCCTCGACCCATCCACGTGAAGTCAGCACCACGTCATCGCCAATCGCGAAGCTCTTATGTTTTCGCCAGAATTCTGTCAAAATCGCAAAGCACCATGGAAATTTTTCGATCATGGAGCTCGTCGTAATCACAGAGTATCACCGTTAGCATTCCTTCATTCCTTCGCCATGAATATCCCTTGCAAATCCCTTCACCGCCACGATGCGCTTCGACTCTACCATTCGCGAAGCATTAATGTAATTGCGAAAAATCAACGCCATCATTCTTCTAGTTTTCACGAATTCCAAACCATGAAACCTCTCTTCGCAAAATTCATGAATTTTTCATATTAAAATATGATCTTCTTGGATATCCACTTTTCGCGATGCTCTCCAAATTCCAAATTTTGGACCCCAAAAATTTGGCAAACACTGGGAAACAGTGCCACCTTGTACCGGACTTTTGTATAACCTCCAGATCGACCATTCCTTTATCATCGTTATTTGTCAACATGGATTGTCATCAATTTCTCGGGAACTCGACAATTATCCATGGAAACCTACTTTTTCAACAAACACAATCAACCCAAAAATATTGCAATGTTACCTTAAGGGAATTTTTCCCAACAATCTCCCCCTTTGGGTTTGTTGACAACTCTTCATAACTCTTCTCAGAATGATTTTCTGCACGTTGATACCTCACTTATTCTTCTTCTAACCGCTACCACCATTCGCCTCTCATGATTTTTATAGCGTTCAAGGATTCACTTAACAAGTACTCTAAGCCCACATGAGCATTTCTCGGTGTGAGAAACAAGAGTAGTATTAAAAGTTCATCAATGAATAACTTCATGTCAGACCCCAATTGTAGATTCCAAACTAATACCAATTGCAAAATTGATACCAATTGTTGAACCACACTTATACCAATTTGTGATAGCTGGACACCAACTCATACCATTCCAACATCATTGTTCTGCTTTTATCACAATCCTTAGCTGTCGTGATATCTATGATTTGATCGATCACTTCTAGCATTGTCAGATTTAAAACTCTCCCCCTATCTCAAAGCTCCCCCTATCTCGCTACTCCACCTGTCAGCTTCTCCCCATATCATTCATGATTTATCAAATTGCCACACTATCTCCCCCTTGAACAATCACAATTTTCTCCCCCTTTGTCAATGAACCCAAAGGTCACTCCTTTGTAGTCTGTAACAGAGTTGAGAATTCATATCAAAACCTTAGGAAAAAACACTTCATACCTCAAGGAGAGGGGTGATGTTTCATATCCACACTCTTTCAAGTGCGGGGAGTCGACTGAACTCCCAGAGCCAGTCGATTCCTCTCAAGAGCTTCCTTGGGTAAGGCCTTTGTCAGGATGTCTGCAACTTGTAGTTCTGTAGGCACATACTCCAACTTCGCAATGCCTTGCTCAACCTTCTCCTTGATAAAATGATACTTTATCTCAATGTTCTTTGTCTTTGAGTGATGGATGGGATTTTTTCTGGGATTTATAGCACTTGAGTTATCACACTGAATTCTGATCGAAGACTTCACTTCAACTCCCATATTATCAAGCTGTTGCTTCATCCATAATAACTGTGTGCATGCTTGAGAGGCCGCAATATACTCAGCTTCTGCTGTGCTCAATGAAATACATTCTTTCTTCTTGCTTAGCCATGAAATACACAATCCACAAAGATATAATGCACCTCCTGACGTTGATTTTCTATCATCTTCTGATCTGGCCCAATCTGCATCTGTGTAACCCAATAACACTAATTGAGGTTTGTCATTATACATCAGACTGAAATCAACGGTGCCTTTGATATACCGAATTATTATATTCACTGCATGCATGTGGCTTTCTATGGGATTAATCGGATATCTTTCTAATTGGAATGTGGAGAATACAATGTCAGTACTTGTTGCAGTGAAGTATAGAAAACTTCCAATAATCTGCCTGTATTCTATGATATTAACTGCCTTACCATCATCATCTTTAGATAATTTCATCCGGGTAGAACCCAGAGTTTTCATCTCCTTGGAATTTTCCATTCCAAATCTCCTCAGAACCTCCTTGGAATATTTGTATTGAGAAATTAATTTGTCATTCCTTCCTTGTGTAACCTATAAACCAAGGAAAAACATCAGCTCACCGATCATAGACATTTCGAACTCATGTTTCAGGAATTCGGAAAACTATCTGAACTATGCTTCATCTGATCCGACAAATATTATTTCATCAACATAAACCATCCTTATAATCCTTTGATTACTGTTGTTGTTTAAATAGATATTGTAATCAAATCCACCACACTAAAAACCAAGCTTCTTCAAATATTGATCAAGCCTTGAGTACCATGCTCTTGGTGCTTTTTTTAGCCCATATAATTCCATCTTTAGCCAACAAACCTTATTCTCATCCTCATGAATAAGAAAACCATATTTCTGATTTATATTTACTTCTTCCTCTAGAATCCCATTCAAGAATGTAGATTTGATGTCCATTTGGAATACCTTGAACCTCTGTTGCACTGTTATGGCTATAAATAATCTGATTGTCTCCAGCCTTGAAACTGGTGCAAATGTCTCATCAACATCTATTTACTCAATCTGGGAGTACCCCTTGCACACTTGTCATTCTTTGTTCCGAATCACTATTCCATATTTATTCATCTTGTTGTGATAGACCCATTTAGTCTCGATGACATTCTTATCTTCTGGCCTCGAAACAATCTCCCACATCTGATTCTATTCTGAATCATCATCAGTAACTTCTGCTCTCCCTGATTCTCTTACCACTTCCTTACATTCAGAATAAAACATGTCACTATGTAATTGTTCAATGACATCATTTCTTTGAACTCCTTCTCTCAGATTTTTTTGTTGACACACCTTTGATTTTCTCTCGCAGCTTCTTGGTATCCTAAAAGCAATCATATAATACCACATTGTTAGAACTAAATAGATAAGCATGAGATGCATGATTATTGCCGCCTCTCCCTATGTTTCTCTCTTCCCTCAATAGGCAACACTTGTGCTAAGTCATCCAATTATTTCTTCCATGGCTCCTGCATCTGATTTTGTTATTAAATGCTCCCCCTATGTTATGAAACACTTCATAGGGTTAGGCCCACTGTTTAGACCCATAAACATTCTTATTCTCCTTCATCATCTATTCTCATCTTCTACTTGGAATTGATCCATTAACAAAATCTCTAATCCTACTGAGTTGGAACTCGGTGTAGGAAACAAGACACAAATTTAATAACACTATCACATCTTATTCCGCTTTGTTTCTCCTTTTCTTCTTCAACTTTGGTACCTTATTTGAGGCAATTGAAACCCTAGAGCATATCACTTCTCCACTTTGCATCTTTGGATGCCACTTCCCCTTGGATTGTATCTCCCTAAAACCTGAAATATTTGAATCATCATTTAATAGCATTTATATACATAGGGAGAGGGGTCCTTCTAGAATTATCAAGAAAAGGATTGTGGTAAATCCTGATGGGTCAACCCGTTTATTCTTTATTATAGAGCATAACACTTTTTCCTTGCTTCTTCTAGATACCTAGCCAACTTCAACTACTCTGGCCATATGACTAAGCATTCATTACTCACATGCTGAGTCTTTTTCTGATATGAAGATTCTTTAGGCCTGACATTTTTCACAATATGGGGTTTAATCCCACTTGTACACACTTCTGTCTTTGATGTACTACCAATATGCCATTTCCCTTGATTCCTACTCTGAATAAGAATATCATTTCTTTCCATCTTCCCCTGCTTCTTCCACCATTGTAAGGATCTTTCACCTTCCTCCACTTTTTACTGTGGAACACGACATGCGAATTTTTCATTACATTCTTTGTTCATCTTTCTTTTATCAGATGTCTGAGTCACCACACTCTTTTTCACTGGTGGTGAGTCCTCCATTGAATGTTTATTCTTCTTTATCACAACTAAAGTATATCTCCCCTTAATCTTCCAGGTTTATTCACATTCTCTCCTTGAGAGCTGTTGTGAGTATGATAGAGGAGGTGACTGATACACTGTAACACCCCGAGATTTTATGAAAAATATTATTTTTAATTTCATTAATGTCTTGTGTTGTACGCTACACCAAAAGGATCTTTCACAACACGCATCTTTGACTTGCCTTGCATTACATACAATCGCAACCTTCCTCGATAGCGTGTGTAGTACGCAATACTAAGTTTCACTAAACAATGATATGGTATTAAAATATTATTAAAACTAGCCATTATGAAAAGTAATAACCACCTTTTAAAATTTTAGAAATTTTATCTCTCAAAATGGACTTCATTTTTGGATTCGGAATATCGAAATTAGCTTAGGGTGAAATTTTGGTACTTTTCGGATAACTTTCATATTCTGATGAATAGTGAAAATTACTATATTTTAATTAAAAACAACTTTTTTAATCAAAATAATTAATAGTGATAAATTATTAATTTGAGTGGTTTTAAAGTATATTTAGAATATATTTTTATAATTTAACACAATGTTGGTCATTGGATGTAATTTCACATTTAAACCAGACATAAACAAGTGTCAATCTTTTGATAGTTATTATCTCTTAAAAACACGCTATTTGTTTTGACGACGGAAATTAATTTTTAAATTAATTAATGTAACTGATATGTTTTGAATTTGGTAAAATATACGTCATTTTATAATTCATAATATCAAATATAGCTTAGGCCTAATTTTTTGTATTTTTCTGGAAACGTTCATTTTTTTGATGAATAGTGAAACCACTAAGTGGTAGTTAAAAAACTGAATTTTTCATAAAACTTAATTTTACCGCTTCTGTGAGTGGAATTTAGAAAATCCGAGAGACACGGATAATATAAAGGACTAAAATGTGGTTCAATGAGATGAAAATATTTTCTGGTGAATAGTAACTTTTGACTTTTTTTACCACGGTTAAAAGTAAATAGAGTAATTAAGGGTAAAAATTATATTATTATTACCCTACAACATGTCATAATTCTATTGGATAAGTGTAATTTGATCAAAAACAACCTTAGGAATAAAATATGACCATTTAAGCCCACTTGGATTAGATTAGGACATTTATTATTAATTTATTTAAAGAAGGGTTAAAATAGTTAAAATCAAAGTTTAATAAGTAAATCATTTTTAATATAGGGTTATACATAAGATAAATTAGACTATAAATATTCATTATAAATCTAAAAAGATTTCCTACATAATGGTTTTTTATTTGTAATTTTTAGACATTAAATAATTTAATTTATTTATGACACAACTATGATGTAGTAATTATCTTATTAATGAAATATTGACATAATTGATGTTATAAATACCCAAATAAATGTAATTTGAGACTTTTATGAATTAAAATAATTTTCTAGGTTAATATGACATGTTAGTATTGATTTAATTAACTTTGTTCGAACTAATCATTCTGTTATAATTTTCACAAAAATCAATTACTAAATAGTGTCAAAATTGACATAAAATAGTTTTTAAAACAAATATTATATTATTAATTGTTATTTTATTCCTAAAAATATAAGGTTCGGCCAAGTGACTTAGATAAGGTTATATATATTAATAATAAACAACTTGGTGTTCTTTTGCCTTGTTATAGTATGTTTATTAACCATATAGTGTAAGAAAACAAAAAGACACGGTAAAAGTTAAATTATTTAACTTAGAGTTAAATCTAATTGATAAGGTTAAAATAATAACCTAAACTTGTATAAATCCTATTTTATGAGAGGATTTCGACCCGTCCCCACTTTAGCTTCGAAATAAGACCCTTTGGAACCATTATAAACCTAATTTGACCTTAATATAAAATAATATTTTGAGATTTTCCTAAGGTGCCCCTCTCCTCCCTTATAAAAGGGCACCTCCTCCCCCTCTTCCTCACACCATTTTGAGCCTTCAAGCTCGGCCAAACCCGGCCAAAATCTCTTCTCCACTTCCCTAGTATCATCCTAGAGGTCCTGGTCTTATTCAAAGACCATCCTTAGTTCTTTAAGTGGAGGTTAAGAAAAGGCGCGTCAAAAAGAGGTAATATCCATTACCGATCTTTTTCAATTTCTTTCTTCTTCAACTTCTTATTCTTTAGTTTTTTCATGATAAAGTAACAACATAAGTATTTCTTATATACTGATATGTTATTATAAATATGAAACAACTCTATGTAACCTTCTATCCATCCTACGGAAAAAGGAAATCACCACGCGTGCGTACGTACGGAATACCGTCTCCACGCCGTGGTGTAATCTATTTTCCGCCACCACCTTAATTGGATGGGTATAATGGTGTAATGAGTAACTATATATGATTATTATAAAGTGATATTGATACTGAAATAGTATACATACACTTCAACACAAGTTCACGATCATGAGAACGATATCATCGCTCGTGCGTGCGTACGGACTACCGTCTCCACGACGCGATGAGATTCATTCTCCACATTAACCATTCATGAATGATTATAAAGTATATATAATGAATAATAATGAAATATATAACATTTTAAATCTAATGGATTTATGTAGGTATATATATATATATATATGTATGTATGTCATCTACTTACTTCCATTCAAGACAATAAGGAAAGGAAAACAGCGTTCATGCGTACGTACGGACTACCGTCTCAATGAACGGTGTGTTTCATTTCATTTATCTATCTATTATATATATATATACACTGAATATATATGATATATAAATCATGTTTTATATTCTGTAAGTAAGTAAATCATGATATAAGTAATAATAATGTCAAGAACAACAAGTCCAAACACCTACGATAAATGAAACGATTTTACCCAAAACGCTTCTTTAACATGGAATTTACAAAAGAACGGGTAATATAAAGTCATAAGTGAACCATATATGATATCATAATAATGAATATGATTATTTGATAAGTTAATGACATTATTTTAATCATTATACAGGAGTTTCAGATACGTACAAAGCATATCGGACATAAGGTAAGGGAAATATCACAATCTCATTTTTATCCGAGATTGTTTATACTTTGAAATTTACTGGGGTGTATTTTATCATCCACAACCATGTTTCCTCGATATGTAATATTATTTCCATCCATATACAATTGTTTAAATTCAATTTTACCCTTTGGTGAGTTTTTGGTAAAATATATGAAAGGAATATTTTGTTGTTTTTCGTACGAGATATTTTTTGACTTTTCCGACAACAGTACGAGAAGAATGTTTTTTTAACTTATACGGCATGAATGGATTTTTAAAAACATTATTTCTAAGAAGCTTCCTTTACAAGTTTTCAAGTTTATTTTTAATCAACTTCTTTTAGTTTATAATTGTATGACATGTTAAGAAAGGAAAAGTTTTTTTGAAGTCGAAAGGATATTTTCCTCAAGAATGGAGTTCAAGTGTTTTATCAAAATTATTTTCCATCTAAGATAATAAAGGGTTATTTTTATATCCCTATTATTACATTGATTTGATTATGTTGTGATGGAATTATTTTTTTGAATTCCTTTATCTTATATGAATTGTTTTATGATGTCATGTTGTTTAGGAATCCCATTTTTGTTACATGGGTTATACTACGATGTATGGTATATGATTTTGTGTCACACATAATAATTGTATCATTATGAGATGGGTGGGACCTATATCTCCCTCCAATGCATTGGGTAAAGATTTTATATCTCATGAGATAGACATGGCTGGAACGGTAGGTTATACTGGTTCAGTGAAACAGGACTGAAATGAGGAGTGAACTCAGTTCAGAAAGGGACTTTGTCCACTAAGATAGTCTTGGAAATGAGTCTTGACTAACAAGAAATGATTATATATGATTATGTGTGTATGAAAAAAAGTTTCATGTTTTAAGTTATGATTATTGGGATTACATTTCACTACTATGATTCATCCCATGTTATGAAATTACGATCTCTTTTGCAGGTTAAGATTTCCAAAAGATATGTTCTTATGAATATGACGTGATTGATATTTCTTTTGTTTACCCTTACTGAGCATTTGAGCTCACCCTTTTATGTTTTCTTTTCCCCAGGACATAAAGAAAGGATTTAGGTTTTAAAAAAAAGAAGAACTTTATGGGAGATGTTGAAGATCTTTCACCACGATTAGAATATTATATTCCGAGTTTCCAAAGACACTAAACTATTACGGTCCTTGTGTGTGTGTTTTTGTTATGTACTATGTATTCTGCAAAAGTAATGTAATGTCTATGTACGTTAAGCTTCAGGTGTCTACAGTTGGTATCAGAGGAAAGGTTTAGTCAACCTTTGGAAACTAGGATGCGAAAACGTTAGTGAGATCCCTAGAGATATTTCTAAGGTATGTCTAGGGATGCCTCTAAGGTTAAGTATACGTATATGATATAGTCCTAGAATTACGGTAAATATCATAGAATTTAACCTAAGATGTTAGATATTAAGGGTGCTTCCCCTTTACTATGTTCTTTTCCCTAACATGATTTTTGCCTCTCACACTATTCTTTTTGGGTTTTAGACGATGGCTGGAACCAGAAGGAACCGTGTTGATCAATACAATGGAAAATGCAATGATTGTCCTCCTGAACAAACAAATGTTATGGGAGATGGAGTGAAAAATCTTATTTCTATACTTGCACAAGCTATGAATCATTCTGGACTTCCAAATGAGCAGAGAAGGGAACAATATTCTATTGAGTCCTTCATGAGGCAACGTCCACCTTCTTTCAGTGGGTCTTTTGATCCACTTGTTGCTGAACAATGGATCAGTACCACTGAAAAGATATTTTTAGTTCTTTAATGTTCAGAACATGATAAAGTCATCTTAGCGGTATATCGTTTGGAAGGTGAAGCTGATCAATGGTGTAATCTTATCAAGAATACGAGGCCAAGAGATGAAATTGAGTCCATGGAATGGGAAAAGTTCAAGAACTTATTTTTCAATAAGTACTTACCTCATATTCTTCAAACAAAGATGGAGAAGGAGTTTCTTGAACTAAAAAAAAGGATGATGAATATGTTGGTGTATACGAAGCGAATTTTACAAGGCTTGCAAGGTATGAATCTGGCTTTATCATCCAACCTGAAAGTAAAGTTGATCGATTCTTCAGTGGCTTAAAACCAAATCTTCGAAGGGAATTAGCTATAAGAGACTTCAGTAGCTATGAAGAAATTGTGTGTTGTGTTATCAAGGTAGAAATGGAAGTTGGTGTTACTTATCCATCTCATAGTTTTGACAAGAAACGAAAGATGGAGTTCAAGGATAAATCTCAGAATAATGGTGAAAAGAAGATGAATGTTTCCTTATGGTCAAAGTGTGGAAAGAAGCATGGTGGAGATTGTCTTAAAGGGACTAGAAAATGCTTTAAGTGTGGAAAAGAAGGTCATCGAGCAGCTGAGTGTCGAAGTAATGGAAAAAGGGTTTTTAATGATGTGAATAAAGAAAAGACTGCAGAGAACACACCACCAACACTTCAATGATTCAAGTGCAAGGAAATGGGTCATTATGCTAATAAATGCCCTAATCCAAGGGTTAGTGATGATCGACATGAGCAACCACTTAAGGAAAAGGACAAAGGGAAGTCACATGCGATCACTTTTGGTGATGTTGAATATGAAAACGATGTGGTGTAATGATTAAGTGTTTATGTAATGGGATTCCAAAATAATGTTGTATATATTATCATGGAATATTGGAATATTTATGTATTGGTATGTTGTGGTTTTCAATAATTTTATGGTACCGGTAACCATGGAATGTGATTGAGATATTTTTGGAAAAAAGATGATATGCACATAATGAAGGGAAAATGATAAAATGACATATTTGACAGTATTCATGAGCTCATGATTGATATAAGGACTAAGTGATATCATGGTTTGAGTATAAACAATTTTGAGGATTTTGGTTTGTGGAAAGTGTTAACTTTTAACTGCATTCATGTTTTCACTAAGGTTCAATGGGTATTCATTTTTCAAGAGAATACATGATTAAATCCTTAGAATGTTTGGAATGTGACCAACAAGACATATCTCATGATATACGGGGATCAACGATGGTATTAACATGCTTGTTATATGAACTCTTTGGTAATCATTTTCACTATAATATGAGATTGGACATCAGTATTTTGGATAAGCCTAAAGATTGGAAATGATTATGTTGGACATAAGTTACTATTGTTTAAATATAGAAATTTTTTTCGATATTATTGAGGGGATGTTATAGTAATGTAGTTTTAGAAAAAGGACAACCTGCAGGACGAGCGACAGCCCATCGCTTCGGACAAGGCTGTGGGAATCGAACCCACAACCAAAGTGCGACTGGCCTTTATCGCCTACCACTACCCTACAGGAAGTCCCTGTTTAGTAGAAACTAGTTTTATTATATTAAGCAGTATGATATATGAAGTTTAAGTCCATTTTAGGAACCATATATGATTAATCTTACTATAGATGGACTAATGTATTTTTTTGATAACTTTTCTAACCTTTTGTTTGAGACAGATGGAATGACCCATCATTCTATCACATGATCTGCTAACACATCACGAATGACAAATTCAACTTCATTTCTTTAAGGGATGAAGTGGAAATTGTCCAAAGAATGACCAACGGTGAGACTATACCAAAATCACGAAAGTATTTCTTCTAATTCCAATTTCATCAACTTTAGAGAAATGATCTTGAAAACCACAAATGTTGTCCTAGTGCTCTTATATCTGATGAATCAGATGGTACCTTAGATCGTCACAAATTTATGGTTTTGTGATTTCCGGCTTTTCCATAGCCATGTTCTCTACCACTCTCCATCAGAACTTGATGGTTAGATTTTTCTTCCATATCCATATTTTCACCTATGTTCTCCTATGTGGAAACCCAGTGATGAGTTAATTTGGGTAACCGTTATATTTCATACTTTAGTTTTTAAAGCCATGTTTTGGTATTCTTTTTTATGATGTGGGTTTCTATCAAATAAACTTTCGAATAGTAAACCATTTATAACCCTGACGAATTTCAAGGGTGAAATTCATTTTAAGGGGGGTAGAATATAACACCCCGAGATTTTATGAAAAATATTCTTTTTAATTTCATTAATGTCTTGTGTTTTGTGCTACACAAAAAGGATCTTTCACAACACGCATATTTGACTTTCCTTGCATTACATGCAATCGCGACCTTCCTCGATAGCGTGTGTAGTACGCAATACTGAGTTTCACTAAACAACGATATGCTATTAAAATATTATTAAAACTAGCTGTTATGAATAGTAATAACCACCTTTTAAAATTTTAGAAATTTTAACTCTCAAAATGGACTTCATTTTTGGATTCGGAATATCGAAATTAGCTTCGGGTGAAATTTTGGTACTTTTCGGATAACTTTCATATTCTAATGAATAGTGAAAATTACTAAATTTTAATTAAAAACAACTTTTTTAATCAAAATAATTAATAGTGATAAATTATTAATTTGAGTGGTTTTAAAGTATATTTAGAATATATTTTTACAATTTAATACAATGTTGGTCATTGGATGTAATTTCACATTTAAACCAGACATAAACAAGTGTCAATCTTTTGATAGTTATTATCTCTTAAAAACACGCTATTTGTTTTGACGACGGGAATTAATTTTTAAATTAATTAATGTAACTGATATGTTTTGAATTTGGTAAAATAGATTTCATTTTTTAATTCATAATATCAAATATATCTTAGGCCTAATTTTTTGTATTTTTCTGGAAACGTTCATTTTTTTGATGAATAGTGAAACCACTAAGTGGTAGTTAAAAAACTGAATTTTTCATAAAACTTAATTTTACAGCTTCTGTGAGTGGAATTTAGAAAATACGAGAGACACGGTTAATATCAAGGACTAAAATGTGGTTCAATGAGATGAAAATATTTTTTGGTGAATAGTAACTTTTGACTTTTTTTACCACGGTTAAAAGTAAATAGGGTAATTAAGGGTAAAAATGATATTATTATTACCCTAACACATGTCATAATTCTATTGGATAAGTGTAATTTGACCAAAAACAACCTTAGCAATAAAATATGACCATTTAAGCCCACTTGGATTAGATTAGGACATTTATTATTAATTTATTTAAAGAAGGGTTAAAATAGTTAAAATCAAAGTTTAATAAGTAAATCATTTTTAATATAGGGTTATACATAGGATAAATTCGACTATAAATATTAATTAGAAATATAAAAATATTTCCTACATAATGGTTCTTTATTTGTAATTTTCAGACATTAAATAATTTAATTTATTTATGACACAACGATGATGCACTAATTATCTTATTGATGAAATATTGACATAATTGATGTTATAAATACCCAAATAAATGTAATTTGAGACTTTCTATGAATTAAAATAATTTTATAGGTTAATATGAAACGTTATTATTGATTTAATTAACTTGGTTCGAACTAATCATTCTGTTATGATTTTCACAAAAATCAATTACTAAATAGTGTCAAAATTGACATAAAATAGTTTTTAAAACAAATATTATATTATTAATTGTTATTTTATTCCTAAAAATATAAGGTTCGGCCAAATGACTTATATAATGTTATATATATTAATAATAAACAACTTGGGGTTCTTTTGGCTTGTTATGGTATGTTTATTAACCATATAGTGTAAGAAAACAAAAAGACACGGTAAAAGATAAATTATTTAACTTAGAGTTAAATCTAATTTATAAGGTTAAAATAATAACATAAACTTGTCTAAATCCTATTGAATGAGAGGATTTAGACCCATCCCCACTTTATCTTCGAAATAAGAGCCTTTGGAACCATTATAAACCGAATTTGACCTTAATATAAAATAATATTTTGAGCTTTTCCTAAGGTTCCCCTCTCCTCCCTTATAAAAGGGCACCTCCTCCCCCTCTTCCTCACACCACTTTGAGCCTTCAAGCTCATCCAAACCCTGCTAAAATCCCTTATCCACTTCCCTAGTATCATCCTAGAGGTCCTGGTCTTCTTCAAAGACCATCCTTAGTTCTTTAAGTGGAGGTTAAGGAAAGTCGCGTCAAAAAGAGGTAATATCCATTACCGATCTTTTTCAATTTCTTTCTTTTTCAACTTCTTCTTATTTAGTTTTTTCATGATAAAGTAATAAAATCAGTATTTCTTATATACTGATATGTTATTATAAATATGAAAAAACTCTAAGTAACCTTCTATCCATCCTACGGAAAAAGTAAATCACCGCGCGTGCGTACGTACGGAATACCGTCTCCACGCCGTGGTGTAATCTATTTTCCGCCACCACCTTATTTGGATGGGTATAATAGTGTAATGAGTAAATATATATGATTATTATAAAGTGATATTTATACTGAAATAGTATACATACACTTCAACACAATTTCACGATCATGAGAACGATATCATCGCTCGTGCGTACGTACGGACTACCGTCTCCACGACGCGATGAGATTCATTCTCCACATTAACCATTCATGAATGATTATAAAGTATATATAATGAATAATAATGAAATATATGACATGTTAAATCTATTGTATTTATGTATATATATATATATATGTATGTCATCTACTTACTTCCATTCAAGACAATAAGGAAAGGAAAACAGCGTTCATGCGTACGTACGGACTACCGTCTCCATGAACGGTGTGTTTCATTTCATTTATCTATCTATTATATATATATATATACTGAATATATATTATATATAAATCATGTTTTATATTCTATAAGTAAGTAAATCATGATATAAGTAATAATAATGTCAAGAACAACAAGTCCAAACACCTACGATAAATGAAATGATTTTACCGAAAACGCTTCTTTAACATGGAATTTACAAAATAACGGGTAATATAAAGTCATAAGTGAACCATATATGATATCATAACAATGAATATGATTCTGTAATAAGTTAATGACATTATTTAAATCATTATACAGGAGGTTCGGATACGTACAAAGCATATCGGACATAAGGTAAGGGAAATATCACAATCTCATTTTTATCCGAGATTGTTTATACTTTGAAATTTACTGGGGTGTATTTTATCATCCAAAACCATGTTTCCTCGATATGTAATATTATTTCCATCCATATAAAATTGTTTAAATTCAATTTTACCCTTTGGTGAGTTTTTGGTAAAAGATATGAAAGGAATCTTTTGTCGTTTTTCGTACGAGATATTTTTTGACTTTTCCGACAAAAGTACGAGAAGAATGTTTTTTTAACTTATACGGCATGAATGGATTTTTAAAAACATTATTTCCAAGAAGCTTCATTTACAAGTTTTAAAGATTATTTTTAATCAACTTCTTTTAGTTTATAATTGTATGACATGTTAAGAAAGGAAAAGTGTTTTTGAAGTCGAAAGGATATTTTCCTCAAGAATGGAGTTTAAGTGTTTTATCAAAATTATTTTCCATCTAAGATAATAAAGGGTTATTTTTCTATCCTTATTATTACATTGATTTGATTTTGTTGTGATGGAATTATTTTTATGAATTCCTTTATCTTATATGAATTTTTTTATGATGTCATATTGTTTAAGAATCCCATTTTTGTTACATAGGTTATGCTACGATGTATGGTTTATGATTTTTTGGCACACATAGAAATGGTATCATTATGAGATGGGTGGGACCTATATCTCCCTCCAATTCATTGGGTAAAGATTTTATATCTAATGAGATAGACATGTCTGGAACGGTAGGTTATACCGGTTCAGTGAAACAGGACTGAAACGAGGAGTGAACTCGGTTCAGAAAGGGACTTTGTCCACTAAGATAGTCTTGGCAATGAGTCTTGACTAACAAGAAATGATTCTCTATGATTATGTGTGTATGACACAAAGTTTCATGTTTTAAGTTATGATTATTGGGATTACATTTCACTACTATGATTTATCCCATGTTATGAAATTATGATCTCTTTTGCAGGTTAAGATTTCCAAAAGATATGTTCTTATGAATATGACGTGATTGATATATCTTTTGTTTACCCTTACTGAGCATTTGAGCTCACCCTTTTATGTTTTCTTTTCCCCAGGACATAAAGAAAGGATTTAGGTTTTAAAAAAAAGAAGAAGATCTTTATGGGAGATGTTGAAGATCTTTCACCACGATTAGAAGATTATATTCCGAGTTTCCAGAGACACTAAACTATTACGGTCCTTGTGTGTGTGTTTTTGTTATGTACTAAGTATTCCGCAAAAGTAATGTAATGTCTCTGTACGTTAAGCTTCGGGTCTCTACATACACCTTTCGTTCAGCTCTATTTGATTCCCTTGGGGATCTAAGCCTATTCTTCTCTTTACCACTTTGTCTCTCAGTGTAGAATTTCTCATCATGCATCATTGGAGTCGAGAATCACCTTTCGAGTTCCCTTTCCTTTCTTGCATTCTTCTTTCTGAAATTTCATGCCAAATTCCCATAATATGAACATATAAAACACTTTCCATCAAATTCATACCTTGTTTCATCATTTCTATGTCGAGATGTTGATACACCTTGAGTTCTTCTGACACGGGGCTCTTGATCTTCCTGACACATACTCATGGTGTGTCCCATTATTCTACAGTAATAGCATCTAACGTATGCTTTCCTCTGAGAGACTCTTCTCTATGATTTCTAATTATTCTTCTTCTTATTCCCAGATTTGGTAATTTTTCTGTTTTCACAACCTGAAATGTCTTCCAGAGCCTCTGAATAGAAGCTTGATGTATGGCCATGAATCCCGCAGAAATATCACATGTCATCACTACTTTTTGTAACTATCCTCTTAGGCCTATCTCCAGCACCTGTAGGATTTCCTTCACATATGGAACTATTCACAGCTCTCTTTTTATCTTTCAAGGGAGGGGATTCATCAAATCCGATACCAGTTGTTCCCAGACTGTATGGTCTTTGAGCTGCGAAAATTTGTTCTTGCCTCTTTTCAGAAATAGAAAATTTGTTTTTCACTTCATCATCACCTACGAAAGGATAATCAAATATCAAGTGTAAGGCATCCTTCATTTTAGGATTTCCTTTAGCATTGTATTTCTCTACTTCCTTCTTCAGTAATTCTATCTCTTCTTCCAACTTTTGAATCTTCGTATCCCTTGATTCAATTTGGGCATTGAGTTCCCTTCTCAGATTCTTTCCGCAACTCATCTCATCTTCCAGTTCTCATGTGATCTTTTCTACCCTGTCACCTTGCTTCATTGCTTTCAATTTTTACTCAGAAACAGATTTACAGACTAATTCATTCTCTTGTTGTAGCTTTTGAAACTTCTGAACTTCTTCTGACAGCTGTGCTACTATATCATCATTTCTAGATTTCAGATTCTAAACTTCATCTGGCTTTTGATCCACTTCATAATCACCATCCTTTTGTTTTCCTTTCATTTTATCCATCTTTTGTATTTCTTCACTTTGAGAATCATTCTTCTCTTTTAGTTTAGTAGCCACATCAATAAGCCTTTGATTTAAGCCTCTTATCTTATTGACCTCAATCTATAATACTTTGATCCGGATATCTTTATATTTGACTTCCTCTTCCAATTTTCGGTCTATTTCCATTGTCATGTTGACAACATATATTGGTGGCCTTTTTCTTGAAGCTTCTTCTTTATCAGTTGTTTCAGCATCACTTTGATGTTCATGTAATTTACTAATTCCTACTTCATAATTGAGTGAATCAATCTTTTCCCTATCAGATTCATCCAGGACTTCTTTTAGTAAGTTGTTTGACTCTTTTAGTTGAATCAAACTTTTTCCATACACACTTCCACACTGAGGAATACCACTTGACTTCTGATTCTTCTTTGATGTTTTTCCCTTTGCCAGGGCACACCAATATAAGATCTGACTAATTTAACCACACAAATCAACAACACCAAGTCGGAGCAAACAAGTCTGATAAAAGAAACCTTAGATCTGATACCAATTGTTAGGACCAATATGGGCCTATATACCCTGAGAGTGGGGGTGAATCATGGTATGGATATTCTTTTCAAAAATTCTCCTTGCCCCACTGGATCTTGACCTCTTTATTGCAAGGGTCACTTTGTTTGATACTATGAGTTTATGTTGATCACTTCTATTTATCTTTATCTCATGGTTATGCTTTAGATGCAATGCAGGGAAGAAACCAGGCAGAAATAGAGATTTTTACTTGGTTTACCCTCACTGGGCTACGTCCAAGGAGCATAAAACGGTGATGTGCCGCTGTACCAAATCCACTAAGGCTCACTGCCAATAATGTTCGGGCTAGATCACTTCTATGCCCAGGCTCACTGCCTTTACAATGTTTAGGGTCATCTCACTGCTTTCCCAATGGTCACTTCCTATTTCTCCCTCTCTGGATCACTGTCGGTGGAGAGGATCAAATTTTCCTCTTCCTTTGATCACTGCTCTAGAAGGGATCCACTCACAGTTTATAGACCTATTGGTCTCTTCATTTGCATGAATAAATGCATCCTCAACTGTTGATAGATGCTCTTTTGAAGTTCAAAGTTCATCCACTAATGAATACCCCTTTTCCTCTTAAACACCGGGAAAACTACCTTTGGAAAGTACCTTCGCAAAGCACCCTACTTCACAAGGCTCCCAATTTCGCGAAGCTCAAACAAGCCTTCACGAAGCACCTTCCTTTTCGCAAATCGCACAATGTCGCGGAGCTCAGACGATCGCAAAGCTCAAGCCTTCGCAATGCTTAGGCTGTCACGAAGCTCAAGTCGTCACAAAGCGAATTCCCTCTTGAAGCTCACTGAGCCAACACGGAGCACACGACTTTCGCGGAGCTAGAATAGCCGTTGCGAAGCTCTTCTTTCGCGAAGCACACTGCCTTCGCCAACTTCCTTCATAAACCGAGAGTGAAGTATTTTCTATGAAAATTCTATCTACTTCTCTCGAGGGGTTCGGCCTCTATTTATAGTAAATTCCACCGACCCTCGACCCATCCACACGAAGTCAGCACCACGTCCTCGCCAATCGTGAAGATCTTAAGTTTCCGCCAGAATTCTGTCAAAATTGTGAAGCACCATGGAAATTTTCCGATACCGGAGCTCATCGTAATCACCGAGAGTCGCCGTCAACATTCCTTCGCGCCTTCTTCGCAAAGCTCCCTCGAAAATCCCTTCATCACCATAATGCGCTTCAACTCTTCCGTTCGCGAAGCTTTGACGTAATCGTGAAGAATCACCGCCATCATTCTTCGGGTCTTCGCGAATTCCAAACCAGGAAGCCTCTCTTCACAAAATTAATGCCTTTTCCATATTAAAATATGATCTTCATGGATATAAACGTTTCGTGATGCTCACCAAATTCTAAATTTTGGACCCCAAAAATTTGGCAAACACTGGGAAACGGCACCACCTTGTATAGCACTTTTGTATTGCCTCTAGATTGTCCATTCCTTTGTCATCATTCTTTGTCAACATGGATTGTCAACAACTTCTCGGGAACTTGAAAATTCTCCATGGAAACCTACTTTTTCAACAAACACAATCAACCCAAAAATAATGCAATGTTACCTTCAGAGATTTTTGCCCAACAATATTGCAACATAAACCCTTACCTCGTGTCATGAATTTCTTTGTATGTTCTCTTAAGTTCATATATAATAAATTTATATTTATTTTAAACTATAAGTGGACCATATACATACTTATCTTATAATATATATTTCACTTATAATTTTCAATTACCCATTTATTAGCAATTCTTAATTAGAATCAACATTTGGATGTTAGTTGTTCCATATCCCATGAATGTTTCGATTCCAAGGTTTTGATAATTTCACCTTGGTCATGGTTTCATCATAAATAGAATATTAATAATGATATAATTACCATAATTATTGATTTTATATAATTTTATAACCATTCACATATGGTGGTGGTGAAAAATGAATTGCATCACTTCCTGGAAATGGTAGTTCGTACATATGCACAAGTAATGTTTTAATTTTACAATAAATGGAAATAAAAAAAGTTAAATAATAATGTATCATTGTGGAATTATAATAATATCATAAATAACATATATATTCATTAAATACATATATATTTCCATCTATGTATGTAAGAGATGAAAAATTAATTATAACTCTTCATGGTGGTGGTAATTAGCTCATACTCATGAATAGTGTGATCATTTCTCATATGATGGAGAATAAGTTGAAAATGGTTGCGTCATTAACATATAAACATTTAATTATTATAATTATACTGATTTTATATGTTAATAAGGTTATAGAATATATTATAGAGTTTAATTATGAAAGATACTGAAAATATATTGATAAAGATAATTACCTCTTGTTTGGGAAACCTCATTTAGATTACACCTTTATCCTTCAAAGGTTCATCATTTTTTAAGAAAAAAATCCCTAGTATGTTAGGAGGTATGTCTAAAAGATACCTTTTTGGGTTTTCCTAATATATATGACCCAAACATTGTAAAGAAGTGAAGGGAATAGAACCTTCTTTTATAAGTTAGGGTAGTGTAACTTTTATAAATAATTAAAACTTTACAATTTAATAAAATCACATTTAAGTGAAATTGGAACCAATAAAACAAAAATTAAAATGTAAGATAAGTTTTTATTGAAATACACTCAACCAATCAGATTTAGAAAAAATAGAGATATTTTATTCTGTATCTTTATTTTAACCATAATTAATACTTTTAACCCATATAGTAGTGAAAATGGTTTACTCTGGTTAATATTCATAATGACCAAAAATAAAATTAAACATATTAATAAATTTGGAAATATTGATTATAAATATTTAATATATTTTACCATTTTAAATTTTTATAACTTGATGAAATTAATTTTAAGATAAACTTGCAAAATGAAATGAAAACTAGTTTAGGATAATTCATTTTAAGCATAAAACTGAATTTATTTTCATTAAATTGCTAGAATGAACTACTAAATGAATGTTAAAATATATTATTGAATATATTATATATAATTTTTAAAAACTAATACATCTTTATAGATTCATTTAATTTATTTAGATAAAAATCATTTCATGAACTAGAGAAGTTTTTTTGAAAAATGTATCTTTTTCCTTAAAATATGTTATTTTCATTTATAACCAATTTATAACCAATTAATATATTTTATAATTGTGTAAGAAATAAATTTTAATAATTTTAATACTATGAATTAATTCTTAAATAAAACATATATGAAAAAAATTCCTATAAAAATTATTTGAAAATTGTTATTTAGGTTCAATAGTATTTCCTAAGTGAATTTGAGATTATTTTAAACAATTATATTTCATTTAAATACCATGTAATTTGATTAATTTAAAAATATATCAGCATTAACCACATATGTTTAGGGTTTTGTTCTTCACAAGATATCAAACACATTGATTTATAAAAGAAAATAATATATTCTAAAATATTGGGTGTTACAGAACCAATAATTTTTTATCGAGTTCCATATTCTCTATTATTTATCTAGACACCAACACTTGTGGGTGGAATCCACTCAACACATTATAGTATTAAAATTCTATGTTTCCACATCTTGTTCATCAATGAGGTAGGGAATAGACTCAAAAATTATTTCTCATAGTAGGTGGATGAAATTTAATTAATCAAAAATTTGAAAAACAATAATAATTTTAAGAATTATTGTTTTATAATCTGTATACATACCCTCGCTCAATTATCATTTTTTTTATTTCCAAAGAAGCCACTTTATGGTTGAGAAGAAACCAAAACCTAAAGGGCTTGATAAATATTTCAAGTAGCCAAAGAATTTACAAAATTTAAAAAAATTATATTATCCAAGGAGACCTCGATCCATGTGTACCCACAATTGCCAAAGTCACGTTATGTGTCCTGCCATGTCTCCCTCCATCATCATCACGAGATCAACGTCATCATCCATATTATAACTACCACCATTTCTATCACTACACCAATCAACAGAGAGAATCCCCAGTGTAAAAATCAAAGCATACTCCACCATCTCTCTTCCACCACTATAAACCACCATTGCATAGCAACCTCACCACATCAAAAAAAAACACCAATGATGCAGAAGACCATTCGAGATTGTCAGAGCCTTCATAAACATCACACCAGGACTTCATAAATCCACATTATTTATTAGAAACCAAAACACCAAAACCTAAGAGAAAAATAAAAAAAATCCATTGAACCCATCGAAGAACATGGAACCACACCAAGTCATCATCGACCCCCAACAAACCAGAAATAAACCAAACACCAATACAACTACAAACACAAATCAAACACCACTGAACACAAAATACACCATAGATAAGTAGAAAACAAACCATCACTTAAATTATGAGGAAGAAATTTGAAATAACCAAATCCAACATTGAACGTCGCGCACCTGGAACACTGATAGCCGCCAAAGTACACCTCCTAAAACTTCAATGTTACCACCGCTCATGATCTTACCAGGATAAGAGAAGTGGAGCATGAGTTCAAGGAAAAGGTTTGAGTGGCATAGGGTTCTGAATTATGGAAACGTTGATGGGGTAGAAAACTGGGATCATTACAAGCATAATCAAACCGACCCAGGTAGCGCCTTGAGACCTACCTACTGTTGTATCACGAAACACAAAATCTCATGAACCACTGCACCAAATCTGACCTGGAGAGGCACTTGGGAACTTGAGGAATGATCTGGGGGAAGAACATTTGAGGGAATTTGTAGTATAAAACCAACATCACAATAGAGGATAAGAAGCACAATGAAGCATTGATGCATCACCAAGAAAATTAATTCAATAACTTTTACAAACCAACTAATTCAATAAAAAATTTAGAATCACTACAACTACAATATCTTTCCTTTTGAAAAGGTTTTAAAATTTTAATTTATTTTATAATGAAATTATTCCTCTCATAATATCTTCTAAATTTAATATTTTTTTAGTATTCCTACTTTAAATAAATCGATCACACTTATGAAATAATCCACATTCTTATGCAATAATTATAGTAATACTTATTAATGGATTTTTTTATTAGATTTTCCCTCTATTTTAGAAAATATAAATATTTTTAAAGTTATTTTAGATCAAAATATTGTATTCCTTAATTCCTATAATTTTCATTTAATAATATTAATTAATGTAAATACCCATATTTATCTTATTATATTACCTTTGGCTCCAAATGAAATATTCTATACTAAATAAGTACATTTCATACATTTTATTAAAATAATGTTTTATAGTTTTCATTCAATATGTGAGATTATTGAATAAGTAAGTTTTATACATATCTTCTAAATAAATTTGATCTTACATATCACATATTTCATACTTTAACACATAATTATAATCATCAAATGCCTTCAATGTTCACTTTAACGAGTTATCAATATTTTTAAGATCTATAATTACGATTTATTTAACATTGATTTGGTCAATTATTTATCTAGTAATAAGGTTACTTAATTTTTAATACCATTTATTTTTCAATAAACTTTAGTTAACAATTTAGCCCTATAAGTAAACAATCTAGCATACATGTCAATTCTATTTTGAAAACTCACTCTGGCCTTATTGGGCTTACCCCTTAAAGTGGGTCAATAAAGTTCTAATCTTAATTAGTTAAAATGGATTCAATTTTTTATTTCATAGAATGTGACTATCAATTTAAATCATTCTTATCAATATCCTCTTTATTGGAAGTAGTATTATCTTTTATGAACTCAAGTACATCTTCATTCATTATAATTAATTCATATATCTCAAGCTCCCAATAAATTTTTATCCTATATGAACTCAACTAAATCATCATTCTATATAATAAATTCATTTATATTGAAATAAAAATTAATTATATTAAATTGATATGATTCATTTTTTACATTATTGTTTTCAGAATCCATAAATTCTTAGCGAAAAATCTCATATTTCATCTTGGAAACATTTTTAACTGGTCTTTTTCATATTATTGTTTAAGTTTCCACTCATTGGTACCATGATAAATATAATTTATCTTAGTAAACATTCTATATTGATCCAAAAAACATTTTTTTCTATAATGAATTATTGAACTAATAACCCAACAATTCTTTAGGATGTTAAAAAATGTAAATTTATCATAATTAGGGTTAATATTATCCAAAACATTACGCCTTATATAAGCTTCAAAACATCAAATATTTATGAAATATATTTTGGGATATTTCTTAGTCCATATGTAATTTAGTTTTATTAATTAACTTAAATAGAATTTTTTTTTATAAAAATCCAATAATCTTAAGATCATAACCCCAAAATGATATATGAAGAGCCCAAGTGTGGATTTTATGTATTTTTAATAAGGAAAACTATAATCATGGAATATCTATAAATTTTTTATTAGGAATATTAGATGTGTTACTCAAACAAAAATGATAAAATGGGTAAAGTAAAGTGCTGATGGAGTTGAGATTCCTATCATTAAAGGATTCTTGAAGGACGTATTTACATGGATAAGGTTCATAATGATAAAATCTATTGATTCTTGTACTGATCAGAAGAGTATAAAATTTTAAAAAATTCATTGTGATACAAGATACATTATGAGAAGAACAACATGCATCAATTATAGATATTGTCTTAACACTTAATACATGTGTTAAAAATACATAGAGTTAGTATATTATTTAAAACATGAAGTGTTGTTGATTGATGAGGATATTTAATATTTTATAATTTATTGAAGAATATATCATTATGGAATAGTTTAAATATAATATATCAGAAGGATTGAGTTTTTGATATGTTGGGAAGAGGCATTATGGTTGGTCTTATTATGGTGGATACAAATTGTATATCAAAAATATTTATTATAAATTTATAAAAATTAAGTAAACCATGGAGGCCTTAGTGAGGATCATGGGTGAAGCAAAGCCTGTATACTGTTATGAATAGTTATTGGAAATCTATAACCTAAAAGGGGTTGAAATAATCCACATGTGTGGGTCAAAATGGTGGGTCTTTGGAGAGTATCGACTCCCATAAGACTTAATTAGTAGTTTTAGGAAGCACTCGAGCTAATAATGTGAAGTGTGTACCATGTTATTTTCTAATTCATGAAAAGCTAAAAAATTATTTTTTGATCACTTTAGTAAAATACACATGTGTGTAATGAATTAAATAGTTTCACATCACATCATATTTTTTCTCAACTCCCTTAGGTTTTTGGACACAAAAATGGATTATGTGTCACTTATAAACATTATGTTGTGACTTCCATGATCAAGAATATCTATTAACAGTGTTCTGAATCATGAAAAGGGATTATGATATAATCAAGAAGTATAAAAAAGAATTTTTTAATTATTCTTCCATAAAATAGGTATCTCATGATGCAATGATAATGAGTTGATTTCATGACATGATACATAGACATAATTGAGGTTGATTGTTACATGAGTATGATGCATGCATGTAGTTACGCTTGCATGTACGAGTGTTTTTTTCTAAATAGAAATACCGTGGAGGATTCTGTTTTCATTTTAAAAACAATAATTCTATAATTATCTAAGTTATGATGTCATTTATATGAAAGGAATAAACATTTATAATCATTATTATTAGAGATAAGTGGATCACATTGATTTTAAAGTGGGATTAGTTGTTTAAAGTTTCTTTAAATATCAATATAGATATTCAGAATAATGAGATGTGAATGAATATATTAGTACTGAGTTAGATATGCCTCAATTTTTACAAAAATAGAGAGGGATCTATAATGATAATTAGGTGAAGAATAAAGTGATTCTTCAAGAAAATGTTGTTATTATAAGAAGAAGTAGAAGGAACTTCATAGTATGAAAATATTTCATGAGTTTAGTAAACAAGAAATGTAATGAAGGAAGAGGATAATCTTATGGCATCTTGCCTTTTTATTACCTAACGTTGCTTTGCATTTTACAGACAAAGGATCTTTTTAGTCTAGTGTATTAGAAATCTGGAAAAATAAAACATGAAAAAAATAAAACACACTTTAAAATACCCTTGTAAAGATTCTTGAAAAGTCCATCCTATGTAAAATTAATGCATCTCGTAACCTAGAGACAAACATCAGAGGAAATGGTGAGTTGAAGGCCTTGTAAGGAATGCCAGGGAATCAATTTATTTGTGATATCAATAAGAACTTGATGAAAACCATAAGACATGAGCAATGAAAAAAGAGTCATATCATAATAAAAATAACATGAATAATAACATGAATATGTGGATACAACATTTAATTTATACATTCATGAACATACCACCAAGGTTCATCCCCAAGGTGTTATAAAAACATTACCAAGGTTATTCACCAAGGTATTGTGAAACTTGTCATCCCTAGAGATTAATTCTTTACCCAATGCATTGGAGTGTTGTATAGGTGCACCCTTAATATTCCTTTATTTTCATGTGATATACATATATCATAATCATACATTTTATAATTAAACCATACAGAGTAAAAGAAATGGGTTTCACTTCAAAATCATGAAATTTTAAAAGTGCTTAAAAACAAGATCATTATGTCATTTATAACCCATGGAAAGGGAGTGTGGGTTATATGTATGTCAATTAAAGAATCAAATATATAATTTTAATTGTCTTTATGAAGAACCAAAGAAACTAAATTGTTTTATGAGTTCACATAAATAAAATAACATAATTTCTTGAGAAAAAGAGAGAGATTTTGAGACAAAAATTCTGCAGCATAACGCCATACTACATGGTTTTAGAAAATATTTAAAAGAGAGTATAAAAAAGTAACCCACTCATAAATAACTCATAATAAAACATGAATAAAAAATAAAAAAAATAAAAAATACAATGGTATAGATATTTTAATGACATACAACATGAAAAGGAAACTTGAAATAATTGACAAGATGCGATTTCTTTTACGAAAACTTTTGTAGCCAAACGACATCACTTAAAAATCCATCAAATCAGTTGATGAGAGAATAAAGGGTCTCTCATAATTTGGACATGAAATGGATAGTAATAAGAATATATAATAACATCCCCCCACATAATAAGATAGAAACTAGAAGACATAACATAATAGAAATCATGACTTAAAAGAGGAGGGTGAAAGGTTCCCTTACCTTGAAGGGTGACTTTGAGATCTCGATGGTTGGGATCTTAGGGGGCTTGAGGGAAACTTGGGAGGAATCATTTGGAGATAAAAATACTAGAGCTTCATTTATGAGTAACTTGGAATGAAAGGAATGGGGGAATGACTTGGAATTTATAGCAAAAGTGATGGAATATTTAATTAATTTCCATGTGATACCTCATCAGTGGAATTTTCAAAAACATGGGCTTACCCATGGTATTTTCCCATGGTATTGGCCACTTTGGACACCTCATAACATATCTTAACATTCACAAGTCAACCAGAATGATTACATCATTATTACATCATTAATGATTTCATTAATCACATCGAAACTCAAAACGGTATTTTTACTAATCACTGAAAAACAAAAAATTTATAAAAATATAAAAAATTTACTCTAACCTAATATCGACTTTATGAATTCGAAATTGAACTCCATTATATGAAAATATTTTTCTAAATATTTTTAATTTAATTTTTAAATAAAATCATTATTTAGTCCAAAAAACAACTCTAAAATTATAACTTGTTTTGTATCCCCTTGAAAAAGTAATCAAGGTCCCATAAAATTATCATATAACCATAAGAAAATAAAGTAATAAATTATGATTACATTTTATAAAAATACATTTCCATTTTAAATTATTAAATTAATTATAAAATTGAAAATAAAATATTTATGACATATAAAAATACCAAAACTTATATTGTGATCATTTTTCTCACTTTTAAGATGTCTACATTATATTTATACATTCATGGGTGAAGTTTCTATTTTTTTTTTTGGATGATTTACTATTCATTACTATTCATAAGGTTAATATTACTATTCATACTTTACTATTCACTAAAAATTAAGTTGATCTTATTAGACTCTAAATTTCTTACTAATCACAACTGTAGAAGACCATTTTTTAAAATCATTTCACATTACTAATTATTTAATGTTTACATAAATATTTTAAAATACCATTTTTCCAAAATTTATTAGTAATATGGAATTATAAATTCATCCTACATTAATCCGGATATTTGAAATTCACCAACATTTCCATAATAAAAAATAACAATTTTATTTATACAAACGGTTTACACAATTAACTTAGGTCGCGTTACATATCCCCTTATAACACCTCTTTAGGACCTAAGTGTAAGGTGTGCTATGGTGATAGAATCTTGGGGAGGCTCAGAAAACATTGCCCGAGTGGTGATTTCTATCCGCTTGAAATTTTCCCTTAGGAGATTCTGTTCAAGCTTCACATATTGAAGTTCGGTATGGGCTTCGTCCAGAGCAAATCCTAGTGATGTAACCTCCATCCCAAGCTCTGAAAGATGGGCTTCGTACGGCCCGAGTCTACTGGATGAGGCCATCGACTCTTCATTCTATATTAATTAACCAAGGTCACTTGTATTTATATATAATAATTATAATGTTAATAGTTTAGCTTCTAATGGTCATATTGACCCACGGTAATATAACAATCGAAATCCAATGGTATCATTTTCATTATACCCACTTCATTAATTAGAGGATATAGTTTTGTTGAGTATAAAATAAAATAACACACAAATTTAGGAAACAAATATTATTCAAAAGTTTGGGTCGTTATATTCTTCCACCCTTAAGAAAAAATCATCCCCAAAATTTAAACTTGTACCCTCAGAAGAGAAAATTTGTGGGTACTTCTTCCTCATAGACTCTTCTGGTTCCCACGTGGATTCTTCGCATTTGTGGTTCCTCCACAACACTTTAATTTGGGGGTTAGTTTTGTTGTGTAGATCCTTGTCTCTATGATCCAAGATCTCCACCGGATACTCCTCACAGGAGAGGTCATGTTCCAGTTGTACCACCTTTGTTTTTAGTACATGTGAAGGGTCAGGTATGTACATCCTCAAGAGGGATATCTAGAAGACATCATCAACTTATGCTAGATTTAGCGGAAGTGAAAGCCAATTAGGCCACTTCTCCTACGCGATCAAGGATTTCATAGGGGCTGATGTACCTAGGGTGGAGCTTCCCTTTCTTCCCAACACCCATGACTTTATTCCAAGGTGAAATTTGTAGAAATACTTTGTCACCAACATCAAACTCCAAGTCCCTTTGACAGTTTACGGCATAGCTCTTTTTCCGACTCTAAGTATCCTTAATGTGTTGTTGGATGTCATGGACATTTTCTGTAATCTCTTACACAAGATCAGGCCCAGGAAGATGTCTCTCACCACATTTATTCCAACCAGTAGGAGTTCTACATTGCTTACCAAATATATATTCCTAGGGTGCCATTTGAATGCTCGAGTGGAAGTTTTTGTTGTAAGAGAACTCAACTAGAGGGGTATATTGATCCCATCCACCTTTAAATTCCATTGAGAATGTTATTAGCATATCCTCAGGTTTTTGAATAGTCCTTTCAGATTATCCTTGAGTTTGGGGGTGATAGACCATACTGAAATTAAATTCGATATTCATAGCATGTTGAAGACTTCTTTAGAATTTTGATGTGAACCTTGGATCACGATCAGATATGATAAAAAGTGGGACTCCATGTAACCTTACCACTTCCTTAATATAAATCCTAGCAAGTTGATCAAGAGAGAAATCATCCTGAATAGAGATAAAATGGGTAGTCTTGGTGAGACAGTCCCTAATAACCCATATCACATTGTTTCCTTTGGACGTTCTCAGGAGACCTATGACGATGTCCATAGTGATATTGTCCCACTTTCATGCTTATATGGGTAGTGGTTGCAATACCCCTTTGGGAATTTTTTACTCTTCCTTCACTTGCAAACATACTAGGTATCTTTAAGTATAGTCATCAATATCCCTTTTCATATTATCCAACCAATAGTGATCATGACAGTCCATATACATTTTTTTGCTTCCAGGATATATAAAGAAAGTAGAGCTATGAGCTTCATCCATCAACTCCTTCTTTATTTCCAGAATATATGGAACACACAGTCTTGTATGAAATTTCAGTACACCTTCTTGATCAATATTGAAATCAAGAAACTTCCCATCCTTCACAGCCTCAGACTTCTTCTATAACAAAGAATATTCTTTCTAAGATTTCTTGATCTTCTCTAGTAATGACGGTTGAGAAATAATTTGTGTTAGGGTTGATAGTTTCCCTTCCCTTATAATTCCCATGACCATCTTTAATAGGTCATTGATCAAATGATCTCTTTTAATCCTCATCATAGAAAGAACAACTCGTTCTTTCTAGTTTAATTCATCAACAACTTTGTTTACTATTCTGGGATGATAATGAATTAAACAATCATAGTCTTTAAGAAGCTCCAACCATCTCCTTTGTCTCATGTTAAATTCCTTTTGTGTGAAAATATACTTCAAACTTTGATGGTCTGTGTATATATCACATTTCTCCCCATAAAGATAGTGCCTCAATATCTTTAGATAAAAAATGACTGCATCCAACTCCATATCATGCGTAGGATAGTTCTTCTCATGATTCTTCAACTATCAAGATGCATAAGCAATGACTTTGTCATTTTTCATGAGGACGCACCAAGCCCTTTCAGAGATGCATCGCTAAAAGTAATGAATCCTTCTGCACTTGAGGGAAGATTTAACATTGTTTCAGCAACCAATCTCTTCTTCATCTCTTGGAAACTATCCTCACACTCCTTTTTTCAGATGACCTTGACCCCTTTTCGAGTTATCTTGGTTAATGGATTATAAAGTCATTAAAAGTTTTTCACAAACCTCCTATAATATCAAGCTAAACCAAGGAAACTAAAAATCTTTTTGTAGGTTGAGTCCAATCCTCTACAACTTTTATCTTTACAGGGTCAACTGTGATTCCTTCATTGGTTACAATGTGCCCTAAGAAAGCAACTTCCTGTAACCAGAATTCACATTTTTTGAACTTCCCAAAAAGCCTCTCCTTCTGTAGAGTTTGCAAAATAACCCTTATATGATCCTCATGCTCCTCATGAATTTTGGAATATATCAAAATATAATCAATAAAAACTATCAAAAAGTTATCAAGGTAGTCTTTAAAGACTCTATTCATCAAATCCAAAAAAAATATCAGGTGCATTATTCATTATGAATGGTATGAAAACAAACCCATAATGCCCATATCTTGATCGGAAGGTAATTTTTTGGAATATCTTATTTCTTCACCCTCAATTGATGATAACCCGATCGAAGATCACTTTATAGAAGAATTGATTTACACAAAGTTGGTCAAATGAGTTATTAATTCTTGGAAGAGGGTATTTTCTCTTCATTGTGATCCCATTTAGTTCTCTATAATCAATACATAACCACATTTATTCGTCCTTCTTCTTCAGAAAGAGAACTGGTGCTCCCCAAGGAGAAACACTTGGTCGGATAAAACACTTCTCCAAAAGATCTTGGAGTTGCTTATTTAATTCCTCCAACTCCACATTTTCAATCCTATAGGGGGTCTTTGATATCGGATGGGATCCAGGTAGAAGTTTAATGATAACTCTACATCTCTTTCTAGGGGAGGTCTGAGTAACTCCTCCGGAAATACATCAATGTATTCCTGGACTATAGGGACATTTTCTATCCTTATACTCTCATTACCTTCTTCTTCTTCTTCACCGATCAACTCCATAAAGAAATATATATGAGGTTATTTTAGAAAAAATATCAGGTTTAGATATGTCTCCTTGTATGATAACCATATGTTTTTCATTCGCTACTATTGATATTTCCTTGCTTCTACATTTGATCTTAGCATTATACATTGAGATCTAGTCAATACATAGTAAAATGTCGAATTCCAACATGGGAATGACTACTATATTTGCGATAATATTGTTCTCACTAAAGTAAACACTAGAGTTTATAAACACTGACGATGCTTGGATAATACCACTAGGAGTCTTGACTGATAACTCTACTTTTTTCCAATCAAGGGTTGATTCTAAATTCATTGTAAACTTTGAATAAATAAAGGAATGTGTAGAACTAGAATAAAAAAAGTATTTTCTAACATTGAGAGAACAATGAGAGTACCTATCACCACATAATTTGGTGCTTCAAATTCAGCCGTACTAATTGATAAAGTACAACTTGTTCCCTTCGCCATTGCTAAGGCTGATGGTGATTCCCCTCCACTGCCCTCGGATTTGGACAGTGATTGAAAAAGTGCCCATGTTTTCCACACTTATAGAATTGGACATCAGGTAGGGCATGCACCATCTTTTCCTTGTCATTAGTGTTGGAAAGTTTAGGCATTTCCTCACTATGACAATTCTGTGTGATATGGTTATCTCATCCACACTTGTAGCACTTCCCGATCATGAGAAGGTAGTTCCCCAAATTCTTCTTCACACATTTATTACACAGGGATGTTGCACTTTTTTTCCTCCTCTTCCCTGATCTAATCTCCTCCCCAAGCATGGCTCCATAGATCTCTTCTAGTCATTGGATTTATGAGACCACTATGTATCACCAAACTCCAGTTCAAATTTCATCACAATCCACAAAGTTTCCCCATAGCTGTCATAGTCTCGACTGGTTAGATTCTTCCCCAGATGAGGTCTTAGTCCACCAATGAATCTATCAACCTTCCCACTAGGATCCATGACAAATATTGAGGTATAATGGGAAAGCCTTATGAATTTCATCTCATAGATTTCCACAGATTCATTCTCCTTCTGATTCAGCTCGAGAAAATCCTTCTTCATTCTTGTTCTCATGGAATGAGGGAAATACTTACTGAAGAAGATACCTTTGAACTCTTCTCACTCCATATATTCAACCTCCACTCTTGGCCTCAAGTTTTTAATTAGTTCCCACCACTGATCAGCTTCTCCCTCTAAGTGATAGACAGCTAGGGTAACCTTCTCTTGCTCTAAACAGCAGAGCACGAAAAAGAACTTCTCTATAGAGTTGATCCATTGTTTAGAAATCAATGGGTCGGTAGATCCACCAAAGGTTTGTGTTTGTTGATATATAATAGACTCAACAGAATTTTGTTCTCTTCGCGATGATATTGGTCTCTCAGCTTGATTCAATTTATTTCCCATAACATGAGTCAGTTGGTTCATTATTCGCATGAAAGTTTCCATTCCGGCTTCCATCGGAGGGTCGTTAGTGCATGGTCTATTGCAGTCACCATTTGCATAGTTCCTCCTATTGCCCTCCATTTTCTAAAATAATAAAACCTTAGTGAGAAAATTATTTTATTTACAAATATTTTAACTATACAGGAATTTATGTCATAAAACTTTATGATTTAAAAATTACATTTCTCTAAAAATCCTTCATAATGATTCATAAAAAGCTTATGATTAACCAATCATATCTCCTGAGAGTGTCATAACCAATAGTTCAGCAAGGCCCATTTTTGTGTACTAGGTTACCCCAAGTGAATACCAAAACTCATTATCTGAGTTTTCACTTCTTGGTACATCTATTCCAGAGCTGCCTCTACCTTCTTGTATCCAGATAGGGATTTATTTTCTTGATAAACCACTTACTCAATACTCACCAAAATACCAGAAAGTTGTTCTATATTTAAACTTTTCCATAGGGTTATTCCTAAAGTTTTCAGATCCTAATTTCCATAAATAACTAAACTATTTTTTATACCAACTATGGTGTCCCGCCTTTTAATTACATAACTTTTTATTACATTTTACAAACATAGGATCTTTAAAGACTAGTGTCTTGGAAATCAAGAATAATAAAACATGAAATCATAAAACACTATTTTAAATCCACTTTAAAATTTTCTTGAAAATTTTATCCTATGTACAATTATTGCATCTCATAACCTGGAGACATACATCAATGTAAAGGGTGATGTGATGGCCTAGTAAGGAGATTAAGGTAATCAGTTTTCTTATGATATTAATAAGAACATGATAAAAACCATAAGACATTAGCAATGGAAAAAGAGGCATATCATAATAAAAATAACATGAATAATAACATGAATATGTGGATAAAAAATTTCATTTAGATATTCATGAACATATGACAATGGTTCATCCCCAAGGTGTCATAGAAAAAATTTCCAAGGTTATTCACCAAGGTATCGTGAAACTTGTCATCTCTAGAGATTAATTCGTTACCCAATGAATTTAAGTGATATCAGATAGCACCCTTAATATGTCTTTATTTTCACCTCAAAATCGTGACATTTTAAAAGTTCTTAAAAATAAGATCATTATGTCATTTATAACCCATGGAAAGGGAGTGTGGGTTATATGTATGTTAATTACAGAATAAAATATATAATTTTTATTTTATTTATGAATACCCATAGAAAAAAAATTGGTTTGGGAATTCATATAAATAAAATAAGAGAATTTCTTGAGAAAAAGAGAGTGATTTTGAGGAGAAAATTTTACAGCATAACAGTTATACAACATGGTTTTAGAAAATATTGAAAAGAGAGGAGAAAAGGGTCACCCACTATTAAATAAATCAAAATACATCATGGTTATATAATAACAAAATAAATAAGATCATGTTATAGATATTTTAATGACATACCACATGAAATGAAAACTTGAATGAAAATAGA
This sequence comes from Viscum album, assembly GCA_963277665.1. Taxonomy (NCBI): domain Eukaryota; kingdom Viridiplantae; phylum Streptophyta; class Magnoliopsida; order Santalales; family Viscaceae; genus Viscum; species Viscum album. The sequence goes on along the minus strand of OY728147.1, from coordinate 175,279,985 downwards.
AGATGTGATTTCATTTACGAAAAATTTGGCAGCCTAATGGCATCAGTTAAAAATCCAAAAAATCGGTTGATGATAGAAGAAGGGGTATTTCATCATTTGGATATAAAATGGATATTAATAATAATAAATAAGAAAATACCCCAACATAAGAACATGGAAACTAGAAGACATAAATTAATGGAAATCATGACTTACAAGAGGAGGGTGAAAGGTTCCCAAACCTTGAAGAGTGACTTCGAAATCTCAAAGGTTGTGTCCTTGGTGGGCTTGTGGGCACCTTGAAAGGACTCCTTGGAAGGTAAAAAGACCAGATCTATGTTGAGAAGGATTTTGGAATGAATGGAATAAGGGAATAGCATGGTATTTATAGCAAAATTGAGGGAATATTTAATTAATTTTCAAGGGATATCTCATCAATGGTATTTGAAAAACCATGGGATTTCCCATGGTATTTTCCCATGGTATTGGCCACTTGGAACACCTCATAACATATATAACTATTCACAAGTAGACCCGAGTGATTAAATCATTATTACATCATTAATGATTTCCTAAATCATATTGAAACTCAAAATTGCATTTTTACTAATCACTGAAAACAAAACATTTTATAAAAATATCATAAATTCACTGTAACCTAATATATACATTATGAATTTAATAATAAACTCCATTATATAAAAATGATTTTCTAAATATTTTTTAATTTTTCAATAAAATCATTATTTATTCTAAAAAACAACTCTAAATCTATAACTTGTTTTATAACGCCTTGAATAAGTAATCAAGGTCCCATAAAATTATCGTATAACCATAAGAAAATAAAGTAACAATTTAGGATTACATTTTATGAAAATACATTTCCATTTTAAATTATTAAATTATTTATAAAATTGTAAATAAAATATTTATGACAAACAAAAATTCCAAAACTTATACTGGGATTTTTTTTCACTTTTAAGATTTCTACATTATATTTATACATTCATGGGTGAAGTTTTGTTTTTTTGGATGACTTACTATTCATTAGTATTCAAAAGGGAAATATTACTATTCATACTTTACTATTCACTAAAACATATGTTGATCTTTTTAGACTCTAAATTTCTTACTTGTCACAACTGTAGAAGACCATTTTTCAAAAATCATTTCACATTTTTAATTATTTAACATTTAAATAAATATTATAAAATACCCTTTTTCCAAAATTTATTTTTAATATGGAACTATAAATTAATCCTACATTTATCTAGATATTTGAAATTCACCTACTTTTCTATAATAAGAAATAACAATTTTATTTATACCAAAGTTTTACACAAGTAACTAAGGTTGCATTACATAGCCCCTTATAACACCTGCATAGAACCTAAGGGTAAGGTGTGCTATGGTGATAGAATCTTGGGGAATCTTGGACAACATTGCTCGAGTGGTGATTTCTATTAGCTTGAACATCTCCCTTAGGCGATTCTGTTCAAGCTTCACATGTTGAAGTTTGACTTGGGCTTGGTCTAAATCATTGCCCGGTGATGCTACCTCATTCCCAAGCTCCAACAGATGGGCTTCATACAACCCGAGTCTACTAGATGAGGCCATCAACTCTTCTTTCTATATTAATTAACCAATATCACTTTTATTTATATACAATAATCTTAATGTTAAGATTTTAGTTTCCAATGGTCATATTGACCAATGGTCATATAACAATTGAAACCCAACAGTTTCATTTTAATTATACTCACTTCATTAATTCAAGGATATAGTTTTTTTGAGTATAAAATAAAATAACACAAAGATTTTGTAAAAAAATATTATTCAAAAGTTCAGGTCGTTACCAATGTGCATACTCAAATTTCTATGATGTATAATTCATGATTTTAATCTTTCATGAATTTAGAGAAGAAATCACATACATATACATACACAAAGATACTATAGAAACAATATTCATTATATTTATGAAAATTACATGCAATACACTTCGATAAATTGAGTCACCACAAACCATTTTTTTGAGTGGTATATTAATTAATACAAAAGTACATGTAGAATGTATAATTAGATATTAATAATAAAAGTTTTTTCTAAAGTTTTCATAGTATTTATGTACCGTACATCCTATCATCCTTGCATGAATTATACTTAATTTTAATGAGTTGATATTTATAGAACATTAAAGTGAAGATCTATTTATTAGTGTAAGTTTATTATTATATAAATAATAACTTAAATATCGAAATGGAGACTAAGTATGAGAATAATTCAAATAATAGGAATACTTGGGTTCATAAGAAACTAATCTACTAAGGATAAACCTAATCATTGATGATCAAAATATACTGAGAAACGCTAATAGTTCTGATTAGCAGACATCGAAGAACCTAAAAATCAAGATGATAAAGAACAACATAACTTATTTTTATCTTTTTCTTACAAATTTATTGAATAAATATAAATTAGAAAACAATTTGACCATGTGAGATCATGGAGGAAGATCAATTTTAGGGTATATAGGAGAAATTGGGATCAAACGATGATATTTCTTATTTTTTATCCAAATATTTGTAGTTGTAAATGAGAAACTATATTCTCTAGTGGTAATTTGGAGTGAAAACATAGTGGGACCCTATTTTTATGATATTGGGAATATAATAGGGGTAACCACTTTTTATTATAGTTATGAATATGTGATTGGACAATTTAACCAATCAAAAAAAGGTTTGGTTTATCAAATCAAGTCTGAAGCTTGTATATATTATCGTATCTTTTCTTATTCACTTTTAATAATATTAAGGTTGGAATTTGAGATATAAAAGTGATAAGATCAATGTATTAATTTTTCAAATATGTTTCATTAAAATAAATAATTCATAAAAAGTGACCAATGATTCACCCCAAGTGATCTAACCATATATGGTAACTTCAATTGTTATCCAAGAAAACACAGGTCCCCTCTTCTATTTCTATTATTTATTAGGGTGAGTAATCTAAATTCAGTTAGTAATAGAGGTATCCCCACATTTGAGGCAATGAAATATCATAATTGAAGTAATATTATGTTTCCTTTCCTAATATCAGTAGACCTTCAAGTACGACTTTCAATAATAATGGGATTTCCATTTATTTTCATGGGTTCTCATATGAATCGGTATGAAAAAAGAAATATGAAATTTCAAGTAAAATATAAAAATTCCATTATTATGTATCTTTTAGTTAATATATACACAAAAATCAACAGAAACCAAATTTCAAAAGAAATTTATATCAAAATAGAGAGCAGTTATAAAGGAAATCAAAAAGTCAAGGTGAACGTATAATAAATTTATAGGATCAGATTTAATGTTATTAATATGAATCAGGATGAAAATTATGATGATTACAATACTAGAGTTGGTGATATTATCAACAATATCTGAAGATTTAGATAAAAACTTAAATATTCCACTATTTTTAAAAATTTGATGATAAACTATTGAGATAGTTTTAATCCTAAGTTACAACTTTAGAAGATTTATATAATCATATTCTCAAAAATATATATATAATTAATAGTTATTATGAAATGAGAAAGATTAAAACTTTTAAAAATAATATTAATGATGATCTTATTTTTAAGGTCATGATAAATATCCCAAATAATTACCCAAATAAGAAGATGTCTGAAACTAAATCTGAGGAGGAGAATGATGAATCCTTGAATCATAAAAAGGGAAAAATCATGAAAAAATATTCCTAAAGTAATAATTTATGTGTGATCATAAATAAAGAAAAATATAAATTATCATTTTACAAACAATTAGAAGATGAATTTATTATTTGGATCATTTTTAAAAAGTTTTTGATACTTATATAAATGATGTCGATGATAGAAAAAGAAAGGAGCTGGAATACCTATTGAAGAATGATCTTTAAGGTTTACTTAAGCATAAAACATAGTTCAATAAGGATAATATTTAGATGATTAAAGAAAAAGATAATATGAAGGAAGGAATATAGGAATATTTCATTGAAGAATCATCTTATATTTATGAGATTAAGATGATCATGTTGACGGTTTCTGAGAAGGAAATGTTGACGAAAGACCATAAAGGGAAACTCACTCATATAGAAGAAGAATTTTCTATGTCAGAATTGAAGTGTCTTGAAGCTAAAAATTAATTAAATAAAATCATAAAAAAATTCAACAAATCAGTTCAGTGTAAATAAGATTCATCAAAAGCTGGTGAAAAGAGGGTTCCATAGAGGAAGGTTAACTCCCCTCCTAATGAATTTCAAAATATACCCATTGCCTTTAATAGTATGGGTTCTAAGACCAAATATGGACCAATTTTGAAAAATAAGACTAGTTTGAAACCATCTTCATTGTCCAAGGAAGTTAGGAATACTTCAAGAATATCATTTTTCCTAGAGAAAAGTCATCAATAGTTTTTGGACAGTCAAAAACAACAATCTTCATGACCATATTGTTATCACTATGGAATATCAATGTTCAGATGATACTGCTAGTGTTCAACACTATTTAGGAACAACGACTATAAGGCCCCGGCCTTAAACATTACTTAATCATGAATTAAATGGATAATTCACACTGAGGATCTTTTCAGGTTTAGAGTTTTAGAGAATTAGGACATAGCTATTACATCTCAAAGATTACAAAGTAGAAAAATCTACTTAGTTGCCATTTTTTCCATAAAATAAAAACTCTTGAACAAAAGAGTCATGTCTAGTTCCTTTTTTTAGACAGCCTGACATTTCATTGATCCTAGCTTGACCCTATTCAACTTTATGTCCTGTGAAAACATTTAAAAACATGGGATGAGCATAAAAATATCAGTAAGGGATACACAAAGAAGTAAAACTGTTATTTTTTCAAAACAAAAAGTAAACCATGAATACTTTACCAAAGTAATACTTTTCACCTAAATGAAGTAGTAAAAACTCTTCACTGAATAAAATACCATTAATTACCCTTTTGTAACCAAAAGATTACCATAAAACCCATATAAAGAATACATAACATATAAAGGTAACTTGGGACATAAACATACTTAAATGGAATAACCATATGGTCGACTTCCACACATACTTAATGGAATAGCCATACGGCCGACTTCCATACCCAATGCATTGGAGGTTATAACGTAACCACTCGTCCTGGTATTCACGGCACCACCCGTCATATGGTTTATCATGTAACCACCCGAAAAATGTCCAAGTACCATCATTACACATAAAATATTGAAAATATAAACATTTCAAAAACAACATTTCATTTGCAATCACAATAAGTAATTCTAAAATATTGAATTAATCAATCCATTTTCAAAAATCATCTAAAAGAGATTTTTGAATCAAAGTGACCCTTACCACTTTGAAGCTTTTAATGGAATTATAATTTTAAAACATTAATTTCCATATAAATAAATACTTAAAACCATTTTGAAAACATGGACATTAAATATAATGATTTAGAATAATGAATCTTTAAAACATTTAAAATGGTATTTTTGTTAAAGAGATTTTAACAAAATGAGACTCTTGAATACAAGTAATTGTGGAAAAACATTTAATCTGAAATTTATAATATCATGAGAATAAATGGATTCATGATATAATATGTCAAAGGACAGTATACACACCATATAAGAGTGAATTTGTGCATAACAACAACTAAGTCTCAATAGACATGTAAATTGAGATGAAATCCATTATGAAGATGGTATCCTTAAATTAAGGATAAATCTATCACATTATTATGTGTGAGAAATACAAATAAACCCAATATAAGTGGATATTAAGTGTGAAACAATCATAGGTCATTAACACATAATCTTGGAAAAACAAAACCAATGACATAGATATTTAACTCAATGAAATGAGATTGATCTAAGATTTCCCATACAAGTTCGTAAGAATTTATCAATGAGATGATTATTTGTAGAAATAGTATATCCACACAAAGGTTTGTGGAAATTACCACATAGATATTCCACACATAATCTTGGCATAATAAAATCAATAAGTAGAGGTTTAACCCAAATAATTGAAAGTGGGTTGAGAAGTTCCCTTACAGAAATCTGACAGCCTAACGGCGTCACTTTAAAATTCAAAAAATGAGCTGATGAGAGAGAAAATGGTATCTCATCACTTGGAAATAAAATTTACATAAATAAGGATATATAAAAACATATCCCAACATAATTGTATGTGAATTAAAATACATAACAAAATAAGTCTTTTAAAAAGAGGAGGGTGAAAGGTCCCCTTACCGAGTTGGGTAACTTTCGAAACGTACACCCCATTGAAGAAGGGTCATACAATGAAGATGTAAAAACCCATAAATGAAATTATACTGCACAAAGTGTATAATAATGGGCAGTATATACACCACTCAAAGTAAATAGTGGCAAATGTATCATAAATGTCACGGGAATAAAAGTGAGATGAAAAATCCCTTAAGAAAACTCGGCAGCCTAACAGCGCCACTTAAAACTTCCAGAAATGGTTTGATGAGATAAAATAGGTTCTCTCATCATATTTACATAAAAATTAAAGTATGAGGAATATAAAAGAATATTACAAAACATAAGAAAGATGAGCTTAAAATAAATGACATAAAAGAGAGTACTTAAAAGGAAGAGAGAGGTTGGATCCCTTACCTCAAGTCCGACTTGTCTTGTTTGTTTCTTTATATTCCTGAATAATAAACTTTGGTCAATTTATAATTTCTTAAGGACCTATTTTAAAGATTATTATTCAGTTCATATAACATATTATAATGTTATAATAATTGGTTAATAGTTTGAGTTCATATCATACGTTTTTGTCGATGTTTGATACATGAGTCAAAAATGAACTTATTTGAAAATGATTGTCCATGTAGTTATAAGTAAATCATCTCCAAAATAGTATTAATGATTTAAATATCATATATATCCAATAAATATTCATTTTATATTACTCCATAACATTTGGAGATAAAAAGAAATGAAATTCACCGTTCATGGAGACGGTAGGCCGTACATACACATGAACGCTACTTTCATTTCTTTGTCATATTAATGGAATTAAAAATAATTGAGATATATATATATATTATAATTACAGTGTAATATATATGTTATATAGGTCACATATGTTCATTAATTTCATTCTTTATACATTCCATGTATTGCATGAACGAGTCACATCACTTGAGGGGGCAGTAGTCCGCACTTCCTCGTATGAAATTATCGCATTTGCACAACATGAAAAGAATAAACTCATGTTTTAAATATAAAATTCAGAAGAATATAGAATATATAAATACCATATATATAATATATAAAATATATTTACATCATAATGGCCACCATGAATGGTTTTAAGAGAAGATTGAACAATCATCGTTTCGTGAGGCAGAAATTCACCATCCATAGAAACAGTATATTCTTTAACCATTAGATGAAGGTGTGTGTAAGTGTAGCTTGAATAATTCACATAACAACATCCTAGTATATTGAAGATACTGGTGTTTTTACAAAATAAAGGAATAAAAAGATTTTATAGGGTTGGAGAAGCAATATAAAACAAAAGAACACAAGGGAAGACATTACCTTTAAATCTGGTAACTCTTTTTGATTTGAGCTCAAAGGCTTCCTTGGAAATGATTCTGCCCAAAGGTGAGGCTTCAATGATGAAGATAGGGATGTGGAGAGATGAAATGGGCAGGTTTTGGCCGAGCCAATGGCTTGAGAGGTGTGGGTAAGGTGGTAGAGGTGGGGGACTTTTATAAGAGGAGAGGAGGGACACTCTTGGAAAGTTATAAAAGGTTACTTTATTATAAAATGAATTTCGGATTTTAAAGGTCCCAAAATTAAATATTTTGAGTCTAAGGTGATAATATTTTGAAATCCAACCATCCAATAGGTTTTTGACATGTTTAGGTCTTATATTTTACATTATCATTTCATTTTATTTAGATCATTAAATAATGATGTAATCGTTGCATCATCATGGTGTCATAAATAAATTAATTTATTTAATGTCTAAAAATTATATAAAAAATATCATGATGTAGGAAATATTTTTAGATTTCTAATTAATATTTATAGTCAAAAATATGACTTTTATAACCCCATTTAAAAATTGTTTTAGTAAAACAACTCATGTTTGTTACATTTTTATTTTAACTTTAAATAAAAAGTTATTTATGTAATTTTCCTACCAAAGTGTCTCCATGGGGTCCCCAAGTTGAACCATGGATTTTCTTAGTCGTAAATGACACATCCAATTAGGGTAGGACATGTTTCTAGGTCATTTCATATTATTAAAATTATTTTTATCTTAAATTACATTAATTACCTTTAATCACGATTAATAAAACTTAAAAGATACTATTCACCAAAAATTATTTTAATCTCATTGAACCACATTTTACTTCTTAATGACAACCATTTGTGTCGGATTTTTGAAAATCAAATCACAGAAGTGGCAAAGTTTCATTTAAACGAAAAATCAGTTTCTTTAACTACCACTTAGTGGTTTCACTATTCATCTAAAATTGAAGTTTTTCAGAAAAATACCAAAAAATCACCCTAAGCTATATTTGATATTCTGAATTCAAAACCAATGTCTATTTTAGAAAATTCAAAACATATAAGTTTCATTAATTAATTCAATAATTAATTCCCACTGTCAAAACAAATAGCGTGTTTTTAAGAAACAATATCTATTAAAAGATTGACACTAGTTTAAGTCCAATTTCAAAGTGAAATTAATTACAATGACCACTATTGGATTAAATGGTAAAAATATATTCTAATTTCACTTTAAAAGAAATTCAAAAAATAATCTAATCATATTAAAAAATTAGATTAAAAAGAGGTTTTGAATTAAAATACAACATTTTTCACTATTCATTAAAAAATTAACTTTATTGGAAAAATACCAAAAATTTACACAAGGTAAATTTTGATGTCCTGATTCTAAAGAAGAATTTTATTTTGTCAAATATAACACATAAAATTTTCAAAAAGTGGATTTAAAAGAGGTTCTCCATCAAAAGGCGGTTAATCGACCTTTTAAAGAATATTAGAATGTTTACGCTTAAAATTGGATTCATTCACATTTTTAATCCTCTAAAATTTATTGTAAAAAGTAAAAATATTTGACAAACATATATAATCATTTTGTAGTTAGTTCTGTTCATTCCCATCATTACAATGACTAGGTGTTAACTACCATTTAAAATCATATTATTTTATTATTAGAGTGCAACATAAGATTTCAAAGAAACTCTTTGTTGCGTATCGGGTACGCTATCGAACATTGAAAACCCTTTAAAGTAAAATTAACATTTTATTCACAAATAGGGATAAATATAAAAAATTTCATATTCTTTATTTACTTGGGGTGTCAAATCCTTCCCCCCTTTTGGGAATTGCGTTCTCGCAATTTTAAAATTGGGCTTGGAAACTTCATTGAATGTCCCATATCAGAACAAGAGTCAGTAAAACTATCACTTTAAAAGAAAGTGAGAGAAGTAAAAAGGTCACCCGAGTTAACCCATACTAGGATTCCACGTATGAAAATATGGATATGGAGGGAAAAAAAGGGTCATGTTTTGATGGAGAGTGATAGTAAACATGTCTAGGAGAAAGTTAACCACAAGAAAATCACAAACTTGTGATGGGTTAAACGGTATTCGATTCCCCAGTAGGGAAAGTTAACAGACAAAATTTTTGTTTTAAGTTACTATTAATTGAGGAATTTATTTTTAATATTAACTAAATCATAATGAAACATACTTACTTGTCACGTAGACTTTCAACTTTTACTAGATTCCTTAATCAAACTCATATTTTCTCCAGAAGACGAGTATTTAGGAAGACTTGTTCGCATTAAGAGTACTATAATCAACTTCTTGATAATCACCCAATCCAAAAAAGAGAACTATATATTTCCCATGTATTTAGACAAAAACCAAAACCAAACTTGTTAGTATGAGATCAGATAATCCACAAAAGTATAATCCTTTATAAAAAAAAAATCTATTCTTGATCTCCCAAATTTGTCCAAAAAAACCCAAAGTTCAACGAAGACCATTCGATAAACAATTGTCCAAAAAATTCTTCAAAGTAAACCAAACTAATATTGAAACCCAAATATTTTAAGGATTTAATCACATAGTCTTCCAAGGTACAAATTAACTTTTATCTCCAAATAACATCAGTTGCTCTTAAATTTTCATATTGAAAAGTAATTAACCTAATCACATATCCTCCATGATAGGTTAATCATTTCCATAGATAACCCAAAATAAACTTAATCTTGATTCCTAAAATCATCTAACTAAAAAGAATTAGTCAAAATAACTAGGAACTTCACGTAGTCCAGTGGTAGGCGATAAATACCAATCGCACTTTGGTTGTGGGTTCGATTCCCACAGCTTTGTCCAACGCGATGGGTTGTCACACGGTCTGCGTGTTGTCCTTTTTCCAAAACTATATAATTCTTTAAACATTCCCCAAAACGAGATAAAATCTTCAAAAATAATCATAACATATTTTAACATCAAGTTTATCTCATGCCTTTCATTTTCCATCATAACATTTAATAACCCATAATTACCTCAAAAGTAAGGATCATATAAACCCTAATGGTTAACTTTATAATTATTACCTGAACTTCCACATTGATTGGTCATCTCGTACATAAGGCATTACAGAACATACCAAGGTTCAAGTGGTTGATCATGACTCCTTGATAGTTGGTTTAGAAAAACCACGAGTTTCCTCATTGAATCCCCCATTTCATCCAGTCTTTTAATCAGAGAACCACAACAGTTTCCTTCAAACCTATTGTCACTTTGGTGCCTGCTAGATCCATCCATTCACTAAAAATAGAAATGTCAGTGTGAATATATCAACAAAACCATCATGTACTAATGAGGAAGATAAACACTAATATATACTTACTCATTCACTTTATCTAAAACTAGGACTCTTTCTGAAATACTAACCATTATGGTAATGTCACTTATGCTTAGAGAATACCCTAACCTCTAAAGTTATCAAAACCGACCTTTGATACCAACTATAAGGCCTTGGCCTTAAACATTACTTAATCATGAATTAAATGGATAATTCACACTGAGGATCTTTTCAGGTTTAGAGTTTTAGAGAATTAGGACATAGCTATTACATCTCAAAGATAACAAAGTAGATAAATCTACTTAGTTTCCATTTTTTTCCACAAAATAAAAACTCTTGAACAAAAGAGTCATGTCTAGTTCCTTGTTTTAGACAGCCTGACATTTCCTTGATCCCATCCTTGAAACTATTCAACTTTATGTCCTGTGAAAACATTTAAAAACTTGGGATGAGCATAAAAAGCTCAGTAAGGGATACACAAAGAAGGAAAACTACTAGTTTTTCAAAACAACAAGTAAACCATGAATACTTTACCAAAGTAATACTTTTCACCTTAATGAAGTAGTAAAAACTCTTCACTGAATAAAATACCATTACTTACCCTTTTGTAACCAAAAGATTACCATAAAACCCATATAAATAACACATAACATATAAAGTTAACTTGGGACATAAACATACTTTAATGTAATAACCATACGGTCGACTTCTACACATACTTAATGGAATATCCATATGGCCGACTTCCATACCCAATGCATTGGAGGTTATAATGTAACCACCCGTCCTGGTATTCACGGCACCACCCGCCATATGGTTAATCACGTAACCACCCATAAAATGTCCAAGTACCATCATTACACATAAAATATTGAAAATATAAACATTTCAAAAACAAAATTTCATTTTCAATCACAATAAGTAATTCCAAGATATTGAATTAATCAATCCATTTTCAAAAATCATTTAAAAGATATTTTTGAATCAAAGTGTCACATACCACTTTGGAGCTTTTAATGGAATTATAATTTTAAAACATTAATTTCCATATAAATAAATACTTAAAACCATTTTGAAAACATGGACATTAAAGATAAAGATTTAGAATAATGAATCTTTAAAACATTTAAAACGATATTTTTGTTAAAGAGTTTTTAAATAAATGAGAGACTCTTGAATATAAGTAATTGTGGAAAAAAATTTAATATGAACTTTATAATATCATGAGAATAAAGGGATTCATGATATAATATGTCAAAGGATAGTATACACACCATATAAGAGTGAATTGGTGTATAACAACAATTAAGTCTCAATGGAAATGTAAATTGAGATGAAATCCATTATGAAGATGGTATCCTTAAATTAAGGATAAATCTATCAAATAATTATGTGTGAGAAATACAGATAAACCCAATATAATTGGATATTAAGTGTGAAAAAATCATAGGTCATTCACACATAATCTTGGAAAAACAAAACCAATGACATAGATATTTAACTCAATGAAATGAGATTGATCTAAGATTTCCCATACAAGTTCGTAAGAATTTATCAATGAGATGATTATGTGTAGAAATAGTATATCCACACAATGGTTTGTGGAAATTACCACATATACCTTCCACACATAATCTTTGAATAATAAAATCAAGAAGTAGAGGTTTAACACAAAGAATTGAAAGTGGGTTAAGAAGTTCCCTTACAGAAATACGACAGCCTAACGACGTCACTTTAAAATTCAGAAAATGGTTTGATGAGAGAGAAAATGGTATCTCATCACTTGGACATAAAATTTACATAAATAATGATATATAAGAACATATCCCAACTTAATAGTATGTGAATTAAAATACATAACGAAAGAAGTCTTTTAAAAAGAGGAGGGTGAAATGTCCCCTTACTGAGTTGGGTAACTTTCGAAACGTACACCCCATGGAAGAAGGGTCATAAAATGAAGATTTAAATACCCATAAATGAAATTATACTACACAAAGTGTATAATAATGGTAATTATATACACCAATCAAAGTAAATAGTGGAAAACGTATCATAAATGTCACGGGAATAAAAGTGAGATGAAAAATCCATTATGAAAACTCGGCATCCTAACGACGCCACTTAAAACTTCCAGAAATGGTTTGATGAGATCAAATAGGGTCTCTCATCATATGAACATAAAAATTACAGTATTATGAATATAAAAGAACATCCCCAAACATAATAAAGATGAGATTAAAATAAATGACATCAAAGAGAGTACTTAAAAGAAAGAGAGAGGTTGGATCCCTTACCTCAAGTCTGACTTGTCTTGTTTGTTTCTTTATATTTTTTAATAATAAACTTTGGTAAATTTATAATTTCTTAAGGACCTATTTTAAATATTATTATTCAGTTCATATCACATATTATATTGTTATAATAATTGGTTAATAATGTGAGTTCATATCAGACGTTTTTGTCGATGTTTGGTACATGAGTCAAAAATGAACTTGTTTGAAAATGATTGTCCATGTAGTTATAAGTAAATAATCTCCAGAATAGTATTAATGATTTAAATATAATATATATCCAGTAAATATTCATTTTATATTACTCCATAACATTTGGAGATAAAAAGAAATGAAATGCACCGTTCATGGAGACGGTAGGTCGTACGTACGCATGAACACTACATTCATTTCATTGTCATATTAATGGAATTAAAAATAATTGAGAGATATATATATTATAATTCCATTATAATATATATGTTATATAGGTCACATATGTTCATTAATTTCATTCTTTATACATTCCATTTATTGCATGAATGAGTCACATCACTTGAGGGGAGGTAGTGCACACTTCCTCGTATGAAATTATCACATTTGCACAACATGAAATGCATAAATGTGTGTTTTAAATATAAAATTCAGAAGCATATAGAAAATATAAATACCATATATATCATATATAAAATATATTTACATCATAATGGCCACCATGAAAGGTTTTAAGAGAATATTGAACAATCATTGTTTCGTGAGGCAGAAATTCACCATCCACAAAAACAGTATGTTCTTTAACCATTAAACGAAGGTGTGTGTAATTTTAGCTCGAATAATTCACATAAAAACATTCTAGTATATTGAATATACTGGTTCTATTACAAAATAAAGGAATAAAAAGAGTTTAGAGGGTTGGAGAAGCAATATAAAACAAAAGAACACAAGGGAAGACATTACCTTTAAATCGGGTAACTCTTTATGATTTGAGCTCAAAGGCTTCCTTGGAAAGGATTATGCCCAAAGGTGAGGCTTCAATGATTAATAGAGGGATGTGGAGAGATAAAATGGGCAGGGGTTGGCCGAGCCAAATGCTTGAGAGGTGTGGGTAAGGTGGTAGAGGTGGGGACCTTTTATAAGAGGAGAGGAGGGGTACTCTTGGAAAGTTATAAAAGGTTACTTTATTATAAAATGATTTTCAGATTTTAAAGGTCCCAAAAGTATATATTTCTAGGATAAGGTTATAAGAGTTTTAAATACACCCATACAATAGGTTTTTGACATTTTTAGGTCTTATATTTTACATTATCATTTCATTTTATTTAAATTGTTAAATAATGAGGTAATCACTGCATCATCATGGTGTCATAAATAAATTACTTTATTTAATGTATAAAAATTATAAAAAAACTATCATGATGTAGGAAATCTTTTTATATTTCTAATGAATATTTATAGTAAAAAATATGACTTGTATAAGCCCATTTAAAAATTTGATTAGTAAAACAACTCATGTTTGTGACATTTTTATTTTAACTTTAAATAAAAAGTTATTTATGTCATTTTCCTACCAAAGCAGCTCCATGGGGTCCCCAAGTTGACCCATGGATTTTATTGGTCGGCCATGACACATCCAATGAGGGTAGGACATGTTTATAGGTCATTTCATATTATTAAAACAATATTTTTACCTTAAATTACACTAATTACCTTTAATCGCGATTAATAAAACATAAAAGTTACAATTCACCAAAAATTATTTTAATCTCATTAAACCAAATTTTACTACTTAATGACAACCATGTATGTCAGATTTTTGAAAATCAAATCACAGAAGTGGAAAAGTTTCATTTAAACGAAAAATCAGTTTCTTTAACTACCACTTAGTGGTTTCACTATTCATCTAAAATTGAATTTTTTCAAAAAAATACCATAAATTCACCCTAATCTATATTCGATATTCTGAATTCAAAAATGATATATATTTAAAAAAATTCAAAACATATAAGTTGAATTAATTAATTTAATAATTAATTCCCGTTGTCAAAACAAATAGCGTGTTTTTAAGAAACAATATCTATTAAAAATTTGGCACTAGTTTAAGTCCAATTTCAAAGTGAAATTAATTTCAATGGCCACTATTGGATTAAATGGTAAAAATATATTCTAATTTAACTTTAAAACCAATTCAAAATATAATCTAATCATATAAATAAATTATATTAAAAAGTGGTTTTGAATTAAAATGCAACATTTTTCACTATTCATTAAAAAATGAACTTTATCGGAAAAATACCAAAATTTACACAATGTAAATTTTGATATCCCGATTCTAAATAAGAATTTTATTTTGTCAAATATAACACATAAAATTTTCAAAAAGTGTATTTAAAAGAGGTTCCCCATCAAAAGGCGGTTAATCGACCTTTTAAAGAATATTAGAATATTTACGCTTAAAATTGGATTCATTCACATTTTTTATCCTCTATCATTTATTGTAAAAAGTAAAAATATTTGACAAACATATATAATAATTTTGTAGTTAGTTCTTTTCATTCCTGCCATTTCAACAGCTAGGTGTTAACTACCATTTTAAATAATATTATTTTATTATTAGAGTGCAACGTAAGATTTGAAAGAAACTCTTTGTTGCGTATCGGGTACGCTATTGAACATAGAAACCCCTTTAAAGTAAAATTAACATTTTATTCAAAAATAGGGATAAATATAAAAAAATTCATATTCTTTATTTACCTGGGGTGTTACAACGACTATTCATACTATTATAATATGTCACTAGAAAAAATGAGGTATGAACCAAGATGGATCTATTATAAGAAGATGAGATTATATTTTTAAATAAATAATGTTGTGACTAGAAATTCATCAAATATTCCAACACAAAACAAGTAGTAATGCTTAAAATAAATCTATAAAAAATGTGATTAGTATGATCATAGTGTCAAGGTATTCATGATTATCCAATCTAGAAATATTCCCTATATCATGAAAGGGAATAAAATTAATAAGGTATAGGAAAAGAAGACATGTTTTGATAATTTTTTCAAGAAACCATGTGAAAACCCCCAGAAAGATAAGTATAGTAAAATCGAGTGATTAATGTTTTCACAACCCAACTGTAAATTTATAATAAAAAGATAAATAAAAAAATTACTACAAAAGGAAAACAATTTATTTTATATAAATAAGCCATATTTCATGAGATCTTGTTTAAAACTAATGATCTAAATTTATAATAGACTCTATGTGGAAGTTTTAATCAAGATAGATATGGTATGAAGGAATGTATGATTATCTTAATATCTTAAGAATAATTAATGACAAATATAATGTAAGAACAAGGTAATTCATTATCCATGATTAATGATGTGAATAATACAAAACCAAACAAGGAAAAAACTAAAAGGAAGAAAATGATCATGAAATTTGGGAAGAATTATAATATTATGGGGATAATGAATAATTTTCACCAAAATCATATGAAAAATAATGAAATGCCATGGATTAGAGACAACTACCAACCATTTTATTTTAACTAATTAACTAATATGATACTTCAAATTATTGTGTTTCTTTTATTTGTATAACTTTGTATAGAATTGAAGGAGGTGAATTAAAGTGGAAGTTTGATGAGTATTTTAGTATTTGTATAACAAGAATTGGGGATCATCATTGAATTTTCTAACCTCCATGATGAGGAATGGAATATATCCCTTAAAGGGGATCTTATATGTGGAATAGGTATTTGAGAAAAGTTATTTAGTTTAAATATAGAAACTAGACAACATATACAATATTTTCAAGATTAGGTATACTAATAAAACTTTTACACTCTTGTTGTGGTTATGATAAATATATTCTTAAAGAGGGAGTGATAGTTGATGTTCAAGGAAGTAAACAAGGGGGAGTTGTATATCTTTCAATAGATTTTTTTTGTATTTTATGAAGATGGGTATAGGCTATACTTGGATTGATAAATATATGTGTATAGCCCATAGAATGAGAAAGTTAAAGTGGTATCACAAGATAAACATGTTAATGGAAAACATTGATGTTTATATTTATTCACTTTTTTCTATAATGGTTTATCCAAAGTAGACTTTTAGTTGAATGACGGATTAATCATTGTTATGACCCATGTGTTATTATTCGTCTAAAAAAATATTCATGCAGGATATTATTTTCAATGGAAATATGAGAATAAGTTTTTCTAAAATTATTAGAAGTTGCTTAAAGAAAATAATATCGTCACTTGCATTTCATCTACATTTATTTTTAATAGTGGATATATGAAAAAGGAATGTATATTGACATAAATGTTATTTGTTATTTACAATAATCACAAAGGGGAGATAGAAGAGCTTGAGTGTGGATTATGTTTATCATAAATAAGTAACACCATCATTCTGATAGATCTATCAATATATGTTTGGAAGATATGATGTTTTACTCATACTTAAATGAGAAAAGGGGTAAAGTATGGTGATGATGAAAATGATATTCCTATTATTGAAGGGTTAATTAAGGATGTATTTGTTGGAATACTAATGTTTTGTAAATATATCCCTTTTACTTTAAGTTTTGATGATCTCAAATACACCTTATTCTTTGCTGATGTTTTTTTCTTTTAAGTGTGTTCATATGGTTTTATCTTATTTCTATGAGTTTTGACCTTTAATATCATTATGTATTCATTTTGGTTTTTCATTATAAAAATTTCCTAATTTAAGAACAATCACCTATGTGAGGCTTTTCACTACATAGAGTAATGGCTAGATGATCATTCAACTATGTAAATCTCATACGTAAAGGATTATTCTATATGGAAATCGCTTATATCGATGAAATCACCTATGTGAGAAAATCATCTATGTAAATTAGTTAGCTATGTAAAATAGTTACATGGAGTATTCTACTACATAAATCAGATACGTGGTGAAATTAGCTACATATTTTCAATCAGCTTTGTTAGTTTTTCTATGTGAATAAAAATACTATGTAATTCAATTTGAATACATAGTTAAAATTAGATACATGAATTCAAAAGTGAAAATCGGATAAATGATAATTGTTAATTGGATACATTATGATACAATCTGTATATATTATTATTACATAATTCTAATAAAAAACATGAATTCAAAATTGAAAACCGTCTATGTGATAATTTTCAATAGTCTACATCGTGATAAAATATGTATTTACTACCATTGAAGTAGTTCAGTGAGATTTTAATGCCACCCTATGAGATTTAAATTATGGATTTTCTATTTATAGTTAAATAGATTATAATAAGATCCAATTACCATGACTATATCCAAGTACAATGAGTTTTTATTCATCTTTACTGTTTCTGCAGTATTTTAAAGAAAAGGACATGTCTCATATCCCAAATTCTATAGATCGTGTGTTGTGAGAGTAAAAGAGAATTTTTTCAAGCATTTTGGATAACTATATTTTTCTACAGTATAGAAGATCAGTCATGTGAAAAATATGAGATACATAGAGAAGAATATAAGAACCTTTATGATGCAATATTTTTCTATGTAAAACAAGATGTGGATTCATATTCTATAGTTTTACCACAATTTACATCTGTACTTTGTTTATAAGACTCCCCTTGAGTTTTATTCTTTCCCTATCATCTCTCCTAGATATTTATTTCTTCTTTCATTTGTATCATAAAACTGTGTAATACACCATTATTCACTCTTTTTTCTTATCTTTCATTGTAAATTTTCATGATAAAAGAACCTGAAGGATATTGTTTTTAAATTCTTGTTGGAGCATTGTTGAAAGCTCCCACACTTTTGTAACAAGTGTTGATTTCTTTCACTCATTCATTCAGTTCCTATAAAAAGGGCTAGAATTCCCCAAAAAAGGATTGGTCTAGTGAATATCACTAAAATCATGGAGAAGAACGTTGGTGGGGTGTAATAATGTATTTCGATTCCTGAAACCGCTATAAACCTCTATATTTTTTATCTTTTATTTTTTTTATTCTATACTTATTCTTGTGATAAATAAAGAATATAATGTTAGTCATTTATAAAGATAGTGATTCTATAAATGAAGAACTTTTATAAATAACTCCATTCATCCCCCTCTTGAGTCTTTTGAAAGTCTTACTGACCATCAATTAGTATGAGAGTTTCTGACTCCTATGTTATTATCAATCAAAGGGTGATGTTTAAAGATATTTTTATAATGGAAAATATAAATGACAACAGAGAAGGTATTTTTATGGCAAGGGACATAATTTCAATGGTGAGAATTATGGATTATAGAAGGAATATATGATTATCTATATAAAGAACCTTGATATAAAGATTTATCTAAAAGATTTTAAGCCATATTAAATTTCAAACCACATGAGCCTCAACCCAATTGGTGTGGTATCCTTATGTGCATCCACGAGACCCAGGTTCAAAACCAAGTAGAGGCATATTTCCGGGTACTATAACAGGTATTGTAGCAGGCACTGTAGCAGACTGGACACTGAGCAGGTACTATAGTAGACTTTAAACAGTGCAAGTACTCTAGCAGAACAGTACACTGTACAGGTACTGTAGCAGGACTATATACTGTGTGGAACTGTACCAGTTACTGTAGCAGGTTGTGTTCAGTACTGTAGTAGCTGGAACTATTCACCTTGGGACAGTGGTTTGGGCTTGGAGTCCTTAAGGATTTCGGGCCACGGAGGCCTTTGGGTCAGTAGGGCTTTCATGCCACCTTTAATGCCTTCGGGCCACCTCAAGGCCTTCGGGCCACACGCAGTTTCCCCAGACAGACTCTACAAAAAAATAGTAGCCCCAGAAGAGGATTCAGAGAAGGTGCACTCACCAGAGCAGAGCCAAATGGATTTTTCAGAATGAGAGGGTATGGCTATGCCATCAAGACCAGTCTGTTCTTGCATGGGAATCCTAGCTAGACGGTCATGCGAAGATGTAGAGCTAATATCATGATGCATATCTTGGGGAGGGGCAGTTCCTTTTAGATAGTCTCGTTGATTTACCTAAGACCTTCGGGTCATATAATCTTATATGTCTATGAGCCATATAATCTCTGAGCCTATGGGCCTTGTAAGGGTTCCCCCTCATCCCTTGAAAGGGGGTTATCAAAAATCAATAAAATGAAGGCATTCGGGCCATCCAGGCATATTAAATTTCAAACACACAACAAGAAACATGGGATGAAGATAATAAAGGTAGTTATGATTTAAATTCTAAAGAGATGAATGCAATCATTTATCGATTATGTTTAGATGAGTTCAACAGAGTATCTCAATGATAAAAACCCATAAAATATGTACTACCATTTCAGTTTCTTATATAGGTATATATAATATGAGATCTATTAGATATAATACTTCCAAAATTATGTTTGATACATTCATAATTATGGAAATAGAGAGAACCATTGATCTAAATGGAAGTCTTATAGAGATTTTAGATAGTATTTCATCTCTTGGAACACCAATTACTGATCCAAAAAAAGATTTAAAAGTGATAAGTATTTTAAAACCTAGATGGAGTTTTATTTCTAATGTTACTCAAAAATCCACAGTGGTCATGAATTTTAAAATAAAATATCTAATTGGAACTCTTATGATGCATGAGGCAAATATGGAAGTTCAAGTTATATATAATAGGTTAGTTAAGAATGATAATGTTTATTTGAAAGTATTAGGTTAATAATATAACAAAAAATGAAAATAAATTCAAATATCTAAATCATCTGATGATGGTATATCAAAAATTTCTGACTCGGATAGTGATCTTGCTCACTTTTCTAGGAAATTCGTAATGTTTTACAATAAGAGAAGATGTTTTAATAAATCCTTCAATAAAAAAAATGTGTGTGATTTAAATTCAAAATAAGATAGTTTTTATGATTGAAAGAATATTGGAAATATCAAGTGTAACACCATGACCCTACTCATTGTCTTTAGAAGTGATGGGTGTACAACTAGACCTTAGGTGAAATCCCCAAGAAACCAAATAATATAAATAAATGATAGGGCTTCAAAAAAAATGGGGGATGATTATCCCTTTAAAGATAAAATAATCAAACCAAGAAAAAAAACCACTATATGATGCATGTGTACAAGGAAATACAACTCAATTTATAACCAATCCAATAATAAAACCCAACTATATCAGCATAAAAACTAGAGAAAAGACCAAAAGAACTCAATGACATATAAGAAATCAAATTAGGAACTCCCAACCTGCTCAAAGTTCCAAAACCACATTCCTAAACCAATTTATTAAAAATATTTACTAGAGAACTGGGATACCTTTCATTTACCTATGTTTTGATATATCACATCTATAAACACACCAATGTTACCCAAAAAAGGGTGAGTATAACCCTTATTAGGTTTTCCCCCAATGACATACCAAAACATGCCACTAGGATAAAATATGTTATCACATTTATATAAAATAGTTTAAGAACAATTCAAAACATTTTTATATCAATTAGCAAAACAGTTTTCCAAATCCAAATAGTTTACATGGAAAGTAAACAAACAAGTCTTCATAACCATTTCTCAATTTGATTTGGCATAACCGATACATGGTTCAACATATCCACACATGAAAACATGCATTCTCAGGTGACATCTCCATACTAATGATAGGTCTTTCGTCAATGTACCAAGTCATCAAAAGGTAACCAATACCACATTCACCATTGTCACATACCTCTAACATTGGGCCACGTCAATGAAAATTAATTCATGCAAACCATGAATTCAAAAACCATACCCAACTATTAATACTAATCAATTTCAATAAAACATTACATTTATTGAAAATATTTCTACAATTATTTTCCATGAATCAAAAACCAACCAATTTAAACAATTTTACCAAACCATCACTAAAGTTGTTTTGATCAAATCATAAAAAAATTCACAATTCAATTCATGAAATTCACTCAATTTAAAAATAAGTATTCATGTTCTAAGATAGATATGTTAATAGAGAAGCCAACTACCTCCCAAATTTAAGTGAAAATTAATAACCACACAACAAATTCAAAAATCTAGCTTAGTTCTTAAATATTTGACCTTATGTCTTGTTCTCTTCAACCAAAACAATTGAATGTCATCATGGTTAACATAAATAAACATAGATATATCCCCAAAAGACTAGATATATGATTCTAATTGAGCGTAGAATGTTAAAATTAAGGAAAATGATGAAGAACTAACACATACCAACAAACCTAGTATTCCACCACACTCAGAATATCTTAGGAATCACTCATAGATCAAGAGGAATGGTCTCCATAACCTTGAGAGGGAGAGGAATTCATAAAATGAATTGTTTAAGGGAAAAAATAAGTTTATGAGGTGAACCGAATTAGATCCACAATTTTTGGATCTAATTTTCCATGGTGCATGGTTAGGGTGAAGAGCTAGGAAAACTGTGCGCTAACTATACACAAGACACTACCACCAAACACACCTTTCATGGTTGGATTGCATGGTTAGAAAAATTGTGCGCCAACGATGATAAACCCCACTATCCAACCATGAACTCTTTCTCTTAGAAATACAAATGGTTTTTCAAAACAATTTTCATAACCATATGCCTACTTAGTTCCCGCTATTTCATTTTCATGGTTTCATGGACGTGTTTTATGATTTCTACTAGTCATTCTCATACCATTATCCTCTAAAAAAGACAAAAACCATGCCAAAACTCCTTCAAACCTCCAAAAATATAACCCAAAAATTCTATAGCCTTAATATATCTGAAATAATGGTCGATTAACTAAAACAAATAGTGTTACATTCTCCTCACCATTGTCCATTCCATCCCCATAATTTATATAAAAAGAGTTTTCCTTGAAGATTATTCACTATTTCTCTAAGATTTCCTTCTCATGCTCCCACGTTTCTTCCTTAATCTGACCTTGTATCCATAAAACCGACCCTAGACCAATTTTTTTACCATATAATACTTTCTATTTCTTAACCAAAATTCACACTAGCTCATAAACCAACATAGCATATCAATCTAGGTCAACATGATACCATCAAATCACATATCCAGGATCAGTTTGATACTTCTTATATTGAGATACATGAAACACACTGTGAAATAAATTAAACCTTGATGAAAAATTCAAATGATATTCTACCTCACAAAAATATTCTTGTATCTCAAATGGGCATGTGTATAGTATATATAACTTGACCTAGTTACAAAAATGATGATGCCCAAGCCTTGGAGAGATTATCAAGAACCCATGATCACTCACCTCAAATGACAACATCCATCAACAATCATCTACATATGATTTTTGACAAAACTAAGATATCTCTATTCTCTTCATGATGAAATGAATCTTATCTATTTTCTCTTGGAAAATTATTTGTCCAACCAGTGATTTCTCACTTGTTTCCACCCAA
Organism: Viscum album; assembly: GCA_963277665.1. NCBI lineage: Eukaryota > Viridiplantae > Streptophyta > Magnoliopsida > Santalales > Viscaceae > Viscum > Viscum album. Next base: position 175,256,358 of record OY728147.1, on the reverse strand, counting down.
CAAAGTGGATAAGAAAAAGGATGCTTATCCAATGCTTCAAAAGTATCTGTATGTATCGATGCCTGATAGCTGTTGTTATACCAAAACTACACTAACAGTATTTGATCTTCTTATAAGCCACCAAGATATATTACAAATGAACTAGGCATGTCTTCCAATGTTTCTATATTCCTATCATATTTTCCATCCAGTTGAGGATGATACACCATTCTTATAATAAACCGAGTACTAAGGGCCTGTTGTAAATATTTCAAAAAATGAGACATGAACCTTGGGTCTCTATTTGATACAATTGACACTTGTACACCATGGGTTTTTACAACTTCTCAGATATAGATTTTTGAAAATTCATCCACTATATTAGACACAAGAATAGGGATGAAATGGGCCAACTTTTTGAGATAATCTACTATCACCCATATAGAATTGTGTTTCTGAAACTTCCTTGGCAGACCTATTACAAAACTAGTAGCAATATACTCCCATTTCCACATAGGAATTGGTAAATACTACATCATACATGTTGTACGATGATACTCTTCCCTAACAACGGATAGGTATAAAAAACCCAACCACATTTCTTCGCATACCAACCCACCAAAATTATTATTTTAGTTCCTTATATATATTTTGTATTATATGATGAACAACCCATATCAAATGGTAGTAATCATGAAGGATTTATTCTTGAGAAGCCATACGTATGTCCATATGATATTAAAACTACAAAACTAATCTTTTTTCAAGCTTTTATCCCTCAATGGCCTCTACACCATTGAATTTTGACTTTATAGAAACACATTCAGAATCATATGTCTTTGCCACTTTAAACTTAAAAACCAAATCAGGAACAAAATAAACAAGAATAAAAAACACAATACTACCATGGTCTTCACAATCCAAGTACATTTTATATATCACTGATATTAGCTACCATTGATCTAAAGCATCTTTTTCCAACTGACTATATAAATTTCTGCTTAATGCATCCACCACATATTTTCTTTTACCCGATGTATAAATGAAATCAAAGTAAACATTTTGAAGATACTTAATCCATCTTATTTTACATATATTAAAATCTCTTTCTGATAAAATGTGTTTGTATTATTTATGATATGAAAACACTATGTATTTCTATACAAAAAGATAGTGACACCTATTCTTCAAGGAATGTACTATAATAGCTAATTCCAAATCATATGTTGGGTAGTTAATCTCATGAAATCGTGACAATAATGATCAATAAGAAAAAATATGATCTCCCTGCATGAGAACACACCCCAACCAAGATCCCAAAGCATCATAATACACCACATAACCTTATCTTGATTCTAGAAATATCACGATCAATGTTGATATATGTTAAAATTTTTACTCTGTAAAATACTTATAATATTCCTCATTTCATTGTAATGGAACATTTTTCCTTATAAAAGTTTTCATTAGTGAATATAGTTTCAAAAATCTATAAAAAAATGTCTTTAATGACCAGCCGACCAAAGAAATTATATATCTCAATGAAATTATTTGACATTTATCAGGAGATTATAACCTTTATATTTTTTGGATCCACAAAAACACAATTTTCAAAAATAACATAGCCAAGGAAATGTACCCCTTGTATCCAAAAATCACACTTTGAAATTTTGGCATACATAAGATGATCCCATAAGATTCCCAACAATATCACCATGTGTTTCTCATGCTAAACCTTTGTCCTATAATGAACCTGTATGTCATCCACAAACACCACCACAAAATAATCAAGAAACCTATAAAATATTTGATCAATAAATTCCATAAAGATGGTTGGTTCATTCATAATAATGAAAGGCATAACCACATACTCATAATTTCTATATCTACTAAAAAATATTACTTCATAATATCCTCCTTCTAAACCCATTGTTGGTGATATCCTAAATGAAATTCAAATTTAGTGAAGCACTAGGACCCCCTAAATTGATCAAATAGGTCATCAATTCATGGAAGTGGATACTGATTCGTTATCATAACTTGATTAACCTTATAATAATTGACACAAATACAAAGAGTTCCATACACCTTTTTTACAAACAAAATAAGTTCTTCCCATGGAGACATACTAATATGAATAAACACTTTTCTTTTCAACTCTTCTAATAATACCTTAAATTTCCTTAATTCTCTCAGTGTCATCAGGTAAGACTAAAGTGATAGAGTATTAGGCCTCGGTAAGAGATCAATCATAAACTCAACTTCTCTTATGGGTGTAAACCCTAATAAATTATTGGGAAAACATTAAAAAACAGATAAAAAATTGTTGGAAAATCATTATTCACGGTCTCATCCACTAATTTCAAAGTAAACGCTCCCAACTGGTATTAGATAGTTCTAACTTTTGGTGCCAAAAATCCTTCTCCACTTTCCTTTACATTTCAATCTCCTCTAAATAGATGCTAGATGCCATCATCAGTTGTAAAACTGACCCTTTGTATATAATAGTTGATTTTATATTTGAACATTATCAACTAATCAATACCTAGGATTAAGTCATAGGCATCAAACTAAAGCACAATGAAATCCCAAATAAATTCAGACCCATTAATATTTATAGAACACAATTTTCAGATAAAGGGAAGACATTTTATTTTTTAAGAGGAGTTGGAAGTTTCAAAATAGAATAAATCATCTCAGTATGAAATTTTAGAAGATTAAGAGCACAATAATAAATAATTAATGGGATGAATCCATATCAAACAAATAGTTCATAATGTTATAATTCAAAAAAATTGTACCTATGACCTTCGAAGCTCTATATTGATCATCCATGGTCATTTAACCATCTCCATACAATTTATTAATTACTGCAATTTTCTATTTATTACCATGTTGATATTGCACTGATTGATTAATCATGGTATTCCTTGATTCATTATAGCTTGATTAGTTTTGATTATGAGATTTATTCTTCTATGGTTATCTCATAGATGTATATGACATCTATGAAACATGAGATGTGTCTCTAGCACCCAACATTGGATCACTACTACAATAATTATGAAGATGTACCATCTAGTTTTAATTATGAAATTCTCTAGGTGGTTCTATTTAATCTCTCTTAAATTTATCGAAATAGGATCATTGAATAAAATTTGGTTTTCCCTTTGTTTTAGGAGGAAGATTCATTGATACTTACATCTAATTCTGATTCAACCACCACCTTGGAAGTAGGTGTCTCGGTTCAACTTATTCCCAACATTATATTTACCACCATTTCCCATAGGTATCAACATGCTTCCTCCACCCGCATTTCCTAAGAAATCCCTTTCTAGTATTGATTCTCAGTTAACCATTTCTGTATAATTTGATATAAAAAGAATTACAATCATTGAGAGAATATTTGGCCTCAACCCTTATTCAAAAATTCGTGTCTTTAAGGAAACACTCACAGAAACCTCTACTACAAAGAGGACTAAATTAATAAATATTTTTGTATACTCTTTCACTATGATGTTATCTTTCTTTAAACAGAAGAAGTTTGTTGTTGTAGAAATTCTAAACATGTGGGGATAGAATTTTTTGTTGAAATTTTTTTCAACAACCAACAATGTAATGTCATGGTCCAGTTTATCTTGAAATACTAAATACCACCACTGAAATGATAGATCCTCCATTATATATGTTTCCAACTTTACTTTCAACTCCTATGGTGTTCTAAGGAAATCAATTATCTGATTCATCCTATTTATCCACACTTCTTCTTTTTCTGGTTCTGAATCACCTCGAATAATGGGTGGATTCTGCTTTTGTAATTGGACTAAAAGATCCTCTTGCCTCATTTAATTCCTTCTATTCCATATATCCATATCCTAAAAATACTATAAAATACTCTAAAAAAACTGTTTTTTCAACCTAGCTCAAGTTCAACCACATTCTCATCAGCCTGTTCTGATTGATATTTACGATGGCTACCAGGTTCCATTCTCTATAACCAAAGAAAAATTACATTTAGTTTCACTCTCCCGAAACTGATGTCATTGAAAATCCTAGTTTACAAAATTACACATATCAAAATAAGGCTTTCCAAATTTAAAAATATTCCACTTTCAAACCATTTTTTAGAAATCCATCAAGCTTTTTGAATTTGAATCCATTTTCAATTATTTTTAAAAATCAAAAACAAAATCACCAAATCGTAAATAATTTATCAAAATTAATAATACAATCCAAGTGGAAGTAATTTTTATAAATTCATATAATTATATTCTCATCGACTAACCCCATTGTGATGAGGTTAAAACTCCTATAAGTGTCTCAAAACACTCATGTTCCTAATCTCCCTGGTAACCCGAATTTCATCATAAATATGTTAAATATTCCTTTTTTTCTTTACATTCTATGTTTTGATGATCGTAATATTTGTTACCATCCCATGTATATATGAAATTACCAATATGGATACTCAAGGATCAAACAAACCAATACCATTTGAAACATCATGCCCCTCCTCACTATCTTGAGAAGTAACAGGTGTGCTAGTTGTCCTTAGGTGACATCCCCAAGACACCAAATGCAAGAAATAAATGCCAAGGGATTAATAAAAAATTGGGGATGATTTACCTTTTAAATATAAAACAAAAAAACTAAAGAAAAGCTAAAAACCCAATATATAATACCCAAGTACAAGGAAATACAACTCAAAGTATTACCAACCTAATAATAAAACCAAACTATATGAGGGCACAAAGAGGAATCAAAGACTATCAAAACTCAAAGGCACAAAAGATATCAACTCAGAAACTCCCAACCCACTCCAATATTTAAAACTAAATTCCTAGCCCAAGTTATCCAGAATATTCAGTCAATAACTAGGATGCCTTTCATTTACTTTTGTCTCGATATATCACTTAGGCAAACACACCAATGTTCCCAAGAAGGGGGTGAATATAAATTATCAAGTGACAGTTCCCTACTCATGAGAGATATCTAATCGATCTACTAGGCCAACATAAGATAACCAATACCAAGTTCCCCAAAAGCACATATCCCTTCCACAAGTTAATGTCAATGAAAAATAACTTACTCCAACCATTTGTGCCAAAACAATGTCAAACTAATCATTTGAATCCATTTCAAAAAAAAATATTATTTTATTGAAAAAATTTATAAAAACATTTTCAATGAATCAAAATAAAACCATATTATAAAAAATCCATTTTGAAATCATTAAATAAAGAAATTTCTACAAAACTAACCAATTTCCACAATTTTACCAAACTATCACTAAAGAGGTTTCCATCAAATCAAACGACAATTTATAAATTAAATTCAAGAAATTAAATAATTTTAAAACTAAGACTTCATGTTTGAATTAATAGGAGTCTAGAGAGGAGCCATGTATGTCTCAAACATAGGCAAAAATGAGGAATGAAACATCAAATTCAAAAATATAGATTAGATCTTTAATATTTGACCATATATCTTGTTCCATTCACCCAAAAAATCATATCTCATCATTTTTTACATCAAAAAACAAATATCTATCCCAAAAAGACTAGATATATGATTATAATATAATGGAGAAATTTAAAACAAAGAAAAATGATGATGAAAAAACACTTACTGTAACACCCTGAGATTTTATGAAAAATATTCTTTTTAATTTCATTAATGTATTGTGTTGTACGCTACACCAAAAGGATCTTGCACAACACGCATATTTGACTTGCCTTGCATTACATGCAATCGCGACCTTCCTCGATAGCGTGTGTAGTACGCAATACTGAGTTTCACTAAACAACGATATGCTATTAAAATATTATTAAAACTAGCCGTTATGAATAGTAATAACCACATTTTAAAATTTTAGAAATTTTACCTCTCAAAATGGACTTCATTTTTGGATTCGGAATATCAAAATTAGCTTAGGGTGAAATTTTGGTACTTTTCGGATAACTTGCATATTCTGATGAATAGTGAAAATTACTAAATTTTAATTAAAAACAACTTTTTTAATCAAAATAATTAATAGTGATAAATTATTGATTTGAGTGGTTTTAAAGTATATTTAGAATATATTTTTACAATTTAATACAATTTTGGTCATTGTATGTAATTTCACATTTAAACCAGAAATAAACAAGTGTCAATCTTTTGATAGTTATTATCTCTTAAAAACACGCTATTTGTTTTGACGACGGGAATTAATTTTTAAATAAATTAATGTAACTGATATGTTTTGAATTTGGTAAAATAGACGTCATTTTTTAATTCATAATATCAAATATATCTTAGGCCTAATTTTTTGTATTTTTCTGGAAACGTTCATTTTTTTTATGAATAGTGAAACCACTAAGTGGTAGTTAAAAAACTGAATTTTTCATAAAACTTAATTTTACCGCTTCTGTGAGTGAAATTTAGAAAATCCGAGAGACACGGCTAATATCAAGGACTAAAATGTGGTTCAATGAGATGAAAATATTTTTTGGTGAATAGTAACTTTTGACTTTTTTTACCACAGTTAAAAGTAAATAGGGTAATTAAGGGTAAAAATGATATTATTATTACCCTAACGCATGTCATAATTCAATTGTATAAGTGTAATTTGACCAAAAACTACCTTAGGAATAAAATATGACCATTTAAGCCCACTTGGATTAGATTAGGACATTTATTATTAATTTATTTAAAGAAGGGTTAAAATAGTTAAAATCAAAGTTTAATAAGTAAATCATTTTTAATATAGGGTTATACATAAGATAAATTCGAATATTAATATTCATTATAAAGATAAAAAGATTTCCTACATAATGGTATTTTATTTTTAATTTTTAGACATTAAATAATTTAATTTATTTATGACACAACGATGATGGAGTAATTATCTTATTAATGAAATATTGACATAATTGATGTTATAAATACCCAAATAAATGTAATTTGAGACTTTTTATGAATTAAAATAATTTTCTAGGTTAATATGACATGTTAGTATTTATTTAATTAACTTGGTTCTAACTAATCATTCTGTTATGATTTTCACAAAAATCAATTACTAAATAGTGTCAAAATTGACATAAAATAGTTTTTAAAACAAATATTATATTATTAATTGTTATTTTATTCCTAAAAATATAATGTTCGGCCAAATGGCTTAGATAAGGTTATATATATTAATCATAAACAACTTGGGGTTCTTTTGGCTTGTTATGGTATGTTTATTAACCATATAGTGTAAGAAAACAAAAAGACACGGTAAAAGTTAAATTATTTAACTTAGAGTTAAATCTAATTGATAAGGTTAAAATAATAACCTAAACTTGTCTAAATCCTATTGTATGAGATGATTTAGACCCATCCCCACTTTATCTTCGAAATAACACCCTTTGGAACCATTATAAACCGAATTTGACCTTAATATAAAATAATATTTTGAGATTTTCCTAAGGTGCCCATCTCCTCCCTTATAAAAGGGCACCTCCTCCACCTCTTCCTCACACCACTTTGAGCCTTCAAGCTCGGCCAACCCCTTCCAAAATCTCTTCTCCACTTCCCTAGTATCATCCTAGAGGTCCTGGTATTCTTCAAAGACCATCCTTAGTTCTTTAAGTGGAGGTTAAGAAAAGGCGCGTCAAAAAGAGGTAATATCCATTACCGATCTTTTTCAATTTATTTCTTCTTCAACTTCTTCTTCTTTAGTTGTTTCATGATACAGTAATAACATCAGTATTTCTTATATACTGATATGTTATTATAAATATGAAACAACTCTATGTAACCTTCTATCCATCCTACGGAAAATGGAAATCATCGCGCGTGCGTACGTACGGAATACCATCTCCACGCTGTGGTGTAATCTATTTTCTGCCACCACCTTAATTGGATGGGTATAATGGTGTAATGAGTAACTATATATGATTATTATAAAGTTATATTGATACTGAAATAGTATACATACACTTCAACACAAGTTCATGATCATGAGAATGATATCATCGCTCGTGCGTACGTACGGACTACCGTCTCCACGACGCGATGAGATTCATTCTCCACATTAACCATTCATGAATGATTATAAAGTATATATAATGAATAATAATGAAATATATGACATGTTAAATCTACTGTATTTATTTATATATATATATATGTATGTCATCTACTTACTTCCATTCAAGACAATAAGGAAAGGAAAACAGCGTTCATGCGTACGTACGGACTACTGTCTCCATGAACGGTGTGTTTCATTTCATTCATCTATCTATTATATATATATATACTGAATATAGATGATATATAAATCATGTTTTATATTCTGTAAGTAATTAAATCATGATATAAGTAATAATAATGTCAAGAACAACAAGTCCAAACACCTACGATAAATGAAACGATTTTACCCAAAACGCTTCTTTAACATGGAATTTACAAAAGAATGGGTAATATAAAGTCATAAGTGAACCATATATGATATCATAACAATGAATATGATTCTGTAATAATTTAATGGCATTATTTAAATCATTATACAGGAGGTTCGGATACATACAAAGCATATCATACATAAGGTAAGGGAAATATCACAATCTCATTTTTATCCAAGAATGTTTACACTTTAGTATTTACTGGGGTGTATTTTATCATCCACATCCATGTTTCCTCAATATGTAATATTATTTCCATTCACCTACAATTTTTTAAATCCTATTTTACCATTCGGTGAGTTTTTAGTAAAAGATATGAAAGGAATCTTTTGTCGTTTTTTGTACGAGGTACTTTTTTGACTTTTCCGACAAAAGTACGAGAAGAATGTTTTTTTTAACTTATACAGAATGAATGGATTTTTAAAACATTATTTTCAAGAAGCTTCCTTTACAATTTTTCAAGTTTATTTTTAATCAACTTCTTTTAGTTTAAAATTGTAAGACATGTTAAGAAAGGAAAATGTTTTTGAAGTAGAAAGGATATTTTCCTCAAGAATGGAGTTCAAGTGTTTTATCAAAATTATTTTCCATCTAAGATAATAAAGGGTTCTGTTTCTATCCCTATTATTACATTGATTTGATTATGTTGTGAGGGAATTATTTTTCTGAATTCCTTTATCTTATATGAATTGTTTTATGATGTCATGTTGTTTAAGAATCCCATTTTTATTACATGGGTTATGCAATGATGTATGGTTTATGATTTTGTGGCACACATAAGAATGGTATCATTATGAGATGGGTGGGACCTATATCTCCCTCCAATGCATTTGGTAAAGATTTTATATCTCATGAGATAGACATGGCTGGAATGGTAGGTTATACCGGTTCAGTGAAACAGGACTGAAACGAGGAGTGAACTCGGTTCAGAAAGGGACTTTGTCCACTAAGATAGTCTTGGAAATGAGTCTTGACTAACAAGAAATGATTCTCTATGGTTATGTGTGTATTCCACAAAGTTTCATGTTTTAAGTTATGATTATTGGGATTACATTTCACTACTATGATTTATCCCATGTTATGAAATTATGATCTCTTTTGCAGGTTAAGATTTCCAAAAGATATGTTCTTATGAATATGACGTGATTGATATTTCTTTTGTTTACCCTTACTGAGCATTTGAGCTCACCCTTTTATGTTTTATTTTCCCCAGGACATAAAGAAAGGATTTAGGTTTAAAAAAAAGAAGAAGATCTTTATGGGAGATGTTGAAGATCTTTCACCACGATTAGAAGATTATATTCCGAGTTTCCAAAGACACTAAACTATTACAGTCCTTGTGTGTGTGTTTTTGTTATGTACTAAGTATTCCGCAAAAGTAATGTAATGTCTATGTACATTAAGCTTCGGGTCTCTACAGTTGGTATCAGAGGAAAGGTTTTGTCAACCTTTGGAAACTAGGATGCGAAAATGTTAGTGAGATCCCTAGAGATATTTCTAAGGTATGTCTAGGGATGTCTCTAAGGTTAAGTATACGTATAGGATATAGTTCTAGAATTACGGTAACGATCATAGAATTTAACCTAAGATGTTATATATTAAGGGTGCTCCCCCTTTACTATGTTCTTTTCCCTAGCATGATTTTTGCCTCTCACACTATTCTTTTGGGTTTTAGACGATGGCTGGAACCTGAAGGAACCATGTTGATCAATGCAATGGACAATGAAATGATTGTCCTCCTGAACAAACAAATGTTATAGGAGATGGAGTGAAAAATATTATTGTTATACTTGCACAAGATATGAATCATTCTAGACTTCCAAATGAGCAGAGAAGGGAACAATATTCTATTGAGTCCTTCATGAGGCATCGTCCACCTTCTTTCAGCGGGTCTATTGATCCACTTGTTTCTAAACAATGGATCAGTACCACTGAAAAGATATTTTCAGTTCTTCAATGTTCAGAACATGATAAAGTCATCTTAGCGGTATATCATTTGGAAGGTGAAGCTGATCAATGGTGGAATCTTATCAAGAATATGAGGCCAAGAGATGAAATTGAGTCCATGGAATGGGATGAGTTCAAGAACTTATTTTTCAATAAGTATATCCCTCGTATTCTTCGAACAAAGATGGAGAAGGATTTTCTTGAACTAAAGAAAAAGGATGATGAATCTGTTGGTGTATACGAAGCGAATTTTACAAGGCTTGCAAGGTATGCATCTGGCTTTATCATCCAACCTAAAAGTAAAGTTGATCGATTCTTCAGTGGCTTAAAACCAAATCTTCTAAGGGAATTAGATATAAGAGACTTCAGTAGCTATGAAGAAATTGTGCATTGTGCTATCAAGGTAGAAATGGAATTTTGTGTTACTTATCCATCTCATAGTTTTGACAAGAAACGAAAGATGGAGTTCAAGGAGAAATATCAGAATAATGGTGAAAAGAAGATGAATGTTTCCTTATGCTCAAAGTGTGGAAAGAAGCATGGTGGAGATTGTCTTAAAGGGACTAGAAAATGCTTTAAGTGTGGAAAAGAAGTTCATCGAGCAGTTGAGTGTCAAAGTAATGGAAAAAGGGTTTCTAATGATGTGAATAAAGAAAAGACTGCAGAGAACACACCACCAACACTTCAATGCTTCAATTTCAAGGAAATGGGGCATTATGCAAATAAATGCCCTAATACAAGGGTTAGTGATGATTGACATGAGCAACCACTTAAGGCAAAGGACAAAGGGAAGTCACATGCGATCACTATTGGCGATGTTGAATATGAAAACGATGTGGTGGAATGATTAAGTGTTTATGTAATGGGATTCCAAAATAATGTTGTATATAGTATCGTGGAATATTGGAATATTTATGTATTGGTATGCTGTGGTTTTCCATAATTTTATGGTACCGGTAACCATGGAATGTGATTGAGATATTTTTGGAAAAAAGCTGATATGCGCATAATGAAGGGAAAATGAGAAAATGACATATTTGACAGTATTCATGAGCTAATGATTGATATAAGGACTAAGTGATATCATGGTTTGAGTATAAAGAATTTTGAGGATTTTGGTTTGTGGAAAGTGTTAACTTTTAACTGCATTCATGTTTTCACTAAGGTTCAATGGGTATTCATTTTTCAAGAGAATACATGATTAAAGCCTTAGAATGTTTGGAATGTGACCAACAAGACATATCTCATGATATACGGGGATCAACGATGGTATTAACATGCTTGTTATATGAACTCTTTGGTGATCGTTTTCATTATAATATGAGATTGGACATCAGTATTTTGGATAAGCCTAAAGATTGGAAATGATTATGTTGGACATAAGTTAATATTTTTTAAGGATAGAAATTTTTTTTCGATATTATTGATGGGATGTTATAGTAATGTAGTTTTATAAAAAGGACAACCTGCAGGACAAGCGACATCCCATTGCGTCGGACAAGGCTGTGGGAATCGAACCCACAACCGAAATGTGACTGGCCTTTATCACCTACCACTAGCCTACAGAAAGTCCATGTTTAGTAGAAACTAGTTTTATTATATTAAGCAGTATGATATATGAAGTTTAAGTCCATTTTAGGAACCATATATGATTAATCTCACTATAGATGGACTAATGTATTTTTTTGATAACTTTTCTAACCTTTTGTTTGAGACAGATGGAATGACCCATCATTCTATCACATGATCTGCTAACACATCACGAATGACAAATTCAACTTCATTTATTTAAGAGATGAAGTGTAAATTTTCCAAATAATGACCAACGGTGAGACTATACCAAAATCACGAAAGTATTTCTTCTAATTCCAATTTCATCAACTTTAGAGAAATGATCTTGAAAACCAAAAATGTTGTCCTAGTGCTCTTATATCTGATGAATCAGATGGTACCTTAGATCATCACAAATTTATGGCTTTCTTATTGCCAGATTTTCCATAGCCATGTTCTCTACCACTCTCTATCAAAACTTGATGGTTAGATTTTTCTTCCATATCCATATTTTCACCTATGTTCTCCTATGTGGAAACTCAGTGATGAGTTAATTTGGGTAACCGTTACATTTCATACTTTAGTTTTTAAAGCCATGTTTTGGTATTCTTTTTTACGATGTGGGTTTCTATCAAATTAACTTTCGAATAGTAAACCATTTATAACCCTGACGAATTTCGAGGGCAAAATTCATTTTAAGGGGGGTAGAATGTAACACCCCGAGATTTTATGAAAAATATTCTTTTTAATTTCATTAATGTCTTGTGTTGTACGCTACACCAAAATAATCTTTCACAACACGCATCTTTGACTTGCCTTGCATTACATGCAATCGCGACCTTCCTCGATAGCGTGTGTAGTACGCAATACTGAGTTTCACTAAACAACGATATGCTATTAAAATATTATTAAAACTAGCCGTTATGAATAGTAATAACCACCTTTTAAAATTTTATAAATTTTATCTCTCAAAATGGACTTCATTTTTGGATTCGGAATATCAAAATTAGCTTAGGGTGAAATTTTGGTACTTTTCGGATAACTTTCATATTCTGATGAATAGTGAAAATTACTAAATTTTAATTAAAAACAACTTTTTTAATCAAAATAATTAATAGTGATAAATTATTAATTTGAGTGGTTTTAAAGTATATTTAGAATATATTTTTACAATTTAATACAATGTTGGTCATTGGATGTAATTTCACATTTAAACCAGACATAAACAAGTGTCAATCTTTTGATAGTTATTATCTCTTAAAAACACGCTATTTGTTTTGACGACGGGAATTAATTTTTAAATTAATTAATGTAACTGATATGTTTTGAATTTGGTAAAATAGACGTCATTTTTTAATTCATAATATCAAATATAGCTTAGGCCTAATTTTTTGTATTTTTCTGGAAACGTTCATTTTTTTGATGAATAGTGAAACCACTAAGTGGTAGTTAAAAAACTGAATTTTTCATAAAACATAATTTTACCGCTTCTATGAGTGGATTTTATAAATTCCGAGAGACACGGTTAATATCAAGGACAAAAATGTGGTTCAATGAGATGAAAATATTTTTTGGTGAATAGTAACTTTTGACTTTTTTTTACCACGGTTAAAAGTGAATAGGGTAATTAAGGGTAAAAATGATATTATTATTACCCTAACACATGTCATAATTCAATTGGATAAGTGTAATTTTACCAAAAACAACCTTAGGAATAAAATATGACCATTTAAGCCCACTTGGATTAGATTAGGACATTTATTATTAATTTATTTAAAGAACGGTTAAAATAGTTAAAATCAAAGTTTAATAAGTAAATCATTTTTAATATAGGGTTATACATAAGATAAATTCGACTATAAATATTCATTAGAAATCTAAAAAGATTTCATACATAATGGTATTTTATTTGTAATTTTTAGACAAAAAATAATTTAATTTATTTATGACACAACGATGATGCAGTAATTATCTTATTAATGAAATATTGACATAATTGATGTTATAAATACCCAAATAAATGTAATTTGAGACTTTTTATGAATTACAATAATTTTATAGGTTAATATGACATGTTAGTATTGATTTAATTAACTTGTTTTAAACTAATCATTCTTTTATGATTTTCACAAAAATAAATTACTAAATAGTGTGAAAATTGACATAAAATAGTTTTTAAAACAAATATTATATTGTTAATTGTTATTTTATTCCTAAAAATATAAGGTTCGGAAAAATGGCTAAGATAAGGTTATATATATTAATAATAAACAACTTGGGGTTCGTTTGGCTTGTTATGGTAAGTTTATTAACCATATAGTGTAAGAAAACAAAAAGACACGGTAAAAGTTAAATTATTTAACTTAGAGTTAAATCTAATTGATAAGGTTAAAATAATAACCTAAACTTGTATAAATCCTTTTGGATTAGATTATTTCGACCCATCCCCACTTTAGCTTCAAAATAATACCCTTTGGAACCATTATAAACCGAATTTGACCTTAATATAAAATAATATTTTAAGATTTTCCTAAGGTGCCCCTCTCCTCCCTTATAAAAGGGCACCTCCTCCCCCTCTTCCTCACATCACTTTGAGCCTTCAATCTCGACCAAACCCTGCCGAAATCTCTTCTCCACTTCCCTAGTATCATCCTAGAGGTCCTGGTCGTCTTTAAAGACCATCCTTAGTTATTTAAGTGGAGGTTAAGAAAAGGCGCGTCAAAAAGAGGTAATATCCATTACCGATCTTTTTCAATTTTTTTCTTCTTCAACTTCTTCTTCTTTAGTTGTTTCATGATAAAGTAATAACATCAGTATTTCTTATATACTGATATGTTATTATAAATATTAAACAACTCTAAGTAACCTTATATCCATCCTACGAAAAAAGGAAATCACCGCGCGTGCGTACGTACGGAATACCGTCTCCACGCCGTGGTGTAATTTATTTTCAGACACCACCTTAATTGGATGGGTATAATGGTGTAATGAGTAACTATATATGATTATTATAAAATGATATTGATACTGAAATAGTATACATACACTTCAACACAAGTTCACGATCATGAGAACGATATCATCGCTCGTGCGTACGTACGGACTACCGTCTCCACGACGTGATGAGATTCATTCTCCACATTAACCATTCATGAATGATTATAAAGTATATATAATGAATAATAATGAAATATATGACATGTTAAATCTACTAGATTTATTTATATATATATATATGTATGTCATCTACTTACTTCCATTCAAGACAATAAGGAAAGGAAAACAGCATTCATGCGTACGTACGGACTACCGTCTCCATGAAAGGTGTGTTTCATTTCATTTATCTATCTATTATATATATATATACTGAATATATATGATATATAAATCATGTTTTATATTCTGAAAGTATGTAAATCATGATATAATTAATAATAATGTCAAGAACAACAAGTCCAAACACCTACGATAAATGAAACGATTTTACCCAAAACGCTTCTTTAACATTGAATTTTCAAAAGAACGGGTAATATAAAGTCATAAGTGAACCATATATGATATCATAACAATGAATATGATTCTTTAATAAGTTAATGACATTATTTAAATCATTATACAGGAGGTTCAGATACATACAAAGCATATCGGACATAAGGTAAGGGAAATATCACAATCTTATTTTTATCCGAGATTGTTTATACTTTAGTATTTACTGAGGTGTATTTTATCATCCACATCCATGTTTCCTCAATATTTAATATTATTTCCATTCACCTAAAAAAATTTAAATCCTATTTTACCCTTCGGTGAGTTTTTAGTAAAAGATATTAAAGGAATCTTTTGTCATTTTTCATACGAGGTACTTTTTTGACTTTTCCGACAAAAGTACGAGAAGAATGTTTTTTTTAACTTATACGGCATGAATGGATTTTTAAAACATTATTTTCAAGAAGCTTCCTTTACAAGTTTTCAAGTTTATTTTTAATCAACTTCTTTTAGTTTAAAATTGTAAGACATGTTAAGAAAGAAAAATGTTTTTGAAGTAGAAAGGATATTTTCCTCAAGAATGGAGTTCAAGTGTTTTATCAAAATTATTTTCCATATAAGATAATAAAGGGTTCTGTTTCTATCCCTATTATTAAATTGATTTGATTATGTTGTGATTGAATTATTTTTATGAATTCCTTTATCTTATATGAATTGTTTTATGATGTCATGTTGTTTAAGAATCCCATTTTTATTACATGGGTTATGCAATGATGTATGGTTTATGATTTTGTGGCACACATAAGAATGGTATCATTATGAGATGGGTGGGACCTATATATCCCTCCAATGCATTGGGTAAAATTTTTATATCTCATGAGATAGACATGGCTGGAACGGTAGGTTATACCGGTTCAGTGAAACAGGACTGAAACGAGGAGTGAAATCGGTTCAGAAAGGGACTTTGTCCACTAAGATAGTCTTGGAAATGAGTCTTGACTAACAAGAAATGATTCTCTATGATTATGTTTGTATGCCACAAAGTTTCATGTTTTAAGTTATTATTATTGGGATTACATTTCACTACTATGATTTATCCCATGTTATGAAATTATGATCTCTTTTGCAGGTTAAGATTTCCAAAAGATATGTTCTTATGAATATGACGTGATTGATATTTCTTTTGTTTACTCTTACTGAGCATTTGAGCTCACCCTTTTATGTTTTCTTTTCCCTAGGACATAAAGAAAGGATTTAGGTTTAAAAAAAAGAAGAAGATCTTTATGGGAGATGTTGAAGATCCTTCACAACGATTAGAAGATTATATTCCGAGTTTCCAAAGACACTAAACTATTACGGTCCTTATGTGTGTGTTTTTGTTATGTACTAAGTATTCCGCAAGAGTAATGTAATGTCTATGTACGTTAAGATTTGGGTATCTACACTTACCAATGGATTTGGGCCTCCAACACACGTAGATTATCCTAGGAATCATTCTCAGATTGAGAGGAATGGTATCCACAACCTAGTGAGGGAGAGGAATTCATGAAATGAACAATTTTGAGGGCTAAGTGGTCTAAGAGGAAAAATGAATTAGAACCACAATTTTAGATCTAATTTTCCATAGTGCATTATTAGTGTTCTTGGTTAGGAAAATTATATGGTAACAATTCACGAGACACTCCCTCCAAACACACATCGCATGGTTAGATCACATGGTTAGACAAAACATATGCCAACTATAACCCCAAATTCCACCCATTCATGGTTTCTCCAGTTCATCCACATGGTTTATCCAAATTGTGTGCCTAACCATGTACCTAATCAATGCCCATGTTTTAATTTCTTGGTTTCCTGGAGGTTTTTCACGATTTATACTAACTGGGATCAAGTCGTTCACCTCTAGGAATGCCAAAAAAACATTCCAAAACTCCTCCAAACCTCCCAAAACATAACCCAAACATTATATAGCCTTAATATACATGAACGAAGGTTCGATTACATGTAACAGAGGGTGCTACATGAAGCTAGATTATTACAAAAAGAATTCAGAGAAAAATTATTTCAAATTTTTTTATCTCAATAAGAAAAAAAAGAATGCCAAGAAGGCAACTTTGAGTTCTTATATGGATTTAAGTGATGTTTCACCTTCAGAATTAGAAGCTGGTCATTCTAATCAAAATTATAACATGTTCTCTATGGAACACTCAAATGAGGTACATTTATATTATTCCTCTAATAATGTTTCTAAATCTAACAATTAAAATTGCACATGTGAGTAATTAAATGAATATCATACCACATTGGAAACTAAATATGATTCTGTGAAAAAGAAAAAAAGATACTAAAAATTCCAATAGGGAAGTGTCTAATGAAAAATTGTGTAAATACCCTAACCCTAGTAGCCTAGAGTGAGTGTTTACTTTATTACATTGGAACTAAATACAAATAATTGCATCTTGAAGGACTGAATAGTTTATTAATATCACTAAAATAGATACATATATGAATTTCATGTAAATTTGAAAACATAAAATACAAAAATTTGTTTCTTTGATAACATCATTATTCCCCTTATCATATCCATACATATCAATCAAAACCCCTTCTTGGTATCCTCGGGAAAATAAAGCATAAGAAAGGGGTGAGATCAAATGCTAAGTAAGTGTAATAATAAAGAAAAATCTATTATTAATAAATCAACATAATCAACATGAAAGGATAAATAATTTAAACATATTCCATTTAAATAATAACATGAGAAAAATATGGCAATAATAAATAATTATGAAATAAATCTATAGAAATAATCACTTGATATTGAAACTTATCCATGGATATTATAAAAAATATAATAATAACATGAACCTCAATAACTAATCTCATAATTAATGAATTAAAAATTTTAAACATCTAAAACATACTATCAAGACCTTTCATAGGATAATTTAAATCTATGGGTAAAAACATATCTAATTTGTCCAATTAATATTTCTCATAAGACCAGTCGGTGCATCAAAAAATATGTATAAATGGGATCCACCCATCACTTACTAAGTCCAATGAATTCCACATATCAATGAGGTTTAATATAAAGAACCTAGAAATTCTTATTAAAAAACATATATAACAAATATTAATACTTACCCCAATCAACTAAACATAATCATAAACCATCCATAGTAAAATGGTTAATGGAAGTAAAATTTTAAATTCTTAGTAAAAATGATCATAAACCACCCAAAGAACTAATAAGGATGATATTAATACAATATATCCCTAGTTTATTATAATTTAAATGAAGGTTTGATGTCATTGATGAATATAAATACGATAACAATGTTATTAAATGTTTTTGGAGGAAAATAAATTTTTACATTTAAAATATATTTAAAAAAAACTAAAAGCTCCCAAATTATTCATAAAGTAATTTCCTTTTAAAATAACATTCTATACATATAAAGTATGTTTTAAAACAATTAGTGGTCATGATGGTAGGAAATTTGGTTTAAGTTGTACTCATTTTTATAAATATTACTTTTACATTTTTCGTAAAAGCAAAACATGATTTTTTTAAATCGTAAGAAGATTCATTTCAAATAATTTTGTAAAAATTAAAAATGCGTAAAAAATTCTTTAATAAATTATTTTTAAAGGTAAAAAACATTTTTGAAAACCATTTCTGAAAACATGGATTTTGATACAAAATGATTTTCGACTGAAGAGAGAAATAATGTTGTATTTTCTTAAAACAATTATCAATAATTTATATCAAAAAAGAGTATAAATTTTTACTATTAACTAAAAAAATGCATGAATATATTTAGGAAAATTAAAAATGTTAGGTTTATTATATTAATACCAAATAATTCCCCTAAGGGATGATTAAATAAAAACTATCCTGAATAATGATGAGATTGTGAAATATACCCATATGACTTTGGTAACTTCTAAATCATAATCCCCATGAAAGAAATAACTTTAAATGAAACTTTAAATAAAATAAATATAAATATATTCATGATATAAAATATTAAAAATGGGAAATATATACCCAAAAATTAATAAGTGGCAAATAAGGCATATGTTTCATGAAAGTAAAAGTGAGACAGGAAACCATTACCTCAGGTTCTCTTTCCTTCATATGTATCTAAACCTCCTATATGATTAATAAATATTTATTATAAATCTATTTTATAACTATAATAATATATTTAATACCATATAATATTTACTTATAGTCTTTTATCACCTTTTTATTAACATTTCTTTTTTAAAATCACTATTTTGTTTGATAATTTCTTTGATTTTCATGTATGTTTTGGTTTGGTAACTTTATTATTTTTACATTTATCATGTTTACATCATATCTATAATATAAATATGATTTAAATATAATATATAATAATTTTAAATATATTTATAGTAATCTTTAATCATTATAGATAGAAAATAAATTGCACCATTCATGGGGATGGTAGGTTGTACATACGCATGAACGTTTTTTCTATTTTATTTGATAGATGGAATAAAATGAAAATAAATATAAATTCACCTTTATAGAATCATAATTATTTTATATATAGAATTTATATTAATCAAATCCATCCTTATTATCATTCATGTAAAAAATAAAATAAAAACATTTCACATCGCTATGTGGAGTCGGTTGTCCACACATACACCCAGGGGACATTATTATTTTCCAATGAATTGAAAGGTAAGAAAAAGTTATATGTGATATTCAATTTCTAGAAGTATTTTTAGTTAGTAAATATAAAAAAAATTAAAGTGACATTATCCTTACTAACTTCCATGTAATGAATAATTAAAAAATGAATGACATATCTTCGTGATGCGGTGGTCTGCCATACACATGAGTGATGTTATTGTATCCCCCCCACAGAATGAAAATTAAGAAGGTATATATGATATCATAAATTAAAAATTATAATATTTTAATAATTATCATATAAATATGTTCAAAAAATCATTTTATATAGCCTTTAATGGTGGTGATGGAAAATGAATTACATTGATTTGCAAGGCGGTAGTCCACCATGCCTAAAATCGATAGTTTAGTTCTCCATTTGATAAAAGGAGAAATATATTTGATTAATTACATTAAATTAATAACATATAATTATATATGACATATTGGTGTTATTATATTATCATATTTGATAATGGTTTGGTGTAGGTGGAAGAATAACTAAAACAAATATGCACGTTTTAGAATATTACCTCTTCTTCAGAGGGCCCCATTATGTTGATTCATAAAGCCATATTATGATTGATTAATGATAAAAATAAACCCTTTAAGATGGGTTAATGGATGTAAAAATGTTATATGGTAAATTCTTGGATGAATCAAATGGTTTTGGAAGTGTGAAAATGAGAAGATAGGGGTGACCTTTTACAAGTGGCTGAGAGGACACACATGGTATTTTAGAAAATAAAAATTGATAACCACATTATTATCATGAAAAAGCTTCAAAAAGGGGTCATTAAAAAACATTATAAGTGGTAAGGTCTATTTATGGTCATATAATGGGTTTTTAACAAGTTTTAGATCATTTTTATCCCTTATCTATTTAGTTAAATCCTAAGTAAATCCATTTTTACCCTAACAGTGATAATTAGTTTTTAATGTTTTGAATATTCATTATGGAGAAAAATAAATTTTAACTTATAATATAATATAAATTATTCTAATTCCAAATATGGAATCAATTTTTCCAAATTCATTTCACTAAATCAAAATAATTCCATTTAAAAGTAAACCAGCATGCATGTTGGAAAAATGAGTTTTCTGAAGAAAAACATTCAAAAGTATACAATGTTTTTATTTAAAAATTCAATATTAATTTTATTATAATGAACTAAATTATTTAAATATTAATACTATTTAACTGAAATTACTTTAAACCCAATTTAAATTATAACTTAAATTTTTATATAAATTAAATGAAGTAGTAGTTTTCAATAAAAAAATATGTGTTTCCGTAATTCATAAAAAACATTTTTTAAAAAATTATATAAAATTACCCAAAAAATAATTTTTAAATTTATATTTAAAAAAAGTTTATTTTCAAAATAAATTCTACAAATTTGGTAAAAATTAATTTTAAATTATGTGAGAAAAGAGCGAAAATGCCACCTTTTTTGTAGAATGATGTTTTTCAGAAGGCATTTATTTTTCTTTCAAATGATTATTATTTTATTTATAATAAATATATACACACTGAATTTATTTTATACATGTTTAAAAATTTTAATTTTAAAAATTTAGTTATTATAATTCATACTCTCTAACGTAATAGCTAGGTTATAATTGTCATGTTTAAAAGAGTATTTTGTTTCATTTAAACACGATGTTGTGTGCATTGCAAGCTATTAAATAGATTGAATTTATTTTAAAATAAATGTATCATAAATTAGTGGGTTGTTAAATTATCTTCTATCCTTGGTGTTTCATGTCATATATTCTATTGAATATGATGTTCCTATTTAAAAATATCAGGGTGGTACATTCTACATAATTAAATAAATTCCATTCTAAACATTTAATCCTGATCTCAGTAATCAATGGTTTGAAATTTAAAAATATATTTGTTGAAACTCACAATTTAAAAATGGTTAATCAAAAATAATATTTATAAGATAGAAATTTAAGTACAAATTGTTTCAATAATAACACATTACTATGTTTCTTTATAGGAGAACATTGGTGGGAAATAAATATATGGAACAGGAAGAAAAGCATATATAATTATGGAGAGTGATAGAGATTATTGATCAAAAGAAAGTGAATGATCGATTGAAAGTTAAGGACCTCAAAACCCTAAATATATTATGATTTTAAATACTATTTGATTCATTTTATATGAAGGAAAAATGTTAAAAAAAATTCAAGATGCTTTTTTTATTTGATTAATTTCTTCATCGAAAAGATTAAAAAAAAATATATACTTACTCAATATCTTTATATTTTATAGTCATAATTTTAACCTTTGGTTATAATTTGATCAATTATTTCTTCCTCTCTTACACAAATAATTTAATATCTAATAGAAATTTTTATTCTTGAAGCACTAAAATTAACATTTAACAGATCATTAGATCAATAAAAGATTGAAAAGTCATTCCTCCTGTCTATATATATTTTCCAACACTAAAATGGTTGTCACAAGTTATAAAATTTAATACATTAATCTATAATAACTTAATATTAAAACAAAAAAAATTAACTTAATCCATTATATAAATGGTCAACCTTAAGACTCGTCCAAAATATGTCTGACCAAGTTCAATTTAAAAAATATTATAAGGGAGGTCACTAATTCAAAATTATATTCCCTAAAAAATATAATTTTTCTCTTAATGTCACATTAAAAATATATGAATACCTTTACCACTATAAAACCTTAATTAAACCATGCATTATTCCAAAAAAATCTCAAGTTTTTGAATATATTCTATAAATCCAAACATTCAGTTAACTCTAGAAAAGATAACTTAAATCAGTAAATCACTAACCAATTTCAAGGTCACCAATTCTATCCCGTAAACATCTATTAATCATTATTATCTCAACATTGATCACATATCAAGGGTTATCTTCCCCAAATTATGTGTTTTCCAATATGATCAACATTCCAATGAATCATTTTTCTTGGCCATCAATACCATTAAACATATTCTCTCAAATACTTTAAGAAAAATTACTACAGTACAATCATTTCATAATTCTTATAACTACTATATCATTGATAAAATAATTCAATAAAAAAAGTTTTGAATATAAATACATAATCACTTTAATCATTCCACTTCATTAATAGTAATAGAATAATCTTGATGGTGGTCCCTTAGTTTCTTCTGAGGAACATTCCCTTAACTCCTGGGGAATTCATTTGTGTAGATCCTATTTTCGATGAGAGGGAATATTGTTGTGTGCCCTTATGATGGGAACTCCGACTAATAAATCATGGAATCTCATCATGGTATGATTGATTTTTTAGGGTTTTAATGTTGAAAAATTACTCGTATTGGGTTCTCTATTCTGATCTCACACCCACTTTTGACAGCTCAATATCCAACAGGGTTTGTTTGCGGAACAGAAAAAACCCAACGGTTCTCATATCAATGATGATTCATGGACATTTTTTTAAAAGGAAGGAACTCATTGGGTAACTTTACCAATGACACTTAATAAATCACATTGTTTGAGTAGATTGGAATTTGGTTCCATCATACCCTTTTGGGAGAACTATTTCCTATTCCATGACTCTCTTATAGATATAAGATATGTTCAAGAATTATTTGTTCATTTTGATGTATAAAGTGAATCCCCTTGAATTAATGATCAATAGTATGTTGGTGTCAAGAATTGTCTGTATGTATCTATAGTTTCCCATTGATGGGGATATATATATATATATATACATATATATATATCTGAGCTTCTCCATCAATGTGAACCTTTTATGAGTGGATTATAGATTATTTGGTCATTAATTAAGAAGATTCTAGTTTTAATACACATAGTGAGGTTCTCTAGTGTTTACTATCTTCTAGGGAGAAAAATATGTTTTAATGTTAGGATCAGACACCTAAGAAGAGATTCATATGTATCCCTGTGAAAGAAATCATAACCCACATTGTTTTGTGCCACTTAATAAGACACATTACCTTTTAAGGTCATCTAACAAGGAACAAACCGGGCTATTTAACATCAAGTGGAAAGTACATCTAGAAGAATGTGCCTATCCAAGTATAGTTTGGGGATTACTCTAATGAAACCTGAGGGGCCCAGAATAGATGTTGTCTCCCAAGACGTGGAATAATCTTACTGGGTATGTGACCCAATAATGATAGTGATGAAAGGGACCCTGAAGGAATATGTCCCCCCGGGTTGGATATAACCCTATCGGTAATGTGGCCGGGAGAACATTAGGGTGAATCTAGGTGTTGGGTTTGGACCTCAAGGATGCTTCCTACATATCCTAGTTAGTTAGGAATCAAATCCCATATAATCTAGAATTGTTGGGGATTACTCCTATGAAAGAGGCACATTTGAATAGATATTGGGGTTTACTAGAATGTAGAATGCCCATTTGAGTGGATATTATTAGGTATTATGATGTAAAGGAGGCCCAACAGTGTTTTAGAATCATGTAGGGGCCATTATCCCCATTAACCTCTAAGCCCACATGATTCATTCTCGATGTGAGGAAAAAGAGGAAGAAATAGTTCTGAATATAACACGATCAACTATGTCCACTAGGAGATAGATTCTACAGACCAAAGGGAGAGGGAGAGATATTTGAGTGTTCTTATTCTATACTATTATATTGGTAACTAGGATAGACAAATATTAGTAGATTTATGGATATGACCTTGTCTGGAAAAGAGTAGCAAATCTATCCCCTCCCATAACAAATACTAGGGGCTTATTCTAGTAGGGATTCCCTTTTGGTTTCTGGGGAATAAAGGAGGATAGGACACATTGCCTCTAAATTAAAGGCAAGAATGATACCCTCTCTCCCCACCCATAAGGGGAGTTCCACGTTAGCCCCTTCATTTTCCAGACCCTTGATACCATGTGAATGTAGACATGAAAACATTTTGAGGGTCTTTTTTTCATGGAAGATATCACCAGGACACCGCTTACCATGGGTACGTAGACTTGAGAGGACACACTGATGTGTATGATGATCATATCATACATGTTAGGTGACCTTGGAAGTTTCCTTGTCCAGATTTCGTTAGACTGGTTCACGATGGGGCCAATGTGGGTTTCGGTGGTTTGACAGAAGGAAGTTGTGGGAGCTAAAGAGTAGAACACTATAGGATGCCCCATTTAGCGTAGCATATTCTTGTGTAGAATGGGGTTACCTCCATAGAGCATGTTTTTAAGTGAGTGAGGGTAATATATATGTATCATTGTGTTACGTAGGCATGGGTTCCTCCCATGTATCACTTTTCTACATAGGTTTGGGTTTCACCCACGTAGCATTTGGCTACGCGGGGTAGGTATCACTCTGTGTAACTTTTTGCTACGCGGGATGGTGGTCCAAAAAGGGGCCATCCACTTATGATCTGTGGTGTGGTTTTCATGATGTATTATTTGGTTTTTAGATGTATGGATGAATTTAGTTCCTTCTTTAACATTATTTTGTGGGTTTATCTGCTAGGAATTGATGGCTCTCTCCCA
Organism: Viscum album; assembly: GCA_963277665.1. Classification (NCBI taxonomy): domain Eukaryota; kingdom Viridiplantae; phylum Streptophyta; class Magnoliopsida; order Santalales; family Viscaceae; genus Viscum; species Viscum album. The sequence goes on along the minus strand of OY728147.1, from coordinate 175,230,747 downwards.
ATTCTTCTATGTGTCTCGGCTCTTTCATTTGTCTTCCCTTCTTTTCCAATTTCCCTCAAAGTATTTTATAGAATAATGGAGGAACTGGATAATGGGATTGATGGTAATCCTTGTTGAGCTATGGGACATTTTTTACAAGAGCCCAGAAATGATGCCTCATCCCATGAATGATTTCGCTCAAGGGGGGGTGGAAAATATCATCAGCACCCACAAACAATTTTTTTTCATTTATAAGGATCGTTATTCTTGGGGGATGGAAATCACCATCTATCCACGAAAATGACTTGGTTTCATTCAAAAGATCCAGTGGAACCATCTCATCTCATGAATGATTTTGTTCGCGGTGTGATTTGTTGAGTATTAGAACACCATGCAGAGAGGTGGTCCATATAGAATTTTTGACTACGCAGGACCAAGCCCCCCTTCATGGCCTCACCCCTTTTGAACATTTTCTTCAAAATCTTTATTGGATTTTTTTACCATTATAAAATTTATAGAATTTTTTTCTCCTTTTAGATTGGGTTTTTAGGACCCCAAAATACCCCCACCCATCAAAATGGGCTTCTATTGGGATAAAGAAGAGGTAGTTCAGATGAAGAAAGCGGGTCTGTTTTGAACTGGTATGCGGTATTCATCTGGACTCGCAATGATTTAATTTTTTTACTAATCTAAGTGACTTAGAAAGAATATTTTGACTATTTATAGGGGTGAATATAAAACCCTAAAAATATTGTGTCTTTTTTTTACCACCATAATTTTATCCAAAGTCCAATATGGTATGGGATTAATGGGTGTGACATGAATATTTCTTAGGCTTCCCTTTATGGTGTTTCAACATATGAATGTTTTTTCATTTTTTATTACTTGATTGTTTCCTAAACCATGTAAAGTGTAGTTTTAGTGAGATAAAACTTGACTTTTATCTAGGGTACCCTTTATAGGTTTTCAACCTGGTGAGTATTGTGTATCTTTTTATGGGTAGTTTAAAGTCTTTCGAATCAGACTAATGTGACTGATGCTTTAGGTAAAATGAACATGAAAATGAATTATGGGGTAATGACCCCAACATGACTTACTAGCTGATAATGTCTGAATATTTTTCAGACTTGAATGGGTGATTTTTTAGACCATGGTTTTTTTTATTTTTGAATTTGATGCATGATATGGGACAAGTATGTGAAGAGTAACTGAAAAAATAGTTTATAACATGATGTTTTGAAGGTGTGCGTAGATAGGAAAAGTATCACTCGGAGATAAATTTTTCCTTGATTGATAGGACTTTTTTTGTGGGAAAATTCTGCAGATCCAACTGGAGTATATTTTTAATTTTCAAGAAAAATTATACTCAATACACTAACCCTCTATTTTTAATGGCTAGGTAGTTTTTGAAAATTTAGATTCCTCAATACCAAGAAGGGTCCCCTTTCAAGGGTGTGATGTTTGAAAATGATGAGGTGATATGTACCAGTGCTATAGATAAATGATAAAACACTTACACAAGAATTTGGATTGTGTGACGGAGGGTTGGAGCATGTTGCATTTTATTTTTGTGTGACTAGTACATGGACCATGCAATTTAATGTCTTATGACAAGGACATCCAAAGGATACAATTTAATGTAACTTAGCTTTGACATGGACATAAATAATATTATATTTTCTTTTAAATCTATCCTGGAATACTCCATCAACTTTCAGAATGAAAGAGAAAGGATGAAATCTACAATCTGTGGATTTCTGAATCTAACGAGTGATATGGTAAGAAAGTGTTGTTAGGTAATAAAAATATAGAATATGTCTCTAATGAGGATGAATTTTTATTTGGTTTATATTTTTTTTTCATGGGAGACTTATGTAGATCCAACTAGGGCATATTGTGCATAGTCAAACAAAGGATTCCTTTGGAAAATGACTCTCAGTTTACAATAGATATGGAGGTTTATGGAGATTTGGAATTCCTTGGACATAGAGTTTTTCTTGTGAAAGGAAAATGACCCTTAGTTTACAATGGATATAGATATTGAGGTCAATATTTTTTTTCATGGGAGACTTATGTAGAGCCAACTAGGGAATATTGTGCATAGTCAAACAAAGGTTTCCTGTATGCGGGTCTTATCCATATGTAGGAAGGAATTATTATTATTATTTTTATTATGACTGGGCCTAACATATAAGGTCTACTCACCAAAATGTAACCTATCAAAACGAAGATAAAACCATAAATAGTTTTGGGGAGATTCTCTTTGTAAGTCTGACATGTGCATAGTGAGGGGACATTTTTAACTTATTCTATGGTTGGATCTAGGATTGGAGATTCAATAATCACTATTTATCCTTTGATTGTATAAATAAAGAAATAAATAGTTCTATAAAATTTTACCCACACATCAATCAATCTATCTGGTGGGGAACGAGGCATCTTCCTTTGAATATGGGATCATGATCAGGGTGAGATTCATATTGGACCCTTCTATTTAGATCTAGCTCATCAATAGGAAAGTGGGTGATTTTTTTTGTTTTTTTTTTGTGCTTGGACCAGGAAATAAGATCTAGGTGTCGCTACATATCTCATAAAAGAAATAATTATTCCATATATAGTTCTTTTGTTGGAATCATATTGTGTAGGTCTGACCCATACACAAGAAAAGGGGATACATTTTTATGATATGGATAAACCTGTTCTTAAAGATCCATGCATCTCAATATATCTAATGATAATAAGAGTCAAGACAAACATAGTTCATATAAATCATGTAGCTTAGTTTCATGATACTAGGCCATCGTAAATGTAGTTTAACGTTATGCGGTAGGAATGATATGGGGTCTTATAGTTTTTTTTCACACATCTAGGACCATGTGTCATGGAAGTGGTATGTAATAAGAGGATCATTGGGCCCAGATGTTATGACATTCCTCATTTGTGAGGAAGAAGGAAAATTTAAACCATGATTTTGGGGTTTCTTGGATTAGGATAGATAATATGGGGAAAATCGATTGGGGATTAAGGATATAAAAGAGCCCCCTCTTAGTGGTGAATTTTCATTAGGTTGACAGGACATTTATTTAGGAAACTTATGTCGATCCAGATAGGGTATTTAATGCATATTAAAAAAATTTGTCCTCAAGACACTGACCCTCCATCTTTTATGTACAGAAAAAGATTATGGAGATCGAAATTTTCTCAGAGAAAAGAGTATGATAAATGGAGGAAATGTGTATGAGTGCATAAGAATCATTCAGATAGAGATTTTCAATGGACCATGGAGTTCCCTACATAGGTCTAATTGATATGTAGGGGAGAATTTATGTTTTCTTAATAGATTCTTGAATAAGTAACCCTTATTTGAGATATCTTACAAATATCTTTCTTTGTATACAAGATATGGGGAAATTTTATTTTACACCATGGTTGGGACTAGGAAACGAGGTTGAGGCATCACTACGAATCATGTTAAAATGAGAATCAAGCCTTATGTAGTTCTTTGAGAACCATGTAGTTTGATTTCATGTGGTAAATAAATTCACCATATAGTTTAACATCATGAGGTAAGGGCCTAGGTTCCCTAATATGAAGAAGAATTATTGTAGCTAGTCTCAAGATTAAGGAACTTGGTGCCACTACCTATCCTTTGATATCATGAATCAAGCCATACATAGTTCTCAAATTGGATTCAAAAGTTCATTTTAATGTCATTCATTGAGAAAATATGGTGTTCCTTTTATTTTCATGTGATTTAGGCCATAATAAAACTGATTTGAATTGATACATCTTGATCATGTGGGGAATCCCTTACAAAAAATCCTAAGCCCACATGATCTATTCTCGGTGTGGAAAAAAAGGGATTGAAAAGGTTTATTCCACCACATAGAGGTGATAAAGATGAAGGGTATGATAATTCTTATTTTGAGGTGGATTAATCTGGATTGTATATATGGGTGTCTCTATGTATCTCATTAGAGTCAGAATCAATCTATATGTAGTTCTAGAACTGGATCCTTGTGTAGGTTTGACTCTTACATAGTGAGGGAGTCATTCTCCCTTTATTTTTTTTATGGTTTTTTCTAGACATAGTATTGGAGACTTGAGTGGTCACTATTTATCTTATGTGAAAAATAATCAAGGGAAATGTAGTTCTGGATGGGAACGCTCTATATAGGTCTAATCCATATGTAGAGGGAGACATTTTTCTCATTTATTACATTGGTTTTTGTGGTTGGACACAATATTGGATATCTTAGCATCACTATGTATCCTATGAGGATAGGAATATAGACACACATATTTATGGATCCTATGTAGTTTAACTTGATTTAGTGATGAAAAAAATGACTTAATGTGAAATATGGAGAATGTTGAGACAGGACCCATGATTAGAGATCTGGGCATCACTAGATATCCTATGATGGAAAGAATTGGGACACATGTTGCTCTGGAAAGGAAATATCTAAAAAGGTCTGATCCATACATAAATTGGGTAATTATTCTAGTATTTCATAGATCAGACCATGATATTAGGTCCAGGTGTCACTGTGTATCCCATTGGAAGAGGAATCAAGTCACACTTAGTTCTTGAGGGACCAGGCAGATTAACATCCTACGATAAAGATATGGGTCACTCTCTATGATAATAAATTATAATCGTTCTTGGGTCCAAAAATAAAGGTTTAGTATTCACTACATTTCTTGTGATGGTAGGAAGCAAGCCACACATAGTCCTTGAAGAAGAATCTCCCCATATGGATCTGGATCTCATGTGGGGATAGAGGTATTTCTTCTTTCTTATGAACAGATAAAGCTCGTGTTTTGATAATCATCGGTAAGATGATGATTCCATTATAGTTTAACATCATACAGTAAGTATGTTTTCATCTTTTAGTTATGGAAAATATGATGTTTTTGACTAGTAAAAAGAAAAATCGTGACATAAAGAGAGGCATTGAGGCAAAAGGCTGATAAAAAATATCTTATGAATGGAGGAAAATTTATGGATGGGCCTAATATGAGAGGTCTAAGAATCACTATATTTCCTATGACGATAGTAATCAAGACACGTGTAGTTCTTGAATATGGTATGATATATGACTACTATCAAGGGAAATTTCCTCTCTAGCGAGGGAAATATAGTGTTATGTAGTTTGAAATCATATAGTGAGTACATTGGTGTCATGAATTTTATTGTCATGTGATATGGAGAAAGATGTCATTCTTTTTTTAAGGTCATGCAGAAATGACCACATAGTTAAATTTCATGTAGTATAAGCAATTCACCCTGAAATTTAACATCATGCAATCAGCAAAATTTATTATGCAGTTTAGCATCATGTGATCAGGGAGATTTTTCATGTGATTACCCAAAATACATCTTGAGGAACCTTTTACTGGTGGGAGTTGTGGTAACTTGTTTGTCCCTTGAAATCATAGAATAATCTCCATTAGAGAAAACCTTGTATATGGTGTAAGGTCCCTCCAATTTATATTCCAACATTAGAGGTTTATTTCTAGGTATCATCGAAGTCCAAAGGACCTACACCATCTCTATTTTGAGGAAATATCAGAGGGAAGACATTTTATTCATGGCTCATGTGATCTAGTTTTGGTTGACTTCCCAAATGATGTAATCTATGAAATATCTTCTCATTTAGTTGATCCAATTCATCCAGCCTCTTCTAGGATTTCTCATTTGGGGATAACTAGTCATAGATGGAAACATGGAGTGAGGATAATTTAACTTCGATGGGCAGGACTGCCTCTATCCCGTATACTAATGAGTATGGGGTTTCCTATGTGGTAGTGTTGGTCATTGTCTAGTAAGACCACAAATAATGTAAGATCATTTCTGTAAAATACTTTTATCCTTATCTACCATATTCTATATTATATTTGATAGTTCTTTTTGAAGGTCTATATTTGTCCCTTAGCTACTTCATGGTAGTGTGATAAATGGTTGAAATTTATTTCATACTTCTGATAAAGCTTCTCTAATTCAGTAGAATATATATTGGTGACATTTTCTATTAGTATTGGATGAGGGACACTAATTATGGTGATGATGTTGGATTTCAAAAAGCTTATGAGGTATCTTTCCCCAACTTCTTTGAGGGGTATGGCTTATCCCACTTAGAAAAGAAGTTGATCGTAGTGAGAATATACTTGAACTGTTTGTCCTTAGTAGGAGCATATGGTCCAATGATGTCAATTACCCATACAGAAAATGGACAAGATTATTTGGTCCTGGGTAGAAACTCTGAGGTTTGGTGAATGAAGTTGGCTTGAACCAAGTAGGGATAGAATGTTTTGGTAAATTTAGTGCATTCATGTGTTATATTGGGCCAATAGTACCCAATCTTTCTGATTTGATGAGAAATATTGAATCCCAACTGGTGGGAACCACAATCTCCAGTGTGCACTTCCTTGATGACAGTAGGAGTCTCTTCTCTATCATTGCACCTAGTAAATACCCATTAAGTCTCATCTTATAGATAAAATTTTTATGATTCATTCTATCATATAGAACAACATTAACTTATCATATTCAGATCTACTCTTTCCTGACTATATCTAGTTGAAGTTCCCTATTTTAAAGCTAGTCCATAGTGGGTGTCATCCAGCTGGTGGTAGGACCATACGGTTTGGGGATAAGAATAACTCCATTGATCTCTTATGTTTTAGCCTTAACAAAAGGTGATACTATCTAGTGTTTTGAAATGATGATGACCATTTCATATAAGTATAGATCTTCTAGAGTTGTTGATTCATTTTCCAGTGCATCGGATTTGGAATTTTGGTACCGTGGGATGGTAGACAATGTCTAATTTGAAATAAATTCTTCCATTAGAACTTGTATGTGGTTTATCAGGGGGTTATCTCTTCCTTTTTGATTTCTTAATCCCTATTAACCTTCTTGATGACCAGTTTTGAAATTCCTATTATCTTCAAGGGATTCACTTATACTTGAAGTGCCATCTCTATCCCTAAAATCAGTGCATAATATTATACTTCATCATTCATGAAACCTTATGACAGTAGGAAGGAGTGAGGTAGGACCTATTCGCTAGAGAGACTAGTATGACTCCCATACCTACTTTTTTTGAGTTTGGGGTTTTCCATACTCCTCCTAGTCAGGCTTCTAGAAGCACCATCAAAATGAATTTCCAATATCTGGGTGACCTCTTAAAGAGAGAAGACCTATTTGTTGGGTAATTCAGTATTCAATAATGTCATTTCTACATAGGTATTCTCTTCTAGAAAATATTCTAATTATTTTCCATTCACCACTTTTTGAGGCACAAACTGAATTTCAAACTGCAACAGGATGACTTCCCACTGTGACAGATACCCGATCAACATTGGATGACTGAGAATGTATTTGAGTGGGTTTCTATGAGAGACCAGATGAACCTTAGGATGTTGCGGGTAGTGCCTTGGTTTATATACTATAAATATTAGCATCATACATCCATTCTCAATATCTGAATAATGTGTCTCAGCATTGATCATGGTTTGGATAAGTTAATAAAGGTTGTTTTCAATGATGACTTCATTATTTAGTGTTAGGAAGGTTCCTAGTAATCACTCTAAAGTCATCACATACAAAATAAGTGGCCTTATTCTGATAGGAGGCATTAGTACTGGGGTGATTGAGATATATTTATTGATACTATCAAATGATTCCTCACAATCAATAGTCCACTAATATGTTACCCAATTTTCTTCATCCTAGTGAATGGCACACTTTCAAGAAAATTTGGTTATAAAGAACAGAATATAGGATAATTTTCCTTAAATTGTAATCAAATATTTGAACTTATAAGGAGGTTAAATGCACTGTATAATCTTGGTCTTCTGAAGATTGACTTTGATGTTGAGATGATGTATGACGAGGCCAAGAAATGTTCCTGAGGTAATTCCAAAGGAACTTTTTAAGGGATTTATTTTCAGACTATGAACTTACAATTTGTTGAAGACAATTTCAAGATCCTCTGGGTAATGATAGAACTATTAAGACTTAACCACCAGACCTTTAATGTAGAATTCAACAAAAATTCCCCATAAGGGTTTTAAGATGTGATACATGGAACATCGGTATGTAAAACTAGTATTCTCTAGGCCAAAGAGCATTTATTAATAGAAAAACACTCCTAGGGGGACCTAAAGGAATTTGATTATTAATATTCTTAGGCTATTCATATTTTATTATATTCCAAATTTACATCCAAGAAGGATAGGTACTAATATATGGTTGTTGTGTTGATCAATAGTTCTTTGATTGAGAGATGGAGATAATCCTTTGAGAAGTGCCGGTTCAGATCACTAAAATCGATGAAGACTCTGATTTATCTATTCTTATTTAAATGGAAAATATTATCCAACCATTTTAGATACTAGACCTCTCAAATAAATTTGTATTTGATTATCTTTCCAAACTCTATATTGAATTTGGTATCTCTTTTTAGGTGCATCCTTCTAGATACCTTTTTATAGCCCCAGTGTTCCTATGGTAAGCCCAAGTGATGAGGGGCCACCCTTGTGTCGAGTCCCAATATTTCAATGCAGTTCAAAGAAAACACATCCCAATACCACTTCAACAATAATGTATATACCTATTTTTATTTAGAAGATGTGGTTGCACAGTTTAATGTGGGTTGTGTGTCTTCTTCCATACTCAAGTTTAATGGTGGTAGAGACTCCATCCTCGAATGTTGGAGGGGTATCCCTAAGGTCCTTCTCCTCTTCTTATTCCACATCTTCGTCTTCATATTGATACATATAGGGAGAAAGTTGTTGGGTAACCTCTCCCAGGTTAGGATAGGATTCTATATCATGGAATTAAAAATATGACATGACATCCTCTAGCACAACTGACAGTGTGGTGTTTCCTTGAAACTCTAGAGATGATGGAGTGAGGGATGGAGAAGAAGTGTCGTCATCCTCTTTGGGTGGTGAGACAACCACTTCTACCTCAGCTGGTGGGGAATGAATTTCTTGGAGCTATGGGTATGGAATGAAGGAAATTTTCATTGAGATTTCACCGTTGTATATGGAGTCAAAAAAGTTTTCAACACTTCTGGAATTAGTGTTCTGGACTAAAATCATGAATGTTGCTGAATCTGCATCTAAACATATACCCATATTCTCAACTTGATTGATGGTTAAAGCATATTCTTCACCAATTTATTTTAAGGGGTTGTCCATGATCATTTCCAAACTATTTAAGGTATTGAACCGAGCAACACCATAAACTAGGGGTTGTTTCCCTTCCCACTGATAGAATCCTACACTAATATAAGGTGATTCATATGATTTGAAAATGGCTTTATCAGTATAAAACATACAAATTTTATCATTAATGTGGTAATTAATGCATTGATGGTAGGATGAGGGGATTTTCTCATGTTGATACAACTAGGGCCTTCCAATAAAGACATTCAAGGTCATATCCTTCCAAACATACAGAACTTTTGAGTCAGATATGAGGTCTCCAAATTGATCCTTGAGCTTAATTTAGCCCAGTGGCCTTTGCTCACAATTTTCATAGCCATGTAGTGTCATCAAATAAGGTTTTAGGTTATCTTCATTATAGCCTAGCCAACAATGTTTCCATACTATAATTAGATTAACTCTAGGGAAATTTTTAATGAAATGTTTCTGGATATTAAAACCATTTATCCTTACAGACACAAATAAGGGTCTAATATTTTCCTAAATAAAAAAATCTTTCATCTTGATATGTGATGGAGATAACCATGTGACATTTAGAAGGGTTAGTCTCTATCTGATAGACCTCAGTAGTGGAAAATTTGGATTCAAACTCCTAGCATCTTAAAAAATCCTCAATGTGTTCTTCCCTGACTTATTTTAATATGCTCAAAGAATCCAAGATCACTACCTTGGCAGGTACCATGGTTATATATTTCAAGATATCACACTTCTGTTTTAACTACATGTGCTATACTGCTTAGATATTATCTTCCATAGGAAATCTAGGGGTAGGATTACTCAATGTAGAGGGATCATCCCTTTAAAAAGGAGTTGTAGGTTCTCCTTTCCTCAGTGGGTTAGGTAATACTAGCCTACCTGCATGTCCAAGGTGATTGGACACCTATAACCCCTCTTATTGACATTATAGAGTGACTGGATTGGGGTGGATTTTGATAGGTGCTGGGGGTTTTCTTCGTATTGTTGGACTTGTTAAAGGGATCTTTTATGAGTTTATACTGATAGTCTAAGTATGGATGTGGCTTGAATTCTGGTTCCTACCATTACTACGCCTTCTTTGGTATCTACAACTCATACGACCTCATTCTTTGGATACCAAATCAGGTTCAGGGACTCAGGTTCATATCCATACTCATCATTGGAGTAGGGATCCATTAAATTAATGAAATTAATGTAACTCAATATCAATTCCTCGTCTAATGACGAATTTACCTGGATGATCATTTCTTGTTGTACCGTTTAGTGGGGCAGTGCCCGTTGTTTCAAATATGAGGTCGTAAAGTCTATGGAAGTGAGCTCCAACTTTGGCCTTGATACAAGTTTGTCCTCCTATTATTTCTCTCATCCTTTTCAACCAGTCTACTTTTTTAATGGATAGATTTTGTAAGTTTTTAGGGATGATGATGTCGGGTGTGTTTTAGTAGATGTGTACGGGGATATAGTTTACTTTTTCACCTACTCTTAGAGAATACATGATTTCAGTTGATTGTATTCCAAGTCATCCAACCATCGAACTTCAATACCCTTATTCTAAATTTTTTTCACAATCTTCTACTCCCTCAGGGGAAGTAGAGGAAACATACACTACTTGTGTTGGTGGATTTCCCAACATTAATTTCCCAAAATCCACCATTTTATGTCAGGTGAATTTCATTAAAATTATTCTTGAATGGTGTTCCCTAGTTTCCTATGGAACAGGAAATAATTAGGCTGGTCATTGAGACCTACCTAGTTAGGCCTTTTGGGCTCTGTCAGGTGGAGTAAATCATCTTCTAGGGAGGGTATAAAGTAGATGTGAAGTTGATCATATCAGAATGTGTAAACATTGTTCATTCACTCCTCAAATTGATTCCTATTGGGTTATATCTTCTTATTACTATTAGGTGGGGTATTTTGTTGATGTCTAGAGGGTTCCATGTGATATGTTGTTGTTTTTGGAGTTGGGTACAATATAGAGTCTGGATTTAGTGTGGAAGATGTCACCTATCCCTTTCAACTTCATTTCCCTGAGACCGATGGAGTTATTCGGGACTTAATATTAGTCTGTTATATGTAATATTCTATTATTTTGGAAATTGAAGAAAAATATCAAAATCCACCTATATATTTCACTAGGATTGGAGGTTTTCACAGCTCTTCATAAAGTTGATCTGTGAAAATACAAAGCAGATCTTCCTAGGGAAGTGGTAGGTTTAGGGGTATGTCATCTCTTTCCACCTAGAAATGAAATACTACTCTCTTGTTTTCTTTTTTTTTTTGATATTTGAGAAGTTAATTATTATTGAATTCTATATCATTGAGTTGAAATGAAATATGAAATTCTAATAGATTTATTTAAATCCCAGGATTAATTGATATAGAAGATTAGTGTAACATATGAAGGTTGGCCCGTGGAAAATTCGTACGAAGCATATGAGTTTCACGGATTCTTTTTGATTAGATGTTCCTATCATGGGATCATAATGGGACATATAGTGCATCATATGTTACTCCACATCTCCTGATCTGTTGAATATCATAAATGTATGACTCCCAATGTTTCTAGGGGTTGGGTGTCACTCACCCATTTTGGGTAAGTTTTCTGTTCTTGTTGTATTGGTTCATGCTACTCCTCCACAACCTCAAATCGAGATTCCAATGACACAATGGTGTTGATAATCCCTTGATGATTGATCAGTTGAATAGTATCTTGGAAAAGTGTAGTAATGGGATGGAATTGATGTGCCATTTCATCCATTATGTGAAACTGATATCGGGTCGAGGACATATTTTGGGGATTTTCCTGAGCCCATTATGGTTTTCTGCCTAATGGAGGTCATTTTTTATATCCATCCATAATCTGGTCAAGGTAAACCAATGGATCAAGTGCCATGTTTATTGGATTTCATGGCCCTACTTTTGTCACCAGGATGAACTCTTTTTATTGACATACACCTATTTTAATTCCACACTGTGGATCTACCTAGAGAGCACATCTGTTAGGAATGATACCACAAAAAAAATCATCATTGAGTCTCCTTAACTCTTTTATTTCATCCTCCAACCGATCAAATCATTCTTAGAGTGTGATATTCTCATCATCATCTAGAGTTGAAGGCATATTTTATTTCTTTTATACTTATCTTTGTAATAGATTTACTGAGGTTTTAATGAGGTATTCGTCAAGGTAGCACCCAAATTTAGGTTGATTCTCTAATTGCAGGTATGCATACCCTCGATTATCTTAGTGTGGACCACATTCTATAAGGAACCATCCTCCAATTTCTCCTCTGTGTTTACATCATTTTTTTTAATTTTTTAGAATATATGTCAAGTATGTTTACCAATACATAATTAATTATGAGTGACATACTGGTTGTTGAATGATATGAGGTTTTTTAGGCGCTTTACTGGACCTATTCCTTCCTTTTTGGGATCCTATTATAGCTTTATAGTGAAGAGTAACTCAAAGGGAACCTCCATGAAACATGTTCATACTCATCCCTTTTTGGGGAAATAATTCATAATAAAGTACAAACTATGATAACTCACTTCTTATTTCCATCCCTAAATGGGGAAAGAATGATTTCCCTCAAAGGGAAGGTTGATCTAAAAATTCCCCCAACCTTATGGGATGAGTTTGATCCCGTTATTTTATTTTTGCACCTTGAAATGAGTTTTCCTATCTTGGTGGAGAATTTTATGTTTAAAATTCCCCTAGACCTAAAGGTTGGGGATGATCCTATACTATAGAGTCTTCTTTTACTACATCCTCTCTCTTCATCTCATGAATACTTTTTCAAGAACAAGTACAGTACAATTTTGATTCTTCATGTGAACTTATTGCTTCCAAGTATACTATTAGTTCCTAATGATTGGATTACCTTAAGCGAGACACCTTCTTAATTTGATGATGAAACACATAAAGTGCATTGAGGCATGACAATTGAAGATATTTCCACCGCTTATCAAATTGTGGTCCTCACACAGATGGAAGGTCTTCTAAGTCGATTTTATAATGAATATCTCAAAATATTTTGACATGGAATTCATACCCATTGCATGGAAATAATTATAGTTTCATGTGGTAGAGAGTTTTTCAGAGACTCAGACGGATGTTGTGTATGCATTATTCTAATAATTCCTTTGGAATATCAAAATGATAAGTGGTTGAGGGCCAAGCTATAATGGTTATATCATCCCTAGACAATTGTATTTTATGTTCAATATATAATTTTTTTCTTGTTCTAGGGATTCCTCCACTTGATCATCCCAACACAATAACTTCTTGACTATTTGTTCATAAGGGTTATGGCTAGTGGGGGCTTCTCTAGCATGAGAATGGTATAGAGGTGGCTCATATGATTATTGTTTCTCCAGGCCTTATTCTAGTTTAGAAGGTATATCGTCTTTCATCAATAAGATATCTATAATGTATCGCCCCATCTTTATAAGTGCATAAAAATATGAGGGATTTATTTTATTTTAATCATAAATTGGATTAACTTCTTTCTAAAATTAAATTTCACCATGGGTAGGACCTTCACAATGAATGCCATCACGGTGAGGAATATTTTCATTGTTTGATGTCTGATTTCAGGGATAATTATTACATCATTTACCCTAGGGATGACCTTTAGGGTAGATAGAAATTAGGGGAGGACCTTTTACATGAAATGAAATGTCACAGCTGGGAGGACCATTGTAGTGAATTTCATCATAGTGAGTACAATCATCATATTTAAACATCAAACAATAGGGATAATTTCTTCTACTTATACCCTGGGGAGGACCATCAGGGTGGATGGCAGCATGGGGAGGAAATTTTTACTATCTGATCATATATCCATGAGTATGGATACTGTAAAACTCAATAGGATATAGGTTTTCGTGATTCATATAATACCAATTTGGTTGTAAGACTTATCATTGTGTCATTCCTCATTTCTAACTGTCCAGATGTTCCAACACCATTTAATGAGAATGACGGCTCTGGATTTCAATTATGATCTCCGGTTCCTTGAACCATGAAATCCCCATTACAAAAGACCTCTCCTATATCTTCTTGATCCTCCATCCCTATGAATGAAACAAACATTATCCATATCACCTTTTCCCAAACACTTTTGAAAAATAAGTTCTCAGCTGATTTGATATTCGTTTCTCTAAATCACATACACCTTGAGGCAAGACTCACTCCCATGAATTAGATCTTATCTTTTGTGGGTAGGGCCCCATTACTTACACTCCATAACAAGAATTTGAGTTTCATTAATATTTCTTGGCACCATAGCACATCCCCCCGTACATCGTGGCTGGTTTGATCCCTTTGTTAGCTAAGAAAGTTGTTCATTTTAAAGTTCCTAGAAGAGGATCCCATGAAAACACATTTCTCTAGTTCGTGATTAACCTTAATGATTTCAAAGATTTACCATTACTATTAAATGAGTAAATCATTGATAAATCATGGGTATTTACTTTCTTATTCAAAAGTGATATAAGGAGTATGAAAACCTAGAAATCCCAGCTTAGTCCCCACCTAATTATGTTGTACAATCCATCTATAGTGCTGCTGCTAACTGAGAATAAAAGGTTGGATCATTTTCCATATCTAAGAATCATTTAGTCTCAATATACTCACATCATACCCATAATTAGAATAAATGTACCTACACTTGAGTCTACACCACTCGATGATCTCCCTTGTAAGATTTTCATAAAAACTCGTGATGGTCCTGGATATGATTTTTAAATTAATCCCCCTTCCTTAGATAATGGCCATTCCATCCTACAACATGCTTCCTAGGGATATTTTTCTTCTAGATAACCATCCCTCACAAAATAATTCAAATATTTATCAACATTTGATATGAATTTCTTTTTCACTTCAAGAGTAGAAAGGAAATGCATTGGGATTGAATAAATTACACTGTTGATGAGAGTTATTCTCCCTTCAAGTGATAAAAACAAGTTCTTCTAATTCTGGATACGATCCATAATTCTATCTATGAACTTATTAAAATGTTGGATTCTTAATTTCCTTGGTTAAACTAGAGATCCTAAATATTCCATTGGAAAATCCCACTTTTTTCATTCCCAACTCCCTCTCCACTTTACTTCCCCTCCTATCAGAATAGTTGGTTTCCATGTAAAATGAACTATTTTCCCAGTTCACCATTTTCCCACTATATTTCCCATAATCCTTAAGAACTGTATTGATACATTTGACTAATCTTCTACTTTCATCGAGAAATATTATTGTATCATCAACGAACATTATATGAGAGAGACTTCAAGCCATGTGTCTACTCCAATAAGGTATGTTTTTTCATTTTTCAATTTTATAATTAAAATAGTGGATTAAAACATCTTGAGTGATAATGAACAATGATGGGGGGGAGTGGGTACTCCTATCTTAAACCCTAAAATACTTTGGAGAAAACATATTTCTTTCCCATGAAGGATGTAGAAATCTAGGGTGAGCTAAAACACTGAAAAAAAGGTCTGTAAACCTAGAGGAATACCCCATACCCAAAAGGACTCTTAGGATAAATTCTCATTAAAACCAGTCATAATATTTGTTCATGTTCAACTTAATAACCATGTTGGAGTCGAAATTATTTTTATTTACTTCACCAATCACCTCGTCAGCCAATCCGATGGTGCCTTGAATAGTCCTCCCATTGATAAAAACATGTTTCTCTTTAAAGATCCAGTGAGGAAGATAAAACGATATAATCTAGTAAAGTAAATAGGAAAAAATATTATATGGAACATTTCACATGCATATTTCATGTTATTGGTTGATGGAGGTGGGATCTTTGTCCTTTATAATCAATACTTACTTCGTAGATCATGCAAAACATGGATGGTTTCCCCCTTGAAAGTAATCATTAATGGATTTAATCATATCCCCTTTAACAACATCCCATGAATCCCTATAAAATAATCATGGAAATCCATATATACTAGGCGCACTCTCTTGTTCCAGCATCCATATAGCATCATGAATTTCCCTCTCATCAAGAACAACCTTCAAATGATCATTCTCTCTCTCGGTGACCCGATGTGGGATAGTGTTGTAGATCTCATCAGTACACAATGTAAAACCCCCTTTCTTGCATGGATTCGGTACTAATACTTAAGATTATAGGAGAATATCTTCCATCACCCCAACCTTATCACGGTCATCTGATAATGATCCATCATCCATCAAAATGTTGGGTCTCATAACTCATATTTTTTCTTTAATGCATGCATGAAAATACCCTGTGTTATGGTGACATTTATGAATCCAGTTTTCCCTTGATCTTTTCTGATACATGTGTTTATATTTTAGAATAATGTTATCCAAGACATACTTCTTATTCTGAAGATCATCAAAAATGGCCCCATCCCATTTATCTTCTATATGTAATTCCAATTAATCAATCTCCCTACTAAACTCTTTGATATCTAGGCCATGAGATTCCTGGTTATTTATCCATGAAAAAAGAGCACCTCTAATGTAAAAAAATTTATGTGAAGTTTCAACCATGGATGCACATGATGGGTTCAATTCCATGACTCCCTTACAACCTTCTGAAAGCCTGAATATTCTGTCAAAAAACTAGAGAACTAGAATCTCTCATCTCTAAAATTCATGGAAGCCAACAAAATTAAAAGGGGTGAATGATATGAAAGCCTTCGAGTCAGATGATTGACCTTGATGTCTAATTAGGATGACAAAGCCTAGCCATTAACCAAACACCAATCTAGTCTACACCACATCTGATGAACTCCTTGTTTATTGTTTCACCATGTATACCAATCCCCCATATAACCCACATCCAAGATCTCGTTACTAGCTATAAAAGACACAAAATCATGTCTTTCTCTCCTAGAGAAATTTCCCCACCATTCTTATCCTATAGGTTTTCTATAATATTAAAATCCCTACCCACTATCCAGAAAGAGTGACCTGGGTTGAAGGATCCTAAATCCTACCATAAAACCTCCCTAGTCTGCATGTCACATTTAGTGTAATCAAACTAGAAGAAGGAGCTTTGAGACCCTAACTTAATCTATATGTTAAAGAATTAATATGAAGAATAAATGAGATCAATAGAAACAAAATACTTCCATAATAAACAGATGTGTACATTTATGGGTTTTGAAAGAAACTAACCCTTCTCTTTTAGCCTATGTGAAAACTCTTGAATCTTATATACATATTTCTTAGGTTTGTAGATCACCACAACTAAAACCAAATTTTAATCATGTTTATTCGACATAAATTCTGATTTCACCTATTCTCTTAACACATGGCCATTCAATGTCATCATAGAAATAATTGAGAATATACATGTCTGGTTTTGGACCCAAACCCATGGAGAGATGAAAATTGAGATGTTGAAATATCAACCATAATTTTGGACTATTATCGAGTACAAACTCCTTGTCCCTTCCTTAGAGAAAAAATTTCTAAATCACTAATCTGAAGATCCACCACCTGAAGTGTGCCACTAAGGCCATCTAGGGATCTTAAAGTGGAGCATTTTGATGGGCAAGAAACCACTAGTGAGGAGAAATGAGATGAAAACTGAGGTTCATCAACATATTTATAAGATTTTTCATAGTTCTAGAGATGAGAGAATAGTGGAGGCATAAGTTCTAAAACATTTTTCCTATGAGTTAGTGGTGACAGTTGCGGAAATGAAGGACCTGGTTCCCTAATATGAGAGGGAGATCCTGATCTAGGATTTAATAGCACCAGCTCTGAACCTGAGGTCCCTTCACTTCCCTATTGACCAGAAGATGAATCTACATCCATTGATACTGAAAAGGAGGAGATGACCTCCATTCCATGAGAGAGGAGCTCTAGGGAAGATTGAGAAAGCACAAATAAACTAACGTCTAAAGGAGAAGAATGAGAGCGATGATGAAAATCCTCCTACCCACTCATTGACTACTATTAAAAGATTTTTTGAAAGGAAGTTCATATAATTCCTTCAAGGTTACAACATGTGCAGAACTGAGGAGGTAATGGGTAGATTAGATCCAAGGAATATTCAACCCAGCCCTCCACATGGAGGAATGACTTCTCTAGAATTGATCTATATCTATGCATAATCTGTCCACCAAAGTTTCTTCATGCCCTAGGGTCTGATCATCAGCACAAAGTAATGAACTTATGGAGTAGGGATGCATGTCAATTTATGAATGACCATCCCAGTGTGCATATGAGTCTGCCCACTTGGGAATGTTGGGTTATGGGTCTGACTTCTTGTTATTTCCACTAATTCAATCACATCTTGGATGGATTGTACTATATTGTTAATAATTGTTTTCTGGCTATTTATCATTGCTAAGATGTGTTGAGAAATATCCTTGGAAGGAATAACAATATATTCCAATTCTGGGGGTGGGGAAGGAATGTGAGTCTTCCCCTTATTTTTTTCCAATATATATTGATTATATCCTCCAATTATCATTATATTCTCATGATGTATTTATATAATGAAGTAGGTATTTGCATCTAATTATTGTTTTCCATGGTATTTTAAAATAAGGATTGATATTCATCTTTGGGAATGTGCATATACTCCTAGTTTTTCAATTTATTTTCATGGAGACCATGATTTGAATGAGTTGGAATTTTCATCTGCTAGTAGTTTTCCACTATATTTAACTATTGGGAATATTCCATAGGAACAAGGGAAATGACTTGTTCCAAATTTTTTAACCATTACCCTTCATGAGAAGTCCTAGAGAGATGGGTCCTCGTGACTTCTACTAAGGATCATTAGGTAGTATCATGTTCATGGTGTGGATACTGAGTCACATAACGTTAGAAGTGATGATTACCGGCAGGGGCCCTTGGGAGGGCCCCCTGTACTACTAGGATGAAGTTGTTGGAGAGAACTTCATCAGCCTACCTAAGGTAAGGGGGAACTCATTATCGTGTTCTGAGGAAATGCTCCCTGAATAGTTAGAGATGGCTATTAGGGTCTTCTAGTTCTGTATCACCAACCATTGTTAGGAAAACATCTTGTGGGGTTTTATAAGATGGAGGGCCTTCCGAACAACTTGGAGGATGGGGAGAGTACCATTTTAGTGGTACTCCGTGAAAAGTGTATTTTAAAGATATCATTGAAGATGTTGGGTGTTTGATGGCTTCCTCTATTTGGTCATGGACCTGGCATGTGCAGTGGATTATGTGCATGTCTAATATAACTTGTGAGATTCCATTAGATTGAAGAGAGTTCTAGTGAAAAGTGTCCACAAAATTTGTGAAAAAGATAAAAAATAATACCCCATCAAAGTAGAATCTCCATAAATTATCACATGTTTCATTAATCACTTTTTTGGCATATAATCATTTTGATATTAAAAGGGGGCTAACGCGAGGTAACATTTCCACCTTGGTTACAAATTCACATCGGGTTCACCATTTTTTTTATTATGAGAGTGAATCATGGTGTGTTCCTATATGATGAGAAATCTGTTGATAGAATCATGGAATCACTTTATGGCATGATTGATTATGGGGGTTTGAATGTTACATAATCATTCGTATTGGGTTTATTATTCTTATCTTGCACTCACTTGTGGTGGGTCATTTTATAATGGAGTTTGTTCAAGGAATTAGAAACACTGATATCAATGTTGATTTGAGGACCTACTTTCCAAAGGTAGGTTCTCATTGGGTAACTTGTCCAACAATACTTAAAATTCACACTGGACAAAAGGATGGGAAATTTTTCTCATCACAACCATTCAGGGGGAGCTATTTCATGTTTCCGGAATCTCTTATAGATTTAATATATGTTCTTGACTTTAATCAACCTAAAATTAATGATCAATTGTATGCTTGTGTTCATAATCATCATTATGTATCTATACTTCCCCATTTATGGGAATATCTGTTGTATTATGTTGTTCTGCATAAAATTCACCCTTTTATGAATAGATTAGATATTTTTTGTTTTCATTATAAAGATAATAGTTTTATACCACATAGTGAGGTGTTCTAGATTTTACTATCATCCGGGGATAATGAAGTTGTTTTGTGGTTAGGATCGGACCCATAAGATAGATTTCCTATATATCCTTGTGAAAGGAATCAGAACCCACATAGCTCAGTGAAACTTATCTTGACAGATCACCTTTTAAGGTTGTGTGATGAGGAAAAATCATTAAATTTAATTTCATGCTTCAATGATATCCAGGTGGAAGCTTCCCAGCCAAGGATGGTGTGGGACTTACATCAAGGCAGCCCGAGGGACCCAAAAGAAATGTGGTCCCCTAGGTGGTGGTCATGATCTTATTGAAGATGTGGCCTAATAAGGATGATGATTATGGGACTCAGATAGAATATGGACCCCTCAGTTTCGATATAACCCTACCAAGAATGTGGCTCAGATAACATTTGGGTGAATATGGGTGTCAGGTTTGGACATTATGGAGACTTATTATGGAGGAGTCCCACCTATAGAGGAGGCCCATTTGAATGGAGGTTGGGGATTACATTTATAAAGGATGCCCATTCTTATGAATATGATTAAGTATTTTACCATATAGGAGGCCCACTATAGGCTTCAAATCGTGCAGATGTCATGATCGCCACTAAGATTTAAGACAACATGAGTCATGCTAAGTTTGAGAAACAAGAGGAAGTTGTAGATCTAAAGATTACATGATCCACTTTTTCCTCTGATGAAAAAATGCTGGATCCCAAAAGGATTGGGAGAGGGTTTTGATTATCCCATTCTCCTCTCTTATTTTGGTAACTAGGATAGTCACATATGATGAGTTGTCCTTCTATGAACCAGGATGGTGAAGTGGAGAAAAATTATTGCCTCCCGTAAAAAACGCTATGGGATTACTCAAGTATGGATTCCCTTTTGGTTCCTAGGGAGGAAATGAGGATAGTCCACTATGCATCAAAAGGAAATGCAAGCATGATCCATTATCTCCCTGATTATATTATGGAGTTCCATGTTAGCAACTCCCAGTTTTGGACCCTCATTACCATAGGAATTTAGACATGAAATCATTCTGAGGGTCTACCATGTCAAGAAGATTACCACTGAGACTCTTCTTACTGTGGGTATGTTGTCTTGAGAGGACACGTTAATGTGTCTGATGATCTGATAAAACATGACAACTGGAATTGGAAGATGCCTTGGCCTGATTCCAATAGACTGGTTCATAGAGGGTCCAATGTGTTACCCGATGGTATGAAAGAAGTAAGTGATGAGATAAGGATATTATAACACCCTAGTATTCCCCATTCAATGTAGCACACTATTATGTGGGATGGCGTTCCCTCTACATATCATTTTTTTTATTCAGGTGAGGGTACCCTCTGTGTAGAATTGTGCTACATAAACCTGGGATCCTTTTATGTTGCACTTTTCTATAAGTGGATGGGTTCCACTCACATGGTGTTTGTCTATGTGGTATTGAGTTCCTATTGTGTATAGTTTTTCTACACATGTAAGGTATCCCTATATATAGCTTTTTTCTATGTGGGATGGTGGTCTAAAATGGGGCCATCCAATTATTCTTTGGGGTGTGATGTCCAAGACATAGTCTTGGGTTTACATATGACTGAATGAATTTATTTTCTTCCTTAATGTTTTACATTGGGCGTACCATCTTGTAATCTATGGCTCACTCCCAATTCTCCTCCATGTCTCGTCTATTTTTTGCGTCTTGCATTTTTTTTTCTTATTCCACCTTAGGGTATTTTATATAAGAATGGGGGAACTAGATATTGGGATGTTTGGTCATCCTGATGGGCCCTGGGGCTTCGTTTTTGGGAGCCTAGAAAGGTTGACCTATCCCCTGAATGATTTCCCTTTTGGGGGATGGAAAAAACAATCAACAAATGCAAATGATTCAGTTTGTTTATAGTGAAGGTCATTCGCATCGGATAGAAATCACCATCCATCACTGAAAATGACTTTGTTTCATTCACAGGTGTTGATGGTACCGTCTCATCCCATGAAACATTATGTTCTTGGGGTGTTTCATGGAGTAGAGAAACCCCATGCAGAACTATGGTGATCATAGTGATTTTTGCTATGAGGGACCAGGCCTCCCTTTAAAACCTTACCCATATTGAATATTTTCTTCAAAACACTTCTTTGGATTTGTTTTTCCCTTTTCCAAATCTAAAGAATTTGTTTCTCATTACATTCATAGTTTTCAAGACCCAACAGTGCCCTGTCACATTAAATGTGAAGCATTGAATATTGGAAACTTCTTCATTTCCCTTTAAATCATGTGTATGGTGTCCTTTCTCTCCACACTTATTACAAACTCCCTTTATCTTAAATCATGTACAATGGTTTTTCTTCCCACAATTATCACTTGGGAGAAAATATTTCTTTACATTCTTCTATTTATCCATTTTTAATCTTACTTCCTCTTCTTCTCTTGCTTTACTTCAAATCCATAAGACATGGAGAATTATTTCTCTACCTTGATAACATATGATACTACATTCTTGTATGATTATAATTATTGGGAGATTGGTTACCTTTAAATAATTGGATTTAACCCATAAAATAAGTGACTAATATTTCTTTTTGGATTATGTACGTAGTTCGTAGCATTCCTTACTAACCTTGTAAGTAGTTCTTCATACTTAGACATGTTTTCCTTTTACTTTGAATTGGAATCAATAATTTTCTCTCCAAATATTCTCATTGGTCATGAAAAAAATAATTTTCGAAGAAAAATTCCTTTAATACATTTCATTCCATTCATGTTATTTCCTATCCATCACTAGTGTTTTGAATTAATGACCAACATTGATCTATGTCTCTTGATAGATAGTAAACTATCATGAAAACTTCCTCCCATTCATGAATACTCATATTAAGAAATATATTCTCTAAGGGTATTATCTATTTCTTAGATACAATTGAATTTTAAATCCTATTAAATGATAGAGGTTTCTAATGCATGAAGCAGTCTAACATTATTTCAACACATTATAGATCAATATGCTACTCTATATGGGAAACATTATTTCTCATAACTTGATCCATAAGCCCCAATATGGTTATAATTTGGTCAGGTATAGTTGCAACTCCATCTCCAGCTTCATTATCATTCCTAAGAGAGAAATGTCTACATTAGTAGATGAATTGATACGCTTCCCATTCTTTCTAATGAGCATCATTTATAAACTATATAATGCACTAGATTAGATCATAAAATTATTATACATAATGTATAATCCCAAAAATAGTGAGTCACTTAAGAAAAATTGAAACTTTTATTCATGGGTAATCTCATAATTAAAAACATGGTTTCTTCTGGAAGGGTTTCAAATCATAAAATATTTTTAAATAATTCATAATGGATTGTAAAAAAAGGTGATTTAACCAGTGCATATCCCGAAAGTGTTTCAAACTATGTGAATAGTAAGACCTATTTTTTTGTACTTGGTAATACTCAATTCAATCCCAATACACATTTTTTACAGTTATTATATTTATGTACATCTGTTCCAAAGCCACATATACTTGTAGTATCCAAACAGAGATGTATTTATAGGAAAACCACATAATAACTACCTTACCAAAAATTTAGGATTACATATTATAATTAGACTTATCCTTAATGTCATTAATAGTTTTATATATATCCTAATAAATTATTTCCTAAATATATTTCAAAAGGTTTCTACTAAAAATCCTCTAATACACACTATAAAGACCCCAACTGTAATATCCTAGAGTTGATTTTTACTTTTTACATTGGCACTAGATATAAGGAATCACATCCCAAAGGACAAACTATTTTAGTAGTCTTGGTAAACAAGATACATACTTGAAATTAATGAACATTTTAAAACATCAAATATACAAAGTGTTTTCTTTGAGAATGAAATTATTCCCATTACCATATCCCTGCATATCAATCACAAAACACTTCCTCATATCCTAGGGAAAATAAGACATAATAAATGGGTGAGCATAGATACTCAATAAGGTTAAGTATACAATAAAATCTATCATGAATAAATAATATTTTTAAAAATATCAAGGTAAATAACTGAAATAGATTCCATTTAAATAATAACTTGAACATAATATGGTGGGAATAAATGATGGTAAAGTAACTCTAAAAATAATCACATGAACATGAAAATTTCCCATGCATATTCTAACTAATAGATTAATAAAATAGAAATAATTAATAATCCCATAATGAGGGAATACATAATTTTAAACTTTTGAAAAAAAACTCTCAAGATCTTTTATGATATAGTTTAAATATGTGGGTAAAACCCCATCTAATTTGGCCAATTTGATTTTTATTTTGAGAGCTTCGATTCATTGAAGTGTAATCTATAATTGGGCATCATCCATTATAACTAAGTTCAATTAATTATTCACATTAAATGGGTTAATCTTAATTAACATAAAAAGTTATATTGAAAAACTAAAAAATGAAATTTCAATACTTACGCAATCAAATAAACATAATCATAAACAGTCTAGAATAATATGGTGGACAGTAATAAAATAATACATCATCAGTAAAACTGATAATAACCCATACTAGCAAAGAATAAGGATGATATCAATACAACATATCCCTAATATATCATATGTAAAATAAATTTTTAATATCGTTAATGAATATAAATTCAATTAGATTATCATTAAAAACACTTTTGAGGAAAATAACCTTTCCACTATGAAAATATATTTTTTAAAAACTAAAACTTCCCAAAATATTTTAAAACTAATATTCTTTGGGAATTGAATTTGAAACATATAAATTAATATTTAAAACATTTAGTGGTCATGATGTCAAGAAATTTGGTTCATTTCGTACACACTAAAACAAATATTCCTTTCAAATTTTCGGTAAAATCTAAACAATCCTTATT
This sequence comes from Viscum album, assembly GCA_963277665.1. Lineage (NCBI taxonomy): Eukaryota > Viridiplantae > Streptophyta > Magnoliopsida > Santalales > Viscaceae > Viscum > Viscum album. Next base: position 175,205,654 of record OY728147.1, on the reverse strand, counting down.
TTAAAAAAGACAGGAAGATTCATTTAAAAATATTTTTTTAAAAGTAAAAAATGTATAAAAATTAATTTATTAAATCATTTTTAAAATATTGAAAACATTTTTTATTTTTTTAGAAAACATGGAATTTGAAGAAAATGGATTTTCGACTAAAGAGAGAAATAAAGCTAGATTTTATTAAAAACATTTCTAAAAACTTTTAAGTACTAAAGAGTGGGAAAAGGGTACTATAACATTAAAATATCATGGATAAATATATTATTAATAAATATATTAGTTTATTGATATAAATTCAAAAAAAATCTCCCAAGGGAGGATTAAATAAAAATAATCTTTAATAATGATGTGATTATGAAATAAACTATCAAAACTTTGGTAACTTTTGAATCACAAGTCCCATGAAAGAAATAACTTCAAATTAAACATTAGATACCATCAATAAAAAATGATTCATGATATAACATATCAAAATGTTTAATATAAATACCTTACAAAGGAATAGGTGTTAAATATGGCATATGACTCATAGAAGTAAAAGTGATATGAGAATCTCGTACCTTAGGTTTGGATTCCATTGTATGTGTCCAAAACTCCTGTATAATTATTATAAGATTATTATAACTCTATTAAAGAATATTGATCATATATTTCATACCATATATGATTTAATTAGTCTTTTATCACCCATTTATTAACATTTATTTGTTAAAATCATTATTTCATGTGATGATTTCTTTATTTTCATATTTTTTTTGGTTCGTTACCTTCAGTCCTTTTACTTTAATCATGTATCCATAATCTCCAGAATTTTAACAATCATTTAAATATCATAATTATACATTATATTTAATTATTTTTTTAAAGACAATGTCTTGGTCAAAGACCAAGACACAAATTATTATTAAAAAGGAAAGAAAGATTACATGAGTCTGAAGGAGGGAATTTTATTAGAATCTTTCTAATAATAAGGAATGGGATCAACTGGTAATTTATCACTCCACGTAATGTCCTGGTTGATACCTTTGTTGGAAAGACCATCAGCCACCATATTTTCTTCGTAGTAGGTATTTGTGGAAATGTATCTTCTCTCCTGGAGCAAGCTAAGATAGTTCTTCCAACGCACTGTAAGAGACCAAGAAGGGTGAACCACTCCATTCCAAATAGCTTGAATAATAGTGTTGAAATAAATTTCAATCCAAATTTTATTCCAACCTTTTACCTTAATGTAGTTGACCGCATGAATCACCACCAACATCTCAGCTTCCATGGTGGAGGCAGATCCAGAGCCACCAAAAATAATCAATGAAAATGTCCAAGAGAATCCCTGAAGATGGACCCACAGCCCGTGGGAACTGGATTTCCTTTAAAAGATCAGTAAACATTGATTTTTATCTAGACAAGAATTGGATCTTTCCAGAACACTTCAAGGAAGCACTTCGGTTGATTGTAGATATCATTGATTCTAAGCCAATGAAGGATGACAAAGTCACCAACCGAGTTAGTGCAGGAGTCTTTTGGAAGTGTGGATGCGTCCCTAAAAGCAATAAGAATTCTATCCCGACCTTCATTAAGATTGAGAGAGAAATTATTGTGGATAATTTCATTTCTATCATACCAGATAATGTGGAGGAGCTCTACAACGGTGGATAGAAAGAGTTTTCTGATTTGAGGTAAAAAATCTAGCTCCACACAACATTTGATCAGAGAGAATATAGAGTCATCAAGTAACCATCTACAGTCAAAATTGTCAGTAACAAAATTCCAAAGATCAGTGGCTGTGGCACAAGAGAAAAATAGGTGATTGATGTCCTCCCTATGTTGATGAAATAGGTGACATCTTGAGCAAAGCTAGACACCAAAGGATTGTAGAGAAACCTCCGTAGGTAAACTCTTGTGAGAAATATTCCAGACAAGATTATGTTTGGTAGGGTTGATCCAAGGTTTATCAAAAGGCATCAACCAAGAGAAATTAGATGCAGAGGAAGAGAAAAAATGCATGTAATACGTTTTTGAATCAAGGATCCCATTGTGGGTTGGTTTTCAAATAAGACAGTCTTCATCATTAAAAAAGGTGTAGTCCTCAACTACATTCTTGATATGATCAGGGAGGTCTAAGTAAGGGGAATGCATTACTTCCTTTATGGTACAGTTTACAGAATTTGTTACGTCGTTTGAAGGAAACGTCGAATTTAAGGGAACGCTATCCCAATTTTCAATCCAGAATATTTGGGTAGAATCATAGTTAACCATCCATCTAGAGTTGTGAATGATATTGACAAAGGAGTTTCTAATAGACGGCCATAGGGAAGAATTAACATAACTCAAATTACGAGTTTTGAGATTTCCCAAGAAATGATTTTTAAGAAAAGAAATAGAGTCAGCATTGTTGTTTATTAAATTCCAAGTGAGTCTGGCTTGGAGGTCTTCATTAAAAATCTTGAGGTTTTTTATTCCAAGCCCTCCTTTATCGAGGGGTTTGCAGCAGGTAGGCCAGGGGACAATGACAATCCTTCTATCAAGGATACTCCCAGTTCACACAAATTTCTTAATGTAGGTATTTATTTTCTTAAGTATTCTGACAGGATATCTATAAATCATCAGCAAATAAACCATTTTGGAGACAATAGAAGCTTTCACCAGGCAGATCCTACCAGCCATAGAAAGAGATTTTCCTTTCATGGAAGAAAGCTGATTAATTATTTGATCAGAGGTATAATTAAAATACGAAGATCTAGGCCTACCCCAAAAGATAGAAACACCCAGGTAAGTAAAATGAAAGGACCCTTCTTTGATACCAAAAAACTCAATGATGTAACTTTTTCTAGAAATGGGGAAACTTTTTCCAATTAAGATGAACGATTTTTTCCAACTAATGGATTGGCATGAGATCTCTTCATAGTGAGATAAGGCAGCTTTGAGATTAGTGATGTTGCGTTTTCCACCATTAAGGAAAAGAATAATGTCATCCGCATAAAGGAGGTGGGTAGGGACATTAAGGTTTCAGGCAGCTTGGATGGAATTAATTTTATTTTGATGAACAAGAGAGGTGAGGAAATGATTAAGGAAATCCTCCGCAATGGAAAAAGGAATGGAAGAGAGGGGATCGCCTTGTAGGAATCCCTTCGAACATTTAAAATATCCCTTATGAGAGCCATTGATAAGGATGGAAATAGATGTTGAGTTGAAAAGAGAGTTGATCCTACTAATAAACACACCATTGAAGCCAAAACCCCAAAAGAACCTGAAAATGAAACCCCAATCAATGGTATCAAAATCTTTCTTAATGTCAATCTTAATAGAAATGTTGCCTCCTATGGAGGTTTTATTGAGAGCATTGGTGGATTCGGAAGCAAGGCAGATGCAGTCCTGCATAGACCGCCCCTTGATGAATCCAAATTGGTTCCAAGATATAATTTTTTTACACAGAGGGGAGAGCCTATTGTCCAAGATCTTGGTAATAATTTTATAGAGGTATTTGATATAAGAAATAGGCCGAAATAGGTTAATTTCAGAGTCATTAGACACCTTAGGTATTAAGGTAAGAAACTCGGCATTGATACAATGAGGTAGGAAACCATTAAAAAAATCTTGACAACCTTACAAACATCTTTATGAATAACATCCCAATGATTCTGAAAGAAACAATTGTTGAAACCATCAGGTTCTGGAGAACTATCAGGGTTGAGACTAAAGACAATGTCCTTAATCTCATGGTCTAGGGGAGTGCTTAGGAGAAAATTTTTCTCTTCCTTCTAGACTAGGGATGGGATTATCCCAGGGAGGAGGTCCTTGTTAATGCAAGCCCCATTGGAGATATTCTCAAAATAAGAGACCACATGGTTTGAAATGGAGGCCTCAGAGTCATAGAGGGTGTCATTGTCTTTCAGAAAGGAAAGTGGATGATAGACCTTCATATCCCTCTGCAGAGCATTGTAGAATTTAGTGTTATGATCACCATTAGAGATCCATTTAGATTTGAAAACTTGTTTTCAGATGTTATCCTTAAAAACTAACATGGAATTGAGATTTATAAAAATGTTGACCTCATGTTTAGGTTTAGAGGATAAATCAGAATTGGTGGAATTATTTGGAATTTGGTTGAGATCAGTCTCAATAGCGGATATGTCCTTATCAATTTTCTTTGATTTAGCACTACACCAACCCTTGAGGCAATGTTTGAGATGTTTGAGCTTTATAATAAAAACGAAGGCATACGAGTGATGACTCATCGAATTGCATGAATTTTAAATAATATTAGAACAATCTAAGTCACTTGAACAAGCATTGTTAAATTTGAAGGGTATACTAGGCTTGTCACGTTTAGAGTGAAATCTAACCAAGATAGGATGATAGTCCGAGAAAATTCTATGTAAGGTGATGCTAGAAATGGTGTCCCAGGAATCGAGAGCTGGGATATTCACAAGGTCCCTTTCAATTTTACTAGAAATCATCCTATTATAGTGCCTTTTATACCAAGTAAACTTAGAACCAGTGAGATTGACTTCAACTATATTACAGTCTTCAATTGAGGATCTAAAATCCCTGGAGACGGTAGGCTGTAAGTACACATGAACGTTGATTCCATTTTTCTCCACGGATGGAATAAAAAGAAAATAAATATTAATTATCCTTTAAAGAATTATTATTATGTTACATATATCATTTATAATTATTAAATTCATCCTTCTTACTATCCATGTAAAAATTAAATGAAAAACATCTTACATCACTATATAGAGGTGGTTGTCCACATGTATGCACGAGTGACTTTATTATTTTCCAACAGATTGGAAGGTAAAAAGATAGATGTGATGTTATATTTCCATAATTATTTTTAGGTCATAAATATAATATATATTTCATTAATTGTATCCTTAATAACTTCCATGTAATGAATAAGAGAAACATGAATCACATCGCTTCGCAAGGCGGTAGTCCATGTACACATGAGCGATGTTATTATACCCCTGCATAATGGAAAGTAAGAAGGTATATGAGATATAAAAATTAAAAAATTATAATAATATAATAATTATAATATAAATATTTTAAATCCATTATTATATCCATCCTTGAAAGTTGGGGATGGAAAACCAATCACATTGGTTCGTGAGGCGGTAGTTCGCTGTACATATGATCGATAGTTTCCTTTCATAGTTGATGAAAGTAGAGATGGTTCTGAGTTATTCCATTAACCTAATAAAATATTATTATTAAATATATATATTTTTATTATTATAATATAATATTTTGATAAGTTTTTACTCATGTGGAAGAATAAATAAAACAAATAATCATGTTTAAGAATTCAATCTCTTCTCCCGAGAGCCTCTTTTGGTTTATACCAAAAGCCCTCGTTTCAGGGATTCCAAATAAAAATATGGCCTATAGGATTTGGGGAGGTAATTCATGTATTTTTTAAGGTATTTTATTAACTAAAGGGTTTGGGATGAATGTAGTGGAGAGGAGAGGGGTGGCCATTAATAAGTGGGGGAAGGAAACACTTGGTATTTTTGAAAATAAAAAGTGATACCAATGATTCTATCTTGAAAAAAGATGCAATAAAGGATAATTATAAACAATTAGAGGTTATAAGTTCGAAATATGGATATAAAATTATTTTATGACAAGTTTCACACCATTTTTAACACTTATCTTTGAATTTTAACTCCTTAATAAACCCATTTTTACATTAACCGCAGTAATTAATTTTATTATTTTCACTATTTATTATGGTAAAAAATTTAGATCAAATTGTTATATAATGTAATTATGATGATTCCAAATATGTAATCCAATTTTTCAAATTAAATTCATTTAATTTAAATGATTCAATTTCAAATTAAACCTGCAGTTGTGTTGAAAAAAATGTTTTTCCAAAGAAAAATGTTCAAAAAATTAAAATGTTTTCATATAATTATTCAATATGAAGTTTATTAAAATTAACTAAATTATTTAAATTTTAATATAATTGAACTAATTTCACTTTAACCCCACTTTAAAATATAATTCAATAATTTTAATAATTTAAATGAGAAATACATTTTTCAATAAAAATCAATATTTTCACTATTAATCAAAAAATTAATCATTTAAAAAAATTATAAAATACTCAAGAAAATATAATTATTAAATGTATATTCAAAACTTAAATTTAAAATTTTCAAATAAATTTTAAAACATTGGTGAAAAATAATTTTGAATTATATTTTTGAAGCGCGGTTAAACTACCTTTTTGAAAAATAATGTTATTTAGAAAACATTTCTCTTTCTTTCAAGTGATTAATATTTTATTTATAATAAATAGATATACATAGAATTTATTTTATACATTTGTATAATATCTAATTTTTATATTTTATTTATTATAATTCATACCCTCCAACTTTACAACTAGGTTATAATGGTGATGTTTAATAGAGTATCATGTTTCATTCAAACCTGGTTTTGCATGCATTGAATGCCATCGAAGAGATTGAATTTATTTAAAAATAAATAAATAAAAAACTCTTTGGATATTACATTATCTATTATTTTTGGTTTGTTGTATCATATATTGTATTGAATATAATTTACCTCTCTTAAAATCCCATGGTGTTACAAAGAGGGCTTGAATAAATATTTTTTAGAATTAAAAATAAAGCTTAAAAACTTTGTTGATTCATGTGTTAGATATGATAATAAGATTGAACAACTAAAAATATTAATTTAAAGACTTTAAATATGATTATATTTTTTTACTAAATGATAAAACTATTTAAATATAATCCTTCGGAAAATAAAGCTCATAAAAATAAATTTTGAATATGAATCCATGGTGATAAGGTAAAATTTTGTACAAATTATTTTCTGACGAGTCATAAAAAACATGAACCTCTCTAAAATAACTTGTTTTCATTGTGATGAGTTAGGAAATAATTTTAACAATTTTTATTTGAAGCACACTCAATTTTTTTGAATTAGAATATATTTTATTTCAATAGATTTTTCAAAGGTCAGTACTGGTTCTTATGGACAGCATAAACATATTTGGGTTCCAAAATATTTAGTTGATAACATTGATTAACTCAAGAATGTATGGGTATGGAAAAATTATTTTTTGATTTATTTTTGTAGGGAACCTGTTCAAGATAATAAATGGTATATAGTATATGGACATTGGGTTTTCAAGACAAACTAATTTGGATTTATCTAATTTCTTTTCCTTACCAAAATTTGATAGAGGTTCTGTCACTTTTGGTGACAATGTAAAAGGAAATATTATGATAGTTAGATCTATTGGAAATCCAATATCAGTTCTCATCAAAAATATTATTTGGGTATAATTATTAAATAAAATTATTATTATTGTTTCTCAACTTTATGATTAAGGATATTTCATTTATTTTTGAAATAATTATTTTTCATTATTTAAAGGTAAAATTATTAAATTTTAGAAGTATATAATAGAGAATGTGTATACACTACATTTAAATGCACTCGGTAAACAAATGGTGAACTATTTCAAGTCTGAAATAGATGAATGTTGAATGTGGAATACGATATTAGGTCATTTTAATTTTTATTAATTAAAAAATTATCCAAAAAGAGTTTAGATTAAAATTTACCTCTACATAAATTTAATAAAAATAATTTGTGTACTTCATTCTAAATGTATTGGAAACACAAGTAATTTTTAAGCTGATTAAAGAAGATTCTACCTCTAGACACCTAAAACTAATTCATTTGAATTTTTTGTACCATTTATAGTTTCAATCCTAAGAGTAAAATCCTATATTTTGGTTTTAGTTTATTTTTTTATAGATTTACTTGGGTTTTATTTTTATGTTTTAGGAGTGATTCTTGTTATGTTTTTATATGTTTTCCTAAACCGGTTTAAAAAGATAATGATTCCAAAATTATTACTTTAATAAGATAACATGAGGGAGAATTTGAAAATAATGAGTTTAATAACAATTTTTCAAAACACGGTTTGAAAAAATCATTTTATGTCCCCAGAACACCTTAAAAATATAGTGGTGTTGAGAGGAGAAATAGATATTTTCAATAAATTAAAAGAACAGTGTTATGTTAATATTATATACCCACTCATTTTTGGGTTGAATATGGGAAAACAACATATTAGTTTATAAATATATTTCTTATAAGAACTATTTTTATGAAAACACCCTATGAGCTATAGAATAATATAAATCTAATAGTTGGATACGTTATGTTTTATGGATACAAGGTTTAAATTTTAGACACCTTGGATAATATTGGTAAATATAATCCAAAATATTATGAAGGAATATTTCTTGGATATTATACTACCGACGAGGAATATAGATTTTTTAATTAAATTTCAATGATTTTTTAAGAATCAACTCATGTGAAATTTTATAAAAGTGATCCATTTGATCACATAATTTCTAAAATTGATTAACTAAGTGATTAATTTGAAAACAAGATTCCTAAAACTCTATATAAAAGTAAAAAGGATAATGGATTAAAAATTTATTTTCTAGAATCAAATCCTAAAAAGTTGGACACCAATGAAACAGAAAGTATGTGCTTCTTAGATAGTATAGAACCATTATGAACTATACCATAGAAAATATTATAGGAAGAATAGATGAATGAATTATGAATATAAGGGTTGTAGGAAACTGGAGAGATTTTTCTTCCTTTTCGCCTCACCTATAACCCAATTCAATAGAAGAATTTATAGTAGATAAGATTTGGGTTGCAAAAATGAAATTGTAATTAAACTAGTTCAATATGAAAAAGGAATTCGAAGTAATTAATAAAACCTCATACTATCCTATTATAAGAAAAATTGGGATTTTAGGAATAATTAGGATGATCATGGTGTGATCACTAAGAATAAGGATAGAATAGTAGCTCAAGGATACAATCAAGAAGAATGTATAGATTATAAAGGGGAATTTTTAACTTTAGCTAGACTAGAATCCATTAGGATTCTCTTAGCCTATAAATCATATATGATTTTTAATTTATATCAGTTGGATGTAAAATATATTTTTATTAATTTGTTTCTCATGGAGTAAGTCTATGTCGAACAATCTCATATTTTTGAAAATAATCATTTTTTGAATTCAGTTTTTGAACTTACCAATTCTATATATGGCCCTAAACAAGAACCCAGATCTTAAAATGAACATTTATGTTCTATTAATTTATAAATAGTTTTTAGTCGGTAGGTATGATCCTAATTTATCTAAAGAAATTTTATCTTTAGATATTTTTTGTTAAAATATATTTTTTTGATGTGATCTTAGGTTGTGAAAATAAAATATTGTGTAATGAATATTAAAAAACCATCAAAAAATAATTTTAAATGAGCATTATGGGTGATTTAAATTATTTTATATGTTTTTTATATTTTTAAAAAAGACTTTGGGATTTTAAGGAATCAAAGAAAATACATAATATACTTACATGAAATATTTATACATGAAAGTGGTAAAGTAAAAAAAACATTTATAATTTCAAATAGAAATCATGACATGGATGAAACTAAAAAACCAGTTGACAAAAATATTTAAAAAATATTAATTTGATGTTTTTTGTATTTTGATGATAGAAGATCAAACATTATGTTTTTAATGTTTCTTTATGCTATATTTAAGGAAAATCCTAAATAATCTCATTTAAAAGTTTTCCAAACAATTTTATGTTATTTAAAAGCATAAATTTTTCTTTCCATAACATTTCCAAAAATCTATGATTTTAATTTTACTTCATATTATGATATTAACTTTAATGGTTATAGACTAGATATAAATATTTATTAGTAACCTTCCATTTTCTAAGAAAATACTTGGTATCATGGTCAATTAAGAAAAACACTCTATTGCATTATATATTGGTGAAGTATAATATATTTCTGTTGGTAGTTGTTTTTCATAAGTATTTTGGATGAAACACACCTTAATGAATTTGGGATTCAATTTTAATCATCTTACAATAAGATTTTATAACACTAGTTCTATAAAAATTTATATGAATCTGATAAGTCAATTAGGAAAAAAGAATATAGATTTAAGGATTCATTTATTGAGAGATCATCCTCAAAAGGTTAAATTACTCATGAATCTATCACCAATGAGAATCAATTGGTATATATTTTTACTAAACCCAATACATGTGATCATTTTTCTTTTATTAATATATAATTTGTTGTTTTCAAATTTCAATGAGTTTAATATATTTTATGTCATCTATATTAACTTTTTCTTTATTTTTTAATTTTGTTAACTGTTGCACATTTAGGAAAAAATTTATTTATTTTAAATTTTATTTTTATTTATTTATTTATTTTTAGGAATATACCTTAAAAAGCATTATTATATATAAGAATTTATGGATTCAGGTTCACGACCTAAAATAAAAATCACCTTCATCACATTCTGCATTCATATACATATGTTTTTTATAAATACAAATTACTCCCTGAACATCAAATATTTTGATTCCTCTACATCTCAACCTGAAAATGACCCTATTAACTATGAGAAAGTTTAAGAGTGGGGATAAAGGTTGTTATAGATCTCTTAATAAATCCAAAGGTGTTGAATCAAGAAGAGTTCTTATTGTAAAAAACCATTGATATAGCATAGATGAAATAGATGAAGATATTGCATAAGAAACTGATTCAATTTCAAGGATGGGAGTTTTTTTATGAGAATAAATATGGATTTCTATTTGGGTAATAAGTTCATGAGTTTTCTAGTAATGTGGATTTTCATTTTAATCAAACTAAGGATGTAGTCTCATCAAATTCCAATAAGAATCTAGTGATGGTTTCATCAGTCCCAATGGATGATATATTCTATTAAACCCATGAGGGAGAGTTATTTTTCATTTAGACTCATGTTATAATAGGATCTATTGGAATAATAGAGGTTTTTACATTGTTTTCATCCTCTACTTTTGAAAATAAACCTATAAAAGATTTTCTATCATAATAGAAGGTGTTGTGTAAGTCCATGCATACTAGAATAGCTCAAAGATCTCTTGAGATAGTGAATGTTCTTTTTTAGGATGTGTATTTGTTTTAAATTCTTTAAATAACCTTAAATTGAATAAGTTATGGTAAATGATGAATTTTATGAATCATTGTATCAATGTAAATGGTATTATTAATTACTTTACTTATGGAAGGTTAATTTACATAGTTTTGAAGAGAAAACAAGTGGATCTCAATAAAGGTGATGTAGAGAACTATCATAAGAGTAACACATTTTCTGTTGTCTCATTGAAGAAAATTGTTTATTTCTAGGATTATATTTCAAATTTATTGAAGATGGTTGGATATAAAGTTATGAATCGGGGATAGGAATATCAAACCTCACTACCTATGGATGCAGAACCAATTGAGATGGTTCTTGATAGGGGATTAGAGGAATCAATACCAACATGAATCAAAACATTTATTCCAAAAGTATTTCCTACAATGGTTGATCCTATTCAAAGTCAAGAAGAGGTTGGAGTTGCTAAGTCTTCTAATGAATATTGGAATAAAGAACTAGTTGTTGAGGAAACTGTTTATGTTCCTAGGTAATGGAAAAATTAAATATGTGACTAATGTTTCTAATGTTAAAGGAAGGTATAAGGGTAAGGTAGATACTCAGATAGTGGATCTAATTCTTCCTAGATCACATACTATTAGATAAAGGAGTGATTATGTGGTAATGGGATCTGGTGAGAAATTCCTATAAACCTTCTACACAATTTCCAACTCTAGATAACCATGAGTATATTCCCTCTCATAAAATTAACTCATATATATCAGGAAATATGTATTTTTATTCTACTGTATTGGATGGTTTTTCTAATTTCACATCAAATTATTATGATTTGAGGGTGGGTCTTATTTTATGGAAATCTGATTTTAGAGAATTCAAAGAGCCCTCTATTCTAAATTTTATTTTAATAAGCTAGTTGGATCGTTAGCTACCTATAAATATTGACAAATAATATGAAATATTTTCATATTGTTCATCCTATTTCTAGTTCTAAAGTTTGATTTATGGAATTAGGAGAGATGAAATATTTGATGAAAGGATTGAAGGATTTTTGTCCTACTAAGGTAGAGTTTAATTAGATAGGTACGTTTTCTCCATATTAAGGATTTGTGTTTTAGAATATTCCATCAGTAAAACTATGTTTATATCAAGAAGTTATTGATGAGTTTATGTCCTTTAATACTTAAATTAATGATACTTTATACACTTTATGATGTGTGGTGATAATCCAATTAAAATTTATAGAGAAGTTTCAACCTAATTCTGTTGTTGTTTCTCCCACAGAATCTTTAGTTGTTTCTTTATTTTCAAAGAGGATTTCATCAAGTTATGTAAAAATTAAGTTCTATTTACTCATAGATCTATTTTCATCAATGTGATCTAATTTCACATAGAATGTTGCAGGAGTTAGGGAAGGATCTTTTTAGTGAACTCCAAAACACTAAATAAGATATCACGAAGCTTAGTGTTTGAATTGATATGTTCATGAATGATCATGTTGGTCATATCATGGAATATATTATATCAATGGTAGAATAAAACATCATTGTCTCTAAGAAAAAAATAGATATAATTTTTTATTGCACGGAACCAATTAATAAAACCACTCAGATCCTTTGCAATTGGATAAAAGAAATCTTTCTAGTGGCTATATATATGTATTCTGGTTCTTCATTGGAGGAATCATGTTCAAATTAAGAAAAATATCAAAAAAATATTGATTCGGTTTCATTAATGTAGTTTTTTTGTTTACAAACTACTAATTATTGTTCCATTTTTTGAATCTGTTTCTCCTTTTCTGATGGTATTCATTTATGTTGAACACGAGATTCCTACTATTAGTGCTCAAGTTTCTAAATCCTCTTTCAGTGTGGTAAAATAATTTATTTACATTTTGATAGATCAAGTGAATTTTGTGGACAAAAAGTTTCAATCAATGGATGGTAGAATTATTAACATGAAATTTTTAGTATAGTGTATTTTGAAGATTCTTTTAGTTTGCATTCCAACTTCTCTCATTGCTTCAAACATTTCTCCTTCGCTCAAACCTTAAGAAGTCTATTCTTCTTTGAGTTTCATATTAGGTCTTCTTGAATATTTTAATGGTATTACTAGGATTAATTTTCCTTTAGTTTCTCACAGGAACAAGTAGTCCTCTATAATTTTTCTTTAATTCTACAGGCCAGATATTATTCCGAGAATCAACATGTGTGATGAATCTTTGATTAAAATGATAAGGAAAACTCTTGGGTCTAATATTCCTTAATCTCATAGAGAGACTGGTTAGATAATTGTTTTGGGTTATGATCCATCATCTATCTAATAGAAATAGAAAAAAAATATTTATTTTTCTCTATTTGTTGACAATTTTTAGGAAGAACCCACTTTATCTTCTAATCCTTTGAAAAAAGTTCCTTTTCAGGTTGTTGGAACCTATGAATTTACTCAAGGTCAAGTTCATATTGAAAATTTTATTAAATATACTATTTATTGTTCACATGTAAAAGATGATATTATATCAATAATTGGAGTTATTTTTTTATTGGAGAAGGAAACAATGTTTTCAGTATTGCCAACTCCAACTACCTATGAAACTGAACCTAATATCCAGTTACCTCCACCAAAACCACCATCTTAGTTTAAACCCATTAATAATCCCTGGCCATATAACTAATATATTTAATCTATATTTTTTTATTTTTGAATGGATGTATATTTGAATTTAAAAACATTTAAATAAATTTGTATTTATTCATTTCTTATGATTCTCTTAGTGATTGTTTTAATTTAATATTTAATTTATTTATTTATTTTTACTGAATTCCATTCTTTCCAATATTTACTATTTAGTTTTAACAGAATAATCAAATGGTTAAATACTCTAAATGTTCTATATTAAATGTTTTTCCCCTATCTACCCTTCGTTTTTAGTTAAACAAAGGTGGATATGTTATATATCCTTTACCCTAAGGTTTATCAAAGTGGGGGAAGTTCTTCACCATTCCTTCTAAAAAAGAGGGAGAAGTTTTCTCTAGAATAAATGAATTGTTAAATTATGGTGTAGAAATAAGGGATAAGTAATAAATATTAAAAATTAATATATTATATATAGTTTTGTGTGAAATCATGTTTAAAAGTTTTCAAATTTCATGAAAAAGTTTAAATGGGTTTTGTGATCATCATAAAGGGGGTGATTTTAGAAAAAATAATGTTTTTTTAACAAATCCCATGTACTTACATTTTTATTATCTTAAATATTCATTATACTTCACTAATGATTTTTTATTTAAGTGTTTTTATTAGGTTTTATCTAATTTTTATGTTTTTTGGTAGTTAATTTCATAAAGTGTGAATTCTATATGTTTTTACTAAAAATTTCATAAGTATAAAACAATCAAATATGTGAGGATTTTGGCTATGTGGAAAAATGGACACATGAGCATTTAGATATGTAAAATTAATATATAAAGGATTCACTTATTTGGGAATCACCTATACTGATAAGATAATATATGTGATAAAATTAGCTATGTAGATCAACCAGCTATGCAAAATGCTTATATGGAGTGATAGGCTAGGTAAATTAGATACGAGATTAAATCAGCTATGTTGTTCCAATTGGTTATGTAAGTTTTTATTATGTATGTAAAAAAGACTACATGATTCAATTTTTATATTTAATTCAAATCATCCACATTAATTCAGAAGTGAAAACTGGCTATGTGATAATCAACAATCAACTACTTAAAGCTGCAATTTGTATTTATTACGATTATGTAATTCAAATTAGCTATATGAATTCAAAATCTAAAATCTTCTAAATGATAATATGGAATTGTTTATATCATGTTGTAATCCGTATTTATTTCTTATGAAGAACTTGAGTGAGATTTTAATGTTTCTATATGATATTTAAATACTGATTGTCTCTTTATATTTAAATTGATTATAATAAGAGACAAGTACTGAGACATAATATAAGTATATGGATTTTTTTTCTTTCTATTGTTGAGGTATTATAAGTAAAATGATATATCTTATATCACATATTTTAGGGATCGTGTATTATTCATATAAAAGATATTTTTCATGAATTTTATATTATATAATTTTTCTAGAGTATAGAAGATCTCTCATGTGGGGAATAAGAGATATATAGATAAGTATAGAAGTTCCTTCACACTGCCCAATTTTTTTTGTAAAAAAGAAGACTAAGATTCATATTTTATAGTTTTTCTATAATGTACTTATGTACTATTTCATAGAATACTATCCTTGAGCTTTATTATTTCCTTATCATCTCTCTAGTAGATTACTTTCTTCCGTTAGTTGTATCTTACAACTATATTCCACCCCTATAATCATTTTATATTTTTATATTTTTTTAAAGGTTCATGGTACAGGAACCTAAATTCTCTTATTTGTAAAGTCTTTCAAGAACCTGGTAGAAAGATCCTTTGATTTTTTAATAAGTGTCGAATGATTTCACCCAGTAATGTAGTCCCTAGAAAAAGTACTAATAACCCTTGAAAAAAGTTTTGGAAAAGTAAAAATCACCAAACTCATGGGAATGGATTTCGTTGAGTGGACTAAGGTAATTCTATTCCATGAGACCTTATAAATCTCCATGTATATTTATTTTATCCTTCTTATTTTACTTTCTGCTACTTCTTGTGATAAGTAAAGATTGAAAATTTAGTCATTACTAAAAAACGTAGTTTTCTATGTGAATAAATTTTTTAAAGAACTCAATTAACCCCCCTTCTTGATACTTTTTTCAATCCTTACCATCCAACAGTATTTACAAGGCTAATGTGGATTAAGGTAAAAACAATTAATGCATGTATTAATCATTATAGTATCAAATATCACAAAATTAATTATGATTCAACTACATTATGAGAAGAAGAAATTGTGGGGATTTTATAACTAGTCTTAATATTTAATACATATGTTGATAACACATAGAGATATCAAAACAAAATTCTAGTGCTAGAGGAAGACCGATTATTTCACATAAAGGTAATGAATTTCATGAGAGGTTTTTTTAAAACAATGACCCAAAGTTAAAAGAGAATATACATGGAAGGTGAAATCAAGATAGAAAACATATAAATGATTGTATAACTATATTAATATATCAATAATTATTGATGAAAAAGGTGATGATAGTGTAAATTAATTCATTTTCCTTGATGACTAATGTGAGTAAGATAACTCTGCACAAGGAAATATATGAAAGGAAGAAAATGATCCTGCAACCTATGAATACTCATATCAAGAAAGGGAGCATGAATAATTATCCCGATAATGATATTAAAAGGAATTAAATACCTTAGTTGAGGGATGAATCTAATAATTTATTTTTTTAATAAGGAACTAATAATTTCTTCCTTATTCCCCTATTTCTTTTATTTCTACTAACTTGTAGTTAATTAATGCAAATAAATTAAAGGGGGTCTTAATGAGTGTTGTAGTAGTTTCATAATAAGAAGAGGTTATCATCATGGTATTATCTAACTACCATGATTATGAATGGATTTCATTCCTTGAATGGTATCATATATATGGAATAAGATTTTAGAGAAATTGTTTTGTATAAATTTGGAAACTTGAAAACATATAAAATTTTTGGAAACTGAGGTATACCCATCACACTTTTATACACCTTTTATGATTATGATAAATATTTTCATAAAGGGGTGTGATGTCTGATGGTAAAAAATAAAAAATGGGGATTTATATAAATTTCACTAGAATGTTTCTTATTTATTTTGTGATGATGTGTACAAATTACAGTTTCATTGATGAATCCATGTGTACAACCACTATAATGAGAAAGTTGAAGTGGTATCACATAATGAAAGTGTTAATAGAAAAGTTTTATATTTGGTTTTATTAACTAATTTTTCAAGATTATGTTAGAATAAGTTGACTTATTGTTGAATGAATTCTGACTCATTGTTAATACACATGTGATTTTATCCTTCTCACAAAAATATTGGAGCATGATTTGATTCGAAATGGAAATGCAATAAATAAATTCTTAAGATTCATAGAATATGATTAATGATAGAATAACTTACCTGAAATTTTCTTTTCAATTAATTTTAATAAGGGGGGTTGGAAAAAGGCACACATATTTAAATGAATATTTATATTTATTAACAATAATAATAGTGGGGGATTAAATAACCTGGTTGTGGAATGTATTTATCTTTAATATGGAACACTAATATTAAGAAATTTATATCAATATATACATATAAGATATGGGGTTTTTCACATAAATAAATTAAAAAATGGGTAAAGTATGGCGATTATGGAGTTAATCTTCATTTCATTGATGGATTCTCAAATGATGAATTTACATGGATGAGGTCGGAAAGGTAAAATTATTCAATGATTGTATTGGTCATTTGAGTATGAGATATTGAAAAATTCATTGTGATTGAAGTTGTGTCATGATTAGATCAATATGCGCCCATTTTAGAAATGGTCTTAACAGTTATTACATGTTGTAATAATACATGGAGAAGACACATTGTTTACAACATGAATAAAGTGATGTGTTACTAGTCAATGATGAGATTTAAGATTAGATATTTGATTGATGAAACCATCCCTATAAAAGAAGTTTTTAAAAAATATCTATCTAGAGGATAAAGTTTTTTATATTTCTAGAATTTTTTTATGTTTGGTCCTATTATTATAGCCATGAATTGTAAAAGTCAATTATTTTTTACTAAGTAATAAAAAATAATACAATGGTGGAGACCAAATAAAGGAGTATGGGTGAAGTAGAAACTATACATGGGATAGAACAGGTTTATGTAAAAGATCAGGATGAAGGGTTCTAAGTATACAAAAGTGTGGGTTAGCATGGTGGGTTGTATGATAGCACCAGATCCCATTAACTTCAATAATTTTCATAGGAATCACTATAAATAATAAATTGAAGCACATTCCATGTTATTTTATTATGTGGGATAGCCTAAAATCTATATTATTCATCCTATTCAAAAAATTACAAGTGTGAGAGGTATTAGATGTCATTGCATTACATCATTAACTACCTTAGCTCTTGAGGGTTTCTACCAACACCGAATGTTTTATGCCATGATTTTAAACTTCATTCCATACATTCCACGATTAATAGGGGGGTCAATAGTGTTTTGAATCATCATGAGGGATCATTAGATTCTCAATAAATCTATAACAAGAAAATTTATATGTTTTTTCATGAAAAAATAGTTTCATGATGTAGTGATGGTGACATGATTTCATGTCACGATACAAAAACACCATGAAGATTGATTACTACACGAGTGAAATATATACATGTAGTCTCACATTCATGAATGTGTGTCTCCTTATAAATAGAAATTCCATAGAGTATTTTGTTTTTTCTTGTGAATAAATATTTACACAATTCACATAACTATAAAATCAAGTATATAAACAGTGTATTCGATGGTTTTTAGCCTCGTAAGAGATTATCAGATCACCTTGATTTTCATATGGTCTAAGTTAGTGGAATATTTTATTAATTTTTTAGGATATGACAAGAAATAATGATATATAAAGGATAAGATAAAGAATACAATAAATATACCTACATTTCTATGAAAAAATAAAGGAATATGCACACATATTTGTATGAATAAGAAAGTGAGTATGTGAGATATTGTATATATGAGAATAATAATTACAATACCTCATGGACTCCTCATTTAACATGAAGAATTGGTGAGTTCATTAATAAAAATTATTTTGAAGGAGTAGGATAATCCACACACTCCTTTTGGAATGAAGGATAATTTTTGAGATTTATATTTCATAAAAGAGGAGGAAAAACCTAGTACTTATACTTCCATGAAGCTATTATGAGAACAAAATGAATGATATATGTGCAAGTTCCATGAAATACACTTTTTTGGATTGAGATATGAAAAAAAATTGTTTATGAGCTGTAATTTTCCTAAATAAAGGTGTATATGAAAAACATGTAATAAAATAATAAAAATAAATTTACTTACTAGATTTCTCAAAAGATTAATTAACCATGAAATTTATCAACATTTCATGAATTATACCCACTGTTATTGAGTTGATATTTATAAATAAGTGGAGTGAAGATACATTGAGTTGTCTAATTTTTTTCTTTCATTGATAATAATTGAACTAATGGAATAAAGACTAGTGTTGGGTATATTTTAAAGCATAATTTGAATCAGGTTTGAAAATTTGATAAACAAAGGAGAAATATGATAATTGAAGATCATAAGATACTAAGAAAGACTAATAGTTTTTATCATTAGACATAGAATAAAATAAATATGGAACTTCATAAATATTGACATATTTTATTGGGATTATTTTCTTTTGAATTTCTAAAATATGTACACATGGGAGAAACCTTTTATCTAGTGAGAATGTGGAAGAGTATTTATATTAGGTTTTTAATAATAAATCAAATTCAAATCAAGATTTTTTTTATTAAAATATTTGTAGTGGGTAGTGGGATGCTATATTCTCTAGTGGGATTTGGGTTCGATAACAAAGTGGGACTATGTATTAATGGGATTAGGAATATCCTTGGAACTACCACTTATGATTATTATGGAAAATATATGACTCGGGATTTTAACCAATCAAAAAAATTAGTAGGATTTATCATTATTGTTGAACTTTTTAAAAACACTTATATCTTATGGTATTTACTTTTTGTAATATTCAGGTGATAATGTGGGTCTTACAAGTGAGAGGATCATGATCATTACTGGTCAGAGAGGTTGAATTAAAGAAATAATTTTTATAAATTTATCACTGATTCACCCTCCTTATATGGTCTAAGCATATCTAAGCACTTAAATATAGTACAGTCATATTAACTTATTACTAATTAAACCATGTTAAAAAAATTATTCATCCTTATAGATATATAATTTAATTTTGAAGTACTAGAATATTTGGGTTATAAAACAACTCCACATTCTCTTAGATGGTTAATAAATTATTTAATTAATTAATCCCTACCTTTATCTAATAAAATTATTTTAATAACTTTTTTAAATTTATTCTGTACTTTGTTTTTGAATATTTTGAACATTTATAAATGTTAAAACTTTTGTTTCTTAAGAAATACTTAATTGTACTGATAAAAATCATCAGTAAAAT
Source organism: Viscum album (assembly GCA_963277665.1). Taxonomy (NCBI): domain Eukaryota; kingdom Viridiplantae; phylum Streptophyta; class Magnoliopsida; order Santalales; family Viscaceae; genus Viscum; species Viscum album. The sequence continues at coordinate 175,185,447 of OY728147.1, read as the reverse complement.
TCATAATGTATTGATAACCACTCTTGGAATGTGTGTTCATTAAACCTCTACATTAATATATATTAATATTAGTAAATGATTAACTCTCCATCCTTTTCCACTAAAATGAGTAACTTTCATATTTCCTAATAAACAATATTTTCAGGTATCAAATGAATCATAATCCAAAGATTTTGATAATAAATATTAATATAGTATTTGCATATATTTATCATTTATATTCACAATTCAATGATTCTAAATGTAAGTGGTGTTAGAAAATTTTAAAATTACTATATTATTGTGAATCTTATAAACATTATCATTCATGATATATAATATCTTAATAATTAATCATATGTATAATTATATAAAACATTTCATTTATATATATATAATATTTATTTCCCTTAGCAGTGAGATCAGTCGCTCAACTTGATTCAATATATTTCCCATAACTTGAGTCAGTTGGTTCATCATTCACATGAAAGTTTCCATTTCGACTTTCATCGGAGGGCCATCAGCGCATGGTCCATTGCGGTCCCCATTTGCACAGTTCTTCCTATTGCCCACCATTTTCTAAAATAATAAAACCTTAGTGAGAAACTTATTTTATTTACAAATATTTTAACTATAATAGATTTTATGTCTTAAAACTTAAAGATTTAAAAAATTACATTTCTATAAAAATCCTTCACAATGATTCATAAAAATATTATGATTAACCAAACCTATCCCCCGAGAGTGTCATAACCAAGAGTTCATCATGGCCCATTTTTATGTTCTAGGATACCCTGAGTCAATCCCAAAACTCCTTGTCAGAGTTTTCACTTCTGGGTACATCTGTGCGAGAGCTGCCTCTACCTGCTCGTATCCAGACAGGGCTTTATTTTCATGATAAACCACTTACTCAATACTCACCAAAATACCAGGAAGTTTTCCTATGTTTAAACTTTTATATAGGTTTATTCTTAATTTTTTCATATCCTAATTTCCATAAATAACTAAACTATCCTTTGATACTAACTATGGCATCCTGCTTTTTTATTACATAACTTTTCATTACATTTTACAAACAGAGGATCTTTAATGTCTAGTGGCTTGGAAATCAAGAACAATAAAACATGAAAAATTAAAACACCCTTTTAAATAACCTTTATAAACTTCTTTAAATGTTAATACTATGTACAATTAGTGCATCTCATAACATGGAGACATACATCAAAGGAAAGGGTGGGTGGAAGGCCTAGTAAGGAAAGCAAGGGAATCAGTTTACTTCTGATATAAAAAAGAACTTGATGAAAACCATAAGACATGAGCAATGGAAAAAAGGGTATATCATAATAAAAATAAAAATAATAATAACATGAATATGTGGCAACAAAATTTCATTTAGACATTCATGAACATATCACCAAGGTTCATCCCCAGGGTGTCGTAGAAAAAATTACCTAGGATATTCACCAAGGTATCGTGAAACTTGTCATCTCTAGAGATGAATTCTTTACCCAATGCATTGGAGATCTATCAGAGAACACCCTTAATATGTATTTATTTTTATGTTATCCACATAGATCATAATCATACATTTCATAAATAACCCATAGAGAGTAAAATAAATGGGTTTCACTTCCAAATCGTGACGTTTTAAAAGTGCTTAAAAATAAGATCATTATGTCATTTATAACCCATGGAATGAGAGTGAGGGTTATATGTATTTAAATTATAGAATAAAATATATAATTTTTATTTTATTTATTAATACCCATAGAAACGAAATTGGTTTGGGAATTCACATAAATAAAATAAGAGAATTTCTTGAGAAAAAGAGAGAGATTTTGAGATGAAAATCATGCAGCATAACAGTTATGCAACATGGTTTTCAAGAATATTGAAAAGAGAGAAAAAAAGGGTCACCCACTCATAAATAACTCATAATACAACATGGTAATAGACTAAAAAATTAAATAAGATCACGGTATGGATATTTTAATTACATTCCACATAAAAAGGATACTTGAAATAAAAGAGAAGACGTGATTTCTTTTACGAAAAATTTGGCAGCATAACAGCATCACTTATAAATCTATAAAATCAGTTGATGATAGAAGAAAGGGTCTCTCGTCATTTTTTCATGAAAATTATAATAATAATAATATATTATAAAATACCCCCACATAAGAAGATGGAAACTAGAATACAAAACATAATGGAAATCATGACATAAAAGAGGAGGGTGAAAGGTTCCCTTACCTTGAAGAGTGAATTCTAAAGCTCCAAGGTTGGGACCTTGGGGGGGTTGAGGGCACCTTGGGAGTAATACTTGGAAAGTAAAAAAGACCAGATCTTCATTGAGGTGGATTTTGGAATGAAAGGAATGAGGGAATGGCTTGGAATTTATAGCAAAAGTGAGGTAATATTTAATTAATTTTCAAGGGACACCTCATCGGTGGTATTTGAAAAACCATGGGCTTACCCATGGTATTTTCTCATGGTATTGGACCCTTGGGACACCTCATAACATATCTTATTATTCACAATTCTTCCATAATTATTACATCATTATTACATCATTAATGATATCATTAATCACATCGAAACTCAAAACTATATTTTTAATAATCACTAAAAACAAAACATTTTATAAAAATATCATACATTCACCATAACATAATATTGACGTTATGAATTAAAAAATGAACTCAATTATTTAAAAATAATTTTCTAAATATTTTTAATTTAATTTTTAAATAAAATCATTATTTATTCCACAAAAAAACAACTCTAAAACTATAACTTGTTTTATAACAGCTTGAAAAAGTAATCAATGTCCCATAAAATTATCGTATAACCCTAAGATAATAAAGTAACAATTTATGATTACATTTTATGAAATTAAATTTCCATTTTAAATTATTAAATTATTTATAAAATTTTAAATAAAGTATTTATGACATACAAAAATACCAAAATTTATACTATGATTGTTTTTTTCACTTTTAAGATGTCTACATTATATTTATACATTCTTGGGTGAAGTTTCATTTTTTTTGGACGATTTACTATTCATTACTATTCAAAAGGGTAATGTTACTATTCATACTTTACTATTCACTAAAAATTAAGTTAATATTATTATAATCTAAATTTATTACTGGCCACAACTGTAGAAGACCATTTTTAGAAAAAAAATCACATTTTTAATTATTTAAAGTGTAAATAAATATTTTAAAATACCCTTTTTTCCAAAATATATTTGCAATATGGAACTATGAATTCATCCTACATTTATCTGGATATTTTAAATTCACCAACTTTTCCATAATAAGAAATAACAATTTTATTTACACAAAAGGGTTACACAAGTAACTAATGTCGCATTACATAGCCCCTTATAACACCTACATAGGACCTAAGTGTAAGGTGTGCTATGGTGATAGAATCTTGGGGCGGCTTGGACAACATTGTCCGAGTGGTGATTTCTATTAGCTTGAACTTCTCCCTTAGGTGATTCTGTTCAAGCTTCACATGTTGAATTTCGGCTTGGGCATGGTCCAAAGTAAAGCCCAGTGATGTTAACTCCTTCCCAAGCATCAATAGATGGGATTCGTATGACCCGAGTCTACTTGATGAGGCCATAGACTCTTTTTCTATAATAATTAACCAATATCAATTTTATTTATATATAATAATCATAACGTTGAGAGTTTAGTTTCCGACGGTATTATTGACAAACGGTCATATTGACCAACGGTCATATTGACCAACGGTCATATAATAGTTGAAACCCAATAATGTCATTTTAATTATACTCACTTCATTAATTAAAGGATATAGTTTTGTTGAGTATAAAATAAAATAATACACAAATTTGGGAAACAAATATTATTCAAAAGTTGGGTCGTTACCAATATGAAAACTAAAATTTTTATGATAGATAATTATTTATTTTTATCTTTCATGAATGTAGAGGGGAAATTACATACATATACATACACAAAGCTACTATAAAATGAAAATTCATTATATTTATGAAAATTACAAGCAATACACTTCCATAAAATGATTCACCAAAACCAATTTTTCTAAGTGTTATATTAATGAATAAAGGAGTACATATTGAATGTATAATTAAATATTAATAATAAAATTTCGTTCTAGAGTTTTCATAATATTTATGTACCATACATATTATCATCCTTGCATGAAGTATACCTGATTTTATTGAGTTGAGATTTATAGAACATTAAAGTGAGGATATAATTATTAATGTATGTTTATTATTATATAAATAATAACACAATGTAGAAATGAAGACTACATATGAGAATAATTCAAATAATAATAAGACTTGGGTTCATAAGAAACTGATCAATAGAGGATGGACCTATTCATTGATGATCAAAATATAATGAGAAAGGTTGATAGTTCTGATCATCAGACATCGAAGCACATAAAGAAGCAAGATGAGAAAGAACAAAATGACATATTTTTATCCTTTTCTTACAAATTTATTGAATAAATATACATGAGAAAACAATTTGACCATGTTAGATCATGGAGGAAGATCAATTTTATGGGATGTAGGAGAAATTGGGATCAAATGAAGATATTTCTTATTTTTTATCCAAATATTTGAAGTTGTAAATGACAAACTATATTCTCTAGTGGGACTTTGGAGTGAGAACATAGTGGGACTCTATGTTTATGATATTGGGAAGATCCCAGGTGTAACCTCTTTTGATTATAGCTATGAATATGTGATTGGAGTGTTTAACCAATAAAAAAGATTGGTTTATCAAATCAAGTCTGAAACTTGTAAATATTATCTTATATTTTCTTATTCACTTTAAAAAATATTCAGGTGAGGCTATGAGATATACATGTGATATGATCAATGTATTAACTTTAAGAATAGGTTAAATTAAAATAAATAATTTCTAAAAAGTGACCAATGATTCACCCCCCCCCCCTCCTTAGTGATCCAACCATATATGGTAACTTCAATTGTTTTGCAAGAAAACACAGGTTCCCTCTTCTAGTTCGATGATTTTTTGAGGATTGATAATATAAATTCAGTTAGTAATAGAGGTATCACCACATTTGAGGAAAAGAATTTTCCTAATTGAAGTAATAATATGTTACCTTACCCAATATCACTTGACCTGCAAGTAAGAGTTTCAATAATAATGGGATTTATATTTATTTTCATGGGTTCTCATATGAATCAATATGAAAAAAGAAATATGAAATTTCAAGTAAAATATAAAAATTCCATTATTATGTATCTTTTAGTTAATGTATAAAAAAATCAAGGGACATAAAACTTCCAAATAAATTTATATCAAAATAGAGATCAGTTATGAAGGAAATGAAAAATTCAAGGTGAATAAATAATAAATTTATAGGATCATATTTAATGATATTAATATGAATCATGATGAAAATTTTTATTATTAAAATACTAGAGTTGGTGAGATTATCAACAATATCTGAATATTTAGAGGAAAACATTAAGATTCCACTATTGTTAAAAATTTGATGATAAACTATTGAGATAGTATTAATCCTAAAGTTACTACATTAGAAGATATATATGATCATATTCTCAAAAAATATATAATATTCATAGTTATTATGAAATGAGAAAGATTCAAACTTTTAAAAATAGTATTAATGATGAGATTGTTTTTAAGGTCATGAGAAAGATCACAATTAAATATGTTGATGTTAAAGAATAAAATGATTTTGATAATTAGGAAAATGATGAAGAATTCATTCAAATTTTTGTTCTTATATTAAAAGGGTTCAAATTGGGATAGTGGAAATTAAATGGAAATAAACCACTATTGATCTCTAATTGTAATGGAATTGGACCATTTTCCCTAAATTAATCAAAGAAGAATTTGTTTGAAACTAATTATGAGGAGGAGAATAATCAATCCATGAATCATAAAAAGAGAAAAATCATGAAACAAATATTCCTAAAGTATTAATTTATGTTTGACAAGAAATAAATAAAAATATAAGCCATCATATCACAAACAATTAAAAGATGAAGTTATTATTTGGCTCATTTTTAAAAAGGTTTTGATACTTACATAAATGATGTCGATGATGGAAAAAGAAAGGAGTTAGAATACATGTTGAAAAATGATCTATAATATTTAATTAAGTAGAAACCATAGTTCAAGAAGGATAATATTTAGATGATTAAAGAAAAGGATAATATGAATGAAAGAATATATGAATATTTCATGGAAGAATCATCTTATATTGATGATATTAAGAAGTTCAAGTTGACAGTTGTTGAGAAGGAAAAGTTGATGAAATCCCATAAAGGGAAAATTGCTCATATTGAAGAAGAATTTTCTATGTCATAATTGAAGTGTATTGAAGATAAAAATTAATTACATAATATCTTAAAAAAATTCAATAAATCAGTTCAGTGTAAATAAGATTCATCACATGCTGGTGAAAAGAGGGTTCCATAGAGGAAGGTTAATTCCCCACATATTTAATTTCTAAATATACCTATTACCTTTAATAGTATGGGTTATAAGACCATATATGGACCAATTTTGAACAATAAGACTAGTTTTAAATGATCTACTTTATCCAAGGAAGTTAGGAATACTTCAAGAATATCATTTTTTCTAGAGAAAAGGCATCTAGAGTTTTTGGACAGTCAAAAACAACAATCTTTAGAACGCATTATTATCACTATAGAAGATCAATTTTTAGAGGATACTGCCAGTATTGAAAACTATTTATGAATAAATACTATTGATATTATTATAATATGTCACTAGAAAAATGGAGGTATGAACCAAGATGGATCTATTCTAATAATATGGGAGTATATTTTTAAATAAATAATGTTGTGACTAGAAATTCATCTAATCTTATAACACAAAACAAGTATGAATGCTTAAAATATTTCTATGAAAAATGAGATTTGTATAGTCATAGTGCTAAGGTATTCATGATTATCCAATCTAGAAAGATTCCTTAGAGCATGAAAGGTAATACAATTCATAAGGTATAAAAAAGGAAGACATGTTTTGGTAATTTTTTTCCAAAAACAATGTGAAAAACCCAGAAAGATAAGCATAGTAAAATTGAGTGATTAATGTTTTTACAACCCAATTATAAATTTATAAACAAATTGATAAATAATCATAAAAAATTACTAAAAAATGAAAATAAGTTATTTTATATGAATAAGACAAATTTCATTAGATCTAGTTTAAAACTAATGATCTAAATTTATAATAGAATCTATATGGATGTTTTAATCAAGATGGATATGGTATAAAGGACTGTATGGTTATCTTAATAGCTTAAGAATAATTGATGAAAAAGATAATTTAAGAAAAAGGTAAATCATTATCCATGATAATGATGTGAATAATACAACACCAAACAAGGAAAAACTAAAAGGAGGAAAATGCTCATGAAATTCGTGAAGAATTATAATATGAAGGTGATAATGAAGAATTTTTACACAAATCATATAAAAATAATGAAAGACCATGGAAAAGAGACAACTACCAAACATTTTATTTTAACTAATTAACTAATAAGATACTTCGTATTATTCTGTTTCTTTTATTTGTATAAACTTGTATAGAATTGAAGGTGGTAGATTAAAGTGGAACATTGATGAGTATTTTAGTAGTTGTATAACAAGAATAGGGGATCATCATAGAATTTTCTAACCTTTATGATGAGTAATGGAATATATCCCTAAAAGTGGATCTTATATGTGGAAGAAGTTATCAGAGAAAAGTTATTTTGTTTAAATTAAGAAACTAGATAGAATATACAAAATATTCAAGCTTAGGTATACTAATAACAATTTTATACGTTTGTTGTGGTTATGGTAAATATAATCACAAAGAGGGAGTGATGGTTGATGTTCAAGGAAGTAAAAATGGGGGAGTTAAATATATTTTAATATATATTTTTTTCAATTTTATGAATATGGGTATAGACTACACTTGGATTGATAAATCTATGTGTATAGCCCAAAGAATGAGAAATCTTAAGTGGTATCACTAGATAAACATGTTAATGGAAAACATTGATGTTTATATTTATTCACTTTTTTTCTATAATGGTTTATCCAAAGTAGACTTGTAGTTTAATGACTGATGACTCATTATTATGACCAATGTGTTATTATCCTTCTCTAAAAATATTCATGTAGGCTATTATTTTAAATGTAAATAGAAGAATAAGTTTTTCTAAAATTATTAGAAGTTTTTTAATGAAAATAATCCATTCCCTTACATTTTATATACATTTATTTTTAATAATGGATATATGAAAAAGTAACATATATTGACATAAATGTTTTGTGTTATTGAAAATAAACACAAAGTGGGATAGAATAGCTTTAGTGTGGATTATGTTTATGATAAATAAGTAACACCATCATTCTGATAGATCTATCTATATGTGTTTGAAAGATATGAGGTTTTACTCATAGATAAATGAGAAAAGGGGTAAAGTATGGTGATGATTAAATAGAGATTCCTATTATTTAAGGGTTAATTAAGGATGTATTTTTTGGAATGTTACTTTTTTGTAAATATATCCATTTCAATTTAGGTTTTTATGATCTCAAATACACCTATTCTTTGCTGATTATTTTTTATTTTAAGTGTGTTCATATGGTTTTATCTTATTTCTAATTGTTTTGACCATTAATATCATTATGTATTCATTTTGGGTTTTTTTTCTAAAAATTTCCTAATTTATAAATAATCACCTATGTGAGGCTTTTCATGACATGGAGAAATGGATACATGATCATTTGACTGTGTAAATATTATACGTAAAGGATTATTCTATATGGAAATCACTTATGTCGATGAAATAAACTATGCGAGAAAATCATCTATGTAAATTAATCAGCTATTTAAAATGGTTTCATGGAGTAATATACTATATAAATCAAGATATGTGGTGAAATTAGCTATATATATCCAATTTGTTATGTTAGTTTTGCCTATGAATAAAAATACTATTTAATTCAATTTGAATACGTAATTAAAATCAGATACATGAATTCAAAAGTGAAAATCTTCTAAGTGATAATTTTTAATTGGATACATCATGTTACAATCCATATTTTTTATCATTATATAATTAAAACCAAAAACATGAATTCAAAAGGGAAAATCATCTATGTGATAATTTACAATAGTCTACACCGTGATTCAATATGTATTTACTACCATTGAACAGTTGGGTGAGATTTTAATGCAACCCTATGAGATTTAAATGATGGATTATCTATATATAGTTATATCGATTATAATAAGATCAAATTACCTAGACCAGAGCCATGTAAAACGAGTTTTTATTGTTCTTTACTATTTCTGAGGTATTTAAAAGAAAAGGACATGTCTCATATCCCAAATTCTATGGATTGTTTTCTTTGAGAATAAAAGATAATTTTTTTCATGCATTTTGGATAACTATATTTTTCTAGAGTATAGAAGATCAGTCGTGTGAAAAATATGAGACACATAGAGAAGAATATAAGAACCTTAATGAGGCTCTATATTTCTATGAAAAATAATATGTGGCTTCATATTCTATAGTTGCACCATAATTTCCATCTGTATATTGTTTAAAAGACTCCCCATGAGCTTTATTCTTTCCTTATCATCTCTCCTGGAGATTTATTTCTTCTTTCATTTGTATCATAAAATTGTGTAATGCGCCTTTATTCACTCTTTTTTCCTATCTTTAATTGTAAATGTTATTGATAAAAGAACCTGAAGGATATTGTTTCTAAATGCTTGTTGAAGCATGGTTGAAAGCTCCCACAATTTTGTAACAAGTGTCGCTTTTTTTTACTTAGTAATTTAGTTCCTATAAAAAGGACTAGAATTCCCCAAAAAAGGACCTATCTAGGGAATATCACTAAAATCATGGAAAGGAATATTGGTGGTGTGGAATTGGGTATTTCTATTCATGAAACCACTATAAATCTCTATATTTTTTAACATTTTCCTTCTTTTTTTATTATATTCTTCTTCTTGTAATAAATAAAGAATATAATGTTAGTCATTTTAATGATGGTGATTATCTAAGTGAATAAATTTTATAAATAACTCCATTCATCCCCCTCTTGAGTCTTTTGAAAGCCTTACCGACCAAAAATTGGTATGAGAGTTTGTGACTCTTATGTTCTTAGAAATCAAAGGGTGAATTCTAAAGATATTTTTATAATGGAAAATATGAATGACAATAGAGAAGGTATGTTTATTGTAATTAAACATAATTTCAATGGTGATAATTACAGATTATATTAGGCATAGATGATTATCTATATAAAGAACCTTGATATAAATATTTTTCTAAAATATGTTAAGCCATATTAAATTTCAAACAGACAACCAGAAGCAGGGGATGAAGATACTAAAGGAAATTATGATTTAAATTATAAAGAGATGAATGCAATCATTTATTGATTATGTTCAGATGAGTTCAATAGAGTACCTCAATGATAATAACCCATAAAATATGTACGATCATTTCAGTTTCTTATATAGGTAAATATAATCTGAGATCCATTAGATATGATACTTCGAAAATTAAGTTTGATACATTCATAATGGTGGAAATAGAGAGAACTATTGAGCTAAATGGAAGGCTTATAGAGATAGTAGATAGTATTTCCGCACTAGGAACACCAATTACTGATCTAGAAATAGATTTGAAAGTGATAAGTATCTTAACACCTAGATGGGTTTTTATTTCTAATGTTATTCAAAAATCTAAAGTGTTCATGAATTTTAAAATAAAATATTGAATTGGAACTTATATGATGCATGAGGAAAAGATGGAAGTTAAAGCTAGATATAATAGGTTAGTTAATAATGAGAATATTGATTTGAAAGTATCAAGTTTATAATATGACAAAAAATGAAAATAAATTCAAATATCTGAATCACCTGATGAAGGTACTTCAAAAAGTTCTAACTCAGTTAGTGATCTTGATCACTATTCTAGGATATTAATAATGTTTTACAATAAGAGAAGAGGTTTTGAAAAACAAATTAATAAGAAAAATATATGTGATTTAAATTCAAAATAAGATAGTTGTTATGAATGAAAGAAGCATGGAAATATCAAGTGTAACACCGTTACACTCATCAAATGAGAAGTGATGGATGTGCAACTAGACCTTAGGTGACATCCCCAAGACACCAAATAATAGAAATAAATGACAGGGCTTCAAAAAAATTGGGGGATGATTTTCCCTTTAATGATAAAATAATCAAACCAAGAAAAAACAAAATAAACCACTATATGATGCATGAGTGCAAGGAAATACAAATCAATGTATAATCAATGAAACAATAAAACCAAACTATATCAGCATAAAAAAATAGAAAATACCAAAAGAAATCAAAGACATATAAGACATGAAATTAGGAACTCCTAACCTACTCAATGTTCCAAAACCACATTCCTAAACCAATTTATTAAAAATATTCACTAGAGAAATGGGATACCTTTCATTAACCTGTGTGTGGATATATCACATCTATAAACACACCAAAGTTCCCAAGAAAAGGGTATGTATAAAACTCAGTAGGTTTTCCCCCAATGAATTACCAAAACATGCCACTAAGATAAAATATGTTATCACATTTATATAAAACATTTTAAGAACAATTCAAAACATTTTTATATCACTGTCAAAAATAGTTTTACAAATCAAAATAGTATACATGGAAAGTAATCAAACATGTCTTCAGAAACATTTCTCAAGTTTATTTAGAATAACCAATACACGGTTCAACATATCCTCACAAGAACACATGCATTCCTAGGTGACAGCTCCATACTAATGATAGGTATCTCATCAGTCTACTAAGTCATCACAAGGTAACCAATACCTAGTTCTCCATTCTCACGTGCCTCTTACATAGGGCCACATCAATGAAAATGAATTGACACAAACCATTAATTCCAAAACCATACCAAACTATTCATACCAACCCATTTCAATAAAAAATTAAATTTATTAAAAATATTTCTACAATTCTTTTCCATGAATCAAAAACCAACAAATTTACACAATTTTACCAAACCATCACTAAAGTGGTTTTGATCAAATCGTAAAAGATTTCACAATTAAATTAATGAAATACACTCAATTTGAAACTAATTATTCATGTTCTAATATAGATAAGTCATCATAGAAGCCAACTACCTCACAAATTTAAGTGAAAATGAATAACAACACAAAAAATTTGAAAACATAGCTTAGATCTTCAATGTTTGAACTTATATCTTGTTCCCTTCAACCAAAAAAATTGATTCACATAATGATTAACATAAATAAACATATATTTATCCCTATAAGACTAGATATATGATTCTAATAGAGGTTATAGTGTTAAAAGTAAGTAAAATGATGAATTATGAACACTTACCGACAAACCTAGTATTCTACCACACTTATATTCTCCTAGGAATCACTCCTTAATCAAGAGGAATGGTCTTCTTAGCCTTGAGAGGGATATGAATTCATAAAATGAATTTTTTAGGGGAACAAATAAGTTTATGAGGTGAACCGAATTAGATCCATAATTTTTTTATCTAATTTTACATGGTGCATGGTTAGGGCATGGAGCTAGGAAAACTGTGTGCTAACTATGCACAAGACACTACCACCAAACAAACCTTTCATGGTTGGATTGCATGGTTAGAAAAATTGTGTGCCATCCATGATAAACCCCAATATCCAACCTTTCACTCTTTCTCCTAGGTATCCAAAAGGTTTTTCAAAACAATTTTTATAACCATATTCCTACCTAGTTCCCACTATTTAATTTTCATGGTTTCTTGTAGGTGTTTCATGATTTCTACAAGTCATTCTCATACCATTATCATCTAAAAAAGACAAAAACATGCCAAAACTCCTCCAAACCTCTGAAAAAATAACCCAAAAATTATATAGACTTAATATACAAGAAATAAACGTCAATTAACTAAATCCAGGGGTGTTAAATTATCCTCACCATTGGCCATTCCATCCCCATGATTTTTAAAAAAAGTTTTTTCGTTGATGATTTTTAGCTATTTCTCTAAGATTTCCTTCTCATGCTCCCATGTTTCTTCTTTAATATGACCATGTATCCATAAAACCCACCCTAGACCAATGTTTTTCCCACATAACACTTTCTATTTCTTAACCAAAATTAAAACTACATCATAAACCAACATATCATATCGATCTAGGTCAATGTGATCCCATCAAATCACTTAGCCAAGATCAGTTTGATACTTCTTAAATTGAGATACATGAAACACAATATGCGCTAAATTAAACCTTGATGAAAAATTCAAACGATATTCCACCTCAAAAGAAATATTCCTGTTTCTCAAAGGGGAATGTGTATAGTATTAATAACTTGACCTGGTTACCAAAATGATGATGCCAAATCCTTGGGGAGATTCTCAAGAACACATGATCACTCACCTAAAATGACAACATCCATCAATAATCACCTACATATGATTTTTGAAAAATCCAAGCTTTATCTATTCTCTTCATGATCAAATGAATCTTATCCATTTTCTCTTAGACAATGATTGGTCTGACCAATGAAGTCTCACTTGTTTTCACCCAACAAAGTGGATAAGGAAAATGATTCTTATCTAATGCTTCAAAATTATCCATATATATCAATGCCTGATAGCTATTGTTATACAAGAACTCCACTAATAGTATTTGATCCTCTTATGAGCCACCAAAATCCATTACAAAATACCCATGAATTTCCTCCAATGTTTCAATATTCCTATCATATTTTCCATCCATTTGAGGATGATACACCATTCTTATAGTAAACCAAGTACCAAGGTATTGTTGTAAATACTTCCAAAAATGAGACATAAACCTGGGGTCTCTATCTGATACAATTGAAACTTGTACACCATGATTTTTTACCACTTATCAGATATAGATTTTTAAAAAATCATCCACTATATTAGATTCAGGAATAGGGGTGAAATGGGCCAACTTTTTGAGCTGATCAAATATCTCCCATATGGAATTGTTTTTCTGAAACTTCCTTTATAGAACTGTTACAAAACTACGAGCAATATACTCCCATTTCTACATAGGAATCGATAAATACTGCAGAATACATGTTGGACGATGATACCCTTCCCTAACCTACTGATAGGTAAGGTATCTTATAAAAACCCCAACCACTTTTCTTCGCATGCCACTCCACCAAAATTATGCTTCTAGTTTCTTGTATATATTTTGTATTATATGATGAAAAACCTATATCAAATGGTGGTAATCATGAAGAAGTTATTCATGAGAATCCATAGGTATGGCCATATGATATTAAAACTACTAAAATAATATTTCTTTCAAGCTTTCATCCCTCAATGGCCTCCACACCATTGATTTTTGACCTCATAGAAACACATTCTGAATCATATGTCTATGCCACTATAAACTTATAAACCAAATCAGGAACAAAAGAAACAAGAAAAAAACCACAATACTACAATGGTATTCAGAATCCAAGTACATTTCAGATATCACCGACATTAGCTTCCATTGATCAAAATCATCTTTTTCCAACTGACTATATGAATTTATGCTTAATGCATCCACCACATAGTTTCTTTTACCCAAATTATAAATGAAATCAAAGTAATACATTTTTAAGATACTTAATCCATATTATTTTACATATATTAAAATCTATTTGTGATAAAATGTGTTTATATTATTTATGGTATGAAAACACTATGTATTTCTATCCAAAAAGATAGTGGAACCAGTTCTTTAAGGAATGTACTATAATAGATAACTCTAAATCATGTGTTGGGATGTTCATCTCATGAAACCATGACAGTCATGATCAATAAGAAACAATATGAACTCTCTACATGAGAACACACCCCAACCAACATCCCAAAGCATCATAATACACCACATAACCTTATCTTAATTCTAGAAATATCAAGATCAATGTTGATGTATGGTAAAATTTATACTCTGTAAAATTCTTATAATATTCATCATTTCATTGGACTGGAACATTTTTCCTCAAAAAAGTTTTCATTAGTGAATATAGTTTCAAAAATCCACAAACAAAATGTCTTTAATGACCAGCTAACCAAAGAAATTATGTATCTCAAAGAAATTATTTGACATTTAGCAGGAGATTATAACCTTTATATTTTCTGGATCCAGAAAAACATAATTTTCAAATATCACATAGCTAAGGAAATGTACCCCTTGTATCCAAAAATCACACTTTGAAAGTTTGGCATACATAAGATGATCCTGCATGATTCCCAACACTATCACCATGTGTTTCTCATTCTAAACCTTTTTCAAATCATTAACTTGTATGTCATCCAAAAACACCACCAAAAAATAATCAAGAAACCTTTAAAATATTTGATTCATCAATTCCATAAAGATAGTTGGTTCATTCATAATAATGAAAGGCATAACCACATACTCATAATGTCCATATATACTACAAAAAGATTACTTCAGAATATCTTCCTTCTAAATCCATATTTGGTGATATCCTAAATGTATGTGAATTTTAGTGAACCCCTTGGACCCCCTAAATTGATCAAATAGGTCATCAATTCATGGAAGAGGATACCGATTTATTATCATAACTTGATTAAGCTTAGGATAATCCACACAAATCCAAAGAGTTCCATCTACCTTTTTTACAAACAAAATAAGTTCTTCCCATTGAGACATACTAAGATGAATAAACACTTTTATTTTCAACTCATCAAATTATACCTTCAATTTATTTAATTATCTTGGTTTCATCTGATAAGACTAAAGTGAGATATGACTAGTCCTTGGTAAGATATCAATCATAAACTCAACTTCTCTTATGGGTGGAAACCCTAATAAATTATTGGGAAAACATCAATAAAAGATAAAAAATTGTTGGAAAACCATCTTTACAGTATCATCATCCAATTCCATGGTAAAGGTTACCAACTAGTATGAGATGGTTCTAACTTTTGGAGCCAAAAATCCTTCTCCACTTTCCTTTACAATTCAATCCCCTCTAAAAAGATGCTAGATTCCATCATCAATTGTAAAACTGACCCTTTATGTAAAATATTTGATTTTAAATTTGAACATTATCAACTAATCCATACCTATGATTAATTCATAGGCATCCAACTCAAGCATAAATAAATTCCAAATAAATTCATCCCCATTGATAGTAATATAACACAATTTTCACATAATGGGTAGAAATTGTATTTTTTTAAGAGGAGTTTGAAGTTTCAAAATAGAATACATCATCTTAGCATGAAGTTTTAGAAGATTAACAGCACAATAATAAATAATGAATGGGATGAACCCATATGAAACAAATATTTCATAATGTTATAATTCAAAAGAAGTGTACCTATCAACTTCAAAGCTCTATATTGATCATCCATGGTCATTTTATCCTCTCCATACAATTTTTAACTTAGTGAAGGTTTCTCTTTTTTACCATGTTGATATTGCACTGATTGAGAAATCATGGAATTCCTAGAATAATTATTTCTTGATCAGTTTTGATTATGAGATTTATTCTTCTAAACTTATCTCATTGACGCATATGAAATTTGTGAAACATGAGATGTGTCTCTAGAGCCCAACATTGGATCACTACTACAATAGTTATGAAGATATATCATCTAGTTTTAATAGTGACATTATCTAGGTGGTTCTATCTAATCTCTATTTATGTTCTCAAAATAGCCTCATTGAAAACAATTGGTTTTTTCTTTTGGTTTAGGAGGAAGATTCATTGATCCTTACATATGATTTTGACTCAACAACTTCCTTAGAAAAAGGTATCTCAGTTCAAATTATTCCCAGCATTAGATTTCCCACCATTTCCCATAGGCATCTGCATTCTTCCCCCACACATATAATCAAGGTCTTAGTAAAAGATATCTTACCATAACTATTATTTTAAATGTTGAGTAAGATTTTTTATTATTATTTATCAAGTAGTATTTAATTGAATGAATACTTTTGAAACATGACTATATATAGTTCTGGTTTTCCTAGATGAAGGGAGAAAAAGTTTATTATTTTCCTATATTTCAAGGATTTGTATTATGGTTTCAGAATGCCAATAGTGTTCAATGTATGTTGTGAAGAATTTTTTTTTGAGAAGATTCAACCTAATATAAAGTATTATTTAAGAAAAAACTTATTGTTTTTAAAAATAACTTAATTCAAAATCTTGATTTTTTGCTTCTTTTTTAATTAAAAACCCTTTTGAGGGAAATATTTTAAATTTCAAGCATTTATTTTCAGAATTCTTTAAATAAATGTGATTTATTTCAAAACTCCTTATGTGTAAGTTATTATTTATTATAAAACAAGTATAATTTTATCTTTCAAATTTATATGTAAGGGATGTTAAAAATTATTTCTAAACAAAGATTTAAACTTCAATTTCAAGGTTTTATTTCATAATTTAAAACCAGAGCAAAACATGTTTTTTCATTATTTAATTTTAAATTAATTTTATTTTATTAAAAATATATTTGTAATTTGTAATATATCATTTTATGTGTACTGTGATTTTTAATTACTATAAATTTTAGGAATATTAGTAGATGTGTCTATTTCTATAATTTCTCATGACAAGCATTAGTTTTAATTAAAAATTGTTTATATTTGTGTATGTTTTAAATATAAGTAATTATTTTAAAAATATAGATTTATCATAAAATTTCATGAAAACTTATTTTTCCAAGAATAAAGTTATAAAATTATTTTCATCTATGAAAATAATTTATATAATAATTTTGAAAGGTATTTTTAATGGTTATAAACGAGAAAATCAGATTTTCTAAAAATGTTTCTTTGAAATTTGACACTTGCATATCAATTGAGATGATGAGTAATAGAGATTGAACGCCTCAATGGGAATTTTTCCAGTAAATGATATTTCTAAGTGGTAACAAGGTTTTCATAAGATTTTACAAGTATCATTTTAGTACATAAAATAATTATTATGTTAAAATTATTTTTAATGATAAATAAAAATGTTTTTCAAAGAATATGATAAATTGAGTTTTCAAAATGATAAGTATTTTTAAAAAAAATTGAAAATTATTTCCTCGTGTCTTTATCATAAAAATATTATCTTATTATTTTGTAAAGTTATGTATAATATTAAATTTTTTATTTGATATAAAAGGTTTTCAAATGTATTTCAAAGTATTTTTTACTAGTTTTAAAACCCTTTACTGGTAAATTTTATGGTCACTCAAAGTTTTAAACAAATGTGTATTTTTTAGTTATATTTTATAAAAAATACACAATATGTTTAAGTACCAAATTATGGAAGTGTGGGTTCAGGATGTCACAAAATATTGAAAGAGATATACCTAATTGTTGTATTTAAAAATGATGTAAATTGGAACATATTGTAGTGTATGATATATATAATATATATGACATATGGTACAACATCAAGGAAACTAAGGCATATCATATTTTATTAGTTTGGTTATATCGATAAGAATGAAATAAAGATCTCATGACACCTCCTTAAGCCTATCGTATTATACAACTTGAAAATATCATAAGGAATGAATAATCATATTTTATGACTCAAATCACACCCTTTGATTGGTCTTGGAAGTTTAGCGTTAATTATTTAACACTCATACCACTTCCTCATAAAGTCTATCATTGATTATGGGTGTTTTTTCGATGAAATTATTGAGAGAATACATTTATGCCTTGGGTTGCAAAGGTTATAGTTGATGCATTACTCATACATTATATAACGTATGAGTAAATTTAATAAAAGACTCGATAGTGTCCCAAGGCCTATATAAGAATTTCAATGCATTGATATGGGTGTGATTTTCATGTAATTCATGCCCATTCTCCCACTGGTTCGCTTATACCTGAATCTATATGATCTTCCTCCATTAACTACTTGAGATACTACCATATCAAGGAAGCAAAGAGGATCACACCTGAGTGTTGGGTGATTCCATTCAACTTTTGGACATGAAATTGAGGAAGTATTTATTTGGATACCTCTAAGAGATCGTTATTAGGCATATTGATTAAATAAATTATTTAGATCTTTCATCATTGAAGGGTACACAAGTTCTTTATTATTATGTATATACATGGTTTTAGTTTCATTCATTGTGATATTTGAAATTTAAGGTTTCTAATTTCTTATGTTGTATTGATTGAGTATTTTTTTATCCTTATAAACCCATCAGAGGTAAGGTGCTACACTGGATAAATAAAGGAGTGTAGGTGAGGTGAGTCGATGGGGTAGTTGAGGTGAAGCGATGAATCTTCAATTATGGTTTTTGGTGGGGGTGGGGAAAATATTTTAAAAGAAAAAAGTGGGGTGAATGAAATAGGATATCACCAATACCAACTTTCAGTAATTTGCATTGGTGGTCTCCCATATTCAGTCTCCAACAACGGTCACCCAATTTCACCCTCTTCTTTTGCTTGATTCCCTAAAAATAAGAGGTGTGTTGTTGTTATGGGGGTATGAACTTTAGCATGGTAAAACATCTTTTAGACCTCAACATAGAAATAAAAATAATAATCAGTATTTCATAGATGATAAAATACCATCTAGTAATTTACTCAAATAAGTAATAGAATATCACTGAATACAATATGTGTTGTTGAGTGTTAGGTAACGTATTAAAGGTGAAGAGGAAGTTTCAGGAACCAACATACCTCGGTTGTAGGAAATTAAAGAATCATCAAAGATGATGTGGGATGTAACAAAACAACCATAAACCTTAGTTTTCAAAAAATAATGTATGTATGGAGATCATTGTTTACAACATAACACTATCAGTGAGAGAAAGTGTCGATGCATGAACCAATAGAAACATATCATAGGTGAAACCTATACATGTTATAGGGTGTGTCATTAGTTATTGTATTTCATGGTTTACTCTATAGTATATTAATAGTAATGACTTAGCCAAATCATGATGAAATTCATAATTATTATGGAATATGATGTCATTGAAGGTGTCTAAGTGGTGAAAAATGTTACATAATATTCCAAAGTATAAAAGAGTCTTTGGATATATCGAATGGCCATGATCATTGAGAAGTTGAGAAAAATACCAAGTCATTGCTATGAGATCTTGAGGAATGTGGGTCATGTGTACCATCCACGTGAAGATTTACCCAAGGAACATGATTGATATCATAATTCATTAATGGAATATGAAAAAAGTGGAGATTAATGTATTGGTGGTGAACATTCATGGAGAAAAATAATTGAATGTTTAAGATGCTAACTTAGTATGTATTCAATATGGAAGTTAGTTTTGAGAGAATCCAAAAAAATTATATTACACCTTGATGGAATAATAAAGAAACATGATAAAAAAGAATTATTTTTGGAGTGATATCGATGTGAATAAGCCTCTGAAAAATGAAGGTCAATATGATCTATTTAGTAATAAGGGTCTAAAATGAATAAATAGGTTGAATATAATTCATATCTAAAATATATATTGATCAAAGAGTAGAGATATTTCTCATCTTTAAGAAGCCTCTAGAGGGTGGAATATATTTTTACACTCATTTTGTGTATACTTTTTGAATGGTAATTGACTCATTGTATGCAGTGGGAGTGACCAGAATGGTTAAGAGGGAGTAACCCTTTATAATAGTTAGTCGAGAGAGTGATCTTCCCAAACAATAATAATTTAGGAGTGCCTTAGTGGATTGTGTATGAAGACTCTGAGGTTTCATATACCTTGGATTTAACCCACACTAGATGGACTAAGAAACTTTTTCTCTCTTATAATTAATTGTGTATATGTGTTGTGATAAACATGGAATAAACTGATTAAATATATTAACTAGGATAAATCATGGTGGTTACCAAGTAAATTTTTCTATCTTACACTTCATTTGTGTTTTTTACTAGGAACATTAGGGATGTCAAATAAATAAATAAATAAATAAGATCTACTTGATCTATTCAAAAATAAGATAATAGATAAAAAATACACCATCAATATATTCAGCATTAAATGCTTTAAGTAAATACCAATGAACCAAATAAAGACACTTCCCCATAAAAAAATAGTCATGGGTACACCATTGCTAAACAAGTATAACTTATCATTTAACCCAATGCATGCAATTCATTAGTTGGAAAAAAATTCAAAAAAAATAAGAAGGTAAGATCCCATAGTAGGGAGTCATATTTTAAGTGGGTGGAAATGTTAAAAAACAAAACTTTTGAAAATAAAATTGACTCAAAATAAAAAAAAAATATAGATATTAAGAACAAATTAACCCACTGAAAAAGATTGGGAAAATGTCCATTATTAGGAGGCGTGTTTAATCTAGGGAAGAACCCTTAACAATAAAAATTTATGAAATGTCTATGAATTGATAATAAAATAAAAATTTAAAAATAGATCTTGAGAGATTTCATGGGTATTTGATTTCAATAACTTTCTAATAAAATAGAAAACTTTATCAAAGAATAGATGTATTACCAGACCTGCTCGCAACAAGAGTGAAAAAAGAGTGCGAGAATGAAAGAGATGGAGTGGCAGAGAAAGGAAGGGGAAAGATAGAACTCACAGATATACAGGAACCAAAAACCGAGATGGGGTCTCTTTATATAGCCTCCACCATCCCTACATAAATGGAAATACAATTTCATTAGCTAGTAGAAGGACGATACATGTCCCTATGAATGCCTTTGAACACGAGTTCCCCAATGTATCTATCAATGGTAAAATTTCCCGACTCGACTTACCTTTATGAAACAAAATCATTTCCCTAATAACATGAATAACACCTCTCCCTCTTCTTTCTTTTTAGTGGGAAAATGTCTTGTTTGGCTACCACACATCAATTAATGTTTCCTAATTGTTTTTTAAAAAATAAAACCAGGATCCATGATTAAAAATCTATTTTAGATACGTTTTATGTTTGGTTAGTTGTAGGGTAATTTTATAATTGAAAATGGGTGAGAATAGGTAAAATTTGAAATATTCAAACTTAAAATCATTTAGTGATTATAAATTTTGAAATTTTTTATAATCTGTTTTTTTTTAAATAGTTACCATAAATAAACACTATTTTATTTAGAAATACCCACTCATTTAAAATATAAATTAAAATTTTTAAAATTAATTTATAAATACAATATCATAAATCAAATTAAATAATTATATTTTATTATTATTTTAAAATATAAAAATAATGAATTATTAATAACTACTCTTATTAGGTTTTTGAATTAGGGTTCTTGAATAATAAAAGTATATGAAGATTAGATGAATATTAAACCAGTTTAAAATTTGATATTCTAGATGCATCCTTGACCAATGTCCATGTAGTGTATGGTACCTCATTATATTATACTATTTGTCATCCTTGAATATGTGGTATTGGCAATTTGGATCAAAAATTATTGGTCCATTAATGCAGTGATAATTTCAATATATACCCTCTCTAAATATTATAAGGAGAAAACACTCAAAATATTATCTCTTAAATAAATGGAGAAACACCTCATAGATGCCACTCAAATACTAAACAAAAATCATTGAATGGTAAATGTCTAAGGTGATAATTTATAAAGGGAGAAGGTTCTCCTTTTACATAGAAGCTTCACCCCCTTGGCCTCCTCCCTCATCAAAAAAAATTAAATGAGTCCAATTAAAGAGGGGATTCATTTTCCTTTTTCCAAATTAAAGTAGGGAAATCAAAGTGGAGTGTCACCCCCTTTGACTAAATTAGAGGGAGAATTACTTTTCATTTTTTCAATTCTATTCACATATCTCCCAATTTAATATTTTATTTAAAACCAATCACATCTCCGTACATATTTTCTATCTACCAAACCATGTCACTCAAGTCTCCATGAGGCTGCTTGAGGATCTACATCATCTGAACTTATTAGAGTTAATCTTCTTTAACAAAAAATATACAAAATTTTCTTTAGTATGAATTTTTTTCATATTCACACTTATTTAATCCACACACATCTTGAACCAAATTATTTTCCTCAATGTGTTTTTTTTAGAATGAAAATATGGATTTCCTATAATTTACAATGTAAATTATGACATTTCATTTTATGTTTTCATATTAAAATTTTCCTTAATTTAATTCTATCAATTTAATTTTTTTATCATGAATAAAAAATTACTTTGTTTTAAATTCTCAAATATATGTTTTTGGGCCCTTCCCATGTAGTCCTTTCTACCTGGGTTGTGTCTATCCTGAGTAAACCTCTCCATGTGTGCCTTGGAATTCAGCTGGCCCTGAGGCTCATGTTCCTCTATGACACCTAGACAATCCTCTGTGGATTTATCCCTAGACATTAATTAACTTCTCCACCCATTGTATCATCACCTTCCATCTATCACGCTACATAATTAATTTATTGGTTTTCTGTTTTGGTGGCATGTTTGTGGTGGCTATTGATTCACTCTCCCATTTCAAGGTACTACTGGTATCATGGGGTTTCATCGCCCATGTGCGGTACCACTTTAGCCTCTTGGTCATTCTATTTTTCCTCTCGGTTCCTGCTCTCAATTTCCTTATGTGAAACCCTAGCTCTCCATTACTTTTGTACTGCATTGAGCTCTTTCTAGGACTATCACTCTCCCTAGGCTCATCTCATTATCGGTTATTTAGTGGAGACAAAATCCTTTCTTATAGGAATAAGTGTAAATGCTTCTATCTAGAAATTCCTAGATTAAGTAAATAAGAAAAAGGGATTTCAAATCAAGTTGAATCACTCATCAAGATTTTAGCATGAAGAGAAAAAGACTACTGGAGTACTACCCACTCCAGCATTATAAGTTTTTGTATTCCGATTTTTTTTATTTTAAGCCTTGTAAATATTTTTTTATTGTTCATGTTCATCCAATTCTTGATCATTTTCACCTATCACATTTTTTTTATTTTTTTCTTAATAAAACACCTATGTATGGGTGGTTTTCTTTACATGAATGTGGGTCCTCATGGGACCAAATCAAGTTAAATAAATTTGTTCTTTTCTTCTTTCTTTACTCTTTGTATTCTTCTTGTTTAGTTCTATATTTTTGACTTCTGTAAGAAAAAATATAGTTTGGACTTGTGGGGTTTGGTGTTCTTCTTTTATTCGGTTCCCCCTTAACACTAAAAAAGTGGTATTAGAGCCTCACTGGTTTTATTTTGTTTTTGAATTTAATTCCTTCTTCTTGTTTTTTAGTTCTAGTTTCTATTTTAATTTTTTCACTATGATCTCATGATAATTCACCAATGTCTTATTTATTGCTTCTGTTTAAATCCACTACCCTGCCTATATTTCTTAGTATTTTTAATTCCTTTGGATAATCATTGTTTACTCAAGAGATTGGTTGGTTGTTGGGGTTGTAGGATTAACGCCATCTATAAGAACTTGACATCTACTCTTTGAGTAAACATTCCAAAAACTAGATTTAAAATCAAGAAATTTGATGGGGATAATTACCTTAATCTTTAGAAATTTAAGATGAAAACCCTTCTAGTTTAGTAGGGCTTAATTGATTCTCACTGTGTGCTTAAGAAACCTCTTGTTACTATAAGTGAAACTAGATAGACCACTATTGAGTACTAATATGTATTCACTGATGTTTTAGTTAAATCACATAGATATTTACTGCTTTCATTAGGTGACACAGTTATAAGAGAAGTTTCTTATGAGTCCAATGTTGCTGTTATTTATCTTAAACTAGAGAAATTATACATGACTGCTTCATTGGTTGGTAGGATTTATAAAAAACTCTGCATGTTTACATTTAATATAAAACCCGGTATTTCTATTAAATCCCATCTTGGTGAATTTAATAAGGTTCTGATAGATCTTTCTAACACTAATGTAACTATCGATGATGAGGATCAAGAAATGATCATTTTAATACATTTAGATAATTCCTACAACACACTATTTGAAATTATGATGTATGTTCAAGACTCCATAACCCTTGAAGAGGTTAATTCAATCCTTCTTTCTAAAGAACTACACTCTAAACCTAGAATAAAGGGTGATACAAATAGTTTGCTTTCTAGGGGAAAACCACAATTAAAGGGTAAAAAGAAACAGTTTACTAAAGATAAAATAAAGAAAAATATTCACTCTAAACCTAGATATGATTCTAAGGAAAGAAAATTCACTTACTTTTATTATGGAAAACCAGAATATATTAATCTCAAACTTAGGAAAATAAAAAATAAGTTAGAGTCCAAAAAACCCACTAATCAGTCACTTCTAGTTGACTTAGGTTATTCCATTGTTTGATTTTTAAATGTGTCCAGCCATGCACTCAATCATGAGTGGGTCCTTAACACATGTTATTCCTTTCACATGTGTCCCTTTAGATAGTAATTTCTAAAATTGGTTGAAAGTGTAGAAAGAGATATCCTCTTAGTTGATAATAAGAGGTGAAAGGTTGAGGGAAGAGGTTATTTTTTGTTAGATCTAGATGATCATTCCATCATCACCTTAATTTATGTAAGGTGGGTTCCCATCCTTCATAAAAACCTGATTTCCTTAGGGATCCTAGACTAAAAGTGGTTTAATTTTATGTCTGAAATAGTTTGTCTAAAAAACATTAAAGGATCTTGAACCATCATTAAGGGGTTTCTTATTAATGGGTTGTATGTCTTGAATAGAAATATCCATTCAATGTAGTTGGGTATTGTTTACAACACCAACACTGAAAATACTATTATTTGAAATAGGATATTGGGGAATTTTTGTTGCAAGGGCCTAGAGGAACTCAAAAATCAAGGGATGTTGAGTGACAACACACAAAGAAATATTTCATTTTGTAAAGATTATGTGATGGGAAAAGATAAGAAAATCAAATTTAATATGTCCTATTTTAAGGTTGTTGACCCCCTTGATTACATTCATTTTTACCTATGGGGGCCAGCTAGGACTACCACCCATGGTGGAGTACCCTATTTTTTAACATTCATAGATGGATTTTCTAGAAAAGTCTGTATTTGCATTGTGAAAAATAAATATAATGTTTTACAAAATTCTAAAACCAAGAAAACATTGGTTGAAAACAAAATTGGGGATAAAATAAAAACCATGAGAATAGATAATGGGATGGAATACCTATCTACTAAATTAATTACATATTTTGAATCTAAATGTATTAAAAGGAAAATAACTATTGGGGAACCTCCTAAACAAAATGGACTAGTAGAGAGAATAAATAAGACTATTATTGAAAGAGTCTAAAGAATGATTTCATTCTCAGGATTTCCTAAATCCTTCTGGGAAGAGGATATCATCATTGTTTTCCACCTTATTAACAGGTGTATGTCTTCTGAAAATCAATTTAAAACACCAGAATAATTGTGGAATGGAAAGCCTCCCTCCTATGCCTACTTAAGATTCTTCAATTTTACATCTTATGCAAACATAATAATTAATAAATTGGAACCAAGATCTCTAAAGTGTATCTTTTTTGGGTATCCTAAGAGTGTTAAGGGGTATAAACTTTTTTTTGATAAACCTGGTTACCAAAAGTGAATTATAATTATGGATGTTGTTTTTTATGAGTCTTCTTCCCCTAAAACTAAGTCTAATGCATATGGTAGCACTAAACGAGCCTTATAACAGGCTAATGAAGATAATCCCATGACTCATTTTGAGGATTGTGTCCAACCCACTCCACGTGCACCTCACCCCACTTTAAGGGATGATTATGAATCTAGTTTTTATTTAGATTATAAACCAAAACCTCATGTCAATGATAGGGACTACCAATTCACCCGAGATAGATAAAGGAGAGTCCCAAGACCTCTTTCTCAGTTTAGTCAGTATGACAAGGCTTCCTATACTTTCCATATATCCTATCATTTTATAGATAATGATCTTCAAACCAGTAGGAAATCCTTAAATGAAAAAACTCAAAATAGTGGGACTTTCCCATGGATGAAGAAATGCACTCTTTAAGAAAAAATCAAACTTAGTCTATTGTTAATAAACCACCCAATGAAAAATTTATTGAATCTAGGTGGATTTACAAGAGAAAAGGAGATAACACCAAGGTAAATAAAGTAAAATACAAATCCATGTTAGTTTTAAAGGTATTCCTCCAAATAGAAGGTATTGATTATGCTAAAATCTTTTACGTTGTTTTCAAGAATTCTTCTATTCGTCTTTTACTTGATTTTTCAACCTATAGTGATATTCTCATTGAACAACTAGATGTTAAAACTACCTTTATTCATGGATATTTAAATGAGAAACTCTATATGAAACCTATTGATGGTTACTATAATGAATATAAACTAAATCAAGTATTCCTATGAAATAAATCATTGTATGGATTTAAAAAAGCCTCTAAGTAGTGGTATATAAAATTTTACTCATTTATATTAGATAATCAGTTCACCAAGAGCCAATATAATGAATGTGTCTATTTTAAATCAAATAAAAATTATATGACTTATCTTCCACTTTATGTTGATGGAATTATTATCATTTGTAAAAATATGAGTCATATCATTACTCTAAAATATCAATTAAAAAGAAACATTTAAATAAAATACTTAAGTATAGCTAAGATAATACTAGGTGTTGAAATCATTAGAGATCAACCAAATAAATTGCTTTATTTATCTCATCATTCTTACACTTTAATGATTATAAAGATATACATGTTTAAATATCTCAAACCTATGAATGTAACTCTTGTAAAACACTTTAAATTACCTTCGGAATAAGCACCCACTAATTAGTATGGTATTCAATTTATGTCTAAAATACTTTATTCTAATATTATTGTTATTATTATGTGCTCTATAATTTTCACCAGACTTGATATTGTATATGAAATCTGCACTCTTATCAGATTTATGGCCACACCTAGGAATCCACATTGGCATGATCTTAATTTTATTTTAAGATAACTATATTGCAGTTCTAATATCTCACTATGTTATGGTAAAAATGTGTATACTGGTGAAATTATTACTAGATACATAGATGCTTACTATGTAAGGAATGTTGATATATGTAAGTCTTTAGATGTTTATGTGTTTACTATCTGTGGTAGTCCCATTTAATTGAAGTGAGACATATAGTCCATGTTTTCTTGGTCAAACATGGAATATGAGTATATTACCTTGGATGAGTTAGTTAAAGAAGCATTGTGGATTTAAGGTTTTTCTTATGAACTTAACCTATACAATTATTTTATAAATGTTTATTTTAATAGTCAATATACTCTTCACCTATCCAAAAATTTAGTATGTCAAGGTAAATAAAAACACATTGATTTTAGGATACATTTCATTAGAGACATTGTAGAATCAGGAACCATGTATTTCAATAAGATACCCATAGATGATAACCAAACTGATAGTTTGACTAAAACCATGGTATTATCTAAATTCCAGTTTTTTTAGATAGGTTTAATTTGTTTCCAATTCTATAACTATAGGTACAATAACATCATTGATTTAAATTTAAAATATTGGATATTTTTGAATTATGGAATTTCATTTTATGTTTTTGTATTGAAAATTTCCTTATTTTAATTCTGAAAATTTAATTTTTTTTATCATGTATACAAAATTATTTTGTTTTAAATGAACAAATATATGTTATTGGGCCCTTCCCATGTGGTCCTTTCTACCTGGGTTGTGTCCATCCCACATGAGCCTCTCCATGTGGGCCTTAGACTTTTGTTAACACTGATTCCCACACTCCTCTATGAAACCCTATAAATCCTCCATGGATTTATCCCTGACTGTTGATTACCTTATCCTCCCATTTTATCATCACCGTCTATATTTCCCGCTACATAATTGATCCATTGGGTTTCTTTTTTGGAAAATTTCTATAGTGGTTGTTGATTATCTCTCCAATTTTGAGGCGTTGTCAGTGTTAGGGGGTTTTATCTCCCATACGTAGTGTCTCATTCGCCTCTCAATCATTTTGATTCTCATATCGGTTCTAGATCTTGGTTTCCTTAGGTGAAACCCTAGCTCATCATCACTTCTTTGCTTCATCAAAGCTCTATCCAAAACTACCACTCTCCCTAGACTCATCTCATTTTTAGTTATTTGGTGGAGATGAAATCCTTCCTTAGAGGATGAAGTGTGGCCCCTTCCTGGTGATAGTTCCATAACTAAGGAAATAATACTAAGGTCTTTTAGATTCAGTTTCCTTGCACATCAATCTTTCAGCATCAAGAGAATAAGAATGCTGGAGTGCTACCCACTCCAGCACTATAAGTTTTTGTACTCGGTTTTCATTTATTTTTAGCTCTGTGAATATTTTACTTTTGTTCCTATTCTTTTGGTTCTTTCTAATTTTCACCTGTATCATTTCATTTTCTTTTGATCTTAATAAAAAATGTGCATATGGTTGGTGTTCTTACCGTGCATGTCGATACCCATGGGACCAAATCACGTTAAATGACTATGTTCTTTGATTATTTCTTTACTCCTTGTATTATACTTTTTTGTTTCTGTATTTTTGACTTCTGTAAGAAAAAATACAGTTCATTGTTATGAGGTTCAATGTTCTGCTTGTTTTTAGTTTACCCCTTCCACCTCACATACAAGGTTCTTTGACTGTCACAAAATAATGGAACTTTCTCATGTTTGTATCTAAATTTTACCAGTAACCTTCTCATCCAAATCATCTCTTTGTAAGCTCTTGTATCTTCCATGTCCTCTACCTTGGGCATGCATAAGGACACAACTAACTGTAACTTTGAAATCTAGCTTACATCTCCTCCTACAAGAGTAAACACATAACCATTAGTGGGATTCGTCCGATCATAATCTCCTACAAAATCTAAATCATCATAGCCTTTGATATTAAAATATGATCCTCAATAACATAATACAACATCTAAGGTCTCATTGATGTATCCTAGGATCCTCTTCACTTTTTTCCAATCCCCCCACCACCATCCTATATTCGTCATGTACCAATTATTGACTCTCACTACATGTTCAATGTATGGTCTAACTCAAACCATAACAAATATAAAACTCCTCACTATTTATGCATACAGTACTCAAGTCATCTTCATCCTCTATAATCACTACTAGGAATCATCATAGGGGATAACTTGAAATTAATATGGAGAGGGGTAGAGATTGTCTTAAAATATTTCATGTTGAATCATTTTAAGAATTTATTCAAGTAATTATTCTATTATAGACAAATATTATCATTATTTATATCTCAATAAATCTATTTCCCGAGAATCTTGTTTACTAGTATCAATTCATTCATATAAAACTCCCTATAAAATCATTCCTTTATCTACTAGGCCTGATAAGTATTTGGTCTTATAACCAACCTATCATTCACATACAATGGAAGAATGATAAAATTGTTACTATCTGGACCCTTGAAATATGCACAAGGATCTAAATGAAGTCTATTATATTCAAGGCTCATGATATAGAAATAAAATATTTTTTACCAACACCTTGATGCCTACTTAAGATCATACATAGATTTTTTCAAACTACAAACCAAGTTTTCTTTACCTTATTCTTAAAATCCTTCAAGTTGGAGATGAAAATTATTGGCTCATTTGTTCCCAATTACCTTCCTTGTTTGAGTTAATGGAATAAGATCTCGATTCTTGTTATTGTGTAAGGATTAAATTTCCTCATGCATATCCACCATTCATGAGGATACGTCTAGACTCTAATTAGCCTCCACAAAAGAAGATATATCTTTATACTAATTTAATAATAAGTACATTATATTTCACTTAATGACATAATCTGAGTTCCATATTGGTGATACTTTATCCTGAGTTGGCCACCATGGTCCAGACTCAACTTTTTCTTGATCATTGTGATTTTGTAATGCCTTTGAGGAAAATGGTTCTTCCTTTGTTTCATCCTCCACCTATACCATTATAGTTTATATACTATCTTTATCTATGTCTCCACCAGTCTTCATTTTCCCATTGTATTCTAAAAATATGACATCTCTATTGATAATAGGTTTTTAGGCAGTGGGTTCCTACAGACAATACCCCTTCATACCATTAGCATATCTCATGAAGAAAAATTTCCTATATCTCAAATCCAAATTCAATATTTCTTGTTCATTAAACTATTAATATATGGGACTTCCAAAATTATGTAACTGATAATAGTCAGTGGGTTTACCATTCCACATCTCCATTAGTGTTTTCATATCAATCGCCATTGAAGGAGATTTATTGATCCCATAACAAAAACTCTTCACTACTTCTGTCGAGAACATATTGGCAACTCCTGCAGTCTGTAACATCACCCTCGTTTTATCCAACAATTTTATGTTCATACTTTAAGAAACATTATTTATTTGAGTAATTTATGCCACTATGAATTATATCTTGATACCTCCCTGTTGACAAAAAGTATAAAAATATTATCGTGTATATTCTCCACTGTTGACATTCCTTAAACACTTGATCTTCTTCCCAGATTCAAGTTCCTCCTAAGCTTTGAATTTTTTGAAGACTTTAAAAACATTTGCCTTCCTCTTTAGTGGGAAGAACCAAAATCTCCTAGAATAGTCATCAATTGATGATACAAAGTACCTTACTCCTCCCATGATATAATTGATGCTTTCCAAATGTTGTAATGGATCAATTCTAATACCCCCTCGCTCCTCGTCATCCACATTATGAACTTTAACCAGTGTTTCCTACTCAAAACACAATGCTCACAAAATTTTACGGATGAATTTTCAAGTCCATGCATCAAATTATGATTAGAAAGAATCTTCAAGAATAATTTGAATATATGGACAATATTCCAATTCCATAATGTTATCAATGTTTCCATAAAGATAGTTTATGAAACAATTATATTTTCCTCCTTGTGTATTTCACTCATAAGTATGTACAAGTTCTTTGAGATCTTCTATTCCTTAATCACCACAAGCTTTCCATTAAAAATTTTCATCACTCATTTCTTAGTGTGAGTCTTGATTTCTATATTTTTAAATTATCCTAAAGACAATATGTTATTCTTCAGGACCTTTATATACCATACTCCTTTGAATGTTCGAACAATTAAATCATGAATATTTAATTTTATAGTATCAAATCCTGTAATATTTAATGTGTGATCATTCCCCATGTACACAAGTCCTACCAGGATAGGTTCATACTGATTAAACCATTCCCTTTGAAACTTCATGTGTCATGTTTCCCATAATTCGATTATCCATGCATCATTGAAAATTTTTATACCTTAATTAGTTTTCTATGCTTTACTGACCAGTACATCTCTATTTTCATTAGTACTCACCGCATTTCCTTGAGAGTTATTTCCACAACCGTTTTTATACCAATAGACTTTTTTAACATGCCCCTTCTTTATATAATTGTAACCTTTGATATTTTTTTCCATTTATTTGTACCCTCCATGATTCTGGATATGAAAACCCATATTTTTAATACACTTTATTTCATGATTTATTACATAAAGGTACATATTATACAATACCATAATATCATGAATACTAGTGTATTTTGGAAATTATGAACATAGAACAAAAACTTGCAACATAAATACAATTAAATTATTGAAAACTTCCTTAACATGCTCCTAAAATTCCATCATTATTCTAAAATTGCACAGGATAACCTAGGGATGTACATAATAAAGGGGTGATATATAAAACCTGATAATGGAATAATCAAATAATGGCATGAGGTAAAGAAGTATATGTGAGAAAATATGTATATCAAGGAAACATAAGAGAGGTGAGAATCATAATATTTTACAATGAGGTGTGATATAACATGATAGCATAAAGGTAACATGAGAATGTGACAACAATATAAAACATGACACCATAAACAAAAAACAAGTATAGCCACTAAGAAAACATAACATAGTGTGCTTATGATAACCTAAAATTCACCATACATGGAATATCATGAGATAAAATCACTACCTAGTTCATTGAGGTATATATAATTATGGGTTCACCCATCACTTTCATATCATGTACATGCATAAGCATGCCACCCTAATCATACAACATAAGGATGTATTTTATTAATTTTAACCCCATGCTTAAGGAGTTTGGGTTATATACATATAAATACCCAATCAATGTAGTTTATCTACAACTAGGTGAGTAACCTTGAGTGGAAATGGAGATGTGTATTCACTACATAGATGTTTGGCATGGAAAATCATAGGATAGATTTGGCAGCATAAATGGAGTATATAAACGTTTATAGAAGGTGTGAATGAGAGATAAAGGGGTATCTAATTACTTGGTAATCATAAGGGTAGTAATATATATGTGTAAAAAAATATCCCAACTTAAAAAATTGTAAATCAAAATTCATTACCGAAAGAAGATTCTTGAATAAAGAAGAGAAGGAGAGGATCCCTTACCTTGAGTGGGTGCTTCAAAAATCTTAGGAGGAGATTATTTATATCTTGGGGGAACCTTGGGAGGGATCTAGATATGTAATCATAGATTAAATTTATGATATAATAGTTTTTAGTGAAAAGGAATGATTAGTTGGGTGGTTTCATATAGAAAAAAGAGGGGATAATTCTTTATTAATTTCAAAAATTAGGTTATGGACTCTAACTGAATATGTAACCAAAATGAAAAAACTTCCCATGGATTATGACCATTATTTATACCAAATAATATTGGTTTTCATTATTTTATAATTCTAATAACCGAACACATTAAAATATTACCCTTTTTGATGAGTAATTGAGTCATGTTTATAAAGAATTGATTTTAAAACCTTAAAATATAATTTAGGTTTTGGGGGATTCGTTAAGGATTTATAAAATTAATAAAATAAATTCAAAAACACATTATTTTTAAAGAGGAAAATAAATTTGGTCTTGGATAGTCTTTATACTATTTATTACATCACTTTTGATATTTTATGATTTCATAATACAAATCATATAACTAACTGTATTTAATTTTTACCAAAACAAATCGACAATCTCAAAAAATAATGAAAAAATCACCATTAGATAATTTAAATATTTTTTTCTAAAAATAATATTTATTTTATCAAAATAATTCTCTAAATATGAGAATTTAAACATTAAAAAATCCCCATTTATTGAAAAATACTGGTTTTTTAACAATAATAGATTTCCTACCCTTATAAAAATTATATTTGACTTCATAAAATTATATTTTAATTTATATTTAATAAATATTATTTAATAATAATATATTTATTAAAATATAATTTATTTCAATAAATCTTTAATTCATCAAAAATATTTTTTTATTGAAACTATATATTTCCCAAAAATACAATTTGTGTTTTATCATATCAAAATATAATTTTTATCAAACTCATTATTTAATTTTTTAAAAATTAATATTAAAAGAGGATAAATATAATCATTATTTTATTAAAAATAATATATAAAAATTCATTTTATTAGGTTCTAGATACATATATCTTTATTACACCAGCGAATTCCCTAGGGTTAAAGTGTATGCTGGTGAGATTTTCATGGGGTGGTTTGGAGAACATGGTTTGGGTTTTGATCTCGATGAGATTGAAATTCTCCTATAAACAATTTCACTCATGCTTTAGTTATTGAACCTTGGTTTGGGTTTGTTCAAGGGAAAATCCCAATGATGTTATCTCCGTTGGAAGCTTTGATAAATGATCTTCATAGGGTATGATCCTACTGATTGAGGCCATCGCTTCCTTTATTTGTGTCAATTGTACTTTATCATAACCCTTAATATACTAATATTAATTGTCACTGTACAATGAATATATTATCAAAATTTATGATGCTTAATGGTCTTTTAAATTTGATAGACCATATAACGATCCAAAATAACCAAAGTAGTGCATGTGTTTAATATAAATTTGTTTCTTAACAAAGTTTTTATTCATTCAAAAAGATAATTCAATTTATAAAAGTTCATTTTGTAACATTAGCGCCAACTAGAAACATGATCCATCACTCTTCCTATTCTCATTGATATAGTCTCTTCTTGGTGTAATGTTTTTTGTATTCTTTTCTTATTCTTGTGCTGACTTTCTTCTTCAAGAACTGCATCTACAGCATTATTGAAGAGAAACATATCCATAGGGATATTATTGGTAAGGTTTATTATGATTTGATCATAAAAATATGGAAAAATCTAGAGAATAATTTCCATACATTCAATATCCAAAATTTTAATAAGAAAATTCTCAAAATATTATCTCTTAAATAAATAGAGAAACACGTCACAAACACCACTCAAATACTGAACTACAATCGATGAATGGTAAATTTCAAAGGTGATAATTTCTAAAGAGAAGAGTTTCTCCATATCTAGGGAGCCTTCACCCCTTGTCCTCCACACTTTTTGAAAAAATTAAATGAGTCAAATTGAAGGGGGATTCATTTCCCTTTTAATAGATTAAATTGGGGAAATCAAAGGGATTGTCAACCCATTTTACTAAATTAAAGGGAGTATTACTTTCCTTTTTTTAAAGTCTCCTGAAATATCTCCCATTTTAATATTTCATTGAAAACCAATCATATCTCCAAACATATTTTTTATCTACCAAACCATGCCAATCACATCTCCGCATGGACGCTTGAGGATCTGCATCATCTAAACTTATTAGAGTTAATCATATTTAATAGGAAATCTACTAAATTTTCTTTCGTATGATTTTTTTGCATATTCACACTTATTTCATCCAAACACATGTTAAACAAAATTATGTTCCTATATGTGTTTTTTCTGAGAATGAAAATATGGATTTACTATAATGTTAAGGTGCTTTGACTATCACAAAATAATGGAATCTTCTCATGTTCTTACTTGATCTCCCCTAGAAACCTTATCAACCAAATTGCCTCTTTGTAATCCTGTGTATCCATCATGTACTCCGCATTGAGTGTGGATAAGGTCAAAACTAACTATAAATTTTAAATCAATCTCATAGTACCTCCTACAATATTAAACAAATAACCAGTAGTGTAATTCATACGATCAAAATATCTTAAAAAATCTAAATCAACATAGCCTATCTTAAAATCATGGGTTTTTGAATCAGGTTATAATTCCTCAACATATTTGAATTTTTTATTTTGTTTATCATACCAACTCTTCTTTTGGTCTTAGAAACCTAATTTTGAGAGTTTAATTAAACCAAGTTCATTTTTTAGATGGGGTTTATGTTCTGGAAACCTAAGTGTTTCAGGTGAGTTTCAAGTGTGTCGGACCCCGGAAACTTAGTTTCAGAAAGTGTAGAAAGAGGTGCACATTTTGATCTATAAGAACCTAGTTTTTATATGAGGTATGAACCCTTTAATCTTCAGTATAATTATTTGGTTTTAACCTAATATGGATACCTGGTGAGCATATGGAGTAAATGGGGGTGTCTAAGGATTTTCTGTTTCTTGGAACCCCAGCTGGTGGAAGAAACTACTAGGTTGCATGGTTAGTAGAAATCGTGCCTCCCATCCCATATGGTCTCTCATAATCATGTGGGGTGTTTTAGAGGAAAAATCAGGGTGCACGGTTTTCTCTAACCATGCACCCAGGTCCAAATGCCCATGTAGGTGAACTTTAATTTTTAGTAGAGTCATATATCATGGTTGGTTCATAGTTTCTCAAACCTTGCAGCCTAACCGTGTGGGGCCCTCCTTGGATAGTGGTAGGTGCGTGGTTATATCATGGTTTGTCCAACCGTGTAGCCAAACTATATGACCCAGATATTTTGGGTGATTTTACCATTTTTTCCTTAGGTATATTTTAAATCCTACCTTCTTCTTCCTCTATTTTTATAGCATGTAGGGGGTTTCTTCTCCCGTTGTGCTCCCACCTTGGCATAATCTAGATTATTTGATATCTCGGTCATCCAGACTCTAATTCAATCACTGTTTTTCTCATTGGATATCCATCAGTGATTACTCTATTCATATTTCACATTTTATCATTTCTCTTCCTCTTGAAATATTTATTTAGGTGCAGACTCTTATGCCCTATTTTCATAGCATTCATCTATTTTTCATTTTCTTCCGATTTGGACCAAACCAAAGATCGATACTGGATGAGTGATCCTCTAAAAGCATTAGGTAGGTGGTATAGTTCTTATTCCTCATATTTGACATCTTTTATAATATTTTTCATTGTACCACACATCTATTTCACCACTCGTTCCCCCAAGATTTAATCCTCCTTTAATTGGTTGTCTTAATTGATAAGCTTATAACCTTGTTCGGTCCCTTCCATTGTGGCCACCCCCTTATAGTGTGACAATAATATTTCCAATGTGACTAAAAATGACTAAATGTTCAAACCATCATCTAAATGGTTTTGGAATGACTTATTAGTTGTGATAATATTAAAGAAATGGATATTTTTTGTGGTATATCACAACTAACACACTTACCAAATTAAAATGAATTGAATGGAGGTGAGTGGTATGACCCCATCACCCAATTAAATGAAAAAATGGTGACACCCTTGTTATTATTGAATATTAATGAGTTTTGAATTATCAATTGGCTCATATTAAATCCAATGATCACTTATCATTGTTGATGTATGGGCAGAAGACCCTTGTTAATTATGGTAAATGGGCATGGAAACCATTATGCATGTTATATATATATGGGTATGGAGTCCCCTTTTTCAATTGTGATACATGGGAATGGAGACCCATTTATTAACTTTATAAAAGCATGGGGACCCCTATGATTGTGATATATGGGTTTCACAACCCTTTTTGTTGTAAATGGGCATAACGACCCTTCTTGATATGATAGTGGGCATGGAGACCCTATGATACTGGGTATGGCTACCCTATAATATGATATTGGTCATGGAGACCTTACTAATATGATCCATGGGAATGAAGACCCTTATGATTATGATACTAGGCATGGAATACCTTACTATTTTCATATTGGGCATGGAATCCCCTATACCTATGATATTGGGCATGGCGTCCATTGATACTTGTGATACTCATGATACAACTTATGAATGTATGAGTTACAACTTAGGTCTAGTCTAGTGGTAGTATCCACATATATGGTTGTAAACGTCACTATGTATACAGTTCATATATGTTTATACATATATGTTTATACATATATGTTTATACATATAGTTACTTATTCAGAGACCATTGGTCTTGGACCAAAGTAGGTACTGTTATCTTGGTGTTCTTATGGAACCAAAGTAGGATCTTTACAATTTTATTTACTGCTTTTCATTATTATATCTTCACACTTCCATATTATAAACACTAACTAGATATTTAAATACATCGTTGATGGTGGTTTACTGGTTTTATCTCATATCCTATTTGATTCGCCAATGGTACCCAGGAAAAAAATATGCTTGCGGGTATATATAAGGGGAAACTTCTAATTATGGATGTGTGAATTCTTACATGACTTAGTATGGGATCCTAGTAGCAGATGACATGGTTAGATCTTGGGATTATTGGATAGATTTCGGCCTTTTTGTTTCTTTTTTTATATCATGTAATATATTGGATGATTCATACCATGTATACATGTTTTCCCTATTTTCTAGAGATATGACATCATCATATTTTTATATGATTTAGATTTCTACTCTTGAATATTATTTAGTTCTTGGAAGTTTATATGTTCTTCTGTTGTATTTTATACTATTGATATGATTCAACTATTT
Source organism: Viscum album (assembly GCA_963277665.1). Taxonomy (NCBI): domain Eukaryota; kingdom Viridiplantae; phylum Streptophyta; class Magnoliopsida; order Santalales; family Viscaceae; genus Viscum; species Viscum album. Next base: position 175,146,718 of record OY728147.1, on the reverse strand, counting down.
ATCTATTGATTATAATATTGTGAAACTCTAACCAGAGTTCATAATCTTTTCATGGACACACTCTAGGCACTCACTGCTACTCAAAAACCTCTAGTGTATGGGGAGGTGTGCTTCAGGCCATGTGGCCCACCAATTCATGGAACCTCTGAGTGGAACCTGGGTTGGTAGTCACATGATCAAACCATGTATCCTCCCAGGAGTAACTGTGCAGTCTTCCTACAACATTGGGAATGGTTTGAGAAACCATGTAAGTAGTGGAGAATGGTCGTGTGACAGCTCTGTAGTTTTTAAAATAGGGAATCACACAGTTTGTGCATGGTTTGGAAAATTGTATGCATATCCATTCGCATGTGGTGCTTAGATAGTGGGCACCATACAGTTAGCGCACGGTTAGAAAAATCACGTGGCCAAACTATGTGGGTCATTTATTTGGGAGAAATTATGGATTTTACCCTCCTCCCTTTGTCTTCTTCTCCTCCTCTTTCTCCTCCACTTCACCCACATGCATAAGGGGTCCTCTAATTTCTATCCTACTAAGGATTTGGCCTAACTTTGTCATCTGAGATCTGATTCAACCTTCGTTGGTGGCTACGGATTCCTATAGATAATTCCGTCAATATATTAGATTCCATTTCTCTATTATCTCACCATACAGAGTGATAAATCTGTGCGAGCTCTTTTTCTCTATTTTTGGGTCATTTTTCTAAAATCCAAATTTCTATCATTTTGGATCGAGTTAGAGGCTGATATTCAATGAGAAAACTTCTGTGAGTATAAGGTAGGTGGTTACTATATTTATCTTTGATTTTATGGGCATTATGTATCCATACTTAAATATTATTGGGGTTTGTGACTGAGAGAGACCCCCCCCAATTCAACTGACTCTTTTAAATTAATAAATTTATGTCAACGGATATAGTTGGGTATTCCCTAGTTGAATTTTTTATGGTAATAATGGAAAGGGGATTTGGATCATTGTGGTAGTTTAGGTTGGTTTCTTTATTTTAATTAAATTAAATATAAAATGATATGTTTGGTTCCATGGGAACATGGTGGGAAAGGCCTGAGGATTGAGGTGATAATGATCACCTGGAATGAGGTGATATGGTCATCAGGATGAGGGTGTAGCCTAAGATATTTGAGGTGATGATGATCACCAGGTTGAGGTGACATGGTCATCAAGATTTGAGACGATGAGGTTTTGAGGATGATGGCATGGCCTGTGTGACTTGAGATGGTGTTGATCATCAAGATTTAGCAACATTTTCATAGGGTCATGAGGTTCTAGATGATGTGTCTTAGGTTTTTTGGTGATTTTCATTCACCGTTGTTGGTTTATGCACCATTGGAGTCATGTTCACATAGATAGGAATTAGTTAAGGTGTTGTTGCCCACTCATTGTGGGTGGAAGCCCTCATATATTATGTAGCTTAGGGGATGTTGTTGACCATCAGATATGTTGTGGGTGATCACTATAGAAAGCCACATGGATGGAGATGGACCATCGGTTGTTTGTGTTGTGGCCATTGGTTGGGTTTTGTTTCTCACCGTTGAGCTTGAGGCCGTTAGGCTAGGATACTTAGAGGACCGGTATCATTATGCCTCGGGGAGTCAGTTGTTGAGAAGATGGTGATTATTTATTAGAGTACCGGTATTGTTGTGCCTCGAGATGTTGGGCTCTTGATCCAATGGGGAATTTTTTAGTGGAGTTATAAGGGACTTAGGATATATTGCTTGTTCATTTTGTTAGGACTCCAGATGTTTGATTAATGGAATGAGGTACTAGGTGACATGTTATGGATGGGACCTGAGGGTTCACTAGATATGATTTTTTTAGTGGATTCCTTGGGCGTTAAGCTTAGGATCCTCACCACTGAATATATGTGTGTGTGTGTGTGTGTGTTATATATTCCATATATATATATACATATATATATATATATTTGGGGGTACATATTCATACTTGTACCGATTATGGATGAAGTAGGTAAATTCTTCCTTATGGTTGTTGAGCATAAGGGTAGTAGGTTAATTAATAATTGGATTTATGTTTCCTTTTATTTATATTTTTCATACACCTGTACAATTATGGATATAAGATATAAACACATTGGTGGTGGCCTAATAATTTCATTCTCACACCCTACATGGGCCCTTCAGGACCCGTGCAGACTTTATGTCTCCAAGATTAGGTAAGGTATCAGGATTAGGAGTTGGTCATTAGTGAACAGAGTTATATTTCTTTATCATGAGTTGTATGGGAGTGGACCACGTTGGTTCCTATGCATCAGCTCATTTTTCATTTTGATTTTTGCATGAATTATATGTATATACCTATATAGTCATCCATGGGTGACCCTTCTTGTCTTTTTTGTGTATAAACTGGAATGTGTTATTATCTACAAATGGTATTCATCCATTAGTCTTATTTATTATGTTGTTGTTTATTTATGATTTTACTGAATTTATTGGGTTGCTTCTACTATTTATGGTCCTTCTTCCACTGCTATATTTATATATGGACCATTATTATTATCACCACCTAAGGATATAGTATCCCCATTATCACCTCATCATACCCTCGCTGTTAGTCGGTAACCTTTGGCATATGGGGAGGAATGCCTAAGGCCCAGTGGTCAACCATCCTAAATTACCATTTTAAGTAGATTTTGGGATGGTATTATATAAATGGTATCAAAGGATTTATATTTTTATTTTTGTTCTTACTATTTTGGATATGGTATACTGGAGACTAAGATGTAGTCAGAACTGGGTAAGAGCTCATGTCTAGGTATCTGCAACCCCTAGAATGGGGGACATACCAAGTTTCTAGGGGTTGGAAAATTATGTTCTTTTGTGTGATTTTATATTTGATATGACTTCCACCTTGAGTGGTGCACTTGGGTGTGATGTTTATCTATTATATGGTTTTTAACCTTGTCCCGGTATGGCAAGGTAGGTTTTTTTAAGCATCATGATAGGCACACAGGGTGACATGATATATGTATGTTCCTGTGAATAATTTCTTGGAACCTAAAATGCACTAAGAGTTATTTTTTTTGTTTAAAGTGGCAACAAAGAATCTAGAAACTGTTTTCCTACATAGTCTTTTTGGTGTCATTCAAATCAGACAACCCATACATGTGGTTCCCGGTGAGATTGATATGTGATATATGGTCCTGAATCTGGTATGAGTTGGTAGGGATGATTAAAATGATGTAAGTTGTTTAAATTTTTAGAAAAAACCTAAGAATTGTTTTCCTGTATATCCTATTTGGTGAAATTCTACTGAGTTACCTTTTATTTATGATTCATGATATGTGATTCTTGACTTTGTTATGGGTAGGAACGGGGCCATGAGGATGTATTATATGTTATTCATGTCTCTGTTATGGGTAGGAAAGGTTCCATGAGACTGGGAAATACTTGATACTTGACTCTGTTAGGGGTAGGTAAGGGGACATGAAGTCGAATTTTGTGTGACATCGTGTGGTAGGGAAGTGTAAGGGTGGTGAGATACATTACCTATTACAACTTTACCAATCTATGATATGTATATATATATGTTTTTATGGATATTTGACCATTGTGATTGGTATTCGATGTGATACCACCGAGATGGATTTTGGGGGAGTGTCAGGAGTGAAGTGAGATGGAACCACATTAGCATTCACAGGATGAGGCCCTGGAGAGTTTGGATGATCATGATCCAGAATTATAGGCTCCAGTTTTCACGAACAAACCTGGGTCGCACCCAGAACCAATCACCCAAGCTGGTCTGCGACATCACCCAAGAGGTGTTACCAATCCCCCCGAGCTGGCGACAAGCACCAGGGAATCAACAGAGGTTGTGGGAACAATTCCGCCCAATAAAAATAAATAAAGCAGCAGAAATAATACAGAGCAGCGCAGAATAAATAAACCAGGTGAAGTGACTAAACAAGAATTAAAGAAAATAAAATTAACCAAACTCGGTGTCCGAACTAACTCTGTGTGACCCCGTGGGTCACTCTCTAACTCAACGGTCAATCATCTCCCAGGGAGAGCGCAATCAAGCTATAGCCTGCAAAAACACTAAAAACAAAAAAGAACTATAGTCGTGAGTATTAAAACTCAGTAAGCTAGCCCGATATCTATTCTCAATTCACTACCTTTAAAATTAAGAAACATAATTTCTAAGTTTGAACTACAATATATTAAAGTATTAATTTCTATAATTTTTACTTAAAAACAAAGTACAAACCATTTCCCTTAGTCAAAAAAAGAAACAAAAGAGTTTGGACCACCTTTTCTTTTGAAAACATTACTGTAGGAGTTAAGAAAACTAAAATGACACTTTTCTTGAAAAAACACCATACAAAGGAACCAAGGAAGATATAGAAAGGGAAATGTAAATAGGTATACAAATATCCTAGCAACAGTTCATTAGAAAAAATTCACTAGACATAGTCGAACCCAAGAGATCGATAATAATCCAGACGACACTAATACCTATGACCCCATCTACAGTATCATGCCACATACGATGAAATCTAACGCTCTAAAACGCTCGGCCATCCTTTCCTAGGCAGAACAAGGAAAAATCTCATATCAATAAACCCAAAAATATCTGCCTACTATGGGTCACTGGTCAGTACCATAACCTACCAGTGCAGTACTCATCCCAGACAATTCTCTCAATATGTCAGGTTCGTATGTCACAAGTATAAAAGGAGGTGAGCCAATAGATGCTGCTGAATATCAAATCACAAACCATATCTATAATGATAATATTTCACAGCAGGTCTCACCCCGAGTCTCCCCAAGGATGACTCTTATGCTTTTAAATAAATAGATTACAATGATCCCCAATCGAGGGACCTACAAAATGGAAATCAAGGATCCCATACCAAGGACATCCCTACCATTCCATGTTGGCAAGGCATGAGGACCAACCAATTGGGGTTTTCCTAATAATCACTTTCTATTATTTTCACAAAGTGGCCAAACGGACCCTTAAACATTCCATAAAAACATTATTTATCAAAGATTCAAACCAATTTCTAAAGAGGTGCAAGACACACCTGTTGGTCAGAGTGGATACTCAAGAGGGGGTGAATTGAGTTCCAATAAAAATTTCTGTTAAAAAATATTTCTCTTAAAATCACCCAATTTAAAAAAAAAAGTTAAACTGTAGTGAATTTATATAGATTATAAAAGTTCAATTAGTTTCTCAAAGAGTTATTAGGTCTCAGTTAATTTAATCTCAAGATTAAATTGACTTTTGAAACCAATTTACTGATTTATGATAAATATAAACACTTGCTAATTTAACTATCAAAGTATCTTTAAAATAATTTTGTATTTCAAAGTAATAGCAGCGGAATATTAAATAAATATATAGTATACTTATAGACTTAAATTAAGATGCACAGCAGAGTTAACCAAGAGGTTCAGTCTCAATCCGAGACTTAGTCCTCTCAATAATTTATATAAATTGATCCACACCCTGGATCGGGGGTAAACAATAGTACAATATTGTCTAGGTCCAAAGACCTCTACCACAGTTCTTCGTGGAAAAAACAAACAACAGCACACAGGCTGTCCAGGTCTTACTCGACCTCTACCACTATCCACAGTGGGAAACAAAGGGTTATGAAGTTTTAGTGGGGATTTAAGAATCCTCCATCTAATCACCAGAGTCAGTATCTGTGTAAAATAAATAGGGTACACACACTGATCGAAATGTAAATAAAAGAATCACTAAGATAATTATGAATGAGTTTAGAAATGCTTTAGTGATTAGCAGTGCATCTCTGTACTCGTTTAGTTTATCAGAAAAGATTCTGAGTCCTTCTCTGGTTTCTTGTTCAGAAAACAGAGTGTCCTTTTCTTCCTTGGTTCTTGGTCCAGCTTAGCAGCCTGAGTGCGTGAAATTTTTGTTGTAGTTATTCAATCAAGATGCATCTTGTGTTATCCTCTAGAATAAGTTTCTTCGTGTATTTCCTAGATTCTTGGAGTATATATGTAGACTAGTGAAAAATGCTCCACATTTTAATGTTATTCAGCTCTTTTCTCTTTCACCCTTCATGTGTCTTATTAGTGCCTCGATTCTCTCTCTTTCATAAAGTGTATTGCATGATCTTTTTCCTTCCCTTTATAGCTTTCAGCTTCGGCAGAAAAGAATAACTACTTTTTTCATGGGTACTAGGTACGGTTCCCTGACATGGAAACAGAGATCATTAAATAACATTAACTGCATTAAAAACATAAAATGTAACCATTAACTTAATAAATAAATAGTATGAAGAGTATAGGGTTTGACTGGTTAGTTAATCATTAGTAGCTCGTGTTGGTAAAAGTGTACGGTGGACTTTGTGTCGTAGGACCTTCCATCGGTAGCTCTTGCTCTTACATTGGTAGCTCTATATACCAGTTTCTCTCCATCGGTAGCTCTTTCTCCATTGGTATCTCTGGAGCTATCAGTAGCTCGATGTATCAGTGACTGTACTTTTATCGGTAGACTTACTCTATCGATAACTATATGTGAACTGGATTTATCAGTAGACTTCTGTCTATCGGTAGCTCTGGTCTGTTTGTCTGTCGGTAGCTCTGGTTATCGGTGACTGTCTGTACTCATATCAGCAGGCTTACTCTATCGGTAACTATTGGTAGACATGCACGTTGGTAGCTCTATACATATCGATGACCTTTGTGTATCGGTGACTTTTGTGTATCGGTGACTCTGTCTATCGGTAGACTAAGTCTATCGATAGACTGAGTACCGGTAGCTCTTTATCAGTATCTATATGCAGATCAGTGGCTTAACACTTGTCTGTTTTATGGAAAACATATCATAATGGGTTAGAGGAACTTCAGAACTCATATAAACATAGATAAACAATGATTAACATATTTCAGAGACTATTTTAATATTATTATCATCTTGATCATAAAATCTCATAGGTTTGAAAGAATTAATATATAAATAAGCATTAATTGGGACTATCAAAGTATATGAAAGCATGATTGGGATTATCAAAATAGGTGAGGTCAACAATCTCCCCCTTTTTGATAATCACAACTTATGATATTATTATTTTAAAATAGTGAGAAATTGTATCAGAGGATATATAATTAATTTTAATTTTCTCAGAGAAACCAGAATGGCATAGAACATAAGTTATCAAAGGTGGAAGAAAATGTGATAGTATCAGAGATAAAAGAAAATTCAAAGATATCAAAGGTAAAATTTAGTGATATTAGAGAATTAAAAGAAATGGTATCAGAGGATGAAAGTAAAAGCACTAGTATCATAAGGGCAAACCATGATAGAGAAAATTTCTCCCCCTTTGATACTCTCTCCCCCTCTGTAAAATCCTAGTAAACCATTTCTCCCCCTTAATATCCCTGTAGAACATTCCTGTAGAACATTTATCCCCATTTGTGATAATCAAAAAGTGGGAAACAATAAGAAATAGAAAAGGTAGCACAATGAGAAAGAAAGGAAATCCAATTGTATTAGATGTTGCAAAAAGGTACAGAGACATAAAACAAAATACAATGTATTCCTATCAAACAGTCTATCCACTTATTCAATCCACATCCTCAATATGAGATTTGCCTTTTGGTTCAGAAGAGGAATCAGGTGAAGTGGTTGCAGGTGAGGGCTTAGGAATTCTGGAAATGATCAAAGGAGGTTGAGCCACAGAAACTGATCCTGGTCTGTATTGAGTAGTCCATTGAGTGATCATAGGAGTGAGTCTTAGAATTGCTTGAGCAGGGGTCATTTGAACTGGAGAAGCATCAGAGGCAGAGGCAGGCAAAGAAGGAGGTACAATCACTGGCCTAGCATCAACATGCAGAAAAGGCAGCAACAGATTTCTGAAGTCCATAATTATTCCTCATCCTCTCTCCATAGCAGATATGAAGTTATCCTTGTTCTCCATAAATTTGTCAAACGCTGGAGTCAATTCTCTTAGCTTTCTAACTTATTCTCTGAAGTCTTGATTGACAGGAGGCAGCTTCATATTTTCTATCAGAAGCTTGAAATGGTTGGTCATTTGGGTCATTGTTTAAATCTTTTGGAAATAGGAATCCACTTTATCTTTCACTTATTTTTGAGAGGCAGAAGCTTCTCTCATATAGTCTTGGACTATCTTCATTATCTCTCTAGCTGAATCTCTGGTAGAAAGCACTACTCTGCTCAGATCAGATGAGTCCACAGAGCCACTGGTTGAAGTTGAACCAAGCTCCTCCTTTATCACAGCTCGAAAATGATTCAAATCCACTAAAGGTTTAGATGCAAGAGAACTAACATAGAAATATATAGTCTCTTTGAAGCTTTTGGTCAACCCACTGATAAGATTTTGAACTTGGGAATCCTGGGTTTTAATATGGTCTTTCATGGAGGTTTTAAAGCTTTCGAATACTGAAACCATCTGGATTACCACACTCTTGACATAGGCTAAGTCCTTATCTGCTTGGGATTTTGAGCTCATGTAAGAGTCTAAAGAAACAACAGATTCCTTTAGAGCTTCAAGATCTTCTTCAAGTCTAGAAACTTGAGCCTGGCAATCTTTAACTTCTTCCACTGTTTCTGCCATGAAGGTTGAAAAATTACAACCTAGAGAGAGTTCAAATGATATTTCCAACATCCTCATCTCTTCAGCAAAACAAAGCTTCATCTCAGCAACTGAGGCACTAAAAGATTCTTTCAGCTCATCCTTGAAGGATTCCATATCAGCCCTTGTGATCATATCAGCAGGTGAAACTGCAGTGGGTAATCTTTCAAATGCTAAACTGACCACTGAGTTAGTCATAACTGATTGAATTGAAGATACCAGAGAAAATTTCATCTTTTTTACCTCTTCCTCAAATATTTCCTTAAGATTTTTCTTCAAAGTATCTAGGTCACACATTCTGACCACATATTCAGGAAACAACTCAGATTCAATATTATAAATAATCTTTGGTCTATTGTGAGATGCCTCATTATCTAAATCCAGATAGTCTAAACCACAGAATACAAAACTTGGATCTTTTGTCCAATCTTCAATTCCAGCAGCCACTGTAACACTTCCAACATTGGTTTGATGCTCCCCCTCAATGGTTGCATCCTCAAGTAAAACAACAGCATTTTCAGAAGCATTCTCAATAGGTCTTTCATCCTAAGGAGAATATTCTACTATCATTTCCATCTCTACAGCAGTAGGAGGTTCTTCCAAAATAGGAAAGGGTATGTCAATTTCATTTACATCCTCAGTAGGCACTAAAGTTTGTCCAATCACTGGACTAAGACTCAAATCAGTTGACAGATATGCTTCACTCTCATGAACATATTCTTCATTCTATACAGCAGCCTCTTCAACAGCCTCTCCAACAGCCTCTCCAACAGCCTCTAAAGCAGCTTCTTCCTTATCTGATTTCTATTGATCAATATTTTCAGGAGCTGGGCTAGGAGGTAAGTCAGGGTCTCCTCCTTCACCAGCAGATGACTCTTCCTCTTCTGTATCATCACTGTATTCTGGCTCCTCTTCATCAGGTCCCAGACCTGGATCCCTCACATCCTAAGGTCTTAAAGGATGATTCACAGGATTAAATTTTTCATACACCTTCTGGTCATCATTGACCCATTCTCCTATCCAAGGGTTCCAATTGATCCTCATGTATTTACAGACTATGGATGTAATACAAAAGTTATTCTTAACTACTACTATCTCATCTTGAGACTCAGAAACACCTTTTAACTTGATCATCACAGAAATTAACTTATCAAAGAATATGGAATTTGTCTTTGATTTAGGCCTTTTCATATCTTCCATTTGGATCATCAGCAATCTGCAAAAATTCACCTTTACACAATGTCTTAAGTGGTGCAGGAGATAGATATCCTGATATCTCAAATTGGAAAAGTCTCCTCTCCTCGGTATCAAGACATGTTGAACAAATTTGAACAGCAATCTGTTCTCTCCATCCATTTCTGCAGCAACAACTTGTCTTTGACTTCCATCACCAGTCAGCTCTTCCAAAGCAGTCTCATAATCAAAAATATCACTGGTAGGTGGAATGGCTCTCGAGACATATCCAGATACACCTACATGTGGAACTTTTAATCACTCATCCCATTCAACAGATAAAAACGACATCTCCTTCCCATTCACAAAAGAGGTTACTCGATTTTCATTCTTAGATTTCTCAAAGGTTACAAACTCGTAAAATTGTTTCACTAACTTTGGAAAATAAGGACCATTTTTTTTTATAAAAACACTCTACCCATTTTTGATCTTCAAGCACTTCGAGCACTAAGGAATTTCTAGGCAGTAGCCATTCTACACACAGCTCCTTTTCAATCACAATAACATGATTTTGCAGATGAGGATTCACTGGTCGTCTCCCCGACCTAGTTCTAGCAACACTTCCACTTGATTCTTGCTCGGTCCTCTGCTTCTTTGCTTTAGGATCATCGGCAACATCTCTAACAGAAGGTAGTTTAGTTTTTTCCATCTCGAATTCTAGGGATTTAGGGTTCTCTAAGGATTCGGGAGCTAAGGTTTAAGGGTATAGGTTTGAGGCTTGGTGGATTTAGAAGTAGCTCGGACTTTAGTTTTATCATTTAGGAATCATAAAATAAATAAATAAAATGAAATAAATTAAAAATGATTCAGATTCTGGCGGTAGACAGAAGTTTAAAACAACTCACTTATCGGTAGGGTCTATCAGTGAGAATTCCTATCAGTGAGGTTACATCAGTGAGGATTCACATTGGTGAGAGTTTCACATCGGTGAGAATTTCACATCGGTGAGGATTTTACATCAGTGAGAATTTCACATCGGTGAGGATTTCACATCGGTGAGGATTTTACATCGGTGAGAATAGCTACCAGTTGAGGTTAAACATTCCTAACTCGTGTCTAATGTAACTTAACCTATATGAAATCAAAGGTTTAGTGAATATGTCGGCTAATTGATGTTCAATACCTATAAACTCAAGAGTGATATCTCCCTTTTGATAATGATATCTCAAGAAATGGTGCCTTACATCAATGTGTTTGGTCCTAGAGTGAGACACAAGGTTCTTCGAGATATTTATTGCACTAGTGTTGTCACAGTTGATAGAAACGTGATTAAAGTCATATCCATAGTCCAAAAGAGTTTGTTTCATCCACAGAATTTATGCACAGCAACTACTAGAAGCTATATACTCTTCCTTGGAAGTAGATAATGCAACAGAATTCTACTTCTTACTACACCAATATACTAAGGATTTTCCCAATAAATGACATGTTCTTGATGTGCTTTTTCTATCCAACTTGCAAACAGAAAAGTCAGCATCTGAATAACTCATCAACTCAAAGTACTATCCTTTTGGGTAAAACAAACCTAAGTTTACAGTATGTTTAAGATACTTAAAAATTCGTTTAACAGCAAGTAAATGAGATTCTTTTGGGTTAGCTTGAAATCTTGCACACATACACACACTAAACATAATGTCTGATCGACTAGCAGTAAGGTAAAGTAAGCTTCCAATCATACCTCTATAATTGGTTTGATCCACTGGTTTCCCAGTTTCATCCACATCCAATTTACAGACTGTACTCATAGTAGTATCACTTTCCTTAATATTGTCCAAACCAAAACGTTTTAAAATATCCTTTGTATATTTACTTTGATTCAAAATAATACCATTTTCATTTAGAAAAACTTAAAATCCAAGAAAATATTTAAGTTCTCCCATTAAACTCATTTCAAATTCATTTTGAATACTTTTTGAAAAATCAGTACATAAAGAATGTTTAGAAGATCCAAAAATAATATCATCAACATAGATTTGTACTATAAAAACATCTTTAGAAATTCTTTTGATAAAAAGATTTGGATCAGCAATACCTTTAGTAAAACATTTTGAAATAAGAAAATTACTAAGTCTATCATACCAAGATCTTGGAGCTTGTTTTAAACCATATAAAGCTTTATAAAGTTTAAAAACTTGATTTGGAAAATGAGGATTAGTAAATCCAGGTGGTTGTTCAACAAAAACATCTTCAAAAATAAAACCATTTAGAAAAGAACTTTTGACATCCATTTGATATAACTTGAAATTTAGATGAGCAACATAGGCAAGTAAGATCCTAATAGCTTCTAATATGGATACAGGTGCAAAGGTTTCCTCATAGTCTGTACCTTCTTCTTGATTGTATCCTTGTGCAACTAATATAGCTTTGTTTCTAACTATGTTTCCAGACTCATCAACTTTGTTTCTAAAAATCCATTTTGTGCCTATGGTCAACGTGTCCTTAGGTCTGTCAACTAATTCCCAGACTTTATTTCATTCAAATTGATTTAACTCTTCTTGCATAGCCATTACCCAAAATTCATCATTGATAGCATCATTGACATTTTTAGGTTTTAGCTATGAATGAAAAGCTTGATGTTCAACCTAGTTTCTTAGATAATCTCTAGTATGTGTCCCTCTATCAAGATTACCAACAACAGCATCCGAAGGATGATTCTTTAGCATCCTTGTTGATCTAGTAAAGGTAGGACTAGAAATTTCTGGTTCATCTATAGGTTCGGGTTCCATAGCAGTAGATTCTAGAATATGTCCAGAACTAGATGTTTTTACATAAGGTTATTTAGATTTATCATTAAGGTTCAGAACACTCAAATCTTCTTCAAGATTTTCAAGAGAGGTTTTAGGCTCATGTGGATCAGTTTCATCAAACTTGATGTGAACAGATTCTTCCACACATTTGGTTCTTTTATTAAAGACTCTATAGGCTTTGCTAGATAAATAATAACCAAGAAAAATTCCCTCATCACTTTTAGAAGCAAACTTGTCCAGATTATCCTTTGTATTAAGAATAAAAACTTTGCAGCCAAAGACTCTAAAGTAACTCACTTTAGGTTCTCTATTATTCCATAACTCATATGGGGTCTTCTTGAGAACTGGTCTAATTAATACTCTATTAATAATATAATAGTTTTTATTCACAACTTCAGCCCAAAAGTAAATAGGCAGGTCATATTCATTAAGCATGGTTCTAGCTATTTCTTGAAGGGTTCTATTTCTTCTTTCTACTACACCATTCTGCTGAGGTGTCCTAGGAGCAGAAAATTTGTGACTATAGCCATTGTGTGAGCAATAAGATTCAAACTCTTGATTTTTAAACTCATGGCCATGATCACTTCTTAGAGTTTTAATCTTAAGTCTACTAAGGTTTTCTACAGATTTGGAATATTTAATAAAGTAAGAACAAGCTTCACTTTTGTGAGCTAAGAAGTATACCCAAGTATATCTAGAAAATTCCTCTACTAGGACATAGACATAGTGCTTCCCATTTAAACTAGAAACTCTAGAAGGTCCAAACAATTCCATGTGAACCAACTCAAGAGGTTGAGAAGTTGAAACTTATTTCTTTGATTTAAAATAAACTTTATGTTGCTTTCCCTTTTGATAGGGATTACAAACTTTGTCATTTGGGAATTCAAGATTAGGTAGGTCTCTAACTAAATTCTTCCTAGTCAACTTTCTAAGAGAATATATGTTGCAGTGTCCTAATATTCTGTGCCAAATCCAAGACTCTATGAAAAGAATTTAGGCAAGTAACATTTTTCTTAACTAAAGAATTTAAATCAACAGCATAAACATTTTCATTTCTTAAAGCAGAAAATACTAAATAAAATTATAATTAAAAACATTACAGAAATCATTTTCAAATTTCACATTAAATCTATCATCACATAATTGAGAAATACTTAACAGATTATACTTAAGTCCATCAACAAATAAAACTTTAGAAATTAAAATTGAATCGGTGTTACCAATCTGGCCTAGGCCGATGATTTTTCATTTAGAATTATCACCAAAGGTGGCATGGCCTCCATCAACCTTGATTAAGATTTTTAAGCATGAATAATCTCCAGACATATGCCTTGAACAGCCACTTTCCAAGTACCATACCTTTTTGTAAGAACTCTTCAAATAGGTTTCCTAAAAAACAGATTTAGATAGAAAATTATTTTGGTACCCAGATCTTCTTGGGTCCAGAAAAGTTAGCAGTCAAAGCTTTAGGTACCCATATTTGTCTTATGGGTCTCATATAATTTACAGAATCAATAGATTTTGAAAGATAAACTATATTTGATCTATAACAATATGAATAACTAGTTGAAGCATATGAATTTCTAGAACTGGAATAAGCAGAATTTTGTCCAGACTTAGAGATAAATTGAGTTTTAGTGAGCTGTCTCTGTCTAGATTGGTATCCCAAACCAGTAGTGTATTTAGATGAAACTTTCTTACCTAAAATTTGAGTTAGAGTATCTTTTACCTTTGTGAATTTTTCTAAGTCCTTTCTAAGTTTCTCATTAGACATTTTCAGTTCAGTATTTTCCTTTAACAGTTTAGCATTCTTTTCTTTTTCTATATCAAAGGAAGATTTAGCATTGGCAGTAAGAGCATGTTGTTTCTTTAATGACTTGTATTTGTATTTAAGTTCATTACATGTTTCTTCTAGCATATTACAGTATTCAAACATTTCAGCCTTATAAATATTTTCATCATTATCTGAATCACTATTATTTACAGAATAATAATCATTTAGAGAAGGGGAAACATGTACCTCAGAGGTATTGGTCATGAAGCACATGTTGGCATGATTCTTTTCAGAATCAGAAACTTCATATTCACTTGTGTTGTCCTCCAAATCACTCCAGGTTTCTTTCATAGCTTTCTTGTAATTCTTGTCCTTATAATAATATTTCTTTTTGACTTTTAATTTTTGACAATCAGCCTTGATGTGTCCTTTCCTTTTACACTCATAGCAGACTACTTTATCATCCTTGTCAGCTTTCATCCAATCCTTTTTCCAGTGCACCTTATTGTCATACCTTCCTTTGTAGTTAGATTTCATGAAGAATTTATTCTTCCTATAAAACTTCTTGAATCTCCTGGCTATTTGAGGCATCTCAGTATCACTATCTGAATCAGAATCTTCACTTGTCGAACTTTCAGTTTGTATTTGCATTTTCTTCTTGTCTTTACTCTTAGAAGTAGTAGACTTAAAAGCTACGGATTTTCTATTGGGTTCATCATCTTCCTCCTTTTTTACCTTGAGTTCTTCCTCATATATCATAAGCTTACCAATAATCTCTTTTACAGGCAGTGCTCCAATGTCACATGACTCTCTGATTGAAACAGAGGTGCCTCTCCATCGGTTTGGCAAACATCTCAGTATCCTAATAATTTGTTCCTTTGGTGGAACAACCTTTCCAAGTGATCTCATTGTATTGACTATCTCATTGAACCTGAGATACATGTTAGAAATAGGTTCATCAGTTTTCATTTTAAAATTATCATATTTAATAGTATAAGTATTTAATATCATTTCTTTAACATTGGTTGTTCCTTCATGAGAAATACCTAAAGTATCCCAAATTTCAAAAGAAGTTTTGCAAGCAGAAATTCTATTAAACTCTTCATCTCTTAAATCACAATATAGAGCATTCATAGATTTACAGTTATTATTGTAAGCAGTCTTTGTAGGTTCATCCTAAGTTGTTCTTTCAGTTTCTGGAATTTTATATTGAGACTCTATAGCAGTCCAGATATCAAAACCCATACTTTCTAAATAAATTTTCATTTTCAGTTTCCACTGGGCATAGTTGGTGCAATTGAAGAAAGGTGGTCGGTTAGTAGCAGCACACTCTAATATATTGTCCATAGATAGATTTTAGAAAATAGTTTTAAAGAGATAAAATTTAGAACTAACATAAATTTAAGATCTTTAAAGATGTAACTAAAATCACAGTTGAAAACAGAGTATGTCAAATATCCTTTAACAAAAACACAACCTCTGATACCAAATTTTGGTCGGAGTGGATACTTAAGAGGGGGGTGAATTGAGTTCCAATAAAAATTTCTGTTAAAAAATATTTCTCTTAAAATCCCTCAATTTAAAAACAAAGTTAAACTGTAGTGAATTTATATAGATTATAAAAGTTAAATTAGTTTCTCAAAGAGTGATTAGATCTCAATTAATTTTATCTCAAGATTAAATTGACTTTTGAAACTGATTTACTGATTTACAATAGATATAAACATTTGTTAATTTAACTATCATAGTATCTTTAAAATAATTTTTTATTTCAAAGTAATAGCTGCGGAATATTAAATAAATATATAGTATACTTATAGACTTAAATTAAAATGCATAGCAGAGTTAACCAAGAGGTTCAGTCTCAAGCCGAGACTTAGTCCTCTCAACAATTTATATAAATTTATCCACACCGTGGATCGGGGGTAAACAACAGTACAATACTGTCCAGGTCCAAAGAACTCTACCACAGTTCTTCATGGGAAAAACAAACAACAGTACACAGGTTGTCCAGGTTTTACTCGACCTCTACCACTATCCATAGTGGGAAACAAAGGGTTATGAAGTTTGAGTGGGGATTTAAGAATCCTCCAGCTTAGCACAAGAGTCAGTATGTGTGTAAAATAAACAGGGTACACACACTTCGTGAAATTTAAATAAAAGAATCACTAAAATAAGTATGAATGAGTTTAGAAATGCTTTAGTGATTAGTAGTGCAGCTCTGGAATCATTTGGTTTATCAGAAAAGCTTCTGAGTCCTTCTGTGGTTTCTTGTTCAGAAAACAGAGTGTCGTTTTCTTCCTTGGTTCTTGGTCCAGCTTAGCAGCCTGGGTGCATGAAATATTTGTTGTAGTTCTTCACTCAAGATGCATCTTTTGTTCTCCTCTAGAATACGTTTCTTCATGTATGTCCAGGATTCTTGGAGTATATATGTATACTAGTGAAAAATGCTCCATATTTGAATGTTATTCATCTCTTGTCTCTTTCACCCTTCGTGTGTCTTCTTAGTGCCTCGATTCTCTCTCTTTCATAAAGTGTATTGTACGATCTTTTTCCTTCCCTTTATATCTTTCAGCTTTGGCAGAAAAGAATAATTACTTTTTGCATGGGTACTAGGTATGGTTCCCTGACATGGAAACAGATATCATTAAATAACATTAACTGTATTAAAAACATAAAATGTAACCGTTAACTTAATAAATAAATAGTATGAAGAGTATAGGGTTTGACTGGTTGGTCAATAATTAGTAGCTCGTGTTGGTAAAAGTGTATGGTGGACTTTGTGTTGTAGGACCTTCTATCGGTAGCTCTTGCTCTTGCATCGGTAGATCTATATACCAGTTTCTCTCCATCGGTAGATCTTGCTCCATCGATAGCTCTTGAGCTATCGGTAGCTCGATGTATCGGTGACTGTACTTGTATCGGTAGACTTACTCTATCGGTAACTATATATGAACTGACTTTATCGGTAGACTTCTATCTTTCGATAGCTCTGGTATGTTTGTTTTTCAGTAACTCTGGTTATCAGTGGCTAACTATACTAGTATCAGCAAGCTTACTCTATCGGTAAATACTGTTAGACATGCACGTCGGTAGCTCTATACATTCGGTGACCTTTGTGTATCAGTGACTTTTGTGTATCGGTGACTCTGTCTATCGGTAGACTAAGTCTATCGGTATACGGAGTACCAGTAGCTCTTTATCAGTTGATATACGCAGATCAGTGACTTAACACTTGTCAGTTTTATGAAAAACATATCAGAATGGGTTAGAGGAACTTCAGAACTCATATAAACATAGATAAACAATGATTAACATATTTCAGAGACTATTTTAATATTATTATCATCTTTATCATAAAATCTCATAGGTTTGAATGAATTAATATATAAATAAGCATTAATTGGGATTATCAAAGTATATGAAAGCATGATTGGGATTATCAAAATAGGTGAGGTCAACAACACCGTTTACCAGATAAGAGCATTCGTAAAACCCCCTTCAAAACATTTCTGACACACTTTCAAACAAAACCAAATTTTATGAAAAACTCCAACCGAGCTACAACTCCTTGTCAGAAAACAAACCAAATTTTAAATAAATCTAACTTCACACTTCACTTGGATTAAAACATTTGAAAAATTTTCCAATTACCCCATAATCCATTTTTTTCATAAGCAACACATTTTTTTAAAGCCAAACCACTTTTTAAATCCATAAAAAGACCTCAAAACAAAATTTCCCATGCTTCCAACACTTTAACAAAAACAAAAAAAAAATATTTTATGCCGCTTTTAACACATAAAGGCCAACCGGGCACCATTACAAAAACCAGACATGCAATGCTTAGCAAACAATTTCAGTTGAAACTCACAAAGTTACAAAACACCAATTTTCATGTCAGGGTCCTATTTAAAATGATAAACCATGTTATGAAACTCATAAATTAGGTTCGTACCAAACAAAACATTTAATTAAAGAAAACAGTGTGCGCAACTATAACCGGATGATACCGTTTTTATAAAACAAGGCCAGAACTACCCATTTTCAAACAAACTGAATTAACCAAATGTAGCAAAATGAAAATTAACACCTAGATAAAGGGAGAGAAAGAATAAATAGATGGAACTCAAATTATGAGTTCAATATCCATAAGACCCAACATTTAGTGTGCGCTATTTCACAAAACAAAGTCAAAAATCAACAAAAAAGCTTAAAACAACACTTGCGCACTAGGTGCCGCCTTTGGGGAATTTTCCGGCCAGGACAAGGCGGCACCGGGTGTGCCGCCTTTGCCCAAAAAAATAACCGCAAAGGCGGCACACTAGGTGCCGCCTTTGCCTAAATATTTTTTTTTTAAATTTCTATTTTTATTTTTATTTTTTTTGTTTTGTTTATATATATATATATATATATATATATATATAACAAAACTTTTCTGCAGAATTTTTCTACTATTTAATATCCAGCGGTTCTGCCATTACAGCAGTCTGGATTCTAACTGATACCCTCACCCAGGACTCCCTTTTATAAGGGGGTTTGCCCTGAAAACAATACTGCATTTCCGATGTGGGATTCTGGTTCTCCTTTTCCTGCACAGTACATTCTGCGTTTCCGATGTGTGATTCTGTTTCAAGTACGCGACTTTGAAATACTATAAAAGTTAAATTATAAGACCAATAAAAATGAAACTTTAAACACTGATTAAAAATATAAGAAATAGTTGAAAACAAAAATAATTTCATAAAAAATGTTGATACAGATTAATTTATAAGCTTTCAAAACCACCTACTTGAAACTTAAACATATTTGAAGTACGTGACTTTGAAAGCTTATAAAAGATAAATTATAAGACCAATACAAATGAAACTTTAAAATTGATTAAACATATAAGAAATAGTTGAAAACAAAAATAATTTCATAAAAAATGAATACCAAAAACAATTTATAAGCTTTCAAAACCATCAACATGAAACTTAAAAATGTTTCAAATTCCCGACTTTGAAAGACTATAAAACATAAACTATAAGACCAATAGAAATGAAACATTAAACATTGATTAAACATATAAGAAATAGTTTAAAACAACAAAAAATTCCTAAAAAATTTTCATAAAAATTAATTTATAATCTTTCAAAACAGTCTACTTGAATTGGGAATCCGATCCATCAGTTTGAGGGATACCGGGGCTAGGTAGATAGATAATCTGATCATTGTATCTATGGATTTTTTGGATAGGAAGATAGATTCATTTCATTCATTATATCGAGGTATTTCCTTTTTAAGATAATATAGACTTTCTTATAATTATAAAATAAGGGACACCATTATTTTTTGGTTATAGAATACGATTCTCTTAAGGTTAAAAGACATTATTCTTTTAATGGCTTTAAAAGTAATTATTTTTTTGTATGAAATTGTATTTATTTTTTGTAAAAAGTTTTTATATTTCCACCACACATATAATTGAATGAAAAACATCATATTAGTATTTTTATTATGATTTTATCCATATTAATATGATTTTGATAATAAAAAAACTTTTGAATTAATAAAATCTATCATGATTATGATTCTTGTACTCTGATTACTCGGATTCATATAGACTCTGATCTTTTACATTCTGATTTAATCAAATTGTTTCTATTTATGATTATTTGATTGGACTGAGAACCATGTCCAATAAAAAATATAAGAGTTTTTTTATTTTTTAGTTTATTTCTTTTAAACTACATTTTTTAATACTAAAATATTCCCACTTTTAACTTATCTATTAGAATAATATTCTTATGATACTAATAAAAATTATAGGTATAATGATACAACATTGTGTGGTTTTCTCAAGAGAATATTCCAACTCATCTTTTAATATCCATTTATTGTATTTTCTAGCTTTACCATTATCATTACTATATGAATAAATTGAAAATTTCTCAACTTGATTAATGAAACTAAATTCATATTTTTAAGAACTACTAGTTGATGAATTATATTTTAAATAATTTCTTATCAAATTATTATGTCTATTACTAGAATGATACGTCTTCTTCATATCATTTTTCTATTTTAGAGGTTTCTCACTTTTTTATCAAATTATAAATTATCCATTTTCATTATAAAATTCATGGAAAAGATTCCAATGAAATTATAGATTCATCACCATAGTGGTTTATTTAGTTTTAAATTCATTTACCCTATATAATCCATCTTTAAATAGGTGAATAAATTTCATTAATGTATTCATCAAATTCATCATCATCAGAATCAATTGATTCCCCAATTTCCAATTATTTGAACTTATTTTTTCTTATAGCCTCAAAGGATATATAATCTATATCTTCTTTTTGAAACTCATTTCCTTTATCATTTCATAATCTATGAGAATAAAATATAACTCCTCTAATGAAATATATTCCCTATCTTCCATGTCTAAAACCATGGCATCAAATCCTATAGGTAAATTTATCAAAAGCATTTTCAAAATTTTTTAATCTTATATCTTCTAACCAAATCCATAGATATTACATACCATCTCATTGAACCTAATGAAATAGTCATCAATGATTTCATCATCGACCATTTTAATATTATCAAACATTATTCTTATTATTTTCATATTATCTCTCTTAACATTAATATTTCCTTCATAAGTACTTCCTAGTTTGTCTAAAATATCCTTGGTAGTTTCAACACCCATCACTTTAGTGTATAACATTTTTGATAAATCCATTAGGGTATAATTTTGATATTTTCCATCAACTTCAAGATTTATCAAATTAGATTTAGTACAATAATAATACTTAATAATAGGTGGTAATCTAATGGTTGATACATCTTTCATTTATAAGAAAAGCGATTGAAGGAAAAGAGTATAATATTTATCTATGTATGGTAGTTATTTCCCTAAAATTAGGTATTCCATGGTTTCTCACTGAATTACGATCCTTCATTTCTCATAATGTTTTCTTATCATGAGAGGGGAGATTTCTATTATACCATTTGATTTAACCAAGGATCAGTTGGGTTCTAATGATGGGGGGGTGAATCCATAGTACATTGTTTTAAAAATTCACTATTCTGTAATCTAAAATCAGTGATGATTAAACTATCTATCCCTTATCTTAAATTCTAAAAATCCACCTGAATGAAAAAATAAAATCAATGAAAAACACAGGGATTCTATTAGGTTCATTACAAAGACCTACTCCTCACTACAACCATTTATTACACCTTGATAAAGGTTATTCACTTTTTTTAGTCGGTTACAATAAGGGAAAGTTGTATTCCCATAAAAAATAAGTCCAATAGTGTTTCATATCTAGAGTCCCACTAGAAATTATAAGCTCCCACCTTCACTAACAACTCTTAACTCCCATAGGTGGATATTTATACTATATCCATGGTGATTCTAAAATCTCATAAGTTTACTCGAGAGTCCCACTGGTGACCTCTTCTGCATCTGAGTCCCAAAAAAGACTTCAAAAATCCTAAGTCACACAATATATGAACTTTCTTCTAAATATATCTATCAAATTTTTATATTTCTGGACAACCTTCATATATATTCTTTCTCAAAAAACAAACCAAAGCACCTGATCTACCCATGTACAATATTAATGAAATTATGAAACTGTTTTTCAATGACCTTATCTTTATCACTATCCATTGAACATAAAATTGCTTGGACTAATCTCAAAAAACTCATAACATGGGTATATATCTTCTTAAACACTACCTAGATCGGTCTCAATATTTATGTATATAAAATTAATGGAATATCAATTCAATTTTATTTAAAAAAGACAAAAAATATTCCATGATAATTTTATGTAAGCATTATTTAATTTTCATGAAAATATTTTATAATTCATGCACACCTACAATGCCTCTTTCCTTCTCACTTTAGTGCTTCCTATTCATGGTACTCTCACATAACATCTTTGGAATATTTTCAAAACCTGGGCCCATATACTTCATATACATTGGGCCTTTTCACATTTCTTCATGTATCGTAACTCAATGATATTGATCAATGAATAATATCTCATGAAATTATATCAAACATATTATTATAATAGAATATTATGTATATAATAATAGTTTACATAACAATATATGCATTATTTTTTCATCACGAAGCTTTTATTATTGAAAAATAATCATAGTTTCTTTTATATGTGGCAACATAATGTTTTATTACCACAGGTGAAGGTTCACATAACTATAGTCTTCATCATGCAATCATGAAGTAAAATTCACAACAAGATGATATGGAATCTCTTCATGAAAATAGAGGGCCTCCTCAGCTCTATTTCACTCTAATAAACTCTCCCTCAAACTCTGATTAAGAACTCACCAAAAATTAAAGTGGGTAAGGTATTTATAGGGAATAATCTACTAACATAACTCCACCGACTTAACTAATATGTGCACCACCTTTCATCTATGTGCACCACCTTTTTTATTTACAATATAATGACAAATCATTCTCTTTTATCACCCACATATATTTACCTTAGATTAAAAATATCTCTTTCACAAATATAAAATTTCATGTATATAACAATATTATTTGATCATTCCTATCACCAACTCAAACTTAGTTCGATCAGAACAGGAAGGCAATGAAGGCACAATGAACTTTAACACATGAAACAAACCATATACTTATTTTAGAGGAATAAGAATATACTTCTTGATTGATTGAATTATGTTGATCATACAGAAATTTTATTCAAATTTTTACCCATAAATTTTAATGAGGATGAATATTACACAAAATTCAGGATCACATGTCAGATTTTGAACCATCTTGGCACTGCTTAATAAGTAAACACATTCTTTGGAATTGGAATATCTGTGTATTAGGGTCCTCTCTATAATACAATATAGCACTAAACCATGGCAACTTTCTTTTCAGTCACTCCACCATAAAAGATGGATCCACTATTCTCTCATGTGTCTCTATTTTCACAACCACCCTTTCTCATCTAGGAGCACATCTTACCACTTATTGTCTGGATAAGGTTTAATTACTTTCCCACCTAAGTAGTGGTAGACTCTTCCCTTAGCTAGCTAGTGGTAGGATAATTTTTTTGAGTAAAATCAAACAAATAGTTATCCATTTCATCTCCTAAATTATTATTTATGTAAAATATAAATTCATCTTACATGAACATATTTTAATCCCTCATGAAATAATAAAATATTATATTTCCTTCACTTCCTTTTCTATTATTGTAAACAACGTGTCACCATTTCCACAATTTTTTTAACATAATATCACATCAAAAGTCATCAAAATTATGCCTCACATATCAAAATAATATACTAACAAGTCATTCATCCTTATTAGAAAAAAAATTCATATCAATGGGGTCTTTATATATCATCTTCCTTATTGTTTTGAATTAATGACTTCCATTGTTCCACATATCCATTCATATGGTGAACCACCATGATGACTTTTTCCTTTTAACTAATTCCTAAATTGAAAATTATTTTCTATAGGGACATTATGCATTTTTCATCTACAAATGGATTAGAAATTTCACTGAATGATAGAGGTTATTACTGCATGAAGATATCCATTATAGTTACACAATGTTTTAGATCAATAGGTCTCTCTATATAGGTGGGTTTATTTTTCATAACAAGGGTTAAAATCCCTAATATAGTTATGAATAGGTTTTTCTGCAAAATATATTTGTTAAATTGTTTATGGGGAATATCCCTACATTGACTAAGAATGTTTATATGGTTCCCATTTCTCCACTTGGTATCCATATTTTTATAATGACATATATATTATTAGCTAATAAAATCTAAATGTAAAATATAATTATAATTATGAATTATAGAGTGTTTTCTAGAAATCTTGAGTGTTTTTCATTGAAATATTTATATCTATATTGGTTCCTCTAAATCAATTTCTAAATGTTACTAATAATGTTACTCAAATACCAACTATAACATCTTATAATCCATAAACCTATAGTCAATAGTTATATTACATTATTGGTATAAAGTAAAAGAGTCCCCAATGGAAAGAACAATTTAGTAGTCTGGGAAGACCATATATAGATATACAATACATATCAAAATAGAAGATACAAAATGAACATATTATGAGATCATGAAAATCCCTTCAATCATATCCCAGAAAATATCACATATTCCTCCTCAATGATTCCTGAGAAAGGAAAAAATTACATGTGTGATCAAAAGCTCATTACAGAGTGGCATATATGGGAACTTTACATAACATAAACATAGAATAAGTGATATGTAAAGTATAAATTAAAAAATGAAGTCATAATATGCTAAAATTGAGGGAATTATATGGTCATGATTATAAACGATAACATGGAATAAAATAATCAATTATCTCATACTGATGGAATGTATATTTCTATAAATGAAATTCTTGTTGTTAAGGCCTAACGCTAGGCCACATTAGTATTATTAGAAGAAGAATACACCAAATACCAACATATTTTTTCATATGATATCTACTGATGAATTGATGGGAAATATAGTTATATGCCAGACCCATCACCCGATTAAGACTAATCAATTCACTCTACGAGTCATAATGACCTTTGTAAAAGTTCCCTATGAAACCTATTGCTGAATTAATCATGGGTATCCATATATTGATAAATTTATACATAAAATACTTCCCATTCCTTATAATAATGTAAATTTCTTCTCGAAAAACCCTTATTGAACTTGGAAGACATGTGTTACCATCCATGTAATTGGAATTACCCTAATCATAAAAATATAGTGGTGAGGGTACCTTCAATGTGTTGTATATCCATGGAAGATAGTAATTGAGTACAATAGTTTTCATTGGTATGAGACCAAGGAAAAAATGACAACCCATATATTTAATGCCCCCTATTTCATTATTTCTTACAAAAAATATACACTTAATATAATCACAAAATAAAATTATTCCATGTGTCCTTAGGTAATTAGTTACATAGAATAATAACCTAAAATAAGAATACAAAAAAATTATTTAAAACTCCATAAAATGCCCTTAAAATCCATTGATCTTATAATACTGCATAGGATAACCTGGGGATGTACATAAGAAAGGGGTGAATTATAAATCCTAGTAAAGAAATAATCAAAGAATAAAATTATGAAATTAATACATGTGAGTCGAGAGACATAACAAGGTGATATAAAATTGATGTGATTCATAAAAATAAACCTCAAATTATTATATAATATAATAATATCAAGGCAACATTGGAATGCAATAAAAAATAAAACATGGAATCACAATTCTAAGTCAAGGATAACCACTAAAAAAATATAACATATAGTGCTTAGGATAACCTCCCATGAACTTTAAGTGATTTCTCATGAGGTAAAAACATTACCCATTTTTATGAAGTGGAATATAATTTAAGGCCACCCATCACACTCATATCATGTACATGAATTTTTTTAAGTTTCAAGTAGATTGTTTTGAAAGATTATAAATTAATTTTTATGGAACTTTTTTAGGAAGTTTTTGTTGTTTTCAACTATTTCTTATTTTTTTAATCAATGTTTAATGTTTAATTTCTATTGGTCTTATAGTTTATGTTTTATAGTCTTTCAAAGTCGGGAATTTGAAACATTTTTAAGTTTCATGTTGATGGTTTTGAAAGCTTATAAATTTTTTGTGGTGAACATTTTTTATGAAATTATTTTTTTTTCACCTATTTCTTATATGTTTAATCAATTTTTAAAGTTTCATTTGTATTGGTCTTATAATCTATCTTTTATAAGCTTTCAAAGTCACGTACTTAAAATATGTTTAAGTTTCAAGTAGGTGGTTTTGAAAGCTTATAAATTAATCTGTAT
The DNA here is from genome assembly GCA_963277665.1 of Viscum album. Classification (NCBI taxonomy): domain Eukaryota; kingdom Viridiplantae; phylum Streptophyta; class Magnoliopsida; order Santalales; family Viscaceae; genus Viscum; species Viscum album. The sequence continues at coordinate 175,120,496 of OY728147.1, read as the reverse complement.
CAACATTTTTTATGAAATTATTTTTGTTTTCAACTATTTCTTATATTTTTAATCAGTGTTTAAAGTTTCATTTGTATTGGTCTTATAGTTTAACTTTTATAGTCTTTCAAAGTCACGTACTTGAAACAGAATCACACATCGGAAACGCAGAATGTACTGTGCAGGAAAAGGAGAACCAGAATCCCACATCGGAAATGCAGTATTTTTTTCAGGGCAAACCCCCTTATAAAAGGGAGTCCTGGGTGAGGGTATCAGTCAGAATCCAGACTGTTGTAATGGCAGAACCGCTGGATATTAAATAGCAGAAAAATTCTGCTGAAAAGTTTATATATATATATATATATATATATATATAACAAAACAAAATAAAATAAAAAAATAAAAAAATAAAAAATTTAAAAAAAAATTATTTAGGCAAAGGCGGCACCTGGTGTGCCGCCTTTGCGGTTATTTTTTGTGCAAAGGCGGCACACCAGGTGCCGCCTTGCCCTGGGCGGAAAATTCCCCAAAGGCGGCACACCAAGTGTCGCCTTTGGGGGGTAAAAAATAATTTTTTTTAACCTAGATGTATTTTCAAAAAAAATTTAAAAAAAAATTCATATAAAAAAAACTCGAGGAAACTGGGCAGTCCTGTGGTGTTGTTTTCTCGAGCGCAGCAAAAGGGGGAGAGGCACTAGGGTGCTGGAAGAAGCAGGAGCGGGTGTGCAAGGGAGGACGAGGTGGCGCTATAGGGTCGTGCGGGGAGGGGAGAAGATGGGTGCGCCAAAACCCTAAATAAAAAATGTAAATAAAAAAATAAATTAAATAAAAAAACAACTAAAAGATTATATATATATATCTAAACTTCTAATAAATAAATAGTAATGAATCCAATAATAATAATAATAAAATCATGATGGTAAAAATAAAAATAATATAAGTATTTAGTTATTTTAATGATAATAAAGTCTTTAGAAACAATAAAAATATTAAATGATTACAATTGGTGTGCGTTTTAAATATAAAAACTTTTTATTTCAATTTTTCGAAGATAGCGAGATGCGTAGTTGTCAGGGCGAGGTCGTGCGGCTCCAAATTCATGCTCTTCCCATCTTCCCAATGACGTCGATGCCAAAGAGCTCACTTTTTAACATAACTCAAAGAAACAATTCATCTGGGACTCACCTGAACCCCAAAAAAACTATTTAAGGCAGAAAAATAATTAAAATAAAATAGTCTCATAGGTCGGGGTGTGACAATTCTCCCCACCATAACACTTTTCACCCTCAGAAATCCATGACACCATCCAGTCAATCGATAAACACCTAAGGAATCCACATTAACACGATCCAATCTCTTAACCCAAGGACATTCCACCAACCATCTGCAGGACTCAACCTCATTTCCCAAAACAGATCACTAGTATAGGGGAGGCCTGAATGGTCTCCCCACCATAAGAATTCAATTAGCATCAGGTAACGACTTAAGAGAAAACCCAAATAGATGGTGGTTTTCCCAACCATAATGAACAAACTTATACATGGCCAAATTCAAATTCAACTTAGACGTGCACCAAGCCTTACTCAAGCTAAAAAAACATAGCAAGAACACTTAAACCACTCTGTCTTATCTGAAAGAAATAGAAGCTGAACTGAAAACTTCATACAACCCCAAAAAACCCTCACCCCATTGGTAGGGAGGGATCCCCCCCCAGGATTGAATCAATGGAACTACGATGGACAACTACTCATGAGTCATCACCTCAGGATTACCACAAACCGAAGCCGCAACTATTTCCCATGGGTGGTCCATGTAAGATCACTAGTTGGAAACTCGAATCCAAAAAGGCATAATTACTGACATTGTGCAAGTGATAAGTCCATAGTTCTTTTTGTGAAAAGATGAGAATTACAACTACCAAGAACCCACAAAAGACACGCTAAAACTGCCTCACCGCAATGATATAAGCACAACCATAGCCAAGCTTCTTAAAATTCTCCGGGGTTCCTAACTACACGTTGGCTTCACTCCGAGGCCTTTTGGTTGGAGATCTGATGGATGAAGCGTCTCTTGCCTTACAGTCAGGTTCTGATAATCCCTATATGAAAAATACAACTTTTGATTTGACAAAAGAAAGGAAAATATTTTAAAATTAAAAACATATTGGTATTTAAGAATGAAGTTCATCAAAAGACCCATGACATCCCATACATGTCAAAACCCAAAACACCATTAGTACAACTATAATGATAAAATATCCCTTACACTGAAATGGAAACATAGACAATAAACTTTGAACAAAAACCCAACAGCGCATCACTTCTGAGAACATCCTCCGCAATGCTTTCTAGTAACGCCCTGAAAAAATCGTCACAAGTGACCTAGGCGTCCACATACATGGAAGGGTTTCAGAGCACTTGAGCGCGACAGCTTCTTGTGACCCAGCTTGACACACTTATAACACACGAGGGTCTCACGCTCCAAAGAGGTTGATGAAAGATCCCAAGGCCTTTTGATCCAATGACTTTCTCTATCCACTTTCAACTGCTAACTCATCTCTTTTTCCGAATATTCACCACTATTCATAGGGATCGAAGGAGGGAGTACTGCTCTGAGTACTCTTGCCATCACGGATTCGACATGAAAATATTGTCTCACCACATCAACAAAAGAAGTTAGGTTGGACTCTAACACCTTTGACTGTAGATCAGGGCAGAGACCCACCTCGAAGTGTCGACCCTTCATGGGGTCATCTATGGCATACCCTGAATCATAAGGGACTAGACCCACAAAGCACTGAAAATATTCCAACACGGATCTGTCACCCTGGTATAGACAACACATCTCCATCCCCTTTCTCACTCTTTATTCTTCAGAGAAATACTAACGAATGAACGAAGCCTTGAAGAACTCCCATGTAAGCTCTTGATGGGGCTTGTTCTGAGACACTCACTTCCACCACATCCACGGTGATCCTTCAAGCATAAAGGTTGAAAACTTGGCCTTCAACAAATCGGGAAACTCAATGAGGTTAAATTCCCTTTCAATCTTCTGCCTCCACTCCTCCGCTACGTAAGGGTCTACTTTACCATAAAAGAGAGTTGGATCTAGCTTCCAAAACTCAAGCATAAAATCCTTAGGTTGATCAACCATACTATGATCACCCATCGAAGCTTTAGGGGATAACCGCTGGACAAGAAAAGTCAAGAACCCAATCGAGACCAACTCAATGAGTGAATAAAAACCTCAAAATCAAACACTTCATATGTGACAAGCTCGAAACACAAGAAAACAAGTTATCATAACATAAAAACTTTTCTATTTGAAAACATCTTTAATTTAAAACAAGCTTGGAAAGTTAAACACTCACCACTGGTATTCCTTAGAGTTTCACTCACACGCATGTTTTTATGCCACCTCAGGCATCCATTCACTATACCATACATCCGTCCACATTTCCAACATACCATTATGCATGTGAGTACCCATAGGAACACCAAGGACAAAACAAAGAAACTTCATTTTCCAAAAAAATCATTCATCCCATTTCCTTTAAAACAATCCTCAAATTAAACATGTCATTTCAAACAAACATTTTTCAAAACCAACTTTCCTGATTCAAACCACTTTCAGAAATCAAAGGAAAGCCAAAACAACTCAAACAGGGAACTAGTGTCAGTGGGTGACTTGACCATATGGTTGGCGGCCATATGATAAACACATCACTAACACAGAGAGCCTTTTTGGACCATGGTTATAGATCCACATGGATTGCCAGACCATGTGGATTAGGAGGACCATTATCCCAAATCCCTTTGTAGTATCCCAATCGCAAAACATTTCCATAAAAAACCAAATAAACAAATTAAACTGGAATTCCCATGGAAACCCGAGGATTAGAACGAGCAAGAGTTCGCGACGCTCTTCCCGCACCTACCCCTCGAGTCCCGAAAATCCTACTCCATCTACCTTGACATCCCAAATAAAGAAGTGCGCTCTGAAAAGTGAGGTCCAATAAGATATGACCTCCTATGAAACCATTTTTTCACGAACCAGCCCGGGTCGACCCTGAATCGATCACCCGAGTCGGTCCGCGACATGGCCTGAGAGGCGTTCTCGATCCTCCAGGGCAGGAGACAAGCACCAGGGAATCAAAAATGGCTGTGAGAATGATTTCTCCCAATACAAATAAATAAAGCAGAAGAAATAATACAGAGCAACACAAAATAAATAAACCAGGTGAAGTGACTAAACAAGAATGAAAGAAAATATAACTAACCAAACTCGACGTCTGAACTAACTCCGTGTGACCCCATGGGTTACTCTCCGACTCAACATTCAAGAATTTCCCAAGCCGAGCTCACTCAATTAGTATCCTGCATAAACACTAAAAATAGAAAAGAACTATAGGCATGAGTATTAAAACTCAGTAGGCTAGCCCGATATCTATTCCCAATGCACTACCTTTAAAATTAAGAAACATCAATTCTAAGTTTGAACTACAATATATTAAAGTATTAATTTATATAATTTTTACTTGAAAACAAAGTACAAACCATTGCCCTTAGTCCAAAAAAATCAGAACAAAATAGTTTGGGACACCTTTTCTTTTGAAAACATTACCGTAGGAGTTAAGAAAACCAAAATGTAATTTTTCCTGAAAAACACCACACAAAGGTACCAAGGAAGATATATAAAGGGAAATGTAAATAGGTATGAAAATATCTCAGCAACAGTTCATTAGAAAAAAGTCACTAGACATAGGTGAACCCGAGAGATTGAGAATAATCTAGACGACACTAATACCTGCGACCCCATCTAAAATAGCATGCCACATACGATGAAATCTAATGCTCTAAAATGCTTAGCCATAATTTCTTAAGTAGACCTAGGGAAAATCCCATATCAATAAACCTAAATATATCCGCCTACTATGGGCCACTATTTATTACCATAACCTACCAGTTTAGTACTCGTCCCAGACAATTCTCTCAATATGTCAGGTTCGTATGTCACAAGTATAAAAGGAGGTGAGCCAACAGATGTCATCGAGAATCAAATCACAACCCATATCTTTAATAATAATATTTAACAGTAGTTCTCACCCTAAGTCTCCCCAAGGATGACTCTCATGACTTTAAATAAATAGATTACAATGGTCTCTAATCGAGGGACCTACATAATGGAACTCGGGGATCCCATACCAAGGACATCCCTACCATTCCATGTTGGAAAGGAATGAGGACCAACCAATGGGGCTTTTCCTAATAAGAACTTCCTATTATTTTCACAAAGTGGCCAAACAGGCCCTTAAACATTCCATAAAAACATTCTTTATCAAAGATGCAAACCAATTTCTAAAGAGGTGAAAGACCCACAGTTTACCAGATAAGAGCATTCGTAAAACCCCCTTAAAAACATTTCCGATGCAATTTCAAACAAAACCAACTTTTATGAAAAACCCCAACCGATCTATAACTCCTTTTCAAAAAACAAACCAAATTTTAAAGAAATCTAACTTCACATTTCACTTGGCTTAAAACATTTGAAGCTTTTTCCAATTACCCCACAATCTATTTTTTTCACAAGAAACACATTTTTTTAAAGCCAAACCACTTTGGAAATCCATAAAAATACCTAAAAACAAAAAATTTCACACTACCAAAACTTTAACAAAAACAAAAAAAAACATTTTATGTTGCTTTTAACACATAAATTCCAACCGGGAACCATTACAAAAACCAGACATCCAATGCTTAGAAAACAATTTCAGTTGACACTCACAAAGTTATAAAACATAAATTTTCATGTCAGGGTCTTATTTAAAATGATAAACCATGTTTGGAAACTCAAATATTAGGTGTGGACCAAACAAAACATTTAATTAAATAAAACAGTGTGCGCAACTATAATCGGACGATGCCGTTTTTATAAAACAAGGCCGGAACTACCCATTTTCAAACAAAGTAAATTAACCAAATGTAGCACAATGAAAATTAGCACCTAGAAAAAGGGCGAGCAAGAATAAATAGATGGAACTCAAATTATGAGGCCAGGCACTATAAGACCCTATATTTAGTGTGCACTATTTCACAAAACAAAGTCAAAAATCAACAAATAAGCTTAAAAAAACACTTGCGCAGTAAATAAATTTGAACCAGAGCTTGACATTAGCACCTAATAATCATATAAGGTATGAAAATCATAAAATTTATGATTCTTAAATAAAAAAGGATAGTTTCATGGGAATCCTACCTTTGATTCGCGGTGCGACGACAACGCAAACTCATAAACACCTCGCGTAGGTTCTAAAACATCTATTCTATCAAAAACAACTATCAATCGACAAAAACCCCTAACAAAACAAAGATAAAAACAAGAATAAAGTAGGAGGTATAATGTTATACCAATAGGTAGAAAACACCTCAGTGGAGGGAGATGTCGGGGAGGCGCTTACTGGTCGGGAGAGGGGTGTAGCGCTGCTACGCGCCAAACAGGGGGACTGAGGGCTGGTCGGGTGGAGGTCGGGCAAGAGTATAATGGATAGAAACAAGGAAGGATGAGGTCAAGCGGTTAGCTAGGATATTCTTTGGCTTTGGTTCATTTGAGCACATCAAAGGGGAAGGTAAGGGTCCTGGGTCCACCGAACATAGAGAAGGAAGGGGACAAGTATGGTAAGGGAGAGCCATATGGCTCGCACTGCAAGGGGAAAGGCGGTTGCGCTGTTGAGTAGGACGGGGCACGCCAGAGGTCGCACCCAAAAATAGAAGGGGGGATGCCGGGATGGTAGGAGGTCAGGGTGGTGAGGCGCTTTAGGGGGGAATCCGGAGTCGACGACATCCGGGAAGCTGGAGGAAGGCAGGGTTGTGGTGAGGTTGATGCGAATGGAAGGGGGCACTGCAGCAAAGGAGGATAAGTCTAGGGGAGGCTGATGGGCTATTCACACACCAAGAGGGAGGAAGAGTCGGCCAAAAGGTTGTGTCCTTCTCGTGCATTGAAAAGGGAGCTGAGGCGGAGGCCGGCGCTGGCTAAGGGAGGCAACCGGACAGTCTTGCAGTGCTATTCGCTCTAGCGCAGCAAAAGGGGGAGAGGCGCAAGGGTGCTGGAAGAAGTAGGAGTGGGTGTGCAAGGGAGGCCAAGGCAGTTCCACAAGGTCGCACGGGGAGGGGATAAGATGGGTGCGCCGAAAACCCTAAAGAAAAAGTGTAAATAAAAAAATAAAATAAATAAATAAAAACAACTAAAAGATTATATATATATCTAAACTTCTAATAACTAAATAGTAATGAATCCAATAATAATAATAATAAAATCATGATGGTACAAATAAAAATAATACAGGTATTTATTTATTTTAATGATAACAAAGTCAACAGAAACAATAAAAATATTAATTAACAACAATTGGTGTGGATTTTAAATATAAAAACTTTCTATTTCAATTTTTCAAAGATGGAGAGAAGAGAATTTTTCTGGGCGAGGTCATACGGCACCAATCTCATGCTCCGACCATGTGCCCGACGACGTCAACACCAAAGAGTGCACTTTTTAACATAACTCAAAGAAACAATTCATCTGGGACTCACCTGAACCCCAGAAAAAATTATTTAAGGCAGAAAAATAATTAAAATAAAATAGTCTCATAGGTCGGGGTGTGACACCAGTATAGGTGGGAAAGTTGTAGCAGATGTTAGATTTTGGGCCATGGTTAGATGAGAATCTCAGGGAGATCTTGGTTCATGTCATGCAGGGTATTTATAGTGGAGCTTAGGGAGTTGATCCATCTATAGTTTATCTGACTCGTGAGTTATAGTCTCATCACCCACCATTATTTGAGGGTTAGATTAGACTACAGGTGACATAGAACTGGATCGAGTCATTGTATACTATATTTGGCTAGTTTGAGATGTCCCCAGGTCAGAGGGTGAAGGTGGAGGATTATATGCTTAGAGGACCAAAAAATCACTGGTGAGATGTATAGGTGTAGGGTAGCGGACATGAGGGACTGTCTTGGAAGGATTTTGAGTCTGGGTTCTTTGAGAAATTCTTTCCAAAGATACTAATAGTGGTATAGATCCCATGAGTTCAGAACCTCTATTAAGGAGACACATATGTTACAGACTATGTGGATAATTTCACAGACCTATACCTATTTTCACCTACTATGGTAGGTGACAACATCGTTGGGGTGCAGAATTTCAAGGATAGATTAAGGCATACCATCATATTTTAAGTCAACATATTTAGACTAACATTTGTCTCTTAGGTAATGAATCAAGAACTGATAGCCGAGGGAAACTAGATGGACCGGTCTTATACAAGTCGAGTGATGGCATTAGGTGAGTCGAGCGGCAATGCTTTATGAGGCAAGAAGCAAGGCTGTGAGGAGTCTCAACATGGCAGTCAGACTAGAGATTCAGGTAGACCACTGAGGAGTGGATCCCCAATAGTATGCTTATAGTGTAGGAAACTAGGGAATGTTCGGACCTAGTGTGATCGGGTTCCAAAGTAGTGTCGAGTGTGCGGACGGATGGAAAATTTAGAGAGGTTATATAGTAATCCTTCTTAGATAGCTGGGAGTTAGGGACCAAGTAAAACATAGGAATCTAAGGTCATATCGAGAATGGTACCAGGAGATATCATCCAGGATTCTATTGCATGCATAGGTTGTGGAAGAGATAGAGAGTATGACAACCCTAATATTTTATTACACAATTAAACATAATTTATTACATAAAATTCACTTGATACAACATAGAAGATCTAGAGGTATAGTGTCTTTGGGGCTTAGGATCATTACATAACAACTTAAAACATGAAATACAACATCTTTATTGAAAACTTCCTTTACATGACCACTATATTCCCCCGTACTTAGCATTGCATGGGATAACTTGAATACATGTATAAGAAAAGGGTGAGCTATAAATCCAAGTAAGGGAATAACCACAAAATAACATGAGGAATACAATACATGTTAAATAATAGGAATATCAATAGAGCACAAGAGAATCATAAACATAAAGTCATGATAAAGCATGATAATCATAACATGGAAATGTGGCAACAACACTTAACATGGAATTAGCATGAGCCAAGGCTCATTGAACATGAAGCATGAGTAAACCCTCATTGCACATGGAGCATGAGTAAACCATCGTTTCACTTGAATTAGAATGAGTAAACACCCATTTCACATGACATATCATGATACTATACTTTACCCAATTCATTGGAGCACTATAAGGGTGCACCCTTCTTAAACATTTCATTTCATGCATAAGTCTGTCACATGGATCATAAAACGTTGAATCATTCAACATAATCCTTTATTCCACAATAAACGAATGTCGAATACATACATGAAACTCTTTAAACAATAAGTAAATCTACATAAAAGTGAATACCCTTGATAGAGAAATGGGCATGGTATTCACTACACAATGACTTTGGCTTAGAAAAGCACGGTGCAATTTCGGCAGCATAACGGCATGGAATAAGAACTCATAAAAATGATTGATGAGAGAGAAAGGGCTGTCCCATAATATTTACATGACATGGATATTAAGGGGTTCATATAGATACATGTCCCAACAAATGTAATGGAATTTAGATTCATGATACAAAATAATTGCTTGAATGTAAATGAGGAGAGAGAAATTCCTTTCAGAATTTCGGCATAGTAATGAGTGTACGTGGGAGGCATTTAATGAGAGAGAAAGGGGTATCCCATCATTAAAACATAAATAGGGTAGTATGGGGGAGGTTCAAAACCATACCCCAACATTTATAATTGAAAGTAAAAGGGCATAAAAATTTAAAGAATATTGGACAAAAATGAGAAAGGAAGAAAAACCCTTACCTAGAAGTGTGCTTCCAAAGTCTTGAGAGAGGCTTGAGAGAGGCTTCTTGGGAGATTAGGGAACCTTGGGATGATTCTAGAGAGATAAGGGCATAGGTTGGACGAACTTCAAAGGCTTTTAGTGAGGAGGAAGTGGGATCTTGGGTGGGTTTATATAAGAAAGGTGAGGAAATTATTTATTATTTAGGTTTGAGACACCTCACATTAAACTAATTCAAACCACAAACCAACCCATGGTTATTGCCCATGGTTTTTAGAAAAGGGAAGTGGAATAAAATGTTTTATAAGGCCAAAGTCCTAACTTCTTAAAATAATGGGTTTGCTTATGTGGAGGTGAGTCACACTCCCAAGGAAAACAATTTAAGAAGACAAAAAGTTTAATAAGTCTTAAAGGGTCCACTAAAGCATTGTAAAGTAAATAAAACAAACCAAAAATCACATTATTTTAATGTTAAAACATATATTGGCCGATAATAAGGTTTATAGTATTTTATTACATCACTATTGGGTCATTATGATGTCATAAAACACATTATTTATTTAAACGGTATTAAATTTTTACCCAAAAATTTGACTGTCTCAGAAAATTATGAAAAATTCACCGTTGGATAATTTCAACATCCTGATTCCAGAAATAATATTCATTTTATCTAAATAATTTTATAAATATGTTACTTTTCACTTTTAAAATAAAAAGCAACATTTATCAAAAATTCATGGGTTTTGATAAAAATGGCTTTCAAACCTTAATAAAAATTACAATTGCATTCATAAAATTATACGATCATTTATATTTAATAAAAATTAATTTAATAATAATAATAATATTTTATTAAAATATTATTTAATTCAAAAATCCATTAATTCATCAAAATAGATTTCTTAGTTGAACTTTAACTAAAAATACTATTTGAGCTTTAAAACTATTTACAAGGTAACAATAATAAAATGAATGCACATTATTTATAAAAAAATAATGTACATTGTCATAGTTCTAGGTTCTTGTTAGATAACCCCTTATAAAACCCATATAAGACCAAAGGGTAAGGTGTGCAATGGTGACAGAATCTTGGGGTGGCTCGGATAACATTGCTAGGGTGGTAATCTGTATCAACTTCCACTTCTCTTGTAGGTGGTCCCGCTCGAGTTTAACATATTAAAACTCAACTTGTGCTTGGTCAAGAGTGAATCCCAATGATGCCACCTCCTTTCCAACCTCTGAAAAATGGGCTTCGTATGGGGAACGTCTACTGGATGAGGCCATCGCTTCCTTTGTCTAAGTAAATTGGATTTGTTAAAACCTTATATTTATACTAATCATGTAATCACTGTTCAATGGATATATTAGCAATGGTAACAATTCTTAACATAAAACCAAATAAGTTTACATTTTATATAAACATTTTATATATAGAGACATTTAATTAGATCAAGTGGGATTTCCATTAATGAAAGTTTGGGTTGTTACAATCTTCCCCCCTTAAAAAATTTCACCCTCGAAATTTCCTTTTTCCACACTAAAATAGATTTGGGTAACTCTGCTTCATCATTCCCTCTGATTCCCACGTAGCTTCTTCAAACTTTTGGTTTTTCCACAACACCTTGACGAGGGGCATTGTCTTATTTCATAGAACTTTTTCTCTACAGTCTAAGATCTTCACTGGTTTCTCCTCATAAAAAAAAGATCATCCTCTAACTATACCACCTCTGAAGAGAGTACATGTGAAGGGTCCAGTATGTACTTCCTTAAGAGGGATACATGAAAGACATCATGTACTTTGTCCATGGTAGGTGGAAGTTCTATTAGATAGGTCACATCCCCGACATGATCAAGAATCTCAAAGGGGTCGATGTACCTTGGACTTAACTTCCCTTTCTTTCCAAACCTCATGAACTTATTCCACAGAAATATGCATAGAAATACCCTTTCTCCAACTTTAAACTCAAGGTATCATCAATGGTTATCTACATAACTCTTTTTTTGACTATGGGAGGCCTTTATATGTTGCTGAATAGTTTTCACCTTCTCCACCATTTCTTTGACCATTTCTGGTCCAAGAAGCTTACACTCACTGACTTCATCCCAACACACCGGTGTTCTTCACCTTTTCCCATAAAGGGATTCATATGGTGCCATTTGGATGCATGAGTGGAAACTGTTATTATAAGAGAACTGAACTAGAGGAAGATATTTATCCCATACTCCTTTAAAGTCCATTGAGCATTCTCTCAACATGTCCTCAAGTGTTTGTATAGTCTGCTCGGATTGGCCATCAGTTTGAGGATGATAGGCCATACTGAAGTTTAGTTCAGTTTTCAGAGCATGTTGAAGGATCTTCCGAAACATAGTGGTGAATCTTGGATCTCGATCAGACACAATAGATAGTGGTACTCCATGAATCCTTACCACTTCCTTGATATATATCTGTTCCAGTTGATCCAATGAGAAATCCTCCTAAATAACAATGAACTGTGAAGCCTTTGTAAGACGATACACAACAACCCAGATTGCATTGTTTCCTTTGGATGTCTTCGGAAGTCTGGTGACAAAGTCCATAGTGATGTTTTCCCATTTCCATTCTGGTATGGGAAACGGTTGTATCATCCCCTTAGACTTCTGCCTCTTTTCCTTCACTTGCTGACACACCAGGCACTTTGATGTATATTTAGCAATCTCCTTCTTCATATTATCCCATAACTAATGCTCTTGGAGATCTCGATACATCTTTGTGTTTCCTGGCTGAATAGAGAAATTTGAAATATGTGAATCATCCAAAAGTTCCTTCTTCAGCTCCGGACTTGATGGAACACATAGCCTTTTCCCAAATCTCAAAATTCCTTCTTCATTAACATTAAACTCTGAGGATTTCCCTTTTCCGATAGCTTCCAATTTTTTCTGAATTCCCACATCATCCTTTTGATCATCCTTTAACCTTTCCAAAAGTGACGGTTGAGAAATAATTTGTGAAAGGATTGACGATTTTCCCTTATTTATGATTCTCATGTACATCTTCATAAAATCTAAGAAGATTGGATCCTTTTTAATTCTCATCAATGATAGAATCACTGGGTCCTTTCTACTTAGGGCATCTTCCACCTTGTTCTCTTTCCCAGGTTGGTAATGGATTGAGCAATCATAGTCTCTGATCAGCTCTAACCATCTTCGTTGGTGCATGTTCAACTCTTTCTATGTGAATATATACTTGAGGATTTTTTGGTTCGTATATATTTCAAACTTCTCCCCAAATAGATAATGCCGCCAAATTTTTAAAGCGGAGATCACTGCAGCCAACTCGAGGTCATGTGTTGGATAGTTCTATTCATGAACTTTCAATTGCCTTGAAGCATAGGCAATGAATTTTTTATTTTGCATAAACACACATCCCAGGACCTTCTTTGAAGCATCATTGAATACCACAAAAAGTTATCCACTTGTGGGTAAAGGGAGAACGGGCGCAGTGATAAGCCTCCTTTTCAACTCCTTGAATCTTTCTTTGCATTCATCACTCCAATAAAATTTTACTCCCTTCCAAGTTATCTTGGTAAGAGGGTTGGACTATCGTGAGAAATTTCTCACAAATCATCGATAATATCCATCCAACCCCAAGAAGATATGGATATCCGTTACCGATGTTGACCTTGGTCATCTCTCAATTGCATCGGTTTTGGAGGGATCTACGGATATCCCATTTCTTGTGATAATATAGCCCAAGAATGAGACCTCCTTTAACCAGAACTTACACTTGTTGTACTTTTCATAGAGCTTATCCTTCTGCAAGGTCTCTAGTATAGTTCTTAGATGCTCCTCATGATCCTTCTTGGTTTTGGAGTATATCATAATATCATCTATAAACACTACCACAAATTTGTCAAGGTAATCTATAAAGACTCTATTCATCAAGTCCATAAAGATTTCTGGAGCATTAGTGAGTCTGAAAGGCATTACTATAAATTCATAGTGCTTGTATCTTGTACAAAAAGCAGTCTTGGGGATATCTTCCTTCTTCACCCTTACTTGATAATATCCCGACCGCAAATCTGCCTTGGAAAATTATTGTGATCCAAACAGCTGATCAAACAAGTCATCAATTCGTGGGAGAGGATACTTGTTCTTTATCGTGATTTTGTTGAGCGCACGATAATCGATGCAAAGGCGCATTGACCCATCATTCTTCTTGACGAAGAGGACTGGTACACCCCATGGTGAAGCACTTGGGCGTATAAACCCTTTATCCAGATTCTCTTGTAGTTGTTTCTTCATTTCCTCAAGCTCCACAACATCCATTTTATATGGAGTCTTGGATATTGGTAATGCCTCAGGTATAAGATCAATTGAGAATTCAACATCTCTTCTAGGAGGAAGACCAGGTAATTCCTCGGGAAACACTTCATCAAATTCCCTTACAATAGGCATGTCTTCTAGGATGGTTGCCTCCTTAGACTCAATCATCTGAGCCAGATATGTGTGCTCATAGGGTAGTAATATCCACGCTTGAGATGATGGAGCTAAAGAAGATTCATCTTCTTCCTTGCACTTGTAAAGAATCGGGGGGTCGATTCTCCACATGGAGAGTGATTTCCCTCTCATGGAAATTTATATTGGCTCTATATAAGAAAAGTCAATCCATGTCAATAATTGCATAAAATTCCACCATATGGAGTATGACAAGGTACACCGGGAAGTTCAATCCACAGATTATGATAGGGGATGAGTTATATTCCTGGGATGCAATGATTTCCCCATTTTCCGTACTCACTGACATTTGCACTTCTATAATTTGTGGTGGTGATGGGATTGTTCTACTAAACTTTCGAGATATAAAAGAACACGTAGAACCTGAATCAAAAAGTGCATTCACTATTCTTAAATGAATAACTAGCATACCTGTCACCACTTCGTTTTTGGGGTTCACTTCGGTAGTAGTGATGTAAAAAGATCACCCTTTCTGCCTTGGAGATTGTTGGTTGCCTCTGAAAACCCTTGTCTTAGGGCACTGATTTGAAAGATTCCATGGTTCTTTGCAGTTGTAGCAATGAACCACGCGTTGAGGTTCTAATGGAGTGTTCCTCTCCTCTGTCGCAATCGTGGGTCTTTCTTGCCAACAGTTAATAGTTAGGTGCCCTTCTCTTCCACACCTAAAGAATTTCCTCGTCCCCTTCAGGAATTTTCTAGGGTGCTTATTTCCACACCTTTGGCAAGTGGGGTGCTGGATCTTCTTAGCACCATTGGATTTATCCATTGGACCGCCAACAATGAAGTCCACCATATGCTTCTTATCCCCATGATACCCCTAAGATTCTCTAATCTCCATTTACACCTTGAGGGAACATCATACAATTTCCTTATAGTTGTCGAAGTCATGGATCGCTAGCGCTTTCTGCAGGCTAGGTTTCAGCCCACCAAAGAAGCGGTCGACCTTGCATTCGGGGGTAACGAGAAAGCTGAAAGCGTATCGTGTAAGCCTTGTGAATTTTGCCTCATACTCTCCAATAAATTCTTTGTCTTTTTTCTTGAGGGCAAGGAATTCCCTTTCCATCTTAAGCTGGAGGGTGAGTGGAAAATATTTATCGAAAAACATCTTTCATAAATCCTTCCTTTCCAACGCCTCGATCTCCTCCTCAGGCTTCGTATTTTTTATCAACGTCCAGTATTGTTCAGCTTCACCCTTCATATGATAAGAAGCTAGGAGAACCTTCTCTTGTTCATAACATTGAAGGATGGAGAAGATATTTTCAATGGAGTTGATCCATTGTTCAGTGATTGAGGGATCGGATGATTTATTAAAAGCAGGAGGACTTTGTCTCATGAAGATCTCGATAGTGACTTGTTCTTTCTTATGGGGGGTTGAACATTCCTCTTGACCCATGTTTCTATTCAAAGCTTGAGTTAGATGAGAGATAATCGTGACAAAGTTCACGATTCCCACTCCCATTGGATTGGACATCTCATTAGTACAATCATCACATTGATCTTCACATCGGTTTTTAGCCCGAGTACTCCTATTACCGTCCATTGGCTGGAATAAAAGGAAAGTTAGGGGTAACACATAAAGGGTAATACAAGGACAAAACTGATGACTTATAAATAACTTTTATTTCCTTAATATATGAATCTATTGGATTCAGTCTATGTTATCCATGATCTACTTTCTAACATATATTATTAGGGAATTTTTTTGTCCCTTAATAATGGTTCATACTAATCTTGTGAATTTACCAAATCATATCCCCTGGGATTTTCGTAACCAAGATTACAGCAAGGCCCATTGTCATGCACCAGTTCCCGTTCGAGTCTAGCTCAAAGCGTTGTTTTTGGTTTTTACCCCTAGGATACATCTGTGCCAGAACCGCCTCTACCTGCTCGTATCCAAATAGGGATATATTTGCTTGATAAACCACTTACTAAATACTCACCAAAACATAGGGATGTTTTTATTATACTTAGTCTTGTCTCTAAGGATTTACTTGGGTTTTCTAATCATAATCCCAAAAATAACTAAACCTATCCTCTGATACCAACTATGACAACTCTGATCTTTTATTACACAATTAAACATAATTTATTACATAAACTTCACCTGATAAAATATATAATATCAAGAGTTATAGTGTATTTGGGGATTAGGATAATTACATAACAACTTAAAACATGAAATACAACATCTTTATTGAAAACTTCCTTTACATGACCTCTACATTCCCTCATACTTAGCATTGTATGGGATAACCTGAGGACATGAATAAGAAAAGGGTGATCTATAAAGCCCAGTAAGGGAATAATCAAGTAATAACATGAGGAATACAATACATGTTAGACAATAGGAATATAAATATAGCACAAGAGAAGCATAAACATAAAGGCATGATAAAGCGTGATAATCATAACATGGAAATGTGGCAACAACACTTAACATGGAATTCGCATGAGCCAAGGCTCATTACACATGGATCATGAGTAAACTCTCATTGAAAATGGAGCACGAGTATACCCTAGTTGCACTTGAATTATCATGAGTAAACACCCATTGAACATGATGTATCATGATATCATACTTTACCCAATTCATTGGAGCACTATAAGGGTGCGCCCTTCTTAAATATTTCATTTCATGCATAAGTGTGCCACATGGATCATAAAACATTGAATCATTCAACATAATCTTTTATTCCATGATAAAAGAATGTGTAATAGATACATGAAACTCTTTAAAAAATAAGTAAATATACATAAAGGTGAATACCCTTGAGAGAAAAATGGGCATGGTATTCACTACACAATGACTTTGGCTTGGAAAAGCGTGGTGCAATTTCGGTAGCATAACAGCGTGACATAAGAACTCATAAAAATGGTTGATGAGAGAGAAAGAATTGTATCATAGTATTTACATGACATGGACAGTAAGGGGGTCATATAGATACATGTCCAAACAAATGTAATGGAATTTATATTCATGATACAAAATAATTGCTTGAATGTAAATGAGGAGAGAGAAATTTCTTTTGAAATTTGGGCATAGTAACAGGTGTACATGGGAGGAATTTAATGAGATATAAATGGTTATCCCATCATTCAAACATAAATAGGGAAGTATGGGAGTGATGCTAAACCATAACCCAAAATTTATAATTGAAATTAAAAGAGAATAACAATTTAAAGAATATTGGACAAAAATGAGAAAGGAAGGAAAACCCTTACTTGGAAGTGTGCTTCCAAAGGCTTGAGAGAGGCTTGAGAGAAGATTCTTAGGATATTGGGGAACCTTGGGAGGATTTTAGAGAGAGGATTTCAGAGTTTGGACAAAATCCAAAGGCTTTGAGTGAGGAGGAAGTGGGACCTTGGGTGGGTTTATATAGGAAAGGTGAGGGAATTCTTTATTATTTAGGTTTGGGACACCTCACATTAAACTAATCCAAACCACAAAACATCCCATGGTTTTTTACCATGGTTTTTGGAAAAGGGAATTGGAAAAAAAATATTTTATAAGGCCAAATTCTGAATGTCTTAAAATAATGGGGTTGCTTATGTAGAGGTGAGTCACGCTCCCAAGAAAAACAATTTAAAAAGACAGAAAGCTTAATAAGTCTTGAAGGGTCAACTAAAGCATTGTAAATAAAATAAAACAAACCCAAAATCACATTATTTTAATTTTAAAACATATATTGGCCTAACATAAGGTTTATAGTATTTTATTACATCACTATTCGTTCATTATGATGTCATAAAACACATTATATATTTAAATTGTATTAAATTTTTACCCAAAAATTGACTGTCTCTGAAAATTATAAAAAATTCACTGTTGGATAATTTCAATGTCCTTATACTATAAATAATATTAATTTTATCTAAATAATTTTCTAAATATGTTAATTTTCTCTTTTAAAATAAAAACCGACATTTATTGAAAATTCATGGGTTTTGAAAAAAATGGCTTTCAAACCTTAAAAAAAATTACAATTACATTCATAAAATTATACGATCATTTATATTTAATAAAAATTAATTTAATAATAATAATAATAATATTTTATTAAAAAATTATTTAATTCAAAAATCCATTAATTCATCAAAATAGATTTCGTAGTTGAACTTTAACTAAAAATACTATTTAAACTTTAAAAACTATTTACAAGGTAATAATAATAAAATGAATGCACATTCTTTATTAAAAAATAATGTACATTGTCATAGTGATAGGGTATTGTTACATAACCCCTTATAACACCCGCATAAGATTGAAGGGTAAGGTGTGCAATGGTGAAAGACTCTTGGGGTGCCTCGGATCACATTGCTCGAGTGGTAATCTCTATCAACTTCCACTTCTCTCGTAGACGGTCCTGCTCGAGCTTAACACATTCAAGATCGGCTTGGGCTTGGTCAAGATAGAATCCCAATGACGCCACATCCTTTCCGAGCTCTGAAAAATGGGCTTCGTATGGGGCATGTCTACTGGATGAGGTCATTTCTTCCTTTGTCTAAGTAAATTGGATTTGTTAAAGCCTCATATTTATATGAATCATGTGATCATTGTTCAACGGCTATATTAGAAATGGTCAAAATTCTTAACATAAAACCAAATAAGTTGACATTTTATATAAAAATTTTACATATAGATATATTTAATTAGATCAAGTGGTATTTCCATTAATGAAAGTTTGGATCATTACAGAGAGACCCAGTAGTAGGTTCAGTGGCCGGTAGCTAGTACAGCTCCATAGGGAGTTTAGGCCTTGGGTAGTTAGGCTTCAGTCCAGATGCATGCTGCTAATATACTAGGTGCATATAAGATTAGGGAGATGAATACAGTTAGAGGTATGTCATGGGAATGATCGGGTTTCTTTTTGTTTTGTCATGGCCAATTTTTTATGCACGAGGTTCCTGTGTTTTTTTTTTTGGAAAAAACAGATGTTGGTTATTAGGTTTTCATGGGTAATGATGCAAGATATGTATATATATATATATATATTTATATGAGGTGTGTAGGAATATAGGAATTGATGAAATGCAGGTTATGTGTGACGTGTGTATGTATCTAGGCATTGATGAGATGCGGGTTATACATGAGGTGTGTAGGCATCAGGACTATAATTGACATGCATATTTATATATAATGTGGGGTAATTTTGAGTATATTTTTTCATGAAGTACCTATGGGAATCTGATGAGGTGTGGGTTTTGATAAAATGATCATCCCACCACTCTATTTTTTTAGAAGATTTAATGCCTGAAAAAGAAGCTATTTTATTCCCAAGGATGGGAAGTTGGTATTAAGTCATAAAAAGTGATAATGGTGAACAAACAGGTTATACAAAATAGAACAATTATCATATTATTTATTATGAATTAGATACTCATTTTGAGACCCAATTGAATACTATTTTTCGTAACCATGTTATAGAATATAACAATGATCTTCGTGATATTTATCACTTCTAGTACACAGAAAAAAAGGTTTTCTATCCATTCATTCATGTTTTTTCTAGATAACATTGGAATTAAAATCAATAAAAAAATCAATAAAAAAGATTTACTGGGTTCATTCAAAAAGTAAATAATAACTAAAAATACACCATCAATAGTATTCAACAATAAGTACTTCAAGTAAATTCCAATGAACCAAAGAAAGACGCTACCCTAGATAAAATAAGAGTCATGGGTACACCATTGTTGAACAAGAAGTTCAAGATATCATTTAACCCAATGAACTCAATTCATTAGTTGGAAAAAAATTTCACAAAAAAATAATATAAAGAAAGAATAAAAATAGAAATCAAAACCTGTTTTCTATCGATGATGTAGGATAAAAATCCCCGAAATATAACCAACAACATAATTTCGATGAATAGAAAATTAGGGAAGATCCCGTAATAGGGATTCATATTTAAAGTTGGTAGAATTCTTAAAAAAACAAAAAATTTACAAATAAAAATGATTGTAAATAAAAACATCAAGATATTGAGAACAAATTAACCCATTTAAAAAGATGGGGGAATGGTCTGTAACAGGGCGGTGAATTTAAGGTGGGTAGGAGCCCTTAATGATCAAAATTTATAAAAAAGGCTATAAATTGATAATAAAAGGAAATATTTTTGAAAAAAAACATAGGTTTAGAGATTACATATGGATTTAATTTCATGAAATTTCCGATCAAAAAAGAAAACTTGATCAAAGAACAGTGATATTGCTAGACCTACTCATAACAAGAGTGCACAGAGAGTGTGGGAATGAAAGAGATGGAGTGGTGGAGTTAGGGTGGAAAAATAGAACCGGGAAAATGTAGAGTGACTGGGAGTACTCATAGATACGTAGGAACCAAAAACCAAGGTGGGGTATCTTTATATATCCACCACCATCCTCACATAAATGGAAAGACTCTTGTGTTGTCCAATAGAAGTATGATACATGTCCTTATGAATTCCTATGAAAATGGGGTCCCCAATGGGTTGATTAATGATAAAGTTTCCTAAATCAACATATCTTTATGAAACAGTGTCATTTCCCTAATAATGTGAATGACTCCTTTCCCTCTACCACTTTTTTGGTGGAAAATTAGTTTTTTTGGCCACTGAACATCTTTCAATGTTTCCTAGTAATTTTTAATAAAAAATTAAAACTATGATCTATTATTAAAAAATTATTTCAGATACATTTTAGATTTTTTTACTGTCATTATCATTTTATAATTAGAAAGGGGATAGCATGAGTAAAATTTAAAATATTCAAACTTAAAATCATTTACTGATTATAAATTTTGAACTTTTTATGATTTTCTTATTTTTAAAATAATCCCCATAAATCAACACTATTTTTTTTATAAATATCCATGATCATTTAAATTATAAATTTAAATTTTTAAAATTAATTTATAAATACAATATCAAAAATGAAATTAAAGAATTATTTATTATTTTTATTTGAAAATATAAAATTAATAAATTAATAATAATTTCTCTAATTAGGGTTTCATATTAGAGTTATTGAATAATAATAGTACATGAAGTTTATATGAATATTAAACCATATTTTAATTTAATATTCTAGCTCCATGCTTGACCAATGTCCATGAAGTGTATGGCTCCTGTTGGTCGTATTATAGTTTTTATCCTTGAATATGTGGTGTTGATTGTTGGAACTAGAAATGATTGGTCCATTAATATAGTGATAATTGTGATATAAAATTAAGTGTAGAAATATAGAAATAAATGAACTCCATATGTAACGTAGACCCTCCCCCCAATTAAAGGGATAAAAAATCATGAGAAAATAGAAGGATCACTATGATAAAAATGGATATAAACTCTCTCTTAATATTATAAAGATAAATTTATGAAAATATTATCTCTTGAATAAATGGATGACCACCTCATAGAAACCACTCAAATAATGAACTAAAATTGATGAATGGTAAATGGAGAAGGTTATAATTTCTAAAGATGTGAGAGTATCCTTTTATAGGGAACCTTTATCCCCTTGGCCTCCTCCCTCATAGACCAAATAAAATGAGTCCAATTAAAGGGTGGAGTAGTTTCCTTTTTATAGGATTAAAGTGGGGAAATCAAAGGGGAGTTCCACCCCCTTTTACTAAATTCAATAGAGCATTACTTTTCTATTTATTTCAAGTCTCCAAAAATATATCCCACTTTATAATTTAATTGAAAATAAATTTCATCTCCACACATATTTTCTATCAACCAAACCATTCCACTCACTTCTCTATGAGGCCACTCAAGAATGTTTATCATCCAAACCTATCAGTTTTAATCATCTTCGTCATGAAATCTACCAAATTTTATTTAGTGTGAATTTTTTTCTTATTCTAACTTCTTTCATCCACAAAAATCTTGAAAAAAATGATGCTCCTCAATGTTTTTTGTTTGAGAATGAAGATATTGATTTTTTGTAATGTTCAAGGTGCTTTGATTGTCCTAAAATAATATAATATACTCATGTTTATACATGATCTCCTCCAGCAACATTATCATCCAAATCACCTCTTTAGAAGCCCATGTTGCTAACATGTACTCTTCCTTGGGCATGGATAAGGCCACAACTAGCTATAAATTTTAAATCCATTTCATAGCTCCTCCTACATGAGTAAACACATAACCATTAATAGAATTAAACCTATTAGAATATCTTGTAAAATATAAATCAACATAGCATCTGATAGTAAAAATTTGGTCATCCAAAAAATAATGTAACATATAAGGTCTTCTTGATATATCCCATGATCCTATTCACTTTGGTCCAACCCCCCATCCTAGATTCATTATGTACTGACTATTGACTTTCACTGCATGTGCAATGTATGGTCTAATACAAATGATAAAAAACAAAAAACTCCTCACTGCTAAAACATATAGTACTCGAGACTTCGTCATCTTCTCTATTTCACTACTAAGACTCATTGTAGGGGATAACTTGAAACTAATGGGGATGGGAGTAGATATTTTCTTGTAATATTTCATGTTGAATTGTTTTAAAAATTTCCTCAAGTACTTATTCTATTATATCCAAATCTTCTCATTATTTATGTCTTGATAAATCTATTTCCCAATAATATTATTAGCTAGTCTTGAGTCCTTCATATCAAAATCTCTATCCAATCATGCCTTCATCTCTTAGGCCTGATCATTGTTGGAACTTGTAACCAACATGTCATTCACACACAATAGAAGAATGATGAAAACTTTACTATCTAAACCCTTGAAATATTCACAAGGATCTAAATGAAGTCTATTATATCCAAGAAACATGATATAGGAATAAAATATTTTGTACCAAAACCTCAATGCCTGCTTAAGATCGTATATATATTTTTTCAACCTAAAAACCAAGTTTTATTTACCTTATTCTTCAAATAATTATGGTTGGAGCTGAAAATTATTAAATCATTTGTTTCTAATGTTCTTCCTACTATGAGGTAATGTAATACGATCTCAAGTATTGTTTGTGTGCAAGGATTAAAGTTTCTCCTATATATCCACCATTCATGAGGATATTTATAGACTTTGAGCATCCTCCAGAAAATAAGATACCTCTTTATCCTCCATCAATAATTCATACACTATATTTCTCTCAATGAAATAATCTGAGTTCTATATTTGTTCTCTTTTCTCCTAAGTTGGACACCATGGTCTAGACTCAACTGGTTTCCAATCATAATGCTCTAATAATTACTTAGAGAAAATTGGTTCTTCCTTTTTTTCATCCTCCAACTAGACCATTTTATTTTAAGTACTCTCTTTCTCTATGTCTCCATCAATCATAATTTTCACATTATCTTTTGAAAAAATGGAATCTTTATTGATGATAGGTTCATGGTTAGTGGGGTCCTACAAACAATATCTCTCCACAAAATTAATGTATCTTAATAAGATATATTTCCTCTATCTCAAATCGAACTTCAATTTTTATTGGTCATTAAACAATGTATATACAGGACTTCCAAAAGTATATAACTAAGAATAGTTAGTGGGTTTACCCATCCGCATATCCATTGGTGTTTTCAGATCAATCATCATTGAAGGAGATCGAATGATCACATAACTAATGGTCTTAACTACTTCTACCCAGAACATATTGGAAACTCATGTAGACTTCAACATCACCCTTGTTCTATCCAATAGGGTTATGTTCATTCTCTATGAAACTTTATTCAGTTGAGGAGTGTCTGACACCATGAACTATATCTTTATATCTCATTATTGAAAAAAAGTATCAAACACCTTTCTTGTATATTATCTACCACATTTAGTCTTCAAACACTTGATCTTCTTTCCATATTCAAGATCCTTCCATGATTTAAATGTTTTGATGACCTCAAAAACATTTTCCTTCCTCTTGATTGGGTACACCTAACATCTCCTGGAATAATCATAAATGAATGACACAAAGTACCTTACTCCTCTAAAAATATAATTGGTGCTTTCCAAATGTCAGAATGGATCAACTTTAAGACCTCATTACTCCTCATCATCGACGTTTCGAACCTTAATGTGTGTTTCTTAATCAAAACACAATGCTCACAAAATGGTAAGGATAACTTTGTAAGTCCATGCATCAAATATTGATTATAAAGAATCTTCAAGCATCATTGGAAAATATATCCAAGATTACAATTCCATAATTTTTTCCTTGTTTTCATCAAGGGAGTTTATGAAAAAAATTTCTTTGCCTCCTTGTATATTTCACCCATAATCACATAAAATTTATTTGATATCTTATCCACCTTCATCACCACAAGCACACCATTCAAAATTTTCATCACTCCTTTTTCAGTGTGATTATTTTGTTTGATGTAATTAAATAATCCCAAACAAAATATGTTATTCATCAGGTCCTGTATATATCATACACCTTGGAAGGTGTGAGAAATAACATCATGCATATTCAATTTGATGGCATTAACTCTAACAATTTGTAATGTGTGTTCATTACCCATGTACACAAGACCTTCTAAGATATGTTAATACTGATCAAACCATTTCCTTTGAGATGTCATGTGTCATGTTTCCCCTAATCCGATTATCCATGTGTCATTATGTAGCATCCCACCCTGGAATCCATTAATCAGTTCCCTAAGACAGTTGGCCACATGACCTCAAGAGAACCCCCCCCCCCCCCATATGCCAAAGGCATCTGACTAGTAGCGAGGTCCTAGGGTGTGTCCATGTGGAGACTATTCCCTCACAAGTCAGATTGTATCACAGAGGTATATAAATGTGATAAGCAGAGAAATTAAAAATAGAAAAGCAGCAACAGAATAATAAAAATAAATCATCCAATATAAATAAATAGGTGGAATCTAAATCATAAGTAGACACAAAATGATGATGATAATTTCATCTAGCTATACAAAAATGAGGTACACAATATATAGGGGAGAAGTCATATACCACATGATATAAAAAAATAAAAAAATACCAAAAGATTCCACGACTAGAATCATGAACATAGGTTGGGTCCTCTTCCCCCGTACTCTATCATAGTACTCAAAATCAAACATTGGAAGTTAGAAACATCCTTTTATCTACACATGAAATCATGATTCCTACTCAGGTACCAAGGTAATATTCGGAAGGTTGTGGTATATAATCAGTAGGCCACCACCAATAGTATGTAGAACAATCTAGTATGTACATATAAAATGAGCAGTGTGCAGGTATATAATAAATTTGAGATAGTAAATAAATAAATCATATCATTATGGGTTTCTCATGGATACCCAACTGATACTACCTGCTTCAACCTAAGCTATATATCTATGAACCAAGTTTAACCTATGCATATGTGATAAGTGAGTCATCAAAAATTATGTATCGCAAAAGGAACAGGCCCCAAGAATGTTATTTGGCTTGGAAAGAACATCTGTTAATTAAATAGGTTTTATTTTATAGAATTTTATATAAGGAATCTCTAGAACTTAATAAATCAGTATATTGATCCCATCCAAGGAGAACCATATAAAGTAATATGAGTATCACACTAAGAGCACTACAAAAAACACCAAAAGAGTCCATCAAAGGTGTTCTATAAAGGCATCCCAAGTATCACTCTCAGTTTGGTGTAAATCATAACCCTTTGAGCTCATCCTAGGTATCTCACATAGGGGACCTAGTATCATTCATGGCATAGTATAACCATCTTTCCACTAAGCCCATATAAGGTGAATCCCCAAGGGAAATGGTATTTCTCATGGGTAGGTAAGTAATCTTCCCAGTGATCCCATCCATAGCTTCTTATAATGAATAAAATTATCACTTTCTATGTATTTAAAATACACAACAATTCTTAATTATAAAGAACAATAAGCCCATCCAAGGAATCCTTAAATTGGGACCCTTGTATCGCCCTAGTCTTGGTAGAAATGTATGGTCTAACTATCAAGAACTCATACCATTTAAACACGGAAATATAACCATCATAATAAATTTGGATAATTAATTTTATTTAAATCATTCAAGTTATGGAATAAAGTATAGGGGATTAACCCATGGCCAAACATCTTTCATTGGATAATTTCATATTTCAATACATTTTTTACAAGGTAATTTATACACACTAATTAATATTTAATGAATCTTAGTGACAAATCATAAGTATCTTATGCCTTTATAGAGGTTCACACCCAAACGTGTGGCTTATGCTGAGGTAAACGCCCCATAGTTTTGATTCACAGGTAGTTAAGGTCCTTTTACACATAAAAATAACCTTTAATTTAATTAGTTAAACAAAAATGATATGACGCTATAACTTTCGATGAATGTTACAATGGTGAATGATAAAATTCAACTAGACTTTGAATTAAAATAACTAGACCACGTACCTTAGTCCCTTAGTACTCTCCTCACCTAGTGTCGACCCTTAAATTGAGCTAGAACATGAGAAATCAGAATAATGAATGAAAACCCAAGAGGAATCCAATGAGATGAATGGTGGTTGATTCTGAGCTCAGATAGGGGAGTAATGAAAAGACCTAACTTAGGTCAGGGAGATATCTCATCATGATGGAGAGGGTTATCCACTAGAGGAGAAAAAGAAAGGGAGAGGAGTTAAATAAGAGGTTTGAAATCATCTTTTCACCCAAATTTTAATAGTCACATGGTTGGCCAAACTTTATGACAACTTTGAATCCAACACTACCCCAAGACATCCCTCACATGACCTAGGTGCACAGTTTGACTAACCATGCATAGCCCAGGAAAAATGGCACTTTCACCTGTATAAGAAAAATCATATTTCCATGTGGCTGGGGCACATGGTTTATCCAAACCATGTATCCCCCTGTTATGCATTGAGTACCCCCACATAGTTTAGTAGCACGGTTTTCACTAATCATGCACTAACTATGTGGCTCAATATATCTCTCCAGTTTATGGAACTAAGGGCTCCAAACGAGACTTGGACTCTCCTGAACCACTCCTTATCCTTTCAAGAACATAATTAACATAAAATGAGAGGTTTTAAATAGTATCATAAGTGTACTTACCTCTTAAAAAATTCAGGATATTTTAACCTCACCTCTTTAAAAAAACTCATCCCCGAGTTGTCCTCTCAAGGGTGGTAAAGCATTGGTAAAAAAATTTCTAGCCACTAAGAATGTATGTTAACCTCCCACTCCTGGGTCTCATCTTGTACATGATCATGCTTCTATATCACCTGAACTAGAGGAAATGATCTACCTCATAGAGCCTTCGTGCTTCGATCAATGATATATATTGGATGGTCCTTAAAGGATGTATCCGCATACATCTTGATATCCTCAAGATAAAATGAATGATATGGGTCAAAATGATAATGGTGGAACTGTGATACATGGAAGGCATCATGCATAGACCAATACCTCTGAGGAAAATCCAGACAATATGATATTTAACCAAATCTATCCATATTCTCAAAAGACCTGACGTAATGAGGTTATATCTTTCCCTATATCTGAATCCATCTATGGTCCAATCTAGGTGAAACTTACAGAAAAACTCGATGTCCCACCTCAAAATATATAGGTTGGTTGAAATTATTAGTATAAGAAATATTCCTATAATGAGCTATATAAATATGTTTTTTGAATCAGTTGTACCTACTCTAAAGTTTCCTAAATAAGATGAGGACCTAGTAGTGCTGCCTCACCTACCTCTAACCAATATAGAGGGGAACAGCATGAAAATTTATGAAGGGACTCATAAGGATCCATCTAAATCATTTATTAAAAACAATTATTGTAGTAAAACTCAATAAGAGGAATATGTTTCTCCCAAAAACCTATGAAATCACAAATGCTTTCCAAAATCTTGTCCTCTAAGACCCGTATCGTCTGCTCTGACTTCCTGTCTATCTGAGGGTGATATGTTGTACTCATGAGAACCTATGAACCTAGTTCCTTTTTCAAACCTTTCCAAAACCAGGATGTAAACTGAGCATCTCGGTCTAATATGATTGAATGGGGAACACCATGAAGGTGTACTATCACTTTAATATAAATCCTCTTGAGCTCATCAATTGAAAACTTATCTCAAATAGTCAAGAAGTGTGCGACCTGAGTCAACCTATTAACGGTCACCCATACTGAATCACTACCTCAAGGGAATCTTGACAAGACCATAATTAAATCAATAGTGACATAATTCCATTTCCACTCAAGAATGGACAGAGGCTGTAGAAGTCTAGTAGGTCACTGGTGATCCTCCTTCATCTGTTGATAGGGGGAACACCTCATGATAAAACCTATAATCTTCCTCTTCATACCTGGACACCAATACTAACGATGTATGTCTTAGTATATATTGGCAATCCTATGGTTTACTTCATAGAAAAGGGCATTATATTCCTGCATCAATTCTTCTTATATGTCTATAGGAACCCAGATACATCCATGGAAGTGAAGATTCTCATCCTCGTCGATAAACCAACCAAGAGTTGGGTCCTCTCCTAAGAAGATTTCCCTTAGGACTAAGCCTTCAGGATTAAAATTATTCCTCATCCTTAACCATTTAATAAGGGTATATTTCACTGCCAAATATTCTAAAATAGGATGCCCATGAAATTTCTAAACCTCCAAGTGCATCTCAAAAAATAGGTTCATCAACAACCACTCACTAGTGGCCTCCAATATGGCATATGTCTGAGTCTTCCAGCTTAAAGAATCAGCTAATGCATTCCACTTTATGGGTTTATAAGAAAGATCAAATTCAAAATACTGTAGGTATTATACCCACCTATGTTGCCTGAGATTCAAGTAACACTGTGTGAAAATGAATATGAGACTTTTATGGTCCATGCAAACAACAAACCATTCTCCCAACTGATAATTTCTCCAAAAGCGCAAATAATGAACCATGGAAACTATCTTGAGATCATGTTTAGGGTAATTCCTCTCATGATATCTCAATTGGAAGGACCCATACACCACTACTCAATCTATCTACACTATAACTTCTCTAAGACCAATTCTTGAAGAATCACAGTAAATATTAAATCTTCTTATTGAATCTAGTAGAATCGGGATCGGTGCTGAAGTCAGCCTCCATTTAAAATACTAAAAGGTTGACTCATATCTCATGGTATTCATACCACAAGAACTTCACACCCCTCTTATTTAAGTGGTAACTCCTTGCACTAGCGTATACTCTCTAATCGAACCCACAAAGGCATGTCGAGAGTCATCACACCATCTAAATACTCTATCTTTAGGAGTAGACTTTCCAAAATTTCTACAAATATAAAAGAGTGTGAGGAACTAGTATCAAAAAAGGTAGAAACTAAAGTAAAAGATACTATAATATTACCTCATACCATAGAAGGCCCGAAAATTTTCTCCTTGGGAGTAGGCTACACTGTATAGATATGGCCTGATCCATGGCCTTGAAATGAAATCTAACTACCTTGAGCAGGATTGCTCTGCTGGCGATCCACCTCAAAAGTCTAACTAACTCATCCATGTCCACCCATCAGTTGGATCAGCCATTAGTAGACCATCTCCCAGTCAAACATGGAGCTATAGATCCTATTCCTAGATGTGGTTTTGGTACAGATCAATTCTCACTAGGTACTGGAGGTAATGTTCAACCGAAACACTATAGGTGATCCAACGTGCCTAAAACTGGGCTCTCAATTGGCTTCCTCATACACTGAGTCTTAAAATTACCTATCATAACACATTGGAAACACACCACATAGTTTTCAGTGCATTTCATCTAGCTATCACTTCCCCTGCATTCACCCTTGAAATGAAATTTCCTACAGTTGGATAAAATGTCTCACTATCTCAACACTGAACCACCCTGGATCACATTTTTATCTTCCCTCAGGTTCTTCTCTATGATGAGGGTATGTTTCACTATCTCTAAAATATTTTTAACTAGAATATTTCCACATATGATTGGATGGTGCATGCAATCTCATCCTTAAATCATCTCATAGTCATCAACTTGTTACTTATCAAAGTCAGTGCAAAACACTAGAGTTCAGTAAAATGATCAGAATACTCCATCGCAAACATGTAACCATATATAAGGTGAATAAACTCTTTAGAGTTTTCTATTATCAAGGTCTATAGAAAGAAGTAGTCATAGAAGTCTATCTAGAAGTCTACCCAGACCACACCTTGATGACGATCAGCCTGAGAAATGACATCCCACCAACTCTTAGTAGAGTCATGGAACATATAGGTGTAAATCTTGACCCTCCACTCTAGATTTATATCCATAGGCTTAAATATTTATTGCATGGCCTCTATCCAAGATTTTGTAGCCTGGGGACTTCCATCCCCCAAAAAAGTTAGAGGATGTTGCTACTAGAATTCCCACATCAACTCTTCCACAATAGGGGAAGGTCAAAGAGATCCCTATAAAGATTGCATAAAGCGAAAGAATCTATCCCAGAACTAAGCACAAGTTCCTAGTGAAGGATAAATAGGAGGTGCCTCAAGTGGAATTATAGGAGGTAATATTGGTGGCTCAGGGTCCACCACTGAAGTCTTCCTTGTCATGAGGACGGTCAAGTTTACATTTATAAAGACCCAAGATATAGCACAGTGGTTAACCTTATGGTCGCTCTCAAGGAAGTAGTGTTGAATGCACGAGTGGTTATTCTAAAAATATTTTTGTGTTTTTAAATATTTTGAAAATAGAAAAAAAACTCTTAATAAATCACTAATCAGTGTTGAAGAGCACAGTGGAGAGAGAAATAGTGATGGAAAAGTGAAAAAACAAAGAGACGCAAGACAAAACCAAGAAAATAAAGTAGGCATAAACACAACACAAGGAACTTGAAACAAAAATGAGACCAAGAAATAAAAGAAAATAGTCTGTGAGAATAAGTCCAAAACTAGTTTAATCCACCCTATAATCCTTATCCTAGATCTATTGAATAAATTAATCAACAATTATCAACTTCGCTCAGTGCATGACAGATGACTTGGATCATACACCAATATCACCTAGAAATTGAACACTCAAGCATAGAATTTATTCACTGGTCAAGAATTTCTCCAAACTGTAAGTTGATTCACTTAGAAAGTTCATTCTAGCGAGATATTGTCACTAGGAAAAAATGATCCTACTGAGATTATTAAATTGCATGACTAATCTTGATTCTCTGTTTGAGAAGTCGAGATAGGAAAAGGATAATAAGTGATATGAGAGAGTAACAACTTGATCCAATGCAAAGATACACTCGTGTGCAACCCAATTCTCTTTCATGGTTTACTAAGTCTAAGAATAAAATAGTGATCACATTGATGCTCGGGTCTCTAGATTGCATCGGGTTCCTTAACCTAGATCTAGCACCGCAAGTTAGATCTCAATTTCTAGATATTTAAAATCACAACACAAAATGAAGAGAAAAAAAATTAACAACATGAACAATCAAACATAACAAACATCACAATTCAGTTAACTAAACATGAATATTGACTATATTTCTAGATACACAAAAAAAATAAAAACACAAAAAACAAAGCAGGGAGGATGAGTCGGAGAATGGAGGAGCAATGCCTCCTCTATGATGTCGAAGACGATCCCCCAATCCAGGAGGTGTGGATGGAGTTGATTATGGATTGTGGTGGAGTCTCCTCTTCCACTTTGAAATGATACCCCCCCCCCCTCCAGCCTCATTGGAAGAGAGGATTTGGGGGGTTATCTTATTTAGAAAATGAAACATAGAAAACTAAACTAACAGGAAGTGTTTATCCATGTGGTGCGCTTTCATGTGCACATCACCAACTCTTGAGTGAACTCCCTGTAAGTGGAAACACCCCCTACAACAACCTCGAGAATATTCTCTCGCTATTCCCACGAAGAATTTTTTCCTTATACCGCGACCGACTCAACCTGTTTGAACAAATCCCCCTGCATGGAACACCAAAAAACTCACATCAGTCAGAAAAAATGAAACTATTATATACTATATATTATATCACTACCTAAAAATACTTATTAATATATATATATATATATATTATAATACCTAATATTATTATTAATATATATTAATAACTATTTTATTTATTTAATATATATATTATCATGATATATAAGAAGTTAATATTATATATATGTAAAATACTATATACAGTTATTAATATATAAGTTATTATTATTATATAGTATATTATATATTATATATTATATATTATATTATAATAATAAAATAAAATGAAAAAAATGAAGAAATGGGGGAGGGTTTCAGCGTAGAAGAGAGGGGAGAAAGGGGTTCGGCGCAGGCTGGGGCATCAGCGTGCAGTGGTGGCTTCGAGGATGATGGAGTGCGGTGCTGAAAATGGTTGGCGAGGCAGGGGCGGGCCGAGGCGAGGGATAAGGAGGGTGGCGTGTTTTAGGTAGAGGGAGAGGCGCCAATGTGGGGGTTGGAATAGGGGGTGCAGACGTCAACCAGGTGCGTAGGGTGTGGATTAAACTGGGTTTGGCCTTGTTCTCACTGACTATTGTCTTCCGTGTCTTGGTGTCATTTGTTTGTTAAGTTCCTTACGTTGTGTTTGCACCTGATTTATTTTCTTGGTTTTGTCCTATGTCTCTATGTTTTTCACTTTTCCATCACTTTTTATCTCTCCACTATTCTCTTCAGCACTTATTAGTGATTTCTTAGGTGTTTTGTTTTCTATTTTCAAAATATATAAAAAAACACAAAAAGATTTTTGGAATGACCACTCATGCATTTGAAACTACT
This sequence comes from Viscum album, assembly GCA_963277665.1. Classification (NCBI taxonomy): domain Eukaryota; kingdom Viridiplantae; phylum Streptophyta; class Magnoliopsida; order Santalales; family Viscaceae; genus Viscum; species Viscum album. The sequence continues at coordinate 175,087,470 of OY728147.1, read as the reverse complement.
TCCTTGAGAGAGACCCCGAGGTTATCCACTATTCTATATCTTGGGTCTTTCTAAATGTAAAATTGATCATCCTCGCGACAAGGACGACGTCAAACAGTGACACTATATCAGATTCATTAGAGTTCATCACAGTTGTGTGTGTGGATTTTTTTTATGATTTTTTATATATATTTTTTTTTTGTTTTAAAATAAAAGAAAAATTGTAAAAACCACTCAGACACTCAATTTTCCCCAGAAACGGTGCCAAAATTTGACATCATCCTTATCGTGAGGATAGTCAAGTTTACATTTATAAAGACACAAGATATAGCGCAATGGATAACCTCAGGTATCTCTCAAGGAAATAGTGTCGAATGCATGATTAGTCATTCCGAAAATCTTTTTGTGTTTTTAAATATTTTGAAAATAGAAAAAAAAAGCTCCTAATAAATCACTAATCAGTGCTGAAGAGCACAGTGGAGAGAGAAAAAATGATGGAAAAGTGAAAAAACATAGATACACTGGACCAAACCAAGAAAAGAAAGTAGGAACAAACAAAACACAAGGCACTTAACAAACAAATGACATCAAGACACAGAATACAATAGTAGGTGAGAACAAGGCCAGACCCAGTTTAATCTACCCTATACTACCTATCCTAGATCTGTTGAATAAATTAATCAACAATTCTTAACTTCTCTGAGTTCATGATTGATTACTCGAATCATACACCAATATCACCTAGAAATTGAACACTCAAGCATATAATTTCTTCACTGCTCAAGAATTCCTCCTAACTATAAGGTGATTCACTCAGCAAGTTCATTCCGGCCAGAGATTTTCACTAGGAAAAAATGATCCTACTAAGATCGTCAAATTGCAGAACCAATCTTGATTCTCTATTCAAGAAGTCGAGACATTAAGGAGATAAGAAGTGAGATGAGAGAGTAGCAACCCGATCCAGCGCAAGGATGCACTTGCGTGCACCCCAATTAAATTTCATGGTTTACTAAGGCTAAGAATAAAATATTGATCGCATTGATGCTCGGGTCTCCATATTTCATCGGGTTCCTTAACCTGGATCTAGCCCCGCAAGTTAGATCTCCATTTTTAGATATTTGAGATCGCAATATGAAAAGAAGAGAAAAAAAATGAACAACATGAAAAATAAAACATAATGAAAATAAAAATTCAGTTAACTAAACATGAAGATTGACTATATTTCCAGACACACAAAAAAAATAAAAACACAAAAAACAAAGAATGGAGGATGAGTCGGATAATGGAGGAGCAGGGTCTCCTCACTGATGTCGAAGACAATCCCCCAGTCCAGGAGGTGTGGATGGAGTAGATTATGGATCGTGGTAGAGTCTCCTCCCCCACTTTAAAATGAATCCCCCCCCCTCCATTCCTGTTGGAAGAGAGGATTCAGGGGTTCTCTTATTTAGAAAATGAAACACAGAAAACTAAACTAACAGGCAGTGTTTATCCACGTAGTGCGCTTTCATGTGCACGTCACCCGATCTCCAGTGAACTCCCTGTAAGTGGAAACACCCCCCTGCAATGACCTCGTGAATATTCTTGAACTATTCCCATGAACAATTTTTTCCTTATACTACAACTGACTCCACCTGTATGAACAACTCCCCTGCATGGAACACCAAAAAACGCACGTGAGTCAGAAAAAATGAAACTATTATATACTAGATATTATATCATTACTTAAAAATACTTATTAATATATATATATATATATATTATAATACCTAATATTATTATTAATATATATTAATAACTATTTTATTTAATTAATACATATATTATCATGATATATAAGAAATTAATATTATATATATGTAAAATATTATATACAGTTATTAATATATGCGTTATTTTTATTATATAGTATATTATATATTATATATTATATTATAATAATAAAATAAAATGAAAAAAAATGAAGAGGTGGGGGAGGGTTTCAGCGTGGAAGAGAGGGAAGAAAGGGGTTCAGTGCAGGTTGGGGCATCAGCGCACAGCGACGGCTTCAAGGTTGACAGAGCGCGGCGCTGCAGATGGTTGGTGAGGAGGGGCGGGTCGAGGCGAGGGAGAAGGAGGGTGGGGCGTTTCAGGTGGAGGGAGAGGTGCCTATGTGGGGGTTGGAACAGGGGGTGTGGATGGAGAGCAGGTGCATAGGGGGTGGAATGGTGGGTCTCGACTTGGAGGGCTCCGGTTGTGGGTTTCAGTGGTGGCTAAGATGAGCTCAGGGTCAAACGGCGGCATGGGCTCGTGGCAGTTTAAGGTAAAGTCGGCCAAATCTGGGTTGGGGTTTGTTTCTTGAGTTCTGATTTTGATTTTTTCACTTGATATGTTCTTGAAATTCTATGATTCTTTATATTTGTTGTGTTTGCTGCTGTTATTTTGTTACATTTATTTCTACAGGTTGAACGTTGTTGTTGAGGTGTTGTGGGTTGGTTGTGTTATTGCGGTGTGATTGGTTTGTAATGTTGCTTCTCGGATTTTGATCTTCTGTTGTTGTATTGCTGGTGTTGGAAGCGGAATAGAGGCAGGGAGATGGTCACGGTTGTTGTGAGACAACAACAAGATGAAGCGGTGTGTGGTGTTGTGGTGGCACCTTGGATATAGATGGAACTAGTGCGTGAGATGCAGGGAGAAACGATAGTGGGGGTTTGCTATGCCACCGTGAGGAATGGTGGCACCTCAAATGATGCTCATGGTGGGACAGTCAAGAGGAACGGTGCCACCATGAGGGGATGAAATGGTGGCACAGTTTGAGTGACGGAAAGGTGGTTGGGGGTGCGAATTGTGAGACAGAACTGGGTGCGACCATAACATCTGTAAAACAAAAAATAAAAAAATAAATTTAAAGAAATCAATAATTTACTAAAACTAGAAATAAATTAATAAGTCAATAAATTGAATTAATAAAGATAAATAAAAAAAATTAAGTTAAATAATAAAATTAATTATGCATTATTTAAAAAATTAATTTTTTTGTATTAAATATTATAAAAAACTTAATTTAAAACAAATTAAAATAATTACTGTTATCAATTAATCAACCAATTAATTAATTAAAGAATTAATTAAATTAAATAATTAAAAGTATTAATTGAATAAAATTAAATTGCTAAAACTAGTTAAACTATTAAAATAATTAAAAACAAACATGTGTTATTTATTTAAAATTTAATAATAATTAATTAATTAATTTAATTAATGAATTAATAACTAACAAGAATGAAAAATTATAAAAAATAAAAGAATAAAAAATAAGAGTCAAATTCACAAGAAAAGATTCAATTTAAGAATTATTTAAAATGACAATAATGAACATTAAAGCACATGATTTAGACTAAAATTGATTATTTTACACACCAAGTTACAAAACCACAACAATTATCAATTATTTAAAAAAACATTTTGGTATTAAAAAGTTAATAAAAAATATAAAAATAATGTGGCAAAGAGTGTGAAAACACTTCCACATCAACCACCTCTAGAGCATGGTCCTTTCCACCCTCCTCATGTACGACTCGATAACTTTATGGTATCATAGCTCTATAATTTCCAAGAATATGCATCAAATAATATTTAATAACTGATAGGATCATAAAAAGAAGAAAATGATAGGTACGTAGCCTCTCTATAAACGATTCACACCTCTATACCTACTTCTTAAGCCAAGTCTAAGTGATAAGGAAGGTCACAACTAACTATAGGAGACATTGCCTACTTCCCACTACTAAGGAGGGTTAGGGTCAAGGTATCACATCATGTAGTTGAGGTTTCAGTGGATGGAGTGTCAATTGTATGGTATAGAGGAAAACCCCCTTTAATTTTCAATTGGAATCCCCATTTATCAATAACTATTTCATTAAAATTTTAAATTTTATTTGAGGTCATGCTCATTTATATGCATATAGATATCTCAGTCCAGTTAGATGTGTCACCATTTCCAATTTATAAAGTCCCATACTCTATAAATTGAAATTGGTACGTTAGGTAATTGCGACCTGAAATTTATATCTGGTATCAGAACATAATAAGAAATTTATGAAGATTTTATTAAATTAACTACCATTCCTAGTTTATAGAATTTTATGCTTCATAAATTACAATTGGAATTCAACAATCAAATAAATTAACATGTCAATCCATATAACCAATGATTTATGGTTCAAACATGGAATAATTAGTTAATTAAGGTTTCATTGTCAATCTATGTGGGAAAACACTATTTAGATTGATGTAGGAACTTTTATTAATCCAATTATATTATCCCTATAAGAAATATTGGAAAATTTTACATATAATAATCTAAGCACTAACTATATGAAGCAGGCAATGCGCATAGAAAGTAAACATCGCATGGAAAAATGAATATCATAGAAATCCTAAAGTGGCTAGTATGATGCCTGAAACGATACCTCCTTGTCATACCAGGACAAGTAAATAAATCCATAATAATAATAATATCAATATTAATAAATTCACAAAACATGTGTGTCACCCAACGATGAAATCACAACAATTGTAATAGGCTCAAACCAGAACAGCAATAACCCATCCTAGGAAATTTTTCTTTCTCCTATATGTGGGTTAGATACTCCTAGGAATAGGATTATTTATAAATTCAAATAAATCCTAGTCTCATATCTAATACCAAAATAGTAATACAAAAGTAAAAATGGCTCTGATACCACTTTGCAGCATCCCACACCAGAAACCACTAAGTGGTGCCCTAAGACGATTAGCCACATGACCTCAAGCATGCCTCACCATATTCCAGAGGCTATCGACTATTAGTGAGGGACTAGGGTGTGTCTATGGGGAGATCATTCCCTCATGAGTTATAGTGTAGCATAGAATTATATAAATATGATAATTAGTGAAATGAATGAAAGACAAGCAACAAATAAGAACAATAAATCATTGAACATAAATAAATAGGTGAAATCTGAATCATAAGTAGAGAAAAAATGATGATGATCATGCCATTTAGCTATAGAAAAATGAGGTACATTGGATACTGGGGAGAATTCATATACCACATGTTATACAATAATAAAAAAAGACCAAAATCTACCACAATTAGCATCATGAGAATATGTTGGGTCATCTTCTCCTATACTCCATCCTAGTACTTAGAATCAAACATCATAAGTTTTTCATTTCCCTTTATCTACACCTGCAATCATGAATTCTTCTCAGGTACCAAGGGAAGCTTGAGCAGGGTGCGAGATATACTTAGTAGGCCACCACCAACGGTATATAGAACAATCCAGTCTGTGAAAATAAAATGAGAAGTGTGTAGGTACATAATAAATGAAATAAAATAAATAAATAAAACATCTCGGTTCAGGTTTCTCATGGATACCAGGCCAACACTACCTACTTAAACCAAATAAAAATGTCTTTGAACCATGGTGAACCTGTGCATATGTGATAAGGGTGTAATAATGGGTTGTCAAAAATTAGGTATCATGAAAGGACTGATCCCCATGCATATTGTTTGTCTTGGTGTATGTGTCCTTTAATTTAATAGGTTACAATTTATATAATTTTACATAATGTGTCTCTATAACTAAATAAAGCGACATCCTGGGATTGTCCAAGGTGAACCATATAAAGGAACTAAATTATCATACTAGGAGCACTACAAATACCCAACATTGTAAGAGTCCATCCAAGGTTATTCATAAAGTAATCCTAAGTATCTCTCTCAATGTAGTGTAAAGAAAACCCCATTGAGCCAATCATAGGTATCTCACATAGGGGACTGGGTATTGGCATGGCATAACCATATTTCCACTGGTCCCATCCAAGGAGACACCCCTAGGGAACCAGTATCGCTTGTGGGTAGGTAAGAAATCCACCCGGTAAGCCCGTCTAAGTCATCCTACAAAGAATACAAGTATCACTTCTAATATATTTATAATCCACAATAATTCTTAATTATAAATTATGATTATCCTTTCCAATATTTCCTTAAATTGGGACCCTTGTATCACCCTAAACTTGGCATAAAGGTATGGTTTAGCTATAAATAACTCATACCATTTCAACAAGTCATTATAACCATCATAATCAAGTTGCCCAATTCATTTTATTTAAAATATTAAAGCTACGGAAAAATAATAGGGGCTTAACTCATGTCCAAACATCTTTCATTGTATCATTTCATATTTCAATACATTTATTACTAGAAAATTCATACACCCTAATTAATATTTAATAAATATATTTGCTAAATCATACGGATATTAAGCCTTTAGAGAGGGTAACACCCAAAGGGGTGTCTCATGATGAGGTAAATACCTCATTATGTTGATTCATGGGTAGCCAATGTCCTGTTACATGTAATAAAAAAATTTAATTTAATTAGTTAAAGAAAATGAGGCGACTCCGGAAATTCTGGTTAACGGAAGAATGGTGAATGACAAAATACAACTAGAATTTGAGGGAAAAGAACTAGACCACCTAACTTAGTCCCATAGTACTCTTCTCATCCAGTTTTGGTCCTTGAATTGATATAGATCAAGAGAATTCAGAAGAATCAACGAAAAATTGAGAGGGATCCAATGTGATGAACATCGGTTGATTCTGAGATCAAATGGGGGAATAATGGAAGTTCCTAGATTAGTCATAGGAGAGAGATCATCGTGAGGGAAAGGGTTGTTTTCTAGAGGACAAAGAGAAAGGGAGGGGATTTAATTAGAAGGAGGGGTGAAATCATCATTTCACCCAAATTTTAATGGTTTCACGATTTGGCCACACGGTTGGTGAAACTGTGTGCCAACCATATGCCCAGCACTACCCTAAGACAAACCTCGCATGGGCTAGGCACACAGTTTGACTAACCATTCACAACTCATGCTTAATAGATCTGTCACATGTTCAAGAAAATTCACATGACCATGAGGCCAGGGGAGAAAATTTTATCAAAACTGTGTGGCCCTCTATTGTACACTAAATACCCTGTATGTTGAGTTTCATGGTTAGTAATAATTGTGCACTAACCATGCGGCTGAATATTTCTCTCCAATTTTTGGATCTCCAGGCTCCGAATGAGCCCCTAACTCTACTGAACTAGTTTTTAGCCTCTCATTCACATTATTAACATAAAACAAGATGTTTTTAATAGTATAATAAGTGACCATACCTCTTCAAAAATACAGTACACTGCACATTGATAAGTTTTCTACCTTCAGCAGTTGTCTCCATTTTACAAACCAGTGCATCTCCATTTTCAAAAGTGCTCACCACATTTCCTTAAGAGTTATTTCCATAACCCTTTGTGTACCAACAATATTTCCTGGCATGCCCCTTCTTTCTATAATTTTAATCTTTGATATTTTTCTTCTTTCTCCTTGATTTGGACCTGCCATGATTTTGGCTATGACGACCAATATCTTTAATAAGCTATTTTATGATTTATTAGATAAAGGTACACATTATACAATACCAGGAGATCATAAATCTTAGTTTATTTGGTAAATTAGGAACATATCATAATAAATTGAAATATAAATACAATGATATTATTGAAAATTTCCTTAACATGCTCCAAAAAATCCATCATTCTTCTAAAACTACACGGGATAACCTGGGGATATATATAAGAAAGGGGTTAACTATAAAGCCCAGTAAGAGAGTAATCAAATAATAGCATGAGTTAAATCAGTATATTTGATCCAAGAGTCATATCAAACTAAGGTAATAGGGTTGAGAATCATAATATTGAACAATGAGGTGTTATATAACATGATAACATAAAGGCAACATGGGAATGTGACAACATAAAACATGACATCATAAACATAAATCAAGGATAAATACCAAGAAAACATAACATAGTGTGATTAGGATAACCTTACCTGCACTATACATGGAATCTAATGAGATTAAAACATTACCCAATGCATTGTAGGGATATATAATTTTGGTCCCACATATCACTTTTATATCATATTCATGAATAAGTGTGCCACATAGATCATACAACATAAGGATGATTTAAATCAATTTTAACCCCATAATTAAGGAGTATGGGTTAAATGAATGTAAATCACAAATAAATTAAGGTTATGTAAAACTAGGTTAATACCCTTTAGTAGAAATTGATATGGGTATTCACTACACAAATGTTTGGAATGAAAAATTATAGGATAAATTTGGCAGCATAACTAGTGTATATAAAGTTTTATAGAAGGATTTAATGAGATATAAATGTGTATATAATAACTTTGGAATCATAAGGATAGTAATATGGATGTCTAAAAATATATCCCAACTAAAACAATTGGAAATCAAAAGGCATGACTTAAAGAAGGTTCTTGAATAAATAGGAGAAGGTGAGGATTCCTTTCCTTGAGAGGGCACTTCTAATATCTTTGGAGGAGCTTATTTAGAGATTGGGGAACCTTGGTAGGGATATATAGAGGTAATAATAGAGTAAATTAATGCTTCAAGAGTTTTTACTGAATAGAAATGAGAGTTTGGGTGGGTTTATATAGAAAAAGAGAGAAGAATTCTCTATTAATTTCCAAACTTAGGTTTTGGACTCTATATGGTAAAGTAATCAAAACAACAAACCTTACCATGGATTTTTCTAATGGTATATACAAAATAGAAGTGGATTTAATTATTTTATAAGTATAATAACCGAACACATTAAAATAATACACTTGGTGATGTGGAATTGAGTTATGTTTATAAAGAATTGATTTTGAAATCTTAAAATATAACATAAGTTTTGGGGGATTCATTAAGGGTTTATAAAATTAATAAAATAAAATCAAAAAAATGTTATTTTTATGAAGAAACAAAAATTTTGGTATTTAATACTCTTTATAGTATTTATTATATCATTTTTGGGTTTTTATGTTGTCATAATATATATCATATAATTATACTATATTTAATGTTTACCCAAAAATTTGGTAGTCTCATAAAATTGTGAAAAAATAACCATTGAATAATTTCAACATGATGATTTAAAAATTAATATTTATTTTATAAAAATAATTCTACAAATATGATAATTTACACTTTTAAATAAGAAATTTGTATTTATATAAAAATACTGGTTTTTTGACAATAATAGTTTTTCGACTCTTATAAAAATTATATCTCACCTCATAAAATTATATTATCATTTATATTTAATAAATAATATTTAATAATAGTATTTTTGTTAAAATATAATTTATTTTAAAAATTATGGAATTCATCAAAAAGAGTGTTTTGAAACTATATATTTCCTAAATATACAATTTATGTTTTATCATGTCAAAATCTAATTTTTATCAGTCATTATTTAATCATTTAAAAATTAATATTAAAAGGGGATAAATATAATTTTTGTTTTATTAAAATATATATATAAAAATTTATACAATTAGGGTCTAGATATATAGACCTTTATTACACCAGTGAATGTCCTAGGGGTAAGGTGTGTGATGCTGAGATTTTCATGGGGTGGTTTGGTGAACATGGTTTGGGCCATGACCTCAAGGATCTTGAAATTCTCCCATAAATGGTTTCACTCAGGATTTAGTGATTGAATCTCAGTTTTTTATTGGTTAAGAGAAAATCATAGTGATGTTATCTCCCTTGGAAGCCCTGATAAATAGGATTTATTGGGTATGATCCTACTGGTCAAGGTCATCACTTCCATTGTCTATGTCAGTTAGGATTTATCATAACCCTTGGTATACTAATATTAATGGACACTATAGAATGAATATATTATCAATGGTTATGATTCTTAACAGTCATTTAAATTTGAAATACCAAATAACATTCCAAAATAATCAAATTAGTTCATGTGTTTTCTATAACATCATTTCTTAATAAAGCTTTTATTCATTAAAAAAGGTAATTTCATTTATAGAAGTTAAGGTTGTTACATTAGAACTCACTAGAACCATGCTCCCTTGTTATTCCTATTACCATAGATAGATTCTCAACTTAGTGTGATGTTTTATATCCATTTTCCTTATTATTGTAATGACTTTATTCTTAAATAACCATAGAAGAAGAACCACTTAAGAGAAACATATACTTCAGGATCTTATTGGTGAGGTTGATGATGAGTTGATCATATGAATCTAGAAAACTCTAGAGAAGAATTTCCACACATTATTTATCCAAAATTGTGCATCCCAACATCAAAAGATAATAAAACAAGGTATTTAGGGTGTTTATGAGGTTGGTTAGAAATTATGACTCTATTATTTGAAGAGTGTATAGTTTTTTCCTTCAAGATAATTTTTTTGTGCAATGACTTGGCCTCATATAATTTTATCAAAGTATCCAAAATTTTCTTCACCATATTTCTCTCCACAATTCTTGATAGGACCCCATATTCAAAATCCAAATGGATATTGGTAATAACATTCCTATACATTTCATTTTATTTTTCCTCATTCACACCCACTAGTTTTCCACCAATCGCTGGTAGGAAATTATCTTTCTACAGTAATTATTATATTTTCATTTTCCACAATGGAAAATTATTCCTATTGAATTTTTTTTATTTTTAATTTCATAACCATCTAGACACACTATCAATCCAAAACCTCCTCAGGAAAAAACCTCCCTTTGATACCACTTTTTGGGATAGGAAATGATTGTCTCACTGGTGTTGCGATAATTATAATATAAAATAAAGTGAAAAAATATGGAAATAAATGAACACCAGATGTAATGTGAAAAAACAACCAAAATGAAAGGGGTAAAAACATGATAAAATAGAATGATCACTATTGTAAAAATGGATAAATACTCTATCTAAATATTATAAAGAGAAAATACTCAAAATATTCTCTCTTAAATTAATATAGAAACATCTCACAAACACCACTCAAATACTAAAATTTAATCAAGAGATTCTAAATGTAAAAGCTAATGATTTTTGAAGAGATGAGATCCTCCTTTTGTAGTGAACCTTCACCCCCTTGGCCCCTCCCTCCTTGACCAAATTAAACTAGGCCAATTAAAGGGGTAAAATCAAAGGGGTATCCACCCCCTTTGTCCAATTAAAGGTGAAAACATTGAAAATGGAGAAGTGGGTGATTTTTTAGGGACATGGGTGGGTAAGTATATATAATATAATTATTTGGATGATAATATATGAAGATCATTAAGACATGTTCTGATGTCTCTATCCTTAAGAGTACATTCTCCCCCAAAAAATTGGAAGTACAATGGGATGCACAAAAATCCTATTTAGGATACAATTATGGTTTGTTAATCAACATATATACTTATTAAATAGTAACTCCTAAAGAATCATTAAAATAAAGATATTAATGGAAAGTACTTTGTTGATGCACATAAAAAAGTTCTTTTGAATCTTATGGAATACATGAGATGAATATTTATTTGAGAGTGGGTTTTTGAATTCTTATAAGTTGATTAAATTAAATTTTCTATCTAACGAAGACTCCATTATATAGGTATGGAAGTACCCATTTAGATAAGATATCATACCCCTTGCTAGTGTATAGGAACCTATTATGGGAAGAAATTATTTTTTCATACTTAATATTTCCCATAAAATCACACCCACCTGGGGAATGAATAAAATCATCTCTAAGTACCTCACACTGACATGATGTGCAAAGTGAAAAGTACATCATCAAATCACTACATTGTGCAATTGCATGCGTGTAGGTGTGCACACATGTATGTTTCATTGTACCCCACAATAATTTCCCAATTGATTTATCATTTTAAATAATGATAATAGTGTTCCTTCTAATAAAGGGAACCCCACTACATATGATTTTCTAATGTGAGATTCCAACAAGTATTTAAATTTAAAAAAACAATTTTAAATATTTAAAAAAACCTTAAACTCCAACAATCCCCAACCTTTTTAAAATATTTTAAAATCAGTTTTTAAAATAAATAATCATGTTATATTGAAAATAATTGGAATAAATAAATTCATATATCAATTTGAACCTTGATATAATAGAGACAAATAAAAATAGATAGAGAAATTGGTGGACATTGGATTGAACATGTAACTCTTATTATCATCAAGATTCATCCTATAGAAGTATATTCAAATTATTTGGTTATCAATATAATCTTAGACACTTATGTTTACGTTTCAATTATCATTTTCACTACTACAAAATTGGCCTTTAACAGTGATAAAATTGGCCATTGTCGGTGAAAAAAAACTGTTGACTACCAAAGAGTGATTAAAATCCCTAGGATTTTATCAGTGCTAGAAAAGTGTGGATAAATGGATCCTTTATTAATTATATAAAAAGTGTTGATAAAGGACCCCATTTATCTAATTTTTTATTTATCATTGATAAAGGGGGTCCTTTATCAGTGCCTTTAGTATCCTTGATAAAGGGGAAATACTATAGTGTGTTGTTAAATTTACAGCACACTACAGTAACAGAAACAACAATAAAAAACTGGTGAAAATGCATATTTTAAATGAAATAAAATTTAAAACACAAATAAATAAAAAAACATTATATTATATAAATTTTAAACATTGGTTTATACAACTATAAGAGTAAGTACAAATTATTTGAGGTTTAAAAATATCAATGTTCCTTTGTCTTTGGCCCCGGACCCCCACTCAAACTATTGCCAAACAAACCACCCCATCTAGATCAAAAAAATGAACCTATATAAGAAAAAAATTATTATGTTAGTAATACTATATAGAAATAAATTAAATAGAATTTTTCAATTTTAAACTAAACTTTGAGTCATACTAGGAACAATGTGTATCGGATTGAATTGCGGTTAATTTTTGCATGTCACATTATTTCTTATCTATATTCTAGCATTATCTCTATAAAAATTAACTAAATATTTATAATATAAAAATGATAAGGAAATTAATTCATTAATAGTATATAAAATGTTGAGAAAAAATATGATCGTGTTTTGTTGGTTTTGGCGACAAGATGCGCATTTTAAAGAAAAATGGCACTAATATTGAAAACATGCACTTTGAGTCATACTGACCACACCATGAATTAGATTAACATGTAGTTGATTCCTACATATCACAAATTAATTATAGATAATTTTACTAAAGTTTCAAAATAATCCTAATGTGTTTGATCAATTTTGAGTATGTCACTTTTGTTTTTTACTAAAATGTCATTTTAAACTGGAAACATGCACATTGAGACATACTAGTCACATAGAGTGTCAGTTTGATTTGAGAATGATTTTTATACATAAAAAGTGAATTATTAATTATTTTAATAGATTATCAAGAGAATTAAAGTGTTTTTCTTGGTTTTTAGTGAGTGGCACTTTATGAACTAAAATGTCAATTTTAAATAGATAACGGACACTTTGAGTCATATCGGGCACATCATGTATCAGATTATGATGAGGTTGTTTCCTAAACATTAAAAATAACTTATATATATTTTTCCTAAAATATCAAAACATTGTGAATGTGTTTTATCTGTTTTGAGGATGTCACTTGTCTTTTTTACTAAAATTAATGTCATTTTTTAATAAAAGGAAACACTTGGAGTCATACTGGTCACACTACGCATCAGATTATGGTGTGGATAATTCCTACACATCAAAAATGACTTATGAATTATTTTTATAAAGTATCAAAACAATCCAAATGTTTTTTATTAGTTTTGAGTATGTCACTTTTATTTTTTACTAAAATTTCATTTTAAGCTGGAAACACGCAATTTGAGTTATATCAGTCACATCATGTGTAAATTTAATGTGAAATTGATTCATAAACATCACAAATGACTTATGAATTATTTTTCCTAAATTATTTAGAAAATATGTGTTCATTTTCTCGGTTTTTAGTGAGTTACACTTTTTGAACTAAAATGTCAATTTTAAACTGATAACAGACACTTTGAGTTATATTGGAAAAATTGTACATCAGTTTGAGATCCATATGATTCCTACACATAAAAAGTGACTTATGGATAATTTTAATAATGTATCAAAACAATACAAATTTGTTTTCTCAGTTTCGAGTATATCACTTGTCTATTTTACTAAAATTAATGTTGATTTTAAATAAAAAAAACACACTTTGAGTTATATTGGGCGCATCGTGCATCGTATTGAGGTGGGGATGATTCTCACATGTCAAAAATGACTTATAGATAATTTTTATAAAGTATAAAAACAATAAAAATCCATTTTCTTGGTTTTTAGTATATCACTTTCCTTTTTTACTAAAATTAATGTCAAAATTAAATAAAAAGACTCAATTTGAGTAATACTGATCACACCATGCATCGTATTGATGTGAATTTGATTACTATATGTCAAAAATTACTTATGGATCTTTTTCATAAATTATAAAAATAATATGAATGTTTTTCTTGGTTTTGAGTATGTCACTTGTCTTTTTTATAAAATGTCATTTTAAAATGGAAACACACACTTTGAGTCATACCAGTCACATCATGTGTCGGTTTGACATGAGACTAATTTCTAAATGTTAAAAATGAAATTTGAATCATTTTAATACATTATCATTACAATATTAGTGTGTTTTCTTAGTTTTCAGTGAGTGGCACACTTTTTGAACTAAAATGTCAATTTTAAACTCATAACAGGAACTTTGATTTATATTGGGCACACCATGCATTGGATTGAGGTATGTCTGATTCGTACACATAAAAATGACTTATAGATAATTTTACTAAAGTATCAAGATAATATGAATGTGTTTTATCAGTTTTGAGTATGTCACTTGTCTTTTTTACTAAAATTAATGTCAATTTTAAGTAAAAAGACACGCTTGGAGTCATACTGAGCACATTGTGCATCGAATTGAGGTGCAGATGATTCCTACACATCACAAATGAATTTTGGATAATTTCCCTAATTTATAAAAATAATATGAATGTGTTTTCTTGGTTTTGAGTATGTCACTTTTATTTTTTACTAAAATTAATGTCAATTTTAAATAAAAAGGCACACTTTGAGTCATATTGGTCACACCATACATTGAATTGAGGTGCGATTGTTTCCTAAAATTCAAAAATGAAATATTTATTATTTTTCTCAAGTGTAAAAATAATATGAATTTTTTTTCTTGGATTTGAGAGTTTCACTTTTTTTTTACTAAAATTTCATTTTAATCTGAAAACATGTACTTTGAGTCATATCAGTCACATCGTGTGTAGGTTTGATGTGAGAATGATTCCTATGCATAAAAATGGATTATGACATTTTCCCTAAATTATAGAGACAATCCAAGAATTTTTTCTTATTTTTCAGTGAGTGGCACACTTTTTGAACTAAAATGTCAATTTTAAACTAAGAACATACACTTTGAGTTATGTCGGGCACACTGTGTATCAAATTGAGGTGTAGATAATTCCAAAACATAAAAAATGAATTATGTATAATCTTCCTAGAGTTTAAAAATAATATGAATGTTTTTTATTAGATTTTAAAATGTCACTTGTCCTTTTTACTAAAATTAATGTCAATTTTAAATAAGAACACACACATTGAGGCATACCAAGAACACCGTGTATCCGATTGAGGCGCAGCTGATTCCTACATGTCACAGATGACTTATGGATCATTTTCTAAAATTATAAAAATAATATGAATGAGTTTTCTCAGTTTTGAGTAAATCACTGGTCTTCTTTACTAAAATTAATTTCAATTTTAAATAAAAAACACACTTGGAGTCATAATGGTAACATCGTGTATCAGATTGAGGGGAGGATGATTCTTACACATATAAAAATACTTATGGATAGTTTTTATAAAGTATCAAAAAAATACAATTGTTTTTTTCTTAGTTTTTAGTATGTTACTTGGGTTTTTTACTAAAATGTCATTTTAAACTGGAAACATACACTTTGAGTCATACCGGTCACATAATGTGTTGGTTTTATATGAGATGGATTCCTACATGTAAAAAAGGACTTACGAATAATTTTACTAAATTACTAATAAAATGAATGTGTGTTTGATAATTTTTCAATGATTTTCACTTTTTGAACTAAAATGGAAATTTTAAAGTAATAATAGACACTTTTAGTTATATCGGGCACATCATGCATCAGATTGAGGTGCAGTTTATTTATACACATCAAGAATGACTTATGAATCATTTTTCTAAAGTATCAAAATAATATAAATGTTTTTTCTTGGTTTTAAGTATGTCACTTGTCTTTTTTACTAAAATTGATGTCAAATTTAAATAAAAAGACACACTTGGAGTTATAACGGTCACACTGTGCATCGGATTGAGATGCATATAATTTCTACACATCACAAATGACTTATGGATCATTTTTCTAATATATCAAAATAATATGAATTTATTTTCTCAGTTTTGAGTATGTCACTTTTTTTACTAAAATTAATGTCCATTTTAAATAAAAATACACACTTTGAGTCATACTGGTCACTCCATCTGTCCATTTGAGGTGTTTATGATTCCTACACATCGTAAAAGACTTATGAATAAATTTACTAAAGTATAAAAATAATATAAATGTTTTTTATCAGTTTTGAGTATGTGATATGTTTTTTTAACTAAAAGGTAAATTATAAACTAAAAACATACAGTTTGAGTCATACCGAGCACACTGTGTATCAAATTGAGGTGTGACTGATTGAGTATGTCATGTCTGTTTTACTTTAAACTATCTAAAACAATCTATAAAATAAATAACATGTTCTATATTTTCTTTCTTGTTGTAGATATTTTAAATCAAAATATGACTTCCTAAAAGATCTGTGAAAAAAATAATTATCTGATAAAAATGATGAGGAAATTAACTTAAAAATAGTAGATAAAATGGTCGAAAAATTAACTAAATAAGTAGTATGAATTAAACTTTTCATTATGTCTTCATACATTATTAACTCATTTCCTTGTTTTTATTATCTCATTTGAAGCCACGAATTCCAATCTCTCATGATCATGAGTAGCTTCAAAAAAACCACCACAACTCAAGCAAAAGAATCCACTTGTATTTGTGAGAAAGAGAACCCACCTGTAGGTTCTGGTAATAGTGGAAGCGTGTGATGGGTTGGGCCCAAATTTTCTTTTTTTTCATTATACATTATCCATATAATATTTATATGATGATGAATTTAGTAATTAGAAAAATTAAATCAAAGAAAACATATAAGGGATATAATTTCATAACCAAACATAGGATCATAACATATTATTTATAATTGATTTCATTAATTAAAGAATTGTCTTGCATGAATTATTTCTTCATTTGTGGATTTGAAAATAGATATATGTTGTATGATAATTTAATTATAGTAATAAAGATCAGTCTCCCTCTATAGTTGATCCACACTTGTTCCAAAAATCTCCAAACATCATCATAGGAATCTTTGGGTGCTAGCATAGCAGATCCTATCGCTTGTGTCGTTCGCCTTTGATCTCCATGAGAATTGATTCCAAAGCATTCTCTTTGATATCTATAGACTTGAGAGTGGATGGTGGAGGAAGGTTTCTCTCGGTTCTTGGGAGTGTTCTTAGAGAGGGAGCTCTATAGGGATTGAGAGGATTCTCTCCAGCCATCATTGTGCACAAAAAATGAATTGGATATCTTGAAAAAATAATCTAATTGGGTTTAAATAATACTTGGGTTTAGAAATAAATATTTTCACAAGTTCTCGTTAATATTTATTTATTCCCTATAGAACCCCATGTCAATAATAATAATAATAATAATAATTATCAACATGCATTTTACTTTTGAATTAAAATTAAATATTATTTATTCAAATAATATTCAATATATATTATTTCTCATCGGTCCTAAAAACTCAGTCCACCATTCCTCCAAAATATTTACCAGGCCTTGAATAATGAATATTTATTCAATAAATAAATATCACTAAATTATTCACCAATAAATAAATAAATATTATATTCATTAAATAACAAATTAATATTTATTAAATATTCTACTCACATAATATTCTCTCGAATAAATGGTGATGGAATATATATGATCAAGCATACATGAATAATTATTAAACCACATGTGGGAATAATATTTATTCAACTTGTTAAATATTAAATAATAATATATTATTTAAATGAGATTCTGGATACACTTAGTGTGTGACCCTCTAGACCTCTTTCTCAGTGGCATTTGGCGAAGGAGTCTAAAGTGCAAGTCCATCATCTAGCAACACACCAAGGAAACCATAGAGAAATAATTTAATTTCACAATGATATAATACCTCATACAGATGATCACTATGTAATATATTCCTTTTATCTCAATATCTCTAATAAATAATGTTGCATGCTGGTGCTAACAACCTATGTGCTCGATGTATCTTTCTCTGACTTTCCAAAAATTGAACTTTACTATAGAACACCATAGCCATAGATTTATTTAGGCTATATAATTTCCATCAAAGTTCTCGAGATATCAACTTTTTTTATATAATAGAAGGGTTAAATCCTTTATCGCATTATTTATTAATGTAATATTACTTTTGATGCACCCAACATATCCTACCTCATCATGAATATCTATTATCATGGTTTTTGTAAATACGTCAAAGTATGTGACTCATAATACTCATTAATAATAATATTAAAGTTGAAGGATCAATACACACATCCTAAGATAGGAACATCCAATGACACATATAAATGTGGATTTACTACTAGTAGGTATCATTATCATAATATCTTACATTGGATATTACCAAGGGTATACACTATGAGAAGGTTTCTCAAATTCCTATGAGTATCCACCTCTGATATCTTGTATTATTTGGGTCTCTCAAATGATATCATCTGTCTATATAACATATATTTAATAATAGTGTCGTAACACTTCTGGGTTCTCATCATATCATAGAACTATTAGAACCTTTTAGTGTGAAGCTACTCTTAAGAAATTATAACATACTATGTTATGCATAATAATAATCATGATATGATATGGAGTTTATTAATATCTAAAACTATGAATATAGGTTATAATAAAGTATACAAAAGTTAGTTCTAGGGAACCAACTCCAACAGACTCCCATTTTCACTAGATTCAACTACTAACAACCTTTAGTTCATTAGCTCTCACATGATACTCATGCTTCTGTTGAGATAATCCTTTAGTCAATGGATCCAACACATTCTCTTTCATGGGTACTATTCTTACTACAACTTCACCTCTTTGATAAAAATTCCTCAAGAGGTGATACTTCTAGATTATATTCCTTTTCCATTAGTGTGACCTTATCTCTTTTTCATGATCCACCACTATAGTATTATCACAATACAATGTGATAGGGACTTTACTGCCAGGTACCACATCAAGATCCTAGAAAAAGTTCCATATCCAAACATCTTTCTTAGATGCATCAAATGCCTCTATATACTCTGAATCCACTATAGAATCAGCAACAACTGGTTGCTTTTAACTCTTTCAGCTCGTAGCTCCTCCATTGAGATAGAAAACATATCCTAATCGCAACTTCAAATTATTATGATATCTTTGAAAACTAGCATCAATATAACCCTGGATGACTAGATCCTCATCTTTTCTATACACTCAGAACATATCCTTATTTCTTTCCAAATACTTAAGTATATCCTTAATAGCATACCAATTATGTTCTCTTGAATCTTATTGGTATTTTTCTATCATGCTTAGTGCATATGAAACATCAAATATAGTAAATAATATGGCATACATGATTGAGACTATTATTGAATCATATGGGATATTACTCATTCTATCTTTCTCATGTTGTGTCGAAGGAAACATTTTCCTAGAAAGATGTATACCATGTGGTACTTGAACCAATCCCCTCTTGGATTATTCCATACTAAATATATTTAGTATCTGATCAATGTATATACTTTGACTTAGTCTAGGTAGCCTCTTGAATCCATCATAAATGATCTTTATCCCAAAAATATTTGTTGTTTTACCTAATTGTTTTATGTAGAAACACTTGTTTAATCAATCCTTAACAAATAGTAATACTGGTATTTCATTTACAATAAGCAATATGTCATCAACATATACTACTAGGATAATGACTGCATTTCTACTAAACATATTTTAAACACATGGATCGTATTCATTATTAATGAAACCAAATTATTTTATAGCTTTATAAAATCTAATGTTCTATGAATTGGATGCTTGATTCAATCCATAAATGGATATCTGAAACATTCATGGCTTCTTTCCATCTTTCATATTTTGAGATCTCTACAGCCTCTTTGTAGAAGATAGATTCATCATTGTCAAACAATAATGAGTCACTATATTTGGTGACTAGAAAACCATATCTCTTTGATTCTCTTACCTAACATATTATCCAATGTAGTATTTGTGTTTTAGGAACTACTTCTACCATAAGTACCAGTGGAATCTATTCATATACCAACTCTTGTGTATCTTGAGCATCAACTTCATTGAACTTAATTTTTCTCCAATTATCCCTTTTGAGGATTTTCTCCCTCTCAATAAAGACAGATTGTATGGAAACAATCATTTTCTTATCTAAGGGGTTGTATAGGTAGTATCTCTTTATTTCCTTAGGATACACTATAAATATACACTTTGTTCCTTAGGGTGCTAGTTTTTTTCCTGATAAGGCCTTAACAAATGTCTCACAACCCCATACATGTGTATGTGACAAAGATATTTTCTTTCTACTTCATAACTCAAAGGGAATTATGTTTTTCACTTTATATGGTACTCAATTTAATGTGTATGTCACATTTTTTAATGTATATCCCCAAACGATTAATGGAAGATATGTATGACACATCATCGACCTTACCATTTCTAACAAGGTACAATTCATACTTTCACTAACATCACTCCACTATAGTGTGTAAGGTGGAGTGAGTTGAGATAGAATCTCAAACTCTTGTAAAAGGTTGATAAAATATTGGTTAAGATTCTCACCACCTCGATCTGATCGAAGCTTCTTTTTCTTCTTTCCAAGTTGATTCTCTACTTCATTATTGAATTCCTTGAATTTCTAAAAATACTCAAACTTATACCTCATCAAGTAGAAATAACCATATCTACTCAAGTCATCAGTAAAAGTTATGAATTAAAAATAACCACCTCTATCTTCTACTAGAAATGGTCCCACACATCAGTGTGTACCAATACTAGAATCTTTTTGTCCCTTTCACCTTGTCCATCGAATGGTAGTTTGTTCATTTTTCATTGTAAACAAGTATGACATCTTTCAAGTGATTCTATCTTGGAAGGGTATAAATAACCATCTTAACTGATCTTTATCAAACGCTTCTCATTTACATGACCAAGACGGTGATGCCACAGCTGGGTGTTATATGATTCATGTGAATATGATTTATTAACCATTAAAAATACTTGGTTTTTATAATTTAATACATAAATACTTTTATTTAAATTTTCCATACCATAACATATGTTGTCTTTATAAAAAAATGTCTAAAATTTAAAATAAACCTATCTGTATCTAGGCATGATATAGAAATTATGTTCTTGGAAAATTTTGGTACATAATAACAATATTTTAAAATCAAAATCACTCTCATTGGCAATTAAAGGTGATAGTAAACAATGGCAAGAGCAGTCATCCTCGCACAATTTGCAGCTTGTAGATCCACCACTCCTCTAGAAATATTTTACAATCTACTTGGTTACTATATTAAGATATAAATGTGATCACCACAAGTTATATATAATACTTAATTTGTAGATATTGAGATATTACACTTGATAATGAATGAAAATTTAGCTTCTTTTATCTTATGGGTGCAGTTCTTCTTCCATTGGAATTCCTTGCCACATGTAAAACATACTGAATACTTTTCCTTTCACTGCCTCTATATATTCTTCTTCTTTTAAGGATGGTTATCAGGAGCTTTAGACTTTTTTTGAGTATTTTCCCCATTTTCCTTGTTCTTCCTTTTATTATTCACCATAAGAACCATGGTTTTATCACACCCCCATATCCTTATCCACTTAGAGAATCAAAGTAAGAAGTTCTGAATGACTCTTCTCATTATTACTCATATTTTAATTAACAATAAAACTAGAGAAGGTGTCACACCCCGACCAACGCATTATTTTAATTTAATTATTTTAAGTCTTTATTTTGAGTTGCAGTTTGAACCGGTTCTATTTTAAAAGGATTTTGAGATCTTTTATGGGTGCTCGACCGTAATCGCGACTAAGCGCGCGAACGCGCCCGTGCATGCGACCGCGCACACGACCGCTCAAGTGACCATACACGGTGTCCAGGCGCAGTTAATAGTGACATTATTTTGGTTTGTTTTATTATATTATTATTATTATTATTATTATCATTATTATCTTTTTTTTTAATGATTTAATCATGTTATTTGTTGAATGATTAAGATCATTATTTTAATTGGTATTCTATTAAATTATTTTTTATGATTCATTAATATTATTATATATTATTAGGATTTCTTTTATTTATATATTTTTATTTTTATTTATTCTATTTACTCTTTTATTTTTTTTTCTTTTGCTTTGCGTTAGGGTTTCATCTTCCCCCCCTATTTCGGCGCTCTCTTTTTTTCCTCCCTGGTTCCATCGCATCTTCCCCCCCCCCTTGTTCGGCGCAGCAGCCTATCGGCACCCCTCCGCACCGCCGACCTCCCGTCTCGCCTCCTCCTCTCCCAACCGCGATCGCCGCCTTCCTCCCATCGCCGGACCACCCTCGCGCCGCCCTCCATTCGCCGGACCACCCTCGCGCCGCCCTCCATTCGCCGGACCACCTTCGTGTCGCCGTCCCGCCTCACCACTGGCCGCCCTCCCAGCCTCCTACACAGCCTTCCCTTGCGCGGACGCTCCTCTCCGGAAGCCCCTTTGGGTAAACCCCTGTTTCGATTAGGAGATTTAGTTTTTTTTCAGCGGGTTTGATGTTCATGTTAGGGGTTAATCTTGAGTTCTTGTTTAATATTCTGGATTAGGGTGTATTTCAGTTTCCTTGTGGTGCGTTTGACATGCAATTGAGGATTTGACATCAATTTTTTAGGGAAAACGACTCTGTGGTAAGTGTTTCTGTATTTTAATTTTAATTGATGACATAATTTGCTTATTTAATATATTTAGCATGGTTATTGATTGTTTTCTTATGCGAATTCGATTTTACTTGAGGTTTAGTATATTTCTGATGTGTTTATGAGTTTAGTGTTATGTTTATATGATACGAGTAGTGGTTGATATGAGAAACCATGTTGAACTATTTAAATAGTGTTTTATAAATTGTGCAATTAGTTTATCAATATGTGCAGGTGGTGCATAGTGTATTTTTTTATATGGAGTTGTGTGCGTTGGATTTCGAACAAGAATATTTTGGTGTAGTTTTGTGGTAAAACATTGAAGCATATCTTGAAAATGTTGTAGTAAGTGTTTCTTTAATTTATTTAATTGTTTATGTGGTTCCAAAAATAGTTTTAAGACAATTTATTATACATTTGATTTTAAAGTGGTATCTTAATATGAGATACGATGTGTTTTATTTGAAAACCCATGTCAAGCTTATTATAACTATTTTATAAAATGTATTTTTGTTTCATCAAACTGTGTAAAGGATGCAGTTAGTGTTTTGGGTGTGGTTTCAATGTACGCTTGGTTGTAGAATCTGGCTTTGGGTGCGTTCTTGATAAAAAGTTTCATTTTGTTATTTATAATTGGTTCATAAAATGTTTTAATGATTTTTTAAGTGGTAAAGGGGGTGCAGATTGTGTTTTGGGACTCTTTTGGTACATCGTATCTTGTTTTATCTGGGTGCGTTAATGTGATGTGTTTTTCTGAAATGTTTTATAGATTATTTCATTGTTTTATTTGTTTTATTAAATTACATGTGTAGTGTGTTGGACTTTGTTGCGATGGTATTGGTCCGCGGGTGTCGAAGTACCCTACACGTACATGCATAGGGTAAGACATATATATATACCCTCTTTGTACATATTCCCTCATGGCGCGGGGAATATGTGCAATGCAGCTAGGGGTGTGTATATATATATGTATAAATGCATGTGCGTGTGTGCGCCAAGTGTCGGTTTGAGCGGCCTTCGGCAGATAGCGACAAGTTTGAGGTAGGTCCTCTATGCCTATGCCTTTAATTTGAGATTCATCATTGCTTGCTTGTTTTAAAAATATGCTTTACATTTACGCTATATCCACATGCTATGAAATCAGGTTACGGTTGCTAGAAATGATTTCGCCTTTGATTTGGAAATTTAAATGTATTTTTAATGCTATCGGTCTTAGGTGACCTTTTATTGAAAAATTGATTTCTTAAGTGGTTCTGAATTAGTAATGTGTATTTCCAAAGGTGTTTGGCCTTTTTGCTGATTGATTTTTAAAAGTGTACCCTTTAAGTATTTAAGCATGTTTGGCATCTTAAGAATGTTTTATGAAAGGCCCGGTTGGCACTTTAAGATTTGGTTTGCGAAAATAGAAAACCCCTTTTTAGTCATTCCCCCTAAATTTGAAAATAAAATGTGATGCAAGTGTTAATGAGTGGTTTGTGATATGTGCCTAGTGTAAAGGCTTGTGTGTATTTATGTGATGTAAAGAGGGGGAATGCACTTAAGTAGGGAGTGCGGTGGTGAAAGGTTGAATGAGTTTTAGATAAAGAAAGTGTAATGTATTTGTTTGATTGCTTGATAAAGAAAACTCACCACCATTTGAAATAGAGCACAATGGGAAACCCGGGTATCTAGGTGGGTGATCAGGACTAGTACGCTAGATGACACGGCAGGGGTTCGTCCCGGTTTGTCTAGCAGGATTGACGCGACAACACTAACTAAACATATGAACTTCTGAGGGTCGTGGCCTTCTAAGCCACGTTTTCTGAGGGTCGTGGCCTTCTAAGCCACGTTTTCTGAGGGTCGTGGTCTTCTAAGCCACGTTTCACTGAGGTACGAGGTCTTTAGGTTCCCACTTGTTCTAGCTGCCTATAGGGATTACCCATGGTGCTCACTTTTTGTCATGCTGCTAACGATATAACTTTCTTTTCGGTTGTTTCATACTTGATGCCTTGTTTGTGAAAACCATATTTTAATCCAAACTGGTTTCTTTTCATTTTGAAATGTTAAAAGCATGCTTGAAACCTATTTTTAAAATGTAGTGGAAGTAAAAGGTTTTACCTGAAGATGCAAACTCGTTACTTGAATTTGAAAAGAAGGAAAATACTATTTTAGTATATCTTATTTTCCAAACTGGCATTGGTTGGATTTCTTATTAAAGGCAGAGACATAGGATGTGGTTGTTTTTGGCTTTCCTACTGAGCATCTCGGTGCTCACGCCTACATTACTTTTCAGTTGCAGGGTTCAGTCTTGGATCGCTTTTGGGAGCGAGTGTGGTTGTCGTACCGTGGTGATCCGTGGGGTCACCAGAGGTATGTCACGTTTCTTTGTTTATTCATTTATCCGCTGCCGCATTGTTCAATTTATTTTCCTTTAGTTATCTGCTTGTTCAATTTATATTTGCTTGTCTTTTTCATGGGCCAAACCGTTCCCAACTGGTTTGTTTTGATTCCCGGCACTAGTTGCCAGCCCGTGGGGATCGGGAACGCCCTTCGGGACTTGCCGCGGATCAGCTCGGGTGACCGGTTTAGGGTCGACCCGGGTTGGTTCATGACAAAATGGTATCAGAGGTGCCCTTGTTATTTAGGGTGTCAAGTAGCTTGGTGATTAGGTGTGTCGGGACTCGAGAGGTAGGTGCGGGAAGGACGTCATGAACCCTTGCCCGTCCCGAGACTCGAGTTTCCAGGGGTAGTCCAGGATTTGAATTTTTCTTCTTTGGATTGGTATGTGTGGATGAGGGATGACCAAGGAAGTGAGCCAGTGTTACGCGGCAGACTTGCATGGAGTAGCGACCCATGTACAGCCCGAGTGCACGGTTCAAGATACTTCCTGTGGTGGATGCCCGCTCGGAGCATGGTCTGCTAAGCCATGTTACCGGGTTGGTATAACCACTAGTCCCTTATTTTTGGATGTTTTAATGTGAGTTATGTTTGACCTTAATTTTGGTTGGTGTGAGTAAATCTCAAAAATGAAAATGGATTTTTGTGAAGGTGGTTTGAATTGGGAATGTGGTGTTAGAGTGAAAAAGTGGTTTTGAAATGGAAATTGTTTTCTTTTAACAAATGTGTGGTTTCAAAAGGGAAAATGAGGGGTGTTTTGGAAGTTGTTTTGAGATCTCAGTAACACTTTTTGGAATGTGAATTGGAAATGTTTTTGGAAATTGGAAATGTATTGCCTTAATGATAAGTTACTTTTTCAAATTGGTTGAGAATTTGTGCTTTGTGCTTAATGGTCTGATTTGGAAATGATAAGTGTCTTTAATCTACCCTTGGTATTCCTACGAGTGATCACACATTGAGGTGCGCATGTGGAAAGTGGGGAAATTGGTGACGTGAGTGGATGGGTGCTTGAGCTAGCACAAGGATACGTATGTGTGAGACTTCATGGGATACCGATGGTGGATATTTAAGTTGTTTTGTTTGCTGAAAGATGGTTTTCAAAAAGGGTTTTTCAAATGTTTAGAAAAGTGAGTGAGAAATTGTTTGGCGTTCTCTTTTCGTGTTGGGTATTCCTTTTCGTGAGTTCTTGGTTTTGACGTACTGAATTGTGGTTGGAATAGTGATTTGAGTTTGAGCTTTCGTTGTGATTGAGGTGTGAAATTTTGATTTATGATGAGTTTTGATTCGGATTTATGCCCCTTGTTTTTGAGTATGCCACCCAGAAAAGTCCCAGAAAGTTCTAGTGAGTCACTTCTAGTTGTTGGTTCTACCTAGACTCATAGCAGAGTGGTGGAATTGAATTCTTTTCGGTTGTTGTCCAGCTACCATGGTGATAGTGATCTATCGAAGGTAGAAAACTGGCTTGGTGAAATCGTTGGTGTTTCCAGGTTGTTGGAAACTCCCAACGCTAAGAGAGTCTGTGTTGGTTCAGGTCCATTTGAAGGTGCAACTTGGGATTGGTGGAGGAGATAACCCAGGTGTCATTGCACGATGGTATGACTTGGAAGGTGTTTAGGACCACTCTCATTAGTTGGTTTATATCTGTGGAAGCGAAGGTGATGGAAGCGACCAGGCTCGTGAGTGTCCAGCAATGCCAATGAATAGTGAAGGCCAACGTTGGGCATCTCAAGAAGTTGGTTCCCTTTTCTCCAAAGATAATGTCGCAGAATCAGTTAAAGTTTCTCTTGTGTGGGGTCTTTGTCTATTGTTCAAGGACCGGTTCCCTTTGGTGTTTGGGATGGTTCCCCATTCTGTGAGAGCGAACCGGAGGAACCCATCTCAGACAAGTTTCATTATCAACTCCATCTTCTATTAGTCGGGCCACTCTCTTGTTCGCTTCTTGTGTGGCCGGTTTGGGTACTTTAAGCCTCTTTTTCATCATCATCCATTAAAGACTTGCTGTCGGTGTGGCTGTTTGGGAAACTTAGAGAGGTTCTGCTAGCGGCTTCGTCAGGAGGAGTCTCGACAGGAGAATGTCATCTCCTGACTGCGGGGCAGCAGATGCTTCAAGACATCAGAGCTCCAACCACAGGTCTCGGAGTGAAGCTTTTCACGCAGTCAGGAATCATTGGGTGTGGGGCACCATGGTCTAATTTTTGTCTCCAATGATTAAATGGGGACGTTCTGAATTTCCCTGTTTCATCTCTCCCGTCTTTGAAGGTTCTGTTTTTCTGTAAGAGGCGCAAAGATCTCTTTTTCTCGTTGTGGTCTTTGTTCTTTGAATACCCCACCGTGGTTGTAAAAAGGCATGGTGATCTTGTTTTCTTGTAATTCCTGTAGCTGCGCCTCCTCAAGCGTAACCCGTTCTTGTTTTGGGATGCACTCGTTTTCGAGACATATGCATCTTGGAAGATAATGAATAGGGGTTTGGTCCGCTACTCGGTTTGGGGTCTTTCGTCGATGACCCCATGTGGTGGGGGTCTAGTTTATGCAGAGAGTTCATGGGTCGGTTTGTGCTGAGTTTCTCGTACTGCTATGTGATCACTGGTTGAAGCTGGTCAATCCTTAAATGGTGGGAAGACCCACCATGAATCTTGAAGTGACTTCTTCACGGTTTGGTCTATGTGGCGGTTTCCTCTTGGATCAAGTTGACAGTTCCAGAGTTAGCTCATGCTAAGAGTCTCGATGTCGGTTGTGCTAGTCAGGTTCTTGTGGTGGGGAGAACCCTCCTCGTTTCCTGTTGGTTCTTATATTTTCAGTTTCCCTCAGAGTTGGTCGGGTGTGACTGATGGAGTGAAAATTTACGCCGAGTTGTGATTTTGTTGGCCTCGTTCAGTTTCGAACTCAAGTTTGTTTCCTCGTTTGGCTGGGTTACTTTCTGGGGGCAGAAAGTTTTTATGGTGGGGAGAATTGTCACACCCCGACCAACGCATTATTTTAATTTAATTATTTTAAGTCTTTATTTTGAGTTGCAGTTTGAACCGGTTCTATTTTAAAAGGATTTTGAGATCTTTTATGGGTGCTCGACCGTAATCGCGACTAAGCGCGCGAACGCGCCCGTGCATGCGACCGCGCACACGACCGCTCAAGTGACCATACACGGTGTCCAGGCGCAGTTAATAGTGACATTATTTTGGTTTGTTTTATTATATTATTATTATTATTATTATTATCATTATTATCTTTTTTTTAATGATTTAATCATGTTATTTGTTGAATGATTAAGATCATTATTTTAATTGGTATTCTATTAAATTATTTTTTATGATTCATTAATATTATTATATATTATTAGGATTTCTTTTATTTATATATTTTTATTTTTATTTATTCTATTTACTCTTTTATTTTTTTTTCTTTTGCTTTGCGTTAGGGTTTCATCTTCCCCCCCTATTTCGGCGCTCTCTTTTTTTCCTCCCTGGTTCCATCGCATCTCCCCCCCCCCTTGTTCGGCGCAGCAGCCTATCGGCACCCCTCTGCACCGCCGACCTCCCGTCTCGCCTCCTCCTCTCCCAACCGCGACCGCCGCCTTCCTCCCATCGCCGGACCACCCTCGCGCCGCCCTCCATTCGCCGGACCACCCTCGCGCCGCCCTCCATTCGTCGGACCACCTTCGTGCCGCCGTCCCGCCTCACCACTGGCCGCCCTCCCAGCCTCCTACACAGCCTTCCCTTGCGCGGACGCTCCTCTCCGGAAGCCCCTTTGGGTAAACCCCTGCTCGATTAGGAGATTTAGTTTTTTTTCAGCGGGTTTGATGTTCATGTTAGGGGTTAATCTTGAGTTCTTGTTTAATATTATGGATTAGGGTGTATTTCAGTTTCCTTGTGGTGCGTTTGACATGCAATTGAGGATTTGACATCAAATTTTTAGGGAAAACGACTCTGTGGTAAGTGTTTCTGTATTTTAATTTTAATTGATGACATAATTTGCTTATTTAATATATTTAGCATGGTTATTGATTGTTTTCTTATGCGAATTCGATTTTACTTGAGGTTTAGTATATTTCTGATGTGTTTATGAGTTTAGTGTTATGTTTATATGATACGAGTAGTGGTTGATATGAGAAACCATGTTGAACTATTTAAATAGTGTTTTATAAATTGTGCAATTAGTTTATCAATATGTGCAGGTGGTGCATAGTGTATTTTTTTATATGGAGTTGTGTGCGTTGGATTTCGAACAAGAATATTTTGGTGTAGTTTTGTGGTAAAACATTGAAGCATATCTTGAAAATGTTGTAGTAAGTGTTTCTTTAATTTATTTAATTGTTTATGTGGTTCCAAAAATAGTTTTAAGACAATTTATTATACATTTGATTTTAAAGTGGTATCTTAATATGAGATACGATGTGTTTTATTTGAAAACCCATGTCAAGCTTATTATAACTATTTTATAAAATGTATTTTTGTTTCATCAAACTGTGTAAAGGATGCAGTTAGTGTTTTGGGTGTGGTTTCAATGTGCGCTTGGTTGTAGAAGCTGGCTTTGGGTGCGTTCTTGATAAAAAGTTTCATTTTGTTATTTATAATTGGTTCATAAAATGTTTTAATGATTTGTTAAGTGGTAAAGGGGGTGCAGATTGTGTTTTGGGACTCTTTTGGTACATCGTATCTTGTTTTATCTGGGTGCGTTAATGTGATGTGTTTTTCTGAAATGTTTTATAGATTATTTCATTGTTTGATTTGTTTTATTAAATTACATGTGTAGTGTGTTGGACTTTGTTGCGATGGTTTTGGGCCGCGGGTGTCGAAGTACCCTACACGTACATGCATAGGGTAAGACATATATATATACCCTCTTTGTACATATTCCCTCATGGCGCGGGGAATATGTGCAATGCAGATAGGGGTGTGTATATATATATGTATAAATGCATGTGCGTGTGTGCGCCAAGTGTCGGTTTGAGCGGCCTTCGGCAGATAGCGACAAGTTTGAGGTAGGTCCTCTATGCCTATGCCTTTAATTTGAGATTCATCATTGCTTGCTTGTTTTAAAAATATGCTTTACATTTACGCTATATCCACATGCTATGAAATCAGGTTACGGTTGCTAGAAATGATTTCGCCTTTGATTTGGAAATTTAAATGTATTTTTAATGCTATCGGTCTTAGGTGACCTTTTATTGAAAAATTGATTTCTTAAGTGGTTCTGAATTAGTAATGTGTATTTCCAAAGGTGTTTGGCCTTTTTGCTGATTGATTTTTAAAAGTGTACCCTTTAAGTATTTAAGCATGTTTGGCATCTTAAGAATGTTTTATGAAAGGCCCGGTTGGCACTTTAAGATTTGGTTTGCGAAAATAGAAAACCCCTTTTTAGTCATTCCCCCTAAATTTGAAAATAAAATGTGATGCAAGTGTTAATGAGTGGTTTGTGATATGTGCCTAGTGTAAAGGCTTGTGTGTATTTATGTGATGTAAAGAGGGGGAATGCACTTAAGTAGGGAGTGCGGTGGTGAAAGGTTGAATGAGTTTTAGATAAAGAAAGTGTAATGTATTTGTTTGATTGCTTGATAAAGAAAACTCACCACCATTTGAAATAGAGCACAATGGGAAACCCGGGTATCTAGGTGGGTGATCAGGACTAGTACGCTAGATGACACGGCAGGGGTTCGTCCCGGTTTGTCTAGCAGGATTGACGCGACAACACTAACTAAACATATGAACTTCTGAGGGTCGTGGCCTTCTAAGCCACGTTTTCTGAGGGTCGTGGCCTTCTAAGCCACGTTTTCTGAGGGTCGTGGTCTTCTAAGCCACGTTTCACTGAGGTACGAGGTCTTTAGGTTCCCACTTGTTCTAGCTGCCTATAGGGATTACCCATGGTGCTCACTTTTTGTCATGCTGCTAACGATATAACTTTCTTTTCGGTTGTTTCATACTTGATGCCTTGTTTGTGAAAACCATATTTTAATCCAAACTGGTTTCTTTTCATTTTGAAATGTTAAAAGCATGCTTGAAACCTATTTTTAAAATGTAGTGGAAGTAAAAGGTTTTACCTGAAGATGCAAACTCGTTACTTGAATTTGAAAAGAAGGAAAATACTATTTTAGTATATCTTATTTTCCAAACTGGCATTGGTTGGATTTCTTATTAAAGGCAGAGACATAGGATGTGGTTGTTTTTGGCTTTCCTACTGAGCATCTCGGTGCTCACGCCTACATTACTTTTCAGTTGCAGGGTTCAGTCTTGGATCACTTTTGGGAGCGAGTGTGGTTGTCGTACCGTGGTGATCCGTGGGGTCACCAGAGGTATGTCACGTTTCTTTGTTTATTCATTTATCCGCTGCC
The DNA here is from genome assembly GCA_963277665.1 of Viscum album. Lineage (NCBI taxonomy): Eukaryota > Viridiplantae > Streptophyta > Magnoliopsida > Santalales > Viscaceae > Viscum > Viscum album. The sequence continues at coordinate 175,055,725 of OY728147.1, read as the reverse complement.
ACATTGTTCAATTTATTTTCCTTTAGTTATCTGCTTGTTCAATTTATATTTGCTTGTCTTTTTCATGGGCCAAACCGTTCCCAACTGGTTTGTTTTGATGCCCGGCACTAGTTGCCAGCCCGTGGGGATCGGGAACGCCCTTCGGGACTTGCCGCGGATCAGCTCGGGTGACTGGTTTAGGGTCGACCCGGGTTGGTTCGTGACAGAAGGTATTGGGTATTGATGAAGGTATGAGATCTATGCACAACTCATCTAGGAATTTAATCCCTAATTTGTCTAAGTGTTCAATGTAGCCAACAAGCTTGACTACATGAGGCCCAGCTGGTGAAGACTCTCCAATTTTATTTGTAAACAAATCATTATAGATCTCATATCTCTCTTGTATTACCTTCTCTTAATAGATATCCTAAAGGTGATATGTCATGCTATATGCATCCATGTCCTCATGTTGCTTCAAAATTTCATTGGTCATGGATGATTGTAAGAAACATTGAACATTTATAGCATCATCCAAATTTTTCTCATATACAAATAACTCTTCATCACTAGCCTCATTTCCAAGAACTTTAGAAATATGTTCTTCCAATGCATACAATTTCCTTTAATGGTGAAGGATAACGTGTAAGCACATTTTCCACTCTTGGAAATTTATGTTGGTGAGAAGGTTATCCTTATTAAATATAGATCATAGTGATATGTTTGATTTCATTTTTATTGTTGTTTATACAATTAATATTATCAGAGTTTTATTACTTTAACTGATAAAATTTAGACAAATAAATAAATATTATTTTATTAATATCTCATTATTTTATCAAAACCCAACATCCCTCACCATTAACTTTAGTATATCCTATTTCTTGGAAATTATAATGGAAAGGATCCATATTTCCCTTCTCATTACCCCAACTTTGGTTGGTCAAACAACTTGAATGGTTTTAGGTGCTCATTCCAAATTCTAACTACATTAACTCATAGTTCCTTAATCTATTGAGTGGACTCCCCAATCCTGAAATCATTAAAATTGGATTTCCTTAACCATTGCCTCTTAGTTACACCAAGTATTGCTTTGGAAGTCAACCCTTGATATAAACTAAGTTAATTCAACCCAAAACTTCATGTTAGAATTCCCCAATAATTGAAAGAACCCCAACTTTGGCAGGTCAAGTACTTTGAACTATGGTTCGGTTTTAATTGAAGTCATGGAAGGCTATACCAAATTAATATATATTATTGAGGGATTTTAACCTTTTATGCATAAATTTCCAATTATTATTTTTATAGCATGATTGTTAATATTAAGTGGATTTACTTAAGTGATTAACCATGTCTTATATAATATTTACACATAAGACAACTTATTTAGTTCTATATTGCATGCTTGTTAAGTCATTAATTCATGTCATCATGACAAAACATCCGTAATGAAATAACCATGAAACTTGATAGAAATAAAATAATAAATCAGTATGATCATGATCTTTATCTAATATTTTATCTAGTGGTTGATAAACTAACCATTGACCTAGGGGAAAACACCTTGAACCAATTAAGGTTCATGTTATAGATTTTCACTTGTCCGCCTATGTATCTCTCTTGGATTTTTTTCACCTCATCTCCAAACTTGAACCACCTCCACTAGCTTAGGATCACCATCCATGACATATTCTTTTACTCACACATAGGTGAGCATAAAGGGTTTACATAAAATAAACCATGGGCACGTAGGCCAGTACATAATGAGACGAGAGATGACACATAGGCCACCAATTTAATTTAATAATAAATTCAATGAAACTGATCATATACAAAGTTCTGTTCTATGATCATGATCATCCATATGCATGCAATGAATTATGCATTTAATAAAACTAGTATTCAATTCTTAATTGTTCTTATTTAAGATAAATCATGCTCGAATCAATTAATTATCTTATTTAATTAATCAATTATTTTATATTAATTCTTATCCAAATTTTCTTGATATTATAATCCGTCATAATTTAAAATAATGAAAATTAATTTATTTAAAATTAATTGTGTACATAAATGTACCTTAGAGGAAACATGGTGAATAGCCGTCTGAATCGACCCAACATGTATTATACTCGTATACCATTTACTCTTGTGATATATGGAATACATGACTTATCATGTACTTTCATGATGTGTACTATCAATTTAATGATTACATGAATTAAATGATATTTCTATCGTGTGGTATGCTTCAATGCACGTAGAGTAATTATTATAATATGACTCATACATGATATGAAGATCTGAACATTTCAAGGAAATTAATTAAACATTTATATATATATATATATATATTAAAACCCATCACATGTCATGTCCGGTTAACTTAATTATCACACACAAGCACATGTTGATAAGGTTTACACAGTAAAATTAATTAATTTTAATTCTTCCTAATTTGGTATAAGTACATTTTTTATATAAGTGAGATACATGGAATGTAAATCTCTCACTGTGTGTCTGAGGAACATGTTGAAGGCTCAGCGTGTAAACCATGCCTCGGAAAAATTGGAGTACATGGCGTGTATAAGGGATACACGTTCTGTAGTCTCCAAGTTCCATAGTCACCAGTCGGGTAGGTCATGTATGGAAATACATGGCCCATTTGTGACTTAAAATACTATATGTTATGTATGTGTGCTACACGGTGGGAACTTAGGATAACCACATGCTAGTCTATCCTGGTCAACACATGGTGTAATCAATTAAATTCACCATGTGTATTCAATGCACATGGTTTGAATTAATTCCAAATTAATTCCCGGTGCATTGAACACTAGTACACAGCATGTAACTCTGGTTACATGTCTTGTACTCTTGTGTTATCCATCCAGAATCTTAAAAACCTATTAATGAGATATTCAATTTAATTTTATTCATAAAATTAACTGATTTTATTAGATCTACGTGAAACAAAAGTGGAATAAGTAAATATCAAAATTCAGAATAAAGAAAGATTAAACTTGAATTGAAAACTAAATGAGAAATACGTAAATCAATCAATGATATTTTAAATAATTATAAATAATTATGTGACCGCTCTGATACCACTTGTAGGTTCTGGTCGTTGTGGAAGCGTTCTATGTGTCATGCCCAACTTTGCTTTTTGATATGATTGATGATCAATCTGAGATTTACACGATGATGAACGCCGTAATTAATAGAATTTAATCAAAGAAGACAAAAAAGGGGTGGAACTCCAGAACCAAGCGAATGATCATCACATATTATTTATAATTAATTTAGTCAATTAATTAATAACCTTGCATGAATTATTTTTTCATTGATGAATCTAATGATAGATCTATATTGTATTGTCATTACGTTGTAGGAATAAAGAGCATATTCCCTCTAGAGTTGATCCACACATATTCCACAAATCTACGAACATCGCCATAGGAATCTCTTAGTGGTGGAATGAAATATCACATCGCTTGCATCATTATCGTTTGATCTCCATGAGAATCACTTCCAAATCATTCTCCTTGATCTATCTAGACTCGAGAGTGGATGGTGGAGGAAGATCGCTCTCCGTTCTTGTGAGCGTTCTTGGAGAGGAAGCTCTCTAGGTCCTAAGAGGATTCTCTCCGACTATCGTTGTGAACAACACAAATTTATTGGATATCTTGGAAAAATAATATAATTGGGTTTAAATATTTCTAGTGTTTAGAAATAAATATTTTCACAAGTTCCCTTTAATATTTATTTAATCCCTAAAAAAACCCATGCCAATAATAATAATAATAATAATATTTCTCAACATGCACTTAACTTTCAAATTAAAATTAAATATTATTTATTCAAATAATATTCAATATATTTTATTTCTTATCGGACCTAAAAACTAGGTCCACCATTTATCAACAATATTTATCAAGACTTGAATAATGAATATTTATTTAATAAATAAATATCACTGCAATATTCTCTAATAAATAAATAAATATTATATTCGCTAACTAGAAAATAAATAATTATTAAATATTACTCTTACATAATATTCTCTCAAATAATTGGTGATGAAATACCTGTGATCAGGCATACATGAATAATTATTAAACCACGGATGGGAATAATATTTATTCAAATTGTTAGATAATAAATAATATTATATTATTTAACTGAGATTCTAGATACACTTAGTGTGTGGCCCTCTAGGCCTATTTTTCAGTGGAAATTAGGCGAAGCAGCCTAAAGTCCAATGTTAGAATCTAGCAACACACCAAGGAACCCATAGAGAAAGAAGTTAATTCCACAATGACATAATACCTCATATGGATGCTCATTGTGTAATATAATCCTTTTATCTCAATATATCTAATCAAGAAGGTTGTATATAGGTGTCATTAACCTATATGCTCGATGTCTCTTTCTTTGACTTTCCAAAAAAAATTCCCATAAAACACAATGGTCATGGATTTATTTAGGCTATATCATTTCTATAAAAGGGATTTAGATATAAACTTATGTTAAATAACATAAGGAACAAATCCTTTATCACATTATTCACTACTTCAATATTACTTATGATGCACCCCATATATCCTACCTCATTGCGAACATTTGTTATCACAATTTTCATCAATACATCAAAGTACGTGACTCATAATACTCATTAATAATAATTTTAAAGTCTAAGGATCAATACACACATTTTTATAAAGTAACAAAAAATGACACATATAAATGTGGATTTCCTACCAGCGGGTCTCATTCTCATAATATCCTACAATGGATATTACCAAGGGCATACACCATGAGAAGGTGCCTCAAAGTACTATGAGTCTATACCCCTAATATACTGAATCATTTGTGTCCCTCAAATGATATCATCCATCTAGAGATCATATATTTAAGAATAATGTCATAACACTTCTAGTTTATCATCATAGTAGAGAATTGCTATGACTTTTTAGAGCAACAGCTACTCTTAGGATATTATCACATACTATCTTATACAGAAGAAAAATTGTGACATGATAAGGAGTTTATTAATATTAAAAACTATGAATAAAGGTTATCATAAAGTACAAAGAATTTGGTTCTAGGGCACCAAATCCAACACCAACATCAACAGAGAATGATAATGGAATTGAAATTAACCAGGAGAAATTTTAGAGTATTTAATCCAAGATATATTGAAATGAAAAAAGAGTGTGGGACTTCATCCAAACAACTAAAGACCACATAAAACAAAGAAATCATCTTCCCTAGAATGAATTAAAGAATAAATAGATGACTTCCAAACAAATAGGTTTAGGGAAAGATATTAATAAATAAGAATTTAATGATATTATGACTATGAATTCAAATCTTAACCAATCTTATGAATATAGTGTTTAATAAGGATTACATCTTAAGAACAATGAAAAAATAATTTAGAAATATGTGAAAAAATTTATTAGAGTTGGAATGAATTGGGGAACTTTCCACCACACAAGAAGAGAATTGATATAGAATAAATAGGTTTATATTTGACATGATAGAGACTCAAGTGGTATCTCTACAACTAGAATAGACATGATCTGTGATAGGAGTACATTGGTTTCAATGTTGGTCTTTCATAAAGCTATTTTTCATAATGTCCATATAATCAAAACACACCATTGATCAAAGGAACACCACAAAAAAATTAAAAAATGATGGAATATCACAAACCTCAACCAAAATTCGGTCCATCAATATCAACACATCACAATAAACCACCTTCTTTTAAATGAATTTTTCAGGCCCTTTTATGAAATCACCCACTCATTTGTTTAACACCAAACCCATTTTTTTAAAACATTTTCTAAATTCCATATTGAAACCAACCACTTTACAAAAAACTTTATAAGAGACCAAAAAAAATTTAGTTACCACATATTAATTTAAAATTCCAAATCTTATCTCAAAACCACTTTCAAAATTCAAAATTCTATTTTTTGAATTTTTAAAACTCCACTTAAAATCCATTTTTTAAAAATTACACATGAAAATCGACCAATTCTTTTCAAAACACTTAATGGGATATGATCCACCTTTTTTTATAAAAACCATTAGAATCAAGGGGAAAGTTTTAAAATCATATTAAAAAATCATAAATAGTAAATTAAAAGTTTAAAACTATTTCCATGGAAAGATGTGAACTATTAAATGCTTAAAACTTTAAAAATTAACTTTGAAATCACTTCATGAGTTTCAAAACATCGAATCCATTGTAGTTCATTTTAAGGGAAGCCTCATTTTTTCATTTCAAATACCACTTTAACATTTAAATCAAGTTTCCCTTTTCAAAACTAAAATTTAAAATACACTTGAGCATAAAAATATTAAGTAGACCACCACCCAATCTAAAGAAAAATATCATTATTAAACCTTTCATAAATATTTTATAAAGTTGGCATGAATAAAAAAAATTAGAAGATAGAAGTAAATTAACAATTTAAATCCTAGAACCATGGTAAAGGATTCCTTGGGTAATTTAGGTCAAGGATAAAATATCCTCACACTGTCAGGGATCATGGCTGCCTAGTACACACATTACCCTAGGGATGTGGGACTAGGGGTAGGAATCCACCTCTAAAAGTGTCTCCCTACATCATCAATGTTTAGTTAGTGTTCTCACTATAGATTTCATTTCTAGGTAGATCTAAACATTCCTAATATGATTTTCCTGGACTACCCACCTAAATACTGAGATTCCCATGGGATCCTTTCAAAATTAAATCAAGGGGCTATTCATTTTTCAAAAACCAATTTCATAAAATATCACACAAGAAATCAAAAATCCAAGCTTTCACATGCCATACAATTTATTCAAGAATCAACATCAAGAATTTTTTACAAATATTCATGACATTGAAAACTATTTTCAAAATATCATGAGTCGTTCTTTTTAAAACAATTCAAAACATCATTTGAGAACAAGAAAGCATGCAATATTCTCTTAGAAATATCTTTTAAGCATCACTCAGAATACCTCATTCAAAAACATCATATTTTAAGAATAATTATTAAAAGTTCCAAACAAGCGTCATGGTTACATATCATAAAAACTCTAAAGGCTTGATACTTTATTCCTTAATTTATCCCTCAACCCAAATGGGGTCTAAAACTTTATTAACCACACATTTTATTTAAAACCCATCATAAAACATTTTCACAATGCTTCGCATTTCAAGTATCACTTGAAATGGCAAGAAACGTCTTTAGGAAAATACTTTTAAATCTTAATACATCATTTTAAATTGAAAATTTCATTTTAAAGGTCTAATCGGTCAATTTGACAAGTGGGTAAATTGAAACCATTTTCAAACCATTATTTAAAGATAGGAAACCCCATTGTTATCTATGAAAATGAAGTTAAAATCCAATTTCTTCCCTAGAAACCCAATGAGTATAATTAATACTATTATTAAATAATTAAAACACCAATATAAGCATCAAATAATCAAAGGTTCTGAAATTAGAGAGTCAATCATGGGGAAAAACAACTTGAACTAAGAGAAAATGAAGAAACCATCGAGAACAGAGAGAAGAGGACCCCAAGGTAAAATCATATGATCTAGAAATCAAGGATGCAATAAAAATCACAAGTCAGAACCATTTAGGGTTTAGCCTCGTGTGAACGCAATGAGAAAGAGGGTGAAAATTAGAGGGAAAAAATAAAATGAAGAGGATAAAGTTAAGGAGGAGCGTAATTATAGGGGGCTCATTGAACTTGAAGGGTGAGGTTTTGATCATCTAGGCTTGTGAAATCAGAAACCTGAACAAGTAATCAAAGAGAGATAAGAAGAAAAAATAACATACCTTGGATTTGAGGCTTGATTCATCCGAGAGAAAGTCGAGGAGGAGCACCGACAGCAGTAGACTTCTGTTAAAGCTTGAGAATCACGATTGAAATCAGTGCAGTTAGGGTTCTTTTAAAAATATCGAGGATGGTTTTATCAATGCTGATAAAGATACCTTTCATTAGCACTCAAAAAATAAACAATAATAAAAGATATCTTTATCAATGCTAAAATTTTAGCGCTGATAAAACATATCTTTATCAGCGGTAAATCTTTAGCGATGATAAATGATTTATAATTGTAATTATAAATAAAAATATTTGTAAATATATCTATAAATATTTTTATATGATTATAAATGTATTTATATCATTATATATATTTAAATAATTATATATATTTATATTAAATATATTCATTATTTAAATATATTTATTCAAATTTAAATTATTTAAATATATAATTATTTATTTATAATTATATAAATACTTTTTTTAAATATATATATTTATTTATTTATTTCTAGTTATAAATTTATAAATTTATAAATATAGTAAATAAAAAATTTATAAATATATTTATAAATAAATATATCTGTAAAGATATTTATAATTATTTTTTTATAATTATAAATATATTTTTACCATTATTTATATTTATATAATTATATATATATTTAATAAATATATATATTTAATAAATATATATATATATATTTAATAAATATATATAAATATAAATATAAATATAGTAAATATATTCATTTTTAAATATATTTATTATAATTTAATAATTATAAATATATTTATATCATTATATATATTTATATAATTATATATATATTTAATAAATATATATAAATATAAATATAGTAAATATATTCATTATTTGAATATATTTATTATTATTTTATAATTATTTAAATATATAATTATTTATTTATAATTATATAAATACCTTTAAAAAATAATATTTATATATTTATATCATTATATATATTTATATAATTATAAATATTTATTTAATAAATATAAATATAAATATAAATATATTAAATATATTCATTATTTAAATAAATTTTTTATAACTTTATAATTATTGAAATATATATAATTATTTATTTTTAATTATATAATTACTTTTTAAAAAAATATTTATTTATTTAAAAGTATAAATATATAAATTTATCAATATAGTAAATATACATTTATAAATGTATTAATTTATTAATATTTATTTACAACTATATTTTTGACATTATTAATGAATATATAATCTTAAATGCATGCATCTTAAAAATGAGTGAAATTGAATAATTAAAAATGAGTACATTTTAAAAATATTGAAAAAATAGATAAGTTTTATTAATTAAATATAAATTATTAAAAAATATGGTTATTTATTGAAATAAAGATGAATAAATATTTAAAATATTAAAACATAGTAAATAAATATATATAAATAAATATTATAAAATGACTAAATTCTAAAAAAATAAAAATGAATAAATAATACCTAACTATAATAATATTAAAAATAAATAAATAAACTTTACCAATTAAAAACATAATATATTAATTGTATCATGTTTCTAAATAAAATTATAAAATTAATATTAAAATTTGAGTGAATTACATAAATATTAGGTGTTTGTGTTTTTATATAAGATTTCATCAGTTACATAAATATTTATATGTGTATTTATTGTATATAAAAATGCATTAATTACGTATATGTATGTGTGAAATCAATGTAACACACATTTGATCTATGTTAAATTGAAAAATCAAATGATGTTTAATTGATATCCATTACTCGATACAATTAGTCGATATTTTTAATTAATATTAATTCTTAATTATAAACCATTCTTTACTAAATATATGACTTACTTAATATAAGCATAAATATTTTTTATTATATAAATCATATTTTATGAAATATTATATATGTTGATATATAAATATATATAAATATATTTCAATACTAAATGTATTAATGAATAATTATTCATAAAAAACATTAAAAATGAATAATACATTAATATGTTTTTAATTATTACATTTTATTCATTTTCTCAATTTATATTTAATATATATTATTTATTACTATTTATAATTAATATATATATATATATATATATTAAATGTATTCATTTTTATTAATAATTGTTTCGTTAATAATTTTTTTTAATTTTTTTTTTAATTAATTCATTTTTAATTTTTTTTATTAATTATTACAATTTATTCATTTTTAATTTTTTTTTAATTATTAAATTTTATTCATTTTATATACTTATATTTAATATATACTATTTATTAATATTTATAATCTATATATAATCTATATATATATATATATCTATATACTTAATTTATTCATTTTTATCAATAATTATTTAATTAATAATTTTTTTTATATTTTTCTTAATTTACTCATTTTTTTATTTTTATTTGTTTAATTATTTCATTTTATTCATCATATATATTAATATCTAATATATTCTATTAATTGATATTTATAATTTATATATATATATATATTAAAATTATTCATTTTTATCAATAATTATTTAATTAAGAAAATTTTAATATTTTTGAAATTTACTCATTTTTTATTTTTATTTTTATAATTATTTCATTTTTTCATTTTATATATCTATATTTACTATATACTAATTATTAATATTTATAATATATATATGTTAAATTTATTAATAATTATTTAATTAAAAAATAATGTTTTTTAATTTATTCATTTTTAATTTTTATTTGTTTAATTATTTTAATTTTTTACCGTTTTTAATAATTGTATTTTTTTGTTTGTATAAAAAAATTAGGAATGGATCGGGTTGGGCTGTGTAGGACAAGATTATGAAGGTGGGTCGTGACCTAGGTTAAGCATAGGGTGGGTTAGGTTCATGTGGGCCCATGGTAGGCCCATATAAGAGTGTGTAGTAAATACGGGATCTCATCCCCATAGTAGGCTTTTGAGTATTGGATGTGGCATAATGATATATAAAGACGTGGCCTCTCATCCGTTGTTCTGATGCGGGACTCGCTAAGCGATTGAGACTTTTATTAATGCTAAAAAAGCACTGAGAAAATATATCATTTATTAGTGCTAAAAATAAAGCGTCAATAAATGGTATCCCTTATCAGCATTAAAAAAAGCACTGATAAAGGACACCTTTATCCATGATTTTTTCTAGCATTGATAAAGATCATCATTGTATGTAGTGAATTTGTAGTAGTGTTTATGAATGTTTAAAAGCCAAAGTCATAAGCTCTTTAGAGAGACCCCACTCATACATTCATATAGGTGAGCCAAAAATTGTTCTCGTATTTCAGCACTTGTTTGATATCCTTGTTTCATTAAGAGTTTTAAACTCACTCTCCTTTTTCTCATGGGCACCAAACACTATTCTCCTGGGATTCAATATACTATTCACTGGTAAAAAAAGTAATTATATAGTCGATGTTTTAATGTAGGTTATTAAATAACAGATGTGAAAAATATTTTTCATACCGATTATTAAATAACTGATGCAATATAGACAACATGTTTATTTTTAACATTTATTTTTTCAATAACAAATGCCAAAACTATTTTTAGAATATTTTTAACATTGGCTATTTTGATAACCAATGTTAATACCCAAAATATGGCTATTTTTAATATCGATTATTAAAATAAATAGTGTTTAAAATATTCAAAAAAACATATTTAACTTCATTTATTAAAATAAGATGATGTTAAGTGATAAAACATGGGAATTTTTAATGCTAGTTATTTCAATAACCAATGGGAAATCTATATTAAAAAATCTAACCCTAACACTAACCTTTTATTTTTATTACATCGTGCCTCTCCCAATCGCCTTGATATTACACTTGTGAATTTTTTTCCTACATACATATCTAGCGTGCCACCCAAACATTTTTTTTTTCATTATCCCTTTGAAATTTCATTTTTCCCTCTCTTATCTTCATATTCCATCTTCAATATTTTTTTCATTCTTCATTCATAGTGTGAAACCACTATTCTAGGTATGCCTCTTTTGAGATTTTATATAGCTTTTAGAGCATGTTTTTAAGTGTTTAGAGATGGGTTGGATGTGTTTGAGAGGATAGAAACGAGATGAGGCAGAGTTGGGGGACTTGTTGTATCTTCTTGAGCTATAGTAGTCTCACTGGCCTGTTGGTGGTACTCCTGGGAAGAAAGATTTTTTCCCAGTGGCCACCGCATAGCCAGGGGAGGCCACTGACTACCTAATATCATCAAACGGGGCCTAGTAGGGCCCACCTATTTATGTGGGATTTTTTATAAAATGGACCCTCTACTTATTTTTTTCTCATTCTATCTTTCTCTCTCGATTTTCAAGGACCTAGGAGCCCTTCCTTGGTGATTTGGAGTGTTCCTATCCCCTTCCAATTCCTCTCTTTGATGCCTAATCACCCGTTCAATCATGCACATCTAATCTAGTGATTTATTCTTTGACCATGATCAATTCTATCCTCTTATCCTTGATAAAAATTAATTAGATCTCTAATGTATTGATTGGATATAAGGATTTTAGCATGATCTATTGAGGGCTTTGATGATCATTGATAGAGTTTTCATCCGGATTCAAGGATTTGGCTTATGCGCAATGCTTAGACCAAGACCGTTATCGACAATGAATCTTCTTTATTAAGTTGATCATGTCATATCCTTTTTGGACGTGGTTCCTCTCCAACCTCAATCCTAGAGTTATAAACATGTAAAATCGCAAGTGGTTTGATGATTCAGTTGTTCTTTTGTACTTTGATGGTGACCCTTGCCTTGATCATTGTTATTTCACCTAAGGTAGGAAGCTTGTGACTTTAGTTCATATTCATAAGAGTTCTTGGCATGTTTGTTAGCACATGTTTGTATCCCTTAGAGGCCTATTTTTTATACCTGAACACAAGCTGTGTGAAGTTTTAGCCCTATGAGACCTATTCTTGCATTTCTTACATGTGTATTATACAGGTTATGATACTTTTTTATTTGATGTGATGTTGTTCTGTCATTGTATCTGGTATCGTATTGTGTTGTTCTTATGTCTTGTAGTTGAGAGTGAAAGTTGAGTCGTATGAAATATTTCCCCAAGGGGGGTGTTTCAAATGCCTGGTTGGCATGATTTGGACTATCCCTTCAAGGGGGATAAGTGTTTTTAATTTATCCCGTTGAGGGGGATGTGTCAGACAGCAAATCATTATTCCTTACAGCATGGTGCCAAAGCAGGTAGATATGGTCTCCCAGAATCCAAAATATTTCTATATCTGTGTGATGTATTTTTTTATATTTGTACTATGTTTCCTTCATGGAATGCATTTTTATATCTTATGAAGTAATGTTAAGGGTCTTTGGTGGTGTCATATTGAGTATTGTACTCACACCCTAATCATACATTTCAGTGTGCTTGTAGATTTCATGACTAGGCATATGGAATAGGGTAAGGGGCCTATGGTGGATAGATGAGTAGGTTAGCAGGAGGATATTGTAAAATTCATATCACACCCTTTTATTAGCCTTGGAAGTTGAACGTTAACTATTTAGCATTCATACCTATTCCACATAAATTCTATCATTGATTATGGGTGTTTTTTCTATGAAACGATCAAGATAATAAATTTATGCCTTAGGTTACAAATATTTCAACTAATGCATTATTCATACATTATATAATGTATGATTAAATTCCATAAAAGGATCAAGAGTGTCCCAAGGCTGATATAAGAAGGTTAAGGCATTGATATGGGTGTGATTTTTCATGTGATTCATGCCCATGTTCCTGCCTATTCTCTCATACCTAAATCTCTCTTCCCCTCCTCCATTTACTACCTGATATATTAGATTATCAAGGAAGGAAGGAGGATCACACCCAAGTATTGGGTGACTTAGTTCAACTTGTGGAAATACCATGGAGGAAGTAGTTCATTGGATACCTCTAAGGGATCTTCATAAGGCACACCGATTAAAGAAAGTGGTGACATCTTTCATTGGTTAAAGGTACATGAGTTCTTCATTTTATGTCTATACATGGTTTTAGTTTCATTCATTGTGATATTGGGAATTTAGGGTTTCTAATTTCATCTGATGCATTGAATGAGTACTGTCCTATCCTTAGAAACCCATCATAGGTAAGGCGGGACACAGGATAAATAAAGCAGTGTAGGTGAGGTGAGTCGGTGGGTTGGTTGGTGTGAAGTGATGAATCTTCAATTATGGTTTTTGGTGGGGTTGGGGGATATTTTAAAAGAAAAAAGTTGGGTGACCAATATAGTCTATCACCAGTACCCACTTTTAGTGATCGCCACTGGTCATCTCCCGCTTCCTACCTCTACTTCTGGTCGCCCTCTTTCCCCCTCCTTTTTCTGGATTCCCTAATAATAATAGGCGTGTTGGTGTTATGGGGTTATTAACCGTAGCATGGGAAATAACATATTGTAGACCTCAACATAAAAAAATTAAATTAGAATTTGTATATCATAGATGATGAAATATCATATAGTAATGTGCTGGAAGAAGTAACACGGAGTCATATTTAAACTGGGTGGAACTCTTAAAATAAAAAATTTTCTCAAAAATTGATTGGAAATAAAAACATTTGGATATTAAGAAAAAAATCATTGGAAAATATAAAATGGTTCATAAAAGGGAGGTGTATTTAAGGCGATGAGGAACCCTTAACAAACAAAATTTTCACAAAAACTAATTTGAAATAAAAACATCTAGTGATTAAGAAAAAACGAACCCATTGGAAAAGATGGGGGAATGGTCCGTAATAGGGATGCACATTTAAAGCTTGGAGGAACCCTTAACAATAAAAATTAACGCAAAGGATACAAAGTGAAAATAAAAGAAAATATTTTTAAAAAAGCAGAGGTTAAGAGATTATATGGGAATTTGATTTCAAGAAATTTCCAATCAAAGAGAAAACATGATCAAATAATAGTGGTATTGCAGGACCTATGTAACACTCTAAGATTTCATAGTACGTTATTTCTTCAAAGTAATGCAATAACTTACACTACACGCAACACTGAGTTCAAGCACGTCACGACTTACCAAACTAGTCGTTCAAAAGCGGTTATGAATAGTATTAACTGAATTTTGAACATTATATAATCCTTATAATTTTAGAATCCATATTATGAGTTTCTTAGAGATAATGTAAGAACAAATTCATTTTTTCAGATAAAAGAATTATTTTTCAAAAAATGCAATTTTACTACCTTTTAATGGAGAACCCTTTTTAAATCCAATATTTTAAACTTTTATATATTCAATTTGACTAAATAAACTTCTTCTTTAGAATCGGGACGTAAGAATTTATTTTCAATAAATTTTTGTTGTTTTTCTGATAACTTTCATATTTGGGTGAATAGTGAAAAATACTATATTTTAACTGAAAAAAACTTTTTAAATCAAAATAAATTATAGTGTTGAATTATAAATTTTAATGTTTTGGAAGTATAATTAGATTATATTTTTACCCTTTAATCCAATGTTGGACATTGGAATTAATTTGACACTGAAATTATACATAAACAAGTGTCAATATTTTGATAGTTATTGTTTCATAAAAACACGCTATTTGTTTTGACAATGAGAATTAATTTTAAATTAATAAATGAAACTTATATGTTTTGAATTTGGTAAAATAGAATTTATTTTTGGATTCAGAATGTCGAAATTAGCTTAGGGTGAATTTTTGGAATTTTTCTGAAAACATTAAATTTTTTATGAATAGTGAAAAACACTGAGTTATAGTTTAAAAACGAATTTTTATGTAAATAATTATTTGTTTTATTTAAATTTATTTTAGGAAAAAATAGATACATAATACCTATATAAGTTAAATTTAATTCATTGAAGTCAGTTTATAATAATTTTAGATATATAAAAATTTTATTGAACTTTTCACCGTCTTTTACTCATCTCCTAGGAGAATTTGCAAATTCACATAAAACTTAATTTTATCGCTTCTGTGAGTGGAATTTAAAAAATATGAGAGACACGGTTAATATCAAGGAGTAAAATGTGGTTCAATAAGATAAAAATAATGTTTGGTGAATAGTAACTTTTTACTTTTATTTACCACGGTTAAAAGTAAATAGGGTAATTAAGGGTAAAAATGTTATTAATATGATCCTAACACATGTCCTAATTCTATTGTACAAGTGTATCTTGACCAAAAACAACCTTATGGATAAAATAATATCATTTATGTCCACTTGGATTAGATTAGGAAATTTATTATTATTTAATTCAAAGAAGCATTAAAAGAGTTAAAATCAATGTTTAATAACTAAAACATTTTTAATATAGAGTTATACATAAGATAAATTCGATTATAAATATTCATTAGAAATATAAAAAGATTTCCTACATAATTTTATTTTATTTATAATTTTTAAACATTAAATAATTTAATTTATCTATGACACAATGATGATGCAGTAATTACCATATTAATGAAAGATTAAGATAATGGATATTATAAATACCCAAATAAATGTAATTTGAGACTTTTTATGAATTCAAATAATTTTATAGGTTAATATGATGTATTATTATTGGTTATATGAATTTTTTTTGAAGTAATAATGCTGTTATAAATTTATCAAAAACAAAATTCCCAATAGTGACAAAATTGACATAAAAGAGTTTTTAAAACAAATATTATATTATTAATTGATATTCTATTCCTAAAAATATAAGGTTCATCCAAAGGACTTATATCATGATATTTGTATCATTAATGGACCACTTGGGGGTATATTAGAAGTTTATAGTAAGTTTATTAACCATATAATATAAAAATAAAAGAGACATGGTAAATGTCAAACTAATTAACTAAGAGTGAAAACTAAAAGATAAGGTTAATATAGTGACCCAAACCTGTCTAAAATCTATTGGTTGAAAGTATTTAGACCCATACCCACCTTAACCTTTAAATAATTCACTTTGGAGCCATTAGAAACCGAATATTAATTTATTATAAAATAATATTTCTAGCTTTTCCAAAGGTGCCCCTCACCCCTCTTATAAAAGGGCACTCCCCCTTCTCTATAATTAACACCTTCAAAGCCTTTTGTATCAGCCAAAACCTGACCAAATATCCTCTAAACTTCCCTAAATTCATCCAAGAGGCCTTCTTTTAGTCATAAAGCCTACTTAAGGAGCCCTTTTGATCAAATCAAAAGGAAGAACCGGAAGAAGAGGTAATAATTTCACCACCCTCTTTCAAGTTCTTTTCTTCTTCCACTTCTTCTTTATTTGTTATTTCCATTCTAAAATAATAACTCCAGTATATTCTATATACTTTGATGTTATTATAATCATTGTAAAACCATATTCAGTATTCTATCCATCCTTTGAATGATATTTCACCATACATGCGTACATACGGCTTACTGTCTCCACGTCGTGGTGTAATTGTTATTCAAAACATTATTATTTGGATGGGTATTATAATGATGTGTAATTGATGTAAATAATAAATATAACATGAAAATGATTCTGTATATATGATATACCATCCAATTATATATTATTTTAATATCAAAATAATGATATTGTCGCTCGTGCATACGTACGGACTAATGTCTCCACGAACGCGATGAGATTCATTCCTCATCATATCCATGCAAGTATAATTATAATTTGATGATTAAAAATCATGTTTAAGGAATTTATATCATTATGGATATAAATAAGATACATCCCATACATAACAAATATGACTCACATAACATATAATATAAAGGAAAACAAATCCGTTAACACCCGAAACAACGATAATACTAAGATATTATTAACAAAGCAACGTTAAAAGATCATATATGATATAAAATTAATATATATGATTCTTGTATAATTTAATAACAATTATTTCACCATTATATAGGAGTTTAACCTACCCTCGACCATGGAAAAGTACAAGGTAAGGTTTTATTTCACAATCTCTTCATTATCTGAGGTTGTTTATACGTAATTATCTACTGGGACCTCTTTATCATCCACATCCATGTTTCTTAAAAATGTATTTCAAAACATTATTATTATTTTACAGAATATGGGTTAAGGTCATTTATACCCTTGTTTTACTTTTTATAAGAATTTTATAAAGGAATCTTTATGTCGTTTTCCAAACAAAGTCCTTTTTAACCTTTTCGATAGAATTAAGGTAAGAATGTCTTTTTTTAACTTATACGGTGGGTGCGGCTATTTTCCGCCATTATAAAATCTTCAAAGCTTCCCTTACAAGATTATAAGAATATTTTCAAATTAAATGTTTTATTTTATAATTATGTGAATTTTAAATGATTTCAAAAAAATAGATATTTCTCTCAAATAGTTTTGATTTCATCTATGTCAACATCCTTTGATGGATTTTAAGCTTATTTGAAGTTGATTTATTATGATACAAAACTTCCATATAGTATTGAAGGTTTTGTGATATGATTGACTATGGATGTGTTATTTTTATACCATTCATGGTTTCTAGATAAAGTATTGACATTTTGTATGCTAGTATTAATACGAATGTTTATGTTATGTTTAAACCTATTCATATGAGAAATGCATTGGACTTAATAAGTGATGGGTGGAGCCCGCTATAGCTCCTCGATGCATCGGTAGGTCTCATGAAAAAAACTAGTGTCTTGGCACAAGGCCTTGACAAAATATTATTTGTATTCTTGGCACAAGGCCTTGACTATGTGGTTATGATAGTCTGTAATTATGAATTCCATCATTATGAAAGTGATCATTGATATTGCATGTGATTATTTGACTAGTAGAATATCCATGTGAATAAGTAAATGGCATTATTTCATTTTATTTCTGCCATATTATGCAGAAGTTCAAGTTTAAAAGGCTTTTTTTTAGTTATACATTGTCTTAAATGTTTATACTTATTTATGAAAGTTTCCTCTATATTGTTATCCTTACTGGGCATTTGAGCTCACCCCTTTATATGTTTCATTTTTCCCAGGATGTGAAGAAGTATTTTATGAATGACCTGCAGGGATAGTATAAGGGTATATGAGTGTGGAGACAAGATGTTGTTGTATTTTTCACTTTATGATGTAATGTAAACTTTATGAATGTATCTAGTGATTCCAAGGCTACTAAACTAATTAGTATTTCGAGACTTGATCTTTTGTGATCATGCCAATGTTATGTAATAATGCACCGACTCTGGGTATTTGGGGTCGGGGAATTACAACCTACTCAAAACAAGAGTGCACAGAGAGAAAAGGAATAAAAGAGATGGAGTGGTAGAGAAAGTAATGGAAAAGATAATTTGTAAATCATGGAGTGACTGGGAGAACTCGCAGATATGCATGAACCAAAAAATCGAGATAGGGTATCATTATATAGCCACCATTGAGATGGGGTCCCCAACTATTTGATCAATAGGAAAGATTCCCAAATCAACTTACCTTTGTTAAATGGCATAATTTACCTAATAACATGAATGTCTCCTCACCCTCTACTAATTTTTTGTGGGAAAATGACGTATTTGGCAATCACATAGATTTTACTATTCCCCAATTATTTTTAATAAAAAATTAAAACCAGGATCCATTATTAAAAAATATCTTTCATATACTCTTTATATTTGGTTAGTTTCATGGTCATTTTATAATTGTAAAGGGGTGATCATGGGTAAAATTTGAAATATTCAATATTCCATTCACTAATTATAAATTTTGAACTTTTTTATAATCAGTTTGTTTTTAAAATAGTTATTGTAAATAAACACTGTTTTATTTAGAAACTAGTACCCCACCCATGCATACACATGGTGCTATAATTCAAATATAATTTTCAAAATTGTATTAATAGTTTGAGTAGTTAATAATGAAAATTAGTTAAAAATATGTTAAAATTACATCTTTAGTGATATATAATAATGAGAAGAAATGAAAAATAAGAACATGTATTATAAATTATATATGAAAAGTAATGAAAAGGAAAAAACATGATGTAAAAAGATACAGAAAAATATGATGTATCATGAAGTATATATCAAAAAGAATGAAACTTTATTTTAACCATGGAGAAATAAATAAAACATGATGTATTAGACATTTGTAATAAGAAATAGTAAAAATTAACATTGATTCATCAAAAATTAAAATTGTGATAGTAAGATATTACAGATTGTTTTGAAACTGAGGACATATAATAACATGTCTACAGAGAATGATTTCTTTGCAAAAACATGGGTGACAACAGTAATAATGGGTACTATTTTTAGAGTATGTGTGGTGCACTTCATAGTCACATAGTGTAAGGTACATCCCTATTATTAATATCCTAACAGAAGTGACCATGCATCGTTGCTACAATTCTCACATCCTCATTTACCAGTAGAAAGGATAAAATTATTCTCACATCCTAATGACTATGATTTGTAAAAGATAATGACTGGAAAGTGGTTTCCTGCAATGATGACATCATTGCTAAAATTCTCACATCATTTCTGCAATGCTCACATTATAATGACTTCAAAATGGTTTCCTACAGTAGTTCAATATAGCTCATAAAAAAGAAATATAAAAATTTGGTCACTTTATATTCATTTATAATCAGAAAGGATAAAATTATGGATTATATGTAATTTTATAGGTTTTATGTATACATTAATAATAGTATAGTTAAAAGTGGAAGTATAAATGTAAAATATAATTTGAACATAAAAGATTCAATAATGTTTTTCCATTACCTTGAAATTTCAGCATCACATTTCAGTCAATTTTGTCAGTTTTTTTGTTTATCTTTTCCTTCAAACAGGGATGTACATTATTGACTTGTATTTTTGTTGTCGGAGTGTCTCTAGAGTTTTTAACATTTAGTTGGACCACGTCATCAGCATCAAACTCACTTAACATATTTTTATACATCAAAAAATGACTTCAATCAATAAGTAGCAAAAAATACTAACAAATGTAATCATTAAACCAAAAATCTGATGTTTACCAATTTGAAATGAGAATAAAAAATGAAGTTTGTTTTAATAATACAGTCAATGTAAATGAAACTGAAAAAAATAGTAATGTCCACTCCAATGATGTAATGAAAATAAAAGACAATGAAGATAAATATCTTAGTACCTAAGTGGAGGAAAAAAATTAGTTTTTGTAAAAAATCTTATGTCATTGTTGCAACTGACTCTTAAACATCTAGTTATTTCATGTTCCTATAACACAGTTTTAAAATTAATAATCACTAACCTAGTATTGAAAAAGATACACTGTAATAAATGACATGGTACTGAAGAAGATACAACCTATACTTAAATGGAAGTGTGGAAATTTTTTATTCGAATTGGTGATTTTTTTATTTGTAGAAAAAATCCTCTTTTATCATGTGTATAGTGGTGTTAATTCTGCAACTCCATCACATGTTTTAGAATCTTAACTTCCAATTCTATAATCCTTCAAACTACAAATGTTGGGATCCTTCTGAACAGGCATGCATTTTTTGTTGGGTTCCCTTCACATATTTTGTTGCATACCCAATCCTATTCTGTGACATTATGTATCTTTAGCTCAAATTATATCTTCAAACTCTCACTTGAAGTATTTGTATAGGGTAGTAAATTAAGCAGGATATCTTCTTGAAATTAGGTATTCGTGGCGGACCATCTCTGTAAGGTACTACAACCTGATATGAAAGTTCATAAGATGAATAAGGATACCTGAAAAGCAGTCCAAAAAACTGAATGATGACTCACAGTAAATACAAGTAAGAGTTGGTATGTATTAAAACAAAATATATTGACACAGTGCTTGAAATTTTAGCGTTGGTCATGTCTTCTAGGACAGTGTGTTTTTCCAAAATTGGTTGTTAGTTCACTATGTCACCATATAGGAGGATAAAAACCATGCATGGATATTGATTATACTGAATATTTTGAAAACAGTTGTATTTGGGCCAGACTATTGAAATAAAAATGGAGAGTTAATTAGTAAGCATCATTATTTATAAAAAATCAATTTTTAAATCATAGAAAAAAAAATTAGTAGATGTAAGATTCAATGTAAGATAGGGTGCATGTTTACATAATCATCAATAATCAATAGATTTATCTCAAACTAATATTCAATATGATGTAAAATTTAATTGGGATAAATACAGGTATATAAGAATTAAATATGTACTAAATGTTGGTGGCTCTGACTACAAGATCATTGCAACTTAAATCTACTTCAAAACCTTCAGATATCTGTATGAAAATAGGTAGGAAGACATTAATGCTTGTTGAACACTTATAGAACTAGTATTTCCCTATAGTAAACTCACATTCCAAGAAAATTCGATTGTGAAGATGATCACCCCCCCCCCAATATGATTCTTTAGTATATGGAGACAAGAAAGGGAATCTACTGGTACCTCTAACTCCCAAATGAATGATACAATGAGAAAAGGATGGCTTAGAACTATATTGATATGTACAATTAATAATATAAAAAATACACATATCATACCTCAAATTATCTACAACATTACCTGATTATTTATTTTCTTGGTATGCATCATCATGTGGTCTCAGAAGATGGCACCATGAGTTTGGAATAGGCTACCTATACCTGGTGGTGTGATTGCAGAACCTGATCAAAACAAGAGTGCATAGAGAGATTAGGAATAAAATAGATAGATTAGTGGATAAGGGGATAGAAAAGAGAATTGGGAAATCATGGAGCTATCAGGAGAACTCATAAATATGAATGAAACAAAAACTAAGATAGGGGCTCATTATATAGCCACTACTGAGATAGGGTCCCCAACTAGTTGATCAACAAGAAAGTTTCCCAACTCAACTTACCTTTGTGAAATGGAATTATTTACCTAATAACATGAATGAATCCTCACCCTCTACTAATTTTTTGTGGGAAAATGACTTGTTTGGCCATCACATAGCTTTTATTATTCCCCTGTTATTTTTTATAAAAATTTAAAACCAGAATCCATTATTAAAAATCTCTTTTAGATACTCTTTAGATTTGGTTAATTTCATGGTCATTTTATAATTGGAAAGGGGTGACCATGGGTAAAATTTGAAATATTCAACCTTTTATTTATTAATTATAAATTTTGAACTTTTTTATAATCAGTTTGTTTTTAAAATAGTTGTTGTAAATCAACACTATTTTATTTAGAAATATATGAACTCATTTAAATTGTAAATATTAATTTTTAAAATTCATTTATAAATACAATATCATAAATAAAATTAAATAATTATATTTTATAATTATTTTAAAATATAAAATTAAAAAATTAATAATAATTACTCTAATTAGGGTTCCAGATTAGAGTGCTTGAATAATAATAGTACATGAAGTTTATATGAATATGAAACTAGTTTTTAATTTAATATTCTAGATCCATGCTTAACCAATATCCATGTAGTGTATGGTGCCTCATTATATTATACTTTTTTTTATCCTTGAATATGTGGTATTGACTATTGGGACTAGAAATGATCCACCCAGTGATGCAGTGATAATTGCGATATAAAATAAATTGTAAAAATGATGAAATTAATAAACATAAGATGTAACGTAGAACCACCCAAATTAAAAGGGTAAAAAATCATGATCAAATATAAGGATAACTATAGTAAAAATGGATACAGAATATCTCTTGATATTATAAGGAAAAAATTCTCAAAATATTTTCTCTTGAATGAATAGATAAACATCTCACAGACATCAATCAAATACTGAACTACAATTGATGAATAATAAATGTTGAAGGTGATGATTTACAAAGAGATAAGAGTTTAATTTTATAGGGAACCTTTATACCCTTTCTCTACTCCCTCATCAACCAAATTAAATGATTCTAATTAAAGGGGGATTTGTTTCCCTTTTTTCATATTAAAGTGGGGAAATCAATGGGGAGTGTCACCCCCTTTGACTAAATTATTGGGAGCATTACTTTTCCTTTTTTTCAAGTTACCCAACACATATCCCACTTTAATATTTCATTGAAACCCAATAACATATCCACACATCTTTTCTATCCACCAAACCATGCCACTCACATCTCTACGAGTCCACTCAAGGATCTACATTATCTTAACTAGTCATATATAATCATATTATCTAGGAAAAACTATGGAAAAAAGTAGATACAGAATCTATCTCAATATTATAAGTAGAAAAAACTCAAAATATTATTAAAAATGGCTGGTTAATGGAATTAAAAAGCTATAAAAAAAATAAAAAATGCACACATACATAAAACCGTGGAGACTCAAACTTGAGACCTCCTTGACACCCCACGGGGATACTACCACTGAGTTGCACCCTAGGTGGTAGAAAACACTCAAAATATTATCTCTTGAATAAATGGATAAATTACTCATAAACACCACTTAGATACTAAACTACAATCAGTGAGTGGTAAATGTCGAAGGTGACAATTTATAAAGAGATGAGGGTCTTAATTTATATAGAACCTCCCCCCGTGGCCTCCTCCCTCACCTAATAAATAAAATGAGTCTAATTAAATGGGGAGTCATTTTGATTTTTCTAGATTAAATGGATAAATCAAAGGGGAGTTTCACCCCCTATGACTAAATTAAAGGGATCATTACTTTTCCTTTTTTTCAAGTCTCCCAAAATATCTTACACTTTAAGATTTCATTGAAAACCAATCACATCTCCAAACATATTTTCTATCTATCAAACCATGTCACTCACATATCCATGAGTCCACTAAAGGATCTAAATCATGTAAACTTATAAAATTTAATCATATTCATTATGAAATATTCCAAATTTTATTTAGTATGGTTTTTTTTCATATTTTCACTTCTTTCATTCACATACATCTTGAACAAAATTATGTACCTTAATGTGTTTTTTAAAAGACTGAAAATATGGATTTCTTATAATGTGAAAGGTTATTTGACTATTGAAAAATAATAGAAAATTCTCATGTTTGTACCTAATCTCCTTTAACAACCTTCTCATCCAACTTATCTCTCTGCAAGCTCGTATAGCTTCCATGCACTCAAACTTGGGTGCAGATAAGACCAAAACTAACTGTAACTTTGAAATACAGCTCACAACTCCTCCTACAAGAGTAAACACATAACTAGTAGTGAAATTCATCCGATAATAATCTATTATAAAATCTATATCAACTATAACACCCCGAGATTTTATGAAAAATATTCTTTTTAATTTAATTAATGTCTTGTGTTGTACGCTACACCAAAAGGAGCTTGCACAACACGTATCCTTTACTTGACTTTCATTACACGCAATCACAACCTTCCTTGATAGCGTGTGTAGTACGCAATACCGAGTTTCACTAAACAACGATATGCTATTAAAATATTTTTAAAACTAGCCGTTATGAATAGTAATAACCACTTTTTGAAATTTTGTAAATTTTATTTTTCAAAATGGACTTCATTTTTGGATTTGGAATATCGAAATTAGCTTAGGGTGAAATTTTGGTGATTTTCGGATAACTTTCATATTTTGATGAATAGTGAAAATTACTAAATTTTAATTAAAAACAACTTTTTCAATCGAAATAATTAATAGTGATAAATTATTAATTTTAGTGGTTTTAAAGTATATTTAGAATATATTTTTACAATTTAATACAATTTTGGTCATTGGATGTAATTTCACATTTAAACCAGACATAAACAAGTGTCAATCTTTTGATAGTTATTATCTCTTAAGAACACGCTATATGTTATGACGACGGGAATTAATTTTTAAATTAATTAATGCAACTGATATGTTTTGAATTTGGTAAAATAGAAATCATTTTTGAAATCATAATATCAAATATAGCTTAGGCCTAATTTTTGGTATTTTTTGGAAAACTTTCAATTTTTGATGAATAGTGAAACCACTAAGTGGTAGTTAAAAAACTGAATTTTTCATAAAACTTAATTTTACCGCTTCTGTGAGTGGAATTTCAAAAATCCGAGAGGCACGGTTGATGTCAGTAAGTAAAATGTGGTTCAATGAGATGAAAATAATTTTTTGGTGAATAGTAACTTTTTACTTTTTTTTACCACGGTTAAAAGTAAATAAGGTAATTAAGGGTAAAAATGATATTATTATTACCCTAACACATGTCCTAATTCTATTGGATAAGTTTAATTAGACCAAAAACAAACTTAGGAATAAAATATTACCATTTAGGCCCACTTGGATTAGATTAGGACATTTATTATTATTTAATTCAAAGAAGAGTTAAAAGAGTTAAAATCAAAGTTTATTTAATAAAACATTTTTAATATAGGGTTATGCATAAGATAAATTCAACTATAAATATTCATTATAAAGCTAAAAATATTTCGTACATAATGGTATTTTATTTGTAATTTTTAGACATTAAATAATTTAATTTATTTATGACACAATGATGATGCAGTAATTATCTTATTAATGAAATATTGACATAATTGATGTTATAAATACCCAAATAAATATAATTTGAGACTTTTTATGAATTCCAATAATTTTCTAGGTTAATATGACATGTTATTATTGATTTAATTAACTTTGTTTGAACTTATCATTCTGTTAGGATTTTCACAAAAATAAATTACCAAATAGTGTCAAAATTGACATAAAATAGTTTTTAAAACAAATATTATATTATTAATTGTTATTTTATTTCTAAAAATCTAAGGTTCGGCAAAATGACTTAGATAAGGTTATATATATTAATAATAAACAACTTGGGGTTCTTTTGGCTTGATATAGTAAGTTTATTAACCTTATAGTATAAGAACACAAGAAGACACGGTAAAAGTAAAATTATTTAACTTAATGTTAAATCTAGATGATAAGGTTAAAATAGGAACCTAAACTTGTCTAAATTCTATTGGATGAGAGTATTTCGACCCATACCCACCTTAGCCTCGAAATAAATCAATTTGGAGCTATTTAAAACCGAACTTGATTTTATAATAAAATAATATTTTTAGTTATTCCAAAGGTGCCCCTCTCCTCCCTTATAAAAGGGAACCTCCTCCCTCTCTTCCTCACACAACATTGAGCCTTCAAGCTTGTCCAAAACCTGCCAAATTCTCTTCTCAACTTCCCTAGAAACATCCTAGAGGTTCTGGTCTTCCTCAAAGACCAATTTTAGTGCCCTAAGAGGAGGTCTCAAAGAGGCGCTTCAAAGAAGAGGTAATTTTCGTTACCGATTCTTTCACCTTTATTTCTTCTTCCACTTCTTCTTATTAGGTTGTTTCATTATGAAGTAATAACATCAGTATCAATAATATAATGATATGTTATTATAAGTATGAAACAATCTTATTTCACCATCTATCCATCCTACGGAAAACGAAATCATCGCGCGTGCGTACGTACGGAATACCGTCTCCACGCCGTGGTGAAATCTATTTTCCACCACCACCTTACTTGGATGGGTATAATGGTGTAAATAATAACTATATATTATTATTTTAAAGTGATATTGATTCTTTAATAGTATACATACACTCCAATACAGTCCCACGATCATGAGAACGATATCATCGCTCGTGCGTACGTACGGACTACCGTCTCCACGACGCGATGAGATTCATTCTCCACTTTAACCATTCATGAATGATTATAAAGTATATATAATAAGTAATAATGAAATATATGACATAATAATGATACTGGATTTATGTGTATATATATTTATGTCATCTACTTAATTCTGTTCAACTCAATAAGGAAACGAAAACAGCGTTCATGCGTACGTACGGCCTACGGTCTCCATGAACGGTGTATTTCCTTCCATTTATTAATTTATTATATATATGTATATTCTGAATATATATTATATATAAATCATGTTTTATATTCTAGAATTAAGTAATTATGATCTAAGCAATCATATGAATAATTACAAGTCAAAACACGGACGACAAATGAAACAATTTTACCCAAAATGCTCTTTAACATAGAATTTACAAAAGAAAGGGTAATATAAAGTCATAAGTGAATCATATATGATATAATAACAATGAGTATGATTCTGGAATAAGTCAATGACATTATTTAAATCATTATACCGGAGGTTCGGACACTTACGAAGCAAATAGGACCTAAGGTAAGGGAAAATATCACAATCTCATTTTTATCCGAGATTGTTTATACTTTGGCATTTACTGGGGTGTATTTTATCATCCAAATCCATGTTTCCTCAATATGTAATATTATTTCCATCCACTTAAAAATTTTTAAATCCAATTTTACACTTCGGTGATTTTTTAGTAAAGGATATTAAAGGAATCTTTTGTCGTTTTTCGTACGAGGTACTTTTTGACTTTTCCGACAAAAGTACGAGAAGAATGTTTTTTTAACTTATACGGCATGAATGGAGTTCAAGAGTTTTATCAAAATCATTTTCCATCGAAGATAATAAAGGGTTTTGTCTCTATCCCTATTATTACATTGATTTGATTATGTTGTGATGGAAATATTTTTATGAATTCCTTTATCTTATATGAATTGTTTTATGATGTCCCGATGTTTAAGATTCCCATTTTTATTACATGGGTTATGAAATGATGTATGATTTATGATTTTGTGGCACACATAAGAATGGTATCATTATGAGATGGGTGGGACCTATATCTCCGTCCAATTCATTGGGTAAAGATTTTATATCTCATGAGATAGAAATGGCTGGAATGGTAGGTTATACCGGTTCAGTGAAACAGGACTGAAACGAGGGTGACTCGGTTCAGAAAGGGACTTTGTCCACTAAGATAGTCTTGGCAATGAGTCTTGACTAACCTGAAATGATTCTTTATGATTATGTGTGTATGCCACAAAGTTTAATGTTTTAAGTTATGATTATTGTGATTACATTTCACTGCCATGAGTTATCCCAGGTTATGAAATTATGATCTCTTTTACAGGTTAAGATTTCCAAAAGTTATGTGATTATGTATATGATGTGATTGATATTTCTTTTGTTTACCCTTATTGAGCATTTGAGCTCACCCTTTTATGTTTACTTTTCCCCAGGATATAAAGAAAGGTTTAGGTATTAAAAAAAAAGAAGATCTTTATGGGAGATGTTGAAGATCTTTCACCAGGATTAGAAGATTATATTCCCAGTTTCCAAAGACACTAAACTATTACGATCCTTGTGTGTGTGTTTTTGTTATGTACTAAGTATTCCGCAAATGTAATGTAATGTCAATGTACGTCAAGCTTTGGGTCTCTAAAGTTGGTATCAGAGGAAAGGTTTAGTCAACCTTTGAAAACTAGGATGTGAGAACGTTAGTGAGATCCCTAGAGATATTTCTAAGGTATGTCTAGGGATGTCTCTAAGGTTAAGTATACATATAGGATATAGTCCTAGAACTACGGTAACTATCTTAGAATTTAACCTAAGATGTTAGATATTGAGGGTACTCCCCCTTTACTATGTTGTTTTCTCTAGAATGATTTTTTCCTCTCACAATATTCTTTTTGTGTTTTAGTTAATGGAGGGAACCAGAAGGAATTCGGTTAACATTGAATCCAATGGACAAATTGGTGACTATGAGCAACAAAATTGTGTAATTCCTAGAGAGAAAGATATTGTGATTATGCCGAATCAGTCATCGCGATATATGATTAACAAGGTGAAATTTAGTGGTATGCCTAATTCATCAAAGAAGAGGAAGATAAACTATTATTCATGTTCGCATGTTGAGGAGCATAAAGAAAGGAAGATTGAGATTTCTAAAGAAGGGAAGAAGAACCTTGAGGAATACCTCAAATGGAGGGACCGATGTTATCTGTGTGGAGAAAAGGGTCATAGAGTGACAGACTGTTATGGATTTCAATGTCTTATTTGTGGAGAACATGGGCATTACCCAACTCAATGCCCTGACCTAAAAAGTTACTTCTAAATCAAGGAAGGACTTATTCCAGGAAAATCATTGAATTGGATGGACTGAAGTGTTTATGTATTGGTATTCAAGAATAATGTTGTTGAGGTACTTTTATGGTGTATTGAAATATTTATGTATTGGTCTATTGTGGTTTTCAATAATTTTAAGGTATCGGTAACCATGAAAAGTGATTCAAATATTTTGGAAAGTAGATGATATGCGCATAATGAAGGGATAAGGATAAAATTAAATGTTTGACAGTATTCATGAGCTCATGATTGATATAAGGACTAAGTGATATCATGGTTTGAGTATATAGAATTTTGAGGATTTTGGTATGTGGAAAGTGTTAACTTTTAACTGCATTCATGTTTTCACTAAGGTTCAATGGGTATTCATTTTTCAAGAGAATACATGATTAAGGCCTTCGAATGTTTGGAATGTGACCAACAAGACATATCTTATGATATATGGGGATCAACGATGGTATTAAATCTCTGGTAATCATTTTCACTATATTATGAGAGTGGACTGTAGTATTATGGATAAGCCTAAAGATTGGAATGGATTATGTTGGACATAAGTTAGTATTGTTTAAGGATATATTTTTTTCGATATTATTGATGGGATATTATAGTAATATAGTTTTAGAAAAAGGACAACCTGCAGAACGGGTGACAGCCCATCGCTTCGGACAAGGCTGTGGGAATCGAACGCACAACTGAAGTGCGACTGGCCTTTATCGCCTACCACTGGCCTACAGGAAGTCCATGGTTAGTAGAAACTAGTTTTATTTTATTAAGCGGTATGATATATGAAGTATAAGTTCATTTTTGGAACCATATATGATTAACCATAAGATGGACTTATAACTTTTGCTAACCTTTTGTTTGAAAGAGATGGAATGACCCATCATTCTATCACATGATCTGCTAACACATCATGAATGACAAATTCAACTTCATTTCTTTAAGAGATGAAGTGGAAATTGTCCAAAGAACGACAAACGGTGAGACTATACCAAAATCACGAAAGTATTTCTTCTAATTCCAATTTCATCAACTTTAGGGAAATGATCTTGAAAACAAAAAATGTTGTCTTAGTGCTCTTATATCTGATGAATCAGATGGTACCTTAGATCGTCACAAATTTATGGCTTTGTGATTGCTAGCTTTTCCATAGCCATGTTCTCTACCACTCTCCATCAGAACATGATGGTTAGATTTCTCTTCCATATCCATATTTTCACCTATGTGGAAACCCAGTGATTAGTTTATTTGGGTAACTGTTACATTTCATACTTTTGTTTTTAAAGATTGGTTTTGGTATTCCTTTTTACGATGTGGGTTTCGATTAAAGAAACTTTCGAATAGTAAACCATTTATAACCCTGACGAATTTCGAGGGAGAAATTCATTTTAAGGGGGGTAGAATGTAACACCCCGAGATTTTATGAAAAATATTCTTTTTAATTTCATTAAGGTCTTGTGTTGTACGCTAAACCAAAAGGAGCTTGCACAACACGTATCCTTGACTTTCCTTTCATTACACGCAATCGCGACCTTCCTTGATAGCGTGTGTGGTACGCAATACCGAGTTTCACTAAACAACGATATGCTATTAAAATATTATTAAAACTAGCCGTTATGAATAGTAATAACCACTTTTTGAAATTTTTTAAATTTTATTTTTTAAAATGGACTTCATTTTTGGATTTGTAATATCGAAATTATCTTAGGGTAAAATTTTGGTGATTTTCGGATAACTTTCATATTTTGATTAATAGTGAAAATTACTAAATTTTAATTAAAACAACTTTTTCAATCGAAATAATTAATAGTGATAAATTATTAATTTGAGTGGTTTTAAAGTATATTTAGAATATATTTTTACAATTTAATACAATGTTCGTCATTGGATGTAATTTCACATTTAAACCAAACATAAACAAGTGTCAATCTTTTGATAGTTATTATCTCTTAAGAACACGCTATATGTTTTGACGACGGGAATTAATTTTTAAATTAATTAATTCAACTGATATGTTTTGAATTTGGTAAAATAGAAATCATTTTTGGGTTCATAATATCAAATATAGCTTAGGCCTAATTTTTGGTATTTTTCTGAAAACTTTCAATTTTTGATGAATAGTGAAACCACTAATTGGTAGTTAAAAAAACTGAATTTTTCATAAAACTTAATTTTACCGCTTTTGTGAGTGGAATTTCAAATATCCGAGAGACACGGTTGATGTCAGTAAGTAAAATGTGGTTCAATGAGATGAAAATAATTTTTTGGTGAATAGTAACTTTTTACTTTTTTTTACCACGGTTAAAAGTAAATAGGGTAATTAAGGGTAAAAATGATATTATTATTACCCTAAAACATGTCCTAATTCTATTGGATAAGTTTAATTCGACCAAAAACAAACTTAGGAATAAAATATGACCATTTAGGCCCACTTGGATTAGATTAGGACATTTATTATTATTTAATTCAAAGAAGAGTTAAAAGAGTTAAAATCAAAGTTTATTTCATAAAACATTTTTAATATAGGGTTATGCATAATATAAATTCGACTATAAATATTCATTATAAATCTAAAAAGATTTCCTACATAATGGTATTTTATTTGTAATTTTTAGACATTAAATAATTTAATGTATTTATGACACAACGATGATGCAGTGATTATCTTATTAATGAAATATTGACATAATTGATGTTATAAATACCCAAATAAATATAATTTGATACTTTTTATGAATTCAACTAATTTTCTAGGTTAATATGACATGTTAGTATTGATTTAATTAACTTTTTTCTAACTTATCATTCTGTTAGGATTTTCACAAAAATCAATTACTAAATAGTGTCAAAATTGACATAAAATAGTTTTTAAAACAAATATTATATTATTAATTGTTATTTTATTCCTAAAAATCTAAGGTTAGGACAAATGAATTATATAAGGTTATATATATTAATAATAAACAACTTGGGGTTCGTTTGGCTTTATATAGTAAGTTTATTAACCTTATAGTATAAGAACACAAGAAGACACGGTAAAAGTAAAATTATTTAACTTAATGTTAAATCTAGATGATAAGGTTAAAATAGGAACCTAAACTTGTCTAAATTCTATTGGATGAGAGGATTTAAACCCATCCTCACCTTAGCCTCGAAATAAATCAATTTGGAGCTATTTAAAACCGAACTTGACTTTATAATAAAATAATATTTTTAGTTATTCCAAAGGTGCCCCTCTCCTCCCTTATAAAAGGGAACCTCCTCCCTCTCTTCCTCATACAACTTTGAGCCTTTAAGCTCATCCAACCCCTGCCAAATTCTCTTATCCACTTCCCTAGAAAAATCCTAGAGGTTATGGTCTTCCTCAAAGACCAATTTTAGTGCCCTAAGTGGAGGTCTCAAAGAGGCGCTTCAAAGAAGAGGTAATTTCCGTTACCGATTCTTTCACCTTTATTTCTTCTTCCACTTATTCTTATTAGGTTGTTTCATTATGAAGTAATAAAATCAGTATCACTCATATACTGATATGTTATTATAAGTATGAAACAATCATATTTCACCATCTATCCATCCTACGGAAAACGAAATCACCGCGCGTGCGTACGTACGGAATACCGTCTCCACGCCGTGGTGAAATCTATTTTCCACCGCCACCTTACTTGGATGGGTATAATGGTATAAATAATAACTATATATTATTATTTTAAAGTGATATTGATTCTGAAATAGTATAAATACACTCCAATACAGTCCCACGATCATGAGAACGATATCATCGCCCGTGCGTACGTACGGACTACCGTCTCCACGACGCGATGAGATTCATTCTCCACTTTAACCATTCATGAATGATTATAAAGTATATATAATAAGTAATCATGAAATATATTACATAATAATGATACTGAATTTATGTGTATATATATGTATGTCATCTATTTAATTCCGTTCAACTCAATAAGGAAACGAAAACAGCGTTCATGCGTACGTATGGCCTACCGTCTCCATGAACGGTGTATTTCTTTCCATTTATTAATTTATTATATATATGTATATTCTGAATATATATTATATATAAATCATGTTTTATATTCTGTAATTAAGTAATTATGATCTAAGCAATCATATGAATAATTACAAGTCAAAACACGGACGACAAATGAAACAATTTTACCCAAAATGCTCTTTAACATAGAATTTACAAAAGAAAGGGTAATATAAAGTCATAAGTGAACCATATATGATATCATAACAATGATTATGATTCTGGAATAATTCAATGACGTTATTTAAATCATTATACAGGAGGTTCGGACACTTACGAAGCAAATCGGACCTAAGGTAAGGGAAAATATCACAATCTCATTTTTATCCGAGATTGTTTATACTTTGGCATTTACTGGGGTGTATTTTATCATCCAAATCCATGTTTCCTCAATATGTAATATTATTTCCATCCACCTACAATTGTTTAAATCCAATTTTACCCTTCGGTGATTTTTTAGTAAAGGATATGAAAGGAATCTTTTGTCGTTTTTCATACGAGGTACTTTTTGACTTTTCCGACAAAAGTACGAGAAGAATGTTTTTTTAACTTATACGACATGAATGGATTTTAAAATATTTCCAAGAATCTTCCTTTACAAGTTTTCAAGTTTATTTTTAATCAACTTCTTTTAGTTTAAAATTGTATGACATGTTAAGAAAGTAAAATTTTTTTGAAGTAAAAAGGATATTTTCCCCAAGAATGGAGTTCAAGAGTTTTATAAAAATCATTTTCCATCTAAGATAATAAAGGGTTCTGTATCTATCCCTATTATTACATTGATTTGATTATGTTGTGATGGAAATATTTTTATGAATTCCTTTATCTTATATGAATTGTTTTATGATGTCCCGATGTTTAAGATTCTCATTTTTATTACATGGGTTATGCAATGATGTATGATTTGTGATTTTGTGGCACACATAAGAATGGTATCATTATGAGATGGGTGGGACCTATATCTCCCTCCAATGCATTGGGTAAAGATTTTATATCTCATGAGATAGACATGGCTGGAATGGTAGGTTATACCGGTTCAGTGAAACAGGACTGAAATGAGGGTGACTCGGTTCGGACTTTGTCCACTAAGATAGTCTTGGAAATGAGTCTTGACTAACAAGAAATGATTCTTTATGATTATGTGTGTATGCCACAAAGTTTAATGTTTTAAGTTATGATTATTGTGATTACATTTCACTACCATGAGTTATCCCAGGTTTTGAAATTATGATCTCTTTTACAGGTTAAGATTTCCAAAAGTTATGTGCTTATGTATATGATGTGATTGATATTTATTTTGTTTACCCTTATTGAGCATTTGAGCTCACCCTTTTATGTTTACTTTTCCCCAGGATATAAAGAAAGGTTTAGGTATAAAAAAAGAAGATCTTTATGGGAGATGTTGAAGATCTTTCACCAGTATTAGAAGATTATATTCCCAGTTTCCAAAGACACTAAACTATTACGATCCTTGTGTGTGTGTTTTTGTTATGTACTAAGTATTCCGCAAATGTAATGTAATGTCAATGTATGTCAAGCTTCGGGTATCTACATCAACATAACTTATAATAGTAAAATATGATCCTCCATGACATAATGTAATATTTAAGGCCTTTTTTATGTATCCCAGGATCCTCTTCACTTTATTCCAATCCCCCCCCCACCTCATCCTAGATTCCTCATGTAATGACTATTAACTATCACTAAATGTTCAATGTATGGTATAATACAAAAAATAACAAAAATAAAACTCATCACTAGTGATGCACACAGTACTCGAGGCATCTTCATCCTCTCTGATTCACTTTTAAGACTCATAATATATCATAACTTGAAATTAACAGGGATAGGGTTAGATATTGGATTAAAATCTTACTTGTTGAATAATTTTAAGACTTTCCTCAAGTAATTATTCTATTATATCCAAATATTCTCATTATTTAAGTCTCATTCAATCTACATCCCAATAATATTTTTTTATAGTCTCAAGTTCTTTATATCAAACTCACTAGAGAATCATGTCATTATCTCTTAGGCATAAACATTGCTTGGTTCTGTAACCAATATGTTATTCACATACAATGGAAGAATGAAAAAAGCATTACTTTCTAAACCCTAAAAATATGGACAAGGATCTAAATTAAGTTTTTTGTATCTAAGTATCATGATATAGGAATCAAATATTGTGTACCAACACCTCGATGCCTACTAAAGACCATACACAGATTTTTTCAACTAAAAACCAAGTTTTATTTACCTTCTTCTTCAAATCATTATAGTTGGAGTCAAAAATGATTGGACCATTTTTTCCAATGGCCTTACTTCTGTGAGGTTATGGAATAAGATCTCAAGTCTTGTTCTTGTGCAAGAATTGAAGTTCCTCCTTCAACTCTACCATCTATGTGGATACATCTGTACTATCAGTAGCCTCCAAAAAATAAGATATCTCTTTATCCACCATCAATAATCATTACATTATATTTCTCTCAGAAAAAAAAAATATGAGTTCCATATTGTTTTTATTTTCTACTCATGCTCTGGTAATTCCTTATAGGAAACTGATTCTTTCTTTATTCCATCCTCCACCTAGAACATTGTAGTTTATGTTCTCTCTTTCTCTATATCCCCATCAGTCATCAATTTTACATTTTATTCTGAAAAAATTACATCTATGTTGATGATAGTTTTGTGGGAAATGGGTCCTAAAAACAATACCTCTTTACAACATCAATATATCTCAAGAAGATACATTTCCTAGATCTCAAATCCAACTTCAATCTTTCTTGGTCATTAAAAAATTCATATACATGAATTCTAAAAGTATGTAACTAAGAATAGTCATTGGGATTACTATTCCACATCTCCAATGGTGTTTCCAGATCAATCTACATTGAAGAAGATCGATTGATCGCATAACTGGCAGTCTTCACTACTTCTGTTGAGAACTTATTAGTAACTCTTGTAGTCTTTAACATCAAACTTATTTTATCCAACATGTTTCTATTCATTCGATCTCAAACTTTATTCAAGGGTCAGTCAGAATTGCTAGTGAACTTGTTAATGATATAAATAGAAAGGTTGTTGGGTCTAATGTCATATTCCAAGTGGACATGGATAAAGAATATGACAAGTTGGAATGGAGTTTTATCATTTGGGTGATGCATAAATTTGGATTCCAGGAATGGGTTTGCGACCTTTGTTTTCGGTGCTATGCATCCTTGTGGATTTCCATATCCCTCAAGGGAAAGTGTTTTGGCTTCTTCAAATTGGTGTGGGGTGTCCGGAAAGGTGACCATTTGTCTCCTTCTCTCTTTATTCTAGCACAGGACACCCTCTCTTGGAATCTTCACATGAGCATGATAAATGTGAAACTTGAACCATTCTTTGGATGGAAAGGAAGGGACACAATATCACACTTGATGTTTGTAGACGACATTCTGATTTTTACGAATGGTATAAGAATATCCTTGATCGAACTCATGGGTATTCTCTTGGTTTACTATTCTTTGAGTGGACAGATGATCAATTCAGTGAAGAGTCATGTTTTCCTCTCCAACCGGTGCCCATGAAGACACTACAGAGATATCCAAGAGATCATAGGCTCCCAGAGAAGACAACTTCCTCTGATTTACCTTGGGGTTACACTCTCTCCCATACGTGTCAAACAAATATTTTTTGAAGATATCATGAATCGGATTCTAGGAAGAATTCTGAACTGGAAAAAAAATTCCTATCTTTTGGGGGTCATGTCACACTTATTAACAGCATTCTCACCTCTATTACATTGCATTTACTGGCGATTATCAAACCACCGAAGAGTACTATTGTAAGAATGGAGAAGGTGGTGTCTGTTTCCTGTGGGACACCAATCAGAATGGCCGCTGTCACCGGGTAGCTTGGGGGAGTATGGTGTGACCAGTGGAGGAGGGCAGTGTGGGATTACACAATATTACAGAAAGCATGCAAGGAATGCAATCAAGGCTTGCATGGGACATCATTACGGGGAAATCGATGTGGGCTTCTTTATTCAAGAATAGATATGTCAATCAATAGAATTATGAAGGAACCCAAAGAGTAGGTCATACTGGATTAGCATGGTGTATGTTCGACCGCTTGGACGAGCTATCCAAATCGATTCGGTGGATCATAGGAAGAGGAGACGTTATCTTCTGGGAAGAAAAATGGTCGGGGGAATGTCTCGGATTCCCGAATTGTCCTGCACCCAATATCTCCTTCAAAGAAGCAAGCACTTATCCTTCATTTATTGAGGCAGTACTTAATGAGGAACAGAAGGTGTTATTCGATAGTATCATCTTGTAGAGGAGGAGGACATATGTTGTTACACAGGTTTGAGTCTGGATATATACTCCACCCGAGAGTATAGAAGAAGCAGACATGCAGAGCTCAGTTCGGAGGAGAGGGCTAGTGTTTACTGGTGTAAAGAGATCCCCACCAAAATGAGATTCCTCATTTGGCATATCATGAGCAAGGATTTACCTACGAATGAAAACATACAGAGGAGGGGTATACACTTAGCCTCAAGGTTCTTTTGTTGTGTGACCCCGAAGAGGGAATCTACTGACCATTTATTTTCTCAGAGAGCCTGGGTGGTTGAACTTTGGTCGATCTACTCTCCACAGCCAAGGATTGATCATCAACAACCTCCCTTTCATAGCCTCACGGCCTCATGGATGCAGGGTGTGGAGGGAAAGAGCATGGAATGTAAGGTTCGTGCCATCATCCTTACCTCAATATGCTGGACAATTTGGGAAGCCAAAAATAGGGCACAGTTGGGTTCCCGTGTTTCAGATTCGTTTATTTTTATGAGGGAAATATACCTTATTCATAATTTGCTCTCATTATTGAAAGAAAGTAAAAAATCGGCCCTGATTTTCAACATCCTTAACAGACCCATTTTGCTTGGAGGCTTGGGAGGCAGATGGGTTGGTTGGACTCCCCCTTCCAGTGGGCTGAAACTCAACATGGATGGTTCTTTTAGAAACGGATTAATGAGAGGTAGAGGCATCCTGCGTGATGCATACAGTTCTGTTATTGTGGCATTCAGCTTCTTCTATGTCCTGGGTTCTTCCTTGGGGGCGGAGGCTCGGGCACTGCTTACCGGTCTCCAATTTTTCAGGGAACGCGGTCTTGAGGTGTCGGAAGTTAAGTCAGATTTTGAAATTTTGGTGAAGATGATCCAAGGAAGGCATGGGATTCCATGGGATCTGATTTACATTATCAGAAGGTGTGTCAGGGAAATTTCTTCGGGACACATCATTCATTATATCTGGAAGGAAACTAACTTTTTTGTGGACACTCTTTCAAGCCGCGGATTCCTAGAAGAGGGACTTTCCATTTTTTACGGTTTGGGGTCTCTTCTGTAGGAGTGTCAGATATTTGCGCAGAAAGATTCTCTTGGCTTACATTATTTTCGACCCAATTGAGGGCCCTTTGTAATGGAGGTACTAGGAATTTCTCTAGATGATAAAAAAAGTACTTTTCAGTTAGTCATCTTTATTGGGTATACCCAAAATCTCCTGTAATAATCATCAATGAATGATACCAAGTACCTTGCTCCTCCCAGGATATAACCAATGCTTTCTAAACATCAGAATGGATTAACTTTAAGACCTTATTACTCCTAATCGTTGATGATCTGAACTTTAACTTATGTTTCTTGGTCAAAAAAAATGCTCACAAAATGTTAAGGATGCCTTTGAAATTCCATGAATCAACTATTGATTAGTAATAATATTTAAGACTCATTTGAATATATAGCCAATATTCCAATGCCATAATATTCCTTAAAGGTAGTTTATGAAACAAATATCTTTTACTCCTTGTAAATTTCACCCATAATCACATACAATTCCTTTGATATATTCTCCATCTTCATCACCACAGGCGTACCATTCACAATTTTAATCAGTCCTTTCTTAGTGTGAGTCTTACATTTGATGCCATTAAATTATCCTGAAGACAATATGTTATTCATCATGCCCTTTATACTACTTTTAAGGTTCAAAAAATACCATCATGCATATTCAATTTGATGGTATAAACTCTAGTAATATTTAATGTAGTATCATTCCCCATGTACGCAAGTCCTTCTTTGATAGGTTCATACCGATCAAACCATTCCCTTTGAGACATCATGTGTCATGTTTCCCCTGAGTTGATTATCTATGCATCATTGTGTAGAATCCCACCCTGGAAGCCACTTAGCGGTTCCAATAAAAAGTTGGACACATAACCTCAGGTGTGCCTCCCCATACACCAGAGGCTTCTAACTAGCAGTGAGGGACTAGGTTGTTTCCTTGGGGATACAATTCCCTCATGAGCTAGACTTTAGTATAGTGGTATATAAATATGATAGTCAATAAAATTAATAAAAGAAAAGAAGTAACATAATAAGAACAAGATATCATCTAATATAAATAAACAAGTGGAAGATGAATCATAAGTATATACAAAATGATGATAATCATGTCATATAAATATACAAAAATTTGGTGCACAAGATACAGGGGAGAAGGAATATACCACATGCTATACAAAAATATAAAAATACTAAAAGATGCCATTACTAGAATCATGACAATAGGTTGGGTACTCTACTCCTATACTCTATCCTAGTACATAGAATAAAACAACGGAAGTTGGACACTTCCTTTTATCTACACCTAAAATCATGAAGTCCACTTGGGTACCAAGGGTGGATCAGAAAATGTGTGATATATACTCAGTAGGCCACAAAAACGGTGTCTAGAACAATAAAGTCTGTGTATATAAAATGAAAATTTTACAGTTACCTAATAAATTCAAGTCAATAAATAAATAAAACATATCATTTTGGGTTCCTCATGGATACCCAACTGACGCTACCCACTTCGGCCTAACCCAGATATCTTTGAACCAAGGTGAACATGTGTAGATGTGATAAGGGTGTAATAATGGGTCATCAAAAATCAGGTATCATGAAAGGACTAATCCCCAAGCATATTATTTGGATTGGATAGTGTGTCCTTTAATTTAATAGGTTGTAATTTATTGAATTTTATATAAGGAATCTCTAGAACTTAATAAAGTAGCATCATGGGCCCATCCATGGTGAACCATATAAAGGAACCTGAGTATCACGCTAAGAGAACTGTGAATTCCCAACATCGTAAGGGTCTATCCAAGGTGATATACAAAGTCATACCAAGTATCACTCTTGGTGTGGTATAAATTATAACCCTCTGAGCTTATCCTAGGTATCTCACATAGGGTACCGAGTATCACTCGTGTCATGGTATAACCATCTTTCCATCGAGATTGTACAAGGTGAATCCCCTAGGGAACTATTATCACTCATGTGTAGGTAAAAAATCTACCTGATAATCCCATCCAAGTTATCCTATAAAGAATCCAAGTATCAGTTTAAGCATATTTACAATCCACAAAAATTCTTAATTATAAAGAATGATGAGATCGTCCAAGACGTCCTTAAATCGGGACCCTTATATTGCCCTTGGCATAGCATAAAGGTATGGTTTAGCTATCAAGAACTCATACCATTTCAGAAAGGCATTATAACCATCATAATAAATTTTTTCAATTCATTTTATTTAAATCATTCAATCTATGGCATAAATCATAGGGGCCTAACTCATGTCCAAACATATTTCATTAGATCATTTCATATTTAAATATATTTGTTACAAGTTAATTCATGAAACCTAATTAATATTTAATAATATCATTTCCAAAGAATAAGAATCTTATTCATTTAGAGAGGAGAACACCCAAAGTGGTGGCTATGCCCTATGACATTGATTCACGGGTAGACAAGGTCCCGCTACACATAAGAATAAACTTAAATTTAATTAGTTAAACAGAAATGAGGTGACACCAAAAATTATGGTGTGTGGCACAATGGTTCGTGATAAAATGCAACTAGACTTTGATGTAAAATAACTAAACCACGCGCCTTAGGCCCAAATTACCCTCCTAATCTAGTTTCAGCCCTTGAATTGAGATATAATAGAAGAAATTGGAATAATGAATGAAAACCCGAGAGGAATCCATGAGATGAATGGTGGTTGATTCCAATATCAGATGGGGGATTGATATAAAATCTTAGATTAGGAATGGGAGAGAGGTAATCATGATGAAGAGGGTTGTCTACTAGAGGATAAAAAGAAAGGTATAGTAATTAAATAGGAGAGGGGAAATTTTCATTTCACCCAAATTGTAATGGTCACACAGTTGTCCAAACTGTGTGCTATTTTTTCTCCCAACACTACCCCAAGACATCCCTCGCACATGCTAGGTGCATGATTGAACTGATCATGCATAGACTATTAGAAATGGATTTTTCTCTTATCTATGAAAAATCATACAGAAATGCGGCTGGGGCTGCATGGTTTAGCCAAACCGTGTGGCACTCTGGTGTGCACTAAGTACCCCCACACAATTGAGTCACATGGTTATCACTAAACATGTATTAATCATGAAACTCAA
This sequence comes from Viscum album, assembly GCA_963277665.1. Lineage (NCBI taxonomy): Eukaryota > Viridiplantae > Streptophyta > Magnoliopsida > Santalales > Viscaceae > Viscum > Viscum album. The sequence continues at coordinate 175,013,416 of OY728147.1, read as the reverse complement.
TCTTTCTCTCTAGTTTTTTATCTTTGGGCTCCGAATGAGACTCAGACTCTTCTGAACCACTCTGTATCCTATTAAGAACATTATTTACATAAAATGAGAGGTTTTTAACAGTAGCATAAGTGTCCTTGCCTCTTTAAAAAGATGTTACATTACAACCTTCCCTCATTAAAACAAATAATCCATAATTTGTCCTTCTGAGGGTGGTAAAGCATCATCAAATAAAATTTATGACCACTAAGCATGTACATCAGCCTCATGCTCCTTGTTCTTTTCATGTACACGGTCATGCTTCCATAGCACTCGGACTAGAGGAACTAATCTACCTTGGAGAGATTTCATGTTCCAATCAACGATGCATATCAGATGCTCCTCAAAGGACACATCCACATCAATCTCAATATCCATAGGATCAAATGAATGAGATGGGTTATAATGATAATGGAAGAGCTATGATACATGGAAGACATCATGCATGGTCAAGTGCCTATGAGGTAAATCCAACCAATGGGTTGTTGGCCCAATTCACTCCATGATCTCAAAAGTCCTGAAATAACATGGTGATAGATTGACCTATCTCTGAATCCATCTATGAACCAATATAGGAGAAACTCACTAAAAAACCTAATGTCCTAACTCAAACTCCAAAGGTTGATGGTGATGATATCTATAATAATTTTGCCTGTATTAAGTTATATCCTTACATTTTTTGAATCATATGTACCTGCTTTGAAGTCTCCTTAATGAGAGGAGGACCCAGTAGTGTTTACTCACCTGCCTCTAACCAAAATAGAGGGGAACGACATGGCCTACTGTAAAGGGACTTATAAGGATCCATCTGAATCATTTCCTGAAAACTATTATTATAGGTAAACTCAATTAGAGGTATATGTTTCTCCCAAGAACCTCTTAAATTAAGTATGCATTCCCAGAGAATGTCCTCAAACACCCATATCATTTGTTCTGACTGCTTGTCTATCTGAGGATGATATGTTGTACTCATGAGAACATGTGAAACTAGTTCCTTCTATAACCCTTTCTAGAACTATAATGTAAATCAAAAATCTCGGTTTGATAAGATAGAATAGGGAACACTATGAAGGTGTTCTATCTCTCAAATATAAATCCTTATAATCTCATAAACTGAGAAGGTCTCTTGGATAGGTAGGAAGTGTGCGACATTAAAAATCTATATAATATCACACATACTACATCACTACCTTGAGGGGATCTCAACATACCTATAATTAAATCTATATTGACATTATTCCATTTCCACTCAGGAATGGACAAAGGTTGTAGAAGTCCAATAGGTCACTGGTGCTCCACCTTCACTAGCTAATAGGTGGAAAACCTTGTGATAAAACCTACAATATTTCTCTTCATACCTGGAAACCAATACTTTCGATGTATATATCAGTATATCTTGGTAATACCATGGTGTAATGCCTAGATAGAGGCATGATATTCTTACATCAAATCTTCTCGTATGTCTGTAGGAACCCACATACATCCATGGAAGTGCAGAATCTCATCCTCATCGATAATCTAACCATGAGGTGGGTCCTCTCCTGAGACACTTTCCCTTATGACTAAGCCTTCAAAATCAGAAATATTCCTTATCCATACCCATTTTCTAAGGGAGGATGTCACTAACAAAGCTTCTAAAATAGGCTTCATGTGATATTCCTGAACCTCTAGGTGCATCTAAGAAAATAGGGTCATCAACTTCCACTCAATATTGGCCTCTTGGATGGAATGTGTCTAAGTCTTATAGCTCAGAGAGTTATCTACTACATTCACATTTTGGGTGTATAAGCAATATCAAAGTCAAAAGATTGTAGGTATTTTACCCACCTATGTTGCCTGAGATTCAACTCACACTATGTGGAAATTGATTTGAGACTTTTATGGTTCGTGTAAAAACCAAACTATTCTCCCAACAGATAATGTATCCAAAAGCGCAAATCATGAACCACTGATTCTATCTAGATATTTTTCATAGGGTAATTATTCTCATGATATCTAAACTAGTGGGACCCGTATTCCATAACTCGGTCTTCCTACACAATAATTTCTCCAAGACCGATTCTTGAAGCATCTCAGTAAACAGTATATCTTTTTCCAAAATCAGATAGAATCGGGATTGGAACTGAAGTCAGTCTCCCTTTCAACTAGTGAAAGGATATATCATAGGATTCATAATATAATAAGTTCATACCCTTCTTAGTTAAGCCTATAATATGTATTTCTAGGTGTGAGAATTTCTGAATGAATCAACTGTAATAGCCAGCCAGCCCCAAGAAACTACATATATCAAAGATGTTCTTGAGTTTCTCCCAAGAAACCATAGTTCTCACCTTCTCTAGATCAACAAATACTCCTACCTCTAAAATAATATGTCTTTAGAAGTTAACATTATTGATCCAAAAGTGAAATTTTATGAGCTTATCATATTACTGGATATCTCTCAGTTTATTTAGGATGATCTCAAGATGTTTTTCATGGTCTTGTTGGGTATGGAAATACACTAAGATTTTTTCCATCAATATTAAAAAAAATGAATCTATATACAAGTGGAAAACCCAATTAATTATATCCGTGAAAATTGTGAGTGTATTCATAAGGCCGAACTGCATAACTAGATACTCATACAAGTTTTTTCTACTCTGGAATAGTGTACATGGTATGTTTGATGCTCTCATATGCATCTGATGGTAGCCTGACCTCAAATAAATCTTAGAGAAAAATTTCACTCCTAAGAACTGGTCATAAAGATTTTCTATACGCGGTATTGGATACTGGTTCTTTACCATAATCTGATTCAACTGTCAATAATCCATTCATAACTTGAGGGTACAATCTGTCTTCTTAGAAAAAATGATGGGTGAATCCCATGGATAAGTATTGGGTCATATAAGACCCTTTTCCTCCAAGTCTTCCAACTACTTCTTGAGTTATTAGAGTTTTGTAGGTGCCATCCTATAAGTAGGAATGGAAACTAGTGTCGTTCTTGGAATTGGCTCAATAGTGAACACTACTTATCTCATAAGAGGTAATCCAAAGAAGTTGACAGGGAATACGTCCCTGAAATGATCCACCATAGGAGGAAATCCCATAAGATGTATTCACCAATCACTCATAAAGATATTATCCATCCGGGCTTCCACTCCACCCTTCCCATGATGCTAAGGTCCAACTCGACTCTTATGAACATCGCATTTGACCTTATAAACATAAGAAGTTCCCTTGGGTGATGTAAAGAACACCCTTTGAAGATAGAAATCAATATGGTCATGGTAAGGTGCTAGACAGTCCATTTAGAGTATGACATAAAAAAATTTCATCTTAAGTACAAAGAAATTAAATAGGAAATGGTACCCATTTATCTCATGTAACACCCCAAGCTTCTACGGTATGTTTCTCTTTGAATAATGCAATGGCATGCATTGTACGTAACTTCGAGATTCTAACACACCACAACCAATCAAACTAGCCGTTATGAATAGTAATACCTACTTTTTGAAATTTTATAAATTTTACATTTCGAAATGGACTTCATTTTTGGATTCGTAATATCAAAATTAGCTTATGGTGAAATTTTGGTACTTTTCGGATAACTTTCATATTTTGATGAATAGTGAAAATTACTAAATTTTAATTAAAAACAACTTTTTTAATTGAAATAATTAATAGTGATAAATTATTAATTTGAGTGGTTTTAAAGCATATTTAGAATATATTTTTACCATTTAATACAATTTTGGTCATTGGATGTAATTGCACATTTAAACCAGACATAAACAAGTGTCAATCTTTTGATAGTTATTATCTCTTAAAAACACGCTATTTGTTTTGACGACGGGAATTAATTTTTAAATTAATTAATGCAAATGATATGTTTTGAATTTGGTAAAATAGACATCATTTTTAAATTCATAATATCAAATATATCTTAGGCCTAATTTTTGGTATTTTTCTGCAAACTTTCATTTTTTGATGAATAGTGAAACCACTAAGTGGTAGTTAAAAAACTGAATTTTTCATAAAACTTAATTTTACCGCTTCTGTGAGTGGAATTTTGAAAATCCAAGAGACATAGTTAATATCAAGCAGTAAAATGTGGTTCAATGAGATGAAAATAATTTTTGGTGAATAGTAACTTTTTACTTTTATTTACCACGGTTAAAAGTAAATAGGGTAATTAAGGGTAAAAATGATATTAATATTACCCTAACACGTGTCCTAATTCTATTGTACAAGTGTATCTCGACCAAAAACAACCTTAGTATTGAAATATTATCATTTAGGTCCACTTGTATTAGATTAGGACATTTATTATTATTTAATTCAAAGAAGAGTTAAAAGAGTTAAAATCAAAGTTTATTTACTAAAATATTTTTAATATAGAGTTATACATAAGATAAATTCAATTTTAAATATTAATTAGAAATCTAAAAAGATTTCCTAGATAATGGTATTTTATTTATAATTTTTAGACGTTAAATAATTTAATTTATTTATGACCCAATGGTGATGCAGTAATTACCTAATTAATGAAATATTAAAATAATTGATATTATAAATATTAAAATAAATGTAATTTGAGACTTTTTATGAATTCCACTAATTTTATAGGTTAATATGACATATTAGGATTGATTATATAAATTGTTTTAGAAGTAATAATGCTATTATGAATTTATAAAAAACAAAATACCCAATAGTGTCAAAATTGACATAAAAGAGTTTTTAAAACAAATATTATATTATTAATTTATATTCAATTCCTAAAAATATAATTTTTATCCAAGAGACTTATATCATGATATTTTATCATTAATGGAACACTTGGGGGTCGCTTGGATGTATATGGTAAGTTTATTAACCATATAATATAAAAATACAAAGAGACATTGTAAAAGTGAAACTAATTAACTAAGAGTTAATACTTAAAGATAAGGTTAATATAATAACACAAACCTGTCTAAATTCTATTGGTTGAGTGGTTTTCGACCCATCCCCACCTTAACCTTTAAATAATCCACTTTTGAGCCATTAGAAACCGAATATGAATTTATTATAAAATAATATTTTTAGCTTTTCCAAAGGTGCCCCTCACCCCTCTTATAAAATGGCACTCCCCATTCTCACTAATTCACACATTAAAAGCCTTTTGGCTCGACAAAACCCTGCCCAAATACTCTCTAAACTTCCCTCACTACAACCTAGAGGCCTTAGTTTGATCAGAAATCCAACCTAAGGATACCTTTTGATCAAATCAAAAGGAAGAACCCGAAGAAGAGGCAATGTTTTCACCACCCTCTTTCAAGTTCCTTTCTTCTTCAACTTCTTCTTTATTTGTTATTTATATTCTAAAATAATAAATCCAGTATCTTCTATATACTGTGATGTTATTATAAATATGGTACAACCATATTAATTATTCTATCCATCCTTTGAATGGCATGTCACCATACGTGCGTACGTACGGCTTACCGTCTCCACGTCGTGGTGTAATTGTCATTCAATAAATTATTATTTGGATGGGTATAATAATGATGTTTAATTCATGTAAATAATAAATATAACATTATAATTATTCTGTCTATATGATATATCATCCAATTATATATTATTTTAACATCAAAAGAATGATATTGTCGCTCGTGCGTACGTACGGACTACCGTCTCCACGAACGCGATGAGATTCATTCTCCATCGTATCCATTCAAGTATAATTCTCATTTGATGATTAAAAACAATGTTTAAGGACTTGATATAATTGTGGATATGAATAATATACAACCTATCCATAACAAACACGGCTTACGTAACAAATAATATAAAGGAAAACGAGTAAGTTAACACCTGAAAGGACGATAATACTTTGATATTATTAACAAATCAATGTTAAAAGATCATATATGATATCATATTAATGTAAATGATTCTTGTATAATTCAATAAAAATTATTTCACCATTATACATGAGGTTAACCTACCATCGATCAAGGAAAAATTACAAAGTAAGGGGTTTCTTATCTCACTTTTAATTCCATGAGAATTCCATTGTTCACCACTTATTTATTACATGTGGTGTGTGTACTACCCATGTTTGTATTCATTGTATAATATACTTTAATTCTTGTATATTTACATCATCATTTTATGATCCTTCTTTCATGGGTGTATGTTTTGTATGTTACCAAATCAATAAGGGAATTTGAAATTTCAATTTCCACTCATTCGGCTTTACGCATACTTCATTGATTATTTTACTCCAAGATTATGTGTAGAATCACTATTCATTTGATTATGTCATAAATTCCACTCCCCTTTATGTGGATATACTTTTGATACACATAATAACTCCATTGATAAATTATCAGGTCATCGGTATGAACTTGATAAGAGTAATTTTTACTCAATCTCGATTTGTTGAGTTAAACGTCCAATTCATTGGTGTTGTTTTTACAAGAATATGTGTTAATGTCCTTTGATTTTTTTACACTGAATATCCAATCATATTGAGTTTATTTATATTTGTCACTCATAATTATGTTATTGATTTATCCTTAACCTAAGGATACGGCCTTTATGAGAGATTTCATCTCAATTTACATTCCATTGAGACTTTTTTGTTGTTATACACCAAATCACTTTTATGTGGTGTATATAATGTACTTTGACATAGTATATCATGAATCCCTTTATTCTCATGATATTACAAAGTTTTTATTACCTCAATTATTTGTATTCAAGTGTCTCTCTTTTGGTTAGAAACTCTAACTAAAATACCATTTTTAAATGTTTTAAAGACTTATTCTTCTAAATATTTCTCATTAATGTCCATGTTTTAAAAATGGTTTTAAGGATTTATTTATATGTACATTAAAGTTTTAAAATTAAAACTCCTTTTAAAAGTTTCAAAGTGGTATGGGACACTTTGATTCTAAAATCTATTTTAAATGGATTCTTGAAAAATAGTGTGACTTTTAAATGATTTCAAGAAAAAGGGGGATATTTCACTCTAATTGTTTTGATGATTATTTTCATCTATGTCAATATCCTTCATCATTCTCGATTGAGGTTAATATGATACAATACAATCTTCCATATTGTATCGAATGAGTTATGTTTGATTGTGTATGTGCTATTTTTATACCATTCATGGTTTGTGGATAAAGTATTGACATTTTGTATGCTAGTTTTAATATGAATGTTTATGTTATGTTTAAAACTTTTCATATGAGGAATGCATTGGACTTAGTAAGTGGCGGGTGGAGCCCGTTATAGCTCCTCGATGCATCGGTAGGTCTCATGATACAAACTAGTGTCTTGGCATGAGGCCTTGACAAAATCTTATTTGTAGTCTTGGTACGAGGCCTTGGATACGTGGTTATGATAGTCTGGCATTATGAATTCCGTCATTATGAAAGTTGTTATTAATATTTTCATGTGATTATTCGACTAGTAGAATATCCATGTGAATAAGTAAATGGCATTATTTCATTTTATCCTTGCCATATTATGCTGAAGTTCAAGTTTAAATGGATTTTTTTTAGTTATACATTGCCTTAAATTTTTATGTTTATTTATGAAAGTTTCCACTATATTGTTATCCTTACTGAGCATCTGACCTCACCCCTTTCAATGTTTTATTTTTCGCAGGATGTGAAGAAGTGTTTTATGAATGATCTGCAGGGATAGTATGAGGGTATATGAAGACAATATATTGTTGTAGTTTTTCACTTATTGATGTAATGTAAACTTTATGAATATATCTAGTGTTTTCAAGACTACTAAACTAGTCGGTATTTTGAGACTTGATCTTTCTTGTGATCATGCCAATGTTATGTAATAATGCACCGAATCTAGGTATCTAGGGTCAGGGTGTTACAGTTGGTATCACAGGAAGTTTAGTACAAATCTTGGAAGCTCGATTTAGATAAACTCTGATTAGAGCATGTAGACCTAAGATGAACTTTGAGGATTAGTATAGAATAACTTCCTAGAATTTTGGTATTGTAGAGATTTTGTGAGTTTTCTGAGCAATACATTCCTGTCTGGATACGAGCAGGTAGAGGCGGCTCTGACACAGATGTACCTAGGGTTAAAACCCAAAAACACCGCTTTGAGCTAGACTCGAACGGGAACTGGTGCACGATAACGGGCCTTGCTACACTCTTGGTTACGACACTCCCGGGGGATATGCTTAGGATAATTTACATTTTCTTTACAAACCGATTTGAAGTATTATATATATAAGATGAGAGTAAATGACCTTGGTTAATCCTAATGTGTTTCAAATTGAGAATATGGTGACATGTTAATCTCTAAATGATTTTATGACTACTGTTACTCACACAATGCTTTCTGGTTTTAGTCAATGGCTGGATTCCAAGGAAGTCATAGTGACTTTGAGAATTATGTACAAGGTGGGAACGGTGGTGGAAATGAGCAACAAAATGGAATGTTCATAGGTGTAAAAGATATCATCTTTATTCCAAATCAATTTTCCAAAAATATGATCAACAATATATATATTAACCAATTCTCAGACTCAACAAAGAATAGAAAGGTGATGAATAATAAGAGCTTCATCAGTGGAGACCATGGAGAAAGGAATCCTCAATTTCTATCATGCATGAAATGTGGAAGGAGATACCCAGGAAAGTGTCTCAATGGGACAAAGAAATGCTTTATGTGCGGGAAGGAAGGACATAAAGTGAATAATTGCTGAAGAAAAATGAAGAGTACTATGGAAGAAGATAAAAATGGTCCCAAGAATCCATTTACAGTCATTTTCCGTAAATGTTGGGGACTTGGCCATTACCCGAGTGAATTTTCTATTCTATAGGATATTTTCTTGGTCAAAGAAGAATCTATGTGGAAATAAATGGTTGGAGAAATGTTTAAAAAGTATTAGTGCTCCTTGTTGATGGGTTTACTTTGGAATAATTTTCTCTTGTATTTTTAACCCTGCAGTTTTCCATGTGAGAATGATATTTGAAAAAGAATTATCTTTTCTCTTGTGGATATAGTTATAAATAACCATTTGGTTTTATATGATCATTGGGTTTGAGGCAATTATAAGTTATTATAATTTGGGATGAAAATGAAAGGTATGAGATAAGATTTGTGGTTAAATTATGTTATGGTTATTTTGAGGAATTTAACTCATTTTGGTAATGTTATAAAATATAGTTTTTGAAAAAGGACAACACGCAGACCGTGTGACAACCCGTTGCGTCGGACAAAGCTGTGGGAATCGAACCCACAACCAAAGTGCGATTGGGATTTATCACCTACCACTGGACTACGTGAAGTTCCTGGTTAGTGTGACTATTATTTTTAGTTAAATGATTTTATTGATCAATAATAATTTGATTTGGGATCTTATGTCTTATCAAATGAATACCCTTAGTATAGGAAAATTATTTGGTGATTAAGTGATAAATGTTATTTTGGAAGTTGTTTGCTTTGTTGTGAACACTATATGCCCAAGGAAAATATAATAGTATGGGATTTCATTTGAGTAGTAATGGTGTATTTTTATCTATGTTTTTATTGTGGATTTATAGTGATTTGGGTTATTTATGGAAATTATTAGGTTAATTACTTTTAAGTATGTGACTTTAAGAGTAATTAATGTCATTTGGAGATATAATTTAATGTGGAAGACTACATTCTTATAAGTTTTGGGTTTCAATATTATTTTGGATTATATTGAAGGATTTTAAGGACAATTGATTATTGAATGGTATTTATTTAACTTTGGGGTATTGATGGTTTAATTTTAGAAATTAAGATTAGTTTTTTTTTCTCTAATGGAATATCCATTTGGGGGATCATCAGATATTATACTAACCATTTTGGTTTTGATTAATCTCTAAAGACAAGGTAAATATATAATTTATCCTACGTGGGTCATGTATTTCTATAGAAGTTTATTCTATCTCTTCCATTGTGACCAAGTCTTCTTGAATACTCATTGTTCAAAAAAAATGAGTTAGTGGTAAAAATTTATTAAAGAATGAAACTCTACTTAAAAAGTAAGTATATCTCTTTATGTTCTTAGTCAATATCATAAATGAATTCCTTGTTCTTATGTAATGTAACTTAAAACAAAAACTGTTGTCTGTTTACTTTTCTTACTGGGAGACTAATGATCGTTTGTCCCAACACAAGTTTGTGATTTTCTTATTGTTAACTTTCTCTTGATCATGTTTTCTATCCCTCTCCATCAGAACTTAACACTTAGTTTATCGTCCATATCCATGTTTTCCTATATGGAATCCTAGTATGGGTTATCTTGAGTGACCTTTATACCTCTCTTCCTTTCTTTTAAAGTGATAGTTTTAATGACTCTTTTTCCGATGTGGGACTTTCCATTATATTCTCAAGCCCAATTTTAAAAAAAAATTGTGAGGATGCAATTTATTGAAGGATGGTAGAATGTAACACCCCAAGCTTCCACGGTACATTTCCCTTTGAATAATACAATGGCGTGCATTGTACGCAACTTCGAGATTCTAACACACCACAACCAAACAAACTAGCTGTTATGAATAGTAATATCTACTTTTTGAAATTTTATAAATTTTATATTTCGAAATGGACTTCATTTTTGGATTCGTAATATCGAAATTAGATTAGGGTGAAATTTTGGTACTTTTCGGATAACTTTCATATTTTGATGAATAGTGAAAATTACTAAATTTTAATTAAAAACAACTTTTTTAATCGAAATAATTAATAGTGATAAATTATTAATTTCAGTGGTTTTAAAGTATATTTAGAATATATTTTTACCATTTAATACAATGTTGGTCATTGGATGTAATTTTACATTCAAACCAGACAAAAACAAGTGTCAATCTTTTGATAGTTATTATCTATTAAAAACACGCTATTTGTTTTGACGACGGGAATTAATTTTTAAATTAATTAATGAAACTGATATGTTTTTAGTTTGGTAAAATAGACATCATTTTTGAATTCATAATATCAAATATATCTTAGGCCTAATTTTTGGTATTTTTCTGGAAACTTTCATTTTTTTGATGAATAGTAAAACCACTAAGTGGTAGTTAAAAAACTGAATTTTTCATAAAACTTAATTTTACCGCTTCTGTGAGTGGAATTTCAAAAATCCAAGAGACACGGTTAATATCAAGGAGTAAAATGTGGTTCAATGAGATGAAAATAATTTTGGTGAATAGTAACTTTTTACTTTTATTTACCACGATTAAAAGTAAATAGGGTAATTAAGGGTAAAAATGATATTAATATTACCCTAACACATGTCCTAATTCTATTGGACAAGTGTATCTCGACCAAAAACAACCTTAGAGTAAAATATTATCATTTAGGTCCACTTGTATTAGATTGGGACATTTATTATTATTTAATTCAAAGAAGAGTTAAAAGAGTTAAAATCAAAGATTATTTACTAAAAAAAATTTAATATAGGGTTATAGATAAGATAAATTCGATTGTAAAAATTCATTATAAAGATTAAAAAAATTACTAGATAATGGTATTTTATTTATAATTTTTAGACATTAAATAATTTAATTTATTTATGACACAATGGTGATGCAGTAATTACCTAATTAATGAAATATTAAAATAATTGATATTATAAATATAAAAATAAATGTAATTTGATACTTTTTATGAATTCCACTAATTTTATAGGTTAATATGACATATTATTATTGATTATATAAATTGTGTTCGAAGTAATAATGCTGTTATGAATTTATCAAAAACAAAATACCCAATAGTGTCAAAATTGACATAAAAGAGTTTTTAAAACAAATATTATATTATTAATTTATATTAAATTTCTAAAAATCTAAGGTTCGGCCAAGAGACTTATATCATGATAGGTGTATCATTAATGGACCACTTGGGGGTCTCTTGGATGTATATAGTAAGTTTATTAACCATATAATATAAAAATACAAAGAGATATTGTAAAAGTGAAACTAATTAACTAAGAGTTAATACTTAAAGGTAAGGTTAATATAATGACCCAAACCTGTCTAACTTATATTGGTTGAGTGTTTTTTGACCCATCCTCACCTTAAACTTTAAATAATTCACTTTGGAGTCATTGTAAACCGAATATGAATTTATTATAAAATAATATTTTTAGCTTTTCCAAAGGTGCCCCTCAACCCTCTTATAAAATGGCACTCCCCCTTCTCACTAATTCACACATTAAAAGCCTTTTGGCTTGGCCAAAACCTGCCCCAATACTATCTCAACTTCCCTCACTACAACCTAGAGGCATTAGTTTGATCAGAAAGCCAACCTAAGGAGCCCTTTTGATCAAATCAAAAGGAAGAACCCGAAGAAGAGGTGATGTTTTCACCACCCTCTTTCAAGTTCCTTTTTTCTTAAACTTCTTATTTATTTGTTATTTATATTCTAAAATAATAAATAAAGTATATTCTATATACTTTGATGTTATTATAAATATGTTACAACCATATTCAGTATTCTATCCATCCTTTGAATGGCATGTCACCATACGTGCGTACGTACAGCTTACCGTCTCCACGTCGTGGTGTAATTGTCATTCAATAAATTATTATTTGTATGGGTATAATAATGATGCTTAATTCATGTAAATAATAAATATAACATGATAATTATTCTTTCTATATGATATACCATCCAATTATATATTATTTTAACATCAAAAGAATGATATTGTCGCTCGTGCGTACGTACGGACTACCCTCTCCACGAACGCGATGAGATTCATTCTCCATCGTATTCATTCAAGTATAATTCTCATTTCATGATTAAAAATAATTTTTAAGGACTTGATATGATTCTGGATATGAATAATATACAACCTATCCATAACAAACACGGCTTACGTAACAAATAATATAAAGGAAAACGAGTAAGTTAACACCCGAAATGACAATAATACTAAGATATTATTAACAAATCAATGTTAAAAGATCATATATGATCTCATATTAATGTAAATGATTATTGTATAATTAAATAACAATTATTTCACCATTATACAGGTGGTTAACCTACCGTCGACCAAGGAAAAAGTACAAAGTAAGGGGTTTCTTATCTCACTTTTAATTCCTTGAGAATTCCATTGTTCACCACTTATTTATTACATGTGGTGTGTGTACTGCCCATGTTTTTATTAATTGTGTAATATACTTTAATTAATTTATATTTACATAATCATTGTATGATCCTTCTTTCATGGGTGTGTGTTTTGTATGTTACCAAATCAATAAGGTAATTTGAAATTTCAATTTCCACTCATTCGACTTTACACATACTTCATTGATTATTTTACTCCAAGATTATGTGTAGAATCACTATTAATTTGATTATGTCATAAATTCAACTCCCCTTTCTGTGGATATACTTTTGATACACATAATCACTCCATTGATAAATTATCAGGTCATCGGTATGAACTTGATAAGAGTAATTTTTACTCAATCTCGATTTGTTGATTTAAACATCCAATTCATTGGTGTTGTTTTTACAAGAATATGTGTGAAGGTCCTTTGATTGTTTTACACTGAATATCCAATAATATTGAGTGTATTTATATTTTTCACTCATAATTATTTCATTGATTTATCCTTAACCTAAGGATACGGCCTTTATGAGAGATTTCATCTCAATTTACATTCCATTGAGACTTCTTTGTTGTTATACACCAAATCACTTTTATGTGGTGTATATAATTTACTTTGACATAGTATATCATGAATCCCTTTATTCTCATGATATTACAAAGTTTTGATTACCTCAATTATTTTTATTCAAGTGTCTCTCTTTTGGTTAGAAACTCTAACTAAAATACCGTTTTTAAATGTTTTAAAGACTTATTCTTCTAAATATTTCTCATTAATGTCCATGTTTTAAAAATGGTTTTAAGGATTTATTTATATGGACATTAAAGTTTTAAAATCAAAACTCCTTTTAAAAGTTTCAAAGTGGTATGGGACACTTTGATTCTAAAATCTATTTTAAATGGATTCTTGACAAATAGTGTGACTTTTAAATGATTTCAAGAAAAAGGGGGATATTTCACTCTAATTATTTTGATGATTATTTTCATCTATGTCAACATCCTTCATCATTATCGATTGAGATTAATATGATACAATAAAATCTTCCATATTGTATCGAATGAGTTATGTTTGACTGTGGATGTTCTATTTTTATACCATTCATGGTTTTTGGATAAAGTATTGACATTTCGTATGCTAGTTTTAATACGAATGTTTTTGTTATGTTTAAAATTTTTCATATGAGGAATGCATTGGACTTAGTAAGTGACGGGTGGATCCTGCTATAGCTCCTCGATGCATCGGTAGGTCTCATGAGACAAACTAGTGTCTTGGCACGAGGCCTTGACAAAATATTATTTGTAGTCTTGGCACAAGGCCTTGGCTACGTGGTTATGATAGTCTGGCATTATGAATTCCATCATTATGAAAGTGGTTATTAATATTTTCATGTGATTATTAGACTAGTAGAATATCCGTGTGAATAAGTAAATGTCATTATTTCATTTTATCCTTTCCATATTATGCTGAAGTTCAAGTTTAAAAGGCTTTTGTTTTAGTTATACATTGCCTTAAATTTTTATGTTTATTTATGAAAGTTTCCGCTATATTGTTATCCTTACTGAGCATCTGAGCTCACCCCTTTCAATGTTTTATTTTTCCCCGGATGTGAAGAAGTATTTTATGAATGACATGCAGGGATAGTATGAGGGGATATGAAGACAATATGTTGTTGTAGTTTTTCACTTATTGATGTAATGTAAACTTTATGAATATATCTAGTGTTTCCAAGACTACTAAACTAATCAGTCTTTCGAGACTTGATCTTTCTTGTGATCATGCCAATGTTATATAATAATGCACCAACTCTGGGTATATAGGGTCGGGGCGTTACATCTCAAGTGGGAATCCTTTCACTGATGTATACTCTTTAATTGAACCCCCAATGTCATTTCGAGAGTCATCATGACAGATAAATACTATATCTCTAGTCTCATACTTTCCAATATTTCCTCAGATATAAAATATTATGAATCACCTATATTAAACAAGGTAGAAACTAAAGTATACGCTGCTAGAATAGTACCTCGTACTGTATAAGGCACTAGAATCTTCTCCTCAGGAGTAGGATACACTATAAAGATATGTCATGATCCATGGACTTGATATGAAATCTGACTACATTGAGTAGGACTGCTCTGTCGGCACTACACCTCTAAAGTATCACCACCTCATCCATGTCCACCCCCTTAGCCAGATTAGCCAATGGGAGACCAAATTCCAGCCTGATGTGGAGCTACAGATCATGTACATGAATACAGCATTGGTATAGATCCATTCCCGCTAGGTACGAGAGGGAATTTTTAGAATAAATTATTTATGTCATCCATCTTTTTGTAAACTCAGCACTTGATTGGGTTCCTCATACATTGGGGATTTTTATGGCATGTACTACCACACTGGTGACACACCACATAGATGTTGGTGAGCGTCATCTAGCTGGAACTGCCCCTGCGTACACCCTTGAAATGACATTTCCTTCCACTAGACAAACCATCTCTTTGTCTCAATATTGAACCGTCCTGGCTTACATTTCTAGCTTCCCTTAATTTTTTTCCTGTGATGAGGTTCTGGTCTAGTATCTCTAAAAGGTGGTCAAATAAAAGATGTTCACCTATGATTGGATGGAGTACGCAATCCCATCCTCAAATGGTCTTGCATTCATTAACTCATCACCAGTAAAATTTAGTGAAAAATGTTAGAGTTCAGTAAAACCATATGAATACTCCATCACAGACATGAAACCCTACTGAAGGTGTATAAACTCTTTATCGGGGTCTTCTCTCAAGGTCTATGGAAAGAATTATTCATAGAAGGTTGTCTAGAAGTCCGCCCAGACCATAACCTAATAACAATCAGCCTGATATATGACATCCCACCAATTCTTAGCAGATTCGTAGAGAATATAGGTGTAAATATTGACCCTCCTCTCCAGTGGCATCTCCATATACTCAAAGATCGATAACATGTCATCTAGCCAAGATTTTGTAGCCTGGGGACCTCTATAACGCAAAAAGGTGAGAGGATTATACTACAATAATTTTGGCATCAATTATTCCATAGTAGGGGTAAGTCATAGAGTTCCCTCTATAGACTACATAAAGTGAAGTAAGCTATCTCTGAATTGAGCATCAGCACCCAGTGGAGGATCAATAGGGGTGCCTCTAATGGCACTATAGGAGGTAATATTGTTGGCTCATGGTCCACTACCTCCAGATCATGGTCTCCATATCCCTCCTGGAATATGACTCAACAAAATCATGGTGGAATAGCTCTAAAATTTTTCAAATTCACACCTTATATAATATTCAACAACAAATAGGATAAAAATGCAGAAAATGATAGGTATGCAAACTTTCTATAAATGATTCACGCCTCTCTAACTGCTCCTAAAGCTAGGTATAGGTGATAAGGATGGTCACAACTGACTACAGAAGAGACTTATTACTTCCCACTACTAAGTTTGGGTTAGGTTCAATGTCTCACATCAAGAAGTAGAGGTTCTGGTATATGGAGTGTCAATTATATAGTATAGAGAAAAACACCCTTTAATTTGAAATTGGAATCCCCATTTATTGGTAACCATTTCATTAAAAGTTTAAATTTTATTTGATTTAATACCTATTTATATGCATATAGATATCTCAATCTAGTTAGATACATCACCATTCCCAATTTATAAAGTTCCATACTCTTTAAAAAATGAAATTGGTACATTAGGTAATTGCGACATGACCTTCAAGTCTGGTATCAAATCATAATAGTTCATGTATAATTATTTAATTAAATGAACTAATATTCTCAATTTATAGAATTAAATTCTTCATAAATTATAGTTTTCATTCAACAATCAAATCAACTAACATTTCAGTCCATAGATCCAGTGGTTTATGGATCAAACATCGCATAATTCGTTAATTAAGGTGTCATCATCAATCTATGTGGGGAATCACCATTTATATTGATGCAGTCACTTTGATTAATCCAATTATGTTTTCCCTATAAGAAAAATTAGCATATTCCATATATAATAATTCGGGTACTAACTATATGCAACATGAAATGCACCCAGAAAGTAAATATGGCATTAAAAAATTAATGGAATATAAGTACTACAGTGACTATTATGATGCATGAAATGATACATACTTTTCATACTAGGCCAAGAAAATAAATTCATAATAATATTAATATCAATATTAATAATGTCACAAAACATGTACATCACCTAGTGGTGAAATCAATACAACTGTAATAGGCATAAACTTGAACAGTAAAAACCTATCCCAAGAAATTTGGGTTTCCCCAATACGTGGGTTAGCTACTCTTAGGCCCATTATTATTACCAAATTCCAATACATACTATTCTTATATCTAATACTCAAACACTAATAAAAAGGGAAAAAGGGATCTGATACCACTTTGTAGGGTCCCGCACCGGAAGACACTAAGTGGTTCCCCAAAACGGTGGGCCACATGACCTCAAGCATGCCTCCCCGTATGCCAGAGGTTGTCATCTAGTAGAGAGGGCCTAGGGTTTTTCTATGGAGGGAGTATTATCTCATGACTGATAATGTATCATATTGGTATATAAGTATGATAAGCATCTAAATAAATTAAAGAAAAGCAGCAGTGAAATAAGAATAATAAATCATCCAATATAAATAAACAAACAGAACCTGAATCATAAGCATATAAAAAATGATGATGATTATTTCATGTAGCTATAAAAAAATTTGGTACATGGGATACAGGAGAGTAGGCCTATACCACATGCTATAAAAAAATAAAAAAAAACCAAAAATTTTCACTAATTGAATCATGAACATAGGTTGGATCCTCTGATACCGTACTCCATCATAGTACTCAGAATCAAACATTGGAATTTGAATGCTTCCCTTTATCTACACGTGCAATCATGAAGTCTACTCGGGTACCAAGGGAAGCCTGAGTAGGGTGTGATATATACTTAGTAGGAAACCGCCAATGGTGTCTAGAATAATCTAGTCGATGCATATAAAATGAACAGTGTATAGGTACATAATAAATACAAGTAAATAAATAAATGAAACATATTATTTTGAGTCCCTCATGGATACCTAACTGACACTACCTACTTTAGCCTAATATGAATGTCTTTGAACCAAGGTGAACCTATACAGATGTGATCAGGTTGTAATAATGGGTTATCAAAAATTAGGTATCATGAAAGGACCAAACCCCAAGCATGTTATTTGGCCTGGTGAATGCATACTTTAATTTAATAGGTTTTCATTTCTAGAATTTTATATAAGGAATCTCTAGAACTTAATAAAGTGGAATCTCAGGCATGTCCAAGTTGAACCATATAAAGAAACCCAAATATCATACCAAGAGCACTATAAATACCTGATATTGTAGGAGTCTATACAAGGTGATCCGTAAAGGCATCCCAAGTATCACTCTTGGTATGGTGTAAAGCATAACCCACTGAGGTTGTCCTAGGTATCTCACATAGGGGATTGGGTATTGCTCAGGGTATGGTATAACCATGTTTCCAATGAGCCCATCCAAGGTGACTCCCCTAGGTAACTAGTATCATGTGTGGGTAGGTAACTAATCTATCTAGTAATCCTATCCAAGGAATCCTATAAAGAATCCAAGTATTGATTCCAACTTATTTACAATCCACAAAAATTATTAATTATAAAGCCTGATGATCTTGTTCATGGAGTCCATAAATTGATACCCTTTTATTTCCCTCGACTTGGCATAAAGGTATGGTTTAGCTATTAAGAACTCATACCATTTCAATAAGTCATTATAATCATCATAATCAAGTTGTCCAATTCATTTTATTTAAATAATTCAAGTTATGGCATAAAGAATAGGGGCATAACTCGTGACCAAACATCATTCATTAGATCATTTCATTTTTCAATAAATTTATTAAAAGTCCATTCATACACTCCAATTAATATTTAATAAATATCATTGTAAAAGCGAAAGGCTCTTCAGCCTTTATAGATGGAACTAGTGAAAAAACTCGATTTAACGTCAGTTTTTTTTCTTTTTTGACATCGATTTTTAACCGACGTCTATAACGGTGGCGTAAAAAAAGTTTTTCAACATTGTTTTTTAAAAAACCAACGTCGAAAAGGATGATGGTCTTAGTTTTAGGAAATTGTTTAATAAATAAATCGAGGCCAAAAACAAATTTTTGGCGTCAGTTTTTATAAAAACCAGTGCTGAAAACTGAGCCCGATCTTCTTTCAGCGTCGGTTTATTAGAGAAACTGACATAGAAAACTTTTTTATTTTTTTAAATGATTCGGCATCAGTTTTTATGAAAACCGATGCCGAAAGTTAAAAAATAGAATATATAGAATATTATACTTCCAAAATAATCAGAATCCCTATAATAGAAAAATAGTATACAACAATCAAACAGCATGTATCATTGACTAAAAATCTATAAAAACTTACATACTTTTATCCAGTTAATCAAAAAATTATTTATGAATTTTTATTATAAAGTAGAATTAAAAAACACATACTTTAAACTTACAATATAATCATTGTTGGTTATTGTTGAAGCATTCATTTGATATCATTATGTTTAAACACCTATTATAACAAAAGAATTAGGTTTTTGAACACATTATTTTAGGAAAATGTAATATTATTCATAAACATTAGAATATAGATACCTTAAATAGTAATCATACTTAACAAATAGTTCACAAAAAAATATAAAAGATGGATAAGATCATTTTTCATATAATATTGTTCATCATTGAATGTCTACAATAAAATTGAATGATATGAGATTAAAAAATAGAATACTATGATAGAAAATATAAAATAATTAATATAACTAACCTTATAAAATTTAGTACTTACCCCAGTTGTGATTATCTCATACATGAATCATAGAACATAATAACCACATTAAACATTTCCTTATTGATGATGAAATTATGGTTATAAAACATTAACTTGATGATAGAAACCAATATATATATATATATATTAAAAAATTAGAATAATATTTAATATAAAAAATAATTAATGTTACTTCTACATACTGGATTGAATTTGGTTTCTTTATTGATATGTGTTCTTTGTTAAATTTGTTCTAGGAACATTATTTTCATATACATGAACTAATAATACATGTATAAACAATGAGAATGAAACATAATGAGCTCATAAAAAACTTACCTGTTTAATAAGGTGGAAAAAAATTTATGAACACCCCCTGATAAAGAGAAAAACCAATATAAGGTGCATTAACTTAGGAAAAATACATCTGACATCAAATACCCCCTATAATACAAAAATTTCACAATTAATGACATTATAATGACCATTAGTTCATAATTATGTTTCTATTCATACTTATCAAGAAATGGAAAAAAACAAACACCCAATCTCCATCTATGATAATCTCTCACATATATATTCAACTCTATTAGGATTATTCACATACTTCACATGTGTGGAAATGTATTTTGGATCTATAAAACCATAAATTTATATTCTGTCATTTTTTATAAGAAGAGTGTATAAATACATAATTAAAAAGGTAATATAGTTAGTCAATTTAAACCATATTTAATTAAAAAAATGAAATGACAGTTTACTTATATGGAAAACAAGTGAAACACATTCATGTTGAGATCTTCAAAATCAACTAGATACATGATATATTCTCAGAATATTCTCAATGGATAGTGTCTTCCGTATATATCAGACTTTATCGGAAACTTTTTGATATTATCCAAGGAAGAATAAGCCTAAGATAATATTTGTATCCCAGGAGAAATATTAGAAGTATCTACAATCGATTTTTCATGAACCTTTTGTTTCATTTGTGCAATTTCTTTTTATTTTAGATAATTCTATATAAGTTAAATGAAAAAAAAAATTATACGTAATTTTCAATCATATGTAATTAATATTTAAAAAAACGTATACCTTATATGAAATATAATGAAGAAGACCAGTTGCGCAAAGTAAAAAATGACCCAAAAAATCCATAAATCTTGTAACCACCTTAGTAAGAAATGGTAGTAGAGCATTAGGATCAATAATATCAAGTACTGATACTCTAACCTAACCTATCTGCATAGGATGGTAATGTATAGAATCCCCCAAAAAATGCACGAGTCCTAATACTACAATATGTATATGAGGATCTCCAGCATACAACTCACAGTATAAGGTTTGGTCTGAGCTAGTAGGTGTAGGATAAAAGTAGGAAGACTGGGAAAGTTAGTCTAGCTGGGATGGTTGTAGAAGCTGCACAACTGGCTGGGTGGGTTGGGAAGGCTAGGAAGGTTGGGAAGGCTGTGAAAAATGTGACTATCTTGACAATTTTTATAACAAATCCTATTACTTTGCTGCTTGAATTGGATCACCCATAGACTGTTTCATATCTTTCAGCTTAACTTTTAAGTATTATATTTCTGGGTCTCTTGATTTCTTACTCTGATGACCACAAACATTCTGAATACTAACACCCGCCTGACATCCTCTAACACAGCTGGGGTGTTTTGGATTTCCTAAATTAGTGGCTAGGATGTACATCCTACCCTCAGGGATAAAATATCTCTATGTCTCTTTCTCCTGAAGTTCATCGTGAAATGAAAAATGAAAAAGTTATATTAGTGTTTATAATTTATAAAATAGAAAATTTCATGACAAATAAATAATATTTACTTACAATTTTTTCAGTTTCTTTTTTATCATTCTCTGTAAGATACTTTTCATTTGTTATTCTTCTCGTTCTTTTCCATTTTTCATGGTGAGTGAGGGGAGATGGAGGACCGAAGTGGACCTCATTAGAACCACTAGTGGAGTGAGATCTTAGTGCTTCAAACTTTTCCTCAATCATTTTTTACTCCAAAAAATGATTCCCTCCACGTGATAAAGTATGAAGGCATACATTCTGCAAATGGATGTCTTGATGGGATTTCATGGATGCCTGTTATATGAAAATTAAACTAATGAGTAAATAGGTACATATATATGAAATTTTACAATATAATATAATTATTATACCAGAAAGGCTTCATCATGTCAGTTGGAAACAAATTTATTCCACGTATTTGCATCTATAAACTCTTACTTGAGGAATGGGTTTTCATTTTGTATTTTCCTAAAAACATAATTTTTTTAACTTAATTTTAAAATCTCTATATCTAATTGCTTTCAAAGTAAGACATATTTTCTTAATTTATTTTCTTTCTCCAAAAATAAATGTTATCTATAATTTAATAAAATAAAAATTAGTCATTGGAAATATATCATATTCAAAAAATATGAAAAAAATAAATCAATTGAAAAATTATACCATTACGGCCTCCCAAAGATAATCTTTCACCATCTTGTCAATGGCATTCTAGTATAGATATAATATTCTAATCTTGTAATAGCTCTGCATGGAGATATAGCTAATAAATTGTGTTTCATTTGGTTTAGTTTCATTATTATTATCATCAAAAGTAATATGAAATCGCTCATCTCCATTAGCAAGTGACAGTTTTGGTAAACATGTAATTACATGTTTAACAACTCGATAACTCGATTTCATAATAGTAAAAGTAGAGGAATCCACTACTGTGGTCTCATTAGAAGTCCTGTAATTATGTTTTGTAAATTAAATTTTTTTTCATTAAATAATTTTATTAATGGATATTTAATAATATGAAAAAAGACAAATACCTGATACCAACTCCTCTATCTATATATCAGTATCTATCATTGAAATAGACAATTGTAATGAAATTTTTGTGTACCTGCATATTATTATCCAATTGAATAATTAAAAAACAAGAAAATTAAAATATGTAATTAAAAAAAGGGCACACATATGTAAGTTAAAGAAAAAAATAATGATGTTATGATTCTTAACCAAAAACAATATAGAAGGTAAACTATTAAATATATACATTAATTATAAAATTATAGAAACATTTATAAATTTAAATATTGAATATTTATTAAATAATACAATTTTAAAACATGTAAATTTCAAAAAATAAAAATAATGTAAATAATTACCATATTAATTAGGAGAGTAATTTAGTGTTTTCCCGTATCCCTTCATCATGATCATTTCGTGTTGCATCCACTGTGCATTAGTTATAGTCATTGTTATCTGGAAATTGTGTAATAGATAAAGAAGCGTCATATAAATCAATAACATCATCATCATGATCATCCTCATCAACCAAATGGATTCTTTTACCTTGTAAAATTATGGACCACTGATCATTCAATGGATCAATGACATAAAATATTTGTTTTTCATGTGTGTCCATGATAAATAGTTCCTCATTACAACTAAATTTTTTAAAATCAACTAGTTTAAACCCATATTCATCATGTTTTACACTACTATTACTTTCAAACCAATTACACTTAAACACAGTGAGTCTAAATTTAATATAATCAATTTCTCATATGTATTCAAGAACTCCAAAATATAGCGTTGATACAGAAATTGGGTTTTCATCTTTTCCACTCGAAAAATTCAGTGCTTCAGCGAAGACCATTACACCACTATTATAAATA
The DNA here is from genome assembly GCA_963277665.1 of Viscum album. Lineage (NCBI taxonomy): Eukaryota > Viridiplantae > Streptophyta > Magnoliopsida > Santalales > Viscaceae > Viscum > Viscum album. Next base: position 174,989,721 of record OY728147.1, on the reverse strand, counting down.
GTACTCTTTTCATCCATATTTTTTATGTATAATGTGTACCCTTTAAAATAAAAACCAAACCATGTGATCACATTAAGATATAGTCCCCCTACCAACCACTTCAATGTTTCTGATACAGATATATCTATGGTTACTTTCTCTTTAGAACATGAAAAAAAATGTCTTTTATGCTCAATCATCAGCCACTTTTCATTTCTTTTTAGATATCATAACTTTAATTCAATAATATGTGATGATATATATGATTTAATCTCATATGTGTTGTTTAAAATGTATAAATGTGCCTACATCACTTCATCACGTGGAATGAAATTTACCTTTAAGCCTATAATCCCTATAACTTCACTACCAAATGTCATATGTTCAGATATAGGGAGACCAATATTCTCTACTTTATACATATAATAATTAAAAAACTCAATCACCTCTTTAGATACATATTTTTGAACAATAGAGGCCTCTGGTTGATAAGGATTTTTAACATATCCCTTCAAAATTTTCATATATCTTTCAAAAGGATACATCCATTGTAAATAAACAGACCCACATATTCTTATCTCATCCACCAAATGAATCACCAGATGAACCATTATATCAAAATACATAGGTGGAAAATACATTTCTAGTTGAAAAAGAATAATAGCATCTTCATTATCTAACATATCTAACAAATTTGGATCAACAACTTTACTACAAATGGATTTGAAAAAATTACATTACCAGATGATTGTCTTTCTAACAATTGTCTGCAGTATACCATGAAGTGCGACTCGTAGAATTTATTTCATCAATACATGACAATCATGAGATCTCATACCTATTAATTTTCAATCATTCAATGACACCAAATTCTTCACATTTTAAGAATAACTACTGGGTACTTTAATACCATGAAGACACCGAAAAAAATTCATCATTTCAATCTTGCTTAATGTGTGAAAAGCAAGAGTTAAATATGTTCTATTTTTTATCATAGTGGGAGCTAACTCCAAATGTATTCCCATTGATATCAAGTCTAATATAGCATGAAATCCATCTTTTTCTTTCTTTTTATGTCTAACAAAATTCCAATAAAATTTTCACATATGTTCTTCACAACATGCATAACATTGATATTATGTTTTATCTCTAAAAAACTTCAATAAGGTAGTTCAAAAAAGATATATTATTTCTTCTATATATTTTTTTGAAGACCAAAACTTCTTTTCTTTCCAAATGTTGAATCAATATTTTTCACCCTGTTATAATATTCTTCAACTGAAAATGGTCGAGGGGGAAGGTTGTATTCCTGTAAACCATAAATTTTTATTTTCAATCTGTGATAAGGATGATCAATTCACAAAAATATTTGATGTCTCATGTACACTGTCCTTATTCCATTCTGAAATTGATAATATGAATTATCCTCTTCACAAATTGGACATGTTTTATATCCCTTAACACTATATCCATATAAGTTTTCATATGCAGTAAAGTCATTTATAGTGAACATTATCATAGCATGAAAAAGAAAATACTCTTTCTAATATGCATTGAAAACTTTAACACATATCTCCCGTAGTAGTTTCAAATCATCAATCAATGGTAAAAGATACACATCAATATCATTTCTTAGATGTTTTGGTCCAAAAATCATCAAGTTCATCATAACATGTTTTTTCTTCATACATAAAAGTGGGTACAAGTTTTAAACTACCAAAAAATAGACTATGAACTATATTGGATACTTAGGCTCTGATATGGATTCATTCCATCAGTTCACAATCCCATTATGAGTTTTCTAACTTCACTTCAAAAATTAAAAAAATTGTTTATAAATATCTTCCACTGTGGTGAATCAGTAGGGTGATGTAAGTTTCCATCAGAGATGCACTCATCTGAATGTCATCTTAACCTTTTTGCGTGAATTGAATTTAAAAATAGATGCTTAAAATGAGGAATTATTGGAAGGTACCAAATTGTGTTAGTAATATATTTGATTCTGATACTTAATAATGAATCACAGTTGAATTATCATAATTGTATGAAAAAATTATTGGATGATATCATTAGAAAGTACGAAATTTATTTTTCATGAGGTTATATGATAGTACCTGAGAATGAATCTGAGTTGACTTTTTCATCTATCTTATAGTGTGATGTCTCATATATAAGACATCTTTATAAATATTCTTATTCTTTACTAAAAAACAAAAAATCATTAGGGAAAGTATGTATCTTTTTATACCCCATCCCATTGGGAATAATATTTTATTTTCCTCATAATTGGATTCTAAAAGGTCTTTTCCTTCTGGAAGTAGCTCTTTTAAAAGATCAAGTAAGTTAGAGAAACTTTTATCACTCCACCCATTTCTTACTTTCAAGTTAACTAACCTCAAAACTATTGATAACATTGTATATTTACTGTAACCAAGGAATAATGGTTTCTCATAATATCCATAAAATCATTTAATAGTTGCTGTTTTTTTATGGTTTCAACACCTAAATCATAAATTAATTCTTCAATATGATCCTCTACCTCATTATGAATATTGTTATCAACATTTGATGTTGAATCTTCAGTTATTTTACCATTCCATATTCAACGTGTATAATTAATGCTAAAACAATAGCAAATGATATGATCCTTGATTTCTCTAGTGTTTAAATTTATCATATTCAAACACTTCACACATGGACAGAAAATCAAATCAATGTCTTAAAATTTTTGTTTAGAAAACTCTAATAATTCATCAAATCTTTTTTCATATTCACTAGTGGTTCTTTGTAAATTTATCCAATTATGATCCATTTAATACCTAATATCACAATATTATCGGTGAATATATTAAAAGATATAAACATTTAAAAATATATATATATAAACATATAAATTTAAAAAAAACACATCAATAAAAATGATTGGTAATAAAATTATAAAGTCTTGGTTCTCACAACATCATCAATAGGAAATACAACATCCCTCAAGGAATACGACATGCCTTCATACCACATAAATATCAAAATATAACATCATTGTGATATAAAACAATAATTAAATCAATAATATATAATGTAGTGATATTTTTCAGATCACATTATCAAATTATATCTCAATCACAATATCATATCAATGATTGAATAACTATTTCAAAAAAAATAATTTACCATGTAATTATATAAAATCACATCGACCAACCATCAAAAATTATCATAATATTATTTATCAAGTCACATGATCGTTTAAAAATTTCATTCCAACTATTCATATCATCATTATTAAGAAAATATTGAAAAACGCAAATTCTACTTCAAATCACATGATTTAGGTGAATTTATTCAACTACCACTGTTTTTCTCTTTTTCCTATTATAAATTCATCTACACTTATCATTAGCATCGGATGAATAACATCCAATTATCCTTGGTTATCTAATATAATTAAATAGTACATTTATCCATAACCTATTTTAGCATCTCATCATAAAATATCAAGTTTATCCACTTTATCATAAAAGATTCATCAAAACATTAATCAATATTTAACACACATCACAATGTCAAAACAAAGATATAAAATAAATATATTTTATATATCATTTCTTCAAAAAAACATTAATCAATATATATCATGATGACCATTTGATAATTTCATCAAATAAAAATTTATCAAAATAAAAAAGCTTTAAGAACAACATTTATAAATAAGAATCAAATACATACAAATAATTGAAACAATAACTCAACAATAAAACTAAATGATAAATAATTTTACTTCAAAATTAAAAAAAAAATTACAAAATTCAGATTTAACCAAGGAAAATGAATCCCTAAGTTTAACTTGCTTCCTCAATTTCGTTGGAAGTACAAACATTGCAAGATATAATAAAAATGTTTTTATAAATGAACAATAAACAAGAACAAAGAAAGAAAATAAAACCGCAAATGATGGTCGGCTAGAAAATGGTTTACGAGGAGAAATACATCTGTAGATGATAAAATAATGACATAGAATAAAGAATTGAACCAAATATCATGAAATAATGATAAATATAAAATCAAATAATCAACAATCTTCATTGGGATCACCAGGTTACCGTCGTCGATTTCAACACAAGTGAGAGAGGGTTTCAACGTTTGAAAAAAATGAGGTTTTTCCAATCCCGTATAATTTTTTAAAAAAATCGATGATGGTTATTAGGAAAACCAATGCCGAAGTATTTTTTTAATTTATGGCGTCATTTTTACTGAAAACCGACGTTGGGAATTTTTTTTAAATTACGGTGTCTGTTTTACTTAAAACCAATTCTGAAAAAAATTAATTTACGGTGTCGCTTTTTATAAAAACTGATGTCAAAAACCGAAAAAAAAAATTGATGTCAATTTATGTTAAAACCAATGATAAAAAATTCCCACAACTACCTTTTGTATCGGTTTATAAAAAACTGATGTCATATCTTCGACGTTCAAGCCACTATTTCTACTAGTGGGGGCACACCCAAAGGGGTGGATCATGCCAAGGTAAACACCCCATGGTGTTGATTCATGGGTATAAAAGATCCAATTACATATAATAATAATTTTTAATTTAATTAGTTAAACAAAAATGAGGCGATGCCAGAATTTCTGGTGCATATCACAATGGTGCATGATAAAATACAACTACACTTTCAAGGAAAAGATCTAGACCACCTACCTTAGGCCCGTAGTACTCTCCTCATATAGTAACGACCATTTAATCAAGATAGAATGGTATAAATCATAAGAATGAATGAAAACTTGAGAGGAATCTAATGAGATGAATGGTGGTTGATTCTGAGATCGGATGAGGGGACAATGGAAATTCCTAGTATAGGCATGGGAGAGAGTTCATCGTGAGGGAGAGGGTTGTCCACTAGAGGAGAAAAACGAAAGAGCAATGATTTAAATGGAAGGAGGGGTGAAATATTCATTTAGACCAAATTTTAATGGTCTCACATTTTGGTTTCACGTTTGGAAAAATCGTCCACCAACTATGAACCCAGCACTACCCCAACACATCCCTCACACGGGCTAAGCACACAATTTGACTAACCGTGTGAAGACTATGCTTAATGTCTCTATCACCTATCCAAGAAAAATCTCATGACCATGAATTAGGGGTCTCATGGTTTATAAAAACCTTGTGGCACCCTTCTGCACACTGAGTACCACGTACAGTTGGGTCAAATGGTTAGTACTAATTGTGCACTAACTGTGCAGTATAATCTGTCTCTCCAGTTTTAGGAGCTCCAGGCTCTGAATGAGCCCAGAATATCCCAAACCTATCTTTATCCTATTAATCACATTATTAATATAAAACAATATGTTTTTAATAGTATCATAATTGTACATACCTCTTCAAAAATCGAGGACGTTGCGCATTGAGAGGTTTTCTACCTTCTAAAGTTGTCTCCGCTTTACTAACTAGTAAGTCTCCATTTTTGGAAGTACTCTTCACATTTACTTGAGTGTTATTACAACAACCATTTTTGTACCAACAATATTTTCTAAAATTCCCCTTCTTTCAATAATTATAACCTTTGATATTTTTCTTCTTACTTCTTGATTTGGACCTACCATAATTCTGGCTATGGCAACTCATATCTTTATTGCACTTTATTTCATGATTTATTACATAAAGTTAAAAATTATACAATACCAGAAGTTCATTAATCCTAGGGTATTTGTAAAATTAGTAATATATCATAACAACTTACAATATAAATATAATGACAATATTGAAAACTTCCTTAACATGATCCTAAAATTCCATCATTCTTCTAAAACTACATGGGATAACCTGGGGACGTATATAAGAAAGAGGTGATCTATAAAGACCAATACATGAATAATAAAATCATATCATGAGTTAAAATAGTATATATTATCCAAGATTCATATCAATGTAACATAATATTGGTGATAATCATAATCTTGAACAATGAGGTGTGATATAACATGATAGCATAAAGGAAACATGGGAATGTGACAACAACATAAAACATGACATCATAAACATAAATCAAGTATAATTTCCAAGAAAACATAACATAGTGTGATTAGGATAACCTCCCATGAACCATACATGGAATTTCATGATATAAAAATATTTCCTAATGCATTTAAGGGTATATAATTTTGGCCTCACCCATCACTTTCATATCTTGTACATGCATAAGTGTGACACGTAGATCATACAACATAAGGATTTATTTCATCAATTTTAACCCCAAGATTAAGGGGTTTGGGTTAAATGAATATAAATCCAAAATAAATGAATGGTATGTACTACTAGGTGAATACGCTTTTTTTAGAAATGGAAATGGGTATTCACTATACAAATGTTGGTCTTGAAAAATCATGGGATAAATTCAGCATCATAACTAGTGTATATGAAGGTTTATATAAGGATTGAATGAGATTGAAAGGGGTATATAATTACTTTGAAATCATAAGGATATTAATATGGATGTATAAAAACATATCCCAACTAAAACAATTGGAAATAAAAATTCCTGACATAAAGAAGGTTCTTGAATAAAGAGGAGAAGGAGATGATTCTTTGCCTTGAGATGGAGCTTCTAAAATCTTGGGAGGAGATTATTTAGAGATTTATGGAACTATGGGAGGGATATATAAGAGGAATAGTATATTAAATTCACGATCTAATAGTTTTTAGTGAATAGGAATAAGATTTTGGGTGGGTTTATATAGCAAAAGATGGGAGAATTCTTTATTAATTTCCAAACAAAGGTTTTGAACTCTATATGATAAAGTAATCAAAACCACAAAGATTCCCATGGATTTTTTCCATAGTTTCTAACAATGGGGAGTGTTTTTAATTATTTTATTAGGATAATAACCAAACACATTAAAATAATACACTTGGTGATTTAGAATTGAGTCGTGTTTATAATGAATTGATTTTAAAACCTTAAAATATAATATAGGTTTTAGAGGATTCGTTAAGGGTTCATAAAATTAATAAAATAACTACAAAAGAACATTATTTTTAAGGGTAAATATAAATTTGTTATGTAATACTATTTATAGTATTTATTATATCACTTTTTAGTTTTTATGATGTCATAATACATATCATATAATCATATTGTATTTAATTTTTACCCAAAAATTCTACAGTCTCAGAAAATTGTGAAAAAAGCACTGTTGGATAATTTTTACATGATTATTCAAAAAATAATATTTATTTTTTCAAAATAATTCTCTAAATATGATAATTTATTCTTTTAAATAAAATATCCCCTTTTAGTGAAGAATATTGGGTTTTTTATAAAAATAATTTTCCGACCCTTATAAAAATTATATCTGAGTTCATAAAATTATATTGTCATTTATATTTAATAAATATTATTTAATAATAATTTTTATTAAAATAAAAATTATTTTAAAAATTATTTAATTCATAAAAAATATTGTTTTGATTGAAAATATATATTTCCCAAAAATATAATTTGTGTTTTATCGTATCAAAATATAATTTTTATCGAACTTGTAATTTAATAATTTAAATAGTAATATTAAAAAGGGATGAATATAATCATTTTTTTATTAAAAATAATATATAAAAAATCATATTTTTAGGGTCAATATACATATCCCTTTATTACATCAGTGAATTCTCTAGGGTTAAGGTGTGTGATGCTGAGATTTTCATGGTGTGGTTTGGAGAACATGATTTAGGTTATGATCTCAATGAGCTTAAACTTCTCTATTAAATGGTTTCACTCATAATTTAGTTATTGAATCTCATCTTGGGATTGGCTGAGGGAAAATCCTAGTGATACTATCTCCCTTATAAGATCTGATAAATGGGATTCATAGGGTATGATCCTAATGGTCGAGGTCATTGCTTCCTTTGTCTGTGTTAATTGGACTTTTATCATACCCCTTAATATAGTAATATTAATAGTTGGTATAAGATTACTATATTATCAATGGTTATGATTTTTAATGGTCTTTTAAATTTGAAATAACATATAATTCTCCAAAATAATAAAAGTAGTGCATGTATTTTCTATAACTTAATTTATTAATAAAGATTTTATTCATTCAAAAAGGGAATTTCATTTATAAAAGTTTGGGTTGTTCCATTGGATCTCACTAGAACCATGATCCCTTGTTCTTCTTATTCCCATTTAAAGATTCTCTACTTGGTGTGATGTTTTCTATCCATTTTATTTGTTCTTATGTTGACTTTCTTCTTCAAGAATCGTAGTCGTAGCATTGTTGAAAAGTAGCATATACATCATGATATTATTGGTGAGGTTGATGATGAGTTTATCATACGAATCTATAAAAATCTTGAGAATAAATTTTGCACATTCATTATCCAAAAAATTTCAACCCAACATTGTAATATAAGAGAACAAGTTATTTAGGTTGTTGATGTGTTTGGTCACAAATGATGAATCTATTATTCAAATAGTGTATATTTTTCACTTAAACCAAATTTTGTTGTGAAATGACTTATCCTTATACAACTTTATCAAAGTATATCAAATTTACTTCACCATGTTTTTCTCTAAAATGATTGATAGGAACCCATCTTCTAAATCCATATGGATGTTGGAAAAAACAATCATATCCATGTCATTTTATTTTCCCTCCATCACACTCATCAGCTTTTCACCAAACTCCAATAAGAAATTTTCTTTCTATAATACTACGTGTTTCTTCATTTTCCATAATAGAAAATTATTCTTGTTGATTTGTTTGATTTTTAATTTCACCACCATCTAGACACACTGTCAGTCCAAAACCTCCTTAGGATAGAACCTCCCTTTGATAGCACTTGTTGGAATAGAAAATTATTGGATAACTGGTGTAGTAATAATTTCAATATAAAATAAAGAGAAAAAATATGGAAATAAATGAACACCGAATGTAATGTGGAAAAAAACCAAAATGAAAGGGGTAAATAAACATGATCAAATAGAAGGATCACTATCATAAAAATGGATAAAGACTCTCTCTCAATATTATAAAGAGAAAATACTCAAAATATTCTCTCTTGAATAAATAATGAAACACATCACAAACACCACTCAAATACTAAACTGAAATTAGGAGATGATGAATGTTGAAGCTAGTGATTTTTGAAGAGGATAGAGTCTCCTTTTTTAGGGAACCTTCACCCCCTTAGCCCCTCTATCCTTGAAAAAATTAAACTTTTCCAATTAAAGGGGAAATCAAAGGGTCAAGACGCCCCCTTTGACCAATTAAAGGTGAAAACATTAAAAAGAAGAGAAGTGGGTGATTTTCTAGGGACATAGGTGGGTAAGGATGTATAATAAACTTATTTAGATGGTATTAGATGAATATTGTTGAGAAACTTTATGATATATCTCTCCTTAAGAGTATATTAACCCCCAACAAATTGGAAGTACAATTGGATGCAGGAAAATCCTCTTTATGATACAATGATGGACCATTAATCCACAGATGCACCTAGTGAAGAGTAACTCCTAAAGAAGAATTTAAATAAATATATTAATGGAATTTAATTTGTGGATCCACATCAACAAAGTGATTTTTATTCTTCTGGAATACTTGATATGAATCTTTATTTGAGAGTGGGTTATGGAATTCTTTGAAGTTGATTGAATTGAATTTTCTGTCCAATGAAGACTCTATTTTATATACATGGAAGTACCCATTTAGATAAGCTATAATACCCCTTAGTAGTGGATATAAACCTATTCTTAAAATACATTATTTTTTTAGATTTAATCTTTCCCATCAAATTGAACATACCCTGTGAACGAATAAAATCACCTCTAAGAACCTCACACTAATGTGATGTATGAAGTGAGAAGTACATCATTAAATAACTACATTGTGTGATCGCACGCATGAAAGTGTGCACACATGGATTATGTATTGTCCCCCATATGAATTTTACCTCTTACTTTATTATTTTAAATAATGATAATAGTGTTCCTACTAATAAAGGGAACCCCACTACATCTGATTTTCTAATGTGATATTCTAAAAAGTATTACCATTTTAAAAAATAAATCTATTTTAAATATTTAAAAAAAATTAAAATCCAAAAATATCCCACCTTATTAAAATATTTTAAAATCATTTTTTAAAATCAAGAATCATGTTATATTGGAAATAAGTGGCATAAATAAATTCATCTCTCAATATAAACCTTTATATAATAGAGACAAATAAAAACTAAATAGATAAATAGGTGGACATTGGATTAAACATTTAACTCTTATTATCATATAGATTCATCATATAGAAGTCTATTCAAATTATATGGTTATCAATCTATTCCTATACACCATTATGTTCACATGTCATTTATCATTTTCATTACTACAAAATAGGCCTTTAATAATGCTAAAATTGGCCATTTTTAGTGAAAAACGCATTAACTACCAGAGAATGATTAAAATTACTAGGCTTTTATCAACACTAGAAAAGTTTTGATAAAGGGTTCCTTTATTAGAACAATAAAAAGTGCTGATAAAGGACCCCATTTATCAGGGATTTTATTTAGCACTGATAAAGGGGGTCCATTATTAGCACCTTTAGTAGCACTAATAAAGGAAGAATACTATAGTGTGATGTTAAATTTAAAGCACACTAAAGTAGAAAAAAATAGGTGAAAATACATATTTTAAATGAAATAAAATTTATAGCACAAATTCAAGAAAAAAGCACTATATTATAGACATTTCAAAAATTGGTTTTTAAAATTACATGAGTAAGTACAAATTATCATAGAGATTCAAAAACATAAATGTTCATTTGACTTTATACCCTGACCCCTGCTCATGCTACTTCCAATAAAAACACCTCATCTCAAGAAAAATAATGAATCTGTATAAGAAAACAATAATTATGTTAGTAATACTATAATGAAATAAATTAAACAAAAAGTTTCAATTTTAAACTAAACTTTGTGTCATACCAGGAACATCGTGTATCGGATTGAGTTGCAGTTGATTCTTTCTCGTCACACCATTTCTTGTTAATAGTCATGAATTATCTATATTAAAATTAACTAAATAAGTATAAGATAAAAATGATAATTAAATTAATTAATTAATAGTAGATAAAATTATGAGAAAACAATTTGATCTCTTTTGCTCGATTTTGGTGATGTGATGAGAATTTTAAACTAAAATGGAACTTATATTGAAAACATGCACTTCGAGTCATACCAACCACATCATGCATCAAATTTTTGTCTAGTTGATTCCTATATATTTAAAATGAATTATGGATAATTTTCCTAAAGTATCAAAATAATCCAAATGTGTTTGCTTTGATTTGAGTATGTCACTTGTGTTTTTTACTAAAATGTCATTTTAAACTAGAAACATGCACTTTGAGTCATAAAAGGTCACATAGTGTTTCGGTTTTACAAGAGACTTATTCTTATACATCAAAAATGGATTATAAATCATTTTCTTAAATTATCAAGACAATTTGAGCATGTTTTATTTGTTTTTAGTGAGTGAAACTTTTTAAAGTAAAATTTCAATTTTAAACTGATAACGGACACTTTGAGACATACCGGGAACATCGTATATCATATTTAGGTGTGACTAATTACTACACATAAAAATGACTTATAAATATTTTTCAAAAAATATAAAAACAATATGAATGAATTTTCTTAGTTTTAAGTATGTCAGTTGTCCTTTTTACTAAAATTAATGTCAATTTTAAATAAAAAGAAACACTTGTCATACCAGTGACATCATGCATAGGATTGAGGTGAGGATAATTCCTACACATCAAAAATTACATATGGATTATTTTCCTAAAGTATCAAAACAATCCAAATGTGTTTACTCTATTTTGAGTATGTCACTTGTCTTTTTTACTAAATTGGAATCTCACACTTTGAGTCATACTAGTCACATCATATGTGAGACTATTTCCTACACATCACAAATAACTTTTGAATCATTTTCCTAGATTGTTGAGACAATCTGATCATGTTTTATTGGTTTTCATTGAGTGACACTTTTGGAACTAAAATTTCAATTTTAAACTGATAACATACACTTTGAGTTATATTGGGCACATTGTGTGTCAGATTGAGGTGGGTCGTATTCTTCCACATCAAAAATAACTTATGGATCATTTTATTAAATTATTAAAACAATAAGAAATATTTTTCTCAGTTTTTAGTGTGTCAATTATCTTTTTAACTAAAATTAATGTCAATTTTAATTAAAAAACACTTGGAGTTATATCGGGAACATCGTGCATCGGATTGAGGTGAAGCTGATTCATATATATCAAAAATGGCCTATGGATTGTTTTACTAAAGTATCAAAACAATCAGAATGTATTTTCTTAGTTTTGAGTATGTCACTTGTATTTTTTACTAAAATTAATGTTAATTTTAAATAAAAATAAACACTTTGAGTCATAACAGTCACACCGTGCATTGGATTAAGGTGTGGTTGATTCCTACACGTCAAAATGACTTATTAATCATTTTCATAAAGTATCAAAAAAAATATGAATGTTTATTATTGGTTTTGAGTATGTCGCTTTTATTTTTTAATAAAATGTCATTTTAAATTGGAAACATGCACTTTGAGTCATACCAGTCACATTGTGAACTATTTTGATGTGAGAATAATTCATACACATAAATGAATCATTTTATTGAATTATCAGCACAATATGAGTGTGTTTTATCAATTTTCAATATATGACACACTTTTTGAACTAAAATGTCAATTTTAAAATGATAACAGACACTTTGAATTATACTGGGAACACCGTGCATCAGATTAAGGTAAGGCTGATTCCTATAAATTAAAAATAACTTATGGGTCATTTTCCTAAAGTATAAAAATAATATGAATGTGTTTTCTTTGTTTTGAGTATGTAACTTGTCTTTATTACTAATATTAATATCAATTTTAAATAAAAAGACACACTTAGAGTCATACCAGTCACATCGTGCATTAGATTGATATGTGGCTGATTCTTACATGTAAAAATTGAATTATAGATATTTTTTCTAAAGTATGAAAACAACCATAATGTTTTTTATGGTTTTTTTTATGTCACTTATCTTTTTTACTAAAATTAGTTTCAATTTTTAATAAAAAGAAACATTTGGAGTCATACTAGTCACATTGTGCATCGGATTGAGGTGTGGTTAATTCATATATGTTTTAAATGACTTATGGATCAATTTCTTAAATTATGAAAATAATCTGAATTTGTTTGAATGGTTTTTGATTATGTCACTTGCTTTTTACTAAAATGTCATTTTAAAATGGAAACACACACTTTGAGTCATACCAGTCACATCATATGTTTGTTTGATGTGATACTGAAATCTACACATAAAAATTATTTATTAATCATTATCATAAACTATCAAGACAATACAAGCATGTTTCCTTGGTTTTCAATGAGTGGCACACTTTTTTAACTAAAATGTCAGTTTTAAATTGATAACGAACACTTTGAGTTATACCAGGAACACAGTGCATTGGATTAATATTTGGTTGATTCTTACATGTCATAAATAAATTATGGATTGTTTTAATAAAGTATAAAAATAATCTGAATGAATTTTTTCAATTTTGAGTTTTTCACTTGTCTTTTTTACTAAAATTAATTCCAATTTTAAATAAAAAGACACACTTGGAGTCATATCATGAAAACGTGTACCATATTGAGGTGTAGATGATTATTACATGTCACAAATGACTTTTGGATCATTTTCCAAAAGTATAAAAACAATCTGAATGTGGTTTATTAGTTTTGAGTATGTCACTTATCTTTTTTACTAAAATTAATGTCAATTTTAAATAAAAAAACACACTTGGAGACATACCGGTAACACCATGTGTCAAATTAAGGTGCGTCTAATTCCTATACATAAAAAATTACTTATGGATCATTTTCCTAAATTATCAAAATAATATTAATGTATTTTCTCATTTTTGAGTCTGTCACTTGTGTTTTTTACTAAAATGTTATATTAAACTAGAATCACACACTTTTAGTTATACTGATCACATTGTGTGTTGGTTTGATGTGAGACTAATTCATACACATAAAAATAAATTATGAATCATTTTCATGAATTATCAAGAAAATAAAAGTGAGTTTTCTCAGTTTTTAGTGAGTGACACTTTTTGAACTAAAATATTAATTTTTAACTGATAACGAATACTTTAAGTTATAATAGGAACACAAAGCATCGGATTGAGGTGAGTCTAATTAATACACATCAAAACTGACTTATATATCATTTTAATAAATTATAAAAACAATAAAAATGCATTTTCTTGGTTTTGAGTATGTCACTTGTGTTTTTTGCTAAAATTAATGTCAATTTTAAATAAAAAGACACATTTCAAGTCATACTGGTCACACCATACGCTAGATTGATATGAAGATGATTTATACATCTTAAAAATGACATATGGATCATTTTATTAAAGTATAAAAACAATATGAATGTGTTTGTTTGGTTTTTAGTATGTCTCTTGTGTTTTTTACTAAAATTAATGTCAATTTTAAATAAAACGACACACTTGGAGTCATTTCGATCACACCATGTGTATGATTGAGGTTTGGATGATTCTTACATGTCTCAAATGACTTATGGATCATTTTCATAAAGTTTCAAAACAATATGAATGTTTTTTCTCAGTTTTGAGTATGTGATGTATGTTTTTAACTAAAATGTAGATAATAAACTAAAAATATATAGTTCGAGTCATATCGAGCATGTTGTGTATCGAATTGAGGTGCAGATGATTGAGTATGTGATGTGAAGTTTGATTTCAACTATCTAAAACAAGATAGAAAAGAAATAACATGTTATATATTTTCTAGATTATTTAAGAAAGTTGAAGGAAAAATATAACTTCATAAAAGATATATGAAAAAACCAAATAATTATTAGATAAAAATGAAAGGAAATTAACTTAAAATAGTAGATAAAATGGTGAAAAATATCTAAATAAATCATTAGTAATTCATCTTTTCATGATATCTATATACATTCTTGACCCATTTCCTTTTTGTTATTATCTCAAATACAGCCTCAAAGTCCAATCTCTCGTGAGCACGAGTAGATTTGAACAAACTACCCCAACTCAAACAAAATAATCCACCTGTATTGGTGAGAAATAACACCTAAAATCACTATAGAATGATAATGGAATTGAAATTATCCTAGATAAATTTGAGATCATTTAATCCAACATATCTTGAAATGAAGAAAGAGTGGGGGACTTCATCCAAATAACTAAACACCGCTTACAAAACATAAAAAACATATTCCCTGGAATGAATTAAAGAATAAGTGGATGAATTCCAAAAAATAGGTTTAAAGAAAGATATTAATGAATAAGAAATTAATGATCTTATGACTATGAATTCAAATATTAAACAATATTTTCAATATGATGTTTATAAAGGATTTCATATTAAGAATAATGAAAAAATATGTAAGAAATATGTGAAAGTTTTTAGTAGAGTTGGAATGCATTGGGGCACTTTCCCCTACAACTATAAAAGACTTGGTGGAGACTCAAGAGGTTTATATTAGAATTTATAGCAACTCAAAAGGTTTACCCACAACTATAATATAATTTATTTATGATAGGGGTACATTATTTTTAATATTGTTCTTTCATAAAGTCGGTTTTCACAATGTTCATATAATTAAAACACACCACCAATAAAAGGTACACCATAAACAAAATCATAAAAAGATGTTATATCAAAAACCTCAACCAAAATTAGGTCTATCCATATCAACACATCATAATAAATCACCTTCTTTTAAAATCATTTTCTAGGTCCCTTTATGAAATCACTCACTCATTTTTTAATACCAAAACCATTTTTTTAAAAACATTTTACAAATTCCATATTGAAACCAACTTCTTTACAAAACACTTTGCAAGAGACCAAAACTTTTTAAATTACCACATATTAATTTAAAATTCTAAATCTCATATCAAAACCACTTTCAAAATTCAAAAGTATACTTTTTGAATTTTTAAAACCCCACTTGAAATCCATTTTTTTTAATTCCACATGAAATTCAACCAATTTTTTTCAAAACACTTAATGGGATATGAACCCCCTTTTCTATAAAAACTTTTATTTTCAAGTAAACATTTTTAAAATCATATTAAAAAACCATCAATAATAAATTAAAAGTTTAAAACCATTTCCATGGAAATATGTACACTTTGAAATGTTTAAAACTTTGCAATTTCACTTTGAAATCACTTCATGAGTTTCAAAACATCGAGTCCATTTTAGTTCATTTTAAGGGAAAACCTAGTTTTTTCATTTCAAATCCCAATTTAACATTTAAAACCAAGTTTCCTTTTTCAAAACTGAAATTAAAAATAGGCATGATCATAAAAATACTAAGTAGGACACCACCTAGTCTAAATCAAATCAGGATTATTAAACATTTTATAAAGTTGACATGAATAAAAAAATTCAAAAAAATAAGATTAAATTAACAATTTAAATCCTAGCACCATGGTGAAGGATTCCTCAGGTAAGTAAGGTCAAGGATCAAGGATCCTCACACTCTCAGTGATCATGGATACCTAGTGCGCACATTGCCCTAGGTCTATGGGCCTAGAGGATAGGATTACACCACTACAAGTTTCCCCTTGCCTCACCAATGTTAAGTTAGTGTTGTCATTATAGATTCCATTATTGGGTAGAGATAAACATGCCTAACATGATTGTCCTAGACTACCCACCTATATATCGAGATTACCATGGGATTATTTCAAAATTCCATCAAGGTAATATTCATTTATCAAAAAATAGTTTCATCAAATATCACACAAGAAGCCACAAATCCAAGATTTCACATGCCATACAATTTATTCAATAATCAATATCAAGAAGGTTTTAAAAATATTCATGACATTGAAAACTATTTTCAAAATATCATGAGTCATGCTTTTTAAAACAATTAAAAATATCATTTGAGAACAATAAAGCATGCAAGATTCTCTTAGGAATCTCTTTTAAGCATCACCCAGAATACCTCATTCAAAAACATCATATTTTAAGAATAATCCTTAAAAGTTCAAAACATGACTCATGGTAACATATCATAAAAACTCTAGAAGCTTGATACTTCATTTCTTAATTTATACCTTGACCCAAATGGGGTATAAACCTTTATTAACAACACATTTTATTTAAAACCCATCCTAAAACATTTTTTCATTTCTTGGCATTTCAAGTATGACTTGAAATGCCAAGAAAAATCTTTATGAAAATGATTTACAAGCACAATACATCGTTTTAAATTGAAAATTCCATTTTAAAGGGCCAATCAAGAAATTTTAAAAGTGAATAACTTGAAACCATTTTCATAAAATTCTTTAAAGATAGGAAACCCCATTTTTATCTACAAAAACTAAGTAAAAATCCAATTTCTTACCTAGAAATATAATGAGAGTAATTAATATTATTATTAAATAATTAAAACACCAATATAAGCATCAAGAAATCAATAGTTATAAAATTAAAGAATCAATCATGGGGTAAAACAACCTGGACCAAGAGAAAATAAAGAAACCCGCGAGAACAAAGAGGGGATGACACCAAGGGAAGATCACATGCCCAAAAAATCGAAGCCACAACAAAAATCAGAATCCAGAACCCCCTAGGGTTCATCCTAGTGTGTGTGCAATGAGAAAAAGGGTGAAAACAAGAGGTAAAAAATAAATAAAAGGAAGAGGAGAAAGTCAAGGAGGAGTGAAATTACAGGGGGCGCGTTTAACTCAAAGGGTGAGGGTTTGATCATCTAGACCTGTAAACTTAGGAAACCGAATAAGCGATCAATGAGAGATGAGGAGAAAAAAATAACATACCTTGGATTGGAGGTTTGATTCATTTGAGATAAATTCAAGGAGGAGCGCTGAGAGTAATAGACTTCCATGAAACCATGAGAATGGTTACTGAAATCAATATGGTTAAGGTTCTTCTAAAAATATCAGGGAGGATTTTATCAGCGCTTCTAAAATAACACAGATAAAGATACTTTTTATCGGCACTAAAAAAATAAGTGCTGGTAAAATATATCTTTATTCGTGCTAAAATTTTAGCACTGATAAAAGGAATCTTTATCAGCGCTAAAACTTTAGCACTGATAAAGGTTTTATAATTATAATTATAAATAAAAATATTTGAAAATATATTTATAAACATTTGTACATGATTATAAATGTATTTATATCATTATATATATTTATATAATATATATATATATTAAATATATTCATTATTTAAAGATATTTATTATAATTTTATAATTAGTTAAATATATAATTATTTATTTATAATTATATGAATACTTTTAAAAAATATTTATTTATTTATAATTATAAATATATAATTTTATAAATATAGAAAATATACATTTATAAAAATATTTATAATTATTTATTTATAATTATTTATTTTTATTTATTTATTTTTATTTATTTATTTATATGTATTTATTTATATTTATTTATTTATATTTATTTATTTATATTTATTTATTTATATTTATTCATTTATAATTATTTATTTATAATTATTTATTTATTATTATTTATTTATTATTATTTATTATTATTTATTTATAATTATTTCTTTATAATTATAAATATATCATTATCATTATAGATATGTATATAATTATATATACATTTAATAAATATATATAAATATAAATATGAATATAGTAAATATATTCAATATTTAAATATATTTATTATAATTTTATAATTGTAAATATATTTACATAATTATATATATTTATTTGATAAATATATATAAATATAAATATAAATATAGTAAATATATTCATTATTTAAATATATTTATTATAATTTTATAATTATTTAAATATATAATTATCTATTTATAATTATATAGAAATTTTTTTAGCATAAAAGCTCAGGCAGAGGCAAGCCCCTGACCATTTATTAAAAGGAAAAGAAAAGTGCAGCAAGAAGTTACAACAAGGTAAAAGAAAAAACTACATATCATAAAAGTCAGACCCATCACCACATCCATAATAATGTGTTTCCTCCGCCGTAGCTGATTCCCATTCTGAACTATCACACTGCTTCAAAATCTTGGTATACTTCCTTCTAAGATTCAACTTCTCCAGGGAAAGAAACTCCTTAGAATAATTCGCTGCCCAGCTCTCCTTCCTAACAGAAGACCTAGTGTACATTGGCTTTGGCAAGTAAGAATAATATTTCCTCATCCTTCTTCGTGGTGGGGCAGTCATCACATCCTCATGCACAGACACCTTCTTTCTTCCACCCTGCACAGCATCATTGTATGAAGTCCGAGGCATACCGCCAGCATTTTCTTTATCACTATCAATGCAATCTCCCCATTGTCCAGAGATGTGCACAGCACGATAACCCTCCTTCTCCTCCCATTCCTTCTGAGATCGAATGTTAGTGTCAATCACTACAAGACAATGTGATTGATCCACGAACTCATGATTAACATTTAACCCATTCATCACATCATCCTCTCGGCCTACAGTATTACCACTCTCCACTTCTTTTGAGCAATTTTCATTAAAAATAGTCGCAAGAACTCCATCTCCAGCATCCTACTCTTGCAAACCAGGATAGAGCCCTGGAGCTGCAACAGATTGATCCTCAGGAGCAATTTCACTTGAAGGCATAACCCTATCATGGCCCGGAGCTGAGACATCATCCACCAATCTAGCAAAACGTTTACTAAGATCAATGCCAACAGCCTACTTCGTAGAAGCTGACTTCATCCCAGCTGAACTCCTCACCTGTACACCATCTTCATTGACAACCTGCTTCAGAGGGATGGTAGTATCCTCCTGAAGCAGTCCAAGGGAGCTTTCACCATTGTCTTGTTCAGCCGAATCCATATGTGTAACTTCAGATTGGCCCATAGGTTCCGAACACATGTGAGTTTTCACCATGGAGGAACCCTCAACAACAGAAGGCTCATCAGAGCCCCCTACAACCTTAGTCGAAGCAGCAAGATTAGCATGACCATTGCCACTCGTAGAACCAGCCTCCCCCAAATCCCGCAGCAACCTGGTGAAGACATCCTTGACCCTCGGCCCAGGAGGCACCACACTTGACTATTTCGGCACAACTCCCTCACCACCGACCATGACATCCTCCACCCGATGCTGGGGTATCACGGGTTGGTTTTGCAGCCTTCCATCTGATTGAACCATCCCCTGCAGCTTTAGAGACTCCCCAACAGAACCATCATAGATAGCTAAAGCATCAGATCCCCACTTACGCATCTTCCTTCTCAAAGAACCATTCCGGAAAGATGTAGCACAATGACCCAACCGATTACGCGAACTGCAAAAGTTTTTCCATGACTCAAACTTGACAGCTTGCCTCCATCAGAACTCTTTCCCATCAGTAATCCACACTCAATCAACCGGGGGCTTTGAAACATCAACCTCCACACAGATACGAGGGAAGATTGGATAACATACAGCGTTAGTTTTTGAATTAGAACACAGGTAACGACCTATCAGATTTCCAAGGAGAGGCAAAATAGAAGGGTACTGAAAGGGAAGTGGGAGACCGGGGAAACATACCCATATTTCCGTGTTGGGGTTATCTTGCTGCATATGAAATTCAATTTTCCACCGAAGAAGATAGAAAGACGAACCACAACATCTTCGAGGGGATTTAGACCATGCAGTGATGAGATCATCTAACGACCCAAATCGGATCATGATATGCCTTCGGTCAAGTAGACCAATAACCACACGATCTTGAAGATCCCGGACTTTGAATACAAAACGGTCAAACGCATCGACTGAGGGTCTCTGCTGATGAAACTGAGCCACCAATGTTAGCTTGAACAGATCCGAGGCAGAGTTGAACTCCGAAGGCACTAAGGAGAGCTGGGGTGAGCCACAGTACAAATATAGTAAATAAACATTTATAAATATATAGTAAATAAACATTTATAAATATATTTTTTTATAAATATTTATTTAAAAGCATATATTTAACATTTTTAATGAATATATAATCATAAATACATGAATGTTAAAAATAAGTGAAATTGAATAATTAAAAAGATAACACTTTAAAAATATTGAAAAAATGGATAAGTTTTATTAATTAAAGATAAATTATTAAAAAAATATTGATATATATTGAAATAAAGATGAATACATATTTAAAATATTAGAACATAATAAATAAATATATAAAAATAAATATTATAAAATGATTAAATTCCAAAAAAATAAAAAATATTAAAAATAAATAAATAATACCTAACTATAATAATATTAAAAATAAACAAATAAAATTAACTGATTAAAAACATAATATACTAAATGTATCATGTTACTAAATAAAATTCTAAAATTAATATTAAAATTTAAATAAATTACATAAATATTAGGTGTATGTGTTTCTATATAAGACTTCATTAATAATGTAAATATTTGTGTGTGTGTGTTGTATATAAAAATGAATTAATTACGTATATGTATGTGTGAAATCAATATAACACACAATTTATATATATTAAATTGAAAAACCAAATGACATTTAATTAATTTCTATTATTTGATATAATTAATCAGTATTTTTAATTAATATTGATTTTTAATTATAAATCATTCTTCACTAAATATGTGACTAATTTAATGTAAGAATAAATATTTTTTATTATATAAATCATATTTTAGGAAATATTATATATATTGATATGTATATATATATATATATATATTAAAATATATATGAATATATTTCTATATTAAATGTATTAAAGAATAATTATGTAAAAATCATTAAAAATGAATAATAAATTAATAAGTTTTTTATTATTACATTTTATTCATTTTCTATAGTTATATTTAATATATATAATTTATTACTGTTTATAATTAATATATATATATATATATATATTGAAATTATTCATTTTT
The DNA here is from genome assembly GCA_963277665.1 of Viscum album. Classification (NCBI taxonomy): domain Eukaryota; kingdom Viridiplantae; phylum Streptophyta; class Magnoliopsida; order Santalales; family Viscaceae; genus Viscum; species Viscum album. Next base: position 174,967,730 of record OY728147.1, on the reverse strand, counting down.
ATTAATAATTGTTTCATTAATAATTTTATAATTTATTCATTTTTAATTTTTTTTCATTATTACAATTTATTCATTTTTTATTTTTTTGTTTAATTATTACAATTTATTCATTTTATATATCTATATATAATATATATTATTTATTAATATTTATAATCTATATATTTGTATATTAAAGTTTTCCATTTTTATCAATAATTATTTAATTAATAAAGTTTTTAATATTTTTCTTAATTTACTAATTTTTAATTTTTATTTGTTTAATTATTTAATTTTATTCATTTTATATATATTTATTTAATATATATTATTTATTAATATTTATAATTTATATATATATATATGTATGTATGTATGTATATTAAATGTATTCATTTTTATCAATAATTATTTAATTAATAAAAATTTAATTTTTTTTTATTTACTCATTTTTTTTATTTGTTTAATTATTTCATTTTATTCATTTTATATATCTATATTTAATATATACTATTTATTTATGTTTATAATTTATATACTTATATATATATTAAATTTATTAATAATTATTTAATTAATAAATAATATTTTTTAATTTATTCATATTTAATTTTTATTTGTTTAATTCGTTCAATTTTTTATTATTTTTAATACTTTTATTTTTTGGGTTTGTATAAAAAAAATTGGGAATAGACTGGGTCAGGTTGTGTATAACCCAAATATGAAGGTAAGCCACAATCCGTGTTAAGCATAGGGTGGGCTATAGCCCACGTGGGCCTATGACAGACCCATATAAGTGTGTACAGTGAATACAGGAGCTCATCCCCACAATAGTCTTCCAAGAATTGGATGCGGCGGAATGATATATAAAGAAGCGGCCTCCCATCCATTATTTCAATGTGGGACTCGCCAAGTGGTCGGGAACTTTATCGACGCTACAAATAAAGTGCTGATAAAGGGTACCTTTTATCAGCATTAAAAAAGCATTGATAAACGACACCTTTATCAACGCTTTTTTCTAGTACTGTATATAGCTCATTTTGTAGTAGTGTTTATGAATGTTTAAGAGCCAAAATCATGAGCTCTTTAGAGAGGCCCACTCATAAATTCACATAGGTGGGCCAAAAAGTGTTCTCATGTTTCAACACTTGTTTGATATCCTTGGTTCATTAAGAGTTTTAAATTCTCCCCTTTTTCTCATGGGTACCAAACACCATTCTCCTAGGATTCAATGTCCTATTCACTAGTAAAAAAGTAATTATATCATCGATGTTTTAATGTCGGTTATTAAATAACTGATGTGAAAAATATTTTTCATGTAAATTATTGAATAACCAATGTAATATACACAACATGTGTATTTATAACATTGGTTATTTCAATAACCGATCTCAAAAATATTTTTAGAATATTTTTAACTTTGGTTATTTTCATAACCAATACTAATACCTAAAACATGGCTATTTTTAATATCAGTTATTAAAAAAATAGTGTTTAAAATATTCTAATAAATATTTTTAACATCATTTATTAAAATAAATAATTTAAAGAGATAAAACTTGGGAATTTATAACGTTATTTATTTCAATAATCTACATGAAAAGTATAATAAAAAATCTAACCCTAACACCAACCTTTCATTTTTTCATCATGTCTCTCCCAGTCGCCTTGAGGTTCCACTTGTGATTTTTTTCCTGTATATAAATCTAACATACCACCCAAACATTTTTTTTCATTATCCCTTTGAAATTTTATTTTTCCCTCACTTATCTTCATATTCCCACTTCAATATTTTTTTCATTTTTTATTCATAGTGTGAAAACTCTTTTCTAGGTATTCCTATTTTGAAATTTTACATTTCTTTTAGAGAATGTTCTTAAGTGTTTAGAGGCATATTGGAGGTGTTTAGGATGATAAAAATGGTCTAAGTCAGGGTTGGGGGACTTTTTGTAGTTTCTTGAGCTATAGTAGTCCCACCAACAAGTTTTTGGTGCTCCTAGGCAGAAGGTGTTTTTCCTAATGGCCATCGGGTAGTTGGGGGAATCCACTTGTTAGCCAGTGGCATCGAATGGGGCCTAGTAGGGCCCGTTGCTTTATGTGGAATTTTTTATAAAATCAATCCTCTACTCATTTTTTTCATTCTCCATTTCTCTCTCAATTTCAAGTGACCTAGGATCCCTTGGTGATTTGGAGTGTTCCTCTCCACTTCCAACTCCTCTATTCAATTCATGAACACCCATTCGATCCTACATATCCAATCTAGTGAGTTTTTCTTTGACTATGATCAATTATCTCCTATTCTCCTTGATCAAAATCAATTATATCATTGATGTATTAATTGGATATAAGGATTTTGGAATGATCTAATGAGGGTTTTGATGATTGTTGATATAATTAGCATCTGAATTCAAGGATTTGGCTTTTGTGCAATACTTGGACCAAGACCATTGTTGAAAGCAGATCTTATTTATTGAGTTGATCTTGTCCTAACATTTTTGGGTGTGGTTCCACTCCAACCTTAATCCTATAGTTCTAAACATGGAAAACTGGAAATGGTTATAGGATTCAATGGTTATTTTATGCTTGTATGGTGACCCTTCACTTGATCCTCGTTATTACACCTGAGGTAGGAATCCCATGACTTTAGCACATATTAATATGGGTTCTTGGGATATTTTTTAGAATGTGTGTGTAGCCCTTAGAGACCTATGTTTTATGATTTATCACGTGTTTTGTGCATGTGTATCCCTATGGGACATATTCTTATGTTTCTTTCATGTGATTATTCTATTTATGATACTTGTTTATTTGATGTGATATTGATATGTCATTGAATATGGTATCATATTGTGTTGTTCTTCTGTCTTACAGTTGAGAGTTCCGGTTGAGCCTTATGGAATATTCCCCCAAGGGGGTGTGTAAGATGCCTAGTTGTCATGCTTTGGATTATCCCTTCAAAGGGGATAAGTCAGTCACTTTTTGGGTTCTTCCATCGAAGGGGGTGTATCAAGTGGCTTATCATTGTTCTTTTTGGTATGGTGCTGAAGTAGGTAGAGATGGTCTTCGAGAACCCAAATTATGATTTTACTTGGGTGATATGTTTTTATTTATATTTTTACCGTGTTTACTTCATTCCATGCACTTTTATATCTTACATATTAATATAAAGGGTCATTGGCAGTGTCATATTGAGTCTTGTACTCACACCTTACTCAGGCATTTCAGTGCACTTTTAGATTTCATGATTAGGTATTTGGAAAAAGGTAAGGTCCATGTGGTGGATAGATGAGAGGGTTAGCATGAGGATATTTTATGATTCATACCACACCCTTTGATTAGTCTTGAAAGTCAAACATTAACTGTTTAGCATTCATACCTCTTCCACATAAAGAATATCATTGATTATGGGTATTTTTTCTATGAAATGATTGATAGAATACATTTATGCCTTGGGTTACAAAGGTTGTAACTAATGAATTACTCATACATTATATAATGTATAAGAAAATTAAATAAAAGGCTCAAGAGTGTCTCAAGGACTATATAATAAGTTCAAGGCATTGAGATGGGTGTGATATTTCATGTGATTTGTGCCCATGCTCCTATAAATTCTCCCATACCTGAAGCTCTCTTCACCTCCTCCATTTACTACCTAAGATATTATCATATCAAGGAAAGAATGAGGATCACACCCAATTTTTGTGTGATTCAGTTAAACTTGTGGACATACAATGGAGGAAGTAGTTATTTAGATACCTATAAGGGATCTTCATCAAGAACACTAATTAAAGAAAGAAGTGAAAAATTTCATCGGTGAAAGGTATATAAGTTCTTCATTTTATGTATATACATGGTTTCAATTTCATTCATTGTGATATTAGAAATTTAAGGTTTATAATTTATTCTTCTACATTTAATGAGTATTGTTCGATCCTTAGAAACCCATTATAGGTAAGTCAAGATGCAGGATGATTAAAGTGGTGGAGGCAAGGTAAGTTAGTGGGGTGGTTGGGGTGAAGTGACAGATCTTAAATTAAGGTTTGTGGTGGGTGTGGGGATATTTTAAAATAAAAAAGTGGGGTGACCGACATAGGATATCACCAGTAACCACTTTCAGGGATCACCACTGGTGGTCTCCCATTTTTTTCCTTTTCTGGCGGTCGCCTACTTTCCCTCTCTGCTCTTTCTTGATTCTCTAGTAATAATAGGTGTGTTGGTGTTATGGTGGTATGAACTGTATATTGGTATATAACATGTTGTATACATTAACATAGAAATATAAAGTAGGATGTATATGTCATAGATGATGAAATACCATCTAGTAATGTACTGGAAGAAGTAATAGCATGTCGTTGAAGAAAACATGTGTTATTGGTCGTGAGGAAACATATTAAAGGTGAAGAGGATGTTGTAGGAACAAACATCCCTCAATTTTAAGTAATTAAAGAATCATCAAAGATAATATGGGATGTAAAAAACTACCATAACCCTTAATTTTCCATAAACAATATATGCATGGGGATTGTCATTTACAATATAACATTATTAGTGAGAGCAAGGGTCGATGCATGAATAATGATCCACATATCTTAGGTGACAACTATGCATTTCATAGGTTATTCCATTAGTTATTTTATTTCATGTTTTACGCTATATCATATTGAGAGTAGAAACTTATCCAAATCGTGAAGAAATGCATAATTATTATGGAATATGACATCACTAAATGTGTCCAATTTGTGAAAAATGTTGCATAATATTCCAAAATATAAGAGTATTTGGATATATCAAATGGTCATGATCATTGATAAAATAAGAAATATTACAAGTCATTAATATGAAATCTTGAGGAATGTAGTCCATGTGTACCATCCATGTGAATATATACCCAAGGAATGTGGTTGATATCAGAATTCATTAGTGGAAGATCAAAAAAATTTGAGCTTAATGTCTAGGTGGTGAACATGCATGGAGAAATAAATGAAAGTGTAAGATGATAACTTAATATTTAGTCATTATGGAAATTAGTTTTAAGAGATTCCAAAAGATTCATATTACCCCTAGATGGAATCATGAAGAAATATGATAAACAAGAATCATTTTTGTAGTGATCTTGATGTGAATAATCCTCTAGAAGATGAAGGTCAATATAATTGATTTAGGAAAAAGAGTCCAGAATGAAGAAATAAGTTGAATATAATGCATCTCTAAAATATAGATAGATCAAAGCGGAGAGTAAAATTTGTCATATTTTTGAAGAAGAGATATAGAGTATAGGCATGTGATGCTATGATGATATCTATGAAAATATCTTTGATGGTTTTGAGAATAATGAGGTCGAGAAGTTGTTGTACATGGTTATAGAACAAAGAGACTAATTGGGACATCAATTGTAGTATGGAATCTATTTATACACTCATTTGTTTATACTTGTTGAATGGTAATAGAGTCATTGTATGTAGTAGGAGTGAACCACATGGTTAATAGGGAGTGATCCTTGTTATAATAGTGAGTTGTGCTTAAATACTTCTATGGTTTTTCACTTTGGAGAGGTAGTGACCTCACCAAACACTAATTATTTATGATTGCCTTAGTGATTGAATATAATGAAAATGAGATGTCATGTACTTTGGATGTTTCCCACAATGGATAGACCAAGTAAATGTGTGCCTCATATATTTTATTGTGTGGTTGTGCATTGTGGTGAGCATGGAATGAAGTAATTAAATAGATTAACTAGGATAACTCAAGGTGGTGACCTTACTAGATTTGATTAAACTATGATATTTAAAGTAATCTAAAAAAATTAAAATTAGTCAAATTAGGGAATAACCTAATTCCCCTTACTAATAATTTATGAGTGCCTTGGTGGGTTTAAAGAAACCATTAGAGATGTTTGTGATTCTTTTATCTATAGTAGTTGTATTTACATTTTAAATTTCATTATGAACTTAAAAATGATAAATGGAAAAGAAACTGTTTTAATTACATGTACCAGAAAAAGTTTGACAATAAAACAGAAACAATTAGAAGCAGGAAAAAAACCAAATATGGGAAGAAGGAAAACAAAACAGAGGTTTTATAAGACATCCACTATCAACACAACCCAATGTATAAAATATCAACTAAAATAGATTATCATGGAATTTATGCTAATTGTAACTCAAAACCCTTCTAATCGTCCCTTCTTTTCAAACAATTTGTATATGGGGAAGACATTCTTGAGGAGAAGCCATTTTGTTGTGCACACCCCATGATATTAATTCCCACAACCCACCATTCCAATCTCCTCCCCATTCTACAAATAAGACTGGCATATAACACAAAGAGGCTTCTCACTAACATCCTATTCATGACCATTAACATGGTTGGAGACACTTGAACCAAAATTTCTAAGCTTAAGGCATCTTTTAATGGCCTCCTCTAACAACCCAGTTTATACTCCTCCAATCCTATCTCCTTGAGTAAGAAGACCCTACAATTGAACTCAGAGCATTTTAATTGGTATTTCCTCTCATTATTTATAGTAGTGAGAATAAAAGGAACACACTTTACCACCCTACCTCGTATGAGAAATCACCCTCTATTATGTAAACTCCCAACAAATATGATAAAACCAACATCATTTCATACAAATATCATGCCATTGGATGGATAAATAAAGTAAAATTACATGCATAAGTGATATTTTTTGTTTAAAAAATGTTGATGGAGAAAGAACATATTAAGGGATATCATGAATATAAGGTAAATTAGGCCCTGATTCATCACCATTTATGATGTTTAGCTTCGTATAAAAATGGTCGTGCCTACATTTCCATCTTCCCCGGGGGAAATCTAGGTATTCTTAGGGGATGGGTGTAGCACTCATCATTAAATCCCCACCATCAAATTTCATGGTTGTTGAAGGGATAGCATGTGAACCCCAAAACCATACATGAAATGATCATCCCACCACTCTATTTTTTAATAAGATTTAATGTCTAGTGAAGTAGCTATTTTATGCCCAAGGATGGGAAGTAGGTATTAACTCGTATCAAATGAGAGTTAAATGGTTGATGTTTTTATTCAAAATAGGGAAACGACTATAAAACATTTTCAGAAAAATTTATAAGAAACATTACAAAACTAATTATTCACTTTTACCAAAGAGATGCACCATAAAAAGTGGGAAAAAACAATAACCACACAATGAGGAAAATGGAAAACAGCACACATGAAACCAAATTGGATGAGGCACATAAATTATCCTCCACATATGAATAATTGTCGGTAACATGGGAATACCTCAAAGTTCAAGGGAAAATTTAGAACATACTGAACCTAATCCATCATATTGGCATGATTGATGTAATCAAACATCCCTAATGCTTAGTTATACCCTACCTAGCCTAACTGAGGGGCACCATCCCCAAAGAAGAGTGTGTATATACTAATGGTATACTAGCTAGAGCATAATCTATCACAAACCAAGCCTGTTCATCATCCAAATCGGTGCCCGACCCAGTCTGTGGCATGGCCCGAAGGGCATTACCAATCCCCATGGGATGGGAAAAAGTTCATGGGTATTAATAATAGCATGTGGGAATGATTTACCCAAATTTTAAAATATAAATCAACCAAAATTTTAAATAAACAAAAAATGAAAACCAGAACCAAACAAGACTTAACAAATTCAAAATTTTCAAGTTACCAGGTTTATAAAAAAAACCAAAAATCTACTATGAAAGGAGAAACCAAAAACCAACTCAAAAACCATCACATGGAAAGAGAATCATCACCCTTAAGCCACCTCCATAACACCGCACCATGAAAGACCACTAGCACCCCGAACTGCCATCTCCAAAAGCTTTACCCTTACCTATGTCAAACATTACCAAGTCTACTTACACCCAAAGGTGTAAGTAGGGTGTGAGATAAAACCTAGTAGGATTCCACCCAACAATGATTTTATGCAATAAACATTATAAGATAAATAACTTTCAAGTTTTATAAATAGGAAATTTCAGAAATAATTTTAAGTAAAACAAATTTAAATGAAAACATGCATGCTTTTGAAATAACCAAAAAATCATATTGTATTCCAACATTAAGTGAGAGATGACCAAAGATCACTAGTCATAGGAAAGATCCTATAGGAACTAGATGGAAATGGGAAATTATAACCATGTGTCTCCGTGAAATTTGGCTTAGAAACCATGACCAATAGTGTTCTCATGCATGATTCACTGGGAAGGGACAACCCAATTTCCTAGTGGCCACCAATAATCATAAATATTTAGTTATTATTTTAATTTTCAATATCTCTAAGTGAAATTGGGCCTCATACACTTCCGTATCACTAGCACACTTGTTCTAGACCACACACCTAGTTACCTGAGCTTCCCTTTTTGTGCTCAATCAAGTTCTAAGTTCACACAGCACACCACTTTCACATTTCACAAGCCAAACAATACAATTCCCATCATAAGCCATCACATACACACCCACAATCCTCTTTTAAAGTCAAGAACACACCAAAACCTTTCCCAAATATGATTTTCACCACATTCATTATTTAATAAATTATTTACACATTTTATAAAATCATTCCAAGAAACACAACAAAGGTTCACTTAAGGGATACACCAAATTTTATGAATAAAACCCAATTTCAAACCAAATGATTATAAAATCCTTTCAAAAACAACTTTCTCACGACACACCTAATTCATAATACATGCCAAAATGAACAAGAAATCATAATAAATTCATCAAATAATGTTTAAGCATGGAATCTCTTACCTTGGGTGGAGAAAACCCTTAAAACCAGTGTAAATATACAACCGCACCACAAGGAGGACAAATTGAACCCAAAATATAAATATTGAACCCAAAATTTCAAGATCAAACCCCAAAAATGGAACCTTAGCCAGTGGAGAAGAGGAACCCCAAGAAAAAGGAAATAAAACCCTAGAATAGGGGAAGAATCAAAGGAAGGTGGATGCTTACTTGATGAATCAAGGAAAAAACACCCAAATCCAGCCCAAAATCAAATCCCCATGGGAGGAGGATGGAGAGGGAGGTGCGCCTAGGGAGGAGAATCCTGAGTGGGGTGAGAAAATGATGGTTTTGGGGTTACAATTGGGAGGATAGAGAAAAAGAAACCAAATTTTTTTAATGAGCTGGCAGGGCACACAGTCAGTCTGTAGGGTTTGATAAATTGTGTGGAAACTATGTTGCGCGCTCTGCCCAAGAAGGGTCCTACCACATGGCTACCTCGCACGGTCTGACTAACTATGCCCTAGCTATGTGGTAGCTACTACCTCAGCCTACAGATTCCAGACGATTACCTGGGTAGGGGCACACAGTTACCACTAACCGTACGCCACATACTATCCACCCAATTTTTTACATTTTCCTCAAAAAAAAGGGAATAAAAAGGTAAAATGGTATAATTAAAATAGAATAAAAATACTTCAAAAGAGAATCATGTATGTGACAATTCTCCCCACCATGAAAACATTATGTCCCCGAAAAGTCAACTTGAGGCTTGATCGGAAAACAAGAATGGATACTCTTGCTCAGCCCATGATTTCTACTCCCAAGTTTCATGAGTATCATTACCATGCTTCCAAAGGATACAGACCAATGGAATATAATTCCCATGAAGCACCCTCTCTTTGGAATCCACTATCCTCATTAGTTGTTCAAACATGGACAAATTAGGATCCAACTCCAACTCTTCCCATTTCAACACATGATATGGGTCTGGATTATACTTCTTCAACTAGGAGATGTAGAACACATAATTTATTGACATCAATTGATAATTAAAATCCAAATTGTATTCCACCTTTCCAATCTGCTCAATGATTTCAAAGGATCTGGCATACCTCGACATTAGCTTCCCTTATTTTCTCAAACGACAATGACCCAAGTGAGGGGGCACTTTCAAGAACACCCGGTCACCCATAGAAAACAAAAGATCATGATGCCTCTGATGGGAATAATATTTTTCAAGACTCTTATCTATCAATAACTATTTCCTAATTAACTTGACCTTCTCAGATGTCTCTTGCACAAGGTTCGGTCCCAAAGGTGAGGTATCACCAACCTCAGCCCAACATAAAGGAGACTAATAAGGCTAACCATAGAGCACCTAAAATGGATCCATTATAATAGAGTATTACTAACTATTATTATATAAAAATTAGACCAATCCCAAATGGATATCCCAAGATCCCCTGAAATCCAAAACACATGCATGAAGCATGTCCTCCAGAATCTGATTTTCCCGCTCTGTCTGACCATCTGTTTGAAGATGGTATGTCATACTCATCTTGATTTGTGACCCCAATTACTTTTGAAGAACTTCCCAAAACTAAGAAGTAAAATGGGTGTCTCTATTAGAAATAATCATTGATGGAACACCATGAAGCCTTACCACTTCCTGAACATACAACTGGCCCAGCTCATCCACTTTAATTGAATCTCTGGTTGGAATGAAATGGAATAATTTGTTCAAACGGTTGATTACTACCCAAATAGTGTTCTTTCCTTGAGTTTTATGAGTCAATCCAATAATGGAATACATGGAAAACTCATCCCACTTACAAGTAGGAATGGGTAACATCTAAAGAAAATCGGTGGGTCTTTGATGCTCTACTTTTACCTGTTGACATGTATAGAATTTTGATACAAAGTTAGCTACATCCTACCTCATACCTGGCTAACATAACTTCCAACAAACATCATAATACATATTGGTAACACTGATATGGATGGCCCAATGAGACTAGTGTATATCTTGCATCAGCACCTTCTTCAAAGACAATAACACCACAAAACGGCCCTTAAAGCACAATATTTCCTCAAGAGACAACAACCAACCACAAGATGTCTCTCCACCATAAAGGAACTGTATATAATGCTGAAATATCTCATCACCAAACTTCTCATGATGAATCAACTTCAAAATAGAAGGTTCTAACCAGACACTTTCCAAGAACGCACCACTGCTATGATCCTTGGTTTCCAGGCGCATCTGGGCAAAGAGCCCCATCAAGGTCCACTCATCACTGGAATTCCTCAAATATAGCATTGACACTTTTCTACTCAATGTTTCATCCAACACATTAATCTTTCCTAGGGTATAGATAATTTTAAAGTCAAACCCATGCACATATTCGATCCAACAGCACTGCCTCAAATTAAAATCCTTTTGGGAGAATATGTAGGCTAAACTTTTATGATCAAAGTAGACCACAAATTTCTTCCCAAAAATATAATGGCACTATGTCTTCTGGGCATACATCACCACTGCTAGCTCCAATTCATGGATTAGGTAATTATTTTCATGTGTTCGAAGTTTCTGAGAGCCATATGCCACCACATGATCGTCCTGAATGAGCACACACCTGAGGCCCATACCTGAAGTGTTGCAATAGATCACATATCCCTTTCTCGATTCTATAAATATCATCATGGGTGTTGTAGTCAACCACCTCTTCAACTACTCAAAGGATTCCTGACATTATGGGATCCATTAAAACTTTACCCCTTTACAGGTGAGAGTCGTCATGGAAGAATCAATCTGAGAGAAATCCTAAACAAACCACCTATAATAACCTACCAGGCCAATGAAAATCTTAATATCGAATAAATTATTCATCTTCTTCCATGATATAACTACACTGATCTTATCAGGGTCCACCAAAACTCCTTGATCTGAGATGACATGACCCAGAAACTTTACCTCCCTGATCCAGAAGGTGCACTTTGAGGACTTTTCATGGAGACTATGATTCTGAAGAGTGTCCAACATAGTCCGCAAATGATTACCATGTTCTTAATTGAATCCTGAGTAGAAAAAGATTTCATCCATGAATACCATAATGAAGGAGCCAAGATACTCATGGAACACCATGTTCATGAGCACAATAAAGACTGCTAGAGCATTTTTCAACCTGAAAGGTATGACCAAATACTTGAAGTGGTCGTACCTACTTCAGAAATCCATTTTTGGGATATCCGCCTCTTTTACTCTGACTTGTTGGTAACTAGAACATAATTATATTTTAGAGAATCAATTTTTCCCTTTAAGTTGGTTGAAAAATTTGTCAATTCAGGGAAAAGGGTACTTATTATTGATGTTTACCTTATTCAACTTCTAGTAATCGATACACAATCAGAGATATCCATCGGCCTTCTTTTAAAACAAGACTGAGGCAGCCTAAGAAGAAATTATTAGGAAAATGAACCCTTTGTATTCCAAAACATCTAGCTGTATCTTTAATTCCTTCATCTTTTTGGGGTCCATATGATATGTGGGAAGAGATATTGGTTAAATTTTCGACACTAATTCAATTGAGAACTCCACATCCCACTCTAGAGGTAACCCTAAAAAATAATCTAGAAATACCTTTGGGAACTCATCCACTACATAATTTAATCCTCCCTTAGGATCACCACCATCATCCTCTAACATGAGCGATGATAATTGAATAGAAAGATTTACCAACTCTAGAAGTGGAGGTCCAGTACAACCTGTCCAAGGATCCCATTCTCGAAGAAAAACTTGAGTAATTCTATCAGGTTCCATGAAACTCACCCATTTCTTATAACAGTCAATGTGATCTTGGATGAACACTAACCAATCTATACCAAGTATTACATCAAAGATTTACATATCTAAGACTAGGAAATCACAGTCCATCTCAACCCCTGACATAGAGAGCACACAAGACGATCTCTTGAGACTCTGCTCCTTCTTTTTACCCAATGGTATTACTAACTCCATCGGAAAATTCATGAGCTCAGCTGGAAAACTCAACAGATTCATAAGGTGGGCATAGATAAACAAAACAGAAGCACCGGTATCAAACAAAATAGTTTTTATAGAATATGCAATCAAAATGGTACCTCAAACTGTTGAGGGACCTATATCTGATTCTTTTTGTTTCTAGTCCACTGCATAAAGATGATTCACCTTAACCTGAACCTAAGAACAAATTCTCACCTAAGGCTCTTCCTTAAACTAGATATGCTCTGAAGATGATCTAGTCCTACACTATGACCTCCAAATCAAGATATCACCATCCTAGATGGTTCCAACTAAACTGTCATTCCCTTAGAGGCCACAGATCCTTCCCCACTAAGATATGGGCACATCGTATTGAAAAAATGTTGCATGTTCCCCATAACTCCACATCGGTGACAAGGATTAGGAGGGTATGTACACATAGGTCAGATGTTTCCCACCTTCCCACACTAGGGGCATGTCACAAACCCTACATCAAAATCTATAGATGAAGACTTCCTGGAAGGATGGCCTGAACTACCACCTCCCTTCATCCCTTGCTCATCATGCTTCCTCTTATTCTCAGTTGAATTGATGATTCCCATTGCTAACATAGACTCATAGGCACTTGAACTACCCTCGCAGTCAATCTTCACAATGCAAGCTCAATCAACTACTTTAGTATAGGTATTCATCTTGAACAAAAATACCTGATAATAGATCTCCAGCCGTAAGACCCTTTCAAACCTATGAGCCTTCATATGCTGGTTGGAAATTATTTCAGGTGTATATCGAACTAGATTGGAAAAGTGATTTTCATACTTTATTACTGACTAGTCACTCTAAAAAAGATCCATAAAATCTTGGGATCTAGCCTACACCAAGACCTCAGGACAATACTGGTCATTAAATACCACCTTTAAGTCTTTATATCTCATCTTCTCATGCTTCCCAGCCTAAATCACTAATTCCCACCACCTATGACTGAGACCTTCTAGAATAAATGGAGCACATTTCACCCTGACCTCTTCAGGAGTGTCCAAGAACTTGAACATGTGATATACCTTCTCAAACAACTCCTACGCATCCTAAGGCTCCATGCTACCTTGAAAAGAAGGAGTTTTGTTCTTGAGAAACTCCTGGTATTTTTTCTTCTGTGTATCATATTCAGCTTCTCTAACTAAAGAAGGTGCAGGAACCGCTCCCTATCCCTGAGCCTGAATAGCCCGAACCATGGTATCTATCGACCTCTGATCAAGTGGTGGTGGATAATTCTCAATGGATTATTCCCGCAGTTTAAAGAGAATTATCTGGGGAGGCATGTTGCTATAAAAATAAATAATCAAAAGGAAAATAATTAATACAACCAATCTGAAAAATTTTAGTAATCACAAAAAATACATAGAAATTAAACTTGTTACGATAATGTGATGACCAAACCACTTCACCTCCACTCAATGTCTACGTATAGTCTATAGCCTGTACGTCTTACCTGGAAGAGAATTAAAACAAAAATCCCAAAATCCCTTAGAAACTTGAGGTTTTTTATGAGTTGTGCTTTCTAGGAACCCTATGTGCAACAAAAACTTTGAGCCCTGACAGTCCTAGCTCAAGTCTATATAGACTCATCCCAAATAACATGACCCAAAGAGAAACCTTCTTTGATACCATTTTCTCACAAACCAAGTCAATTCATCATCCGAACCAGCACTCTACCTGATTTGTCGCATGGATTGAAGGGAATTCATGATCCCCACGGGCTAGCAAAAAGTGATCAGGTATCAATAATAGCATGTGGGAATGATTTACCTAAAATCAAACCCTAAATGTGAATATTGAACCCAAAATTTCAAGATCAAACCCCAAAAATGGAATCCTAGCTTCTGGAGAATAGAAACCCCAAGAAAAAGGAAAGAAAACCCAAGAATATGGGAATAATCAAAGGAAGGAGGATACTTACTTGATGAATTGAGGAAAAACCACCCAAATCCTACCAAAAATTGAATTCCTAAGGGAGGGGGATAGAGAGGGAGGCATGCTTATGGTGGATAATCCCAAGTGGGGTGATAAAATGATGGTTTTGGGGTTAAAATTAGGAGGATAGAAAAAAAGAAACCAAATTTTTTTAATGATCTAGTAGGGTGCACAGTTAGTCCGCACGGTTTGATAAATCGTATAGTAACCATGTTGCACACTCTTCCCAAGAAGGTTCCTACCACACAGCTACCTCGCATGGTATGACTGACTGTGAACTAGTCTTGTGGTAGCTACTGCCTTGGCCTGCAGCTGTCGCATGGTTACCTAGGCAGGGGTGAATGGTTACCACTAATTGTGCGCCACATACTGTCCACCCAATTTTTCACATTTTCCTCCAAAACTCAAAGGGAATAAAAAGGGAAACAGGTAGACTGAAAATAGAATAAAAATACCACAAAAAACCACAGATGTGACATAGTTTTAAACTAGTACATAAAGCATTATCATATATTCAACTAGATGTGATGGGTTCCCATGATCTATCAAAAAGAGGGGTGATCTATTCAGTCAACCAAATATATATAAATAATAACCAAAAGACACTACAAAAGTCACCCAACCAAGAATCACCCCTAAATCACGACAATAGATAGTTCATATGCCTTTATCCACCAATTCTTAGGGGAATTCCCATGCCAAGTACGTTCCTACTCCTTTAATGATAAGCAATGGAAGAGTCACATTCCAAGGAGGGTTTTTTTCAAAGAAAGTCCATTTCTGAAAGTTCCAACTCGGCCTCACATACTCTTGGAAAACCATTTCAAAATGATCCAACACTCCACTTAGAATTTCATGAAATATGAGAACACATTTGGAAAGCTTAAATGCAATTTAGAAACCACAAACCACTTATTAAATCCATCCAAGTATTTTATCAAACACATGGTGTGTAAGGAAATATAAAATTATTCCACCTAATTTAATCCAAAGAGAAAACAACCTACTTTCATTAAAAAATTATTCTAAATAATACATATCACTAATTATCATCAAATGAGGTGCGAATAACAATCAATTAATTTTTATTAATTTTAAATTCAAAATGTAAAGGGAAACCTACCTCAAACTCACAATGCTTTGATAACAGCAACCAATAACAACTCCACAAAGGTCCAAAGAAGCAATATCATCTCAGATGAAACTTAACAAGACAAAAACCCTGATTTAGAAACCAATAAACATGATACATGGGGTATGGTAACCAAGGAAGAAGAAGAAATAAAGAGAATATTGAAGAAGAAGGAAGAAGAAGAAGAAGAAGAGAGGAGGAGAATACCTTGAGAAATCACCCCAAAAACTGTTGGATTTGGTGGCCTAGAACCAACTAATTTTTACTTTATTCATTAATAAATACCTTATCACATCTTGATTACTCTTTTTCATGACAATTCATGTGATAATTTCCTAAGGAAATCTATAGTATTAAAGGATCATAGCGGATCCTTGTTATGATGAGAACCCGGAAGTTCCATAACACTGTTCTTGAATATATGTTCTATGGAGGGATGATTTTTTTTAGGGACACAAATAATACAATCCATTAGGGGTGAGGACTCATAAAACTTTGAGGCACCTTCTCATGGTGTGCGCCCTTGGTAATATCCAGGAGGATATTATGAGAACAAGACCCAGCAGTAGGAAATCCACATTTCATAGTGTCATTGGATGTTCCTATCTACGGACGTGTATATTGGTCCTTAGACTTTAAGATTATTATTAATGGGTATTATAACTCACGCACTTAGATGTATTGATGAAAAATGTGATGATATACTATTCGCAGTGAGGTAGGATACGTTGGGTACGTCACGAGTAATACTGCATTAATATATAATGCGAGAAAGGATTTGTCCCTTTTGTTCCATAACGGAAGTAGATATATCAGGCCCTTTGATGGAATTGATATAGCCTAAATAAAACCATGGCCATGGTAAGGTATGGGCAAGTTCAATTAGGTAAAGTCAAAGAAAGAATAATCGAACACATGGGTTGATGACACTAGCATGCAACCCACTTGATTCGAGATATCATGACAAAGGGATTATATTATAAGATAAGAGTTCATATGAGGTGACACATCAATGTGGCGTCAACTTCTTTCTCTTGGGTGTCTTGACCCGTTGCTAGACAGTAATCTTGGAATTTAGGCAAACCTGCCTAATGCCAATGAGAAAGAGACCTAGAGGGTCACACGCTAAGTGTGTCCATGTATCTTAGTTAAATATTAATTTAACAAGTTAAATAAATATTATTTCTGACTGTGGTTTAATAATTATTTAAGGATGCTTGATCTCATTTATTTCGACACTAGTTATTCAAGAAAATATATTGTGGATGAAATAATATATATTTATTAGCGACTAATGTAGTTACATTTATTTAAGAAATAAATAGCCATTACTCAAGACTAATAAATTTGGTGGAGGAAATAAAGGAAAATGGAAAATAAAAGTACACGTCGTGTATATTGAATATACACATCGTGTAGTTTTATAGAAAATGAGTACACGCGGTGTATTAATGATTACATGGTGTGTAGTTTTTCCAGTCGGGATTTTGAGGAAATAATATCATTTTATTAAATGATATTTATTATAATCAGCATGGGAGCATGTCAATGAATTAATCATTTGACATGGGGGGTTTTCAATAAGTGTTAATGAAATAAATAAAACGTGTAACGCATTTATTTATTGTCATAACTCTATAACCTCAAACCCGATTATAAATATCCTCACAACCCCAACACTTTTTCCCAATCTTTGTGCACAACAATTCTGGAGAGTTCTCTCAAGGCCGAAATAACTCCTTCCTCCAAGAACACTCTCAAGACTGAGAGAGATCCACCACCACCGGATCAAGGCGATCGAAGGCGGACATCGCAATCGAAGGTTCTTCCGCACTAGCACCCAGATATCCCTTCGGTGACGTCCAAAGATACGTGGAGCATATGTGGATCACTGCTAGGGGAATTCTACACTTGGATTCTATGACGCAATGATGGATCACATAGGATCGTGACCGGAGACATCAACGAATAAAGAATTCCATCAAGGTAATTCTTGTAAATTATAATTAAATTAATTATAACCAACATATGATGATCCTATCTCTATAGTTTCGGGACTCCCTGTTTTTTTCGTTCTTTGTTCTATTCCGAAGATCCGGTGTTTTACAACGTGATGGATCTTGGATTGATCTTTGTTAATGCTAAAATTAAAGTTGGGCACTCCCACCAACACACTTCCGCTGCGCCCGAAACCTACTAGTGGTATCAGAGGGGTCATATCGTTGATTATAATTATTTATTTTTTCATTGGTGATTTATTCATTTAATAAATTAGTTGTTTCAATTCAATTCAATCATTCTTTAAAATCTGAATCTCGAGATCTGTTCCTCCCCTCTCATTTCTCGTTCACCTTATAAAAACGAATTTTTCTTTTAATTTTGATTAAAATAAAATAGAGGAACTTATCTGGAGGTGCCAAACGTTCCTGGATGTACAAAACCATAATACATGGCGTGTATTTGGAAGTACATGTCATGTAATCTCGGTTCAATGCATTGGAATGGTCTGCCAAATCAGGTCGTGTATTGGATCCTATCTAAGTCATTTATGACACCGTGTGTTGTCCAGGAACAGGTGGCACATGGTTTCCGAATTACACATCGTATGGTCCACTGAACACGGTGTATAGTCCCTTTGGGCTGGGATTGGACCGTGTACCCCGTACACGGCTTGCCTAGATGGAAACCGTGTAACGCAGATACTACACGGCATGTGTCCAACTGAACATGCCGTGTACTCTGAAAATTTCCGAAGTACATCAACACGCCATGTCCCCAGGTGTGTACTTTGGATGGATGGTGAAGAAAAGTACACATCGTGTAGTCGGAACTACATGCCATGTACTCACCCAAATTACACAAATTTATTAAAATTTATTATTATATTATACAAACCCTTGAGATGTTTACCATAGTGCAGGCGTAAAGATGAGGCACAACATGTGATAGGTGTTTTATATATATGTGTTTAATTTAACATCTGCATAATGAAGGGGAATTCACTAGGTTGCCTCCAAGGTAAAAGTTACGTACAAAGATAATTTTAAATTAATTTATTTGTTTAAAATTATAGTGGATGAGAATCTCAAGGAAATTCAGAAAAGGGTTTAAGATAAAAGGATTGATTAATTAAAGATGATTAATTGATTCGAGCGTGATTTATCTTAAACAAGAACAATTAAATAATTGAATGCTAGTTTTATTTATGCATAAATATTGTTGCATGTATGGATGATCATGAGATAGACCAAGACCTTTTTATGTGAATGGTTTCTTTAATTTATTTATTTAAATTAAATTTGTTGGCCTGCGAGCCTTCTCCTCATTAATATGTAGGGCCTACGCACCCAAGGATTATTTTATGTAAAAACCCATTTTTTACCCCTCACCTGTGTGTGAGATAAATGCATATGTAATGGATGGAGCTCTCAAGATAGTGTAGATAGCTCAAGTCAGGAGCCAAGGCAAAACCAATCTAAGGAGATACAAAGGTGGACAGGTGGAAAGCTGTAAACACGAACCTGAAAGGTTCAAGGTGTTTCTACCCTAGGTCTTGGGTTGTTTATCAACCTCTAGATAAACTAACCAATAGAACAAGCTCATGATCATAACATTTATTTTATTTCTGTCAGTTTCATGGTTTATTTATTGTGGGTGTGTTGTCATGATCACATAATTAATGAATTAAACAAGCATGCAAGATATAACTAAAATAAAGATCGGATTATGCATAAATATTATCTTATACATGGTTAATCACTTAAGTATATCCCACTTAATATTAACAAGCATGTAATCAAAGATAATAAAATTTAAATTTACGTATAAGGATAAAATCCCTCAAAGATATATTAAGTCAGTATAGCCTTCCATAATCTTGGTTAGAATCAAACCATAGTTCAAAGTGCTTGACCAACCCTAGTTTGGGTGATTTCAATTATCAGGGAATTATAATTCAAGTTTTTGGGTTGACTTGACTTGGTTTTCATCAAGGTTTGACTGCCACAACAGGACTTAGTGTGACCAAGAGGCAAAGGTTGAGGAAATCTAAAATAAAAAGATTTTAGGATTGGGGAGTCCACTCAGCGGATCAAGGAGCTATGAGTTGATGTAGTTGGAATTTGGAATGACTACCTAAAACCCTTAAAGTTACTTGACCAACCCTGGTTGGGGTAATGCAAAGGGAAATATGGATCCTTTCCACTAGAATATTCAGACAACAGAATATTCTGAAGTCAATGGTGAGGGCTATTGGATTTAGATAAAATAGTGGGATACTAATAAGTATTAATTTATTTATTTGTCTCATTTTTATAATAAAGTACTAAACCTTTTCTCATCTTAATTTGTAGAAATGGAAAGAAAAATGACTTCAAACATATCATTGCGAACCATACTCAAGAAGGAAAACCTTCTCATCAGCACCAATTTCCAAGAGTGGCAGAGGCGTTTACGCGTCATCCTTCGCCATTAAAGGAAATTGTATGTGATGGAAGATCCTATTCCAGTTGCGCCTAGAAAGGAGGCCAGTGATGAGGAACTATCTCTCTACATGAAACACATGGATGATTCCATAGATTTCCAGTTTTTCATGCTATCATCCATGTCTAATGATATCTTGAAGCAACATGAAAACATGGACACGTATAGCATGATGTCTCACCTTAAGGATCTCTACCAAGAGAAGGCGAGACAGGAGAGATATGAGATCTCCAATGCTTTGTTTACAACTAAGCTTGGAGATTCTGCACCAGCTAGGCCTCATGTAGTCAAGCTTATTGGCTACATTGAATGCCTAGACATCTTAGGGATTAAGTTCCCGGATGAGTTGTGTACAGATCTCATCCTATCATCACTACCCAAGACCTTCTCTAGCTTCATTGTCAATTATAACATGAGCAACAATGAGAAGAGTCTATCAGAACTTCTGACCTTAATTCAACAGGTGGATGAGGACATGGGGCGTGACAAACCCCTAGTACATATGGTAAATAAGAAAAGGAAGGACAAGGCAAAGGGTCCAAAGACTTATAAATAGTCTGAACCCCCTGAGCGTCATCCTTCCAAGAAGGGGAAGATCCAGAGGCCGGACAAGGAACAGGAGGTGGTGTGTTTTTCATTTGGAAAGAAAGGCCACTGGAAGAGGAACTGCACCTAGAAGCATGGGGATGCTAAAGGTGTGTTCGTTATCGAGTGTAATCTTTCTATTTATACTCATTGGGTATTAGATACAGCTTGTGGGTCTCACATATGTATTCAAATGCAGGAACCAAGTAGATTTAGAAAGATTACCAGAGGAGAGGTGGGTATTTGAGCTGCCAATGGTGCAAGGCTGGCTGCATTGGCTATTGGTGATTACCACCTCTCATTACCAACTGGGATGATTTTGGTTTTACATAACTGTTATTATGTGCCTAGTGTTACCAAGAACATAATTTCTGTATCTTGTTTGGATATAGATGGATTTAT
The DNA here is from genome assembly GCA_963277665.1 of Viscum album. Taxonomy (NCBI): domain Eukaryota; kingdom Viridiplantae; phylum Streptophyta; class Magnoliopsida; order Santalales; family Viscaceae; genus Viscum; species Viscum album. The sequence goes on along the minus strand of OY728147.1, from coordinate 174,946,395 downwards.
TTTCAATTTTGGAAATAAGGGTTGTCTCTTTTATAAGAACAACATATGTTATGGTATGGCACATTTAAATAATGGTTTGTATGTATTAAATTATGAAAACCAAGTGTTGGAAATCGATAACGAAACAAACTCACATGACTCATACATCATCCAGTTGTGGCATCACCATCTTGGTCATGTAAATGAGAAGCACTTGACAAAGCTCTGCCAAGATGGCTATTTAGACTCTAATTATCTAAAACCACTTGATAGATGCCATGCTTGTTTACAAGGTAAAATGACAAATCCGCATTTCGGTAGACATGGTGAAAGTGCCACAGAGCTTCTAGGATTGGTGCAAACGGATGTATGTGGACCATTTCTAGTAGAAGCTAGAGGTGGATATTCTTACTTCATTACTTTTACTGATGATTTGAGTATATATGTCTATGTCTGCTTAATGAGGTATAAGTCATAATCCTTAGAGAAATTTAATGAATTCAAGAATGAAGTAGAGAATCATCTTGGTAATAAGATAAAGAAACTTTGATTGGATCGAGTTGGAGAATATTTGAACCAAGAGTTCATCGATCTTCTACGGGAGTCTGGGATTCTATCTCAGCTCACTCCTCCTTATACACCACAGTGGAATGGTGTTAGTGAAAGGAGGAACCTCACCTTGTTGGACATGGTGAGGTCGATGATGAGTCATGAAGATCTTCCATTATCCTTTTGGGGATATGCATTACAAACTGCAGCATACACATTAAATCAATTACCAACTAAGGAGGAAAATGGAATTCCATCTGAGTTATGGAATGGAAAGAAACCCATTTTTTCGCACACACGTGTATGGGGATGCGAGGCATTTGTTAAGACCTTCTCAGGAAACAAACTAGCACCCAGGGGCACGAAGTGTATCTTTATAAGATATCCCAAGGAAACGAAAGTATATTACCTATATAACCATTCATACAAGAAAGTGATTGTCGCAAGACAATCGATCTTTCTCGAGAGGGAGAACATCCTCAAAAAGGATAGTGGGAGCAAGATTTACTTTGATGAAGTTGATTCTCAAGATACACAGGAGTTGGTACAGGAACAAGTTCCACAGGTCCTCGTGGAAGAGGTTACAGAAACACAAGTACTGCGTAGGAGCTCAAGAGAGGTAAGGGAACTAGAGAGATTTGGTTTCCTAGTCACCGAGGATGGTGAATAATTATTATTGGACAATGATGAACCTCTCTCCTATAAGGAAGTAGTAGAAAGCTCAGAAGCTGCAAGATGGCTAGAAGCTATGAATTCTGAGATGGATTCCATGTATCAGAACCAAGTTTGGGTTCTAGTCGATGAGCTAGTTAATGTAAAGAATATTGTATGCAAATGGGTATTCAAGAGAAAACTAGACATGGAAGGTCAAGTTAGCACCTATAAAGCAAGGCTAGTGGCAAAAGGATTCAGACAGCGTCAAGGAATTGACTATAATGAAACCTTCTCGCCAGTTTCCATGTTTAAATCCATAAGAATCATACTTTCCATAGCAGCTTACCATGACTACGAGATTTGGAAAATGGATGTCAAAACATCATTACTTAATGGGAACCTTCAGGAAGATGTTTATATGACACAACCAGAAGGTTTTGTGACACCAGGTAAAGCTAAACGGGTTTGAAAGTTGTAGAAATCCATTTATGGATTAAAGAAATCATCCAGGTCATGGAACATTCGATTTGATGAAGCCATAAAAGAATTTGGTTTCATTAAGAATGAATGTGAGCCCTGTATTTATAAGCGGTTTAATGGGAATGTGATTCTTATCCTAGTAGTATATGTTGACGACATATTTCTTATTGGAAATGATGTACCAGTCTTACAGTCAGTTAAGGACTAGTTCAACAAGTGTTTCTCCATGAAGGACTTGGGTGAAGAAGCCTACATTCTAGGGATCAAGATCATTCATGATAGATCCAAGAGGCTGCTTGGACTAAGTCAGGGTACATACATTGACCAGATACTAAAGAGATTTAGTATGGAACAATCCAAGAGGGGATTAGTTCCAGTGTCACATAGCCTACATCTTTCTAAGAAAATGTGTCCACAGACACAACAGGAGAAAGATAGAATGAGTAAGATCCCATACGCTCTGGCTATAGGATCCATCATGTATGCCATGTTATGTACCAGGCTTGATGTTGCCTATGCACTGAGCATGGTAGGCAGATATCAAGTAGATCCAGGAGAACAGCATTAGACTATTGTTAAGAATATCCTTAAGTATCTGAGAAGAACTAAGGATACGTTCTTGGTGTATGGAGGAGATGAGGATCTTGTCATCAGAGGGTATGTTGATGCTGGTTTTCAGACAAATCAGAACAATCTGAAGTCACAGTCTGGATATTTTTTCTATCTTAATGGAGGATCTGTGAGCTGGAAGAGTTCAAAGCAGCCAGTTGTCGCTGATTATACAGCAAATTTTGAATATATAGCAGCTTCTGATGCAGCCAAGGAATCCATATGGATTCGGAACTTTGTCCAGGATCTTGATGTGGTGCCTAACAGTAAAGACCCTGTCACATTGTATTGTGATAATACTGCAGAGGTGGCTCTTGCAAAAGAACCAAGGTCACATCAACGGAAAAATCACATACTCCGTAATTATCACCTCAAGAGGGATTTCTATCAGAGGGGTGAAGTTGTAGTGATCAAACTGTCCACGAAAGAGAACGTAGTGGACCCCATGACTAAAGTCCTATCTCAGCAGAAGCATGAATATCATGTGAGATCTAGCAGGTTAAAGGTTGTTTGCAGTTGGCTCTAGTCCAAGTGGGAGTTTGTTGGAGTTGGTGGCCGAGAACCAAATAATTTTTACTTTATTCATTAATAAATACCTTACCACATCTTGATTGTTTTTATGCGTGACAATGCATGTGATAATTTCCTAAGGACATCTGTTTCATTAAAGGGTCATAGTGGATCCCTGCTCTGATGAGAACACGGAAGTGCCATAACACTGTTCTTGAATATATGTTCTATGTCCGGATGATGTTATTTGAGGGACAAAAATAATACAAGCCATTAGGGGTGAGGACTCATAAAACTTTGAGGCACATTATCATGGTGTGCTCCCTTGGTAATATCCAGGAGGATATTATGAGAATGAGACCCTCCAGTAGGAAATCCACATTTCATAGTGTCATTGGATGTTCCTATCTGCGGATGTTTGTATTGGTACTTATACTTTAAGATTATTATTAATGGGTATTACAACTCGTGCACTTAGATGTATTGACAAAAATTGTGACGACACACTGTTTGCAGCAAGGTAGGATACGTTGGGTGTGTCACGAGTAATACTGAATTAATAGATAATGCAAGAAAGGATTTGTCCCTTCTGTTCCATAATGGAAGTAGATATCTCAGGCCCTTTAATGGAATTGATATAGCCTAAATAAATCCATGGTCATGGTAAGGTATGGGCGAGTTCAATTCCGGAATGTCAAAGAAAGAATAATCGAACAAAAGGGTTGATGGCACTAGCATGCAACCCGCTTGATTTGAGATATCATGACAAAGGGATTATATTTCATGGTAAGCATTCGTATGCGGTGACACGTCAATGCGGCATCAACTTCTTTCTCTTGGGTTCCTTGACCCGTTGCTAGACAGTAATCTTGGACTTTAGGAAAACCCGCCTAATGACAATGAGAAAGAGGCCTAGAGGGTCACACACTAAGTGTGTCCATGTATCTCAGTTAAATATTAATTTAACAAGTTAAATAAATATTATTCCTTACTATGGTTTAATAATTATTTAAGGATGCCTGATCGCATTTATTTTGAAACTAGTTATTCGAGAGAATATATTGTGGATGAAATAATATATATTTATTAGCAATTAATGCAGTTACATTTATTTAAGAAATAAATAGCCATTACTCAAGGACTAATAAATGTGGTAGAGGAAATAAAGTAAAATGGAAAATAAAAGTACACGCCGTGTAGTTTTATGGAAAACGAGTACACGCCGAGTATTAATGATTACACGGCATGCAGTTTTTCCAGTCAGGATTTTGAGGAAATAATATCATTTTATTGAATGATATTTATTATAATCAGCATGGGCACATGTCAAGGAATTAATCATTTGACATGGGGGGTTTTCAATAAGAGTTAATGAAATAAATAAAATGCGTAACGCGTTTATTTATTATCATAACTCTATAACCTCAAACTCGATTATAAATATCCTTACAACCCCAACGCTTTTTCCCAATTGTTGTGCACAACAATTCTAGAGAGTTCTCTCAAGGCCGAAATAACTCCTTCCTCCAAGAACGCTCTCAAGACCAAGAGAGATCCACCACCACTGGATCAAGGTGATCGAAGGCGGACATCGCAAGTGAAGGTTCTTCTACACTAGCACCCGGAGATCCCTTCGGCGACATCCAGAGATATGTGGAGCACATGTGGATCACCACTAGGTTAATCCTACACTTGGATTCTATGACACAACGATGGATCACACGGGATCATGATCAGAGACATCAATGAAGAAATAATTCCATCAAGGTAATTCTTGTCAATTATAGTTAAATTAATTATAACCAACATATGATGATCATATATCTCTTGTTATGGGACTCCCTCTTTTGTTTTTCATTCTTATTTCTATTCCTAAGATCCGGCGTTTTACAACGTGATGGATCTCGGATTGATCGTTGTTAATGCTAAAATTAAAGTTGGGCACTCCCACCAACGTGCTTCCGCTGCACCCGGAACCTAAAAAAACTTGAATAAATCCCTTATAATCAGCATGGAATGAGGGGGTAGGCATGAAGAAGAGGGGATAATCCTCCAAGGATTTCATAACTTAAATGGGGAAGAATAGGGTAATTTAGGGTTAAAAATCTAGGAGGGAAAAAATGGAATTTCACATTTTTAAAGAACCCAGGCACAGCGCGTGGTTTGGTCTCATGGTTTGGGAAATAGTGAAACAACTGTGAATCTTAGTTCTATCAAAAAAATTAGATCCATATGCACACCTCTTGCATGGTTTGGAATAACCATTCTCAAGCCATGCACCCTCATCCAGGGAGACCCAAGAACCTGCATGGTTACTCCTAAGAGGCACACAGTTTGAATATAAGCATGCACTACCTGTATAACACTAACCATGCAAGAGGAAAATGAACTAAAATGAGACTTAACACTAGATATCCACACAATTTCTCCTTAACCATGAAAAAAAACCATGAAACTTAGGTAAAATATCCCAAAACTGAACATTTCAATCAGAGACCTCTAAAACCCAAGAGAAAAACCAAGGAAAAATGATAAACCAAAATAAAAGAGAAAAATAAAAATCATGGTGCAAAAATTCTCCCCACCATAATTATTTATTCCCCCCATAAAGTCTCAACATTTCTAGTTGTTCAAGTTAAAGACAAAGGTCCACACTCTCACACAACTACACCCTACTACAACCAAAACCACCAACACTCCCCTCTTCTCTTTACTCCTCTCAAGCCTTGTTCCTTTCCTAAATTCTTCCCAAATATCTCCCCAAGATCCTCCCCCATGTCCATAATCCCTTGAACTCCTAAAAATACCAAATCATCTCCCCTTAAGAGGATCTCAAGGAAGATTAAATCAAGAGGTAAATTCCTCTTTTCTTTTCTTTCATTTTCTTTTCATATTCCTTTGTTCTCTTTTCTTTCCTAACATCTCCTCATCCAAATGGTATGAAAAATATAGTAACATAAATGTACTATAATTGTTTTATTCTAATGGAATAATTCATTACCATGTCTCCTTTATCCTTCTTTTATAAAAAATAAACTAAAACATCGTCCGATATGTGTTAATTTATCACATTCAAGGACGACGAGTTATCAATTTCTATTACCGTATTCAATTATGGACATGAAACCATTTTAATGGTTTAACCAAACTATTAAAAAAATTTATTATGTGATGTTTTTTAATCCTTTTTCTCACATGATGTAAAATAATAATACAAAAAAAGTTAATTATGATAAAAATCACCAAATTAATCCAAGTGTTTCTCGTTAATTTTTTATATAATGATTCACCTTCACTCCAAATAACCAAATTAATTTTATATCCATGTAATCTTATGTATGTTCAATAATTTCATATAAATTTTATTCTTGAAAACCATTCTCATCATACATTTTTATCTGAACATGAATATAAGTGAACCGATCATTAAAACCAAGGAAGAAAACGCTCCCAAACAATTAAATTGAACCTCTTAACTTGTCAAAAAGGACATAGATGAACTTAATAAGGTTATAATAAATGAATAACATGTTTTTGAGGTTGTTTAATTATAAATTTAATAACCTAATTTTATTATTCATGTCATTAAGATAAAGTGAAGAACACCATCGCACTTAAGGTAAGGGATCCTCTCTTTCTCACATTTATTCAAGAATATCCTCTATGTTATGCCCTTTTATGTGTAATTCATAATGACGGGGTATGATTTAAAACATCCCCCATACTTACCTCATGATTTATAAGAGATTAGTAACCCCTTTCTCTCTCATTAATCCCTCCTAAGTACACCTGATACCATGTCGATGTTCCGTAAGGGATTCTACCCGAACCTCCTATATTCCTTCTGGTGGCTCTATATTTCTTTTTATCCAAATGAAGTTGCTATTTATTTTTATGTAAAAATTATCAATACTGTTTATATTATCTAAAATCATGTTTCAAGATCCATACCCCATTCTCTTTTGGGGATATACATGTTTTTAAATGGTTCCATCCTCAATACTTCTCGATAAGTAAACCTGTTTTAAAGGAACTTCCCGAATTCCTTCCCAATTTCAAGTGAAAAATATCATATATTTTAAGACGCCATTGTTTTTATAAAATAATTATATTTATTATGAAAACCCTCTTTGTTAAATTCTAGTTTTATATAAAATATTATTCCATTTTCTATTTTAAATTCTCTTTGGTATTTTCCTCAAAACCGCACTAAAATGTTTTAATTCTAAAGTTTATTTAATAACTTTTTTTTAGTTTTCACTTCTATTTGAAATCACTTATCATGATATATTTATTTTTCCCTTATTAATTACTATGTATGATTTAATTCCTTACATTCATGGACACTTGTATGATACGCCCATTTATTACATATTATGACATGATTATGATACTCATTTCTTTCCATGGGTAACCCTTATGATTATGTATTATTGATTATGTGTGGTTATTAGTATGGAAAACATATTCATGAACATGTTAAGATGGGTGTGATCAGATAGCGCTCCAATGTATTTGGTAAAGTTGAGTCTTAAGAGACATTATGTGCAACGGTCTTGTCAGTTAGCCTTGACTTGTGTTGCCATGTGCAACGGTCTTGGTGGTTAACCTTGACTTATGCTCATATATGTGCAACAAGCCTTGACTTGTGCTAAATTCATGTTTTATGTTGCTTCTACATTTTTATGATTTAATTTTTATATGATCCCATGTTTATATGTTATGATTCTATATGCAATTTTATATCATTAAGTCATGATCTCTAACCCATGTGTTAAAGCCTTATTCTTATGTGTATTCTCTTACTGGTCTTTTAGCCCATACCTTTGTTCATGTGATCCCCAGGGTACCCTATAAAGATGTAAGGTCTCAAAGAAATTTAGGATCTCTTTATAAAGATCAAATAAATAAGTTTTTTTTGTCCCATGTTTTAAGTTTTATGTACCTAGTCTTCCAAGACACTAGACTTTATGATCCTTAGCTTGTAATATGTTATTTTATTATACTTAAAAACATGTAATGTTATGTGTAAAAGGATAGGGTTTCAAAAGTTGGTATCAGAGGATGGTCTAGTTATTTTTGGATATTAGGAATAGATCACTTTAGTAATAACCTTAATGATGAGAATAAGTATAATAAAACACCCCTAATTTTTTTCTAAGTATAGAGTAAGTGGTTTATAAATAAAATACATCCATATAGAGATAAAAATAGGTAGAGTTGGATCTATCACAAATGTATCTAGGGGTAAAACCCGGAAACACCAATTTGAGCTAGAATTGAATGGGAACTGGTGCACAACAACGGGCCTTGCTGCACTCTTGGTTTGACACTCCTGGGGGATATACTTCGGTAAATTCATAAGATTAGTACAAACCATTATTAAGGGAATAAAAGAAATTCCATAAGAATATAAGTTAAGAAATAGATCAATAATAACCTAGATTTAAACCTAGGGAATCACAAGTTAGTATATACTTCTCCTTTACAAGTTTATCCTTTTATGTTCAAAGTTTCATTTTTATGATCAATAGCTAGGTATTCAAGCCCTCTAATCATACATTATTTTTCTTAGTTAATGGAGGTAAATATAAGAACATGTGACAACAATAAATGTGATAGGGAATGTGAATATTTCCCTAATTATATGCCAAATATGATGGGATCTTGTGCTTAAAACTTCATGACAGTACTTTCTCAGACAGCTCAAGTTATGAATAATAACTTGAATCACGTGGAATTCCCTCCTCCCCCAAGAAAAGAGAAAGTTGTTGTAGAATCCTTCATGTGAAAAAGGCCTCTCATGTTTAGTGGATCTTCTAATCCCCTCCTCATAGAATAGTGGATTAACTCCATTGAAAATATATTCTCTATCCTCCGGTTCTCAGAAGACGATAAAGTCGTATCGGAAGTCTATCGTTTTGATGGGGAAGCTGATCAGTGGTGGACACTGGTCAAGAATACGAAGCCCCATGAAAAAATTGATTCCATAGATTGGGAGGAATTCAATATAATTTTTTCAATAAATATTTTCCCCAAACCCTCTATATCAATATGGAAAGAGATTTCCTCGGACTCAAGAAAAAATAAGATGAGTCAATCGGGGCATATTAAGAAAACTTTACAAGGCTTGAAAGGTATGCCTCCATCTTTTTTATGAACACTGAAAGCAAGGTGGGTAGCTTATTTAGTAGACTAAAGCCGAGTCTATGAAAAGTATTAGTGACTTGAGACTTCGACAGCTATGAAGAGATTGTCTGTTATACCCTTAAGGTTGAAATGAAGATCATAGAATCTTAGTGGTATCGTGGGCCCAGTGAAAAAATGAAGAAAATGGAATCTAATGTGGGTGGTTTCAAAAATAAATTTTATGATGGAAAGAAGCCTGACCATCCCACGTGTAAAAATTGTGGGAAACAGCATCCTGGGAACTGTATAAAGGGAACCAAGAATTTCTTCAAATGTGGAAAGATGGGACATGTGGCTAAAAACTGCCGATGGGATATGAAGAAACCTGCTAATGTGGAAGAATAAAGGAAGGTTCGGATAAATTCTCAGCCAGTGGTGCAGTGTTACAACTTCAAGGAATATAGGAATTATGCAAACAATTTCCCTAATCTAAGGGTTATTAGAGGAAATCGACAACAACCTCCAAGGTAAAATGGAAGGGATTATGCTATCACTACTGCTAATGTGGATCCGGACAATGATGTGGTGATAGTTATGCTAGTTATTCATTCAACAATAGTGAATGTACTATTTGATTTTGGTTTTACGCATTCTTTCATATCTTTCAAGTTTAGTAGAACTATTCAAACACCACCTCAAAATTTGGAGGGTATGTTATCTGTGAGAACAGTGAATGGGTCAATTATTGCGTCCGAGGTTTATAATACCTCCCTAGTAAATTTTTGTGGACTGAACCTCCCAAAAAATCATGACATACTCCCTTTAGTGGAGTTTGATGTTATCTTGGTCATGGATTAGCTATCTTTATACAAATCCAACATCAACTATCAGGAAAGGGATATCACTCTTCACATCCCGAAGCATCCTCCAATTATTTACAAGTTTAAGGAGGAAGATGAATCTCTTTTATAATCAGTTTATCAAGTGTGGATATTAATTACTTATGAGAAAGCATGTCTAGCTCAAATGATTGAGACAAATGAGAGAATCATGCTTTAAGACATGCCCATTGTGAGGGATTACACTGATGTATTCCCCAAAGAGTTGTCTAATCTTCCTCCTAATCGAGAGGTTGATTTCTCAATTAAACTTATTCCTAGATCCCTACTTATATCAAAGACACCTTATAGAATGCCCACCGTAGAGATGAAAGAGTTGAAGAAGCAGTTACAGGAGAATTTGGAGAAGGATTTTATATGCTCAAGTGCTTCACCATGGTGTGTGCCAATCATCTTCTTCAAGAAGAAGGATGGATCAATGCGCCTCTGCATTGATTATCATGAGCTCAATAAAATCATGATAAAGAGCAATTATCCCCTACCACAGATAGATGAATTTTTCAATCATCTTCATGAGGCTAGTTATTTCTTTAAGGTGGACCTCCGGTTGGGATATCACCAATTAAAGGTGAATAAGGAAGATATTCCCAAGACTTCCTTTCAAACGAGGTATGGACACTATGAGTTCATAGTGATTCCCTTAAGACTCACTGATGCTATAGATATTTTCATGGATTTAATTAATAGATTCTTTCGAGATTACCTCAACAAATTTATGGTAGTCTCCATTGATGATATTCTGATATACTCCAAGAGAAAGGAGGAACATGAGGACCATTTGAATACTATGCTAAATAATTTTCAAAGGGATAAGTTGTATGCAAAGTACATTAAATGTGAGTTCTGGATGGAGGAAGTATCATTCTTGGGGCATGTTATCACCAGCAAAGGGATATCTGTGGACCCTTCCAAGACAAAGGAAATTGAAGAGTGGCCCAGGACAACATCTATAATGGAGATCCGTAGCTTTCTAGGTCTAGTCAAGTATTATTGATTATTTTTGAAGAACTTATCATGAATTTTAAACTGAATGAACAAGCTGACACATATGGGAGTGAAGTTTTTCTAGAGTCAAGAATGTGAAGACTGTTTTAAGGAGTTGAAAACGAGGCTTATCACTATGGAAATACTCATACTCTCAACAAGTGTAGAACTCTTTATGGTGTATAGTTATGCTTCAAATAAGGGATTAGGTTGCGTTCTAATGTAAAATGATAAAGTGATAGCCTATGCCTCAAGGCAGATAAAAATCTATGATCAAAAATATCCTATGCATGATCTGGAGTTGGCAGTTATGATCTTTGCATTAAAAATCTGGTGGCATTATCTTTATGAGGAGAAGTGTGAGATATATACTGATCACAAGATTATCAAATATATATTCATACAAAAATATCTTAATATGCGCTAGTGAAGATGGATATATCTCATCAAGGATTATGACTGCTCAATCCACTACTATCTCAGTAAGGAAAACATGGTGGTGGATGCTCTAAGTAGAAAAGATCATGCATCTTTATCAAGGATGAGAATTGAAAAGGATCCAATCTTCTTATATTTTCATAGGATGGACATGGGAATCATTAAGGTAGTAACATCATCAATCCTTTCTCAGATAATTGTTTAACCATCCCTCATAGAGAAAATAAAGGATGCTCAAAGAAAATATGTGTAAATTCAAAAAAGGGTGGAATCCATTAAAAATGGGAAATCCTCTGAGTTCAAGATTGATGGGGAAGGAGTTGTAAGATTTGGGTCACTATTATTTGTATCATCCAATCCAGAGATAAGGAAGTATTTTTTTAATGATGCACATAGCTCAACCTTCTCTATTCACCCAGGGAGCAAAAAGATGTATCGAGATCTCTGAGAGAACTTTTGGTGGGACAATATGAAGAAGGAGATTGTTGAGTATACATCAAAGTGCCTATTATGTCAACAAGTGAAGGCTGAAAGACATAAATCTAATGGGATGATGAAACCACTACCCATACCAACATGGAAGTGTGAGAACATCATCATGGACTTTTTCATTAGACTTTCAAGGAAATCCAGAGGAAACAATGCAATATGGGTCATTGTGGATCATCTTACAAAGACAGCTCACTTTATAGAAAATTTAGAGGACTTATCATTGGATCAACTTTGATGGATATATATAAAATAAGTGGTAAGGATGCATGGAATATCACTAACTATTATATCTGATCGATATCCAATATTCACCTCGAAGTTCTAGAAAAGTATCCAACATGCTCTAAGCACTGAACTGAACTTTAGTATGGCCTATCATCCTCAAACTGATGGCCAATCTGAGCAAACTATTCATACATTAGAAGATATGTTGAGATCATGTTCTATAGTCTTCAAAGAAGGATGGGCCCAACATCTTCCAGTGGTTGAATTATCCTACAATAATAGTTTTCACATGAGCATTTGAATGGAACCATACAAATCCCTTTATGGGAAAATGTGCAGAACACCAGTGTGTTGGGATGAAGTCAGTGATCGTAAGCTGATAGGACCTGAAATGGTCAAAGAAATAGTGGATAAGGTGAAAACCATTCAGCAGCACATTAAGGCATCCCAAAGTCAACAAAAGAGTTATGCAAATAATCATCGATGAGACATTGAGTTCAAAGTTGGATACATGGTATTTATCTGCATATCTTCATGGAAGAAGGTTATGAGGTTTGGGAAGAAAAGAAAGCTAAGTCCCAGGTACATCAGCCTCTTCGAGATTCTTGATTGTGTTGGGGCTGTGACCTATCAACTGGAACTTCTACCTACCATGTCTAAAGTAAATGATGTCTTCCATGTATCCCTCTTAAGAAAGTACATACCAGATCCTTCACATGTACTCTCTTAAGAGATGGTATAGTTGGAGAATGATCTATCTTACGAGGTGCATCAAGTGAAGATCTTGGATCTTAGAGATAAAGTTCTACGTAACAAGACTACTCGCCTGGCCAAAGTACTATGGTGGAACCATAAGTATGAAGAGGCAACATGGGAACTGGAGGAGGCAATGAAGGAAAAGTACCCACACCTGTTTATGGCTTAGAATGTAAAACAAAATTTCGAGGGAGAAATTTCCTAAGGGGGGATAATGTAACAACCCAATGTTTTATCAATGTAAACTCTATTCTTATAATTATGTCTTATAATCACATGAAATTATAACATAATGAAATATTAAGTACTATGTGACCTTTAAACATAATATTTTCACTTCTGTGATTTGAATTTCAAAAATATGACATACACGGTTGCAATCAGTAAGATGTTTGGAGTCCAATAAGGCAAACTAGATTTTTTTTGGTGAATAGTAACCTACCCTTGTGAATATAAATATGAACCTTATGAATAGTAAATCATCCAAAATAATAGTAACATCACCCAAAAGTGTATAAATAAAATGTAGGCATCTTATAAGTGATAATATGACCATAGTAAAAGTATTGGTATTTTTGTAAGTCATAAATAATTAATTAAAATTAATTAATTAATTTAAAATAAAATTCATTTTCCTAAAATGTGTTCATAAATTAAAAAATTTATGTCTTTTGGAATTAAGATAATTTTATAAGACCTTATGTAATTTTTTAAATCATTATAAAATCAGTTATAGTTTTAAAATTCGTATTTTTCAAGTAAATTGTGATTTTAATTAAAAATTAAAATAATAATATTTAGAAAAATAATTTTGAAAAATGGATTTTATTTTTGGATTCTAAATGTCAAGAAATGGTTCGGGTGAATTTTTTGGTATTTTTCCAAAATACTTGAATTTTTTATGAATAGTGAAATGTGATAATTTACAAAATAAGATAAATACATTAATTATTGAGTCATGGGTGATGTTATGCTGATGTAATCACCTTGGGTTTGAACTCACATTCACATATTACTATTTTTGGTCATAAGAATTATTAATATTACTTATCTTAGGGGAAAATAATAAGCTAATGATTAAAATATTAAGAAAACCCTCCTCCCCTCCACTATAAAAACCACCCACACTTCCCTATTCTCTTCACTCTACTAAAGCCTTGTACCTTCCCTAAATTATACCCAAATATCTCCCCAATATCCTCCCCCATGTCCATCATCCCTTGGTCTCCTCAAAAGACCAAATCCTCTCCCCTTAAGAGGCTATCAAGGAAGATTAAATCAAGAGGTAAATTCCTCTTTTCTTTTCTTTCATTTTCTTTTCATGTTCCTTTGTTCTCTTTTATTTCCTAACCTCTACTCATCCAAATTGTATGAAAAATATAGTACCATAAATGTAATATAATTTTTTTATTATAATGGTATAATTCATTATCATCTCTCCTTTCCCCTTCTTTTATATGAAAGAAATGAAAACATCGTCCGATATGTGTTAATTTATCACATTCAAGGACGACGGGTTATCAATTTTTATTACCATATTCAATTATGGACATGAAACCATTTTAATGGTTAAACCAAACTATTAAATATTTATTTTATCTTATGTGATTTTCTTTAATCCTTTTTCTCACATGATGTAAAATAATAATACAAAACAAGTTAATTATGAGCAAAATCATCAAATTAATCCAAGTGTTTATCATTAATGTTTTATATAATGATTCACCTTCACTCCAAATAAAAAAATGAATTTTATAACCATTTAATATTATTTATTTTCACTAATTTAATATAACTTTAATTATGGACAACCATTCTCATCATACATGTTTATCTGAACATGAATATAAATGAACCAATCATTAAAACCAAGGAAGAAAATGCTCCCAAACAATGAAATTGGACCTCTTAACTCATCAAAAAGGACATGGATGAACTTAATAAGGTTATAATAAATCAATAAAATGTTTTTTAGGTTCTAAAATTATAAATTAATGAACATAATTTTATTATTCAGGTCATTAAGATCAAGTGAAGAACACCATCAGACTTGAGGTAAGGGATCCTCTCTTTCTCACATTTATTCAAGAATCTTCTTTATATTATGCCCTTTTATGTGTAATTAATAATGATGGAGTATGATTTATAACCTCCCCCATACTTCCATAATTATTTATAAAAGATCATAAACCCTTTTATCTCTCATTAATCCCTTCTAAGTACACATGATACCATACTGATATTCCGTAAGGGATTCTACCCGAACCTCCTATATTCCTTCAGGTTGCTCTATCTTTATTTTTACCCAAATGAATTTGTATTTTATTTTTCTGTAAAAATTATACATAATTTTTATATGATCCAAACTTATGTTTCAAGATCCATCGCTCATTCTCTTTTGGTTATATACATGTTTTTAAATGGTTCCCTCCTCAATACTTCCCAATAATCAAACTCGTTTTAAAGGAACTTCCTGAATTCCTTCCCAATTTCAAGTGCACAATATAATATATTTTAAGCCACAATTGTTTTTATAAAATAATTATAATTATTATTAAAACTATATTGGTTTAATTCTGGTTTTATATAAAATATTATTCCCTTTACTATTTTAAATTCTCTTTGGTATTTTCCTCAAAACCGCAATAAAATTTTTTAATTCTAAAGTTTCTTTAATACTTTTTTTAAGTTGTAACTTATATTTGACATCACTTATCATGATATATTCATTTTTTTTTTCCTTATGAATTCCCATGTATGGTTTAATTCCTTACTTTCATGGACACTTGTATGATACGCCCATTTATTATGTATTATGACATGATTATGATACCCATTTCTTTCCATGGGTAACCCTTATGTTTATGTATGATTGATTATGTACGATTATTAATGTGGAAAACATATTAATGAACATATTAAGATGGGTGTGCCTAGATAGTTCTTCAATTAATTGGGTAAAGTTGAGTCTCATGAGACGTTATGTGCAACAGTCTTGGCGGTTAGCCTTGACTTGTGTTACCATGTGAAACAGTATTGGTGGTTAGCCTTGACTTGTACTTCTATATGTGCAATGAGCCTTGACTCATGCTAAAGTTATGTTTTATATTGCTTCCACATTTCGATGATTCAATTTTTATATGATCCCATGTTTATATGTTATGATTTTATATGCCATTTTATATCATTATGTCATGATCTCTAACCCATGTGCTAAAGCCTTATTCTTATGCGTATTACCTTACTGGGATTTTAGCTTATCCCTTCATTCATGTGATCCCCAGGATACCCTATGTAGATTTAAGGGCTCAAAGGAAGTTAGGATATCTTTATGAAGATTAAATAAAGAAGTTTTTCTTGTCCCATGTTTTAAGTTTTATGTACCTAGTCTTCCAAGACACTAGATTTTACAATCCTTGGCTTGTAATATGATGTTTTATTATGATTAAAATCATGTAATGTTATGTGTAAAAATCTAGGGTCGCTATAATGTTAGAATCCTTGCCATATTATAATTCTATCCTGGTAGAAAAATAATGGCACTAGTTAGACACTGACCTTCCAAACCGAAACAACCATACAAAACCCATGAAGGAACTAAACGATAGGAAAAAAACACACAACAAAACATTCTTCCACTACAATAAAAATTTATCAAAATATTCACAATATATTTTTCATTACAAATAGAATACATTACCACAAGACACAACCCTTATAAAAAAATAAACCCTTACATAAAAAACCATAAATAGAGCTCACATTGGCACCATATTTATTCAATTGATCCACCTTCTTCTTTGAGGGAGTGGATCCAACTCTAGTATTATTTCAAGAGACACCCTTTTAGAAATTTTGGATATGGACAAAACAACTAAAATCATGGTAGGTATTTGGATCACTTGTACATTAAGTCTTCTTGTGACCCATCTGGCCACATTGATGACACATTAGGGTTATATGCCTAGATGAAGTTGATGATGGATCATAAGGCCTCTTAATTCCACCACTAACACAATCGGTTGCAGACCTCTTTTCCATCTCTTTACTATAATTCCCTTCACTGCTTCCAGAGAATAGAGGAGGATTGGATGCCTCAATCACTCTCACTAACATGACTTCAACCTGAGCCACTTTCCTCACCACATCGGTAAAAGAGGTTAAAGTGAATTTTAACACCTTTAACTATAGATCAGGATGAAGCCCATTATCAAAATGTTAAGATTTTAAAGAATCATTGTTGGTCAAATATAGTAGATAGGGGACTATATTCACAAAATTACAGATGAATTCCAACAATGATTCATCACCTTGCTGAAGGCAGGACATCTCCATCACCTTTATTACCTTCACTATTTCAGATAAGTAATATCAGATAAATGATACCTTAAAGAATTCCCATGATAAGTCTTCCTGATACTTGGTCCAAATGGATGACTTCAGCCACTTCCAACTAGGACCTTTGAGCATAAATTTAGTTAACCTAACCATTAAATACTTAGGAAAGTCAAGGAAACTAAATATAATTTTGATTTTTTACATCAACACTTCTGATTTAAAAGGATCCTCTTGACCATAAAAGAGAGGAGTGTTAAAGTTCCAAAACTCAAGGAGAAGGTATTTAAGTTGATCAAATGGAGAGTCTGCTAATGGTGAACCACTCATAGATACACCTAGAATGTCCATTGAATCATTGTTGGGGGTATACTCTAAATAACAAGGAGATAAAAAATCAATCAAAACCAATTTACCAATCCAAAACTCACCACAATTAATCACCAAATGCAAAATAAAAGACTAACTCACAAGTTTCCCAAAACCTTTTTTTGAAAAATCACTAACCACCACTTCAAAAACCATTTCCCAACTCCACACTCTATGTCACTTCATTTCATAAAAATCCCATATATTTATTAAAGAAATTTGACCTTTTTCTATTAAAACTTCTTCCCATTTTAAAAAAACATCATTTTATAAAAAAATAATTTGATTAAAAACTCATTTTTTTCAAAATTCACTTTATTTAAAAACCATTTCCCAATACATTCTTAAAATAAATATGAAAACACGTTCATAATTTCCAAAAATAAAAATATTACCACTTGAAATCTGGTTTTAAAAATTAAAAAAAAAGTTTCAAAAGGGTTTTAAAATCAAGAAAGACCCAAAATAAATACCAAGTTGAAAATAGTGACAATGGGTGACTTGACCATATAGTTGGAGGTCATGTTCTAATCATACCACTACCATGGAGAGCCATTCAGGACCACATCCCTACACTCCATATGTATTTCCAGACCTGGTGAGATCTCTAGAAACCACTGTTACAACTCATGTTTCATTCCTGAGTGTTAACTAAATCAGAAAACAAAAACTCAAAAACCAACTTCCCATGGTAACCCAAGGTTCGACATAGAAATTATTGGTCAGACACTTCCTCCTACCTACACCCCATATTCTAACATTCATACTCCTTCTAAAAGCTATGTCCTATAAGGAACCTATGCTATGATACCATTTTTTCATGAATAAACATAATTCGACCCTGAATCGGTCACCTAAGCCAACCCAGGACATCCTCGAGGCGCATTCCCGATCACCCTAGGGTGGTGATAAGAACCAAGGGAATCAACAAGAGACAGTGGGAACAGTTTTTACTAATAAAGATAAAAAAAGTGGTGGAATAAAAAAAGATCATCCCAACACAAAATATAATAACCAAAAGAAAAATATACACATTAACTAAAAATAAAACCAAACCAAACCTAGAGACCACTAAATCTTCATGTGACCATGTGGGTCACTCTTTGATCCCAAACCTAACATCGCCCATGGTGATCGAGACCAAGATAAAACTTTCACCTGAGACTAAAAACAAGGAGGAAAGTATATTAATGAGTATTAAAACTCAATAAACATGCCTAGGAAATTTATTCCCAATGCATTTCCTTTAAATAAAAGATTAATTTACCACTATTTTGAAATAAAAAATATAAATATAGGATTTTTATACTTTTCTTTCTA
This sequence comes from Viscum album, assembly GCA_963277665.1. Lineage (NCBI taxonomy): Eukaryota > Viridiplantae > Streptophyta > Magnoliopsida > Santalales > Viscaceae > Viscum > Viscum album. The sequence continues at coordinate 174,927,667 of OY728147.1, read as the reverse complement.
AAAAAATAAATTTTCATTTCCCTTTTCATTTAAAATAGGTTTCTTTTATAAATAAAGGATTCTTTCACATTTTAGAGAAAGAGAGTGAGAGTAAAAAGGTTGATGTTTTTATTCAAAATGGGGAAATAAGTGTAAAACATTTTCAGAACACTTTCCAAGAAACATTAAAAAACCAATTATTCACTTTTACCAAAGAGATACACCATAAAAAGGGTGTAGAAATAATAACCACACAATGAGGGAAACATAAAACAACACACATGAAACCAAACTAGCTGAAGTGCCAAAATTATTTTTCATAGATGAATAATTGTTGGTAACATGGGAATACCTCAAGGATTAGGGGGAAATATAGAACATATTGAACTTGATCCATCCTTCTGGAACACCTAATGCAATCAAACATCCCTAACGCTCGGCCATACCCTACCTGGACTAACTGAGGGGAACCATCCCCAAAGAAGATCTTGTCCATACTAAGGGTCCACTATCCAGAGTGAAATCCTAAACTACTGTAGAAATAATTCTCAGATATTTCACTATCTATTCTAGGTTTCCATGATGTATCAAAAAGAAGGGTGATCTAAACAGTTAACCAAATATATATAAATAATAACCACAAGCCACTAAAAAGGTTACCCAACTAAGCATCATGGATGAATCTCCCCAAGGGATAGTCCCATTGAATTTATCCATCAATCCATAAGGGAAGTTCCATGTCGAGTATGTTCTCGTTCCTTTAATGATGAGCAAGGTAAGTGTCACGTCACAAGGAGAGTTTTTTCCAAATAGATACCATTTTAAAAAATTCCAATCGGGGCTCAAATACTCTTGGAAAAACATTTCAAAAAATAAAACACACCACTTAGAATTTCATGAAATATTAGAACACATTTGGAAATCCAAAACACCATTTATAAACCAAAAACCACTTATAAAGGCCAATCAGGCATTTTATCAAAAACATGGTGTGAAAGTCCATATAAAACAATTCCACTAAATTTAATTCAAAGATAAAACAACCTGATTTCATTCCAAATAATTATTCTAAATAATACACATCCCTAATTAGCATCAAAATAGGTGTAAATATCAAGAAATTAATGTTTATTAAATTTAAAAGGCCAAATAAAAAGGGACACCTACCTCAAACTCACGGCGCTTCGACAATGGAAACCCGGAACAACTCCAAAAAGGTCTAAAGAAGCAAGAAAATATCATAGGAACCTTAACAAGACAAAACCCCTAATATAGAAACCTAGAAATATGAAACCTATAGTAGAGGAACCAAAGAGAAATAATAACTTAATAGAAAAAGAAGGAAGAAGATGAGGAGAGGAGAATACCTTGAGAAATTACCCCAAAAAAACTTTAATAAATCCCTTATAATCATCATTGAAGGAGGGGAGGAGGTGTTAAGAAGAGTGTAGGAGACTCTAAGGGTCTTGCAACTCAAATGGGGAAGAATAGGGGAGTTTGGGGTTAAAAATTGAGGGAGGGGGAAAGGGTAATTTCACATTTTTAAAGAACCTAGGCACTATGCACGGTTTGGTTGCACGGTTTGGGAAATCATGCGTCAACCATGAATCCCTTACTGGACTCATAGGACACCCCCACTATTTGGTAGCACAGTTTGAGAAACTGTGTTCCAACCATGTATTTTGGTTTTTTCAAAAATTGTAGATTCATGAGCACACCTCTCGCACAGTTTGGACTAACCATGTTAAAGTTGTGCGCCCTCATCCAGGGACACCCAAGGACCCACACAGCTACTCCTAGGAGCCACATGGTTTGAATTTAATATTATGAAACCTATGTAACCCTAACAATGAAAGGGTAAAATGAACTAAAAAGAGACTCAATGCCAAAGGGTCGCACAGTTTCTCTTTAATTGTGCACACAAACCGCACAACAGGGGGAAAATAGACTAAAACTCAAAATTTTTATTTAAAATCTCCAAAACCCAAGAAAAAATCCAAGAACAAAATGATAAACCAAACTAAAAGAAAAAAATAAAAATTTAGGTGAGACAACACTGACTAGACAGTGCCCTGCACTAGGTAGATGGTGTTATTTTTACACCACCAACTTTAAGAGTGGCCTAATACAATTCCTTCTAATGACTTTTAATATTCATAAAATATGTTTCTTTAGTCCTAAATAATGATAATATATATGTATAATCCTATAAAAATACTTCAAATATTATTGATGATGTCATGAATTTCATCGCTTGATATTCAATGAAAACATTGAAACTCACTTAAATGGAAAAATTAGAAATATAGTTGAGTGTTTGTGATCATTAAAACACCCTGATAGGGATAGATACAGCAAACTCCAACGAATTGATTAAATTTTCAAGGATTCTAATTAATTTCTCACTCTCTAAATTTTATTCTCATTTCTTCTAACCATTTGAGAAAACCATATAAAATATACCTATTTATTATTTTTATTTTATTTTTTGTTATTTATTTTGATGATCACATTGAGCTACTAGTAAAAAATATTAAATTTTTTATTATCAATTAATTATTATTAGAAATTATATAAAAATTATAGTATTATATTCTTGTTTAATTATATAATTTACTTGATTGAAAGTTTTTTTTTTATTATGTGTAATTAAATTCTTCAAGTTTTGTTGTATTAAAATAGAATGGGGGTTTCAACTCTCTCACATAATCCCTATAATATGATCTTATCCCTTTCTATTTATCTAGGTATTAGGTCTTAGGAAGAAAATTGCACAAACATTTCATGACAGACATGTGTGAAACCGATGGTAATTTCTTCACTACCACTCCTATCATTAGTTAACGATATACTATTTTGGTGTAGATAAATTCCTTCTCTATGACTATGTTTGAATTAATTTTCAATATTTTCCTGAACTATAGACTCTTACACCAATTTAATTATGAATTTAGGGCTATTATACATGGGTAAAAGGTGATGACTTCCACCTTTTTGTGTCACTTAAGTTTGCAAGCATATTTGTGTCTATTTAATAACACTTACTGAAAATTGATTATAGCACTTACCATGTATAATAAATAGTTAAGAATTTGTTTGAGAATACTTTTTGAAAGTTATTATAACACTTATAATTTTTGATAAATTAATCATGTTGATGAAGGATTTCATATGCTTATCAAATGTATAACATGAATTTAGATTGGAAACAAAAATGGTCATGTATAAATTTATTGATTAAATCAATATTAGTGATTTTCAATCATAAATTTATTGATATAAATTTATATTGAAATTAATTTCCATTTCATAGGTAAATCATACCATTTTTTCAGTTAAATATATTTTTTCTAGGATTTGTTTTATTATATGTGAACTAATATCGAGATTTACTTATTTTGATAAATTTTTCTACTCTTTGTATTACCTTTTTTAGCACCCATAATGAGAGAGTATAAGTTTATCTCTTTCATCCTTATATGTTCCTTCATAGATTTATTATTATTTATCTGACTAGCTATTTGTCTTTCCCTTTTGGTTTTTGAATGGGTGATTTCTAAATCTTTCCCCATAGACTAATCCCTTTTTTTGAAGGATCGCACTATAAAATGAAAATGAAAAAAGTTTTTATTGAACTAAATATTCCATTATTTATTTATTCACATCATTTTATTCACTTATTTTTTAAACAACTCTATATAATTCTATATATTTAAATTCATCTTAGAGCTTTTTTTATGGTTAGTTTTAGTTGTGTGAATTTGATGAGTGCTACATTGTTGTAGTTATAGATCATCGCTTCCAAAGATGTTGGATCAAGTGAGAAGCTAGACTATTTTAAATTATATTATCATATTATTTATACCAATATTACTCAAACTCATTCTTTTTACCAATCATACTCAAACCCATCATGAATTCATTTTTCTTTAATCCTTTATTTCTATCCTATTTTACTTTTTTCAAGTCATGGAAATAAATCTGAAATCAAATTGATGTTCGGTACTTTGATAGGTGAGCGAAAAATTGATAAGAACCTTATATCCATCATTTTTTTCACTTAAAGAATCAAAATTATAATTCAAAATAACTACTTGTGTTATGTTTCTTTAGATTTATTTCTCTTTGAGAGGGAATCAGTTTATCTCAATATCTTTTATATTATGTGTATTGGACTCAGATTAGTAAGATCCCAAATTTACTTTTATTTTCTTTTCAATAAGAAATATCATTGCATAAGCATAATATCCAATAATTTATAGGAATATGATTTTTTTATATATTTAAAAATCTTGGTTTTTTTAAGAAAAATAATAGAAATAATTATATTTTTTAAAATCATTTTTAAAAAAGAACTTCAAAAAATTTTGTTTTTGGGGTAATTTAGTTGATGTATTCATAGATAATGCCTCCTGCACTATATAAATTGTGACATTAAAAAATAAACCTTATTGGAAGCTAGCCTCATTAACAAATGTGGAAGTGTCCATAAATCCAACTAACTCAATGACCTCTATGTGTGTGTGACCCCTATTTGAGTAGGTCTAAAAGATATTGAAGCATCGTCTGGGACTCCCCACCTTGAGATATGTTGAGACATCTGATCATCTACTCCATCATACATGTCATCAACTCAATTTCAATGAACAACATCATGCTACTACTGGATGGTTTTTGATAAATTCTTAGGAGGTGGAACTTTTTTTATTCAAATTGTTCTTTTTCAATTTTCACTAGTGTTAGGGCATCAGATGTGAGACTTTATTGTGTTTGAGTTTGGTTGGTTTCTATTAAATTCATGGTATGTGGGAATGTGTGTTTTGTAGAAGTTTCTATCATAATTAATAATTTTAATAGTACAATTTAATGAAAATTTTATCTGAAACATTGATTAAATTAGATTATCATATTTACATTGGATCATTGATTGAGTGGTTACCCAAACTCCTAAACCTTCCATCAAAAGTCTTGAGTTGCACATCACTAGATAATATTTCACTAAAATTAAATTTTTAATAATTATATGATAATTATAATATATATTATATATATAATTATATTTATATATATAATATAAAGTTTTACTAATGGATATTATAATGCAAACAAGTATTTTTTATTTAAAAAATACATTACAAACAGATTTCATTGTTAGTATTGATTACAATGAAAGATAAATTGATATTGTTAATAATATCACTGATGAAAATATAATTGTTAGTCATATTATTATCAATATATAAATATATTGCTGAATATTTTGACCAACATGTATATTACATGTTAGTATTATTATATTTATAAAAGAGCATTCTAATATGTCGCTGTAACTTTTAGCGATAGAGTTTTTACCAATAATTTAGTGAAAATTTCATATCTATTGGAAAATGATTTAGTAATATAAAATGTACTTTTATCAATAGATATGTTGATGTTGGAAAAAGTTAAATATTTTATAGTAACACATTGGATCTAAAGTTCTATAAGTGTGATATTGCAGAGATTAAGTTTGGGGTGGTGGAATTTTTTTAATACTAAACATATACATGAGGATGTGATTAGGAATCCAAGTTCCATATGGGAAAAAAAATTAATGATATACGTTGTAGATGGAACACCGGTTTTGAAATAATTTTTGAAGGTGGGAAAACTGGGAAGCATTAGTAAGCATGATAAGTTATATGATACACATATAGTGAAACTATATTTTGATGAAGTTGTTGTGGGTTATGGGTGAAGCACTAACTTTATTTAAATATTTTCAATTGATGAAGTGATGAAAATATATGTCGTACATATTGTATTTTTTGAAGAAATATACTAAGTCAGAGTGGTGATGGAAGGAGAAGTATTAATGGGTTGCTAATAGAGTATTTAAAACTAATTATGATGACCATCGTGTATTTAAAAAAATTTGTCCATTGGAGGTTAGGTGGTTGAGGTGGGGTGGAAGAGGTGGGGTGGAAGATGTAAGGTGGGATATAGGTGATGGATATAGAGTGGGACACAGGGCGTAGGTTGAAGGAGATATACCCTAATGTTGTATTTACATATTATGTAAGTTGGAACATATTGTAGTGTATGATATATATATATATAATATATATAATATATTATGTATGGTATGACATTAGAAAAACTAAGTCATATCATATTCCATCAGTTTGGTTATACCGTTAAGAATGAAATAAATATTTCATGACACTGCCTTAAGCCTATCGTACTCTATGACTTGGATATATCATAAAGAATAAAGAATCATATTGTATGATCCATATCACACCCTTTTATTGGTCTTGGAAGTTGAAAGTTAACCGGTTAACATTCATACATCTTCCACATAAATTCTATCATTGATTATGGGTGTTTTTTTCTATGAAATGATCGAGAAAATACATTTATGCCTTGGGTTACAAAGGTTGCAACTGATGAAATACTCATACATTATATAATGTATGAGAAAATTCCATAAAATGCTAGAGAGTGTCCCAGGGACTATATAAGAAGGTTAAGGCATTGAGATGGATGTGATCTTTCTTATCATGTGTGCCCATTCTCATGTTGATTCTCTTATACCTAAAGCTCTCTTATCCTATGCCATTTACTACCTAAGATACTAGCATATTGAGGAAGGAGGATCACACCCAAGTGTTGGGTGACTGGCATAGATTATCACCAGTACCCACTTTCAGTGATTTCCACTGGTGGTCTCTTGTATTCTACCACCGATGGCAGTCACCCACTTTCCCCCTCTGCATTTTCTTCATTCCCTAGAAATAAGAGGTGTGTTTCTGCTATGGGGGTATAAACTGTAACATGGGACAAAACATGTTGCAGACCTCAACATTGCAATCTAAAGTAGAATTCTTATGTCATTAATGATGAAATACCATCTAGTAATGTACTGTAAGAAGTAATATCATGTCTTTGAAGATATAACGTGTTTTTGGGTGTGAAGCAACGTATGAAAGGTGAAGAGGATGTTTCAAGTGTAGGTTCCGGGCGCAGCAGAAGCGCGTTGGTGGGTTAGCCCAACTCTAATTTTAGCATTAAACGATGTTCAATCTGAGATCTGTCATGATATAAAACATCAGATCTTTGGAATAGAATGAAGAACGAAAAAGAAAATAAGAGTCTCGAAACCATTGAGATAGGATCGACATATGTTGGTTATAATTAATTTAATTAATTCATAAGAATTACCTCGGTGGAATTATTTCTTCGTTGGAGTCTCTGGTCACGATCCTGTGATCCATCGTTGTGTCGTAGAATCCAAGTATAGGATTCTTCTAGTGGTGATCCACATGTGCTCCACGTATCTCTGGACGTCGCCAAAGGGATCTCTGGGTGCTAGCGTGGAATAACCTTTGCTTGCGATGTCCGCCTTCGACCGCCTTGATCCAGTGGATGATCTCGCTCTCGTAACTTGAAAGTGTTCTTGGTGGAAAGGGAATTCTCTCTTGTCTTGAGAGTATTTCCAAAAAAACCGTTGTTCACAACAATGGCTAGATCTCATGAGAATAATGTAATGGGGATTTATAATACTTAGAATAATAAAATGAATTAATTACCCAAAAGTATTTAATCATTTCATTTAATTATTAACAATACCCCATGTCATAATAATGATAGTTGACTATCATTATTACTTGACATGCGCCCAACATATTACATTTAATATCATTTAATTAAATAAACAATATTTTATCCTCAAAAATCCCGACTGGAAAACTACACGGCGTGTAATAATTAATACACGGCGTGTACTTGTCTTCCATAAAACTACATGGCGTTTACTTTTAATATACACGGCGTGTACTTTTATTTTTCCATTTTTCTCCACCACATTTATTAGACCTTGAGTAATGTCTATTTATTTCTTAAATAAATGTAACTGCATTACTCGCTAACAAATATATTATTTCGCCCACAATATATTCTCTCGAATAACTAGTGTCGAAATAAATGCAATCAGGTATCCTTAAATAATTATTAAACCACAGTTGGGAATAATATTTATTTAACTTGTTAAATTAATATTTAACTGAGATACATGGAAACACTTAGTGTGTGACCCTCTAGGCCTCTTTCTCAGTGGAATTAGGTGGAGCGTGCCTAAAGTCCAAGGTTAGCATCAAGAAACACGCCAAGGCACCCATATATAAAGAAGTTAACACCGAAATGATGTGTCACCTCCTATGAACGCTTACCATGTAATATAATCCCTTTGTCTCGATATCTCTAATCAAGCAGGTTGCATGCTAGTGTCATCAACCCATGTGCTCGATTATTCTTTCTTTGAATTCCCGGAATTGAACTCGCCCATACCTTACCATGGCCATGGGTTTATTTAGGCTATATCAATTCCATCAAAGGGCCTGAGATATCTACTTCTGTTATGGAACAGAAGGGACAAATCCTTTCTCGAATTATCTATTAATGCAGTATTACTCGTGACGCACCCAACGTATCCTACCTCTCTGCGAACAGTGTGTCGTCACAGTTTTCATCAATACATCTAAGTGTGCGAGTTGTAATACCCATTAATAATAATCTTAAAGTCTAAGGACCAATACACACGTCCGCAGATAGGAACATCCAATGACACTATGAAATGTGGATTTCCTACTGGCGGGTCTCGTTCTCATAATATCCTTCTGGATATTACCAAGGGTGCACACCATGAGAAGGTGCCTCAAAGTGTTATGAGTCCTCATCCCTAATGACCTGTATTATTTGTGTCCCTCAAATAATATCATCCGACCATAGAACATATATTCAAGAACAGTGTTATGGCACTTCTGGGTTCTCATCATAGCAGGGATCTGTTATGACCCTTTAATGCAACAGCTGTCCTTAGGACATTATCACTTGAATTGTCATGCAGAAGAACAATCAAGATGGGATAAGGCTTTTATTAATGAATAAATTACAAATTAGTTGGTTCTAGACCACCAACTCCAACAGACTCCCACTTGGACTAGAGCCAACTGCTAACAACCTTTAACCCGCTATCTCTCACATGATATTCATGTTTCTTATGAGATAGGCCTTTAGTTATGGGGTCCACCACGTTCTCTTTCGTGGAAACTCTGCTCACTCCAACTTCACCCCTATGATAGAAATCCCTCAAGAGGTGGTACTTCTGTAGTATGTGCTTTTTCCGTTGATGTGACCTTGGTTCTTTTGCAAGAGCCACCGCTGCAGTATTATCACAATACAATGTAATGGGATCTTTACTGCTAGGCACCACATCAAGATCCTGGACAAAGTTACGAATCCAGACGGCTTCCTTGGCTGCATCAGAAGCTGCTATATATTCGGACTCCGCTATAGAATCGGCGACAACTGTATGCTTTGAACTCTTCCAGCTCACAGCTCCTCCATTGAGACAGAAAACATATCCAGATTACGACTTCAGATCGTTCTGATCTGTCTAAAAACCAGCATCAGCATACCCTCTGATGACAAGCTCCTTGTCTCCTCCATACACTAGGAACATATCCTTATTTCTTCTCAGATACTTAAGGATAGTCTTAACAGTAGTCCAATGCTGTTCTCCTGGATCTGCTTGATATCTTCCTACCATGCTCAGTGCATAGGCAACATCAAGCCTGGTACATAACATGGCATACATGATTGATCCTATAGCCGAAGCGTATGGTATCTTGCTCATTCTATCTTTCTCTTGTTGTGTCTGAGGACACATTTTCTTAAAAAGATGTAGGTCATGTGACACTGGAACCAATCCCCTCTTGGATTGTTCCATACTAAATCTCATTAGTATCTGGTCAATGTATGTACCCTGACTTAGTCCAAGCAGCCTCTTAAATCTATCACGAATGATCTTGATCCCTAGAATGTAGGTTGCTTCTCCCAAGTCCTTCATAGAGAAACACTTGTTCAACCAGTCCTTAACTGACTGTAAGGTTGGTACGTCATTTCCAATAAGCAATATGTCATAAACATATACTACTAGGATAACGACCGCATTCCCATTAAACCGCTTATAAACACATGGCTCACATTCGTTCTTAATGAAACCAAATTCCTTTATGGCTTCATCGAATCAAATTTTCCATGACCTGGATGCTTGCTTCAATCCATAAATGGATTTCTGCAACTTGAAAACTCGTTTGGCTTCACCTGGTGTCACAAACCCTTTTGGTTGTGTCATATAGACATATTCCTGAAGGTTCCTATTAAGGAATGTTGTTTTGACATCCATTTGCCAAATCTCGTAGTCATGGTAAGCTACTATGGAAAGTATGATTCTTATGGATTTAAACATGGAAACCGGCGAGAAGGTTTCATCATAGTCAATTCCTTAACGATGTCTGAATCCTTTAGCCACTAGCCTTGCTTTATAGGTGCTAACTTGACCTTCCGTGTCCAGCTTTCTCTTGAATACCCATTTTCATCCAATAGGCTTTACATCAACTGGCTCATCAACCAGAACCCAGACTTGGTTTTGATACATGGAATCCATCTCATAATTCATAGATTCTAGACATCTCGCAGCTTCTGAGCTTTCTACTACTTCCTTGTAGGAGAGAGGTTCATCATTGTCCAACAATAATGATTCACCATCCTCGGTGACTAGGAAACCAAATCTCTCCGGTTCCCTTACCTCTCTTGAGCTCCTACGCAGTACTTGTGTTTCTGGAACCTCTTCCATGGGGACCTGTGAAACTTGTTCCTATACCAACTCCTGTGTATCTTGAGCATCAACTTTGTCGAAGTCAATCTTGCTCCCACTATCCTTTTTGAGGATGTGCTCCCTATCAAGAAATACGGCTTGTCTGGCGACAGTCACTTTCTTGTCTTGAGGGTTATATAGGTAATATCCTTTCATTTCCTTAGGATATCCTATAAAGATACACTTCATGCCCCAGGGTTCTATTTTGTTGTCTAAGAAGGCCTTAACAAATTCCCCGCATCCCCATACACGTGTATGCGACAAAATGGGTCTCTTTCCATTCCATAACTCAGAGGGAATTCCATTTTCCGCCTTAGTTGGTACTCGGTTTAATGTGTATGTTGTAGTTTGTAATGCATATACCCAAAAGGATAATGGAAGATCTGCATGACTCATCATCGACCTCACCATGTCCAACAAGGTGCAGTTCCTCCTTTCACTAACATTGTTCCACTGTGGTGTATAAGGAGGAGTGAGCTGAGATAGAATCCCAGACTCCCGTAGTAGATCGATGAACTCTTGGTTCAGATATTCTCCACCTCGATCTGATCAAAGCTTATTTATCTTCTCACCAAGTTGATTCTCTACTTCATTCTTGAATTCCATAAATTTCTCTAAGGCTTCTGACTTATACCTCATTAAGTAGACAAATCCGTATCTACTCAAATCATCAGTAAAAGTAATGAAGTAGGAATATCCACCTCTAGCTTCTACTGGAAATGGTCCACATACATCCGTGTGTACCAATCCTAGAAGCTCTGTGGCCCTTTCACCCTTTCCACCAAAAGGCGGCTTGATCATTTTACCTTATAAACAAGCGTGACATCTATCAAGTGGTTTTAGCTCAGTAGAGTCTAAATAGCCATATTGACAGAGCTTTGTCGAGCGCTTCTCGTTTACATGACCAAGGCGGTGATTCCACAACTGGGTGATGTATGATTCATGTGAGTTTGTTTCGTTATTGATTGTCAACACTTGGTTTTCATAATTTAATACATACAAACCATTATTCAAATGTGTCATACCATAACATACGTTGTTCTTATAAAAGAGAAAACCCTTATTTCCAAACTTAAAAACAAATCCATCCATATCCAAACAAGATACAGAAATTATGTTCTTGGTAACACTAGGAACAAAATAACAATTATGTAAAACCAAAATCATCCCAGTCGGCAATGATAGGTGGTAGTCGCCAATAGCCAACGCAGCCAGACTTTCATTATTGGCAGCTCGAAGATCCACCTCTCCTCTGGCGATCTTTCTAAATCTACTTGGTTCCTACATTTGAATACAGGTGTGAGCCCCGCAAGCTGTATCTAATACCCAATGTGTAGAAATAGAAAGATTTCACTCAATAACGAACGCACCTTTAGCATCCCCACGCTTCTGGGTGCAGTTTCTCTTCCAGTGGCCCTGCTTGCCATATGCAAAACACACCGCCTCCCGTTCCTTGCCCTGCCTCTAGATCTTCCCCTTCTTAATGGGACGGTGCTCGGGGGCTTTAGACCGTTTATAAGTCTTTGGCCCCTTTTCCTTGTCCTTCCTTTTCTTGTTCACCATAAGGACTGTGGGTTTGTCATGCCCTATGTCCTTGTCAACCTGGCGAATCAAGGTCAGAAGCTCCGATAGACTTTTCTCATTTCCGCTCATGTTATAGTTGACAGTGAAGCTAGAGAATTTCTTGGGCAGTGATGCTAGGATGAGATCTGTACGCAACTCATCCGGGAATTTAATCCCTAAGATGTCCAGGCGTTCAATGTAGACAATAAGCTTGACTACATGAGGCCCAGCTGGCACAGACTCTCCAATATTTGTGGTAAACAAAGCATTGTTGATCTCATACCTATCATGTCTCGCCTTCTCTTGGTAGATATCTTTAAGGTGATACATCATTCTATACGCGTCCATGTTTTCATGTTGCTTCAAGAGATCATTAGACATGGCCGATAGCATGAAACACTGGACATATGTGGCATCATCCATGTGTTTCATGTAGAGAGATAATTCCTCATCACTAGCCTCTTTCCCAGGCGCAACTGGAATAGGCTCTTCCAGCACATACAATTTTCTTTCGTGGCGAAGGACGACGCGTAAACACCTCTGCCACTCTTGGAAATTGGTGTTTGTGAGAAGGTTTTCCTTCTCGAGTATGGTGCGCAAGGATATGTTTGAAGTCATTTTCTTTCCATTTCTACAAATTAAGATGAGAAAAGGTTTAGTAATTTATTACAAAAATTGAGACAAATAAATAAATTAATACTTATTGGTCTCCCACTATTTTATCGAAATCCAATAGCCCTCACCATTGATTTTGGAATATTATGTTGCCTGAATATTCTAGTGGAAAGGATCCATATTTCCCTTCGCATTACCCCAACTAGGGTTGGTCAAGCAACTTGAAGGGTTTTAGGTAGGCATTCCAAATTCCAACTACATTAACTCGCAGCCCCTTGATCCGCTAAGTGGACTCCCCAATCCTGAAATTCTTTTATTTTGGATTTCCTCAACCTTTGCCTCTTGGTCACACCAAGTCCTGATGTGGAAGTCAACCCTTGATGTGAACCAAGTCAAGTCAACCCAAAACCTTGAATTAAAATTCCCCGATAATTGAAAGCACCCCAACTAGGGTTGGTCAAGCACTTTGAACTATGGTTCGATTCTAACCAAGATTATGGAAGGCTATACCGACTTAATATTTATTTTGAGGGATTATATTCTTATACATAAATTGCCATTTTATTATCTTTGATTACATGCTTGTTAATATTAAGTGGGATATACTTAAGTGATTAACCATGTCTAAGATAATATTTACGTATAAGCCAGTTTTATTTTAGTTTCATCTTGCATGCTCATTTAATTCATTAATTGTGTGATCGTGACAACACACCCACAATAAATAAACCATGAAACTGATATAAATAAAATAAATGGTATGATCATGAGCTTTTCTATTGGTTAGTTTATCTAGCGGTTGATAAACTAACCCAAGACCTAGGGGAGAAACACCTTTAACCTTTCGGGTTCATGTTTACATCTTTCCACCTATCCACCTTTGTATCTCCTTGGATTGGTTTCACCTTGGCTCCTGACTTGAGACGCCTCCAATAGCTTGGGATCTCCATCCATTGCATATGCATTTATCTCACACGCAGGTCAGGGGTAAAAAAGGGATTTTTACATAAAATAATCCTTGGGCACGCAGGCCCTACATATTAATGAGGAGATGGCTCACAGGCCAACAAATTTAATTTAAATAAATAAATTAAAAGAAACCATTCACATACAAAGTTCTTGGTCTAGCTCATGATCATCCATACATGCAACGAAATTTACGCATAAATAAAACTAGTATTCAATTATTTAATCGTTCTTGTTTAAAATAAATCGCGCTCAAATTAATTAATTATCTTTAATTAATCAATCCTTTTATCTTAAACCCTTTTTCTGAATTTTCTTGAGATTCTCATCCATCATAATTTTAAACAAATAAATTCATTTAAAATTATCCTTGTACGTAACTTGTACCTTGGAGGCAACCCGGTGAATTCCCATTCATTACGTAGATGTTAAATTAAACACATATATATAAAACACCTATCACGTGTTGTGCCTCATCTTTACGCCTGTGCTATGGTACACGTCTCAAGGGTTTGTATAATATAATAATAAATTTTAATAAATCTGCGTAATTTGGGTGAGTACACGGCATGTAGTTCCGACTACACAGCGTGTACTTGTCTTCATCGTCCATCCGAAGTACATGCCTGGGGACATGGCGTGTCAATGTACTTTGGAAATTTTCGGAGTACACGGCGTGTTCTTTTGGACACACGCCGTGTAGTTTCTGCGTTACACAGTTTCCAGTCGGGCAAGCCGTGTATGGATTACACGGTCCAACCCGAACTCGAAGGGACTACACGTCGTGTTCATTGGACCACACGGCGTGTAATCTGGAAACCGTGTTCCACCTGCTTCTGGTCAACACACGGTGTCATAAATGACTTAAATACACGGTCTGATTTGGCGGATCGGTCAATGCATTGAATCTAGACTACACGGCATGTACTTCCGAATACACGTCGTGTATTCTGGTATTGTACGGCCAGAAATGTTTGGCTCCTCCAGATGAGTTCCTCTATTTTATTTTAATCAAAATTAAAAGGAAAAAAATCGTTTCTGTGAGGTGAATGAGAAACGAGGGAGGGGGAACAGATCTCGACATTCAGATTTCCAGAATGATTAAACATGAATTGAAATAACTAAATTATTAAATGTGTAAATCACCAACGAAAAACTAAATAATTATAATCAACGATATGACCCCTCTGATACCACTTGTAGGTTCCGGGCGCAGCGGAAGCGCGTTGGTGGGTTAGCCCAACTTTAATTTTAGCATTAAACGACGTTCAATCCGAGATCCGTCACGATATAAAACGCCAGATCTTCGGAATAGAATGAAGAACGAAAAAGAAAATAAGAGTCTCGGAACCATTGAGATGGGATCGTCATATGTTGGTTATAATTAATTTAATTAATTCATAAGAATTACCTTGGTGGAATTCTTTCTTCGTTGGAGTCTCTGGTCACGATCCTGTGATCTGTCATTGCGTCGTAGAATCCAAGTATAGGATTCCTCTAGCGGTGATCCACACGTGCTCCACGTATCTCTGGACGTCGCCGAAGGGATCTCTGGGTGCTAGCGCGGAAGAACCTTCGCTTGCGATGTCCGCCTTCGACCACCTTGATCCGGTGGAGGATCTCGCTCTCGTAACTTGAAAGCGTTCTTGGTGGAAAGGGAATTCTATCTTGGCTTGAGAGTATTTCCAAAAAACCGTTGTGCACAACAATGGCTAGATCTCATGAGAATAATGTAATAGGGATTTATAATACTTAGAATAATAAAATGAATTAATTACCCAAAAGTATTTAATCATTTCATTTAATTCTTAACAATACCCCATGTCATAATAATGATAGTTGACTATCATTATTACTTGAAATGCGCCCAACTTATTACATTTAATTTCATTTAATTAAATAAACAATATTTTATCCTCAAAAATCCTGACTGGAAAACTACACGGTGTGTAATAATTAATACACGGCGTGTACTTGTCTTCCATAAAACTACACGGCGTGTACATTTAATATACATGGCGTGTACTTTTATTTTTCCATTTTTCTCCACGACATTTATTAGACCTTGAGTAATGTCTATTTATTTATTAAATAAATGTAACTACATTACTCACTAATAAATATATTATTTCGCCCACAATATATTATCTTGAATAACTAGTGTCGAAATAAATGAAATCAGGCATCCTTAAATAATTATTAAACCACAGTCGGGAATAATATTTATTTAACTTGTTAAATTAATATTTAACTGAGATACATGGACACACTTAGTGTGTGACCCTCTAGTCCTCTTTCTCAATGGCATTAGGCGGAGGCTGCCTAAAGTCCAAGGTTAGCGTCTAAAAACACGCCAAGGCACCCATAGAGAAAGAAGTTAACGCCGCAATGACGTGTCACCTCCTACGAACGTTTACCGTGTAATATAATCACTTTGTCTCGATATCTCTAATCAAGCGAGTTTCATGCTAGTGTCATCAACCCATGTGCTCGATTATTCTTTCTTTGACTTCCCAGAATTGAACTCGCCCATACCTTACCATAGCCATGGGTTTATTTAGGCTATATCAATTCCATCAAAGGGCCTGAGATATCTACTTCCGTTATGGAATAGAAGGGACAAATCCTTTCTCGCATTATCTATTAATGCAGTATTACTCGTGACGCACCCAACGTATCCTACCTCGCTGCGAACAGTGTGTTGTCATAGTTTTAGTCAATACATCTAAGTGTGCGAGTTGTAATACCCATTAATAATAATCTTAAAGTCTAAGGACCAATACACACGTCCGCAGATAGGAACATCCAATGACACTATGAAATGTGGATTTCCTACTGGCAGGTCTCGTTCTCATAATATCCTCCTGGATATTACCAAGGGCGCACACCATGAGAAGGTGCCTCAAAGTTTTATGAGTCATCACCCCTAATGACCTGTATTATTTGTGTCCCTCAAATAATATCATCCGACCATAGAACATATATTCAAGAACAGTGTTATGGAACTTCTGGGTTCTCATCATAGAAGGGATCCGCTATGACCCTTTAATGCAACAGTTGTCCTTAGGGCATTATCACATGCATTGTCACGCAGAAGAACAATCAAGATGTGATAAGGCTTTTATTAATGAATAAAGTACAAAGTAGTTGGTTCTAGACCACCAACTCCAACATCAAGAACCAACATCTCTTAGTTGTAATCAATGAAATAATCATCAAAGATAATATGGGATGTAACAAAACAACCATAACCCTAAGTTTTCCATAAATAATGTATGCACGGGGATCGTCATTTACAACATAACATTATCAGTGAGAGCAAGCATTGGTGCAATAAGCAAGATCCACATATCATAGGTGAAACCTATACATGTCATAGCGTGTTCCATTAGTTATTATATTTCATGGTTTACACTATAACATATTGATAGTAGAAGCTTAGACAAATCGTGAAGAAATGCATAATTCTTATGGCATATGATGTCACTTTAGGTGTCCAAGTTGTGAAAAAATATGCATAAGATTTTAAAGTATAAAAGAGTCTTTAGATATATCAAATGTACATGATCATTGATAAAATGATAAAAATCACAATTCAATGGTATGAAATCATGAGGAATATAGGTCACATGTACCATCCATATGAAGATGTACCAAATGAATGTGTTTGATATCAGAATTCATTAGTGGAAGATGAAAAGGTGGAGCTTAATGTCTAGGTGGTGAACATGCATGTAGAAAAAGAAATGATACACATTTAGGTATATTGTATTATGATGAAGTTGTTGTGGGTTATGGTTGAAGCACTAACTATATTTAAATATTTTTCAACTGATGATGTGATGAAAATATACATTGTACATATTGGATTTGTTGAAGAAATGTACTGAGTCCGGGTGGTGATGGAAGGAGAAGTATTGATGGGTTGTTAATGGAGTATTGACAACTGATTATGACATCCATGGTGTATTTAAAAAAATAGGTCATTGGAGGCTAGGCAGTTGAGGTGGGGTGGCAGAGGAGGGGTCACTACTAGAACTTGGAGCTATACCAACGGATCTATACCAATGTTTTGGAAAACTGTTGGTATAGGTACCTTAGAGAGACCCTATACCAACAGTTTTTTTCAAAAACGGTTGGGATAGGTCACTTATATGGACCTATACCAACGGTTTTGGCCAAAACTGTTGGTATATGTCCATTATAGAGACCAATGGTTTTGGAAAAACCGTTGGTATACCTCAAAAAATCAAATTAGCTATACCAACGATTCTCAAAACCATTGGTATAGGTACCCATATTTTTTATGGATTCTTTTTTTCAAATAACATTAAATACATAAAAAGTTAAAATACTTGTAAATATACATATATATATATATATATATGTGAATTTATGTTTACAAAAGTCATCTTAGGTTAGTGGTTAGGTCGTTGGATTATAAACACGAGGTGTTGGGATCAAAGCCTACTGGGTTTTATTTTTATATTATCTATATCAATGGTTTTCACAAAACCATTAGTATATGTCTATACCAACTCCATAATAGCCAACGCCCCTCCAAACCATTGGTATATGGTTTTTTTCTATTAGTGGGTGGCAGATGTAAGTTGGGATATAGGCGATAGATATAGGGTAGGACACAGGGTGGTGGTTGAAGGAGATATACCCTAATACTGTATTTACATATGATGTAAATTGGCACATATCGTAGTGTATGATATATATATTATATATGTAATGTATGGTACGCCATCAAGGAAACCAAGGCATATCGTATACCATTGGTTTGGCTATATCGCTAAGCATGGAATAAACATTTCATGACACTGTCTTAAGCTTATCGTACTTTACGACTTGGAAATATCACAAGGAATGGAGAATCATATTGTACCATTCATATCACACCCTTTGATTGGTCTTTGTAGTTGAACGTTAACTGTTTAACATTCATACCTCTTCCACGTAAAGTCTATCATTGATTATGGGTGTTTTTTTCTATGAAATGATCTAGATAATACATTTATGTATTGGATTACAAAGGTTGCAACTGACGCATTACTCATACATTATATAATGTACGAGTAAATTCCAAAAAACACTCGAGAGTGTCCCAAGGCCTATATAAGAAGGTCAAGGCATTGAGATGGGTGTGATATTTCATGGGATTCACGCTCATGATCCTACTGATTCTCTCGTACCTGAAGCTCTCTCCTCCATTTACTGCCTGAGATACTAGCATATCGAGGAAGGAAGGAGGATCACACCCGAGTGTTTGGTGATTCAATTCAACTTGTGGACATAGCATGGAGGAAGTAGTTCTTTGGATACCACTAAGGGATCATCACCAGGCACACTGATTGAAGAAATCAGCGACATCTTTCATCAGTGAAAGGTACATGAGTTCTTCATTTTATGTATATACATGGTTTCAGTTTCATTCATTGTGATATTGGGAATTTAATGTTTCTAATTGCTTTTATTGCATTGAATGGGTATTGTTCGATCCTTAGAAACCTATAAGAGGTAAGGTGGGACGCATGATGACTAAAGCAGTGGAGACGAGGTGAGTCGGTGGGGTGGTTGGGGTGAAGCAAGGGATCTTCAATTAAGGTTTGGAGTGGGGTGGGGTAAAGATTTTAAAAGAAAAAAAGTGGGGTGACCGACATAGGTTTTCACCGGTACCCACTTTCACCGGTCTCCCGCATTCTAACTCTGCTGGTTGTCACCCGCTTTCCCCCTCTACTTTTGCTTGATTCCTTAGAAATAAGAGGTGTGTTGTTGCTATGGGGGTAGAAATCGTAGCATAGGACAAAACATGTTGTAGAACTCAACATAGAAATGTAAAGCAGAATGCATATGTCCTAGATGATGAAATACCATCTAGTAGGTGGAAGAAGTAATAGGATGTCGAAGACAACACGTGTTGTTGGTTGTGACGCAGCGTATTAAAGGTGAATAGGATGTTGCAGGCACCAACATCCCTCGATTGTAAGCAATGAAAGAATCGTCAAAGATACTATGGGATGTAACAAAACAACCATAGCCCTTAGTTTTCCATAAACAATGTATGCATGGGGATCATCAATTATCACATAACACTATCAGTGAGAGCAAGCATTGGTGCATGAAGCAAGAGCCACATATCATAGCTGGCAACTATGCATGTCATAGGGTGTGCCATTAGTTGTTGTATTTCATGGTTTACGCTATAGCATATTGACGGTATAGCAACTTTGCCAAATTGTGAAGAAATGTTTAAGTCTTATGGCATATGATCTCACTAAAGGTGTCCAAGTGGTGCAAAAAGTTGCATAAGATGTCAAAGTATAAAGGATTCTTTGGATATATGGAATGGCCATGATCATTGAGAAACTGAGAAGAATCACAAGTCATTGGTATGAAATCTTGAGGAATGTTGGTCATGTGTACCATCCCAAGGAATGTGGTTAATATCAGAATTCACTAGTGGAAGATGAAAAAAGTGGAGCTTAATGTCCAGGTGGTGAACATGCATGGAGAAAAATAAATGAAAGTGTAAGATGCTAACTTAGTATGTAGTCAATATGAAAATTAGTTTTAAGAGAATCCTAAAGATTCAATAATTTAGGTGTGAAGAAGCCTATAGAAGATGAAGGTTGAGATACTCTATTTAGGGAGAAGAGTCCAAAATGAAAAAATTGGTTAAATATAATGCATATCTAAAATATAGATAGATCGAGGAGACATCAAGTTGCCATATTTGTGAAGAGACAAAGTACAGACAAATGATGTTCTAATGAGATGCATGAAAAGAGACAAACTGGACATCAACTGAAGGATGGCATCTATTTCTACTCATTTTGTATATACTATAAAGTCTCAGCAAGAGTGAGTTGTCTTCCGCCTTGGACTGGATGGACCAAGAAAATCTTCCTCTATTGCATTTCATTGTGTGTGTGTTGTGATGAACATGGAATGAACTAATTAAATAGATTAACTAGGACGACTCAAAGTGATGACCTTACAAGATTTGATTAAACTATAAGATTTAAAGTAATCTAAAAATTAAAATTAGTCAAACTGTGGATTTAAATTAACCATTTTGAGATTGTTTCATCTATGGTAGTTGTATTTGTATTTGAAAGGATAAATGGGAAAGAATTTGTTTTTATTCCATGTATCATACAATGTTAACAACACAACAAAAGTTGGAAGTATTAAAACAACCAAATCCAAGAATGAAAACAAGAAAACAAAGGTTTTACAAGACAAACAAATCATCATGACATTGATAATCAGTGTGTCTCAAAACTCTTCTTATCATCCTGCATTTGAAGATGACTTGAAGATGGATCAGTGTGTCTTCTTATCATCCTTCATTTGAAGATGACTTGCAGATCGGACAGGAGTTATTGAGAAGCAACCATTTCTTTATACACCCTCCATGAAATTCATGTCCACAACCCAATATTCCAATCACCTCTCCATTCTTGAAATAACCCTGGCATATAACACAGAAAGGATTCCCAGTGACATCCTCTTCTGCGCCATTAAAACAGTTGGAGACACGTGAACCAAATATTCTGAGCCGAAGACATTTTCTAATGAACTCCTCCGACAACCCAATTTCTACCCTTTCAATCCAATCTCCAAGAGTAAGAATACCCTGCAATTGAACTCAGAGCATTTGAATCAGTATGGTCTCTCATTGTTGATAGTATTGAAATTAAACATCACACTTTAGCACCTTACCTCGTATGTCAAATCACCCTCTCGTGTGGTGGAATGAGGCCCGCGTTGCCAGGTTCCCCGAGGAAAAGCAGGGGAACCGTAGGGGATGGCATTCATTATAAGAACCCCACCGTCATATTGCATGGGAACTGAAGGGATGGCATGAGAACCCCCAACACCATAGATGAAATGATCACCCAAACGCTCCATTTTGGGGAAGATTTTATACCTGACCAAGCAGAACAATGGTATAAAGCAGAACAATGGTATAAAACAGAACTATGATTGCTTCATTCAGAAAGCAGATAACAACTAAAAACACACCATCAGCAGTATTCAGCAGTGAGTAATTCAAGTAAATACCAATGAACCAAAGACAGACACTTCCCCGGATAAAAGAAGAGTCGCGGGTACACCATTGATGAGCACCATGCTCATCATATCATTTAACCCAATGCAAGCAATGAATTTGTTGGAAACAAATTTCACAAAAATAGAAGAAGAAGATGAAGAAATAAAAATAACAGAAATCACTACCTCTTTCCTGTCGATGATGCGAGATAAAAGCCCGGATGTATCACCAATAGCACAACTTCGACGACTGCAAAAGAAAGGAAGAGCCCGTAAGCGGGTGGAACTCTTGAAAAACAAAAAATTCGCAAAGAAAACTGATCCGAAATAAAAGCATCTGGGAATTCAGAACAAGAGAACCCGGAAAGGATGGGGGATTAAGCCTTGACAATCAAATTTTACACAAAGTCTACAGATTGAGAATAAAAGGAAAGATTATTTAGGGATTACGTGGGTATTTGATTTCAAGAACTTACCGATCGAAGAGAAAAGTTGATCAAAGAACAGCGGTATCGCCTGAGCTGCTCACAGCAAGAGCGCGCAGAGAGCGCGAGATTGAAAGAGATGAAGTGGCGGAGAACGGGCGGGAAAAGGGCGCCGGGAAATCGCAAAGCGGGTGGGAGAAGTCGCAGATACGGGGGAACCGAAAACCGAGAGGGGAGGTCGTTATATAGGCACCACCGCTCCCGCGTCGGCTAATAGCAGGACGACACGTGTCCCTATGAACGCCTCTGCACGCGCGCTCCCCAACGGGTCCATCAACGGGAAAGTTCCCCGACTCGACTTACCTTCTTCAAACGGCGTCGTTTCCCTGATCACTTATTTTTAATGAAAAATTAAAACCAGGAGCCATTATTAAAAATATCTCCCCGATACGTTTTAGATTTGCCGTGTGTGGTGATCATTTTATAATTCCGACACGGGTAAAATTTCAAATATTCTAACTTAAACTCATTTAGTGATTATAAATTTTAAACTTTTTTATAAATGAATTCTAAAAAAACATAAATATAAATTATATAACTTTTAATAAAAAATGAAATTTATTTTCATAATTTTATATATATAAATTATCACCTATATATTAGTCAAATGTTTAATTGTTTATTTATACACATTGATTACAGAATGTGTATATAATTAAAATAAACATAATATATTAATGTTTTATTTAAACAATTATATAATATACAAATGAATATATCTATTTAGATATATATTTATATTGATATTAAATAATTTAAAATATATTTACATGCACAACTGCATGTATGTATGTGTATGCATGTATATACATGTGTGTATGTATATGTGTCTGTGTGGATGTGTGTATGTACGTATGTATGTTCGCGTAAATGTCATGAATTCATTTTTTAATATTTTTGTAATTTATTCATTTATTATTATATATTCATCAATAATGTTAAAAAAATATTTAATCATTTTGTAGTATTTATCTATACATATATTTATTCACCATACATGTAATATTTTCAACAAGTTTGTAATTTATATCAATAATATTTATTCATTCTTTTAGTTTTGACATTTAAAATGTAACGACTCGAGTTTGGAGCCCCTCCACTGGTGCCCCGTACCCGGTTCGCCACATGACCTCAAGCGCGTTTCTCTGAATGCCAGAGGCTGCCAACTAGCAGCGAGGGCCTTGGTGAATCGGTGGGGAAACTATGCCCTCATTCCGTTAGGTATACAGCGGAAAAACAACAGTCAATAGCGGAAGCAGTAACAACATGCATAACAACAGAAACCAAACAACGGAAGCAATGAATATATATATAGCAATGATGACAATGATGCAGCAGGTACAAGTATCTATGGAAAACAGCAAACACAACAACGTGCTGGAATACAACTGAAAACAAAGTGCAAAGAAAAAACAAAATAAACTCCTCACCATCGCGAGCCACGGCTCGGTCCTCATGCTCCCCAGCTCCAGCGCAATCAAGAACCTGAAGTAGAAGGACGTTTGCCATTATCTATACATGCACCAACATAGTCTGCTTGGGCCCAAAAGCATGGGCAAAACAGGGTGTGAGATACAATCCCAGTAGGCAATCACCCAAAGATTTGTGTCTAACAGTCAATGAATACATGTCAATAATATAACGAGAAGCAGTAAACAGGAAAGCACAAACAGCTAAAATTCACAGTTCTAACAAAAAAAGTACACAAGTAAACAGCCAGCAACAAGAAGAAATCAGGTAATCCTCTGGGTAGATCTCACAACCTAACCCCTATGGTTCAACCTATAAGTACTAGCAACCCTCTAGGAGGCACACACAGTCTCACCCCTCTGGTTCATCTATGAAATTAATAGACTCTCTGGGGAAACACTCACCGTCAATTCCTCCTATAATCTCGTATCGTGCTAAAGGCTCTCTGGGGAAACACTCAACGTCTATTCTTCCTGTGGCCCGTGTCGAGGAATTACAGACTCTCTGAGGAAGCACTCAACGTCAATTCCCACTATGGTCTCGCATCGTAATTTAAAAGACACTCTGGAGAAGCCCTTCCGCCAATTCTCCCTTTGGTCTACTACTCTAGGTTCTCACAGTCCTGAGTGAAAGGTAAAACATGCTCAGCGCGCGTGTACATCGTCCAAGTAAACCTCAAGAACTACTTGGCTATCAACTAAGGCTCAGCAGCATACAAGGTAACAGTTCCACTGTCCTATGACTAAGCATGACAACTGGCAAAACGCCAAACATGCAGAACAAGCATAACAAACATCCAAGGTACAGTAAAGCTATCATAATCACAGGCAAAACATCTACTATAGCAATCAAGCAAAGCAGGCAATGCAATAAGGGCAAAACAGGAACACACAATACCCCATTCAAGGGTATTGGTGGAATTTGGACAAAATATTCATCAACTTCCTACAGAAAGGCACAAACCACCTACCTCGATCCTAGGAGATCGATATACGTGAACGACGACGACAGATTCCCCTTAGAACGACGTGAATATGAGAAAACGCACAAAACACTCAACCTACGATAACTTGAAAACTAGGAGGAACCAAGAAAACAAGACTCAAGCAGAAGGGAGAGCTCACCGGTGCGATTCCAACGCAATCGACCGCGCTCGAATCGGAGAATGGACGAAGATGCGGGAGCTCGACGAAGATCCGGCCGTACGGTCGCTCTCGGGCGGAAGAGTCTGGAGAAGAAGATGAATATCGCGATGAGACGCGACCCCGGTTCGTTTAGTGAAAAAAAAGAAAAGTACACGATGTGTATTTTTAGAATACACGACGTGTAGTGGGTTTTTCCGTACTCCGCTAAAAACAGCCTCCTCGTCACCCCTACACACCGTGTGTGTAGCCCGGGCACGACCAGCACACGGCTTCGAGCCGGAGAAGAGTACACGGCGTGTACTTCGAAAATTTCCAGAAAATTTAATTTTCTTAAAAACTCCAGAAAAAGGAAAAACATACCTGAACGAAGGTCCGGGTTCTTACATAAAATATGTTTGAAATTTACATAATTAATCCATTTAAATGATTTTTTAATAATTTTGTAACTAAAATATCTAATTATACAATTTATAAATTTATATTTAAAAAAAAGTATTTATGAAATTATAAATAAATAGATATATATTTAAATAGTTATAAAATTATAATAAATATATTTAGTATATTTATAATTATGTATAAATACTTTCTAAATATATTTATTTATAATTAAGAAATTATAATAAATACATTTAAATAATGAATATATTTATTATATTTATAATTATATATAAATACCTTTTACATATATTTATTTATAATCATAATTACATATAAATAAATAGATATTTAAATAATGAGTTCTACTCTCTTAACCCAGGAAGTTTTAGATTGTGTGCTTGGGATCTAAGTTTTAACCCCTACTAGCAGAAGCATTCAAGTGCATAGATTTGAGTTAAAATTCATGGCTTAAGTCGGGTGTTCTGGCATCCTTTAATTTTGAATGATTTAGTCTCGTGCATTGGTGTCCCCGTGAAGATGGATGAGAATACAGTTTCATGGGAAATTTGGTTACTTTGTCAAAGTTCTAGTTGATGTGGACTTGCATAATAAGTTACCTGATTGCGCCACATTGGTGGCTAATGGTGATAAATTTGATGTTGAGTTTGCTTATAAATCAATCCCCACATTCTGTAATTATTACAAGTTGGTGGGGCATGAAGTTTTTGAATGTTGGAATGTGAGAAAAATCCAGATGAAAGTGAGATCTTCTGCCCATGGAAATAATTATCATGGCTCCTTGATGGTGGTAAAACCTAGTGGGATCCAGGCGGTTGTCTCTAAGGAAGAAAGGTTTAAGCCCCTTGATCAGGAGTTGAAGCAGGTCCAGGTGTAGGACCCCTTGGTTTTTTTTGGTCAAGGGGAGGCGTAGGCAGGGGCTCTCCAGAAATCTGCAGGTGTTGATGCACCAACGACTGCATTTCAATGGAGAAGGCTTACTCTCCATCTGAATCAACACACAAAGAGGGCTACGAATTTGGTAAGAAAAATGCTATTGCAGCCTTTCGTGATGTTCTTGTGGCAGGAATTCAAGCCAATAAAAACCACCGTGATGAGTCTGATTTGGAACATGATGCCCAAATGCAAGCTGATACTCAGTTTTGGGAGGAGCAATGTTCTTCTAAAAATAGGAAAGAGAAACATGTCGACTCTCCCCTACCACTGATCAAGGTTGGACGTGCTTCTCAAGATGCAGTTATGGTCCCCCCAGCAGAACAGAGGGCAGTTACTCCCATGAATGAAGTGTCGGATTCTAGGAAAAATGCCTTTTAGCCTGCTTGACATTCTCAATAGATCAAACAATAAGTAAGTCTTACGAGATGAATTTGGGAGCGCTTATGGTTCCAAAACGATTATTGCAGGGAGATATGTCTTGATATCATTGGATCGATCTGATCCGCTTAGACCCTCACCACCAGAGGACAACACTAAACCTCAAGTGGATGACGGGTCATGGCGACAACCTAAGACGTGGAGGACAGGACGACATCCGCGAGGCATGGGTGGTGGTCGCTGCTCCCACTGATGTTCTCCTATTTCTGGATATGTTTGACTTTGATAGCAGTGTATGTTCACTAGTTTTCTATACCGCCTCCATCTTGTATGCTGTTGTTATTTTCTCTGAATAAATTTTGAGATCATGGCATGATAACCCATGGTCTGCACCGTTTTCCGTATAAAAATATGGAAGCAAGTTTGATGGGGTGAATGGATTTTCGCGTGATGATTGATCTCCGTTCTTCGAGGATGCTTGTGGTTGCGGTCAAAAATCATTTCTCAGGCTGTCTCTGGCGCTGGTGTGCGCGGATAAGGGCAACAGGGTGGTCTTTAGCTGGCGAGTAGGCGACTTCTGATGCTGATGGGCATGGAAAAAGGTAGGGTCAGCGATCCATGGTGACAGGTATGGTTGCGGCAATGCACGACAGCGGTGATTAGTGCTTTGACAATTGGGGCAATCGAGACTTTTCCAGGATTGGACGATGACAGCTGCACAGGCAGCCGAGTTTGGCAACCCCTGCTCGATGACAGGGGTGTTTCGTGGGCTGCACTCTGGCGTTTGTTTAAAGCCAAAAGTGGATCCAGCGGCTACGGTGCGGGAGGGCGAACCAGTGGCGATGACGATGGTGGTCGGCGTGATACCTCGGGTTGTGCTCCCCTCGGTGTCCTTTGAGAGGGTGCTCTACAGCTGTCTTCTATCAGTGTGGGCCTTGGCAGCGGGCTTGCACGGTGGAAAGGCCACCCTAGGGCAACGATGAGGGTGGGCGCTTTAGAGGAGGCTGGTTATGAGGAGGGACCTCGACCGAAGGATTTAGGGAGCTTCAAACGGTGGCTATGGCGATATTAGGGGTTGTACTGCGGGGTGAAGGTGGCTCGCCACAACAGGTGTTGGCCCTGGTAGGATTTCAGGCCATCAACAAAAGGGCCTACATGCCAGGAGGATTGGGTCTTCATGGGCCATGAATTGTGAGAGGCATGCAGGCCTATAATAATAATAAATAAAGGGGCTTTATGGGTGAGTTATCCCCAGGGGGGCTATGACCTGCCTTTCTAGCCCTGATATAAATACATTTATAAATACATACCAATATTTATAAATATATGAAAATATTTTTAAATATATATATTTATAATTATAATTATAAATAAATAAACATATCATTAAGATTATATCTTTATTAGTGGAACTTCAACTTTTATGCGCAACTTCAACTTTTACGCGCAACCTTAACTTTTACCCACAACTTCAAACTTTTCGCGCAATTCCCTTTGCATATTTTTTATGCGCATCAGATCTCAGATCTTCTCTAAGTCTTTAGCTACACTGAATGAGGGGGGGTCACCTCTTATTTATAGGCGTCGCCAAGCCCCCCACGCAAAAACCTCAATGCTGCACAAAATCTCCCATTATGCGCGAAATCCTTTTCGTGCAAGAACCGTTTTCCGTGCACATCTCCACATTTTTCACACACCTCATGTCTGCCAATTTTCGATGTTCTGATCCCAAAACACCTTTTGCACAAAAATCCCAACCCGCGTTCACTATTGCGCGCAAACCAATTTTGCGCACAATTCCACCTTTTTCGCGCACCACTCCAATTTTTTGCGCACCTCCCTTTGCCAAAAACAACTATCTTCATTTTGCTATTTTCAGCCCCAAAATTTTGGCCAACACTAGAAAACGACACCACCTTGTATTTTCTCTTTTTATACCACCTTCAAATATTCCATTCATTTGTCGATATTCTTATATCAATCATGGATTGTCAACAACATCTCTTGAACCCGACAACTCACCATGGATGCCCCCTTTGTCAGCAAACTAAACTTAGAAACCCACCTTGTTAGAAAAAAAACATCAAGGTCCACTTTTTCAATAAACACAACCAACCAAAAAAATGTTTCAATGATGCCTTGAGGGATTTTTTCCCAACAATCTTCCCCTTTGGGTTTGTTGACAACTCTTTCAAAACTTGATACTTCTTTATAGCTCCAGCCATCTTCTGCCACCATTCGCCTCTTTCAAAACAGATAGTGATCAATGATTTACTTAACACATACTCTAAACCCACATGAGCAATGCTTGACATGAGAAACAAGAGTAATATGAAAAGTTTCCTAATGAGTCACTTCATTCATAAAACCACTTGTTGATACCATTTCAACACCACTATTCCGCTTTCATCACGAACCTCAGCTGTCGTGATATCTAATCTTTGATCGATCACTTCTAGCATCGTCAGATTTAATACTCTCTCTCTATCATTGTTTCCTCATAACACTGTGGAATTCTCATCATGACTCATGTAACTCATCTTCTCCCCCTATCAGCTTCAATTCCTTTTATCTCGCTGCTCACTTAACAACTTCTCCCCGTAGCCGTACTTTCTCCCCCATAAAGAGTTGTACTTTCTCCTCCTTTTTCAACAAACCCAAAGGTCACTTCTTTCCGGTCTGCAACTCGATAAATAACACACATTAGTACATTTGAAAAAAAAACTATACCTCGGGGAGGGGGGGGGGTGTTTTCCACATCCACACTTTTTCAAGTGCGGGGATTCGACTGAACTCCAAGAGTCAGTCGATGTCTCTTAAACGATTCCTTGGGTAAGGCCTTCGTCATAATATCAACAACCTGAAGCTCTGTAGGAACATGAGGTGAAAAAAAGGTGTTTCGGGATCAGAATTCCGAAAAGTGGAAAATACATGTGGTGCGTGAAAAATATGGATATGTGCATGGAAAACGGTTCTTACACGAAAAGGATTGCATGCAGAATGAAAGATTTTGCGCGACACAAAGGTTTTTGTGCGTGGGGGTCAGTGACGCCTATAAATAAGAGGTGACCCCCCTCATTTGGTGTAGCTAAAGACTTAGAGAAGATCTTAGATCTCATGCACGTAAAAAATACGCAAAGGGATTTGCGTGAAAAGTTTAAAGTTGTGCGTAAAAGTTAAGGTTGCGTGTAAAAGTTAAAGTTGCGCGTAAAGGTTAAGGTTGCGTGTAAAAGTTGAAGTTGCACATAAAAGTTAAGGTTGTGCATAAAATGGAGGTTGCGTATAATTTTTGATGTTGCATGAAAAGTTCAGAAAGGATTGCATGCAAAAGAGTAGATTTTGCGTGCAAGGTAAGGGAATTGCGTGCAAGGCACTGTAAGGGCTGTGTGTAAAATTTGAGGTTTCCCAGTACACTTATGTGGTAAAGCGGCATTCATATATGGATGAAAGTGGAACTTTAATAGAGCATCTAAATACAGTTGGGGATGCATGTATTCATGAAAATGAAGAGACCTATAGGTCTATAAACCGTGAGTCGATCCTTTCCAGAGAAGTGAGTAAAAGAAGAGGAAGAAGGTGATCCTTTCTACCAGTAGTGAGTCAAAGAGAGAGAAATAGGGAGAGACCCTTGGGGAAGTAGTGAGGTGACTCTAAACTTTGTAAAGGTAGCGAGTCTGGGCATAGAAGTGATCTAGCCCGAACATTGTAAATTGGCAGTGAGATTTAGTGAATTTGGTACATTGGCGCATCGCCGTTGTATTCTCTTTGGACGTAGCCCAGTGAGGGTGAACCATGTAAAAATATCTATGTCCTTGTGTTTGATTTATTGCTTTACTTTCAATGCATTATCATCAAATAAAATTGGAAAGGACGCGATCAACATTGATATTAAAGAGCATAAAAAGTGACCCTTATAATAAAGAGGTCAAGATCCAGTGGGGTAGGAATAAGTTTAAAAAGAATATCTATACCTTGATTCACCCCCCTATCAGGATATCTAGGACACTTTTGGACCTAAAAATTGGTATCAGAGGGTAGGTTTATTTTATCATATTTGTTTGTTCTGACTTGGTTCAGTTTATTGGTGAAAATAAGGTTTCAGTTTGATTGTACCTTGGTGTGCCATGGAAAAGGGTAGAACTTCAAAGAAGCAGAAGGTGGGTGAAATTATTCAGTGTGGAAGTGTCAATGGAAAGAGTGTGATTGAGTTAAAGGAAACTAAAAATGTATCAGATTGTGA
Source organism: Viscum album (assembly GCA_963277665.1). Taxonomy (NCBI): domain Eukaryota; kingdom Viridiplantae; phylum Streptophyta; class Magnoliopsida; order Santalales; family Viscaceae; genus Viscum; species Viscum album. Next base: position 174,896,728 of record OY728147.1, on the reverse strand, counting down.
GACCATCTATTCATTCAATGATACTATGGGAATGAATGAATAATCTGATATTCCAAATGATGTTAGAACTATTGATGATGAAGAAACTCCAAAAAGGCGAAAAGTGGAAGTTGTCCATGAAACAAAGAAATTATATGAAGAGATTAAATCTAAAGATATATAGATCCAAGGACTAGAAATTGAGGTCAATAAGATAAGATGTTTAAATAAAAGGCTTATTGATGTGGCTACTTTTCTGAGGGAGAAGAATGATTCTCAAGGTGAAGAACTACAAAATATTTCTAGAAAGAAAGGAAAATATAAAGCTAATTAAAATGAAGAGAATTAAAAGTCAGATGAAGTTTAGAATCTGAAATCCAGAAATGACGATCTTTATACACATTTTTCTGAACAATTTCATAAGAATCAAATGCTACAACAAGAGAATTCATGCTGTTCTAATTTTGTTGCTGAAGGAAAATTTAAAATAAAGGAGCAAAGCGACATGGTGGATAAGCTCACACGCGAATTGGAAGATGAGATGAGTAGAGGGAAGAATCTCAAGAGATAAATTAATGATCAAATTAAATCAAGGGATATGAAGATTCAACGGTTGGAAGAAGAGCTAGAATTAGTAAAGAAATAATTAAAAAAATACAATGCTAGAGGAAATTCCAAAATGAAGGATGCTTTTCACTTACTATTTGATTATCCTGCAGGAAGTGATGATGAAATAAAAAGTAAATATGCTACTTCAGAGGAGAAGCATGAAAGGATTTTATCATCCCAAAGGCCATTTATTTTGGAAAAAACTGGTATTGGATACGATGAACCCTCTACCATGCTTGAGGGAGCCATGAACAATTCCAGAAATAAAAATATTCCAGTAAGTGATAAAGACAAACCTAAAATGGATTTTACCAGAAGTAATGACATCATGCGCTATTTTTGTGGGATGCATGGTCATACATCAAGTTTTTGTTTTGAGGCTTTGGAATATATTTCATGCTGTGAAGGAAAAAATATTTCTAAATCTGAGAATAAGAACAAGATCCATGAAAAGCCTAAAAGGAATGCTTCTCATAAGAAAGAATCCATCAGATGCTACTATTGTGGAAGATAGATAGATAATATGAGTATGTGTAAAGAAGACCAGGAGCTCAATGTTAGAGGAAAAACTGAAGCTATATCAACATCACATCTGATAAATAATTACATGAGGTATGTTTTTAATGGGAGATATTTTACATGTTCTAATTATGGGAATTAGACAAGACATTGTAGCAATATTAAATAGAGGAATGAAAAGGAAACCAGAAGGAGATCCCTAACACAAGTGGTGTACAATGAAAAAGCCTATACTGGAAGACGACATGGTAAGTTAAAAAATAGTTTTAGAGTTCTAGGGGAATAACAAGGTGCTCAATGAAAAGTGTATCAATCACCCCCTCTGTTACACTCACAAACCCCCCCTGGAATGTATGTGGACAATCCTAGAAGAAAAAAGGAGGATATTACCTAAGTGAAATTAATAAGAATGTAAATTCATTAAAAGAATCAACTCCAACAAGAAAATGTAGAGTGACTCGAATAATTGATAAAAGAAATGCAACTAAATAATTTCCTAAAAATTTTGCATGTCATGCCACACAATGGGAAGTGAAGGAAACCGAAAGAGCTCGCCAATTGAGGAAGAAACAAGAGTAGATGATCAGTGGAGAGATTCCTACTCAGAGAAGGAATCAAGGGAAATGTCATATTGGTGGAACATTAAAGAAATAAATGTATACTAGTGGGTTTAAACACCAAATTGTGAGAAAGTCCAAGCCTGCAGAATCCACATATCATAAAATGACTCAGTATGTGGGTAATGAATGCTTAGTCATATGGCCAGAATAGTTGAAGTTGGCTAGGTAGCTAGAAGAATCACAAAAATAGTGTGAGGATTTACAAGAAAGAATCAAAGGGTTGACCCACCAGGATCAACAATCCCCATCTTGAGTATTCTAGAAGTACCCCTCTCCCTATGTATATAAATACTATTAATTGATTATTTAATTATTTCAGGTTTTAGGGAGATACGATCCAAGGGGAAGTGGCATATAAAGATGCATAGTGATGAAGTGATACGCTCCAGAGTTTCAATTGATTCTAATCAGTAACAGTGTTGAAGAAGAACGAGAGCAACTGAGCGCAATAAAAACTGATTATGTTATTAACTTTATATCTCATTTCCAACATTGAGTTTTGACTCAGTAGGATTAGAGGTCTTGTTTATGGCTCAATTCCAAGTGTTAGATGAGAATGAATGATGCAAGAAGAGAAGAATATCTATGGGTCTAAACAGCAGGCTCAACAATAGGAAGAGTTGGACATCATAGGGGAAGCATTATATCTCCTAATCAGATGAAATTTATCAAATGGATATAATGGTTGATGAAATTACATGAGAAGAGAATAATCAGAATAGTTGAAGTTCACATATGATATCGGATTCAACAAGTGTTGCTACACAATAGTTCTATTATTCAAATCTGTATTAGATGATTGTGTGCTATGGAAAGATGAGATGATATGATGACAATTATACATTGAAATTAAAGATCTTTCAAAGCTATAAATTGATGATCCAGTGGTTTTGAGTTGTATTAAATACATATTCACTGGTATCATGTGTCGGTTTAGGTGTTAATTGTCTGTCGAGAGAAGATGGATTGCGGTGAAATAGCAACACTCATGCACTTCATCTTTATTTGTTTTATTCTAACAATGTGGTATTAAATGACTATTTTTAGGATACCAAGAAGCTGTAATATAACATCAACAATGTTTCAACAAGAAGATGAGAAAATAAGTTGAAAGTCATTATGTCACTGTACAATGACACAATGACAAGATGCTTGTTGAAAGTGATGATGTGGTAAGAGAATCAAGGGAATTAGAAGTTGAAAATTATAATTTAGAAGTAGATATATATAATGAGAATGAGGAAGTAAAATCTATATCTGCAAAGAATCCAAAGAGTCAAGTTGAAATTGATAGGCAGAATATCATTGGTGATCAGATAGTGCTAGTGTGAAAAAAGAAGATGAGAACTCTACAAAAAGCATGTTACTTATCACAAGTATAGACTAAATGTTTTAAAGAAGGAACTGGTGATGAGAATTGATCTCAAACTATGAATAAATAGCTTAACCAAGTTGAGAAAAATAAAAAATGGGAGATTGTTTTGAGGCTGAAAGATAAAATGGTGCAGTGATTCGAAACAAAGCACGACTAGTGAGAAAAGTATACTACTAGATAGAGGGTATTGATATCGATGAGACATTTTCACCTGTGGCAAGGTTGGAGACAATCAGATTATTCTTGGCCACTATAGTGCAACAGAAGTTCAAAGTTTTCCAGATGGACATCAAGTTAGTATTTCTAAATAGTGTTCTGGAAAAAAGAGTTTATATTGAGAAGCTAGATGGATTTTATAATTCATGAAAATGAAAGCATATTTTTTTGGATGAAGAAGGCTTTAGATTGGATGAAGCAAGTACTAAGAGTATGGTATTAAAGGATGGATTAGTTTTTGAAGAATCTTAGTTCTTGGTGAGGTGGAATTGATTGAAATTAGTATGTCAAGAGGTGACTTTTATCTTGGTGGGGTGTGTATTTATTGGTTGATCAAGAAAAAAGATTTCATTTTATTGAGTACCACATAAGTTGAGTATATTTCATCCACGCAAGCATGCACACAATTATTGTGGATGAAGCAACAACTTGATAACATGGACGTGGTAGTGTAGTCTCCGATCGAAATTCAGTGTGATAATTCAAGTGCTATCAACCTCAAAAAAATACCATATATCATTAGAGGACCAAGAACATTGAAATAAAATATCATTTTATCAAGGAGAAGGTGGAGAAAGGGCTAGTGAAATTGAAATACACAAGGGAGTTGCGCGTAAACATCAAGTTGCATGTTAAATCAGGAGGTTTTCACGTAAAGAAAAGGTTGCGTGTAAAAGAGGTTGTATGCGTAAAATCACAGGCTATGCATAAAAGTAAGTATTGATTGTGCGCAAAAGTCGAGTCATTGTGCGAAAAATCAGGGTTTTTATGTGCAATGCATAGTGAAGGCTGTGCGTAAAATTTGAGGTTTCCCGGTACACCTGGTGTAAAGTGGTTTTCATCTGTGGATGAAAGTTGGACTTCAAAAAAGCATAAATCTATAGTTAAGGATGCATAATTAATTAGAGATAATGAAGGTACATACAAGTTTATAAACAGTAAGTGGATCTCTTCCAAGAGCAGTGGGCGAAGAAAGAGGAAGACGATGACCCTCTCCACCCAGAGTGAGCCAGTGAAAGAGGTAAAGGGATTGACCCTTGGGAATGCAGTGAGCAGACCCTAAAGATTTGTAAAGTAAGTGAGCTTGGGCATATAATATCTAGCCCAAAAAGTGTAATCATTATTAGCAGCAATCCTTAGTGAAGTTGGTACAATGGCACATCACCGTTGTATACTCCTTGGACGTAGCCTAGTACGGGTCAACAAAGTAAAAATCATTGTGTCCTGTGCATGCTTTACTTTCTGTTCATATACTGCTACGAGATAAAGAGAGAAGAGTGTTTTGTTTAACGATGAAACAAGATTAAAAAGGGATGTAGTTTTAATTGGTCATACCCTAATTCACCACCTCTCATGGTATTCATCCTAGTGGACCTAACACACAGACCACTGAATTTGTGCAAGTTGTTTTTTCCTATTTTTATGGAATTCATCTAAAAATATGATTTCTTCCAAATCATTAAAATTTAGAGGTTGATATTGGATGTTCCTACATATACGACTATAAGGTAGGTGGTGCTTACCTTTATTTTTTGTTTTCATTAGTGTCTCAGGGGTTCCACTTTGAGTGTGCCATTGTGTTGACCAAGCAAGACCATTGTAATTTAATGGTTGATTTTAATTAATTAAATTGAACCTTGCGAGACACCTATGATCATGCTTGAATGAGACTATAAGTGGTTGAGTCATACGATAGGATCTGGAACTTGGGTGGTTAGGTCAGGGATGTTCCTTATATTAAATTGGTTTGTTTGTTTTAAATTAAAGTGTTTATTTTAATTTGAATTAAGTTATATATATGAATTTTTATGATGTGATTGTGATGGGTGTGGCTCGAGGATAGAGGAGGTGATGACCACCTGGATGAGGCGATGTAAATGTCAGGCTGGGTATGGACCGTTATGAATGTTTTTTGGGTGATGTGGATCATAAGTTGGGTGACTCGATCATCGGTTGAGATGACTAGGCTATCGGGTTATGGGAAAGGCCTATGTGATTTGGATGGTGTTGACCATCAGATATGAGCGACATGGTCATTGGGGAATGAGGTTCCAGTTGATGTGTCTTAGGCTCTAAATTGGTGATTGTCGCTCACCTGTATTGGCCAATGCACCACTTAGATTCATGTACACATAGGTTGACTCAGATGTTTGAGGTGGTATTGACCACTCATGTGGGTAGAGGCCCCCAGTAGTTTTGACTTAGATAAAAGGTTGGGGGTTATTTCTATAAAAATCCATAGGGATGGTGAGGAGTCATCAAATGACAACATTGAGGTTATCAATTGAGGGATAAGGCCTACCGTGCTTGAGGCGTTGGGCCAATATCATTTTGGAGGATGGATATCACTATTCCTCAGGACATTAGTTGTTGAGCTGATAGTGGTAATTGTTTGAGGACATATATTTTTATACCTTAGGATGTCGAGCTTCGAGTTTACAGGTGATTTCGAGCAAGGGTTCGAGGGACCAAGTTTCTATTTGATTGGGCACGACTTAAAGATGTTGGTTACTTGGTTGTTGGCACGAGGTGTGGGGTGAAATTTAGAGGTTGAACTTGAGGGTTCACCTAGGACTACATGGAATCAAGGGATTCCTTGGGCTATGGGCTAAGGATCCTCTCCTCAGTTGTTATTCCAGTGTTGGCTGAGGTAGGTGATAGCTTCCTGGTGGCTGTTGAGCACCAGGGAAGTTTTTTTATTTTAAATACATGTGATGCTTTTGTTTATTTTCTATATACACTTTCTTAATCACACATATAACACATTGGTGGTAAGCTACAAAGACTTGTTCTCACACCCTACACAGGCCATTAGGGAAAAGTGTAGACTTCATTCTTTTTCATTCAGGTAAGGGTTCGAGATCTGGAGATGGATCCTAGTGGTTGAGTCAACATGGGATGAAAGAAAAAGGACCACTAGTTATTACCTCAACTGGAGTTATTTTATTTCCTTTTTTTACCAGCATGCTACTTATATATGTATATATTGAGGTCAGCCATGGGAGACCCTTTTATACTTATTGTGTTGTATGACCTGTTATGTATGCATGTTCTGTTTAGTAACTACAAATGGCATGTTGATTTGTTTATTTATTTCCACTGTTGTTTATATATTTCTTCCACTATTGTATATAATTACTTATGCTTCCACCATGGGAGGGTTCTGGTTTGAGTCTGTTTGGTCTTTTCTTCTACTGTTATATATATATATATATTAGAATATTGTTATATCACCAATAGAGGGTATAGTTCTCTACTATCACCCTTTTTACACATCTTTGATAGTCGACAGCCTTTGGTGTACGGGGATATGTGCCTAAGTCTAGTGAAACTTGACCTAGAAGCACTGTTTTGGTGGTTAATCGGGTCGGCGTGCTAAAAATGGTATCATAAAAAGTTCTTGACTGAGAATTAGTAGTAGTGTATTACTGACTATTAATGGTACCAAATTATTTTCTTTTTTACTAGTCATACGGTTTGGGTTATGGTATACTAGAGATTAGGATGTGATTAGAACTGGATTTTTAGCTTGTTTTTGGATGTCGATAGCCCCATACATAAGGGACGAACCAAGTTTCCAGGGTGAGAATTGTTGTTCTATTGTTGCTCATTTTACACTTTATATGATTTCCACCTCGAGTGGTATTCTTGGATGTTACTATTATTTGTTATGATATGTGACCCTCAACATGGTAAGGTAAGGGAGGATATATTGGATCCTTGTCCCAGTACGACAAGGAGTGTTTTTATACATGTTTTATGCTTTTTATTAGGCACATATGATGTTTTTAAATTATATATATATATATACATATATACATATATATATTGTTCCTATGATATAATTATTTCAATTTTCATTAGGGACTTGGATTGTACTAAGAGGGGCTGGGTTGTCTAAAGTGTCAATAAAGGAAACTAAGTGGTGTTTTCCTACCTAGATTCTCTTTGGTGGCATCTTACTCAACCATCCCAAAAAAGCGGCCCCAATGTAATCTATTTGTGATATGTGAGATATATGAATGGTCTTGGACCTTATAGGAGTAGGCAAGGATGATGTTATGGGGTAATGTTGATCACTAGGTTGGGCGACGTGGTTGTCAGTTTGATGTGACGTGGTTTGTTAGGACAGGCAAGGCCTGAGGTATATGTGATACTTGGCTTAGTTATGGGTGGGTAAAGAGTCCATGAGGCTGGGATGTCTTATTAAATGGTTGCGACAGGGAAGTGTAAGGGTAGCGAGGTTTCACTTCCTATCATTTCTTTCCCCATCTGATATATATATATATATATATATATGATATCTGGTTCATTTGACCATATAATGGTATTCAATGGGTTTCCACCTAAACGTGATTTGATGGAGTGTTAGGCGGGTGGTGATAGGGTACTACTGGAGCTTGATCAGGTTGAGACCCCTAGGGGTTAGGAAAATCATGAGCCACAGGTACAAGATCAAGTACAGTTTCCAGTGCAGTTAGGGTAGCAACCAGATTTCAAATCTTTTGGGTTGTGGCTTGATGAGAAGCTCAGAGCGAGCTTGGTATGGGTTAATTAGGGTATCAACATGGTAGCTTAGGGAGCAGATCATTCTATGGTGTATCTAACTCAGAAGTTATAGTCGCAAAAACCACCACTGTTTCATGGTGAGGGAAAACCACAAGCAGTTGAGAACTGGATAAAGTCTATGCAGATGATTTTCAAGCAACTAGAGATGCCTCCAGGCTGGAGGGTGAATATGGTGACCTATATGCATAGAGGACCAGCTAAGTGTTGGTGGGATGTGCAGGTTCATGTAGGTAGATATGAGGGAATGGTTTAGAAGGACTTTGAGGCCAGGTTCTTCAAGCACTTCTTCTCAGAGACACTGAGGATAGAGAGAGCTTAAGAGTTCTTAAGCCTTTAGCAGGGAGACATGTCCGTCATAGACTATGAAACGAAATTCACTGAGTTGTATTACTTCATACTCAACATGGTTGGTGATGACACCTCTAGGGTGAGGCATTTTGATGATAGTTTACAATATGCCATTCGAGAGTAGCTAAATATCTTCAAGTTGTCCTCATTCTCATAGGCGGTGAACTAGATTCTCATAAATGAAGGAAACTTGATGGAAAAGTCATATTCGAGATGAGTGACAATGTTAGGTGAATTTAGTGGCAATGATTTTGATACAAGGAAGAGGGACTGAGATGAGTTTTAATAGGGTAGTCAGGACAAGGACTTAGGAAGACCACTTTGGAGTGGGTCATTAATGGTGTGTTTCTAGTGCAGAAAACTAGGACATGTATAGACTCAGTGTGAGAAACATCAAAAGGAGTTTTAGGCATGTGTAGAATTCAGGAATCTCTAGAGGTTCTGTAGGAAGACTTCTTAGACAGTTAGTAATCAGGGACCAGTGTAGACTTAGGGTTCTGAGATTAGACTGGGAGTGGTACCAGGTGATGGTAGTTGAGTTTCAGCTGCACGCATAGGACGTGTCAGAGAAAGAAGGACCCAATAGTGGGGTCAGTCATCGGTTGTTGGTAAATCACCATGGGGAGGTCGGGCTTTAGGTAGTAAAGCGTCAGGCTAGGTGCATGTCATAGAGCTTCCATGTGCTTAGCATACTAGTGAGATGATGACAACCAGAGGTACTCCATGGGTGCGACCGAGGTTATTTTTGTTTTATTTTTTCATGGCCTTTTGAGTCATGTACATTTTGGGTGCATGAGGTGCACAAGATATATATATATATATATATATATATATGGACTAACTAGGTGATGGGTAGTAGGTTGGCATCATTTCAAATGCGTTATATATGTATGTATGAGGTTCATGACACTAGGACCTATATTTGAGCACAATTGGGTGCATGACTTATGAGGTGCATTGGCATCAAGTCATCAAGGATATGTGGGTTACTTGAGGTGATTAGGAATCTAGACATTAGTACAATGTTATAATTGATTGAGGTGTGAGACACTAGGAATTTTGAGCACCTGTTGAGATGTGGGACCTCATAGGCGCCACGTGTAACATGGGCATGAGGCGGGCATTGATGTTGTACGTGATTCTAATAGGTGTCATCTATGACATGGGAGAACTCGATGAGGTTTAGGAGTTATTATGCATCACGGTAGGACCTCGAGTCTAAGAATGGATGATGAACCTTTTTTTATTTGAGTTTTGGGTCAAGATGTGACTGGGGTAGGTAACTCCTAAGGTGAGGATCCCCCTTGAGGTAGTTGGCCTGTACCCCTTATGACCAGGGTAGTCCAGGTTAATTTTAATGAGATGGTTATGTTCGGTACCATATCATTGTTTTTTATAGCTCAGGGATGATCTATGTTAAGGCGAAGATATTGTAACATCCTGTGTATTTGGAGTAGGTCAAAATCCTTTCCCTTTTTGAATTTTTAGAGTTTGGTGGGTATTTCAACTTCTTTTTTGTTTATCGAAACTTAATTTTGAGTTTTCCTTTAACACAAAACCTTATTTTTTGATGTGTCTAGATGTTTGAAAATTTCCTCGGGAGTTCGAATGGGTTTTGGGTGAGTTAGAGGCCTGAAGGCCTTGTTTGGGTTAAGTGCATCCTAAGGTGCATAGTTAGATCAAACTATGTGGCCTCCTAGTGAAAACCATGCACCCTATTTTTGCACTGAGCACAGTTTGGAAAACCATGTGAGATGAGGCACATGGATGTGTGAGACCTCTATAGTTTTTAGCATAGGGAAATCACATGATTTTCATATGGTTAGGGCCATTTGGGTAGTACCCTTGTACTATAACACACACAGGTTGTGCACGGTTAGGCCTAATCATGCAAGCTAAACATGTGTGGCTTGGCTCCCAAGAAGAAGGAGCCACACGATTACTGAACGGTTTGGAAAATCGCATGACCTAATCATACGGCTCATTAAATAGGTGAAATGACTATTTTACCCCTTCTTATACAAACCTAAATTCCTCCTCTTTTCTTCTATGCGGGTCATGCATAGAAAATAAAAACTCTCTGCCTCATCCTCTACTAGGGATTGATCCCTATCATTTGTTATAGCTATGTTATTCAAGCCATTTGTGATATTGGATCTGTATTGGCAAGTCTATCCTCTCTCTAGATTCTATTTCTATTTTCCTCCACTTCACAGACCACTAAATCTGTGCAAGTAATTTTACCCTCTTTTCAGGGTGTTCATCTAAAACTTTGATTTCTTCTAAATCGGTTAGAGTTAGAGGCTAATATCAGACGCACCTACATCTATGATTATAAGGTAGGCAGTGCTTACCTCTCTTTGTGTTTTCACGAGTGTCTCAAGGTTTCTTTCTTTGAGCATGTCATTGTGTTGAATAAACGAGACTCTTGTAATTTAATTGTTACATTTAATTAATTATATTAAACATTGTGAGACACCTATGGACATGCTTGCATGAGACTATAAGTGGTTGAGCCGTGTGAGAGACTTTGTACCTTGGGTGGTTAGGCTAGAGATGTTCCTTATATTAAATTGGTTTGTTTTTTTAATTGAAGTGTTTAGTTTAATTTTAATTAAGTTATATATATATATTAAATTTTGTGATGTGATTGTGATGGGAAAGTCCTGAGGATAAAGGTGGTGATCACCACATGGATTAGGCGATGTAATCGTCAGGCTGGGTGTGGCCTGTTATGAATGTTTTTTTGGGTAATGTGGATCATAGGTTGGGAGACTCAGTTTTCAGTTGAGATGGAAAGGTTGTCAGCTTATGGGAAAGGCCCGTGTGATTTGGATGGTGTTAACCATCAGAAAAGAGTGACATGGTCACAGGGGTATGAGATTTTGGTTGATGTGGATTAAGATCTAAATTGATGATTATCGCTCACCCGTATTGGCCAATGTGTTACTTAGAGTTGTGTGTTCATAGGTTCACTCAGATTTTTTAGGTGGTATTGACCACTTGTGTGGGTAAAGGCCCCCAATAGTTGTAGCTTAGGTAAAAGGTTGGGTGTGCTTTCCATATAAATCCATGGGGATGGTGAGGAGCCATCGAATGAAAGTGTTGAGGCTGTCATTTGGGAGATGCGGCCTACTGTGCTTGAGGCCGTTGGGGAAGAATCATTTTGGAGGATGAATATTGATGTTCCTTGGGATATCAGTTGTTGATCCAATAATGGTTATTATTTGAAGACAAATATTGTTGTACCTCTGGATGTTAGGCTTTGAGCTGATAGGTGCTTTCGAGTAGAGATTCGAGGGACTAGATTTCTATTTTATTGGGAAAGCCTTCAGGATGTTAGTTACTTGGTTGTTGGAAGGAGGTATCAGGTGACATTTAAATGTGGAACCTGAGGGTTCACTTGGGACTATATGAAACCAAGGTATGCGTTGGTTCATGGGATAAGGATTATCTCTTCTACAGTTATTCTGACATTGTCCGAGGTAGGTGATAGATTCCTGGTGGCGGTTGAGAACTAGGGAAGCCTGCGTTTATTTTAAATGCATGCACTGATTTCATTTATTTTCTATATACACCTAATTAATCACAAATTTAAGGTAGACACATGTTGGTGGTGAACTACTGAGACTCATTCTCACACCATACACAGGCTATTTGGGACACGTGTTGACTTCATGATTTTTTGTTCAGGTAAGGGTTCGGGCTCTAGAGATGGATCTTAGTAGTTGATTCAGCATGGGATAAAAGGAAAGGGACCATTGGTTCTTTCCTCAGTTGGAGTCACTACTACAAATATGGACTTTATCAGCACTAGAAAAGGGCATTAACAACTCTAGAAAAGAGCTGTTAATTGAGGCGAAGATAAAGGGGGTCCCTTTTATCAGTGCTAAAAAAAGCGCTGATAAAGGCCCCTTTTATCAGCGCTAAAAAAAAGCACTGATAAATGGGGATTTTATCATTGCTTTTTAAAAACACTGATAAAAGTTAAAAAACCAAAAAATAAAAATAAAAAAATATTTTCTGCATATCGAGGGAGGGCTTCAACAGCGCTTGAAGCCCCCCTTCAACAGCGCCCCACCCCCCAACCGCAGCCCACACTCCCCAACCACCTCACTAGCCTTTAATAGCACCCCCAACCCCTTTAACAGTGTTAGGAATTATTCCCCACCTGTGCGTGCGACCTGCCTCCCACAAGATTCGAACTCGGGACCTGTTGCCTATGCGCCTAAGCCTTTACCACTCCACCATATTACTTTGCTCTTCATTTATTAATATATCTATTTATTTATATAAATATTTAGTTATATTTACTCGTATATTAATATATATATATATATATATTAACACATATATATTTATATTAATATATATATATATATATATTTACTTATATTAATATATATATATATATTGAGTTATATCAATATATATATATCCGTATATTAATATATATATAGTTATATTTATATATTAATATATTTATTCATATATTAATATATATTTATAAGATCAGTTTTGAATGCATTTATAAAATATGCTTTTTATGTGTGTTTATAAATAAATAAATACATATATACAACACACACACACACATATTATATGTATATCTGTATGTATAATTACACACACACACACACACATATATATATTTAAAAATATTATATATTAATATGTATATGCATATGTTTAGAATATATAGATAATATATGTCAGCTTGTCAATACAGACGCACACAAATGTATATATATACACACACGTACACATTATATAGGTATACAAATATTCATATATTTGTATTTTAAATAAAACGGATTTTAGTTTATTATTTAGATAAGGCTTATATATTTGGAAATATATTTTATATGTAAATATGTTTAATTATTTATTTATAAAATTAAAATTTTATGTGCGAATATATAAAAAATAGGTATATATCGTTATATATTTGATTATAAATAATAGTACATTATAAAAAATGATAAAATTTCAAAGCCATAATATTAATATGAATGTAATCCATTGAAATAAATTCATTCCCCACTGAAAAAGGGAAAAAATACCCCTTAAACGAGGATGAAATTCCATTGAATGTTAAAAAAAATTTGGTATCCCGACTAAAAACTCAATTTTGGAGGCCTTATGGGCCTTTTTTGGCCTCAAAAAATTTGATAGAAGGTTCTCTTACATTAATAGAACATAGATATCATTGTAGGTTTCTATTTGATATGTTGTAGAGCTCAAATGGGCACCCGGATCAAAAGTTATGGCCATTTGAAGTTTGAGTTACCTTTTCAACTTATTTTAGATCTTTTATTTTTATTTTTTTTATTTTTTGTGTCTTAAAATTGTTATTAAATGATTATTAGTCAACGATAATTAGAAAATTATTAATTAATAATATTTTTTAAAATATTTTAAAGCTATTTTCACTAAATTTATTATATATTAAATGTAATAGTCTATTTATACTTATCTAAAACATATTTAAAAAATATATTTTATATTTATATCAATATAAATATAATTATATATCAATATATTATTTTTAATTTTTTTTTAAAATATACACTTTATCAACACTAGGAAAACGCACTGATAAAGTCCCCCTATATCAGTGTTAGTAAAAAAGTGCTGATAAAGGTCCCCCTTTAATAACGCTAAAAAAAGTGCTATTAAAGGGGGTGCCTTTATCAGTACTAAAAAAAGTGCTGATAAAGGGTCACTTTTAATAGAGTTTTTTAGCACTGTTAAAAGTTCCCTTTATCAGTGCTAGTAAAAAAAGTGCTGATAAAGGCACCCCCTTTAACAACGCTTTTTTAGTGCTGTTAAAGGGTGGTGCTGCAGAAACCTAGTTTTGTAGTAGTTAGTTCTTTTATTTCCTATTTTGTACCAGAATTCTACTTATATATGTATATACCGAGGTCGTCTATGGGTGAACCTTTTCTTCTTATTATGCTTTATGACCTGTTATATATGCATGTTCTGTTTAGTAGCTACAAATGGAATTTTAATTTGTTTATTTCTTTCCGCTGCTATTTATATATTGGTTCCTCTATTGTATGTAATTGCTTGTGCTTCCTCCATGGGAGGGTTCTGGTTTGGTTCTGTTTGGTTCTTTCTTCCACTGCTATATTTATATTGGACCATTATTATATCATCACCAGGGGGTATAGTCTCTCCACTATCAACCTTTTTACACCCTTTTTGCTAGTTGGCAGCCTTTAGCATACTGGGAGGTGCACATAAGGCTAGTGGTACTCGACCTGCAAGCACTGTTCGGGTGGATAATCGGGTCGGGGTGCTACACCACCTATAATTTAAACTCAATTGATTATTTAAATGTTTATTCACCTATGATTTTGATCCAGGAAACCTTTAGTGTTATCTTATAGGGGTTGATATCAACGCAAATGCAAGGATAGATGGGATGAGAAACTATGTTAGTTCTCCAGTTGGGGAAAAGGTTGAAACCAATAGAACTAGTAATAAGATTAATGATTGTTGGGTTTTAGAATGGTAGAGGTAAAACTTGAAGCCTGATCCAAATCATGGATAGGAAAGAGGGTCTCACTTCATATATAATACAAAATACTATATGAACATGTAGAAAATCGATGAATCCACTACCCATAGTGAGACACCCTCCAAACCACTTTTTTCCATTTTCTGAATAAACCACTTTGTGGAGAAGTGGGAACCTCACAATCAAATTCAAACATACCAAAACCAGCTACAAGACAGATTAACGTTAGCAACATATTACAAAGTAACAAAAACCTTGAGCCACGATTCAAGATTTGAAATTCAAAATGCAACTTTAATCAACTTTCAAACAGGTCACTATCACACCACCTCAGTAAGAAAAACATCTTGAACCACGCGAGTAGCAGGAACCTCGATCCACGAACTAGAATGCCCCTCTCGTCACTGTCTCCATAGTTACCGTCACAAATGCCAGATATCATCAAGACCTCCAGAACAAAATCACTTCATAGTTACCAATGTAGAACCGAAATCACCTTTTCAAGTATTTATATGTGTGTGTGTTTAATTAAAAAAAATGTAGATTTCAAGTTTATTTATTTATCAAATATATACGTGTATAGTGTGTGGATGTGTATTATTATTAAAGGAAATATATTTTTTATAAAACCTTAGAATTTTCAATGATTCTCTTATTACTAATTTCTTTGGTGTTTTTATAAGTGATAATACCTTTATTAAATTAAACTATGATATATTGATTGAATGACTCTTGAGGTGGAACAAAAATTACCTAGGGTCCTCTGTCTATCTCATGCTTCTTCACTATTATCCTTCTGTTCCAACCATGCATCCATCCTGGGATAACATTATAAATATTGATAACATAAGATGATTTCCTTCTTTTGATGGCTATGGATTTAAAATTTTATGGGTGGTTTTTATGCTGTTTAAAGCATCTTCATCATCCAACCTTCTATGTGGATGAATTAAACTCCCTCAAGATTCCTATTTTGATACTCAATATATTTTAAAACAAGTTATAGTATTGAACAAACTATATCCAAATTTAGTTTAAATAATTATATTAAATTAAAAATGACAATTGATTAGATTTTAATTTATAATTCAATTTTTTAGAAGAATCATTTTCATTATTATGTTTTCTAGTTTTGAATAATTTATAATCATTTTTCTTGGTGACAGTACCACTTATTTTTGTGATTCATTCATGATGATCATTTTGTTTTTCATGTTTATTAGAACCATTAATCAAATTTTATTCATTATATTTGTTTTCAATGTGGAAAATATTCTAAAAATATAATAATTTCTTTTTTTTGAAACCATTATTATATTCAATATCCATATTTTCTATTATGAAAATGGTTTTCAAATAATATAGATTTTTTTTATATTTCCATGTAAATATATATATGTAAATTGTTATACATATTATACTGTATAATAGGTGATCTAAGCTTCTCAAATGGGGTTGTATGCTATTAAAAGTTCAAAACCTTGGTTCAAAATGGAAAGGTATCAATTTTGAAAATAGCGAGTGAGTTTTCTAATGTATTTTGAAAATAAATTCGGTGTTTTATTTTCCAAAAAATGTTTTCTAATGGGTAATTTTATTGTTAAAAAGTGATTTAAAATAAAGGTTTACATGTTTTTTATTGGTGAAAATTATTTTTAAAAACTAATAAAAAGTGTCCCAATGATTTATTTGGACAAGATTCATTATTTTTTTTATAATGTAAATGTGATTTTAAGGGTAAATGATTGGTTTTAATGTTAATAAATTAGATTTATACACTGTTTTAGAATGAGGATGATATTTTGAATTTCAATGATGATCTAAATAAAAGAATTTTAAATTTCACATTAACTTTAAAATTGAGTTTTGTGATTTAAAATTAGAGTGAATAGATTCATTGGTTTTTTTATAATATTGTATACTCTATTAGAAATGTTTGATCCATACCAACTAAAATTTCATTCCTCTATTAAAAAAACATTTTATTATGTGGTATATGGTACACTAAGTTCATGGTGAATAACATGCTTCTCAAAATAATCATCAATTGTTCCCCTTATAAATTCCATATTTTTATCTGTTCAGATCATCTATAAGGATAAATTACAATCCTTCTCTACTTTTCTTCTAAAACATTTAAAAATATTTAGATCCCACAATTTATGTCTCACAAATAAAATAGATTTAATTTAGGAAAATTTATCAATAATGTAAATAATATACTTCTATCAATTTTTTGAATACTTACTCATATTACCACAATTATATAAATAAATGATCTTCTATTATTGGGTATATTGTATCTCTAAATTATTATGTGAAGAGTTAACAATTTTTCCCTTTAGGCATGTTGAGAACATAATATTCCTTTTTCTTTTTATAATTTTAAATTCACAAACATTTTCTAATTAAGTGATCATACTCATGTTTTCTTGGATAAGATGATCAAGCTGTCTATTCCATAATTGGATTCCTACATTAAGATGTAAGTTGAATGAATTTACCACATCACCCAATTGAATTATAGTTTCACTTTGGTCACTTACCTCTTATCAAAATACATTAATAACATTAGATATTGGTTTGTTTTTTATATAAATTATGAAACTAGAAAAGGGAAATAATGTATTACCTTAGTATCATCCAAGAAAACCATCCACTCCAACCAAACAAAAGGAACATTGAATATTACAGGGTAGTGGTAATTTATCACCGAGAAGGGAAAATAAATAATTGAAAAACTTTTTATTTTTTAATTAATCTTTAGAAATTAACCTTTTTTATTTATTAAAGTCTCGATCCACTTACTTACTAATTTTCTTTTCCTTTTCGAACACTCCTTAAAACATGTGTTAAAAAGTTGAGTGATATCTATATTTATAAATGAAACGGGATGAGTGGTATCTATATTTATAAATGCAGACATGTGTAAGGAAAAAGGGTGGTATCTATATTTATATGATCATATTAACTTCCAGAGACCTCCTAGATACACAAAATCTCCCCTTTTAAATTATATAGATTGATAATAACACCATGGAAATGGCATGTCACTAACTCTATCCAACCCATAGGATATCCATTATGACCCCACTCTTGCAACCTTGTTTGGTGCTTCACAAACTCCATATCCTAAGAACATTTAGATTTAAGGAGAAAACTATCATCCTCATCAACTTCATCTTCCGAACATTTATTATTTCATTTTGTTTCCTGGGACTCATCCCCCATCTATTCTAGATATGCATCTATGTTGCTTGAACTACCCCAAGTAGTTGTTATCCCATACCAGGTACCAATGACCATTATAGATGAATTTAGAGGATAACACCTACCACCAGTGGAGTAATTATTTTCTTAAATTCAGTTATCCATTTACTTGAAAGCATGTTGAAATTATTTGAAACATTCAAATGTTGGGTTCCCCTTATTTTAAAGGCCCCTTTTGTGTATTTATTTATTTTTTTAAATATTAATATTACCGAATAAAATAGGATGGATATGAATAAAAAATGGATGGATACCAATTGTATAAAAAAGAGTATGAAAATGGGGTAAAATAGTTCATCAAGTTTTCAAAAGATTGTGCATATAACCCTTCTAAAATCCTTTATCCATGTTTACATTATTGCTATTTAAGAATAATTAGTTAAGAGGAGCTGAAAGAACACTAGATCTATCACAGTTATATTAAAGTTATAAATGTTGGACTAAACATGAGGAAAAAATGAATGTATCTAGAGAATGAGATAACACTACATTTTATGGACCATCTGATATGATTACAATCATAGAAAATAAAGAAGATCGTATCAAGGATGTGATTACAGGTGTGAATAATGAAGAATATAACATTGAGGAAATGGAAATGATAGTTGAAGATAAACATCATGATTTTCTAAAATTGTTTTAGAAGTTAAAGAGTTGTGAAAATATGACATTGTATGCTGGTTGTACTAAATATATAACATTGTCAACTATAATGAAGTTATATAATTTAAAATCAGGCAACAGATGGAGTGATCCTAGTTTTACTAAACTACTTTCCCTCTTGACTGATATGATCCTAGAATATAATGAGCTTCCTAGCCAAGCATATGATTCTAAATGAATTTTATGTTCAATGGGTATGATCTCTAAAATAATACATGCCTTTACAAGGTGAGGAGACTACAGGGGAATTGATGTGGCATAAAGATACAAGAAATAAATATGAGAAACTTCATCACCCTATAGACTCTTCTTAGTAGAAGATAATTGATCATGAGTATCCTAAATTTGGGAATGACTTGATAAAACTTCATCTTATGATATCTACATATGGAGTGAATCCTTTTGGTTTTCAAAGTAGAACTCAAAATACATGGATGGTTATGTTGGTAAATTATAAATTGCCACTGTGGTTATGCATGAAACAAAAATACATTATGTTATCTATGCTTATATCAGGACCAAAACAACTGGGTTATGATATTGATTTTTATTTGGATTCATTTATCAAAGATTTGAAATTATTATGAGATTCAGGTGTTACATTGTATAATTATTACAGAAATAAAGATTGTACATTGAGATCCATGTTGTATGGGATGATAAATGACTTTACTACTTATTGAATTTTTCAGGATATATAATTAAAGTAACTCAATGGTGTCCCATTTGTAAATAAGGTACACATTCAATTAGGTTGAAACATTAATCAAATATTGTGTTTCTAGGACGTTACACATTTCTATCTTGATGAAATAAGTAATGATCTTGGATGGAATCATTCGATGAGAGTTCATAACAACATACAACACCGTCTCCACTAATAGGTGATCAACTATTTGTGAAAGTAAAATACATGGACACTACTTTTGGAAATCTTTTTTTTGAAAAAACTTATGAAAAATGGTTGTAAAAAGAGATTGTTTTTTTGAATTACCATATTGGAATTGTTTGTATGTAAGGAATTTTATTTATGTTATGAATGTTGAAAAAAATGCATGTGATAGTTTTATTGGAATGTTAATAAATTCACTTAAAAAAAGTATAGAATTATGACTAGGATGGACATGATTGACATGGGAATATAGGAATATTTTGCACCAATGAAGGGTAAAAAATAGTCTTTTTTTCCTCCAGCTGATTACACTCTTTCCAGACACTAGAGATCAGTTTTTAAAATTATTGAATGATGTAAAGATTCCAGAGGGTTATTCATCAAATATCAATAATATCGTGTTAATGAATGATTTAAAGTTAAAGGGTCTAAAATCACATGACTGTCATGTTTTGATGAAAGATCTAATGTCTGTAGCTTTATGTTGCATTTTTTCCAAGAATATCCATCATAAATTAACCAAGATATATTTATTTTTCAAAGATATATATAGAAAAATTATAGAACCAGTGAAATTTCTAACTATGAAAAAGGGAATTGTCATCATATTATATGAATTGAAAATGTTCTTACCACTGATATTCTTTGATATGATGGTTCAATTGATGGTTCACTTGGTAAGATAGATTTTGACAATATGGTTTTGTACATTATAGATGTATGTATCCCATTGAATGATATATGAATATTTGAAAAGGGTATATAAAAAATCAAATTTGGCCATAAGGTTGTATTACAGAGCGATGTATTGTTGAGGAAGCCATTGAATTCTATACTGACTACCTATCCGGTGTGGAAATTATTGGTCTACCAAAATCTATTCACACTGGGAAACTTATGGGTAAAGGAATTTCTAGAATAGATGTTTTCATAATCACTATTATAGATCAGGAGCAGGCCTACCTTCACATTTTTCATAATAGTTTAGAGGTTTACCCATATTTTGAAACCCACAAAGAAATTATTAGACATTTGAAACCATCAAGGGATGAAATATGGATATCAAATACACATAATCAATAGTTTATAGGATGGTTTTGAGGATATATTCTTAAGGAGTCAGATGAAAACCAGGATTCAATTTCAGAATGACTTTAATAGATAGCCAGAGGACCAAGTGAGCATATATTATCTTATAATGTTTATGTAATTAATGGTTATACGTTCTATACAAATGAATATGATTAAGCTAGTACCATGAAAAATAGTGGAGTTACACTTGTGGATGAAGCAATGCATGTATATGGTACTAAGGAAAAAAATCAAATTTATACAAATATATCATACTTTGGCATCATCAAAAAAATATGGGAGTTGGATTATACAACATTCCAAGTGCTAATTTTTCAATGCAAGTGAGTTTATAATAGGAGTGATATTATAATGGATGAATTGGGAATGATGAAAGTGGATTTTACTAAGGAAGGATACAAAGATGAACTATTTATAATGGAATCACAAACATTAAAAGTATTTCATGTTCCATATCCTACAAGCCGAAAGTGGTCAATAGTTCTGTTATTGACCAAAACCACTGAAGGGTCAGATGAAAATTCAGCTGAGGGTGGACCTTTCATTGGGACATCATAATCATTTTGTAGCGGTCACAATGTAGACATGGTATTTTATGTCATAGGAGAACCTAAATGAATTGATTTGGATACTTGATAGAGGAGTCAAATCCCTTAAACCTTAAAAAGAGAGATTTCAATAATCATGTTATATATTTTTTGTAATATACATTATTCTTACCTTATATTATTATCTGTTAACTGTTGTATTTATATAATTAAAATTAAATGTTGAGTAACTTATATAGATAATGACTTCTGCACATACTAATGTTCCCAATCTCGAGGAACAATAGGTTTATCAACCTGCTGATGCTCCTAGTGTAGAGGAACAAAAACCTTCTACACATGCCAATGCTACCAATCCATAGGAACAACATATTAATGATATTGAACCTGAGGAAATGGTAGACAGTGAAGAACTGATATCCCAAAAAAAAAAACAAGAGCATCACAGCATGATAGTGTTAAAAAAATTAATGTGTGAAACAAATACATCAAATTAGAGGTTGGATGGAATGCGTGTGGCCAACCTGTTAACCCTAAAAAGACCATGTTCAGTAGTTCCATTGTGCTCACCACTCAGTAGCACATAACGATTGATGTAGATTCATGGAATTATGTTGTGTCCACACTTAAGACACTGATTTGAGAAGAGATTTAGGTAACATTATGATATACTTTATTTATTTTACTAAAAAATAAAATAATGAAACATTGGCTTACTCTTCATTATCCCCTATAGAGTGCATTTATATTAGATAAATTCCGGAAGATATTTATATAAATACTTTTTTGGAAATGTTCATAGAGGCTTTCACACAATTATAATAATTTTTCACCTCAAAGACACCGAAGGGAAAGTAAACCCGCACCTACCGCATATGTATTCACACCTGATATGCTAAGGAGCATGAGATGTGTTTACTAGCCATCGTGAGGAGACATCTTTTCAGGTATATTATGGCTAGTAATACATTGTTTAAAAATACATGTATTAATAAATTTGATTAAGAATTGTTAATTTATGAAACTATAATTGAGTGCTAAAAATAAGCAATAGGTAGCAAAACCAGTGTACCATTACTATAAAGCAAGGATGAGATATGCTTCACTTGAAAAAAATTGGTATATATTTTAAATCAACCGTAATAATTTTATATGACATGAAACAACAACATAATTATGTTCCTCTATTTATATATAGATTTATGAATCCAAATCCAAAGCCAATTCTATCCCATGTCATGTGTTATGGAAGGAGGCACATGTAAATAAAGATGAGATACTAATAGATGAAAATACATAAAAAGTGTGAAAGCATGTGTAAGTATGGAATAATAAATATTTGTTTTGATTTAAATCGCTATTATATAACAATGATTACTTATTTTCTTATATTTTTTATCTGACTTAGACAAAGGAATCATCATCAGATGTACTGGATGAACAACTACTATCACTGGCCTTAAAGCAGCCAAAAAAGTATAACCACGTCAAAGGTGTGGGTTTTTGGGTGACACCCTGAACATATTTTTAGAAAATAAACATGGGCATAAAGATAAAAAAATTGAAGAGATGTAGGCATGATTATATACTCTTGAAGAAAAATTTCATTGGCAGTATAAGTTGCTAGAAAATGATATAGGGAGGAAGCCAAGAGAAGAAACAACTCAAGAAAAACCACTATGTGATGACCCCCCACCCACACCATCTTTGGGGTGATCCATTCCCCTTAAAGAGCTTTCTTAGATGAGGTAATCAATATTCTCATAATTGTTTATATGAAATGCGAATTAGATTGACACTGATACCTTACCTGTATTGATATTCTATAGGGTGAAAATGATTATGATTTATATCTATCAACACCCACCCATCATCTTATTGCGAGGGATACTATGTTCAATATCCAAGAAGATACTCTACACAACAGAAAACTTCTAACATGTCATGTGAGAGTAGGGATTAGCATATCTCATGAGATGGGTGCCAAGAAACCCGTTCCACTTGATGATTCATATATTAATACAGTTGAGCGGGCTATTTTAATATTCATATTATGGTCATCATATATTTTAAAAAAACATGCCGACAAGGAGGTATTAATTTCCAATATATTTTTAATGAAAAAACATTAACAATTAATGAAAAAGGTCTAAATTGATGAAAGTTATTATAGATTAACAAAGGGAAGTGGTTGAAATGAAATTTCGAATTAGAAAAATCTAAAGGATCAACCGACCAATCAAAAATATCTTCATAAATCTCCTTTCAGTATCTACATTTACTAACATTGAAGGTTTATGTGGATAAAAGGTTACAAAATAGTAGTAATTCCATTATTGATTTTGAAGAAAAAATACATGGAGAAGCCATTATAGACTACATTTCTCTTTATCATGTAAATTAAATCCTCAAGTATGATTGGCTAGGAGTATTAGTTGTAAATATATACATGAGATGTGTTTTTCCAATAGCTGATCTACTATGTTAATTATGAGTAGATACAATTTATATTTTTTGTAGGCATCTATAACAATACTATTTGAAGGGAAACACCTATGAAAATAAATATGGAATAATTATTACTCACACCACTTATACACAACTAACCACTTTGGATTCAGATCAAATTGATGAAATAGTGTAAAAACTAGCCGCAACTTTTGAAAGCAAACTTATGGATG
This sequence comes from Viscum album, assembly GCA_963277665.1. Classification (NCBI taxonomy): domain Eukaryota; kingdom Viridiplantae; phylum Streptophyta; class Magnoliopsida; order Santalales; family Viscaceae; genus Viscum; species Viscum album. The sequence continues at coordinate 174,872,821 of OY728147.1, read as the reverse complement.
ACATTCTCTTCTTATTACCAACAATTTAGGGGTAAAAATATATAATTTAATCATACCAAATATATTTTCATTCCTTTATTTACTTATCCATCCATCCAATTTTAGGAATGTTTTGTTGAAAGTATAGGGTTCTAAACCCCAAAACAAGTTATGGGGGTCTAAAGTAATGAAGACCCAGGGCATCAGCTCGGAAAAGATTCACACACTCAAGGGGAAGGGATCTAATATAATTAAAGATGATACATGTATTATCAAAAGTAGACCAGGAAGCCAATAATTCCATGACCATATTGTCCTCTCTCTAAGTTTGAGTGAGATTAATGTCGTTGGTGATAAAATCCATACATTTATGAATAATATATGTGATAGCCCAAGGGGTAGAAACCACACCTTGGATATAGTTGAAAATAATAGAAGAGTTAGTTTCCACCTGATTAATAGTAACACCATGATAATGGAACAATTGTAACCCTTTGAGAATAGTATCCACCTCGGCCATGAGAGAGTCACCTTGACCATGAAAAAACCTGAATGAAAAAAATAACCAATCCATTCTAATCATAAACTACCCCACCTCCCTGCATGAAGCCATGCATGCTTGAGCTGTCAATATTCAATTTTAATCCTCTCTCAAGAGGAATCCATATCACCCATTTACCTTGGGGAGGGGTTCAAAGAGGAACAAAATCAAGATTCATCCCTTCCATGAGCCAACACAAGGATGAGGCCAGTTCACTATGCTTGAGCAAGGGAGCCAGCTCCATGAGCAGTGATCTTGTTTTAACCTTTACAGCAACCTGAGAAAAAATGATTCCATTATATATGGATTTATTAAAAGAAAACCATAATATACAACATACCAATGTAAACATCACCCATGCATTGAATTTGTGGGTATTTTTATTCGATTAGTAAAACTAGGATAGGAGAAAAGGATCACCAAATAGTCCCTAAACATCACACCCAGTTAAACCACTAAGGTCTTTCCAGATCATAGAAGCCTAATAACCTTCAAATAAAATATGGGAGGCCATCTCTTTCTTGGGGGTACAGAAACATGATCACCTAGACACCATATAGATACCCTTTTTATAGACTCCCTCACCTGTTGGGAGTGTATGATTATATATTCACCAGATAAGAAAGTTCAACTTGGTAGGGATATCATTACACCACAAAAAACTACCCCATTCATTGTTGCCATCATCTGTATGCAAAAAATGAGGATACACCTTAGGAGAGAAGAATCCCGATGAGGTACCAGTGAAGATGAGTCTATTCGGTTTAGTGGTGGTTGAAATATCATGGTAAATATCCTATTGTTGGTGGTTAAGAATATATTGAAAGAAGACAGGGAAGCTTCTGGCTTGAGAGAATGTGATATCTGGCATAGGAAAACTAGGTAATACCAATACATTCACCACCTAATTGTATTTCCAGAAGCTAATTGATCCATCCCCCATAACCCATTTTGAATGCTGCTAGAGGTTGTAGATATGTACCCTAGTTATATCCCAAATCTTGGAGCTCTTACTGTATGTATCATCAAAACATGACCCATACTTCTTAGTGGTGAAATTTTTCTAGAGGGATTGACCAACCATCACATCCCAATCCATCCTCGCTTGAATATGATTAATAGTGACTATAACACTTCTGATATTGGTTCCACTATCCTTAGCTTCTTAGTACAATTTGTGCCATGAGGCCCAGTGGTATCTCCCTTTTTCCTAAGCATCCCATATAAAGATAACTAGAATATTCTTGATGTTATGAATGAATATCTTGGGAACAATGGTGGCCAATAAAACATGTATAGGAATTGAGGTTAAGACACTGTTAACCAGGTAGATATGCTAATCAAAATAAAGAAAACGATTTTTTCAGTTGATAATATGATAGGATATTTTATCAACAATACCATTGAAGTGTTGGATATGAATATTACCAAGTGATATTAGGGACCCTAAATATTCCATGTGAAATTTCCTCCTAAGAACCCAAAGATTTTCTTCAATTTTCTTTACCCTTCCATTTGAGCATAACCTTGAGATGTAGACACTGCTCTTCCCATGGTTAATGAGATGACCGCTCTATTTTCAATAAATATCAAGGATTTGATTTAGCTCTTGAATAGACTTGCTATTACCATTAGTGAAAAAAGGAGGACATCTGCAAAGAAGAGGTGAGAAATACCATTGAGGTTGGATCTATACCTAAAGGGATGAACATGACCATCATTTCTACACTTATTTATATATTTTCTAAAAAAGTAATGGATCAATATAAAAACACTGAGGGATAGAGGATCCCCTATCTTAACCCCAATCAGATTTAAAGAATCTACATATTTTTCCCATACAGGTTATCAAAAACCATGGAGAACCAATGTATCTGAAGAACAAGTTAATCACACACTCTAAGAAACCCATGTATCTCATGAATCTAATAATGAATATCCATTCAACCCTGTCTTAATACTTGTCCATATCATGTTTTATGGCCTATTAATATCACCCACCATCTTCTATTCCAAGGCTATGTCAGTTTGTGTGAATCTATTGTGAATGAATCCATATTGTTCATTCGAAACCCACTAGTGGATATGCACTACTAACCTTTGGTTGATCACACCAGAAATTATTTTTTAGGGGAAGTTTCACATTCTGATATGTCTAAATTTTTTAAGTGAGGAAGGGTATTTTAATTTTGGAATAATAATCAACATGGTGGAAGATACCACTCTGGGGAAACTCCCACCTCGGAAATAATCCTGGATGTTTTCCACTAGCTCCTTCTTAATAATATTACAAGAAACAATATAGAAGGACCCTGGGAAAGCATCTGGGCCCATAGAACCAACTGAATTAAGGTTAGAAAATACTACCCAAATCTCTTATTAATCTGAAATATTCTTGAAAAAACCATTAATATTAGGGGAGATAACATAAGGAATAACATCAAAAATTTCAGCATGTCCACTTGGGTATCCATCCTATGTCTAAGGGTTATCATCCACAATTAATGAGTGAAAATTAGATACAACCATACCTCCAACCACTGTGTGGTCATTTGTGAATGATCCATCCTCAAGAAAGATATTTAGAGCATGATATCTCTCCCTCTAATTGTAATCAATTTGGATACTCCAAAGATTTATTTTCTAGATTCACTACATGAATACCCAAAAAACTGATCAAACATGATGAAGTTTGTAAATTTTTAATACACTACATCAAATGTTTTATAACTAAACATCAATTTATATATATTTTATATTATATTTTAATGAGAATTTTGTTATGACAGGGCGGTGTTTAAATATCATCAAAATTGTGGCATGTGGAAAGTCCATGCGTACAAGGAGCTTGTCGACTTTTACAAGTGGATAAGTATTGGGGTATATATAATAACATTTCACTATAAAAACACAACTCAAAACAAATTACTTATTTTTCTCAATGTTTCTATAGTGTCTGAAACAAACCAATGGAAAATACTGTGATTATCATATTTGTAAATTTATGAGATATATCATACACTATCAATAAACTAGCATCCCTAAAGATGTATTTTCGAATATAATTACTATTTAATTTAAAATATTTATAAATCCTCTGTGTATTTATATTTTTTCTATACTACAATGACTTTAAAAATGCCTCATATTCACAAAAAGAAATAGGTTTGTTTAAAAATGACTGGTAAACATACATGGTGTCAAAATATACACATATATCATGAATTGTAGGATAAAAAGACACAATGGAATCAACTGTACCTCAATCCAACACACAGTGTACCTGATATGGATCAAATTGCATGGTTTCACTTTAAAATGGAAATTTTATTAATGTATTATTTCATATTTATGTTTGATTTGTTTTTTATAGTATTACTAACATAATAATTTTTTTATTATACAGGTGGATTCTTTTGCTCGAGTTGGGGTGATTTATTTGAAGCTACTTGTGCTTGTAAGATATTGTAATTTAAGGCTACAAATGAGATAACAACAACAAAGAAATGGTTTAAGAATGTATACAGATATCATGAAAAGGTGAATTAATACTAATTATTTAGTTAATTTTTTCACCATTTTATCTACTATTTTTATGTTAGTTTCCTTATCATTTTATCTAATAATTATTCAGTTTTTTTTCACAGATATTTTGGGAAGTCATATTTTTCTTTTAACTGTCTGTAACAAGCCAGAAAAGAGGGACCATAGTGCTTTTTGATGGGGCATTTTAGGCACCTTGGTGTTTCCTCTTCTATCCAAATGGAACATGTTATCTCTTTTATGGATTTTTGTAGAGAGTTGAAAGCAAAACATACATCACATTCTCAATTATTCGTACCTCAATCCGATACATAGTTTTCTCGGTATGACTCAAACTATATGTTTTTAGTTTATATTTTACATTTTAGTTAAAAAAACACATCACATACTAAAAAATGATCAAACACATTCAGATTGTTTTGATACTTTAGGAAAAAAAATCCACAAGTCATTTTCAATGTTTAGGAATCAACTAAACCTCAATTGGACACATAGTGTGACCATTATGACTCCAAACATGTCATTTTATTTAAAATTAACATTAATTTTAGTGAAAAACACAATTTACATACTCAAAACTGAGAAAACACATTCATATTATTTTTATACTTTAGGAAAATGATCTATAAGTCATTTTTTATATGTGGGAATCAATTACAACTCAATCTGATGCACGATGTGACCGGTATGACTCAAACTATGTCATTTTATTTAAGATTGACATTAATTTTTGTAGAAAAGACAACTGACATACTAAAAACTAAGAAAACACATTCATATTGTTTTTATACTTTATGAAAATGATTTATAAGTCATTTTTTCCATGTAGGAATTATACTCACCTCAATCTGATACATAGTGTACCTAGTATGACTCCAAGTGTGTCTTTTTATTTAAAATTGACACTAATTTTAGTAAAAAAGACAAGTGACACACTAAAAATTGAGAAAATGAATTTATAATTTTTTTATACTTTAGGAAAATGATCCATAAGTCATTTGTGACATGTAAGAATCAGACTCACCTCAATCTGATGCACGGTGTGCCCAGTATAACTCAAAGTGTCTGTTATCAGTTTAAAATTGATATTTTAGTTCAAACAGTGTGTCTCTCACTAAAAACCAAGAAAAAATTATATTATTATCTTGATAATTTAGGAAAATTATTTATAAGTCATTTTTGATGTGTAGGAATCAATCTCACATCAAACCGACACACGATGTGACTGGTATGACTCAAAGTGTCCATTTCTATTTTAAAACAACATTTTAGTAAAAAACACTAGTGTAATTATAAAAAAAACACATTAATATTATTTTTATACTATATTAAAACGATTCGTAATTAATTTTTTATGTGTAAGAATCAACATCACCTCAATCGGACACACGATGTTACTGATATGACTCCAACTATGTCTTTTTATTAAAAAATGACATTAATTTTAGTAAAAAAGGAAAGTGACATATTCAAAACATAGAAAAAGAATTCATATTATTTTTATAGTTTAATATAATGACCCATAAGTCATTTTTGAAATTTAGAAATCAACCAAACCTTAATCCGATATATAGTGTGATTGATATGACTCAAAGTGTCCATTATCAGTTTAAAATTGACATTTTAGTTCAAAAAGTGCACCACTCACTGAAAACAAATAAAATTATCTCTTATTATCTTGATTATTTAGGAAAATGATTTATAATTCATTTTTGATGTGTAATAATCATTCTCACATCAAACCAACACCCTATGTGACCAGTATGAATCAAAGTGCGTGTTTCGAATTTAAAATGAAATTTTAATAAAAAAGAAAAGTGACATACTAAAAACTAATAAAACACATTCATATTATTTTTATACATTATTAAAATGATCCATAAGTCATTTTTGACATGTAGTAATCAAAATCACCACAATCCAATGCACAATGTTACCGATATGACTCAAACTACATCTTTTTAATTAAAATTGAAATTATTTCTAGTAAAAAAGACAAGTGAAATACTCAAAACTGATCAAACAAATTAAAATTGTTTTGATACTTTAATAAAACAATCCATACATAATTTTTGTCATGTAATAACCATACTCACCTTAATATGATGAATATTATTCTCTACATGAATCAAAGTGTCTGTTATCAGTTTAAAATTGACATTTTAGTTCAAAAAGAATATCACTCACTGAAAACTGAGAAAACATGATATGATTGTCTTGATAATTTAGTTAAAAGATTAATAATTCATTTTTTATTTTTAGGAATCAATCTCATGTTAAACAGACACATTATGTGACTAGTATGACTTAATATGAGTGTTTCTAGTTTGAAATGATATTTTAGTAAAAAACACAAGTGACATACTCAAAACCGAGAAAACAATTTATATAACATACCATTACTAACCTGATAAGTACATCTTTAACATTATCATGGTTTTTACTTTTCTTTGACTATTTAGGGTTGAAAATGAATTGGGAGGATACCTATAATGGTGAAGTTGGAGATTTTTTGGACTCTCAACTTTAACTGGCCTTTTGTGCAGGCTGCTGGAAGGTTACATTCCATGTAACTAGGTTACAAAACATGTAATGGTCATTGGGTACATACCATGAAAGGTTCACACCATAAAATCTACATAATGTGATAATTCATTACACATATTGAGTTAATTAATGATCAGTTTTTAATTCGAAGTGACGTGTTTTTCAGTAGCTACAGAAATTAACTATTTCATGATGTGTAAAGGGGTTACACGTTGTGTAATACACCGACTACAATTTTTAAATGGGTAGCATGACTGAGATCCTATTTTACCCTCCTCTACAATTTCATTTCTCTCAACCCAAAGCCTTCCCCAGGTGATATTGGATCCCTCCAACCCTTCCAGGTTTCTTCATTTGGAGTTTGATCATCATTACACTTGGAGTGTGGATTCCCAAGTAAGCATTCTCTTCATTATTCATCTTTATCTCTTTCTCCTCCTTTGGTATTTCAATGGATCATATTTAAATTTATGTATCAATTATCTACACTATTGGATCTCATTTCTAGGTTGAGTTTCGAGGTCTTCTACACCTTCGTTCTCATTGATGGGTTCTGTTGCGAGTATTGGTTCTCAGAAAAAAGGTAGGTGATTTCATCCCATTTTTCTAAATTGATTAACTTTGAATTGCTTTATTTATTTTAATTGTCAATTTAAATTAAATTTCTGAAAATTTCTTTCAATTTATTTAACAAAACCCAATTCTAGTGAATTGGGACATTTGAAATTATTTTGTCACTAAAATTGGGAAAACCCCCAATTCCATTGAATTGGGGAGCGTTTGTGGAAATTGAGTGATTTAAATTATTTAATTTAAATTGTATATTTGATGGAAACTATTTCAATTAAATTGTTGAATTTAATTGTGTAAAATAATTGTGAAATTGATCGAATTGGTTTTGAATTGATTTCAAACTTTTGAAAATGGATTAAAAATGATTTGATAGAAACCTAGTGGGTTTATCTTGTTAAAAAGGCATGTTTTGATTAAAAATATGTTTTTATTTTTAAATGGAAAATTGGAATTTGAAATGGGGTAATGAGATTTAATTATATCTTAACCAGTCTTAAAATAAATTTCCCATCATTGATTGCGTAATAGCACATGCAAGCCTTAGGTAGTTTGTGAGTTATTTGGACACACTATACACTTATACAACATTATAAAACATAAATACAGTAGGTCACATCCTCGATGGGATGGTGACAAGTCAACTTTGGCCAGTGTTATAGGGATTTGTGTATTCACATATTTCCATGATCACTTAGAGAGTGCGGAGTCCTATATCCTTGAACTTTCGTGCCTATTTGGCAGATGACCATGTTGCTTTCTTGATTATATTTGAGATATAAATGTATACCAATATTGTTAAACTATTTTACATGAATTATTAATTTATATAAACTATTTTATATATTTTTTTTATTTAATCCATTATTTTAGAAATATTACATCACATGTAGAGCCTTTTCTTAAAGTATTTTCCATCATTTGAATTATATATCATTATTTGTTTAAATATTCTTTAAAATTCCAAACCTGTTTATTCTAAAATTGAAATAATTCCTTTGGTTAATCCATTATTATATTCTAATATGTAATCCTTAGTGATACCCTATTGGTAATTTTATCTCACACCATACTTGTGATTTCGAGTGTTTGTAGATTATCTCCTTCTATGCTCGAGCAAGGGGAAAGGATCTCTTGAAGGTGGATCGAGCTTTAGAACCTTGGATATGGTGAGTTGTGTCTTTAGGTACTTGGGTTTTCCCCCTATTTTGTTACTTGGGTTATAGTAATTTGGTATTTAATGACTTGTTGTCTTTTGGTACATTACTTACAGTGGAGTTTCTTTTATATACATATTGACTTGATTGTCTTTCTTCTGCTATGTTTTGTGGAAAATACATTCCCTCTTATATGTTTTATGATGCTAGGTGCCAGTTTCCGACCCATGAGGATTGGTAACTCTCTTTGGTCTATGTTAGATATGGCTTGGTTATAGGGTTACCAGGGTACTTAGGCTAGTTCATGACAAAATGGTATCAAAGGCAGAGGTTTTAACTTTTGTCTTAAAGTTAGTATGCAGTTGAGAAATCTTGTCAGGACTTAGGAGGTAGTTGTGATTGAGTTCCTGACCAACTCTCACTGCAATGAACCTTAAGTTTCTAGGGGTAGTTAGGGAAAAAAGTCTTATGGATTAGTTATAGTATTTTCCCTATTTTTATTTGGATAGAGTGGAATCAAAATCTAGTTGTTCTATATGTTAGGATTAATTTCCCTTATTGCATAGTTTTAGTGTTAATATGACATCTTTCTTATTGTCTGATAATGTTTTGTAGCATCATGACTCTTAGAAGAGGTGTGAATCAGATCCAAGAGGAAGTTTCTACTGAACTACAATGAGAGAATCCTTTAGTGGACCCAAATCTAGTTGAGGTGATTGCGTGCACTGTCCAAGCTCTAGGACATGCACCACCTATAGTTCCCATTCAGGATCTAGCTGTGGATCCTTATAGGGATGTTCTTTGAAATAATTATCAAGAGTTTTTTCACCAGAATCCACTAGTTTTTAAAGGATCCATTGATCCTCAACATTATGAGGAATGGTTGGGTAGGATAGAATGTCTGTTGGAGTTCTTTGAGACACCAAACAAGATCAAGGTGAAGTGTTCCACCTTCGTGCTGGAATAACTGAGCAGGATATGGTGGGGCACAATGGTGATAGAAAATAAATATGAGGGCTTAGAGTTGAAAGAATTCAAGGTTATTTTCACCAACCAGTTCTATCCAGAGTCAATGGTGTTGTCCAAGGATATGGAGTTTTTTAAGCTTGATCATGCTGATAGAAATATGAATGAGTATTCAAATCACTTTACTAAGCTGGTGTAGTTTGTTCCTGAGATTGTATCTAATGAGAGGATGAAGTTTTGGCAGTTCTAGTTGGTAATTTGATTAGATATCCATTATAAAGTTTTCTTGCTAAATCTTTCCACTTATGTTGATGTGTTGGATAGGGTGATGATGGTTGAGATGGACCTGACTAGAAAGTTAGGGTTGACGGGAGTTTCTTTTTCTTCCAATGAAAGTGTCAATTCCTTCAAGGAAAAGTGAAAGCATGATAATTATCATAGTATTTATCGATGGTAGGGTCATTCCAGACCTCCTACAGTGCCAGGAGGAAGTCCTTTGATTTTATATTAGTGTGGAAAGCCAAGATATTCTAAGAGGGTTTGCACCAAGGAACCCAAGAGCTATAGCTCTTGCGGATATTCCGAACACTTATAGAGATTCTTCCATATCTTTTCTACTCTACATAGTGGAAAAAGATCATCAGCTCATCCTAAAATCATAGGGAAATCAAATTCTTCACGTATAAAAGGGTTCCATCTACAGGCATCTGGAACAAAGCTACTTCACACAGTAGAAGAGTCTCCAAATGAAGAAAACACGAGTCTAGAAACTGTGAGAGGTACCATTAATATAGATTCATCATTAGTGACTACTTTATTTGATACTGGTTCTTCTCATTAATTTATTTCAACCCTCATTGTTAATCTATTAAGTCTTCCCATGGAGATTTTATCTTGTGCAATGGATATTACCACACCCCTTGGAACAAAGAGTGAGAGGGGTCTTCGTAGTTCTGCCAGTGTCTTCTCTCTATCAGATGTCAAGATGGCTTGGAGTTTTCTGGTCCTCGACATAAAACCTCTTGATGTCATTTTTGGAATGAATCAACTAATTGCCAATAAATCCTAGATTGATTGTTATCTTCGTCAGTTCTACCTTACTACACCCAATGGTACATCTCTTGTATTTTAAGAAGAATATGACATAAGGTCAAGTAGAGCTGAACCTACTTATCCAGAGATGGGGGAAGTAATATTAGTGTTTTATTTTGATCTGGAGTAAGAATCTGTGATTGGTGATCTCCCTCTAGTTGTCATCAATTTTCCTTACGTGTTTCCTTCTGATTTCTCTGGTTTTCCACCAGTAAGGTAGGCCGATTTTTCTATTGACTTAATGTCTAGAACTCAAATAGTTTATATTCTCTCTTACCACATGGATCCAATATAAATGAAAGATCTAAAGTACTAGTTTGATGATCTTATTGAAAAAGGATTTATATTCCCGAGTGTGTCACCTTGGGCGACACCGGTTCTCTTCACTAAGAAAGATGATGGGTTTCTTTGATTATGTGTGGATTACCAAAATCCCAATCAAGTTATGGTGAAGAACAAGTATCTATTGACATGTATTGATGATATATTTGATTCGTTTTAAGTGAAGAAGTTGTTTTCAAAGATTGACCTTTGATCTGATTACAATTAGCTGAGGATAAAAGAATCTAACATGCAGAAAACCACCTTTCAGAGTAGGTATGGCCATTATGAGTACTTTATTATGCCCTTTGGTCTAACAAATTTTCCTATAGTTTTAATGGATTTGATGAAAAAGATTTTATATGAGTATCTGGATACCTTTTTGGTAGTATTTTTGGACAACATCCTCATCTACTCCAAGTCTAAGGAGGATCATGTGCATCATTTGATAATAGTTCTAAGTGTGCTAATAAATCACCAATTTTTTTTCCAATATTTCAAAGTGTGATTTCTAGATTTGGGAAGTGAAATTATTGGGACACGTGGTGTATGAATAGGGTATATCATTTGATCTTGAGAATGCGAAGAATGTTATGACATGAGATCAACCACGAAATATCTTCAAGATTCGAAGCTTCTTAGGCTTATCCAGATATTATCATTAGTTTGTGAAGGACTTCTCGAAGTTGGATTCTCCTATGACTGCTCTAACTCAAAAGGGGGTGAATTTTTCTTGGAATGGTAAATGTCAGAGTTCTTTTGTTGAAATGAAACATCTTTTGACAACTACATCGACGTTGACTCTTCTAGAGGTTGGTCTGGGCTATGTGGTATTATATGATGCATCGAGTTCAGTCTTGGGATGAAATCTTATGTAAGGCGATCATGTAGTTGCTTATGGATCTCATCAACTTAGGACACATGATAATAATTATCCTACCCATGACCTTAAACTTGCAGCTATGATGCACGTTCTTAAGAGTTGGTGGAACTACCTTTTTGGAGAAAGGTTTACTATGTATTCATACCACAAAATCTTGAGTTAAATCTTATCTCAAATTTTTTTTGAATCTTTTCCAGAGGTGTTGGGTGGAGTACCTTAAATCTTTTGACTTTGACATCACCAAAACCTAGGTGAAAGGGAATGTCATTGCAGATGTGTTGAGTAGGAAACTTCTAACCTAAGAAGTGAAAGAATCTTTATAATAGTGTAATTTGATGGATCTCTTTTTACAATTTCATACTAGAGTTCAAGAGAAAGGGACTGAAGTTTCTTTATCCAGCGTTCAATTTACATATTCTCTTCTTGATATAATTCATCATCATCAAGAGCTTGATGATGAATTCCATATCATTAGGGACTCTCACTTTATGGCGGTGAGATAGTTTCTCAGTGGTTGTTCTCCAAAGAGTAGGTTCTATGCTATCGAGATCGCTTCATTGTGCCATTAGAAGTAAGAAAATATATGATGGGGGATTTCCATATTTCTTAGTGAGATGTGCACCCAAGAACCACCAAGATGTTCTATGATATGTGGTGGCAATTTTGGTGGCCAGGTATGTGACGGGGAATTTATGATTTTATTTCCCATTTTTATACATGCCAGTAGGTTAAGGCCGAGCATCAGAAACCTTCAGGTTTACTTCAACCACTTACAGTCTCTACTTGGAAGTGGGATTAAACCTCTATGGACTTTGTGGTTGGGTTGCCTCATACCTAGAGAAAGAATAATATGATATGTGTTATGATCAAAAGGATGACCAAGTTGGATCACTTCATACCCATTCATGATACAATAAAAGTTTAGGAGTTGGAAAATCTCTACATGAAAGATATTGTTCGTTTGCACAGAGTTCCATCCGATATAGTCTCTGATAGGGATCTTCGGTTCACTTGTTAATTTTGGAGAGGCCTTCAAGAAGCACTGGGATCTCAAGTCCATTTGAGCATGTCCTACCATCCACAGTCGGATGTCCAAATATAAAAAGCTATACATATTCTTGAGGATGCGATTCTATCTTATGACCTCGACTTTAGTGGGGATTGGGATGATCACTTGGGGATGGTTTAGTTTTATTATAACAATAGTTACCAATATGTGATTATAATGGAACTTTTTAAGGCCTTATATGGCTGGACTTGTAAATCTTCATTGTGTTAGTTAGAGATTGGTGAAAGTTCCTTGGCTGGACCAAGCTTGGTGTAAGAGACAACAATAAAGACTCAATTAATTTGTTAGAGAATATTGATGGTACAAAGATGATATAAGTCTTATTCTAATCGTCACCATAGAAATTTGGATTTATCTGTTGGAAACTAGGTGGCCTTGAAAATTTTACCCCGGTTGGGTCATCGATGGCTTGGGAGTTGAGGGAAACTTGATCCTCATTTTATGGGACCTTTCGAGGTTTCTTAATAGGTGGGGAAAGTTTCATACCATTTACCACTTCCACCATAGCTAACATCGATACATAACATGTTCCATGTATTGAATATAAGAAATTATCTCTTTGGTCTATCACATGTTTTGAGTTTGAGTAACCTTGATATTGAAATTGATTTATCTTTGACTGAGTGGTCAATCAGGATAGTTGATTCTGAGACCAAGGTACTTCATGGGAGGATGATACCTTTGGTTCATGTGCTATGATAGCATGGTTATGATAATAATGAGATGTGGGAATGTGAGACATAATGAGAGAGCAACGACCTCATATTTTTAGTATGGAATCTTTTTCATAGGTTTTATGGGGAGAAAAAGTTTTTATGGTGGGGAGATTGTAGCATCCTATTACCGATCTGACATGTACTTTTTTAACCTTTTTGTGGTTTTCCCTTTTCATTGATCGGTTAGGGTCTAGAATGAATTAGTAGGACACCTATAATATTAAAGTCATAGATTTGTTGGAAACTCATCTTTAATTGGCCTTTTGTGCAGGCTTCCAGAGGGTTACATGCCATGTAACTAGGTTACACGTCGTGTAATGGTCACTGGGTGAATACCATGAAAGGTTCACATCATGAGTTAATTAATGATTTATTTTTAATTCTAAGTGACCCATTTTCATAAGTTACATAAATTAATTGTTTCATGATGTGTAAAGGGGTTACATGTTGTGCAACACCATGACTTCATTTTTTAAATGGGCAGCACGACTGAGATCCTCTTTTCCCCTCCCCTCTAGTTTCATTTATCTCGACCCAAATCCTTCCCCATGTGATCTTATAGCCCACTAACCCTTCTGGGTTCCTTCATTTGATGTTTGATCATCGTTGTTCTTGCAGTGTGGATTCCCGGGTAAGCGTTATCTTTGTTCTTCATCTTTCTATCTTTCTCCTCCTTTGGTATTTCAATGGATCATCTTGAAATTGATGGATCTATGCTCTATATTGTTGGATCTTGTTTCTAGGTTGAGTTTTGAGGTCTTCTACACCTTCGTTCTCATTTGAGGGTTCCATTGCAAGTGTTGGTTCTCAGAAAAAAGGTAGATGATTCCACCCCATTTGACCAAATTTATTAAACTCGAATTGCTTGATTTATTTCAATTTTTGATTTAAATTTATTTGATTAAACTTGCTTTAAATTTATTTGATAAAACCCAATTCGAGTGAATTGGAATATTTGAAATGGTTTTGGCATAAAAATTGGGGAAACCCTCAATTCTATTGAATTGGGGAGCATTTGTGGAAATTGGGTGATTTAAATTGTAGATTTGAGGGAAACTATTTCAATTAAATTGTTGAATTTAATTGTGGATTTTTTTTGAAATTGATAGAATTGGTTTTGAATTGATTTCAAACTTTTGAAAATGGCTTAAAAATGATTTGATAGAAACCCAATTGTTTTATCTTGGTAAAAGGCTTGTTTTTATTAAAAACCCATTTTGGGTTTTAAATGGAAAAATGGAATTTGAAATGGGGGAATGAGATTTAAATCTATTTTAAGAAGTCCTAAAATAAAATTACCATCATTGATTGTGTAAGATAAAATAAAAACCTTAGGTAGTTTGTGAGTTATTTGGACACACTCTACGCTTATACAACGTTCTAAAACATAAATGCAATAGTTCACATCCCCGATGGGATAGTGACGAGTCACATTTGGTCAGTGTCAGAGAGATGTGTGTATACACATATTACCATGATCACTTATAGAGTGTAGAGTCATATATCCTGGAAATTTTTTACCTATTTAGAAGATGACCATGTTACTCTCTTGATTATATTTGAGATATAAATGTATTCCAATGTTGTAAACATATTTTACATGACTTTTGAATTTATATAAAATTTTTATTATTTTTTTTATTTAATCCATTGTTTTAGAAATATTCCATCACTTTTAAAGAATTTACTTAAAGTATTTTACATAATTTTAATTGAATAGCATGATTTTTTTAAATATGATTTTAAATGCTAAATCTGTTTATTCTAAAATTAAAAGCATTCTTTTGGTTAATCCATTATTGGAATCTGATATAAAATCCTTGGTGAGACCCTACTGGTATTTTTTCACTCAAACCATACTTATACCTTCATGTTTTTTTTATTATCTCCTTCTGGGTTCAAACAAGGGGAAAGGATATCTTGTAGGTGGATCCATTTGTTTAACCTTGGATGTGGAAATTTATGTCCTTAGGGCCTTGGGTTCTTTTCCATGTTTTGGTACTTCAGTTGTAGTAATTTGGGATTTAATGCCTTATTTTCTTCTAGTACATTACTCCCATTGGAGTTTCTTTTGTATGCATATTGACTTTCTTTTCTTGATTTCACTATGTTTTGTGGAATTTTTTTTCCCGCTTGCATGTTGTATGATGCCAGGTTTTAGTCACCGACCCGTGGGGATCGGGAACACCCTTTGGGCTATGTCAGGTCTGACTCGGTTATTGGTTTACTAGGGTACCCAGGATGGTTTGTGACACATTCATATTGTTTTGATACTTTAGAAAAATAATCCATAAGTCATTTGTGATGATGCACGATGTGACCGATATGACTCCAAGCATGTCTTTTTATTTAAAATTGATATTAATTTTATTAAAAAGGACAAGTAGCATACTCAAAACAAATAAAACACATTTTTATTGTTTTTATACTTTATAATAATGACCCATAAGTCATTTGTGATGTGTAGGAATCAACCAAACCACAATATGATGCATAGTGTGATTGTTTTGACTCAAAGAGTGCCTTTTTATTTAAAATTGATATTAATTTTAGTAAAAAGGACAAGTGACATACTTAAGACTGAGAAAAAACATTTGAATTGTTTTTATACTTTAGTAAAATGATCTATAAGTCATTTTTGACATTTAGGTTTCATCCTCACCTCAATCCGATACACCATGTACCTGGTATGACTCAAAGTGTTCGTTATTAGTTTAAAATTAATATTTTAGTTCAAAACACGCATCGATCACTAAAAACCAAGAAAAATTCTTTGATTGTCTTGATAATTTAGAAAAATAATTACTAATTCATTTATGACATATAGGAATTAGTTTCACATCAAACTGACACACGATGTGACTGATATAACCCAAAGTGCATGTTTTCAGCTTAAAATGACATTTTAGTAAAAAACACAAGTAACATACTCAAAACAAAGAAAAAACATTTGTATTGTTTTGATACTTTAATAAAATTATCCATAAATATTTTTTGATGCGTAGGAGTCATCCTCACCTCAATCCGATACACGATGTTCCTGGTATGACTCAAAGTGTCCATTATCATTATAAAATTGATATTTTAGTTCAAAACGTGTGTCACTCACTGAAAACTGAGAAAATGTGCTTGTATTATCTTGATACATTAGGAAAATGATACATAACTTATTTTTGATGTATAAGAGTCAGTCTCACATCAAACTGACACACGATGTGACCGATATGAATCAAAATGTATGTCTACATTTTAAAATGAAATTTTACTAAAAAATATAGGCTACATGCTCAAAAATGAGAAAATGTATTGGTATTATTTCAATATTTTAGGAAAATAATCCATTAGTCATTTGTGAAGGGTAGGAATTAGCCCCACCTCAATCTGACACATGGTGTGACCGTTATGACTCAAAGTGCGTCCTTTTATTTAAAATTGACATCTTATTAATGTATTCTTTTATATTTATGTTCAATTTATTTCTTCATAGTATTACTAACATAAAAAATATTTTCTTATATAGGTGGATTATTTTTCTTGGGTTGGGTTGGTTTGTTTGGAAACTGATACCATGATCATGATTTTTTGAGAGGGGGTCACAGGTGCCAAATATAATTAAACATTGATGTTTTTAAATGTTTTTGAATAATAATTAAAAATTTAATTATAAAAAACATTGTTTGAAATGTATATAATATAGTTTTTTTGTCTTTGTGATATAAATTTTATTTTAATTAAATCATGAATTTTCATACAGATGTATTTTTATATAGGTGTATTTCACATCATACTATAGTAGTAGGGCCTTTATTAATGCTATTTATAGCACTAATAAAGGTCCCCCTTTATTTATGCAAATAAAAGTGTTGATAAAGGGACCCCCTTTTAATAGTATTGATGTCAACAATAATTTTTTAACATTGTTAAATCCCTTTTTGTATGTTGTTAGATATTCCATCGGCGGTGGTGAATGATTACTATGATAAAAGTGGAAACATACTCCCTCCCAGTATTATAAATAGAAAACACTAAAAATATTATCTCTTGAATAAATAGAGACACACCTCACAGTCACCACTCAAATAAAAAACTACAATCGATGAATGGTAAATGTCTAAGGTGATAATTTCCGAGGAGAGGAGTCTCCCTTTATAGGGATCCTTCACCCCCTTGGACTCCTTCCTCATCAACCAAATTAAATGAGTCTAATTAAAGGGGGAGTCGTTTCCCTTTTTCTCTATTAAAGTGGGGTAATCAAAGGGTAGTGTCACCCCCTTTAACTAAATTAAAGGGATAATTACTTTTAATTTGTTTTTTAAGTCTACAAACATATCTAAAACATTAATATTTGATTGAAAACTAATCACATATCCACACATATTTTCGATCTACCAAACCATGCCACTCATGTCTCCACAAGGCCACTCAAGGATATGCCTCATCTGAACTTATCAGAGTTAATCATCTTCGTCAATAAATCTATCAAAATTTATTTAGTGTGAATTTGTTGCATTTTTAAAATTATTTAATCAACACAAATCTTGAAAAAAATGATATGCCTCAATGTGTTTTGTTCGAGACTAAAAATATGGATTTCCTATAATGTGAAATGTTCTTTAACTATCACAAAATAATGGAATCTGCTCATGTTTGTACCTAAGATCCTCCAACAACCTTTTCATCCAAGTCATCTCTTTACAAGACCATGTACCTTCCATGTACTATACCTTGGGAATATATAAGGACACAAATAACTATAACTTTGAAATCTATATTATAGATCCTACTATAAGAGTAAACACATAACCAGTAGTGGAATTTATTCAACCAGAATCTCCTGAAAAATCTAAATCAATGTAGCCTTTGATAGTAAAATATGATCATCCATAACACAATTCTTAATCGAAGGTCTCCTTGATGTATCTCAAAATAATCTTCATTTTGTTCCAATTCTTCCATCCTTGATTCGTTATGTACCAACTATTAACTCTCACTACATGTGAAATGTATGGTCTAATACAAACCATAAAAACATCAAACGCCCCACTTCTAATGCATATGAAACTCGAGGAATCTTCATCCTTTATTCTTTAATTATAGGACTCATCATATAGAATAACCTGAAATTAGTAGAGATATGGGTAAATATTGTATTACAATATTTCATTTTAAAGCGTTTTAAGACTTTCTTTAAGTAATTATTTTATGATAGACAAATATTATCATTATTTATGTCTCGCTAAATCTGCATCCCAAGAATATTTTTTACCGGTCTCAAGTCATTCATATCAAACTACCTAGCCAATCATTCCTTCATAACTTAGTCCCAACCATTTTTGGGTCTTGTAACCAACATGTCATTCACATACAATGGAAGAATGATAAAATCATCACTATCTAAACCCTTTAAATATGAACAAGGATCTAAATGAATTTTTCTGTAACTAGGGATCATGATATAGGAATAAAATATTTTGTACCAACACCTCAAATCCTTCTTAATACCACACATAATTTTTTTTTCAACCTACAAACCAAGTTTTCTTTACCTTATTCTTCAAATACGTTTGGTTAGAGATAGAAATAATTCACCTATTTATTACCAATTTCCTTCCTTCTATGAGGTTATGGAATAAGATTGCAAGTCTTGTTCTTATTCAAGGCTTCAAGTTCCTCCTGCATCTCCACCATTCATGAGGATTTGTTTGGAATCCGAGTAGCCTCCACAAAAGAAGACATATCGTTATACTCCATCAATAAGAAGTACACAATATTGCTCCAAGTGACATAAAATGAGTTCCATATTGGTTCCCTTTTCTCCTAAGTTGGTAACCATGGTTCATACTCAATTGATTATTGATCATTGTGCTCTGGTAATTCCTTAGAGTAAATTGGTTCTTCCTTTGTTTCAACCTCCACCTAGACCATTGTAGTTTATGTACTCTCTTTCTCTATATCTATATAAATCGCCATTTTCACATTGTATTCTACAAAAATGATATCTCTATTATTGATAGGTTTGAGGGTAGTGGGGGCCTACAAACAATACTCCTTCACACCATGAGTGTGTATCAAGAAGATACATTTCCTAGATTTTAAATCCAACTTCAATATTTCTTGGTCATTAATCAATGCATATACGGGACTTCCAAAAGTATGTAATCAAGAATAGTCATTGGATTTACTAGTCCATATCTCCATTGGTGTTTTTAGATCAATAACTATTGAAGGATATTGATTGACCACATAACATATGACTTCAATACTTATTCCCATAATGTATTATCAAATCCTACAGTCTTTAACATCACCCTTGTTTTATCCAACAAGGTTCTGTTCATATGCTTTGCAACTTTATTCAGTCGAGGAGTGTATACCTCCATGAGCTATCTCTTAATACCCCCTGTTGAAAAAAACTATCAAACTCCTCACTCATATATTCTCTCCCCAATTTTTAGTCCTCAAACACTCGATCTTCTTTCTAGATTTAAGATCCTTCCATGATTTGAATGTTTTTAAGAATTCAAAAACATATTCCTTCCTCTTGATTGGGTACACCCAATATATCCTAGAATAATCATCAATAAATGATATAAAGTACCTTGATCCTCCCAATATATAACCAGTGCTTTCCAAACATCGGAATGGATCATCTTTAAAACCCCCTAGCTCCTCATCATTGACGTTCTAAACTTTAACCTTTGTTTCTTTCTCAAAACACAATGCTCACAAAATGGTAAGCATACATTTGTAAATATATGCATAAAATTTTTATTAGAAAGAATCTTCAAGCCTCATTTGAACATAAGGCCAATATTCTAATGACATAATGTTGTTAACATTTCTATCATGCTATTTTATGTAACAACTATTTTTTCCTCCTTGTATGTTTCACCCAAAGCATATGAAAGTACTTTGAGATATTCTCCACATTAATCACCACAAGAATTCCATTTAAAATTTTCATTACTCCTTTATCGATGTGAGTCTTGAATTCAATTTCATTAAATTATCCTAAAGATAATATGTTATTCTTCAGGACCTTTATATACCGTACTCTTTAGAAGGTTTGAACAGTACCATCATGCATATTCAATTTGATGGTATCAATTCCATAAATATTTAATGTGTAATCATTCCCCATGTACATGAGTCCTTATGATATAGGTTTATACTGATCAGACCATTCCCTTTGAGATGTCATGTGTCATGTTTCCCATGAGTCTATTATCCATACATAATTGATAAGTTTTCTACCTTCAGTAGTTGTCTCCACTTTACTGACCAGTACATCTCCATTTTTGGAAGTACTCAACACATTTCCTTGATAGTTCTTTCCAAAACCCTTTTTTTACCAAAAATATTTTCTAACATTTCCCTTCTTGATATAATTGAAACCTTTGATATTTTTCTTCTTACTCCTTGATTTGGACCATCCATGATTCTGGCTAATGCAACCCATATCTTTAATACACTTTATTTCATGATTTATCACATAAAGGTACACATTATAAAATAACATATATCATAAATCCTTGTTTATTTAAAAAATTCCAACATAACATAACAACTTGAAACAAAAATACAATGAAATTATTGAAAAAATTGGTAACATGCTCCTAAAATTTCACCATTATTCTAAAACTGCATGGGATAACATAGAGATTTACATAAGAAAAGGGTGATATATAAAGCCTAGTAAGAGAATAATCAAAGTATAGAATGAGGTAAATTAGTATATGTGATCCAATATTAATATTAAGGTAACATATGAGGTTTTAGAATAATAATATTGAACAATGAGGTGTGATATAACATGATAGCATAAAGGAAACATGAGAAAGTGACAATAACAACATAAAACATAGTATCATAAACAAAAATCAAGGCTAACTGAAAAAACAACATAAAATAGTGTGATTAAGATAACCTCCCATGAACCATACATGAAATATCATGAGATAACATTACCCAATGCATTTAAGAGCTATATAATTCTGGGCCCACCCATCAGTTTCATATCATGTACATGCATAAGTGTGCCGAATAGATCACACAACATAAGGATTTATTTCACCAATTTTAACCGCATGAATAATGAGTATGGGTTACATAAATGTAAATACCCAATAAATTAAGGGTATGTATAACTAGTTTAATACCCTTTTGTGTAAATAGAGATAGTTATTTACTAAACAAATGTTTGACATAAAAATCACAAGACAAATTCGGCAGTATAACTGGTGTATATAAAGATTTATATAAGGGGTTAATGAGAGAGAAAGAAGTATATAATTACTTGGGAATCATAAGGAAAGTAATAGGGGTGTGTAAAAACATATCCCAACTTAAAAAATTGTAAATAAAAAGGCATGACATAAATAAGGTTCTTGAATAAATAGGAGAAGGAGATGATTTTTTACCTTGAGAGGGCGCTTCTAAAAGCTTGAGAGGAGCTTATTTAGATCTTAGGGGAAAATTATGAGGGATATATGGAGGTAATAGAAGAGTAAATTCATTCTCAAATAGTTTTTAGTGAAGAATAATGAGATTTTGGGTGGGTTTATATAGAAAAAGAGAGGAGAATTCTTTATTAATTTTCAAACTCAGGTTTTGGACTCTATATGATAAAGTGATCAAAAACACAAACCTTATCATGATTTTCCCATGGTTTCTAAAAAATAGGAGTGATTTTCATTATTTTATAAGTATAATAACTTAAAAAATTAAAATAATACCCTTGGTGATATGTAATTGAGTTATGTTTATAAATAATTGATTTTAAAACCTTAAAATATAATATAGGTTTTGGAGGATTCATTAAGGATTTATAAAATTAATAAAATAAATTTAAAAAAATACATTTTTAAGGGGAAACCTAACTTTAGTCTTTCATACTCTTTATAGTATTTATTAAATCACTTTTGGTCTTTTTATGATGGCATAATACATATCATATAATTATACTGTATATAATTTTTACCCAAAAATCTGATAGTCAAGGAAAATTGTTAAAAAATAATTGTTGGATAATTTTGAAATTTTGTTTTAAAAAATAGTATTTTTTATCAAAATAATTATTTAAATATTATAATTTAAAATTTAAAATAAAAAATCCCCATTTATTGAAAAATACTAGGTTTTTTGATAATATTAGTTTTCTGATATTTATAAAAATTATATTTGTATTTATAAAATTACATTATCATTTATGTTTAATAAATATTATTTAATAATATTTTTTTATTAAAATATAATTTATTTAAAAAATTATTTAATTTATCAAAAAGTGTATTTTGATTTAAAAAATATATTTCCTAAAAATAAAATTTGTGTTTTATCGTATCAAAATATAATTTTTATCAAATTCATTATTTGATAATTTAAAATGTAATATTAAAAATGGATAAATATAATCATTATTTTATTAAAAATAATATACAAAAATTAATACTTTTAGGCTCTAGAAACACAACCCTTTATTACACCAGCAAACGCTCTAGCGATAAAGTGTGTGATGGTGAGATTTTTATAGGGTGGTTCAATGAACATGGTTTGGGCCATGATCTCGATGATCTTGAACTTATCCAATAAATTGTTTCACTCATGATTTAGTTATTGAATCTTGGCTTGGGATTGGTCAAGGGTAAATCCCAATGATGTTATCTCCCATAGAATCTCTGATAAATGGGATTCATAAGGTATGATCCTACTGGTCCAGACCATCACTTCTTTTTCCAGTGTCAATTAAAATTTATCATAACCATTAATATAATAATCTTAATGGTCACTATAAAATGACTATATTATCAATGATTATGATGCTTAATGGTTTTTTAAATTTAAAAGACCATATAATAGTCTAAAATAACCAAAGTAGTGCATGCATTTTCTCTAACTTCATTTCTTAATAAAGTTTTTATTCATTGAAAAAGGGAATTTAATTTATAAAATCTTGGATCATTACATTGGATACCACTAGAACCATGCTACATCATTATTCTTCTTCCCATTGATAGAGTCTCCACTTGATGTAATGTTTTCTATCTATTTTCCTTATTCTTGCATATAATTTATTCTTCAAGAACCATCGATGCAACATCATTGAAGAGAAACATATCCATTTTGATATTATTGGTGAGGTTGATGATGATTTGATCATATGAATCTATAAAACTATGGAGTATAATTTCCACAAATTCAGTATCCAAAATTTTCAGCCCAATGTATTAAGATAAGTAAACAGGGTATTAAGAGTGTTGATGTGGTTGGTCACAAATGACGACTCTATTATTTTAAGAGTTTATATTTTACCCTTTAATATTTTTATGCAGTTAATTCTACTCATACAACTTTATAAAATCATCCAAAATTTACTTCACCATCATTTTCTACACAATTCTTGATAAAAACCCATATTACAAAGCCAAATGGACATTGGAAATAACATTTCTATCCATGTAATTTTATTTTACCTCCATCAAACCCATAATATTTTCACCAATTTCTGATAGGAAATTACCTTTCTACAACACTTCTTGTATCTTAATTTTCCACAATGGAAAATTATTCTTATTAAAATTTTCAATTTCAAATTTCACCACCATATGAACACACTGTTAGTATAAAACCTCCTTAGGATAGAACCACCCTTTATCCCCACTTGTTGGGATAGTAAATGATTGGACCATTGGTGCAGTGATAATTGCGATATAAAATAAACTGAAAAAATATAGAAATAAATGAACACCATATTTAATGTAAAAAACAACCAAAATTAAAGGGGTACAAAACCATGTAAAAATAGAAGGATCACTATGATGAAAATGGATATAGAATCTATCTAAATATTACAAAGAGAAAATAATCAAAATATTCTATCTTGAATAAATAGAGAAACACCTCACAATCAC
The DNA here is from genome assembly GCA_963277665.1 of Viscum album. NCBI lineage: Eukaryota > Viridiplantae > Streptophyta > Magnoliopsida > Santalales > Viscaceae > Viscum > Viscum album. Next base: position 174,848,527 of record OY728147.1, on the reverse strand, counting down.
CACTCAAATACTAAACCACAATTAGGAGATGTTGAATGTTGAAGTTAGTGATTTTTGAAGAGGGGAGAGTCTTATTTTATAGAGAACCTACACCTCCTTGTCTCCTCCCTTCTTAACTAAATTAAACTAGGCTAATTAAAGGGGGAAATCAAAAGGGTGAGATGCCCCCATTGACCAATTAAAGGTGAAAACATTGAAAAAATGAGAAGTGGGTGATTTAATAGGGACATGAGTGGGTAAGGATATGTAATAGAATTATTTGGATGATAGTAGATGGATCTCATTGAGACAAATTACGATCTCTCTCTCCTTAAGAGTATATTATCCTATGATAAACTAGAAGTACAATGGGATGCATAAAAATCCTCTTTAAGATACCATGATGGCCCATTACTCCACACATGTACCTAGTGAAGAGTAACTCCTAAAGAATCATTGAAATCAAGATATTAATAGAAATTACTTTGTTAATGTGAATCAATAAAGTGTTTTTGATGATTTTGGAGGACTTGAGATAAATATTTATTTGATAGAGGGTTTTGTAATGCTTTTAAGTTGTTTGAAATGAATTTTCTATCCAATGGCGACCCCATTTTATAGGTATGAAACTTTCTATTCTAATAAGATATCATACCCCTTTATAGTGGATAATAACCTATTCTATAAAGACATTATTTTTCCAGATTTAATATTTTCCATTATATCACACCCACCTGGTGAATGAATAAAATCACCTCTACGCACCTCACATTGACGTGATGTGTGAAGTGAAAAGTACATCGTCAAAGAACCACATTGTGTGATTGCACGTGCATAGGTACGCGCACATGGATGCTACACCACCCCACAAGAATTTTACCTATTTATTATTTCAAATAATGATAATAGTGTTACTCCTAATAGAGGTAAACCCACTACATCTGATTTTCTAATGTGAGATTTTAACAAGTCTTTCCATTAAAAAAAATAAAATAAAACAATTTTAAATATTAAAAAAAAAATTAAAATCCAACAACCCCCCACCTTTTTAAAATATTTTAAAATATTTTTTTAAAATCAACAATCATGTTATATTAGAAATAACTGGCATAAATAAAGGCATATCTCAATTTGATCCTTTATATAATAGAGACAAATAAAAATTAAATAGAGAAATAGGCAGACATTGGATTGAACATGTAACTCTTATTATCATTTAGATTCATCCTAGATAATTATATTCAAATTACCTGGTTATCAATCTATTACTGGACACCATTATGTCCACATGTCATTTATCCTTTCATGAATGTTTAAGAGCTAGAGTCATAAGCTCTTTGGAGCGGCCCCACTCATACATTCACATAGGTGAGACAAAGTGTTCTCATGTTTCAGCACTTGTTTGATATTATTAGTTCATTAAGAGTTTTATACTCACCCTCATTTTTTATCATGGGAATCAAACACCATTCTCATGGGATTAAGTATGTTAATAAATAGTAGAAAAATTAATTATATCGTTGATGTTTTAACATTGATTATTAAATAAATGATGTGAAAAATATTTTTTATGCTGATTATAGAATAACTGATGTAATATAAAAAACATGATTATTTTTAATAATGATTAGTTCAATAACTAGTGTTAATTTTTTTTAGAATATTTTTAACATTGGTTATTTTGATAACTAATGAAAATTTCTATTTTTAATATCAATTAATAAAATAACCACTGTTTAAAATATTTTAAAAAATATTTTTAACGTCATTTATTAAAATAACCAATGTTAAGAGATAAAACATGGGCATTTTTAATGTTATATTTTCAATAACTGACATGAAAAGTATATTAAAAAATATAACCCTAACACTGAACTTTCATTTTTTTTCATCATGCCTCTCCTAGACACCTTGAGATTTCACTTATGAATTTTTTCCTATATATAAATCTAAGGTTCCACCCAAACATTTTTTTCATTACACCTTTTAACTTTAATTTCTCTCTCTCTTATCTTTATATTACCTCTCCAATATTTTTTTCATTATTCATTCATAATGTGAAACCTATATTCTATGTATGCCTCTTTGGAACTTTTATATAGCTTTTTGAGCATGTTTTTAAGTGTTTAGAGGTGGTTTGGAGGTGTTCAGGAAGATATAAATGGGATAAGGCAGGGCTGGGGGACTTGTTATAGATTCCTATTCTACAGTAGTCCCACCATCCAAGTGATGGTGCTCCTGGGTAGAAGGAGTTCTACCCAGTGGCCATTGGGTAGCTGGGGGAGGCCACTGGATAGCTAGTAGCATCGATCAAGGCCTAGTATGGCCCACCACTTTATGTAGATTTTTTTTAAAAATTGACCCCATGCTCATTTTTTTCTCACTCTCCCTTTCTCTCTTGATTTAAAATGACCTAAGGGACATTCATTAGTGATTTTGAGTGGTCCTATATCCTCCCAACTTCTCTCTTCAACACCTGGACACTCATTCAACCCAACACATATAATCTAGTGAGTTCTTCTTTGACCATGATCAATTCTCTCCTCTTATACTTGATCAAAATCAATTAGATATTTGATGTATTGGTTGGATCTAAGGATTTTGGCATTATTTAATGATTTTTTTGATGACCATTCATAAAATCATCATCCAGATTCAAAGATTTGGATTCTGCGCAATGCTTGGACTAAGACCATTATCAACAGTGGATCTTATTTATTGATTTGATCATGACCTATTTTTTTTGGGTGTGGTTCATATCCTACCTCAATCATATATTTCTAATCATTTCAAACTAGGAATGGTTTTAGGATTCATTGGTTCTTTTATACTTATATGGTTACCCTTTCCTTGATCGTCATTATTGCACTTGAGGTAGGAATCCTGTGACTTTAGCTCATATTTATATGGGTTCTTGTAATTTTTGTTGGTATGTGTATAGAAATTAGTGACCTATTTTTTATTCTTGATCACATGTGGTGTGAATGAGTATCCCTATGCGACCTATGATTGTGTTTCTTTCATGTGGATTATACTGGTTATTATACTTGTTTATTTTATGTGATGTTGATATGTCATTATATCTGGTATCATATGGTGTTGTTCTTCTATCTTATAGTTAAGATTGAAGGTTAATCATTATAGACTATTCCCCCAAGGGGGATGTGTAAAATTAATTATTGACATGATTTTTACTATACCTTCAAGGGGGATAAGTCAATCATGTTTTTTTGATATCCCATCAAGGAGGATGTGTGAGGTGGCTGATTATTATTCCTTCTGGGATGGTTCCGAAGCAGGTAGAGCTGGTCTTTGAAAACCCGAATTATGTTTGTACTTGTGTGATATATTTATATATATATTTTTATCATTTTTACTTCATGGAATGAAATTATATATCTTATTCACTAAAGTTAAGGGCCATTGGTGGTATTCTACCGAGTCCTGTACTCACATCCCACTCAAGCATTTCAGTTCGCTTGTAGATTTCATGAATATGGATCTAGTGAAGGGCAAGGGACCTTTAGTGAATTTATGATAAGGTTAGTAGGAGGATACAAATGATTTCAGATAAGCCTCAGTTTAGATTTTACCACTTCGTTTATTGACTTACCCATACATTGAACCCTTTTTGTTTAGTTTTGGGTTTTTTACTTGACATGTCATATTATTATTACATGGGATGAGTTTTTTATATTGTTTTTACTCTGATGATTATTAATTAATTTATTAATTATTGATTTATTGGTTATAATTATTTTGTTATGCTCTGATGTTCACTTGGTACCGAGGGCACAATCTCCTGACCTTGATCCTTAGGCCCTCGCCACTAGTCAAAAACCTCTTACATATGGGGAGGCACGCATGAGGTCATGTGGAACCCCTAGCTCAGACCTGGTGGTTCAGGTTGGGGTGTTACAAAATGGTACCATAGAACTAGGTTCACTAACTTGTTTCATCTCTTTGTCTTGATTTGGGATATATTAAACATGAGATAATACAGTTAAGACTCAGATGGGGGAACTATGTTAGTTCCTGGCCAATACTATATAGTGGTCCTCCAAGTTACCATGAAAGTGGGATTTATGTTCTTTATTTTTGATGTTACTTTTGTTTTAAATTCACCTTGGGTGATGCACATGATGTTTGTATACTGCTTTATTGGATTTTGTGTGCATTCATTTATCATGTTTAAGCATGTAGGATCACATGCCATATGATTTTTTCTTACATTGATAGAGACTAAATAATTAAGCGCCTATTGAAATTATGATATATTATTTGGAACATTATTTCTCTCATTCTTTTAATTTATATTGTTGTATTCTTTGCTTGAGTGTATATATTAGGTTGTGACTAATGTGTAGGTGTCAGTGGCTTGATTTGGGTTTTAGGTAGTGCTTAGGGGGTTATGCCTTATTCTTACAAGAAAAATCTTAGGTTGAACTTTTTTGTAAACCCTAGTGTGTTCCTATGAAATGTCAACAGTCTTCTTGTTATAGTACTTCTTTTTAAGATGTTTGATTTTCTAAGGTTGGTTTGGAAGTTTAGGAGATGTTTCCCCATAACCATCTTGCTCAACCAGTTTCACCACCTGTTGTGTAGGAGGATGCAACCAAGAAAGCTCCCTTAATTGTTCCAAAAAGTTAAGAAATAGAATGGTTCCAACTAGGAATCTTTTGTCCAGTACTTGTTTAGGTTAGAGGATCCCATAGGGGAGAGTTGACGATGGTTGAATCTGTGTGTGACTTCTAACTCCAGCACCCCCTATCCTTCTAGGGCACCGAAGGACCCCAGGATGTGGAGGAACGAGTACGAGTCGTTGAGAGAATTTTTATCTTAGTAGAGACCCCAAATGATTAATAAGGTTAAGATTGCAACCCTTATGCTTCAAGGTGTAGTTAGATGATGGTAGGATGTCATGATGTATGTTGGTATATGGGAAGGGATGACAAGGGAGACCTTTACAAACCTCTTATTTGAGGAGTTCTTCCCTGATACATTAAAGATAGATCATGATAAGAAATTCATGGAGCTCCGGTAGGGTTCGATGACAATGTATGTTTATTCATAACAATTTTCAGATTCGATCCAATTTGAACCATTTCTAGTAGGAAACAAGGCATAAAATCCAGAAATTTTAGGATTGAACTTTTCTTATAGTTGAAATGATAGGTCAGAAAATTTTATCTCATAGCCTATGCTATAGTGATTTATAAGACACTGATGATAGAGAAGGGAGTCGAGGAAGACAAAGTTGTAAGTCTTCTTCATTCTATTAGTGGAATGACAAGCACATTCTCCAGTGTAGTCCCAGATACTTATTCTAATAGAAATAAGAGGAATTCATAGGATGAATTCTAGGGTGGTGGTCGATATTTAGATCAGATATGTGCTTCATTGACTCCTTTTATAGGGACCAACTGCTAGTTGTTATAATTATGGGAGTAAAGTATACTTTCTAAAGGATTATCCTATTTCACTAAATAATTATCATTAGTGTAGTAATAATGGTCATTTGAAGTAGTTTTTATAGCATACCAACTTTTTATTACATGACCATGATATCATTTTTAAGATAAATAACATAATAGTAATACATTAAAGGATCAAAAGGTTTAGTATCGCGGTCAAATTAGTTTCATACATCACTTATACATAAAATGTAAACATTATTTAAAATTTTCATCACAATATTTCTAAAATTTATCATGTTCTCCTTAGTTCATATATTCACCTGAGGATATACATCAAAGAAATGGGTGAGCTAAAATCCCAATAGGGGGAGGGATAACATAGAAGGAATAAAAGACACGAATCAATAGTACATGGGTGAGCATAATAATCATAATAATATCATAAGAATGGGATCATAATCATAATCACAATTGAATCATTTGAAAATAATAGAATATGGAATATTCATAATAATGAAACATCATGACATAATGTTCAAATACCACACATATTTGTAAACAAATCTGGCATCATGTTCACACATAACACATGTATATAAATCATAACATCATAATTGTGAATAAAGATAACATCATGTTCATTCATAATACACATAATCTCATGAGATATATCACATTAACTAATGTATTAGAGTGATATATAATTTTAGGCCCACCCATAAAATCATAAAATTCTTATAATCAAGCATGCCGCATGGGAAGAGATCTTATAAAAATTGTAGCCATGAAATAAACCCATATAAAGGAATGGGTTTCATAAAGGTTTCAAAAAGAATAATTTCATGAATAACCTTTAGGGTTCCCTAAATAACGAGGGAAGTCATATTTTTCATAAAATATCATTTTTCATTAAATAAGAAACAACTCAAGTGGATTCAAGAGATGTTTTGAAAAAATAAAGTTCTTTTTTAAAAATATTTATAATTGGATTAGAAATAATTTTGACGAGGTAGGAAAATGTATATCCACATAAAAATGTAAAAGAAAATTGAAATGAAAATTTTAGTAAATTAGAGGAATTTCCATTCTCAGATCATTCTGAAATTGGAGATAACCCAAAATAAAGAGTTGGGTTCGAGAATCCCCCTACCTTAAATCCTAATTTATTTAATCATTTTTCCATCTCATGTATAATAAATGTAAGTTTATTAAAACATGGAACCATAAGTGAATTATGTTATTTTTTTACTATTTATCAATTATAATCATTGGATTATACCTATTAGTTACCACTATTAATAGTGAAATGTTTTAATATCATATTTTTCTTAAAATATCCCATCTTGTTTTAATTTGGCTATTTTTGTTCAAGGAAATTTATTTGTTAGTAAAATTAATTACATAAGCATAAAATACATGTAATTACATATTTATATGTTATATATAATTCATTATATCCATTTATAAATGTGGTGATAAGTGGATAGATGACATTGTCCTAATAGGAAATTAACTGACCATTGATGAGACAATATCAATAGAAGAGGAAAGAGAAGATTAACAAATAAATATGTCATAAATATAGTCATTATAGTAGGTTAACACCATTAGTATAATTTTAATATATTTATTAATTAATCTTAGATTATTTGGGTTTGAAAGGAATAGAAAAGGAGGAAGTGAATATGAAAATGGGAAGAAAATTTGATGAAAACTTACCCTCTTATTAGTGTTTCTTATTTTCTATGGCACTAAATTCCTTAAAATTTTAGAGTTTAATTACTCCAAAACATACCTAATGATTATAAGGGTCTTGAGAGAGAGGATTTTGGTAGATATTTTTATTTGGTAACTGGTTTTCCAAGTGTGGGGTGAGGGGTTATTTATACTTGGGGAGAGAGGTATTTTTAGGATAGAATATCGAATGAATTATAATATCGACGGAAAACCTTTCAATAGTAACATTTTTTACATTATAAAATATAATTAAATAAAATAAAATGATTTTAGGACTTTTAATCACTATATAATTTTAATTTATTAGTTTAATCAAAAGTAAAGGATAAACATGAAAAAGTGTTTATTTAAAGGGCTACTTTAGACTTTGCAAATTAATTTTTAGATTTAGAAATTAAGTTTATATTTTTAATGACCCTTTTATATTATTAAATTGATTTTGGGATGATATATACAATTTAACATTTATTAACTCATTATTACATCATTTTTATGTCATGAAATATGTGGTGTTTGGAAAACATTATTATACTATTCACATAAAAATTGAAATTTCTTATAAATTTATCAAAAATTCACCCTTGTGTAATTTCAGAATGATGATTCTGAAAATTATATTCATTTTATCAAAATAATTTTTTAAGATAGGTAATTTTTAATTTTTAACATAAAAATTGTGATTTCTATAAAATACATTAAAATGTAATTTATTAAAAAAGTTCTTATAATATATTTGAGTTTTTAATCTTGGTATTTATTTTATAGAATTAAAATATTTATATTTTATTAAATTACTCATGATAAATATTATTTTTAATACATTTTATTATTTTGAGGTCAAATTATTATTTCAATGGCCAGGTTACTATTCCCAATGATCAAGATACTATTCCAATGATCACATTACTATTCTAACTATCATATTACCTCTTACAGATACCTCTTAATTACTTCATACATCATTCACTACAATTTCTCCCAAGGTTCTATATTTTCCCTTTCTAAAATATCGATTGGTTTACTAATATTATATTTGTTTTCCATAGTGTTGTTCATGAGAGAGATGATTCTAGAATATTAGGATGATCTAAATTTTACCATTTTAGATTTTCTATTTTCTACCCTAATGTAATATTTTAAATTTTCATGGGTTTAGTTGTTGACTAATGTAATGATCGACATTAATGAAATAAAGTATTGGTTTTTCTATGTGTTGTATGTGTATAGGACTATATAATATAATATAACACATATTCATTCAGGACACAAATATCATTTATAAAGTCTGGGTCATTACAGTTATGTTCCAAGGATTCATAGTTTCACATAGCTAAATCAGGCCATGGTTTGGATACAGAGCCTTAACAGCAGGTGAAATCCCTACAAGGGTTAATTAACAAGGAAAATCATGAGCCATTGGGGCATCATGTAGTAGTGTCTAGTAGGGAATATATAGTTGATTAAGATTTAGCTAATAGTGGAGAGGGACCTTCTACATTTTGAGGTACAATACTGATCTCTTATACACTATTTTTTTCTTTGTTTTACACAAGAACATACCATTCATTCATATATTCTCAAGTGGGTGATGAGTTAGACTTACTGGTTAAATACTCCTTCAAGCTTCTATCTATTGATACATCCATGGGAAGAAATGTAGATTTTCTTTATATCTATAGATAATTTTCAATAGTGGTTTCTAGATTTGAGCATGTTTGGAGTTTTAGAATTCTAGAGATGATAGTTTTTAATGTGATCCTAACCATTGATTGGTTGACCAGTTACTGTGTACACATTGATTATTATTGAGGAAGAGTAACCTTTTCATCTCTTAAATGGGAGAAGTTTGTACTGACTGATGAATGGGATATAGAGGCAGGTATAGTGGGACCAAATCTTCATCAAAGAGAATAATTTTTAGTGTAGGCGGCTAATATGATCCTTACTATAGATCTGGTGGTGACTCCATCCTCTTTACCCCCAGTGGTGGACCTGCGCCAAGATTTCTTTCCAAAGGATTTCTTAGGGTTTCCTCTATATAGGGGTGTTCAATTTGAGATCAATATGGTGTTCAGAGCATGACCTATATTGATTCCACCACATCAGATGGAACCATATGAGTTAAAGGATATTAAGGTGGAGCTGTATGACCTTGAGATTAAATGATTCATCAAACTGATCAATTCCCCTTGGGGTGCTTCGGTGTTCTTTTTTAAGAAGGTGGATGGTAGTCTCCGGCTTTGTTTAGACTACCAAAAGTTTAATCTGATCATAGTGAAGAATAAGTACCTGTTTCCAAGAATTGATGGAATATTTAATCAATTGAGAGGAGATAAGTGGTTTTTCAAGATCGATCTATATTCTGGCTACCATCAACTTTAGGTCAGAGAGGAATACATCTCTAAGATAGCATTTAGGAGAAAATATGAGTTGTATGAGTATCTAATTATTCATTTTGGGATGATGAATTATCAAGTGGTGTTTATGACCCTTATGAAAGAAATATTTCACCTATAATTAAATTCCTTAATCATTGTGTTTTTTGATGGCGTACTTTTATATTCCAAAATGATAGAATCAATTTCTAGACACCTGGATATCATGTTGAGTATGCTTCGTACACATAGGATTTATGCTAAGTACTAAAAGTGTCACTTTTTTATATATTAGGTGCACTTTTTTGGGCATGTGGTTTCTCAATAAGGAATATCAGTTGATCTAGATAAAGTGTATGAATTTATGAATTGGAAAAAATTGAGGAATTTATTTGACATTCAAAGTTTTTTTTGATTTTTTTGAGTTCTACATGAGGTTCATTTAAGAATTTTCTCACTTAAAAACACTTATGATCACACTCACCAAGAAGGGAGGTAAGTTCAAGTATAAATATTAGTGTGAATAATCCTTTTTAGAGTTGAAGAGAAGGTTTAAATCATCTCTGATCTTGATTCTTTTTAATCCTAGAGTAAGATATATTATACTATGACAAATTTGGCATTGGCCTGAGATCTGTGATAATGCAAGGTGATAAGGTAGTTTCTTACAAGTCTTTTTAGTTATGACCCCACAAGAAGAACTAACCTACCCTTGTATTATAATTTTCAACAATGGTTCATGCATTGAAATATTAATGGTGCTATCTTCCTAGTGATAGATTTTTCATGTATATGGACCACAAGTGTCTACAATTTATTTTAACCTAGAATTAATTGAATCTTCATCAAAGGAACTAGGTAGAATACTTAACAACATTAAAATTTTAGATGGAGTATGCTACTAGGAAGGGAAATGTGGTTGTAGATGAACTGATTAGGAAAACATAAGAAGTTGGGTAGTGAACGCCAGATGTAGGGTGGGAGCTCATTGCTTTGTTAAACAACCAGTGGGTGGTCATAATTGAGCATCGAGGGGTAGGGGTTTGTGAACCATTAATGATCACATCCTCATTGGTATAACAAGTTAAGGCTATTAAGGAGCCTAGTCTAGAGTGTGGGGCGATGCGTGAATGGTTGGAATCTAGTGGTTCTATTTCAGGTTGAAATTTAGACATAAATGGGGTGCTTCTGGTTCATGGCAGGGTGATGGTTCCATCCTCCATATGAGAGGAGATATTGAGAGCCTCACATGATTCACAATGGTAAGTACACTCAAAGTTGAACAATATGTATCATGATGTTAAATAGAAGTTATGGTGGACTGATATGAAAGGATACAACACAAGTTTTGTCTTTTATTATCTAACTTGTCATAGAATTAAGACCGACCATCAGATACCTAGAGGGTTACTCCAACCACTCCTAGTGATTATGTGGAAGTGGTATGAGGTAATTATGGACTTCATAATAGTTTGTCCTAGGACCCTGAGAGTTCAAGTCACTATTTGGGTGGTAGTGTATTGGTTGACCAAAGTGGATCACTTCATATTGATTTGGGAGACAAACTTAGTAGATGAGATAGGTAAGCTCTATATGTGAGAGATTATGTGGATTCAAGGGTTCCTTCAATAATGGTATCTGAAAGAGTTGTCTAATTTACCTCACAATTTTGGTAAGTATTAGAGAAGGTTATGGTTACTTAGTTGAAGAAAAATATGTTCTTTCATCCTCACACTGATGGGAAATCAAAGAGAATGATATAGACTTCAGTGGATATGCATTGAGTGTGTATTCTATATTTTAGAGGATCTTGAGATAACCACTTGGCTATAGTAGAGTTTAAATATAATAACAACTTTTAGTCTTTGATTCAAATGGCCCCATTTGAGTCACTATATGGGTGGCTATATCATTCACCTATCTACTATCATTAGGTAGGTGAGTCTTTAGTTTTTGGACCATGTATGGTACAAGAGACCTCATAGAGGGTGAAATTTATTTAGAAATGGTTGGTTATGAATCATAACATGCATCGATCTTATACCAACCAAAATAGATTATCCTTGGACTGTTCTGTGGGTTATAAGGTTTTTTTGTAGGTGTCCTCACAGTTGGGGAATAAATGTTTTAGGAGGCAAGGGAAATTGGCACTATAGTATGTTGGGCCATTCAAGATAATCGAACACAGTAGAATAGTAGCCTATTAGTTAGACCTTCCTCCATGGTATTAAGATATGCACAATGTATTCCATGTGTCATAGATTTGGAAGTATGATCTCGATCCTGTGCATGTTCTCAACTACAAGGATGATGAGATAACACCATATGCATCTTTTATGAAGCTACATGTTCAGTTAGTAGACCAAAGAGAGAAGGTTCTATGAGGAAATACTACTACTATTGATAGAGTTCAATGAAAACACAAGCGTTTTTAGGAAGAAACATGGAAATCAGAAGATGACATTTGGGAATGATGAACTATGTTGTTTGAGTAGACCTCCTGGGATACTTCTTGAGGATGAGAATTCATATGAGGGGGAGAATTATAACACCTATATTCCAGTTAAACCTATTTTCAACTTTTACATAGATTAATAAGTACGTTTTTAAGTGTTTAGAGGTGGGTTAGAGGTGTTTGGGAGGATAAAAATCGGTCGAGGTAGGGATGGGGGACTTTCTATAGCTTCTTGAGTTACAACAGTCCCACTGAATTTCTAGCGGGCTTCTGGATAGAAGTGATTTAGCTTAGAATCCACCATCCAACCAGTGGTTCTCCTAGGTAAAAAGATTTCTTCCCAATGACAATCAAGTATCCGAAAGAGGACATTGACTAGGTGGTGGCATTGGTCATTTTGGAGTGAATCCTTGAACCAATTTTAATATTTTTATAATTAAAAATTTTACTGTGTTTTTTTATTTATTATTTTGAAAAGTACATATATTATTGTTTTTATGTATAATAATAATTTTTTTGAACTTAATTGTTTTTAGTTATTCATCATTTATTCTTATTATTCTTATTCTTATTTGTATTTATTTTTGGTTAAATCATGTGAAAAATTAATTTTCTAAAGTTTTTCTTTACCCTTATGCATGTTTTGTTATTTTTTTACCCTTACATGAGTTCTATTTTACCCTTACATAAGCCTTATAAGTTTTATTTTACCTTTATATAAGCTTAGAGGTACCATTAATCAAGACTTATATACTTTGTTATACCCTTACACAACTATTTTCTCTACCCTTACATAAGTTGTTGTAATTTTTCTTTACCTTTATGCATTTCATCTTGTACGCTTACACAATGCATGGAACCTCTTTGTTACATTTACAAAACTTTATATCTACCATTATACAACATGACTAAATTTATTATTACCATTATGCACAAATTATTTAAACCTTATGCTTATTGTTGAAAATGAGACTTACCCTTATGAAGAGTGCTAATCTATCTTTATGAAACACATGAACTTTTATGTTTACCTTTACATAGCATTTCATTCTACCTTTATGCAGTCTTCTCTTTACCTTTACACAGTGTATTTCTTTACCCTTATGTAACTTGTATAAAATTTAGTTTACGCTTACATACAATATAAAAAGTGTATTTTACCCTTACACAAGGTATGATAACTCCATGTTACCCTTACGCATGCATTCAATCTTACCTTTACACAAATTTGGTATTCTAGTTTACTCCATTTTCATGATTTTATTGATATATTGATTGACTATATAAAAATATTAAGTGTTTTAATTGTTTTAATCATTATATAAATTATTATTGATGATATAAAACCTATGAGAAGTGTTTATATCTTGTTTTAAATACATTTTTATAAATTTTAATTTTGTTATTCATTCACACATATATTTTCAGCATGAAACTCAAATATTTTGTATTTATTATTTTGAGATGGTTTCTTAGATTTTAGTGTTTATAAAATCATATTATAGTCTAAAAAATTCATTCAAACCCATTTTAACGTTTTTAATTAAATATTTTAAATTTTGATATTATTTTATGTATAAATATGAAAAGATTTTTGAAATTAAAATTTTGAATATTTCATTTTGAAATTGTGTGATATTTTTTGTGTTATATTTGACCTATTATTTTTGAGTTGTTTTAAAATTTATAACGACTGTTTTTAAATTAGTTTGAATTATTTAAATAATTTTAAATTAAAATGATAATATTATCAATAATACATTTCTTTATTTCTCTTTATCCTCAATAATTCTGGAATATTATTATTACTATTTTGAATTTGAATTGCCTAATGATTTATTTGGTTGTGTTGAGTTAATTATTTTTAAGGGATTGAGTATGCTTGAACAAATGATGATCAAAATATAATGAACCTAAAAATCTACAACTTAAATAACCCCGAAGGATTCCAGAACATTTCTGAAGGGATTGGACCCTATAAATAGAGACCTTGGTGGACTTAGCAACACAACCCTAACAATCATTCTCCAATTCCAATGTGAATAGATCACCAAATCTCTCTCAAATTACTCTCATTTCTAAATCATTTTTCTCTATTATAGAGTGTGAACTAAATTGTAATATCCAATCACTTTCTTATTTTATTCTCATTCTCTCGTAAAATTTATCATATTTTTGGGAGAATTGAGACGAAGATTTTAAGAGACTCCTCCTAAGAGATATATCTCCTTCTCATATTTTTTCTATATTTGGTTATTACTAAAATTAAAGTAAGAGACCATGGTTTTATTATAATTTTATTTAAAAAGGAAAGGGACTATTCTTTTTTGGTTTCAAGATTTTATGTTAAATAGGTAGTGTATATTGTATTTAGTTTCTTGTTATAACCTAAAAAGAAATGGACATTTTTGGTATATTGGATACCATTAAATCTAAGGGACTAATACATTAAATACTCAAGGGTTTGAGGTGGGAGATATAAGGTCACCTTCAGGTACTATTACCAAACTTCATTACCAAATATCCTTTCTCATTTAATTTTTTCATTTTCAATTATTTACCACTTTCAATAATTTTTTATTAAATTTTTTAATCCATAAATTAACACTTATTCAATTAAATCATTTCATTCTTCTACTTATTTTATTATTTTATATTTTTATGGTTTCAAACTTTGATTCTTTGTTTTTATATTCAAAAGTTTTAAATTTATTTATTATTTTATAAGGAATTTTTTAAATTGGATTATTTTCCTTTAAAATTTTAAAGGGAAATTTACACCCTATTTCTATTTTACTTATCTCCGAACTAGATTTGGTACCAAAGGGGTTTTTGATTTTTCTAAATTGATTTTTTTTTAAAATTATTTCAAATTTTTTATTTTCAAAATCTTTAATTGATTTTTCAAATAAATAGATCTTTTTAAAATATATTTTACAACACCCAAGGTGGTCTTGAAGGATAATCCTTTAGACACACTCTATTTTTTTGATGGAAGTAATTATGGTTATTGAAAAATTCACATGAATACTTTTCTTATATCTATTGCTTATATTTTTTATAGATTATTTTATATGTATATACTCCCACAACTGAAAAATAAGATAAATGGACCTTGAATGATATTTCTGATTTTGAATTAGATTTTAAATCTAGGAATTCCTTGCATTGTTCTTTGGATCAAAATTAGTTTAATCATAGTTTTATATGAAAATTGGCACGTAAAATTTGAAATAATTTAAAAGAAACTCATATAGGAACTAACAAAGTAAAAGATAAATATTTAGATATGTATATACAAGACTTTTAAAGTTTATCCACTCATCCTAACAAGTCTATCACTTATATGTTTAATATATTTACTGATATTTGTAATAACTGAAAAGCTCTTGGTGACTCTCTTTCTAAAAAATCTCTAGTCAAGAAAATCCTTAGGGTTTTACCAAGCTGTTGGGCACAAAAATTCACTATGATCCAAGAAGGAAGAGATTTTAAAAATATAGTGGTTAAGTAAATCATAAATTTTCTCATGTAATTTGAGATAACCATGAAGATACTAACTAAAAAGGAGGCTAAGGAGGTTATGGAAACTAAAATAAAAATTATTTTCAAGGTAAGAAATGATGATTCTTCCAAAATAAACTTTGAAAAAGAAAGTTAAATTAAATTCTTGATGAGAATATTAAACAATTTAAACAAGATAAAGAAAAATATGAAATCATTTTGATGAACTAAAAAGAAATATAAAATTGATGTTTAGGAAGTGACATGCTTCAGTTGTAAAAAAAGGGCCAAATAAAAAAAGTTTAAATACAATAATTAAGGTAAAAATGATTTAAAAGTATCAACATAGAGTGATAGTGAAGAATCAATGTCAACTTATGAAACTAGAAATTCAACTCCTAAATTCCTTATAGATCAAATCAAGGTAGGTGAAGTGGTTAATCCCCATTACCCTTCTCATTTATCTTCATTTTCTCATTCACCATCTTCTTCTGATAATGAAATTAATTTTTTAATAACTTATTTAAAAATATAAAAACATTTCAATGAAATATAATTTTTTTATTAATGATAAAAATATTATTTTTAATGAAAAATATTAACTTTTAAAAGAAAAGGATGGTTTAATTTTAAAATTAAAAAATAAACCAAATGTTGATGTTTTCAAAAACGAAATCAAGGATCTCAAAAGATCCATCTCAAAATTTACCGAAGGTGAACAATATCTTAATATTATTTTTGGTTATCAATGCATTAAAAAAATAATCACCATTTTTTATTTTCAAAAGATAATGCAACTTCTTCAATAACCACTTATTTTGTAAAAGTTATTTCTAAAAATAATTTTTTTTGAGTATTTTTAAAAATATGGTCATCTTATCTATGAGTCTAATTAAAAAAATAGATATAGAAGGCCTAAATTAAACCACATTTCTTTTACTGTCTATAAAAATCTAAGCAAGTATGGGTCCCTAAATATTAACTTGCCAACATTTATGGACTTAAATTTTTCACTATGCCCAAATCATCTTGTGCTGGCATTATTGGACCCTCAGAGGATAGAAATTTACCACCAAACCTCAATGATCTATCCTATAGTGCCTTTTAAATAAACATTGTTTTCACTTCTTGAAGTGATTTATCAACTATTTCTCACCTTGAGGTTAATGTTTATGCTCCAAGCAAGGGGGAGTCCAGATCTTTCCTTCCCAGAGAACATTTGAACATCAACCTTGATCTTCATAATAACAAGGTTCTTTATTAATTTTATTTTATGTTCTCTCTTGAATCTTTTTTCAAAATATCTTCTCTGATTTTTCTTTCTTTTTCAAAATAGGATAGAATATATTTTTTTTCCTTTTTTTCCTATTTTATTTGTTCTTTTAACTTTCCATACTCTATTTATAATTATTTTATTATTTTGGGAGTTATGGAAATAAAAAGGTGTTTTAAAAATTTCTTTTCTTATCCTTTTAAAATTTTCTTTTATTTTTATTTTTCAAAATTATTTTTTAAACTCTCTTTACATTTTCCAATCTTGAGAATTTTTTCATTTTTTAAATTTTGTTTTTCAAAACTAATTTTCAAAACAATTTTCTAAAATGAATTTCAAATTTAATTGTATTAATAAAATGTTTTTCAAAACATTTAATAATTTTGGAAAAGTGAACTGAGTATGATAATCCAAGAAAAAAATCATTTTTAGATGAAAATAAGTGGATGTGGTTCTGGTAGAGATACACCTAGGAATTTATCCTAAAAAGAGTTGATTGAGTTTTTAACCCTTTCTCCATCCAAGGAATAGTGAGTGGGACTTACTACACACCCGGTTTAACACTCCCATATAGTTTTCTATAGTTTATTAATATAAAATTTACTTAACCATAATAATATAATTGTTTTTCAAAACCAATTTCCAAAATTAAAATCTAATGTTTTTTTTTCAAAAAACGTTATTTAGCTTAAATTTTGTTTTCAAAGTTTTAGCTTTTAAAAATATTTTCTTAAAAATGATTATTTTTTATTATCTTAAAATTTATTAAAAATATTACTTTTAAATTTTTTTCACACCTTTTACTATCCATTTAATATCATATTATTTGTTTTCATCGATCATTTTCATTTTTTTCTTGAGAAGAATTAATTTCGGGGGGGGGGGGTATATTTTTTTGGTTATATATTAATTTAATTTAGGATTAGATTATTTTTTATGATTATTTATTTTATTTTAGGGAGAAAATATTTGTTTCATTTCGATAATTTTTCTTTATTTGTTTCAAAAATGGGGAGAAAGTATTTTCAATTTTGTAAAGTTTTTGATCAATTCCAAAAAATGTGGAGAAATTTTGAAATTTATATTTTTTTTAATTATGAAAAAGGGATAGATTGTTTGAGTGGCTCTTTAAACCAATTTTATTATTTTTATAATTAAAAATATTATTTTGTTTTTATTTATTTATTATTTTGATAATTAAAAGTATTATTATTTTTATTTATAATAATAATTTTATTGAAAATAATTGTTTTTGGTTATTCATAATTTATTCTTATTCTTATTATTAATAGTTATTTTTATTTTTGGTTAAATATTATGAAAAATTAATTTTCCAAAGATTTTATTTACCATTACACATGTTTTGTTATTTTTGTTTTACCCTTATGTGAGTTCTATTTTACACTTATATAATCCTTAAAGTTTTCTTTTACCTTTAAATAATATTAAATGTACCCTTATTAAATACTTACATACTTTGTTATACCCTTACACAACTATTTTCTCAATACTTATATAAGTTGTTTTAATTTTTTTTTTACCTTTATGCATGGATTCTTGTAGGTTTACACAGTGTATGAAACTTCTTTATCACTTTTACACAACTTTCTAGCTACCCTTACGTAACATGTTTGAATTTATTTTTACCTTTACAAAATGATTATTCTTCTCTTATTTAGTGTGTTAAAAATGAGACTTACCCTTATGCAGTGTACTAAGCTACCTTTATGCAGTGCATAAATTTTCATGTTTACCATTAAATAGTGTTTTGTTCTACCTTTACACAATATTCTCTTTACCTTTACATTGTTTATTTCCTTACCCTTATGTAAGTTGTATAAAATATTTTTTACCCTTATACATAGTAAGAAAAGTTTATTTTACCTTACGTAAGGTATGAGATCACCTTGTTACCCTTACACATGCATGCAATCTTACCTTTATGAAAATCTAGATTTCACGTTTAGTCTATTTTCATGATTTTAATGATAAATTTATTTTTTGAATGAAAATAACAAGTGTTTTAATTATTTTAATCATTCCATAAATTATTATTAATGATATAAAACCTATGTGAAGTGTTTCTACTTTTTTAAACACATTTTTATGAATTTTAATTCTATTTTTAATTCACACACATATTTTTAGCATGAAACTCAATTATTTCATATTTATTATTTTTAGTTTATTTCTTTGATTTTAATGTTTCTAAAATCATGTTTTAGTCTAAAAAACTCATTCAAACCCGTTTTAAGTTTTTTAATGCAGTATATTTAAAATTTTATATTATCGTATGTATAAATATGATTTTTTTTTGAAATTCAAAATTTGAATATTTCAATTTGAAACTTTGTGATATTTTATGTGTTATCATTGAACTATTATTTTGGATCTATTTTAAAATTTCTAATGAGTTATTTTAGTTTAGTTTATATTGTTCAAATAGATTATATTGAAATGACAATATTATTGATAATATGTTTCTCTCGTTTTCTCTCTCCTTGATAATTTTGGAATATTATTATTACTATTTTGAATTTGAATTACCAAATGATTTCCTTGGTTGTATTGAGTAAATTATTTTTAAATAGATCTATAGAGATTGAATAAATGATGATCAAAATACATTGAAATAGGCTGTATTTGGATTAAAGAATCTAGAAGGATCCAGGAACATTACCAAAAGAATTGGAGCCTATAAATAAAGACCTTATTGGTCTTGAAAACACAACCTTGACAATTATTCCCCAATGCCAATATAAATTGATGATCAAATCTCTCTCAAAGTGCTCTCATTTCTAAATATTTTTTCTCTATTCTAGAGTGTGGACTAAATTGTAATATCTAATCATTATCTTCTTTTATTCTCATTATATCCTAGCATTAATTATGTTCTTTGGAAGAATTGAGATAGAGCTTCAAAGTTATTTCTCCCAAGAAATCTCCCTCTTCCACATATTTCTTATATATTTGATGCTTACTACCATTAAATTAAGGGACTGTTGTTTTCTTTAAAATTCCTTTAAAAAGGAAAGGGGATATTATTTTTTGGTTTCTAGATTTTCCATTAAATATATAGTGACTATTGTATCTAGTTTCTTTATATAACCTAAAGAGTAAGGGATAATTTTGGTATCATGGCTACCATTAAATCTAAGGGACTAATATATTAAATCTTCAAGGGATTTAGGTGGTAGACATAGGGGTACCTTCGAGTACTATTTTAAAACTTCCTTAACTAATATCTTATCTCATTTACTTTACAAATTTTAAATTATTTATCACTTTCAACCATTCTTTTACTAAATTATTTAATCCATCAATTAATGATTATTCACTTAAATAGTTTTATTTTCAAATTGATTAATCAAATTTCTGTTCATTTTATTTTTACACTTATTTTATTATTTTATATTATTATGATTTAAAAATTTGATTCTTTTGTTTTAATATTCAAAAGGTTTTAATTTCTTTATTATTTTATAAAGAAGTTTTTAAAATGGGATTGTTTTCCTTTAATTTTTTAAAGGGAAATTCATCCTCCTTTTCATTTTACCTTTCTCTGACCTCTGGGTTGGGGCCTAGTAAGGCCTACTACTTTATGTGTCGTTTTTTATAAAATAAACCATAAAATCATTTTTTTCTCATTATACCTTACGATGTTGATTTCTAGTGACCTAGGATCCCTTCCTTAGAGATTTGGATTTCTTCTTTCCCCTTATAAATCCTCTCTTCGAATCCCAAACACGCATTTGATCTTGCATATCTAATCTGCTGAGTTCTTCTTTGATCGTGATAAATTCTTTCCTCTTATCCTTGGTAAAAATAAATTAGATCTTTATGTCTTGGTTAGATATAAAGATTTTGGCATGATATGGCAAGGTTTTTCATGATTGTTGATATAATTTTCATCCATATTTAAGGATTTGGCTTATGCACAACACTTAGACTAAGACCATTTCCAGTAGCAAATATTCTTTCATGAGTTGATCATGTCCTAATTTTTTGGGTGTGTTTCCTATACCACCTCAATCCTAGAGTTCTAAATGTTTCAAACTGGGAATAGTTCTTGGATCTGGTGGTGCTTTTAGACTTGGAAAATAACCCTTTCCTTGATCTTCATTGTTGCACTCGAGGTAGGAAGTCCTTGAATTTAGAACATGTTTTATATGAGTTAATGGAATGTTTTTGGATTGTATATGTAGAACCTAGATACCTATGTTTAATTCTTGATCACATGTGGTGTATGTGTGTATCCCTGTGATACCAATGATTGTGTTGCTTGTATGTGGATTTTAATGGTTACGATACTTGTGTATTTGATGTGATGTTGATCTATCATTGTATATGGTATCATATTATATTATTCTTATATATTGTATTATATCATACATGTTGAACCTTGTGGACCATTCCCCTGAGGGGGATGTGTTAGATTCATGGTCGACATACTTTAGACCGTACCTTTAAGGGGGATATGTCATTCATGTTTTTTGGCTATCCCATCGAAGGGATGTGTCAGGGGGATGATCATTGTTACTTTCAACATAGAAACAAAGTAGTTATACCCAATATTTGAGGACCCAACTTATGTGTAAGAACCCAGACCTTCTTTTCAGGTATGTTTTCCTTTTATGGTCATTTTTGAGAAAAAGAGATTTTTTAGGAGATTGTGCAGGGGCGCACGGTTGGCGCATGGTCTGAAAAAACCATGCGGCCAGCCCAGGAAACCGTACACCATTGACAGTGGGCTCCGCACGGGCTGGGCACGGTTTTTCAGATCGTGAGGGCAAGCCATGTGAATTCCCTGGATGAGACAGTAGAAACAACATGGTTAGCGCACGGTTTTCCAAACTGTGTGGGGTAACCATTCGACCACTTAAAGTTAGGGTTTTTACATCCCGGGCCACTTGGGATTTTCCATTCCTCCACCATTCTTCCTCCCACTCATGGCTCATGCAGGATTTGTGATTTTCAAAGGTTGGGGGAGCTCCTTGGCTCGTTTTGGAGGAAAATCGAAGGGGTTTCTTGGTGGATCGATGGCGGTTCTCCTCGGGTAAGTCCCTCTTTTGGTTCTTTGAGGTTTTGGTTAGGGTTATCCCTCTTCCTCTCTTAGTTTATTAGATCTACAAGGGTTGTATGTAGATCTAGGGTTGTGTTGCCTTTGTGTGTTAAAGGTTGACCTTGTTGATGTTAGGGAAAGGTTTTTGAGGTGGTTTCGAGGAGGTGTTCACCCATTTTGAAGCACGTTTGGGCGAAGAGGTCGATTTCACCAAACCCTAAGAGGTAGGTGGTTTTTTCCTTTTAGTTTAATGTCTTTTAATTGTAAGTGAAAAATTGCCAATACCCATGAATGAGGTGTTGTGCGTTTACTATTTTTAACCCTGTTAATTTTCTGCTTTGCTGGTGTGTGCGATTAGAGGTTATTTTTATATGAATGGGGTTGATTTCTATGCTTTGGAGGTGTTTCCAATGCATGTTCTGCTTATGACCATTTGGTTCTTCTTATCCTGTTAGGCTGATTTGTTTTTTCCCATGCCTAGTATTGTAGGATGGTGTGACTGTTGTTCTGTTATGCTGTTGTACTGTAGAATGCTATCCAAGTAGTTCATGAGGTTTACCTTGTTCGTTACGCATTGCTACACTTACTTGACTTACACAGGGCCGTGAGAACCTGGTGTATAGACCATAGGGAGAATTGAAGTTGAGGACTTCTCCAGAGTGTCTTTATAATTATACGATGCGAGACCATAGGGGGAATTGATGTTGAGTGCATCCCCAGAGTGTTTGTAGATCCTCGACACGGGCCACAGGGGGAATTGACATTGAGTTATTTCCCAGAGAGCCTTTAGTACGATACGAGACTATAGAGGGAATTGACGGTGAGTGCTTCCCCATAGAGTCTATGCTTATGCTAAACTAGAGGGGTTAGACTGAGTGTGCTGCCCAGAGGGTTTCTTGTACTTGATAGGTAGGACCAATGGGGATAGGCTGTGGGCACTTCATAGAGGGTTACCTGTTTGTTAGTTGCTTGCTTGTATCTATTAGGTATAACCATAGGGGATATGCTCTGAGTAATTCCTAGAGGGTAACCTGTTGTGATTATCTGCTTTGTTTAGTTGTTGCTTGATATATGAAACTGCGGATTGTTACTATTGAGTACTTTCTTGTTTACTACTTTTTGAACTTTTACCTGCCATATATTCACTAACTGTTAGGCATAGATCTTGTGGTGGTTGCCTACTAGGATTCGTCTCACACCCTGTTTGGGCCATGCTTTTGGGCCCAAAAATATTATATTATTATAGGTATAGACAAGGGAAATCGCCCTTCTACTTCAGGTACTTGACTTGCTGTGGGCTGGAGAGCATGGGACCAAGCTGTGGCTTGAGATGCTGAGGAATTTATCTGCTTTCTTTTGTACTTGGTTTAGTAATGTATTTCATCATTGTGCTTTATTTCACTGCTTTCCTAGACATATGTATCATGCATCGTTTTATATATGTGCTCTAGTTTATTTTATCAGTTTTCTGCTGTTTATTTTTGTATGAGATTATTACTACTTCTGCTCTTGTATGTATTGGTTTACTTATACTATGTACTCTTCCAATGAGGGAATAGTTTCCCCACTATCACTCCCAAGGCCCTCGTTTCTAGTCGGCAGCCTCTGGTGTTCGGGGAAATGCGCTTGAGGTTATGTGACCAACCGGGTACGGGATGCCTCTGGGTGGATTCCGGAACCGGGACGTTACAAAGTGGTATCAAAGGATTTATTTTCTCTTAATTTACTATTTGGAGCCTTTATCCAGGGATATGACGGAATTGGTGCTTGGTAATAAGCTGTGCCCAAGAGTAGCTAACCCATGTACAGGAAAAATCCAATCTACCTCGTTATTGCAATTTTTTTTCTAGTTTGCAATTTTACAGTTGATTTGATTTCACCGTTGGGTGATTCACATGTTTTGTGTGGTTATCATTGATATTATTGAGGTTCTATTTCTGTCGCAACCCGATGAGATGAGGGTATACCATCTCATGCATCATATAGGCACTTGCTAGAAATCACATGTCATGCATTCTTGCCATACCATCTAGGATGAATTAGCAATTGAATATTTTTGTGATAGGTGTTGTGTAGAATATGCATGCAGTTTTGATAGATGCTTTGATGAAAATACCTGATGTTTGATAGGGTATTTTTTGAGTAAGGTTTTTTTAGGATGAACTCCAAATTTTGGTTCCTGATGTGTTATAGGCCCTCATGGACTGGAACTTGGTGGATCATTGCCTTGTCTTTGCTTGTTTATAACATGTGTAAGATTCCAAGATTTGATTCATGGGGAGTATGGGCCCTCACAGATCGGAATTTGGCACTTTAAATGTTCGTTTCAGTGTTTCTATGGGTTCCAGAGTAGTTTCTAAGGCTTACTGTCTGGAAAAACCCAGAATGCACGCCGTGTAGTTTTGAGTACATGACATGTGTTCTTATGTTTGGGAAGAAACAGTCTTTCTTAAGTACACGATGTGTACTCTCTGTACACGCCATGTACTTCTATGTTTCAGTCCCTATTAATCTTGATCTGAGGTGTGCATTTGACCTTGTAGATTCATGCCACTGAGACATCCTCCGGTTGTACGCCAGCCACAAAGTGGTGATTAGACACCAGATATGGCTGATCAGGGACTTCCTACAGATCCTCCTACTCTGCCAGTCTTGGCACCAGCAGTTGTACCTGACCCAGGTGCTGATGCACAGTTCAGGGAAGGATTTATGAGGATGATGCAGATCTTTCAGGGAGCACCGCATCCTACCCCGTCGATGACAGATTTGACGCGGGTTTTTCAGCAGCAGCATCCTCTCACTTTATTCGGGGATGGGGGACCCCAGGCTTTAGAGTCATGGCTAGAATCCATGCTGAAGATCTTCAAGCATCTAGAGACTCCTCCAAAGAGTAGGGTCAAGCTTGTTACCTATATGCTTCGGGACTCCTCCAAGAGGTGGTGGGATGTGATCTCACTGGCGGAACGCCAGCTGGTTATGGCATGGGATGAGTTCCAACACATCTTCTTTGACTACTTCTATCCGGAGACCTTGAGGGCCGATCGAGACCAAGAGTTTATGAGTCTGGAGATGGGTACTATTTCTTTTAGGGAGTATTACTCTCGTTTCATTGAGCTTCAGTGTTTCACACCCTTCCTAGGGGGAGATGGGTTATTTCCTGGAAAGGAAGTTAGAGGATGGCCTCAGACAGGACATCCACTCTCAGGTGAATATCTTCAGGTTGACTTCCATCGCTTCCATTGTCAACAAAGCACTGATTAAGAAGTAGAATCTGAGGGAATATGGAGTTGTGAGCTAGGGCGGCTTGACATCCAGAGTTAGTGCTTTTTCAACTGATAGCCAGAAGCACCGCAGGGAGACTACATGGGGAGATTCAAGTAGGCGGGATGCATCTTCTGGTAGCCAGGTGGTGTGATACAAGTGCGGGAGAAGCGGAAATATCAGGAAAAAGTTCCAGAGAGACTCAGTGAAGTGCTGATCTTGCGGAAAGTTGGGACACCTTTAGCGTTTCTGTCAGATCTTTTCACCAGTAGCTGGTGACAGGGGTTCATATATGACTCCTCGTACAGGAGAAGCTCCACCAGTTTCTCACTAGTCTGGGAACTGGAGTTCTTCCTGTCGTTCAGGCCAAGGTGGAGGTCGCGGCCGTGGAGGTCAGTCACCAGGCTACCAGTGATAGCAGGGTGGATCATCTCAGAGTAGTCAGGCAGGGTCACATGGCCGCAGAGTTGGCCAGACTTTTTCAATAGAGCAGACCCATCAGGAGCAGGATCCTGACCCCTCTACAGTTCGAGGTACGATCCTAGTTGCCTTGGTTTTATCTTCAGCTCTTTTTGATACTGGTTCTACGCATAGATTAATATCTATCGCTGTTGTGGAGAGCCTTGGGCTCTGTATCTTTTCTTCTGCCGATGTTTTGACACAAGAAACTCCATTGGGGAAAAGAACATCTGGTGTACGTCAGTTTAAGGAGTTCCCTCTTGAGGTTGGTGGGTGTCACTTCCTTTGGGATCTTTATGTTCTAGAGATGATAGGCTATGATGTCATTCTCAGAATGGAATGGATAGTTCCCTTCTAGGCAGTCATCGACTGTTATCACCGTATGGTGAGTTTCATATCACCAAAGGGTGGATATTTTATTCATAAGGGTGAGTGGGATGTCCAAGAGATTAGAGTGGGTCTAAAGCATCATGGGTTGGGAGCAGTTATAGCCTAGATTTCTATTCTTTATCTGTATGACTAGGGGACTTCACAGTTAGACTTTCTTACAATGGTGGATTGTTTCAGATATGTCTTTCCAGAGGACTTTTCAGGTTTGCCTCTAGATCATGAGGTGAACTTCTCGATTGAGCTTGTGCTAGGAGAGGCACCGATTTCCATTCTTCCTTATAGGATGGCTATACCTGAGTTGCAGGAGCTCAAGAAGTAGATGGAGGAGTTGTAGGAAAAGAGTTTCATCCAACCCAGTACTTATCCTTGGGGTTCGCCTGTCCTGTTTGAGAAAAAGGAAGACGACACCCTCCGGCTTTGTGTAGACTATCCGAAGTTGAACTAGTTAACAGTCAAGAACCGATATCCCTTGCCTAGGATTGATGATATCTTTGATCAGCTTCAAGGAGCCCAAGTGTTCTCGAATATTGACTTGAGATCCGATTACCATCAGTTGCACATTATACCATCTGATATACCTCTTAAAACCTTTCGAAGTAGGTATGGTCTATATGAGTATATGGTTATGCCGTTCGGTCTCATGAACGCGCCTGCAGTTTTCATGGCACTGATGAACCGAGTGTTCCATACATACTTGGACTCTTTCATGGTGGTCATTGTGGATGATATATTGGTGTACTCTCACACTCGACACGACCATGCTGCACATCTTGAGATCATTTTGAGTACACTGAGAGAGCATCCGTTATATGCTAAGCTCTCAAAATGCCACTTTTGGATGAATCAGATTCACTTTCTGGGTTATTTTATCTCAGAGGCAGGAGTGTCAGTAGACCCAGAGAAAGTGAGGGTAGTAGTTTCCTAGGAGCAGCTGAAGAACATCTTTTAGGTGTGGATTTTTCTAGGGCTGGCTGGATACTACATGCATTTCATACAAGACTTCTCATGCTTAGCAGCACCGTTGAAGGGTCTGACTAAGAAGGGTACAGAGTTCTTATGGTTAGATTCTTGTGAGTCAGCCTTTTAGGAGTTGAAAGGGAGGTTGACTTCAGCACTGATACTAGTCTTTCCAGATCTAGGCAAGAGATATACTGTTTACTGTGATGCATCAGGTATCGGGCTGAGAGCTATGCTTATGCAGGGAGATGGAGTCATTGCATATGAGTCTCGGCAGTTGAGGCCACATGAGAGGAATTACCCAATGCACGATCTGGAGTTGGCAGCTGTCGTTCATGCCCTACACTGTTGAAGACATTATCTTCTGGGAGAGAACTTTGTGGTTTTCACTGACCACAAGAGTCTCAAGTACATCTTCACTTTGCATGATCTGAATTTGAGACAACGAAGGTGGGTCAAGTACTTACAGTCATTTGATTTTGAGCTTTCCTATACGTGTGGGAAGGGAAACGCGGTGGCTGATGTGTTGAGCATGAGGACTCAGATATAGGAAGTTCAGGAGGCCAGTAGTAAGTGGAAGCTTATGGCTCTATTCTCTAAAATGCATTTAGAGGTGCACAACAGACAGGGGCAGACTTTTCTTTTTTCGGTAGCTGTTACCTCTACTCTTCTTGATTGAGTGAGAATGAGGAAACTATTAGAATATGAAGGCCTAGTCCTATGGGAAAGTGTGTCAGGAGAGGACCCTATTCCTGGATGGACCATAGGAGAGGATGAGATATTTCATTTCCAGGGACGCGTATGGGTGCCAGAAGACATACGCGAGGAGCTGATGCAGGATTTTCATTCCTCAGTTTGGGCAGTTCATCCTGGTGTCACCAAGATGTATCATGATTTACACCATCAGTATTGGTGGCCAGGTATGAAAAGGGGCATTGCAGGTTTCTTCATGAGGTGTTCCACTGGTCAGATGGTGAAGGTGGAGCATCAGTGACCAATAGGGCTTTTACAACAGTTACCCATTCCTGAGTGGAAGTGGAATGACATCACGATGGACCTCCTGACCAGTTTTCTAAGGTCGCCCTGAGGGAATGATGCAGTATGGGTTGTCATTGATAGGCTTACGAAGGTCTTTCGATTCTTACCGATCAAGGAGACCTTCAGTGTTGATGAGCTAGGACGGTTGTACATCTGAGAGATTGTGCGCTTACATGAAGTTCCACACTCCATTGTTTCAGACAGGGATGCACATTTTACTTCTCAGGTATAGTAGGGGATTCATAAGGCATTGGGTACACATGTAATTTTGAGTAAAGCTTACCATCCCCAGACAGATGGCCAGTCTGAGCATATGATTCAGGTGCTTGAAAACATGCTCCGAGCATGCACCTTAGATTTTGGAGGTTCTTGGGAGAAGCTTATACCTCTTGTGGAATTTTCCTAAAATAATAGTTTTAAAGAAACTATACAGATGAAACCTTATGAGGCTTTGTACGGTAGGCCATGCTGATCACCCTTATGTTGGCTGGAGGAAGGAGAGGCATCTTTGCTAGGACCTCATCTTTTTCAGGAGACCATAGAGCAGATAGAGTTGATTCGGAAGAGGATGGTTATTGCACAGTCTTGACAGAAGTTTTATGCTGATCAACAGAGATGACCTCTAGAGTTCAAGGTCAGGTATTAGGTTTTCCTGCGTGTCACACTGAGGCTGGGACACAAGAGGATTAGGAGATAGGGTAAGCTTTTTCCAAGGTACATCGGGCTGTTTGAGGTGTTAGAGAGAGTTGGGCTAGTTGCCTATCGGTTGCAGTTACCTCAGAGGTACCGAGATATGCACAACGTCTTCCACGCTTCACAGCTTTGAAGTTACTTTTCAGAACCATCTCATGTCTTTCAACCTGAGGAGGTTGAGCTCGAAGTGGATGTGTCATTTTAGGAGCATCCTATCCGAATTGTGGATCGCAGTATGAAGGTTCTCTATGGCCGTTCTTTTCCATTGGTACGAGTGATATGGTAGCATAGGTAGGTGCAGGACGATACTTGGGAGAGTGAGGCCGATGTACGAGCATAGTGGCCGAAACTGTTCAAGGCTTCTTCTTCTACGCTGCACTAGGGAAATTTGGGGACAAATTTCTTTAAGGGGGAAAGTTTGTAAGAACCATAACCATATTTTCAGATATGTTTTTCTTTTCTAGTCATTTTTGAAAAAAAGAGGTTTTTCGGGAGATTGTGCAGGGGCACACGGTTGGTGCACGGTCTGAACAAACCATGCAGCCAGCCCAGGAAACTGTGCACCCTTGATAGTGGTATTCGCACAGGCTGTGCACGGTTTGTTAGACTGTGCGGGAAAGCCGTGCGAAGTCACTAGATAAGACAGTAGCAACCTCACGGTTGGCGCATGATTTTCCAAACCGTGTGGGGTAACTGTGCAGCCACTTAAAGTTAGTGTTTTTAAGTTCTGGGCCACTCTGGACTTCCCATTCCTCCACCATTCTTCCTCCCACTCGTAGCTCATGCAGGAGTTGCAATTTTCAAAGGTTGGGGGAGCTCCTTGGATCGTTTTTGAGGCAAATCGAAGGGGTTTCTTGGCGGATCGAAGGCGGTTCTCCTCAGGTAAGTCCCTCTTTTGGTTCTTTTAGGTTTTGGTTAGGGTTATCCCTATTCCTCTCTTAGTTTCCTAGATCTACAAGGGTTTCATGTAGATATAGGGTTGTATTGCCTTTGTGTGTTAAAGGTTGACCTTATTGATGTTAGGGAAGGGTTTTTGAGGTGGTTTTGGGGAGGCGTTCATCCGGTTTGGAGCGCGTTTGGGTGAACATGTCGATTTCTCCAAATCCTAAGAGGTAGGTGGTTTGTGCCTTTCGGTTTAATGTCTTTGAATTGTAAGTGAAAAATCACCAATACCCATGAATGGGGTGTTGTTCATTTACCATTTTAAACCCTGTTAATTACCTTCTTTTTTGGTGTGTGCGAGTAGTGGTTATTTATATGTGAATGGGGTTAATTTATATTCTTTGGAGGTGTTGCCCATGCATGTTCTTCTTATGAACATTTGGTCCTGCTTAGCCTGTTAAGATGCTTTTTTTGTTTCCCATTACTAGTATTGTAGGATGGTGTGACTGTTGTTCTGTTATCCTATTGTACTGTAGAATTCTAGCCAAGCAGTTCATGAGGTTTACCTTGGCCATTACGCACTGCTACACTTTCTTGACTTACACAGGGCCATGAGAACCTAGTGTATAGACCATAGAGAGAATTGACATTGAGGGCTTCTCGAGAGTGTCTGTATAATTATACGATGTGAGACCACAGGGGGAATTGACGTTGAGTGCTTCCCCAAAGTGTCTGTAGTTCCTCGACATGGGCCACATGGTGAATTGATATTGAGTGTTTCCCCGGAGAACCTTTAGTATGATAAGAGACTATAGAGGGAATTAACGGTGAGTGATTCCCTAGAGAGTCTATGATTAAGCTGAACCAGAGGGGTTAGAATGAGTGTTCTGCCCAGAGGGTTGCTTGTACTTGATAGGTAGGACCAGAGGGGATAGGCTGTGGTCACTTCTTAGAGGGTTACATGTTTCTTAGCTTCTTGCTTGTATCTATTAGGTAGGACCAGAGGGGATAGACTATGAGTACTTCTAAGAGGGTTACCTATTGTGATTATCTACTTTGTTTTGTTGTTGCTTGATATCTGAAACTGTGGATTGTTACTGTTGAGTACTTCCTTATTTACTACTTTCTGCACTTTTACTTTCTATATATTCACTGAATGTTAGACACAGATCTTGTGGTGGTTTCCCACCAGGATTCGTCTCACACCCTGTTTGGGCCATTCTTTTGGGCCCAAATAGACTATATTGCTGTGGGTATAGATAAGGGAAAGTGCCCTTATACTTCAGGTACTTGACTTGCTGTGGGCTGGAGAACATAAGACCAAGCTGTGGACTGCGATGATGAGGAGTTTATCTGCTTTCATTTGTACTTGGTTTAGTACTGTATTTCAGCATTGTGCTTTATTTCACTGCTTTCCTAGACACTTGTATCATGCATCATTTTATATATCTGCTCCGGTTTATTCTATCAGTCTTCTGCTGTCTATTTTTTATGAGATTATTACTAATTATTCTCTTGTATGTATTGGTTTACTTCCACTATGTACTCTGCCAATGAGGTCATAGTTTCCCCACTATCATGGCCAAGGCCCTCGCTACTAGTCGACAACCTCTGGTGTTCGAAGAAATGCGCTTGAGGCCATGTGACCAGTCGTGTACGGGACGCCTCTGGGTGGATTCCGTAACCAAGATGTTACATTATGTTTATACTTGTGTGATATATTATTGTTAAATTTTTTACCCTATTTATTTCATGACATGCACTTGTATATCTTATGAACTGATGTTAAGGGTTGTTGGTGGTGTCATAATGAGTCTTGTACTCACAACCTACTTGGGAATTTCATTATGCTTATAGATTTCATGACTAGGAATTTAGGATAGGGAAAGGTACCTCTAGAGGATAGATGAGTAGGTTAACAAGAGGATGCAAATGATGCTGGATGGACCTCAGGCTATATATGGTATCTTTATCTACTGGATTACTCTTACATTGGACCGTTTTTATTTAGTTTTAGGTTATTTACTTGACATTTCATATTGTTACTACTTATGATGAGTTTTTTCTACTCTAATGATTATTTTATTTTTTTATTAATTATTTATTTATTGGTTATCATTATTTTGTTATACTTTTATGTTTGCCTAGTACCAAGGGCATAGTCTCCCCCATGCAAATCCTTAGTCCCTCACCACTAATTGGTAACCTGTTTCATATGGGGAGGTATGCATGAGTTCATGTGAAACCCTCGACTTAGACCTAGTGGTTCAGGTTATGGTGTTATACATAGATTCCAAATTGTGTTTTAATACTTACAACCATCATAAAGATTAACCTATAACCCCCTAATATCTTGTCTTTACCTACCACCACCATGATCGACATTGATGTTCAATTTTTCCAATAGTAGTAACAACCTTATATATAATTGAAATAGATGATGATGTCTCAATAAAGAACCCACAACTCTATCTTGAGTGTATAAAGGGAGAATCACGACTAGAAAATATTTTTTTGATATATGATCCTTTCACAGAGCTATGGAATTTTCTACTTTGTTCTCATCAAATTTTTATCATTTCATTGTTAATAGGATATGTATATTATTTTAATGATTTCAAAAATGATAATTATTTTATTCATTTTTTTTAAATTAAAACTAATTATTTTTATTTGAAAATTTATTTTTACATTTAATTAGAATATTTTGTTTTATTGTTTTTCAAAAACACTTATATAGGGTTTTGTATTATCTTATATTTTTTTAAAAAATTTATCTTTCATGTATGTTATTCAAATAACCAATATAAAAGATAATTTTTTCACATAAATTATTTAAATAACTAGAAAATTATATTTTATATTTATTTTTCAAAATAATTGACATTATAATTATTTTTAATATTAGTTTTATAAACTGATGTTAAAAATATATTTATAATGTCACTTATAATAACATTGCCTCAAAAACTGACATCAAAAACCAAAAAAACCAACATAAAATATCTATTTTGGTATTAGTTTTTGGTGCTTACTTCATACATGTGATAGAATTTACTATATTGAACCAAGACATGTAAAGTTATCCCATGTTAAGTTAAGGTCCCATCATTGGTTAATTTTTGATAATTACTTTAAACCCATCCCTAAGGAAGTTTTGTGCACCAAATCCCATGAAAGTCCCTTTATTAGTAGATCCTATAAATCCTATCTCGATTTACCAAGGTCCACAATTATGATACCATCTTGTATCAAATTCCACACATAATGTATCTTGATTTTCCATTATGAGTATTGTTATTTTACCTTTCCAAAATTGCTTAACTATCATAATGTATAGAAACCAAAATCATTGGTATATACCATAATAGTATATTTGATAAAATATATCTAATATATTCTACTTCTTTTCTAGTATTTTATAAATAAAAAAACTCAAAATCCATAGTTGAGTATGTTAGAAAAGTTTTTTTCTTTGACACCCATGAGATCTCTCCACCTATAAGTGTAAAAACCCAAAAACTCATTAAAGAGTGATACTCAAGATTAGTAATACAGATTACAGTGGAACATCCTTCTAACACCCTTGGGTTTCCACCATAACATATATAGTAATACATAGTTCCCTTTAGACACTTGAGTAATCTTTTAACTACATCCCATTATGTATAACCTAGATTAATTATATTTCTGATCAATATTTCAACAACATATGCAATATTAGAACTTGTTCTAAGCATAATATACATGATACATCCAATAAATATTACATATTTTAGTTTAGAAACTTCACCAATAGGATTAGATAGTATCCTACTCCTAAAAGCATATGAGGTAGAAATTGGTGAATAATTAAATTGTAAAAACCTCTTTAAAACCCTTTTAATATAATGAGATTGGGAAATAAAAAAAAGAATTCATATTCCTTGAATTTCTTATTCCAAATATTTTTTTTCACCCAAGTATTTCATATCAAAATTTCTTGATAAAATAGACTGAAAGCCATTTAATTGATTAATATAAATTTCAAATATTAATATGCTATCAGTATACAAACAAATAACAACACCACTGTTATCATAGAACCTACTATAAATACATTTATCATATTGATTAACTTAAAATAACATTGTAAAAAACCACTTCATTAAAATTTTCATTCCATTATTTTAGAGATTATTTTAAACCATATATAAAACATACCAATTTACAAATCTTTTTTTCTTTTCTTGGTACCATGAATCCTTCTAGTTATTCTATATATATTTCTTCATTTAATTCACCATTTAAGAATGATGTTTTAACATCCATTTAGAGACTTTACAAATTATATATAGAATCCAAGGAATGAAGAATTAAAATAAAAGCATTAATTTCCATGGGAGAATGGGTATTGAAATAATCGATTCCTTCCTTTTGAGTAAACTCCTTATCTACCAATATAGATTTATATTTTTCAACTATATCATTAAATTTTCTTTATTCCTTCTAAATACCCACTTATAACTCATTGGAAGTGAACCCTAATGAATATAAACTAATATCTAATTATTTTTATGAGTTATAGAGTCCATTTTATCACTTATAGATTCCATATTAAGTTATGCATCGGAATATGACATAACTGATTTGAATTTTTTGAGACCAACATATCTATTAATAAAAAACAGAGTTTGTGTAGAAATGCTATCATTATTTCCTTAAAATATGTACATATAAAAATAAGATCTATATGTCTTGGGTATCTAAGTTCATTTAATTTTATAAACTTATTCAATAATATCTTTTTCTAATAATGTTTAATTTGATAAAAATTTTATAATTTGGACTTTATTAGGTGGAGAAGTAAACCTTAATTCCATAATTATATTAAAAACTATTAAATCATAAGATTATATAACTATAAATCTATAATATTTTAAATTCTCTGTATATACATGAAATATGAAATTAATACCTATGCTACTTAACTTTTCCCTTTTAGGTTCAAGTACTCTTAAAATTATGTGATAACCCCAAACTATTAAATAATTGAGTTATAGTATCCTATGCTTCCATAGTTCATATGGAGTCATATAAATACCTTCTATAGGAATCCTATTAAGTATGAAATACATAGTTAATAATTCCCCGACTAAAATCCTCATGAGAGACCTAAGATAGGCATCATGAAATTAACCACTTCCTTTAATGTTCTATTCTTTCTCTTAGCTACACCATTTTATTGAGGTGTATAGGAAGACATCACTTAATGTAAGATACATTGTGATTTAAGAAATGAATGATTATAATATTACCCTCCACTATCATATCTAATGCATTTAATTTTAATCCTGGATTTTTTAACCACATTTTTTAGATAATAAATTTATTTATAACTTAAAAATTTTCAAGTAAATTATAGGCCTAGAAAAATAAATAATAACCATCAATAAAATTTAAAAAGTGCCTTTTATTACCTATAGTATGTGTATCATGAAAATCACATAAATCACTATGTATTAAGTCCAAAAAATCACTTTTACTTTATATAGTTAGAAATGGTTTCTTAATTATTTTAGTTTCCACACAGGACACACATTTATGATCATTTTTATTAATGCTGGGAAATAATTCCATTTTGACATGTCATGCATTTTCTTATATTTATGTTTCTTAATTTATTATTTCATAAATCAAAATCATGTAACTCAATTTAAAAATAGTTGAGCAACATAAATTTGAGAGTTAAAAAGTATAATTATATCATATTTTCCGCCTCTTAAAATTCTTGTCATTAACTTGCTTCACCTTTATCATGTTGTTGAGTATTACCATATCTATGTTAATAGCAGCCCACTCATAATAATTTTGGGGATATATGTGGGTAAGAATATAGAATGTAATTGTTTGGATGATAGTAGATTGATCTTTACAAGGCATGTTACAATGTCACTCTCCTTAAGAGTAAATTCAACCCCACAAAACCTATAGTTTAATGGGATGTAGGTGAATCCTATTTAAGAAACAATGGTGGCTCATTAATCTACACACATACTTAGTGGAGAGTAAGCATTGAAGAATATTTGTAATAAAGAGTGCAATAGAAAGGACTCTATTGTTGTGAAAAAATAAAGTTCTTTTAATTATTATGGCTAAGAGGAATATTTATCTTAAAGTGAGTTTTAGAATTCTTATAAATTGATTTAATTAGGTTTTCTTTCCAATGGTGACTCTATTTTATATACATGGAAGTACCCATTCGTATAAGCTATCATAACCCTTGGTATTTGGTAGACACCTATTTTGGAAAGGTATGATTTTTTAGAATTAATTAGGTCCATTAGATCCCACCCAATCGAATATGTTTCCCAGATCACACCTTCCCATCAAATGGATGCATCTGTTAGAACACACCCGATCAGATCAACAATCCATATCATACTCATTTAGTGAATTGGGTTGACCCACCGGACATATCATTTAAATTTTGGTCTTGAATTGGTATGCCCAATTGATTTTTTGGTAAAAATAAAGGCACCTCATAGTGACATGGCATGTGAAGTGAAATGTGCACCATCAAAGCATCATATTGTGTGATCACATGCTTGTAGGATCCCAACCCATCTTATTTTTGTATTTGGTATTCCAAAAAGTATTCCCCTAAAAAAAATACAACAAATTTAAATATCTTAAAAAATCCAATATGATTACTTCATGGTGTCTACAAATTCAAAAATTAAAAAAAGTTAATTGGGTGAGCACTACTCAAAAATTGCGAATAGAATAATTACCTACCGCTATTTGGTAGTAAAATAATTTATTATTATTTTTATATGTTTTAATTATAATTTTTTTTTTATAATTTTTTTATTTTAATATGATATTTTTGATTCTATTAATGATATTTACTTTTTAAGAGTTAAATGATTGTGAAACTATAACAGATCGAACCTTTATGGCTCGCTCCTTTGTGTGATTCGTGTGTTCGTGGTATTAGGAGGAATTTAGAGGAAGAGTGGTGTCGATCGAATTTGAAACTTTTATTATTACTAGGAGGTATATAACACACCGATAATTTATATGTATTTACTTTCAATAAACTTGAGTCATTCGATAGATTGATTTATACACAACCCTGAGTCTAAATGATCTGTGATATAATAATCCTTTATAACTTAGCTATTAAAATGGTAGGTATGAATAGTAATAACTAAGTTTTAAAAAATATGTATAAATGTTTAAAATAATGAAAATTTATCAATTAATTAATAATAAATAAGTACTCATTTATTTGTAAATCTATTTAACTCTTCAAAAATATGTTTTCTTCATAATGGGTTTTATTGTATTTTGCAAGAAAAAACTAGAATTAATTTCTACCATTTTATAAATTTTATTTTATCGAATGAATATAATTTTTCAAATCATAATTTCAATATTATCTCAGCGTGTTTTTTTTAATTTTTTTTCTAAAAGATATATTTTTCAGTGAATAGTGAAAGATACCATTTTTTATGAAACAACAATTTATTTTAATTATTTAAATTAATTTAAAACTTTGGTTATGTTTTAAAATTGATATTAAAGTGAAACAAGTATAATTTAATTGTAAATAATCAAATTAATTGCATAAGAATCAAAATTATACTTAATTTTTATATAAGTTCATTTTTTTCTTAAAAACACATTTTTTAAAAAACTATTTTTATGCGTGTAATGTGTTTTTATCTTAATAAATTTAATTAATCTCTATTTACTAATATTTTTAATGAAATTTATAGATTATATATCCATTAAAATATTTTAACATTCATTTGATAGTTTTTACAAGGCTAGGAATGATAGTTAATTCAGTTCTATTCTTAAAAATAATTTTTTTTAAAATGAGTTTTCATTGTGTTTTTCACGCTTATTAAAATTAAATCCTTCCACTTATAAAAATTGAATCTATTAAAATGGATTCCATATTTTGAATCAAAACAATTAATATAATTAAATGTTTTAAACTTAATTTTTAGGCATAATGAATAGTAAAAACAATAATTTTTTTTACTATGGTTAAGGTTAAAATGAGTTTATCGGGGGAGGGGGTTAAACTAAGAGATAAGGGTAGGAATTCCACATAAACTTGTCTAATTATTTTTAAGGGATTTAAACCTAATATTATATTAACTTTGATTTGTTTTCTATTTTTTCAACTTTCTCATTAAAGTGACCTTATATTATTGAAATATTTTAAGTAATTTGATGCACGTCCCTCCCCTCACTTATAAAAGGGCACCTCTTCTCCTTACTTATTTACATAATTTTAGCCTTATAACTTGACCAATCCCTATCCCAAAAACTTCATATATTCTTTCCCTTAATACCTAATCCCATGGTATTCTTCTAAAACTAATATTTCAGGGATTAAGGTGAGATCCAAATGATTCATCTCAAATAAGATAAGGTTAGAGCGCTTATGATGCAAGATAGACTTTATGCAAGAGTTCTTCATCTAAATATTATTTCATTGAGCTATGTTTTATTATATAAACCTATTTATATTTATGAGGTGTATATAATTCTAATTTGAAATTTTATATCATATATAATTCTAAATTCATGGTATTTAAAGTTACAATTCAAATTATTTCATCCAAGGGGATTTGATTCAAAAGTTACCAAAGTAGTAAGGTTTTATACCTCAAATTATTCTTTGTGATGTATGTTATGTTCTGCACCAATATTCTTCTCTGAGGTTCATCTAATATACCTTTTATATATTATATCATGAATAAAATTATGTTCATGATATTTAAAGTTTCATTTTAAGTTATTTATTTTATGGGACTTATGACTCAAAATTTACCAGAGCAGTTATGGTTTTATGTTACAACCTCACTTTTTACTGATATTGTTTATGCTTAAATTCCCAATGATGAAACTATATGATCCATCTCTCTAAAATCTGATGTATTTTATTCTCTTATAGTTATTTATGGTTATGACACATTTTCATTTCATTTTCCTCTCTTTAAGTACTCAAGATACCAAAATAATGATTTTAAGGAAAATCGACTTTATTTCTCTCTTTGGTCAGGTGTATTTTTCTTCCACATCCATGTATTATTTAAAATAATTTTAAGAATATTTTTACCATTACTGATTATTTTATAATTAATTTTTACCCATATTTTATTTTTAATAAAAATGTTTAAAAGGAATCTTCTTTTCATTTTATGGATGAGGTAATTTTCACTTTTTATCAAAAATTTTAAAGGAATATTTTTTTAATATACACCACATGAAATTTTTTTCCTACTGTCAGGAATAATATTTTATTTGAATATTCCTTTAATAGTTTCCATGGTTATTTTCAAAGAAAATTTTCCTTAATATTTTGTAAATTTTTAAATTTTAAATAATTTTATTCAAAATGAAAAGGGTATTTTCCTAAAGAAATGTTTCAATGATATTTTAAAGTTATTTTAATTTATAGAAACATCCTTTGATGTTTATTAAACTTTACTGGGAATATGACCCAATTTTACCATATTTATTCTTTCTATGGATGGTTTATGATTATGATTATTAAATATTGATAAAACCCATTTTATTTTATGCAAGTTCAAATATGATGAAATGATAAATGTTTTTATGATCTTGTGACTTATATATGAATAAATTATGATCACATGATGTATGGTTTCATTATATAACTTTTATTCATTAGTTAAATATTAATGTTTTATGAGCTCAAATAGTACATGATAGGTTATCCCAAGCCCAAAATAGGGTACAAGGGAGGTTATCCCAAGCCCTAATTAGGTACACAAGTGGTTAGATGAAGCCTAACATATGATAAATGTCTTGGTGGGTCGCATTTACATATGATTTCTATGATTTTTATTATTCCACACTTTATTCCACTATTTTATGCCATGATATTATGCTAATTTTATGCTATCATGGCTTATGTTCTTTTATTTTTTTATGATTTATGTCCCATGAATTACCAAGATTTATTCCATGAATTTTGATTATGATCTAAAAATTACTGGGTATGATTTTCAAAAGTTAAGATCATTTCATCACACCCTTATGCTCATTTTATGTTTAAAAGTGATCATTGATTGATATATCCCTTATTTACCCTTACCCAGCATATGATTTCATCCTTTATTTTGTTTCCTTTTCCTTAGGATATGAAGAAAGGTTTTAAGTATGATAAGTCTAAGATGAGTTCTAGTTGTGAAAAACTTAGTAGGAGATGATGTAGATATTTTATGTACCGGTTGTTTATGTATTCAAATTTTCAAATACAATAAACCTCTATAGTTATTTCATGGATCATAATGAAATTTAATTAATATTCATATAATAATATTTAATATTTATGCATGAAAATTTCAGGTCACTATAGTTGGTATCAAAGAAATGTTTTTTTTTGGAAAATATGATGATAAAACTTTAGTGAAAAGCCTTAAGATAAACCTAAGTACTAGAGAAAATCCTATTTTATGGAAAAGAAATATGTATGGTTTTCATAGTAAATACATCCTTGTATAGAAATTAGAAAGTAGATGCTACTATGACACATATTTACATAGGGGTAAAAACTATGAATGTTGTAGATTGGATATTAACTTGATCATCACCGGTCCATGATGAGTGTGCCTAAGACTATAAACCTAGCTAGACACTCCCATGGGATATTCTTGGGTTAATTAACATTCTATTTATGAACCATTATGAAGGATTTAATAGATAATGACTATGGATGACCTTGGTTAAACCTAAGGTGTCATAGATCAAAAAGAATGTGTGATGATTTAGATATCCTATGAATGATTTTCAATATTATATAATCAATCAATTTTATTAACAATATTTGATGGTCACACAAACCATTTTGGTTTTTTTAATGGATTACTGATAAAATGATAAATTTAAGGTTGTGGCAGGTATACTCAAATTTTAAAGTAACTTATTTGATCTTAGACATATGATTTTTTTATATTATGAAAATTATCTAGTAATGTTAATTCATACCCTCAATGATTAGATATTGAATTATTAGTAAAAAATACTAATGATATGATTATCACATATCAAGTATATGATTCTTCTTTGATTGAAGTTTGTAGGAATGTGCTTCTTAAAAATCTTTTTATTCTCACTCTAGTTGAATTTGATTTTATTTTGGGAATGGATTGAATTTATTTATATAGATTTCATATCAACTAATGAGGAAGGGAAGTTAAATTTGATACTTCAGACCAACCTATGATCCTTTATAAGTGTGAGGATAAATATAAACTTCTAAAAAAAATTACATCCTTTATATGGGTCTTAATTCCTATTCAAAGGGGGAATTTATATCAGGTGGATGAGAGAGTTACCTAGTCTTCCTATGAATTTTTATTTG
This sequence comes from Viscum album, assembly GCA_963277665.1. Lineage (NCBI taxonomy): Eukaryota > Viridiplantae > Streptophyta > Magnoliopsida > Santalales > Viscaceae > Viscum > Viscum album. Next base: position 174,807,653 of record OY728147.1, on the reverse strand, counting down.
AGTTTTAAAGAAAAAATATACTTGGTTCTAGACATTTTTCAAAGTCACCATATAGAATTTCATCGATTGAGTTATAGGAATTAAAGAATAAACTCCAAGAGAATATTGATAAGGGATTCATTCAGACAAGTGCATCACCATGAGGTGTAGTTGTTCTTTTTATTAAGAAGAAAAATGGATCAATGTGACTCTGCATTTATTATCCTAAACTTAACAATATCAAAATCAAGGACAAGTATCCTCTTCCTTGTATTGATGATTTATTTGATCAATTATTATGAGATCAATATTTTTAAAAGATTTATATTCATTATAGATATAATCAATTGAGGGTAAAAAGTGAAAACATACCCAAGAAAGCCTTCTATATGAGGTATTAATACTCTAAATTTATAGTTATTCCATTTGGTCTTATTAATTCCTAGGTTATATCTATATATTTAATGAATAAAATCCTTATATATTACCTTGATAAATTTTTGATAGTCTTTATAGGTGATATTCTTATATATTTCAAGTGTAAGGAATAACATGAAGATCACTCGAGGATTGCATTAAAAACCCCATGGAAGTATAAGTTATATGAAAAATTGATTAAGTATAATTTTTAGCTATATAAAGTTTCATTTTTGGGTTATATAATATAAATTAAGGGTATATCAGTGGATCTATTAATGAAAAAAGTTATTGAACATTGTCTTAGACCAACGACTATGAATCAGATCAATATTTTTCTTAGATTGGACAGATATTATCAATGCTTTGTGAAGGATTTATCACAACAATTTAATCCAATCACAATGTTAAACTGGAAGGGATTCAAGTTCATTTGGGCTGATGAATGTGAAGAAAATTTCAAGAAACTAAATAGAATTATAGTTATTGAACCTATTCTCACATTACCCTATAGTGGATACAAGATTTTGATTTATAGTGATGCATCGAAGTTGGTTATGGTATGTGTTTTTATGAAAAATGACATTGTGATATATTATGCCTCATTCCAATTGAAGATTCATGAGAAAAATTACGAACCCATGAACTGAAGTTATCAATGGTAATATTTGAATTAAAGATATAGAGGAATTATCTTTACAAATAAATTTATGACATATGTATTGATAATAAAATTTTAAAGTATAAATTTACCTAGAAAAACTTAAATATACACCCGAGAATTTGGTTGGAGTTTATTAAAGATCACGACTGCTCAATACATTACCGACCTGAGAAATAGAACATGATGGATAATGATTTTAGACAAAAGGATTATGCTAGATTATCTACGATTAGGATAAAAAAAAGGTATAATATTTCTATATTTTTAAAGGATTCACCTTAAAATCTTGAAGTAAGGGGATAAATCTTATCATTATCATGCTAGTGTTTAACCATATATCCATTTAAAGATTAAAGAGTCATGGAAGGAAGATATAGAGATGAAAAATAAGGTGATAAATATTCCCAAGTTCAACATTGATTATGATGGAATGATAAGGTTCAAGAACCAAGTATGTGTCCCATCAATACTATACTTGAAGAATTAGCTATTGGAAGAAGATCATAGATAATTATTCTCTATTCATCCTAGAAATAAAGAGATGTATATATATTTGAAAGAGTATTTATCATAGGACAACATGAAGAGAGATATCACAGAGTATGTATCTTAGTACTTGATATGTCAAGATGTTAAGGTGGATAGATAGAATTATAATGGAAATTACAACTATTACCCATACCATAATGGGAATGGGAAAATATCACCTTGGATTTCATTGTCGGACTCTATAAACTGTAACCATAATTTTATTTAGGTTGTAGTTGATATCCTTATGAAGTCATCACATTTCATTAATTTCAAAGAATATTTATCTATTTATCACCTTTATTGAATATACATTAAATAATTTTTCAGGTTTCATGGAGTACAAAATTCTATTATATCTAATAGAGATCCAAGGTTTACCTTGAATTTATGGTGAAGTATTTGGAAAGATTTGGATACAGAGTTGTGTTTTAAGACTACTTATCATTCTCAAATAGATGGTCAGTATGAGAGAAAAATTCTAAACCTTGGTTATATGTTGAGTTTTTGTTCTCTGGACTTCAAATGTTGTTGGGATCAATATCTTCCTCTAGTCAAATTCTTTTATAAAAAAATCTTTCACTGAATCATTCAGATGGATCCTTATGAATCCCTTTACAAAAAAAAGTACATAAATATGAAATACTTGGATAAAGTTGGAGAAAAAAATTTATTAGGACCTAAGATATATTATTAAATGATAGATAAGTTTATATCCATTTAAAATCACATCAAAGAAACTTAGAGTCGATAAAAGAGTTATGCTGACAATCATTAGTGAGATCTATAATTCCAATTTTGTAAGAACATATTCCTATGAATATATCCATAGAAGAAGTATATGAGATTTGTTAAGAAGGGAAATCTTATCCCTAATTATATTTTCCTCTTCTATATTCTTGATCGAGTAGGTATTATAGCTTGTCACTTGACACTTTCACCGAACCTCTCTCAAGTTTACAATGTTCTCCCTGCATCTCTTTTGAGGAAGTACATACTTGATCCTTCACCTGTGCTAAAATAAAAGGTTTTACCATTGAGGAATGTTATTTTCTATAAATAACAACTAATATAAATATTAGATTATATAGATAAAGTTATATTACACTAGACTACTCACTCAGTTAAAGTTCTTTGGAAGAATCAGAAATTTGAGGAAGCTACATGGGAACCTAAGGATGCGATGAAGTAGAGATATACTCAATTTTTTTTGTATCAAAATGATGTGATTTTAGGGGATAAATTCATTTTAAGGGGGGTATAATGTAACACCCCTATATTTTATATGTATTTCCTTCGAAATAAACTTGTGGTATTCAATAGCTTACTTTATATGTAACCCCAAGTCTAAATGAACTGTGATATAGTAATCCTTTACAACCTAGCCATTAAATTAGAAGGTATGAATAATAATAACCAAATTATAAAAAACATTTATAAAGGTTTTAAATAATAAAAATTTATTTATTAATTCATCATAAACGAGTACTCAATTTTCAATAAAGTTATTTTATGCTTTAAAAATATATTTTCTTCAAAAATGCCTTTTATTTCATTTTGCACACGAAAAATATAAATAATTTATAACATTTTATAAATTTTATTTTATGGAATTAATATAATTTTTAAATAATCATTTCAATATTATCATTACGTGAATTTTTAGTATTTTTCTGAAAATATTTATTTTTAAGTGAATAGCGAAAAACTGATTTTTGTAAATATGTCATTTATTTTCATTAGATCAAGTAATTTAAAAGTCATATTATGTTTTAAATTTGATTTTAAAGTAAAATAATTACCCTTTAATTAGAAATAATCTAATTAATTTCACAATAATCATCATTATACATGATTTTGGCATAAGTTTATTTTTGGGCACAAAAACACATTTTTTTAAAAACTGTTTTTACGTACGCAATGTATTTTTATATTGATAAATTAGATTAATCTCTATTGATTAATGGTTTTAATAAAATTTATAGATTATATATTCAAAAAAATATTTTAACATTCATTTTATGGGTTTTACTAGTTAGGTAATGGGATTAAATCTAGTTTTATGCTTAAAAATGATTTTTTTTTCTAAAAAAGGGGTTTCGTTGAATTTTACACTCTTATTTAAAATTAAATTCCACCACTTATAGAATATTAATATGATAAAATGGATTCCATATTTTGAATATTAATAACTAATGTAATTTAATACGGTTAACTTGTTTTTTTATAATTAATAGTAAAAAGAGTAATTTTTTTACCAGTGTTAAGGTTAAAATGGGTTAATAGGTGGGTGGGGGGGTGGGGGGTGGGTGGGTAAACTAATAGATAAGGGTAGGAATACCACATAAACTTATCTAATTATCACTAGTTGAAGATATTTAAACCTTATTTTTCTTTACTTAAAATTATTGTCCATTTTTTCAACTTTATCATGAATATGACCTTATATTATTGAAATCGTTTAAGTAATTCCATACGTGTCCCTCCCCTCACTTATAAAAGGGAACCACTTCACCTCCCTTATTGACACAATTTGAGCCATCTATCTTGACCAAAACCTACCCAAAAACATTTCTATGTTCTTTAAATTTATCCTTGAGCCCTGAGTATTCTCCTAGGGCCACTGTTCAAGGCTTAAGGTGTAATCCAGAGGAGGTCTCTCAAAGAAGAGGATGTTAAAGCGCTTATGAAGCAAGATGGATTTGAGGTAAGGGTTCTTCATCTAAATCTTGTTTCATTGAGACATTTTTCTTGTTATGAACCTATTTATGTTTATGAGGTGTATATACTATCCCTTTGACATTTTATATCATGGTTCTTTCATAATTCATGGCATTTAAAGTTACAATTCAAATTATTTCATTCAATGAGATTTGATCTGAAAGTTACCAAAGTGGTAAGGGTTTGTTGTCCCAAACTGTCTTCTTTGGGACATATTCTATGTTATAAACCTATATTATTTTATTAGGTGTATCTAATACCCATTTCATATGTTGTATCATGAATATCATTTTGTTCATGTTATTTAAAGTTTTATTTTAAGTTATTTCTTTCATGGGACTTATGACTCAAAAGTTACCAAAAGAGTAAGAGTTTTATGTTATAATCTCACTTTTCGATGGGATTATTTATGATTAAATTTTTTATGATGAAATTATATAGTATATATCTACCAAATTTATTTTATTTTATTATCCTATTTTTATTTCTATGGATTACATGTTTTCATTTAATTTTATTCTCCTTAAATACTCAAGATACCAAAGGAATGTTTTCAAGGAAAACCAAATTTGTTTCTCTCTTCAACCAAAAATATTTGTCTTTTATATCCATATATTATTTAAAATGTTTTCACGAATGTTTTTACCATTCAAAAATAACTATATAGATTAATATTTACTCATGTTTTACTTTCAATAATTTTTTTACAAGGAATCTTCTTATCATTTCTCAAATAAGGTACTTTGGAATTTTTACCGAAAATTTGAAAGGATTTTTTGTTTTAACGTACACTACATGAATAGATTTTCTAGCCACCATGAATACTCTTTACTTTGAATTTTAATTTACATGTTTCCATAGTTATTTTTAAATAAAATTTTTTCATTATTTTTTTTAAATTTTTAGATTTTAATTAGGTGATTTAAAATTGAAAAGGGTATTTTCCTCAGGAAATGTTCTAGAGATATTTTAAATGTATTTTCATTTATAACAACATCCTTCAATGTTTCTTATGATTTATTAAGGATATGATCCAATATTACCATATTTATTCTTTTTTTGGATGTTTTATAATTATGATGATTGAATATTAACGAAACCTATTTTTTTCCATAGGTTAAACTATGATGAAATGATAAATGTTTTCATGATATCATAGAATACATATGATTATATTATTATTATGTGATGTTTGGGTCCTTTATATACCTCTAATTAATTTGGTAAATATTAATGTTTTATGAGCTCCAAGGGTACACATGAGGTTATCCTAAGCCAAAATAGGGTACACAAAAGGTTATCCGATGTCCAAAAGAGGGAAAATAGGTGGTTATACCAAGTTTGAAGTAGGTAAATAGGTGGTTATCTAAAGATTAACATGTGATTAATATCTTAGTGGGTATCATTGACATAATATTTCCATGGGTATGATTATTCCACACTTCATTATACTATTTCATTTCATGATCTTATACCAATGTTATACTCTCATGGATCGTGTTTTTTTATTACTTTATGATTCATTTCTTATGAATTTCTAAGCTTTATGATATGACTCAAGATTATGATCTATGAATTTATGAGTTTATTTTTCAATTATTAATCTCATTTTCTCATACCATTATTCTTATGTTATGTTTAAAATTATCCTTGATTTATATCTCATTTTTTCCCTTACTGACTATCTAAGATCACCCATTATTATGTTTTATTTTACCTAGTATATGAATAAAGGTTTTAAGCATGATATGTTTAAGAAGGGTGCTATTTATAAAGAACTTACTAGGAGATGATGCCGATATTTTATGTACCATTTGTTTATGTATCCAAGTTTATAATGATAATAATCCTTTACAATTCCAGCATAGATCATAATGATATGTAAGAATATTTGTCTATTAAGATGTAATATTTATATATGAGATTTTTGGGTCACTATAAAGTCATATTGTTTCCATTTGGGTTGCGACATGAGAGGGATGGTTGTAGTAAAGGTTTAGGTTTATTTATAGAGTGTCATAGTGTTGAGGAGGGTTTATAGCCTTTGATACATGGGCTACTATAATTTTCACTGGTACTGGAGGATTGGTCACAATGCGACAGGTATGTCATGATGTGAGGTATTTAGAGGGAGGATTATTTTATCAAAGGGAGGTAACCATATGTAAAAGGGAATGACTCTAACACAATTTCATTTTTTTTCTGATCATAGTGTGTGTTATTATTTCAGAGTGAGATAATTTCTTTGCTGGTTTCTGATATTTTCATGTAAGATATTTGTGGCATGGTCATGCTTTTCACGACACGAAGCTTAGAGACTAATATTTAGTAGTTTTTCCAAGAGTAGCATAACAACATAGTGATGCAGGCCACAAATTAACCCCTTTTTTTGTTATATCAATTTGTAAAGTTGTAAGAGTCTTAAAAGTGATGATACATAAGATATTAATTGTGTAATTTCTTAAGGGTTTATGGAAATCAGCCTATCATGATGTGATAATGGTCCATCACATCGCAATAGGGAAGTTTACTACCTAGGTATAAATTCAGAACTTCACCTAAATTCCCCTATTTTACCTTGATTTATCCAAACCCTTACTAACTAGAGGCATTAATCTAGATACATCTGATTCCCCGTCAATTGGTGTTAGATCTCAAATTCTAAATATTGCCTCGTAGCGATATGAAATGAATTCCTTCTCTTTTATTTTTAATTTACTATTTTCCCTTCATTTGGGAAGGTTTTGGTAGTGGGTTTGAGGGATAGTATTGATGATTTTGATGGGGGTTTCTATGGTATAGGTTGATTTGGGATTTATTTCATGTGGGCTGGTCTTCCGTTCATCTCTTTCCTTGTTCTTTACACATACAGTTTTAATGCATTGATTGAGACAGGGGATTTGAGAACACTCTTTATTTGTGTGTGAATTGTGGAATTAGTATGTTATAATTTTCATTGGCTGGATAGTATATATTTTATTAATTAATATAATTAAATATAATAAATAAAATAAAGGGGTATGAGGTAAATTAAATTTGTTTATATTATTTCCATAATTTTTTTCTTGTAATTGATGATTATTGTTGTTGTTAATGGGTTTTTTTGCTGCTGCTATGATTTATGGAACTTTACTATGATTATATAGTGAAAAAACCATTCATAATATTTTAATTATATAAAAATGGTGATGAAATAGTTGTGTAAAAAATTAATTTATATTAAAGCATGTTTTGAATAAGATAAATGGAGAAGTGATAAATGTTAAAATCTGTTATTGTGTGTTGCCAAAATTATTGTTGTTGTGGCTATGAGTATATATTTTTAGGGGATGTTATATAGTAAATAAGTGGCTGGTTATGGGCTGTTAATGCCTATTTTTTCAGAAGGGTTGTGACTACCTTTCCTAGTTGGAAATAGAGTATGTGTTTATGGATATATGATATTGGTAAAGTTTCTTATGTGGAAAGAGGAAGTGGTGGTTTTTGAGGCCATTTTTGTGGTGTGTGGTAGGTTCTATAGTCAGGTGTTGAGGGGAAATTATGCAGTTTTTGGTTTATGTTTTTGGGATGTTTTATAATTTCTTGGAATAAATGGAATGTGATAAGCAATTTATGAACTTAGTAATGGGTGTGGTGTTGAAATTGAATAAACTATAGGCTGAATTAAAATATTAATAAATTAAATAGAAGAGTAATATACAAAATAAATGTATATTATGAATGGGAATTATTTTTTGTTGAATATGGAATCAAATGAAAAAAGTAAACATGACATGGCTGGAAACAGTAAACCTAGAAATGGTGAAATGATATTATTAAATGGGTAATTTTAGATAGTTTTCATGGCTATTTTTCATTGGAAGTGGGGCTAGTTTGGTGTTTTCCTATGTGGAAGTGGTGATAGGTGTGAGGAAGAAATTTCTAGCAGGAAAATGGTGAATTTTGGCGATGTTCATGGGCTATGATGGTTATGATTTAGTAGAACTAATAGGTTGGGATTGCATGTGGCTTACTATACTTGTATTTTTTTATGATTTATATAAACACCATATCATATTTGGATTACCTTATTGACACCCAAATGTTTTAGTTTCCAGGTGTTTTCCCAAAAAATCCAAGTCAGTGATAGAAATAATGGCTGATTTCTCCCTCTTCCCTACTCTATCTTCCTAACATGGTATGGTTGTGATGATGGTACTTAATGAGGGTTGTGCATGGTCATATGATGGAATAAGGTTTATTTCCTTCATGTTTATGATAACCTAATGTGATTGAAATGGATATGGGGTTGGATTCAATGTTGTGACAAAGTACTAATTCTAACTGGATATATTAAACCATGTTGGTGGTTGGGATAGGAAAGGTTATATTTAGAACCACATTGAGAGTGATGTGAGTACTTGTACTGATTCTAACATGAGATATTGAACCTTATGGGAGGTTAGTATAGGTAGGGTTGTGGTTTGATCTACATTAAAATGACTTGGTATATGGATATGGTTGTGATGATATAGAAGGAATGAGATCACCAGGATGTTTGACTTTAGGGTGTGAAAGTTCCAAACCTATGAGGAAGTTGTGTAGGGTAACCTTATTGATATATATTTTATATTATTTTATTACATTGAATGTGTGATTGGGTGAGTGATCCTTGGTGAGTTTGGGGGCTAGTTGAAATTGTGTAGGGGTATGTTGGTTTTGTCATTTATTCACTGGAGCATTAGTATTATTGTTCTAAATTTTCATTAGAGGTTTTGAAAAGGATAATATTGAATATACATGTTATACTCACTCCTATATATATAAATATATTTTATAGGTTTCTAGGAGGGATTTGTTAACTGATCTGAACAATACTATCTTGGAGTTAGGGATTGGATGTGGTGTCACTACCTAGGATTTTCATTTTGGTATTTTTTATTTGGTACTTGTATTTGTATGGAATTATATACATTTATGGGATACGAGTTTTATTTTATATCATGGTTTTGGTTGGTGGTTAATTTATATATTCCTAGGATTTATGAGGGTGATGCCTCCCATTTGTGTAATTTATACCATGAGTGCTAGTTGCCTCCCTGTAACCTATTAGAGTTAGGCTTCAGGGGTGAAACTTGTATTTATTGTAGGCCCAAGAGGGGTTCCTAGTGGGATTGGTCCATGATAAAGTGGTATCCGAGCTTTGGTTGAGAGTTATAATGAATACTTGATTTAGGCACTAATGAGGATTTCATGGGTTGGTAAAGCAACAACATTAGTTAGAGTTGGCCCGTGATATAAGAAAATGAGATGGTATAAGAAATACTATTTTAGAGTCCCATTTGATCTAATGTAAGGAAATTAATCTACTAAACATACTAAGAAAATATATAATTAATTGCTCCAAGTCACCCTCTAACACTAGTACCTGAGCTGATCCTCCATAGACCTGAAGGGAATTCCCGATCCCCATGGGCTCACGACTAGTACCTGGGCATAAAAAAATACAGAGGGAATGATTTCTACAAAACTAAAACAAGATACATGGAATATATAAATAGTATAAAGAAAAAATAGAAGAAAACTAAAAGATATATATTCCATAAATAAATATAAACAATGGTAGCGATACAACTTGAAATCCAGATAAAACCCAAAGGTACGTGCTCAACAAAATGAGAAAGTACAACTAAAAAAACAACTGCTACTCCATGTGATTAGTGGGAAACATCACACCATCTCATGAACATTTACCCATACCCGGATAACATGAACCTCAACACTTCATTATGGCACCTTTTATTTTCTAGCATCGAAAGAAAATATAAGTTCTATACACCACCAAAGGGGTGTGTAGGGTGATATCAAAATAACCTTAGTAGGATCCCACCTAGGTGTTCCACATCAAGTCTCCTTAAAATAATACCTACATGATAAATTCATAGAAAAACATGGAATTATAATCAGTTAAATAGTTTTTATATCAAAATCCTGGAAAATAAATCCCCTTTCTTCCACAGTTCTAAAACCTTCTAGGTAAAACATTTTCAAAGCATATTATATTTATCAAAGTAAAAAATCAAATCCAAAATAGCACAAAAAAAATATGTAACACCCCGATATTTCATGAAATAATTTTAATATTTTTAATTGCATGTAACACTGATTTTATCTTTCATTACATGAAATGTTGAGTGTAACTTGCATTACATGAAACAATGAGTTTAAATGAAACATGACATACTATTAAAATATAATTATTTAATATGATACTTATCACCTAGCCATTGGATCGTTAAGAATGAATAATATTAAAAAAATTATGAAAATATATTATTTAAAAATGTATATAAAATTAATTATTTGGTGGCCAATTAATTATAAATAAAATTAAAAACCATTTGAAAATAAAGGAAATCCTTTTATGAAAACTATTCTTATGCGCACAAATATGTTTTATATCAAAAAATTAACCAAATCACTTTTGGGGAATTATTTTAATGAAATGAATATATTATATATTTAATCAAATTTTTAACATTCATCTTATATGTTTTCTAGATAAGAGATAAGAATAAATCAAATTTTATGCTAAAAAAACTGTATTTTTCTAAAAAGAAGTTTTGTCGCTTTTGCGTACTTATTTTAAAATTATTTTTTCCACTTTTATAAATTTTATTTTAAAAAATAAAATTCATTTTTGAAATCATAATTTCAACATTATCTTAGACGTATTTTTTATAATTTTTTGAAAAAATAAATTTTTGTATGAATAGTGAAAATACTAGTTTTTATTAAGAATTGTCATTACTTTTAAAGAATTTAAAAAATTAAATTTTTTAAAGATAGTTTTAAAAGTAAAATTAGTAAAATTATATATCTATTAATACCTTTTAGGAAATTTTAATCAATTTATTATTTAATTTTTATATGAAAACTTTTTAAACTTTCAAAAATTGTTTCATTGGAAAACCGCTTTTTTTATCGCATCTGTGGGATTAATTTAAAATTTAAAATTTTCAATTATGTGAATATAATTTAGTAAAATTTATTAAATATTTGGAATAATAATAATTTATATTATCTAATAATTTAAAATTAATTTTTTACCATAATTAATAATAAAAACAATAAAAATTATTTACCATGGTTAGGGTAAAACCGAGTTTACTAAGGGTTAAACTAAAAATACAAGGGTTAAAGATGATCCAAATATTTTCTAAAACCTATTGTATGGAAATATTTATAACTTATATCTTCTATTATCTATAATATTCCATTTTTGATCTTTTTTGCATGTGAAAAACGTGGGCACACCTTTTTCTTTTCAAAAATTACATATGTAGCACTCACCTCTCTTATAAAAGGCCACCCCTCTCCTCTCATATTCACACCTATAAAACTATTTGGTTTGGAAATTAACTATAAAAATAAATTCCTCAATTCAATCCTCTCATATTATATTCCTTATTTTGGTCATAAATCCAACCTAAGTATCTTTTTGGTGCAAACCAATAGAATTTGTCCAAAAAAGAGGTAATATCCCAAACCAAGCATTTTATTTTATTTATTCCTACACCTGATTAAATTATTATTAAACCATGATTATATAATAAAATAATTATATTAAATATATTTAAATGTTATTAAATTAATTTAATAACCTAAATACTTCTCCTCTTTCATCAAATGGGTTACAAAATCATTATTCGTGTGTACGACATACTACCGCCTTGCGAACAAATGTTATTCATTTTGCATCATCACATCACATAGATGAATATAATGATTTATTTGATGTTATATACATATATATGATATTTTTGATATTATTATTCTTTTTAAATTATTATATCACATGTTCCTTCTTAATTTTCATTGCGTGGGAATACGATAACATCGTTCATGTGTATAGAGGACGGCTGTCTTGCAAAGCAATGTGATTTATTCACAATTTAAATGGAAGGTAATAATGATGGGTTTAATAAAAATATATTATATATATGAAATAAAAACTATTTTTTATTGGTAATATATTTTTTAATTTTTTCTTTCTTTCCATTAGAAAAATGGAAACAATGTTCATGTGTACGTACGACCTACCTTCTCTATGAACAGTGTATTTCATTTTCTATCTCTAACTTTTATAGATCAATATAAATACATGTATACTGAATATATATTATATTTATATCATGTTTAAAATTATTTATATTATTTAACCATGATCAAATTAAGGGGACCAAAAATAACAAATCAAAATATACACAAAAAAAAGCAGTCATTACCCGAAACTTGACTTTAATGTGGAATTGTTAATAAATAGAAAATAAAAGGTTATAAGTAAATAATATATGGTATAATATATATATATATTTTTATTTAATATATTTATAATAAAATTATATTTATTATATAGGAGTTTCTAACATATACAAAGTAAACTGAGACTTATGGTAAGGGATTTCCGTCTCACTTTTTACTTTTGTGAGACACATGCCATATTCAAAAACTATTTCTTTTATGTGGTATATATACTAACCATGAATTTATTTTATTATTATTAACTGAAAAAATATTGTTATTTACATATCCATTTAATGATATCTCTTTCATGGGGTTTATTGTTCAAAAGTTAACAAAACAGTAAGGTATTTTTGTCTAAGTTCGCCTTCTTTGAGACGTATGTTATGCTATACACCTATCTTATTTTTTGAGGTGTATATAAAATCCAATTGACATGTAATATCATGAATTTATTTTTTATAATGATATTTTAACTTTTATTTAATGTTATTCTCTCATTGGGTCTTATGATTCAAAGTTACCAAATTGGTAATGGTTCTATAATACAATCTCATAGTTTTTAGGATTATTTATATTTATGCTTACGATAATGAAATATTATGAAATATATCTCAATAAACTCATGGATTTTATTATTATCTGGTTATTTATTAAGAATAAATGTTTTCTATTCATTTTCCACTCTTTATGTACTTAATATTTCAAAAGAATGTTTTTAATAAAAACCGTCTTTATTTCTCTCTTCCGTAAAAAACCCATTTTTCATCCAAAACCATGTTTAGTAAAAATGTTTTATTTTTTTAATAGTTTTAAAATTATTTATTAAAGAAAGTTTTACCCATGTATTATTTATTAATTTTTTAAATGAATCTTCATGAATTTTTCCAAACAATTCCCATTTGGATTTTACCAAAAATGCGAAATGAATCTTTGTTTTAATGTGCACGACATGAAACAATTCCCCACCATCATGGAAATTATTTTATTTAAATTTCCATTCATATTTTTCAAGTTTATTTTCAAAGAAACAAATTTCAAAATATTTTATGTTTTAAAAAGTGCTTTTCAATACAAAAAAGATATTTTTCTCAAGAAATGTTTTAAATGATTTTAAAGTTTCCTTTATAAGTTTGGAAATTTATTTTCAAAGAAAAATATTTTCCAAATTTTTAATGTTTTAAATTTTTTTTTCAAAGTGGAAAGGATATTTTTCTCAAAAAAGTTTTGAATTAATTTTAAATTTTCTTTTATAAGATTTAATGTTTATTTTTAAAGAAAAGGATTTCAAAAATGTTTTATGAATTTTTAGTTTTAAAAATTAATTTTCAAAGAAAATTTATTTTCCTCAAGAAGTGTTCTGAGTGTCTTTTAATATCTTCCATTACATGCAACATCGAGTTTAGCTTACATTACATGCTAGATTAAGTGTATCTTGTGTTACATGCAACACCTAGTTTAAATGAAACATGACATACTGTTAAAATATTATTATTTAAAATTATTATTATAACCTAGACATTGGAATGACGAGTATGAATAAGATTAACCAAATTATTAAAATATATTCTTTAAACATGTATATAAAATTAATTATTTTTTGACCAATTAATTAGAAATGAAAATAAGAACCATTTTAAAATAAAAGAAATATTTTTATGAAAAACTATTCTTATGCACAAATATGTGTTTTACATTAATTAATTAACCATATAACTTTTTGGGAATTATTTTAATGAAATTTATATATTATATATTCAATAAAATTTTTAACATTCATCTTATGTGTTTTCTAGATAAAATATAAGAACAAATCAAATTTCACGAAAAATAGTATTTTTCTAAAAAGAAGTTTTGCCACCTTTTTCAAACTCATTTTAAATTTATTTTTTTACACTTTTAGAAATTTATTTTAAAAAATAAAATTTATTTTTTAAATCATAATGTAAAAATTATCTTGGAGTGAATTTTTGAGAATTTTCTAAAAAGATAAATTTTTTAATGAATAGTGAAAATGATGGTTTTTATTAAGAATTTTCATTTATTTTATAGAATTTAAAAACTAAAAAATTATTTTAAGATTGTTTTAAAAGTAAAATTAGTTCAATTATATATATATTAATACAATTTAGGTCATTTGAATTAATTTCATGATTAATTTTGAAATAAGTTTTTTAAACTTTCTAACATTTTTTCTTTGGAAAATCACTTTCTTATCAAGTCTGCAAGATTAATTTTAAATTAAAAATTTCCACTTATATGAATGGAATTTGAAAAAATGGATTCAATATTTTTAATTTTGAAAAATGGTTTGTCGGGTGTTAAACTAAAAATATAACGGTTAAAAATGACCCAAAGCATTTCCAACACCCATTTTTATGCCATATTTTGACCATATCTCCTATTGGTTCCATAATCAACCATTTTGGAGCCTTGTTTCATTTTAAAAAACATGGGTACATATTTTTGTTTTAAAAAATTACAAGTGTGACACTCACCTCACTTATAAAAGGCCACCTCCTCTCCTCTCCTCTCAACACCTCCAAAACCCTTTTGTTAAGCCAATACCTAACCAAATCAATTCCTTAATTTCCCACTCTCATAATATAAACCTTAGTTTGGTCAGAAATATAACCTAGGATTCCTTTTGTTTCCATCCAATTTTTTTTGAAGAAGAGGCAACATCCCTAACCGAGCATTTTATTTTATTTCTTCCTCCAACTCCTTAAATTATTATTAAAACATGATGATATAATAACTTAAGTATCTTAAATATAACAAGATGTTATTATGTTAATGTAGTAACCTATATCCTTCTCTTATTCCATCAAATGGGTTATGAAATCATCATTCGTGTGTACGACAGACTACCACCCTATGAATCGATGTTATTCATTTTCCTTCACTACCTATCACAACTAGATATAGTGATGGATTTATTATTTATATATGATATTTATGATTTTATTATGCTTATGTAATCATGATATCAGATGTTTATTTTTTTAATTTATATTTCATGAGAGTACAATAATGTCATTCGTGTGTATAGTGAACTACCATTTCGTGAAGCGATGTGATTCATTCACACTTTACATAGAAGGTAATAAGGATGATTTTAATGAAAAAATGTGACATATATGAAATAAAAAATGATTTTTGAATAATAAATATATTATTTACTATTTTTTATTTATTTTCTTTGGTAAAATGGATACAACGTTCATGCGTACGTACGACCTACCATCTCCATGAATGATGTATTTCATTTTATATCTCTAATTTTTATGGATCACTATAAATACATGTATAATGAATATATATGATATTTATATTACAGTTAAAATTCTAGAGATGATGGAACCATGATAAATGTAAGAGGACCAAAAATAAAAAATCAATTCATACATGAAAAACAAAGTAATTATTACCCGAAATGTGAATTTAACATAGAAATATTAATAAATAGATAATAAAAGGTCATAAGTAAAACATATATGGTATAATATATATATTTATTATTCTATTATATATATATAATAAATTTATATTTATTATATAGGAGGTTTTAATGTGTACATAGTAAGTCGAGACTTATGGTAAAGGATTTTCATCTCACTTTTTACTTTTATGAGATACATGCTGTATTTAGAACCTATTTCTTTTATATGGTGTAAATAGTGGCCACAGATGTATTTTATAAATATTAACCAAGAAAATTATTATTATTTTCATATCCATTTGATTATATCTCTTTTATGGGGTTTATAGTTTCAAAGTTACCAAAGTGGTAAGGGATTTTGTCTCAATTGGCCTTCTTTAATACATATATTATGTTATGAACCTAACTTCTTTTATGAGGTCTATATAAATCCACATTTACATGTAATATCATGAATTTATTTATTCTTATTATATTTTAAGTTTTATTTAATGTTATTCCTTCATTGGGGCTTAAAATACAAAGTTACCAAAGTGGTAAGGGTTTTATAATACAATATAATCGTTTACCAGGATTGTTTTTGTTTATGATTCCTATGATGAAATATTATAAAATTTATCTCAATAAACTCATGAACTTTTTTATACTCTGGTTATTTTTTTAGAATTCATGTTATCTATCCATTTTCCTCTCTTTATGTAATCATGATTTCAAAATAACGTTTTTAAGAAAAATTGTGTTTATTTCACTATTCGGTCAAAAACCCCTTTTTTCATCCAAAACCATGTTTTCTAAAAATATTTTCAAAAATATGTTGAACATTATTAAAATTATTTATTAAAATTATTTTTACCCATGTTTTAATTTTTATATATTTTTTGAAATGAATCTTAATGATTTTTTCCAAATAACGATCGTTTAGATTTTACCCAAAATGTGAAAGGAATCTTTATTTTAATGTATATGACATGAACAAAATTTACTACCATCATAACCATTATTTTCTTTAAATATTCCTTTATAAGTTTTCAAGTATATTTTTAAAGAAAAATATTTTTAAAATGTTTTATGTTTTAAAAAGTTTTTATTCAAAGTGTAAAATATATTTTCCTCAAGAAATGTTTTAAATTATTTTTAAATATTACTTTATAAGTTTTCAAGGTTATTTTTAAATAAAAGGATTTCAAAAATGTTTTATGTTTTAAAAAGTGTTTTTCAAATTGGAAAGGATATTTTCCTTAAGGAACATTTTAAATGATTTTTAAATAATCCTTTATAAGTTTTAATGTTTATTTTCAAAGAAAAGGATTTACAAAATGTTTTATGAATTTTTATTTCTAAAAAGTGATTTTGAAATAAAATTTATTTTCCTTAAGAAATGTTCCAAGTGTATTTTTAAAATCATTTTCCATATAAGATGACATCTATTGATTTAACCTATGATTTAGTGGGGATATGATCCAAGGATACCATTCTTATTCACTTTATGTATGGTTTTTTATGATGGAATGATGTTTGTGAAACATATTTCTTTTCCATGGGTTATACCATGATGAAATGATTATAAAGCACAATTTCTTTCATGAGTTATGCTATGTCTGGCTGAAAATTAACTTTTTTTTTGGATTTTCAAGATACCTACTTTTTGGTTGAGCTGTAACCGCAATCGAACAAAATACATGATCAAAATTCAAATTTCATATTCAAACTGATCAAATCTTCACGCCTCGCATCACATACCCACCTTGCATCACACACCCACCTCGATTTTTACACCCACCATTGAATCCTTCTAATGCTACCTCCTTCGTCACCATCACGATAACACACCATTGTCAGAATTCACCATTCACAATCACCAAAAAAACAACAACATGTCGTCACAAACTAGAAACAGGAAAAACACCAGTACAAATCAAACTCACTTTATAAAAACATGAAATTAAAGGAACCTTAACCAGAAACAAAACCATAGTGAACCACCGAAGGCTTCTTCCATATTCAAAATAGATCATAACCAAACTAGAAAACACCATCAGAACCTTCACCAAGCAGGTATCAAATAGATTGACCACTAAAGAAAAGAAGTCAAACAAACCTTCACTAAGAACCAAAACATACCATGCGAGGGGAACCATTATTCGCTGAACCCCACCTCACAAATGTTTTTTGAACCATAGCTTCAGATTTGACTCAGAGATAAGCATAGGTTCTTGGGGTCAGGGCAGGTATTTGAGTGATTGAGGGCTCCGGACCACGACTGCATGATGAGACTTATATCAGAAGAGAAATCCATGATCAAGATGAAACAAAAGTGCATGAAGAACCGAAGACCACCAAACCAATTAACCCAAAACCTTTGTGTTATCATCTCTTAAAATCTGACCTAGAGAGGAGTGGTGGAATGTGAGATCAGAGTAGGGTTGTGGCAGCCATAGTCTTCAACGAAAACAGCCTTCGGTAGGACCAAAGAAGCCATTCATGGGGACAAGCACTTATAGCTACAAATCCAATAATAATGAAAAAAAAGTACGGATCAAGAAGAAGATTGATAGAGGAGAAAGATGGGAACAATGTAAAACAATGCATTGGGTAAATATTTATATCTCATGTGATAAATAAGACTGTAATAGGGAGTGAACCTGATTTAGTAAGGGATTTTTTTTCTATGATGGTCTTAGGAGTGAACTTTGACTACTATGATGGTTTGGGGAGTAAACCCATTCCACTATGATAGCCTTGGTAGTTATCCTTTACTACCATGGAGATGATTTTCTATAATTATTTTTATACCACAATTTTATTTCTCATTCCAATGTTATGCTCTCATGGTTCATGTTATTTGATTTCCTTATGAATCATTTCTTATGAACTGAAAAACTTTATGCCATGAATCAAGATTATAATATTTAATATGAAGGGTTTGTTTTTTAAATGTTATTCTCATGTTCTCATACCCTTATACCCATGTTATTCTTACATATATCCCTTTTTTACTCTTAATAAGAATCTGAGCTAACCCTTTCTTATATTTTCTTTCCCTAGGTTATGAAGAAAGGTTTTAAGTAGGGTATGTCTAATAAGAGTACTATATGTGAAGATCTTTATGGGATATGTTTAATATCATCTAAGAAATAAAAATATTTTGTGTCAAGTCTCTAAAGGAACTATACCTTTAAAATCCTTAGGCATGTGTTTTTGTAATGTAATGGATATTTATCTAAAAAGATGTAATATATATGTATGAAAATTCTAGGTCACTAAAAAAGCACCAGTAAATTACACCAAGTATCACTATAGGATAGGCTAGATATATCACTCATATTACAACATAGAAAAACACACAAATCAAGTCCCTAGATGCATGCATCAAATCTAGGAAGGAGAGGAACACCCAAGAAAGTGGACCCCCCCAAAAGTGTTTAACAATTCCCTAGGACACTTATACTAGGGAGTAGAGGAACACTCCATGACTAAACCCCCAAATAATATCAATGGATGATACTTATTGCATCACCTTTCACATAATTACCAAAGGCTTTCCATGTTCTACATTTCCCAAATAATTTCATCAAAAACCTACTTTGAAAACTATTTTATAAATATATTTCATGATTCTTTGAAAATAAAATTTTTGTACCTAAAAAATAAGAAAATATTATTTTTTAGAAGAACCAATTTACATATATACAAATCTAGAAATCATGCCAATTCATTTATAAAACAATTTATAAAACCAAAGTATTCATGGTTGATATAACATTGGTTAGAGATGGAAACAACTACCTCAAAATCAGGTTACCAACTACCAACAACAAGATCCATACACACTTGGAGGAATGCAGAGAACATAAAATATGACCTAACTATGAATCCTACAACTTATAATTGATTAAATAAATGAAAAAGTTGATGAAGAGGATAAATGAAAATATACCTTGAGGAATTCATAGACTGCACCACAGCCAACCCAAGGGATTCCCCCCATAAGAAGATCACCCAAGGATCTAGAATAAAAGGAAGATAAAAATAACCACATGATCATAGATCCATAAACAAAACCTAATTATGCTTCACAAAAAATATAAATATAGAATTAGAAATACCACTTACCTGTAGATAAGAAATGAAACCCAACCAGAGATCGATCATTGTATAAATCAATCCAAAAGAGGAGGAGACACCCAAAATATTCTGGAAGAACCTAGGGTTAGAGGTAGGGAAGAAAATAATTGAATGAATTGGGATTCAATATTGAATCACAAAAAACAAATTGGTTATGAGGGGTTTACATCATAAATTAGGTATTTAAGGCGTAAACTCCCTATAATTCCCGTATGAAAAAAACACATATCCTTAGGTTAAATTATTCCAAGTGACATATTTACAACATAAAAGAGGAAATTATGGTGTAAATGGATTTATTCCACAAAACATTTTGAGGGATTATACCCCATGACTTATTTACACCATAAGATACATTCTTATGATGTAAAAACATCCTATAGGAAGTACTCATCATAGGTTATTCTAAAAAATATCAAAACATTATTGATTACCTATGAACCCTAGAAAACACTCTAAAACATAAAAGAGTGTGTAAATTTTATATATTATTTTTAAATATACCCACCAAAGGGATTTTAGTTATTGGGAAGTCATGTGGAAGAAGGGTGCTCTAGAAATAAGTGAGGCCATTGCTCCCTCACTGATGATTTGTTCTTTCAAATATTATAAGTATATGATTCATGTCACCATAACAACCTGACTAATGAAATAGAATTTCTATGTGAGACTTTTAATTGAGAACCAGTAATCTGCACTAGTTTTTCTATAACAAAAACATTTTTATCTAACTCAATCTCTTCCCAACTAAGAACATGATAAAGATCAGGATAGTACTTCCTAAGCTGAGATATGTGAAAAAAAAACAGATAACTTTTAAATGAGATAGAAATTTTAACAAATAAGAAACATTACCAAGACTATTAGTAACCTCAAATGATATAACATATATCAAATCCTACTTTCCCCATTTCCCAAACCGACGATGACCCAGATGAGGAGAAACTTCATGAAAACTTGGTCACCAACGAAAAAAACCAAAAGATAGTGTCTATGATCCACATACAATTTCTACAAACTCTGCACTATAATTAAGAATTAATGTATATCATGGATCCTTTCTGAAATTTCTTGAATTATATTTCATCCAACAAGAGAGGCCTCACCCACCTTTTCCTAGTAAATAGGCGACATGCACGAGAGACCATACAAATACTCAAAGGGATCCATTCTGATCAATGGAGAGTAACTATTGATATAAGAAAACTAAAATAGTCCTAGATGGATATCCCATGATCCACTAAAATCCAATATATAGTCATAGATCATATCCTCTAGTATCTAAATAGTATGCTTCTTCTGAAAATACTTATATGGATGATAATCCATACTCAATCAAACCTGAGTTCCCATTACCTCTTAGAGACTCTTTTAGAATCTAGAGGTGAACCTAGGGTCCCTGTCTAAGAAAATGGAAGAGAAAAACACCTGTAAACTCATGATCTCTTATACATACAACTTATTTAGATCTTCAGTTGTAGTGGTGTCCTTGATCATAATTAAATGAAAATATTTCTTTAACTGATCAACCACCA
The DNA here is from genome assembly GCA_963277665.1 of Viscum album. Classification (NCBI taxonomy): domain Eukaryota; kingdom Viridiplantae; phylum Streptophyta; class Magnoliopsida; order Santalales; family Viscaceae; genus Viscum; species Viscum album. The sequence goes on along the minus strand of OY728147.1, from coordinate 174,785,959 downwards.
CCCATATAACATTCTTCCCTTGGAAAGTCCATGAAAAAACAACAAAAAAGTCCATGGACACCTCATCCCCTTTTCCAAACTAGAATTAGAAGATGCATTATTAGACTAAAAGGCTTCAGGTTCTCTTCCATTATCTATTGGTAGGTGTAACAACTTTTCACATAATCAACAATGCCATACTTCATATCCGACTACCATAAACACCATATCATTTCATAATACTTATTTACTGTTCTATGGTGAACAGACCATGAAGAGTTATGAAAATCATAAAATAATAAGTTCATTATAGACGTTGTTATGAAAAAATGATTTTTGAAGTAGAGAATACCATCAGAAGAGAGAGACCAACTAGGAATGGTCTGCCCACCATAAAGGGTTTCCCTGATTCCTTGAAATCATAATCCTACTTCTAGATATATAGAATAGACTTTATTATAAATTATGATAAATGTGCTCTGGTAAAAACCATACCTAAATCATCCTCCCATTTAAAAAAATACAAATAAGTGAAAATCCCCATCAGGTTTCATCATTCCTTTGATTCCAAGATAGCCTATGATGTTTTTTTCATACTGAGAGTGTCTGCAATGACATCACCATTCCCTAAGGTATAGGTAATGTTGAATTCAATTGTTTGAAGGTATTCCACCCGTCGTCTCTATATGAGATTTAATTATTTCAGAGAATATATATCTCAAAATATTATGATTTTAAAAGACAATGAACTTCTCCCCCAAAAGATAGTGTCACTAACACTTGATCACATGAATAACTTTGATAATATCTAAATTGTGAGTGGGGTAATTCTTTTCATGTTTCCAAAGATGATGAGAACCATAATACACAAAATGATCATCCTATATAGGCACAAAACCCAAAAAATCACCAAAAGCATCAAAATATACCACATACCCATTACTGGGATCTGGTAAGATCAAAATAGGTGTTGATGTAATAATTCATTTCAACTCATCGAAAGAAGACTGACATTTAAAATCCCATGTGAATCTTACCCCTTTCTTTGTAATAGAAATCAAAGGCGATGTTAACTTTTAGAAATCCTTGATGAACTGCTGATAATATCTAGGAAGACCTAAGAATATTTGGATCTAAAATACATTTCGTGGTTCCTCCCATGACAGGACAACCTTCACCTTATCAAGATCAATTGATAGGCCTCATTATAAAATCACGTTCCCTAATAAATTCACTTATTGAATATGGAAATTAAATTTTAAAATCTTTCCATAAATTTGATAATTTTTCAATATTTTCAAAACCAGATTTAAGTGGTGTGCATGATCTTGCTCATATATAAAATAAACCAAGATTTTTCTATGAACACCACAACGAAGGTGTCAAGATAATTATGGAATATCTAATTCATCAAAGACATAAAAATTTTAGGATAATTTGTTAGACCAAAAGGAATCACATTATATTCATAATGGATATAACTACTCCTAAAAGCATTCTTCAAAACATCAGACTCCTAAACCCTGAGCTCATAATAATCTGACCGAAGATCAATATTCAAAATTTACTTTGTTACCTATAACTAATAAAAAAAATCATCAATGAGGGTTAAAGGATACTTTTTATTAATCATAACTCAATTCAACTTCTGATAGTCTATGCACAAGCGAAGTGAACCATCAAACTTCTTGGCAAAGAGCATAGGGGAAATCCATAGTGAAACTCTAGGGAAAATAAAACCTTTCTCTATGAGGTTTTCCTATTGGATCTTGAGATCTTTTATCTCAGTTGGTTCTATACTATAGTAGGGTATCAATATTAGTAATGTACCCAACACCAGATCAATCATAAACTCCACCTCCCTCTCTAGAAGAAGATTTAAAAAGTGATTTGGGAAGACATTAGGAAAGTCTTGAACAATTGTATGAGGATTTAAAAAAGAGGAAATTTCATTGGGATCAACTACATTGATAGAAAACAAAATACTGAGCTCCGGGTGGGGAGGTTCTGCATGACCAGACCTCAGATCCCACTCTCCTTGAAACACCCAATATCTCCCATTAGTAGTAAGGAACAAAACATGATAATGATAACAATCAATCTCAGCATGGTGATAAACTAGATAATCCATCTCAATGATAATGTAAAAAAAATATAAACTGAGAACTAGAAAATCCTAGACCAAATTCACATCAGTTATTGATAGAGAACAAGTTGGACATCAAAACCCCTACTATTTTCTCTTTCCAAGAGATTTCAACATCTCCAAAAAATATACATGAGATCCATTGGAAGTTTTATAACATCAAAAACATTACTGGATATAAACAAGTGGGAGACACCAATATCAAATATAGTAGTTTCTATAGTAGATGCAATAAAAATGGTACCTCTCACTATAGTTATACCCGTGTCAACCTCCATTAGAAACCCATCCACTTCATGAAGGTAATTCACTCTTGAGGCTTGTATAGATCCTTGTATACTTTCAATAATCTAACTAAACCATAATGGAATTTGGGGCCAAAGATCTCGAACCATAATGAGGCATAATCATGACCTAACAGAACCTATGTAGATGTTAATAGTATCCATAATTATTTCACATCTCTAGAGGTGTAGGAAAAATATGTTTGGTATGCCCTACCTTTCCACACTGATAGTAAGTCAGGGGAGCACTACTGGCTATAGATAATGGTTTAGAGGGAGTCGACTACTGATAATCATATCCACTATTCAATCAATTATTATTTCACTTCCTCTACTTCCCCAACATGCCACTAAAATTTCCACTAGGTGGAAGAGAAGGGGTAGTGTAACTAATCTCACCCACCATATCCATATCCGCCATTATATCCCAATTAACCATTACATTATAGGTATATATATTTAGTATGCACACCTATAATCAAATATCTCAATGAAAACCCTAAAGGTACTTCTGATCTTTCAACTGATCATTATTCACTACCTCTAAAGAAAAATAACTGTATCTACAAACTGATTAGTGTACTACGATACTAATCCTCTTCCTATTGGAAAGAGAGGAACTCCAAATAGTTTTCAATCATCAGAGATTTTGGGTATAACTACTTTAATAATTGGTTCTTGAAACTCTTCCAATGCAATCCCATGTGACGATCCACCTATACCATGGAATCCCACCACCGCTTTCTAGGACCCTTGATTCTGAATGTTACACACTTTACCTTGATTTACTCAGGTGTTTAAAGGAAGTAAAATATCTAATAAATATTTTACAATCATTCCTCAGCCTCTTGGGGTTAATTTTTGGTGAAGGATTATCACAGAATAACTCTCAAGATCAATATCTATCCCCTCCAACTCCTGGATATACCTCAATTGATGGTTATTGAACTCATGGTAAACTCTGATCTATGACACGAACTGGTCATGTGATTTTATTTATAAGATTCTGATCTAGAGGAGGATTCCCCTGAGGATCATCCATTACATCCTCCTATGGAACCCATGGAAAAATTCTTAGAGGTATATTGATCCACATCAAAAACTGAAGGAAATAATTAGAAAATGACATAGTCTTAGATCAAACAAAAAAACATAAGAAAAATAATGATTAATGTTAAAAATAAACATAGGAGGTGCACACATGTCAACATATCATGGTAACTTGAGGTTCATCCTGGAAAGAGATGGACAAAAACTCACCATGACCTACCTCTCAAGTTATGAAAATCCTATATCCTATCTAAAAAATTTACAAGATTGAACATAACTATACTCTGATACCAATTTGTAATGAACCATTCCAGGTTACCCTCTAACACTAACACTTGACCTGATCCACTATAGACTCGAAGGGAATTATCAGTTCCCATGGGCTGAAAACTAACACCTGGGCATCAAAAATAAACTAGAGGCAATGATTTCTCCCAACCTAAAATAAGATACATGGAATATCTTCATAGTGGACATAAAAAGTAAATTAAAACTAAAATAAATATATGCCATAACTAAAGAGAAACAATGGTAGTGATACAACTCGAAATCCAAATAAAATCCAAAAGTATGTGTCCAAAAAAACTAGAAAGGACAGCTGAAAAAAAAACTTCCACTCCATGTGATAAGTGGGAAACATACCACTCTCTCAACCCCAACTACCAATACCCAGTTGACAAGAACCTCACTACTTCACTGTAGTTCCTTGGATTTTATTACATCAAAAAACAATACAAGGTCTACATTCCACCAAAGGGGTGTGCAATGTGTAATCTAAACAGAACAATAGGATCCCACCCAAGTTTTCCATATCAAGTCTCTATACAAAAATACTAACATCCTAAATTCATGGAAAATATGGCATGAAAATTTATTAAATAGTTTTTTATCAAAAGCATGGTAAATAAATCTCCCTTTTTCCACAGTTCTAAAACCATCAAGGTAAAAAAGATTCTAATTATACCATATTTATCAAAGAAGGTAATAAAATAAAAAATAATACAATCCAAATCATAGGTAAATCATGACAAGGATTACTACAGGTTAGGATAACTAGATCACTCATACACTAACATTTAAAAATGCATACATCAAGTCGCTAGAAATATTCATTGAGTCTAATAAGTAGAGGAACACCCTAGAAAGGTAACCCTTGAACAGTGTCTAACAAGTTACTAGGTCACTTGGACTAGAGATCAGAGGAAGAACTGATGAGTGAACCTCCAACAGTATTAACTAACGAGGACTATTTCTACACCTTCCACATAAGTACTCATGGATTCCCATGTGCTACATTTCCCAAATCATTTAATCAAAACCCTTATTTAAAAATCATTTCATAAATATATTTCATGATGATTTGAAAATACCTTTTTCCTGTACCAAAACAAGGGGAAAACCATCTTTTCACAAAAATCCATTTACAAACACAAAAATAAATAAATCATTCTAATTAATTTGTAAATAAATTTATAAAACCAAATAATTCAAATTTAATACAAAATAGTATAGAGATAGAACCACCTACCACAAAATTAGGTTGAAAACTTCCTACAACAAGATCTACAAACACCAAGATAAAGAAGAGATAATAATAGAGGGTATAAAATTGATTCCCAATAATTGGAATCGATTACATAAATGAAATAGTCAGAAAATATGTTATTATATATTATATATTATTATTATTCCAAATATGGAATTGGTTTTTCTAAATTCATGCAACAGAAGTGGAATAATTTAATTTAAAATTAAACCCACAACTAAAATTCACACTTTGTAAATTTTACATATAGTTTCTCCTTCCTTAGGGTCTTTTGTAAAATCCTAAAGTGATATTAATTCTCTTTCTTGATCTTTTAGTATATAAGAATATCATTTATAAAGACTACCACAAAATAATCAACGTAATCTCTAAAGACTCTATTCATTAAATCTATGAAGATAGTTGGGCACTAGTATGATTGAATGGAATCACTATATATTAATAGTGTTCATACCTTGTATGAAATTACATCTTGATTATGTAATCCCTATTGACATTTAATTGACGATATCCATAAAATATTTCAATCTTGGAAAAGTATTGAGCTCTGCCTAGTTAATCAAACAAGTCATCAACACGGGAAAGAAGATACTTGTTCTTAATTGTGATCTTGTTCAACTCCCAATAATCTATATAGAGTTGAATTGATCCATTTTTATTTTTTAAAAAATAGAAAAAATTCACCCCAATGTTACAAACTTGGATGGATAAATCCCTTGTTAAGATTTTCTTAGAGTTTCTTCTTTAATTCATACAACTCAATCATGGCCATTCTATAAGGAGTCTTTGAAATTTGAATGGCACCAGGTATGATTTCTATCGAGAAATAAAATTCATGTTTTGGTGAAAGGATAGAAAATTATTATAGAAATACATAAAAAAATCACTATACAATAGGAATATCATTGATGTTAAGCTTTCCCCGACCATTTGAGATAAACACCCTTTATAAAAGGGAAGTAAGACCCATATAATGGATGTAATCTTCATTGAAAGTTCATAATTTTCATCACATTGATCGATGATCTTAGGTTCATTTATAATATAAAATGTGAATTCCATTACTCAACAATTTATGTATTATTTTTTCATATAAATACAATCCATACCTAAGATGACATCAAATTCAACCAGAGGAAGAAAGAAAAGTTTTTCATGAAGCACATTCCCACTAACTTAAATCAGATAGGAATTATATACTTGAAATGTGATCATCTTACCATTAGGGGTTTTCACTTCTAATTATACATATAATATTTTGGGTGGAATCTTGATACCCTTAGTAAATTCTTCATATATGAAAGAATGGTTAGATTCAGAGTCAAATAATACATTAGCAATTATAGAGTGGATGATAAGTATACCTTTCACCACATAGTTATCACACCCCTATTCAAAAATAGTGATCACATGAGGTTTCCCCTTTTCTATTGACCTAATATGTCACTAAAATCAATCGTCATCATTAATACATGTGTTTGGGAACTGGTTATCATATTTTCTATTCTCCTTACACTTGATGCACTGAAGTGGGGAAGGTTAATTCTATATAAATTTCTATTTAGTCACATCATTAGATACCTTATTTCCATCACTTCATTAATCAATTTACCAATGACCTTACTTTCAAAAATTAAAAAATTTACTATTCCCCTTAAGAAAATTCCCTCAATGTTTCTTCCAACAGTTTTAGTATAAAGGAAAACTCATCATTTTATCTATAAGGTTTTTAGATTTTCTTTTTAACCCCATCTTCCTTTTATTTTCAAAACCATGATATTAATACATAACTTCAACCTCAATTTCCAACTTGATAGCACATAGAACAATATCTTCATATCTACTGAAGTCTCTTATGGATAACACCCTTTAGAGAATTGGTTTTAAACTGTTGAAGAATTAATCAACCTTACTTTCTGGTTGGATGATAATGCCTAAATCATACCTCACAAGTCTTGTAAAATCTTCCTCATAGGTACCAAAAAATTCATCATCCTTTTGATTTATCTCAAGGAACTCATTCTACATCTTAATATAAATAATATGAGGAAATTAATTATTGAAAAACAAGTTCTTGAACTCATCCCAATCCATGGAGTCAATTTCATCATATTGTGTCATATTCTTGATAAGAGTCTACCATTGATTTGTCTCACCTTAAAACTGGTAGACATCCAAAATGAAATTTTCATTTTTCGAACACTAGAGAATTAAAAATATCAATTCAATGGTACCAACCCATTTATTAGAAACTAGTGAATCAGTGGTTCCACTAAAGGAAGATGGTCATTTCCTAATGAAGTACTGAACATAATTTTTTCCCTTCTTCATTCATTTGGAAGTCCATCATCATTCATAGCTTGAGAAAGTTGTGTGAGAATATAAAATATATATTTAATTTGATATCCTATAAAATTTTGATTCTCATGAAGACGATAATTTCATTGTCTATCACACTCAAAATTAACAAAGTTTATCTAGGTTCCAACCATCAACTAAGAAAAAAAATCATAGTGTAAGAAATAATAATCATGATGGGGAACCACATAATCATGAAAAATAACTTATAGGATGCCTAAATCATGACACATTATTCTTTAATATGTGAATCCTTAGGTTTATCCAAGGTTATTCATAGTCATATTCTATTTAAATCATTAATGATGGTTCTTAAAGATTTTGCGAATTCCCAAAGCATATCCCCTAAGAGTGTTAAACTAGGTGTTCAATAAGGCTCATTTTTGTGCACTAGTTCCCAATCAGTCCTATCTCAATATAGTGTTTTTGGGGTTGTTACCACTTGGTACATATCTTCCAGTTCCACATTTACTTTTAGTATCCATATAGGGATTCATTTCTAGGAAAAAATTCACTCTACCCTTTACCAAACTTCAAAGACATTTTATTGTATTTTGATACATCCTTAGACTTATCCTTTGAAATTTTCTTAAAAATCTTGCTATGGTTTTCTCATCCTAGTTTCCAAATGTTAACTAAACCTTTTCTCTGATACCAACTTTAGTAACCCAGTATTTTCATAGATATATATTACATCATTTTCAATGAATATTCATTATTTCACACAAAAAAACACCCGATAATCGTAATAGTTTAGATCCTTTGGAAACTTGGATGCATAAACACTGGTCTATAAGTGAGATAAATAATATCCCACTACATTATTCACAACTATCACCCTTATTATACATATTATACATGATACATATCTTCATAAACCAGGGAAAGGAAACATAAGAAAAATGAGAGCTCAGATATTCAGTAAGGGTAAACAAGGTAGATATGTAAGCATAATAAGAATGTGAGGGAATGATAACTTGATAATAATAATTTGAAAACTATAACCTGAATATAAAAGATCATATTCATGAGTCATGATATATATATTGGTAGTTTATAAGAAATTAATCATTAGGGAATTAATAAACATGATCCATGAGATCATAATAATGGAATGAGACATGGATTTCTTTCATACACATAAGAATAGAAAATCATTACCATATTTATCTAGGCTCACTACTAATACCATAATAATAGACAAAATCATTTACTAAACTGATTTTTCTCCCCATTCCAACCCTATCTTATTGAACCGGGTTCACTCCCCATTCCATCCCTATCTTACTGAACTGAGTTCACTCCCCATTTCTGCCCTGTCTTTCTAAATTGAGTTCACTCCTCATTCTGGTCCTATCTATCTAATGATATATAAATATTTACCAAATGCATTAAGGGATATATAGGTACCACACTTCACATAATCAAAACTATATTTATGTATTCCACAAGATCATAAAAATTCATTATATAATAACCCATGAAATAAAGTTGGTATCATAAACATTTCATCACATCATTACTGGTGTAAAAGAGAGAGTTTTTATTATCATTTCATCGTATAATAACCCATGAAAATAATTTTTTTTCATAATAATTTAATCATGGTATAACCAATAGAATAAAAATGGATTTTATAAACACCATTCCATCAAAACATAAACCATTCATAGAAAGAACATGAATGGTATCCTTGGATCATATCCCCAGTAAGGAATAAATGACACTAAAATAAGTCATATTAAATGGAAAATAAATTTGAAATATCAATTGAAACATTTCTTGATGAAAATATCCTTTCTAATTTGAAAAATGTTTTTAAAACATAAAATATTTTGAAAACATTTTTCTTTGAAAATAACCTTAAAAAATTATAAATAAATATTTGAAAAATAATTTAAAATATTTATTGAGGAATGTATAATTTATTATTTTAAAAAAACTTTTTAAAAAATTTTCTGAAAAATTTTGTTAGAAAACTTGGTTTTGGAAGAAAAAGAGGTTTTGACAAAAAAGTAAATTTTTCATAAAAACATTATTTTGAACTCTTGAGTACATAAAGAGAGGAAAATAAAGGGAAAAAAATGTATTATCATGACATAAAAATATGATAATAAAGTTCATGTGTTTATTTAGAGATGTATTATAATATTTTATCATTGGAAACATAGTCATAAATAATTCTGATAAACAATGAGATTGTAACATAAAATCTTTTCCACTTTGGTAAATTTTAATCATAATCCCCATGAAAGAGATATCTTCAAATTTATGCATAAATAAAAATAATTTTGAGTATAAGAATCATAAAATGAAAACATGGGTATTATATACACCACATAAAAGAAACATGTGGTGAATATGAAATTTTTCTCATATAAATTAAAAGTGAGATGAAAATATCTTACCTTAATTCTTAACTTTCATTGTACTCATTAAAAGATTCTATATAATAAATATAGGTTTATTATATATATATATTAAAGAAACATATTAATATTTTTCATACCAAATAAGATTTTATTATGAACTTTTATTACCCGTTTATCAGCAATTTCATTTTAAAGTTGCTTTTTGGGTAATAACTGCTTTGTTGTTCATATATGTTTTCATTTGTTAATATTTTTGGTCCTATTGATTTGATAATGGTTCCATAATATCCATAATGATAACCATTATATAAATATAATATATATTCATTATATATGTATGTATATTAATCCATAAAATTTAGTGATAGGAAATGAAATACACTGTTCATGGAGATGGTGGGCCGTGAAAACACATGAACATTTTTTTTTTCATTTTATTTTTGGATTGAAAGAAAGAAAAGTAAATGATATATATTTTCATTACAGAATAATTTTTATGAAATATATATCACAAATTTTTATTAAACCCATCCTTAATACATTCCATGTAAATCATGAATGAATCACATCTCTTCGTGTGGTGGAAGTCCTCCGTACACACAAACAACGTTATCGTATTCCCAAAAAATAAAAAACATGAGAGTATTCATGATATAAAAATTTTAAATTTATAATAACATTATAATTATCATATATATAATATATAAACAATAAATCCATAATTTATTACTGGCCTTTAGAGGTTGTAATGTAAAAGTGATAGACATCGGTTCATGAAGCAGTAGTTCTCCATACACATGAAATATGATTTCATAACCCTTTTGATGAAGGTGTGTGTGGTTTTAGGAAATAAACTTAATATAAAAACATCTAATTATATGTAAGGTAATGATTTTATTATATAATCATGATATAAAAATAATTTAAGGGCTTTGAGGAAGAAATAAAAAACGCTCGTTTATGATTTTTACCACTTTTTCGGGTATCCTCATTAGGTTTGCACTAAAAGCCTTCCTAGGATGGATTTATGACCAAAATAAGGATTCTTGGATGAGGTGAGGGGGGTTGTGAATTTATATGGTCATTTACTGGCCAAACAAAATATGTTTGAAGGTGTGAAGAAGAGAGGAGAGGGGGTAACCTTTTATAAGTGGGGGAGAAGACACACTTATTATTTTTGAAAATAATTGAGTGATCCCATGTTTTCATATGTCAAAAGGGTAAAAAAATAAAATTATATAACTTTATAGATGTAATGGTTTAAATATGTCTAGAAAATAGTTTTTGGACAAGTTTATAGGTTAATTTTACCCTTATCTTTTTAGTTTAACCCCTTGATAAACCCATTTTGACCTTAACCGCATTAATTAATTTTTATTGCATTCAATATTAATTTTGGTCAAAAATTAATTTAGAATTATTATAAATATAAATTAATATAATATAAAATATGGAATCTGTTTTTCCAAATTACATTCATAGAAGTGGAGAAAATTAATTTAAAATTAATCTCACAGACGTGACGAGAAAGCTTGTTTTTAAAGCGAAAATGGTCAAATGTTTACAAAGTTATTATATCCAATTTTAATATTAAATTGATTAAAATGAAAATAAATGGATTAATATATGTATAATTGAACTAATTATACTTTAAAACCAATTTAAAATATTATTTATCTTTATAAATAAATTAAATGAAAAGGAAGTTTTCAACTAAAATTATGCATTTTTCACTATTTAACAAAAAATGAAACTTTTTAAAAAAATCAAAAAAAATCAGCATAATATAATTTATACTTTATGAATTAAAAAATTAAATTTATTTTATCAAATTAATTTTTTAGAATTTTAAAATTTTAATTTTACTATTGTTCACAAAAAGAAATAAAAAGCATTTCTTTGAGAAAATAATACTTTCAAACATATAAATACTTTACCAAAAAATTAGGAAATTTATTATAAATATTTTTAATTTATGTAAAAAAATTATAATTAATGTTTAAAAATTATATATTACTATTCATATCACTATATTTAATGGTTAGGTTATATTGGTCGTGTTTAAATAAATAAATCATGGGTTTTCTAGAACTCAGTGTTGCGTATAACACAAGCTAAGTCAGTGTTGCATGTATAATAAGATTAACTTGGTGTATAATTAAAAATTAAATTATTATTTAATGTTATAAAATATATAAAATAAATTTAATTTATTTTAATAATAATAATTGATAAAAACTTAGTGTCTTGCACCCCACCTCTGAATTTTATTTTATCAGAATGAAGTGGATTTAATTTTAAAAGTGATCTAAGGTGGGTTGAATAAGTTTTAAATGATTATATTAAGATCCAATACCCCTATATAGAGTTATGGGGGTACCATATTTAATGCCTTTAAATCTCATCGAAGCTCCTCTTAATCACAAACAAAACTTATCTTTTTTAATGTTGAAAATGAAACTGTCCACAAATAAAGATCTCTGTAAACGAAACTCTTCATGAAAGAAAATTTTGAGGAATTTATATAGGATTTATGTAATCTTATATCTTCATGAAGTTTTTATGTGAACATTTCCTATTTTTATAATTTTTATGTGGCATTAACTTTGCATGATTCATATGAGAAAATTTTTACTTTTCCAAAGAAATTATTATTTTTACCAAATTACTTCAAACTAAATTTGCGTTCCCATATGATATTTTGGTCCTTTGTAGGAATGAATCTATAAAAAAATTATTAAGTTATAACTTTGAGGAAAATAGATATTATCAACAACATTGAATCCAGTCAGTATTAGTGTGTTCGAGCAAGAAAATTGCTGCTCTTAGAAAAAATTGAAGAAATCATGTAGGAATATCAGAAGTCATAAAGACTACACCTTTATGTATTTGTATTTCTGATTGATGAATCAATTATAGATGCCTGACTAGAGAATAAACTAATAAAATGGATCAAACATCTCCATGAGATGGGCTAGGAAAATATTTCAATAGCATGATTTTTCATCAAGGAGGTTGGTTGTGTTGAGGGTTATGTTCTCGAATATAACTTGATAAATCTAGAAGAAGTAATTTGTATTCCAAAACCTAATATATATATTTATTCATCTATTTTTATGATATACACTATTGAACATTTATTGGGGTGGGTTTTAAGCTGGGATCTTTTCATGAGAGGTATTTTTATTGTGGAATAGGGTCATCTCTTCAAGGTGCACCAGAGATATGCAGTGTTTGAAAAGGAGATTAGGGTAGTTGGGTTATGTAAATTAATCTAGATATTACATTCATCATATCACTAAAATAATAAAATTATCCCAAAATTGATCAGTAGGTGTATCCTTAACACGAACATGTTCCACTTGATGCACGAAGTGGACGAGATAAGCCTCTAGGATGTACACATGATCAAAAGGGCATCGATTCTGGGTGATATGGAGGAAAAATTTATTCCTATAACAACTATATGAGATTATGTATAGAGGAACCATGAACTCATAAGGGAGATACTCTATTTTTCAAGGGTCATCATGGATTAAGGCCCCCCAATAAGTTTATTTTATTTTTAGAATTCAGGTCAAGATCTTCATTATAAAAAATGGTTGATAACAATAGAAATGGATACCCCAATTCTAACCAACCCAAAAGACCCATGGGATTTCAGGGTTCCTATTGGATGACACTAGAGAAAGGACTGTATACCAAATGGACTGGGTGGTCACCCCCAAAGTCCATCAACTAGTATTTCTAGAAGCCTTCCTATATATATTCATTATTGGATACCTATTCTCATTACAAGAGCTACACAATATGGTAAATATAAAGACTTTCATGATGGTGTCCTAGTTGGGAAGTGACATGAATATCAACCTGGTAGTGCCAATGTTAACCAAGCTCTAATAACATCTTGAACACATCTATAGGGGAATTCCCTATTCAAAATTATTATTTCATTCCAAGTGTTATGAGGCTTGATCTCAGCTCATATGATAGGAAATGATTTAATATATAACCAAATTATTCTAAATTCTAGGTTCATGACTTGTCTTTAGAGAATAAGAAGAGTTAGGCCACTCTAAATTCATAACTGAGATGTAGGAAATATATAAATTTTCCATAATCAGTTAATATTTTTGTCTTACCTATCCTCAATAGGGGTAATTTATAACAATTTTACTAGATCATAACCACAATGTTCATACATGATATCTTTAAGATAGGGTGTGACGAAGCCAGTATCATCAGTGAGAATATATGTGATGTGTATGAAGCCTATAAATTCATATTGTAATTATGTTGTGTCTTGAAAATGTGTCTCTCCCAACCTCAAAGTGAATGCGTTTAGTGAGACCCCATGATGGTATTCTAGTCTTGGTTGATGCTCATGAAATACAATATGATGCTTTGAAAATACCTTTTTTCCTTTACCAGAAAAAGGGAAAACCATCTATTCAGAAAAAACCATTTACACACACAAAAATTAATAAATCATGCCAATTCATTTATAAAAAAATTTATAAAACCAAATAATTAAATATTTATCCAACATAGGATAGAGACAGAACCACCTACCTCAAACTAAGGTTGAAAACTACCTATAATAGGATCTACATACACCAGGAGGAAGTAGAGATAACAAAAGAATCCCTAACAATGATTCCCAATACTTAGAATCAATTCTAAAAATTAAACGGTCAAAAAAGTTGTTATTAGATAGTATAAATTATTATCATTCTAAATATGGAATCCATTTTTCTAAATTCAACTAATAGAAGTAGAAGAATTTAATTTAAAATTAATCCTACAAATTTTTTTTACACTTTTAAATTTTACATATAGTTTCTCCTTCCTTAGAGTCTTTAGTAAAATTCTCAAGTGATATTCATGCTCTTCCTTACTCATTGATTAGATAAGAATATCATCTATAAATACTATAAAAAACTAATCTTTTTAATCTCTAAAGACTCTGTTCATTAAATCTATGAAGATAATAGGTGAATTAGTAAGACTTAATGTCATCACTATATATTCATAGTGTTCATAACTTTTCTGAAATGTCATCTTGGGTATGTCCTCCCTCTTAATCCTCAATTGATGATATTTATAAAGAAGGTCAATCTTGGAAAAGTGTTGAGCTTCGCACATTTGATCAAATAATTCATCAATAAGGGGAAGAAGATACTTGTTCTTTGTAATCTTATTCAACTCCTAATAATCAATACAGAGTTTCATCAATCCACATTTATTATTAAAAAATAGAACAATTTCACCCCAAGGTGACACACTTGGATGAATAAATACCCTTTCAAGGTTTTCTTGGAGTTTCTTCTTTAATTATGGAAACTCAATCTTGGCTATTTTGTAAGGATTATTTGAAATTTGTGTAGCACCAGGTATGATTTATATCGAGAACTCAACTTCATGTTTCAGTGTAAATCTAAGAAATTCTTATGGAAGGACATCAAAGTTTTTTATACAATTGAAATATAATTGATGTCATGTTTTTCCCCAACCATCTAGCATAAACATCCTTTCTAAAAGGGAATTAATATCTGTAAAATATATTTAATATACATTGGAATTTCATAATTATCATCACATTGATAGATTATCATATTTAAGTTTGGAATATCAAAGCTGACTTCCCTTCCTTGACAATTGATGTGGTATTTATACATAGAAATCCAATTTATGCCTAATATGACATCAAATTAAACCATATGAATAATGAAAAGATTTAAAAAAAGTAAATTCCCACCAATTTCAATCAGAGAGGAATCCTATACTTTAAATGTGATAATCATACCATCCAGGGTTTTCAATGCTAATTCTATATCTAATATTTTTGGTGGAATCTTGATACCCTTAGAAAATTCTTCAGATATGAAAGAATAGGTAGATCCAGAGTCAAATAAGACATTAATAGTTCTAGAGTGGATGGTAAGTGTACCATTCACCACATTGTTATCAAAATACTCTTCATAAATATAGATCTCTTGAGATTTCAACTTTTACCTTGAATTAAGATATTGCTGACATCAATCATCATCATTAACCCTCAAGTTTGGCTTCTGGTTAGCAGAATGACCATTCTCCTTACACTTGAAGCACTGAAGTAAGGGAAGTTCATTCTATACAGCTTTCTCTTTATTAAAATTTTTAGATAACTTATTTCCATCACTTAATAATTCAATTGACTAATGAACTTTCTTTACACACTAAAAAAATTTAATAGTCCCCTTAAGAAAATTTCCTCCATAATTCTTCCAACACTTTGAGCATAAAGGAAAACTAATATTCTTATCTCAATGGTTTCTAGATTTTCATTTTTAATCTAACTTACTTTACTTGAGAAAACCATGAGATCAATACGTAACTATAACCTATATTTCCACCTTGATAGAACATAAAACAATCTCTCCATAGCTACCTAAGTCTCTTATGGATAACACCCTTCATAGAATTGGTTTTAAACTAATGAAGAATTGATCAACCTTTCTTTTTGGTTGGATGAAAATGCATTAATCATAGATAAAATGTCCTGTAAAATTTTCCTCATAGGTAGCAATAGATTTATCATCCTTTTTATTTACCTCAAGTAACTTCTTCTCCATATTCATATAAAGAATATAAGAAAATTACTTATTAAAAAAATAAGTTTTTGAACTCATCCCAATCCCTTGATTCAATTTCACCATGTTGTGTCATATTATTGATAAGATTACAACATTGATCTACCTCACCTTATAAATGGTAGAAATATTTTTTCCAATTTCTTTCCACTTTCCTTTGATAATGGTCATAATATAATTTTAAATATAGAATAAAAAACAAAATGTCACTCTCTTTGTTTAAAAATACCTATTTTTTTCATATAGATAAAAAATAGGTTATGATTGATTCTAAATTTTTTATTTTATAGGCAAATAATTTGTTTTTTATGGTGATATATTTTTAATTTTTATTGCTAAAATTATACCTTAAATTCTTCTGCAACACCAACACAGTACTTGTACAAGCAGTATAAAAATCAAGTAAATTATTTTAAAACCATAAAATTAATATTTTTTGGTGAGTTATAGTTTCCCTTGAATTTTATAGAAAATATAAAATGTTAGGTATTTTTGAAATATTTATATTCAAATTACATTAATATCATGATCTCATTAAGTCAAATTAAATTAATAGTTCTAAAAATGACATTAATGATATTTTATAATAAAAAGTATTTTATTAAATGATTTAAAATTAATATAAATATTATATTCATCCAATTAAATGGGATATGGTTGATAATATAATCCTTGGTCTATTTTTGGTCCACTTTTCCTTTTATAGTAAATTTCTTAACTCCTATAGTGTAAAAAATCTTTGATATCACGATAATCATAAAAAGGGTTAATGTGAGTTAAAACAATGGTATAAGTGTCAAAACATCACCTAAGAATATACAATTTTTATCGGATGGTGTTATTTAGAATAATCTTCATCCTATATTTTTATCAATTTGGTTCCATTTTTCATAGAAAATTAATTTACTTTAATTTAATACTTTATGTATTTCCAAGAGTGTCCCACCTCTCACTTATAAAAGGGTCATCCTATCATCTCTTCATCTCAAATTTTGAGCAATCTATTCTAGAAAATAACTACATAAATTTCTCCTCATATTGACTCTCTACATCCTATGGGTATTGGTATCACCAAAAAATCAAACCTATAAGGCTTAAGGTGTAAGCCAAAGAGGACATCTGAGGAGAAGTTATAAATCCTAACCAACCTATTTTGAGTTTATTTATTCTCCCCCTCCTTAAAATATTATTTAAAAATGATTAAATAATAACATAATTATATTTAATATACTAAAATAATATTATTAATTTGTTAACAAACTAGTTCAACTCTTTTTCCATCCTATGGGAAATAAAAACACTGCTCATACATAAGTGTGAATTACTGAATCCATGAAGCGTTGTGTTTTGTTTTACATCACCACCACTCATGGATATTTATAATGATGAATTATATATATATATTATATTACTGAAATTATTTTTATTTTTAAAAAATAATATATAATCTAATTTCTTACATTTATATCTATTGAAAAATGATAGCATCATTCATGTGTACATGTGGAATATCACTTCCATGAAATGATGTGATTTATTTCTCTAGTATTTCCTTCATGGATGGTTATAAAATTGTTATTAATGTATAAAAATTATTATTGTTTCATGATTATTATTTTATATATGATTGAACAATTACCCCTTTGAACATAATCAACATACTGATGTCATTATAGACATATGAGTCGAATATCGTCAAAACATATGACATGAACTTAAATGATTAAGTAATTGAATATAACATGGTAATAAATAAAATTAAAATAAATTATATACTTGAAAATGGTTCTTAATAAATTAAATAATTAAAATAAGTTTATTATTCTGGAGGATAAAGATCATATGTGACGAGTCAGACTTTAGGTTAGGGACACTTTAACATGAAACCTTGTTTTAAATATTTTAAAAAAATTATTTTATTTATATTTTTCTTCCATGTAAATATTATTAAAATAATTTTATGGATGTATTTATATAGAACTAAATGAATTATAAAGGTTATTTTATGTCTCTTTTTTATTTCTTACAAATGTTTTCAAAAATTAGCATTATCCCGTGTTTTTGGATCGGATAAAATTTTCCAAAGGCACGTGAATTTCAGTTAGGTGAATGAGACATTCTTTAAACCAGGATTCAGAATAAAATTCTGAGAGTTTAAAAACTAAAATTCATTGTATTTTAGACTTGTTTTAAGGAATGACAACTGACTTGGGAGTTCCATCAAGTTTTAGAAGCACCAGAACTGAAATCTAAAATTCAAAGAAGGTTGAGAGGGGCATACAATTTGTGTGAAACCGTGAAACCCTTTAGCAGAAACTATACAACCTTATAAGAGTGGATAATGGTGTCACAAGGTTTGGTAAAACTATTAACACCAATCCATACAATTGTGCAGCTAGATACATATATTGGATAGAGGGTAAACACACGGTTTTCAGAGGGTTTCTCAAACCATGCGCATGAACCGTGCGACCTACCTCCTTAAATAGTAGCTCCAGCACGGTTGGAGAACAATTTTTACAACCATGGAGCCAAACCATGTACATAATTAAAAGGGATGGGGGGGGGATGAAATCACTATTTTCCATCCAACCCTTATTACTTTTATATCTCTATTTTCCTTCTCCTCCTCCATGCATAACAACCCACCAAGAGACTCTCCTCCTCATCCTCTAGGTATGGGGGTATATTCCTCATGAAACCTCCAATTATAGTGCTATCAAGTGAATTGGAGAGACCTTATTAAGTATATGAGTCCTCTCCCTTCCTCAGTTTCCTTCACTTTCAAATTTTTTATCACGGTGTAAGATAATTATCATTATTTTTAGGAAATTCATAATTTTCTTCAATTTCTCTCAAATTGGACCGTATCAAATATCAATATTATATGTGTGGGTAATAAATAGTATAAGGTAGTTGGTATATAGATTTTACCTTAATTATTTGTGTTTTATAAATTGTGTATTTGTGTCGCGTGCCGGTATTTCCATGCGAAATCTCTTGAATATGATGTTTAATTTGTTAAACCCAATGCCTTAAGTTTATTAGCCCTTGTTTATTAAATTGGACAAGTTAATGTCCATGAAACTCAAATTTTAACTTCCCTTATGCGTGTGACCCATGGAATCCTTTAATTAATTAATTTATTTTCTAATAAAACCCCTCATTGAGGTGTGTTGTCTTTAAAAATATAAATTCATTGTTTAAATACAAAGTGGGAGGACGTGACACCCTTTAAGTTATCCCTTACCCACTAAACCACCTTCCAAGTGGTTATGGAGTTTCTCTTATTGATCATTATTGGTGTTTTCATATGGAATTCAAATTAGTATGGCCTTCTTATACATTTTCATGTATGATGTTATCTTCCATTAGTAGTCCACCTGACCCTATTACTTTTATTCATTTCTTAGTATTACTAGATAATGGAAATGACCTTACTTAATGAATTAAATGACATGGTATGAGTTATGTCATGATTAGTAGGTGTAACTTACTACCTTATAAATAAAATAGTTTATAAGAATGGCCCCAATTAAATCCACTTGATTGGTGATATGGAATAGTTATACACATGGCCCCTTTAGTACTTAAAATTTAAATAGAGTGAATAAATTGTTTACACCTTGGGCGATGCTTGGGTTCCTTTTTACAGATCACCAAATATGGGATCATAGGCTATTGAGATCTTTTTACACTGGGATCGATACATATTATATCCTAGATGGGCTCACCATGCGGGTTAATTATCTCTATATGAGTGATAACGATTCCTAGGGGAGAACCTGTGGATGAGATCAATGGAAATATGATTACACCATTCCATGAGTTATACTCAGACCCCTTTGTGAGATACCATGGACGAGCTCATCGGGTACATGCTTTACTTATTTCTAGAGTGATACTTTTGATTCCATTTAAGGATCACCATAAAAAGACTCCTTCAAATTTGGATAATTGTGATGCTCCTGGTGCGATACTTGGATTCATTTGTAGGATTTTCCATGGATGGGACCAAGATTTAATTTAAATGAATACAAGAGATTCTATTTTAATTAAATTAAAAATTATAATTAAATTAAATTAAAGGACAAGTCTTATAGGAAAAATCACATGTCTAGGCTTGGTCCATCCTTACTAATTAGTTGTAATTAACCCGTTATTACATTATAGACTTATTCATATAGGTTCAACTCAGTCAGAGACATTCTAGCTTATGCCGAAGTAGGCATAGTCGACCAGGTATCCTTGAGGAACCAAAGATGACTTGTTATGTTTACTTATTTATTTATTTTTGTCCTTTAATTATACCTTTACACTATTGTACTTTATATACATAGACTGGATTATGATTAGAAACTATTGGTTGTGGCCTACTGAGTATATCTCACACCCTACTCGGGTCACCATTTCACTGGGGTACCCAAGCGGATCTTCATGTTCACAGGCCCTTGGTTTTTTACTTATGTTGTGTGTTTCACCTAGAATATAGAAGCATAGGACTGAGTTAGAGATCAATATTCTTGTAGAGACCACCCTTAAGGATTTTTATTATTTCTTTTGTTTCATTTATTATACTATACCATCTGTTGTACATTCCTATTATATTTTTTTCATTATCTTACACGAATTCTTTTTTTTTTGTATCTGGTGATGGCCTCTTTTATTCAGCTATTATATTTATCTTACGATGCTTGTCCTTCTTTTATTATAATTACACTATTTCTTGATTTGTCTACTCTTATACCATTGTGTGACTTTGATCATGAGAGTATTGTCCCCCCACAATACCATCCTTAGACCCTTGATTCTAGTTGACAACATCTGGCGTATGGGGAGGCACTCTTGTGACCATGTGGTGACTGGTCCAGCTACTGGATTTATAGTCAGTCAGGCTGGGACATGCTAAAGTGGTATCAATGCCTTTATTTTCCTTTGTCTTACTGTTTTGGGATGGTATATAGGAGTCTAAAAGTGTGTCAAATCTTGGTAAATAGTTGTGCCTAGGATTGGTCAAACCACATATAGGGAAAAGTCCAAGTTTCCAAGGATGGGGTATTTGTTTATGTTGTTTGTTATTACAGTTCTTTATGATTTCACCTTTAGTGATTGGACTAGTTTATGCTACTTATTGGTTTATGAGATTTATAGTATTTTATCTCTGACCAGATAGGGAAAGGAAGTAACATTACATGAATCATTATAGGCACATAAATATTCACATTTCGTGCATATACCATGCCATGTAGATTGCATTACTAGGTGATTGTTGACTTGTGTGTTTATTTCCATGCCTGTTATATACCATGTTAGGTATTTTAGTAACATGATTAGCATTTTACCTTCTTAGGTAAATTATTATACAGATTTTTTTATAATAGGAGGTGTGATTTAATTGGTACGTTTTCCTATACATCATGCTTATGTGATTTATTTATCATGCTTTGCCTTTATATACCATGCTGTGGTAGTTTCTTGGTTAGGTAGTAGCCTAACACAATTAATTTACATTTTCCCTTGTATTTATGACTATGTTTAGCATTACTATTTATAAATTTAATATACAATTGATTATTAATGTTTCATCATAAATTTAAATGTTTTTCCCCACATATATTGATGATGAAACTTTAAATAACCAATCATGACATGTTTGAGCCATGATCCATTGGTTACATGGGCTGAAAAATTTATGGCTGAAATTAAATGGGATCCAATTCACATTTTATAAAGTGTATGGGAGCTTTATAAATTTTGAGGTGGTGACCCATATAATGGATCCATTTTATAAGAGCATGATATACTTGGAGATTGTTGTAAACACAATTTGTTTTAAAACTCTAATTTCTTAAAATGAATTGATTCCCTTATAATAACCTAAAACACTATATTTTGGGCATAAATACTTGTTTGAATAAATTCCTAAATTTAAAAAAATACCCAAGTAGGTTATTTGGGTCATGCTGTTTAAGGGATAAATTTGAATCGACCCAAGTAGACCGGTCATAGTGTTTTATGCTTATGTGTTAGAACCCACTAAAGGTATTTTAAATATAAATTTTTAAAAATGTTTGGGTTACATTTAGTTGAACCCAAAATAGATTAATGGGACCCTGTTAGGTCACCTTTTCTTTTGATATGCTTTAATGTTTAACCCCATGGGGGTATGTTTATACTATATAAATATTGTTATTTAAAGTGTCTTCCACCAATTATATGGATTTAAATATAAGCGTATGATGGAATATTACTTTAAAAATACCTAATTAATTAATAAAAGGCATTTTAATATTCTTTGAGCTATATTTATATGAGGACTCGGTTAATCAAAATGCCAATTAAAGCATAACGGGTGTTTTCATCTATAGATCAAAATTGACATTTTCTTTAACTAATCCAATTGTAAAATCTTATAAATAAATGAAATATGTTTAAAATGGGGGTTTAAATTAAATAAATCATACATAAAAGTAAGACTAATATAAATTTTCATGTGCCTTATGCCTTTTTCTAAATAAATTACCTTGTGTAACTATTTTTCCTAACTGGAACTTGATGCTAATTTGATCCCTTAAAGGATTAAATAATTAAATTCAAATTAATGTAATAGATTAAAATGAAACAATAAGTGGTTTTCTTAGATTCACCCCTTGAGTAAGGGTAGTTTAAATATCTCTTGAGTTTCTCCTTGAAACGAGAACTTGAGAATTACTCATAGGCCTCTGCTTTTATATCTTGAACCTAAATAATAAGACCTTAATCCTAGTGAACTCTTATAGGCGTGACCTCATTTTGGGTAGAGTCTTTATGATTTGGTAAGGGTCTGGTCCATTATAGGTAGTGCCCTTATATCTTTAAATCCCTTTCCAGTTTCTTATGAGCAGTTCCTGACGTGAGGTGTTGTTTGGGTGTCGTTTGTCCCTTATAAGACTCTTAGATTTTAAAAATGAACCATTGTCTTGATGGGTGGTCTTTTGGTGTTTCGAACCACATTAGGGTAATGATTATCATTTAATGTTCAGTTTCAGTAGTATATACATTCTCTGAGCATGGTTGGATGCTTAGTAGGTCGTGTGACCTTTGTCTTATTCATTTTCACCATTGGATGACTTAGGCGGTCATCAGCTTATTTTACAGTCACATGGGTTGGTGTGAGTCCTATATAATTATTTTTTGTGGTCCATAAGATACTTGAATGCATAGGGATAATAATCTTATATACAATATCAAGTATGTGTCATTTTTATCATGTAATATTGGGGTATTATGTGTTGGTACACGTGATACCCATTGAGTTGCTATAGTGGTATAGCGAACTGTGTGGGTTTGATGATAATATTTTGAGCCTTGAGTCAATAGGCTTGAATTATTTCTCATCTATGGTGTAGAGTGACTTAATAATTAAAGGAAAAAAACTTTTCTCATTCCAATTCTTGATATGATGTTTTAAAAAGGATCGGGTGTTTTGACATGATGATTGGTTGGTTCTGGATTTTACGCCTGATGCTATAGTGCATGTGGACATAACTAGGGAGAAGTTTCATATGTATGTATAAAGTAAATATAGTATAGAGTTACTATAAGTGAATATTAAATCTCTATTTCAGTTAAACATTTTGATAAAAGTGTGTTGGATGCATCCAAAACCCATCGGTTAGTGGCCAATGAAGTGTGTTCCATCTGATGGAATTATTTTTTAGAAAATACACCATCGAGGACACTCATAAGGTGGGTATAATAATGTCAACCTAGGTAATATATGTCCCTAAAATTTTAAGAAACATAAATAAAAAGGACCATTTGGAAATGGTCAGTGCTACTTTTAAAATTCCCTTGAGACAAGTGAGTTTCAAAAAATGTTGGTGCTTGCAAGGAAGCATGATAATGGAATGGTTTGTTGTGTGTGAAACCTTTAAATACATAGTTAGTTAGGAATTTAATTCATTGGTTTTTGTTGATCTATCACAATATTCCTTCGGTGGTTAATTCATTGTTATTGGTTAATGGAAATGCTTCTACATGTGAAGCTGATCTATTTTCAGAGAAGTCAACCGAGAGTGGTTTGAATGTTCTTCATTTAATTGTTGGTTAAGAGATTTGAAGCTATGTTGATCACTTAATATTGATATGATGGGGGTGAATGAAATAATTTTTGTATATATTTTAAATCCTATTAGTCTAATATTAATTTAGATATGATCATGTATCCTATCTTGACATTGTTTGAGTACACTGAGGGATCATCAGTTATACACCGCACTGATTTTTTTAAATGTTGTTGGGTTTGGTAAATCCACTTGAGGGAAGTTTCATTCAGTAATGTTCATCGATTGCGAAGTCATGATTAGTTCTGAGTGATACTTAGGTTTATGAGTGTGAATTAATTATATGGACTCGTGGACACCAACCGATGCTTTGACATAATCGTCAGGAAGGTGATGCTTTGGCCTCAATCACTGTTCTTGAGGTGTGGATGTTTCATAAGTGTACTGATATGTCTATTGTAAATTCTAGTGTATGGAATACCTATAATGACCTCCTTGAACTCCAGTTAATTAATTTGAGGATACCTCAGACTTCCATCAGGCTCAGATGCCTTATTTTAAGGGTGATGATCCAAGTGTACTAGATCAGGTATGCACTTATGTTTGTGCTAGGGAACAATATCATAAATGGGTGTTTTTTTCTAGAAACATCACTAAAATCTGGTTATGGTCTTCACTGAGCATGATCAAAGCAATATCAAGGTTACTCTATAAAAAGGAAATGGGTATAGCTTTTAAAATGCACCAGCTGTCTAAGTTGAGTGCTTTGAGGGTAGTCGAAGAGGGACTGTTTGACTTGATATCTCTCTCTCTTGTTGTATGCAGTTGGTAAGGAATCATTTCAGGCACACTATCAAGTTAATTCAGGAATGATAAATATGTTATCTTAGATATTTCATAGGAAGGTAATATCGGCTAGGATAAATTAGGTCGATTAGGAATAGACTGTTTGTTCAATCTAGAAATATTTCCAAGAGCGTCATTAGAGTGCTAGATGCATTTTTAAATGAAAAATTTCTACGGAGGAGATACCATGATTCAGAATTATACATTTAAGTGATGGAACCAATTATGGAGAGTTATATAGGTTGTGTGGTTTAAGAGATGATGATTTGATCATTTATCAAGATGGAAAAGCTCATGTAAGCTCCATATCAATGTTCAATTCAGAAGATGAGCATTGTCTCAAGGTTATACTAATCAAGTCATGTACACTTAAATTGGTTCTTGGAAGATGAATAGGGAATTTGAAAATGAAATGTAGCCATTTGAATGAAGATTCAAGACCATAGTAGGTTATATGTTGTTTCCTTAAGGATTCTTGGGGATAATAAGTCTTAATGTGAGGAGATTGTAGCATCTAGTGTTTTTAGACCAGATGAAATTTTCTGAAAGAACGTGAATTTCTATTTATTGGAAGGTAAATTCATTAAACCGAGCTTCAGAATAATATTTGGAGAGATAGAACACTAAAATTTAATGTTTTTAGAATTTTTTTAATGCCTGAGGGTTGCCTTGGGTGTTCTGTAAATCTTCAGAAGCACTAGAACTGAAATATAAAATATGGGGAATGTTGATAGGGGCACACAATTTATATGAAATTGTGTGGCTCTTCAGTAGAAACCATGCAAACTACTTATAGGAGATGATGGTGTCACATTGTTTAGTCAAACAATGTGAACTAGTTTGCATGACCGTGTGGTTAGATGAAGGTCTTGGATATAAAATAAATTAATGGGTTTTTCATAGTTTCTCAGAGGGGGTGAAATCCCCATTTTTTCCTCTAGCCCTTATTTTTTTCTTCCTCTCTTTTCCTTCTCCTCCTCCATGCACATCAGTCGACTAAGATCTTCTCCTCCTCCTTCCCTAGTTATGAGGATATCTTCCTTATCTACCCTCATATTCGAGTGTCTTCAAGTGTGTTGGAGATCCCTTGTTAAGTCTAATACTCCTCTTCCTTCCTTTCTCTTTTTCTTTCACTTAAAAAAATGTTATCATGGAATATGTTAATTTGACCTATTTTCAAGGTGTTCGTCTATTTCTTCAATTTCTCTCAAACCATAATAAATAAAGATTCAATATTGTACATGTGGGTCATCTATGGTATAAATTAGGAGTTCTATAGATTTTACCTTAAGTCTTGGTTTTTTATAAATTGTGTCATTGTGCTGTGTGTTGATATTTTTATGATACTCCTCTTGAATGTGATGTTTAATTTGTTAAAACCAATGCCTTAAGTTTATTAGCCCTTGTTTATTAATTTGGCTATGTTAACGACCATGGACCTCAAATTTGAACCACCCATAAGGGTGTGACCCTTGGATTCCTTTAATTAATTAATGTATTTTCTAATAAAACCCCTCATTGAGGCATGATGTCTTTAAAAATACAAATGTGTTGTTTAAATGAAAATTGGGAGGTTGTAACACCCTCCAGGTTATCCTATAGCCACCAAACCACCTTCCAAGGGGTTATGGACTTTATCTTATGGATCATTCTTGATGTTTTCATATGACATGCATGTTATCATGGCCTTCTTATACATTTGAATTTGTGGTGTTATCTTCCATAGACACTCCACCCAACCCTAATACTTGTATTCACTACTTAGTAGTCTTTTATAATGGAAAGGACCCTACTTAATGAATTAAGTGACATATTATGAGTTATTTAATGATTAGTACATGTACCTTACTTACTTATAACTAAAATGGTTTATGGGTGTGACCCCCATTAAATACACTTGATTAGTGAGATGACATGGTATACACATGCCCCCTTTAGTACTTAAAATTTAAAGTGAGTGAATAAATTTATTACACCTTGAGTGATGATCGAGTTCCTTTTTATGGAATTCTAAGGATGGGATCATAGGTTGTTGAGACCTTTTTACGATGGGAGAAATACATGTTACATCTTGGACGATCTCATCATGTGGGTTACTTGCCACCATATGAGCGATACTGATTCCCATGAGAGAACCCATATACGAGTTTAGTGGTAAGATGGTTAGACCATGCCATGAGTGATACTCAGACCCCTTTGTGAGATACCAGGGATGAGATTGGAGGGGACATGCTTTACTTATTCCTAGAATGATACTTGGGATTCCATTTAAGGATCACCATGGATAGAATCTTTAAAATTCCAAATAATTGTGATGCTCCTGGTGCTATACTTGGTTTCCTTTATAAGGTTCATCTTGGATGGTCCCAAGATTCTGTTTAACTAAATACAATAGATTCTCTTTTAATAAAATGAAAAATGATAATTAAATTAAATGACGTATCTTCCTGGATACATCACATGTCTGGGATCAGTACATACTTTCTAATTAGTTGTGATTGACTCATTATTACATTATAACCTATTCATAATGGTGCACCTCATTCAGAGACATTCCAGCTTAGGCTGTAGTGGGTATGGTCAACCGGGTGTCCTTGAGAAACTTGATCAAACTTATTATGTTTATTTATTTATTTATATTAATCCTTTCATTATACCTACACACTGCCATACTTTATATACAAAGACTAGACTATACTTTAAACACCATTGGTGGTGTCCTAATGAGTATATGTCACCCCCTTATCAAGACTCCATTATATTGGGGTACCTAAGAAGATCTTCATGTTTTCAGGTCCTTGGTTTATTTATTATGTTGTGCTTTGAACCTAGGAGATAGGATCACAAGACTGAGCTAGTGCTCAGGATGCTCATAGAGATCACCCTTAGGGATTTTTATTATTTATTTTTGTTCACGTATTGTATTATACTTTGTTTTGTACCTTCTTGTTATATTGTATCATTATATGACATGCATTCGTTGTTGTGTATCTGGAGATGGAGAATTTTATTCAGCTATTGTATTTATCTTCCAATGATTTTCCTTTATTTATTCTAATTCCACTATGGCACGATTTATCTACTCTTATACTGTTGTGCGACTCTAATCATGAGGGTATAGTATCCCTACCGTACCATCCTTAGTCCCTCACTACTAGTTGACAACCTTTGGTGTATGGGGAGGCACACTTGATGCCATGTGATGACCAACCTAGCTATTGGATTCATTGTCAATCGGGCCGGGACATTACAAAACCAATCATTTTATGTATTTTATATGGAGGGATTTGACTTTATTTAGAAAAAGAAAAAAGGAATGTACTATTTTAACATATATAACATCAAATTATTTCCCCACTACTATAACTGTTATTTTTTTTCTTCCTTTATAATTTTATATGTTTTCTTTAAATAAAAACTATTCTTACCTTTTTTATAGGTGTTTTAGCTTCGAAAATCGTTTTTTAAAATAAAGGGTATTTTGATATCTGAAAAAGTTTTTTATGGGTTAAAAAGAGTTTTTCAAGGGTTTTATATTGAAAAAGTGCAATATCAAAATGTTTTATTTATTATACGGTACTTGAGAAGTATATATGATGATGGGTGATCCTAATACATCTTATAGGAAGGCTGATCCTGATACAACTTTTGTGATGGGTGATCCCAATATAGAAAATACGATGAGTGAGCCTAGTATAGATCTCCAATTATTCAGGTAATGTTCCTTGTATTTAAATGCAAGAAGGAGGGAGTTAACTGAGGAGGTTTCTCCCATATATTAACTGGGATCTAGTTATTTTTTACATAGTTTATGAATATAATTTTCTAAGTTTTCTAAAAGGGTTTATATTTTCTTACTATGGGTTTTAAACATTTTATTTGATAAAAAAGTTGGTATTTTTTATATGGTTTTGATTTATTTCATATAATCAAAGAATATTGTGATAAAGGTAAACATTTTATGGGTTTTCATTTTTTTCACTAAATGAATAGATCTCTTTCTTTTATGTCCCTTACTGATCTTTTTGAACTCATACCATATTTTAAACGTTTTTATAAGGTTTATGGATGACTAAGAAC
The DNA here is from genome assembly GCA_963277665.1 of Viscum album. Lineage (NCBI taxonomy): Eukaryota > Viridiplantae > Streptophyta > Magnoliopsida > Santalales > Viscaceae > Viscum > Viscum album. The sequence goes on along the minus strand of OY728147.1, from coordinate 174,756,621 downwards.
AAATAAAAAGTCATCTTTAAAGTCATGAAGAATTTTCATGAAAAGAAAATGTGTTTCCCTTAATAATTTATATTGTGGAAAAAATGGATACTGAGTGAAAGTATCCACTTTATAATATATGGGGGTCATCAGGTTCGACGTGGTTGGTAGATTCAGCATGGTTGGAAGGTTCTCGGTGAGGGTTTCAAGGTGGGGGTGTTCTGGTCAGAGTCATCAGGTGCCAGTGATTCTTGGGTCTATAGAGCCTATCTCATTTAGTGGATTGCATCTTCATCTGATTGATTGTGGATTGGTGTTGTCAGTGGATTCGACTTCATTGGCTATGAATCTGGATTCAGCTGTAGCTCACGTGTGGCAGTGTCATTCAACTCTGGTGGATAGAGATCAGATGGTTTACCTTAGCTTCAATCAGCAATGGTGAGGGTTTCCCAACCCTCCTCCATTGAAGATTCATTATCTTCCTCCTACATTACTATCATAGTAGTGTCTTTGGAGGCATTCTCATCCAGCCTGAACTTTCAGATGTAGTGAAATATGGTCTTTCATTGAATTTAATTCAAGATCTGGATCACAGTTTATGTGTAAGATGTGTTGGTTTCTCTTCTAGTGGCTCTACCAGTGTTTGTTCCGTCATTTTTTCATTGGTTGGTGGTTTTGGTCGCCTATCCCTACTCTGTCCTCTTGATTCCATGAAAAATTTCCCATTTGGATCTGCTACGGTGGTTTATTTTTGGTTTTGGGAGGTGTGGATAGGAAACCTGTAACACCCCGAGCTTCCACGATACGCTTCTCATTCAGTAATACAATAGCTTGCATTGTACGCAACTTCGAGTTCTAAAACACCGCGACTAATCAAAGTAGCCGTTATGAATAGTAATACCTTCTTTTTGAAATATTATAAATTTTATATGTCAAAATGGACTTCATTTTTGTATTCGTAATATCGAAATTAGCCTATGTTGAATTTTTGGTATTTTTCTGAGAACTTCTAAAATTTTATAAATAGTGAAAAATACTTAAAACAACTTTTTTAATCAAAATAATTTATAGTGATAAATTATAATATTTGATGGTTTTAAAGTATAATTAGAATATATTTTTACCATTTTATCCAATGGTGGTCATTAGAATTAATTTAACATTGAAATTGGACATAAACAATTGCCAATCTTTTGATATAAATTGTTTCTTAAAAACACGCTATTTGTTGTGACAGCGGGAATTAATTATAAAATTAATTAATGCAACTAATATGTTTGGAATTTTGTAAAATAGACATCATTTTTCAATTCGGAATATCAATTATAGCTTAGGGTGAAATTTTGGCCTTATTCTGAAAAACTTCAATTTTTGATGAATAGTGAAACCACTAAGTGGTTGTTAAATAACTGATTTTTCGTTTAAATGAAATATTACCACTTCTGTGATTTGATTTTCAAAAATCCGACATACATGGTTGTCATTAAGAAGTAAAATGTGGTTCAATGGGATAAAAATAATTTTTTGGTGAATAGTAACTTATTAAGTTCTTAATCGCGATTAGTGGTAATTAGGGTAGTTTAAGGTATAAATAATACTTTAATAATATTAAATGACCTAGACACATGTCCCAACCTCATTGGTTGTGTCATGGCCGACCAAGACAAGCCATGGCCTAACTTGGGGACCCCATGGATCCACTTTTGTTGGGAAATAACATAAATTACTTTTTATTTAATGTTAAAGTGAAAATGACACTAACATAAAGTGTTTTACTAAAACAATTTTTAAGTAGGGTTACACAAGTCCAAATTTTGATTATAAATAGTCATTGGAAAGATAAAAAGATTTCCTATATCATAGTATTTTTTTTTTTATAATTTTTAGACATTAAATAAATTTAATTATTTATGACATAATAATGATGCAGCGATGACATCATTATTTGACGATTTAAATAAAATGGAAAGATAATATAAAATCTATGAACTACACATGGCCAAAGCCAATTGGATGAGGATATTTAGAACCCTTATCACCTTAGCCTCGAATTATATAAGTGTGGGACCTTTAGAATCCGAATAGCATTGTGTAAATAATGTAACATTTCAATCTTTCCAAAAGAGCCCCTCCTCTCCACTTATAAAAGGCCCCCACCTCTCCCACCTTATTCACACCATCAAGCCATTTGGCTCGGCCAACCTCTGCCCAAATACTCTCCCACCATCCCTCTCTTACTCCTAGAATCCTCACTTTGGGCAGAACTCTTCCCAAGGAAGCCTTTGGCTCAAATCAAAAAGCGTTACCCGATTTTGAGGTAATGTCTTTTCTAATGTTGTTTTGTTTTATTTTTCTTCTCCAACCCCCTAAACTCTTTTTATTCATTTCATTTGTAACAACACCAGTATCCTCAATATACTAGGATGTTGTTATAATAAGTATTCGAGCTACACTTACAAACACCTACATCTAATGGTTAAAGAACATACGGTTTCTGTGGATGGCGAATTTCTGCCTCACGAAACGATGATTGTTCAACACTCATATAACACCTTCAAAGGTGGCAATTAAGATGTCACTATATTTATATATGATATATAATGTGTTTATGTTTTACTTATGCTTCTGTATTTCTCATTTATGGCTTACATTATGATTTCCATTATGGGTAAAACGCGATAATTTCATTTTAGGAAGTGCGGACTACCGCCCCCTCAAAGTGATTTGAATCGTTAATGCCATATGTGGGATGTATAAAGGATGGAGTAAATGGTATTATAAACTATATTATACTGGAATTATATTATACATTTATATCATTATGATTTAGTTCCATTAAATATGAAATTGAAATGAAAGTAGCGTTCATGCGTACGTACGGCTTACCGTCTCCATGAACGGTGCATTTCATTTCTTACCTCTAAATGTTACGTAATATTATAAATGAATGTATATACTGGATATATAAGATATATATGACATCTAAATCATTAATATAATTCTGGATATAATGGATATTTCACCACATAAACAACTTGTAATTATAAGAAGCTTATTGTTGACTCAAGTACCAAAGATCGACAAAACGACCGTTATTAACTTAAATAATTACATAATGTTCATATCATTGTAATAAGTGATATAATAAGTATAATGAAATTGAAAATGGTTCTTAATAAGGTATATATTAACTCTAGTTTATTATTCAGGAGGTTAAAGAACGGTTGAGTCAAGTCAGACACGAGGTAAGGGAACTTCTTAACCCAACTTCCATTCTTTGGGTTAATCTCCTACTTTCAAATTATGTCATGATATTATTATGTCCTATTTTGTATTTTTACTTTCTTTATGTGTACCTATAGTGAATACAGATAATAGATCTATTTTATTTTGAAAATGATCTTTTTATGGGACTTCGTCTCAATCTCCATTCATTGAGGCATATTTTGTTTTATACACAAATTTCTTTTATACAGTGTATAAACCCCTTTGACTTTTACGTTTATTCAAAAGGAATCTTTTTATACGAAGTGTTTTACTGAACGACAAAAAGGGAATGTTTTTCTTTCCGTACATATGCGGCGACAACGACTTCTCCGCCGCCGTGACCATTATTTGAGTTTCGGCTTCCTCTACAAGCCATCACTTTTTTTAATGAAAAATAAATACAAAGTTTTGAATTTCTTTTATTTTGGTATTGAAAATGGTTTTGAAAGAATTTTTATTATATCAATGTGTTTTATTGATATCTTGTGATTGAAATGTGGAAATGTTATGTTTCCTTTATGCATGTTTTATGTGATATGATTATGTTATGGTTTATGAAATGTTTAAACCTACTCATATGAGGAATGCATTGGACTTAATAAGTGACGGGTGGAGCCCGCTATAGCTCCTCGATGCATCGGTAGGTCTCATGAGACAACTAGACGTGGATTTGGCCGAGGCCCTTTCCCAATTTGATTTATGGTTTTGGCCGAGGCCTTAATCATTTTAGACGTCTTGGCCGAGGCCTTGACAAAATGTTTCAGAATGTCCGGCATTATACATTCCCTCATTATGAAAGTGGTTATTGATATTGCATGTGATTATTCGACCAGTAGAATATCCATGTGAAGAAGTAAATGGAATTATCTCATTTTACTTTTGCCATATTATGTTGATGTTCAAGTTTATAAGGCTTTTTTTTTAGTTATACATTGCCTTAAATGTTTATGTTTATTTATGAAAGCTTCCGCAATATTGTTATCCTTACTGAGCATCTGAGCTCACCCCTTTCAATGTTTTAATATTTTCCAGGATGTGAAGAAGTATTTTATGAATGACCTGCAGGGTTAGTCAGAAGAGGATATGAGTGTGGACTATGGAGACTTTGTTATTGTAGTTTTTCACTTTATGATGTAATGTAACGTTTACGAATGTATCTAGTGTTTCCAAGGCTACTAAACTAATCGGTCTTTCGAGACTTGATCTTTTGTGATCATGCCAATGTTACGAAGTAATGCACCGACTCTGGGTAGCTGGGGTCGGGGCGTTACAGTTGGTATCAGAGGCAGTTTAGTACTAACCTTGGAAGCTAGATTTAGATAAACTCTGATTAGAGCACATAGCCCGAAGATAGACTTTGAGGATTAGTATAGAAGAACTTCCTAGAATTTTGGTATTGTAGAGATTTTGTGAGTTTTCCGAGCAATACATCCCTGTCTGGATACGAGCAGGTAGAGGCGGCTCTGGCACAGATGTACCTAGGGGTAAAACCCGAAAACACTGCTTTGAGCTAGACTCGAACGGGAACTGGTGCACGACAACGGGCCTTGCTGCACTCTTGGTTACGACACTCCCGGGGGATATGCTTAGGATAACTCTCATTTTCTTTACAAATCATTATGAAGGGTTTATGAGTATATACTTCCTCAAAGAAAACATTTCTTTTATGATTATGGATTATATCCATAAATAGTTCAATTTATGTTAAGTGTTTTATAAGTATAGAATTATGTATTTTGATTCATAAACTAATCTAGTTTATGCCATTATTTAGAAATGACGCCTAGTGGAAGGAATGGAAACCGTATCAATGCACGAACTCCGTGTAGGGATTGCCCTCCTGATCAAGATAATTATTGTGGATCTGGAGATACAACTGGTGCTGATCAACTTATTACCATACTGGGACAACTCACTCAGGTTATGAATAATAACCTTACTCGTATGGAGCACCCTGATCCGCAACGTGGAGGATCAATGCTAGATCGTTTCATGAGGCAACAACCACCAACCTTTAATGGGAGTACAAATCCTATAGTGGCTGAGCAATGGATAAATTCCTTAGAGAAAATATTCCATGCCTTGGGGAGTAGTGAAAGGGAGAAGGTTGTCATGGCAGTTTACCGCCTCACTGGAGATGCCGATCAGTGGTGGTCGCTGATTCAAAACACAAAGGAAGATGATGACGTATCGGATATGGAATGGAGGGAGTTCAAAGAGCTTTTCTTAGAAAAATACTTTCCTCGTGACCATCGAGCAGATATGGAAAGGCAATTTTTGAGTCTGAGACAAAAGGAGGATGAGAATGTCGCAAAGTATGAGGCTAACTTTACAAGGTTAGCGAGGCATGCTGCAGATTATATACGTAACCCAAGAAGTAAGATTGATCGTTTCTTTGATGGGTTAAAACCATTTCTCCGTCGAGCTCTAGTGTCACAATCTTTCTCAACATACGAAGATATAGTCTCATGTGCTATCAAGACAGAAAAGGAATTCTCTAAGTCTTATGACAACAAAGTAAAGCAAGAGAAGAAGAGAACGGTGGAACAAGAGACAGATAAAGGGAAAAAGGGAAAGAAGGATTTTCCATTATGTGATAATTGTGGGAAGAATCACCCTGGTACTTGCCTAAAAGGAATGGGAGTCTGTTATAAATGTGGAGAAAAAGGTCACCAGGCACGTGATTGCAAGGGAAAGAAAGAGGCTGTCAAAGTTGAATGCTACAATTGTAGAGAAATGGGTCATTATGCAAATGAATGTCCTAAGCGTCAAGGAAACTTACCTCAGAAAAGGACAAGGGATCAAGGACAATCTTATGCTATTACTACAGTTGAAGCAGAATAACTAATGTATTGGTGCTTTTGGACTCAAGGATTATATTCTGGTTATAAGAATAATGTAATATATATATATGGATTGTACTACATTACTTTTTGATTTCAGTAAGGTTTTAATATGATTAAGGTAATCATATTTTTGGTATGTGACAATAAGAGAAACATTTCTTTGTTTGGGGAATCTGATAAATTGATTTTGGAATTAAGAGACCTTTTAGAGAAAGTCTGGACAGAGGTATTTTGGATAACTATAAAGGTTGGAGTGGATTAAGTTGATTTTTGGATAGTATGGTTTAAGGTTAAAAAATTTATGAAGATTATTTTTGGAGTATTATAATACTATAGTTTTAGGAAAAGGACAACCTGCAGGGTGGGGCATAAACCGTCGCGTCAGACAAAGCTGTAGGAATCGAACCCACAATCAAAGTGCGACAGGCCTTTATTTCCTACCACTAGCCTACAGGAAGTCCCTGGTTATTACAAAATAATTTTACTAATCTAAATGGTATGTGTTAACCTTTGGTACCTTATACAATTAGGATAAATAGAATATTTTTGAGTTCTGTTACCATTTGGAGTAAAAGATGGGTTTGTGGTAAAAATTCATTAATGAATGAAAGTATACATAACAAGTATGTATATTCCCTTACGTTCTTAGTAAATCTCCTAAATAAAATCCTCAACATTATAAAAGGTAACTTAAAACAAAAATGTTGTCGGTTAACTTTTCCAACTAGGGATTCAATGACTGTTTAACCAATCACAAGTTTGTGATTTTCTTGTGGTTAAACTTTCTCCTAATCCTGTTTTCTATAACTCCCCATCAGACCTTGATGGTTTGTTTCTCCTCCATATCCATATTTTCATAGAATCCTATAATGGGCTATATCGGGTGACCTTTGTACTTATCCTGCTTTCTTTTAATGTTATATATTTATTAACCTTATTTTCGATGTGGGTTTTCCTCAAAGGTATTTTCTCTTTTCAACCTTGTATTTTCCAAGAAAAATTTCAAATTGCGAGGACGCAATTTATTGAAGGAGGGGAGAATGTAACACCCCGAGCTTCCACGATACGCTTCTCATTCAGTAATACAATAGCTTGCATTGTACGCAACTTCGAGTTCTAAAACACCGCGACTAATCAAAGTAGCCGTTATGAATAGTAATACCTTCTTTTTGAAATATTATAAATTTTATATGTCAAAATGGACTTCATTTTTGTATTCGTAATATCGAAATTAGCCTATGTTGAATTTTTGGTATTTTTCTGAGAACTTCTAAAATTTTATAAATAGTGAAAAATACTTAAAACAACTTTTTTAATCAAAATAATTTATAGTGATAAATTATAATATTTGATGGTTTTAAAGTATAATTAGAATATATTTTTACCATTTTATCCAATGGTGGTCATTAGAATTAATTTAACATTGAAATTGGACATAAACAATTGCCAATCTTTTGATATAAATTGTTTCTTAAAAACACGCTATTTGTTGTGACAGCGGTAATTAATTATAAAATTAATTAATGCAACTAATATGTTTGGAATTTTGTAAAATAGACATCATTTTTCAATTCGGAATATCAATTATAGCTTAGGGTGAAATTTTGGCCTTATTCTGAAAAACTTCAATTTTTGATGAATAGTGAAACCACTAAGTGGTTGTTAAATAACTGATTTTTCGTTTAAATGAAATATTACCACTTCTGTGATTTGATTTTCAAAAATCCGACATACATGGTTGTCATTAAGAAGTAAAATGTGGTTCAATGGGATAAAAATAATTTTTTGGTGAATAGTAACTTATTAAGTTCTTAATCGCGATTAGTGGTAATTAGGGTAGTTTAAGGTATAAATAATACTTTAATAATATTAAATGACCTAGACACATGTCCCAACCTCATTGGTTGTGTCATGGCCGACCAAGACAAGCCATGGCCTAACTTGGGGACCCCATGGATCCACTTTTGTTGGGAAATAACATAAATTACTTTTTATTTAATGTTAAAGTGAAAATGACACTAACATAAAGTGTTTTACTAAAACAATTTTTAAGTAGGGTTACACAAGTCCAAATTTTGATTATAAATAGTCATTGGAAAGATAAAAAGATTTCCTATATCATAGTATTTTTTTTTTTATAATTTTTAGACATTAAATAAATTTAATTATTTATGACATAATAATGATGCAGCGATGACATCATTATTTGACGATTTAAATAAAATGGAAAGATAATATAAAATCTATGAACTACACATGGCCAAAGCCAATTGGATGAGGATATTTAGAACCCTTATCACCTTAGCCTCGAATTATATAAGTGTGGGACCTTTAGAATCCGAATAGCATTGTGTAAATAATGTAACATTTCAATCTTTCCAAAAGAGCCCCTCCTCTCCACTTATAAAAGGCCCCCACCTCTCCCACCTTATTCACACCATCAAGCCATTTGGCTCGGCCAACCTCTGCCCAAATACTCTCCCACCATCCCTCTCTTACTCCTAGAATCCTCACTTTGGGCAGAACTCTTCCCAAGGAAGCCTTTGGCTCAAATCAAAAAGCGTTACCCGATTTTGAGGTAATGTCTTTTCTAATGTTGTTTTGTTTTATTTTTCTTCTCCAACCCCCTAAACTCTTTTTATTCATTTCATTTGTAACAACACCAGTATCCTCAATATACTAGGATGTTGTTATAATAAGTATTCGAGCTACACTTACAAACACCTACATCTAATGGTTAAAGAACATACGGTTTCTGTGGATGGCGAATTTCTGCCTCACGAAACGATGATTGTTCAACACTCATATAACACCTTCAAAGGTGGCAATTAAGATGTCACTATATTTATATATGATATATAATGTGTTTATGTTTTACTTATGCTTCTGTATTTCTCATTTATGGCTTACATTATGATTTCCATTATGGGTAAAACGCGATAATTTCATTTTAGGAAGTGCGGACTACCGCCCCCTCAAAGTGATTTGAATCGTTAATGCCATATGTGGGATGTATAAAGGATGGAGTAAATGGTATTATACACTATATTATACTGGAATTATATTATACATTTATATCATTATGATTTAGTTCCATTAAATATGAAATTGAAATGAAAGTAGCGTTCATGCGTACGTACGGCTTACCGTCTCCATGAACGGTGCATTTCATTTCTTACCTCTAAATGTTACGTAATATTATAAATGAATGTATATACTGGATATATAAGATATATATGACATCTAAATCATTAATATAATTCTGGATATAATGGATATTTCACCACATAAACAACTTGTAATTATAAGAAGCTTATTGTTGACTCAAGTACCAAAGATCGACAAAACGACCGTTATTAACTTAAATAATTACATAATGTTCATATCATTGTAATAAGTGATATAATAAGTATAATGAAATTGAAAATGGTTCTTAATAAGGTATATATTAACTCTAGTTTATTATTCAGGAGGTTAAAGAACGGTTGAGTCAAGTCAGACACGAGGTAAGGGAACTTCTTAACCCAACTTCCATTCTTTGGGTTAATCTCCTACTTTCAAATTATGTCATGATATTATTATGTCCTATTTTGTATTTTTACTTTCTTTATGTGTACCTATAGTGAATACAGATAATAGATCTATTTTATTTTGAAAATGATCTTTTTATGGGACTTCGTCTCAATCTCCATTCATTGAGGCATATTTTGTTTTATACACAAATTTCTTTTATACAGTGTATAAACCCCTTTGACTTTTACGTTTATTCAAAAGGAATCTTTTTATACGAAGTGTTTTACTGAACGACAAAAAGGGAATGTTTTTCTTTCCGTACATATGCGGCGACAACGACTTCTCCGCCGCCGTGACCATTATTTGAGTTTCGGCTTCCTCTACAAGCCATCACTTTTTTTAATGAAAAATAAATACAAAGTTTTGAATTTCTTTTATTTTGGTATTGAAAATGGTTTTGAAAGAATTTTTATTATATCAATGTGTTTTATTGATATCTTGTGATTGAAATGTGGAAATGTTATGTTTCCTTTATGCATGTTTTATGTGATATGATTATGTTATGGTTTATGAAATGTTTAAACCTACTCATATGAGGAATGCATTGGACTTAATAAGTGACGGGTGGAGCCCGCTATAGCTCCTCGATGCATCGGTAGGTCTCATGAGACAACTAGACGTGGATTTGGCCGAGGCCCTTTCCCAATTTGATTTATGGTTTTGGCCGAGGCCTTAATCATTTTAGACGTCTTGGCCGAGGCCTTGACAAAATGTTTCAGAATGTCCGGCATTATACATTCCCTCATTATGAAAGTGGTTATTGATATTGCATGTGATTATTCGACCAGTAGAATATCCATGTGAAGAAGTAAATGGAATTATCTCATTTTACTTTTGCCATATTATGTTGATGTTCAAGTTTATAAGGCTTTTTTTTTAGTTATACATTGCCTTAAATGTTTATGTTTATTTATGAAAGCTTCCGCAATATTGTTATCCTTACTGAGCATCTGAGCTCACCCCTTTCAATGTTTTAATATTTTCCAGGATGTGAAGAAGTATTTTATGAATGACCTGCAGGGTTAGTCAGAAGAGGATATGAGTGTGGACTATGGAGACTTTGTTATTGTAGTTTTTCACTTTATGATGTAATGTAACGTTTACGAATGTATCTAGTGTTTCCAAGGCTACTAAACTAATCGGTCTTTCGAGACTTGATCTTTTGTGATCATGCCAATGTTACGAAGTAATGCACCGACTCTGGGTAGCTGGGGTCGGGGCGTTACAAAACCATTTATGTCTTGGTGTATCCTAAGTCAGACAAGCTCTAGTTCAAAGGCTTTATCCAAGTTTGTTCTCTATTTCATCTGTGATGGGTCATAGGGTTTTTTTGAAAGGTCAAGTGATTAAATGTTGGTTGGATGAAATGCATTTGGTATTTTTGGATTCTATAGTGTTGGGGGGCCATGGAGACAAGATCCTTCAAAGGCATTGTCCACTCGTTCCTATTCTCTTGCTCCAGGAATCTTCAACTCTCTTCGAGGTGGTTTTCAGTGGTGGTCTTCATGGTACTTTAGGATGTGAGGGAGTGTGATCACATGCATCTTGTGGTGGTTCCATCTTAGTTGGATTCTAGAGGCTGATTCCCATGATGATTTGGCTATGAATTGGAATTTTTATTTCACTTGTTTGAAGTGTTTCTTGGGTTGAGCCTTCCCGTACACGAATCTTTATGGTTTGTGATTGCATGTTAGTTTTTGGTGATATTTGATTCTCGCATGTGAAAGTACCTAGACACTCTACAAGGATCAGCTCTAGATTGGGATTCTGAGTATGAAGTATTCACCAGATCTTGTCCATCTATATTTGGAAGAACGAGAGGGTATGGATTTTTCAATTGGTACCCGACCCGTGCAACCCTCCACGTGACAACTAGCTGAGAGGTCTTGTGATGGTGGAGGTTTGACATAATGATGTAGTCACCAGGGAGGGACAATTACTGTAGTCTTTATCTGGGATGAATTTCATTTTAATGTTTCTAATTATTTGTAGTTGTTTGGGTTGACACTTACCCTTTAAAAGTGTCATTTGAAAATACAAAAAAATGGATTTTGGATTCTGTAATGTTTTATAGTTGGGTCCTTTTAAGTATCAACCAAAAACATGATAAAAGTAACTATTATCAATGCTAAAACATTAAGTTTTGGTAAAGAAAACTTTTTTCAATTCTAAATTTAGTACTGATAAAGGCATGGCTTTATCAATGCTAATATATGAAGATTTATCACTGTTAAAATTAGTGCCAATGAAGCACAAACTAAAAAAATACGAATTTTATAAATTTATATAAAAATTAATAGTAGTTACCAATTCTATAATTATATATAATATTTATAGTATTATATATAAAATATTAATAAGTATTGATTATATTTAAAAATAATATATATATATTTTTAAAAAATACTAATTATTTAAATGAATAAATATTTTACACTAAATAAAAATGTATAGTTTCATTTATAAATACTAACTATATTACATTTCAATACAAAAAAATTTCAATATATTTTACTAATTGAATATAAATATTTGATTTACCATCAATTCTATTTTTTTAAATATTTATTATTTTTTATAGTTAAATCACATTTAATTTAAAAAATTAAAATACCTAATTAATGATTATTATGAAGAATATTAAAATGAATGATTATATATATGTATATTTATTTATATAAATTGAATTAATTTCATTTTAATTGTACTAATTATTAATATTGTAAATAATGACATATATATAACAATTTTATTAATAGTATTTATAAAATATGAATAAATCTATAGAAATTTTCTAAACTCGATTTAAGTTAGCTAAGGTTATAATTTCATTACAGTATAATATATTGATACTATATTTTAACTATATATTTTTATACACAAGCACATTTCAAATGTGTATGTAATTGTGTCTATTTATGTATGTATATATGTATGTATATACTGTACACATACAAGGTGATATGTGAATGTTTATATGTATATACATGTGTATGTATGTATACAACCAATGAGATATGTGAAATTGAAAAATCAAAAGTGTGTGTGCGCGTGTGTTATTAATATTATCAATTTATTAAATGTTAGGAATAAATAATAATATTATGATAAATGTTTAAATAATAATAATAAATGTATAAATATTATAAATAATAGATTAATAATAAATGTATAAAAATTATGAATAATAAATAAATATTATAAATAATAAATACTATAAAAAATAAGTATATAGATATTATTAATATTATGAATAATAAATGTACTAATAAATGTATTAGTAAATGTATTAATATTATGACTAACAAATTTTATGAGTAAATGTCTTAATATTACAATAAATGTATTAATAAATGTATTAATATAATAATAAATTTATTATAAAAAATTTATTAATATCAATGTAAATGTATTATTAATATTACAATAAATGCGTGGAATATATTTTAGCTGAGCGGTACTCAGTTGTGGCCTCCACATCACAGAGACCTGGGTTCGAGACTCAATCACGGTAGATTTACTGAGTCACTGTGCATGTACACTAGTTGGGAATTATAGTGCTACTGTAGTAGTGTACTATAGAAGGTTCACTGTAGCTCCGACTATGATGAGTACAATATAGCGGTGCTGTAGCGGGCACTATAGTATCAGCTTTGGTGAGGCACTATAGTAGGGAACTATACAATACTGTAGCAGCAACTCTTGGAGGACCATCTCGATTGGGGGTTGGGATTTTGGGTCTCTGGCTACCTCTAGTAAATGGATGCAAGACAACCCTTGGGGGGGATGATGGCCTGGTCCGCCTAGAGGTAGTGTGTGTGTGTGTGTTGTTGTTTCCTTGTACTTATACCCCCAATGATAATGTATAATATTATCATAAATGTATTAATTTTTTTAATAATAAATATTATGAATAATAAATAATATATTTATAAATATTATTAATAATAAATGTATAAATACCATGAAAAATAAATGTATAAATATTAATTAAAAATTATTAAAATTCTATATTAGGTAGAGGGGATTACAAACCCTATATGCACTTGAACGCAGGCACCCTAGTGGGTTAAGCCTCATCTATCTTAATAAGAAATGGAAAGCACCTACTAAACCTATTTTATTACAATTTATGGTCTCAAAGGCCCAATAGATGGAGGCCCAAAGGCCCTTGAAGGAGATAACCTAAAGGCCCAGTGTCCCAAGAAAATTCTAATGTCCAAATATCCCTTTTTTATTATAGCTTGTGTGGAAAGGGGCCACATCGTGCCCCCCTCGTGTGTGCCCTTGCCTGCATACCCATGCCCACCCGCTGTGCTTTCCTATGCCCTATGCTCGCACCCTCAAGAACTGTTCTCCTGCTTGACCACTCTCTCATCCTTTATGAGCCTGCTGCCAGCCCCATGCACGTAGGGAAAAGAATTCCACCCTACAAAAATAGTGTGAAAAGATACAGGCATTGAGGTATGAACCCCAACTCTGCTAGTGTAGAGGCTACAAAAAATTATGAATATTATGAATATTATGAATAATAAATGGATTCATATTATGAATAATAAATGTATCAATATTATGAATAGTAAATGTGTTAATATTTTGAATAATAAATGTATTAATATTTTCTATAATAATAATAACAATAACAATAATAAAAATATATGTATAATTTTATGAATAATAAAAGTATAAACAATAATATTATGTCTAAATATTTTTCAAAATATATTATTAATTGAAAAAATATAATATTAAAATTATATTTTTTTATAATTATGTTTAAATAAATTTAAACTTGCTAATATATAGATATATTATAATTAAAAATTAATTATATATATGTACGTATTGTATATATTGTATATGAAAAATATAATTAATTATTAACTACATTTAATATTTATTAATTATAATTATGAATTTTATTATTTATATAAATATAATAAATATTTTTAAAATATATCATTAGTTATATAAATGTATAATTATATTACTCTCAACAATGTAGACGATTTCTCAATTTGATTCCCTTTTTATGAGGAATTTATTATTTTTTCAATTTCAAAAAAAAATAAGATTTTTACTAAAAACATCTTGTGATGATCAATCAAGTCACTAAAGCACTTTATTTAAATTCAAAAAAATCTAAAAAATCTAAAAATACTGAAACAAGAATCGAATTCTATGTACATGAAATGGCATTTTCGGTTGAAAAATAACAATAATATAGATGAATTAGGTCATTTCATTACAAAATAGTATCAAAGCCCTCTATTATTTGGGGAATTAAGGTAATACAGAGATATGATCAACAAAACTCAGGATGTAGGTATTAGAGAGTTTCTATCCAACTCTTTCTCATCTTGAACCTTGAGTCACTATGGGTAGTCAAGATATGTGTATCGAGATTTATTTTTTTCAATTGTTTTTTAAAAGTTTTGATCAAATTCATCATTATTATTGTTTATATAATGGTATTAGGGATAATTTAGAGAAATTTAAACTTTGGGATGAAATTGGGAAGGCATCCAAGGGCTATATAGTTCACATGCATAAGTTTTATACTATTCATAATAACCATGCTATATATTTTGAAAGATATTGTGGCCTACACATGGTTAGGCGCAAGGTCTGTAAACAATATGGGAAAACTATGCATCCTTATAAATTTTTTTTATTTTTTTGTCCTTTTGGTTCCTTATGATTTCAAATAGATTCCCTTATTCCTTTTTTACTTTCTTATGATGTTTTAATGGAATTTACATGTTGTATTGATATTTTTTAGTTAAGTAGTACTTGTTTAATAAAACCTTGATCCATGAATTATGTATATATTGAGTTTTATACTTTATAATTTGATAAAAAATGACTCCTATAAATACATTGGTGAATCGCAGAGAGGGAGCTAAAGATAATTTTCTACAAGGAAAACTTCATATAGATACAAAACTTATTGAGTTAGTTACTTGGACCATCCAAGATTTTAGAAGGGATGGTGAGTGAGATTAATCTTGAATAATGGACCATGCTCAAGACCTATGCATAACCCACCTTCCTTCCATGGAAGTCAAGGGTTTTAGGAACTTGGGGATTTGTTGGGAAAAAATTTAACAAGTATTTATTTTCATTTAATCACATGATACTTATAAAGTAAAATTTTGTTCTTACATATTGGAGGGACCAATTAATAAATGGAAGGAGGCATTTTTTCCAGATATATTGCATGAATACATCCCTTAGAAAGGTTTCAAGGATATATTCTATCAAAAATATTTTTTTGAAAAACATAAATATGGAAACATACAAGGATTTTGTGACTCTTGAGCAAGGGAACCATTTTATTGTAGAAAATTTAACTCTCTTTGCTAAATTGGTCCAATTTTTTTAAATCTTCTAATGCATAGAAACATTATTGAAGGGTTTTGTTCCACTTTAAAATTTATAAAGTTGGTATGTAGTAAGGAAGATGACCAAGTTCATATCTCTTGATGATCATTGCCTAAAATCACTGGTCTACTACTTTTATTGGTGTTTTTTGGTATATTATATAACATAAGACAATGGGAAAATGGTGGGGTTATTCATGTTATGTGAATATAAAACAAAAAAAGAAATATGCATGTGAAAATTTAAATTTAGAAAATTAGGGGGGAATGAGGACACTAAACGAGATATTCCCCCATGTGATATTTCATTTTTTACTTTGATTATCCTCACTTTAACTCAATGATCACACCCCATTGTATGTACAATCATCCTCTACCCAAATGTCATGAATGTACAGTGTACTCAACAGTCTCTAAGTACATTGCACCTCTACCTCCTCATTTGTTAGTAAGATATGGAGATCATCAATTGAGAGAACTCCTTAACTCACATACTAGGTATTAAATAACACTCATTTATCCCTCAAGAACCTTGGTTCCATTGTATGCTATAATAAGTTATTTAATGAGAGAGAAGAATTGGAAAAAGAAAAGGACGGGACACGAATAGTTGTATTGAGGGGACTGTCATCAACCTCTCACTACTGTATTCCCTTAGTCAAACATACAGTAGTAATGTAATAATTAATATTAATTTAAAAAGATTTATAAATCCTCATAGGATCACCCCCAATAGTTTCCTTGGGTTATTTCTCTATAATTGTGGATTTTTGATATCACCATGACAATGGAGTAGATAACAGATGAGAACCTAAACAAAATATTGATGAAAAGAATAAAATTTTAATTATTATAAAATGTATCTATGTTTAAAATGAAAACTAGAACTATAATAATACTAGGATTTAGAATCCATATCACAATGAAATCTCCTATAATTTATACATTGTTTCCTATTCTTTCCCCCCTACGTCTTATCCATCTTGGGTTTTAGTATCCATGATAATATTTTACCTTAACCACCCTTTATGTGTCCTAATCACTAAGTGATTACCCTATTTAGTTATATAAAATGTGTGATAAATATTTTGTGGTACCCTCAGGTCATGAATTTTATCAATGTGGATTTCTCTTTCATTGATGGTCTGGATGGGCTCAGGAATATTCTCCTTTTTGAATGAACCATGGACAAACCTAATTTTATTAATGGGGTGGAAAAATTAACCTGTTGATATAGTCTAATGTTAGAAGTCGATATTTCATTGGAGGGAGATCTTAATCTCAATATCTGGATAAAAAAATGATGGGCAGATGATATTTTTTGGAAGAATTCAAGGAATCATTGAGGCTTTCCATATTCTCACAATATCGAGTATCAAAACAAAAAAATAATAAGAGATAATCCATAACATTCATTGAGGGTCAAGGATCAGTTGGTACTTGATGGATGATGCATTTATGAGGTCTGAAATGATGTTGGTAGTGATGGATGTTGTGTTGGGATGAAAAATTATATTGGGTATGGAACATATCCCTGGGTTTGGGTGATGGAAAAAATTGTTGTGGGGAATCCTTATGGGGATAGGTTTTCATAGGAGTACATTGGAGGCATGACATTACATTAGTTGTCTCCATGAGATTTTTTGTGTGATCTAAAGCCTTCAAATAGATTAGTGCAAGGTTACCCTAGTAGAGGATGTAGCCTCAGGGGCTAATGCAATGTCCGTCCCCCTGACATATCATTGATTTTCAATATAAGGCATCATTAAGGGGGTAAAGGAAGCTGTATTTCTCAGTGATTTACTATATAGACCACTTTATCTTTAATCCCTTCATGTCTTACCTTGGACCCATTCACCTATAAAATGTAAAATTACACAATCTATAATACTACAACAGTAATAAAATATTTCATATAAATTAAATAATTAAATTCATGGTTATAAAATATATTTTAAATAAGATCATAATTGTTCCTAACCACTAAAAATATTATAAATTCCCATGTTTTTTGAATCATAAGGGGTATTATCAATGAATTTCGCCATAAAAATATGGAAAATTTTAGTTAAATAAATCACAAACACTTATCTATTTTCACTCCTAGGAAAATAAATACATATAAAATCTTCACTATGCCAAATTTTATATAAAGATTGCACTTCCTCCCAAGTTAAGCTATGGATCAATTAATGTTAAATGAAAATAGATCAACTAGATCATGATTCTAATATGAAACACATTTTAAAATCCATATGCCTTAGGTTCCTAACCCACTACATAATTTCACACTTCATTGATGCAATTTTTAAAATAATATAATACATGATCTACTAATTTTTTGTCAGAGTTTAGAATCACCCTAAAAATACATTTCCTTTTTCAATAAGGAACTTATTAAATTTAACCGAATCTATGTATGTATAATTCACTTATTGGATGAGTAAATCCAATCTAAAACTAAATAATTCCAAGTAGCAGACACCCCATAAGGTTTTATGTAACAATAGAGGAATGAATTAAATATTTGAAAAAATGTATCTCATATTTATCTTTAAAAATTATTAATGGAATTTATTTTTCACACATATTATTCCAATTTTAACTCAAAAAATGTTCAGTTGAATCACAACTACCCATTTTACTCCTGTTCATATGAGTTATTGTATTTTTATTTAAGTTGTCTCTCCGAGGTGATATTTACTCAAGAAAAATGGTTTAACTAATTTTGAGTTCAAAAATACAATGTATACATATCAAAATATAATCCACTTAAAACATTTTCAATTAAATTTCATTCTCTCATCTCTTCAGAAGAAGTTTTATGTCATTCATGTGATTGGACTATAGTGTGAAATATGATTTAAATATTCATTAAGGTTCAATGAATAAACTAAAAAAATAAAAATAAAAACTAAAAAAACATGAGTTCCATTTAACATATTGGTTTCTCTCCCCAGACTTAAATTTTACTACCCTTCATTACAACTCATGAAAAATCAAAGGAATAGGGAATCTAAAAATAATGATATAGATAGGAAAAACCTTATTATTATCATCTTGGGGTAATTTCAATTAATATCCAACTAGTTATCCCCTAAAAACATATAAAGAAAACAACATAACATACTTACTTCATTGAAAATAAGACTAAAAATAAACATAGAAGGGAAGAGGATTTGTTTGAACCCCCCAAGTGGGTGTTGGATTTTTATTCCATATAACTAGGAAGTGTTAGTTTGTTATCCATAATTAGAGGGAGGGTTGGGTTTCTTTGGTAAAAATTGACACATCCTATTAACTCTTGTGTTCATCCCTTTACACTATTTATGAAGGAAACCCTAGGTAGTTGAGTACACTTCCACAACTATCTTGTAAAAATTATCTTATGTAATGTGAGTTTTATAATGCAAGGGTCCTCTTATTCTATCATATCCAAGAATTTTATTATCCACCGAAGTTACTTTTTATACCTTACAAGGTTTCTTGTCATTTGGTTTGGGTTGAGCTGTTTTTTCTTCAATGAGTTCCAAATCTTTAACATATGTCTGATAACACCTAATAGAAAATATTAGGGGAGTATCCATTCTCTTTTCTAAACTAGTCATCCCTTATTTTTATTCTTTAAATTTATACTCATACAATGGCTATAAAAATGTGGTCGAATCTATATTTATAGAGAAAGGTAAATAAGAGTATAGTTTAGCTTTAATGAAATTAAAATAGAATGAATTCAAAAAATAATTAACTCTATCATTTATATTATCCTTTAGTTATTTCTATAGATATTCCCTAAAGCCTTTATATATATATATGATATATATGAGGTATATCATATGGTGTGATATAACCAATCATAGAATATGACTTATATACTAGAAAATATTTTTGTTCTTTCATATGAGGAATATCATATTGTACATTCTTGGAAAAATGATATTACATGGAATGAGATTTCATGATACTCCATGTGGACAATCATAAGTTATGATCACTGGTGTATCATAAGGCATATTTTAATGCATTCATAGTGTAAACCATGAAACTACCTTCTATATTTTGGTATATGAATGATAACTATTATACTTCCAGGATATCTTCCATGTTGGCTATCATTAAAGTAAAATTATATAATATATAATGCAATAGAGTTTGATATATTCATGCATTCAATAATGGGTTATCTAAGGTATTAAATTATGCATTGTAACAAATGTTTTAATGCACGTATAGTCAATTAGTGTCCTAAAAGGCTTTATAAATCCCGCTACAATTTTATGGTAGGTAAAAATAATGGATAGACTAATCCATAACTAATACTACCTAACCCCATAGCTCTCATATATTATATCATTTGTGTAGTGAGGTTCTATCATGCCATGGAGGGTGGAGTGTCCCTATTTTAATATAAGCGATTCAGTCAGCCCATGGATACACTATGGTGTGAATAATCCTTTGATTATTCTTTAATGATTATCATCAAACATAGAGGATGAATAAGGAAAGTAGAAGCATCAGTGTAAGGTATACATATTTACAATCTCTTCATTTCCAATTTATACATGATTTATTTTATCTATGTATGGAGATTTTGGTTTGATTTTTATTAATGTTTTCTTCCTCTAATAAGTGTTATTAGATACCTAAAGAACCCAGTAGTGGAATTATAGTAAACCATGTGTTTATATTTGTGAAATTATAATGTTAAATGGAGAAATAAATATTTTATATTTATCTATAAATGACAATAGGAATATTTTTTTGGTTGTCGGAATTTCTACTTATGATATTAAGATATCATAAACATAGATTCAGTGTAAATATATGGTTTTTTACTAATTGTAGTGTATGATATAGGACCATCATATTCTATGATAGGACTACATCATATTTTGAAAAAATAGTGAAGCATATCACTCTTATGATATCTTTGTATATCATAAAATAAATCTTTATATCATATTCAATGATTAGATTATCATTCATAAAATACAACTGATAACTCATAAAGGGTTTATATGTTGCATCTTATAAACCATATCCTACAATTGAAGCTAAATAAAAAAAATATGATAGGTTGATAAAATTTTATTTTTCTTGAAATTCAATTATAAATTGGACTTTATTATTTATAAATTGTTTATAAATAATTATAAAAGGTATTTTAGTGATATTTATTAATTTATAAAGTGTTTATAAATTAATTAATTATAAATATTTTATAATTAATTAATAAATGTTTATAATAAATTTATTAATAAGTATTACTGTATATTAAATTTAATATTAAAAAATAAATTTTAATAAAATTATATGGCATGCCTTATGACTTAGGAATAAAGTGTTTATTTAAAAAATATAATGGTTATTTATAAAGTGTTTATAAATTACAAAATAAAGCTATGAATAACATTTTTATATTTTAAGATTATGAATTTTTCATAATATTTAATTTGAATGGTTCAAATTAAAAGGCCTTATTTGGGATATTATTTAAATCACATCAAAAGAGTTTTGATGATTGATTTGATCAAGGTTTAAATAATTTTAAGTATATGATATTTAGATTATATAAAATTTTTACATTATAGAAATTGGATTATAAAGTGTTTATAATTCATAAAATATCATATCTTTAAAGTTAAATGTCATATAATTAGTGATATGAAAGGGTCATATTTTGAAAAGGATATAAAGTGTTTATATTAAAGATTATGGAATGCATATAATGTATAAGTTAAAATTATAAAGTTTTTATTATTATATTTTATTTATGAATTATATATAAATATTTATCTGATGTTTACATTTATGAAGTATTAGTTTATTTAAAAGTTATTTTCCTAGTAATTATTCATGGATATATATTTTAAATATGTTTATGGTTTAATTTAAAGTTTTTAAAATGATTATTATAAATTGTCAAGCCTTTCATTTCATGATAGGTATGATTAAATAAGATTTAATTTTCATATACCTTGAACTATAATTGTAGATAATGTTATTAACTAAAATTTACTTGTTGAATATAGGGTAGAGGGAATTTGGGTCAGACTTACCACTGTCTTGGCAGCTTACTCCTTATTCTATAAAGGTGGGATTTTACTATCCCTGAATCTATGATTAATCATATGAAGATTATAAATTTCATATAATTCTAAAACTTCCCATAAATAGTTTATCTAACTTACACATGAGATTCATTTTCATATGTGTAAATATGTTTAGCTTCTATTTGTGGGTGAGTAAAACCAAATGTGGGTAGTGTAAAGAGTTACACATTAATATGTTTTGAACATATTAATTTGGGGGATTGAATCGGTTTCCAAACTAAATCATCATAAGCAAGCACACAAAATTGGAATAACATGAGTTAATATTGTGAGATTAAATCCCCTTAAAAATATTAAGTGTTTGATTCCTTCCAAAGAAAACACATACCATGAACTTAACCATTCAATTGAGTAAGTTCTACTAAATTAGGGTGCCCATGTATTATATTGTGTAAGACTTGGTGGAAATGAATGACCCTAAGAGTTAGGTAACCAAATCCTACTATGATATTTAGGTTACACTTCGCTAGGAAACCGTTATGAATGATACCAAACAGATGGTGTTGAGTTTATCTATATATTGAATTGGAAAAGGAGTTTTCCACTTAATTATACAAGAATAATATATGATATTATTGGGATAATTCCCTACCTAAATAGTTAAGTGTTAAGAGGAATTAAAAGGTGAACTCATTTTTTAGTGAAATATATATCTTGTACTTTTAATGGATATGATGAATTTAAAATGGGTAATCATTTTAGTGGGAACTCGTTTAATGAAATTAATTATTAAATGGTAACAAAACATGCTACTCATTTAATAAATGATTTTATTTAAGCTAATAACATAATCATTATCAACATTATATTTAAGATAAATCCTACATGGAGGAGAATATTACTATAAAAAACTATTAATAATAGAAACTTACGAAGAAAATTAATTAAGTAATAGAAATTTTATGTGTTAGAGAAACACATTATTGAGAAACCAAGTGTTTAAGTTGTTCAAATAGTAAATATAGATTCTTATGAGAAGAATATAATGTTTCAATTAGGGTTTCATATGAATTATATGAGAAATTACATGAGAAATGTTTTACTCTATGCTCATATATTCAATATGATTGGATATGTAAATGACTTGGTGAGACTACATGTTTCCTTAATACTTACTCTAGTTAAGGAATTCATCCAATTATAATTGATGTAAATTTTCCAAAAATACATTTGAGATAAATAATTTTTTAGCATATTATTCTCAAAGTTTTGTGATGGATGAACTAGTCATATGATGTCTACATTCTGGTGTTGTATTGATAATAAAAGTGGGTAAAAGTTTGAATCGAAAGAAGAAATGTTAATTGAAGATCCCAAAAATGCTTCTTTGATTATTCAGTCAAGGTTATTGAAACCTAAATGTGAAATCAGGAATTAAGGATTAATTATTCCATAAGATGGAATAGTTCAGGATACCTGAAAGAGTTTGTAAAAATCCATGGAATTTCCATGTTAGGTATCAATGTTATCAAAATTAATACTTCAGTTTTAAAGGGTATATCATACAAAATTTATAATTTATTGGTTTTTTAAAATATATAGGATTTCAAAATCAAGGGAATAATTTAGAGATCTTAAATATTTTATTCAAGTAACTAGATAAAGAGTAATTATATAATATATTTGAATGTAAAGAAAATGTAAAGAAATTTATCAAGTATAGATGGATCAAAGAAAAGGGTGTTTATCTTCATCCCAATTATCTTGTATGATTAGAGAATTTGTTTATTAATTTTTTTTTGAAAAAATGAGATGATTAATTGTATACACATGGTTTATGATTCCTCAGACTCTATAACATGTTTTGAGAAGGAAAAAATGATGAAAATGTTTTGTCTAGGATAAAGTGTTTATATGGATATTTATTAAAATACGAGGGAAGATGTTCATTCCACCCATTAGTGGTAAATTTTAAGAATAAAGTCGTCTTTTCATATAAAAGTGATCTAAACACACAAAATACCCTATATGATTTGGAAATAATAGTTTATTTTTTTAAATATTCCCACAAAAAGGAAATAAGGGTTATTTCTTAAATACAAAGGATTTTGTGTATCTTAGCATGATATTATGAATAGAATACAGAATCTAAGTGGCTACTAAGAGTATGTTTTAACTAATAAAAGTTCAAATTTAACAAATAAAATATTATAAAAGTTTAATAATAAGTGATTTCTACTTAACATCCTATTTTTTTTGGATATGTGATGGTAATTAAAAATGTAATGGTTGAATTTAGCTATTATGTGAATGTGAATGTCATTATTTTATAAATAATTATACCATTAAAGACACAAAGTAAATTTCACATGATATCCTAAAATATTTTTAGTGTATGGTGGTAAATAGAAATATAAAGAGTTTCATTTAGTTACATTAATACACTAAATGTCACTTTATCTTAAAGGATTATAGGATGTGCTGGTAGGTAATAATGTAATTAGAAATATTAATTACTATAAATCTTTAAGAAAATTTTGTTGAAATAGATTTTAAGAAGGATGATGATGTACATATAAAGAGTTATAAATAGATAATATAAGTTTTCATAGTAATATTTGATGTTATAAAGGTAAGGAATTTTGATATGTTTATGGAGTTTTACATTGGGAATTTTATTCCTAAATATCACCATTATTAAAAATTTATTTATTTATAGTGTTACTCACTAAAGATTTTAGTGAGATGGTTTTATCAGATGGTCTTATATAGATGTGGTAGTATTGTGCCTATTATATTGAATTTTATTTTTTTTTCATTAAGGAAGATTGGTATTTAAGAATATGTCAATAAGTGTTGATTAGTTTTGGAGATGATATTGAGGTTCTTCCATGATTAATGGTAATAATTTCATGGTTACAGCTTGGATATCCTCTATGGAAAATCTAAATACAAAGAAACAAATTTCATGTGATAATTGTGTGTTATAATCTTAATAGATATGTTAAAAATGTTGATAGTTCTGAGAAAAATATTCACAAAAAATGTATATAATTGTAGGTTGTTATGTAGTACTTACGTAAGTTGTTATTAAATTATCTAAAATCTAGGTTTTATTGAAATTTTATGTTCATGAGTTATGAAAGACTCATCCTAGGTACCCTAAGGTTCAAGAAAACTAAAATTAGTTTAAAACTACCTTGGATATAGTTTTTAGAAGTTTGGATATTCCATATAGATAGTGGAAGTCATTTTGAATTCATTGGAAGAATTATATAATTTTATAGTTTTAGTAGACACTACGACAAAAAAGGCATTTAGCGGCGGTTTGATTTTACGTTTCGCGGCGGTTTAAACCGCCGCTAAATAGATTGGCGGCGGTTTTGAAAAACCGCCGCGAAATCGTGCGTCGGGAAACTATTCGTGGTGATTTTCAAAACCGTCGCAGAACGTTTCGCGGCGGTTTTTTTATACTTTATTTTTTATTTATTTTTTATTTTTTAATTATTTTTAATTATTTTTTTTAATTAATTAATCAATTATTTATTTTTTTATTTATTTATTTCGTATTAATTTTATTAATTTATTTATTTTTCATATTTATTTTATTTTTTATTTTTCTTATTTATTTATTTTTCTTATTTATTTTATTTTTTATTTTTCATATTTATTTTATTTATTTATTTTTCGTATTTATTTTATTTATTTATTTTTCGTATTTATTTATTTATTTTATTTAATTATTTAATTATTTTATTTTATTTATTTTATTTATTTATTTTATTTCGTATTTATTTTATTTATTTTGTATTACTTTATTTACTTTATTTATCCATGCATGTACATCCCATGCACATGCAAATGCCCATGCCCATGCAATATAAAGAAATACTGCATTTGGTGAGATTTGAACCCCTAACCTCTTGCATATTTTCCAAAGACTTTACCACTCCAGCAAGCTCGCCATGTGGTTAATAAACAGAATTTAATATATTTATATATATTAATTGAAAAAACAAATAATACATAACTAATCGATATAATAAATAATAATAATAATAAATAATAATAATAATAAATAATAATAATAATAAATAATAATAAATAACAATAAACAAATAATAATAAATAATAAATAGTAATAAATAATAAATAATAAATAATTAATAATAAATAATAAATAATAAATAATAAATAATAAATAATAAATAATGAATACTGAATAACGAATAATAAATAATAAATAATAAATAATAAATAATAAATAATATATAATAAATAATAATAAATAATAATAAATAATAATAAATAATAATAAATAATAATAAATAATAATAAATAATAAATACGAAATAAAAAAATATTTAATATTTAATATTAAATAATAAATAACACATAATAAATAAAATATTATTATTAATAAATAAGAAATAATAAATAAGAAATAAGAAATAAGAAATAAGAAATAAGAAATAAGAAATAAGAAATAAGAAATAAGAAATAATAAATAGGAAATAAAAAAATATTTAATAATAAATAATAAATATTAAATAATAAATATTAAATAATAAATGATAAATAATAATAAATAAGAAGTAATAAACAATAAACAATAAACAATAATAAATAATAAATAATAAATAATAAATAATAATAAAGAATAAATAATAAAAATAAATAAAAATAAATAATAATAAAAATAAATAATAATAAATAATAATAAATATTAAATAATAATAAATAATAAATAATAATAAAATAATAATAAATAATAATAAACAAATAATAAATAATAATAAACAAATAATAAATAATAATAAACAAATAATAAATAATAATAAATAAATAATAAATAATAAATAATAAATAATAAATAATAAATAATAAATAAATAATAAATAATAATAAATAATAAATAATAAATAATAAATAATAAATAATAAATAATAAATAATAAATAATAAATAATAAATAATAAATAATAAATAATAATAAAGAATAAAGAATAAAGAATAAAAATATTTAATAATAAATATTAAATAATAAATAACACATAATAAATAAAATATTATTATTAATAAATAATAAATAATAAATAATAAGTAAAAAATAAAAAATAAAAAATAAAAAATAAAAAATAAAAAATAAAAAATAATAAATACAAAATAAAAAAATATTTAATAATAAATAATAAAAATAAATAATAAAAATAAATAAAAATAAATAATAAACAATAAATAATAGTAAACAAATAATAAATAATAATAAAAAAATAATAAATATATATAATAAATAATAAATAATAAATAATAAATAATAAATAATAAATAATAAATAATAAATAATAAATAATAAATAATAAATAATAAGTAATAAATAATAAATAAATATAAATAATAAATAATAAATAATAAATAACCAGAAACAAATAATAATAATAATAATAATATTTTATTATTATTAATAAATAATAATAAATAATAAATAACAAATAATAAATAAATATAAATAATAAATAATAAATAATAAATGAATATAAATAATAAGTAATAAATAACTAGTAACAAATAATAGATAATAAATAAATTAAAGTATATTATAAATAATAAATAATAAATAATAAATAATAAATAATAAATAATAAATAATAAATAATAAATAATAAATAATAAATAATAAATGAAACGCATGAAAAAGTATGAAAAGACGTGATAAGGGATGAAAAATCATGAAAACACATGAAAACAGATGGAGAAGCATGAAGAATGAGGCATTAGAAAGAATGAGAAAGTATGAAAACTCATGACAACTCTGGAAAACCCCTTAATAATTCAACACAATCTTCATAATAACCCACAAAAAACCATTGATAAAGATAACAAGTAATGGAAACCCAAATAAACAGTAATAAATGGAGCAATCGTTAAAACCCGTCAAAACGGTCAGAAAGTGACAAAAACATTGGACTAACATTAATAGAGATAATTTATGATCCGAGAGTCCGTTCCAGATCCGCGACTAGTCAAATCAAAGATCCTAAAATGATCTTTGAGCTGATAGGTGAAAGAGACCGAATGAACCGACGGATCGAAAGTTACAACTATTTAAAAAAAAGGTGACGGGGAACGGGTCGTAGAAACGAGGCATCGAAAAACATAAAAACCCGATACCCACTAAAAAGGCCATAAATTATGATCAAGGAGTCCATGTGGGCTCCGCGACCAGTCAAACCAAAGCTTATGGAATGACCTGCGATCTGGAAGGCGGAGGAGTCCGAAATGACACGTGGATCGAAAGTTAGGTCCGTTTGAATACAAGTTCAACGGGACACCGGTGACAGAAATGGGGTTTTAGAGGCCTTTAGAGGGGTTTTTGGTGTCGAAAAACACGAAAAAATCTTTCTTTTGTTTATTTGGTGCGTATCTCTCTTCGCTGGCTTCGATTTGATATGTGGTAGAGCCTAAATGGACACCCGGAGCGAAAGTTATGACCGTTTGAAGTTGGAGAACTTTTTTCAACTTTTTTACAACTCTCATATCTTCTTCACCTTAGACCATCTCATGGTTTTGATTATACGTGCTTCTAGATCTCTTCATGAGCTTTGATTTGACTGGTTGTGGTTCTCCAACGGACTCCCGGATCAAAAGTTATTGTCGTTTTAGTGATTTCACAGTTTCTCATGTTTTTTTATATTTTTCATTTCATTTCGCGGAAGTTTTACCCAAACCGCCACTATTTTGTGGCAGTTTTTTAAAAAATCGCCGCTAATCGTCTAAAAAATAAAAAAAAATTAAAGAAAAAATAAAAAAAAAATTTACACATTTTGCGGCGGTTTTAAAAACCGTCGCGAAATACCGGCCCGAAAGCTATTTCGTGGTGGTTTTTAAAACCACCGTGAAAAAACCGCCACGAAATGCCTATTTTCTTGTAGTGAGATCATATGGATTCAGGGGATTTCATATGAATTTGAGTATGAGCCTATGAATTTTTCTTATCTTAAGACTACATTTTGTGACTTTGACCATTTTTTAAGTCTCTAAGCATTTCATAAGAATTCATGATTTAGAGTATAACTTTTGAGAAAGATTATAAGTCTTCATCTTATGAATTTTATAAAGCATTATACATTCACTTATATGAAATTGAGAGAAAGGTGTGAGAGTATGACCTTAGATCATATGATTCTATTGTATGACATTACCGAATGTCATACATTGAGAGTTTAATGTACCACATTGACTCATGTCACAATTTATAGAACCTGTTTGACTTTAAAGTCATATGAAATGAAGGGTATATGAATTTAGACTTATTATGACTTTCAAGTCATAAAAATGGAAGAATTTGAAATCGTATGACTTTAAATTCATATGAAATTTTAAGAATTTATGGAATTAAAATTATAAAGAGGAAATATAATTAGGATGATTCTTGTGACATATTTTTAAAGGATTTAAATATTATTAACAATTAAATGATCATAATCCATGATGAAAATGGAGGGGAACATATAGAGTAATAAGGTGGAAGCCAAGATTGGTTCCACATCACAAATCCCATACATGTGAACTTGTATGCTAATTTGGATGTAAATTTTTATGTAAAATAAAATATTATATTTCATGGATAATTAATGGGGAGAAGCACCCAAATTTTTGAGTGACTTAATTTAGGAAACTTTAATAAGATTTAAATAAGTTTAAATGAGAAATAAAATCAGATTATATTGACTAATTTGAAATTTAAGATAACTACTACTACCAAATATCAATGAGTTTTAAAATTTTATTTTAGAATGTAATATTTTCATGGAATTATTTTATAAATGTAAATATACAAGAAGAAAGAATGAATATAGAGAACATTGATTGGGAGAATTATCAAAATTATGAGTGTGAGACTTATGAATAACTGATAGAGCCAATACATCTTTGTATTGAGGAGAAAATAATGAGTTAGAAACTAAGATATCTTTTTCTAGATAATAATACTTACTTACTGAGTTTTCATAAGGAAGATAAATTCCTAGATTATTCAGAATCAAGAGTGAGTTTCAAGACCAATAATATTGATCATCATCCTCAGATAATGAAGTTATTAAAGGTGTTGTGGATATGTGGATCAGATGATTGATTTTTCTCATCGAGGAAGATCATATCAAGTGTTATAGAAGAAATCCAGAGAAATATGATGTCTAAATTGTTTTAATTATTTCATTTTTTTGATCAGTGTGAAGCTAAAAACTCTCATGTGAGACACGGGAGTTGAACCATAGTGTGACTCTTTATTTAAAGAACTTTTATGTTACTTGGAGTTGTATCCAATTATGGAGAAAGTGGATAATTCTTCATTAGGTTATCTAATAAATAATGTAAATGAGTAGGTATTTAATGTCAAAAATTGAAATACTTATGTTCATTTTTTATGCTTTAATTTGCATGCATGTGAGTAAGGGTGAGATAATTATTTCAATATAGATCAAGACCATAATTAGTCACTAAGGTTGGGTTAAAAAAGGATTAAATTATAAAATAAAAATAATATCACTAATTCACATCCCTCACTCTCAGTGATCCAACTAAACCTAGAAATTTCAATTGGTATTAGAGATGAGTTCACCTCTAAAAGATCCATGAATTTGTTAAGGATGGAGATTATAAATTTAGTGAATTATTTAAGTGTTATAAATTTCTATGGTAGGAAATATCACATTTATAGGACCAAGATTTTACCCCACCTCTTATCGATTGGATTGTATGTGTAAGATGCTATAATAGTGGTATTTTTTCCTATTATTGAGGGATGTTATATGAAACTCTCTATCAAGATAAATATTGATAATGATAGAAAAGTGAAAAATTTCATTTTAATGTCTCTATTAGAGAATTAATGTTTAAAAGTATTGGGTTTTCAAACTTACGAAGATATCTAGGATAAATTGAAAAGTAGTTATGAAGAAAAAATTAAATTCAAGGAATAAAAAATTGAAGTCTAGAGAATCAAATTTGAAGGTATTAATATGGATGATGATGAGAATATAAAAGACTAATTTATAATGGTCAATGAGATTATAAGTTATATTTGGAGGTTTGGTGAGAAGTTAAATATCTACACTATTGTAAAAAAATTGATGAGGAATTTTGCAATTTGGTTTGATCCAAAAGTATTAGCTATGGATGACAAAGAGTATGTTATAGTATATTAATTACATAATATAATAATTTATTATGATATGATAAAGGATCCATCTTTCAAAAATAAATAAAATAATGAAATGAATTTTGAGGCCATGAGAAAAGGAAAAGTTAAAGATAAAGAGGCTATAAAATTAAGTGATTCAGGTGATGATTAAGATGATTTAGGATTAAAAAAAACTTTTGTTTTCAAGAAGGTTCAAGGAGGTAAAGTAGAAAGAAAAGGGAAAGAAACCACCTTGGTGCTGCAACTGTAATTCCATTGGTCATTTTTACAAGGACTGCCTAAGGAAGAGTGCTAAAGATCCTAAAATAAATGAGTAGGATGAGAAATCTAAAAAGTGAAAAAAGGGTAACAAAAAAAAGAAGTTTTATAGTAATAAAAGAAGTTTAATAATAATGAAGGAAAAAAGGTGACTCATCAAGAAGTGGATCACAAGATGAAGTCAATTCCTTTGATCATATTGAAAAAGGTTTTTATTGATCAAAAAATGATGATGATGGATAAGAAAATATAAAACTTGAGTAAAAGATGAAAGGTGATCAAGGATCATGTCCTGAGAAGATTTCACAAATCAAGAAAGAAAAGATATTTCTGGTAAAAGAAAATAAAAAGATAGATACTAAAAAAATTGGAGTATGATTTAAAATATTTTTTTTGTATAAAAGTAATAAGAATATATTGAAGATCACTGAACAAAATAAGGTAGTAAGTGATATTGAAGAGAAGTTATATAAAAGGGGATAAAAATGGTTCAAGACATAAAACATATGTATTAATTCAAAAAATGAATTGAGAAAGATCAAAGAAGACTTCTCAAAGGATACTGAGGTTAAAAGAGAATCTTCTCATGCTAGAAAAATGAGGTGTTTCAATAGGGATGAAAAATATAATAGTAAAGGTGATAAATGAAATGTATAACCTATTTAGACCAAGAATAAAATTAAGAGGAAATATTCCACATGAAAATTAGGGAATAATTTTCCAACAAGATCATATCTGATAGGGAAAATAAGGCTTATAATACAGGTGGAAAGGTGTAGTTTTTTTGATAAACTTTTCAAAAATATGGAAGATCAACGTTTTTAGGTTTTTTCTAGTGTTTTGGAAGGTATGGGTATAAATACTATTCTTTTTGGTTTAATAATTCTTTTCTAGGAAAGAGGAAATATTAAAGGTGGTTTTAATGATTATTTAAGGATATTCTTAAAGAGGAAGAAATTTGGTGGCATGAATGCATAAAATTTATCTACCCAAAATAGATGTGTGTGTTTGGAAGAAATATGTGGAAAATTTGAGAAATAATGTCATAAAACTAAGGTATGCATGACTAGAATACCTATAGAGGTTTCCTATGATGTGAGAGGGAAGTAATGTATAACTAATTATACTGAGAAGTCATATAAGAAGCATAATGAAACTTATTATGTTAAGAAATAATGATTGAAATTTTGGAAAGATCAATTAAAAGTTGATAAATAATTAGATAAATCATGGATAGATGTTGAAGAAAAAAAGAAAATAATATATTTCACATGAGATGGATGATTATGTTGAGAAACTATCTACAAATGTATATTTGATGGTTCAAGAAATTTATGTAAGAGATGAGTAAAAAATGAGCATGGTATGATTAATTGTATGATTATCCTTTTAGTATAAGAAGAGCACTTCAAATGTTGAGTTTTGAATAAAATAAAAGTATAAGTTTAGGGTAAAATCACATCCTTAGTTATACTTTTGTGAAATCTAAGAGGTCCCTCTTTATTCCCTAAGATTATTTTTTATTTATGTTAACATTCATGGAATTTAAGGAGAATATTGATTATTGGGCACATTGGATGATAAATAATTTTTTATTCATGGGAATTATAACTACCATGAAGATGAGATATTGAGTGTATCCCTTAAGGGGGAGTAAAAATGATAAGTTATCATATAGTGAATTTGGAAATTCTTGATATCTATACAAAATTAGATAAAATGGTATTCTAATCATGATTTATACCCTTATTTTTTTTATATAAAATATGTTTATGAACATGGAGTTTTGGTTGATGATACCATGAGAAATAGGTGTAGCCGTATATGATGATATCTCAATGCACAATTGAGAACTCCCGTACTCTGAATCTCTCTTCTTCCTACTCCTTAGCACCAAAGGCACTAGCATGTCATGAAGGATGGGTGGATCCCATTTGTATGAATAATTATTCTAGTAAACCATTGAATATTTCATGGGGAGGGGATAAACTTTGTATTCCCTTTAGTGATCCTTATCAAAGCATTGAATGAGTATGAATATGTTACATAAGTTACTTTTGGAACCAAGGATATTCTTTCTTGGAAATGGAGTATGGTTTGCGTTTTCTATCAATCCTCACATGGAAGGTTTGGGGGTTTTCAAGTAAAAGGATCTTATAGTTCAAACCGACAAAATTATTGAAGGTGGCATCGTTTCCTAGTGTTTTCAAATTTTTGGGGTTCAAAATTTGGAGGATGGATTTCATCACAAAAAGTATATTTCTTTGAAGGGCTTAGGAAAATATAAAAAAGGCCTGAGTTTTGTAAATATGGTATTTGAGAATTGTGTTTCGCGAAGAATAAAATAATGTTGATGGTGATCTAAATGACAATGAAGAGTATCGTGAATGTCGAAGAATTGGAACATCATGAATAGTGATGATGATTTCTATGGTTATGAGAATTAGAGAATCACGATGGGATAGATTTACAAAAATATTTATGGTTATGACAAGCATCAAAAACGGAAAATTTCCATGGATCTTCATGATAGGAGGAGTACTGCAATGATTGTTTTAAAGATCTATAGAATCCATTAAGAGGTGTTGGAGCATCATGAATGGATGAGACTATAAATATGAGGCTACCCCCCACTTCATTTAAATGAAGTTTTTAAAAGGAAAATCTAGAAACAGTTTGATTTCGTGAAGCTAAGGGAGCTTCGCGAATCTAGATTTCTATGTGATCTTGAGAATTTCAAAAAGACTAATAGTCTTGATTGATGCCAATGATTTTGATTAAAGGGTGCTTCAGGATGATGGGGTATTCCACATTGACTCAGTGAGGTTCATGAATGCAGTTTGTTCCATGAAGGAAGTGAGATTCGCGAAGGAATTTTGTTCTGTGAAGGCAGTAAGATTCACGAAGGTAGTGAGTTTTGTGAAGGAGCTTCTTGAAAGGTTGTATTGAACATCAGATTTAAGTTGACAAGTCTTTCAAAGAGCTTCAACTCAGGTATACGATGCAAACAGATTCATGTGCTAAGCCAGTGACAAAGACTTTAATGCCAATCCATTGAAGCTACCTTCAAGTTGATAAAATGAGTTAGACTTCTCTCAATGTAGTGAGTTAGATAGATTTGACGTAATTGTTCTGAGGGACACATTGAGATATCCCTAAAATATTTTAAAGGCAGTTTTTTTGCAATAGAGTGACTACAACCAAACTTCTCTATTCCACAATAAATAAAGTTTAGTGAATTTAGGTTTGACTGACATACTATCGGCCTATTCTCCTTGGAATATCCCTTAGTGGAGAACCAAGTAAAACTACTATGTTCCCTCTTTGCATGTGAATGTTTTATTACTGCACTACTCCAAAATATAGGTTTAACAAGTTCCTACCAACGTGGGAATAAGTTCCATCACTTTAGAAGAAAAATTTGACACCCTGATTCACCCCTCCCCTTTAAAGGTGCTTTGGGGTCCTATAAGTGGTATGAGAGCCAAGTTTTACCTATTTTGGATTCATTAAATTAATTTTTTCTCATTTGAATATTTGAGTTTCGTTCTTGAGTCAACAATGAAGTGAAGTTTTGATGAATATTCAGAGGAAAAGTCTGTATCCATCAAGACCATGATGAATCAGAAAAAAAAGAATATATAGTTGAAGAAATACCTCTTATCTAAAGAAGAGGTAGTATCTGGTTCTCCATGCATTACTGATAATGAATATTTTTCAGTCCTATATAGTAAATAGAAGGTGTCTCAGGTTTCCCCCAATGATAAGAAAACCTTTCTACCTCATTTAAATCAAAATATTCAAGTGATATGGTGGTATGTGTTAGCATCTTTTAAAGTTATCCACAAAATAAATATTTCATCACAAGTGGTGATGATGATCAATCTAAAACCTCACGATAATTCTTAGATGATAGATTAATAAATTTTCTACATAAAATTCTAAAAGAAATAGCCTCTCTTGTTTGTGGAGTATTTAAATTTATGTAGGTAGAAATCACCCAGTTGAGGAAAGACGCATATTCTATGGAGGTAGGATTGAAAAGAAAAATTGTAGAATGTTATAATATCTCCAAATAGGTTGTAATATTTGAAGAAACAAAAAGGTAACACGAAATAATATCCTCAAAATACATCAAATAAGTTGAAGAGAATGAGGGAGACAAAAATAATCTTGAAGAAAATATCCATGAAGTTAAAGAGAAATTGAAAAATAGAACAGATGTAAAGGGCTTACAATTGGTTGAAATATCCAAGAAAATCAAGGAATATGACTCTTTGATTTAGAAAAAAGTTAATCTACATGAAGATGAAGTTGTTACAATGAAGAAGTCTTGTGAAGAAAAGATAATTATGATTGAAGATCAAAAAATCATCCTCAATATAAAATTTCTTGATTTGGAAGCTCAGTTGGCCAATATTGAGAAGACATTTACTGAGACTTCTCAAAAGAAGGAAACAGTTTCTACAGATAGTCAATGTTCACTGAATGATTCAAAAGTTAAAAGACAACCAACATGTGATAAGAAGATCATGAAATCATTTGATGATCTATCTCAAGTATCTAAGAAGAAACAAGTACCATACAAACCAACTTGTGTAAATGCCACTAAACCTATTTTCATGAAAATTGCAGGTTGTAAGACAAATACTGGACAAGTATGGATGAAAAAAAGAGACATGAAACATACCACCATGACTAGGGTGGAAATGAAAAAGGTTATAGAAGCTGGTTTCCCAAAAATATCTCAATAAGTCATTAAGAATATCCAACAACCTTGTACAAGATATATAAAAAATCATGATTTGTGTGTCAATGTTGGTGCTGTAACAGATTTGGGAATTGTGCATTAAATTTTGGTACAATCTAAAAAATGTAAAATAAAAAAGGAGTCCTATCTCTTGCGGGAGCAAGACAGAAATAAAGAAACAACATGCACAGGTACATAATCACATGTTTACTAAAAATAGATTTAGAATTCTTGATAAAATATGTGATTCATGAAATGGTAGTGGTCACAATGTTGGTACATTGTCATATCAACATGTTCCCATATTCTATAAGAAAATAAGATCACAAATCCTATCCTAGAATGAAGATGAAACCTTGGGAATAAATCATAAGAATTTTGTGAACATAAATCCTACGAATAAGGTATCAAAGAAGTATTGTGATAAGAACTTGGATTATAAATCCATGAAGTTGAAAGGTAGAGCATACAAGAGAACTACTAATATGGATGGAACTCATAAGAATCCTGCGAAATATCCTATTTAACTTCGACTATACCCAATGACATGTTAGTTATCTGGTTAGAAGATTTAGAAAGAATAAGGAAATGTGAAGATTTATAGCCTAAGGTCAGTGAAAATAGAAAACAAAATGCCCCACATGATGAGAAAAAAGGTCACGAGTGTTTGATAAAAGAATGAAAATATCATGTTAAAGATGTTCTGTGTGAGAGATGCAATAAATCTGGTCACATTGAGAAGTTTGTTTAACATTAATACTAGAATAATAAGTAGTCTTTAAAATGAGTAAGAATGTATAATTCATAATGGCTGTAAATAAGAATAATTATTCACACAAAGTAGAAGAGAATGTGATGAGATCCATGCAATGACAACATAAATCATAAAATATGTTCATATGTGCAATAATGAACACTGGATCAATTATAACAACATGGTTGAGAAGATCATGTCAACCATGCAGTTCATATTGATGAGGAAAAGAGGAGACAACTTATTCCTCTAATATTTTGTGTATTTTATATGTTCTTATAATGCATATAATTGAAGGTTAAGCAAGTTATCTATAGGATAACCTAAGAAGAAGATATGGCTATCAATTATTGATAACCAAGATGAAGAATTCACCATCTTTTAATGATTCCTCATTTTGATATTTAAATAAAGATATAGAGAAGGATCATTTATTTGATGAAGATAAAGATTTTATATTCTGGATAGTTAGGATAAAGAAGTTACCATCATGGATTGATTTTATTTATGGTATCTTAGAGAACAAATGTTCAGGATTGGTGATATTGTAAAAGTTGTCCAATGTGGACAATCACAAGTTCAAGAAACATTATGGTTTATACTATATATTTAAATTTATTGAAATCCATTCTTGATGATATCCACCATTATGAAGATGATGAGAAGAGATTCCCTTATCGTGGAGACAAATGAAGAGTGATGAATAAGACACCAAGAATAATCAGAAGAGGAATTCATGGCTGAAAAAACATTATTTGAACATCATAGGAGAAATTTATGATCATAGAAATATGATCAGAAAAAAGGAATGAATAGTGTTTAAAACTATGACCAGATTGAAGAAATTTATGTATAATAAATAGTTATTCTAGTGGTGAGAATGGATTCGATCAAGCTTTTTCTTACTATGGAAATTCAAAGAGGATATAAAGTTTATCAGTTGGATATTGAAGACGACATTATTGAACGATGCTCTTAAAGAAGAAGTCTACATTTAATGAATCGTACCATGAACATTGTATTATAATCTGTATTCTTATATGAAGAATCTCTAATTCAAAATAGGAGGTGTCGATAAAAATTTTAGTGTGGAGAATTCACAAAAAGATCAATTTATGGTGCTTAGTTATGTGGATGATATTATATTTGGTGGAAGCAGGAAGGGATCAGTGGAAGAATTTTCTAATCACATGAAGTAAGAATTTGAAATCTCTATTATTGGTGAAATAACATACTTCTTAGGGTTGAAAGTTATTCGGAGTAAAGTACACACTTTTATTTCTTTAGAAAAGTATGCTAGAGAGTTGCTAAAGAAATTCAAGATGCATGACTCCAAACCACTGTCAAATCTGATTTCACTTGGGAAAAAACTGGGAAAGTATGTAAATGGGATATCTATAAATCCCATAATGTACAAGAGAATTATTGGAATCTTATTTTACCTGATAGTGATATAACCAAATATTGTATTTGAAACATGATTTGTGTTCAACTTTTAGAGTAATACGAAGGAAGAACATTTGTAGGAAGTGAAAAGAATCATGAGGTACATTAAAGGTACTCATAATTATGGGTTATACTTTGATGCAGGAAGTGAGAATGAACTATCAACATTTTATAATGCTGACTGGGCTGGAGTTGTGATAGATATAAATTTTACCAGTGGTGTATCATTATTTTTTGGAAATAAATGTGTAGTATGGTCGAGTAAGAAATAGTAATGTACTTCTCTTAGTATTACTGAAGCTGAGTATATCTCCACTACAAAGGCTTTCACTTAGCTACTTTGGATAAAGAAACAACTGACTGATATTGGTGATGAGGTGAAATAGCCAATGGTGTTTCACTGTGATAACAATAATGCAATTGATCTTACGAAGAATCCTATTCAGCATTCTTATATGAAACACATTGAAATTAGATATCACTTCATCAAGGTAAAATTTGGACAAGGAATGATTAAAGTTGATCATGTTTGAACTGATGATCAAGTGGATGAAAAGATAACCAAGCCATTATCAGTACATGTGTTCGAGAAGCATCAGTTGAACCTTAGTGGTCATCCATATCCTAGTGCATGAGTAGGTTATGAGTATTTCCCTCTCCCTAGTTGTGTTAACTGTTTTAATCTATCTGTAGAAGTGATGCAAGTTTATGGGGGAGATACGATCCAAGTGGAGTGTACTTTGAGCTCTATGATGTAGAAATACTGGTCTTTGGGTTTATTTCTAATGGAGGAGAATGGATAAATTCAATGGTTCAATGGTACAAAATCAGAGAATGATTTGCAAAGTCAGAGAATGAGAATGGAGAAAAAAATCGGTGTTATGAGGAAATAGTCAGATCTTAGCTTGGTTAACTTTAAGCATTCCAAAAAAACTAGAACCCGATTCATGCTTTATATCTTTTTTTCTACACCTAGATTTTCTCACATAGACTTAGAGTGTTGGATGTTTTGTTTCTCTCTTACTTTTTTTTTATTGTGGCTAAAGATTCATTGATTTTATCTATAGATTGCAAACAAACCCAAAGGGGGATATTATTATAACCAAGGCTATTATTTTTTAGAAATGGAGTATGGTTTGTGTTTGTTGTCAATCCTCACATGGAATACTAGGGAGTTTTCAAGAAAAGATATATGATATTTCAAGCTCACAACATTATTGAAGGTGGAATTGTTTCCTAGTGTTTTTCAAAATTTTGGGGTCCAAAATTTGGAGGATAGATTTCATTGAAAAAAGTGTATTTCCTTGAAGTCCATAGGAAAATATGGAAAAGGAATGAGTTTCACGAAGATGAGATTCAAAAATTGTGTTTCTTGAAGGATAAAATAAAGTTTATGGTGATCTATGTGATAGTGAATAGCATTGAAAATGTTGAATAATTGGAGTATCGTGAACAATGATGTTGATATCCATGATTACAAGAATTGGATCATTGTGACATGATGGTTTGTTGAAAAGCTTCATGGTTATGACAAGAATTGTGAATGGAAAATTTCCATGGATCTTCACAATAGGAGGATCACCGTGAAGATGTTTTTGAAAGATTTAAAAAATCCACTAAGAGGTGGTGGAGCATCTCCAATGGATAATCCTATAAATATGAGGCTACCCCCACTTCATTTAAATGAAGTTTTTCAAGGAAAATCTGGAAACACTCTGATTTCATGAAGCTAAGGGAGATTTGAAAATCTGTATTTCTATGCGAGATTGAGCATCATGAAAAAACTACTAGTCTTGATTGATGCTAATGCTTTTGATTAATTGTTGCTTCACAATGATGGGGTATACCACGTTAACTTTGTGAGCTTCACAAAGGTAGTTTGTTTCATGAATTAAGTGAGCTTTATGAAGGCAGTTTGTTCCACGAAGGCAGTGAGCTTTGCGAAAGGCAGTATTGAACATCAGGTTTAAGTGGATAGGGCTTTCAAAGAGTATCAACTCAGGTATACTTTGGAAGTAGAGTCTCGTGCTAAGTCAAGGATAAATACTTTAATGCCAATCCATTGAAGTGACCTTCAAGTCAACAAATTGAGCTAGAATTCTCTCAAAGAAGTGAGCTAGGCAGAGTTGATGGAAGTGGTCTGAGGGACACATTGAGATATTCCTAAAATATTGCAAAGGCAGTGTTCCTGGCATAGAGTGACTGTGACTGAACTTATTTATTCCACAACAAGTGATGTTTAGTGGATTTATGTATGTCCAATATACTATCGGTGTATGATCCTTGGACTAGCCCTTGGTGGTAAAACAAGTAAAACTATTGTGTTCTCTCTTTTCAAGTGAATGTTTTATTACTGAACTACTCTAAAAGATAGGTTTAACAAGTTCTTAAAAATGTGGGAATAAGATGATTCACTTTAGAAGAAAAATTTGACACCTTGATTCACCCCTCCCTTCTCAGGGTGCTTTGGGATCCAGTAGTTACATCCCTAAAAGTAATGATGTATATATCCATTTTTTTCTATAACACATGTTTTCATATTTTCTAAGCATGGAGATCTTGGGATTTATTTATATTTGATTTCATTGGTTAAATAAATATTTCTTAATCCCCTTTTATTTTTTTTAGTGGTATCATAGATTCCTATGTGTTTAATTTTTTGAAATAATATGTGAAATCATGGTTTTGAAAATATTATTATATATTATATTTCAATCATAAAATAAGGTACATTATTTTCTTCTTATATTTATATATCAATAAATATAGTATAGTATATCATAAGTCATGAAATATATAAAACTCATGTATTTATACTAATTGTTATGTATGAATCGTTCCTATCATAAAATACAGTACATGTGCCTAGTTTATGAAAAATAGAGTATCATATGGAAAATAATATTACTCTGTATATCATAAAATATGACATCAGATAATTTATTCAATGGATGAAATGTCATTCAAAAAATATGACTCATAAGTGTGCAATAGTACATTGTATTCAACGATACAATTATTAATCATAATGTAATATTGATACCAAATTCAAGGAGCTAACTACCAATTGTGCTCCATGACATACCCAGAATCATAGAATACAACTGAAAAAGAAAATATTTTATTTTCTTAATATTCAATTATAAATTGAATTAATTATTTATAAATTGTTTATAAATAATGATAAAGGGTTTTTAGATATTTATTAATTTTAAATATTTTATAAATTAATTAATTATAAGGAATTTATAAATAATTAATTATTGTATAAAATTTATTATTAAATATTCCTTAATATTAAAAGTTAATATTATTAAAATAGATTCTTTAAAAAAATTATATGAAATACCATGTGATTAAAAAAATAAATTGTTTATTTCATAAAGGGGTAATTTTCAATGAGTTTATAAATTGAAAAATAAGGTATAATATAAAGTGTTTATATTTTAAAAAATTATGAAATGTTTATAATGATTAATTTTAAATGTTCAAATTAAAATAACCATATTTAGAAATTATTATAACTATATAAAAATAGATTTGATAAATTCATATGATCAAAGGTTTATATAATATAAATATGTGATATTTAAATTATGTAAAATGTTTATATAATAGAAAATTAAAATATAAAATGTTTATATTTTATGAAATATCATATATTAATGTAAAATTTTATATAATTAATAATATGAAAAGTTCATATTATGTAATGAATATAAAGTGTTTGTATACAAAATTATGGCATGCCCCTAAAAAATAAATCTAAAATTATAATATGTTTATAGTTAAAATTTTAATTTATGAATTTTTTTCATAGATATTTATATCATGTTTTAATATTTGAAGTTTTAATTTTTATAAAAGTTAATCCCTACTTTATTCATAGTTATATATTTTTTAAATTATGAATAAGTTCATACTTTAGTTCATGTTGTTAAACTACTTGTTATAAAATTTTCAAGCCCTGCATTACATGGTAATTTCATAAAAATAAGATTTAGTTTTAGGCTACCTTGGCCCTGGTTTGTGATTGAGGTTATGAGATTTAATATATTTGTTGAACATAGTTTATACATATTAAGTGTTATATTTCTGATGAATTGAAAACTATATTCAGTAATGTCTCCCTAGGGGGAGGGACTTTGGGCCATACTTCCCACTATCCTAGAGATTATGCATTATTCTAGAAAAGTGGGGGTTGGATATTAGTTACGGCTAAATTACTCATAGGGATATTATGAATCCCATATAACACTAAGCCTTTACATGAAGAGTTCATGTGCCTTATGCATGAGATTTATTTGGATATGTGTAAATATGTTTGGTTTCTATTTTTGGGTGAGTAACATAAACTGTGAGTTGTGTAAGGATTTAAACATCAATATGCATTTAGCATATTAATTTTATGGAGGCTATATGATTCCAAACTAAATCATTAGACCCATGAATATATAAAAGGAATAACATGAGATAAAATGGGGATATCTAATCCCCTTATAAATACTAAGTGTTTAATTTCTTTTAAATAATTACTTTTCAAGACCTCGGTCATTCAATATGGGTGACCCTAAATTTTACATGCCCATATATTATCTTATATAAAGAATGAAAGTAATGAGGTGAACAAATCATTAGGTTCCTTGTTCTTGGTATTTTCTTTAGGTTACTCTTAGCTTGGAAACCATAACCACTAGGACACCAGAAGAATAAAGTTGAGTGAATCCATTTAGTATATTTTGATAAAGATTTTATCCACTCAGTTATTAAGATTCATATATGATATAATTGACAAGTGTTGTCAACTAGATATCATGATGGATTATTTAAGTAATACTTGGTCTAAGTCATAATAAAATATGGATCTTGGACCACTAATGGCAATGATTAATTTAAAAGGGTTCATCATTTTAGTGGGATCCCATTTAATAAAACTCTTTATTAAATGGTAATAAACCATGATACTCATCTATTAAAATCATTTTATATAGATAATAGAATAATAATAATAAAATTTAATTTTAATATTATTCCTTGGGAAGAAGTGGTTAATGTAAGAAACTCCTTAGACTTATAAATGAAGAAAATTTCTTAAGTGTAAGGAGAAGTTTTATTTGTCATAGAAACACCTTCTTGAGTATCCATGTATTTAATTTGTTAAACAATTGAATCTAGTTGCTTATGAAAATAATAAAATGATCCATTTAATTTTTCAAAGGCATTATATGAAAAATTACCTATGTAATTTTAGACTCCTCTCATATATTCAATATGATTAGATATGTCAATGACTTGATGAGACTAATTTTTTTCCTAAAGTATTATTCAGGTTATGGAATTAATTTTTTCATCTATCGAAATTTTCTATCAAGTTGAATGAGTTCATGATAATAGTTTACCCAATGTTCTCAATAGTTTATAATTATAAAATGAAATGTGATATGTAATTTCTAGAACTCTATAGGTAGTACAAGTGGGTAAAAGTTTAAACTACAAGAATAAAAGTTAGTTTGAGAGTCCAATAATGTTTCTTTAAGTAGTTATTCCAGTTTATAGAAACATATAAATATTATTATAAACAAAGATGACTGATTCCATTAGATGGGATTATTTAATACACTTGAAGGAGTTTTGAAAAATATATAGAATATCTAAGTTAGGTTTTATTGTTATATAAGTGAGTTATTTTTTTACAGGTATATGATACTGAATGTATATTTACAAGTGTTGTAAATATAGAGGAGTAAAAAATCAAGGGAATAGTTGATAGAGCTTGT
The DNA here is from genome assembly GCA_963277665.1 of Viscum album. Lineage (NCBI taxonomy): Eukaryota > Viridiplantae > Streptophyta > Magnoliopsida > Santalales > Viscaceae > Viscum > Viscum album. Next base: position 174,712,334 of record OY728147.1, on the reverse strand, counting down.
ATTTTTCATTTAATTGATGAAGAAAGATGTTGCTACATGAAGAGTTAGAAAGTAAAAGAGTTAATATAGATTATGTGGATCTTAAGAGGGTGTGTATATTTATATTCATTACCTTACATGATAATCGAAATTGTTTATAAACAAATAGTCATTATGAACAAAATGAGATTATTAATTTTATACACATATTTTATGATTCATTGGAATATATAAACTATTTTGAAAAGGATACAAGGACACATTTTTTTTATCTAGGATAAAGTGTTTATAAAAATATTTTCTAAAATATGAGTGAAGATATTCATGCTACCCATCAATAGAATATTTTGACAAGTAATATTTTTTTAGAGGACAATTCTCAAAACACATTGAATATAATATATGATATGGAAAAATTAATTTATTTTTTTAATAAATATACTAATATGAAATAATATTTATTTCCTATAAAAATGAGTTTTTTAATCTTATAATGATATTCTAATGAGAATATAATTTTAAATAGGATAGTGGGAGTTTTTTGTGAACTTAGAAAATTTAAATATTAATAGATAAAATATTATACCATTATAAAATATGTGAATATCACATAATATTTTAAAGAGTTTAGGAAATATTAAAGTAAAAGAAAATGTAACTGATAAATTTAGTAATCATATAATGTTAATTTCACTATTTTCTTGATGATTATTCTAGATAAAATACAAAGTTAATTTCACTTTATCCTAAAGGAGTTTAGGATGTGATGGTGAATAGTAATAAAAATTGTTACATTTTTTAAGGAGAAATTTTGATATAATAGGCTTTAAGGATAAATTTTTGAACTTAGAAAGAGTTATAAGTATACAAAAGAAATTGATATTATGACATTTGATGTTGTGAAGTTAAAGAATCTGAATATGTTCATGGAGTTGAAAATTAGAAATTTGATTCCAAAATATTACCATTATTCAAAATTTATTTATTCATATATGTTTCTCTCTAAAGATTTTACTGGGAGGGTTTTATCAGCTTACCATATAAATATGTTGAAGGAATTACATATAGGTGTAACGAGTTAATTGAAATCTAGAAAGTATAGAAAATATAAGTTTGATAAGATATTATATCATATACGATGTGATAGACTAGTGCTTATGTCAGGTTTCAAAAAGTATTATTAAAAGAGTTTTAAAACTATAAAATGTATCATATAAAATTAAATATTTATTTATCATAATTTTAAGTGGTTTTTATTGATGTATATATTGATATAAATTTCGTAAAATATAATGAAAATTGACTAATAAAAGTATGGATTTGAGTTATCCCTAACCAATGTTCATCATGGAGTTTAATAGGTTATAAAGAAATGTTAAGGTTATCCTGAGTATGATTCTTATATGAGATATGAACTATGCTCATAAGATACAAGAATTGTTTTTGTGCTCTAGATAGACCATTATTTATAACACATGGTGTGTCATACACTATATAATTAGTATGTTATGGGTTCATGGATCATATATGAGCCTTATTAACTAATTATGGTGATATAACTAGAATTATAACCTTCATAATTTGATACATTTCTTAGGAAAGTCATTACGACTTAGCTAATTAGGGGGTGATTAAGTGTATTGTTGATCATTTCATCATTTTGAGATTAATTAAGATGTTATTTGGCCTCTAAAATGATGAATAATAAATTTAATCCCTTGATTGATAAATAATGTGAGTGTATTTCCATTCTTATATTGTATATATAATGTGATTATCTATTTGGATGAGGAAAAAATTAGGTACTCATCTATAAAAGTGAATGAGATATGATGTATTCATTAACCAAATCAGTATATAATCAGAGAATATAGAATATATGAGTTTTCTATATTATAACTACATACTATATTCCCCATGGTCATTTAATGTCTTGGTCAAAGGGAACATATGAAAATACAGGCTATTATGAGATGCGAATGGTGGAAACCGGTATAGAGATATATGTGTTTTATGGAGCTCATTCCAAAAAACTTTATAGCTTGAGAAATAGTTTCCTAACAAGAATTAAAACAACTAGAAATTATTAAAGAATAAAATTTTATTCAATAGATTATGTGAAATTAAACATCAAGCTTAAACCACCTATAAAATATATTTCTTTAAATTTAATCTCTTCGATAGTTTGCAGAACATAGAACCCCAAGCCTAAATAAACTGTAAAATATTATTCCATTATAACCTAACCATTAAAATTGGAGGGTATTAGTAGTACTAAATAAATTATTAAAATTATGTTTATATATTTATTATATGTAAGATATGAATCATTTGAAAGAAAAATAAATGTTTTCTGAAAAACTGTATTTTTCTAAAAGGCGGTTTAATCACACTCTGCAGACATAATTTAATTTTTTTTTAAATTTTAGAAATTTTATTTGATAAAATTCACTTAATTTTTTTAAATCATAAAATCAAAATTATCTTATGGTGGGTTTTTTGGATTTCTTTGAAAAGTTTCATTTTTGATGAATAGTGAAAAATACTGAATTTTCTTAAAAACTACATTTTAGTTTAAAATATTTACAAAGTTAAATTATATTTTAAATTGGTTTTAAATTAAAGTTATATCAATTATATTAAAATTTAACTAATTTATGTCACTTGGATCAATTTTATTTTCAATTTTAATTTAAAAACTTTCCATACTTATGAGAATGTTCACTTTGGAAACCCATTTTTTCATCTTGTCTGTGGATAATTTTAAATTGGATTCTGCCACTTATGTGAATTGAATTTGGAAAAATTGTTTAAACATTTTAAATAATAATATTTTATATTCTCTAATAATTTAAATTTAATTTTTTACAATTATAAATAGTAAAAATAGTAAAATCTAATTACCACAGTTAAGGTAAAAATTAATTTACCAGGGGGTTAAACTAAGAAGATAAGGATTAAGATGATCTAACAACCAGCACAATGCCAATTTTATGGCCACATTTAGACTTTTAAACCTATAATTTTTTATAATTATCCATTTTGGAGTATTTATTCATGATAAAATCATGGGTTTAATTGATTATTTTCAAAAATTCTATGTGTGTCCTCTCACCCACTTATAAAAGGCCACCCACTCTCATCCCATATTCGCAATTCCTAAGCCATTTGGTTTAGGAAATACGTGACTAATTTACTTTATTAATCCAATATAAACATACTAGATCCATTTTTTGATCAAAAATCCAACCTAGGAAGGATTTTAGTGCAATACTAAATAAGTTGTCCGAAGAAGTGGTAACATTCTTAAACGAGATTTTTTTTATTTTTTTCCTTCTTAAACCACCTTAAAGTATTATTAAACCATGATTATATAAAAAAATAAGTATATTTAATATAATTATATGTTATATATTAATTTAATTACCTATATAAATCTTATATTCCATAAAATGAGAAATAAACCTATCGATTGTGTGTACGACAGACTACCACCTCACGAACTAATGTAATTCGTTTTTCGTCACCACCTTTCAAGGCTAGATATAATGACAGATTTAACAAATTTATATGATATTTATGATGTTATTATACTTATTTAATTATAATATTACACATTCCTTCTTACTTTCCATGTCATTTAAAATACGATAACGCCACTCATGTGTACAACAGACTACCGTCTCACGAAGCGATGTGATTCATTTTTTAACTTACGCTTTACAATGAACATAATGAGGTTAAATTTAATGAATATTTGTGATATATATTATATTATATTTATTATTTAAAATTAATATATCACCCAATTATTTATCCTTTCACCCATTAAGGAAATGATAATGTCACTTGTGCATACGTACAACCTATCATCTCTACAAAGCAATTTGATCCATTCGCTATGTTAAAATTTGAACAATGTATCTAAAAAATGTATCTCATGAAAAAAATTATATTTATAACATAAATATAATTATTTAAATTATGTAATAATATAATTTTCTCAATATATAAAACTTTCATATTAAAACATGCATGAGAAAACAATGCAGTTAACACACAAAACAATAGTAATATTAAAAGATTATTAATGAACGAGTAACAATATGTTATACAAGAATATTATATGGTATTATAAATATTAATATAGTTCAACTATAAATTAATATCTTGATTAAAACCATTTTACATGAGGTTTAATCACATTCAACCAAAAGGAAGCATGAGGTAAGGTACTTCATTTTAATTTCACTTTATTGTGAAATATTATAATGTTATGCACCTAATTTATTTTATATGGTGTATATAATCCTCATTATTCATGTAATATCATATATAATTCATAATTAATGTTATTTTATGTTTTAATTTTAATTATTTCATCTAAGGGGATTTGAATTAAAAATTACCATGTGGTAAAAAAATTCATAACTCAGTTTCTTTTCATTGGGTTATATTACTTCCTCATTGTCTTTGACATTCTAAGATTATGTGTGTAATGAATTTTGGCTATATGAGGTTTTATTTTCACTTATTTTATTTTTATTTAAATTTTATACACATAATAAATTCATTGATTATACTTTATGATCATTGTAATGGATTTCATCTCAATTTCCATTTCATTAAGAAATATTTGTTAATATGCACATATTCACTTTTATATGGTTTATATACAACCCCTTTGATGTATTTATTATGAATAACTATTTATTCATGATTTTCTTATAAAAACATATATTCATGATGATTCGATGGTAACCTCTCATTTATTGTTTAATTTTGTGATTATTAACTTTCTCTTAAGAAAATTACTTTCTTGTGATCATTTTTCATTGGATATTATATTTCTCTTAAATATCCATATTATTTATATCATGGATATGATTATTGACTAAAATTTATACCATTTCTATATATGGTTTTTACTTTTAAGGTTATTTGATTATCTAGGGTTATATTGTTAATATGTATTCCTTACTCGATATAATTTTTTTTGTTAAGGCATAATGATTCTTGAATTAAATTGATTATTCGATATATCAGGAATTATTTGGACATGAAGATATGTGTGGGGCCTAGTTAATTATATATAGTATATTGATGATTTAGTAGTATCATGAGTTGAATCAATTGGATATCCTTAGTTATAACGAACCATATTTAACATAAATAGATATTATATAATTTTAGATGAATATTCAGCACATTAAAAAATTACATAATAGAGGACCATAATAGTTTAATGTATTTGGAAACTTGGAAAAAATTATTCTAATTTGGTAAAATATCTTCAACATCTCCCATAAAGATATTCTATTTTAGTACTCTTACTTAAAACCTTTCTTCATATCTTGTGGAAAGAAAACATAAGAAAGGGTGAGCTCAGATGCTCAGTAACGGTAAAAATAAAGGATTTGGATAAGTATAACATGAGAATAAGGGTAATATAACATGAGAATAATATCTTAATATCATATCATATATATCAAAGATAACATGCATGAGTCATGGCATAAATATTGATAGTTCATAAGACATGAATCATAAGGGTGATAAATTATTATAAATCAATCATGAACCATAAGCTCATATCATATAAGTGTGGAACCATCATAAATATATAAAACCATTACATGTGTTAAGGTTAACTATAAATACTATCAACATAGTGTATCAGTTCACACTTTTTCCCCATAATGAATTAGGATGAACTTGTTTCCCATTGTGGATCAAGACACACTTGTTTCCCATAACAGATCAACATGCACCTATTTCTCAGTATAGATCATGATCATTAAATTGTTTCCAAGTTTATATCATAATATAAAAATAATTACCCAATTAATTGGAGATATATATAGGTCCCACCTATCACATAATGAAATCATACATATGTGTGTCATTAGATAATAAAACATTCATCATATCATGACCCATAAAAAGAGATGGGTTTCAAAAACATCACATCATAAGACATGAAATGAAAAAATGGTACCATAGTCATTTAATAATGTATTAAAAATTTTAAAATATATATTTTTCATTACTATTTCATCATATAATAACACATGAAAAGAAATGGGTTTCATGAGAATTTATCATGGTATAACCTGTGGAAGAGAAGCATGTTTCATAAACAACATGTCATCAAAAACATAACCATTCAAAGAAAGAATAAGAATGATATCCTTATACCATAACCCCAATAATAAAAATATAACATCAATATATTTAATACTATATGAATATAATTTTGTGAAATATTTTAATAACATTTCTTGAGGAAAATATTCTTTCTTCTTTGAAAAATGGTTTTCAAAACACAAAACATTTTTAAAATAGATTAATTTGAAAATAACTTTAAAAAATTATAAATGAAGCTTTGAAAAAAATTATTTGAAAATATCCTTGAAAATTTATAAGTTAAGCTTAAATAAATTTCATGGTCATAAAAGTAGATAATTCTGTACATGGTAAATACATAAAAACAAATATTCTTTTTAAACTTTCGGTAGAAGTAAAAAAATCCTTGATCAGAAGATAAAAAGAATATTCCTTTTAAAAACATTTTGTAAAAAGGTAAAATAATGGTAAAAATCTATTTTAAAAATAATTTTATCATATTTTTGAATTTTTTTAGAAAACATAGTTTGGGAGAAAGAAGATTTCCAACCGAAGAGGGAAATAAGGTTAGATTTTCATAAAAACATTTTCTTAATAATATAAACTGACTAAAAGTATATAAATGGTAGAAATAAAATAATATATCACTAATAAACACAGGATAATAAAATTCATGATAGTTCTTGAGATATGGATCATAATACTTCATTAATTAAATTATAATCGTAAACAATTCCGATAACGATGATATTATAGAAATAAACTCTTACCACTTTAGTAATTTTGAATCATAATAATCATGATATGATGAAATTAAAAGAATATCAAAATATCATGAAAAGAATTATATTCATGATAAAACATAACTAAAGGTGGTATATACACCAAGTAAAATAATATAGGTTCTTACCATAACATGTGTCTCAAAGAAAGAAAAATGAGACAAAATTACCTTACTAATTTGGTAACAATTTAACCGCAAACCCCATGAAATATAGGTCATAAAATGGATAAGTAAAGGCAATAAATTTAAGAATAAAAATAATATAATACATTAAAGTAAATTATATACACTACACAAAATAAATTAGTGGTTAATAAGGCATAAGTCTCGTAGAAATTAAAGTGAGACTAGAAATACCCTTACTACTTGAGTAACTTTTGAATCATAAGACTCGTGAAATAATAACATCAATTGAAACTTTTAATATCATGAAATAAATTAAATTCAAGATATAACATGTCATAGTCCTGTATATACACCATATAATAAGAATAAGTGGTGAATATAGCATATAACTAATTGAAATTAAAGTGAGATGATAAATCCCTTACCACTTGAGTAAATTTCAAATCATTAAACCGATGAAATAATAGAATCAATTTAAAATTTTAATATAATGAAGAAAATTAAATTCAGGATATAAAATTTCATAGGGCAGTATATATACCATATAAGATTAAGTGGGAAAATAATAACAAATAAGCCTCAATGGAATACAAATTGAGACGAAACCCCTTACTTTATGTCTCGACTCTCGTCATACTTGTTCAAAACTCATGTATAATAAATGAAAGTTTATTATAAATATATTATAGAACCATATTTTTATATATAATACCATATATGATTTTATTATGATTTTATATTACCCTTTTATTAACAATTTCATGTTAATGTTACGTTTCAGGTAATAACCGCTTTGTTTTTCATAGATTTTTTGACTTGTTATTCTTGATCATCTTACTTAGATCCTGATTTACTTTTTTAAAAAGTATAAAAATGATATAAATATAATATATATTTATCATATAATTATTTATAATAATATATAAAATATATAAGTATGAAATTAAATACACCGCTCATGGTGACGGTAGGCCATACGTACGTATAAACATTGTTTCCATTTTATTATAGTATTTTTAGAGAAAGAAAAGTAAATGATATATATATATATATATATATATATATATATCATATTTTTAGTAGAATTATTATTTCATATATATCACATATTTTTTTATATCCATCCTAAATAGATTCTATGTATAGCGTGAATGAATCATATCTCTTTGAGGAGGAGATAGTCCACACGTCCACAAACGAAGTTATCGTATTCCCACAAAATGGAAAGCATGAATGTATGTATTATAAAATAATTCTAGAATAATAAAGGCATAATAAATATCATATATATCATATAAAAATAGAAATTATATCATTATTACCAATATTGATAGATTGTAATAGAAGAACGAATGACATCGGTTCGCGAGGCGGTAGTCTTCCGTACACACGAACAATGATTATGTATACCATTTGATGAAAGTGTGTGTAGGTGTAGGTATAACCCTTAAAATAAAAAAATCTCAGTATATTAAGGGTAATTAGTTTATTATATAATAATAAAATAAGAATAATTTAATGGATGGAGAAAGAAATAAAACTAAAGTGCTCAATGAAGAATGTTACCTCTTCTTCATGTAACTCCTTTTGGTTTGCACCAAAGATATTACTTGTATTTCTTTCTTCCCAAAGTAAGTCTTATAGGATTATAAAATGGTTTTTGGAGCTTATTTTTTCAGGTTTTGGACTATCCAAAAGGCTTTATAGGTGTGAATAAGTGTGGGGGGTGAGCGCCTTTATATAGTGGAGGAGGAGTATCTTTCTTGTAAATACAAAAAGGTAAAAACTATTGCGAGGTATACATTACATCATGTTACTGAAATAATGGTACATATTCGAAAATATAGGTTAAATTGTATAAAAATTTCCATAAAATTAGATTTTAAAATTTTCTATGTCATTTCCCCATTAAGATTAATGTTTAACAACCAAGTAAACTCGTTTTGACCTTAATTGTTATAATTAATTTTAATTAATTTCACTAATATTTTTAGTAAAAAATTAATTTTAATTTAATAGATATTATAAATTATTATAATTAAAAATATGGAATCCATTTTGAAAAATTAAAATTACATAAGTGATAAAATTAATTTAAAATTTATTCCACAAACAGGATGAGACAACGAGGTTTTAAAGTGAAAATGTTCAAATGTTTGAAATGTTTTTATATCTAATTTCAATATGAAATTTATTCCAATGGCCTAGATTTTATTAATATATTTATAATTGATCTATATATTCTCTGAAATCAATTTAAAATATAATTTTACTATATAAATAAATTAGATGAAAATACAGCTTTCAATTAAATTTTGTTGTTTTCACTATTCATCAAAAAATGAAACAGCTCAGAAAAGTACAAAAAATCTACTAAAATAAATTTTTATATAAAAATTTCAAAAATTAAGTTTATTTTGTCAAATATAAATTATAAAAGTGTCAAAAATTAGTTTTAAAATAAGTCTTCCATTAAAATATGGTGGAACCTCCTCTTAGAGAAAGATATCCTTTTATGTGTAAAATTTGATTTATTCTTTTCTATTATCTAGAAAATACATAAGATAAATATTTAATATTTTATTAAATATATAATAAATAAATTCAATTAAAATAATTCATAAATGTGGTTTTTTTATTTATTAAAATAAAACATGTTTGTGAATAGAAAATAGTTTTTCAGAAAAGGAATTTCTTTATTTTCAAATATTTCTTGCTCTCATTTCTGATTAATTAATTACTAAATAATTCATTTTATAAACCCAAATAAGACATATATTCATAATTTACTTAATAAATTTCATACCCCTAATCCCAACATCTAGGTGATAACTATAATAATATTTTAATAATAATATGAATAGTATATAATAATCCTGTAAAACTTAATCTTGTGTATAATCTAAGCTAATTAAGGAACTTAGAATTTTGTGTAAAATAATACAAAAATAGTGTTTCATGTACCAAAAGATAATATAGCTATTTTTTATAGATCAAGATTAACTTGGTGTTACAGATAAAGAAAGATTAACTTGGTGTAGCATGCAATGCTATCCATCCAAGAAAATTAATTTTTTTGATAAAAATTAATTCATAAAAACTCAGGGTGTTACATTTTTCCTCCCATTAAATGATTTTTTCTCTAAAAATTCATTTTTGTTATCAAATATTTAATTATTTAAATTTTGTTTCATAGAAACCCACATAGTAAAAATGTACACTAAAACTTCATTTTAAAAAGATAAATTCGAAAACATAATGGTTTCCCAAAGTAACTCATAATTAGGTTTACACATAGGAGAACATAGGTTCAAAGTGAAAACGTGGACAATAAAAAGAAATATAAGTATCAAGTTCTGATTGAGAGTGATAGAGAACATGATTATGATAAAGTTAATGATCACAAATCCATAAACCAAAGAGTCTTGAAAATGGTCATTGATATCATAAAAAATGATGATAATGGGACATAATTTTATTTCAAGACCATTTTCCAAAATTTGAGAAATTTTCAGAAGGATATATACTTACTTGATTTTATTCCATTTTATATGAACAATATCACCCTTTGGTTATGTCTTGGGCAATTTAAAATTCACCTATTGCTTAAACAATAAAGGTGAATTTGTTATTTCTGAAGCACTCAGAAATCATAATATCTCTATGAAGAATGATAAGTCATTCCATTTGTCTTTAGTTATCATCACAAAACAATGGTTAGCACATGTTATCTAATATTTATAAATACTCATATGTTTAGACAATAATTTAATCTCTAAAACCTCATCTAAATTTTAACTTAAACCATTCCATAAATGGTAAACCTTGTAACCCTTTTAAAAGATGAAAATCCAAAACTTTATAAACAAGTTCACTAAATTTCTCAAAAGCAGATTAACATTGATCCCCCATATAATATAAAGTATCTCTTGTTTGTTATATTCCAAACATGTGAATAAATTCATCATGTATTCTCTTGAAACATAATAATATACTGAATTACCATAAATCCTTTTTGAAAACATGCATTCTTTCTTATTCCAAAGATCATTAGATATATTCCTTAAGTACATTTTTATACTTCATCAATGAAAACATAAAACACCTTTTTTAATAAATACTTTATCAGTTATGAGGTCATAAATACTATCCAATTTACTTTATCCATATCATCATCTCTTTATCCATAATAAATATCATTTTATCATACTTAGTAACATGTTAAGGGTTAACTTCCCTTAATGTAACCTTTCCATTAAATCACTTTTCTAGTTCAATAGTATTATTTAACATATTATTGAAAATCCATAAAGAAAAATTTCTACGCACAATCCTTATATACTTCATGATTCATATAACAAAATCATTGAATTCAAATACATTAATACTTCGATCATTCCACCTCTCCCACAATCTATTAACTAAGCTTAAATATCTTATTCCTTAATACTGAAATATAATCATGTCTACTCAATTTAATCATGCTTATAAACCGTACTATTAGAAAATAGCATAACTTTCATATACCTCTCATTGTATATTCATTATCAGCAGTAATAACATTACACTTAAAACCTTGCATATTTCCTTTTTGAGACTTACCCTAAGAAATTTATTTTTATAATTCCTATACTTTCCACATTTAAAGCATTAGAAAATTAATGAGACCTTAGTGAGGAAATTATTCTCATACATTTTGTTAATTGAACTTTTCATTTTCCCTTTGTAGTTACTTTATTTGTGTCTTTTTCAACATTAAAAACATATTCATGTACCTTTAGGACATCCACTTGTTGTGTCTAAAAAGGGTTTAAATTTCCTGGAAACCACTCTATCAATCCTCTACCAAAATTCTAGGATATTTTCTTAAATTTTAACTCATACTTAGACTTATTCTTAGAGACATCCCTAGAAACATCCTTAAAATTATCCATAGGGATCACACTAAAGTTTTCTAATCCTAGTTTTAAAAGGTTGACTAAAACTTTCTTTTGATACAAACTATTTCCACCAAGGCATAGCATACATAGATATTACATCATTTTAGATGAATATTCACCACATTATAAAATTACTTGCTCAAAGACCAGAATATTTTAGTGTCTTTAGAAACATGGAACACATTCTTCTAATTTGGTGATAGTTCTTCAATATATCCCATAAATATATTTCCATTTATTACTAATAATTAAAACCTTTCTTCATAACTTGTATAAAGGAAACATAAGAAAGGGTGAGGGTAAAAATAAAGGAGATACATAAGAATAACATGAGGGTGATAAATCATAAGGGTGATAAATCATCATAAATCAATCATGGACCATAATATCATGTAATATAATTGTGGATAAAACATAAATATAGAAAAACATTTCATGTTTCAAGGTTAAATACCAAGACCATCAACACAGTGGATCATGATACACCTGTTTCCCAATGTAGATCATGACACACCTGTTTTCCATTATAGATCAGGATGCACCTGTTTCCCATTTTGGATCAAGCCCATCAACTTGTTTAAAATTTTATCTAATGAGATATAAATATTTAATCAATGCATTGGAGGGAGATATATATCCCACCCATCACATAATGAAATCATATATACATGTTCCACATGATAATAAAACATTCATCATATCATGACCTATAAAAAGATATGGATTTCATAAGTATCAAATCATAACCCATGAAATGAAAATTGTTTATCATATTCATTTAATTATATATTAAATTTTGGAAAAGTGACATGTTTCATAATTATTTCATCATAGAATAACCCTTGAAAAAATGGGTTTTATGAGCATTTATCATGGTATAACCTATGGAAGAGAAACAAGTTTCATAAACAACATTTCATAAAAATCATAACCATTCAGATAATGAATAAAAATAATATCCTTGGATCATAAACTCAATAATACATAGATAACATCAAAAATTTTATCTTTTATGTAAAATAATTTTGAGAAATATTTTAAAAACATTTCTTGAAAAAAATATCCATTCTTCTTTGAAAAATTATTTTTAAAACATAAAAATTTTTAAAAATACTTTTCTTTGAAAATAAATTTGAAAAATTATAAATGAATATTTGAAAACATTTTTAAAAACATTTTTCTTTGAAAATATCCTTGAAAAATTATAATTTAGGCTTTAAATATTGGAGTGGTGATGATGATGGAGAATTCTGTACATGGCATATACATAAAAAAATATTCCATTCGTACTATTGGCAGAACTCAAAATAGACTTGATCCGAAGATGAAAAGAAGATTAATTTTTAAAATATTTTTAAAAAGGTAAAACATGGGTAAAAATGAATCTTAAAAAAAATTATAGAAAATTTATAAAAACAATTTTAGAAAATATGGTTTTGGGAGAAAATAAATTTCTGACCGAAGAGGGAAATAAGTTCAGATTTTATTAATTTTTTTATTAATTTTATTAAGTAAAAAATAGTGTGAAAATAGTACCAATACATGAAGATATCATAAATAAATATAGGATAATAAAAGTCATGAGTTCTCTTGATAGATAGATAATAATATTTCATCACAGGAAGCATAATCGTAAACAATCCCATTAACAATGAGATTATAACAATAAAATATTACCACTTTAGTAATTTTATATCATAATAACCATAAAATAATGAAATTAAAATAAGATTAAAATATCATAAAAATAATTAGAATCATGATACAACATGTCATATGGTATTATATACACCTTGTAAAACAATATAGGTCCATAAATAACATGTGTCTAAAAAAAAGAAAATTGAGACAAAATTACATTACTGATTTGGTAACTTTTGAACCTAAACCCCATGAAATAGAGTTCATAAAATAGATAAGTAAATACCCATAAATTTAAGTATAATAATAATATAACACTTTCATGGGTAGTATATACACCAAAAAAAGAAATGAGTAGTAAATAAGACATAAGTCTCGCAAAAATAAAAGTCAGACTAGAAATCCCCTTACTACTTATGAAACTTTTGAATCATGAGATCCATGAAATAATAACATCAATTAAAACTTTTAATGTCATTAAAAATGGAAATTTATGATATAACATGTAATAGGGAAGTATATACACTACACAATAAGAATAAGTGGTGAATATAACATATATCTCACAAAAATAAAAGTGAGATGAGAAATCAATTACTACTTGAGAAACTTTTGTATCATTAGATCTATGTAATAATAACATCAATTGAAACTTTTAATGTCATTAAATAAATTTAATTCATGTTATAAAATGTCACAGGGAAGTATATAAACCATATAAAAGTAATTAAGTTTATAATAATAAACAAGTCTCAATGGAATGTAAATTAATGAAAAACCCTTTACCTAAAGTCTTGATGGTCGTGTTTTGTCATGGATACCTATAATTTGAATAAATTAAATATTGGGTTACAATGAAAGTTGATAAAACTAGAGAGAATCCACATGGAGATAATTTTTTGGGGATAATGGCTTAAAGTTCAGGGATGTATGTTTTTTTTGAATTAATAGATTTTGGGTAAAATGGGTTAAGTGTTACCATGAGTTCTTAGTGTAATGAGAATATTTAAAAGGTGTTTGGGTTGTTTAATATGGAAATGGACAAAAAAAAATTTGTAGAACATTTACATTCCATGTAAATGGATTATACATTGTGTAAATTTTAGGTGTTTTTAATAAAATAATATGAGATGATGGGTTTTTCAGAATATCCTATTAAATAGATTAACACTATGTGTAACTACATTGAACTCCATGTAATTTCTCGACCTACTATTATAAAGTATGATGTGAGGCTGAATTTTATTTAATCTCACCTATAACTCTCTCTTCATGACCCTAAAGAATCTTCCAGGAAATTTTGGACTGCCAACCTCCCATTTGGACATCCCATTCATACAATCAATCACTGGTAAGACTTCTTGGTTAGGTTCTTCCCTTATATCCTTTGGTTCTCCAACTATTGAAATATAATCCCTTGATTATGTGCTTTGTTGGTTTTGATCATGGTCAGTTTTGATCTTGGGTCCTCTTGGAGATCATCCCCACCTTCTTCTTTGTGGGTGTTTTCCATTGGAAGCATTGATTTCTTCATCGGTTCAAGGTAAGGGGTATAAATATTAACCCTATGGTTTGATAATTTTAAATTATATGAAATATTGTGATTGAGCCAATGTAACATGCATATAAATAAATTAAATAATGAATGGAATTACTCCTTTAATTCTATTGGCTTCAATTGGTTATTGACCTGGATTATGGTGGTTCATTGGGTGAGAAAACCTTAATAATAATTGAATTGGCTAATGGATTAAAGTGTGTTTAGTAAGAAATCAGACCTTAGGAGATTATTATTATAGAATCCCAACATTATGGATTACTACTTATTGATTTAACTATTGATCAATTGTGATATAAATGCAAGATGTAAATGAAAGACAAATAGGAACTCACATAATTAACCACTGTGGATTATGATAAGATATTGTGATATGCATGTTGTTATGAAATGTCTTGAGATCTATGCTGAAATGCTTATATATTAGGAATGGACTTGGATCATTCACACTTATATGTTGTAATGATGATATTGAGCGGGATCAGATCAGTCCCATACTGTAATACTTATAATGAGGGGCTCATCCCAGTCCCATGCTGTAATGTTTATAGGGTTTTGACTTGGATGTTGTAATACTTATAGGTCTTTGACCCAAACTGTTATGTTTACCATGGTTATATGGTTGTGGTTGGAATTTTTGTAAGACATGCTCAGTGATATTTTAACATAGAGATGAAGTAGGTTTTTTACCATGGTTATATGGTTGTGGTTGGCATTGTCGTAAGAAATGCTCAGAGACATTCTAACAAGAATCCCAAAAGGTTGTGGTTGTATTTTATTAATTGTTGAATTAATTAATGTACGTGTTTATCACTTTATTGCACACACTCCTTATCAAACTGATTTTTTAGACATGGTGATGTCGACCTACTTATTTATACTCACACCCTATTCAGGAAACTGTTTGGTACCCAAGCAGATTTCATGGATGCAGGTTTAGACAAGGGGAAATGACCTTGATGTTGATTTTATTTTCTAGATGGGATAGAGTTTGGACATGGTATCGATGTGGGGTTTGGGGCCTAGGACTGTTGATTCTTTATTTGAGTCTTCTAGTCTTTTACTTGTATTTTTTACAGCATCACATTTAGTTGCATTCCAGTACATCATTACATTATTCCTTTTTTATTTATTAGATTGGTCAGTTGTATTTTATTATTCATTTCCACTATATTATGTTGTTTCCATTATTTCTGCACTCTGATATTTTTTATTATTATTAAATATTTTCTATTGTGCTATAAACTATGAATCCAGGGGGTATTGTAACACCCCAAGATTTTGTGAAATATATTTTTTGAATTAATTTTATCTTTTCAATATTTACATTTCACACAAAATAACTTGAACATCATCAAAAATAACTTGAACATCCTCAAAAATAACTTGAACATTATAAAAATCTTCCAGGATAATGTCAAAAACCCTATAATATGGACATACCTATACAAAAATAACTTGACCATCTTCAAAAACATCCAAGATAATGTCCTCAATGAAAAAAGCTTATGAAAACATGCAATCCATCAACAAATTAATTCCCTTATGTGGAAGTTTTTGGTCTGATGATACTAAATACAACCTAGTGCAATATTATGAAACCAATAAAGAGGAGAGGAGGACTTTGTAATTGGGATCCTCCAAGAACCTATCTAATGAAGATTATGGATAGTATATAATATCAAAAAGAGAGTCAGTTCAAAATGAAAGGAAGGAGAATTTGAAATCAAAAGGAAAGAAAGGTCATGCAGATGTGGAACCAAACAAGGGACCTCACACAAGGGGTAAATCCTATAAAAAATGAAGATATTATACTGTAATTTCAAAGGTATTGAGAAACCCCCAATGGACTGGTCCCTTAGGAACTATGTTATGACCAATAAACCACTACCTATTGGAATAACTGAACCTAAAATGTTGTTTGAAAAATGGGAATCTTCTAATTGGGGCTCATTTGGATACTTATTTGTCTCCTAGGACTTGCATGATGGTAACATGGATCATCTATGTATTTTTATACATGATAGAATAAGTATACTCAATTTCATCAAGTAATATCAAAGTATTACTGTATCTTTTAACACTTATTACCTCATTTTTTACATCTCTTTTGTTTATGCCTCCACACCATATATAAAAAGAAGATAAGTATAGAAATATTTTGATTTCATTACTGAAACTATGACCAACAAGTGGGTGATCCTTGGTGACTTCAAAAAAGTACAAAAACCATAGGAGAAAACTAGTCTCAAATTTAATAAGACTGCTTCCTTGAAATTATCTGCCTACATTGATCATTGAAATCTTGCTGAAACTCTAGTTTTTGGAGATTAATTTACTTAGATAAGATACACAATGCATGGAAGGTAGGATAATAAACTCGATAGATGTTTTATTTAGATTGATGACACATGAGGCTCTAGGGGTTTTGTGTTACTATTCCCCAAAGCATCACTCAGACCATAATCCTTTTATTGTTGATATATATACTCACATGAAAAGGTTATCCCTTTTAACCTTTAAATTCAATAATGGATAGTTTGTTATGTTTGGATGTAGGGAATTAGTTCTTGAGGCATGAAAGATGAAACATTTGGGCAACCACTATTGGATTCTTGCTGAAAAACTCAAATGTTATAAGGAAAGAATTAAATAATAGAGTAAAAAATCCTTCTCTAATATTGAATATGATATCAAGGATGTTGAGGAATGTATAGTAGATTTCTATATCACTAATCAACATTTAAACACCTTACCTTGAGAAGAATTGAATGCTGAAAATCGGCTAGATGATATCCTTACCATTTAGAAAATATTAACTTGATATCAACTCAATATCAAGTGGCTAAAATATGGAGACAAGAACATGAAATTAAATAAAATTAGGGCACAAAATCAACCCATCACTATGGATAGACATATTTACACCACTGAATGTGAGATCTCTAAGGCTGAAAGGGGATATTTTGAGATGTTTTACTATGATGATAGTTTGGACTGTACATTCAAGATGATTGAAAATATCCCCCCATGAATTAGGGAGTACCAAAATCAAGCTTCATAATGGATCCTTCAAAAGAGGAAGTGGAAAATGTTCTTTTCTCTCTCAATATTGAGAGTGCAACTATCCCTGATGGTTTCATTTTTTTTTCATGTTTTGCTAGTAAATTTGCAAAAACATATCATCAATGTAATAAAAGACTTCTTCTATCGTGCACACATGCCTTATGGGATGAACTCTAACTTTATTTCCTTACTATACAAAAAGGATAATGTTATAGACATTAAGGACTTCAGGGAAGTTTCTCTTGGAAATACCATTCCCATGGTTATAAGTAAGATCATCACGTGCATATTTGGAACTTTTATTAAAGAAAATTTGACCCCAAATAAAATTGGGTATGTTCCCAGGAGGAATATTTAGTGTTGTCTTTTCAACGCCTTAGAGGGTATTAATATGATAAATAGGAAATAAAAGGAAGAAAATTTTGCATTCAAAATTTACATCTTAAAGGCCTTAAATATAATGAAATAGAGCTTTATCTATGCTGTCCTAAAAAATATGGTTTCTAAAATGACTTGATTAGGATTATCACCACCATCCTTGGATCTACAAGATTATCCATTATCTTCAATGGATCTCCAAGAGGGATTTTCATTGTAAAATAGGAGCTAGGGGGGGGGGGAGACCCTCTTTTAGGAATTCTATTTTCCATTGTAGAGGATTATTTGAGTAGGTGTATTAATTATCTTTCCAAAATTGGTCTATTCAAATGTATCAAAGTAGGTAGAGATGTGTTTGTTCTATCACACATTTTGTATGCTGATGACATACCTCTTAATGGAAAATCCTAAAGAAAAACTATTTCTATGGTAAAATCCATATTTTCAAATTATGAAGACGTTTTTGGAAAATCCATTAGTTAGAACAGGCCTTTTATCATTTTTGGTGGTGGAATATCCATTGGAAAACAAACCAGAATAATGGGAACTTTGGGAGTTAAAAGAGGAACCTTACCCTTTAACTACCTTGTGTTTCCTTTATTCTAAAGAAAGGTGAGAATAAAATATATTGAAGAAATATATTTTGTTATTATTAATCAGATGGAAAATAAGAAAGGTAAGACCATGCCGTGAGCTGGAAGGGTATTCCTTGTCAACTCGGTGATTACATCGAAATTTGTATACTCCTTTTCTATTTAAATATATCCAAGAGGGATTATTAAGGATCTTCAATTCATGATAAGGAACTTTATATAGATCATATTGGTGCATAAAAGGAATATTATCTCTATATCTTGGAAGGAATGTATAAATCTAGTTGAGATGGGTGGGCTTGGGATCAGGGACCTAAGAATTTTTAATGATGGATTTATTAACAAATTTACATGGTCTCTTTTGACCTCGAATGACCCTCCCTTGAGTTTTTATTAATAAGGTTTAAAAAGATAATTATGGATGGGTATCCAAATTATCTTTAATCATCTATTTGGGCCTCTATAAAACATTTATACAGTGAAATTATGCAGAATTCAAAATGGATGGTGTCTAAACAATCTAATCTTAACTGTTGGCATACAAATTGGATGGGCATACCAATTTCAGAAATGATGATTCTTCCATTAGGAAGGATTCAAATTAAAATTTATGAATTACTAGAAATGTAAAACAAATCTAATGATATTTTCCCCATTCAGTTGATATGGATATCATAAGGTATACCTTTATTGATTTAAATACACTTATATGGACACATAACAGAAATGTCCAATTTAATACAATGGAATACTACTGGATGAATTGTGTTTTATTCTTCACGCCACCATCATGGTTTATGGAATTTAAGGAAACTTTCATAAAACCCTATATTTTTATACTTGTTTAATAAATTCTAAAAAATATGTTGTCTACACATGATCAATTAAAGAGAGTTGGACAACAGTTTTTATCAAGATGTTACCTATGTTGTCAAGCTGAGGAAAAAGTATAAAACTTCTTTGTCAATTTTAGTTTTGTTCAGAATATTTGGAACTATATTTTAAGAATTTTCAACTTTAAAATCTTTAAACCATGATCCTAGAAAATCTAATGGAATATATTTCTATAGAAGGTCTAATTGGGATGGTTTATAATATGATTTTATGTGATATTGCTGTTGTTTTTTTTGTATGGACAAAAAGGAATACATTTAATTTTAGTAGTCAAATGATGACTTTTCCTGAGGCAGTTTGCAATATTCATAGGGGGGGTACATAATTCAACAATTATACAACTTGATGCAATTAGAAACACCATCAATTACCTCAACATTCTCTTATTATTAGGTGTACAATGAAGACCCAAAAAACCTTTAGCTCTCAGGTATGTGCGATCGATTCCCCTAATTCTTTCATGGATAAAAGTGAATGTGGATGGAGAATCAACTAAAGCAACGGGTCCATCAGGATATGCATGTATCTTCTGTACCCACTATGGATTCATGAAAGGATGTTTAAACATTTCATTGGTATTGGTGTGGCATATGAGGCTGAATTATGGGGGATAATTCATGCCATCAAGATTTCCACTTATCATAATTGGAGGTCAATATGTGTTGAATCGGACTCTGAGATTGATGTCAAATCCTTGAAGGGGAGAATCAGGAATGTTTCATGGAAACTCCTTCTATATTTTATTGAATGTCTGAATTAGGTAAAGCACATAAATTTGAATGTCTCGTATGTATACAAGGAAGGGAATCAAGTGGTGGTTGCATTTTTAAAGAGAGAAATCCTGTAGATGAGAAAAACTTGGTCTTTTAAGAATATGTAATTTTGTAAACCTTTAGTTGATATGGACACGAGGGGAGTAATTCACTCTCATCTTTGTAAATATCCTTGTAATACCTGAACTTGAACTTTTTTATTTTTCTTTAATAATTTAAACGGTCAGAGACCCTAGATATTTTGAATATATGAAGAACACTATGTTTGGATTATGTTATATGCAACAACAAGATAAGATTGTGCTACATGCAATAAAAATTTATCTTACGGTATACAAAACACTATTTTTGGTTTGTGTTACACATAATGTTGAGTTCCTTCGATTTCTTGTGTCATATACAAGACTAAGTTTTATCGAACAATACTATATTATTAAAATATTATTATTTAATATATAGTAAGATATAACCTAGACATTAAATTAGCAGTTATGAATAGTATTAACTAAGTTATGAAAATATAAGGTTTATAATATGAATTCATCAGTTACCAATTAATTAGAAATAAAGATATATACCTTTTGATTATAAAGGAAGTAGTTTTATTTTATCCTCCCAAAATCATTTTGACTTAATAAATTAAATTAATTACAATTAGTGAATGATATAAATAAAATATATATGTTATATATTCAACCAAATATTTTTTATATTCATCTAATAGATTTTATAGGGATAAGATAATGATAAATCCAATTTTACGCATAAAACCCTGTATTTTTCAAAAGGGTAATTTTATCGCATTTTAATGGAGAAACCATTTAAATATAAATTTTTAAGCTTTTTTAATTTTTATATTTAAAAATAAACTTCTTATTTAAAACTAGGATATAATTTTTGTAGATTATTTTTTGGTATTTTTGTGAGAAAATTTATTTTTTGATGAATAGTGAATAATACAAAATATTAGTTCAAAACTACTTTTTCATCTAGTTTATTTATATAGTTAAATTATATTATAAATTGGGTTTAAATTATAATTAGTTAAATTATCCATGAATCAAACCAATTAATTTCATTTGAATCAATTTCAAATTTAAATTAGATATAAAAAAATTTAAAACTTTTGAACATTTCACTTTAAAAACCAACTTTTTTGTTTTGTCTCCAAAATTAATTTTAAATCTAATTTTTCCAATTATATGAATTAAATTATGTAAAATTTATCCCATATTTGGAATAAGAAGGTCAAAATTAGGTTTTAAGGTCAATTTATTTTTTAGGTATAAAAAATTTCACATGGTAAAAAAATTATTTACAACAGTATATGTAAAAAATGAAACATATTAAAGTTAAAAGGGTAAAGGCTTAAAATAACTAAAAACTACAAAATTTAAAGTTTTTTTTGAGGTTTGGATATACATTAAACAACCTAAAAAAGATTAATTTAAAGTCTAGTTCATTGAAATTAATTCCATCTCAATGTGGTTAGCTTTAAATATAAAATAATCAAAAATTTAATCACTTGAACAACCTCTCCTCAAGTATAAATACCACCCCTCACCTCCCCATTTCGACCAAAAAATCCTTTTAGATCATTAAATATATAAAAAATCTCTCCTAATAATTCTCCCCAGGTCCAAGTGCTTCTAGTTTCACCAAAAGACCAAATCCAAGGTCCACAAGGGTTACTCAAGGAGGTGATATTTAGGAGGTAATTTTCCCAAAGTACCTCTCTTAATTTATTTTACTTTTCTACTTTCTCCTCACATATTTCTTACATATTTTCATGATAAATACAGAATAATTTATATAATTTATTTTTATGTTTCTAATTTAATATATCATATACATTTCATTTCTCATCTCCTCTTATTCAAAGAAACAAAATTATTGTCCAAGTTTTTCCAATTAATCACCTCCAGGAATAATGTTTTTATTACTTTTCCATTACGGCCTTCATGGATGGTCTTAAAACTATTTTTATGGTTAAATAATAATTTAATATGTATATTATAACCTATTTTTTATTTTTAAATGTTATATTATACATTCCTTCATTCTTTCCATATTTTGGATATACGATAACTTTGTTTGTGGACGTGAGGACTTCCACCTCCTCAAAGCAATGTGATTCTTTCACACTTCACATGAAATGTATTAAAGATTTTTTTATTAAAAATATATGATATGAATGAAATATTAATTTTATTTTAATGATATATATATATATATATATATATATATTTGTATATACATATTTACATACATGTCATTTACTTCCGTTCTTTAAATACGATAAGAAAACAAAAATAGCATTCATGCGTACGTACGACCTACCGTATCCATGAATGGTATTTTTAATTTATCTTTAAATATTATTATAAATTATTATATATTTAATATATAATATATTTATATCATGTTTTATATTCTGTAAATAATTAAATCTTGATAATCAATAATTACAAGTCAAAACACGTACGATTAACAAAGAAAATATCACCTTAAACGTAACTTAAATGCAGAGTTAACAATAAAAGGATATTATAATTTCCTAAGTAAATAATATATGGTATTATATATGTGAATATGGTTCTCTTATAGATTAAAAATAAACTTATACTTATTATATAGGATTTTTTAACAAGTTTTAATGAAGTTGAATGTGAGGTAAGGGAATTCCTTCTCACTTTTTATTTTTGGGAGATACATGCCTTATTCACCAATAATTTCTATTGTGTGGTGAACATAATAACCATGAATGTATTCTATAAAATGTATACTTAAATTATATACACTTAAATATCCATTTTATAATCTTTATTTCATGGGGATTTATGGTTCAAAAGTTACCAAATGAGTAAGGTAGTTTTGTCTCAATTTTCCTTCTTTGAGACACATTTTTTATGCACCAATGTTATTTTTCAAGGTGTATATACTAATATTTGACATGTTATATTAGGAATATCCTTAT
This sequence comes from Viscum album, assembly GCA_963277665.1. Classification (NCBI taxonomy): domain Eukaryota; kingdom Viridiplantae; phylum Streptophyta; class Magnoliopsida; order Santalales; family Viscaceae; genus Viscum; species Viscum album. The sequence goes on along the minus strand of OY728147.1, from coordinate 174,688,499 downwards.
TTTAATGATATTTTAAGATTTATTTAATGTTATTATTTCATTAGGATTATGATAAAAATGTTTCAAAGTGTAATGAGACACTTTGAAATGTTTAAAGATTATTTTATTCAAGAAATGTTTTTAAAAGATCTTTTAAGATCATTTTCAAGGAAAAGGATTTTAAAGAATTTTTTTTTGTTTTAAAGTGTTTTTTTAATCTTTATTTATAATTTTCGAATCTATTTTCAAATAAAATGTTTTTCAGAAATATTTTATGTTCTAAAAATCGTTTTTCATAGAAAAAGGTTTAATTTCACAATCTCATTACATTCTGAGATTAGTTGTACGTAAGTATTTACCAAGATATACTAATATTTCATGTCAATATTTCTTAAAATTGTTTTCCAGAATATTTTTACTATTCTTCTAAAATTTTTGTAAGTCATTTTTACTAATGTATGAGTTTTTATTAAATGGTTCAAAAAGTATCTTTTGTCATTTTCCTAACGAGGTACTTTTTGAGTTTTTCAGAAAAACTTATGTGAAGATTTTTTTTAACTTATATAGAATGAGTGTATTTTTATGATTTCATGATGATTTATTACCTTTAATATTCCCTTACGATCTTACAAGGTTATTTTAAAATAAAATGTTTTCTTTTAAAATTATGCAACATTTTAAGTAAAGAAAATGTTTTCAAAGAAAAATGATATTTTCCTCAAGAATTGTTTTCAAGAGTTCTCTAAAAATTATTTTCTATCTAAGACCATGTTATTTGATGTTACGTATGTTTTACTAGGGTTTATGATTCTGTGTTTCCATTCTTATTCTTTCTATAAATGGTTATGTTTATAAAGAAATGAATTTTATGAAACCCATTTATTTTCTGTGGATTTTGTTATGGTTGCATGATATTTATGAAACCCATTTCATTCCATAGGTTATGATATGATAGGAGATTTTTTTTCTTACAGTACACATATGTATGATTTTATTATGATATGGGTGGGACCTGTATCTCCCTCCAATGAATTGGGTAATGATAAATGTTTTATAAGCTCAATAAGGTATATGGGAGGAAATACCATGCTTGAAATAAGAGGGTACATGGGTGGACATCCCAAGTCCAAAACAAGAGGGTACACAAGTGGACATCCTAAACTTGAAGCAAGATGGTACATAAGAGGTCATCCCAATCCTGAAGCAGGTACATGGGTTATTATCTTAGGCTTCAATTTTTATGAAGGTATTGGTAGGTAGCCTTGATATATGATTTTATATGCTTATGTGTCTGCCAAAAATTCCAAATATTATTCCTATGTTATGCTTTCCTGGGTTATTTTCTTTATTTTATTATGATTCATGTCTTTTTAATTGACACAATTTATTCCATGATTCATGTTTATGATATTTTATATACAGGGTGAGGTATTCTAATGTTATTATCATGTTTATGCTTACATGTCTTCTTTGTTTACCATCACTGAGAATCTGATCTCACCCCTTTTTATGTTTCCTTTACCCAGGTTATAAGGAAAGATTTTAAGTAGGATAACTAAAGGAAAGAATATTTTTGGGAAACATTGAAGATCTTCCAACAGACTAGACGTTTGTATTCCAAGTTTCCAAAGACACTAAACTACTACGGTATTTGAGAGTGTTTTTGTGTAATGTATTAATTATTTTTACAAAAGTGATGTAATGTACATGTATGGAAAGATAGGTTCATTATAGTTGGCATCAAAGTGATGGTTTAGTCATCCTTTGGAAACTAGGATGAGAAAACATACTAAGATCCCTAGTGACATTTCTAAGGATATTTATAAGGATGCATCCAAGGATAAGCCTAAGGTGTCATAGATTTAAAAGTATGTATCATTATTTAGACATCCTATAAGTGTTTTTCAATGATTATGTGGTTTTACTTTATGGTAAATGTTTCTCACACTATTCTTTCTGGTTTTAGTCAATGGATAGAACCCAATGAAACCATATTAATAATGGATGTGTTGGGAAATTCAATTATTGTTCTTATGAACCATCAAATGTTATGGGGGAATTAATACAAAATTATTATCACTATACTCACACAAGATATGAATCATGATAGACTTCCCAATGAATAGAGGAGGGAATAACTTTCTATTGAGTCCTTCCTAAGACAACATCTGTCTTCTTTAGTGGGTATTCAAATCCACTTGTTTATGAACAATGGATTAGTACTACTGAAGTAATATTTTCTTTTCTCCAATGTTCATAACATTAGGAAGTCATTCTAGCTATTTATCACTTTGAAGTTAAAGTGAATCAGTGGTGGAATCTAATCAAGAATAAAAGGCAGCAAGATGAAATTGACTACATAGATTGGGATGAGTTCAAGAACTTATTTTTCAATAATTAATTTCCTATAATTACTTATATGAAGATGTAAAAGGAGTTCCTAGAGATTAATAATAAGTATGATGAATATTTTCATTCATATGAATAAAATTTACAAGTCTTGTGAGGTACTCTTCCGGTATTATCATCCAACCAAAAATCCAAATTGATCGATTATTTGGTGTCATAAAAACTAGTATTCAAAAGACCTTGACTATAAGAGACTTAATCATCTATAAAGAAGTTATTATATGTGCTATAAATGTGTAAATGTAGGTTAGATTTGTGTATCAATATCATGGTTTTGACAAGAAAAGGAATATGGAGTTAAAAGGAAAATCTAACAAAAATGGAGAAAAGAAAACGATCCTTCCATCATGAAAAAATTGTGGGAAGAAACATGAAGGGAATTATCTTAAGGGGACTAATAAATGTTTTATATGTGGAAGGTAAGGTTATAAAGTGGATTAATGTTGAAGTTATGAGAGTAAGATATATAATGATGTGAATATCATGAACTCCCCATAGAATGCACCTCCCACACTTCATTGTTTCAATTGCATGGAGTTTGACCGTTATGTTAACAAGTGCCTCAATCCAAGGACTAATGTGAATCATATACTATATAAACATATAAAGACAAAGGGAAATGGGAAATATTATGCTATCATAATTGATGAAGTGAACCAAGATAATTAAGAAGTACTTCTCCTACCTTCCTTAGTTTAGAACTTTATGTTTGATTTTGTCTGAATAATCCCTATAAAAGTCTTATTGTTCATTCTTTAGTGAGAATTCATGTGATCATATCCCTCTAAAAATATTATGGAATAATAAAATTACATTTGATATTCTGTCAGTGCAAGGATGGACCCAAGTTTTCAATAATAATGTATTTGGTATAAGATAAGGACTTATTTAAGGAATAAAGGGTGAATTGTATTTTGGAAGGGTTACAAGGTTAACCATTTATGGAAAGTTTTGATTAAAATTTACACAATTTTTATGATAATTAAAGTATTATATTTTCATATATGGATTTATGACATGTTGGATAACTGTTTAGTATTCATTTTTATGATGTGGGTTTCTATGAAAAAAACTATAAAGTATTATTCCTTTAATAATCCTGAAAAATTTTGAGGGACAAACTCATTTTAAGGGGGGTAGAATGTTACACACCAAGATTTTGTGAAATATATTTTTTACGAATTAATTTAACCTTTTCAATATTTTGAATTTAAAACAATACTGAATATATCTTTTGTTATACAAAAAAAACTATGTTTTGATTATGTTATATGCAACCCCAAAATAATATTGTGCTACATGTAACATGAGCCTATATTGTAGTATACACAATAATATTTTTTGTATTGCGGTACACACAATGTCGAGTACCTTCGATAGCTTGCGTTACATGCAAGAACAAGTTTTATTAAATAATATTATATTATTATTTAATTGATAGTAATATATAAACTAGAAATTAAATTATTGGTTATGAATAGTATTAACGAACTTATAAAAATATAATTTTTATAACATGAATTCATTTTTTGCCAATTAACTAGAAACAATAATATATACCTTTTGATTATAAAGGAAATAGTTTTATTTTTTGCTCTTAAAATTATTTTGTCTTAATAAATTTAATTAATTACAATTAGTGAGTGATAATAATGAAACATATATGTTATATATTCAATCAAATATTTTTGATATTCATCTAATAGATTTTATAGGTATAAGATAAAGTCAAACTCAATTTTATGTATAAAACCCTATATTTTTCTAAAGGGTAATTTTACCATCATTTAATAGAAAACCCATTTTAAATATAAATTTTGAAACATTAATAATTTTTATATGGAAAAATAAACTTCTTATTTGAAATTAGGATATAAAAATTTACTTTGGATGATTTTTTAAAATTTTTCTGAGAAACAACATTTTTTGATGAATAGTAAATAATACAAAATATTAGTTCGAAATTGCTTTCTCATAAAATTTATTTATATAGTTAAATTATATTATAAACTGGTTTTAAAGTATAATTTGTTCAATTATACATCAACAAAACTAATTAAGGTCATTTTCATCAATTTAAAATTGAAATTAGATATAAAAACATTTCAAACTTTTGATTGTTTTACTTTAAAAACCCACCTTTTCATTTTGTCTACAGAATCATTTTTAAATAAAATTATTCACATTTTGTAAATTGAATTAGTTAAAATGGATTCCATATTTGGAATAATAAGGTACAAATTAGGTTTTAAGTTCAATTTAATTTTTAGGTAAAAAAAGTTACCATGGTAAAAAAATTATTTACCACGGTATAGGTGAAAAATGAAACACGTTGAAGTTAAAAGGGTAACAACTTAAAATAACTAAAAACTATTAAAGGTTATTTGAGGCATGGTTAAACCTTAAATATACTATAAGACTTTAATTTAAATTCTAATTCTTTGAAATTAATTCCCCATCAATGTGGTTAGATTTAAATATAAAATAATCTATAATTTAATCACTTGAACCCACCTCTCCTTAAGTATAAATACCACCCCTAACCTCCCCATTTAGACCCAAAAATCCTTTTAGCTCTTAAAATATCTACAAAAAAACTCTCCACCTAAATTTTATATAGTAAAAGTGATTATTGTCTCAAAAAAATACCAAATCCAAGGTTCTTAAGGGTCTCTCAAGGAGGTGATATTTAAGAGGTAATTTTCCCAAAGTACATCGCTTAATTTATTTTATTTTTCTACTTTATCCTCACCTCCTTCATCCATAATTTAATGATAACTACAAAATCATTTATATAATAGAGTTTTATTTTTCTAATTGAATATCTCATATCCATTTCATTTATCATCTCCTCTTATTCAAAGAAATGGAATTATTGTCCAGGCTATGCAGGTTAATCACCTCCATGAATAATGTTTTTGTTATTTTTCCATTATCACCTTCATGTATGGTCTTAAAACTATTTTTATGGTTAAATATTAATTTAATATGTATATCATAACCTATTTATTATTATTTAAATTTTATATTATACATACCTTCATGATTCCCATATTATGGATATAGGATAACTTCGTTTGTGGATGTGTGGACTCCTGCCTCCTCAAAGCGATATGATTCGTTCACACTTCATGTGGAATGTATTAAGGATTTTTTAGTAAGAATATATGATATTAATGAAATATTAATGTTAATTTAATGATATTAATGTTTATTTAATGATATTATGTTATGTTAATGTTACTTTAATTCTTTACAAACATTTCATTTACTTTCATTATTTCAATACGACAAGAAACAAAAACAGCATTCATGCGTACATACGACCTACCATCTCCATGAACGAGGTTTTTTGTTTATATTTAAATATTATTATAAATAATTATATATTTAATATATAATATATTTATATCATGTTTTATATTCTTAAAATAATTAAATCTTGAGAATCAAGAATAAAAAGTCAAAACCCATACGATTAACAAAGAAAATAACACCCAAAACACAACTTAAACATGGAGTTAATAATAAAAGGGTAATATAATGTCTTAAGTAAATAATATAGGGTATTATATATATGAATATGTTTATTTTATATATTAATAATAAACTTATACTTATTATAAATGAGTCTTGAACATTTTTTAATGAAGTCGACCGTGAAGTAAGAGAATTTTGTCTCACTTTTTATTTCTGTGAGATACATGCCTTATTCACCAATCATTTATTTTGTGTGGTGTATATACTACCCATGAATGTATTATATTAATTTTATAATTAAATTATAATTATTTAAATATCCATTTTATTATCTCTATTTCATAGGTATTTATGGTTCAAAAGTTACCAAATGAGTAAGGTAGTTTTGTCTCAATTTTTCTTCTTTGAGACACTTGTTTTATTTTTCACCGATAATCTTTTATAAGGTGTATATACTACTATTTGATATGTTATATTAGGAATATCATTATTTTCATGATATTTTAATCTTCTTTTAATGCTTTTATTTCATTGGTATTATGATACAAATGTTTCAAAGTAGTATGGAAAAATTTGAAATGTTTGAAGATTATTTTCCTCAAGAATTTTTTTAAAAAGATCTCTTAAGCTCAATTTCAAGGAAAAGTATTTTAAAAAAATGTTTAATGTTTTATAGTGTTTTTTAAAATACTCATTTATAAGTTTTCAGAGATATTTAAAAAAAGGTTTTAAAAAAGGTTTTATGTTTTGAAAATCTTTTTTCAAAGAAAAAGGGTTAATTTCATAATCACATTACTTTCTGAGATTGTTTCTACATAAGTAATTATTGGGATATATTTATCATCCATGTCCATGTTTCTTAAATTTTTTTCCATAATATTTTTACTATTATTATACATTTTTTTAAATTTATTTTTACCAATGTATGAGTTTTTATTAAATGGTTTGAAAATAATCTTTTGTCGTTTTCCTAATGAGGCTGTTTTTGACTTTTTTGAAAAAATGTATGAGAATAATGTTTTTTGAACTTATACAGAATGAATGAATTTTTATGATTTCATGATTATTTATTACCTTGAAACTTCCCTTATAATCTTACAAGTTTATTTTCAAATAAAATGTTTTCTTTTAAATTTTTTTCACATTTCAAGTAAAGAAAATGTTTTCAAATAAGAATGGAAATTTTCCTCATGAATTGTTTTCAAGAGTTCTCTCAAAATTTTTTCCATATAAGACCATGTTATTTAATGATACTTATGTTTTACTGGGGTTATGATTTACTGTTTCCATTTTTATTCTTTCTATGAATGGTTATGTTTATAAAGGAATGATATTTATGATACCCATTTCTTTTCTATGGGTAATGTATTGAGTGCACGATATTTATGAAACCCATTTCATTCCATGGGTTCTAATATGATAAATGATTTATGTTATTGCGACAAACATATGTATGATTTCATTATGATATGGGTGGGACTTATATTTCCCTCTAATTAATTAGGTAATTATAAATGTTTTATGATATCAATAGGGTACACAGGAGGACATCCCAAGCCTGAAATAAGAGGGTACATGGGTGGAAATACTAATACTGAAATAAGAGGGTACAAAGGAGGGCATCCTAATCTTGAAGTAGGTACACATGTTATTATCCCAATCCTATCATGTTGTTACAGTCTTGGTATGTATCCTTGACCTATGATTTTATATGCTTATGTGTCTTCCACAAATTCCACATATTATTCCTATGTTATGCTTTCATGTGTTATTTTCTTTATTTTATTATGATTCATATCTTATGAATTGATAAGATTTATTACATGATTCATGTTTATGATCTTTGATATACAAGGTGAGGTATTTTAATGTTATTCTCTTGTTTATGCTTACATGTATCCTTTGTTTACCCTTACCAAACATCTAATCTCACATCTTTTTTATGTTTCCTTTCCCCAGGTTATAAGAAAATGTTTCATGTATGAGTACTAAAGGGAATGCTGTTTGTGGGAAACACTAAATATCTTCCACCATACTAGACCTTTATGTTCGAAGTTTCCAAAGGATCTAAAATGATATGGTCTTTGGGCATTTTTTGTGTAATTTATTAATTACTTCAACTAAATTGATTTAATTTACATGTATGAAAAGACATGATCATTATAGGTATAGTATTAGATCTATACTTATCACACCCCCACTGCTAGTTGGTAGCCTCTGGCTTAAGGGGAGGACTCTTGAGGTCTCGTAACCAACCCTTTCTATCCATGTTAGAGAGTACTTGATTGGGTGATGTTACAAAGTGGTATCAGACTACACCAGGTTTTTTAATATTTCTTACTATTTGGGAAAGGTATAAAGGAGACTAGAATGTTTTGAGACTTGGTAATGATTTTGTTCATGGGAGTAGGTCACTCATGTATGGGGGAAAATCCAAGTTCCTAAGGAAGGGATTGTTGTTTATACTATTTACTTGTTATGGTTGATGTTATTTCACCCTGAGTGATTCATAGGTTGTGTGAGGTTATTTTTTTTTATTTTGTATTGGTTCTTGAGATTTATACGCATGGACCAGTATGGCATGAGGTGATTATGCATGAATCATAATAGGAACATAGGGATATATTGACATGAAATGTTTATGATAGGGAAAGTTTTATTCACATGTGATATATACTTGCCTATTTGAACTGTGATATGAGATATCTATTATATATGAGAAATGAAATAAATGAATTGTTATTTTATCCTAAAAGACTTGTAATCTATGTCTAGAGAGACCAAGGGTCAATGGCTCTCTATTCTAGTCACCTGTTGAGGATGAAATTTTTTTAGCCGATATTCTAAGGTAAGTGTTATTCTTTTAGAGAAAATGCATCCTTGTCATCTTTGACATGATAATTAAGAGAGTGGTAATCAACATGCTCCAAACATATTTGAACTGGTGCTTCCTGTAGTTCATGAGGATCAATTGGATGTTCAGCTTTGTGACAACTTCCTGAGGGCCTTACGATCCATGGAAAGGGAGACTATTCATACCATGATTTTGATTTATGGGCCAAAAAAAGAGTTTTATCTATATCATGTTCCTATATTTACTGGGTAAGGAGGACCCATGGTAGCCGAGTTTTGGATCAAGTTTATCCATATAATCTTCATGTATGTTGAGACACCCATAGATAGTAGGGTGAAGCTTGTTGCATATATGAGTTTTGGACCTTCCAAGTGTTGGTAAGATATTCTAAAGGAAGTTGGGAAGTAGGATGAACTATCATGAAAGGACTTTGAGATGATGTTCCTGATTTATTTTTATCCTGAGATGTTAAGGGATAAAAAATCTTGAGAGTTCATGCATCTGATGTAGGAGGGAATTTCTGTGCTGGACTATGCTGGATGTTTTACTGACCTACAATGCTTTGTGATATCTTTTGTAGCTAATGAGATCTCTAGGGAGATACATTTTTAGGATGGTATTCATTATGAGATCACATCACAAGTGATTTTTTTGAGAATTTTTAAGGATGCGATGAACCAAGAACTCATCACAGAAGGGAATCTGAGAGAGGCCCCAAGCATTGGCTAGACTATTTTAGTAGGGGGAACTGATAGCTCTTCTTTGGGTATCAAGAAGAGTCTTTATGATTTTTTTCTCTAAGGAAGTTGCTGGTTGAGCTATTAGGGCAGTGGATAACCATCTCATGACCATGTTCCATTGTATTACTATCAGCGTGGAAAAACTTTCTACAAAAACCCATAGTGTCCTTACCCCACTATTGAGTGTCATATCTATGGTAGACTAGGTCATCTTCAGAGTTTCTATTTGAACTTTCTATAGTAGACTAGTGGCATGAGATCAAGATATTCACATGAGTTGGGAAGGGGCTTAGCTAGCCATCAAAAGGGTGATAGATGGAGTTATACTAGCTATTCATTCTGAGAAAGGGGACGTGGTACCCCAAAGCAGAAGAAAAAATACTAAGGGAAATAGATTAGCATAGTCATGCTGGAGCCATTGGTAAAGAGACAAGTTAGTTGCACGTTATGCAAGATACTCCGACTATCATGAATACATGACTGTCTATAGTCAAAGGTACGATTCTTGTATCATCTACCTTAGCTTGTGTTTTGTTTGATACCAGAGAATCACATTATTTTCTATCTTCTCTTTTTGTAAAAGTCTTGGTCTTAGAGTTGGAAATATTGGATGGTATTTTGACCATCAATACAACATTGGGAGTGAAATATGAAAATATAAAATGTTTCAGGGTGAATTATTTATAGATTGGTATTTACTATTTATTTTGGGAACTGTTTGTGCTGGAAATGACATGCTTCAATTTGATTATTAGTATGGATTAGATAATTCGATAACAGACTCATATCAATTGTTATAAGAGGATAGTTACCTTTATATCTCCATAAGGAGGCATCTATTCTCACCAAGGTGAGTGGGATCTTCATGCTAGTCATGTAGGACCAACTCACCAAGGTGAGTGGGATCTTCATGCTAGTCATGTAGGACCAATTCAGTGTAGATATAATTGTCTCATGAATCAGATAACTGATCTTGCTCTAGATAATGGTGAAACTTAGTAGGATTATTTTCCTCTTGTAGTAGACTATTTTTAGGATGTGTTTGTTGATGAGTTATATAGATTACCACCTTATTGAGAGTTTGAGTTCGTGATCAAGTTGGTGTTGGGAGCAGTGCCAGTTTCTATCCCGCCTTACAAAATTGCACCAATAAATCTTTAGGATTTAGAGGTTTAGTTGGAAGATATAGAAATCTAAAGGATTCATAAAACCTACTATATATCTTTTGGGTTATTTAGTTATTTTCTATATTAATGAGGATGCGTATTTGAATTTATGTATGGATTATTATAGGTTGAACCAGATGATGGTTAAGTACTAGTATACTCTTCTACACATTGATAATATTTTTGATCAATTGAGAGTTGATGAGTTCTTATACAAGATTTATTTGAGATCAGGTTACCATCAGTTAAGGGTGAGATTAATGGAAATACCTCAAACTAATTTTAGAAGAAGGTATGGCTTGTATGAGTGCGTAGTGATGTCGTTTGTGTTAATTAATGAACTGACAGGTTTCATGTCCTTGATGAATAATATCTTTCATTATTTTCTGGATAGATTTGTGGTAGGTTTTGTCGATGATATCTTAGTGTACTCCAAAAAAGTAGAGGATCATTCCAAAAATTCTGAAATTAACCTAAGTACATTGAGAGAGAATCAGATTTACACAAAGCTAACCAAATACAACTTCTAGATTAATAAAGTTCACTTCTTGGGCTATGTTATCTTAGAGGAAGGAGTGTTAGTGTAGCGAGATAATGTTTTATCCATTGTATCTTGGAAAAAACTTAATAACATAATCAATATTTAAATATTTCCGGGTTTATTAAATTATTATTAGTGCTTTATCTAAGATTATTCCCATTTAGAAGCACCAATGTCTAGGATGACCAAGAAAGGGGTGGAGTTTTTTCAGTTGGATTAATGTGAAAGAGATTTTTAGGAGATGAAAGGAAGGATAACCTCATCACCTATCCTCACTTTACCTATGTTGGGTAAAACATACACTGTGTACTATGGTGCATTTAGAGAAGGACACTGATCAGTTCTGATGCAGGGGGATTGAGTAGTTGCTTATGAATCTAGGAAGATGAGACTATATGAGAGGAATTACCCTACTCATGATTTGGAGTTATCAACATGGTACATGAACTAAGTTTTTGGAGAAACTATCTCATGGGTGAGAGGTTTGTGGCATACACGGACCACAAGAGCCTTAGGTACATCTATTTTCAACAATACTAAAACCTTTGGTAGGGGAGATGGGTCAAAAATCTATAGTCTTTCAAAATCGATATGGATTATACATCGGGAAAGGTAAAATTTGTTTTCGATGATTTGATCTGAAAGACATAAGCAAAGTACGGTAGTCTTGTGATGTGTGGTGGATAATGGATCTGTTTTCATACATGCATCTAAAAGATCAGGAGTCCCAAGGAAGAGTAGCTTTGACTTCGACATCTGTTATACCCGTGCTATTGGACCATATTTAGGTTGAACAATTATCTAGAATAGATGGATCTGTTTTGAGAGACAAATTATATAATGGGGAGACAAAATCTAGATGGACTCTTGTTAGTGGAATATCTATTATTTTTCATGGGCAAGTGTGGGTTCCTATAGCCTTACACATAGAGATGATGAGGGAGTTTCATGCTTCAAGATGATCAGCGTATCCTAGTTTGAGAAAAATATATCATGATATCCACAGATAGTATTGGTGGTTAGGAATGGATAAAGAGGTAGTAGGATTCATAGCTAGATTCTTTACTTGTTAGTAGGTGAAAACCGAACATCAGAGGATAGCTGGGATTTTGTAACCTTTTACCATTCTTGAGTGGAAATGGGATGATTTCACTATGGATTTTACAATAGTATTGACCAAGAAAACCCATATGAATGATACTGTATGGTTGATTTTGGATTGACTGACAAATGTATCCAACTTATTAGCTATTAGGGAGACCTTCACAGTTCATGATCTGGGTACTCTTCATGTGCATGAGGTGGTTCAGTTGCATGGTGTTATGAGGAGTATCATTTCTGATAGAGATCCTAAATTCACATCACATTTATGGTAGGGTATTTAGAAGGCTCTTGGATCACACGTTCTTTTGAGAACAACCTATCATCCTCATACTGATGGTCAATCTAAGGAAAATATTCAGATTTTAAAGGATATGTTATGAGCCTGTGTTTTTAATTTTTTTGGTTCATGGGTGAAACATATAGAACTCATAGAGTTTTCATATAATAATAGCTTCCATGAATTGATCCAAATGAAACATTTTGAGGAATTTTATAGTAGTTTATTCCATTATTCTATTTTTTGGTTGGAGGTAGGTGAGTCAGCACTTGTTGGGCCTAGTCTCGTGTAGAAGATATCTGAACAAGTTCAATTTATTAGACATCAGTTGGTGACTATATAGAGATGGTAGAAAACATATATTGATAATTATAGACGACCTATGGAATTTAAGTTTAGTCATCATGTTTTCCTTTATATGATTACAAGACTAGGGAAATGTCATATTAGGAAATAGGGAAAGCTAGCACCCCAGTTTTTCAGGATGTTTGAGATAGTGATAAGGGTTAGTCTGGTGGCATACCATTTATCCCTTAAATAGAACTATAGTTACATGCATGAAGTGTTACATGTGTCAAAGATTTATAGATATTATCCCTACCCTTATCATGTGATAGATGTATCAGATGTTGAGATTTGTGTTGATGTGTCCTTTGAGGAGCATTAGATTGGGGTTGTGGATTATAGGGAGAAATATCTTCAGGGTAGGACTATAACATTAGTTCAAGTGCAGTGGAATCATGGGTGAGTTTAGGAGGAGAATTGGGAGTGACATTCTGATATGAAATCACAACAACCATACTTTTTCATTGAGACCTCATAGTGATGCTTGGAGCATCTTGGGGATGAGCTGTTATATAGTGGGAAGGTTGTAAGATCCCATCTTTTTCCAGGTACGTCTCTCTCTAATTTTTTTAAACTTCATTCATGTGAGTGTTTCTTTGTTTTTAAACCTTTTTGGTTGTGATTCATCATGGATACCTATCATTTGAATAAAAAAAGTCTTGCGTTGTGAGGAAAATTGAGAAAACTGGAGAGGATCCACATGGAGAGATTTTGTTGGGGAAAATGAGTTAATGTTTAGAGATGTGTGTTTTTTTGAATTAATGGAGTATGGGTAAAATGTTTCAAGTGTTACAACAGGTTCCTGGTATTTTGAGAATATTTAAAATGGGTTTGGGTTGTTTAGTAATGAAATGGCCTGAACAAACTTATATAGAACATTTACATGTTGTGTAAATAGATTAAATGTCATGTTATTTTTAGGTGTTTTTAATAAAATAATTCGATGCGATGGTTTTTTAGGTGTATCCCATTAAAAATATTTTCAGGATGTGTAACTACATTAAATTTCTTGTAATTCCTAGACCTGTTATTTTTACGTAAGCTATGTGGCTAAATTTTATTTCATATCACCTACAACTCTCTCCTCTCAACCCTGGGTCATCTTCTGGGAAATTTTAGAGTGCCAACCTCCCTTCTAGATGTCCCATTTATGTAATAGATCATTGGGAAGTCTTCTTGGTCAGGTTATTCTCTTCTCTCCCATGGATCTCCAACCATTGCAGTATAATACCTTTACCACATCCATTGTTAGTTTTGACCTTGGTTAGTTTTGAACTGGTATCCTCTTGGCGATCATCAGAGCCTTCTTCCTCGTGGGAGTTTTCCATTAGAAGAATTGCTTTCATTGTCAGTTAAATTTAGAGGGTCTAAATATTAAACTTATGGTTTGGTAATTTCTAAGTATATGTAATATTGTGATTGTTTCAACATAACATGCATTTGAATAAATTAAATAATGAATGGAATTATTCCTTGAAGTACATTGGATTAAATTGGTTATTGACCTGGCTTATGGTTACCTATTGGGTGAGAAAACCTTGAATATAATTGAATTGAATAATAGTTTAAAGTATATTTATCATTACATGATACCTTAGGTGATTTATTATTATAGAATCCATATTTTATGGATTACTTGTTATTGATTTGACTGTTGATCAATTGTGAAATAAATTCAAGAGACAAATGAAGTAAAAATAGTAATTCACATAATTAACCATTGTGTATTATGATGTGATATTGTGATATCCATGTTGTTATTTCAGGTCTTGAGATCCATGCTGAAATTATTATATATCAAGCATGGACTTGGAACATGCACACTTATATACTGTAATGCTAATATTGAGCAGTCTTAGCCTAGTCCCATGCTGTAATTCTTCTAGTGACCGGGCTCAACCCAGTCCCATGCTATAATGTTTATAGGGATTTGAACTGGTTGATAAAATGCTTATAGGTATTTTACTTGAATTTTTATGTTTACCATAGTTATATGGTTGTGGTTGGAATGGTCCCAATACATGCTCAAAGATATTCCAACACATATCCAAAATAGGTATTTTACCATGTTTATATGGTTGTGATTAGAATGGTAATAAGACATGCTAAGAGACATTCTCTCATGGATCTAAATAAGGTTGTGCTTATATTTTATTAATTATTGAATTAATTAATGCACTTTTTATCTATTTATTGCACACACTCCTTATGAGACTAGTTTTTTTTAGACATAATGGTATTGACCTCTTAAGTTATACTCACACCCTATTCGGACTATCGTTTGGTACCTGAGAATATTTCATGGATATAGGTTTGGACAAAGGAAAAGGACATTGCTATTGATAGTATTTTCTAGATGGACTAGATTTTGGAGATGGGGCTGATGTAAGGTTTGGTACTAGGGAATAATGAGCCTTTATTTTAATATGCTATTATTTTACTTGTATTGTTTCTATCATGAAATTTAGTTATATTTCCGCACGTCATTACATTATTACTTTATTAGTTAATAGAATGGCCAGTTGTCTTTTATTGTTAGTTTCTGATGTATTATATTTTTTCCATTATTTATACACTCTAATATTTATTTATTATTATTGAATATTTTTCATTGTGCCATAAACTCTGAATCCAAGGGATATAGTCCCCCACTGTACTTATCACACCCCTAATGCTAGTCGGCAGCCTCTGGCTTTCAGGGAGACACACTTCAGATCTCATAACTCACCCTTCCTATCCATGTGAGAGAGTTATTGATTGGGATACATTACACATACTATATATTATTTTATTATAACTTTATATTACCATTTTATTAACAATTTCATGTTAATGTTACATTTTGGGTAATAGCCGCTTTGTTTTTCATTTTTGTTTTAAATTGTTATTCTTGGTCCTCTTACTTATATCATAATTTACTTATTTACAGAATGTAAAACATGATATAAATATCATATATATTAAGTATATAAGTATTTATAATAATCTATAAAATATATAAATATAAAATAAAATACACCGTTCGAGGAGACGATATTCCATACGTATGCATGAACATTGTTTCCATTTTCTTATCATATTTTTGAAGAAAGAAAAGTAAATGATATATATATATATTATCTTTAAAATAAAATTATTATATCATATAAATAGAATATATTTTTAAAACAATCCTTAATACATTCCATGTAAATCATGAATAAAACACCTTTCTTAGAGGAGGTGGTAGTCCACACATCCACAAATGATGCTATTGTATTCCCACAAAATGGAAAGTATGAGGGTATATATTATATAATAATTATATAAGTATAAATACATCATAAATACCATATATATCCTATAAAATATTAATTCAATCATTATTCCCAACCATGAGATGTGGTAATGGAAGAATGAATGACATCGGTTCGTGAGGCGGTAGTCCGCCATACACATGAACAATGATTGTGTAACCCATTTGATGGAAGTGTGTATAAGTTTAGATATTAACCTTAGCCTAAAAACATATTAGTATATTTATGATACTTATTTTATTATATAATCATTGAATAAGAATAATTGAAGGTTTGGAGAAAGAAATAGAATAAAAGTGCTCCTTGAAAAATGTTACCTCTTCTTCGGATAACTCCTTTTGGTTTGCACCAAAAGACTTCCTAGGTTTTATTTATGTGAAAAGTGAGTATTATAGGATGAGGGGAAGGTTTTTGGGAGATTATTTTGTAAGTTTTTGTACAATACAAAAGGCTTTATAAGTGTGAATAACTGATGGGGGTGATTGCCTTTATATAGTGGAGGAGGAGTGATATTCTTGTAAATACAAAAAGGTTAACACTATTGAGAGGTCTCCCTTACATAATATGCCTCCAATAATGGTAAATTTTAGATAAAACAGGTTAAATGGTCTAAATATGGGCATAAAATGGTGTTTTCACAAGTTTCTAGGATATTTTTCCCCATAAGATTAAATTTTATCCACTAAGTAAACTCATTTTTACCTTAATCGCTATAATTAATTTTAATTACTTTCACTAATATTTTTAGTAAAAAACTAAGTTGACCTTACTAGAAATTCTAAATTATTATGATTCCAAATATATAATCCATTTTTTCAAATTCTAATCATATAAGTCTCAAAAATTAATTTAAAATTTATCCTGCACACGGGATGAGACAAGAGGTTTTTAAAGTGATTTTTTTTGAAAGTTTGAAATATTTTTATATAAAATTTAAATGTGAAAATTATTCCAATGAATTAAATTATATTAATAGATTTATAATTTTTATAAATATATTTTAAAAATAATTTAAAAATAATTTAACTATATAAATAAATTAGATAAAAATGAAGTTTTCAATTAATATTTGGTATTTTGATTATTCATCAAAAAATGAAACTTCTTAGAAAATTACCAAAAAATTAATAAAAGTAAATTTTAGTATACTAATTTAAAAAATTAATTTTATTTTTTAAAATATAAATTATAAAATTTTTAAAATTTATTTAAAAAAAAGGCTATCATTAAAAGGTGGTGAAACTTCCTCTCAAAAAAATACACCCTTTTGCGCATAAAATTGGATTTATTCATATGTCTTGTTTAAAAAATATATAAGATGAATGTTAAATATTTTATTGAATATATAATATATAAAATCCATTAAAATAAATCAATCAAAATTGGTTTGTTTAATTTATTGATATAAAACATATTTGTGGATAGAAAATAGTTTCTCATAAAAGGAATTTTTTTATTTTCAAGTAGTTCATACTCTCATTTCTAATTAATTTATTACAAAATAATTCATTTTATAAACATGCATAAAAAATAATTTTATAATTTATTTAATCACTTTCATACCATCAATCAAAAAATCTAGGTGATAAATATAAAAATATTTTAATAATAATATAAATAGTATATTGTAGTTCAGTAAAACTTGGTCTTGCATATAACTCAAGCTATTAAAGGAACTCGGAATTGTGTGTAAAATAAGAAAAACACAGTTTTGTGTGTAGTAAAAGCTAATATAAGTGTTGTTTATAGCACAATATTAACTTGGTGTTGTGTATAAATAAATATTAACTTGGTGTAGCGTGCAATGAAATCCATTGAAGAAGTTTAATTTATTTGAATAAAATTAATTCATAAAAACTCAGGGTGTTACATTAGTTAAATGGGTTTCTAGTGTAAACCTACCCATTAGTTTTAAAATACCTTTTGAAATGTCTTGAAAGTGGAGGTATCATGATGATATAGATCATAACGTTTATTCATTATGCATTTCCTTCATTAAGAAATCAATTATTATTATCTATGAGATTTTTCGCAATGATATTATCTCCTGATGTGTTTTTATTATTAGTTTATTTATTAAATGATTTTTTTTCAATTATTTAACTTTATATATTGATTATTTCTCATATATTCATGATAGTCATGTTTATTGATTAAATTTCATGTGTTTTTAGTTATTTACCTTTCCATAACGATTATTCCTTATATATTCATGATAGTAAATTTTACGGATTAAATGGAATGTGTTTTTAGTTATTTACCTTTCTATATTAATTATTACTTATCTTGTCATGATAGTCAGGTTATTGATTAAATGGAATATGTGTTCAGATATTTATATTTCCATGTTGATTATGTTTATCAATTCATGATAACTTATACTGTACTTAACCCTTACTGAGCATTTTATCTCACCCTTATTATGTTTCCTTTCTCAAGAATCCAGGAAGTGTACTATGAATGATATGAAAGGATGTTCAAGAGGGAGTAATGAATTTCTCAAAAAAATTATTATTTAATTTGTTAATTAAAATTTAAAATGAGAATCATGTATGTATCTACTTTACCAAGAATATCAAACTATTTTGTCCTTAAAGATGTGATTCCTTGTATTTTATTACAATTTATTAAAGAAAATATTGGCTTTAGGCTACAGGAGTTAGGGACATTATGGTTGGTAATAGAGGAAGATTAGTAGAAACCTTGAGAACTAGATTGAGGAAAACATTGATTATGGAATATAACCCTATGATAGACCTTGAGGATATGTATAAAATAATATACTAAAGTTTTGGAATAGTAGATATTATGTGGGTCTTACTAGGAATACATCCCTATTTAGATACTATAAGTGGACATGATTCTGGCACAGATATACCTAGGGGTAACAACTCTAAAAAAGTCATGTCGGAATTGACTCAAGCATTATATATTACATGACAACAAGCCTTAATGTTCACCTAATTTGACACTCATGGGGGATATGCTTTTAATAATTCATATTTTCTTTACAAAAAATTATGAAATATTTAAATAGATGATGACAATGAATGAATTCTGGTAAACCTAATATGTCTAGATTGAAAATAAGGTATCATGATTTAGATATCCTATAAATGATTATACAAATTTCCCACTATGATTATTTTTTATCACACTATTCTTTTTGGTTTTAGTCAAAGGCTAGAACCTAAAGGAATCATGTTATAATTAAACATATAGAACAATGTGGTGACTATGAGTAACAAAATGGGATAATGACAAGAGTGAAAGATATCATGATTATTCCTAATCTGTTATCCTAGAATACAATTAATAACCTATACCTTATCCAACTCCCTAACTCACCAAAGTAGAGAATGATGGAATTCACTAAGATCTAGAGTGGTAGAGACAACAGAGGAAAGAATGATTTATTTTCTTCATGAAAAAAATATTTAAAGAGACACCTAGGAAGGTTTCTCAAAGGAATGGTAAAGTATTTTATGTGTATACAATTAAGGCATAAATAAATGAATTATTGAGAAAAAATAAAGAGTATGATGGAAGGATATAAATTTCACCATAAGAAACCATTTATATTTTGTTTTCTTAAATATAGGGAACCTTTGAATTATCTGATTCAATGTACTATTCTAAAGATTAACCACTAGACTAAGGAAAGAACTATGTTTAAATAAAACAGATGAAGTATTTATGTATTGGGATTTAGGAATTAAATTACAAAAGTTTTTTTACCAATTTTATTTTGGTTATAATAATTATGAAACATCTAAGGATGGTGTTAAATTTTATATGCATATATGTATTCATTGAAATAAGAGTTATGGATACCATAGTGGATTTATGAGTTTAATATTGATAATAATTTTAATGTCTTTAAAACCCCCTTTTAGGTTTTATGCGATGGGGGTCTACCAAGAGTAAGATTATTTTTGGAAAACATTTATGGAAATACAACCCATTATTTTAGTATATGTATTAGTAAAAAAGTTATTTAAAGAATAATTATATTAATTTTATGGGAATAAGTTTACAGGTATGGGTAAACTTTGAGGTTTAATTTATATTTTATGTTGTAGTAATTATGGGTCATCAAAAATTGGGAACATTATGGGAATTATATTAATATAGTTTTAGAAAAAGTACAACCCACATACTAGGTGAGAACCAATCACATAAGGAAAGGCCGTAGGACTTAAACCCACAACCTAGGGGTGATAAGGGTTTAACACTTACCATTGGCCTCTGTGATATTTTGGTTAATATTACATTTTTTACTTAAATGCTTTGACATATAAATATTAATGTTGAACCAATAGTGTTTCTATTGTGGTTTAAAGATTAATGTATTATATTGGATAACTTGTGCTAGCCATATTGGTTTTCAAAAGTAGTTATATTTGGATGGAAATACTTTTTACTCTTTTATGGATCTTATAATCCATTAAAAGCGAATTTTAGTGCTTCATACATAAAAAAAATTCATTTTTGGATATTCATTTCTTGGCGTAAGTGATGAATTGGAAATTGACTGAGGCATAACCAAAGGATGAAATTATGTTTATAAAATAGAAAGATATCAATCAAGTATATTTACTTATATTCTTATATAGTAAAAAAATTCCTCACCTTTAGGAAAAATATCTTAAAAAAATATTATTATATTACCATCATATCCAATGGTCTTTTAAATCATTACATATTTATGGTTTTTAGGTCCTTAAATTTCCATTTATCATTCACTTTAATGTGATTAATGACCTCTATCACTCTCTATAATTTTTTATGCTTTTCTTATAAGTCCATATCTTCACTTTCAAATTTTTTTATCCAACTTATAAACCTATTTATGGTTTATTACATATAAACTTTATACTTCCCTTTATCTCTTATTAATAGTTTTTTTAACTCTTTTTACGATGTGGATTTTCAAAAAAGGGATTTTCAAATATCAAAACCTTGATTTCTGAGCACAAGATCAAATTATGAGGACAAAATTTATTTAAGGTGGGAATAATGTAACACCCAAAAATTATAAAAGAAGAAAATTTTATTTTATAGAATATGTTAAATGAAAAATGATCTTAATAAGTCCACAAAATATATTTCATTAAATTTAATCACTTTAATAGCTTGTAGAACAAAGAAACCCATGCCTAAATAAATCATAATATAGTATACTATTATAACCTGGTAATTAAAATTTTTATGTATTAATATTACTAACTAAATTATGAAAATTTTGGTTATTTATTGATTAGAAATAACATAATAATCATTTTAAAGAAAAATAAATGTTTTCTGAAAAACTATATTTTTCTAAAAGGTGGTGTAGTCACACTTTGTGCACATAATTTAAAATTATTTTTTACCAATTTTATAAAATTTATTTGATAAAATTAATTAAAATTTTGAAATAATTGTATAAAAACTATCTTTTAGTGTATTCTTTGGATTTTTTGAGAAGTTTAATTTTTCGATAAATAGTGAAAAATAATGATTTTTATTGAAAATTGGGTTTTAATTTAAATTATTCAAAAAGTAAAATTTGATTTTAATTTTATTTTAAAGTAAAATTATATAATTTATATTATAATTCAACAAATTTATATAATTTGGATCAATTTTATGTTCAATTTCAATATAAAATAATCCGTACTAATTAGAATTTTCTCTTTGGAAACCTGCTTTTTCACCGCATCAGCAGGTATAATTTTAAATTGGATTCTACAAATTATGTGAATTAAATTTGAAAAAATGGATTCCATATTTTGAATAAGTATAATTTATTTTATCTAACTTTTTAAACTTAATTTTTGGTTATTATGAATAATAAATTAGTAAAATTTAATTATTACGGTTAGGATAAAAACCAATTCACCGGGGGTTAAACTAAGAATATTAGGGTTAAAATTACCTACCAACTTGTAAAAAAACCATTTTTGGACATATTTAGACTATTAAACCTCTAAGGTTCTATAATTACCCATTTTGGACTCTTGTGACATTATAAAAATGTGGGTGTGATTGATTCTTTTTAAAAATTCCATATGTATCCTCTCCCCCACTTATAGATTGCAACGCACTATCCTATACTATTAAAACTTCCAAATAAATTTGTTTTGGAAAATACCTACAATTTAAATTCATTAATCCCCTAAAAAAATCCTAGATTCTTTCTTTTTATCATAAATCCATCCTTAGAATGATTTTGGTGAACACCTAAGGAAGTTGTCCGAAGAAGAGGTAACGTTCTTAAACGAGTGATTATAACATAAATATATTAAATATACTATGATTTTATTATGTTAAGGTAAATAAATATTTCCATATCCTATTCCATCAAATGGGAAACAAAACCATTGATCATGTGTACATCAGAATACCCCCCTCACAAAGCAAGGTAATTTGTTTTCCATATCCACCTTTCAAGGCTGGATATAATGATTGATTTAACTCATTTATATGATAATTATTTTATTATTATACATATATAATTATACTATCACATATACCTTCTCAATTTCCATGTTTTTTAAAATATGATAACATCTCTAGTGTGTATAGTGGACTATCGTCTCATGAAGTGATGTGATTTTTTTCACTTACACTTTACATGGTAGGTAATAAGTACAAATTTAATTAATATATGTGATATATATGATATTATATTTATTATTTAAAATTAATATATCATCCACTTCCTTAAACTTTCACCCATAAGGAAATGATAACATTTCTCATTCATACTTATGACCTACAGTCTCCACTAAGCGATGTGATCCATTCTTCATGTTCAAATTTCAATAATGAATATAAAAGTGTATCTAATTAAAAAAATTATATTTATAACATCAATATCATTT
Source organism: Viscum album (assembly GCA_963277665.1). Classification (NCBI taxonomy): domain Eukaryota; kingdom Viridiplantae; phylum Streptophyta; class Magnoliopsida; order Santalales; family Viscaceae; genus Viscum; species Viscum album. Next base: position 174,665,439 of record OY728147.1, on the reverse strand, counting down.
TGGAGATTAGGGAACTATATAACATTCCCATGATTCATGACCTTCACCTTAAATCATGCAAGATAAAATAAAGTATTTAACACCATAAACAATAGTAATAATGAAATATTTTTAACAAACGAGTGAAAAAATGTTATAAAATAATTATATATGATATTATAAATATTAATATGGTTCTAGTATAAATTAATAACAAGATTAATACCATTATAAAATAGGTTAAAGCACATTAAACCAAAAGTAATCATGTGGTAAGGGAATTCATCTCAATTTCCCTTCATTGAGGCATATTGTATTTTTAGGCAAATAATTTCTTTTATATGGTGTATATACTTCCACTTTTCCATGTAATTTCATGAATAGTTTATAATTCATGGTATTTTAAGTTTTAGTTTTAATTATTTCATCTATGGGGATTTGAATTGAAAATTACCAAGTGGTAAAAAGTTTTACAACTCAATTTATTTTCATTGGGTTATATTACTTATTCATTATATTTGACATTCTAAGATTATGTGTATAAATAATTTTTAATATATTATTATATATTTCCACATATTTTATGTGTATTTAAATTTGATACACATAATCTATTCATTTATTAATTCTCACTTCAATGTTATGACCATTTTAAGGGATTTCATATCAATTTTTAATTCATTGAGACATATTTATTAATATGAACCAATTTAATTTTATGTATTTGACATGTATACCTATTTATTCATGATTTTCTAGTAAAAACCAATATTCTAGATTAATTTTTGTTATTGTTAACCTTCTATTAAGATAATCACTTTCTTATGATCATTTTTCATTAGACATTACACTTATCTTAAATATAAATAGTCTTTATATCGTAGATATGATTATTTCCTAAATTTTATATCATTTTTACATATGGTGATTACATTGAGAGTTATTTTATTATCTGGGGAAATATTTTTTATCTTTATTTCTTACTTAATATGAAAATTTATTTCTAAGGCATATTGATTCATGAATTAAATTGATTATTCAATATATGAGGAATGATTTAAACATGTAGATATGTTTAGGGGATAGTTATAGATATCCCCTCGATGCATCAGTAATATCATGAGATGAATCTGTTAGCTAGCCTAAATTAAATGGGTTTCTGGTGTATACCTACCCATCCATTTTAAACTATCTTGTGAAAGGTCTTAGAAGTATATGTATCATGATTCTTGATATCATGGAATGAAATAATTAATAATTTCCTTCATTAATAATTTAGTTAATATTATCCATGATATTTTCATAATTATATTATCTCTAGATTAATTTTAATCCTCAATTTATCAATTAAATTACATGTGTTTTCAGTTATTTACCTTTCCATATTGATTATGTATTATCTATTCATGATAGTCAAGTTTAATAATTAAATGACACGTGTTTTTAGTTATTTACCTTTCCATATTCACTATTCCTTATCTATTCATGAAATTAAATTTTATTGATTAAATTTCATGTTTTTTAGTTATTTACCTTACCATATTAATTATTCCTTATCTAATCATAAAAGTCAAGTTATTGATTAAATGACATATGAGTTAAGATATTTACCTTTACATGTTTATTATTTGTACTAATTCATGATACCCCCTATTATACTTAACCCTTAATGGACATTTTATCTCACCCTTATATTGTTTCCTTTCCAAAGAATCCATGAAATGTACTATGAATGATATAAAAGGATATGATAGAGGGAATAATGATATTCTTGGGAAAAAATATGTTGTAATTTTTATATTCAAATACAATATGAGAATCATGTATATATCTAGTTTACAAAGACTATTAAACTATTTGGTCCTTCAGGATGTGATTCCTTGTATATTATTCCAATATAGTTAAGCATACACTGGATTAGGGATACTAGGAGTAGGGTCATTATAGTAATGTGTATTGACCGATGTTATTAATGAGATTCATATCCATTTCACCTAATTTTTTCTCTAATGGAAACTACCAATGTATCCCACATTTTTAATGAGATACGGGCCTGCTTTCCAAAGATAGGTGTTCATTGTATTTTATTACCAATGACACTTGGAAACTCACATTGGTTTAGAGGAAGAGAGGTTGTGCTTATCATACCCTTTTAAGGGGAATTATTTCCTGCTCCAAGATGATCTTATAGATTTAATATGTGTTCACGAATCTTTCCCAGATCCTGATAGGAGACTGATTACCCTAAAAAATTAACATGATGTCGAATCTATGCATATGTAGGAGGGGATTCTATAAATGAAACCATTTAATAATTGGATATGAAGCATGGGCCTTAAAAAGGTGTCCAATGTATCTTGTTTATAGTATTAATTAGAGTCATTGTAGTTCAATTTTTATGGGTGTTTGTGTTGTAAAAGGTACGGTGATAGAGGTTTGAGTAGGACTTATTCATAGAAACATTACTAGAAATTAAGGCTATAGCCACAATTTTAAACCATGGATATAAGCCCAAAAACCATGAATACAAATTATAAACACAGTTCCATAGAATGTGGCTTGTATTGGAGTGGATATAGGGAAGAGACTATAGCCACGATTTGAAACTATTACAGAACCTTAATCCATATAGGGACTATAGACATAGTTTGAAACTGAGGTTATAGGCCCGTAGCCATAGTTTCAAATTATAGAAATAGTTCTATAGCCACGGTTTAAAACAATATAGGCCTTCCAATTTCATAAAAAAACACCCCCACAGACCCCCACACCCCCTGCATCCCCTCCCTTCTCCCTAGACGGACCCCCCAGCACACCATTCCCCCCTTTCACACCCCCACTTTCCCCTAGGATAGACCCCCCATCACTCCTCCCCCCTTTCACACCCCCAATCTACCCTTAGACACACCCCTTGCACCCCCTAGACACCCTCCCCCCCTAAACACCCCTGGACACCCCTTGGATACCCCCTGGACACCCCCTGGACACCCCTCCCCCTAAACACCCCTCTGGACACCCCTTTGGACACCCCTTTGGACACCCCTCTGGACACCCACTGGACACCCCCTGGATACCCCTGGACACCCCATGGACACCCCCCTTGGACACCCCCCTTGGACACCCCCATGAAATCCCCTAGATACCCCCCATAGGACACCCCCTGGACACCCCCACTGGACACCCCCACTAGACACCCCACTGGACAGACACCCCCACTGGACAGACACCCCCCAACCTGGATAGACTCCTGGACACCCCCCCAGACAGACACCCCTGGACACCCCCCTCCCTTGGCCAGACACCCCCTCCCCTGGACAGACACCCCCTTGAACACTCCCCCTCCCCCTCCCCTAGACATACACCCCCACCCTAGACAGACCCCTGGAAACCCCCCCAGACAGACAACCCTAGATACCCCCTTGGAAAAACACCCTTGGACACTCCCTCCCCTAGACAGACACCCCCTGGACACTCCCCCCCCTCTTGGGCACCCCCGTGGAAACCCCCCTCCCATGGAAAGACACCCCCTTCCCTAGACCCCCCATAGACACTCCCCCTACCCTTCCTTCTAGACACCCCCATGAAAACCCCCTCCCCTAGATAAACACACCCTATAACGCTAATATTATTGGCCATGAAATTTGAAAACAAAGACAAAAACTAAATTAGAACACATTGAAATTTTCCCTCAAAACACCCTTTCCCAACATTAGTTGAGAAAACAGTCAAAAAATGTTTGTCTGTAGAACAATCATACATAGGACTTGAGCTAGCCATATAAATTCATGTTGACATAGTTTATTGAAGCCGACATAGTCTGGAGATTAAAGAACCATCCTCAATAATGGAATATATACATATAGAATAAAAGAGATAACGGGAAAACAAAGTAGGATACTCATGGGTGGTATGGAGAAATATAATGGGGAAAATCTAGATACATATGATTAATCTAAATGTTTACCTATAAACATGAATAAACCAAATTTATACACAAAACCATAATGTACACTTTCATATGATACCCACCCTACACCAAAACCACCCACCTATTGGACACCCCTCCCTCTGCAACTCCCCCCTCCACCACCCTAAACACCCCCTCTTGGACAACCCTCCCTCTACAAATCCCCCCTTTACCCCCTGGACACCCTCCCTCTGCAAATCCCCCCTTCACCCCCACTCTCCCCTACAGACAATCCTGGACACCCCTCTTTCCTAGACACCCCCTCCCTGGACAGACCCCCCTATAGACCCCCTTACACCCCTTCCCCCTACAGAACCTCCTAGACACCCCTCCCTCTGCTAGTCCCCCCTACCAGCCCCCATGGACACCCCCTCCCCCTACCAGTCCCCCGCCCCACCTACCAAAACACCCCCCACTGACCCCAACAGACCCTCCTAGACACCCCTCCCCCTGCCATTCCCCATTTCCAACCCCCCTGCCAGCACCCCAACCCCTTGAAGACCCTCCCAGACACCCCCTCCCCCTTCCAGTCCCCCCCATGTAGGGCCTTTTATATTGGTTCTTAAATGTGGAACCATGGATTCAAGATCATCCCTGGCATTTTGCTGGTGGGTATGATTTCTTTCTACTCATAGTGGTTGACCAGTGTATTGATAAACCTCCACTGCATGATCTCCATAAGGGAAAGTTGGTTAGGAATACTAGTCCCCTTATTCTCATTGCATAAGTCTAGTCACAATTTAAATTCGAGTGGGGACTAATCCTCTTATAATCCTTACATAAGACAAGTAATGGTTTAATGACTAGTGGCGACTACTATGAGGTTTAGAGTACTCTTAGAAGATGGTTAGGGATGAGATATATTTCCTCAAAAGTGGTTGATGTGATGGTGATGATATTGGGATGTTGTGAATAAACCTTGAAGATTTGTACTATGTATTATGTTTTAATAGGAATCAAAACCCTTATAGTTCGATTTAGATAATTTATGTTCATATGATAGGATCATTGATATTGTTTAACATCATGCGGTAAAGATACTTTTTTTGTAAAGTAAGTGACAAATATGATGTATTAGGGCTACACATTAGTGTTTCCAAGTCTGGTTCAACAAGTTATGTGGCTCAAGTGTATCAAGATTGTGGGGTATACACCTAGTATGACGCCCACTTGGATGTATGGGTCATCGATTAGATAAGGTATATAACACTCAATGAGTAAATGATTTCTTATTACACCAAAAAGGATTCAAAAAACATTCATGGAAACTATAAGGATACATATGGGTCATGTACATTGAGTTGTCTTTCCCTTATTTAATACAAAGGAATCAAATTTTGGATAAAATAATTCTATTCAATCATATAGAGTTTACATGAGTAGTCTAAAATTAGGTAGATATGGATACCATGGTCTATAAAACCTCATGAAAATTGGTCTTGTATAGGATGCAATACCCTAAATCTATAATATTTAAAATAACCTTATAATATATTGATTATTCATCAATATTCATTCTATTTAGGACCTCTTTGTATGGGAATAAATTAAACTATGAATATATCCCTATAAACTTGATCATTTGTACTTATTTCTTTGGAAGATGTTAGATCCCATAAAAATAAATTAAATATACAATATAAGCCTACATCGAAGAATCATGAATGAATTTTTGGAATTTTTATATATTAAAATGCATGGATACCCATCCCTACAACACCTAGAATAACACAAAGATATGGAAGTGGAATTTTCCTTGTATATGTTCTTTAAACACCAATATATCTTAAGATGTATTAACACCCTTAGATAGATTATTTTTCACTCCTCCAGTAATGTCACAATCACAAATTTTGTTGACCTCACATCAATATATGATTCATGAATGGGTATTATATATAGTCTTTCCAACATAAAAAATAATATAGCAAGGTGGAATTGAGGATTTGCATCATGGATGAAACACAAACCCCATCTACCATACTAACCATAGTCTAATTGGGGATTAAAAGTTATTAAGACCCCATTCTTGTATACAGTGGGGCATACCATTGGGGATTGATAGATTAGACTCTTTCTATTCTCCCTAGATGAACCCCCTATAGACCCCCTTGCACCCCTCCCCTCATGCACCCCACTCTCCCCCTAGACAGACCCCCCTCTCTAGACAGACCCCCCCTACACACCCCCTTCACACCCCATTCACCCCCTACACACCCCATGTACCCTCCCCATACCCTTGCAAAATAATACAGCACACCAGTGAAGTACTTAGAACCTAAGTGGAAGGTTCTCTGCAAGTTTTTTCAAACTAGGATAGCCAAAAGAGTATGAGAGATGGATAAAGCCCTTTTTAGGATATGTATGTGTTATATATTCTGATTAATAATATTAAGTTCAACCTTCCAAAGTAAATGATTTGTTTCATGGATTACTGCTGCAAAGGGAAAGCTAATCCGAATTACTATCCTTATGGTAGGCTGATCTCCCTAGTTTTAATTAAGATGGAAGTTGATTTGAACGAGGGAGAGGTAGTGAGATTCCATAAGAGTAATACCCTATCTACAATTATTTTGAAGACCATTGGGTATTTCGGGGATACAAACTCAAATTCCTTGAAGCTAGTTAGTTGGGAAGGAGTGGATCAAAATTGAATTATGTATCCTTACAGATTCAGTCTCTATAGTGTGATATGTTTACACCATTACTTATGAAAGATTTCAAGAGTAAGATTGGTATTGGAACTAATAGATCCTTAAATTAAGTAGAGGTCTTTTAAGATTAATTTAATGCAAAGTTGAATGAGATCATGAATGTCTTGATGGATGATCAATGTATGGTTTTTAGATCTCTTGTTCTAGTATGTAGAAACTACTAGCATTTGTTAACCTCTTTGAACAATGTCTATAAATAAGTTCAAGGGATATATTAATATTCTTCCTTGACAAAGATAAAGGTTATTAGAAAATCATTTTTAAAAGAATGAATATATTATAAAAACTAGTTTTTAAAACAATAAGGCAATTATAGAAATCAAATTAAAGGTTTAGGCAGGGGGAACCTACCTCAACCTCAAGATGAGTTTCTTTTGACCATGAAAACTTGAATATATTTTTTCTTCTTGCACGCATATGAAGCTTCACATATATATAAGGACAACTAGCCCCTATTTACATATTTCAATGGCCAAATATGCACAAGGGGGTCCTTAAATATATTTTTATACTTACATATAACACTTTACACTTACACATGTATGCATTTTTCATATCTATATATAAGAAAACGTATCCCCAATATATATATTCATACTTCTATGAGTGAATATATATAAAGGGGGAACTTATATATGTATATTCCTACCTATGCATACAAATGTAATCCTTCGTTAATGGCGACTCGAATCCACCTCAACAAAATCCAAAACTCACTAAAAAATATAAGGAACCCAAAAATCAAAAAATACCTAATTAAAATTGATCCAAAGAATAAAAACAGAATTAACCTTACCAAAATATGATGTTGAAATCATTGTCTTCGATGGTGGTGAATAGAACTGGACTCCTCATAAGAAACCACCTATAAGAAAATAATGGGAAAAGAAATGAGATATAATGACTTATTATATATATGTGATCAGTGTGTCAACTGTACATGATAAATGATACATGAATTCATAACTAACAATGAACAAATAATATTCCGATTGATATGTACATCCCAATACTAAATAACCTAATCGTTAATAAAGCTCTTTATTTTTCAAACATCACTATAAATTGCCTCTTCAAAAATCAAAAATCATAAAAATTTGAGAGTAAATTAAACTTCCATCATCACTTAAATGCGAGAAATAAGGATTATACATTTTTATTAACCTATAAAATCCATTCCTTGAATGTATAAAATACCTAAAAATCTTCATGTCTATATACTTCTTAATTTTCTAGATTGAAACCTCGTTTTTAGCATGTTCTTCTTCTGGAATTCACCTTTATTCTTAGTTTATATAGGTTCATCAATTTTATAATGTAGATAATTTTCCTTCTTTTATTCTTACTCAATCCGATTGGATTTTTCAAACCAGTTTTCTAATATGATTAGAAAATCTTTTGGTGCATGATCTTCCTTCTTCTTGATTGTATATTCCTTATTTGCAGAAACTATTTTTGAACATATTATAATTGGTTCTTTACTTTTATCTGTCAACAATTATTATTATTATATAATGTATGTCATAAATTCTTAACAATTTGGACTACTTGGTTTCTCTTCCACACACACTTTCAACAGCCTTTAGAGTACCCTTTTTAGGTTCCCTTTCAAACTCCACACTAGAATTGTCAAGCACTATCCCACTACAATATCAAATATTGATACATAACCCAACATAACAACCTGAATTAAATATTTTAAATACAAAAGATCTAAATAGCCTATTTACCAATATAAAATCCTCATGATTAACTAAACACACTTACTATACCAACCACTATAGGTAAATCATTAATTTTGGTGCGGCCTTGGAACCAACTATGGTTCATCCAACATCTATATACAGACACTAAATTCATCCATTTACTATCTAAGTTCATAAATTTCACAACCTTGATAATGATCACCATCCCTTGATATTAATTTCACTCAAAAAAGATGAGTACTAATCTCTCCACTATAGTATTATCGATACCATCATCAATCCTACATACACATGTATAGTTCCTCATATCACATTCTAATCACTATAGAATATCCTAGCCCAATAATCTCAACAAAATTTCTAAATTTAAAAACCATAATCTTTCAAACACAAATTATATCCAACAAAAATAATACATTAAAATATATTTGATAGAGAAATCCAAATTATAGAAAAATAATAACTTTAGAAATACCTCAAAAATTATATTACTAAAATCCCCTTCACCTAGGATGGATTATCCCAATATAATAATCTATATAGAAACCCACTTCTCAACACATACATGAAATCTATTTTCCTATCACAATACTAAGGGAATGCATGAAAATTCTTGATACATGAGAAATAGACCATGATTCATTTATTTTTCTAATATTGAGCTGAGATATTACTCATTCAATTTAATCTATCACCCTCATACTGAGGCTCACCAACCAACATTTATTCATACCCATTTTACATCCTTCTCCATGCACCTTCATATGCAATGGATCTATCTACATAGATAGATCAGTCTTTATTGAATATCTTTTAGTAGGTGTCCAGGTAAAAGGAAGATACTCGTACCCATAATGAGTACATAAGACCATTTAAAAATCAGAATTACTTTATGAATAAATTTCATTTTAAGGATGGCATAAAATGAATAAACATTTCAAATTTAGTGGCATACTCTATTATTGATTACCATAATGATATAACTCCATGAATTCCTAAAACATGCTCTTATTCTGTAAATCTACCATAGACTCTCATAGAAGAGGGAATGAAACTCTATCCCTAGAACCTCCTCATTTTTTATTTTATGATCAAATGTATATATCCATTATTATTCATCTCCTTCGAATTTAGAAACTTCTAGTTTCACCCATATATCCTCTAGAGTTTCAATCCTTTCAAATAGAAACTAAAATTTCTCCAACATATTCTAAACATCCTACGATCCCATTTCACTACTGAAAATTAGATACTACCACTCCTAGAACTCATGGATAACTTAGAAAACCATTTATTTTCCTTTTCGAAGGCCTTGGTCAATGGATAAAATTATTGTTAAAATAATATGAGGGAAACAACCACTTGAGAGAATATTTCCCATGAGAACACAATGCCATCATAATTGGATGCTTTGTTGATGAATTTTGACTCAACATCATCTAGTAATAACAACATTACTAATTAGAAACCCATCATGCCATAATCTTAAGCATGCATTATTACCACAAAATCATGAAACTACCTTTAATCCTTACTTCATAACAAAATATCATTTCAAAAACACAAAACCCTAAGGTTTATCATAATAATATAAGGGTTCCACTTCTATACACCAAGCATAACAACCAAACTCCATACATTCACCGCTGATAATAAGAAACCATCCACCCCTTTAATAGATCTAACAAGTATCTTCCTAATAAAAATAACTACTGGAAAATGGACCTATCCCCATTGTTCTTCAAAAAACCGTGGGTATAGGGTACCCTGTACCCACAGTTTTTGAAAACAGTAGGCATAGAGATTATATAGGAACCTATACCCACGGTTTTTCCCAAACCGTGGGTATATGGATTTCTCAGAAGGCCTATACCCACGGTTTTTTCCAAACCGTGGGTATGGGGTTTTCTCAAAAGGCCTATACCCATAGTTTTGAAGAACCGCGAGTATTAGTGTTTTTTTTGGAAGACCTATACCCATGGTTTAGCCAAACCGTGGGTATAGCTTTCCCGCAATATGGCGGGAAAAAAATTTCACGGGGGAAGAAAAATATTTGGGGGAAATATGGTTTTAATTAATATAATTACAAACATACACAACTAAATACTAAAAGTATTCGCAGCTTGGTTGGTCAGGTATGTTGTCGTTTGAGTCGATCCACTATTTGAATCTCGCTGAGTTTTTTTTCTAATAAATTTCTTATAATTAATATAATTAAATAGATTATTGAGTAAATTAACAATATTCCCGCAACTTAGTTGGTTTGGCGACTTACATCCTACAACCGGTGCTGTGTTCGAATTGAGCTGTTCTCCTTTTTAGATATACGGTTATCTTATAATATTAATATAGATATATACTTATATATTAAATGTGTTGATAGCTCGATTGGTCATAGAGGGGCACATCCAGTTGAGGTGTTCCGTGTTCGAATCTCGTGAAACCCATTTTGAGAATATAAATACCCACGGTTTTCAAACTGTGGGAGAAGTGGTGTGCCACGATGGTACATCAGGGTGCTGTGCTGTGACATACCTATACCAACGGTTTTGGCAAACCGTGGGTATAGCCTCATACCCCTATTGCGACGCCTCTCAGCCCCACGGTTCCCAAAACCGTGGGTATAGGTTATACCCACGGTTTTTGGGGCTATACCCATGGTTTTGAACCGTGGGTATAGGCCATATTTCCAGTAGTGAATACACAATCAAATCACCCCAAAATCACCAAAATTCCCTATATAGAGAGTTTTACATCAAAACATCAAGAAAAACCCCAACAAGATCCACCAACTTGAGGGATTACCACCAACCCAAACCCCCAAAGGAAAATCCAAACCATACGTAGTACATAGCCATCATACTCCAAACTACTAGGAATCTAATATCCTAACAAACCAACTAATGGTTTTAATCTACCATATAAACAAGATTAAGATATCATAAATCAAACAAAAGCATCTGAAAACCACTATTTTAGATTCTATTAATTTATACACTGTCAATAGGTTATTCTAGAAAACACCAATTCATATATTATTGATGTTTTAATTAATAAAAACCACTTTCAAATTAATTTTACAAAAACATGACCACAAATATTACTTTCTCAAACCCACTTTCTAAACACACTTTCCTTTTTTAAAACCATTTTTCATTGAAAAGTAGTCTTGAACATGTAGAAAAATCCTTATATTTAAAGTACAATTCATGAACTCAAATTCTATTTCCACCCCATTCTAAGAGTCAAACAAAAAATAACAGTCTCAACCCCAAAATAATACTTGAATAAATATCTCAACGATAATAGTGTAAATCTATAATGGAAAGCTACACCCTTGATGACTTGGGTTTCCACCGTACATGTGTTCTTAATGCATACAACCAGTGTACATCCTAATATCAAACCAATTTAAAATTTATCTACTAAATACCCAAAGAGTAAAACAACTAAAAAATGTTTTTATACATTTTTTTAAATCCTTTGCATGGTCTTGTCCAAACCATGGTCATGTCAAAGATGCTATAATACCTCTGGTGTACCTCCTCATATGGCAGAAGATTTCAACTATTGGTGACAGTACATAATCAACATGGTGAGACTACAATCATAGTATCATCACATAAAAAAATGTATAAATAACTAAATAAACATAAAACATTATAGTAATTTCAAGGAATTACAATTATGGTAAACCAATAATAATAAAAATACATATTTAATTCAGAAACAAAATGGGATCATATTAAAAAATATAGACATACATCAAGGTGACCACAAACTAGGATGATAAAGTACAAAATAGACAAAAATAAAAATAACTAGTGGAGATATGACCAAAAAAACAAAGTCCCTCCCGGGTCTAGTCTCCCAATACTCATCCATCACCTCCGACCAGGTCTCCTCTATGACCTGTTACCCAAAATACAATCATAAACTCTACAACCTCACCAAGGTTCCCATATAGGGTATAATAAATACATATTAGTTTGGAAATTAGATTTGGGTTCCTCATATATATCATAATATTTCATATGATAATTCATGAAAAATAAAAAATAGTACAAACAATATACAATAAATCACATCAGGCCATCAAGTGGTAACTATGCCATCCTAACACCCAAACTCACTTGATTTGAACAACACAAATGTATCTGGTTTTTTATCCATCATTTGATATTGAAAACCACCTGAAATCCCATAAAGGTATAAATTACAACATTGGAGAAAATACACATGAGTGAAATTTTAGGGGTTAACACCCTAAATACCTTCAGTGGGTAATCAGGTGGTCTGATCGGCTGAGGAAGATGATGATCCCTTGGAGGTGGGGTAGCCATATCAGAGGTGCACCAGATGAGAAGGTGGGGTAACCATATTGGAGGTGCGCCAGATGAGGAGGTGGGGTAGATGTCTCGGGGCAGTTTCAGTGGGGTGGAAGCGTTGGGTGGTAGCATCGGGGGAGGATTCCATAGTGAGGAGGCCGCCGTGAACAATGTGAGAGAGGTCGACGGTTTGGAGAAGATAGTCATGGTTAGAGAGGTCGATGGCAGTGTGAGAGAGGGCGTTTATTGGAATCATTGGGAGGAGGGCACCGTAGTGAGAGAGGTAGACGATTCAGAGAAGAGGGTCATGAATCGGAGTAGGAGGAGAGCCTGATGCATATAAAAAAAATGCAAATATATAGCCACAAATGTTTAATTAAATCATGCCTATAAAAAACTTATAGCCAAAGACCTATAAAACTGTGGCTATAGGTCTGTGGTTATAGCTTAAATTTCTAGTGGTGAATGTTTCTCTAAGATACCTCATTGGGAGTATAGAACTTATAGTGAAGAGAATATGTAATTTAAATTACACCTAAATAGAGGCCAATATTGGGGAATTATCCCTATACTGACGACACAATGATCACTAATATCTAATCCCATGTGATTCATGCCTGCTGTGAGAAACAAGAGATTGTGGAATATTGGACACATTTCATGAGAGCGTAATATTTAAATTGTACATGGATTACATATTGAGGCACCCCTAAAGTTTTTATAGGGATTTCACATTAATGTCATTATCAAGTTTAGATGGGGCTTACACACTGAGGTCTCCCTAATGTTTACTCTATTGGGATCATGGAACTTTGAAGAAATGGAAAATATAGCCTATTATTTCACCTTATCAGGATGCCCATAATGGGGGATTTTTATTATGTTAATGGATTGATCATTGAAAGTCTATAAGCCCACATGATTCATGATTTATGTATGAAACAAGAGATAGAACGAGATCTGATGCACTTTATATAAGTGAGGGACATACACATTGAGGCTTCCCTGATATTTGTGTGGGGATTACACACTAAGGCTTCCCTGATGGAATATGATTAGATTCCTCATGAAGGATAGGAGTTCACAAGGAAGTACATGATATTCATGTTTAATATGGAGCTCAGGCCTTAAGAAGCATCCTATGTATCCCTCTTTTAATATTAGATTCCTAAAAGTTCACAAAGGTTACTAAACCACTGACGGATGAGGAAATATGGTAGACCCATAGGAAGATTTGGGTCCTATGAGCTAGAGTAAATGAAATTTTTAGGGGATTTCACCAAGGTTTATTCCCTATGCCACATATCCGACCTTTAACCTCTGATGGATAAAGAGAAGGAACCTTGGGAAGTATATTGTGTATGCTTGGATGGAACATGGGACTATTTCAAGGACATGGAATGAATAAGGTCGTATGAGTGAACAACCCTATTATAATATGAACATTATCTACATAAAGGGTATTCTTGACCAAAGGCTCATGGATGAGTTCACATAGCTCAAGGGAACATGTACAAGTGTTCCTAACATGGATGACATGTATGAGGGTTTTCACATGATCAGGTTGATATGTCTAGGGTTCATTTCATGATTAGGATAACACATCCATGGTTCATCACATGATTAGGATATCATGTTCAGGGTTCCTCACATGATCAGGTTAACAAGATAGTGGTTCTTTATGTGATCAATAAAATGATCATGTGAAGCACATAATCCATTATTATAAAGAATAATACATCTTCCTTCACATTAAACCTATGTCATTTTTATCCTTTATTGCATGAAAGACTTTATGTTTGTTGGGAATTTTTTGGCTGAGGAATCATGTGATCAAACCAAAACTACAAAGATATTCCACATGATCTATTTTTTATGTCATAGGTTCTTCCCGTGATAAATGAACAAATCACACGAAGCATATAAACCCTTTGTGTAATCCTTTATGTTACTCATCAAGCTTATTTGGTGGAAGTGTTTTGTGATCACTTGGTCCTATGATATGAAAAGTCTACTCTTTCCTCTATGTGTGTGTTCATTTTTTTCTTCCAAGGGGGTTTATATAGGTATCACCACACTTGTATCCATACCTCTTTGTATGGGTGACAAGACATGTACCTCGACTTCAGTCGGTGGAAGGACCATCCGCATAAGTCAGCAATGCCTTATGCACTTAAGATGATTGTGTCATGCATTATCAGTGATTTCCTCCCCTCATCACCTAATAAACAATGTCTGTATGATCATTCCTTCTTTTTCAACCTCAGTGATCATGTAATCCTTTCACAAGACCTTATTATCATAGCGTCAATCATAATGTAACACCCAAAAAATTTACAATATTTTCATTTCTGAATAAATTTAATTTTATTTCTAGCTTGATTTATATGAAACACCATGTTAATCTTACACTACACACAATAATTAGTTTCCCTGTATTACACGCAAGACCGAGTTATACCAAACAATAATATATTATTAAAATATTATTAATTAATATAATAAGATATAAAAAATCTATTAAATTAGCAGTTATGAATAGTATTAACCAAATTACGACCTTTATATATTATATATTTAATAAATTGTTTTTAAATTCATCGAAATAACTTTATAGGCATAAGATAAGAATTAATCCAATTTTATGCTTTAAAAACCTATATTTTTCTAAAGGTTGTTTTGTCGCCTTTTAATGAAAAACCTATTTTAAATCTAATTTTAAAACTTTTATATACTTTATTTGACAAAATAATCTTATTATTTTAAATCAGAATATAAAAATTTACTTTGGTTGAATTTTTGGTATTTTTTTGATGAGTTTCAGGTTTTGATTATTAGTGATAAATATTACATTTTAATTGAAACATATTTTTCATATAAATAATTTATAGTGTTAAAATATATTATTAATTAGGTTTAAAGTATAATTAGATTACATTTATATCAATTAATATAGGTTTTTTAATCAAAATAAATTTAAAATTGAATTTTGATATATTAATATTTCAATCTTTTGGACATTTTCACTTTAATAACCCATTTTATCATTTCGTCAATGGGATTAATTTTAAATTAATCACTAAAACTTATGTGTTTTGAACTTTTAAAAATATATTCCATATTTGGAACTAGTGGGTACAAATTATATAATTTTTTTTTTATTTTTGAGAATATGAATTGTAAATTTAGTAATATTTTAATTACCACAGTTAAGGGTAAATCAGGTATTTATGAGTAAAAATAATACTATACATACTATAAAATTACCCCAAAACATGTCAAAATTTCATTAGATGAGTGTTTTTCCACCAAAATAATCCTTGGGGCAAAATTATAACCTTTATAAGCTACTTGGATGAGAGTATGATATTTAAAATATTATATTCAAGGAAAAGTCAAATTTTCCACACTTTTGTTTTTAACAAGTGAAATATTTTTAATATGGGGTTATATAAGGGATATATTCAACTAAAAATATTATTTGAAAATATAAAATTATTATTTACACCATGGTGATTTATTTATAATTTTTAGTGATAAAATAATTACCTTAAATGATGACACAATGATGATACAGTAATTGTTTAATTAATGGAAGGATTAAATAAATGATATTTAAAATAATAAAATAAATATAACTTGAGATAATTAATTACCTAAGTTTTTTGGATGAATTTGAAATATTATTAATGATTTAAAAGAGTTTTATTGAAGATATCATGTTGTTCTGATATTTTTTAAAAGTCAAGTAATGAATTGTGTCAAAATTGACATTAATGATATTTTAAAATAAATAATATTTTATTAAATGATATAAAATTCATAAAAATATAAAATTCAGCCAAATTATTTGGATACAGTTTAAAATTTCATCTATTATCCGTTTATGGTTTGTTTGATATTTTATAGTAACTATATTATATCCTAAGTAATAAAAACACTTGTTGTCACGGTAAGAGTTAAATGGATTAAACAGGATTTAAACCAAAAGATAAGGGTAAGAATGTGAACGAAACTTTTCTAAAAATTATCATATTAATATTATTAGTCTCTTATCACCGTAATATAGAATTTTAGTTATTTAATGGACATTTTTCTATGAAATTAACTTCTATATTATTTAAATCAATGATAGTTACAAAATGTCACTCTCTTTGTATTTAATATCTTTTATGTGTCAACATAGAGATAAAATCATGATATAAACGAAAATAAATGTATATATTGATCTTAATGAAATTATTTTCATTATATAATTTAATTTTAATTTTTTATAAATTATATAATTATCTTAAATTCTTTTTCAACGCTAAAACAATATTTATCTAATTAAGATAAAAATAAAATAATTGGTTTTAAAAGTATTAATTTTGATATATTTGGGATGGTTTAATGTGTCTAATGAATTTTATAGACCTAAAGGATATAATATAGACATATGAAATCATTATACTTTAATTACCACATTTTATTGATGTATTTAAAATTAAATTAAAAGAATAGTTTCAAATTTGACAATAATGATATTTTATTTATTTAATACATTATTAAATTATTAAAAATAAAAAAATGTTAAATAATAAAAAAATAAGATGATATATGATCTTACATATCTTAAAATATTAATTTATATGAAATTTTTAAGTCTTTGGATCTAGAATATCCATATTATATTTTAATATTTTGAGGATTTCTAAAAGTACCCATCACCTCCATTATAAAAGGGAACCTCCTTTCTCACTTACTCACACCACATTGTAAATTGTAGATAAAAAAACCCTACCCAAATAAGCTCCAAAATTTCATTCCATCATCCTATAAGCCTTACATTTGGTATAAATCCAACCAAATAATTCATTTTGTGCAAATCAAAAGGAGATACCCAAAAAACAAGATAATGTTCTTTACCGATCACTTTTTATTTATTTATTTATATACCCATTAAATTATTATTATTCCATTATTATATAATAAAATAATTATCCTCAATATACTGATATGTTATTATCCTAAGTTTTTAACTTACACTTACACACACTTCCATCTAATGGGAAACAGACTTACTGTTTGTGCATGATGAACTTCCACCTCACAGAACTATGTTATTAATTTTTTCATTTATCACCTCTCATGGTTGGTAATTATAATGAATATTATATTTAATATGATATATATATGATATATATGTATTTATTATTATTTAATTCTTTTATAACATATACTTTTATACTTTTATTTTATGTAAATACGATAATATCATTTGTGGAAGTGTGGACTACCCCCTCCTCAAAGAGACGTTATTTGTTCACACTATACATGGAACATATAAAGGTTGATTTTAAAAAATATATGTTATATATATGACATATATATGATAATGGAATTAAAATATACATATATATCATTTAATTTTAATTATTTTAAGATGAAATAGAAATGAAAGTAGTGTTCATGCGCATGTATGGAATGCCAACTCCATGAAAGGTGCATTTCATATATTATCTAGAAATATTATGGATTATTATAAATAAATATTTATTGAATATATATGATATTTAAATCATGTTTTACATTATTGAGATGATGAAATAGTGATATAAGTAATATAAATAACAAATAAAAAGTCATAACATGCTCGAGAAACTAGACAATTAACACCAGAAATAGTGAAAATGACAAAGGATTATTAACAGATGATAAAATAATCTAAAAAGATCATATATTATATAATAAATATCAATAAGGTTATGATATAAATTTATAAAATGATTTAAATCATTATACATGAGGTTAAAGCACATATAACTAAAAAGGAAGTGTGAGGTTAGGGATGTTTATCTCACTTTTATTTCTATGAGGTATGCCTTTTTCACCACTTATTTATTTTGTATTGTGTACTGAACCAATAATATATCATATCATTAATCTCTTTATATTTTTGGCATTCAATGTTTCATTTGATAATTATTTAATTTTATGGGGCTTATGTTTCAAATATTTCAAAGTGGTATGAGACACTTTGATTTAAAGATATCTTTTTAAATCAGTTGTTTAATATATAAGGAATTATTTGGACTAGTATGACATGGGTTGGGGAACTTTTAATACAAGACCTATGGGTTGGGGACCAGTTAATGAAATCCCATCAATGCATCAGTCTCTTTAGATGAAATCAGTTGGCAATAAACCCTTCGTGTTTGTTTCCAAGAAGAATAGACGAGTTTCTACCCACAAAATTAAACCATATTGTGAAAGGTCTTGATGGTACTAGTTCATGTTCTAAATAAATTAACTCTAATAATTAACCATTTCCTTCATTTCAGTTATTATTTATCCCTGAGATTTTGTATCATCATATCTACGGATGCATTTCATTCTCAGTTCATTAATTAAATGGAATGTGTTTCAGTTATTTACCTTGACATGTTGATTTATTATCTTCAATTCATTATTGATTCTACTTTACTTACCCTTACTGATCATTTTATATCAACCTTATTTTGTTTCCTTTACCAATGTTATGTAGAATAATCCTTTGAATGAGTTTCAAGGATGCCAAGATTTTACTTATGTTATTCTTTATTTTATTTTTACAATGTATTATGGGTATCATGTATGAAATATAGTTTTCCAAGAATGGTAAACTAGTCAGTCCTTCAGGATTTGATTCCTTTTAATCATGCTAATGAAATAAAATAATTCACTAGCTCCAGTATTCTTGGGTTGGGGTCTTTATAGTTCATATAAAATGAATTTTAGCTGCAACCTTGGAAACTAGATTTATAAGACTTTGATTAGGGAACATAACCCTAAGATAGAATTTGAGGATAAGTAGAAAAAACATTCTAGAATTTTGGTAAGGTAGAGATTATTTGGGTGTTACTAATAAATACATCCCTATCTGGATACTACAAGTGGACATGGTTCTGACATAGATATACCTATGGGTAATAACTCTGAAAAAGTGTGTCGATCCTGACTCATTGTAACCTAGTACACTATAATGAACCTTATTACACACCTAGTTTAACACCCCCTAGGGACACACTTAGGATATTTCACATTTTTTTTACAAACCATTATGAATAATTTAAAAGTAAATATTCCCCTAAAGAAACCAAAGTTTATGATTTTTAAGATTTAAGATGCATACATTTTTGTTAAGTATTTTACTATTTTTGGGATGACACATGGTAAAATCTAATATAGTCTATGTATTAATTTATAAATGAAACCTAACATAAGTAATGTGAAACTCACTAATGCACTGATTTAAATAGTAACAAGGATCAAATATTTTTTGGTCTTAACTAAATATTTTGAAGGGAACTAGTTTCCCAAGAATTATTATCATATGAGGACATATTATATTATAGTATCAATGAAAATGAATAATACTCTATGTATTATGGATTCAGAGGGAAGAATTAGAACAAGGGGACAGATGGAAAAAATATGGATAAAGGAAAGAAGGTAAATAAGTATTTTTCCCATGTGTAATAATTGTAGAAATAACCATACTAGTTATTTCTTAAAATGAATGAGAGTTTTCTACAAGTTTGGAAGGAAAGTCCACCATTCTTATGACTGCATAGATAAGAAAAAGGTTTCCAGTGTACAATGATTTGACTGCAAGGAGCAAGACACTACACAAATCAATTTCTCAAGTGTCAGGGTAATATACCCTAAAAGAGGCTAATGGATCATGATCAAGATTTTTTTCTAGCATAGATATAGAGGAATGATTAATATTAATATGTTTGAATTCAAGAATTATGTAATTTTGAGTATTTTATTAGTAAGGTACTTGTCATGAGATTTATGGAATATATGAGGATTGTACTATAGTACCTTTTTATTAAGGATTTGAGATCACATGTTGAATGGTACCAAGAAAAATGATTTGGTAGAAATATTTTTTTTGTAAAACACATGGTTTAGGGAAAGATAAAACTTAATTTGTTCTTGATAATGAGATAATAATGTTAGAATAAACAGATGATTGATTTGGTTAAAGTAATTTGGATACTACTAACTACCATGTAAATTATTCTAATGTGTTGGATTATGATCTTTTGGAAAGGTTAACCATTTATGAAATGTTTTAAGTTGAAATTTGGATATGGTTTTAGAAGTTAATGTATTACTTCACCATATGGTGAAAATTGTGCTCATAGTGGAAGTATAAATTTATTAAGGTACAATTAAAGGGTAATATTGTTTTTTATAGAAACATATATTTACTTATATCCTTAGAGAGTGAAATAATTTCTCAATTATTGTAAAAGGGTCTTAAAACAAAAATGTTGTACGATTATCAGTCTTTTTTATGATATCAATGACCTTTATTCAAACCTAAATTTTATGGTTTTGTGGTCAAAAAATTCTTTATAAAATTATTCTCTATCACCCTCTATCAGAACATGATGGTTAGATTTCTCTTCCATATCCATGTTTTCACTAATGCTCACATATTCAAAATCCTATTTTTGTGGTGACCTTCGCATTTCTTTTTCCTTGTTATTAAGAATATGTGTTATTAAATCTATTTATGATGTGGGGTTTTCAAATTGTTTATATTCAAAAATCAAACCCTTGAATACTAAGATCAAGTTTAAATTGTGAGGATGTAATTTAATTAATTAAGGTGGGGGGAATTTAACACCACAAAACTTTACAATATTTTCATTTTTGAATAAATTTAATTTTTTTTCTAGCTTGATTTATAAACAAAACTATGTTAAGCTTACACTACAAAGAACAATGATTTGGCCTGCATTACATGCAAGACTGATTTTTACCAAACAATAAGATATTAGTAAAATATTATTATTTAATATAATAAGATATAACATAGCCAATAAATTAGTTGTTGTGAATAATATTAGCTGAATTATGAAATTTATATATTATATATTTAATATTTTTTTAAATTCATTGAAATGATTTTATAGGAATAAGATATGAATGAATCCAATTTTATACCTTAAAACCCTATAATTTTTTAAAGGTAGTTTTACCACCTTTTAATAGAGAACCCATTTTAAAACCAATTTTTAAAAATTATATATATTTTATTTGAAAAAATAAAATTATTATTTTAAATCATAATAGAAAAATTTAATTTGGTTTAATTTTTAGTATTTTTTTTTGAGTTTCATATTTTGATAAATAGTGATAAATATTGCATTTTAATTGATAAAAAAAATTTCATCTAAATAATTTATAAAGTTAAATTATATTTTTAATTAGTTTTAAAGAATAATTAGATTAATTTTATAACATTTAATGTAATTAAGATCATCATAATTAATTTAAAATTTAATTTTGATATAAAAACATTTCAATATTTTGCATGTTTTCACTTTAATAACCCATTTTCTCATTCCATTAATGAAATTAATTTTAAATTAATTACCAAAAATTATATATTTTTAAATTTGAAAAAAAGATTTAATATTTTGAATCAATGGATCAAAGTTATATAAAGAGTTTTATTTTATTTTTGGGCATATGAATAGTAAATTTAGTAATATTTTAATTGCCAAAGTTAACAGTAAATGAGGTAATTATGGGTAAAAATAATATTATAGACTATAAAATTACCCTAAACTTCTCCTAATTTCATTTGATGAGTTTTTTTTGACCAAAATCATTCTTGGTCTGAAATTATAACCTTTTGAAGCCACTTGGATGAGAGTATGACATTTATAATATTATATTCAAAGAAAAGTCAATTTTATCACACTTTTTTTAACAAGTTAAATATTTTTAATATGGGGTTATATGAGATATATATTTATATAAAAAATAAATTTTAAAGGTAAAATTATCATCTACATCATGGTTATTTATTTATAATTTTTAGTGATAAAATAATTCGTTAAATGGTGACACAATGATGATGTAATAATTGTCTAATTAATGGAAAAATAAAATAAATGATATTAGTAATATTAAAATAAACATAATTTGATATAATTAATGAAATCCATGAATTTTATGGATTAATTAGAAATATTAGTGAGGATTTAAAAGAGTTTTATCGAAGATATCATGTTTTGATGATATTTTTAAAAAGTTAAGTAATGAATAGTATCAAAATTTACATTAATGATATTTTAAAATAAATAATATTTTATTAAATGATATAAAATTTATAAAAATATAAACTTCATCCAATTATTGGGATAAAGTTTAAAATGTCATCAATGATGTATTTATGATTCGTTTGGAATATTATAGTAACTATATTAACCCTTAAGCAAAAAAACACATGTTGTCACAATAAGAGTTAAAAATATTAAATAAGGATTAAAACCAAAAGATAAGGTTAAGAATGTTACCTAAACTTGTCTAATAATTATTTTATGAATAGGATTAGTCCTTTATCACCTTAATATATAGTTGGAGTTTTTTGATGGAAAATTTTATATGAAAATAACTTATATATTATTTAAATCAAATATAGCTACAAAATGCCACTCTCTTTGTATTTAATATCTTTCACGTGTTCACATAGGAAAAAAAATCATGATATTATTGAAAATAAATGTTTATTTTTATCTTAATGAAATTATTTTCATTATATAATTTTATTTTTAATTTTTATATATTATATAGTTACCTTAATTTCTTTTTTAATTATAAAACTATATTTAATTAACAGAAAAATAAAATAATTGATCTTAAAAGTATTATTTTTGATATATTTGGTATGATTTAATGTGTATAATGAATTTTATAAACCTATAGGATATAATATATATGTTTTAAACAATTATATTCTAATTCCCACTTTGTCTTGATGTATTTAATGTCAAATTAAAAGAATAGTATTACATTTGACAATAATGATATTTTAATGAATTAATACATTTTTAAATTATTTAAAAATCATAAAAATGTTAAATTATAAAAAATGGGATGATATATGATCCAAAAGTTCCTAAAATATTAATTTATAGGCCATCTTGAAGTCTTAGAATAGCCTTATTATATTTTAATATTTTGAGGATTTCCAAAAGTACCGCTAACCTCAATTATAAAAGGGAACCTCCTCCCTCACTTCCTCACACGACATTGAGCCCTATAGATCAACTGAAACTTAAAAAAACAATCTCCCAACTTCCATCCCCTCATTTTATAAGCCTTAATTTGGTTATAAATCCAACCAAAGAATTTATTTTGTGCAAATCAAAAGGAGAAACCCAAAAATAGAGGTGACGTTCATCAATGATCACTTTCATTTTATTTATTTCTATACACATTAAATTATTATTATCACATGATTATATAATAACATCAGTATCCTGAATACATTGATATGTTATTATTCTAAGGTTTCTACCTACACTTACACATATTTCTATCTAATGGGTAACGAACTTACCATTCTTGTACAATAAACTACCACCTCATGAAATGATGTCGTTTGTTTTTCCCTATCATGGTTAGGAATTATGATGGACATGCTATTTTTATATAAGAGATATATATTTTTTATATTTAAATCTTTATTCTTCTGGAATTCTTTTATAACACTTACCTTTATACTTTCCATTTTGTGTAAATACGATAACATCATTTGTGGAAGTGTGGACTACCGCATCCTCAAAGCGATGTGATTCATTTAAACTTTACATGCAACATATAAAAGATGGTTTTAAGAAAAATATGAGATATATATGAAATATATATGATAATTAAATTACAATATACATATATATAATTTAATTTTCATTCTTTTAAAATGACATAGAAATGAAAGTAGCATTCATGCCTATGTATGACATACCGTCTCCATGAACGGTGGGTTTTATTTATTATCTAAACATTTTATGGATTATTATAAATACATAAATACTAAATATATATGATATTTAATCCATGATTTTCATTTTTTATACGATTAAATCATTATATAAGTAATAGGAATAACAAATAACAAGTCAAAACATACTCGAGAAACTAGACAATTAACACATGAAATAATTAAAATGATGAAATATTATTAAAAAATGGGTGATAAAATAATATTATAAGAACATATATGATATAATAAATATGAATAAGATTATGATATAAATTAATAACATGAATTAAACCATTATATTTTAGGTTAAATCACATACAACTAAAAAGTAAGTGTGAGGGAAGGGATCTTTGTCTCACTTTTATTTCTGTGAGATATGACTTGTTCACCACTTATTTATTTTGTGTGGTGTACTACCCATTTGATATATCATATCATGAATCTATTTATCTTAATGGTATTCAATGTTTCATTTGATAATTATTTACTTTTATGGGGATTATGTTTTAAATATATCAAAGTGGTATGAGACACTTTTATTTAAGGATATCTTTTTAAATTGATTGTTTGATATATGAGGAATTATTTGGAATAGTATTAAATGGGTTGGGGACCGTTTAATTTTCTCTGTTTTGGTTGGGTACCAATTAATTAATTCCCCTTGATGCATCGATAGTTTCTTGATACAGAATCAGTTAGAAAAAAACCCTTTAAGTTTATTTCCAAGCCGAATTAAGGGTTTTCTACCCACTGACTTAAACCATATTATGAAATATCTTTATGGTAGTGGTTCATGTTATAGATACCTGAAATCCAATAATTAATCATTTCCTTCATTTTAGTTGTTACTTATCTTTGTTATTTTGCATCGACATATTTATGGATGCATTTCATTCTCATTTCATTGATTAAATGGGAAGTGTTTTAGTTATTTACCTTGGAATGTTGATTTATTCTCTTAAATTAATTATTTATTCCACTTTACTTACTCTTAATAATAATTTGATCTCACCCTTATTATGTTTCCTTTCCCCACATTATGAATAATAATAATTTTAATGAGTTTCAAGGATGATGATATTTTACTTATGTTATGATTTATTTTATTCTCTCAATGTATTATGGTTATCATGTATGGGTTTCCAAGGCTGATAAATTGAATGGTCATTTGGGATTTTATTCCTTTTAATTATTCTAAGGAAATAAAATAATGCACCAGCTTCATTCTTCTGGGGCCAGGGTGTTACACATAAGACTTTGAGGTGTCATCACATGATGTTCAAGGTAAACATGTCCAAAGGCCTTTGTGTGACCAGACCAACATGTACAATGGACTTAATGTGATCATACTCCACATTGAATGGATTCCACATTATCAGTGAACTAATCAAATGAACTTTATAATCCCTTCATGTGAAAAGCAACAAAACGTCTGTCATTTAAGGATCCCTTGATTTTCAGCCTCTGTCTCATGAACACCTCAATGATTTTTGAGAATTTTTCAAATGACATATCACATGATCAGGAGGACTTGTATGAGGTAATTTTAATGATTAGTGAATATATCATGAAAAGTGTATAACCCATTCACATAATGTTCCCAAGGTTATGTGATCGTGAGTCTTACTGAAGGTTAAGTTATTTTCATGACACCGATTCTTGATCTTCACAAGGCCATGATTATTTATTTTTTCCTATGTGAAAAAACAATACTTTTTCTTTGAGAATTCATTCAGACCCAAATTTTGTGATTCTCATTTGGAAGGTATCAATGAACTCCCCCCCCTCAGAAGATAATTCTAAAGGAAGGAACAAGGGCTCAGTTCTGAGGAAGTAAATTCCCACCTGAGTGACTTGGACTTACAGATATTGATCTTTTGGGTAAATTTTTATCTCCCAAGATACCTTTATTATTCCTTGAGATGATTTATGAATATGGGTGTAAATAGGATTACCATTTCACCTACGAATCGTACCTCCAAAGTGTTTGGTATTTTCTTTTTTGAATAACCCCTTCATAAGACCCCATCAAATGATCTCTCTATATAACCTCTCCATGTGATTACTCAATGTGATCACTTTATGTGAACAAATTTCCTATATACCTGTATAAATCAAACCTTTAATTGATAAATGGCAATTCACTTTGACCATGAAACATGATTTTAAGATAATGGACTTGGTCACAAGATTTCTTCACATGATTCACGTGACTCACTGGGGTTGTTTTTTGATCTCTTATGATTTATACGATTCACATAACCCTCCTACAGTCATAAGATTCATGTGATTATAAATTGATCCAATGATCATGAGACCCACAAGGGATCATGTGATCATGAGACTTAGAATAGGTCACACGATCTATCTGATGCCTCCGATGATCCCAAATCATCATACATCTCCTTCTTATGTATTGATCTAGATAACTTCAAGAAAGTAGGTTGTAGCAGTGGTGGCTCGTTGAAGCACTATGGTTTCTAACATGGACGTTGGTCAGTATATCATCATCTAGTCATCTCAAAGTTAGCTATCAAGCCTGGTATGGAAAAATCTTATAGAGTATCCCTCATTGGATTAGCTACCCCTATATGGATTTTGGCTCCAAAACAACACTCCTATCCTAGAACCACATTCCGAGATCATATGCCCTTCCTTGATTATGAAGAACCACAATACCTTTAGAGTGAATGTTTTATATGCATGTCACTTGATCTCTAAGGGAAAGTGCTCTAACAAGTATATATTAAAGTTCATTTCTATAGATTTTTAAGGGATTCTTAATAAATTAGAGCCTGATATTAATATGTATCAGTCAATATTTTAGAATCTGGTATTGAGTCATAATTTTAGATGGATACCAGGATGGGATCTTCGATTTGGGGGAGTCTTTGGAATGGAATGGGGTTAACCCTTCAATGTGTAGTTTACTATCACTGAATTCACTAATGAGGTAAAACAAATTTGAATGTATGATACCATTTGTATTTCTAAAACCCTTGGCAATTGAAACAAGGTCCTAATGAAGTACTTGATCAACTAATGAAGTTTGGACATAAAAAAAATTCTATCTAAGGTATGGTGAATTCAACATCAGCTTCTGGGATGTCGAGTGCATTAGTGACACACTGATCTCAGGGGACATGTATGATGAGTTTCTCCCTACATATTCTATCAGGGATAACGAAGATGAAACCCCAATTATTTCTATAGAATTAATAAACTTGTCCAAAAAAATCCTCTGAGAAATACCCATATCTAGGGGTGACCATCCTATTTAAGGAGTGGGTTGAATTATTTATTAAGAAGACTCATTTTTAGCCTTCAATCAAGAAAACCAAGGTATTCATTATATTGGATTATTTTGGGGTAGGGTTTCCTAATAGAAAAAAGTTTAAGAAGGATTGTTCAATAGGTCAGGTGGGAGGTCACTCCCTAAGTTGACCGACTCATTAATCTAGTCAGAACCCTAGTGATGTACGTAAGAAGGTACCTGATCCTAGTCCAAGATAACTATGAAGTAAGGGTTTCCAATTTTATGATGGTGGAGGCCTAGATAGAAGTAAGGGACATCAGTTTGGCCATTTTTATGATGGACAATATATGCCACCTTCTACACTCTATCTATAGGGGAAACCCATCATACATGATATATATCTCCTTCCAAGTACTGTTGGGTTGGATTAGGGATCACTTGAAAGAATATGAGAACTTAAATTCCCATAATATCTTCAGTTCTTGATTGAATCCCCTTTTACAATGCATTAGCTATGTGAGGCCCACTGTGCTAAAGAGCTAGAAAGTCAGGGGCCACCTGATTCACTATGATCATTTCTCCTTCATACCTTATGAGGAACCTACTAGTACCATAATTAGAAATGATTAGGGATACCCTCTATCTCAATATTACTTGATTAAAATTCACAAGGGCATCATCTCCACTTATATTGATAGAAAAATTCTCTAAGAGTGGTACATTCTTTGTCAGTTTGGACATCAATTTCAATGTATTTATATGAGGTTCCTTGATCCTTGCCTTTTCTAATAAGAAATACACCTAATTCATGATAAATAGTTTTAATTAATTTTTACTAGGGAGGAGACTCATAATTAGGTAAAATTCCCTTCAACCGGTCTAAGATTGGTCTGTCTAAGGCCTACTTCGATGGTTGGATCCACTCATACCTAAAAGAGTAACTGATCTCATTAGTTCCAGATTCCATGGGGTTTCTAATAATATTTGAAGGCAAATCCAATCCTAGGCCTCAAGAATATATTTATTCTAATATACTAGTGGAATTACAAATTTCTCGCAAGTAGGTGAGGCATCTAGAATCAGTTTCATCACCAGGAAAGATACAAACTGGATCAACAATGATGATCAAGGCACCTGTAAAAAAATTATCTACCATGCATCCATTTCCCATTTTATGTTATAAATGGGACACTTAGATGAAATGGAAATTGACCTCTAAATCCTTGGGTCTATTATATCAGGTGGAGTGGGAATTGGTGTTATTTTTATATGTCACTGCTCCTTGGGGAATCTCCTTTAAATATTTTCCCACAAAGGTTGAGTATTTCTTTCAGAAACTAGATATAATAATTCACAATGTGAAGGGCCAAATGCACTATTCACCTTTGCTGTGATAGATGATAGTTCCTATAATGGTAGGGGTTTCCACAGATGAGGGGGAATAACTTAAATTTGGTGAATAGGTATAACTAATTATACTACTATCAATAAATTAATTCATTAACATCATAATCTTGATGATATATTTTATATTCCCCTAGGTATGGTAGGAATATAAAGGGAATTAGTCACCCATGGAAGCTCTAATGTATTCCCCCAGATTACAAGTATTGGAGTTGACTAAGAATATAATCGAGATGATGAGGAGATATATCCCCTTTTCAAATAGATCTAATGAAGGTGATGGGTGTTGGCCCTAAGGCATCATGGTCCACACCTCCTTTAGTTCCATCTTCAACACCTTTAGTGTCACCCCCTTATATTGATCCTTCCTCAAGGAGTATTAGGAAAATGAATCATTACAAGGCATCATATATTTATCATTCACAATCATCAAGAAAGTGTTACACATCATTTATCCTTCTTCATAATCTATTTTAGTAGCTTATTTCAATCTATATAAATGTAAAGGCTCTCATCAAGTCCACATGGAGGAATGAACACTTAAACCTAGGGACAAAGGTAGGCCTTCTACCCCTCTAGAGGAACCTTTAACACTGGTCCTGGCCCACATAGAGGTGGAGACAATCAGGGTGTTAGTAGGATCAAAGATAGTTTCCACCCATGATGTATTAGAAATCATTCCCTTTGACCCAACATAGGTTAATAAACTTCTGGAAGAGGTTTATTTCAGTAGCTATTCTACCACTAACTTGTCTATGATGGTGGAATCACTAATCGAGGGTATGCACTTATTTGGAGGCTAAATGTATTTTCCAATCTATATTTTTTATTAATATTTATTTACACATTTATCACTTTAAGGGGGAATATTGACTATTCATACCAATAAAATTTCAATGGTTCTACCAAGTCACTGGATGTAATAGGGTGTCAATTTTTTCAAAAAATGAAGAATTGGGGAAACTGATGGTTCCAATGTTGTGACTAAAAAATGTACATTCTCATTGTTGATCATGATAATTGAATACCTAACAATATTGTACTACTCATCTGCTAATCGATAATCCTTTGTACCTATTATCACAGTACCCTCTCCTTAGAGCTTATATGCCCCTCCTTCTTTATAATTCCCATCAATTGAGTCGAAAAATATAGAAGTTGAATCTGTACTAAGCTCATAAAAAAATACGAGTACATTCCCATCGAACACTGACTTATTATTGGAATATATTTTTATTCTTAGTTTAATCTTTAGTCAAGGCTCAGATTATGAAAAATTTCATTATCTGTCGCAACAATAGGTGTGGGGTATATCTGGAGACTAGTCTTGGATGGGCCCTTAGAGGAGATGAAGGTTTATTTGGGTTATCTCAAATATATGGTCACCAACCTCGACTATGAGGGGGGGGGTGTTCGACTCTAGATCTCTTCAGTCTAGGGTAAATGATATGTCCTCCATGAGAGAACATAAGATGGACCTTTAACTGAGGATATTTGCATCAAGGGCCTCACCTTTATCCAAAAAACATCAGGATGAGGCCCTAAATGAGGCCTCCCCACATGAATAAAAAGTAATAACTCATCATAACTTGGTAAATAATGGGATGTATGAAATTTATAGGCTTAATCAGTTTCTATCTCACTTGAAATATGTGTTGAGATCCATAAAGAAAATGATGATAGAAAAACAAGGGCTTGTTTATGTGGAAGAAAAGGCTAGACAAGGTGTTGTTTCCAAGGCGAAGGAATCATGATAGGATATGAAGGTAGGGGCTGAATTAGTCAATCAACTACACCAATTAGTATTATCCCTAGATAAAAAATTTTTGGATTTAAATGATTCATTAAAACAATTTTTATAATAGTATTATACTTTTAGGAGTTTCTTTTTATTCAAATAGCCTCAAAATTGTGGTGGTTCCTCCTTTCATTTATGCACTATCAATGAACGAATCCCTAAAATTTTATGTGTTTCTATCAATACTTCCACATTTTATCATATGTATGACTCCATAATGTCTTAGTATCATGAAAATCACCAAATAAATCAATATTTAAATATCTCTAAGAAAACCTCAAATATGAACTAAAAAATTCAAATCATAATGGACCCCATTTTTTCTATTGAGAACTTATTTTGGATGAAAGATAGTATAAACACCATTTTTGATGATTAGGGTAGATCTCTTTAGTATAATCTAGTTTAAAGGGATGGACCAAGGTGGATGTGTATTAGAGAGAGAGAAAGATATTTATTTAATTTTTTTCATAGGCTGATGGACCTTGAGAGAGTATCTTTATTCTTGTTAAGGCCAGTTAATGGTCCCTCTAAGCTTTGTATCATTTGTTTTTTTAGTCTTAATTTTTTCCTAATACATTAATGTAAAGGCTTAGTGGATAAGAACATGGAATTTCCTTAGTAATCCCTTTACATGTTTCCATAATACCATGTTTTATGCTTAGTTTATTTCATGATTGCACAATGTTTCCTAGATCACAAGAAGTATTTGTATAGTGAGTAAATAATCGACTTCTGCCTAGGGTTCCCTTTGTGGGTTTTCAGTTTGGCGGGCATTATGACACTTTCAATTGGAAATTTTAGGCCTTGAAGGTTGGACTAATGATGTTCTATTATTTTAGGTCAAACTAATTTGATTTTTTTTATAGTTTAGGGTCATATATATCTTACCTTCTATTGTTTTTATTTAGGGTTGAATAGCTTATACCTTCTATTGATGTAGTTTAGGGTCTATATATCATACTTAATTTTTCTATAGTTTATTTTCTAATAGATTTGTTTTTTTTATTTTAAGGTCTTATAGATCATATCTTCTTTAATATTTATACTCTTAAGACGTAGAAGATTAATATTCACAATGGGTTATGACATATTTAATCCTAATTAGAATTATTATGGATGGATATTTGTGAAGGGTTCTAATACCCCACATTCATACTGAGGTTATGAAGGATGAATATTCATGAAGGAATTTGGAACCCTACAAACTATTAATGATGGGTATTCATGAAGGGTTCTGGAACCCTATATACTTATTGAGGTTTTGAAGGATAAATATTCATGAAGGGTTCTAGTACCCTACAACCAATTAAGGATGGTTATTCATGAATGGTTCAGGTACCCTACATCATTGATGAGAAAAGGTATGGTATATGGTGATGTAACGTCAAAGGTGTTAAATCTACTTGGATAGTTGGAATATGGGTTGTGTATATCATTTCCAAAAGAGTTTGAACCATAGGTGATAAGACGGGGAAAGAATATTGTCAATGATAACAATACACTCTGTGGTTTCAAGTTCCACTGCGATGTTTCTAGGGCTCACAAAGATCAGAGGTCCTTTTGTGTACAGAAGAGATTCCTCTAGTTGATAGATAAAATACCCCAATGAATGATCCTATATGAAATTAAATGCATAGTTAATAAGAGGGTTCCCCACTCATTTCCAAGGGTAGTGGAAATTTTTTAAAGATTCAAATACTTGGAAAGTCAATTTGGGTGTGGAAGAAAGATAATCAAAGGGGTTTTTGGTATCATAGGGGTTGTTTTATTTAAGGTCATGAAGCTCAGGACCTATACCATTTGGTTTAATATCACATGATAGGGGCTAATAAAAAGGTTCATGAATTAAGTACCACATTCTTACGTTGTGAAATATCATAATACATGGTAGTATGACTTTAATGATATCGAATCCACCTAAATAATTTTGGTCATGAGATTAGTAAATTATGATCTGGGAATATTCGAGTCAATGAGAAATGGGGACTGGTGGGTACAAGTTGAAACTAGTATCACATGCAGTCAAGGAAATAGCTCATGGATTTAAGTGGGACATTTCCTCTAGTACCAAAACATTTACTAAAAAAACTTCTATGAAATTGTGTTATTAACTATAAAATCCTAGTGGGTTCCCTTTATAACTATAATTATATATTATCAATAACTATAGGTAAGTTCTAATAAGAATGGATAAAGGTTATGGGGTTTTAGGAGAAGTATAAAAACTACAAGAATATGTGGGTATTGACTCATAAGTCGAAGACTTGAAGGTGAGTTATGGAAAATTTAATATTCAAGACAGGTTAAAAAACCCTAAAAGTTTTTTTATATCATAATAAACACATTATTATGTTGAAAGGATGTGATAAATCATTAATATAACTTTTTCCTTGACTATAGGGGTCTAGAAATCATAGATCAACTTTTACTAAGGTCACAAAATGGACCATATATGCTTTGTGACATTTTTTCATTTTCTAACTTTTACCTAAACTCTAGAGATGCAGAGATTAGTGAGTAGAGAAGTGAGTTTTTCTTAGACTACCCTTTCAGGGTTTTTATCCAGAAAAGTTTTAAGTCTCTTTCTCTAATAGTTTAGAGTCATGTGATTTATACCATCGAAGGATATATTTTAAGGTTGTAAATATTTGACCAAGGTTTACATAATTTAAAGTCATTATATGTGGACCTAGTATTAGGGGAGTGAGAAAAAATAAGCTAATTAGGACTTCTAAGTTTGAAAGTAGTCCAAAATTATTTTGAATGGAGGCTAAAGTTAATGTAAATCATAGCACTATGTTCTTAAGTAACGGGGGATAGTACGAGATCAACATTTAGAGGATGATCATAAATCATTCTATGGCGATGGGTTCCACTAATATGTCATTAGAGATCGCAAGTATTAGAGACCCTTTTTTTAAAGAAAATACACATTTGTTTGATAGACCAAGGGATTATATATAGAAGCTATAGGTAGACATTAATTATAAAAAAGGGTCCCTTAGCTGGGTGTTCATTTCCAAGGGGCAATGAGGATTTATGTAAATCCAAGGCACTCAAGACACAAAGTGTGATTTATAGATTGAGGTGTTCAAAAAGATGATAGAACAACCAAAAAAATTTGTTTACTATGATCATGATCTTGTGTTATTTTGGTAAGGAGTGATAATGGATAATGGTCTACACATTTTAACATCATGCAATGGGGATACACCTACCATGAATTTTAATTTCATGTAACAAGGACATAATTATCATTCGGTTTATTGTCACGTAACATGGTTGTCTTCCCTATAGTTTAATTTCATGCAATACATATGTGGGAACAAAAATGAAATTATGAAATGTATCACTAGATAAACCCTATATTGGTCAGGTGTATTCAAATGTGGGAATTATTTTCTATCCTTGTATATGCTTACTAATAGGTAGACAAATAATGGGACTCCTTTTGTGTAAATTTGAATAAGGAAAAAGAAATATATACATAGATATGAAACATATATAGGTGAGACAATACTATGTAAATCGAATATACTTAAGTAGTTTAAGTTCTTGAAAGTATATCAAAGTTTGGGCCACATGAAATTTCTATGGTTAGGCTTCCATAAGTTTCCCTATGAATTTTAACGGAATAAATCATGCCACAACTAGATTTTTCAAAGAGATTTACCTATATAGATCTAGCTCATATATGGAATGGGGGAGAACATTTTTGTTTGATTTTGTATTTGGGCCTAGGTTTAAAGGATCTTAGGTGTCACTACATATCCTATGATGTTAGGAATCAAGCCCCATGTAGTTATCATATATTGTTTCCCACCTAGTTAAAACTCATATGTGGATATAGGGATAAGATATACACAATATTTGTGAGGATTTCTCTCCATGAATCTAACACATGTTTAAGAAAGGATAATTAAGACTTACCTTAGTATAGGAGTATTATGGAAGCAATGTATCACTGTAAAGTTTCAGACACTAAAGTAAGAGGGATAATTTTATTTTATTTTAATTTTATGGTTGGGGTTAGTGATGGATGGCCTAAGAATCACTATGTATCCTATAAGGATAGGAAAAAATACATGAATAGTTTTGGAGAGAGGGTTCCTTTCAAAAATCATGCTCATGTATAAGGAAGGGGGCATTTTTGTTTTGAACATTATGGCTGGGCCTAGGATTAGGGAACCTGGATGTCACTACATATCCTACGACAATATGAATAAATCCATATATAGATTTTATATATACTCCATTCATAGATCTAACTCATATGTAGTGGTAGGTCATTTTTCAACCTTCCCTTGATGAGCCTTCACATTATGGTATACTAAAGGGTATTCTACATAGATTGAGATCATACATAAGGAAAATGGAATTTATATATCTTACTATGGTATAGATTTGAAACATTTATCTCTAGAATAGATTTATGGATAAGGAATCTAGATATAAGTAGTTTTAATTCTTATAAGATATACCAAATGGTATTTTCAAGAGGAATGGATAACCTAGAGCATTTGGGTCTTCATAGAAGATGCATACCCTAAAATAAAAGGGCTCTAAAATAAGTTGTTATAATCGTTCTTTGACAATGAGTACGATACACAAATGTGTAACATCAAGTGTATCTATATCTATTTGAATAGTTGGGTTATGGTAAATTTAAATCATAACCTAAGCATATTTTAGTCAAAGGAAGATGGAGGCCAATGGATACAGGTCAACCATTGAAAATGGTAGAGGCCCAGGGGAGAACCATGAACATGTAGGCTTGAGGTCCATAGGGTTCTAGGATAAGTATATCAACTCAAGTAATTGGTTGGTGTTAATTTAGATATAAAATGTATAAAGTTGGTTCATGGAGAATATAAGATTCAATAAGGGTTCTAGCATAGTAAAGGCTACACCAGAGGGTATTGAACACATTTTCAAGGTGAAGGGATAAAACATATTCTTTTTAAGTACACAACCATTAGAAGGGATGAGTTGTATAGTGTGAAGACATTATGTCGTGCAGTTTAACATCTTGTAATAATGAATAAATCCCATATATTTGAATAAGATACATCTAAATCATGATAGTTAGAGCGACTTTCCAGGTTACCTATTCTAAAATGATTTTTTCTTAGTGTGAGTATTAAGATACTACTAGTAAATAGAGTAAATTGAATTTAAGTGCATAATAAGGAATATAAGGGTGGTATTAAATTTTTTATACAAGTTGGAATCCACACAAAAATCTGGTACTCATCGAGGAAGACCAAAAAAGGTAATAAAGATATGTGGCTAGTCCTAATATATAAGATCCATATGGTGTTACATATCCCATGATATCCAGAATCAATCCATACATAGTTCTCATATATGGACCCTTATATGGATCTAACTCTCCAATAAGGATGGGGGTATTTTATTTATTGTACATATTCCACTCATTCACAATAGATTATCATTTAAGAGGTATCCCAGATTGAGAAAGAAGGAAACCTTATGTGGGTTAGAATTTAATACCAGGATGAAGGTGAGTTAAATCCTATGTCTTACAATGTAACATCATGAACCTAGGATATAGGTGTTTATAGTTTTAAGGTCATATGATACATACCTCATATGATGTGTAGTTTAAATTATTTCTTCAAGGATTCATTCTATGTAGTTTAACGTTATATAGTGGGGATATATTCTATGTAGTTTAATGGTATGTGGTAAGGATGTTAAATGTTGTGTAGTTTAAAGTCTCAATGCTATGATATTTTTCATGCAATTTAATGTCATGTGGTAAGGATTTTTTCTATGTGGTTTAATGTCATGTGGTAAGGACATGTTATATGTAGTTTAACATATTGTGGTACACATGTATTACGTACAATTTAATGTCATTTGGTAAGGATGTGTTCTGTGTAGTTTAACATCATATGGTAAGGAAACGTTCTATTCAATTTAACTTTATATAGTAAGGATGTCTAATGATATTAATTTTAAAGTATTTATACCATGAATTTTTCCATGTAGTTTAAAATCATGTGGTAAGGATGTATTCTGTGTAGTTCAACATCATATGGAAATGACGTCTTCTGTTTAGTTTAACGTCATGTGGTAAGAAAGTGTTCTATGTAGTTTAATTTCACGTACTAAGTATGTGTTATGTATTTCTTAATTTCATGTGTAAATGACATATTATACTATGTAGTTTAAAGTCTTACTTCTAGGACTTGTTTCAATGGGGGTAGTTATTAAAATTATTTCTTAATAAACATCTCGTTGGTGTGGAGAATAATGTGTTCCCCATCCATCATGGAAAATGAGTAAGCCCCATTTAAATAGAAATTATGTATGATCCAAGGTCTTTCCCACTTGGGTTACAATTTTGAAAGTTTATTTTGGAGTATCATTGGGGTTCTGATAACCAATACCATTTCTAGTTGGAGGAATGAGTATAGGAAAACCTTTTTGTTAAAGGCTCCTACAATCTGATTCTAGTAGACTTCAAAGTTGTGCAGTGTGTGCAAACTTTTCTCATCGAGTCATTCTAACTCATAAAGTCACTTATGTGATTTCACATTATCTAAGAGTTTTCCATATATTTTATTGTGGTGTGAAGGAAACTGAACTTTGATGGGTAATACCAACTCTGTTCTATAGACTAGTGAGTATGGGGTCGCTTGCATGGTAGTGTAGATTTTGTTACGGTAATCCCATAAAGTGTGTATAGTATTTTATAACTAAGAACTCTTGTCTCTTTCAACCATTTTTTAGATTATATTTTATAGAGACTTATTGATGGCCTATATTTATCCGTTTTCACTACATGATAGTGAGACAAATGGATGGTGTAACGACCCAATATTTAATCAATAGAAATTTATCCCTTCTATGATAATGTCATATAGTATAAATAACATAAAATCACTTATATAATATAATAAAAGGTTTATAAATGAAAAATTAATGAAATTATAAGTATTTATATAGGTTAAGGAACCAATACCAATGAAATAGTAACTTGACCATAGGACTAGTAATATGACCTTTATGAATAGTAAATTGAACAAATGAATAGTAACCACATCCGTGAAAATATAAATAAAGTTTAGTCATATTATAAGTGAAAATATGATATAATTATATCATAGTATAAGTAAGTAAATATTTTAAAAATTATTAATTAAGTGTTGGCATTTTTGTAAGTCATAAATATTTAATTACAATTTTATGATTAATTTAATATTTTAAAAGAAAATGTATTTTCATAAAATTCATTCATAAATTAATATTTTGATGTCTTATAATTTTAATATAATTTTATGAGACCTTATGTAATTTTTCAATGTGCTATAAAATTATTTATAATTTTAAAATCTCTATTTTTCAAGTAAATGATGATTTTAATTAAAAATTAAATTAATCATATATAGAAAATTATTTTCTTAAAATGGAGTTTATTTTTTAATTCTACACATCAAAAAATGGTTAGAGTGAATTTTCGAGTTTTTTTGTAAATTACTTGAATTTTTGGTGAATAGTGAAATACGGTAATTTATGATATATATATATACATTATAAGATAAATAAACTATTAATTGAGTCATAGATAATTTAAGAACCACTGGTTAAAACTCACATGATATAATTACTTTATTTATTTTCAAGTATCAACACTATTTCTTGTATTAAGCAAAATAATAAACTAATGAATTAAATAATAAGAAAACACCCCTCTCCTCCACTATAAATACCACCTCTCACACCCTCTTCTCCTCACACATCTCAAGATTTAATCCTTGCCTAAATTATTCCAAAAAATATTACCTATCCATTACCCCACTTCTATTATCTCTTGGTCTCATCAAAATACCAAGCCTAGGTGCCTTGAGGAGGATCTCAAAAGGAGAATTCAAGTGGTAAATCCTCTCTCTTTTTCTTTTAATTTCCTTTCAATTTCATTTATTTTATTATTCTCGCATAAAATACCTTCATCAAAATGTCATGATAACTCCAGTAACTTACATATACTATAATTATATCATTTTAATGTAAGATCCATCATTAAACTTTTCCCCCCTCTCTTTTATTTTAAAAATGAAATCATTGCCCATGATTTTTCAATTTACCGACATCATGGGGGATGTAATTTAATTTTCCTTAAAAACCTTCAAGGAAGTTAACAAGAAAATTAAATGGTTTAAAAAATACTTTCAAAATTTATGTTATAAAACTTTTTATTTTCTTGAAATAAATTATACTCATAATACAAAATTATAAAACAAAACGAGTTTGTTGTGATAAAAAAACCGTAAAGATTAACCTAAAATGACAATCATTAACTTTTATCTAATGAATCATCATCATGGTATATAACCAAATATTTTTTAATATAATTTATGATTATGTTGGATCATTAATAACATATAATAAAAATTCTAGATATTCATCCTCATTTTAAACGAACTTCCATTCATTTGTACAAGTGAACCGATCATGAAAAGTATAAAAACGAACACTCCCGAACGATGAAATTAAACTCTATAACTCATACAAAAGACCATGAATGAAAATAATAAATCTATAATGAAAAAAATTCATGCATTAAATTTTATATATTTATTAATTAATGAATCTAATTTTATTATACATGATATTAAAGTGAATGAAGCAATCAGACACAAGGTAAGGGGAATTCACGAACCCAACTCTCTTTCTTTGGGGTTTCCCTCTTTCACCACATTTTCAGTATGTATATTCATTAAATATAATTTATTTATCAATATCTTACCTTTTATGTGATATAATTTTTTTCTACTAGAGTTCATGATAAACATAATGTTTTTCAAAAGAACTCTTCTTTCAAAAAATAAACCTTTTGCTTCTCGAGATTATTTCTTCTTCACTCAAGGTTGATGATTCAAGGATGTTATTACCTATTTAATTTGGGAAACCAAATTTTAGGAATGTATTATTATTAAATTAAATCTATTCCATTCCATGGGTTATGATATGTCCAAATATTGATATAAGTTATATGTGGCATGCATGATAATGTGAATGTTATGATGTGACGAGTGCACCCAGAATTATATAGTGCAATTTAAATATTATGAGGTGACAGGTGAGCCTAGAATTATATAGCACTACAATTCATTGAGTAATGTGATGAATCTTATGAGTTAATGTGAGTTATTAATGAACATGATACTATCTTTTTTCACAATTATGTGTTATAGTTTACCACTAAGATATGATGTTTCATTTTTATGCATTGCCATATTCCATGCCTTATCTTAATAACTTCCTCTCATGATTATGATCCCATGATTATGTTTTGATGATGATGTTATGTTAATAATAACCCTATGTTATATTGTTTCATCTTCTTATCTATCCTCTTACTGGGCATTTATCTCACCCCTTTTTAATGTATATCCTATAGTGGTTATATATACTAAAGATAATTCAAGGGAAAATAAGAAGCTAGATAATGAATTAAATAAATGTTTATGTTTTATTTTGTTAAAGTTATGTATGCTACTAATTTTCCCAAGACACTAAACCTTTGGATCATCATTGTGTAATGATTTTATGTTGACTATATTTAAAATGACATAATAGTAATGTAAGGAAAATTAGGGTCGCTAAAGTTGGTATCATAGGATAGTTTAGTTTATTTGGGAATTAGGATTATAGAACCTTAGTGAAAACCCTTAGTGTGATACAAAGTATAAATAAGAACCCAACAAGTTTTTTTAGAAAATTCCATACATAGGGATCCCATAAGATATTCCTTTAGACTTAATTTCATAGAGGAATATATTATTGATGACTTGTTGACTTATTTATTGTTCTAACCTTTTATATTTTAGAAAATGGTGGGAACTAGGAGAAACCAGGCCAACAACCCATGTGATGGAAAATGCAACAATTGCCCAAATAACATCCCCAATCCTTTTAGAGGTGGAGTTCAAAATTTCATGGTGATTCTTACCCACCAATCTCAAGTTATGAACAATAACCTGAATAATGTGGAACTCCTACCTTTACCTTAGAGGGAGAAATTGGCTATCAAGTGTTTTATGTAGCAACGACCACCTACATTTAGTGGATCTTTAGATCCACTAGTTGTGGAACAATGGGTCAATTATATAGAGAAGATTTTTTTTGATATTCATTGTTCTAATATGGAGAAGGGGAATCTCATTTTTTGTTGTCTAGATGGAGAGGCAGGCCAATGGTGGGTGTATATTAAGAACCCCAAGCTGATGGAAGAAATTGAAGAGATGGAGTGGGAATACTCTAAGATAATGTTTCTTAACAAGCATTTCCATTGAAATCTTCATACAAATATTGAGAGAGAATTTATAGAGATGAGGAAAAGGAAGAAGAATCTATCACGGAATATGAAACAAATTTTACAAGTCTTATAGG
Organism: Viscum album; assembly: GCA_963277665.1. NCBI lineage: Eukaryota > Viridiplantae > Streptophyta > Magnoliopsida > Santalales > Viscaceae > Viscum > Viscum album. Next base: position 174,624,047 of record OY728147.1, on the reverse strand, counting down.
GTACCTTTCGGGTTTTGTTATCAATAATAATAACCAAATTGATAAATTATTTAGTGGTTTAAAACCACACCTTCAAAAGTCTTTGAAATTCAAGACTTTGGGAGTTATGATGAATTTTTTCGTTGTGATCTCAATGTGGATTTGGAGTTTGGATAATTTTTCTATGGTTGTTGTGATAAGAAATGAAAGGTGGTGTTTCAAGCTAAAGGATCTAATGAGAAAGTTAGAAATAAAACTCAACCACCTATATGTCAAAAATGTGGGAATAAGAATCATGGGAACTGCATCAAAGGGATGGGGAAATGCTTCAAGTGTGGGAGAGAAGAACACTAAGCTCATGAATAACAAAAATACGTGAGGAAGTAGGATAATGTGGTGGAGAAAAAGAGATTACCACCCATGGTCCAATGCTACAACTATAGGGAGCAAGGGAACTATGAAAGCTGGTGTGCTAAACCTTGAGTTATCAATGATAATCAGCATCATCAGCCACCAAAGCCAAAGGAGTAAGGGAAGACTTATTCCATCACTACTATAGAAGTGGACCAAGAAAATGAATTCATACAAGGTACACTTTCCATTCATTAAAGAATGGAAAAAAATTCTTATTTGATTCTAGTTCAACACATTCCTTTATATCTTGTATGTTTTCTAGAACTATTGAATCGAAGCCCCGAAACTTTGAAGTATAGATATCCATAAAAACACCTAGTAGTGCAATCACTACAACCCAAGTGTTGGAATCTTCTTCTGTTGGCATATGTGGGAATATTCTTCTAGTGAATCTTTTAATACTTACCATGGTGGAATTCAACACTATATGGGGAATGGATTGAATATCATTATATAGAGCACACATAAACTGACAGGAAAAGGAAATATATTTTTATATTCCAAACCATACCATGCTCCTCTAAAAATTCAAGGAAGATCATGAATCTCTTTTGAAACATCCTTCAATGGTGTTGGTGTTGAATCTCTATGAAGAAGTATACCTTGCTCAAATGATTGAGTCAAAAGAAGGTATCAACCTAGGGGAAATTACCATTTTGTGGGAATACAATAATGTATTTCCCAAATTTTTACCCAGACTTCCCCAGGAACATGAGATATAGTTATCAATAGAACTCATACCTGAAGCTACTCTTATCTCAAAGTGTCCCTATAGGATGGCTCCTATCAAACTGGAGGAGTTAAAGAATCCTCTACAAGGGCATTTGGACAAAGGGTTCATATGCCCTAGTGAATCACCTTGGGGGTTTTTCAATACTCTTTGTAATAAAGAATTATGGATCAATGTGGTTGTGTATTGATTATTGGGAACTAAAAAAGACCACCATGTAGAAAAAGTATCCACTTCCAAGGATTTATGACTTGTTCAATCAGTTTAGAGGAGATCAGTACTTCTCAAAAGGTGGATCTCTATTCTATATATCATCATATAAAGGTGAAGAAGGAATATATTTAGAGGACTATCATCCGCACAAGGTATAGGAACTATGAGTTTTTTGTGATTCCATTCATACTTACTAATTCAACTACAATCCTCATGTATTTGATTAATTGAATCTTTATACATTTCCTCAAAAAATTTGTGGTAGTTTTTATCGATGATATTTTAATATACTCTAAGAGTAATGAGGATCATGAAGAACATATAAGGCTTGTGTTGGTGACATTGAGGAAGCATAATTTTTACGCCATGTTCAGGAAGTGTGACTTTTGGATGCAGAAAGTCACATTCTTGGGACATGTTATCACAAGTGAGGGAATTTCTGTAGACCCTTCAAAAACAATGGCAATTTAGGAATGGCTCAGACCCTCTAGTGTGACAGAAATCTGTAGTTTTCTTAGATTAGAAGCGTATTGCTGATGTTTTGTGAGAAATTTCTCATGATTGTAAAGCCCTATAACTAAGTTAACAAAGAAATGGGTAAAGTATGTTTAGATGGATGAATGTGTGGAAATCTTCAAGCTGCTAAATAGAAGGCTGATCACTGCACCTATACTCACATGACAAAGAAGTGGAGAAAGTTTTTTGATATAAATTTATGCTTAAAAGAATGTATTAGTTTTTTTACTCATACAAAATGATAATGTGATAGCCTACACCACATGACAGTTGACGATTCATGAGAAAAACTACCCTATGCATGATATAGAGCTAGAAACTGTGATTTGTTCCTTGAAAATATGGTGGCACTACCTCTAGGGTGATAAGTGTGAAAAATATAATGACCACAAGAGCCTAAAGTATATATTCATAAAAAATGGATCTCAACATGTGTCAAATGAGATGGTTAGAGATGATAAAATACTACGATTTCTCTATTCACTATCATCCCAGTAAGGTAATCAAGGTAGTTGATGCTCTTAGAAAAAAAGAGCCTGCTACTCTATCCATGTTGTGGATTGAGAAAGACCCTATCTTCATGGATATGTAAAGAATAGATTTGGAAATCATAATGGTAGGGAATACATATTACCTTTACCAAATTATTTCCCAACCATCTATCTAAGATAAGATTAAGTAAGAATAAAGGGATGACTTGAAGTTACAAATGAAGATGAATGCAATAAAGGAATGGAAGCTGCAAGAGTTCCATATCAATGATGATGGTGTGATTCAGTTTGGAATGATGATTTGTGTGCCTTAAACACCTGGAATAAAGAAGTAGATATTGGATAATGCACATAAATGAACATTCTCTATCCATCATGGGAGTACCAAGATGTACCATGATATCCAAGAACACTTTTGGTGGGAAAACATGAAGAAGGATATTTCTGAGTATATCTCAAGGTTCTTGATATGTCATCAAGTTAAAGTAGAGCAATACATGTACACAGGGATGATAAAAACCTTGAATATAACCATATGGAAATGAGATAATTCCACTATATACTTTTTCATGGATATCCCAAATACATCCAAAGGAAATAATGCGATATGGGTTGTTGTGGACCACCTCCCCAAGGCTGCCCACTTTATCACTATTCGGGAAGATCTCTCGCTTGAACAACTTTCAAAGATATATGTGAAGGATGTGGTCAGATTGCATGGGGTTAAACTTTAAATTGTCTTTGATCATGATATAAGGTTCACATATAAATTTTTGAGGAGTATTCAACATGATTTGAGTATTGAATTAAATTTCATCATGACCTATCACCCCCAAACTGATGGACAATCTGAAAGGACTATCCAGACACTCGAAGATATACTAAGATCCTTCTCTCTATAATTCAAAGGTGGATGAGATCATGATATCCCATTGGTTGGGTTATTATATAATAATATCTTCCACATGAGTATTTAGATGGATCCATATGAAGCTCTGTATGAAAAGTGATGTAGAAATCCAACCTGCTAGGATAGAGTTTTCGAAATAAATCTACTTGGACTTGATCTTGTGCAAGAGATAATAGAGAACTTTCAAGACATCTAGTAACATATCAAAGATACTTAGAGTCAGAAAATATCTATGCCAACAACCATTGAAGGGAATTATAGTTCAATGTTGGAGATAAATTCTTTCTCTGAATATCACCATGGAAGAGAGTCATATAGTTTGGAAAGAAAGGGAAGCTAAGCCTAAGGTACATTGGACCCTTTGTGATCCTTGATCGCATTGGAGCTGTGGCCTACCAACTTTCACTTCCACAAAATATTGATCAAGTTCATGATGTGTTCCATGCATCACTCCTAAGGAAGTACATACTGAATCCCTCACAAGTACTAAACTCAGAGGTGGTACAGTTAGAAGATGATATCACATATGAGGAGAAGCTAGTAAAGATTCTAGAATGAAGAGATAAGGTTCTACACAACAAGAAAACCAACCTTGTCAAAGTGTTTTGGAGGATCCATAAGTATAAAGAAGAAACTTGGGACCCAGAGGAGGTGATGAAGGAGAAGTACTCTCACCTATTTATGCAAAACAAAATTTCGAGGGATGATTTTCAAAAGGGGGGAAGAATGTAATGAACCAATCTTTAATAAATGGAAATTTATCCGTTATATAGTAATTTCATATAGTATAAATCACATAAAATCAATTATAGACCATAATAAAATATTTTTAAATGACAAATTATTGAAATTTTAAGTATTTATTGAGGTTAATGAACCAATACCAATGAAATAGTAACTTGAACTTAAGAATAGTAATATAAACCTTATGAATAGTAAACTATCCAAATGAATAGAGACCACACCCATGAATATATAAAAAAAATTTAGGAATCTTATAAGTGAAAATATGATATAATTATATCATAGTATTAGTAAGTAAATATTTTAAAAAAATTTAATTAAGTGTTGACATTTTTGTAATTCATAAATATTTAATTATAATAGTATGATTAATTTAATATTTTAAAAGAAAAATTATTTTCATAAAATGTGTTCATAAATTAATATTTTTATTTCTTATGATTTTAATATAATTTTATGAGACCTTAAGTAAAATTTCAAGGTGTTATAAAATTTGTTATAATTTTAAAATCTGTATTTTCCAAGTAAATGATGATTTTAATTAGCAATTAAAATACTCATATTTAGAAAATTATTTTCATAAAATTCAGTTCATTTTTGAATTCTAAACATTGAAAAATTTCTAGAGTAAATTTTTGGGATTTTTATGAATTACTTGAATTTTTGGTGAATAGTGAAGTATGATAATTTACGGTATATATACATTAAAAGATAAATAAACTATTAATTGAGTCATTTCTGATGTAAGAACAATTTTTTCTAACTCACCTGATCTAATTACTGTATTTAGTCTCAATAATCAACACTATTTCTTGTCTTGGGGAAAATAATAAACTAATAAATTAAATAATAAGAAAATACCCATATCCTCCACTATAAATACCACCCCTCACACCCTATTCTCCCCACATATCTTAAGATTTTATCCTTGCCCAAATTCTACCCAACACTCTTCCCTATCCCTTTCCTCACGTCCATGAGCTCTTGGTATCATCAAAATACCAAACCTTGGTTCCTTGAGGAGGATCTCAAGAGGATAATTCAAGAGGTAAATCCTCTCTCATTTTCATTTAATTTCCTTAAAATTTCATTTATTTTCTTATTCTATCCTCATATAAATTCATCCAAATAGAATTATAACTCCAGTACCTTACTTATACTATAATTATATCATTTTAATGGAAGATCCATCGCTAAAATCCTCTATCTCTCTCTTTTATTTTAAAAATGAAATCGTCGCCCATGATTTTTCAATTTACTAACATCGTGGGAAATGCACTTTCATTTTACTTACAAAAATTCAAAGATTTTAATAAGACAATTAAATTGTTTAAAATATATTTTAAATTTTATTTTATAACCCTTTTTATGTTCAATAAATAAATTATACTCATAATACTAAATGGTAAAACAAAACGAGTTCGTTGTGATCAAAAAACGCCAAAATTAACCTAAAATGATCATCATTAACTTATATCTAATGAATCATCCTCATGTTATGTAAACAAATCCTTTCTAAGATAATTTAATATTATGGAGGATCATTAATATCATATAATAAAAATTATGGATATTCATACTCATTTTAAAAGAACTTACATTCATGTATATAAGTGAACCGATCATGAAATGTATAAAAACGAACAGTCCCACACTACAGGAAAATTACAATTTCATGGCGGTTTAAACCGCTTATACATGCTTCTATGGAGGTTTCTAAAAATCACCTCTAAATTATGCGTTAGAAAACTATTGGAGGCGGTTAAAGCAATTTAGCGGCGGTTTATGAGAACCGGCATACTTGGCACATTTTCAAGGCGGTTATAATGTTTTTAGTAGCAGTTATAACTTCCTCTAAATTTAAGACCATAGTAGCGGTTAAAACCGCCACTAATAGAAAAATACTTACATTTAGTGGTGGTTAAAACTGCTACTAAATGTACCTGTTAAAATTATCAGTTGTTAAAACCGCCACTAAAAAATAGATTTACAAAAAAAAAAGAACCAGTTTCTGAAACCCTTGTACCAGTGCCCTGAAAAAAATCATTCCAAGAATACCAAAAGACCAATAGAATACATACTACAGTCAATATGAAAAGATATGCTTAACTAAGCACAACCAAATTCATCGTTCAGTGGGTAAAGGAATGAAAATAAACATATCACATTGCCATTAGACCTTTAAACAAAATTATAAACAAGCATGTATTTCATATTTCATGAAAACAATGCCAATCCCAGGTTCAACTTATTCCATCTATACCAATTCCAACCCTGCCATAACCATTCATATCTACATAGTAGTAGAAAAATCCAGATATTATTATTTTGGAAACCAATTATAACAAAAAATAAATTGCATAATGATTTTAATAATATTATACTTTAGGGGAACTTGGGTTGATATCCAATCCTTGGTTGAGTTGACATAAAAATAAAACCAGAATTCAATTCAAATGACACATTTTGATGCTCTTTATGGTTGGATGTTTCATTCACTAATATGTTATCATTAGGATGAGAGGTATTAATTGTAAGTCGTTTGTGATTTTAGAGGCATTTGTGAGATTGTACTAGATCAAGAAGCATTTAATCACTTATCATTTAAAATAGTGATCATATGAAAATAGTAGGAGTAAACACATGGAATTCATTGTGGGTGTTTGAGTTTTATTATGGGAGACTCCTCAATTAGGGAATCAATGATTGTAGAATAAAATGACGTCAGCACCAAATTTTATGGGGTTGTTTGGGATTATCAAGAGTGTCATGATAGTGTAATTATATTTAGAATTTCCTCCACAATATAAATAAATGTGTGATGTTTTACATGTCTCTTATATTCAGTTGTACATTCTCGATCAAAATTATGTGATAAACTATGAAGAATTTCAGTTGGAGCCTTACCCAACATTTGTGGAGCGCTCGGTGTGAAGCATGGACTGTAGTGAGATTTTTTTTGAAGAAAGATGATGTCACTTGTTAGAGTCATATGGGAGCATAGACATACACATTAAGAGTCTTACAAGTTATAATATGATGAGTGAGCTCAATAGCCCTAGTTTTTTTGGTGTAAAATATTGAGGCACTAATCAAGGATGATAAATCCTTAGAGGGTGAGATTATAGTGACTTGAAGTTTTCCAGGGGCCTTAAGCCTTACATTCTACCATTATTTAATTGTTTTTGAGATATTATTTTATTGGGTGAATTCTTAGGTTGTTTTTTTTGGGTTTTAAGCTTTATAGAGGCCTCTAAATGGTTGCATAATAGGAACATGGTCATGGGAAACCATGTGGTTCTCCCCAAAACACCATGTGGCTTAGTTGAAGAACAATAATAGGTGGGGCATGGTTAGAACACAGTTAGAGATGATCATGAATCATTTACCTTGAAATATATGTGTATCGGAATAGAGGAAAAAATAATTTTTAGCACACAATTTACCGAATGATAATATTCATTCATTGATGATGCACTATAATATCATATTCAAATAAGGAATAATGGAGAGAAATGAGTCTCAGGGATAGTAGAAAATACCAATAGTATCATGAATACAAGGGAAAGTAGAAAATTTTGACGTTCAATAATTTTAAATGTTATAAATGGAAATGTAGTGGTAAATGCATTGGGCTAGAAAATGTAGGATAAGTTATTATAATGAAAAAATGAATTTAGGAAAAATGAATAATAAAAAATTAATCATCATAATAAAGAGTCGACACATATAGTGCATAACACACTCGATAAATCAATACATAAAAGGAAACATCAGAAATCAATAAAATACATAAACAGAAACATGAGAAACCAAGAAAATGTTAGGTCATGAAAATGTTTTGTGGAAATTATGTGACACACATGATACATCTACAAACCAATTGTTACAATATTTGTCCAACATATAAACAATATTACTAATATATTAAATAGATAATATTGTCTTATAAATATTTAAACTAATGAAAAGATTACCTGAGTCGATTAGCTTATAGAAAAGGTTTTTGACCCCGCAGTGCGAGGGATGAATTGCTTAGCCCATCTTGATGCATTATTTCATGAGAGATCCTGAAATAAATAAAATAAATTTAATAGTAATGTATTCAATTTCATCTCCTCTTCATATACATGTATCAATGTAAAATGAGGTTAATATAATAATATATATTTAAATACCATCTCCTTCTCATCACGATGTCTGTTAACAAAAACTTTCCACTGTTCTTTGGGTACCCCATTGGGTAGCTTATCATACATTTGTTGGACGGTCAAAGAAGTATCGTTGACATTGCTCCACAATCTCCATTTGAATTCTTTACATTTCTTAACAAGATTTTTCAACCTCCACTTTCATGCTATCACATCACCAACTGTAAACTGGAAAAACATTTTTATATAGAAATTAATTTTGAACATATTAATAACATGACATTAAATTACACCATAATATATTAAAATTACCTTTATTTGGGAATCAAAAAATTCATTTTTCCAACTTGGAGGCATATGTATCCAATTATCATAAGAAATAGGAAGGGAAATGGGTTCGATGCCAGCTGGCCTAGAATTTGGGCAAGTAATCCCACAACGTCATCTGTAGGGACCCCATATGAATCAAATAGGACAACTATCTTCTCTCCATTCATATTCCACACATCTGCACCTTTTATATTTTTCTCCATAGTTTCATTTTTTCATCTTTAATGAACAAATAATTAGTATAAAAAAAGTTCAATAAATTTATTTATATTTTAATTTGTACCAATAACAGTGACCCTCTAGTATGCCCGTGATGAACTAAAAGTGGTGGACCGCCACCTCGCTGCTGAGGCTACTGAAAGGGGAGTCGAAGAATTAGCTTATAAAGGGATGCTCACAGAGGGTGTGAGAGATGGTGCAGGAGGAGAGAGTGTAGGGGGTAGGTAGCTGGTGGCTCAGATGCCGTAGGGAGGGAGACGGATGGATCTTCATCTGTCGCAGTAGTGGATGAAACAATTTATCGCTTCCTCCTTGGAATTATTATAATTTAATAAAATAAAATTAAGTTCAGAACATATATTTCAAAAAAAATATGCAAAAAAATTTAAAAATGATAATATATGCCCAGTACTAACAAACAAAATATACATAATAATGATAATGAATGACTGCACAAATGAAATAAGTGGTTGCGGAATGAATAAATATCTATACATACAATCATTTTCCCCTTCAATAATGTCAGTTTCTTGATCCATTACTTCATCCACTTAATTCATCCTTGCGAGACTAATATTTTTAATATCACGATGGACACATAATTTTTCTTCTTGTTGTTGATGAGATTCAATTTCAGAGGTCAAATCTTCCACTTCATCACCCATATCATACAAATATCTTTGAATTACATGAGCAATTACACTCTACCCTTCATCCACAATATCATTCACATAATATAACATTTTTTGTTATGATGATAAGATATATGGATCATGTAGTTCATGATCACCAAAATCCATCAAGCGAGAGAAGTTCACAGAAGTAAATTGCAAGGAATCTCTTTTAACACCTTTGATAATATAGACCCAATTGCATTTGAATAAAAAAAATTAAAAATGCCCATGGTAGTTTAATTCAATAATATCAATTATATTTCCATTATATCCAACTTCAAAAAATGTAAATATACCACTATTCTATATTTTCAAACCCTCTTCTCGATCAAATGTATGAAATCTAAATCCATTCACATTGTAAGTGTTGAACTTTCTAACTTGTTTTAGAGGACCTTGGGCAAGAAAATTCAAATATTCTATCAAATCTACCCGAGTATTAGTATTCATGATCTAAAAAATAAATATACTTTATTATATTTAAAAAATATAAGTGTCAAACTAGAATTCGTATTTATTGCAATATTTGTGAACTTGCACATCGCACAAACCATTATACAAGCTCTTTATTAACAACTTTCATTACATCATTATCATTTATTGTTCGGACTCTCATTCGTCTCTTTGTTTGTATCCTTAACTCTTCAATAAATGGATCTTAAATTTCACTTTTTAGCAGCACATATCTATGTGCCTGTAATAATTCGAATTTTGTCAGTGCCACATTTGAGGTCCTCCCAAACGATCGGCCAATAGAAAGAAATATTTTTTATTTCTGATGTATTTAAGATTGAGTCGATGTTTATTTAACACATACAACTCGATTAAGTCTTGTCTCAATATTATTCATGTATCTAGAACATAAGTTAAGACACTCCTCATCCAAATATCCTTCAGCAATAGAGATTTCTGGTTGAGCTTTATTTCTCACGTATGATTTCAAATGCCCAAGATATCTATGAAATAAAATAAACATAATTATGCATTTAATTAAGTGCCAATTTTTTTACTTAACTAGAAAAAATATAAATAAAGTACCTTTCAATTGGATATATCCATCGATAATGAACGGGGCCTTCTAATTTAGCTCCCTCAACCAAATGCATAGTTAAATGCATCATGATAGTAAAAAATAGCAGAGGAAAGACCATCACCATTACACAAAGGGTCAATACAAACCTCTCCTAGAGGTTTTCAAGATGAAATGGATGTAGAGATTTATCACATTCTTGTCTGAAAAATGTGTAGAATTGGATTACAACCGCAATAACTTTTTCAGGTAATAATGTATGTAATGCCAATGGTAGTATCTATTGTAACAAAATATGTGAATCGTGACTTTTCAATACATGTAACTTACAATTATTCAAGTCAACACACCTAGATATGTTACTTGAATACCCATCAGATATCTTCACATTCTTTAAAAATCAAAGGAATGTATCTTTATCCCTATTTTTAATTGAATAAATTTCCAGGACATACTTTTCATTCTCATCTGGCCTGAGATCACGTTTTATGTTCATTACTTGTAAGTCTTTGTGAGCATTGAGATGATCCTTCAACTTTCCATGCTCATTAAGCAATGTGAAAATCAAATTTTCACAGAAATTCTTCTCAATATTCATCACATCAAGATTATTCCATAAAAAATTAAATTCCCAATACAGAATTTTGAAGAATATTTTTTTTCTTCAATTGTTGCATTCTGATTTCACTTGACGATGCACTTCGAACTCATTTACCACAATCATTTAAATGATGAACCTTTCCAAATTCTGTTTCAAGATTTTCAAGTAGTGTCAATATTTCATGACCAGTTAAAAACTTTAGAGGTGGTCTAAGATCAATGAAACCATTAAATTTTGATATGTTCAGCCGAAATCTATGAGATGCATCGAGAAATATTCTATGGGTCACAAAGAACCATTTTCTACTGTGAGATAGCAGTTTGGGATCAAAATCAAAGTTACAAACAAGACAATCCAAACCCACGTAAATGTTCCAACCAGATAAATTTCCAATCCCAAGGAAGTCACTAATGGTCCACATTAAAGTAGCATGTATTTTGAACATTGTTTCAGAAGAACCATCAAATGTATCAATATCGTTGCTCCATAACTTCTATAATTATTCAATCAAAGGTTGAAAGTATACATAAATATCATTTCCATGAACTTTTTTCTAGGAATAATCATCGAAATGATAAAATATGTTTGTTTCATACACATCCATAGAGGCAGATTGTAAGAGATCAAAATAACTGGCCAAATGCTATAAATGGTACTCAAAGTCCCAAATGGGTTGAATCCATCTACAACCAATCCCAATCGAACATTCCTAGGATCAGTTGAGAAATATGGATATAATGAATCAAATTTCATCCATGATTGTGAATCTCATGGATGTCTCATTAACCCATCATTTTTATTATCTACAGAATTCCACTTCATGTGTTCGGTGGTTTTTGATGACATGAATAATCTTTTCAATCAAGGATTTAAAAGGAAAGTAATGAAAAACCTTTGTAGTTGTGTTACTTTTCTTCTTCTTCATGAAAGTATATTGATTTAGAATTAAAAAACCACACATTGACTACCATCTATAAGAAGAACATTTTTTTCAATTCTACCTACTTGAATCCTCTCGCCAATAAAGCATACAATCATTGGGACACACATGTATTTTTGTATAATTCAGACCAAGCCTATTAACAAATTTTTTCATATCATAAAAATACTTAGGGTTTTTTGCTTTAGGAAATGGATCAGACAACAATTCCAATATCATGGACATTGCCTTATTTTTAATTCCACATAGACATTTGATATGGTACAACTTCAGAAGAAAAGAAAGCTTTGAATATTTCAAACATCCACTATATAACTCTTTATTTCCACCGTCAACTAAATCATGAAACATATATTCATTAGTGAAGTTTTATCTTACATTTTTCTCCACAGAATCAAGAGAAGGATCCAATGATATGTTACAATCTTGATCTGGTTGTGTTACAGTCTCAAAAACATCACTTGTCACGTTGTAATTTGTAGCACCCTCATCTGGTTGTTCTGTTATGTTTTGATGTTGATAGTGGTATCTTGTAGTGACGAATGTGTCATTTATGAGTTTCTTCATTTCATTTTCCATTGTTGACGAAGTTGGGAGCTCATTCTGTGGATTAACATCAATGCTCAGCCTTTATGAAACATTTGATTCTCCATACCAAATCTAACACAAATATTGATTCGGGAATTTCTTTAGTATTAAATGTTAATAAACTTCATCTCTCTTCAACCATATTCCAAATTTACATTTAAGACATGGAAATATTATTCTCCCTTCAACGAATCGATTGGAAATTGAAAAATCTAAAAATTCCTTCAAACCCTTAACATACCGAGGTGTGTTCCTCGGTAATGCGATCCAGCTTTTATCCATGTATATCACAATGTGCCTATACAATATTAAAAAAAATTAAAACACATAGTTACTACTAAATAAGGAAAGAGATTCATATATACTAGTTGAAAAATATATAAATGTGTTACATAAGGTTTTCCTATATAAATACATATGGTAAATCACCCACTAGAATACCAAAGCATGCAAATTAAAAAGATCCATAAAATAATACAAGAAGAAGGATCTCATCCCTGTAGTTTTTTGTATGTCGTGCTCCACCAAAATATATGGACAAACTAATGATGCAATTACTTTGATATCACTAAGTTAAGGGCTTGATAAATCATATAATAATTGATTATAAGTTAGGAATATGAAATGGAAAGAAACTCTTACATTAAATTAGTGGCCTTGAGTTATGATTCAAAGAGTTGGGCATGGTCTGGGGTTGAGAATTTTAGAACATGTGGGGTATCATGGTGAAGTGTTATGGGTAGAAATATGTTGTGACCCTACGTGTGATTAAACATTTCAGATCTGGGGTGGATCATGGAACATCAATGGGGGTTGAAACATAATGTGGACCTATGTCAGAAAGAAATTATAGTTGGCCTTGTGATGTTTTAATTTTAGTATATAAGTAGATAGGTAAGTATACAATGTATTATTTGACCCATTGGTGGTCAGGTATAAGTGGAATAACAAGGATATGAAAAATTCACGTCTTCTTTGAAATATAGAGGTTGGGTTGTCTTCTTTGTTTCTCTTGGTCCTAGTGTAGACTGTCTTGGTATGGTAGTGAAGTCTTACTATGGTAATAGAAATTGATTAGAACACATGGTTTGAATTGGATGTTATTGTGGAATGTAGAAAGGGAAAGCTGAATCATCTATTTGTAAACTCTTTTCAGGTGTTACTAGTAAGAGAGCACGTGGACCATGTGAATTAGAAATTGACCTTGATGGATTCATGAGAGTTGATCACATGTAATGATATAAGTATATGTAATCTAAAATGACCAAACATATACGATAATGTAATATTACAGAAACATAATATAATAAAGATGATCCATTGATCACAAAGTAGGCATTTAAGAGTGTGGAGTGTGCATTAACATTTAGGAGTGAGAGTACTATATAATTATTATGAGATCATCTAAATAGAGGGAAAGTATAATTTATATTTTATTAAATATCAAGAAAATAATGAGATATTTTGGGTGATGAAATTGTTGTTAATGTTATAATAAAAGTTAAAGATATACCCTTCTTATTGAATCCATCATAGTGATTCTAGTGGATCGTATAGGCTTAGGTGATTCTGGATCATGCCAAGGGTTAAATTATCAATTTGGGTGGTGAAACTTATATATCAAGTGTCTTTTTCTATTTTGTTTCCATAGTGTGTGTAAGTTAAGCAGTGATTTTTCTCACTCTAATAGGTAAATTAGGTTTATTTTTCAAGAAATCATAAAAAGAGAAATGAATTACTGTTCACTGGTTCAAACCTATCCCACTTAAACTACTCTATATCTGGGTCTATCACATGATGGTCTTGAGCATATTTTATTTGTTCATATAACAACTACAACTTCTTTATAATTCTCTTCACCAAATTTGGTCTAAGATTAATTAATTCTCTAACCTCATTCCAACACAATAGAGATATGTAAGAACACTCATATGATTCTTTTAATGGAATTTTACCAATGGTTAATCAATAGTTATTATCATTGTAAAACTCAACCAAAGGAAAATGATTCACCCAAGAACCTATAAAATCAAGAATAAACATCTTCAATACATTCATTAGATTAGGATCATTCTCTCTATCTTACCTTCCATCCAAGGATGAAAAGTACTGCTTAGAAAAAATAATGAAAAAAATAATGCAACAAAATCTTCTACAATTGGGAGGTAAATTAAGATCATGATCATAGATGACCATTATTGAAACCCCATGAATCTGCACCACAACGGGAACCTATAAATGGAAGAACATACCACAACAATCAATATTGAAAATAAAAAAGTAAGATTCAACCAACTTTAAAGAAACCAACCCAAAATCTTACCACAGCCGCACTATAATGGTATGCGAATCTGCGTGTAGGGGTGGAAAAGGTAGTCAACAGCGGCGATGGGTGGAGAGGAGTGCTGAGGGGTGGTGAGAAAAATATAATAAATTAAAATTTTCTTCTTATACCTGGGTCCATCACATGATTATCTTGTTATATTGTCATTTTTAATTATTTTTCCTTTTGTTAGCTTCTTTTTGGTCAAAAGTAAATAAATCAAACCCCTATTCCCATTCTTTTCATAAAATATAAAATATAAAAATATAATAAATTAAATTTTAATATTGAGTTATTGACATTATAGATCCTCAAGAGATATTCCTTAGGTCAAACCCTATGTTGTACTTTGTAAAAATCACAAATATTTTTCGAGCGTGTGGAAAAAACATCATAAAATTATCATCATTTCTGAGTATAAAAATAAGTAAATTAATATTTAATTTAAATTTATAAATATTTTATTCATTTCAATTAAAATTAAAAAATATAAAATAAATTAAACCATTGATTTATTATCCCTCGCCAATGGAAGAGTTTTTTACTTATTTTCTAGGCATGCGAGGGGAGTCTTGAGCTCAAAATATGAAGAGATAGAATTTTAGGAGCACATTATTGACTTGAAGGAGGATCTAAAAAAGAAACCACTTATAAAATACTTATCTTTATAACTCATATAATTTTCCAACTTTGTTTTAAAGATCCATAATGAGGTGTTTGAGGCACAAAAAGCCCATCTATACTAACTTTGAATACAACATCACAAAGGTGGAAACTGAACTACTCAAAAATTATCTCCTAAAAAATTCCACAATCTTCCTAGATTCCTTAAATGAAGAATCAACACTTTAATTTGATCAATTAAATAGAGTGGGATCAACACCATATTTTATTATTTTTTATTTTACAATTTTTTTAAAGCCAATTCAAAATCCTAATTATTCTTTTCTTGAATCAACACATATGTCTTGTTTGATGAGTGCTGGTGATGAGCATGATATGAAATTGTTAAAAGATTTTTCAAATTCTTTTCATGTATAATTGGAACTTTTTAAACCATACCTGGGAGGCGAGATAGGGCTTCAGCGGGTTGATGGTGATGGGCGGTGATGTGCGCTGATGGGCGGCAAGGTGTGCTTATGGGCAACGAGGTCACCAGCAGCACAGGTGGGGAGCTGAACTAGGGTTCAGGTCAGGGGAAGAAGATGGTGTTTCAGGGATCGGGGGAGAAGGGGGGTTGGGGTTGGGTGGTGGGGGGAAGCTTCATTGCTGTAAGGGGGGGGGGGGGGTTTAGGGGCGGTTTTGTAAACCGCCGCTAAAGGCGATTTATATTGTAGTGCCAAACGATGAAATTAAACTCTATAACTCATAAAAAATCCAATAAATGAACATAATAAAACTATAATGAATAAAATTTATATATTTAAGGTTCTGTATTTATTAATTAATGAATCTAATTTTATTATACAAAATATTAAAGTGAATGAATCAATCAGACACAAGGTAAGGGGAAATCTCAAACCCGACTCTCTTTCTTTGTATTTTACCTCTTCACCCCTTTTCAGTTTTTATATTCCTTAAATATCATTTATTCATCATTATGTTACCTTTTCTAGGATACAAATGTTTTCTACTTGAGTTTATGACAAACACAATGTTTTCCAAAAGAACTCTTCTTTCAAAAAACATACCTTTTACTTATTGAGATTATTTCTTCTTCACTCAAGGTTGATGATTTAAGGATGTTATTCCCTATTTCATTTGGATACCTAAAGTTTATAAATTTATGATTATTAAATGAAACTCATTCATTTCTATTGTTTATTCTATGTCCAAATATTTATATAAGTTCTATGTGGAAAGAATGATAATGTGAATGTTATGATATGACAGCTGAAACTGGAATTATATAGTGCAATTTAAATGTTATGATGTGACTGGTGCACCTGGAATTATATAGCACTCCAATTATTTGGGTAATGTGATGAGTCTCATGAGTTAATGTGAATTATTCATGAACATGATTCTATATTTTTTCACAATTATGTGTGGTAGTTGACCACTAATAAACGATGTTTCATTTTTATTCATTGCCACATTCCATGCCTTATCTTAATGAATTCCTCTCATGATTATGATCCCATGATTAGGCTATGATGATGATGTTATGTTAATACTCACCCCATGTTACGTTAAATAAATTTTTATGTTTTATTTTTTAAATGTTATGTATGGTCTTAATTTTCTAAAGACACTATACCTTTTGATCCTCATTGTGTAATGATTTTATGTTGATTATATTTAAAATGATGTAATAGTAATATAAGAAAAAGTAGGGCTGATATAGATGGACTCTATGTTATAATTCTGATGTATCTTATTCAAACAGTAATAATATAATTTGGTTCCATTTTTTATCAATATTTTGTGAGGGACACCAAATATCATTATGATATTAGACTTCATGAAGTTGATGATACTATTTATTCTGACTTCTTTGAGAAATATGACCTTGGACCACTTGGAAAAAAAGTAAATAGTAATAAGGATATAGTTGAGCTACCAAACTATAGTTGGGGGATATAGCCGCATTTTTTTCATTCCCCATAAGTAAAATGACCAATAATACTTAGCTATGTGTAGACACTTTAGGGGTTGATAGATAAAGTTTTCATGGGTTTGACATGCATGACATTTTTTTGGTAAATTCAACAAAATCACATATCATTTCCATCTAGATGTACCCAAGACTGTTAATTTGATGGGATATCCTATTTCTTGACTAGTGAGTGTTTTATAAGCCTACATGGACTTCCTTTATGATTCTGGGTGTCTCCCCTTCTATAATTAACCTAAGGAGGATTTCATCAAAGCCTTATTTATAGAGGGATTTTGACACATTTGTCCTATCACGAAGGGTGAAGTTAAATACCTATTATAAAATATATTCCCTTTTATATTCATTCTATGGGAGGATCTATTTTAGAGATAATACATTATGGAACCCATCCATATGAGAATGGATATCCACTCATCATGCTCGAGGGTAACATTGATCTGATTGATTTACATCATGTCACATATGATAACTAGTAAAATTTCCCTTTGGAATGTGATATAGAAATCTATATCATCCTGATCGGGATCATCCAGGATCATGGTTCTGTTTCCTAGTGCATTAGCATGATCATTCTGTGATCAAGGTATATAACACAATATTGGTTCAAAAGGTAATTCCACAATCAGTCCCCTCACATAACCGATGAGAGGGTCCAAATCTTCCATTTAATGGATGTATTTCATTGAACTGTTTAATTAATAGCTCCAAATAACCTCTATCATTTAGATAGGTGATATATAACTATAGGGATAAATCTAATCTCAAAATAAGGGATTAGTATTCTACCTCATTATTTGTGTAGCCTTTGGAAAATGGGATGGTGTAGGGTAATTTTTTTTTGCCTAGGGAAACATAGGTGATCCCTAGACCAACCTGATTGAGATTTGGGTTTTCTATTTTCTTATCAGTCAGACTTTGGAAGGCCCTATCAAAATACATATTCCATGTTTGGAGGTTGTTATGGGCATAGAAAACAACTTCTTATGGAAGTATAATATCCATCAGTGTGATTTCTATAGTAGGATACACTGTGAGTATTTTAGCTAGTAATTTCCCTTTGAATATATTCTATGATGTGAATTGGATGTCGTACTATTATAGGGTAACCACTCATTGAAAAAAATTCCCAGTTAGCATAGGAAGGTTAAGGATATACTTGAGTGGGTTGATATAAGATACCAAGTATACTTTATGATACTTCAAGTATTGCCTTAATTTTTCCATTATGAGGATGAGTGTGAGTTAGTTCTTCTCGATATTAGAATATCATGTCTCAGTGCCCAGCATCATTCAACTGAGTTAATAGAGGCTATTTGTGTTCCCACATCATTTTTCTATGGGAGGAGGTAATTGATAAATCGTTCCATAATGGATGGATATAGGATGAGTGGATTTCCCTGCACTGGTGGAATTAGAATTTGTGGCTACAATATGTACCATTTGAGGTTTTCAAAAGATTCCTTAAAGTCCTCATCCCACAAGAAAGTGATTTTTTTTACATTATCCTAGTGAAGGGTAGAAACCTAACCATCTGGTTGGCTATGAAACACCTGATGTAAGTTTGTCACCCTTAGAACCCTATAAACCCATTAATATTTTTTGGAGGTCTCATTTTTATAATTACGATAGTATTTTCTAGGACAACCTTGATGACATCATGGCATACCAAAAATCTAAAGAAATTTCCCAACATTACCCCAAAGGCACACTTTAGAGGATTCATCTTCAAAATATGTTGTTAGAGTTTACTAATGATTGTTTTAATATTAGTGATGTGTTAAAAATGATTTTGAAACGTATCCAATAGGTCATTATCAAAATAAAATTCCATGATTCACCCCAATAAGTTATTGAATATATGATTCATAGTGTGTTGATAAGTGGAAATGACATTCTTTAGGATGGCAAACATGAACTAGTAAAAAAATATTCTTATAGGTTCTCATAGGGAAGTGGATTCCTCATCTCCAGGGGCCTTCTTGATTTGGTTATACCCAAAATACCCATACATGAGGAAAGGTCTTGGAAGTTGATAATTACATTGATCAAAAGTTCTATGATAAGTATTAGGAAATCATCCCTTGGATAGTGTCGATTTAGGTCCCTAAATTGATGAAAAACATGACCTGCCTAATATTTTTCTTAATAGGAATAATTTTGGATATCTATTTGAGATATTTCATGTCTCGGATAAAGATATCCTTGATCAAATTATCAACTTCCAACTCTACATTGGTGGCATGTGAGGGGTTCATTCTTCTAGGCACCTACTTGAAATCTCAATTGTTACCTGAAAATCCTAGGCAATGAGTAACTACATCTGGGTCCAGTCTAGGAATCTATGTATAGTTCTAGGATAAAACATATCAATGTTACTTTAGAAAGAAGATATATAATCCTTCTCTTCAAGATTTGTAGTGGAACTGATCGATGGAGGTCATGAGTCCTCTTATGTCCCCATATTTACCTACATTAGCTCATCAATAGTCATGTAGATGCCTTACTCAAATGTTGGATGGGCATATGTGAGGTATTACTTTTCTATTTTAGCTTCAATGGAAGAGTCCTTCGAAGTAGTGAAAAATGGGGCTATTTTTTACTTGATGAAGTATTAAAGGAAATGGGAAGATGCATTAACATCCTAAACTGTCAAGAGGACATTATAAAGATACCTTATTTCCTTCATTCTTTCAATGGGGGAAAGAGAGGTATAAAAATCTTAATTTTTAGGGAATGTATTAGGAAAATTATGAATTTATACTGATAAGGTAGAGAAGTTTTTTTGGTTTAGATGGAACATTGGTCTAGCTTTATTTTGGCATAATCTGGTCAGTTGGTGTGGCTGTTACCACAAACGAATGGGTGAATAAAGTTTGTGGTCTATCAAAACCTTTTTGGGGTTGAGTTTACCACCTCAATCAGTTTTATAGGTAAGAAATAATCACTACTGAGCAAATTACAAGGATTTTTGGGGGTGGTTTCAAAACCATTGGGAGAAGCGAGCTATGTTCCACATTCTATAATTGGTTGTTTTCCTTCCCTCTTATAGAAAATTTCCTATATATAACGACTAAATTGATTAAAAGGGGTTCTATCTCTATATAATATTTCAACCCTTCTGTTTATGGGTCATTTCAATCATTGATAAAATATTGATGGCACCACAACATGGCTATGGAACCACGGTCTCCTTAGTAGGAAATTTTATGTTGTGTATTGTTAGATAAACCTAAAATCAACATTATACATTAGGTCCAAAAAGTGATTTCTAATCTTGATATTTTCTAGGGTATTTTTCTCACTTTTATCAAACCCATTAATGGCCATCTTTGTTTGAGAAAAATCATCCTCGTTGTATCCTCAACATTGGAGAGTTTAGACTTGTATGACATTAATCCCAAAACTATCTTCAACCAGTGATCATTAGATTTTGACATTATCAAGCTTGCTTGAAACATATTTGGGTCTAATACGTTCACGAATATATTCTTTCCCATCTTGATCTATGAATAAGATGGTGGTCTGACATTCCACTGAAGAAGTTTCCAACCAATAAACCTCGCCCATAGTGAATTCTATCTTGAAATCTCAGGGTATCATAAGGTATTTGATAAGAACCTCTATAATATATTTTTTAAATACATAGAGCATCAATTATTTATAGTTTTATTGGGATATCCACTAATTGTTTTTAAATGTAATATTATTGTACCATAGTTCTGAACTTCCAAGTGAAAAGTTTCTCATTGGAATAAGTCTTAAGGGATAAATTGCTTGAGGTAGATGGTATTAATTCTTCAGAATAAGTTGAGGGTGCTTCTTTTTATAATTATTCAGGATGTGATGGTCTAACCCTTTGTTTTGGATGATAAAAAAGTCATACACTCACCTTTTTTCATATAGAACAATGGGTCTTGGGTGACCACAAGATGGCTCTGAGGTATCTTCATACTTCTATGAGGCCTACCAAAGTGATCACCCATAGGTCGGAACAACATATATGAATTTTGAAGGGATGTGTCTAAGATATTGGATTCGACCAGGACTATTCCATCCCTTGTTCCCTTGGATCCAATGGCCTCGGCCTTCTTCTCATTAATCAGGTATAGGGAAACAATATTCATGGGTATATTTATAATCATAGAAATGTTCTTCTAAGTGAATAATATTGAAAGAACCAAAAATGGTATCTCTATCTGATGAGGATTCTATTTGGTGGGGTAGTGTTTGGATGCTGAACAAAAGAAGTCTGTAAGAGTCAGAGCCATTATGGTTGTTAAATGAGACCCTTTTCTATAAACCCTTTATTTCTTTTGAGGATTACGTCTGCCTATAGAAGGTGGATTCAATGGAACCATCTTAGATTATTAGATATCGAATAGTTTACAAAGTGGTTCTCTTAGAGTAGTGTGAGGTTAGTAAACTACATTTTGAGTCATCAAGTTACCAAACTTTTATTCATTACTATCTATAACTTCTTACTAGTCACCATATCCTTCTAATTGGGTGGTGGTCACACATGCCACTTGCACCAAGAAATTTCATAGTATCGCCTATCTAGAATCAACCTTACCCTAGAGAATATCATTGAAGGAAAATCATTATTGGATTGTGTGACCCAATCTCCTATGAAAAGGGTAGTAGTCAGGGTGGTCACTAAGGCGGACATCGCTAGGTTTTCTAAGATCATGTAGATTGATAACATGTTTCATTATTTATGTGAGGAAATAACTAGTAAATTGTTCATTTTAGAAGGAATATGCATTGTTATTATGTTCCTCAAATAACAGGCATTCTTAGTCTCACTTTACCTCCTTTCAAGGGTGGCTTTGCTACTATTGTCTCTTGGTAGGATCTTTCAGGTGATTCAGGGTCTGTATGGCTGCTCCAACAGGCATTGTTACTAGCTTGAGTGTGACAATGGTGGTTTCTTCTTTGTCAGACCATTTCCATTTTTCATGGGAGAAGGTTTATATTTTACCCTAATTCTCTGAATGGAATCTCCTATGTTTTATTCCATTTATGTGAACATGTGGAATTCACCTAGGTATTTTGTTGGGATTAAAGGTGTCTACACCTCATCATAGAGGTACTCATCACAAATATCCAATAACTTCTATTGTGAGAGTGGAATGTTGAGTGAGCATGTTATACCCTTCCATATGATGATAAAGTGATAGACCCTCTCCCTTTCACATTTTTTTTCTTCAATTTTTGAGGTTGAAAATTTTCATTTTCTATATAATGGAGATAAATAGATAGAGGAATTTATGATGAAGGTCTTCATATCTCATGATGGATCTTGTAGGGAGGCTAATATACTAGAAAAAAGATGGAACCTCTAGTGTTTATACAAATCATCTTATTTTTTCTCTTCTTTCTGGTTTTAAGAGCCCATTATAGAGATTTATTGGGATATGAAATGTATGAGATGTTGTTCTAGGTATCCTATGTTTTCAAAGGTTTAAAATATAGTATTTTTTAAATTGGGTGGGGGTGAGGTTTCATCCACCCATTTGGGATATGTCTTCCTCTCAAGCTGTAATTGGTCACATATCCCCTCAATGGCTTCCATCCAAGTAGCTAGAGACTCAATGATGTTAAGGAGTTCTAGTGGTACGATTGTATGTTCAATTTTTTGATCATGAGTAGCGGGTGATGTTTGACCCATCTTTCATAAATTCATATATTACTAACTTTCAATTCATTTTAGGGCCAAATGATCATCCTATTAAAGAGTATGTTGTCACTGTAATGGATGAAAATCGTAGTCATCCTTATTTATCATGTTTATGTATACTGGTTTCATAGATTCAAATCCATCCTAATGCTAAAATTCCACCCCTATAGGTGGATTAGATCTCTCCTGATGGGTGGGAAGAGGTATATACATTTAGCCTAAAGGGGATAACTGAGGGGGATGTTTATACTCAGTAATTCCTCATTGGGTTATCTGAGGTTGTGTATATCACTCTCGCATTGTGCTATTAATTCCTCTGTGGAAGATATTTAATTCCTTCTAGGTAGTGAGTGGTTTATAGAAACACCTTTCCCTTTATCTTTAGTGGGATTTCATTAATAAGGTGGAAACTCATCATTTAGATGTTTCAGGTTCTAGTTCCTCCTATGATTCTACATATATGTGGCCTTAGTTTGTGCATCAGTATCACCTATCTCTTGAGGAACTATTTCCTTATTATTCCCCTCAGATCCTACATCTCAATCTACATTATATTCTATATTTATGGTGATGATATTTATGAAGTCATATCGAGTGAAAGTGGTCACCCCATCACTCTCTAGCTAGTAGTTTAGTTGTTCACCACTCACTTATCCTTTAAGAGTTATATGTGTTTCTTTCTTATACCCCTTTATTTTGTTATGAAATCTTGGATCATGACCCTTATAAGGCTTGATTTTATTTTCTAAATTCTCCCTTAGTTTTGGCCTATGAATAATGACCTTTGGGGAGTCTTCGACTGTGCTCTCCAAGTATGCAATGAATATTAGGGGTATGACATATAGCGGGTGGTATATCTTGGGATTCAAACATTGGTGACCGTAACCTAACCCAGAGAAGATTGATCTCATTTGTGTAGATGATAAAAACTACCCCAAACCCAGGGGATGTTATTTATTTGAGGTCACTGTTGGTACCTACTGATCCCTTTTTGAGGATTTTATGATTCCCAAGATCGTCATCGAGATAAAAATTCCCTAGAACTATAGGTTGGGGTCAATCATGAGCTTCTGATGACTTTTTTGAGATACTATTGGTATTTTATGATCTTGTATGTAGAGTCAGCTATAAAAAATCACCCAGCCCTATAGGTTTTATTTTCTCCCAGATGGCTACTATGGAGGCTTCCATCATGATCTTATTTATTTTCCATTGTTTTACTCACATATGAACTGGGTTCAGTGCTTTCTCTTGATGTGAGTCACTTCTCATGGGTATTAGACAAGATATCTAAGACATCGATGTCCTCATTATATAAATGTCCCCATTTCATCAAGAGACCAGTATTAAGAGCCTATTAGTAGACCTTTCCCTCTATTATCTATGCCTCTTCTTTGTCAAATTATGGGAGCTTCATCTAATTGATAAATAGGATTGTGCATTTCTCGATCCTGTGATTTATCATGTGGCTATGACATTGTAGGATGTTTCATCTAAGGAAATCAATTTCCCTAGGTATAGGGTGAAGTGCAATGATTCATACTCACCCCATATTCAAATATAGACATCTGATGGGGCTCTATATATTAGTTATTAGGGAGACGTTATGTTTTAAAGGAAATGCTGTAGTGGGGTTCTATTATGACTTTTCAATATCATATCCCAATCCATAGATAAAGAGGCTAGATCCATCTAACAATAGAGAATATTTATGACCTGTAATAAATCCTCATATTCCTGGTAAGGGAGGTTTCTAGCCTTTAATTTCTATTGGTTACCCAAATATTCTTTCACAAGGAATGAAATACCCCTTTATCTCATATTAGACCTCATAATAAAAAGTAAAAATGGTCCAAAACATGGTTTGGAAGTTGTTTTCAGTGAGATACTTCCATATATCCATAATAGTCTTTGCTTTATCAGAGGTATATTCATCTACCTAGTCGGACCACAAATGTTTCTTATCTAGGTCATCAACTGACTGAGGATTGGTGTTTCTAGTGGTTGATGGGGCACTATATAGGGTCAATAATAGTGTTTTATTTACCTTTATATATAGATTCATCTTGAGGGGGGATTTTCTTATCTGAGTGATATATCACCATGGGGAGGTTTTCCACTATGGAAGTCCTGGGTAGGATCCCCATAATCCTTCTCTATATTAGTGTGAGGAGGAATAAAATGGTAATTATCAACTTCTTATTCATATTAAGAGTTGGAAGACCCTTGAGGTGTTTCATATATGTATTTTATAACCTCAAGGAAAAATCATTGAAAAGAGAAGGAATATAAGCCACATATTGTGTCATGGTTAGAATATATTGAACTTCCTTTTTCGGTTGAGTGGAAATATAATCTTGTTGCATGACTGTTGATGGAACGTGCTGATAACCATATGTTTCTATAGAGATATGATCCCATTGCTGAGAATCTATTGGAGTATGCTAGTGAGCCTCTATATTGTCAGTTGGAGTATGAGCCTACCTTTGGCTGGTTTCTAGAATATGTTGGTTAACCCTAGTTGAAGAAATTACATGAGCCAGATTTAAATATGCATTCCCTATTGCAGTAATCCAACAGACCCTCAGAATAGTATAAGGATAAGAGCCTCCTATTTTATATCCTCTAAAGAATTCCAATGGAGTATTTAATTGGTGGGAGAAAAAATATATGTTCTTGGATCATGTAATATACTAGAACATGATGAGTAACATTTCTAGTTGGTATATGAGCCTGTGTTGAGATGGTTTCCAAACTAGGTTGACATGCCTCGATTAGAGTGGGGGTAGGGGTCTGATCCTAGACATCCTTTAGAATATTCCACTAAACTTTTTTGACAATAATATTCACCTATCATGAGGTTATTTCTAATCTATGTTGATCAACCCTATTCAAAATGGGAATATGATCCTAGTACTATGCCTCACTCTTTATTAGAATATGATGATAATACTCCTTGATTGGAGAAAGAATACGTTCTTACACTAGAGTATCCATCTATTCATGTGGGACATATTGAAATGTTTCTTTATCCATTGGGATAGGAATATGTGTTTGTCCATGTATCATTGTATAAATATTTCAGTGAATCCACTCTGTTGCTGCCAAAACATATTGGCACATTAGAAAGGTGTCTTCAGGTACATAGACATGCACCTTATTAGTGACCAGGTTATACCAGAAGATGGATTTTATTGAAGTGGAGATATATTTACACTATTATTCTAATTTTTCTATCATAATATGTTTATGGGATTTATGCTTTGGGGAGGGGATATGTGCCTCCTCCATGCTTGTTGTCGGGATATGCGAGTAAACTTTGTATATATGAGAAGGGATATGATCTCACTCATCAACTACCGATGTAATATTCCGATGGGTTTTGTTGGAATATTTGGTAATATGATCCCACTTTCCTTGTTCCATATCTATCCATGCTCAGGGATATCTCCTTACTTCCCATATATAAGTGTTCAAGGTGGTGATCTATTGGGCAGGGCCCTCAGTAAGTGACTGGTGGGCATTGGAAGGATGACCTTGGTGGTGGAAGTTAACATGAGCTCTCTTTTATAGCTCTTGAACCAATATGTATCCATGGTCAACTAATTTATTCAACTTCTGATTTAATATAAGGTTTTGACTATCACACTCCGGGGATAGACTCCTGAAGCGGTTGGTAGTAGTGACAAGTTTCACCTGTTTTATTACAACCTTCCCAGAGTGAGGTGTTCTTGTAGGATTTAGTGCCTTGAGACCCATGCATGTGGCCTTGATGGTATTGATTATAACTTTTCATTGGTACTCCCTAAATATCACATTTAAAACCTGATGTTGAAGGCATCGGGTGGGTGGCGTTGTTCCGCAACCTGTGAAGGTCAATGCCATAGTTGAGGTTCTTGAACTTTTTGTTGATGATGTCATGGATTCAAGTCAAGGTGAATCATGTGAGTATAGAATTTCCAATCACGAAGATAGAAATGAACAAGTTCAACAGTGAGTACAAAACATTCTTAAATGGCTATAAGTGGTGAATCAATTTGTTTATTTTGTTGATGGTTTAACTATTTCACTTGCATAGAACATGAAACATGAAATAGCCCATATTTTAGGAAACTTGATTACATTTAATTATTGAAATATTCATATTAGGGTCTCCATTTTTATTTCTCAAAAAATGTGTCTTGAATAATGTTCTTAATGAGATTTACATCCATTTCACCTATTTTTATCCCTAATAGAAACTCCCAATGGATCCCACATCTATAACGAGCTATGATCTTGCATTCCAAAAGTAGGAGGTCATTGGAGTTTCTTACCAATGACACTTAGGAACTCACATTGGTCAAAAGGATGGGTGATCAAGATATTCACACCCTTTTGGGAGAAAATATTTCCTACTTTGGTACTTTCCTATAGATTTAAGATATATTTTTGAATCTTTCCCAGATCCTAATACGAGACTAGTTACCCAAACAAAAGGAACGAGTGTTGAATCCCAACACATGTAAGAGGTTGTTCTATTAATGACACTATTTAAGAATTATATATAGATCTTAATCCCTAGGAATGTGTCCGATGTATATTAATGATAACAGGAATATAAATCCTTATATTTTAATTTTTACAATCATATTTGTTGTAAAAGGTGCAATGATAGAGGTTTGAGCAGGACTTATGCATATTAGGCTCCCTTAAACTACCTTATTGGGAGTATATCCCATCAAATGAAGAGAATATGTAATCAAATGTACACTTAAACAAATGCCTAATTTGGGGCATTAGCCCTATGCTAATGGCACTATAGTTTTCAATCTCTAATCCCTTGTGAGTCATTCTCATTGTGAGAAACAAGAGATAATAGAAGATTTGACACCACACATAAGAGTGTAAGATTGAACTAGTACATAGATTACATATTGAGGTTACCTTGAAGTTTGGATGGGGATTACACATTGATGTTTTATTGATGTTTGGATGGGTCTTACACAATGAGGTAACTCTGATGTTTACTTCATTTGGATCATGGAACTTTAAAGAAAAAGGAAAACATAGTCATGTTTTACACCTTGTGAGGATTCCCATAATTAGGGATTCTTATTATGATAATGGAACCATCCTTGCAAGTCTATAATCCCAAATTATTTATGCTCTATGTGGGAAAAAAGAGATAAAAAAGTGATCATATGCATTGAATGTAAGTGAGGGACTTATGCATTGAGGCCACCTTGATGTTTGAGTGGGGATTAAACCCTAAGGTTTTTCTAATGTAATATGATTAGAAACCCCAAATGATATGAATACACAAGGAAATACATGATATTAATGTTTAATATAGAGCTCAAAACCTACGAAGGAATCCTAAATATCCTACTTATAATTGGAATTAGAGTCTTTGTAGTTCACAAAGGTTCCTAACCCATTGATGGATAATAAAATATGATAATTCCATAGGATAATTTAGTTATTATGAGATTGAGTAAATGGAATGTCGAGAGTCTTGAACCAAATTGGATGACCTATGTCACATATACAACCTTTAACCTATAGAGGAAAAAGATAGGGGACCATGATATATCTATTGTGTTTCCTTGGATGGAATAGGAGGCCTCTGTTGAGGACATGACATGAATAAGCTTTTTTGAGTGCATAGCCCGGGTCATTATGGAAATTCTCCACATAAAGGGGATGCTCATCCAAAGGCTCAAGGATGGGGGTTCACATGGCTCTAGGGAACATGTCCAAGTGTTCCTAACATGGATGAAATTTCTGGGGGATATCATGTGATTAGGATGACATGCCCAAATTTTTCATGTGATTAAGATGACATGTCCAGAGTTATTCATGTGATAAATCTAATAGGTCAAGGGTTCATCGCATGACCTGGTTAGCATGTCTTAGGTCCTTATAATTATCAATGAACTGATCATGTGAAGTGTGTATGAACTTTACATAAATAATAGTGTATCAAAATTCGAATGAAGCCTCCATAATTCTCATATATTGTTTCATGAATGACTTGGTGGTTTTCATGCATTTGACTACTGAGGCATCACATGATCAAGATGACACACCAAATATCTTTTGTGTGATTTTTTTTCAAGCCAAATGTTCTTCATGTGTTCAATGAACATCATGAGAAGTGTATAAACTCTCTGTGTAATCCCTTAAGTTACACATCATAATTCATTGGTGGAAGACTTGCGATTTATTGGTCCTATCCTCCAAAAAGTTCTCTCTTTCCTCCATGTGTGTGTTTTTTGTTTTTCTAAGGGGGATTTTTATAAGCATCAACAACCTTTTATATATGGTTATTTTTATGGGGGAAAACCATC
Source organism: Viscum album (assembly GCA_963277665.1). Classification (NCBI taxonomy): domain Eukaryota; kingdom Viridiplantae; phylum Streptophyta; class Magnoliopsida; order Santalales; family Viscaceae; genus Viscum; species Viscum album. The sequence goes on along the minus strand of OY728147.1, from coordinate 174,594,562 downwards.
TCCTTGGATTGTGTTTATGGAAGGTTCATCCACATTAGTCGGAAGTGACTTATTCAGTTTGTGTGATCCTGCTGATCATCATCCGTGACATACTCCCCTCATCATGTGATAAAAACCAACCACATAATCGGCCCTTCATTACTATCCTCCTCGACTGAGTAAGCCTTTCACATAACCTGATTTTCATAACATCAATTTCAAGAATTTTATGGGAGATTTCATGATATTCAAGATGGACATGTCCAAAGGCTTTCATGCGATTAGTTCTACATGTCCAAGTTTCTCGATGTGATCAGTTGGCATGTCGAAGGGCTTCTGTGTGATCAATGGACTAATCAAATGAACCACACAATAAATTTAGTTAAAAAACAATAAAACTTATATCAGGTAAGGATCCCATAATTTTCATCCTTTTTCTAATGATTTCCTCAATGATCTTCAGGCATTTGTCAACTAACATGTTGTATGATCAGGAAGAATTGTTTGAGGGCCTTCACATGACCAGTGAATAGATCATGAAAATAATATAACCCATTCTAATAATGTTCCCAAGGTTATGTTATTTTGAGTCTTATTGATGGTTAACTGATTCATGTGACATAGGTGCTTGATCCTCATTTGGCAATACTTCTTTCTTTTTTTTTACTTCGAGGGAAAATAATACTTTTCCATTGAGCATTCCTTCGACCTTAAATTTCCCAATTCACATTTGGTGGGAATAAATAGTATCATTTAGGCTCCTTAAAGGTTTATCTCTATTTATATTTATGGGTCTTGTGATTCATATTTATTTTCAATTATTTTAATTCCTATGGGGTCATGCTTTGTGGGTGGATAAATGAAAATTTATTTTGACCTAGAGAGATATGATAAAAGTGTTTTGGAGTTAATCAAAAATAGTTTTGAATGGGTGTCCACATGGTATTTCATATGATTTTGTACAAGGTGAAGTTAATTATGGATTTCCTGAAGTGTTTGGGAATATATCAAAAAATAGTTTTGGATATGTTTTCATAAGTTATTGTATATGACACCATATAGGGTGAAATGGAACAAATACTTTTAGAATTTAGTGAAATTGAGAGATTAAAGTAGATATATGACTTAAATCCAATTTTTATATGATACACTTGGGGTAGTCATATTTTAAAACTAAGAATATATTTTAAAAGACATGATTTTATGAAATTCCATATTCTATCTTCTATTGTATGGTATGATTAGAGGGAATCCTATGAAATAATTTTGAGAAACTATGCCACTTCTATCATATATTATGATAAAAATATAATCATAAAGAATAAAAATTATATTCACAAGACACTTTCTATATATTCCTATGAAATTATAGAGTATTATTATAAACCATAACACAACACACAAATTTTTTAGTATTGATTGCCCTTTAAATAAATACTATGTTGGATGGATTGTCTCAAAAAATAAATAAAATAAAACCAATAATAATACATTTTATTGAGATAAAAAATTACACATAAAGTTCATGAAACCATGTATTTCATACTAGGGTAGATTACATCCATTAAAAGTGAATAAATTAAAGAAGGATAATAAATAGAAATTAATATTATCTTCAAAACTAGGATATTTCTTATATTATTTTTACCCTTGAGAATTTACATTAGTATAAATAAACCCATGATGAGAAATAATATTAATAAAGGAGAAATCATTATGAGAAGTTAGAAGTGTGACTTAATAAGTTAGAATAAAATGAATGAGTTAAACAAGACTATATATAGAAAACAATTTGATCATTATAAATATAGTCATTTGAAATATGGTCATTAAAAATAGTCATTGTATATACATGTATTTGATAGTTATACTGAGTTTATATATTTTTAATAAAAAATATAAATATTATATTTTATAAATAATAAATAACGAAACTAGAAAATACAATATTTAATTAAAATGTTTTGTTATGAAATATATTTATGCATTAAAAATATTATTATTAAAGAATGATAAGATAAAATTAAATGAAATATTTTAACATAAATAGATTGATTAAATTAAATTATTATTATATAAATAGTTAATTTTAGTTTTATTTTGGTTAATATAATTTAATATAAAAGAGATATTTTTCAAGAACTATTTGTTAAAAAGTTTTTTGTATTATTTTATTAATAAAATAAATCACTAAAAAATAATTATTTTAATGAAATTTATTGATAATATACATTGTTAAATAAATTAACAATGATATTATAGTTACTACTAGGCAAGTAATAAGAATAAAATCATTTTTTTCTTAAAAATATATTTTACTAAAAATTGTATTTTTTATGCACTTTACATTTTTACATTAAGAAACTAAATATATTATGGTTATAGGATGATAAATTATATTTTTAATTATAATTATATATTACAATTAATTTAATTTTTAATTGATAGTAAATAGGAACAAAAACTACAAATATCAAAAAATCCAATTTCCAAAAAAACAATTTTTTATTTTATTTTATGTTTCCATTAAAAATTTGAATCATTAAATTTTACAACTTTAATTAAAAAAAGGTACTTTATTTTTTGATTCATTATAAAAATATTATCTTAGGATAAATTTTTGATTTTTTTTGAAAATATTGATTTATAGGTGAATATTACAAAAATACCATTTTTAAAAATACCATGACTTTTATGACATCATTAGGATATAAACATGACTTAAAATTTTATAAAAGTTTTTTATAAATTAATTAATTATTTAATAAATAAATTTATACGTTTAAAATATATTTTTTAAATTTATAAACCTATTATTAACTTCTTGCAACCTAAGTATATTTTTTTCTAAAAATTATTTTTATGTGTTATAAACTTAATATTTTGTTTTAATTTTTATCACTTTTAAAAATTTAATATTTTAAAATGGTTGTAATATTTTTCCTAATAATATTAAAATTAGATAATATGGTTAATTTTATTTTTGTTCATAAAAATAAGTTACCATGTTTAAAAAATTAGTTACCATGGTAAAATTAAATTATGGCAAAAAGTTAAAATAATGGTAAAAGACCTAATACATGTTAAAAATATGTCTCCAAATTAATTATTGAGAGATTTATTGAACAATGGTTACCCTATATCCATTATTTTTCTCTTTTGGAACAACTTTCCTATGTAAGTGATGTGTAATTAATATAAAGATGTGGGTATTTTTAAAAGTGTCACTCATCACTTATAAAAGGTTCTCTTACCCAACCCACTTATACAAACACAAAAATCCTTTTTGATTGACCAAATTCTATCCAAATTAATTTAAAACTCTATTTCCCAAGTTTTATAAGTGTTGATCTCACTAAAAGGCCGATCTAAGAAGGCTCAAGGAGTTTTCACGAGGATCCAAATAAAAACTCATAATCACTCCTTTTTCATTTCTATTATTTTCATTATTATTCTACCTCCACCAAATATATTTTACCCATTACAACATAATTATATCATCGATTATCATTATTTTAATTATATTTTATTATGTTTATATAATAACCATTTTCTCCCTTCCTCTCAACCATTCAAAATTTGAAAATGTCACTCATGTGGGTGTGAAGACTACCACCTCCAAGGAGAGTGTATTTTGTTTTTTCATCACCTTAAATAGATCATTATAATAATTTATCTTATTAATATATTTTATGTTTATGATTTAATTATTATTCTTTAAATATAAATCATTATCTACCTACCTTTCTTTCCTTCTATTGAAAAATGAAAATGCCATTCGTGTGTATATGCCTACTACCACCTACATGGATGATGTGCTTCATTTTTCACCACCACCATTAATGGATGGTTATAAAGATATATTTGATGAATATATATGATATTAATGATTAATATATTTAATTAATAATACTATATAATAATAACATAATAATTAACAATCATTATAAAGTAACCTGCTGATATTGTTAAATTACCTGAAACAATATCTTCATGGATTTCATTTTCACTAACCACACCTAAGACTTAAATGGAATGAAAAATGGAATTCAGAAATAATAATAATTTTTAAATATCTTGAATAATATTTTAATTATGAAATTTTTATCAATAAACAGAAACTAACATCACCATTACTGTACATTAATGAAATAAATGAAATTATTTACATATAATGATGAAAATAAACTATAACTAACTAATGTATATGTAAATAATGGTAATATATGAAGAGTATAAAAGGTAATATATATTAATAAGTTTCTTAAATAAGTGATTAATGTGGTTATCTTTATTATATTATATTTTAAATATATTTTTTGAAATTTGAGAGTAAAAGTTAAGGGTTTTCTAATTTAAATTTTCATTCGTTGTATTATGTTCTATATTCAACATGTTATTTTTTTATCTAGTGTATATATAATCATTAATGGATATATTTTAAAATATAATTCATGTAATTAATTCTATTAACAATTTAATATCATGTTTTTTCCTTCAATGAATTCTAATTTAAAAGTTACCAAAGTTGTAAGGGTTTCTTTTCCAAACTATCTTCTTTTTGGGTGGGAATATTTTTCCTCCATATCTATTTTCTTCTTCCCTCTAATATAATTATTTATTACTTTGAATTCAAAATACATAGTATTTCTTATTTCCTTAATACTATAATTTATCTCTTTAAAATGGAATTCCTGTTACTCTTTTAAATATATGGGTTACAATAATGATATTTTGAAATATTATTCATGTTCATATCTTTTATCTTCCAATATAGATTTGTAGAAATGGCCTTTATTACCTTATAAAATTTCATTTTTAAATATTCACCTTTTGAAATAAGTTTTTTTTAAAAATCTAGTATTTTTCTTGAAAATGATATTTAAAATGGTCTCGTGACTTCATTTTAGATTAACCTTGACCTTCTTTACAAAATGTGAATTAAATTACTTTTTTTTTATTTTCAATAAAAATTAATTTTTTCTTATTTATTTGTCAATTTTATTTAAAAAACTTCCCCTCTAGGTTTCCATGTTTTCCTAAAGAAATATTTATTCAATTGATTTTATAAAACTTATTTCTTGAGAGGGTATAAAAAATATAAAGGGTATTTCTTCTTCTTTATCCAAGTAAATTTTTGGGAACTTTTAAAAGAATTTTTCATCAATGTCAACATAATTTAAATGTAATTATGTTCACCAAGGATATTCTCTAATGATAACATCCATATTATTTCTTTGTATGTATTATGATCTTGTTATTTTATTTATTGACTGGGGAAACTATTAACAGCTTGTACGTTCTTTATTCTAATATAGATGTTTATTGATTACAAAGAAATTTGATTATGTATTACCCATTTATTAATGAAGTCTTATATATAGCCTTGATGGTAAGAATAATGTCTTGGTTTCAGTCTTGAAGATAAGAATAATGTCTTGGTTGTTGTCATTATTGTATTAATAATGTCTTGGATGTGGCCATGATGGTATGAATAATGTCTTAATTGCGTTCATGATAATAATAATAATGTCTTGATTGTAAACATAATGGTAATAATAATGTCTTGGTTCTAGTAATTATGGTAAGAAGAATTTTTTGGTTGTGGTCATGATGGTAAGGATAATATATTGTATATGGTCATGATAGTAAGTATTATGACTCTGATGAGGCCATGATAGTAAATTAAGATGATTAGAATTATGAAATCTATCACTATAGAACCATTTATTATTATCCATGTGATTATTTAAATTAATATGTTATCCATAAATATATTTCATGATAGATTTATTTATTATATATAAAATTTATTGATTATTCACTCTACCTTATTTTTATTCCTTTTATATCCATGATATCTTCAACTATACACTTTACTTTAATAGGAATTTGATATTACCATTTTATTTTGTTTACTTACTCAAGATACCAAGGAGGTGTGTTTTTATTAATTCAAGGATTTACTAAAACTAATAAGAATGTTTTCAAGAGTTTTAAATATCTATGTTTTAAATTTTATATTGTAATTTGGAAAACATGTTTGTATCTAGTCTCCTAGGACTTCTAAACTATGTGATGCTATGTGAAGTGATCCATTGAATCTTGCAATAATTTAATGAAGTAACCATCAGCTATGGGTTACTAGAGTTAGGTTTATTCCACATATTTTATTCCTTATTATTATTATTATTTCATTGGTTTTACATGGATATCCACTGCCATTTCCATGAATATAATTCTATGATTCATCTAGAAAGGTTATAATATTCATTGTCTAACTAAACATAAAGAGTTAAAATTCAGATAAATATACTCATGGTGGATATAATTTATGGAAGAGTTACATGAGAGGAAGTGTAACGCCCCGACCCCAGAAGCCTAGAGTCGGTGCATTATTTTAATACATTAGAATGATTATAAGGAATCAAATACCAAATGACCAAGAAGTTTAATAGTATTAAAGAAACTAGTTACTTACATGAAACTAAAATTACATTGGAAAAGCCAAATAAATACAATACATAGAAAAAAAATAACAAACTGCATCCATGAGAACTCAATAAATGGTCTTCTCTTCATAACCTATTGAAGGTAAAAAAAATTAATGGGGTGAGATAAAATTCCTAGTATGGGTTACAAATAGAAGAAGCATGAGTCAAAAATAACTGAATCATTATCAAATTATTATAGTCAATATGGCATGTTGAATAAATGAAAAACACACGCCATTAAGAAATTGAGAATGTAACTGCATCCATAGATTTTTTCATAGTGAAAATCTCATGGATAATAATAACTAAAAATGAATAAAGAGAATGCTTATTAATTAGACTCCATGTATATGGAACATGATTCCACTATACTTTCAAAACATTTTAAGTGTATGGGTATAAAACCATATTATTTTTGGATGAAAAACTCAAAGGTTTTGTCGCCAACTGATTCGTCTCATGAGACTTGTCTATGCATCGAGGGGCTATAGCAGGCCCCACCCATCTCTGCAAGTCCAAAACATTCTTTATAAATAGATATTATATAAGTAAAATATTCTTTCTCAATACCCATATAGAGTAGATGATAAAAATTCATCAAAGTATATTTATATAAATAATGATACTTTTAAATGAGACAATTGAATAATTCTTGAGGAAATAACCATTAAACATTCCAAAGTGTCTCATACCACCTTGAAAAAGTCAAATAATAATACCTTAGAATATCCTGAGAATAAGGAGACTCTTCATATTATATACCAAAGGGAAGTACATACAACACATGTATGAATTATGTTGCGAACATGGAATATATCTCATAAAAGAAAAGGTGATATGAGGAAAATCCATTTTTAATTTATAAAAGAGAGTTATTTTGGAAAATCATGTTTAATTGTCATGAAATATGATTTTAAAAATGTGTATCCCATAAAATAAAAGATAAGGTAATTTAAATTATATTTTGGGCTTAAATAAAATCTTATTGATGTTAATTTATTTAAAAAGCTTTTTTAAAGATGCTTTAGAAATAGAACATTTTAGTGCGGTTTAAGGAGTTTGTTAAAGAGATTTTAAAGAACAAAGGCATATTTTCTTTCATAAAACAAGAAATGAACCAAAATATATTTTTCAATTTAAAATTTGTGATTTTTTAAATATAAATATGGATTAAAGTATAATATATAGTGAACTTCTAAATAATTAAGAATTCAAGAAGTTCCCCGAGTCAGGCTTGCATTATGAATTTTTTTTGAAAGATTCTTTTAAAAAAAATAACACCCCATAAATTAAAGTAGTATTATGGTTGGTACAAATATATATAACATTCTCAAAGAATTTATGAGTTGTACATAATAATAAAAAATAATATCATTTTGGTGAGTAGAGAATAAGTGCAACCCGAATGAAAATGGAGGTTCGGGTAGAAAATACTTAAAACATAATAATCAATTGAATCGTATGTCCCAAAATTAATAATCATAAATGATACATTTATTATAATGAAAATAAATATATTCATGATATGAAACATTTATGGTAATTATACATACACCATACACAAGTAGTAGTAGTGAATACGGAATATCTCACAAAATGTGAGTGAGATGAAGAAACCACTTACCTTAAGTTTGATGATGTTCTTCAATTGCTATTACTGTCCTCGATAACCAAATTAAATTCATTAATTAATATTTTTAGAACATTTTATTTATTTAATTTATTTATTATAACCTTATTATGTTCATTAATTTCCTTTTTAATTGGTTTAAGAGGTCAAATTTTATTGTTTTGGAAGCATTTTCTTCCTTGGTTTTCATGGTCAGTTTACTTGTATTCATGAATGGAAGTTCATTTGAAATGTGTTAAAATATACATAATTGTTAATATATATAATTTTTAAAATTATATGTACATTAATTTTCTTATATTTAATTTGGTTATATACCATGAGTATGACTTATTTGATAAAATATAATGATAAATGCTTGGATTAACTTGGTGGTTTTGTGCATAATGAACTTCTTTTGAACTATTATTTTATTTTATGAGGCTGTAAGGATTAAATAAAATTAAATAATATGAAATAAATATATTTAGATATGGTTCAACCATAAAAATGGTTTCATGACCATAATTGAATATGGTAATAAAAATTGAGAAACCATCGCCCTTGAATGTGATAAATTAACACCTCTCAGACCATGTTTTCACTTTTTATATAAGAGGATGGGAAAATAGAGGCGATGATGAAATATACCATTACCATAATAAAATTATATTTCATGTAAGATAATAGAATTATCATATAATTTGGATTATGGGAGATGAATAAAGAAAAAAAAGGAACTCAAAATAAAAGAAAAGTTGAGAAATACCTCATGAAAATTCGGCAGACTAACGACGTCAAATAATATTTCATAAAATATTTTGATGAGTGAAAAAGGGAATATCATAATTAATACATAATATTGATATTAATGGATATATGGAATGACATATCCCAGCATAAACCAATTTAAATTAAAAGATAATAACATAATACGAGTGCTTGAAAAAGAGAGAGATTTTGAGATGAAAATTCTGCTGCATAACGACTGTGCAACATGGTTTTAGAAAAAATTAAAAAGAGATGAGACAGAGATCAACCATTCATAAAAGACTTATAAAATAGTATATAAAGATAATAATATGAAAATAAGAACATGGTATGAAAACTTGAAATACATACCACATAAAAGAGAACTTGGATGGAAAAGAGAAGTTGAGATTTCTCTTACCTTGTAAAGTAACACCAAAGACTTGAAGGTTCAGACCTTGGGGGATTGATGAAACCTAGTAAGGACACCTAGGGAGGTAAAAATATCATATATTCTATGATTAAGAGTTTTTAGTGAAATAAAACGAAGTAATGAATGGGTATTTAGAGTTAATGAGAGGGAGTTTTTTTATTAATTTAAAGGGACACCTCATTAGTGATTTTTGCAAAAACATGAGCTTGCCCATGGTATTTTTCCATGATATTAGCCACTTGGGACACCTAAAATCATATTTTACTGTAAAATAGTCGACCATAATTTTATATTAATTATTACATCATTATTATTTCATTAAACATACCGAAAACTCAAAACTGTATTTTTACTATTCATGAAAAATTCAAGTATTTTAGAAAAATCGAAAAAATTAACCTTAACCAGTTTTAGATGAGTAGAATTAAAAAAATGAAATAATTTTTTTAAAATAAATTTCTAAATATTTTTAATTTAATTTTTAGATAAAATCATAATTTATTCAAAAACAAAACATTAAAACTATAACTCATTTTATAACACCTTGAGAAATTAATCGAGGTCCCATAAAATTATCTTATAACCATAAGACAATAAAGTAACAATTTATGATTAAATTTTATGAAAATAAATTTCTATTTTAAAGAATTAAATTAATCATAAAATTGTTTTTAAAATATTTATGACATACAAAAATACCAATACTTATACTATGATCATTTTTTACTTAAAAGATGTCTAAATTGTATTTATACACTCATGGGTGAAGTTTATATATTTTTGAAAAATTTACTATTCATTAATATTCATTACTATTCATAAGGGTATGATTCTATTCATAAGGGTGTGTTAATATTCATCAAAAATTAAGTTCGTCTTATCAGACTCCAAATATCTTACTCAACGCAACTGTGTATGTTGGTTTTTTGAAATTCAAATTATAGAAGTGGAAAAATTACGTTTATTGGTTAGGTTATAATAAAGTGTTTTGTTGTAGAGAATCAGTTTTTCATTCATTCTATATTAAATATATTTGTAAATTCTTGGGGTGTTACATTATTCCCTCATCAATAGAATTGTGTCTTCAGAATTCGAAACTGCACTTCGAAAGTTAATGGTTGAGGCTTGAAAATTCACTTGTGGAAACCCACTTTGGAAATAAGGTTAATAAAATATCCTCCTAAAAAGGGGTTAGGGGAAATGATGTGGTCACCACAAAAAAATATTCTTTCAAATGGGGTGACATTAGTTGGAAGTAAAAATAAAGTCATGGAAGAAAAATCTAACTATGAATTTATGATGGAACGTGACAAAGAGAACATTTTCAGATGAAAGTTGATTACTAAAAAATTATAAACTACCTTAAAAAATTATTAATATCATCAAAGATTACGATAATAGTAGAAAACTTTATTTAAGACTCTCTTCCTTGAGTTGAAGAATCATTCCACTCTATAAGAGTATAAATATACATTTCTATTTACAAACTCACCCTCTAATTTTACCTTGAACTATCTATACTTCATCACTTTTCACATGTTATGACATATGGTGAAGTAATACATAACATATAAAATATCTTAAAATTATCAACTTAAACCATTTCCTAAATGGTTAAACATTCCAAAATATGAATATTCAACACTCTAGAATGAAGGTCTCTGAACTTCCCAGATTAACTTATCATTAACCCTTAATCAACATGAAGCGGCTCTGAATTTTCACATTCAAAACATGTGAATAACTTCATCATGTATCCTTTTGAAATATGGTAATAACTTGAATTACCATAAAAACCATATTGGAAACATTCATTCTTCAGTATTCCTTAAGTAATTTACATGTTATTTGATATATTACTTAAATCCAAAAGTATTGTAAACCATATCACTGATAGTATAGAACACTTCACGAAAAGTCAATAATCCATTCCAAGGTAGTCAGTACTTATCCAAAACAATAATTTTTTCATCATTATCTAAATATCAATTATATATTAAGGTCAGTGTTTCTTTTAATCATGCATTTTCCAAAGAGTTTAACATTCCACTAAATATCTTATCTTGGTACCATTCATCTTATGATTTCAAATCCATAATGAAAAAGTATTGCAGTAAAATCCTCATATATTCCATAATTATTATAACTGGTACATTACTGAAAAAATATTCAAATGAAATAATTCTTGACTAGGAATATTAATCATTCTACTTTATCTAAAGTTGCATCATAACTTGATCATTATCCAGAATCATAATTTGGGGTATATTTTTTTGACGGTTGGGACAATGATTCACATAGTGCCCGACCTCCTTGCAGTTGAAGCGTTGTACATTGGAAACCTTTTTCTTACCCTTTCAATCATGAACTTGGTTTCCTTTTCCTCCACACTTATAACAAACACCCTTTCCTTCAAGCATTTACGAGGGTGATTCTTTCCAAAGTTATCACATGTGGGAAAACCCTTCTTTCCCTTCTTCCCTTTATCCATACTTTTTTGCTACCATCCACCTTTTCTTTTTCTTCCCTTAAAATCCATAGGACTTAGATAATTATTTACATACTTTGTTACCACATGTTACTGTTTCCTCATATGATGAGGATACAGGGGAGACAATATTCGTTTGAAAATATGGCTTAAGACCATTAGAGATATGATCCTTCTTACTCTTCACATCTTGTGCATTAGTGAAGTTCTCATTCCTTCTGATAGGATCCATTTCAAAATAATTCAATATTATATATTATGTCATAAAATTATGAACTCTCTATAACTCAAAACATCGTATATCACATAGCATAAATTTATGCATCGTAAATCCTAGAACTATATACTTTGGTTACTTTGGGGGCATAAATCCTTCATAATGGTGGGTAAATAAAATCTGATTTATCCTAAGAATATCCCCTAGTAGTGTCAAACCAAGAGTGCAACAAGGCCTATTGTTTTGTACCAGGATAACCCGAGTCAAGCCCGAAACTCCTTGTCAGAGTTTTCACTTCTAGCTACATCTGTTCCAGAGCCACCTCTACTTGTTTGTATCCAGACAGAGATGTATTTTCTAGAAAGATCCACATAATCTATTACTTACCAAAATTCAAGGATGTTATTGTTTGTTTATCCTCAAATATCATCTTAGGTTTTTGTTCCTGAATATACGTTTTCTAAATCTAGTTACCAAGATTTCTACTAAACTTCCTCTAGTACCAACTGTAACGCCCCGACCCCAGAATCCTGGAGTCAGTGCATTATTTTAAAACATTGGAATGATTAGAAGGAATCAAATCCCGAAGGACCAAGTAGTTTAGTAGTCTTGAAGAAACTAGTTACATACATGTAAGTCAAATTACTTTGGGAAAGGTAACAAAATACAATACATAGGAAAAACTAATAAACTACATCCATGAGAACTCCAGAAATGATATATTCTTCATAACCTATTAAAGGTAAAAACAATAAAGGGTTGAGATCAAATTCCCAGTACGGTTTACAAATAGAGGAAGCATGGATCAAAAATATTTGAATCATTATCAAATTGGAAAAGTCAATATGTCATGGGGAATAAATAAAAAACACACGCCGTAAAGAAACTGAGAATAAAACTGCATCCACAGTTTTTTTCATAGTGAAAATATCATGGATATTAACAACTAAAAATGAATAAAGAGAATTATTATTAATTATACATCATTTATCTAGAACATGATTCTACTATACCGTTGAAATGTTTTAAGTCTGTGGGTAGAAACCCATCTGATTTTTGGATACAAACTCGAAGGGTTTGTCACCAACTGATTTGTCTCATGAGACCTGTCGATGCATCGAGGGGCTATAGCAGGTCCCGCCCATCAATGAAAGTACAAAACATTCTTTATACATAGATCTAATACAATCACAATATGACTTCTCAATAACCGTATAGAGTAGAGGATATAGATTCATCAAAGGATGTTGACATAAATAAAGATACTTTTAAATTATACAATTGAATAATTCTTGAGGAAATAACCGTTAAACATTCCAAAGTGTCCCATACCACCTTGAAACATTCAAATCATAATCCATTAGAATATCATGAGAATAAGGAGACTCTTGATATGATATAAAAAAGGGATGTAAAAACACCAAATGTATGAAGTAATTTGTGAACATGGAATATATCTAATAAAATATAAAGTGAGATGAGAAAATTCCTTTTTTACTTTGGAAAGAAGAGTTATTTTGGATTTTTTTTTAATTTTCATGAAATTAGATTGTAAACATGTATATCCCAGAAAATAAAAGGTATGGTCATTGAAATTATATTTGAGGATTAAATAAAATCTTATTGAGCTGAAATCATTTAAAAAGAGTTTTTAAAGATGCTTTAGAAATAGAACATTTTAGTGCGGTTTAAGGAGTTAGTTAAAGAGATTTTAAATCACAAAAGAATGTTTACATTCATAAAACAAAAAGTGAATCAAAATAGATTTTTCAATTTAAAATTTTTGATTTTTGAAATATAAATATGTCTTAAAATAGATTATAGAGTGAACATCAAAATAGGTAAGAATTCGAGAAGTTCCTTGATCCAGGCTTGCATTTCAGAAGAATTTTTGAAAGATTCTTTTTAAAAAAACATAACACCCCATAAATGAAAGTAGGATTCTGGTTGGTACACATATATAGAAGATTATCAAATAATTTATGAGTTGTACATAATAATAAATAATAATATCAATGAGGTGAGTATAGAGTAAGTTCAACCGAAATGAAAATAGAGGTTTAGGTAGAAAATTCTTAAAACTTTGTAATCAATTGAATCGTATGACCCAAAATTAATAATAATCAAGGATACATTTATTATCATGAAAATAAATAAATTCATGATATAAAAAATCAATGTGAAGTATACATACACCATACACAAGTAGTATTAGTGAATACAGAATATCTCACAAAAATGGGAGTGAGATAAAGAAACCCCTTACCTTAAGTCCGATGATGTTCTTGACTTTATCTTAGTGTCATGTATAACCAAATTAAATTCGCTAATTAATATTTCCAGAACATATTATTTATTTAATTTATTTATTATAAACTTATTAGGTTCATTCATTTCCTTTTTTATGGGTTTAAGAGATTCAATTTTGTTGTTTTGGAAGCATTTTCTTCCTTGGGTTTCATGATCGATTCACTTGTATTCATGAATAGAAGTTCATTTGAAATGTGGTCAAAGATAAATAATTGTTAATATATATTATTAGTGAAATTAAATGGATATAAATTATCTTATAATAAATTTTGTTATATACCATGAGTATGAACTATTTGATAAAAGATAATGAAAAGCGCTAGGATTAACTTGATAGCTTTGTGCATAATGAACTTGTTTTGAATTATTATTTTATATTTTGAGGGTGTAAAAATTCTAGAACATTAAATAATATGATTTACATATATTATGATCTGGTTTAACCATAAAAATGGTTTCATGACCATAATTTAATATGATAATAAAAATTGATAACCCATCATCCTTGAATGTGATAAATTAACACATCTCAGACGAGGTTTTCATTTTTAGTATAAGAGGAGGAGAAAAGAGTGGTGATGATGAAATATACCATTACCATAATAAAATTAAATTTCATGTAATATAATATAATTATCATAGAATTTTTATTATAGGAGATGAAAAAAGAAAAGAAAGGAACTCAAAATAAAAGAAAAGTTAAGAAATCCCTCACAAAAATTCAGTAGCCTAAGGACGTCACATAATATTTTAGAAAATATTTTGATGAGATAAAATGGTATATCATCATTCATAAATAATATGGATAGTAATGTAGATATTTAATGACATATTCCAGCATAAACCAATTTAAATTAAAAGATAATAACATAATAAGAGTGCTTGAAAAAGAGAGATATTTTGAGACGAAAATTCTGCAGCATAATGACTATGCAACATGGTCTTAGAAAACATTAAAAAGAGAAAGGAAAAGGGTAACCAAATAATAAAATAATTATAAAATATTATAGGGACAGAATGATATGGAAATAATAATATGTAATGAAAACTTGAAATACATACCACATAAAAGAGAACTTGGATGGAAAAGAGAAGTTGAGAATTCTCTTACCTTGTAGAGTAACTCCTAAGACTTGAAGGTTGAGACCTTGGGGGATTGAGGTAACCTAGGAAAGACTCATAGAGAGGTAAAAATACCATAACTTTGAGTATTATGAGCTTCTAGTGAATGAAAACGAAGGAATGAGTGGGTATTTATAGCAAATGAGAGGGATTTTTTTATTAATTTAAAGGGACACCTCATTAGTGGTTTTTAAAAAACCATGGGTTTTCCCATGGTATTTTCCCATGGTATTAGCCACATGGGACACATCACATCATATTTTACTGTACAAAATTTTACTAGTATTTTATATTAATTATTATATCTTTATGATTTCATTAAACATACCGAAAACTCAAAACAATATTTTTACTAATCATGAAAAATTCAAGTATTTTAGAAAAATAACAAAAATTCACCCTAACCATTTTTCCAAATTTAGAATTCAAAAATGAAATCCAAAATTTTTTAAATAATTTTTTAAATATTTTTAATTTAATTTTTCGATAAAATCATAATTTATTCTAAAAAACAACTTTAAAACTACAACTCATTTTATAACACCTTGAGAAATTACTCAAGGTCCCATAAAATTATCTTATAACCATAAGAAAATAAAATAAAAATTTATGATTACATTTTATGAAAAAAAATCCATTTTAAAGAATTAAATTAATCATAAAATTTTAATTAAAATATTTACAAAATATAAAAATACCAATACTTATACTATGATCTTTTTTTTTCACTTATAATATTTCTAAATTGTATTTACACACTCATAGGTGGAGTTTATTTTTTTGGACAATTTACTATTCATTAATATTCTTTATTATTCATAAGGGTATGATACTATTCATAAGGTCATGTTAATATTCATCAAAAATTAAGTTTGTCTTATTAGAATCCAAATATCTTACTGAACGTAACTATGTATGTCAATTTTTTGAAATTCAACTTATAGAAGTTGAAAAATTATGTTTATTGGTTAGGTTATAATAATGTTTTGTATTGTAGAGAATTAGTATTTTATGAATTCTATATTAAATCTATTTTTAAATTATTGGGGTGTTACATTATTCCTTCCTCAAAAAAATTGTGTCCTCAAAATTCGAAACGGCACTTCGAAAGTTAAAGGTTGGTGCTTGGAAATTCTCTTGTGGAAACCCACATTGGAAATAGGGTTAATAAAATACCCTTATAAAAAAATGGGTTAAAATAAATTAGGTGGTCACCACAAAAAATTATTCTTTTGAATGGGGTTACATTAGATGGAAGTAAAAACCAATACATGGAAGAAAAATTGAACTATGAAGTTATGATGGAACGTGATATTGAGAACATGTTCAGATGAAAATTGATTACTAAAAAACTATAAACTACTGTAAAAAAAATCATTGATATCATAAAATACAATGATAATAGTACAAAATTTTATTTAAGACTATTTTCCTTGAGTTGAGGAATAATTATACTCTATGAGAGTATAAATATACGTTTCTATTTACAAAATCATCCTCTAATTATAACTTGAACTATCTATACTTTATCACTTAGCACAGGTTACGCCATATGGTGAAGTAATACATTAACCTATAAAATCTCATACAATTATCTACTTAAACCATTTCATAAATGGTTAAAAATTCAAAAATATGAATATTCAACACTCTAGAATGCAGGTCTATGAATTTACAAGATGAAATTATCATTAAACCTTAATCAATATAAAGAATCTCTAAATATTCACATTCTAAACTTGTGAATAACTTCATCATGTATCCTTATGAAATATGGTAATAACTTGAATTATCATAAAAACCATATTGGAAACATGCATTCTTCAGTATTCCTTAAGTAAGATACATATTATTGGATATATTACTTAAATCCAAAAGTGTTGTAAACTCTACCGATAATAGTATAGAACACTTCTCGAAAAGTCAGTAATTCATTCCAAGGTAGTCAGTACTTATATGAAAAATCATTTTTTCATCATTATCTCAACATAATATATATATTAAGGGTCGTCTTTCCTTTAATCATGCATTTTCAAAAGATTTTAACTTTCTATTGTATATATTTTCTTGGTACCATTCATTTTATGGTTTTAAATCCGTAATGAAAAAGTATTCAGTAAAATATTCATATATTCCATAATTCTTATAACAAGTACATTAATGACAAAATATTCAAATGACATGATTCTTTACTGGGCATATTAATTATTCTACTTCATCTGTGGTAGCATCATAACTTGATCATTATCCAGAATCATTATTTGGGGTATATTACTTTTATGGTTGGGTCATTGATTCACATATTACCCCATATCCATGTAGTTTAAGAATTGTACATTGGAAACCTTTTTCTTACCCTTGAAATCATGAACTTGGTGTCCTTTTTATCCACACTTATAAAAAACACCCATTCCCTTCAAGCATTTACCAGGGTGATTCTTCCCATAATTATCACATGTTGGAAAACCCTTCTTTCCCTTATCCCCTTTTTCCATATTTTTTTCTACGGACTTATTTTTATTTTTCTTCCCTTAAAATTCATAGGACCCAGATAATTATTTACATAATTTTTTAACATGTGTAATATTTCCTTATATGATGAGGATACTTAGGAGACAATCTTCCTTTGAGAATATGGATTAAGACCATTAGATATATGATCCTTCTTTCTCTTCGCATCATGTGCATTGATGAATTTATCATTCTTTATGCTAGGCACAATTTATAAACAATTCCATGTTATAGATTAGATCATAAAATTATGAACTCTGTATAACTCAAAACATGGTATAGAACATAGTATACACTTATGCATTGTAAATCCTTGAACCATATACTTTGTTCACTTTGGGGGAACAGATCCTTCATATTGGTGGGTAAATAAAATGTGATTTATCCTAAGAATATCCACCCAAAGTTTCAAACCAAGAGTGAAGAAATTCCTTTTTTTGTGTACCAGGATACCTTGAGTCAAGCTCAAAACTCATTGTCGGAGTTTTCACTCCTAGCTACATCTGTGCTAGATTCACCTCCACTTGTTTGTATCCAGAAAGGGATATATTTTATAGAAAAATCCAAATAATATATTCCTTAATAAAATTCTAGTATGTTCTTGTTTTTTATCCTCAAATACCATCTTAGGGATTTTTTCCCTAACATACATTTTCTAAATCTAGTTACCAAGGTTTCTATTTATCTTCCTATGACATCAACTATAATGCCCCGACCCTAAAAGCTCGGAGCTGGTGCATTATTTTAATACATTTTCATGATTACAAGGAATAAAATCCCTAAGGAACAATTAGTTTAGTAGTATTGAAAAAACTAGTTACATAAATGAAACTCAAATTACATTGGGAAAGGTAAAAAATACAATAAATATCAAAAACTAATAAACTGAATCCATGAGAACTCAATAAATGGTCTCCTCTTCATAACTTGTTGAAGGTAAAAAAATAAAATGGGTGAGATCAAATGCCCAGTAACAGTTAAAAATAGAGGAATCATGAATCAAAAATAACTGAATCATCATCAAATTGGCATAGTCAATATGGCATGGTGAATAAATGAAAAACACATGCCATTAAGAAACTAAGAATGAAATTGCATCCATAGATTTTTCCATAGTGAAAATATCATGGATAGTAATAACTAAAAATGAATAAAGAGAATTATTATTAATTTTAAATCATGTATTTGGAACATGATACCACTATACTATCAAAATAGTTTAAGTTTGTGGGTAGAAACCTATTTGATTTTTCGGAACAAACTCGAAGGGTTTGTATCCAACTGATTTGTCTCATGAGACCTGTCGATGCATCGATGGGCTATAGCGAGCCCCACCTGTCACTGCATGTCCAAAAAATTATTTATAAATAGATAAAATATAAGTAAAATATGAATTCTCAACACCTGTATAGATTTGAGAATATATATTCATCAAAGGATGTTAACATAAATAAATATACTTTTAAATGAGTCAATTGAATAATTCTTGAGGAAATAACCATTAAAAATTCCAAAGTGTCCCATACCACCTTGAAACATTCAAATCATAATCACTTAGAATATCATGAGAATAAGAAGACTCTTGATATTATAAACAAAAGTGAAGTACATACACTATATTTATGAAGTAAGTTGTGAATATGGAATATATCTCATAAAAGATAAAGTGAGATGAGAAAAATCATTTTTTACTTTGGAAAGAAGAGTTCTTTTGGAAAATTATTTGTAATTTTCCTGAAATCAGCTTCTCAACATTTATATCCTAGAAAATAAAAGGGAAGTTCATTGAAATTATATTTGAGGCTAAAATAAAATCTTATTTGGGTGAAATCATTTAAAAAGAATTTTTAAAGATGCTTTAGAAATAGAACATTTTAGTGCAGTTTAAGGAGTTCGTTAAAGAGATTTTAAAGTAAAAAGGTATGTTTTCTTTCATAAAACAAAAAATGAACCAAAATATACTTTTAAATTTTAAATTTTTTATTTTTGAAATATAAATATGGATTAAATTAGATTATAGAGTGAATGTAAAAATAGGTAAGAATTCGAAAAGTTTCTTGAGTTGAGCTTTCATTTCGGAAGAATTTTTGAAATATTATTTAAAACAACATAACTGCTCATAAATGAAAGTAGGATTCTGGTTGGTACAAATATATAGAAAATTCACACCTAATTTATGAGTTTTACATAATAACGAGTAAGAATATCATTGGGGTGAGTAGAGAATAAGTGCAACCCGAATGAAAATGGAAGTTCTGCTAAAAAATTCTTAAAACTTGGTAATAAATTGAATCGTATGCCCTAAAATTAATAATCATCAATTATAAATTTATTATAATGAAAATAAATATATTATTGATATGAAAAATCAACGGGTAGTATACATATACCATACATAAGTAATAGTATTGAATATAGAATATCTCACAAAAATGGGTGTGAGATGAAGAAACCCCTTATTGTAAGTCCGATGGTGTTCTTCACTTGATCTTAGTGTCCTGGATAACCAAATTAAATTCATTAATTAATATTTAAATAACCTATTATTTATTTAATTTATTTATTATAACCTTATTAGGTTCATCCATTTTCTTTTTGATGGATATAATAGATTCAATTTTATTATTTGGAAGCATTTTCTTCCATGTTTTTCATTATCAGTTTACCTGTATTCATGAATGGAAGTTAATTTAAAATGTGGTGAAACATCCATAATTTATAATATATATTATTAGTGAAATTATAGGGATATAAATTATCTTATAATGAATTTGGTTATATACCATGAGGATGAATTGTTTGATAAAAGATAATGATAAACGCTTGGATTACTTTGGCAGTTTTGTGCATAATAAACTTGTTTTGAATTATTATTTTATATTATGAAGGTTTAAAAATTATAAAAAATAAAATAATATGAAATAAATATATTATTATCTGTTTCAACCATAAAAATGATTTTATGACCATAATTGTATATGGTAATAGAAATTGAGAACCCATCGTCATTTAATGTGATAAATTAACACATCTCAGACGGTGTTTTCATTTTTATTTTAAGAGGAGGGGAAAAGAGAGGTGATGATGAAATATACCATTACCATAATAAAATTAAATTTCATATAAGGTGCTATAATTATCATAGAATTTGGATGAGGGGAGATGAAAAAAAGAAAGGAATGGAACTCAAAATAAAAGAAAAGTTGAGAAATCCCTCACGTAAATTCAACAGGCTTACAACGTCACATAATATTTTGTAAAATATTTTGATGATTGAAAAAGGGTATATAATCATTAATAAATAATATTTACAATAATGTATGTATGGAATGACATATTTCAGAATAAACCAATTTAAATTAAAATATAATAACATAATAAGAGTTTTTGAAAAAGAGAGAGATTTTGAGATGAAAATTCTGCAGCTTAATGGCTATGCAACATAGTTTTAGAAAAATTTAAAAAGAGAGGGGATAGGGGTCACCCATTCATAAAATAATTATAAAATAGTATAGGGACAGAATAATATGGAAATAAAAACATGTTATGAAAACTTGAAATACCGACCACATAAAAGAGAACTTGGATGGAAAAGAGAAGTTGAGAATTCTCTTACCTTGTAGAGTATTTCCTAAGACTTGAAGGTTGGAACCTTGTGGGCTTGAGGAAACCTAGAGAGGAGTACTATAGAGGTAAAAATTCTAGATATATGAGGATGATGAGTTTTGAGTGAATGAAAACTAAGGAATGTGTGGGTATTTATTGTAAATTAGTGGGAGTTTTTTATTAATTTAAAGGGACACCTCATTAGTGGTTTTTGTAAAACCATGGGATTTACCATGGTATTAGAAAATTGGGAAAAATATCATATTTTACTATACATAAGTAGACCAACATTTTATAATAATTATTTGGCCATTATGATGTCATTAAACATATCGAAAACTCAAAACTGTATTTTTACTATTCATGAAAATTCAAGTATTTTAGAAAAATCCCAAAATAATCACCCTAACCATTTTTCGATGTGTATAATTCAAAAATGAAATAATTTTTTTTAAACAATTTTCTCAATATTTTTAATTTAATTTTTAGTTAAAATCATAATTTATTCAAAAAAACATTAAAAATATAACTCATTTAATAACACATAGAGAAATTAATCAAGGTCCCATAAAATTATCTTATAACCATAAGAAAATAAAGTAAAAATTTATTATTACATTTTATGTAAATGAATTTACATTTTAAAGAATTATATTAATCATAAGATTGTAATTAAAATATTTACGACATACAAAAATACTAACACTTATACTATGAGCTCTTTTCACTTATAATATGCATAAATTGTATTTATACAATCATGGGTGAATTTTATATTTTTTTGGACAATTTAATATTCATTAATAATCTTAAGGGTCTGATACTATTCATAAGGGTATGTTACTATTCATCAAAAATTAATTTTGTCTTATGAGACTCCAAATATCTTACTGAACATAACCGTGTATGTCAGTTTTTCAAAATTCTAATTATAGAAGTGGGAAAATTATGTTTATTGGTTAGGTTATAATAAAATTTTGTATTTTAAATAATCAGTGTTTCATGCATTCTATATTAAATCTATTTGTAAAATCTTGGGGTGTTATAGGTAGCGTGAGAGATCCTTCATTTTTATGATGCATGACTTAGCTAAGGATTTACCTTTTTTATTTTAACACATTATTTAATTAATGTATGCATCAATCAAGGAGAATCCTTGGGTCATTATAAATACCATTTTCATCTGATGGAAGTGGTATGTGATGTTAACATTATTCATAATATAGACCTACCTTACCCCAATAATCTCTTTTCCTTCTCCTTATTTCACAAGGAAATAATATTCCTATGGGGATGGTTCGATCATGTTCATATGTTGAATGACTCAAGTCTGTCTATAGATACATCACAGTGAGGTAATGTTCTTTGGATGATCATTGGTGATCCTAATCAAATCATTTAAGTGGTATAAAGATGTTATAATAGCTATATCGGTGCAAGGTATGTAGTATATATTAGTTCTTATTTTCCACTAATTCATGTTTTTATATTTTCTATGCATGGGGATCTTGGGATCGGTTTATATTCACTTACATTGGTTAAAAAAATATTATTTAATCCCCTATGAAATCTTTTAAGTGCATCCCATAAACTAGGTTATAACAATGGGATTATTATCTAAATAAAAATTGTACATAAGTGGGAAAAGTGTACTTGAATGATAATATAGTAGCAAGAAACATGTCCTGACATGTTCTTCAAAAGATGACATATAATACCTAAATAATAATATAATAGCTGGTTTCATATCCCAAATCCATTATCAATAGGAAATAGAATCCATAGTCATGGGAATAGGCATAAGATGAAAAAGCATACCTAGTCTCGAGCCTCATCATAAGAAGGGAATCACATCCCATGAATGGATATTCTCCCATGGGTATTATGTACCCATATTTGAAATCACCACACCTTGGAAAGTATGTCCCACTACCAAGGTTTAAAAAAATAACAGTCCATAGAATCCCATATCCGATATCATCAAATTCCCATGATCATTATGTGTCATTACTATGTGCCTAGTATCCCAGACACAAACATGTATGGTAATGATCATTTTATCCTATAATGATATTCATAATTTCCTGGTCATAATAAAAATAAATAATGGAAATAACATCCCCTATCATAAAAATCCTATGAAAATTATGAATTTCATATCAGTCAAATCCGTCAACATTAATAAGGCAATATCACTTAAAATACATACCCAAATACATAGAAATGCATAATAAAAGACTCTACAAAATGATGTAAACAATTTAATTTATGGTTGGAACATCATTTGACTCATATTTAAATATAATCCAGTCAGATTCCACACGAATAACCCACTTTAAATACCAAATCCAAGGCATAAGCTACCTAGTCCCAAAAAATTAGGGGGGAGGAACACCCACCCTATACTATTCCATAACTATCCAAAAAATGGATAAGTTATACTCACAAGTTTCACTTCGGTTAATCCTCAAGTAAAAAAATATTAATCATGTACATATCTTATGTAAATAAGGATAAGGGGACCTATATAAGTCTGTAAGAGCATCATTTAACTAATGAAAACCCCATTTTCTTTCAAAGCATATAATGTCACACACTTTAACTCAAGTCCACAGCCATCAGTGATCATGAAATGAAAATCCAATCATAGGTAAGCCACCCATGGCCCCAATAATTCTAATAAATTCTAAATTTATATAAAGATGGGGTTTTATTTTAAATTAGTGTCAAGTACATATGGTTGTAAGGACCCGCATATCACACAATCTAGAAAATCTGTATAAACTATCAAGAAATATTATGTACCACTGGTTGCGCCCAAATTTACCCTACGGGTAAAAGCGATCGATGTAGTACATGTAGGGGTCGAGTCCACAGGGACCGAAGAAGTAACCTTGAGACGCTATGATTTGGTGAAGGATGGGCTATGAAGTAGCCATCTTTGGTTTTGATTTTGGATGGTTTAAATAACACTAAGACACCTACGTGAATTCAATTTAATGAAGATGGGTTGATCTAGTATTATGCTCAGGGTGGATTGAATGAATTTTACTTCTTTAAACAATTTTGGTTTTATTAATTCTTGATGAATCCATTCTTCAAGAATAACACTACCTTCATCATTTTCTGGTTTGGTGCTTACTAAACACAATTAATAATCCCCTATACACTTAGAGAACCAAATTCATGATCTCTCCGAGGTATATGGTCATTTAGTAATTGAATTTATTTTTCTCAAACACAGTAAAGATGAAGAGTAGAAATAACTGAAGAATGGATGTCTTAAATTAATTATCCATTTAACAACAATTCGTTCATAAAATAACATTCAATCCAGCCTTTGCATCCTCCTAAGATAAACCCATTAAGGGTTTAGCCCTCTATTGATGGTATACTCTCAATGGTGGGCGGAAGATGGCTAACAAGAATTGGATTGAAGAAATTAAAACCGCGGAAATAACGAGCACTCCTCCGTGTGTGTGAATGAAATTCACACCTATGTGTGAACTAATTCACAACAACACAGAGATATCACTGTGCTTTGTGATTATAAAGTTTTAATAAATGAAATGGAAAATATATAAGAGAAGAAGTTGATTAAGAACATAAAGATACAAAAAAAAAACTTACATGGAAATGGAAAACATTACAAAGGAAATTTGGAAGCAAAACATTACAATGAAACAAAGCATCCAAGATGATAAGAAAATTTTCCACACCCATTCCCTTCACCACTAGATCCTTATATAGACATATTAGGAGACTTAGGTACATCCCCCAACAATTAATTCACCCCCCAACAATTAATAGAGTCAAATGGAGGGTGAATAATCAAAAGGAAATTGATGTTTTGAATTTGACCCGGAAAACTGTCCAGATTTGTCCACCACATTGACGTGTGAATTATAAATTGAATAATGCCGAATATGGAGGGGATGTAGAAGAGAAATATCTTCATCCATATGTCCTCTATGAGCTTTAAATATTTCAGGAAATTTCGCTCAGCCGTTTGGAAGTTATAGTTGAAATGGTGGGACGGAGTTTTGAGCATTAATGTCATGTCCACCATTTAAATCTCAACTTCAGATCCATTTATCATCATGACAACTTCAGAATTAGATCCAGCCACAGTTTAATAAAATGATCATCATATTGTTGTCTTTCTACTTTATAAATGTGAGCTTCATTGGTATTGGTGTCTGGGCCCCACATTTGTTTGATGGGCCTTAGGCCCATTATGCTTTTTCCAGCATGTTTCTGCCTTCAGGTGCAAAATTATCCATCTTCCTTTGGGATTCATCCATCGGACCTAAAAGATAAAATGTTCCAAACAAAGTGATCAATCATATCCCAAAATTTCAAATTAAAATGAAGAATATTGTAATTTCCACAAGCAAATTATTGAGTGGTCCCAAATTGACATTTTAAGCATGAATTGCACAATGATGGGAAATGAAGTTCAATTTCTGAATTGGACTAAAATTTATGTTTATGAACTTTTAAACACATTAATATTAAGATCTTAACAATGAATATTAGCCACTTTCAGTGACTAATCACACCCCCCAACTTGAGTTTTGCTAGTCCTGAGCAAAATAAATTACAAATATGAAATCCAAATCCCCTTTTCCAAAAACATTTAAATACACATTACTCACCCAAATATCTAATACCAAAAAAAATTATGAAAACCCATAAAAATCATTTAAAACAAGCTAGGTCCGTAAGCATATCCCAAGCCCAAGCCCATTCCTTTGTTCAAATTCATCACCACATTTCATCCAATTCCAATTAAGCATGATAAAGTGTTGTGCATCATAAAAGATATGGGGCCCATTTTATTGTTCAAGGGGAAAAAATGGAAGCTCTAGGTGGGAATCACATTAAACCTTAAGATGAGTATCCATTTTTATTTTATTTTATTTTTTTGATTTTTTTTGATTTTTTTTAACCACAATAGATATGAAAAGACTAACTCTGGGCAAGACAACTATGGAGTCACGATCCCCAAGTGCCGAACGCCACGCATTTTGTCAATTTCATGCTCTACAATAGAGATATAAAGCCTAACTCTGGGCAAGACAACTATGGAGTCACGATCCCCAAGTGCCGGATGCCACGAATTTGGACAAAACATTGCTCTATGTGGTCTTTTTTTTTGTTTTTTTTGTTTTTTTTTGTTTTTTTTTGTTTTTTTTTTGGATACTCAAATTAAACTAAAAGTGACCCCAGAACCCTATGCTATAATGAAAGGGACCCAAGAACTCAAATTTACACCCACGATCCAGTAGACGTGCATTGTGGCATTTTTATTAAGAGGATGAAAATGTAAACTTTGAAAAATCACATCGGACAACCGCACTTTCCAAAAACTATGCTCATGAACTTAAACTTGCATTAAAATCAGAATCAAGGCATACAAAATTATTTGATATCCAATTTTAGAGTTTGAAATGTGTGTTATCATGTTCAAGGTTAATGGAATTTTTCTTTTCATGCATGTTCTTATTCAAAAAAAAAATCATTTTTTATCTCCCCCCCAACTTAGAATAACACTGTCCCCAGTGTTTAAAGAAAAAAAAAGTTAGAAGGGGGTAGGAGAGGAGTTCAAAGATAAAATTGAGAATGAAAAACATGGAACAAATTCACCTGGTTTTTAAAGTTGAGGTTCATGATGCTCCAAATTACTCCTTTGATCTCTTTGGGGATGTAGGCACCTCCTTGATTGAACATGTATCACCCAAAATAGTTCCTGAACCATAAAAAGAAGGATAAAGTAGACAAAACAAAAAACACAATGATTTATTTAATTCCAAGTACCATCATTTTCATGTTTTTTTTAAATCAAACTAATGATACATTGTCTTCTTTTAAATTTATGGGTAAGGTATTACTCAGGGATCACACCGCGTGACACAGATGAATACGGTGCTCCCCTTTCATACCCATCCATACTCATAAAAGAAGAACAGGTCAAGAGTCTAATAATTTTTTTTTAAACCTACAAAAACATAAATAAAATAAACTGATGATACATTGTCTTCTTTAAATTTCTGGGTAAGGTATTACTCAGGGATCACACCGCGTGACACGGATGAATACGGTGCTCCCTTTTCATACCCATCCTACTCATAAAAGAAGAACAGGTCAACAGCTTATGGTAATTTATTATATGAAAAATAAAATGATTCAAAATGATTAGAAAACATGAA
Source organism: Viscum album (assembly GCA_963277665.1). Classification (NCBI taxonomy): domain Eukaryota; kingdom Viridiplantae; phylum Streptophyta; class Magnoliopsida; order Santalales; family Viscaceae; genus Viscum; species Viscum album. The sequence continues at coordinate 174,566,831 of OY728147.1, read as the reverse complement.
AACCATGGGTTGCCTCCCATGAAGCGCTTTTTTTTAACGTCATTGGCTCTACTTTTACCCCCCAACTTATCCAATTCCAACTTTCAGCATTTTAATTAACCCATCTTTTTCCACTTCAATAAGATTGAGATTGATTATTTTTTTGAAATTTGTTTCATGTAAAATCCTATTTTCCACAATGATTGGTAAAATCCAAGGAATATATGAAATTGTTGATCGAGTTGTTTCTATAGTCATTCCTAAGACACTAAGGATCATTCCAACATTATTGGTTTCTTGAGATGGATGAATGATAACTGAGAGGTCTTGTTTGTACCCTATGATGGGATGCCCGAGTGGGGAAGTAAGGACATTGATTTTAAGTTCAGGTTGGATAGGACATTCAAAAATAGATAAGGAATTAGAATCAATATCAATTTCATTTTCAAAATTTCCCAACATAATTGGTTCCCTTTGAATTGAAGATTCCACCCCAAAATTTTCTAGATGAGTTTCATAAATGGGTATGGGTTTGATGTTTGTGATTTCTCCTAATGGTTCAGTGATTGGTGTTTCTGAAAAATCATCATTGTAGAAATATTCCGAACATTCAATCTTTGAAGAAAAATTTCCCTCTTGTGAATTCATGAAATCAATTTCATCCTGATTTAAACACTCGTTAACAATTCCCTCAGGTTCATTAGCTTGACTTTCAAAATTACCTGACCAATTCACTTCATTATCCAACTCTATTTTCCAAGATTCTAAAGTGGGTTCATCACTAAATTCACATGAGTTATGTGGGAAACAAGATTCTTCTATAAGTGATGTGGAAAGGACATCCTGAGTGGGAATGGGTTCTTTATAAGTCTCAATGTTTTGTATTTCTAATCTCAGTGATGAAACTTCTGAATTCATTTTAACCATTTTTTCACACAAATGTTCAAGAATTTTTTCAGAATTAGGATTGATTTTTGTTTGTACATCATCATCATCATTAAGTTTGATCTCTTCAATCATCTTTGAGAGGTATGGAAATTGATCCTTTAAAAAATCATCATCCCATTGATCGTTCATGTTATCGGGTGTGGGGTATTCATTTAAAGGTTGATCAAAGTAATTTACTATGTGAGGGGATTCCCAATGTTGATTTTCTATTCGATTCCAGCCTGATTTTATGAAAGGAAATTGTTGATGATACTCCATTGGAGTTTAATGAAATTTGGATTTGGATTTTTTTTGGGAAGACAGAAAGGGGAAAAGAAAAGATAAATAGAGGTGAGAAAAGAGAAGTTAGGGTGAGAAAAGAAGATGAGTGTCTAAGGTACTTACTTGGGTCCCCGACAACGGCGCCAAAATTTGGTTGCGCCCAAATTTACCCTACGGGTAAAAGCGATCGATGTAGTACATGTAGGGGTCGAGTCCACAGGGACCGAAGAAGTAACCTTGAGACGCTATGATTTGGTGAAGGATGGGCTATGAAGTAGCCATCTTTGGTTTTGATTTTGGATGGTTTAAATAACACTAAGACACCTACGTGAATTAAATTTAATGAAGATGGGTTGATCTAGGATTATGCTCGGGGTGGATTGAATGAATTTTACTTCTTTAAACAATTTTGGTTTTATTAATTCTTGATGATTCCATTCTTCAAGAATAACACTACCTTCATCATTTTCTGGTTTGGTGCTTACTAAACACAATTAATAATCCCCTATACACTTATAGAACCAAATTCATGATCTCTCCGAGGTATATGGTCATTTAGTAATTGAATTTATTTTTCTCAAACACAGTAAAGATGAAGAGTAGAAATAACTGAAGAATGGATGTCTTAAATTAATTATCCATTTAACAACAATTCGTTCATAAAATAACATTCAGTCCAGCCTTTGCATCCTCCTAAGATCAACCCATTAAGGGTTTATCCCTCCATTTATGGTATACTCTCAATGGTGGGCGGAAGATGGCTAACAAGAATTGGATTTAAGAAATTAAAACCGCGGAAATAACGAGCACTCCTCCGTGTGTGTGAATGAAATTCACACCTATGTGTGAACTAATTCACAACAACACAGAGATATCACTGTGATTTGTGATTATAAAGTTTTAATAAATGAAATGGAAAATATATAAGAGAATAAGTTGATTAAGAACATAAAGATACAAAAAAAAACTTACATGGAAATGGAAAACATTACAAAGGAAATTTGGAAGCAAAACATTACAATGAAACAAAGCATCCAATATGATAAGAAAATTTTCCACACCCATTCCCTTCACCACTAGCTCCTTATATAGGAATATTAGTAGCCTTAGGTACATCCCCCAACAATTAATTCACCCCCAACAATTAATAGAGTCAAATGGAGGGTGAATAATCAAAAGGAAATTGATGTTTTGAATTTGACCCGGAAAACTGTCCAGATTCGTCCACCACATTGACATGTGAATTATAAATTGAAGAATGCCGAATCCGGAGGGGCTGTAGAAGAGAAATATCTTCATCCATCTTTCCTCTATGATCTGTAAATATTTCAGGAAATTTCACTCAGCCGTTTGGAAGTTATAGTCGAAATGGTGGGACGGAGTTTTGAGCATTAATGTCATGTCCACCATTTAAATCTCAACTTCAGATCCATTTATAATCATGATAACTTCAGAATTAGATCCAGCCACAGTTTAATAAAATTATCCTCATATTTTTATCTTTCTACTGTATAAATTTTAGCTTCATTGGGATTGGTGTCTGGGCCCCACATTTGTTTGATGGGCCTTAGGCCCATTATGCTTTTTCCAGCATGTTTCTGCCTTCAGGTGCAAAATTCTCCATCTTCCTTTGGGATTCATCCATCGGACCTAAAAGATAAAATGTTCCCAACAAAGTGATAAATAATATCCCAAAATTTCAAATTAAAATGATGAATATTGTAATTTCCACAAGCAAATTATTGAGTGGGCCCAAATTGACATTTTAAGCATGAATTGCACAATGATGGGAAATGAAGTTCAATTTCTGAATTGGACTAAAATTGATGTTTATGAACTTTTAAACACATTAATATTAAGATATTAACAATGAATATTAGCCACTTTCAGTGACTAATCAACCACCAAACTCAACTTTTTATATCACCACTAAATGAATATCAATTATTAATTCCACCTTAGTGAAATGATTTCTCAATTTTTAGAAAAAAATGATGACCCAAGGATGGATGCACTACTAAGATGGGGGGGGGGGTTAAATCAGTGGTGGTAGACTTATAATTTTTTAAACTAGTAATTACTCTTTGTAACTGGTTAGATTTCGATCCTCTAAAATTTTTTATCATGGATTTACTAGAACAAATTCATAAAAATAGAAAAGGGCACACAATATGTTTTACAAGGCTCAATCCCTATGTGGGTGTCTACCCTTTACAATATTTAGTTGTTATCTCAATCCACACATTCTCCAAAATATTTTTATGATCAGATAAAAGTGGGTTATATAAGTATCATCTTGTAGCCATGATTTCTCCATAATCTAAATCATATATACACAACATACCACTAATTACAAAATGAAAAAACTGGAATGAGTATGATCACTTTAGAATCAGTTTTTTCTCTAATAACTAATAAAGATCTTCCTATTTGAGAAACCAAGTTTATCATATAATATTATTTTTAACACTTAAAAAACCTCAACCAAAATGAAGTGTTGTCGAAATTTTTTTGTTGGATTTTCTCCTAACATGTAGAATCTTTTATCGATATGCTTATAAAACATCTTCTCAATATCAGTTTTCTGAATTCCCAGGTTGCTCTATATTTTCTCTTCTTTTCTAAGATCCAGCTTCTAGATCTATTTTCCCTCTATTTTTTATACTTAACAAAAATCATGATCATAATAGTCTCTCTATCAACTACTCCATATATCCAGGATAATTCAAATAATCTATTATTTATTTAATTCCAAAAAACATTTTCACATCAACATTCTAGAGAATTTCCTTAACCAATTTGAATAATTTGAATTCTAAATGTATTTTCTTAATCACTTTCTCTTATGGTAATGTCTCCATGATATCAATATATTTCATTTTTTATTAAACACCTATCTCTAGTTAATTTCCTAAAAATCCCCTATCATCATTTGGTTTCATTTTAATATCAGAATAAAATGACTCAAGAAAGAACTCAATTGAAATCATCATCCATAAAATTCATAAACAAATGTTTTTTTGAATACAAAAAATACCCATATTCAATCTCTACTTAATTTCACTATAAGTTATTTCATTATCATCTTTTCCATCCTACACGGTGTACATCAATTCTTCATGGTGCAATGATACTTAATTATATAACTCTCATGATAAAATTCTAATTTATATCTCAACTAGAATAGAAAATTGATTTTTATTTTATAAAAAAAAATCAATACATAAGCACAAAAACAATTCAGAATTAATTAACATATATTATTTGAGTGAAAACACAATTTCACACGATTTATTATTCATTTAGTATATTTCATGGGTTATTTGGTTCTCTATGATGTTTAGATCACAATCTATTCATAAAAAATAGAATAAAAAATGATTTTTTATTTTTTAATAATTTAATAATATGTTTAGAATCATAGAATTTCATTTTCATTAGAATATACAATTATGTAAATCCTCTAGTTTGTCAATTTTTTTCAAAGACTGAAGTATTACAATATTTCAATGTTAAACACACCGAATGAAAGTATTATGATATCATTTAAAGGATTATATTCCACCCAAAGTATTACAATGTGTCACCAAGTATTTATATATACCCATAAAGCCTTAAGGGGACATATAAAGTTTTATAGAGTCTAAAAATTTGAGAATGTATGAAGTATTATGGTCCTATTAGACGTTTTACACACTTTGAAAAATTATTATGCATACAACTAAAAAGTATTACAAATAACTAATAATCATAATTTATTGATAAAAAATATAACCTCATTTAGTAAATCAATAGGGAACTTCAATATATCCCTTTCGATTTGTTGGAAACACCATACAACTATCCCATCTTAACTCAATTATTTTCTGAATTCTTGAACCTCATGAGAATCATTAAATCATAGATTTTCTCTAATTATAAGTGAACCATACTACTATATAAGGTAATTTTTTGAAATAATTTCATTAATAAATGATAATTAATTATAGACAAGTGACATAAATTATTTCTTTATAAATTAATAATTTCATGTCTCACTTTCATATATCTCTCCCATTAAGCATTATCCATGACTTTATATTCAAAATAACACCCCCTTTGAAAAAAAGAGTAATAATTTCTATAAGAGTTGAGTAATTTATCTGATGATTTGATAAAAAACAAAAATTTTAGTGTGTATAAACTACTAAACATCCTCAAGTGAGAAGTGGAGGATAAATATGTTGTTTCAACCACCACTCATTAAACCTCTCTCTTCTTATTGATTTTGTTAAAATATTTATAATTTGATCATTTTTAAAAATTTTGGCAAGTTTCAAATCACCTTTAGAAACTCTTTAATTAATAAAATTGAATATAATATCAATTTTATTAGAGCTTGAGTGTTGAAAAACATTTCTATAAAAATCTACATAACTTTGGTTATAACAAGAAATTCTCAAAGGTCTGAAAACATCAACCTTTAAATCTACTGGATATACTTTCATCCATAGAATCTTTGTACAATATGGTATTGCTATTATATATTATTATACATTTTCACTTAGTGAAACTGAATTTTTATTCTTCTTGTGTTAACTCACACACCTATCAACAATAAATAATGACATACTAGATGTGGATCTTCTATCTGTGTAATCACCAACCCGATATGAGTTTGTAATGACCTAAAGATTCAATTATAAACTATTTTAATACACAAAGTCCTAGATTATGGTTCCATTAATATACCTCAATAATATCTTAGCTATAAGTATATATGACTCTTTTGGGTCAATCTAAAATCTGGCACAAAGTGTTACAACATATACAATATCAGGTCATGATGTAGTTTGATAAAGTTGGCTACCCATGATTGTTCTAAAAAAAATTATTTGAACTAATTCATGCTTCATATTTTCTTAACTTAGTACTGACTACAATTGGAGTGAGGACCTTATTAATTTCTTCCCTAAAAAATATTTTTAATAATTATTTTCCATAGTTCTAATGGGATAAAAAAATAAACTCATTATTTTGAGTAATATATAGTCCCAAGAAATAACTCATCTTACCCAATATAGAAATCTCAAAATACCTTTTCATATATTTATTTAAATTCTTAATAAATATTATCTTTATCACTATAAAATATGATGTCATTACCATATATAATAATAAGAAGATTTCCTATGTACTGCTCTTTTACATATAGGTTGTTACCAACATTTCCTTTTCAAAAATCCATATTCCTCAATCATATATATTTTTTAGAGTACTTAGATATAGGGGCCTATTTTTTGCTATAAAGATATTTACTTAACTTTTATAGCATGCTTCCATCTTTGTCTAATAAGAAACCCTCAGGGTACTCAATAAAAACTTCTTCTTCTAGGTTTCTATTTGGAGAATTATAGTTCAAAGAGATTTTATAAACCTTATAATGCTTGTTTAATGCCACTTCAAGAAAATTATAATGGATTCATTCCTTGATACTGGTGTAATGGTTTCTTCAAAATCCATCCCATTCATTTCTAAGTAGCACTTGAAAACTAGTTGATCTTTCTTCTTTGTCACTTCACCTTTCTCATTAAATTTGTTTCTTTTCACCCACTTGGTTCCAATTATATTTTTATGTTTGGGTCTTGTAAATATCTCCCAATTGGAGTTATTTTCAATTTGATTAAGGTACACATTCATACAATTGATCCATTCTTCTTTCTTAATTTCCTCTAAAATAGAATGGGGTTCCATTTTTGAAGTGACAATATTTTGTTTCTTAATTTGTATTATTATTAAAGTTTATACTATTGCATATTTATTTCCAATAATATTATCATGATGAAAAATATTATTAAACTATTATTTTTTATCCTTAGATTACTAGCACTCTATTTATCACTTGTTTGATCAGAGACAATTTTAACTTTATTATTCTTATTTCCGACATATTCTTCAATCATTTTTTTCATAAATATACTCATTCAAAAATTCTATATTATCATATACTATCCCAATTATAACTATTTTATTTGTATTATTTACAATTATATTAATATCACAAAAATCTATAAGTTTATATATCATTTTAGTCCATCACTTATATCTACTACCATTGGATTGGTAGCCCGTGAAAATTTTCTCTTTAATTTATTCTAAAAACATTCCATGTAATGCCCTATAATTTTAAAAATCATTAATCTATGAATTTTGGGTGATATAGGTTCTTAGAACAAGTTTGAGGAAGTATGAGTGGTTTAGAGATATAATTTCAACTCAAGGAGTGGTTCATGATGTGTTCCTTGTGTCACAATGTAAAAGTATCTGGGAAGAATTTGTTGATTTTTCTTGTGGTTTAGTTGATAGTGTGAAGTGTAGTTCATGGAAAAAGCATGGGGAGTTAGATTTTGGTGGTTATATCTAATTATAGATTCATAGTTTTATACCCCCATTCACTGTGTGAATATTTTCCCACTTTATAGGGCTTGTTGACATGGAATTAGGAGATGAATTGACTTGAAGAGGTCACAACATGAATAAACATATTACACTATGAATGGGTGTTCTCCTAACGAGGTCTAAAAATAATATTTCTATTTTATTTCCATAATTCTATGTTTATGTCTCTTTAATATTATCCAACTCTTTGGTGATGTTATAGGACATTTCAATCCCTTGTTACTAGAATTGAACCTTGCCTTTGAGATATTGACATTTATGATCTAAGGTGAGTTCCTATCTTCCCTTTTTGGTTTAGAATTTTTTATTCATCCTTCATCCTAAGAAGGTTGTTATAGATATTTTTGGGCCATTTTTTATGGAATTGGATTGATATATTGATGATAATCATGATGTATTATATTATTGATGGTTTCCTTGTGTAGTTTCGATCATTGGTAATCTATTCTCTAATTAGGTCTTGCATAATGACTTGGAAAGCTTGAATCGAGATAGGGGATTCAAGAACCTATTTTTAATTGTTGAAAATATTTTGATTATCATGATTTTGGTTCCTTTGATTATTAGTATGAATCACTCTAATAAGATAAATAACCAGTAGAATGCATAAATAGGAAGTGAAGTGTTGCATGTGTGATTTATCGATATTTCTATGATACTTCATGTGATTCTATTGATTATTGATTATTTGTTAAATAAAGGAAAGAGTAAATAAAGAATTATATGATAAATTAAATTTATAATCTATTAGAATTAAGTAAGGTGTTATCTTAATATTTTATGATAATAAAAACTCCACTTAAATTGAAGATCCTTTACATGTTTCCTATTGTTATGAGCCCGTTTACTGTTGTTAATTGATTTACATGAAAACATAAATATTAATATTTTCATATGTTGGGATCACATTTCATAGTTGAATAATAATAAAAACCTATAAATAAAAAGGTTAGTTGATTAATCCTGGATGGAAATTCTATTGTGCTAGTTGATTAATTATATATTTCTAGAGATTCAGTTGCTGTTTTTTGTTGTGCAAGTGTGGTTACTGTGTGCGGTGAATGTGAAGTGGCTGGTAATAGTAGGTGTATTTTATGCCATATTGTTAGGGGTTTTTATATATGAGTCTTGTGATATAGGGGCTTGGATAGTAATGCTTGATGGTATAAGATAGAATGTAATAAAAATATATGAATGCTGGAATGTGGATGGAATAAAGTAATGGTACATTGCTAATTAAACCCAGTAATGATTTAAATAGTGAGGAATGGAATGAAATATGAAAAATAAATATGGATTAGGTATTAATTTCCAACCAATAATAATAAAATTTGGTAAAGTGGCATAAGCTTTTATTAAATAGATACAGGCTATAGTTGAAATGTAAATTCTTGGAATGAATGAGTAATAGTTTAAAATAAATATGGTTGTTGTCTTGTGAGTGGTTTATCATTAGGTATGGTGAAAGGTTTACATTATTAAAACTATTTGGGAGGATAATACCAACATAAAATTGGATAGGTAAATGTTTAATTGATAATTTTTACATGGTTTGTTAATTATTTCATGTGTTATATAAATAGTTGTGTTATAGTGTCAATGATTGGTTTTAAAGGATAATGATGATGTAATGGTGGTATAAATGATTTATTATATGGATATTTGTGTGCACCCCTGGGATGGGTTTTGTGTGGGATTATTTATCCTCATATTTTCTTATTATTTCTAAATGTACCCCCCCAAGTCAGATTACCTCACTAACACCCAATGTTTTTGGGTTTTGAGAGTATTCCCCAACATCCAGGTTGGTGAGGGTGGATATATGAAAAATCATATTCCTTTATTTCATTTTATAATTATTTCATTGCATAGTTTTTAGATATTTTATTTATTATGGGTCATGCACGAGGGAGGGACTGAGGTGAATGTAATTAATGTTCAAGATAACCTACTACTGTGGACTTATTAAGGGATGAATATGGATGTGATGGTATTAGGATGATATTGGAATGATTATCATGGGTATAAATCTAGGATTTACCTTTATGATTATGTAATTATGGTATATAAGGGGCAGAGGGTTAGTAAATTCAATGTTTGAGAATGAGAGTGGAAAACCAATGGGGAAGTGGTCGTATGGAACTTATTTTTTAAATTGTGTATTATTTTTAGTGAGTATTCCCTAGTGAGGTTGAATAAGGTTAGATGAACTTATAGGTTCTTTTTGGTTCCTCCACTTATTCATTGGATAATTAGTATGCTCTTCTCACATTTTCACGAGAGGCCCTCAGGAGTATTCTTCTCTGTATAGATTTTATTATCAACCTATATATATATAAAACATTTTTCATGTTATAAGGATAATTTTGTGACTAAGTTGGATCATAATATCTTGGAATGAAGAGTTTTTTTGTGGTGGTTCTTCCTATGAGTCCTTTAGAAACTTATTTTTGGAGACTGCTTGTATTTCACATCATGAATTATGTGATTTTTATTATTATGGGATATTGTTTTTTATATATTTTATGGTTTTTATTTGTGGATTACTTCATATATATTTTCATTAAATTCATACATTGAAGTAAATTCCTCACATTTTGTTTTTTATACCCTTGGTGTTAGTCAAAAAACCCACGACCTATTGGGGGAGGGCTCCAAGGGTCACACTTTCTCTTAATTTATAACCCATGGGGTACCAATAGAGGGGGGGGGGGGAGCATAATAGAGTTTGGTGAGGCTGGAAATGGGTAGTTGACCATATAGGTTCTTATGGGTTCTACCACTTATTCACTAGAGAATTAGTATGTTATTTCCACATTTTTATGAGAGGTCTAAAGGAGGATCAAATTGAGTATACATTTTGTGATCACCCCTATGTATAAATCAGTTGTTTTGTAGGATATTAGGAGGAATTTAGTGACTGAGATGGCTTGTATTTTATTGGAGTGGGGGGTTATTATTGGTGTTGCTTCTTAAGAGTCCTACCGTGCATTCTTTTGTGAGACTTCTTGTATTCCACATCATGTATTATGATATTTTTATTATTATGGGATCTTGATTGTTTAGATAGTGTGGTGTTTATTGGTGGATTAAATCATATCTATTGTCCTTAACTTTTTATATTTAAGGAAATTATTCACATTGTGTGATTTATAACCTTGGTTATAGACATCAAACCATACACTATTAGAGATGGATTTAAGGGGACACTTTATCTCTTCATTATTATATCAAATGGGTACTAGTATAGGGGGTTCTTAATAGAATGGTATCAAAGATTACGGTTAAGAGATATGATGGAGATTATGGAATAGGCACTAGTGAGTACTACATTTGTTGGTATGTAAATAGTATCAATTAAACCTATTATATGATATATGAATGGTAAACCATCTAGGAAATAGGATTTTAGGGCCCCATAATCCAATTCTAAGACATTAATATTATAAAAACTTCTATTTAAATTGATTCTTCTTACAAGGTAGAGTCCTAGGAGAGGTTTATGTATCATAATTTTTTGCAACTGTGTTTGGGTAGAGAGATTTGGGGAATTAAATAAACATAATTGAATGAACTAAAATAAATCTATTTCTACCAAGATTAGGGTGATTAATTAGTTTTTGGTTTAGGGGTATGTGGTAGATATGATTCATGTTGTGTGTGTTTGTTTTATTGTTTTTAGTGTGTGGTTTTCCTGTTTGTACTAACCTTGTTGATTTTGATGCTAGTATAAAGGCATGTCATTGGAGAATCATTGAGGTGATGTGATTGGGAAGTAGAAGAGGCCACAGAACAGCATGATAACTAGATTATAACAATATAAGTTATTGAAGTTCCTTGTTGAGGGAAAAATTCTCAATATTGATGAGTGGCTAGATGAGGTTGAGGTTTCCTTTGAATTAATTATGACTGCTGATCAGTTTTTTGTTTCCTTGGTAGTGGGATTACTCTGAAGGTTGGTGTGATCATGGTGTAAGGAGAATCATGATCAAGAGGAAGTGTTTTCTTTAGGAGAGATTGATAATTCAGTTAAGAAGGATTTTGTTCCCCATGTTTAGAAGAATGAACACATGAAGGATCCCTTGGAGCTCCGAAAGGGGGTATCTAGTGTTTGTGATCTTTGGATCCGCTTTTGTACTTTGACCACTTAATTTATAGACCACAAAGTTGATGAAGGAATGTGATTTTAATATTTTGAGTCTTCCTTGATGTATGACATTTGAGGAAGGGTGATGATCATGTGGTTGAAGTCTTGTATAGAAGTAAGGGATCGTGTTGAGGTGATCCATTAGAGTTTTCTCAATAATGTTAAGAAGGATGAAGATGGTTCTTCAAGTTGTAGGATTTAAAATGGAAAGAAGTCTATGGTGAAATGACCTTCTAGAGATAGAGTATTTCTTCAAGCCTAGGGTTTGATTAGCTCAAGGTTCTCTATGTGGAGTTAGTTTTTTTTCAATTGTAATGGTGTGGGGAATCAATAGTATGAGTATCCTATGATTTGTGGGGTTCCTGGGTCTAGGTAAGGTTAATGGGTGGTTTGTTTGGTAGGATGGTTGGGGTCTCATGGGAAGTCAATTAGGTTGATATATTTATAGTTTTATAGTATAATAGTTGATTTTTTTTTCATTTTAATGTTTTGGGGAATCAGTAATATGAGTTTCCTATGTTTTTAGGGGTTCTTATGTCAAGGTAAGGTGGATGGTTGGTTTGTTTGGTAGGATGGTTAGGATACCATGGGAAGTAAATTAGGTTTATCATATGGTTGTCATGGTTTGTGGTAAAACATGATTTTTACTACTCCTAATATAGACTAGAGGATGACCATAGTTGTCTCTCAAGGAGTAGGTTTTGAGAGTTTCACTTATTCTAGAAATTATGTATTTTTTTCTTTGTTTGTTTCCTTAAATTTAAAAATATTATAGTAATTAGGGATGGTTTTTTTGATGAATGAAAGTAGGAAAAATGAAAATTTAGGGTAGAATGAATGAATTAAAGGTAGACTCTCTAGATTTAACTTTATGATTTTTCGTTTTATCACAACCTTAACACTTCAATTCTATTCTCTATATGTTCCAATCGGCTACACACAACATTAATTCCTAAATTATATGAATAAAAATCATACTCAAGGATAATATCCCAAGTGATCATCTCATAAATCTCTCAAATGGGTCACAATCATGATCCCATACTCTTTTAGGAGAATTATTCCCATCATAAAATAGTAATATGAATAGTGGGGGGAAAAATATTTTGATTAGTATGAAAGAAAGTTAGAAGGAAAGAGACATGTGATATAATTGGCTCCTCATCTTCTTATTATCTAGATATCCTCAGAACAATGTATAAAGAATCATGTCGGGTGTGTGGAATCTCCATCATTAGTTTTCTTTTTAGCGGTGATCTTAGGGTTAGCCTCTTATCATCAGGGAGAGATTGAGAGATCACACGACTCTGTAGTTGGTGAGAAACTCAAAGAGAAAAAAAATAACAACATAATTGACTAGAAATAAAATATATAAAATTTAGAAACCCATAAATTAATTATAGAAGAGTGTAAGTTGAAATCATAAGGACTTGAATATATATCCTATGGTAGGGGAAACAATATTTATGAGCATTGAAATTCTTGTCCATTACATTTAGTGCAATGAGAAAAGATCTTATCCTTCCTTGGATGGGTTTCATGTGTTAGATATGGAAGTTGTGATTGATTCAATTGAGTGTGTCTGAGCAAATCTTATTGTTGTAAAAAAATTATTCCATGATCTTGCTTCAATTTCTTCAATAATTTTCCTAATGAAGTTTATGAAAATTTTTAGCTGTAGTGGAAATTAAATCTCGCTAAACATGTTCATGTGAGAAACTGAACATATTGGCTAGTGTGGTTAGAAATTTAGGCTTGAGATGGTTTTTAAAATTGGGCTACGACTGAGTTTGGAGTTCAACATTCCACTTGGGTCATGTTTGGCGAGCTTGGGCCTCAATTTCACATCTTTTAATTTAGAAAAAAAATGTGGGGGAAGATGTGAATTTCATGCTACTACTTCTAGAAAAAATAGAGTGATGGGAACCATTGGGGCATTTTACCAAGCACGTGGGGTGTTTCCTCATCTGATACAATAATCAATGTGATGTGAATGAGTAAGGTCCAACTACTATTCATATATACATTGATGAAACATAGTAGCATAATTTTTTTGAAACATGGTATATCTTATTCAACTCGCAACTTAAACTTCATACAATTGAGATTCAACACAACATCAATGCTTAGATTGAGTTCCGTATTCCTCAATCCTTAGAATTTTCATCCTTCCAATGATATCAATTAGATTTTGAGTATGAATGGGTCTTGGTATTAGTTTTAATCATTCATGGAAATCATTTTCAATATTTTTCATATCCTCATGTGTTCATTTGAATGTAAAAACACTTGTTCAACATCTATAGGTGATGCTGAAATAGATATTGTTTAAAAATATTTGGTTATTTATATTCATGGGCCAATGGAGCTCAGGTTCTTTAGGATATGGAATGGTCTGGTCCTCTCCTCTAGACATAATAGGAACATTGAACTTCTCCTATCATTTCTATCCTTGATGAGTAATCTACTAAAATTAGTGTGGGATCAACTTAGTTTGGCCTAATCCCTCTCAAGAGATTTAGATTTGGGAGTCTTTAAATATCCTCGATTGATAGATCTTGGTTCCAATAGGTTTTGTGGCTCATATTTCACCATGTTTTAGTGTGGAATCCTCAATAAGATTTAGTTTTCTTTATCAGTAGGTGGAGCTCAAATGCAAAAAAGGATCGATTTCCTTGTAGTTCATCGAGCCTCCCATGGATTTGGCCTTGTTCAATTTCTTCTTAATTGAAATTATCCTTAGTTCTAATATAATTTTCAGTATTTTGAAGGTGGTGGAATTTATGGTCACTTTGGTTCCCATTTATGGTAGATATCAAGTGTGGTAGGTTGGTTATAGTAGGTTTATATAAGTGATAGCTCATAGTTGGTTAAGAAAAGTGAAGGGTTGTGGTAGGCCCCAACCATTTTGTTTTATGAGACCTTTCAATTCATTGAGGTGTTATATAATTTCAGGCCCTACCCATCACTTGATTAAGTCTAATTCATTAACTATAAGAGTCAATAGGACATTTTATCATTCCCTAAGGAACCACTTACTAAATAAAAACATGGTTATCTATATAATGAAGAATATGGAATGTCAATACATGATGAACCTAAGTTATTATTCAATAATAGTTTAGAATGTAATTAATTTTATCAATTTCAATAAGAGGGATAATATTATCGTAAAACATCCTGGTAAATAAGGTGGTTTATCAAACAATACATAGTCAACTTTCCAATAATCATATATAATGGAATAACAATATATGAAATACCAATATTATTCCCCATGTTAATAGAATGAAATTATTTCTTGGTGAAATTAGTCCAATTTGAATTATGTACAATATGATGTTTACACCATATAGAAAAATGTGTATACATCTATGTCAATATTGTAATAACATGATCAAAATCCATCCAGAGAAATGAGGTGGATGATTGTAAAAGAACATAACACAAGAAGTGAAGAATATTTATCAAAGGGTTTATAAGGTAGGAATATATATCCCAAAAACAATGACATAATACCACATAACAAAATATAATGGTGTAATTTACTCAACTTATATAAAATAAGTTCAAGAAAATTATCATAACTCAATGAATGAATTTTGATTTAACAAAAATCTTTACTATAGGGGAAACAACTGAATCAATTTCCACTTGAATAAAGGTAAATTATTTGGATAGTAAATATAATGAAATAAAAATATCATGATTAAAATATTTCCATGGGTATTAAATACACTATACAAATAAAGAATGGTGCACAAAATGTATTATGTATCAAAGGTATAGAATTGAGAATAAGAAAACACTTACAGATTTAGAAACTTTCGAATCAAAACCCCTTGAAAGAGAGGAATTGTAATTGAAATTAATATAAAATTATTAAATTATAATTCATGATATTATATCTCAAATAGTTAGTATATACAATACACAAATTAAATTAGGTGTATAATATCAAACCTTCCACAAAGAGAGTAATTTGAGATGAAAACCCTTACCTTGTATTCCCAATTACTTGATTGTGATCTAATTTCATATATAATGAACATAAATATATTAATAACTTATCTCATATCATAAATATAATAATAATAAAATTTTTATAGTTATTTTATAACTATATATTACAAATATATTAACCGATTATAGTTTATTTTCATCATCATATGTTAAAATTTTCAGTTTCTTATTTCTTAAAAACTTCACAAAGACTATATAAATTATCAAAAATAGGTTTCAAGGTTAATATTAATAGATAATTAAAGATATAATAATATTTTGTTTTCAAAATATTACTTAGGTATAGTTTTCATTAAGGTAAATACATGAATATAACTTGTGAAAACAGAATACATGATAGACTAGTTTCGACATGTTTAATGATCGATAAGTGATATATTAATAAATATTTAAAATGTTAATAAAACCTTAAAAAATAATTAATATATCTTAAATTAATTATCATCACATTATATTATCATTATGTAACAATCCTTAATCTTTCAGTATATTAACATTATAACATCATTCACGTAGGTGGTAAACTAAACTAAAGGGTAATGTTTTATAATGTTTTCATGAGTAAAGGAATTTATTTAGATAATGATAGTATGAAATATTTATAAGATTAAAATTTTTATAATTATTATATATCCTTATTAAATCAATTCTTATAACCATCCAATATTTGTGGTGATGTAAAACAAAATTCATCATTTGTGGAGGTGATAGTCTGCTGTAAGCATGATTAACGATCCAATTTCTTAATGAATGGGTGGAATGATGTTATATGAAAAATTATAAGTTAAGAATTATACTTGGGACATGTAAATAATATTTATTCCCCAAACCCATCCTTGATACCATCCTTGAGAGGTGGTTTTGAAAAACAAACAACATCACTTTGTGGAGATAGTAGTCCATGCATACGCATGATTGATGTTTTTTTTCATAATGGAGTGAATAAATGAATATAAAATGATAGTTACATTAATATAGAAATATTATAGCATATTATTGATAATAATATCATTATATTAGTGTTTAAATAATAAATATTAATGAAGATAATCAAGAAGAAAATTTTATTAATTGATAATACTCGTGTCAGGGACTTGAACTTTCATTGAAAATGAAGGCCTTATGATAACTAATGATGAACATGAGATTTTAAAAGTGATATAGTGTTATAGTAGGTAAAAAATTTAAGAGTTTAAATGATAAATTAAAATAATGGGCGAGTCTTTAAGTGGATTATGTGTACCCTTTTTATAATTTAAGTGAGTGTGGGTATAAATCACCTAAACCACTCATTTTTTAGAAAAATTTGTGTTTTTAAGGCATCCTTTTCACGTTTAACATTTTACCAAAATTTACTTTTACTATGGTAATTAATTTTTTAACCTTAGTAATTAATATTAATGAAAAAATTAACATTAATCCATTTAATTAATTTGAACCTTATGATTTTAAAATTTTCAAATAATTTTGTCCAATAAAAATTCTATTGTTTTTAAATTTTAATTTTAAAATTAGCACACATAACATATAAAAAGAGTTTTTAGAAAAAACAATTTTTTAAGCATAAATTTTGTGTTTAAGATGTAGTTATTAAAATTATCAATTACCATGAAATATTTGGATTATTGTAAATAAAATAAAAGGTATGAAGATTTTTCTGGAAATCCATAATTAAATCTCACCCTAAAATACTATATTCAATGAAAATGATGAAAATAATTGTTTATTAAAGAAAATTGTTAATTTAGTTCTATTTTTTTTTTGAAATAGTTTATATTAAAGGATTTTTTAATATTATAGATTATTCTTATATAATGATAAATTCATAAAAAATAAAAGCTTTGTAAAAATCACCCTAAACCCAACTATTTTCAGTAAAAGATAAAAAAATTATACTTTTTCAAATAATATATAAAGAATTATAAAATGGAGTTCATTTTATTATTTTAAAATAAAAAAATTATAAATTAATCTTTTGAATACAATCACAAAATATAACGAAAAAATGTTTTTATTGGAAAATGACATTTTAAAATATTAAATATTATTATTATTTCATATCATTTACTAACTATATTGATGTTAACAAATTGCTAATATAAAACATAATTTGTCATCATTGATCATATGTTTCATAAAATAGAAATGCATATCACATAAAAAGATAATTTTTATAAAAATACTTTTCTAAACAATAAATGATCTTATTAATCATTTTAGGTAAACTAATTGAATTTCATTCATATTAAAAGTATCCTTTATTTTATTTATACATTTAATTTGTAAAGCAGTTACTCCTATTCATTCCCGCTAATTCAATGGTTGGGTTTTAATAGTAATACTTAAACATTTATATTTTATCTAAATATATCATGGTTTCTTTTATATGTGGTGTTTTGTGCGGTGTAAGATATCGAACACATTTGGATCACTTAAATGGTTTAATATATTAAAATATTAAGGTGTTATATTAGATATAAATTATTTATATATATATATTTTTACGTAAATAGATTCTCCCCAGAAACATTTAGATAGTTTATTCTCGACTAACATTGTTATGCCCATCTCAATGATAATTATATTTTTCCTCTTAGATACTTCATTTTGTTAAGGAGTATAGGGTGACATGAATTGATTGTTGATACCATGATTTTTAAGGTAATTTTTAAATTCATTTCAATTGTATTCCTAACTTCATAATATATACTCATGACCCCTTCTTAACAAGACTTCTAAATATTTTGAACATGTCAACTGATTTGGACTTGTACATAATGAACATAATAGTAGTCATATAAGTAAAGTCATATATGAGGGTAATGAAATGAAAATAATATCTATAAGACTGATGTCTTAATAGACCACAAAAATTAAAATGAATGAGTTTTATTAGTCTGGTGGATTGAATATCCACTCTTTTATGTGATGCTTAAGCCATCTTCCCCTTTTAGAAAGTTACAAAAATAGCCCCTCTTTATCTTCTAAGATAGGGATGGTCTATTACAACTTAATTATTATATATTTTACTTAGGTTTCTTTGGATAAGGTTACCAAATATTATATTCCATATATAATTATCATATATTTCACTCAAGTAGCAAGAAATGGTTGGGTGAACAATTTAAAACAGGTTTTCACTTGTTCTTTCTCCTTTAGAGACAAATCTTATATTTTTGAAATTATTAATGATGCATGAGTATTTCTTAAATACAACCTCATTATCATTATCCCAAAACTATCTTACACTTAGAAGGTTGTGTTCCATGCCTTCCACATATTGAATTTTTCTATATTTGAGACTATTACCTTCAATATCAAATGAAAAAATAAATTTAATTCTAAGAGAACTCTCATTTTAGAATATCACTACCCCTCTATAATGTTATTATATTTTTTTTGGAAATCTTCCATGTCTCAAAACATGTGTGTGCAATAATCACTATCTAGAATATGGAGATTTCCTTTCTTGAAATCTTTCAATGCCGCTTAAATGTCAAAATATTTTCATACTTGTTTTTTCTTTTTAATCCCTTTCCTATTTTAATTATTGGAAGATTTTATAATAATTTTTTTCATGAATTAATCTACAGAGTGAGATTATTGGTTACATATTTCACATATCCCATCCAAATACTCAAATCTGTTTTGTGTGGACAGATTTGAGGCATTCTTACTCACAATTTTTATCTATTGTACTTCTCTACTGATATTGTTAGAATTACTCCCCCTTGATTATTGAATTATCCCTCATAGAGACATTATGTGTAATGTCCTGGAATTTCTGTATAATTTTTTTTAATTATATGGAATTATTTTGAGATCTCAAAATCCGGCGGCGCATGATTCCGAGGCCCGAAGTGCCCGAAATGATCCGTTGAAATTTTTTTAAACTTTGAATAGCACGTGTAAGCAGTTTTTCTGAAAAAGTGGAATAACTCTTAAACGGTTGCCTAGATTAGAAATCCAAGGGCACCTTTGTGCTCTGAATGGTGGGTTTACCCTATGTGTAACTTAGGTTTAGTTGGCGCGGGCCTCCTGTGAGAAAACCCAAAAATGGCATAACCGTAAATAAAATAATAAAATAAAATTATTTTATTTTTAAAATTCTTATAACTCACAAATGGTAACTCAGATTAAAAATCTGAGACCACTACTGAAATTGTGTGGGTATGCTTTCTTTAGGTAGATACTAACATTGGCCAACTCATGCCACCAGTGAAAGTTAGTTTTTGGCCGTAAATAAAATAATTAAGTGACAATTATTTTATTGTAAAATCCATAACTATTAAAAGGTAAATCAGATTGGAAATCTGAGAGTATCGTTGGGTTTGTTGGGGCGTGTTTCACTTAGGCAGAGTCTAACCTCGACTGGTGTGGGTCAAGGGTGATAGTTAATAATTTTCTGAACTTTTTTTTAGGTACGTTCAGTTAGCGCACGAGTGACATTTTCTAAATTTTGAACCATTGCTTGGATTAAAATTATGAGGGCACCATTTAATCCACAATGTCGGGATTCACTTAAGAGAGACTTTACTTTGACCATAGTAGGTCTGGATAAAATGTTATGTTTTGGGAATTTTTAAAAGAAATGAAATAAAATAATTTTTTTATTTTATTTCATAACCTCCAACGGACCAATTAAAGGGTGGGGATGACGGTGTGTCAAGACATTAAAAGGCTTGACCTTCCAACATTAGGAAATGATGAGGAAAATTAGGAAGCTTCTTAACTAATGATCCCCATTGTTTCCCCACGCTGTTACTTACCCTCCCCCTCTCCTATATATAGGGAGCTAGGGAAGGGGTATCAGGGACCTTCACCAAGCAGCGAAGTGCTGAAGGAACACTGCAATGCCAGACCCTTAGAAGATGAACCCGACCCAGCGGGAGGTGACACACGACACCGAACCAAAGGGTGATGTGCGAGTGGCATATTTGGGAACCAGTCGCAGGAACAAAGAACATGGTCCACCTTCAAGAACGAGCGTTCCTCCAACGTTTCAAGATAGGGTTTAATTCGTTTATGATTTTTGAATGATTTCATATTCCCCATTCTTGAATAACATGAAGAATGCGGGTCAATCGACTAACGGGTTGACCCACGATTCATTCATCTTTGCAGGAGGATTGTTGCAGGGAATCTCATGGGGTTTATCGTGTTGTTTAATTCAATTGTTATAAAACCCTTAACCCCTTGTGTTACGAGCTAAAACAAAGGGCATGGGCCTAACGAACCCGACCCAAACCCTATGCTATTTTTGTTAAATTCCTTATGCCTCCATGGAATACCGACAATGTGATGACACCGACCGGTTACATGGTAGATAGCGAATCGATGCACGCCGCAAGAGGAGGCCGCGACACAAATCCATGGAGGTCTTCGGAGAGGCCGACACCGGCCAGCTATGGAGGAGGTGTGGCGCGCTGTCACGCACCACTGATGAACATGAAGGACCATGGATCGTCAGCCATAACAAATGGATGAGAGGTCGGACGGCACGCCAGCTGGCCGCGACGGAGTCGGTAGAGCGGAGGTGGAGCACACCCACGCGGCAAAAAGGCTGCGACCCACTTTGGTTGTGGCGGGAGCAGGGGCTACTGGATCGACCGGAGGCCGGTGGACGGGGGGCGCTCCAGTGACACTCCTGACAGAAAAGCCACGACCCATCGGCTGCGGCACGGAGGACCCGTGGTACCATGTGGCACCGCGTTGGGGTCAACCCCCATGGGTTGACCTGATGATGTGGATCTACGCCACATCAGCACTACCCGGGCTCACCACGTCCTAGTATCCTAGGTAGCCTATGCTGGCAGGTGGGTGGCACCACCAGGTCAGTCCAGCAGACCGACCCACCGCTCAGCGGGGAGACCCGCGGCCCAACGACCTAACCAGCGGCCTAGCTGGTTTTAGATGGGCCCATCAGGCCGGGTTGACTTTGGTTGGGTCAGACCCTAGATTGGCCGGGTCGGACCAGATCGACCCAGGTCGGCCCATGCCAAACTGGGTCCAGCCGGTCTGGTCGAGGCAGACTGGACCCGGACGCAGTACAACCCAGGAACACTTAAAAGACATAATATTGAGAACCAAACATTCGTTTGACGAACCGTCTACGAAATTGGTATCCTCGGAGTGAGATGATCCTTTTTACTTACTTCATGAAAGTTTTGGAGAAACTTGGAGTACATCCGGGTTGGATCGCACCCAAATCCAACCGGGCCCGTGAAACTAAAATTCCAATAACGCAGAGATCGGGCATCCGACTGACGTGCCGTCTATTTAATTGGAAACCTTATGACATGGAAGATCATTGAGTTACTTCTTTGTGAGACTTCATGCGAGTTGATATACGACTGATGGCTTGGGGAGTGGTTCTCCCAAGAACACAATGTACGGAACCCTATGACTGGATGCGACCTGACGACTGCTGACTTTTTGACTCGGAGGGACTTGAAAGCCTCAATACACGATGGGGAGGAGTACCTTAGTAGGACATAGTGGGGAGAATTCATGGTACGCGATGGGGAGGAGTACATTAGCAGACCACGGTGGGGAGGGACGGCTCTGTGTGACCCGAAAAACCCACGATACGAGTACCTCAGCAGGCCACAGTGGGAAACGACCATGGTATGCGATGGGTAGGAGTAACTTAGCAGACTACGGTGGGGAGGGACGACTCTGGGTGACTCAGAAGACCCATAGTATGCGATGGGGAGAAGTACCTCATCAGTTCAAGGTTAGTGGGAAGTGCCTCTGTGTGACATGGTAGGCCCACTGTACTTGATAGAGGCAGAGTTCTCCAGCAGCTGAGGTGTTCGATGATGTGACTGGGGATGTTACTTGTTACTACCCCTAGAATAAATCCTAGTGTGTGTTGTATTTAATTTGTGATTTTATTGAGGTTATGCTATGTGTTACTTTACCTTCGTGGTGTTACCCTATGGTTTTTCTTTGTGGAATTCTAGAAGACCTTCAGGGTATCGGGGTCCCTACTAAGTATCATTATACTCACCCATGCATGGGCTTCGCCCGCACCTTATTGCGTCTTGCACAGATGACGAGTAGTTGTGCTGATGTTTGAGGGATGCCATACCGGGTGGTATGCGAAGGAGACAGACGGGCGAGGAGTGATGAGGAGGTGATTTGTACCTACCCTTTAGGTAGGAACCTTGGTAAATGAGTGAGTAGGTATTTCCATTTTTCTTCCAGTTATATTGTACTTTCAGTCGTACTTATACTTTTATAGTTGGGATTGTATTCCCTCCCCTTTTTATTTTCAACACTCTTTTACTACAACATTTTACTTCACAATTGATTCTTGTTGTGTTCTCAGACCGTGTGTTTGTACAGGTTTAAAGGAAATGCCTTCCCGTTTTAGGGAATATGCATTTCAGTAATAGTCGCCAGCCCCTGGCCTATGGAAGGTGGGCTAGGGGTAGTCATGGCATGGGCACATGGGGACGATTCATGAGAAAGTGGTATTAGAGGGAGGTTCAGTTATACTGAAGGACTAGGACTCTGATATTTTCTACGTGGAAATAGTGTTAAGTGTTATGAGTGTGGTTTTTAGTTTGGGGAATCCAATGTTGGTGCGGTGGCCGACGTATCCATACAACCAGACCCTGAATTCTGATTTACAGCTCAGGACACGAAAACACTGATTGCGTGTGTTTTTGAAAAGTTTTTTTCCTTTGATTTCTTTTGGATTCAGCTCACCAGGTATAACTTAATGACCATGGAACAACTGTTCCTTATCAAGAAGCTTCCACTTAGACAACTAGCCAGGATTCTCAAGAGAGTATGTGATGATGGCCCACCGAGCGATGCGACCTTGGTGTAGGGCCCTCTTATAGCATTAGCACCTTCAGGTTGTGTACCAGCAGCACCACTACCCATTGGAAAACCATTTTGACCATCCCACCAATAGAGGGTGCACGCCGACTGAGTGCATTGCATGAGTTTCAGTGGCAGAGGCCTCTAAGGTTCCAAGGTGAGACGGACCCACAGGCGGTTGAGGACTGGATGAAGGTTGTGGCAAGAGTTTTTCGCCTAGTTGAGAAACCATTAGATTTTATGGTGATCTTAGCTTCTAGTATTTTCTAGTGAGTGGCCATGAGGATGGTACACATAGTGATGAGGCTTCGGTACGTGGACCATTTCCTGAGATATTACCTTCGGGTAGTGTGTCATCTATATCACTGATTGTTGGACAGTATTTACAACTGGCAATACCGGTAGAGGACACATGTAGGATTAGTGCCTTAAAAATGTTTCAGCATCAGATACTCCTCAGTTTCCAAGGTGAGCCCGACCCACAGGTAGCTAAGGACTAGCTTGAAGAGGTGGCCAAGATTCTATCTAGTTAGGGCACCATTCGATCAAATGGAGGTCCTGGTAGAGAGAATTTTATGTGTATCAACAAGATGATGAAAGGGTTTAGATTACCCTGATATTATGAAGAGGCGACTTTTCTATGGATAAGCTTGAGAAACTTCCTCATGGAATGGGGTCTCTTTCCATAAATAGCTAAGGGATGAGAGTTCCCTAGAGCTTCTATAGCTTCGGCAGGATGACATGTCGGTAGCTGAGTATTCATCGAGGCATACCGACCATCCTAGGTATTCAATGAATAAAATATGCTCAGTGCTTTAGGGCTCGAACCTCTGAGTGAGGTGTGTTTAGGGACATCCAGGCCAGCACTAATCCTCTATGCATTACTACTTATGTTAGGGTTCTATAGAGAACATTTGTGGTTGAATGTTCTTTGGCTGAGTGAATACAACTAGTGAATGTTAGCAGTATGAAAGCAGGAAACTGATGATAGTCTCAGAGACTTGGGCATGTAAAATGTTTCGGGAAGAGGAAGAGTTAGGGATAGATGAAGTTTCAGGGAAGCAGACATGGAAGTGGAGCTAGGAGAGCAGCATAAGGTGGTATACATTTCGACATGTTACAACCACCACCTCAATTTGTTCCCCACCAGGCTTAGGGAGATGGAGGATAGGGGAAGGGAGTAGCTGCATGCAGTTAAGGATTATAACCCAAGGACTCTAGGATTGATTAGAGTTACGGTCTATGTCTACTACTAGTAGCCGTATCAATAGACATAGGTACCCATCATTCCTTCCTTCTACAAATCTTGTGCAAGACCTAGAGTTTCCAGCTAAATTGTTGACTTGACCCTCACATCTGGAGATACCTTTGGGAGGAGGCTCGATAATCACACTTACGCCGATGGTGTGATCTGGACCTTGAGGTGAGTGTTTCGGTTTGAACCTCTTGGTGGTAGTGTCGAGGCCTTACGAAGTTAGTTTGGTTATGGACTGGGAATCAAAAATTCATACTCAGATTGACTATATTAGGAAAAAAGGTTGTGGTTTATCTACAACATGGGAATGGGGTTTTCCTTAGTTAGTGAAAAAGGAAACCCATGCATCATAGGATAAACTCATGCATATGATGGTGAAGCCGATCACTCTTGAGTCGGCCGAATTACCCTCATGGAGGCAGGAGTTTTGAGTTTTCAGTTCTAAACAGAAGTGGTAGAGCATGGGGACATCTTTTAAAAATATGTTTCC
The DNA here is from genome assembly GCA_963277665.1 of Viscum album. Lineage (NCBI taxonomy): Eukaryota > Viridiplantae > Streptophyta > Magnoliopsida > Santalales > Viscaceae > Viscum > Viscum album. The sequence continues at coordinate 174,541,457 of OY728147.1, read as the reverse complement.
AGGATTACCTCCCTGAAGGAAGTGGGACGTCTACTTTGGCTAGGTACTACCGGATATTTCTTCCTGACTTCTCCAGGGTAGCGACACCCTTACCAGCTTTGAAAAAAAAGAGGGATCCTTTCCTGTGGATGAAGAAGTGTCAGCAGAGCTTTCTAGAGGTGAGACAGAGACTGATAAGTAGAAATACGCTACCCATGACCCCGAGTTAGCAGTAGTGTTCTTTATTCTAAAGAGGTGGTGTCACTAATTGATTGGTGAATGGTTTACTTTTTAATCTGATCACAAGAGCCTCAGGTGTATCTTATCACAGAAGGGAATGAATCTGAGATGTCGACGATGGATAGAGTTCCTCCAGGACTATAACTTTGAGATAGTCTATACTCTTGGGAAGGGGAATGTGGTAGCAGATACACTCAGTAGGAGGTCTGGTCTGCAGTTTCTGAGTGAGGAAACAAAGCATCTTGCTGCATTATAGTTATCCTTTGTGGATAGAGATAGAGTAGCATACCTCTAGTCTATGACTGTCACTCCCCAACTCCTTCAGCGAGTCTGGGAGACGCAGCTTGGGGACACTAACTGCGAGGCTCTACGTGCTCAGATATCCTCAGCGCATGCACCTGATAGATTTTCTGAAGGTGGGGAGCATGTAGTCCTCTTCAGAGGATGAACTATGGTACCAGTGACGTTTCAGAAGGTGGTGTTGAAGGAGATCCATACCTCCCCTTTAACGGTACATCCTAGAGTGGCGAAGATATACCAGGACCTTCGATGTCAGTACTGATGGCCCAGGATGAAGGAAGCAGTGGCAGAGTTTGTATCATGACACCTCACTTGTTAGCAAGTGAAAACTGCCCCAAGCTGGCAGATGTCTTATACCGACAAGAGGAGGGAGACCATGTCTTCCTACGAGTCTCATCTCAACGAGGTTTGCAGAGATTTGGCCAGGGTGACAAGTTATATCTGAGGTTCATCAGACCTTTCTAGATTCTCAAGAGAGTGGGTGAGGTGGTGTACCATCTATCTCTTTCCCCACAGATGCATCAGGTGCATAATGTTTTCCAAGTGTCACGGCTGAGGAGATACGTACATGATTCATTGCTCGTTATCAACTTCGGTGAGTTGTACTTTGATGATGGGGTGACTTTTACAGATTTCCAGGTGGAGTTTGAGAATAAATGGGAGTGGGTCCTTTGGGGGTGATCGATACCTCTAGTGCATGTTCGATGGCAGCACGAAAACCTCCAGGAGAGAAAATGGGAGCGGGAGAGTCAGATTCGTGCTCAGTACCCCCATTTGTTTACTTAGTCTATGTTTTGTCTTTCGAAGATGAAAACCCTAAGGTGGGGAGAATGTAATATCCCAGAATTTCAGTATATATTTTTTTAATTATATGGAATTATTTTGAGACTGTAAAATCTGACAGCGCATGATTCTGAGGCCTCGAGTTCCCGGAATGATTCGTCAAAGTTTTGTTAAACTTTAAATAGATCATGTAAGTAGTTTTCCTGAAAAAGGGGAACAACTCTTAAACGGTTTCTCAGATTAGAAATCCGAGGGCACCTTTGCACTTGGTATGGCAGGTTTACCCTAGGCGCGACTTAAGTTTAGTCAGCATGGACCTCTTGTGAGAAAACCCAAAAATGGAATAACCTTAAATAAAATTATTTTATTTTTCAAATTCTTATAACTCATGAATGTTAACTCAGATTAAAAATATAAGACCACCACTAAACTTGTGAGGGTATGCTCTCTTTAGGAAGATACTAACATTGGTCGGACCAATCCCCCAGTGAAAGTTAGTTTTTGGCCGTAAATAAAATAATTAAGTGACAATTATTTTATTGTAAAATCCATAACTTTTAAACAGTAACTTGGATTGGAAATTAGAGCGCACCATTGGGTTTGTTGGGGCATGTTTCACTTAGGTAGAGCCTAACCTCGACCGTCGCGGGTCAAGGGTGACTGTTAATAATTTTATGAACTTTTTTTGGGTATGTTCAGTAAACGCACGAGCGACATTTTCTAACTTTTAAATCGTTTCTCGGATTAAAAATCCGAGGGAACCATTGAATCCGTAACACCGAGATTCGGTTAAGGGAGACATTACTTTGACCGTAGTAGGTACGGAGAGAAATTTAAGTTTTGCAACTTTTTAAAAGAAATGAAATAAAATAATTTTGTTATTTTATTTCATAACCTCCAACAGAACAATTAAAGGGTGGGTATGGCGGTGTATCAAGCCATTAATTGTCTTGACCTTCCAACCTTAGGTAAAGGCGATGTTGTAGAAAATTAGGAAGATTTCTAATTAATGATCCCCATTATTTCCACATGCCGTAACTTACCCTCCCCATCTCATATATATATGAAGCTAGGGAAGGGGTATCAGAGAGATTCACCAAGCTGTGAAGTGCTGAAGTAACACCGCGATGCCAGACCCTTAGAAGATGAATTTGACCCAGCGGGAGGTGACAGACGACATCGAACAAAAGGGTGATGTGTGGGTGGTGTCTTTGGGAGTCGATCGTAGGAACAAAGAACACGATCCACCTTCAAGAATGGGCATTCCTCCAATGTTTCAAGATAGAGTGTAATTAATTTATGCTTTTTGAATGATTTCCTCTTCCCTATTCTTGAATAACATGAAGAACGTGTCTTAATCAACTAACAGGTTGACCCGCAATTAATTCGTCTTTGTGGGAGGATTATTGTGGGGAATCTCATAGGGTTTATATTGTTGTTTAATTAAATTGTTATAAAATCCTTAACCCCCTCGTTTTACGAGCTAATGTGAAGGACGCAGGCCTAACAAACCCGGCCCGAACCCTCTGCTATTTTTGTTACATACCTTGGGCCTCCATGGAAGATCGATAGGGGAACGACACCAATAGGCTATGTGGTGGATAGCGTGTCGACGCATGCTGTAAGAAGAGGTCACGACACAAAGCTGCAACGGTCATCAGAGCAGCTGACACCAGCTAGCTACAGAAGAGGCATGACGCACCATCACGTGCCGCTGATGAACATGGAGGACCGTGGCTCGTCAGTCGTGGTGACCAGAGGAGAGGTAGGTCGGCACGGTGACCGGTTGTGACAGAGCCGGCGGAGCAGAGGTGGGGCGTGCACCCAGCGGTGCACCCACATGGAAGCAAGGTCGTGGCCCGCGCTGGCCATGACGGGAGAAGGGGTCATCAGATTGACTGGTGGCTGGCGGATGGGGCGCGAGCCAGCGGTGTGCTCGGTGGAAAAGCCGCGGCCCTTCGGTCACGAAATGAAGGACCCACAGTGCCACGTGGAACCACGTTGGGGTCAAAACCTACGGGTTCACCCACTAATGTGGCTCCATCTCACGTCAACCATACCCGGACGTGCCACATCCAGGTATCCCGGGCGGCCCACGCCGCCAGGTGGGTGGCACCACTGGGTCGGTCTAGTGGCCTATCCCACGGCCCAGCCGGGTTGGGCCAGGCCCAACGAGCTACTTTGACCTAGGTCAGGTCGGACCCTAGACATGCCGGGTCAACCCAGATCGGCTTGGGTTGGCCCATGCCGAACCGGGTCGGGCCGGTCCGACCGAGGTAGATCGGACCCGACCCAGTACCGCCCAAGAACTCTTAAAGAGCCTTATATTGAGAACTTGATGTCCATTTGAAGAACCATTTATGGCATTGGGTTCTTTGGAGTGAGGCCGTCCTTTTGACTTACTCCATGATAGTTTTGCAGAAACTTGGAGTACGACTGGGTTGAATCGCACCCGAATCCAACTGGGCCCTCAGCACTGAAATGCCAATAACGCACAGAACGAGCATCTGACTGATGACCCGTTTGTTGCTTTAGAACCCTTATGACATGGAGGATCATCTAGTTACTTCTTTATGAGACTTTGTACTGGTTTAGATATGACTGATGTCTTGGGGAGCAGTTCTCCCAGGCACACTACATACAGAACCCTACAACTGGTTGAGACTTGACGACTGCTGACTTTTCCACTCAGAGAGACTCAACAACCATGGTACGCGATGGGGATGGGTACCTTAGCAGGCCAAAGTGGGTAGAGACCACGGTACACGATAGGGAGGAGTACCTTAGCAGTCCACAGTGGGGAGGGATGACTCTGTGTGACCCGGTAATCCCATGGTACGAGTACCTCAGCAGGACACAATAGGGAGTGACCACAGTACGTGATGGGGATGATTACCTTAGAAGACCACGATAGGGAGGGATGACTCTGTGTGACCCGGAAGACCCATGGTACGCGATGGGGAGGATTACCTCAACAGTTCAATGTTAGTGGGAACCACCTCTGTGTGAAGCGGCAGACCCACTGTACTCGATAGAGGAGGAGTTCTCCAGCAGTTGAGGTGTTTGACGATGTGATTGGGGATGTTACTTGTTACTAACCCAAGAATAAATCCGAGTGTGAGCTGTCTTTACTTTGTGATTGTGATTGAGGTTAATTTATGTAGTACTTTACCTGTGTGGTAATTTACCTTCGTGGTGTTACCCTGCGGTTTTTCTTTGTGGAATTATAGGATACCTTCGAGGTCTCTAGGAACCTATTGAGTATAATTATACTCACCCCTGCACAGGGTTTGCCGACACCTTGTTGTGTCTTGTGCAGATGATGAGCAGCTGGGCTGAGGTTTGAGGGATCTAGGACCTGGTGGTACGCGGAGGATACATACGAACGAGGAGTGTTGAGGAGGCGATCTGTACCTACCCTTCAGGTAGGAACCTCAGAAAACAACCTAGTAGTTGTTTTCCTTTTTCTTCCAGTTATATTTTACTTTTATTTGTACTTTTACTTTTATAGTTGGTCTTGTATTTCAGCCCCTTTTTTACTTTCATCACTCTTTTAATCTAGCAGTTTACTTCACAGTTGCTTCTTGTTGTGTTCTCAGACCATGTGTTTGTACATGTTTATTGGAAATGTCTTCCAGTTTTAGGGAATATGCCTTTCAGTACTAGTCTCCATACCTTGGCCTATGGAAGGTGGGCTTGGGGTAGTCACAGTACGGGCCCTGGGGGACGGGTCGTGACATGATGCTAGTAATAATAGGATTTTGGCCAAATATTCCACTATATTATTTTTACCCACTGCATATGGGTCCTTTATAATTATAGAAATTATATCATTAAGTTTTTTGTAGTTGGATAACCACATGTATTTACTATATATTCCTTTGGTTGGATGTTATTTCATTAATTCTATTCACTTACTTAGAGGTACAAGAGGTTTTATCATCACCATTTTTGGCCCACACAAGACCATATTTAGAATTTGAACTTTTATTATTATTCAAAAAAGGATGGAATTGAGCCTTAACAGGTAAATATTTGACATGTGTTTTTGATTTCACTCTTTCAGCTACATTTAATGTTTCATCCTTCACTTACACTACTCTATTTTGATAATATCTCATGTTCTTCATTTCATTTTCAACTTCAAGACATTTTTATTGTGTCCTGCAATGTTTTTATTATTTCCAATTGAGTTTTTATACAAGATCTTTTACTATCTTATCATTCTCAAAAACTTTTATCTTGGATTTTTTTAATTCATCTTTATAAGTAGATTTCATCTTGATAAACTATTATATATATTCATTTTTTTATATCAACTTTCTTTAATGACTTTAGGTCCTTCTTGAACTTTTCATTTTTCTCAATACGTGCTTCCAATTCAGATTTTTGTGTGTTTCTTATATTTTATCTCACCATATTCTTCCTAAATAATTGATAAATTTTCTTACTTCCTCATATGAATCATGAAATTTATGACTTTATCAGAAATTTAATCTTCAAATTTATACTAGATGAAGAGTATTCAATATTTTCCATACTCAACAGATTCCTCTTCTTTCTTCTTGGAAACCACTTTATACCATCACTAGATTTTTTGAAATATTTTTAGGTTTTATCCTAATACTTAATTTTATATGTTTCACTTAGTTTATCTACCAAATATTTTCTACTCTATCACCATGTATATTTAATGGAAAATTTTCCAATGCCACCACATGTGAAGAATTTGAGTGGTAGTTTACCTTTGTATTTTCCCTTGAATTTTCTGACATCATTGGAGATATGAGACATGTTTTTCTTATAATCCCAATCCTTATCATGTTCATCACTAAAATAATTAGAGTCTTAAACTTCCTTCTATTTTATATTTAACATTATTATATATTTAAAATCCATCTCTTATTTAGATATCTTATTGAATTCTTGTATCTTTCTCATTTCATAATCAATTAGGATGTTATATAACTCATTAAGTGAGAGATCTTCTCTATACTGAAGGGTAGATACCTTGAGATCAAATATATCATGAAAGTTTCTCATTTAGATCCTCACAATTATAGAATCCTACACATTCTCTCTATATCATATGATATTACTGACTATTTCATTTACTACTGAAAAGTATTCATTAATGAGTTATTCTTACCCCATTTTCAAATCTTCAAACCCACTTCTCCATACTTTAAAATTTTCATATTTAAATATGAAATTCTATTCATAGATGATTTCCAACATATCATATATAGCCTATGTAGTTTGAAATATCATCACCTTAGTAGAGGCACTTTATGATAATGAAATAATGATTTCCCATCAATTTCAAGATTTTTCTTATCAGTGAAGGAAATTTGATCAATTTTTTCTATTAGTAGAAAACTAACTATTGGTATATCAACCATATCCAGGAAAAGAGATAAAATATAGGAAAGCATCATATTCTTGTAACCATGGAAGTAATTACCATCAAAGGTGAGAACACCCTTACTATTTTCAGAATATAGATTATTCATTTGAATAACTGAAGCATATAACATAGGGATCTTGGATGCTCTGATACAATTTAAGATGCCCTAAGGATAGATGAACCTATGAAAATGGGGGTTAAATCAGTTGTGATAGCATTTTATAATTTAATTCACATAGAAATTAAACTCTTTAACTGGTTATAGTTATATCCACTCAAATATTTTCTCACATACCTACTCTAATAAATAAAGAAAAAAAAGAAAGAATTTATTTTTTTACAATATTTGATCCTTACATGGATACCTACTCCTTACTACATTTGGTTGTTATCCCAGTCCGTAGATTTGATGCTATATTTCTATGATCAAATGAAAGTGGTTTGGTTAGTTATCATCCTACATCCATGAGTTCTCCAATATCCCATTGGGATATACACAACATCTTTTTAGTTATGAAATGAAAAAACTGGAATGATTATGATAACTTGATAATCATTAAATCTCGAAAAACTAATGAAGATATTCTTCTTTGATCCTCCAAGACGATAAAACCAAAATATTCTCACATCTTCATGAACCATGACCATAATGAACTATTGCTGAAAATTGATTGGTCAGACTTTCTCATAACATAAAAAATTTATTGTTGATATAATTCTAAAGAATATTATCATTATTATTTTTCAAAATTCTTGAGATTTTTCATGTTTTCTCTCCATCACTAATCTCTCTATTTAGGAACTATTTTGGATTTATTTTTTCAATAATCAATGAAAATCACAATCATATCAGTCTCTCTCTCAACATCTACCTGTATTTGGGTAATCTCAACTAATATAGAATTGATTTGATTTTAATAATAATTTCCACCTTATAATTATAGAAAATTCATATAATCAATTTGGATAAAGTTAATCCTTAGTGTATTTCCTCAATACCTCTTTAATGTGATCATGGCTCCATGATATCAACATATTCCCTTCTATTTTAAAATTTTTCCTCCAAACAATTTACATAAATTCCACTCTCTTCATTTATTGTCTTATTGGAATCTAAATAAAACCAATCGAGAAAATACCTAGTTCTGATCATCTTCAAAATAATTCAAAAACAATTTTATTTTTGAATACCATAAATTCCATGATAAGATATCCACATTATTTTACTTGAAGAGATTTGATTCTCATCTTTTTATTCTGTCCATGATAAAAATAAATTATTCCTAGTGAAATAGTAGTTGACTACATAACTCACTTGATAAACAAACAATTAATATCATAACTAGAATCATATCATGATATTCATGTGATTGAGAAATAAAAAATAACATATCACTATCACAAAAACATTCAACAATTAATTTCTAGAGATTCTTCAAGAATATAGTTAGTTTCACTTGATTTCTTCTTCATTCAATATATTTCATTGGTGATTCAGTTATCTACGATTTTTAGATCAGAATATATTCATATAGTATGAATCAAAAACAATTTCTTATGTTTTAATCATTAGATAATAGCTTGATAATCATCAGATTTTATTTTATTTAAAATATAAAATTCTATAAATTATCTAGTTTCAAAGTTTTTTGAAACTTCTGAAGTCTTACATGATTTTAAAAGTCATAAATGTTAACTTAAATTATTACAAAATCATAAAATTACTTATACATGGACCAAAATCTTACATTGTTTCACCAAGTCTTACAATTTTCCCATAAATTATTATTGTATCATCTAAAGTCTTATGGACTCTTAAATTTTGAAAAAAATTTATATCTTAGAAGCTCAGCATAAGTCTTACACCCTTTATGAATATATTATTCATTTGACTAAAAAGTATGACACCTAACTCAAAATAATTAAAAACTTCTAGAAGTATTATTAATTGTTTATTCTCCTTTCATTTTATGTCTCAGAAAAAAATATTTACAAAATAACATCCAAAGTCTTACACTCTTAGAAGTATTAAAAACTACCCCATAATTCTTATGGGATAATACTTAGCCAAATTTATGTTCCAAAATTATAATTATAGATTATAATAAATAGTTATCTAATTAATTGAAATTAAATCAAGTTTATTTAAGGCTTTTCAAAATCATTCCAATCAGTTCCACCAATATCTCAACATCTTCAAACATTTCTCAAATGTTTTTTATAATAAATACAACCTTCATTAACAATTCCAAAAGGAACTTAAATCTCCCCCTTTGAAGTTTTTAGAAACTACATAAAAATATATTATCTCAACAAAATTATTTTCTTAATTCTTATATACCATGAGAATCATAAAATCCTAGAATTTATCTAATTATAAGTGTTTTCACCACACAACTAGATAAGGTTATGTTTTTTAGATAATCTCATCCTCCATTGATAAGAAATTATATCCATGTGATATAGATGATATTCCCCTAAATTCATACTATCATGTATCACTTCTATATATTTCCCCCATTAAGCATTATCCTTACCTTTATCTTTAAACAACAAAAGAAAAATCACACTCACCCTTTGACAAAGAAACACCCCCATTGATAAAGAGAGTATCACTTACTTCAAGAGTTGAGTACTTTATATCACCCATTGAAAATATGATCTAAATCTCTATGGGGGTACACTTCTACAAATACTAAAGTGATAGGTGAAGGATAGAATTGTATTTTCAGCCTTAGCTCCTCAAACTTCTCCCTTGGCATTTACTTCATAAAAATTTCCTTAATATGATCTTTGGTGAAAATTTAGTTAGATTTCACTTTAACTTTAAAAACTATTTCCTTGATGAAATAAAATCTAATATCAATTTTTTATCAAGATTTATGAGTAATATTTGTATAAAAATCTATAGTAATTTTGTTATCACAATCAATTACAAAAAGTCTCTCAACATCAATATTTAAATCTACCAACTGTACTTTCATCTATAGCACATATGTGCAAGAATGTGTCATTGTAATGTATTCTTCTTCTTTTATGCTTATTAGAAATTATTTTTTATTCTTTTTTTTCAATATCACACACCTATAACCAAGAATGAATGCTTCATCAGATGTGGATCTTATATCTTTCCAATCACTAGCCTAATTCGAGTCTATAAATCCCTGTATATTCAATTATAAACTAGTTTTATTAAATAGGTCATTGATCATTGTTCCTTTAACATACCACAATATTCTTTTAGCTTCAATTATATGTTACTCCTTTGGGTCACTCTAAAATATAGCATATAGTTTTATGTTATATACAATTTCTGGTCTATAGGTAGTTAGATAGATAGAGATACAAATGATTCTTCTAAAATCTTTTTGATTCACTGTAATTCATAATTCTCTTTTTCATTACATTGTACCAACTACAATGGGGGTGGATACCTCTTTACTATATTTTATTCCAAATTTATTTAAAATTTATTTTCAGTACTTCACTTGGGATAAGAAAATAAATTCATTCTTTTGAGTAATCTTCAAACCCAAGAAATATATCATCTCAACCAACATAGAAATCTCAAAAAGTTTTATCTTTTATTTTTAAAATTCTTTATGGAGATACTATTTTTTTACCAAAAAATATATTTTCATCAGCATAAAAAATAATAATGAGAGTCCACATGGATATTTCTTTCACATATAGGTTGCTATCAACATTTACTTTTTAAAAATTCATATCCCTCAAGTATATACTATGTCTAGAGTACTAGGATCTAGGGTAATATTTTAATCGATACAAATATTTCCTTAACTTAAACACTATAATTAAAAAATTTTATAAAACGAAACCCTAAGGTTTCTCAATAAAAAAAATTCTTCTACTAGGTCTCAAATTAGAAAATAATACTTCACATCCATTTGATAAACCCTATAATTCTTTTGTTTTTCCACTGGTAAGAAAATTCTAATGCATTCCAGCCTTACTGCTAATTCAAATTATGTTTCAAAGTCTTTTTATTCCATTGGTGAGTAACCCTTGAAAACTAGTTAATCTTTTTCCTTGCAACTTCACCTTTCTAATTCAATTTTTTAAAACCCACTTGGTTACAATTACATTTTTATGTTTATGACATGGAACTATATCCAAAGTTAAGTTATTCTCAACTTTATAAAGCTCCACACTCATATAATTAATCAATTCTTCATGCCCAACTGCCTCTAAAATCGATTGGTGTTCACTTGATAAATGATGGAATTTTGGTTATCAATTCTTATTTTTTATAGTTTTAAGGGGTACCTCTTTATTACCAAATATATTATTAGCATAATATTTTTTAAAATATATTGTATTGTTCTCTTATTACCAACACTCACTTTATTATTAGACCAATCGTGTTTAAATTCAACTATTTTTTGCTCATTTCTAGCTTATTCTTCATTTTTTTTTGAAATCTACCCATTTTTAGCTTCTATATTCTCATCTACTACTCTAATTATAACAACTATATTTGAAAAAATATCAATGAACCTAATGTCAAAAAAACTAAAATTTTTATTATCCCTTTATTCCAGTATATATAAACACATTCAATCTATTGGTAGCCCATAGAAATTCCCTCTTCAAAATTTTCTACAAAATTTACTAGATTAGTCCATTTAATCATCATGAAACAATGGATGATATAGAATTTGAAACACTTATCTATTGTATTCCTTTTAAACAAAATTTAATATGTGTTCTTAGTTGTCTTAGTTCTTAAAAAAATTTGCTTTTTATATAGACACCTATTCAAACAACTTCTCTCAAGAAAAATTTAGGGATTTTATGTTTGGCTAATATTATCATACCCATCTCCGAAATACTTATATTTTTCCTCTCAGAAATTAATTTTATTGAGGATTGTAGGGAATAGTGAATTAATGTTTGATCGCATGGTTTTCAAGGTAATGTTCAAATGCATTTCAATTTTACTTCCATACATTATCTGTTCTTATCTTCACAATGTAGACTCCAAACTCCTTAACTTTATGTCTAATTTTTTTGAACTTGTTAGCTAATTTAGACTTGTCATTAATCAATATAAAAGTATATATTCAAGTTAATTAATCAATTATGGTAATGAGATAAAATCACTAGTTGAAGAATTATATCTCATTGGGCCACAAAAAATCCTTATAAATGAGTTTTAGTTACATGGTGGCTTGAATATCTACTATTTTATGTCATGATTAAACCATGTTTCTATTTTATAAAGTAACACAAATATCCTATCTTTCTCTTCTATGTTGGGGAATGTTTCTAACAATTTCATTATTTTATATTTGGATCAATTTTCTTTGTAAAAGTTGGTAAAGTTTCCTATTCCATAGATAATTATTATCTCTTTCACTTAAGTATCAATAATTATTATAAGGTTGTGTTTTAGTCCTTCCATATAAATAGAATTTATATATTTGAACCACTTTTCTTCAATCTAAATTAGACCATTGTTTTAAAAAAACCATTTGGTGTTTTTCATATATTGTGTTTATTGAAAATTACATCTGATTATTGAAATTAAATAAGGCCATTGATAAGATTTTATTGTAAGAAATATGTTTCTAAGAAAAACACTATATCAAAGATTAAGGGGCTATGTTTTAAAGAAATTATGAGGAAAGGTAAACCTGAAGTTGTGTAAGGGTCAATTCATATTGATGTTTGTGTAAGGTTTGGGCCTACACAATAGTGTAGTGGGATACTATATAAGGATAATATATAAAGGTATCCATGTAAAGGGAATTATAGTCCCTTGATCTATATAAAGTCCAGGTCTATGATGTATAAATTTATTAGAGTAGACTACATCATAGAATATGGAACCACACTATAAAGGAGATTATATAAAGGCAACTCTAAAATTATTGTGCCTTCAATGGGGTAGATTTTGGCCCATGTGAGGGTAGATCATATATCATGTAAGGTTAATGGGAAGAAAAATAGATAACCTTTTAAAACCATGACATATGCTATGTTGTAGTCATGATTTTAGGGAAGAATTTCATGTTGTATAAATTCATTATGACATGGAGGGTTTGACTTGGGAATATAAAATGATTTGACAATTTCCTAGTCTAAAAGTGTCCACATTATATCTAATGAGTTATTCAAAAACTTGTCTGGTGATCAAAGAGGTTTAGGAAATTATGGAATTATCCATTGAGTTTATCAAATCTTGTTAGGATAGTGAGTTTAGAGGTACAATGTCACCAATATTTTATAAAAAAAAGTGAAATATATTTTTTAATGTTAATAGTCACATTTTTATGCATGCTACTTAGATTAGAACATTGGGGTAAACCAAATAAAATCACCGGTGGCCTATTATTACTTTGAAAAATCTAGAGTGCTTGTGAGGGAGATAAAGAAGTGTTCCTATTTTTGATATAACAAGGTCATGATATAGGAAAGATAAATTTTTAAAACTAACCTTCCTTGATTCACCCCCAAGGTATAATCCTTATTAGTGACCTACAAGTGGTATCAAATCATAGGGTTTTTAGTGATTTATTCTCTCTCTCTCTCGGATATATGGAAGCAGCTGCTATTTATAAAGGCATGCCTATTTTTGAAAGAAAAAAATTTCTAATTGTGAATCATTATTTTGGGTCTTTGGTAATAGAATTTTTCACAACAGGTATTCATGTTATTTCAGAAAGCATAGAAATTGAGCCTTAATAGAAGGAGAATACAAGGAATTAGATGCGGATGTTAAGACAATCAATGAATTAGAAGTATCTCAATACAGACCTATCTATATCATGGTGATTTTTTGAAATAATTATCATGATATATGGAAGAAATTTTTTAATAATTATTAATTTGATTCCAAAGTTATAGAGGAAAATTTTCAATTTTTTCAGAATAAATATAAAGATATGAGTATGAGCCCAATAAAAATAGTTGATGTGTTTTTTGATCATCAAAATGCTCTTGTGGAATATATGTACGGTCTTTGATAGAATATTGATGATGTAAAAATCATTAAAATAATCTTGAGGATAATGACCCTAGGTTTCAATGTGAAGGTATATGTTCTTGAATACAAAGATACAAAGGAAGTATTTATAAATAGCTTACACAGTACCATTATTTTTTATGAAATAAGGAATTAAGATAGTGAATCTAAATCAAAGGATAACTTGAAGGATATGCAATTCAAATATAGGAAAAAATATTTCTATAAAATAATATCCTTATTAAGAAGATATCAGTTTTAAGGCCTTGTGTCTGTGGGGTGTTTGAAATTCAAGAGGAATACTGAAATTTTAATATAGTCAAAGGGATGGGTTTTAAATCGGGTATTAGAATGAGATCTTAAGGGTTATAACCCATAAAATATACTTTTTGGACATGGAATTAAGTTCTCTAGGGGTTTAAGAGGTCTCAAAAATTTCCTAGGGGTATGGGTCTTGACGTTCAAGTTTTTTGAGTTACATCTAGGGGTATATATTTTGCACATGTTTTGTGCTAATTGTAAACCCTAACCATGAGGATTAAAATTATTAGGTGAATGGTTTGCTAAATGGAGACTATGATATTGTCTATAGTAAATAGTAATGTCATTTCACATGGTTTGTGCAAATTTGTAAAACTATGCACCATCACCATTTTAATATGCTAGTTTTGGATAGTGATAAAATCACGATTGGCGCAAATTTTTTCAAAATGCATAACCAAACCATGATGCACTCCAAATGGTAAAAAAATTACAATTTTACCCTTACACCCCTTGAGACTATTTTCCTAATTTTTTTTCCATTTCTTGGATAGAAAACCATATTTCTCATTCCCCTTCCTTCTCCCTTGGATCTTGGTAGAAATCCTTTGTTTCTTGGATGATTATCTATATGTTTTAGGAAATCAATGTCCCAAGGTAAGTCTATGAGTCCTCTTCCTCTAATTATATTTTTGTTCACTATTAAGTGTTTCCACACCATTTATGCGGGATAAGATCTATTTTATGGTTAATTTCTAGTTCTTTTATTTTTCCCATTCTATCCTGAATTAAAGGATAATATCAGAGTAGTAGGTCTATTTTATGTTAAGTTAGATGGTCCCTTTGATTTTTTGTGCATTCATGGTGTGTTCATGATGGATTCTTCATGCTTCTACTCATTTAAAATTAAGTTTCTATGTTTAGGTTAACTTAGTTTAAATTATCATTTAATATGACTTAGACATTAGAAAGTAGAGTTTTCAAGTGGAATGTTTGGAAAGGGATATAAAATTGAAATAGATATATGTATTTAAATGACTAATTTATGTTCTAATGGTTTAAAATGAAACTTGGTTTTAATCAAAGGTTGGGAAATTCAATTTCACAATCATTGATAATTGTAAATGGTTATGAACCTTAGAACGGTCCTAATGTAATAGTATGGTATTAAAGAAATGGGATAGGAATCCCAAAAATTTTAACATGGAGTTGAATAGATAAATGATGTTTGATGTTTTATAATCAAATGGTTACCTTGGGTATAATATTAATACCTATATTAAATGGGAATTTGAAATTATAAGATATATTGTGTTCTAAAAGTGGTAATTGGTATGGTTTTTGGTAGAGTTAAATGGAAACTCTTAAACGATAAATTGAGATGAACCTTTTCAATGAAAATTTATGTTATATATATCTAATATAAGGCTTGGAAGAATGGGGAAGTGGTGTCCTTTGGATTAATGGGAATTAAATTAAATTGATGGTTAATTGATCAAATGTTTAAAATTATGCATAATGGTTAGGAATGTTGGGATGAGATCATTAGATTCTATATGACATGTGCTACTTGGGAATGTCAGGATGAGTTTAAAATTCCATATGATACTCAATGGGTGGGAATACCAAGATCAGTGCTTGGATTTTTTGTTATTGATGATGAATTGGGATGGACCAGTGTTATACCTATATCCTTTATGATCTTAAATGATTGGGAATGTTAGGATTATCACTCAGATTCCATTGGAATTCTAGGTTGATCATATTTATTCCGTGTAATTATTGATGATGGGGAATGATAGGATGAGAGCACAAATTCCATGGTAATTCTAGGATGCACGTCTATATTTCGTGTGATGATTGATGACTGAAGAATTTCAAGATGTGAGATTATATTATATAAAAAATTTCATGATACTAGGGAATTCTAGGATGACCTCTTCATTTACATGTAGATATTCATGGTTGGTGTAGTCATCAAGAAGTTCTCAAGGACACCCTATCACTATTAGAAGGAGGTATGTTTGATCAGGGTCATGGATCCAAATATTAACATGGTATAATCCAATGTCGGGTATCACTAAAGAGTTGGATATTTATTGATTATTTTAATACTAGTAAATTAGTTTGTTAAATTGTTTAAATTATTTATATATATGACTTATACATGCACTGCTTATCATAGTGGTTATTTTAGGGATGTCGTTGGTGGTGACCTACTGATTTATACTCACACCCTACTCAGAACACTATAAAACTTGGTTATGAGAGCATACATTGTCATTTTCTGTAGGTACAAGTTTTTGAGAAAGTATTGTTGATTTTTATTTTGGCTACCTAGGTTAGAGTTTGATTTTGGGACTAGGTAGAACTCAAGACCAGTTAGGTATGAACTGTTATCCCCAATTTTATTTATTTTTCATCTAAGGCTACATTGATATAGTCCACCAATGGGGTGTGTTGTTTGTATATATTACACATTTATTTATAATTTCAATTGATGTTGTATTTATCAGGTGGAACGTGCCATAGTCATGATGTGTATCTAGATGTTATCTATTTAATTTTATTTCTATTGTTATTATACTATTATATGAGGGCATAGTCTCTCTATGGTGTTTTCCTAGGCCCTAACTATTATTCTGTAGCCTCTTCCATATAGGGAATCATGCCTGAGGTCTTGTCATGAACCATCCCAATTACGATTCATAGGGTGATTTGAGTCAAGATGTCATAAATTGGTTTCAAAGGTGTTTATTTTCTTTTATCTTACTATTTTTGTAACGTAGATTGGTGTCTAGGATGTTTCAAGGCTTAGTAATGGGATCATTCCTGGTTACTAAAACCCCACATATAGGGGACAAGCCAAGTCATTGGGGATGTGTATTATTGTAGATGATTTTTGTTTTTGTAGTTTATTGATTTCTTCCTCGAGTGATGCACTGATTTGTGATTCTATATGATTTATGTGATTTTTACTATTGGATAGTAAGATAATATGGTGTGTGTGTTCATGCACTATACCATGCATATAAGATTTGGGTGTCATTTGTATGATGCCTATGACTGATAGTTTCATGAGATTCAAATGTGTTGGTGTTTTATTTACTTCTCGTGGTTTGTGTATATTAGTGATTTATATCTACCTATGGTTTTAGATAATTTATATGGGTTGGTTATTTAAAGTGTTCATATCCATTTCCATGGTGTTTTCAGATATAAATTTATGGTGTCATTCTACTTGACCAACTCCTTGGATGACTTCTAGTAAATATGTTGGTATAAATGAATTATAATGTTGTGTTATTGGTTAAAAAAATTGATAGTAAGAAACATATAATGTTTTTTCCTCCTAAATTGTTAATGGAATTCTATTTAACCAAACCATATAATATAAAACTTAATAAGGCTGTGAATTTTATAATTTTGGGAAATGAATTGCTTTAAAATGTGAATCCTTGGTTTTTTTAAATGTAAAATTTTAATTAAAGTAAAATAAGAAATAACAAGACCCTTGGGGATCATGGTGATGAGTATACATTATGCTTATATCTAGACACCATGTGTGGTTATTTTTAGGATAAAGAGAGATCTTGGGCAGCAAGATGCTTGGATATGGGTTTTGATACCTTGATGGGTTTGTTTTATTGGATAGTAGGTTTGTACATATTGTGGCTCCAGTTAGGATGTGACCATGAGGTTGTCAAGTGTTGCCATGTAATGTGGTTTCTTATGCCCCTGTGGGTTGTGTTTGATCCAAAAAGGGTGTCTTGGCATTTAGTGTTGATGTTATGGGTGTCTATTTATGGGTGTGGGACCTAGAGTAAGAAGTTGGACTTAGCATATTAGACACCATATGTTTGGGAATGAGGGTAGGAGTGCCACATGTGAATAGTGTATTATGTGAGGTCTATTTTAGGGGCTATGTGTGATATCCCAATGACCATCAGTTATAAACTCAATATTATAGTGGGGAGTCAGTGTGTTTGGTGATAGTGGGTGACCATGGGAGGGGTTACCTCAGTTTTTTGGATGTTTTGGTAATGTGAGGAGTGGGTAGATGTTTTTTATTGTGAAATAGATGAACATGAAGTTTTATCAATGTTTTTTGAGGATTCACTATCCCTTGGAATATTTATAAGGTAAGCACCCTAAGTGATTATGTTTTAGTTTTAAGGATGGTTTCAAATAGAAGGATTTTTTAGATGTATGACCCTACTGTTCAGACACTATCTTGATGTAATAATTGAGTTTAACCTTAGTAGGATGGGTCTAAGGTTGTTATAGAATTTGTAGAATCTTTTTATTTTATAATGAATCTCAAAATTATGGGTGTTCATGTGGCTAGAGTCGACTAATGAGAAATTTCAAGCTAGTTGGACGAAAGCATTGAGGGTGCCTCAAGTCTGGTGAGATTGGTGGCCCAAGAGTCATGGTTAGATGCTTGAGTGAGTGATTGAGCCTAAGAGTTGTAATGTAAGACTCATTTGACCTTGATTTAGGTTGGTAAATGGTTTTAGAGGAGCATATAACCCTAGGTTTTTGATGAGGCCCTGATGGATGGCATGGGAAGGAGTTGTAAGATGTGGTTGGGCTAAGTGATGGGATGGATTGGGAGAAAGAGCCCATTTTTTTGTGATATAAGGTGATGCATGCGGGTTACACATGTGGCATGTTTTGAATCATAATAGTAATATGGTTTTTCTTTGTTCCATTGGAAATATTTCATGTATCGGTGGAGGGACTTGAGAGAATTAGTGGTGGTAGTTCCACCATGATCTATACTTCATGAATTCATGGTAGAGAGTCATGATATTATAGTGGGTTTTATTCACTAAGTTCCTCTCGAAGAAATGTGACTTGGATTTTATGATATGTTTGTGGGTAGGGAGTCTTAGAAACATGGAATGGGTTTGAGATATCCCTAAAATGAAAGGTGACATCATGGATGAATCATAGTTCAGTTTCATAACCACTTGGGTTTGACTTAGATGGAGGCATCAAAGTTTGTGGATACATTGAGTGTGGCTCAGAGGGGAGACACACATTTTTTTAAACTTGAACCTTAGATGATATACTCATTGAATGGTATAAGTGAATTCTCGTGGTAGGGAGTGTACTATCAGTTATTTAAGAGAGAGACCATCATGATGGACTATATATCAATAAATTTCATGGGTTTCATTATCATAAGTCAAGAACTAATAGATTTTGGAATTTCTTTTGTCACTTGGGTGAGAGAAATATGGATAAATCCAATCATTGGGTTTGGAAATATATAGAGCATGGTATGTGATGGCTTAAAGTTTTTCAAGTGAAATAAAAAAAATGAAACTCCTATGGTGGGGAGTGATGTATCAGTCGTGGTGTAACGACCCTCATGCTGGAAGGGTCATGGGTCTATGGAACATGTCATGGAATGGACATGTTTGAAACAAAATAATAGTAAAGAACTAATGATATTTGTACTTGGATTAATAAATCCCTTAAGGAATTATAAATGAGGAATCATATGTGGTGGTTTATCAAAGTTAAGCATCAATTTCAGGCTTGGGAAGAGTTTAAGTGATCTAAGGGTGGTTGGATCAGAGGTATATATATGTGTGGTAGAACACAACAATGGTTTGTTTACCACTAAGGATCTAAATGTGAGATCAATTCAAGAGTCGAGCATGGACTCTGATTAATGTATTTTGGAGGTCATAGGGTTCCTTCAGGTATGATTGTATAAAATGATAACTTATCAGTAGTTAGGGCCTAGCATTTTTTAGGAAAGTTGGCCAAGGATATTTCAACTTATATTCAATCATGGGGTAGGATTTAGTAAGTTTAAATCATATCCGAGGTGTATATATGATGTGTCAATTTCATAAGTCAAATTGGGATTTTTTTTGGAAAATTTGGTGTGTAAATAGATTTATCTTGGTTGAAAGATATCATTCCATTATAGTAGTAAATCAGTAACAAGGATGGGAATTAGTTCCTAACTAGTGATCTTGTAGAAATTTGGTTGTGGTAGGTTGGTAACCATGATGAGAGAATCATTGGATTGTGGTTTTGGAGTTCCAATGGAATTTTTCAACGGAAAAATTATCAAGAATTATAATTTATTGATTTTAATTTGAAGATTATAATTGGGAGAAACATGGTTTGATGGGTAGTTCGACAATGAAACCATTAGTGTTTTTAATATATGGTATTGGGTTAGCTCTATATTAGTATTCAATAATGGAAATGAGAATTAGCTTAGGTTTCTAGTGGTTGGTGTGCCTTGAGTTGAGGGTCGTGTCTTGGGTTTGCTTTAGGATTTCATATGGAATGAGGCTATTTGGATTGTTTTATGATTGATGAGGGTTAATAATGAAAATTGTTAACCATCGAGACTTCTTGAGGATGAGTAGTGTTACAGTGGGGTGTTTGTAAGACCTCATGTCTATGTGGTCATTTGAAATTCAAGAAGAATTTTGAACTTTTGAAATAATCAATGGGCCAGATTTTAAATAAGTAATTGGAATGACATACCAAGGGCTAGAACCCCTAAAAATAGACTTTTTGAAATAACATTGAATTTCTATAGGGGGTTCGTAGGTCTCTGGAGTTTCTCAAGGGTAGGAGTATTAGAGTTTAGTTTTTTGGAGTTCCAACTCATGGCACAATGTTTGTGTTAACCATTCATCCCTAGTGTGTGAACTAAAATGTTTAGGTGAAGGATTCTAAAATAGTGTAACAAATCCTAGGAGGCAGTTTGATTATCTATAATAAATCTCAAAGGTATGTCCCATGGTTGGTCTACAAATTTTCAATCCATGAGACCAAACTATACGTCCCTTTAAAAGGTAAAGAATTCATAATTTTTTCCTTACACCCCTTAAGTCTATTTATTACATTTTTGGCCATTTATGGGCTAGAAAACCCTCTTGATCATGCCCCTTCCTTCTCCCTTGGTTCATGGAGAAAATACTTTATTTATTGGATGATTCTCCTTTTGTTTGAGGTAATAAGAGTCCCAATGTAAGTCTAAGAGTCATCTTCCTCTCTTTCTTTGTCTCTTTTGTTGCTAATTTTTCTCATGATGTTTAGTGGTCTAAGCCTTATTTTTTTAGTGTTTATCAAGTTATTTGATTTATCCCATTTCAGTTCAAATAGAATACTAATATCTGATTTGTGGGTCTCTATGAGGTTTAGGTTGGTGGTCTCTTTAATTTAACCCATAGTATTTTTTTCTTGAGTGTGTTCATGGTGTGGTCATGCTATCTTAACCATGCTTGTACTCATTTTAAAATTAAGTGTTTGAGTAAATGTTTCATTTTATTAAATGCTCATTTAATATTACTTAGACCATATAAAGTGGTACTTTCAAATGGAATTTTGGGTTGGGTATATAACATTGAAATGGATCAATGTCTTTAAATTACATATTTATGTTCTAATCATTTAATAATAAACTTGGTTTAATTGAAGATTGTGAAATGAAATATCAAAACCATCAATAATTTTAAATGGTCACGACCCTTGGAATATACCTAATATAGTAGTATGGTATTGACAAAAGATATTGGGAATTCAAAAAAACTTATAAAATAGGGTTGAATGGTTAAATTATTTTTTCTGTGGTATAATTGAATGGTTTCCTTAGAAAACCTATTAAAATATATATTAAATATTATCTTGAAATTATAAGATAGTCTGAGTTCTAATAATGGTAATTGGTATGGTTTTTGTAAAATTGAAATGGTAACTCCCAGATTATATATTGAGATGGACCTTTTTAATGATAAATTATATTATATGTATCCAATCTAAGTGTTGGGAGAATGAGAAAGTTATAGCCTTGGGACTAATGAGAATTAAATGAAATGAATTATTAATTAATCAAATATTTAAAATGATGCCTATTATTTAAGAATGTCAAGATATGATCCTTGGATTCTATATGACATATACTACTTAGGGATATCAAGATAGGAATCTAAATTTTATATGATACTTGATGGGTGGGAATTTTGGGATGAGCGCTCAGATTCCATGTGATTGATGATGACAGGGGAAGTCCTAGTGGTGTGCCTAGTCTACGTATGATAATTGGTGATTGGGAATGACAGTATGAGCACTCGGGTTCCATTGGAATGCCAAGATGAGCATATGGATTCTGTGTGATGAGTGATAATGGGGAATGTCCTGATGAGATCTTAGACTCCATGGTAATTCCAAGATGAACATATCAATTCTTTCTAATGATTTCTGAATAGGGAATGCCGATATTAGTGATCATATTGCATCTAGCATGTCATGATTTTAGATAATTCTAGGATGACCTTATAGATTCCATGTGTATATTTATGGTTGGAACGTCCATAAAGATTTACTCAATGACACCCTAGCACTGGCCAAAGAAGGTATGTTTGATCAAGATCACACACCTAGATATTGACACGGTATACTCCAATCTCACATGTCACCAAGGGGCGTAGGATTTGTTGATTATTTTAATACAATTAAATTATTTTTTAAATTATATAAATTGTATATCTATATCACTTATTCATGATAAACTTATTAGATAGTTTATTTTGGAGAGATCGTTAGCGTTGGCCTACTATGTTACACTCACACCCAGTTTGGGTCACCATAGAACTTGAGTACCCAAGAAGAAACTATCATTATTCCTAGGTATAAGTTTTAGAGAAATTCCTGATCATTGTTGTCTTGGTTGCCTAGGTTGGAGTTAGATTATGTGACTAGGTAAGGCTTGAGATCAATTGGGGATGGGATTTTAGCTATATTTTTAATGTTTTATTCTAGGGCTGATTGGGTATGGTCCACCCACATGGCAGTCAGTATGTTTAAAATGTTCATTTTTTATTTCATTTGATGTTGTACATTTTGGTTGTCAATTTACCTTGTAAACATGTGCATCTGGATTTCATTTCATTCATTTAATTTTAACTATTATTTTAATTTATAATTAGGTCATAATATCCCTATGTCATTTTCATAGGCTCTCACCACTAGTCAAAAGCCTCTAGCATACAGGGAGGCATTCCCAAGGGATTCTAGTAAATCGGCCCAGTTACTGTTCATAGAGTAAGGTTGGCTGAGATTCCACATCAGTGAGGTGATGTCCTTCCTCTCCTATAACCTTAAGATGGTAAAGAAAAAATTTAAAGGTAGGCTACTAATCACTTTCATTAGGTGTGGTAATGTTGGAAAACATCCAGTTAGATTTTCCTAGAAACATTAAGACAGTGACAAAGATGACACTCTAGCCAATAAAGCATAAAAGGAGGTTTATGAAAAAAGTCTCAAGATTCAGGTTCTCCAAAAGGATAAATTTATTTTCAATAGAAAATGAATGTACAAAAGAAACTAAAGAAATAGTGGCCATGGATTGTACAGACCTCAGTGAAAATGCATTAGTGATTATTTTAGATAAGCCATATAATGATGATAATGATGCTACTAATGACGATTTTGAGGATTGATTCAATCTTCAGGTAGAACTAAAAGTATCCCTTGAAGATATTGATATATGAAGGAAAAAAATCAAGAAAGAAAATGTGGTTATTCATGAATCTGAGGTTTATTTTCAAGAACTATTGGAAGATAATTTAGAACTGAAGACATAGATTAAAAAACTTAAATTTGGAAATTTATAAAACTCGAAGAAAGAGGTAATTTTAATTCTCAAAATTTATGAGCAAGACCATATAATTGATGGTATATCTAAACCTATAAAATTTGTATATAATAGAATAAAATAACTTGAAGAATAATTCATAATGTGGTAGAAGATGTGTGAGAACTGGGAAAGATACCTCATTCCTGGTATGGCATTAGGATGTTAAATCACATCAGTGATAAATGAAGTTTATGGGATTTCTTCTAACTATTTTATTCACGAACCACTATTTCATCACTTAAAAAATAAAGGTAAATATATTTTAAAGTGTGATCAGAAATAAAATATATCTAGTTTTTTATTCTAAACCATAAGCATCAATACCCCCAAAAAAGTTAATTTTTAAAGAACTATAAAGGATATTATTCAAGCAGTTTATGGTGAGAATAATTCACTAAAATAATCTATTATTATTGTGGAAATTTGGGAAATTTTAAATATTTTTTTCCATTATAATTTTTTTTATAGATAGAAAGAATGATAAAATATTTTAATCCATTTTCAACATTTTTTTATGCTTTTAATGATACTATTTTTGTTATGAAGGCTTTGGAAATAATGTGATTTATTATACTTCAAGGGGATAAAATAAGGAACCTCAAGATTCTTGGAAAAGTGGAAGGTAGCGTACAGAATAACCTTAAATAGGATAGAAACTAATAATAGATTTGAAATTCAAGAAAATAAGAAAGAAACCATGGAAGTTATGGTGCAACAATTTTATCCCTCATCAATAGATGTCAACTAGTGGTAATGGGTGAAGAAAATAAGGCATGTGAAGGAATTTTTTTTGATATTTATTTAATAGTAATATACTGTTATGGAATATAGATTATTTATAGTGGTTATACATCACACATAGTGGGAAATGAATATTTTATTACTAATATCAAATATGATAAAAATTGAGTGGATCGATTTGGAAAAAATATAATCAAAATTGTTTTATTTTAGAAATAAAAGGTTAGTAAGAAGGCTCTTAGAAAAATAGATGTGCTCTTGGTTGGTGCTCTTATCCACAATCTACTAAGTTATTACCAGTTTGGTGAATCAGGGCATGCTGTAGACTTTGAAAAAAAAATAGATGTATTATAAAAATTATTGATGGGTTATTTTTTCTATTGGGAAGATGAAGCAAATGAAATATTTACCTTATTGGTGAACAAAGTTAGGTTATTTTATCCCTGGATGATGAAAAGGGTTATATAAAAATTAAATCAACCATTTGAGAAAAAAATATTTTGAGAATATGGTAAGATGTGGTAGAGCTTGTCATTTCCCCAATATCACATGTGATAACACTCAAACGTATAATTTTAGTCAAAAGGGGAATATTTCTCAAAAGGATTATAATAAAAAGAAGGAAAAATCATCAAGATTACATGAGTTTGTTCATGTGTATGTTTATGGGCCAGTGTCACATAATTATTTATATAGAAAAATGTCTTATGTTTTTTTATTGATGATTTTAGTAGTATGTATTTTTTTATTGAGATTAATCACATGATTGAAGTTTCAAGTGTATCACTTGACATCAAAGAGAAGATCCAAATATTACTAGAGCACAAAATCAAGATTTTTTCCTTGAAAATGGTGCAAAATTTAAAAATAATCAATTGTAATAGTATCTAAAAACCTATGATTCAACATCAGGTGTAAGTGGTGAAAAATCCTCAACAGAAAAATTTATTGAAAGTAGATATCACATAATCAACAACAAGGCTTAGACCATGCTTATTGAAAAGTCCCTACCAGATAATTATTATAAAGAAATAGTTATTATTGTGGTATATGTATCTAAATGATAATTTTTATTTCCAAATAAATATAAAACACTATAGGAAATATTTTATTAAAATAAGATACCACTCAAGTACTTATGGGTTTTTGGAAGAAGGTTTTTTATTCTTAATAAAGAAAAGAATATAAAATTGTAATCATGTTAATATGAATGAATTTTTCTTGGATATTCATCCAAGATTAAGGAATATAGGTGGTACAATAAATTTTTGGGTAAAATAACTAAATTAAATGGTGTTTCCTTATCTAAAATTGAGAATATTTCAATTATATATGAGAAGAAATCACACAAAAACAACCTAGATTTATAGGAATAAAGTAATTAATATGTGTCTGGATTAGGGTAATTTCAAAGGTATGTATTTATCTCTGAATTAATCTTTTATTATGAGGGAAAGATAGTATGGATGGTAGATATAAGATAAAGTTATATTATAGAATAAATCACTGAAAATAACATTGCTCATGATCGGATAACTCAAGTTTAAACATGAATAATGAAGATGAAGCATATAACTTCTATGGTTTCTCAAGTAGAAAAAAAATCCTTTTAAAAAGTTTACAAGGATGAATGTTGGTTTATGTAAATGAATGAGTTACATGAAAAAAATTAAAATAATAACACTGGGTAAATTATCTTGATTTAGGAAAGAAAAAACAAGATCAGAACCAAGTCGGTTTTCTAAAACAAACTTAATGAATATGGAAAGGTGAAAAGGAATATGGAACAAGGAACATATAGTTATCACAGGTTGTTCAAAAATTGAAGTAATTTACATTAATGATACTATTAAACCCATGGAATGACTTTAAACTGTTATATTAATTTTTGTTATTGTTCTACAAAATAATTTCAAAGTGAATCAAATGGATATCAAATTGGAATTATTGAATGGATTCCTAGAAGAGGAATTCTATATTGAACAAATAAATGGTTTTCTCATTTATAAAGATAAATGGAATTTGTTTCAATTAAATAAGGCTTTGTGTGGCCTAAATAAACCACCAAGGGTCTGGTACTCATAGTTGGATCAATACCTAATAATTCTTGGTTTTCATAGAGAAGAGGTTGATCAAAAACCCTACATAAATAAGGATCATGAAAAGTGGATGTTAGTGATTATATATATTTATGAAATAATCTGTGGAGTCATGGATGAAACCCAATGTAAATAGTTTTTATAACTAATGAGGTTTGAATTTGAGAGGTATCTAATTTTTGAATTTTCCCTTTTCATTTGATTGGGGATTATTCAAATAAAGGATGGGAAATTTATTTCCCAAACTAAATATGTTAAGGAGGTGTTGAATAAGATTCAAATGGATGGTTCTAAACTAAAAAAACTCCAACAGATACCCATAAAAAGTATCTATATATGTTTAAGGCAAAGAGGATTATGTGAATATTTTCAGGAAAATCATTGGTAGTTTACTCTAATTTATTTCCACTTTACTAAATACTGTGTTTTCCATGTACCAAGCTTACTATTATCAATGTTTTCCAAAAAAAATTCACATTAATGTTTTGAGAATAATTCTATGATATATCAAGTAAAAATTTGCGTTTGATCTATTTTATTATAGAAATTCATTATGGAAACTAGTATACTCTGCATATATGGTTTGGGAAGGTTTTGTTGATGACTAAAACTCAACATCAAGAGGTGTATTCTATATTGTAAGCTTATATATATCTTGGATTAGTAAAAATAAATATTTAATCTACTTAAGAATGGAATAGACTGAATATATATCTATTACTCAAGCATATACTTGGTCGATATAGATTAGAAGATAACTTGAATACATTGGGATGGACATGAAATCTCTTATTCTGATAAAGTGTGAAATCTCAGATTCTATAAACTCAGCAAAAAATATCATTCAACATTTTAGTAAAAATCACATAGAAATACAATATTATTTCATAACAGATAAGGTTTAACTACAGTTCTTGAGGTTGGAGTATGTGTCTATTAAAAATCTATTGTATGATATCACGGTTAAGGAACCACCCAAGGTCGATTATTGAAGGTATCAATTGGATAGAAGAGTCCAACTAAACCCATATATCTATATGATTTTGGTGATGAAGACCTTCACTCCCTCATAGTAATTTCTTGTTAAGTAAGGTACTATTTATATCTTAAATTCACCTTTTGTATTTTCAACACTCTTTTGTGAACCTTGAAGGAAGTTATCTTTGGGTTCATTTAAAAAGGGGAAGAAATTTCTCATTTTATTCAGGGGGATAAAGTTTTGGGTGCTTTCTCCTTTGACAAAGTGGGAACAACTTAGGGGGGGGGGGTTAATGAAAATTTGGGGGAGTAGTTTTTAAAACTGCAGTGAGGATTCTATTATCTAACTTTTATTTCTTA
The DNA here is from genome assembly GCA_963277665.1 of Viscum album. Lineage (NCBI taxonomy): Eukaryota > Viridiplantae > Streptophyta > Magnoliopsida > Santalales > Viscaceae > Viscum > Viscum album. The sequence continues at coordinate 174,513,642 of OY728147.1, read as the reverse complement.
CATAGAGCTAGTCCACATGATCTTACAGTTGAGATCAGATTTTGTGATTGATGAATCATAGATTTACTCCTATAAGTAAATATCATCTTTAAGTGGTGAGAATCATAAATTTATTCATGTCAAATAATATTTTCTTATTATTAAATTATTCCATGCAAAGAGGAGTTATATTTTATTTTGAATTGTCAAAAAACCCAAAAGTGGGGATTTTTAGAAAAACTCCATTTGGTATTTTGTATGAATTAGGTTTTTCAAAAATTACATCGGAGTGTAAATGTTGAAAAATATTTTTGATAAGAGTTTATTAGAGTAAATCTATCTAAAAAATAGATTCTATGTTGTTGAGGAAGGGGATGTTACATAAAGGATGGATGTGTATAGGTAAACCTGGAGTTTTGTAAGGTTCAATCCTTAGTGATATTTAAGTAAGGGATAAGATTTCTCCATAGTGTGTTTGAATATTCTATAAGGGGTTTACATTAGGGTATTCATGTAAAGGCAATGGTATTCCATTAATCTATGTAAATGTTAAATCTAGGTTTTATAAAGTTAGTGGATTTGAACAGGCCACAAAATCTAGAACCATGCTGTGGAAGAGTTTACATAAAGGTAACTCTAAAATTCCTAATCCAATGTAGGGGTAGCTTATATATCACATGAGGGTAGATCTCATACCATGTAAGGGTAATATGGAGAAAAATATCCAACATTTTGACACCATTCCATAGGCTATATCATAATCATGATTGTAGATAAGAAGCCTACACTACATAAAGTCCTTATGATGTGGTGGGTGTTACTTAGGCAGAGCATATGATTTGTTTATTTATAAGTCTATAGGTTTATGTGTCATATAAAATTATTTACACTACATCCAGTTTGGTCATCATGGTAGTTGTGGGAATTTCATTGTGATCGGTTGGGTAAGTTAAGAGAAGTTATTGATGGAAGTTTTGTGGATCCAGTCAACTACATGAGGATACATCATAGAGATTAAGTCCAAATAATTGTTTTTATTTCAGATCATTTTATGTATCATGGTGTAAGTTGATATACTATTTTAAAATAATAAAGAGGTGGAAAACATCATATATTTAATGATAATACCATAGTTAAGAAGTTACAGATAGCCTATAAATTTAAAAGAAAGAGTTATGGTTCAAAAGTTAAAATATTTTGTTTGACTAAATTTATTTTGATATCAAAATGTAAATATGTATAACACATGGATCGATGTAAGAAGGATAGAGGAAGAATAATTGATCCCAACTCTTGGATTAAAGGGAGTCAGTTGAATTCTCTAAAAATATACACAATAGTTCTAGAATTACTTAGAGAAAGAACATAATTTTTTGCAGAAGAAGAAGTGAAGGGGATTCTATAAATTTTATACAAATAAAAAAGTGTATGTTCTAGAATACCTTTTATCATTGGAAAATAAAAAATTTGTAAAGAAGAGACACACCATATTAGGTTTATTTTTAAACACATTTCTTTTGAAGAAGAAATATGTCATGGAATGAGCGGTGGGAACCTGTCTGTTAGTAGAGGTGGTTATTTTTTTTAAATATTGTGAAGATAATGACTTAAAATAGTTTCTGTGATCACTATATTGTGTAAAAAAAAGTAGTGTGATCTAGTGTTTCAGGTGTATATGAAAAATTCGTATGCATCCTCCCCTTATTATCTTTTTTGGGTGAACCAACTAAAATTTTCAATGTCATCTTATTTCTTTGATATCTATAGAGATTTTGTGAGGGAAAGAAAGAAGTGTTCCTCTTATTGTGAGAAAAAGATCATGATCAAGGAATGATAAAGTTTTAAAAATGACATACCCTAATTTACCCCCCTCTCATGGTATAATTACTATTAGAGATCTAAAAATAATAAATTTTAATCTCAAAAAACTTTTATTATAAAATTTAACTACCCCTATGACATGTTATTCAATGTTTATGAAAACTTTTGTGTCTTTGGACATCTGTGTGCAATAACCACTTTCTTAAATATAAGTCTTTTTTTAATGCATGATTTCAATGACACTTCAATAATAAAATATTATTATATCTAATTTTATTTTGAATCCCTTTTCCCATTCCATTGTTGGAATATTTTCTAGGAAATATTGTCACGAATTTATCTGCATAGTGACCTTCTTGGTCACACCAACCACATATTTCATCCAAACATTCAAATATGTTTTATTGGATGGATTTTAACCATTCCCAGTGACAACTTACTTATTTTATGATTATATTATGATATTTTCAAAAAATACCCCTCTTTGATTCATGGATTTTCCCTAATAAATACATATTATTCCAACATTAATTGGTTTTGTGGGCAAAGATTCTACATCACCATCAGTACCCACTAAATCTAGGTCTTCCATAATAATAGAAATTCTTTCAAGTATTTTTTCATAGTTGGATAACTATATAATATTATTGAATCTATTTGGGGTGGATGTTCTTTTAAGAATTATATTCTCTTCCTTATATGTACAAGAGGGTGTCTCATCACCCTTATTAGTCCACAGATGACCAAATATGGAATTTGAACTTATGTTTTTAGTCAAAACATAATTTATTTGAGACTTAACAGATGAATATTTGACTTTCTCTTTTGAGATCACTCTCCCAACTACTTTTAATGTCTAAAACTTGACTTAAACTACTCTATTGTAATTATATATCATATTCTTCAATTCCTTTTCATATTTATAGAATCAGTATTAAGTCTTGAAAAGACTTTATTCTTTCATATTAATTTTTTATTCAAGATATTTTATTATCTTATCTTTCAAAAAAACTTTCTTATTGAATTTTTTTATTTCATCGGTATAAGAATATTAATTTTTGATAACATCTTTCATTGATTTAGTTCTATTCACATATTATTTCTTTAATGACTTGAGTTCCTTCTTGATCTTTTTATTCTACTCAATACATGCTTACAAATTAGATTTCAATATGTGTTTTATATATATTATAACTCCTTATTCCTCACTACTTAAGGAACCTTATTGTCTCTTCACAAGATCCATGAAATCTGTGGCTACATTAGAAGTTTCATCATATGATTGACTAATGAATGAAGAGTCTTATTCATTTTATTTTCTCACAATATTTAACTTGTTTATTCTTTGAAGCCTCCTTCTTCCTTCACCAGATTTATTAAAGTCTTTTAATTTTTTATCCCAAAACTTATTTTGAGATGTGTCACTTTATTCATATTCATAATATTTACTACACGTTCTCAATTGATGGTTAAATATAAAGTGTATAATTCCAACTTATGTGAATCATTTGAGTGGTAGTTTGCCTTTGTATTTTCCCTTTTAAATTTTGACATTCTTAGATATAAGAGACATGATTATCTTATAATCCTAATCCTTCCCATTTTAATACTTAAAATCACTAGAGTCCTTAAATTTCTCTTACCAGGTCTTCAATATTATCACTATTTCAAAATACATCTCTTTTTTATATTTCTTCTTAAATATTGGTATTTTCTCATTTTATAAGAAATGAGAATGTTATGAAATTATTCAAGTGAGAGATCTTTTCTTTCTTCAAGGGTAGAGACAATGGAATCAAATATATTAGGAAAGTTCCTTGATGACTTCTTCCCAATTTTACAATGCTCTAGATTCTCCCGGAATCCTATGATATTGCTGACCATTTCATTTACTCGTATAAAGTATCCATTAATGAGTTCTTCATTCCCTATTATTATATCTTTAAATTTACTTCTTAATAATTTTAGTTTTCCTTATTTGGCTTTTAAATTACCTTTATTTATTTTTAACAACTTATCCCAGATAGCCTTTTTAGTTTAAAGCCCCATAACTTTAGTGAAGAACTTTTCTAAAAACTTCATAAGAATAATATCTCTATATTTTCCATAAATTTAAAGATTATTCTTATAAGTGAAGGACATTTGTTACCTTATTTTATCAGTGAAAAACCAACTGTTATTGTATCAACCACTTCCAGACTATGATATAGAAGATAGGTAATCATATTATTCATCCAATTATGGTAGTTATTTCTATAAAAGATGGAAACACCCCTATTATTTACATGATTTATATAATCCATTAAATCTAATAGAGTTAACCTAGTTTCTTGAAAACCAATTGATATTCTCTAAGGATCTATGCACTTCTAAGAGGGGGAGGGTCAGATCAGTGGTGGTAGTATTTTATAATTACTTTAACTTATAAATTAACCTCTACTGATATTTTGAGTTTTATCCTCTATTTTCTCACAGTATTACTCGAATAAATGTATAAATAAAAAATAATAAGCCCCATACTAATTTTTACAATGCTCAGTCCTAGTGTCGGTACATACTTCTTATTGTGACCTATTTTGATCTTAGTCCATATATTTTATACTATATTTTTATGATAAAATATAAGTGGGTTACCCAAGTATCATCATGTTTCCATGATTTATCCAACATCACACTAGGATATACTAGCATCCCACTGGTTACAAAATGAAAAAACTAGAATGAGGAAGATCACTTGATAATCAATTATTCTCTAATAACTAATCAATATCTTCCTCTTTCTCAGTCCACTAGTTTCATGAATGCTCGGGCTATTGTAGGTTTTTTCTTCATCACTAAGATCCAACTTCATGCTCAATATTATCTATATTTTTTCTATACTCAATGAAACTCATGATAATACTAGAATATATCTATATTTCTCCCACTATTAAAGATAACTTAAGTAATATAGAATTTATTTAATTCCATAAATATTTTCCACCTCAACATTCTAGATAATTATCATAACCAATTTCGATAAAGTGAATCCTCAAAATATTTAGTCAATCATTTTTCAGATAGAAATGGATCAATTAACTCAACATATCCCATCCTATATTAAGCAGTTGTCCCTAGTGGATTTCTATAAATTTCAATCTCTTAATTTATTCTCATTTTAGAAAGTAAATAAAACCAATCATGAAAATACTAAACCAAGATAATCATTAAAACGATTCAAAAAAAAAAAGAATTTATGAATGCCAAAAATACCAATATGTGATCTCAACTTCATTTCGTTATAAAATTTTTATTCTCATCTGCTTCATCCTTTCCAAGGTGTAGAATAATTCCTAACAGTGCAACATCAGTTAATTAAACCACCCACTTGATAGATTCACAATTTATATCTCAGCTAGAATCATATTAATATTTTTATGTGATTAAGAAATAAAAATGGTATAAAATCACCACAAAAACATTTCTTAATTAATTTCTTGAGATTATTCAAGAATAGACTCAGTTTCAATTTAATTATTCTTAATTCATTATATTTCATGGGTGGAATGGTTATCTATTATTTTTAGTTCACAATATCTTCATACATCTTGAATAAAAAATTATTTGTGATTTTTTTATCATTGAATAATTTTTTGAGAATCATACAATTACATTTTATTTAAAATATACAATTCTAAAAAATATTTAGTTTCCCAAATTTTTACAAAGTCTAAATTTTTGCGTGATTTCAAATAAATAAATACATACTAAAAGTCTTACAAGATCATCTAAATACTTATGTGTCATACAAAGTCTTACAGTGCTTCACCAAGTCTTGTGAGATTACATAAATGCTTACAAGATCATTTAAATTCTTAAATATTCTAAATTTTTGAGAAATTATGATGTTTTGTGATTTTATTAGAATTCTTATTCACTTTGTGAAAGTCTTACATGTGTAACTCAATAGTATTACCCCTGAATCAAAATTATTACAAAATTTTAGAAGTTTTATAAATTTTTTATTCCTTTCTCATTTCCAGTTTCAAAGAGAAATTCTTTCGAAATTCAATCCAAAGACAAATACAACTCTCAAAATTTTTACAAACTGGACCATAAGTCTTTCATGGTATGAGTTAGAAAAATTTCAGTGTTAAATCCAAAATTAGATACTATAATAAATCATCAAAAATTTAATTGAAATCAATACATGGGTTTTAAAAGATTATTAAAAACATTCTAATATTTACCCCAAACATCTCAAAAACTTCAAACAATTCTTATAAGGTGTTGAAAAAAATACAACTTCCTTCAATAATTACAAAGTGTGCTTTAACCACGAGATAATTAAGATAAAATTATATAAAATAAACAAATAGTGAGATAAGGATTTATTTTAAGTAATTGGATGATTTGAATCACCTTAAGCTTTTAAATTAATCATATGACACTTAATTCATCCAATAAATGAGGTTACATGAGCAATTTTAGCTAATAAATGAGGGAAATTGAAGGTGGTTCATATAGGCCAAAGGGGAAGCCAAAATGGATTAAAAGGGTGGAATCCATTTAAATATGAAACTAAAGTAAATAAACATTAGGAATTATAGGATCCCACTAGAACTCTGGTTGTTCCCACTATAACTTTTATTGGGGGGGGGAGATTGGTATTACCTACTATACAGGTTGAATGGATTTTCAGTGGACCAATACTAAAATAATAGTGGGATAAGAATTGGTACACCCTACTTCCCTATTCCACTAGAAGCCTGGTGGACCCCCATTGGGCTCTTTATGGAAAACCTTCTCCTAAAAATATTTCCACTATCTAGACCCTTTATCTCAAAAAATAAAATCAGGCCTCCTATGGCCCCATATACAGTGAAAATATACCAAAATACATGAGGTTATGGCAAAATTAAATCAAAATTATACCTTAAAAACAATGGTGTTCTACACGTTCCAAGAAAATATGGAGACACTACCTTTTCAAGGAGAATTTCATGGTATATATAGATTATAAGATCCTAATATATATTTTATCTGATAAATATTTTAATCTCATATAGATATGCTAGATAGAGTATATTTATGTCACGACCCAACCCAACGGGGCTCGAGTCGCGACTCCGCAAGCCCGGCTCCAATAGGCCAGGGGCTAGCGTCTAGCGCCGAGTAGGCTATCACACACATGGGAGGCATTAGCCTAAGGTACCTGTACACATGCACCCACATAAACCTCTATGAAACAGTGCAAAGATATATATAACTGAAAAGTAAATTCAAGCATACAACTATCCCACAACCAGAGTATAACAGAAGTACAAAAAGGGAAAAACATGTCCGACCAAAATAAAACTACATAGCGCGTCCAACCTGCTCTGAAGAAGGGGAATGCTGCCAAAAACACCCGCGGGAAATCTCCCTCAGTATAGTTACAGTAAACACCCTGGTAAAACCCACTCACCAAGCTCTGCCTGCTCCGGGTCCTCCTGGGTCTCTGTCGAAAGGCTTGTGGTCTACACAAGACAAAAACATGTGCGGGCAAAGCCCGTGCAGTGGTGAGTATAACAATACTTAGTAGGCACCCTAAAAACCCAAAACAAAAGAGAGTAGCTGAAAGGAAACAGTCCACTCATCCCAGGAAGAGGGAACCCAAACGAGAGAGAAACTCAATCTCATGACCATCCTTGACTAAACACAACTAGTCAGCTTAACTCAGGTGTATTCCCATACATACACCATGAACAATCCAGATATACTTAGCTCAAGCACCAAGCCACATGAGGTACTGACCTCATCACCAACAACGGTTCACAACCAGGATAACACACTCCATAATCACTGTCATCCCAGAAGACACCCGTCCAAGAGATACACTCCATCAGGTTTCATACAAACATCTCAGACACTCACCTGAGAGATCCCGCTCATCAGATTGCGTCACTGAGGAAAACCACACCGAAACAGCAAGAACAACAAACTCCTCGGATATGGGATTGCTCCTAGGGTCCGCTAGGGGATACTAGAACCCACACCGGTATACAAAGATCTCACAGATAGAGGATCACTCCCAGGGTCCCCTAGGGGATACCACAACCCGATTTGGCATTCGACAGGAACCAGTCACTCAGATAGAGGATCATCGCCCACGTAAAGGTGGTCACGACGATACCGGAACCCTATCCGGTATAACTCGCGATGTAGGGGATCGAACTGATGATGCTGAAACCCTACTAAAACCATTAACTGAGTGGAGGATTGTATAACCAATGATACTGCAACCCCACTAAAACCACGCGTTGAGTAGGGGATCGTATAGTCAAAGATACCGCAACCCTACCATAATCCTCATGCTGAGTAGGGGATCATATAACCGACGATGGCACAACCCTAATAAGCATGGCCCACTACATAGGGGATCATATGCCCGATAATTCCACACACCCTACGAGGCTAACCTGCTAGATAGGGGATCACCACCCGTGGATAAGCGGTCACAACGATACCAAGAACCCGATCTAGGGAAACAGTGTTAGAGGATCCCGCTCCAGCCCACCGGAGGGATGCCGCAACTCTAACAGATTAAACATCCCATCAAGAGAATCACAAGCCTATATAAGGTTGTGATGTCACACGAACCATCGTAGGAACTAACCAAGGGAGTACCCTCAACCACTGTTGGTCCAAACATCGCTAACCTGAGCGACCCAGCACAATGCTACACCGCGCACCTCCAAGGCCGATACCGGGGCCACCATCGCGATCCACACGGACAAACACTCAGGATAGGCTGTTTACTCACCCAAAACGGAGAACCAATGAAAAAGGCACTATTCACCATATCTAGCCCGTGTGGGGCCTACACAATGATACCGAAACCCATGAAGTAGATCATACCATGAAGATCCCCTCGGAAAAACACATGAGATCCACTACTCATTCGTCCCAAACGAACACCCAGTGAAAAAGGTACTATTCATCGTAGCCAGCCTGGGTGGGGCCCACACCACGATACTGAAACTCATCGAACAGATTGCACCATTGCGATCCTCTCAAAAAAACACACAGGATCGACTATTCATCTGCCAAAATCGGACTCCTGGTGCGAAAGTTGTGTTTCTTCGCAAACGCAAAAACCCGGCCTCATGGGGCTTGCACCCCGAACACAGCCCCAACACCCAAAAACCAACAAGAAAAGTCCTCCATACCATCAGGGAATTAATGTCACTGACGGCACGTCAATCGGACGCTCCGAGAAGAAGTTACGGTGGGTCGAAGCTGAATAATAATAAAATATTATTATTATTTCAAAGTTTTATAGCCCCGAGCCACGAACCCGACGCATAAAATTACTAAAGTGATTTCAAAAGGTCCTTATCGACACAAGGAACGCATTGCCACAAACAGCTCGCAAATCGGAGATACGGTTTGTGAGTTACGGGGGTTTAAAGAACCCCTGGAAAAAACCTGGCCGGACCACCGCCTGCCTTGCCAGAAACCACCACGCCGCTACCGGAAACCGCCGTGCCAGAGCCGGAATCCGCCGTGCCGGAGCCAGAAACCACCGTGACGCCGCTGCGCCACTTCAGGTCTCACCAGATTCCGCCGTGGCTGCTGCCCATCGCCGCCGAAAAACAGGGATTCCACCGGAAAATTTCCGCGAGCCACTGGGAGCACCTCAGTGCTCCAAATTCAGATCCGAAAAAAGTTTCGGAAACCTCGGGACCCGAACTACACAAAACATACGAAAATTTGAATAAAAACAACACAAAAATGGGATCCAGGATTGTAAAACTCAAACCGCCTACCTGTTTGTGGATCACCGGCGCTTTGGGTGCAGAACGGCGCCCGCGACACCCGAAGCAGAGAAAGGTAAGGTCACCCCTATGGAAAACGCGCCGTTCTAAACACAATGAAAGTCTCAGATTTTAGATCCAAGACTCCATTCAGAATTTATTCGAGCTGACACTCATAAATAAACTTTTCTATTTATTTACGAGAACGCCCCTGGTGGTGTTTCTCACCGCAGGCCCACGCCCGCAAAGTTTACACCTCACCTAGGGTAAACGACACATTTCAGATGCAACAATACCCTCAGATTCCTGTTCTGAGCTACCATTTGAAAGATATCACACCCCCCTACACATGCATAGTAAAAAAAACTTAGTATTTTTATAAACTTAATTCTTGGCACACCGGGCCTCAGAATCGCATGCCGTCTTCGTGCCTAGCTCTAGAATTATTCGTAGGAATATTCCAAAGTCTGACAGGGCCAAAACCCAAGTCACTACATCCTCCTACCTTTAGAACTTTTCATCACTGAAAAGCCATAATCACAAGTAAAGCAACTGGACTCTCAACTGGGTCCCCCACACCAGTGAGTTCACCAACAAACACCCATGCCTGAACACATAAGTCAGAGGGACTCATCCACCACTCCTCAACACTATCCGCTTTGGGCGGCACTGACTCGTCTGCACGATTTTTAATCGCATCACAAAAACGTGTCTCGGTGGGGGAGGGATCTCTCTTCCTCACGCATTCTATGCACACCAAACAACACCCACACATGGTGTTTACAATGCCCTGAACAAAACTCAAGAAAGTAATGGAAAAGGGAATAGTACCACTACACAATGTCTATCAAACTACTACAGAAAGTAGAAAGAACAAAAGTTGTGCCTCTATCCATCAGCGGAGCCTTTGGGTCAACAGCCTCTAGGGCATGCAGCTGTGCTCGCCCTCGGACACCAGCTACCTGAGCTTCGCGTGGACCTCCTGGGGGTGGGGTGGTGGTAACTGATACCGCCTACCACCTGATGCTGCTGCACCAGCTCTGTCGCCACGTCCGCCACCCTGCGAGCCTTCTTGCTTGAGACCCTGCCTCTGCCATGGCGGTCCATCGACCGACTCCCTCTCAGCAGCACGTCGGGTCAGACAATATCTAGAAAGATTCCCCTGACCGTCGCAAGTATAACAACGCCTCTCCTGCAGCTGACCAAAACTGGCATGTGAGCCTTGTGAGCCCTGAGCCTCAGATCCTCCATCCCGGGGTCGCCTCTTGAAACATCTCCCATGCCCAGACCCCTACGTCTTCCATTGGCTACCAAATGCCGACATCTCCGCTCTCACATGCCCAGTAATAACAGGTGGGATCTGCTCGGCTAGAAAGCTCTCCACCACCAACGCTCGCTCCAGCACGCCAGCATTGGTGGGAAGGCACAAGGAAACCACACCTGCTTGGATGTCCCAGCATAATCCCTGCTCGAAGGTCCAATCCCTAAAGAACAGGTCTCGAACCATATCTAGGGAGTAGTGCGACAGGTCCTTAAACCTTGCTGAGTACTCCGACATAGTCATGCCCTCCTTCCGAAGCTTCAGAAGCTCTTGAATCCACACTGAACTCAGCGTCATGGGATAGAACTCTTCCCTGAAGATCTGCTCAAACTCATCCCACATGAGCATCTCTTCATCATGGTACTGCATTACTAAACTCTACCATCGTCCGACCGAACCATGCAGAAGGCTCTCCACTAGGACCACCATCTGATCTGGAGGTGTCCTCACTAGGCGGAAAACTCGGGTGACTGCCTCAAGCCAGTCATCAGCTGCCTGGGGGTATGGATCACCATGGAACCTCAGAGGTCGCTGCCTCTAGAACTCGTACAGCGCACTCAGCCCGCACGCAACCTCATCCTGCACTACTGGAATAACCAGATGCTTGACAGGTGCTGGCTTAACTGGCGGACCGCCTGGAGGTCCAGCCTCAGAACCTGCACCCTGTTCCACAGCCTCTACATGGGGAAGATTGTCACCAAAGTCCTACTGCGGAACCCTCACTGGCTGTCATCGTGGTGGCATCCTGAAATACATTCAAGACACATCACAGTCAAAGAGTATATTTGGAGAGATGACTCAAGAAGGACAAGGAAAAACCCAAAACCCAGTCCTATATGATGCATGTACCATTTTCCCCCTACGACCAGTGTACGAATGTCCCGAGTGGAAAGTCAGGTTATCAGAGTCCTGGTGCATGGATACGTCGGTCACCGCACCAACACTGGAGTCCTTGGCCTGAAAGATGAACTCGAAACGTCCTAACACTACCGCTATGAAACCAAAACCAAACTCATAGCTAGACTAGCGACGCTCTGAGATCCTAAAGGTGGAAGCTCCTATGATACCACTCTGTCACGACCCGACCCAACGGGGCTCGAGCCACGACTCCCTAAGCCTGCCTCCAATAGGCCAGGGGCTGGCGTCTAGCACCGAGTAGGCTATCACACACATGGGAGGCATTAGCCTAAGGTACTTGTATGCACGCACCCACATACACCTCCATGAAACAGTGCAAAGATATATTCAACTGAAAAGTAAATGCATGCATACAACTATCCCACAACCGGAGTACAACAGAAGTACAAAAAGTTCAAAATAGGGCCCACCAAAAGAAAACTACAAAGCACGTCCGACCTGCTCTGAAGAAGGGGAACGCTGCCACAAACACCCGCCAGAAAGCTCCCTCGGCACAGTTCCGGTAAACAACCCGATCAAACCCGCTCACTAAGCTCCGCCTGCCTCGGGTCCTCCTAGGACTCTGTTGAAAGGCCTGTGGTCTGCACAAGATACAAACATGTGCGGGAAAAGCCCATACAGGAGTGAGTATAACAATACTCAGTAGGCACCCCAAAAACCCAAAACAAAAGAGAGCAGCTGAAAGGAAATAGTCTGCTCATCTCAGACATAGGGAACCCAAACGAGGGAGAAACTCAATCTCATGACCATCCTCGACTAAACACAACTAGTCATCTCAACTGAGGTGTACGCCCATACATACACGATGAACAATTCAGATATACTTAGCTCACGCACCAAGCCACATGAGGTACCGACCTCATAACCAGCAATGATTCACATCCAGGATAACACACTCTATGATCAATGTCATCCCAGAAGACACCAGTCTGAGAGATACACTCCATTGGGTTTCATACAAACATCTCAGACACTCACCCGAGAGATCCTGCTCGTCGGATTGCGTCACTGAGGAAAACCACACTGAAACAGTAAGAATAGAAAACTCATAGGATAGGGGATCAACCCTAGGGTCTTCTTGGAGATACTAGAACCCACACCAGTATACGAAGATCTCATTGATAGAGGATCACTCCCAGGGTCCCCTGGGGGATACCACAACCATACTGGTCCAAACGTAGGAACGAACCAAGGGAGTACCCTCAACCACTGCTGGTCCAAACTTCGCTAACCAGAGTGACCCACCACAATGCTACACATCGCACCTCCAATGCTGATATCGGGGCCACCATCACGATCCACATGAAAAAACACGCAGGGTAGGCTGTTTACTCGCCCGAAATGGAGTACCAGTGAAAAAGGCACTATTCATCATAGCTAGCCCATGCGGGGGCCTGCACAACTATCCTAAAACTCATCAAGTAGATCATACCACAACTATCCACTCGAAAAAACACACGAGATCCGCTACTCGTTCGTCCCAAACGAACAACCGGTGAAAAAGTTACTATTCACCATAGCTAGCCCGGGTGGGTTCCACACCTCGATCCCCAAACTCATTGAACGGATTGCACCATTGTGATCCTCTCGAAAAAACACACACGATCGACTATTCATCTGCCAAAATTGGACTACTAGTGCGAAATTTGGGTTTCTCTACAAACGCCAAAACCTAGTCTCGTGGGGCCTGCACCCCGAAGTTGGCCCCAATACCCAAAAACCAACAAGAAAAGTTCCTTGTACCATCAGGGCCTCAACGCCACTGACGACACGTCAATCGGACGCTCCGAGAAGAAGTTACGGTGGGTCGAAGCTGAATAACAATAAAATATTATTAATATCTCAACATTTCGTAGCCACTGGCCAGGAACCCGACACATAAAATTCCAAAAGTGATTTCAAAAGGTCTGTCTCGACACAAGTAACGTTTTTCTGCAAACATCTCGCAAATCGGAGTTACGGTTTGCGAGTTACGGGGGGTTTAAAGAACCCCTAGAAAAAAACTGGGTGGACCACCGCATGTCTCGCTGGAAACCACCGCGCCGCTGCTGGAAACCGCCGTGCCGAAGCCGGAAACCACCGTGCCACCACAGCGGGTCTTGCCTTATTCCGCCATGGCCGCCGCCCATCGCTGCCAGAAAACAGGGATTTCGCCGAAAAATTTACGGGAGCCACCGGGGGCACCCCGGTGCTCCAAATTCAGATCCGAAAAAAGTTTCGGAAACCTCGGGACCCGAACTACACAACCCTTAAGAAAATTGGAAGAAAAACAACACAAAAATGGGATCCATGATTGTACAACTCAAACTGCCTACCTGTTGGCGGATCACAGATGCTTTGGGTGCAGAACTGCGCCCACGACGCCCTGAGACTAGATCTGCAGACGAATGGTGTTGAAAACGGACTCCTAGAGATCTATTTAGCGAAGAACGGATGGGGGAGGGGTGGGTTGCGTCACTTGCGTGCATAGGAGGAATGGGGGTAGGGGGTGATTGATTTTTGTTTTAATTTTTTTATAACAAACTCATTTAACTCCCCGCCAACTTGCCTCCGACCTGGCACCCGATGCAGACAAAGGTAAGTCGCCCCTAGGGTAAACACATCATTCTGAATACAATGAAGAACTCAGATTTTTGATCTGAGAGTCTGTTCAGAAGTTATTCAAGACGATGCTCGTAAATAAACATTTCTATTTATTTATAAAAATGCCCCTGGTTGGGTTTCTCACCGCAGGCTCGCGCCCGCAAAGTTTACACCTCGCGTAGGGTAAACAGAACGTTCCGGACGCAACTGTACCCTCATATTCTCATTCTGAGCTACCATTTTGGAGATATCACACCCCTGACACATGCATAGTAAAAAAACTTAATATTTTTATAAAATTAATTCCGGGTACACCGGGCCTCGGAATCGCATGCCGTCTTTGTGCCTAGCTCTGGAATTATTCGTAGGAATATTCCAAAGTATGACAGGGCCAAAACTAGAGTCACTACAATTTAGAATTTGGATTTTGATCTAGATTATACTTTGGGGAATGGGAATACCATCAATAATTCTATTAGCATGAAGTTAGTGTCACATGTTGTGAAATAATCTAAGGAAGAATTGAATTTAATGATTATTTTACAAAAATTAATTTTTATGTATTGGAAGATCCTAATCAAGTGATTCTTTCTAGTTTACAAGTCACACCCTCCATGGATGATTTAATTTGTTTGGAGGAAGGGAAAGAAACATCTTTTCATTATATAAAGGAAACTTTAAATAGTTAGCAGGCCTTAGGTGATTTTCCTCATTCTCTTGATAGTTTTTAAAATTTTGGAAGAGATATATGATACCATAATCAATGAGATGAAATGTTATGAATGATGCATATCACTCTAGTTGGGTTTTTCACCTTGATGACACTAGGAAGTTCAATGATCTTAAGCACTGATATTGGTGGATAGAGATGACTTGAGTAATTGTTGAGTTTGTGTCACATTTCCTTACCAAAGGGTAAATTTCAAACATCAAAATGCTAATATATTTTTGTACCCAGTTATTATTTTTTTTTTGAAAATGGGATGAGATCACCTTATAATTTATTATTGGTTTTACCTAGTATCCTCTTAGTAATAATTAAATATGGGTTATTATTGATATGATAAAAA
This sequence comes from Viscum album, assembly GCA_963277665.1. NCBI lineage: Eukaryota > Viridiplantae > Streptophyta > Magnoliopsida > Santalales > Viscaceae > Viscum > Viscum album. The sequence continues at coordinate 174,498,172 of OY728147.1, read as the reverse complement.
AATTGTTCCATTATCTCCCTATAAATGAGGGAATAATGGAGGAATATTTTAGTATTTTTATGTGTATGAGATCATAAAGTTTTATAGAGTTCCATAAGAGATAATCTCTTCTTAGAACCCCTTATTTACATGTCATTTCTAAACGGGTATCTAGAAATTGATGGGCACTGAGTTGAAATTGATCACAACATATTATTCATAGACCGATGTTCAGATGGATTAGGTAATTCATATCATTAAATATATGATTTATTCATGTGTTCTTCACTTTGGAGGTTTATAGGATAACAACTTATCATCAATTGAGTGTTCTTATAATAATAGTTATCAATTATCATTCAAAATAGTTCTATTTTAGTTCCTTTATATACAACCATATCATCCCCCCATTTGTTTTTCTAAAATGGGTGACCGTTCTTTGTTAGGACTTTCATTGTTTAAGAGACAAGAAGAAACATTAAATTGATTTTTTAAATATTATAGGTTGATTAATGTTATAAAAAATCCTACACTAATCAACTTCAACATCCTATATAATTTTAATTTGTATGTTAGGTGTTTCTTAAAATCTATCCTTTATCCAGACATTGGAGATTGGGGAAATAGGGTAAGATTATGTTGAGGTATGTAAGAACATTTGATATTATAGAATTTACTAGGAAGGTGTAATAGAAATTATATTTACCCCTTTATTTATGTCTAATCATGAAGTATTTCATATATACCAATTGAAAAAATACTATATTTATCCCTCCCACAAGGGTTATTGGGAATATTTAGAATTGGAATATGATTTCATAATAATAGAGTAACCTGTTTATATTATAGATAACCAAAAAAAAGTTTTGTAGAGAAATTTCATTCCTTTAATCAAAGTTCTATGGAAGAATAAAAAAGTTATCCATGATATTTGGGAGTGTGAGGTTTTGATGAAAGAGAAATGAATTCATATCTTCTTAATCTATGATCATTGATGTCTTTCTAGGAAAAAAAAGTACAATGGTGGGGTGAATTCTGAAACCCATGATGTCTTTGTTTGGTAATTAATTTCTTATTCATTTGTTTTAATCATTTATTTTGATCATTGGGTAGAAATAAAAGTTTTGGATGATTTTCCTAGTGCACAAGGTTTCCATAACCATGCTTAGTAACCATGTGAGATAATTTTTAAATCCATTAGTTATATGTGGTTTGATACACAGTTTTTCTAACTGTGTGAACAAACCACGAGTTCTACCCAAAAAAATAAAGTTTCAAATTTTTATCTTATATTTCATTCAAAGTCTCTAATATCCCCTTATTAATTATTTTAAACATCATCAAAGCTTCCATGGATGACACCCTACTTCCTCCTTGGTTTTATTTCTTCCCTCCATTGGTTTCAAGTGGATTCCTTTAGGTAAACTATTCTTTTTTCATTCCATTTCTCATCCTCCCATATTCTATATTATTATTCATCCATTTCATTTACCCCAAACGAACATAGTGTCTAAAAAAGTCTAAGTTATGTTTAAATTTTGGGATTATTTGATTCTAGGTATTGTGAGGATTTTCTTATTCTCTGACCCGGTGTTACTCAAAGAAGACACATTGACTGTATTGTATTTGAGGTAGTTGTCTATAAGTAATTATTTTTGTTTATCATACTCTTATTGCTTGGTATTTTTAAGTATTTTCTTAATTAATTTAGTTCCCATGAAATTGGTATTTTTATATTGATAAATAGTATATATTTTTTTCTACATATTTTTTATTTTAATTAACTGTATTTTAAAGTGATTCCAATATATAAATTCCAAAAACTAGTTTTCATATATAAAGGTGTTTAATTTTTTGTAAAATTATTTTGGTTCAAATTTATTTTATAAAAATATTATATATTATATTTTACTTTATCAAAAATAATTTCATGGTTTTACATTATGTTATGCATTGTAAAGTTTTTTTTTGTATTTTTATAGCTTTTTTAAATTATTGAGACTCTATTATATTACACCCCTTGATATACACGAAAATTATTGAATTTTTTATACTTAATATTATTATATGAATTTGATAAAGGGGGTTGTATATTGAAGGTTATTTTGGATTTGATATGAGGGTTTATTTTCTTATGGACCTGACTAAGATTGATTGGGTTTACATGAGATCATTGGGTAGTTATATAGGGACTTAAGGATGAGTATTGTACTAGCTTTGATTACACTAGGGATAGTTTCTCCCAAGTTGATTTAATGCCCCAACTAGAGGATTACCATATGGAAATGTTAATAGAGAGAATTTGGGGTATGTATTGGTAGGATAAAATCATAGGCTAACAGATAGTTCCACTTAGTGATATCCTATATTGTCTCTATAGGATTGAGGTTGTTATCCCATTTTGTGGTCTATTTTATGATTTAGTTTATTCTATATTTTTATTTACCTTATAATTTATAAATATATATCCCTCTGAATATTTTCTTACTTGTTCCATGCCAATTATCATTCTCAAAGTAAAATGGTTATACAAAGTTATTGAATTTGGGGTTTCCCCTTTATTATATAAAGATAATAAAAATGTATTTTTTAAAATTATATTTCAAACTAGGATATGGAGTTTGTATTATAAAATTAATTATATATATTCTTAATGGTATCCTTATGGATGTTAGAACACACCCCACAAACACACCCTTTTGTATACATAGAATTATTTTTATTTGATGTAGATAAAGGAAGGGGACCATTATCCTCTTTTGTGTGTATAACTTAATTTTCATCTTCATATATTGATGATGATGATTCTTGGGTGGTGAACAATGGTAATGTTGAGAGGCTTGTGTGGTATTTTTGAGACTTTTGGATTAATGGGATGTATCACGCAATGGCCACATCAGTATTTCTATACATTTTTCCTTTTTTTTATCATGAAATATTTATGTACCACTTTTTATATTTTATTGGTAATTATTTTATGGTATGATTTATGTTAAATTTTATTTTTTGACATGTTTGGTTTGAATTATTATTTTTAAATTATCTATTTAATATCAAGGATGTCCAATATATAGACAATTCATATAAAATTCTTAGTAAGATCTGTTCTTCAATTTTTTAATTTAGAGTGTAAAATTATTCCCATATTGTATATTTGATACACTTGGAACTTCTTATTATTCTATGGATATAAGAAATGCACTTTGAACCCTGTAGAGTATTAACTCAGGTATCATGATAGGATGACTCAATTCAATTAATTAAAATGGTATTTACTCATTATGACAATATGTTTGAACATCACTTTCATCATTTTATGATTTATGTTGAAATCATAAGGTCCCAAATAACCATAAGTAAGAAGGTAAATGAGGGTGGACAAATTGATTTTCCAAATATATATGGTTCTTGTGTTAACAATAACTTTTAATCTTTTCACTTCATATCAAACATACAAAACATCCAAATATTAAAATAAATCACAAATAAATGATAAATTTTACTTGTTTCACCCATGAGGTCAACATACAAAGTGCATACATCGATGATGTGATGATGTACTAGAAAACCAAAATATTACTATTATAATTAAAACATTTAGGATCAAATCAACATCAAGTCAATGGTTCACAACCTCCTTCTATCTCTCTAATCACTATTTTAAGATAAGGATACAAATTATATAATTAATATCACATTAATAATGAAATATATAATAAAGAATAAATATACCAAATCATCATGGGTGTTTATCTTTCACTCTAGCTCTATGAGTGAATCAATATCCTCAATAATTTTCAATTTATTCATTATTGATATAAAAAACACTTTATAATTCTACATTGATGTAAGGTCTTCCCTCTTATTATATGTTATCTATAAAATTATTCTCCTATTTTTTCCAAATATTTTAAAAAAATTAATAACTTAAAAAAACTATTCAACATGTTACACCACATTTAATTTTCTTATTGGCCTTAGAAATCATCCAAAATGGTTGATTTAAATATCCCATTAATAGAAAAACCAGTACTATTTGAAAAAATATTAAATCTTTTAAAATATATTATTATCCAAAAAATCATAGTGTGATACTCCTTATTATATTATAGTGTATTTAAATTACCATATATTTATATAAACCTTAGACAAGTAGTTATTTTATATACCTAAAATCATAGTCTTTGAAATATAAGATATTCTCTTGATACATTCATTGTATTCTAATGAATACCATCACAACATAATCAAATATTATTTACCAAATTACAGCCTCTAATTGTGACCTATATTCTTGAACATAATGTGTAGACCAATATACATATTCTTAAAAACTTCTTCTATCACAAATCATGATATCCTCTTATGGAATTACTTATAAAACTCCGAATCATATCCTTCAATTACAACATATCTCACCAACCATAACCAATATCCCAAAAAAATTTCTCATTGTGGATTTATGTTTCGACATGAACCTTGATTCATAATGAAAAATTTTATAAAGTATTTTACTTTAAACCTTGTATGATACAAATCACGATATTGTAATTATACTTTAAGGAATAATATTTATTTCACCATCTAACAAAAACCTTTGAAAATAATCAAAGAGAAAACATAATATGTACAATTTTTTTTATTTATACTAAAAATAAAATCCAAATCACTTAAAAACATTTCTAAACTTCTTTATTAATTCACTATATAAATGTTTCATCAAATGTGATATATTTTAAAAAAGAACAATATATTTTGAAAATCATTTTATCATTATCCTCTCTTGGTCAACCTAGTTTCCAGAATTCTCCACCTTTGGGTTTTTTGGTAATCCCAATGTTAATTTCTCAATTTTTAAATACCCCAAACATGTTATTTAAAATTATCATAGTCTATAAAAAATTCAAATAGTAATAAAAAGTTACTAACAATCATTACAAAGGTAATTTTTCTATTGCTTCATCCAAATTAGTTGGGTACATTCCTTTACAATTAAGATATATTATCCATTAGTTATTGTATGTTAAATACTTTTCTTCTTGTTGTCGAGATAACCAATATAAATTATTATAATAAAACATTCTCCTCCACTTATGGATTTTCTCTCTATAATTTCTTAAACGAAATCTGTATCAAAAATTCCACCAAATATTCCTCTTTTCTAACACCATATATCAATACATAATCAAGGGTAACTTTCACATACACATTGACTTGATTCACTACAATAAGGTCCTCCGCATATGGATTAAATTAAAATTAAGCAACCAAATAGGTTATGTAGAGGATTTATGTCCATGTTTCTACAAAATGTTATAGAATTATAATCAGTCACTAGAAATAAGTTGGATAAGATAATTTTATATCTTCATGTTTTGTAAGTTTAGTTTCAATAGTGATTGATGTTAAAAAAAGTTTCCAATCTTATATGTTAAATTTTTTCAACTGCTCCCTATCATATTTTGGTTGAAAAAAATTGTACTCCCCTTTTGGATTTATTTATAAACCAAGGAACTAGGTTATTTTTATAATTATTTTCATATTGATATATGATCACAATAAATTTTTGAATTCTTCCACCAATTCATTATTTTTACCACCACATATGTTATTTTTTATATAGATGAGTATCATGAATTATTTTCCATTTGATCTCTTCATATAGAGTTTTTGATCAACACCTTATCCTTTAAACTCTAGTTATTTCAAGTATTAATATAAATGAGCATATCAATCCCATATTTCTTTACTATAATCATATAAATAACTATTAATATGACATACCTTTATTTCATAAATATCAAGTGGAAACCCCATAAATTATTCTATATATAATTATTCATTTAGAACTCTATATAAAATATTTGTCTTTACATTAATTTAATATATATGAAATCCTATTTTAATTGAAAATTCGAGAAATTGTATGATTTATTTAAGTCAATAAACTGGTGAAAATGTATCCTCAATATATATGCATTCAATTTGTGAATATCCTTTGCATACCAAAATTTCTATATTTTGTATCACACTCCCTTGATCATTACGTTTTCTTGAACACTCATTTGGTTCCAATGAAATCATGATCACATGGAATTTTCATAATATCCTATGATTAATCCTTTTTAATTTTAAAAAACTCTTAATTCATATATTTTGTCCATTACTCATCCTATACTATCTGATTAAATTATTTTTTTTTCCAGATGTGATAAAAAATGTTTTCCTTGACACTCCTCTTTTATTTATATTTTATTAGATAAGTTTTATCACCCGTGATATTATAATCATCAATTTCATCTCACTCATTCATAATTTGAGTAATGAGTATATTACTTTAATTATATTTTTCTCTTTTAAATCAAAATTATATTATTTATCATTTTTTATGCTGTAATATTATATAGATATTATTTTAAAATTATCCTCTTCCTCGTAGTTTTTCTCTAGATTTAAACTTCCATATTTTTTAAGATTTTTCCTAAATGACTTTGAGATCATTGATTTAAATTATATTTTTATCCTTTTATTAAATAAATTATAGTTATTTATATTAGTTGAATAACCAATAAATACACCTCATCTAATACATCACCATATTTAAAATAAGTTCATTATTTTCTAAATAAAGAAATTATTTATAAAGAATATAAGTGTTTTAGACTTTTATTCCTTTTTTGCCACATATAATATGTAATGATATTCTCTCGATGACTTAAAAATACCTATTTTGAGTATATAATGATATTTCAACTACCTTATTCCAAGAGTTCTTTGAGATACCACTCTCAATGAGAAGTTTCTTTTCTATGTTATACACCATGTAATTCATTCTTTTGATAACTCCATTATATTGTGGTGTCCTTATGAATGATATTTTCTATTTGATTCGATGATTCTTCAAATACTTGTAAACTTAAATTGAGGTGTAATTAGTTCCATTATATAACCATGCATTTTTTATTATCTTTCTAGTTTCATTTTCAGTGCATATTTTATATCCCTTGATACACTCCATTGATTATTTATTCATTTACATAAACATTATAAATATCATCTTAATAGATTAATCGAAAAATAATATGAAATAATTTTCTCCCTTTGTCACTATATATTTCATTAGTCCACACATATATGTATAAAACAAATAATTCAAGTGTGAAACTATTTTATTTTTTAGCCTATAAGGATTGTATACCACCTTCCATATCATGTATTCATCCCAAGTCATTTCCTAATATATTTTTATATTAAAATTATCTATCAACACCTTATGATAAATATTAATATTATTCCTCTTCCCTTTCATTAGTTCATCACCAAACTTTACTTTGATTATAATCCCTTATGACTGAATGTTAATTTTACTCCCAAGTCATAATGATAAATCATACTTTAGTGATTATGTTGAAGTCTATATATAAAAATTACATTGGTATACTTCAATTACTCTTTAGATAACCTCACATTATCACTATATTTTATCATGAAAGTTATATCATGTAAAATTATAATTGTCATGTTTGCATAATTATTCACATTATTAAATATAATTACATTTCTATTATTATCTGATGAACTCCCATTACTAGTATCAATGTATTAATATTCTTGTTTGCTTTTAGTGAAATTTATATTGGGATAGACTTCTTTATATTTCTATTCTAATATATTTCTGGTTTATTTGAGACATAAATGGATCACTCCTTATTTTTTCAACATCCACAATGATGAAATACTCTTCCCCTTTAAATGGTGAAAGTCTATTATATAATAAGAGTGTATTTATTTCTTATATTTTCTTACTCATTGAGACTCTATTAATTTTTTTACCATTTCTACAAATCCTTTATTATAATAATAATTATTAAATTTATATTAGTGAAAACAATAACCATAAAAACAATTTCTTCTTTTTCCAGGATATGTTCCAATATTCATTTGTTAGATTCTATGTGACTCACCTTGTAGATAACTCCCCACACATCATAATATATCATTATGTAACCCAAGTAACCAAATAATTATTACTTCATTAAGGAGAATATATTATTTATTTCACTCCAAGTATTTATATGTACTAAATGTATTTTATGTTTTTTTTATAACCCTCAATGATTTTGTTTGAGAATTTTCATGTTTTGGACAGTTCACCCTCCTATCTAAGTTTTATCTTTCTCGTGGTACTTTTTACCATTCAATCAATTTTAAATATTATTTATGAAAATTTTAGATCTTTAATTTACTTTTTAATCTAAAAAATTATTGAATTAAAACTTGTTTGGCAAAAAACCCTCTAGGTACATTGCAGTATTTTTGGGGTTGATTGTGTTTGTTGACAAAGAAGGTTTCCATGGAGAATTGTTGAGTTCCCAAGAATTTGTTGACAATCCTTGTTGACAAAGAACGATGACAAAGGAAAGGACGATCTGGAGGCGGTACAAAAGAGCAGTACAAGGTGGCGCCGTTTCGCAGTGTTTGCCAAATTTTTGGGGTCCAAAATTTGGAGTTTGGTGAGCATCGAAAAAATAGGATTTCCATGAAGAGCATAATTTAATATGGAAAAGGCATGAATTTCGCAAATATAGGATGCATGGATTGGATTTTGCGAAGAACAGAAAAATGGAGGCGGTGATGCTTCGCGATTACGTCAAAGCTTCGCGAACGGCAGAGTTGAAGCACATCACGGCGGTGAAGGGCTTTGTGATGGAGATTCGCGGAGAAGGCGTGAAGGAATGTTGACGGTAATGCTCGGAGATTATGACAAGCTCTATGAACGGAAAATTTCCGTGGTGCTTCGCGATTTGGACAAAATTCCGGCGGAAACTTCGGAGCTTCGCGATTTCAGATGACATGGCGTTGACTTCGTGCGGAAAGTTCGAGGGTTGGTGGAATCGCCTATAAATAGAGTCCGACCCCCTCGAGAGAAGAAGAGAGAATTTTCAGAGAAAATCCATTGCTCTCGGTTCGCAGAGGTGGTTCGTGAAGGAAGTGTGCTTCGCGAAAGAGGAGATTCGCGGCGGATATTGTAGCTCTGCGAATCCTGCGAGCTCCGCATTGACTTAGTAATCTTCGCGAGGGTCGTTGCTTTGCGACGACTTGAGCTTCGTGAGAGTTCTTCGCGAAAGTGATTCGTGATAAGGAAAGAGCTTCGCGAAGGCTTGTTTGAGCTTCGTGAAATTGGGAGCTTCGCGAAATAGGGTGCTTTGCGAAGGTACATTCCAAAGGTAGTTGCCCAGTGGTCAGAGGCAAAGATGTATTCATCAGTGGATGAAAGTTGGACTTTAACAGAGCATCTATCAACAGTTGAGGATGCGTGCATTCATGCAAGTGAAGAGAACTATAGGTCTATAAACTGTGAGTGGATCCCTTCCAAGTGCAGTGAGCATAGGAATAGAAAAAAGGTGATCCTCTCCACCGGCAGTGATCCAGAGAGAGAGAAACAGGGAGTGACCCTTGGGAAAGCAGTGAGATGACCCTAAACATTGTAAGGGCAGTGAGCCTGGGCATAGAAGTGATCTAGCCCGAACCATTGTATCCACAGCTAGTGAAGTATAGTGGAATTTGGTACGACCGACAACCTGTCGGCGTATGCTCCTTGGACGTAGCCCTTAGCGGTGAACCAAGTAAAATTGTTGTGTCCTGTGCTTGCTTTACTTTCTGTTTATATTGTGCAACAGGAAAAGAGAGAAGAGTGTTTTGCTTAACAGTGAAACAAGATCAGAACGTGCTTTAATTTTAAATTATTCATACCCTGATTCACCCCCCTCTCAGGGTATTCAGCCTTATGGACCTAACAAAACTTATTCCTTGAGTCTCTGTACTTCAATCCATCTTTCAACTTCTTCTTCATGGTGACCGCTTCTTATTCAAGTGATTTTATCTTTTTCCTTCACTCTTAAAAAAACAATAAGATCGTTGAATACATTATCAATTACCTTGATACTTAGCTTGAAGTCAAATAATTATATATAATTTTATTATATAGCACCCAAATATTCCACAAACTTGTTTAACCAAGTTATTTCAGGTTCGAGTTGGTCAACATTCTCAAAGGATTATTTCAAAATTCTATTGATATTGATATTATCATTTCTTTTAATATCTAAATCATCTAATACACCATCAAATTAAATATTTAGATAAAAAACTCTATCTAGTTGATCATTATTTTTTCCATATTAGGTATTTTCTATCATCACCAACATAGAATTTTGTAATTATAATTTGAATTCAGTTTCTCATTCATTGAGAAAAAAAATTCACTGTCTTCCTCCTTTCTCACAACAATTTTATATTGAATCTTTCTTATGGACTAATTTCCATATTTTTCATTATTTCTAGGGGAAACTTCCTTTTTTGATTTTTAAATAATTTAAACTCATTTTCATCATTATATTTACTTCTTGGATAATTTTTTTTTCTCTTTGGGAAAACTTACCACACTTGAAACAATCCCATCATAGTTTTCCCATAAATCTATCTTTGAAACATTTAAACTTACTCACCATCAGTGATTTAAATTTATCACTCACATTCTATTTTAATTTATTAGGGTTGGGATCAAGATTATCTATTTATGTGAAATTAATATCTTTAAATGAATAAATTTATTATTCTTATGGCATCACACACATCTAATATACCACTAATCAAATTTTAAATCATCAAGTGAAAGTTTTTAATTATTTCTTTCCTTAATAAATGATACATTTGGATTATAAAATGGTGGGAGTATTTTTAACATCATATTTACAATATCTAAATCTATTATTATATCACTAATTCTATGAATGGATCCAAAAACCTCAATGATATGGTTGAAGAAACCATCAATGTTTTTGTTGGGACAAATCTTCAAATCATCAATCTTATTATGTAAAACTTGTAGTATCACCTATTTAACCTTGTTTCATCATTTATAGATTTTATATATCTTTTATTAAATTAATTTTATATTTTTACAACTCCACACCTTTGTATTGATCAAATCCAAATATATAATTTTATACATTTACATAATAATTGTCTAGTTTCATAATTTTTTGATTGAAATATATCTCAGTAAGATTACTTACTTGTATTACATGAATATAAGTAGAGAATACATCAAACTGAATATATTGAAGATGTGATCACATATAGTTACTCTAAATATAATAATTTAATTCATAAATGAGTATAAATCCATTCACATTAATGGAATTATCCATATCAAAATGTCCTCGTAACAAATTCTTCAGATGATAACCTTTCAGCTCATATAACACTTGTTGTCACCACAACGCCACAAATAACCCTAATAGGTGGTGAATTAGGGTGATCATTTTTTCAAAAAATAAATAATTTTATCATGTTACTAAGTATAATTGAACCTTTTGATTGAAACCAAACATGGATAATATTAAAATATGAAAAATAAAGAGAAAGTACATTATGATTTTTACTTGATTCACCCTATAAGAACTACATATAAGTAGAAACCATTATTAATTTATCAATGTTCCATGAAATCACTAATACATGGTTGAAATTAAAATATTTAAGATCAAATCACTACCACACACAATATTCCTCACTTCATCTAGTCTATTAAATCACTATTTTAAGATATGGACATAAATATTACAACTCATAACTCATTTATAATAAAATATCTAATAAAGAATCGATACACCAAATTAGAACTAGTGTCTCTTTTCAACTTAACATTTATAAGTGAATACAGATCCTTGAAAAAATCCATTTTTTCATAATAGAGTAAAATCTATATTATTGTAGATTAATAGAGGGTTTTACTTATTTTTGTGTGTTATCTTTAAATTTATTTTCTTATTTCATTCAAATCATCAAAAGAACCCATTTAAAAAATCCAAACTTTCATAAGAAGCCATTTTCTATTGTCCTGTGTTTTGTGTGTGTTATCTTATTTTATGAAACATGTCATATCCTTAGTGTTCTTTAAAACCATTTATAATTATTGATTTAAATCTATCATTAGTAAATAATTTTTTGATATATTTAAAAAAATATCTAAACATTCATAATAAGTTTTTATTTTAAAAAACATGATGTATTACTTCTTATTACGATGTAATGGCCTAAAAAAAATATCATACTAGTAATTGTATATCAATGAAATCATATTATATAATATATTCTCCAATTATATTAACTATGGTGTAATGAATATCATTATATTGTAATAAAATATTATTTTACAATCAATATCCTCTGGTTGCGACCTAACTTGTATAACCCGGAAAGTCAGCCAGAGACAAAGTGTCCGACCATTTATTAAAATAAAGGAAAAGTACAACTAGAACAACAAAAGAAACATCAAAAACCATAAAAACAACTTCAAGTCATATTAGTCATACCCGTCTCTATAATCATGATCCATTGCTTCATCCACAGTAGCTGACTCCCACTCCGAGGTATCAACTTGCGTTAGAATCTTGGCATATTTCCTTCTGAGGTTTAACTTTTCCAAATACAGAATCTCCTTAGAAGACTACAGTCCAGAGGACCTAGTAGTCATCGGCTTAGGCATAGAGGAGTAATCTTTCCTCCACCTTCTCCTTGGAGGATCAGTTATAACTTTCTCAGTTCCGGACGAATTCCTCATTCCACCCTGAACAATATCACTATAAGAGATTTGAGTCCTACTACCATTATTCTCTTTGTCACTATAGGATAGGTCACCCCATTTCTAGAGGTGCGCACGTTCTGATAACCATCATTCCCCCCATTCTTTCTCAAATTGACTGTTCGAGTCGATCATGGCTAAACATTGTGCATGTTCCCCATGTTGAGGATTGCTGGGATCAACAAAAAACTCTCTACCCTTGGCCCCTCCACAACTCCCCCATTGATGGGAACATCCTGCAAATCAGTACCTTCAATTCCCTGACTACCTTCCATCAATGAAATCTCCTCATTCTCCTAACTTGTATAATGTAATGTATGAATCTACACATATCTTTTTGTAATATTTATCACTAAAAAACCATGGCTATCCTTTGCAACATGAATTATAAAAATCTAAATCGTATTCTTCAAATTTAGTATTTCTCACCAGCTATAATGAACATCCCAAAATCTTTTCTCATTTAATTATAATATTATAGACCTAAAATCGTAATGTATAACACTACACAAAGTCTTAACATTTCATCTTTATATAAAAAAAGCAGAGAGTACTTATACTTTATATAATATTATTTATTACAACATCCAAAATAACATCAAAAAATAACCAATGTTTAAACTTAATAATTATGGTTTAATATTTTTTCTTTATCAAATCAACTCAAAGAATATTTAATATTCTCTATAAATAAATTATAGAAATATTTTATCAAATAAGGTCTATTGAAAAAAAACATATTCACGTTTGAAAATACATCCATCATTCAACTATTTTGATCAACCTAGGTTCCACTAATTCATCACATGTAAAATTTTATCTCATAATGATTCCTATCACATAGAAAAAATAATCCTGAATAATTCATTATCATGGATAGTGGATTTCAAAAATGATATTTTCACATCTCGTCATTAATATAGTTTTCCCTTGACATTATATGTCACAATTAATTCTAGAAGTGATGTAAAAATATTTTTCTATATATAAAGGTGTTATTTATTATATATATCAAATATTTAGAAATTTAAAACACTTCATTTTTTCAACAAGGTGGATCTAGTACCATTTAAGGGTTTTATAAGGCATCTTCAGGAATAAAATGTTTTAGATACTAATGTTGTTCTAATATATCCCAATTTTTCATATGTTTTTATGCTAAAAAAATCTTTATTTTTTATTAATATGTTTTTATAAAGTGACTCTAGGTACAAACCATATATTTAATTGAGTGGTTTTTTATAATCTGTTTAGTTTGAATCTATTTTATTTAAAATATTGAATCAATTTCATTATGGGATTTATCTTAAGTGATTTTTAAGTATGAAGAGTTTATTTTATGTGCTAAGTAATTATATTATGGCAATTAAACTTTAATTTCACTATTTTTTTATCTTACGATCCATGAAAGTGTCTCATTTTAAAATTCATTATTATGAAAAAGTAATTTATCCTATGAGAGAATCTATAAATAAATTATATTACTACATAAGTTAATTATCCTACCACCAAAGTGATTTATCTTATGAGGGGACTTAGTAAGTTGAATATCTTAAAAAATGAAATTTATAATGGAAATTGTTTTAAGAATCCAGAAATGAATTTTTAGATACATTTGAAATTAATTTTTCCTTTAACATTTCGAAAATAAAATCACTAGTTTGTGAAAAAGTCATTTACTTATGAGATTCAAAATCAACTTACACATAACAAAATTATCTTACACATGCTCAATTTATCTTATTATTGAAAAATTATCTTAAGAAATGATGTTTACTTATAAATATATTATATGATTCAAAATATAATATGAAGTTAAGGATATCATTCAAATAAAAAATTCTTATGTTACTCAAGGTATTTATCTAAAAATAAATCTCCATATGAAGAAGAATAATCTTTCACTATGTCTGAAAATCATAAAAATTCTAAAGTATTAATATCTGAAGAAAAATATTATGATTAATGAAAATTCATATGATATAGAAAATTATAAATAAAATAATTTCATTTTAAATGAAATACTTATGTTCATAGTAAAATACCCTCTACTTAGAAGAAAATACTCTTGAAGAAGAAGTCTTATGAAACCTGAAGACCTATAAAAAGACAGACTTATAAACTCTCGTATTTTCAAGATATTATGTTATAGATTCAATAAATTTATTACCATTTTAGAATTAAGATCAAGGTAAACACATATCTTTAGTTTCATTAAAATAAGTGATATCCAAATGAGTAATGGTTGATTTAAATAAAGTGTCTACTTCAAAGAAGAAGTACTGGTTCAAGGAAGAACATAACTACTCTCAATGTTTACCTTTTTGTTTTCTATTTTTAAAAAATAAGGTAACATATGATTTAAATTCATATATATTCACAATATTGTTTTACTCATCCATTAGAGTATATCTATGAGTTTTGGATTTCAAAATTATGATAGATTAAAATGGTGTAAAAGCTATTGTGTACATTAAATGATAAGAATCATGTACTCTATTTTTCATGATCTTTTTTTGTATGGGTATGTAAGGAATATATGTCATTTTTTAAAATTTAAATATTATTATCTATAGTTGAATAAACTCTATAGCTACTATTCGAAGTTATATTCAATCTCTATAAGTGTTAGTTACTACTTTCATCTATGCACTTTTGTTGTTATCATTTCTTCATATCTTCTTGTTGTTATTGTATGTAAGTTATCTAGGAACTAAGTGTGGTTGGATGTTTTGAACAATATTTGTATATAATTGATTTTAAAATCAATTAGATATTTTACCAAATGACATATTTATGCACTCAGTTAGAAACCCCTAAAAAGGGGTCTGAAATAGTGAAAATCATCAAGATCACTAAGAGAGTATTGGTAGAGTAGACTAGAGGATATTTGTACCCCAAACCACTATGAAGATACTGTGTCCTAATTATTATATTTGTTTTTTATTTTAGATACTTATCTAATTGAAAATCATGGGATATTTTCAAAATAGTTTTTGAGAGAGTGGTTCTAAGTTGGAAAAAATTAAGAACTCAATTCACCCCCCTCTTCAGTATGTTTGAAACTCTCTAAGACAAAAATTCATATCAAAGCAAGTGACATTCGAGTTCTCAAATACTACCATTTGAAGACTAAATATTTATTACTAATTTTCTATATTGTCCAATTCTGAAGAAGTAAATCCCATGATTTTTTTGCTCCGTACTTCAAGAAAACTTTGTTTGTTAGAAAGTTTAAATGATTATCTACGTAAAGAATATTTTTTTGAATGTATATATAAATCATTTTAAATCATATTCAATATTGAAAATCAAGATAAAAAGTCATTTATTTTATATTTTTTAAATGATAGAAAAATTTCATTTCATAAATAATAACATACCAAGTACTGATAGGTTCAATGTATTTAGTGACTAGCTACATAATCATATTATTTTATAGTAGTTAAGATCACTTATCCTCAAAGATACCATAATAAACCATACTATATAAATATCATTATTAAGACTCATTATCATAACCTAGAGAATGAAAAAATAAGAAATAGATGAGGACAAACACTCAGTAAGGGGTAAAAAAATATTTCACCAAGGAAAAGTTCATAAGAATAAGTAAAACATGAGAATAAGAGAAATATCATAACATCATGGCTGAAAACCATAAATCATAAGTGAGATCTAATCTACACAACATAATAAATTATAACCAAAAATTTAAAAACTCTGGTTTTGATGGATTAGTACATTGAATATATATATATATATATATATCTATATTTATCCTCATTGTTAGGAAAATGTTTTGGTGTATTGGGAACCAAGAATTAATATATTAAAAATATTAATATATTTTAACACACATACATGCATATTTTTAGTGTTTCTGGTTTTCCCATTGTTAGATACCTCAGAAGGAAAATTTGAGACCATTGTTGAATCCAGAATATGGGGCTTCCCCGAAGTACAATATAAGGTTAGTCGGCATCAGATGTTCCCTAGGAGGTGTCCCTTGGTGAGTACATTAAATAAAATAAATTATTTATTTGTTTATTTTAATTAAATGACTGAAGCCAATTCCCTATCTATAAATATGGGTCTACATAAAATCCCTAGGGTTAGATGCATAACCAAGATATATTAGAATGTTGAAGGGATCATTCTTTATTAGAAGAGCAATACTGGAGAATGAAAGCGATCAGATCAAGGTGAATTTAGAGAAAGGAAGTGAATGCAGTAGATCTTCTACATCGCTAGCGAACATGATCTTCACCAATGATCTATCCTAAATCGAGTTAGGGCATGTTATTTATGTGTTTTATCCCTTTTTTATTATTGATTAGGTGTTTGTATATCTATATTTATTTATCTCTGATTTCACACCCTTTACATTAGCCCGTCTAAATAAATTGAATTGTTTAAGTTAATTTATTTTTTTATTCCAGGATATCACCCTTTCGTACCTTGTTTACTTCATCATTGGTGTAGAATTCTTGTACAATGATAGATTTACTTGGATTATGTGAATTTATCCCCAATTTTCTCTGTGTTATTTCTTGTTTTTCCACATGGGAACACTTTAATATTTTCAGGGTGGGTTAGAGAATGATCGAACCCCCTGATGTGTGGTAGTTTCATGAATGAAATGTGGGATGGTGATTTTTGGACATATCAGGATGAATTATGGAGAGATGGTGATTTATGCAAGGATTTTGGATCTAGAGAAGTGAATATAGGTTCCATGGGAGTCATGATAATTAGATTCTAGTTGATTGGATTCTTATTTTTGACCACTGAAGGTCAAGAATCTTTACTTTTGGGTGATCAAACAGAGAGATTTGAGACAATGAAGGAAGATTAAGGATCCAGGTAAGTAAATTGAGTTTTATATAAAAAAATACAACTATAAGGTGTGAAATTTAATTAACACATACCGTGTAGTCTCCTAGATATGGAATCTAGGGTATCAGGTGGAGATAAATAACACATGTCGTGTACCCACCAAACACTATATGATCCTTTGTTGTTGGTTCAATGAGTACTCTGGGAATGAAATACTATAGAAACAATATAGAAGATGTGAATGAACTGAATATATGAATCCAACCATGTACTTTGACATAAATAGAATACATGGACACGACCATGTGCATGGGAACATGCCGATGTACACAGACATTGGTGAGAAGGACATGGGCATGCCCTGGGTGGCTGAGACATACCATGTACCAATTGTACATGTAATTTAGTATGACATGGATTATTAATCTATATCCAGGGGAGGATGATACCAGGTGATTAGGTGAGGTCACATGCCATGTGACCCCATATAAACACCATATAATTCTCTCAGTAACTTCTACCTTTCATATCTCCTTGTTCAGGACTTGGATTTGGCCCATGGGTTGGCAATCTGGAGTGGCTTTCACATAAAATGTGATAGTATCCTTTATAGTAGATTTCATGATACATTGTGACATTTTAAAAGTGTTATTTTTCTTCAAGTGATTCTTTATGATCATAATGATCTGGATAGGAACACCATAGTGATGTTAGGGTTAGTACTCCCCTATTTCACTAGAGAATGGGAACCCTATATTCTTTATATAGATATATTCAATACCCCTTAATATATAAAGGATAAGATCCTTTATCTATAGAGTGGGACTCCCCTATATTTGAGCACTGGTGGGGAGTGAGTCATTCACTAGGGTTGTGGATACCTTAGTTGTGGGGTGTAGTGGTAAGGTACATGCCCCTCCACACAAATTCTTATTAGGTTTCACATGATTTTGGGCATCAGAGATAGACTTTTGGAGCTTCAGGAAGGCTCACCATCCTTAGATGTGTTGTGGAGATGGAGATCCACATTCTCTCTTTTTTGGTTTTCTTAATGAGAACATATTTTTATTATATTTTCATTTCACTATTTCTTTGGGTTAATATGATTTTTTTTGTATCTTTATATTCCGCCAATTTTTTTCAAGAAATACCACTGGTTATGTATATACTCACCCCTATATGGGTTTTTACCACACATGTCATGTCTTATGTAGATTATAGGAAGATAAATGAGGAAATTGGCAGAGCTTAGTGATACTTGGGTACATTTACCATGTTCGATGGTCAGACTTGGAGATCAACAGTCGAGATCTCTCAATATTTTGTTATTTTATAGATTTTTTAGGTTTGGAAAAAATTTCTAGTTGGGCATGTATTTTCCCCCTTATTATTTGGATTTATATTTTCATACTCTGATGTATTTCGCTAAATGTTATTTCATGCATGGTTACACTTTATATGTTGTAGTTTTTTATATTATCCCTCTTAACTTTTTCATGGAGATATTTTTGTGCATTTTTAAAGGTACTTAGGC
This sequence comes from Viscum album, assembly GCA_963277665.1. Taxonomy (NCBI): domain Eukaryota; kingdom Viridiplantae; phylum Streptophyta; class Magnoliopsida; order Santalales; family Viscaceae; genus Viscum; species Viscum album. Next base: position 174,479,171 of record OY728147.1, on the reverse strand, counting down.
TAAAGAATATAATTTCATTTAACCCTTCTTAGTGCTTATCAACAAGACTTTTACTAATAAAGGTGGGATTGGGGTTGACACACTCTACCTTTCGCCGACCAGGAAGGCCCTGGTGGGTTGGGTCTTGGTAGAGTGGTATCAAAGCAGCTTTCCCTCGAGTCAGTGTTGGAGTGGTAACCATAGTGAGTATTGGTTGGGAACTCAGGGAAATGATTTTGGAGTGTCTTGATTGTGGATTTAAGTCTTGGTAAACCAATATTGGTATGGTGGTTGATGTATCCAATCACTATGACTCTTCCTACCCACTTGTCAACTCAACATACCAAGACATCGGTTGTAGGGAATCATTAGAAAATACATCATATAGAATTGAGTCCTTTAAATATCCTTATTGAGTTGACACACCATATATCTATTCTTATCTAACTTTTGTATGTCTTGATCACTTTTAGGATTCCCCCATGAAGAAATTCATTCAAGTTAATTATATAGGATTGTAAATATGATCAGTTGAGTGATGAAGCCTTATTTATGGGGATATATAATGAGGTGTTTCCTCTAGGAAGGCATGGAGTAGAGACCCTAAATTTCAAGAAGTATATAGTCCCATAATTGCTGGATGATTATGCACATAATATTAGAACAATATTAAAGTTCCAAAATTAGATACCATTGAAGTTTCGTGGCAATACAGACCCAATGGTAGTGTAGGATTGGCTTGAGATGGAGTCATGAGTCATTAGGCTAGTTAAGACCCCGACTAATCCGATGTTTATTCTTGTGGCCTGCCTTCTTCATGGGGTAGTAGGGCGTCAGTGGAGTCTAGTGTTGCATACCCATGATAATAAGATTCTATCATGGTCATAATTTCAGAAGTCATTTCATGATGAGTACTATCCATTATTATTATGAATCATGTGGATTTAGGAGCTTCTTGATCACCATTAGGATGAATTTATTGTAATAGAGTACACTGTGTGGCTTAATGACCTTACACGTTACTCCCTCTATATGTTGAGAGATGGTTTCTTCCAAGAAAAAATATTTTACTGGGGTCTTTGCAGATTCATTCGAGATATGATAGTCTCCTTGTGCCTTATTACCTATGTTTGAGTGTTAGAGAAAGTTTTGGTGAAATTGAGAATCCTAGAAAAGGGACGTCATGTGGTTAGAGTCAGTGGTGGGAATCACGTGGTTTGGTATTCTAAATATTCTAGTAGGTGTTAGATGTTAATATCATAGTAGAGGATACATCATCATTCTCATACCCAGACACATTGATCTATGCCTCAGAGATTATATAGAGGATCTATAAAAATAGTAGAGGGTCGATGCTATGATCGTGATAGAAGGGTTTACATTGCATGTGATTTCTTAACCCATCATGCTGAGCAGGATATGTAGATGGTGGATGGAACAACATAGAAATGGCGTGGATATGATCAAGGGTATCCCAATTTTGGTCAAAGTGGTCCCTAGAGACGCGGTGTAGACATAGGAGCGAGTGGAGATTTAATGGGAGGAACATTTGGTGGAGGTAAATACTATGAGTTTTTACAACAACCACCACCAGGAAAACCACACTAGGCTCAGAGAGACGATAATCAATGTCATGGGTAGCATCAGTCTATGGAGGTCTATGATCAGGCTACACATAAGATGATTTGAGGTATGATATGTGTCTTTTCTACTCTTATCATGGTACTAGTAGACATATATTTGATTTATTCCTTTATCTTTTTATCCCTCATATGAAATCTAGATCTACCAATTTAGACCTTAGCACAACATCTTTTTCTATTGGTTTATACTGGGTTTGATTATTCAATATCTCATATCTACTAGTAATGTAAGATGAGACTTAGTGGAGAGGGTTTATCATGAGACATCTTGGTATTCATGATGAATTGTTACGATATCATCTTGGGTATGGACTAATTTTCAATAGTTTGGTCCTATATTTTCTATCATCACAAATGAGTCTGATACCTTTGTAAAAATGATATTATATTCTTGTTTTCAAGTGAGAGAGATATCATGGATGAATGAATGGGACTTGTGGGCAAGAATCTAAAACCCATCACCCCTCAGTTGGTGAGTTTTTACATGGGTTCATCAAGATCTTCTGGCATCTATATTCTTTTATAAGTGGAGGATTATATAGAAATATTCCACGAGTATGTTTTAGGACTACCTCTGAAGTGGTTGGTTGACCAGTTATCCCTCTAAGAAACTCTTTTTTTAATGAAAAAGGCAAAAAAAAACATGAGGCTTTGTGTTAATTATCATCAACTAAACCATGTAATGATAATGAAAAAGTACCCCTTGTTGGGGATTGATGACCTCTTCTACTAGTTGAGAGGTGCATTTTGATTGTCAAAGATCGATGTTAGGTTTTCCTACCACCATTTGAGGGTTTTCAATGATAATATACTAAATATGACATTCTGATGTTTCTACAAAAGCTATGGGTTCTTGGTGATGGATTTTGGTGTGAATAATTTTCCCTTGGTTCTTGTGGCTCATATGAACTAAATATTTTATCACAATTGGATCAATTTGTGGTTTTATTTACTAATTAAATACTCATTTACTCTATATAAGTGAAGAGCATGTAGAGCATCCAAGTATATTACTAGACTTAATTCGGTAGAACCATATTTATAGAAAGCTCTTTATGTGCCAGTTATAGATCTATGAGGTTCAATTTTTTGGGATGTCATCTTTGAGATTGGTTTAGATATGGACCCATTGAAGATTGATGTAGTTCTTTCTTGGGTTCCACTCAAGAGCGTGTTAGAGGTGTGGAGTTTCCCTAGATTAGAAGGGTACTAAAAGAGTTTTGTGGTGGAATTATCTAGTATTTTAGTCCCTTTGACCACCTATATTTGGAAAGGGAAATTGTTTACCTGGACAAGGAAATGTCAAAGATCCTTTGAGGAGTTTAGGTTAAGGATGACTAGTGATCCTATGTTGAGACTACTAGTGGTGGGTTTAGAGTATATAGTGTTTCTTAATTCCCCTATAGCTAGGCTCGGTTTCATATTGATGCAGAGGCAGGTAGCTATTACATATTGGTTGAGGTAGTTGATACCCCATGAGAATAACTATGCAACTCATAACCTAAAGTTAGAAATGGTAGTCTTCACTTTCAATATGTGGAGGAACTATCTTCTAGGTGAGTGATTTTTTTTCTTACAAAAACCACTAGAGTCTCAGGTACATCTTCACTCAAATAGATATGAACCGAAGACAGAGGTGTTGTTTGGAGTTCCTAAAGGACTATAACTCTGAGAGAGTATATACTCTTGGTAAGGGAAATGTGGTGGAAGATTTCCTTAGTAAAAAGTCCCATACCTTCCTGGTGGAGGAGATGTATGAGGAGTTGGCTTCATTGTAGCTGACTCTGATGGAGGAGAGGGGTACCATTTTTATTTAGTCAATGGTGGTTACTCATACACTTCTTAAATGTTTTATAGAGGCTCAATTAAGATACATTTACTGTGATGTTTTATGTGACCAAATATCCCTAGAATATTCACTAGATGGATTTTCCAAAGGATTGGAGAACATAAGCCTTTTCAGGGAATGGATGGTGGTTCCAGTCATGTTTTGTGAGGTGGTGATGAGTGAGTTTCACACATCCCTCTTAGTTATACATCCTGGTGTGCCGAATATGTACAAGGACCTTTAGTAGTAGTTTTGGTGGGTAGGCATGATGTCAAGCATTACCGAGTTCATCTCTCAGTGTCTCACCTATCAATAGGTAAAGTCTGATTACTAAGTTTTGGAAGGTTTGAAATAGCCTCTTATGATCAAGGAGTGTAAATGGGATGTAATATATATGGACATAATGATAGGGATTTTTTGGGTGGTGAGAGGCTATAATGATATCTGGGTAATTTTTGACATGCTTACTAAGTCTAAACACTTTATTTCCATCCAAGAGACGATTTCATTTGAGATTTTGGTACAATTGTATGTATAGGAGATCATATGGCTTCATGGGATACCCCCAATAATTATCACTAGCTGTGATTCATGTTTCATGTCATTTTTGTGGAGAGTCCTACAGGAGGATTTTGAGACCCAGTTGTAGATGAGTATAGTGATTCACCCCTAGATGGATTTACAAATTGAGTGGACTATCCATGTATTCCAGGATATTTTGATATCTTTCATACTGGAAATTGTTCAGTGTTGTAAGGACCAATTTTCATTTTTAGAGTTCACTTATAATATATGTTATCACTCTACTTCCAATATGAAACCTTTTAGTCCAGTATGGGAGAACATGTATGTTATCCTTATGCTTGAATAAGATTGGAGAGACATATATGTTTAGGCTTGAGATGGTGTAAGAAATAATAGAGAAGGATTAGGTGATATGTTGGAATATGATTAAATCCTAGAGAAGACAAAAATATTATATAGATCAACATCACAGGTCCTTGGAGTTCAAGTAGGTAGACCAAGTTTTCCTATGAGACTCCCCATAATGACGATTATAGAGGTTTGGATAGGGAGAAAAAATATCCCCCAGGTTCATTAGGCCATTTGATATTCTACTCAAGGTTGGTGAGGTTTCCTACCAGCTAGACTTTTCCTTATAGTTGGATTGAGTGCATTTTGTGTTCCATGTATCACAACTGATGAAATAGGTGCATGATCCTATGCACATTATTGATTGAGGTGATATATACATAAAGTATGGATCCACCTTCATAGTGTACCTAGTAGCGATTAAGGATCTACAAGATAAGATTTTTTTGTGGGGGGTTAATGGCATTGGTTTGTGTTCTTTGTAATAATGAGACCATTTAGGAGATCTCTAGGGAGCATAATAGTTAGATACAGACTTAGTACCCCCACCTTTTTTTCTTATATTTTCTTTTTGAGGTGAAAATCCTTAAAGGATGGGGGATTTAATGAATTTGGTTTTGATGTATTAGTCCTTTAAATATTTATATGTATATATTTGGATTTATCCTTAGATTTTAAATAGTTTTTGGGTGTATTAGGACCCCTAAATTTATATATTAAAAATATTAATATATTTTAATGAATGTAAGTTCATTGTTTAAGTGTTTCTAGTTTAACCATTGTTAGATACATAGAATGGGAAATCTCATACCATGGTTTAATCGAGAATGTGGGTTTATCCTATGTGTGACATAAGTTTGGTCAGTGTCAGACATTCCAGGGGAGGTGGCCATTTGCAGGTGAATCTAATAAAATAAATAATTTGTTCATTTATTTTAATTAAATGACCTAATCTAATTCCCCATATATAAATATGTTTCTATATAAAATATCCTTGGTTAGACGTATGACCCTAGGAGATTAGAGGTGTGTAAGGATCATTCCTCATTGGTGGTTTAGGACTAGATAATGACAACGATTAGATTAAGGTGAATCAAGAGGCAGAAAGTGAATGAAATTGATCTTCTTCATCACTAACGAATGTGTTATTCCCCAATGATCGATCCTAAATAAAGGTAGGACATGTAATTTATGGATTTTCCCTTTATTATTGTTGATCATATATTTTCAAATATTGTTTTATTGATTTGTGGTTTCACACCCTTCACATGAGTCTGTCTGGATAAATTGAATTCTTTATGTCAATGTATATTTTTTATGACATGATATTGACCATGTTTACCCCTTTTATGTGATCGTTGGACAATAATTCTTGTCCAATGATGTATTTACTTGGTTTAGGTTCATTTCTCCTCACCAATGTTTTCATTCTTCACCGTTCACCCATGATGTCATAGTTCGACATTGTTGGAGTGGGTTCGAGAGCTATTGAACCACTGAATTCATGGAGGTTTTGGAAATGAAATGTGGGATAGTGATTTTCATATGGATTTGGATGGATTTTGGGTATAATGGTATTGATTCTTGGATTTGGGATCTGTTATTTCCATTATAGGTGCTACTAAAGGCGCAATAATTCAATTCTAGGGGATCAAATTACAATTTACGACCACCAGAGGCCAAGAATCAATGGTCGATGGAATTTTCATTGATTTGGGTGATAAAACTACAAAATTCATGGTTTTAGAGCATATAGGTGAGGTAAGATACCCTCCAAAAATTTTCTTTCATGGTTTTTTATGATGTTGGGAATTTGATATGAACTTTTGGAGCTATAAGAAGACTCACCATCCTTGAATAGGTTGTAGATATAGTGATCCCCTTTCTCTCTTATTTGGGTTTCTTTATGAGAACATATATGTATTATGTTTTTGGTTCACTCTTGATTTGGGTTGATTTGAATTATATTGTATCTTTTTATTACTCCCATTAAGGTTTTTGGGGAATCCTACTAAGTATGTAAATACTCAAACCTACATGGTATTTTCTAGTACATGTCATGTTTTATATAGATGATAGGTAGATAGGTGATGATATCAATAGGTCTTAGTGATACTTGGGTGAATTGAATATATTTGGTGTCTAAACCTAGATATTAGGATCTAGTATCTCTCACTTTTCATCTTTTCCAGTTTTTTTTAGGCTGGGACTAAATTTTTGGTTGGGTGTGTTTTCCCTTATATGCTTTATATTTATATTTTCATATTATGATGTATTTTCTTAGAGGTTATTGCATGAATGGTTACACTCTAGATGTTGTTGTATTTTTTATCCCTCTTAAATTGTGCAATGAGATAGTTTTGTGTGTGTGTAGAGGTACTTAGGCGAAGTCCCCCAATTCATTTAGGTCTTATCAATGCTTGTATCTATCACCTAGTCTATTAGAGGTGGTCTGGAGTTGTCACACTCAACCTTCCATTGGCCAGGTGGTCCCCAACGGGTTAGATCACGATAAAAAATTTAACAAGGTAAAATAAAAACTATAACATAATTTATAATAATTTAACATAAACCTTGAATCATTAGAGTTTATGATCATAATGAATTATATCCTTTAACTATTGTGTAAACATTAGCATATGAAAAAATTAGTTTCAAGAGCCACATCATGAGAGCATAAGAAAAAAATTAAGAACATATTTCAAATCTGGAATATAAATTATTATAGGAAACGTTATTTTTATGATCCAAATCACGAGAAAATAATAAAATAATAAAGAATATTTTCCTAATATGGAATATACATTAGTATAGGGAACACTACTTTTATGAGCCACCTCATCTATTCTTATGCTTATATGAAATTACAATGTACTCATGGATACTTTTTTCATGATATATAAACTTTATCCAATGAATTAGAGGCCTATAATGGACCAAACTATATTAGTTTTATAATTTGACCCTCTATCATTGTTTTATAATGGAAACACCCATCACTCGTCTATACATATTTCTGCCACTTAAAACCCATTCACTTTTGACATCATATAAAAATTGTAGAAATAAAAAGTGTTTCATAAAACATAAAAATGAAAATCATTAACTTTTCATAAAGAAACCACATAAATTAAAATGGTATTAATATAAAATCTAGATATAAATCATTCAATTTTCATAAATAACCAATGAAAATAAAAATAGGTTTCATAAAATATCCAATTGGTGTAAAATAACATTAGGAATTAAGTACTTTGATATAAAATACTTAATCACCCAAAATAATCACATAATAATATTAAAATAGGATGAAACAAGAAATATAACTCCATCAGTGATAGATCATTTGAATATAATACAAAAAAATCATGAGAATATATTTTTTTAAACATTTTGTATTTATCACTGTAAAAGTCTTAACTAACAGTCTCTTTTAAAAAAGTATCATCAGTTTTTAAGAAAAATAAAAAGATACACTTTAATGGCATTGGATTTGGTTAAAAAACTCTTTTTCACAAAAACTTAAAGATATAAAATCCTTTAAAATGAAATTTCTTGAAAAAACAAAGTTCAATAAGAAATTTTATGACTCAAAGAAAGGAGTTTGAGTTACCAAGTCCCTTACAGCTTCAGTAACTTTTGAATAAAAATCCATTGGAAGATTGAAAATCATATGGTTCTATAAATACCATGAATTAAATAATTTAATGATCTAAAATAAATTATTAGGAACCATATAAACCATAGATATAATAAATTGGTGTCTAACATTAAAACATGCCTCAATGAAGAGAAGTTGAGATGAAAAACCACTTACCTTATTTCCTTGCATCGTTGATGAAACTATAAAATCTAGTAAAACAAATATATCTAATTTAAAAATATATTTCATAACCATATATATATAATTTACCATGTATATCAATCATTTATAATTATTTATTATGGGTATATTGTTTTAGTTATAGCTTATTTCAACTAATGAGTATTGATAACCTTAGTTATTTTCACATGTTTTATAATGTTGATATTATTACCCATTATTTCAAAACAAGTTCATAAATAATATATCACTTAAGATACTATAATATGTAAATTATATTTATTTATAAATCTTTTATATAATTCCATAATTTTTTTAGTTATGTTTTATCAAAATGTAATCAATGTTGGATTATTTAGTGATTTTAGCTAATGAGGATGATATTTTAATAATAATTCAAATACTTAATATAATATTTATAGAATCATATAAAAATAATTATTTTTTATTATATTATAATAATAATATTATTTATTTTCCCATTTATATCCATGAAATAGTTTTATAGTATCGTTAATGTAGGTTTTCAAAACGACCCAAACTTGAACATACATTAACTCAATAGGTGAGTAGGGTTAAGGAGGAGTCTTTTTGACATAATTTCATTGTAAAAGAAGCATAATGACATTATCTTTACGTTCTTATGGTGTTAAACTAAATTTTAAGATTATATTTAAATAGATAAAAACTATAATATAAATGAAACAATTATTCTTAGTGTAGGCGGTTGTCCATGCACACACATGATTGACATTAATTTGTTTTTCTATGAAGATGTAAATGAATAAATAATGGTTGTACCATTAATATATCAAAATATAAGTATACTAATGATACCATAATAATCATATTATTATGGTGATAAAATATTTTGAAGAGTGAGATTAAGAATAAAAACTTAAAAAGGAGATAATGATTACATTGGATTATTGATCTTTCCTTATAATATTTATTATAATTGAAGGTCTTAGGATAAATTTGTGTGACCATGGGATTTAGGATGCAGGAGTGGGTTATAACTGGAGAAAAAAATTATAGTTTCAAGGAATAATTAAATGTTTAATTTTAACTTTTATGGTTATAATTGGTATCCTTTTATAAGATAAGAAAAAGGAACTTTTGGAAACACTTATAATTTTACAATAATTATATGACACTATTTAAGGGCCATTGGCTCAAAAATGGACAAAAGTTGAGGTTAAAGTGGATGTGGGTTGAAACTCACCTAAAAAAATCATTTGAAAACATGTTTTTAACATGTTTTTCCCTTACACTTTAGTAAAAGGGTTTTTAACATTTTTACTTATTACAAGGGGTAATTATTTTTTAACCGTAGTAATTAATTTTGATAAACCAAATTAAAATTGGACTTATTGATAAATTTAAAATATATGATTTCAAATTTGAAAATCTTTTTATCATATCAAATTCTTATTGGATTTGGTGTCCTAGAAACAACACTAGGTACTCTACATTATATGTATATTCAAGGAGGAGAATATTAATTAAAATATATTACTATATATCATTCATAATTATGCATGAATTTGATATAGAAATTTCCCAAAGTATTTTTCACATTAAAAAGGGCATATCAATTCCCTATTATGATTAGAACCATAAAATTTTATGATTGTATTCTAAAAAAAATTCTATGATCGAATTAAATTATATAACGGGGCACATAGTATGTTGACTTTCAGGTGTGAGTATTCATTAGTAGATAAGACATCATCTTATAAAGTTTTCACACGGTAATATCCAATATAGAAGATTATGAGAATAGAACCACCTGTATAAAATCCATATACTTTTGTGTCATTATATTTTCCTGTCTGTGAGTATGTATATTTATCCCAAGACCTTATGTTTATTATTAATTCATTTCATGGATCATGAAATTTGATGATTATTGTAAACCATGATGATATAGTTCATGGTGAAGTTGGGTATGTTAGGTGAGTCATGGATAATGTGTTATTAATGAATAAATAAAAGAAATATTTTATATTCCATCTTTATAGAAGTTTTTATCCAATCCCTTTGATTGAAATATATCTGTCTAATTAAATTATATTTCCACGGCGTAATGATGAGTTTATTTTAGATAGTAAATGTAATACCTATAAATCATATATGTTGATGAAATGAGTGTACAACTTACTATATGAGATACTGTGATAAAGGGATTATATTAAACTATGAGCGTTCATATGTGGTTTTTTTTCATTACAACATATCTTATTCTTTTGTGGGTGTCTTGACCCATTGTTATATTATAATCTTGGAATTTAGGAAAGACCACTAAATGCCACAAAGGTAGAATCCTAGAGGGTCACAAACAAAGTATTTACATTGATTTCAATTAAATATTATTTAAATTTAAAAATTGGAATAAATATTATTCTCCAGACCAAGAATTAATATTTATTCAAGATTTACTGTATAATAAAAATTATTAAATAAATATCTATTTTAAATTTAATCATTTAATTAAATGAATATATAATATTTATTTACCTATTTTTATTCACAAAATAATAAATAGTTATTTACATAATGAGTAATATATTTGGTGATTTTAATATTAAATAAATATTTATTCTCTAGAAATTAAATAAAATATTTAATATTTAATGAATGAATAAATATTTCATAAAAAAATTATTTGGTTTTTAATAAATTTCAAGGAGGAAAAGAAGACTGAGATTAGGTTTGGTGATAAATATAATTTTCAAGACCATTTAAAAATATTTATCCTTGCACCAGTTAGCTTATTCCATGGAATAGAATAATATTTGTATTTTATTATATGACATGGGATTTCTCAAGGTTTCATATTTTATCAGTTTCCCTTGAGAAAATTAATAAAATATTAAACCGTAGTCTTTAGTCTACAAATATAATGTCATCACATTCTATAGAAGGTTAATAAATTTTTTTTGGTTATTAATCATATTTTTTTATTTTATTGAAAATCCACTTTGAGGGTAAGTGAGAACCTGCAAAACATCCCCCATAAACAAGTCACACACATACAAAAACACACATTACATAGTTCAAAGTTCAAAACCTAAAACATAGCGCTTCACTGTGCTAAGCCCGCTTGTTCCAAAATTCAAAAGAACCTTCATCATAGCGAATCCAATATTTCCTACTTCAGACTGAGTTGCTAGAGAAACCGACGATTGAAACTTTAAAAATTCAAAAGGCAGTTCTCGGAAAATGAACCAGCCCATGTCACACATGCACCATAAATCGCATCCCTTGGAAATAACCTCCTCGAGAAGCCCGATGATGCGACCATCGACACCATCCCCAAGCCATAAAACCTTCAGTGAACAGATTTATCAAGGCCCTCCAACAATGTGAAATGGATCTCCCAAAATCTGGGAAATCATTCCACAAAAAAACCAAAGCCAATGAAGAAAGTGAAATCGAGGAAGAACCTGCCCAAACTCCATCCTGTCGATGCCCACCTTTTCCGCTACCATCCTTGTCCCAACACAAGCTCTTCCACCTATGATAAACCCTTAGTAGAAGACAACCCAAAACCACTGAGAGTGATAAAGAAGAAATGGTATTGGAACCTAGTGTGAACCAGGGAAAGAAACATAAAAAGAAAAGTGATGTGAGGGTATGAAACCCTAGAAAGATATCGGGGGATAAAACCCTAAAAGAAGAAGAACTGAGACACATAGAGGACCCTCAACCACCAACCCACTATCCCAAAGCCTCAGTGTTCCCATCACTCCAGATCAGACCTAGAGAGGAGTGGTGGAGCTTGAGGCTAGAGTGCAGAAATGCAGACGTAAAGGTCTTCACGGATCCGAGGAAGGTGAAACAGGGAGAGTAGATCAGAACCGTGAGAGAGAAATCGAAGTGGGCCTAGAGAGAACAAATCCTAGCAAACTAAGTGGAGAGAAGAGAGAACCAGGAAAATCGGAGCAGAAGGAAACACCATTGGGGAGAGGAAACCTTAGAAAATAAGCCGATACGAGAGCCCAAGAGCACCCCGGAGAGTGAGGCCCAATCTTAGAAAATGTTAATAAATTATTATGCACAACCGAATCCTTTAAATATCCTCCCCCAATCATCCTCTCAAGAATGATACGAACAAGAGGGATTCCTTCAAGCCTAAAGTAATGTGGAGTGATTAATGGTGAATAATGAATGATTATAGATCAATCATGCTAGCACCCGGTGATTCCTAAATGTTGTATGAATATTTAAGAAGCATTTGTGGATCAACACCTAAGTTTCTCTATCGTGGATCCTCAAAATGAAATAATGTTACCCTGATTAGGTTGGAACAATCAACATCCTCAATGAATAAAGATCTCAAGACAAAGCTAGTATTTCTTTTTTATGTTTAAATTAACTATAAAATTAATGAAAAAAATATTATCTTGGTTCTAAAGTTTTATAAGTCCATATTATTCATATAAAATTTCATTGGTCATGAAGTTTACAACCTATAAATTAAATTTTTTTTTTCAAATATAACAAAATCGGACTTGTTCATTGGCCTAAAAACATGTTTCTATGGATCCTAGAACTATCAAGTATTATCCAAGAGGTTATATTCAAATTTATAATTTTTTATTTATTATTAATATCATGTATTTAAAATCTAAATTTCATTTCAATTTTTATTTGTTCTTTATTTTATCATCAATATATCTTTTTACTCATCTTCATTTCCCACTTACATAACTGATCTTGGTTAATAATTAATGAAGAGTACACATGAAGAACCCATTTTAAGGTGCCAATATTTATGGATGGATAACATAGTTTTTCACAATGTGTAATCTTCTGTCACACATTATGTATCATTTTTCATTTTACCTTGACACCTGTGTGGATTTCATATCATCATGTAATAAATACACACCACATGCATTAAATGCACATAGTGTTGAACAGTTGGGGTGGAAAATGGTTTTCTATACTACATATTGTGTAGTTTACTATACATAGTGTATTCCATGTGTTTTAATAGCGGAAAACATAGGTTCAAGTCATGTATTGTAATTAATACATTGATTCTATTTAATATATGATGTGTATAGGCTGGAAGTGGTGCAACTTTAATTACATGTCGTGAATCCTTCCTACATGACATGTACCTCATAAATGTCTATGATAATTACATGCAGATTCCCTATTAATGTATTTCAAATATTCTATGAAGAAAATTATCCACTGTGTGGATGACATGAACAGACCATGTATGTTACCTATTTATGTAAAAATATTAAATTTAATTAATCACTCCATTAAACCACATCAACCTGAGTTCTGTGTCTTATTAATTTGATAGTAGATTTCATCAATTAGGTTTTATAATATATTAAATATTTAATTAATTCATTATAATATAAAAAACTACAAATCATGTATAGTCATTTCATACTAAAAACTCAATGCGTTAAAATATATAGGTAATGTAATATTCATGTGTTCCATGTATCGTTAATTTAATAGTACATGCTTTGAAACTATGACATATTCCATGTACACAATACGATGTATAATCATATTGTGTACAATAATAACGATAATAAGTAGTTCATATAGGTTCTCACCAAGTTTATTTTATGTAAAATTCTCTATACTATTTTGTTAAATTTGAAATAAAATAAAATAATTTATTTTACTTAAAATAACATAATATGGGAATCTATAGGATAATTGGATGGAATAAGATAAAATGAATTAATTGATTAATAAGAAAATTATTTAGATTAATTCATATTCATTTTATCATATAGAAGAATGAATTAAAATTAATGTTGGCAAGTTGTTTTAAAATTTTACTCATTGCATGTGTATGATTGATCATGATCATTAACAAGAACAATGTATGTGTTGGTTTTATTTAATTTATTTCATGGGTTTGAAATTATTTATTGTTAAATTAAATTTTATGTCATAAGTATCATACCTCCTTACTTTATTATGTAGGACCTACAGGTTCAAGTATGTTTTATATAATTACATTCAATAAATACTTTGGTTCCCCTCACCTTTGTGTGAGTTATAAAAAATATAGAGCAAAAGGATTATCAAAAGGTTTATGGAGTTAGTCCATGATAGAATTGAGGTGGATATGGTTCAAGATGGAACAAGATGAAACCAATTCAGGTGGTACATAGGTGGATATATAGAATACTATAACTCATGCCATGACTGACACAAGGAGTTTTCCCCTAGGGCCATATGTTGATTTATTTTTCACTCATTAAATCAACCATTATATAATCTCATGATCACGTCATTTATTTATTTATTTTATTTCTATCTATGGATGATTTATTTTATGGATTCATGGCCTATATCACATAAATAAATGATTTAATATTAAAAATATTGAATTTAAATAAAATTATTATGTGTGAATGTTTTACTGGTACATGGTTTATCACTTAAATAAAATGCATTTAATATTAACAAGACATGTAAAAGTTAAAATAATAAAATTTATAGATAACCTCAATTTAATATTAAGTCCTTATGCCTTCCATTATCTAAATTAAGACAAACCATAGTTAATGTTTTTCTTCAACCAATAGTTGGGGAAATTTTTTATTATCAAGGAGTCTCAAATAAGAGGATGGGATGAATTAAGGAAACATGGATTGGATTTAATGGCCATATTCTATTAAATACAAATTTAAAGGTCAATGTTAACAAAATCCAAGTGAGGATTTCTATATTGGGAGCCCACTCGACAGAACAAGGAGCTGACAGACTGCAGTTGGTAAGAACTCCTACCTAAATATATTCTTATGGTTTTCATTGCTATAGTCTAGATCATAATGTGTGAAATATGGACCAATACCACTAAAATTTCTATAGTGATGTGAAATTCTGAGTAAAACAGTGAGGGATATTAAGACTTGATTAAATAGTGGGAGACTTTTTCAAATTAAAATTATTATTATAATGTCTCAAATAAATTATAATCAAGATAAACAATAATAATATAATATATTATTGTATAATAATTGAAATTTCATCAACCAAATTATCCTTAAAATTAAATATATTGAAATACCATATCCTAATAGGTAATAACTTCTAGGAATGGTTCAGAAACCTACAGGTTGTGTTATTCCATGAACAGAAATCCTACTTGTTAGAATCCCCATTCTCCGATCCACCTGCTATGGAGGAAAGTGATGAAGAGTTTTATACCTATGAAAAACACCTAAATGATTTGGTCAATGTTCAATGTTTAATGATTTCATCCATGTCTAGTGAACTCATGAAGTTTTGTGAAATGTGGACTCCTATAGTATTCTCTAGTATATCTAGGATCTTTATCAGGAGAGAGAAAAACATTAATAATTTAAGATCTCTAAGGTTCTCTTTATGAGACATATTAGAGAAGTCATGCCAACTGGGCCACATGTAGTCAAACTTATTTACTAAATTGAGTTTCTAGAGGTTCTAGTGTTTAAAATGCTTGAAGAACTATACACCAATTTCATTCTTCCAACACTCCCTATAAGATCCTCTATTTTTTCTATTTTAATATGAACAACATAGAAAATTATCTCCCATATATTCCTACTCTACTTCACCAAGTTGATAAATATTTTAATAATGAAAATCATTCTATCCTTTTGGTGAATAAAAGAAAAGTCTAGTTATATATCTCCAAGAATAACTCTAAGTATAAAGATTATTTGTAACACCCTTCGAAGAAGAGAAGAATCAAAGGATAATAAATTGAACCAAACACTGTCTATTTTTCATGTGGCAAGAAGGGACAATGGGAGAAAAAATTAACCTAGACTAAGAAGTGTAAAGAAGCTTTAAGTTTATTCATTATCAAGTGAAATCTATCTATTTCTAAAAATTATGAATTATATATAAGATTTGGTTCTCACATATGTATTCAAATACTAGAACCAAGTAGATTCTAGAATACGTACAAAGATTAGGTATATCTATTAGAAGCTAATGAAGCCTAAATTCTTATTGTGGATACTAGAGACTACCAAATATCATTTCCAACTCGAATGATCATGATTCTAAAAGTTTTTTATTATATTTAATCAGTTACCAAAAACATATATTTCTATATCCATACTAGATGTAGATTTATTTATTTTCAATTTTTGAAATAAATGTTGCTTCTTTTACAAAGAAAACATTTTCTATGGTATGGTATATTTAAATGACAGTATTTATGTGTTTCATTACACAAACCATGTAATTATAATTGATAATAAATATAATTCACATGAATCATACCACACCCATCTATGAAATCACTGACTAGGTCATGTAAACAAAAGTAATTCGTCCACATTACACCAAGATGGATATTTTGATTCATTTAAAAAAATGGTGTATGTCATACATGTGTATAAGGAAAAATGACTAAATCCACTTTTAGTGGAAAAAGTGAAAGAGACACTAATCTTCTTCAGTTGGTTTTTGTAGATATTTTTAGACCATTTCTAGTTGAATCCAAGGGTGGGTACTCATACTTCAAAACCTTTACGGATGATTTTAGTAGATATGGATATGTATACTTAATGAGGTATAAGTCAGATTACTTTGATAGATTCAATGATTACAAGAATGAAGTTAAGAACTATATTGGTAAAAATATTAAGAAAATATTTTTAGAAAATGGAAAATAATATCTTAATCAAGACATTATATTTTATTTATAGGATTTTGGTGTTTTATCCCAACTCACTCCTCCTTATACACCACAATGGAATTGTGTATGTGAAAGGAGGACATGCATCATGTTAGATATGATAAGATCAATGATGATTCATTTCATTAAGTCATTATCCTTTTATGTATATTCATTCTATATAGTAGTATACATACTAAACTACATTCCATATAGTAGCGACTAGTATTGCGTATCAGCTTTAGTATGGAAATAAACCCAAATTGTTGCATATAAGAGTGTACGGTTGTGTATCTTATGTTGAGATTGTTTCTATCAATAAACTTAGACCATGAGGAACTAAGTGTATCTTTATAATATATCCTAATTAAAATAGAGGATATTACCTATACAATCATTCTGATAAAAAATTTATGGTTCATAGATGTTCTATCTTTCTTAAAAGTGATCAAATATCTAAAAGAGATGGTGGGAGTGAGATAGACTTAAATAAATTCTAGAATCAAGATACATAAGAGTTGGTATAGAAATAGATTCTACAAATCCATGTTTAAGAGGATGTTTTAGACACACATGTATTATATAAGATTATGATGGAGGTTAGAGAACTAGAATGCTATATTTTTCTAGTCATCAAGGATGGTGACTCGTTATTAGTTGATAATAATGATCATGTAACCTGAAAGGAAGCAGTAATTAGCACATAAGCTACCAAATGGAAAGAATATATGAATTCTGAAATGAATTCCATCAACCAAATCCAATTTTGGGTTTTGGTAAATCCTCAAGTCGATATATATCTCATTGGTTTTAAATGAATAATTATGAAAAAACTGAACATAGATGGAAAATTTAGTACCAATATGGCATGAATGGTTGAAAAAGGGTTCAAATAACATTAATTTATATACTACTATGGAACCTTTTCATAAATTGTTTTGATGAAATCAATCATAATTATAATTGTCATAAAAGCTTACCATGATTATGAAATTTCGTATATGGATGTCAAAAAATCATTCCTTAATGGGAACTACCAGGAATATGTCTTCATGAAACAACCGAAAGGGCTTGTGAATCCAAAGGATGACAAAAAATTATACAAGTTTCATAGATACATTTATGTATTAAAAAATCATTTGGTTCAAGTAATATTTAGTTTGTTTAAGCCACAATGGAATTTGGTTTCATAAATAATGAATGTGTTCCTTGTATCTATACGTGGTTTAGCAGAAGTGTGGTTTTTTTCTAATAGTCTTTGTCAAGGAAATTATACTAATTTGAAACCAAATACCAGTCTAATTTTATTTTAAATTCTGTTTGAAAAAAATCTTATTCATGAAGGACTTAGGTGAATCAGTATATATTCTTGGGATCATGATTCTTCATGATATAACAAATAGGTTTCTTGGAATAAGTCAAAGTACATAAATTAACATTATATTCAAGTGATTTTTTTATAGAAAAATTTAATATGGGATTGTTTCTAGTATCACATGGCATTCATATTTCCAAGAAAATGTGTCCCCAGACACATGAGGAAAGATAAAGGTTGGAAAGGAATCCATATGCATCACAGATTAGGTCTATCAAGTATTTTATACTATGTTTGAGGATAGATATCTCTAACACCTTAATCATGGTAGGAAGATAACAAGATGACCTAGGTGACATACATTGTATGGAATTAAAGAATATCCTTAAGTATCTGAGACATACTAAGGATATGTGTCCGGTCTATAGAGGAAATAAGGAACTTGTCATTAGGGAATATGAAAATTCTAGATTCTAAATAGATAAAAATGATCTAAAGTCATACTAAATAAATGCCTTCATTATCAATGGAGGTTTTGTGACCTGTAATTTCTCAAAGAAATCCATGTTCATTGATTTTATAGGTGATTCCATGAATATTTTAACTCATGAGGTCGATAAAGAAGTAGTTTGAACATGAAACTTTGTAAAAAATCTTGACATGGTGTCTAGAAGTAAAGATATTATCACACTGTATTGTGATAATACTATAGTGGTGGATCTTAAAAAAAGTATAAGGTCATATAATAATAAGAGGCATATGATTTAGAAATTTCATATCTTTGGGATTTTTCCTAGAGATGTGATGCTGTAGTGAGAAACATTTCCATGGAAAACAGTTTGAAAAAAATCTTAACTAAAGCCTTAAATTAGTAGAAACATGATCATCTTGTGAGATAAAGTTGTCTAGAATCCATTGGAAGTTGACTCTAGTTCAAGTGGGATTCTGTTAGATTCTGTGTACTAGAACCAAATTTATGTACTATAGATTTCATTTATATTTAAGTAAGTGGGTATTAATTAATAGATATTACTACATATCATTCATAGTTCTATGTGAATTTAATGTAATAATTTCCCGGAGTATCTGTCACATTGAAAAGGGTATATAAGTTTATTGTTATAATGAAAATATTAAAATTTTATGATGATATTTTAAAACTTTGTCCTATGATCAGATAACATTCTATGATGGGGAACATAGTATGATGATTTTCTTATGTGAGCACTCATAAGTAGATGATATGTCATCATACGAAGTTAGAACTTTGTAATCTTCAAGATGTAAGATTATGAGAATCAACATTCCTATATAAAATCCATATATTTTTACGTCATTTTATTTTCATGTCTCTGAGTATGTGTATTGATCCTTAGACTTAAATATTACTATCAATGCATGTCATGAATCATGCACTATGATGTATTGTTGTAAACCATGATGATATAGTTCATGAAGGATTTGGGTATGTTCAGTGAATTGTGAATGGTATTTTATTAATGAAAAATTAATTGAATTATTTTTACATTATATCTTTATAGAAATTGATATATCTGTGCTTTTATTGAAATGGAACGATCATATTAAATTCCATTTCCATGGTGTAATGATGAGTTTATTTTAGATAGTCAAATAAATGCATGTCAAGTACATAATTTGATGACATAGGTGTGAAACCTACTAGGTGAGATATCATAAAAAAGTGATTATATTACATAGTGAGAGTTCTTATGTGGTTTTGAAATTTTGACATATCTTATTTATTTAGGGGTTCCTTGACCCATTTCTAGATAATAATCTTGGTATTCAGGCAAGCCCACCTAATTCCACTGAGGAAGAGGATTGGAGTGTCAAACAAAATTTTTTTTATTTGATCTCAGTTAAATATTATTTATATTTATCAATTATAATAAATATTATTCTCTAGACTGGGAGTTAACATTTATTCAACATTAATTAAATGATCAAAAATATTAAATAAATATTTAGTCTTAAGGTAATTGTTTAATTATGTTAATATATAATACTTATTTATCTCTTTTTATTCATACCATAATAAATAAATAAATATTTAATAAATGATTTATTCCTGTATGAGCATATTAAATAAATATTTATTCGCTAGTCAGTGAATGGAATATTTATTTATTAAATGAATAAATATTTAACAACAATATTTATTATGGAATTTAATAAATACTGATGAGGAACAATGGACTGAGATTAGGCCTGAGGACCATAAAATAATATTTTCCATTGTTCAGGTTAGCACACGTCATGGAATAATATAATAATATTATTTTATTATGTGGAATGGGGTTTCTGATAGTGTAATATTTTGTTAAAGGGCCCTTGTGAAAATTAATTAAATATTAAACCCTATACCAAGGTCTATAAATAAACTTATATCACATTCTAGAAAAGGTTAAATAATCGTTTTGTATAAGGAATTCCTCTCAAGATCCTCGTTCTCTTCTCATCCTCTCTAGAACAAGAGGAAAAAGGGAGATTCCTTCGTGATTTAAGGCATGTGAAGCAATAAAATGTGAATAATGTAAGATGGTGAATTGAAAATTCTATCACTCGGTGATTCATTAGTGTTGTTCAAAGATTTAAGAAGCATGTGAGGATCACAGCTAGAGTGGTTTTACTTTATATCCACACAATGCAAAAACGCTACATCGATCGAGTTAGAAAAATCAACATTCTCAATGAATAATTATCTCAAGGCTGTGGTAATCATTTTTTTATGTATAAATTAATTATAAAATTTATGTGAAAGTATATTCTATTGGTTTAAGCATTTTATTTTTCAGTATTCTTCAAAAACAATTTCATTTATTATGATGTTTATGTATTATATATTGTGATTGATCCATAGAATCTAAAAAAAGAAGAGTTGTCCACTATCCCAAACACACACTTCCACTGCACCTAGAACCATCAATACTTAGATGTGTGAAAAGTTAACATTACAATTAGCACAATTAATCATGCAACAATGATTTTTGGAAGAATGATATTTTTCTACTTCAAGTTTATATATAAGATAAAATTATTATTTTACATATTTAATTTATATAAATTGATTTATTATAAATTTTATGAAATGTATGAGGATTTCAATGCAATCCACAACTGAATCTCACCTTAAAAATACTTCATTCAAAGAAAAGACAGAAAATAGTTTTTATTAAAATATCATTTAAATTTAATTCTAAAAACATTAGACATAGGATTTTTAATCTCAGTGAATATATTAAAATTTAAAAAGTTATTACTTAAATAAATATTATATTATATAAAATGTTTTTAAACTTTAAGGATAATCTTATAGAATGATGAAATCATAAAAAAATTATAATTTTCACAAAAACCATATTTTTCAACTAAAAACAATCTTTTCAAAAAATAAAAATAAAAATTCATACTAAGTAAATTCTGATGAAATGAATTAAAAAATGAATTTTATTTTATCAAATTTAAATTATAAAATTTTTAGTGTTAGTTTTTTAATGAAAATACAATATAAAAAAACCATTTTTATTGAAAATAAATTTTTTCAATATTAACTCATTTTAATTATTTATCTATTAAAGGTAGTAATTTTTAATGTTTTAACATCTTAGTTTTTAATACATATTTATTAATATTATTCTTATAATATGTTTTTGTTTTTTTTATATTGGGTGTATCATGTAATGTAATCTATTGAACATTTTATTTATTTAAGAAGGAAAAACTTAGGTTGTTACATTCTACACCCTTAAAAATAATTTCATCCTAAAAATTTTAATTATTGTTTACTATTATAAATAAATAAATATAAAAAAAATTTACATGTCTCAAGATATTAGCTCTAATGATATATTAACCTCAATATCATAAGGAATACTAGAAAAAACTTATTTTCCTTAACAATTTCATGTTAATATATCTCTTAACTAGGAATTAAGACCCATATAAAGGATTAATTTTTATTTATAGAAAATTAATAGTTGTCCTTGTACTAATAAATGGTCACAATTAATTTAGAATGTGTTTTCCCTATTCTAAAAATTAATGTGGAGTCAAAGTGAATATATCCATTCTATTTAGAAAATCAAATCTATTTTTTAAAGGAGGATATTATTATTTTCACAAATTTTATTTCCAAAAATATAATAATCACATAACTAAATGTTTTCCTTAAAATAAAAATCATTTAGGGAGGTGACTTAATGTACTTAGAAAACATTATATATACAATAAGTTTGATAGAACTAGAATACATCCACTAATTTAGTGTAGAGGTTAAGTGAAACGTAATTACCGATATCCTCTTAATTTATGGTCATTTCATAGGTTCTTCCTTACTCCCTAGCTTTAGAAGGTTGTGGATTCATTTGATCCTCAAAGATCCTTATATTAGGTCATTTAATTGGATAATGTTTAACTTCTCTTTGCATAAGACATTTCATTATTAGTGGTTCCCAAGGATGAGTTTTATCTTTTTTTCCTTGCGTTAACAAAACTTTTTATTTTCCCTTGATAGTTTGATGCTTGATGGACTGCTTTAACATAGGTAAATCATCTTGAAATCCCTTTGAGGGCATTTACTTGGTTCTTCATTCCAAACTTTTGATATATAGATTATTTATGATTATTTCCTTCCTCATATTAACCATTTAATCTTTCATAAGACTTCACTCGTCTCTTATTTGGTGTGTTTGGGACTTTGACTATGTTCACATTGTTAATCATATTTCATGATAGTTGGTTTTGAATAATTGTAAGGTTTCTCACTCTAAATCATATTCTGATGGGGTTTTCATTGAGTCAATCTTTGTATTTCTCTTCATACCCATGGTTCATTATCGTTCCATCCATTAATAAAACCAAAAGGTTTGACATGAGTAAAGATAAATTATAATCATAAAAGGAATTCAACCTTAAAATGTCATATTATTTTATTTTTTTACATTTTTCCAAAATTCCATTAGTTAAATCTATATCAATATTAGTTTAACCAAGGTTACTTTAAGTTGGGTTATCTTACGCTTCTCAATATAATCCATTAAAGTAAATAGGTTCATAGAGACCATATTATTAACCAAATAATATCACCAGAATCCACCTGCTATTATCCAGATGGGGATGTAATTTCTAGAAGAACCACCTACTAAAGTATTTACCAATATTTCAATATATCATCCTACGATTAGAATCATTTTTATGATTTTCACTATTTTTTTCAGACCTTAATTCTCATAAATCCCTTCTATAATCTCTAAAAACAAATAAACCTTTTCTTTAATACCAAATATAGAAAACCAACTTAAACATGACATTATTTTATATCTTTTATATGATATAAACATTACATTTCATAAGTAGTAACATCCATAGGTCTTATAGGTTCAGTGTCTTTGGATACTATCTATATAATCATATTATTTTAAAATACATGAGATCACTTACACATAAAGGCACCACACTAAACCATCCTCTATTAATATCATTAGTAAGACTCATACTCACAACCTGGGGAATAAAATCATAATAAATGGAAGAGATTAAATGCTCGGTAAGGGGTGAATAAACATTTCATCAAGGATGAGATTACAAAAATAAGTACCAAATATGACCTAAGATTTATGTCATAACATCATGAGTGAAAACCATAAAACATAAGTGATATTCAAAGTACATGGTATAAGAAAATAAAGCCACAAAACATCGAAAAGGTAACATAATATCTATAACATGGTTCAGAATAATTTAACATAAATATCAAATCCTGAGATCATATGGTCATAATTTATTACATCCTTTAACTATAGAAAATACATTATCATTGGGAAACATTACTTTAATTCTCCACATCATGAGAGAATAAGAAAATAATGAATAAAATATTTCAAATAGGGAACATAAATTAGTACAAAGAACATTACTTTAATGAGACACATCTTGAGAGTATATGAAAATAATAAATAACCCCTCTCAAATATGGCACATACATCAGTACATGGAACATTATTCATATGAGACACACCATCAGTGCCCAATTTTATGAGCAACTAAAATTTACCTGCAAATAATTTTCTCATGAGATATCAAATTTTGACCAATTAATTAGAGAGATATAATAGACCCGCCCATCTCAAGTTTATAATTTAACTATCCATCAATGGTTAATAAAGAAAACACTTATTAGTAATACATACGTTTGTGTGGAATTTAAAATTATTTACTTTTCATAAATAATCTATGGAAATAAAATTATTTTCATAAAAAATACAAATAAAAATAACTCACCTTTTATACACAATCAATTAAAATAAAAATGGGGTTCATAAAACATCCAAATGGAACTCATTCACTTTTCATAAACAAAACGTGGAAATAACAATGTGTTTCCAAAAACATATAAATGGTATAAAAAACATCATGGATTAATTAATTTGATATATAATACTTAATAAACCAAAAAAATCACATAATAAAAGAAAATATAGAGTGAAATATGAAACATAAATCCATTAGAGATATATCATTTGGATTTATTGAAAACTAAATTGTGAAAATAGATTTTTTAAAAACATTTTTTAATCATAATTGTAAAAATCATAGTTACCAATATCTTTGAAAAAGTATACTTTGTTTTTAAGAAAAATAAGAAGAAAAAATTTCATGAAAATGGATTTGGTTCAAAAAATATTTTTACCATGAAATAAAGAGATAAAATCATTTTAAGTAGAATTCCTTGGAAAAGAAATGCACAATAAGAAATTTTATAACTCAGTGAAAAGAGTTTGAGACACCAGGTCCAAAAAAAATTAGTATTTTTTGAATAAAAATTAATTGGAAGATTGAAAAACATATGGTTCTATAAATACACTAAATTAAATAATGTAATATTACAAAATAAATTATTGGGTGGTATATAAATTATGGAATAAATAAATTGGTTCATAACATTAAAAAATGTCTCAATGAAGAGAAGTTGAGAAGAAAAACCATTACCTTATTTACTTTCTTAGTAGATAAAAATATAATATCCTATAAAAAAAATAGATACCTTAATAACCTATTTCATAACCTTATTCATATATTTTACTTTATGTATTCCCTATTTACAATTTTTTATTATGGGTATATTTGTTATTTATATTTTATTTCTATCATCATGTGTTAATAAATTTAACCATTTTCAAAAAAATTATAATGTTGATATCATTTCCCATTATTTGACACAATTTTCATAATTAATGAATCTTTTAAGATACTATAATATATAACCTATATTTATTTACAAACCTACCATATCATTGTATAAGTGTTATAGTTGTGGTGTGTGAAAATGGAATCTGTGTTGTCTTATCTTAGGGATTTTAGTAAACAAATATGATACTTTAATAATTAGTAAAATATGTAATATAATATTTAAAAAACCATATAAAAATATAGATTTTATTATTATATTATAATGTTATTAAGATTTATGTTTTCATAGTCATCCTTGATAGAGTTTTATAGAATTGTTTATATAGGTAGTTAAACCGATCCAAACTTAAATATGTTTTTACTTAATGTGTGAGTATGGTTGAGGAGGTGTTTATTTTAACATAATATTATTATTAAATTAATAATTATATTATTTTTATGTTTTTATTAGGATGAACCATATTTTAAGTTGTTTGAATCAATAATGAAAAATTAAGAAAAAAAAGATTTTTCATGGAGTTTGTAGCCTGCGAACACTCAAGATTAACGTTCATATCCTTTTCTAAGTGGATGGAAATGAATAAATAAGGTTTTCACAATTAATATAACAACATTAAAATATAGTAATGATACTCAATTAATAATAATATTATGTTTATAATACATTTTTAAAAGTAATATTAAGAAGAAAAAATAAAGGAGAAGATAATACTTACGTTGGAGACAAGATCTTTCTTTAGAATACTCTTTAGAATAGAAGGGATTAGGTTAAATTAGTATGAATAAGGGATTTAGGAAGTCATATTTGAATATAGTGGGAGAAAAATATTAAATTTTCCATGAGTAATTATATTGGGAAGTTTAATTTTTAAGAGTGAAAGTGGTATCCTTTTATAATAGAAGAAAAGTGCACTTTTGGAAACACACATCTTTTTTCAATAATGTCATAAAAATATTCAAATATCAACCAATAAAAATGGAAATATTATAGGATAAAGTGTGTTTGGGTATAAATTAACCTAAAAAGTTCATTTTAAAACATTTTTAACATGTCTTGGCCCTTTTTCTTTAGTAAAATACTTTTTTATAATTTTTACTTTTTTCTGGGGAGACTGCTTTTTAACCTTAGTAATTAATTTTGATGATAAAAATTAAAATAGATCTTATTACCTAATTTGAACCAGATGATTTTAAATTTTAAAATAATTTTATCATATCAAATACCTAAATGTGTGAAAAGTTAATTTTAAAATAAACACTTAATCACGTAAAAATAGTTTTTAGAAAAATAAAGTATTTTGCTTTAAATTTATATATAAGATAAAATTTTAAATATTAATAATAAAATTATCATATAATGGTGTATTATAAATTTAATTAAAGTTATAAGGTGTTACATGCAAGAAAAAACCTAATATCACCTTAAAAATACTTCATTTAAAGAAAAGATTGAAAACAATTTTTATTAAACTATCATTTTAATATAGTTCTAAAAATGTCGAACATAGGATTTATAAGCCTAGATAATATATTTAAATGAATAGTTTTATTATTTAAATACATATTTTATTACATTAAATGTTTTTTAAACTTCTAGGATATGATCATATAATGATAAAATCATAAAAAATTATAATTTTCGAAAAAAGTGTATTTTTCAACTAAAAATCAATGTTTTTTAAAAATTAAAAAATTCAAAAAAAAATTATTTTTGATGAGAGGAATTAAAATAATAATTTTATTTTATTAAATTTACATTATTAAAATTTCAAATTTAATTTTGAAAATAAAATACAACATAAAGAAAATATCTTTTATTAAAAACAATCTTTTCCGGTATTAATTATTATTAATTATTTATCTTATAATGTCAATAATTTGTAATGGTTTAAAATATTTGTATTTTTTATTTATTTATTAATAATTTTATTGTAATATATTGTCATTATTTTTCATTGGGTGCAGAATGTAATGCATGTTATCAAATATTGTATTTATTTAAGGAGGAAAAACATGGGTCGTTACATTCAATTACTAAAGGAGAACACAAAACATGGGATGCTACAACATAAGCATATATGATCTAAAATACATAGCCACAAATTACATTACCTATGTATTAGTTCATTAAATTTTTAATAGAGTTTCAAAATATGGTATAGCTCATGAAACGTGGACTACCATTTCAATTTCTTATGAAGGAAATGATAATGTCAGATGACTCAGATACAATACTTCAAATTAAAATTTGACTCATTATGGATGGTACAAGGATAAATTATCAAAATAATAAATGTGAGATTGACTAAGATTGTGAATGATTTTTTTCCTTGGGAATTCCTCTCCCTGAATCAGATCAATCATTAAAAGTTCTTAGAATGTTTTCTTTGAAGTGAAGTGGAATATCTATTGTAATCATACAATCCACACCTATAAAGGATCTAAAAATAAAGGATCTAATTAACACTATTATAATTTATGAGATATATATACAATATAAAGTTGAAGATTATATATTATTCAAAAAGTAAAATGTTTCCCCAAAAGTCTCTACTTCAAAGGATGAGAGGAAACACAAATAAAAATTCATATCTGACTCATCCAATGAAGAAAAGTAAATCTTCTTAGAATCAAATATATATTTTTCTTATTTTGAAATTAAATTCATGAAATTTTATAATAATAGAATAAGGATTAATAATTATTTTAAAAAGTATAATAATTTTGATAGAAACTAAAAGTAAGTGATATATTATGAACTAAAAAATTTAGGACATGTTGAACTTGAGTTTCTTTAACAAAAAGAGAAAAAAAAATATAAAATAAGTTTCAAGGAAAATATAACTATAGAAAATGAATAAGAATTTAAAGAATTTCACATTGAGTGATTTTGAATAATATAGTGTTTATTTTCATTGTGATTAATATACTATATAATCTAATTAAAAGTAAAACACATTGTTCATGGATCAAACAAAAGATGTACAACCTAATTATGATTATTCTTTTGAATATCATTATGAAGATGACCCATATGAAGAATTAAATGAGTATTGAACTATGTTTTATTTAAAATATGAATATGATAAACATAATAATTAAATAATTAAAAAAATTATTGATTCTATTAGCTATAAAAAAGGCGATTTATCCAAAAAACATCATTAATGAAATCTAATTTAGGAATTGTTTATTCTAGTCATGTTTCACATAATAAAAAATAATAGAACTTATGGCTGTAGTTAAAGATATAAAATATGTTTTTGGTGTCTTTATTAAGGAGGATTATTGCCTCATCCAAATCCTTAGTAATAATAATGAAAATATAGATAAACATGGTATAGGTAGTGATAGAGAAAAAACAAACTATATAAGAATTATTTTGTTCCCAGTTATAAGAACATAAGCATGTCTAATATTACTTGTTTTCATTATAGTATAAATTTTCATTATACTAATGATTTTTATCCAAGACATCTCTAAATTTGTAGTCCTAAGATTTCCTTTATTTATATAAATTTATATATTTTTAATTCTAGAAATTTTGGAAACTATAGATGGATTTTTGTTCCCAAATATTTTATAGACAACACTATTAGACCCAAGTTAATTTGGGTACCGAAAAATATTATTTAATAATTTTTTCCTAATAAAAGAGACACATGAAAAAAATAGTTTATGGACATTGTTTTTTGAAGACAAATGAGAGGATAATTTTCTAGCTTTTACTCACTATATTATATTAATGGAGGATATGCCACATTTGCTGATAATGTAAAATGAAATATTATTGTAGTTGGATCTGTTGAAGATCCATATTTAGCCTTGATCAGAAAATTTATTTATATTTAAGGATTAAATCAAAACGTAATAATTATTTCTTACCTTTTTGATGATTGATTTTCTGTTTATTTTTTAAATCATTCATGTTCTTTTTTGAAAGATAATTTTTTTTAAATTTAAAACACAAAATACACAAAATATTTACAATCTAGTTATTTATTATTTATTTAAATAGAATGTAAACTTCAATGTTGAAATTAATTAATCTTTTATTTTGAATATAATTCATGGAAATTATAATGTTTATTTGCTGAGAAAATTGTATAATAAGAATATGATTTCATAATTTCCTTAACTTAACATGGATAAAAGGAAATTCGATGATGCATGCAAAATGGGAAAAACAAAAGCAATCTTTCAAACCAATTAAAGAGGTTACAACTTTTAGACCCTTTTAACTTATCTATATAGATCTGTTTTGTCCATCAAACTAAAATCCTAGGTCGAAAATCTTTTATTTATGTTTTGGTTGACTATTTTTCAATATTTACATGGGTTAATTTATTAAAACTTAAGTGTGAAACCTATAATGTTTTCAATAACTTTTAAAAGTAAGTAAAAAATAAAAAAAGGTGATAAATATTTTTTGTTGAGAAGTAACCATGGAGAAGAGTTTGGGAATCATGCCTTTAATTCATTCTACTCAAATTTTTTTACTAAACACAACTTCACTTCCCCTAGCACACCTCAGGAAAATGGTGTTATTCAAAGGAGGAATAGGAACCTAAAAGTGATTTTTTGAGAATTTTTTTGTGAATATATCATTCCCACTCATTTTTGGGACAAATATTTTAACATATAATTTTATATCATTAATCATGTTTTAATAAATTATATATGGATGAAAAAACCCAATGATCTATGGAATAATAGAAATATAATGGTTTAATACTTTAATGTTTTTGGATACAAAGTGTATTTATTGAAACCCAAAGATAATCTTGGTATGTTTGACCAAATGCTTATGGAAGAATATTTCTATGTTACTCTACAACTTTTGAAGCCTATAGAGTTATCAATAAGAATTAAAGGATTATTAAATAATTTAATCATGTTAAATTTGATAAAATTTGTCCCTTTGATCCCAAAAAACTCAAATTGGTGACCTAAGTGATTATTTATATGATAATAGACTTGGAAATATCTATGAATATATAAAGAATAATGATGTGGAACATGATCATAAAGAAAAAAAGTGAACTTGAAAGTGTGCTGCCCTAAATATCATAGAACCCTAAAAACCAATCCCTTAGAATTTATTATAGGAAGTTTAAATGAATGAGTTAGGACTAAAAGAGGTATAGTATACCTTTATAAATTTACTTTTTTCTTATCCTATTTAGAAACTAAAACTATAGATAGATATTTAAATGATAAGAGTTGGATAGTTTCAATAAATACAGATCTAAACTAGTTTAAGTGGAAGAAGGTATGGATATTAGTTTATTAAACCTCCAATTGTTCTTTTATTATAACCAAATGGGTATGTAGGAATAAGAAGGAATATCATGGTGTGATCTCTATAAATAATTCTAGGTTAGTTACCAAAGGATGAAATAAATATGAAGGAACAAACTATTAAGAAACCTTTTCTTCTATTGATAGGTCAGAAGCTATTAGAATCATTTTAACATATGCATCATTTATAAAATTTAAATTATTTAAAATTGATATAAAATATAAATTTTAAAATGGATATATATTGGGGAAAGTTTATGTTTAAAAACTTCCAGTTTTTGGAAACCCTAGCATTCCAAGTTCACTTTTCTAACTTACTAATGCCCTTTATGGTATTAAACTAGATATTAAATCTTGGTATGGAAGGATGAGTTCATTTCATTTATTAAATTGTTTTATTTTGGGATTTTAATACCCCATGTACTTTAATAAAACCGCATAAAAATATATTCTTTATGTTCATATTTATGTTGATGATGTAGTTTTTGGATCCAAAAATCAAAAATTGGGTAATGATTTTTAAAAAATCATGAAAAAAGAATTTAAAACGACCATGCTGGTTGAGTTGAACTTTTTACAAGGTTTTTATATTTACCAAAAGAATTTTGGGAATGTTTTAAATCAAATAAAATATACATGATTTATTATAAAGGATGAGACTTAAAAAAAATAAATTATATTCAATTAATATTATTTACAACATTAAACTTGATTTGGATGAAGATGGTAATCTAGTTAAAAACAATTTATATTGGTGAATTATTGGAAGCTCTTTATATCTAACTACTAACAGACCAGACACTATATTTTTCATGTGATTATTTACTAATATTTCAAGTAAACACAAAATATTCAAATTTAACAACTTCTAAAATAATTTTAAGCTATTTAAAAGAAGATAATTCATTTTCTTTTCTTTGTACAAAAACTAATTATTTTAATTTAGATTTATATTGTGATACCTACATTGGACATTGTAGGTTAGATAGAAAGATAATATCTAGAATCTATCAGTTATTGGGAAAAATTTAGTTTCTTGGTCTAGTAAGAAGCAACACTTAGTTGAATTATCAACTCTTGAAGCTTAATACATTCCATTCGGTAATTATTGTGTACAATTGTTCTAGATGAAACATAATTGGATGGATTTTGGGTTTAATTTTGGTAATGTACCAAACAAAGTGATAAAAAATATTCTATAAACATTTCAAAAAATCCAATAATCCATTTTAGGACCAAACACATTGATCTAAGGAATTATTTATTAAGAGATCACTCGCAAAATGGTGACATCATTTTAGAATTTATTTGTACTAAAAACCAATTAGTAGATATTTATACTATGAATTTAACTTCTTATCAATTTCACTTTATCACAAGTGTGTTATTTTTTATGTGATTATGTTAATTGTGAATTTTATTTGGGTAACTATTCATCATGCTCGAAGTCCATATATTTTAATTAACTTTTTCGATTGACCCTATTTTTTTAAACTTGGTTGAGAGGGAACCCTTACATGACTCTGAGGGAACAAGGACTAGATACAAAACAAAAACCCTCCCCTGGCTATTTTTCTATCTACTAATCACAATATCCTTGGCATGTAAAGATAATTATCTAGTATTACCCCATGCAGAATCACACGGTGCCTAGTACCGATGGAAAGTATCATACTATCTCATCATTGAAATATGGTTACTTCTGTAAGTGGGTGCCTCTTGCTATGAATTTACTCATTTAGGGATAACGCATATGGATGGTATAGTTTGTTGTCAGCCCAAGCGCGGTTTTCACCCTACCTCTAAATCCCACCATCAGCCACTACTACCACTTTATTTCATCACCATGGCCTCTACCTCATTGATCCACCACTATTGTAGAGTTTCTATCTTATATTTTCTTTTAACTCCCTCATCACCACCAAGGATGCACCAATAAGCTGCTGAATCCACCATAGTCACCCTCCCATCACTGTGGTCACCTAACACTGAAACCACCACCACCAAGGACCTCCCTCCCTCTATCACAGTCAGCAGCACCCCTACCTCTCTTGAGGGCTCATGCCACCTTGTCCATTTTATCCCACCTCTCCTCCATCCACGATCAAAACCCAAAATATTTGTGGCCTCAAGGATTTGATCCAATTCTTTATATAGAATTACAAGGTTCCTTTTCATCTTGTCCAGACCCCAACTTTTATTCAACTATATTTTATAATTTCTGTTATTTTCTTGTTATGTTTTTATTATTTTAAATAATTAATGAGTTGGTTTCGTTAAATCAATTGAGGTTTATTTAGTTAAATTATTTTCATGTAAAAAAGTAACATGAAACACTATTAATTTTTAGAATTTTATTTTATCTACTTTTATCATGTAATTTTTGTGACTATATATTTCCCATAAAAGAAAATATCAATTTTTTCTTACAAACCAAAAACCATTACAACCCCTATAATATCTTCTCTCTATATATATATATCAAATCTGAATCCATTTATTGTTAAACATAATATTTTTGACCTAAAACAACACCTATATTTTCTAAAATGGGGAATTTAAAGAGAATAGATGATGATCCATCACGTATCTCAAAGAGAGATAAGGTGTTATGGAAGCTGTTGAGTGGAAAATTTGTGGATTTTAGTTTTTTGGATAGAACATATATGTTTCTGAAAAAATTATTCCACTTCCAAGGATGGGAGTTTTTATTTTATTATAAATAAATTATATATTTTACAAGGAAGATGACATAGAGTATTATGAAAATGTGTATTTTAGATTCAATGAGATTGAATACTTATTCCTTTCAAAGGTGAATGGTAAAAACTTCTCAATATCCTTAATTAAACATAATGAAATTTTTTTCCCTCATGAATTGAGTTTTGAGTTCAATACCTCTATTGAATGTATCTATGAGGTTATATATACAGAAATTAGAAAATATCACTTTGAAGACCTAATTTTTGGGAAGAAGGTTGCGAAGAACCTCAAGGCAAAGATATTGTTCATGGTAAATTTCATTCAGAAGTTTATTTCTCAGTGTATAAGAGAGTTTGAAAAGATTTTATTTATAGATATCTATTTGATTTATATTGTATTGATTGAAAATAATGTAAATATTTTAAGGTAAATTATATTATATATTTACCCTATAAGGAATAGATCATTAAGTTTTTATACTTCTATACACCTTCTAACTCTTGTGTTTGAAAGAGTTGAAATTAGGATTAATGAAATGATGGCCACTAAGTGATATGGATTGGTTAATATATGTGTTGGAGTACTTAAAAAGAGTTGATATTTATGGATACCTACCTTGAATAAGATTATGTTATTTGCCTTGGAAACTGTATAAGTTTACCTTGCTCATACTATGGGGGGATATTTAATGGGAGCTATAGTTGTTGTTGGAGGTCCTAGAGTTGGAACTTATATTGTCCCTATTAAAAATAAATTAAAGTAAGAAATGAAAAATGAGCCTCTTACTATGATAAGTAGAGGAAGTAAAGTAACATCTAATTATATTATTTCTCATACTATTATTGTTTCATCTGTTTTGGCTAAAATTTATCTAAAAGCAAGAGATGGTGTTTTGGAAGAAGTTTCTCCAATATAAAATGTTAATGTTTATAAAGTTAATCCAATTGGTAGAGATAAGGTTCAGATTCAAGTTACATAAAAAATTCTATCGAGTCTAGGGAGCCTAATAATATTTCTACTTCCACTGATCTAAGATATATTTTCATATCAAAATTGTGTCCTTTCATCAAAATACAAGTTATTGTTGAGGTGGGTGAGATAAAGACACTTAAATTATTTAATAGTGCCTCTGAATTAGTTGTAGTACCCACATCCAGCCCAACTATGGATATCAAATCCAAACAATGTGAAGAAGTGAAACTAAAAAAAGGATGTTTTTTTTTCAGACATGAAGTTTGTGGATCCAATTGAAAAGAAATGGGATAAACTCATTTAGTTTTGAATCCCAAAAAAATAGGTTTGGTGGTTGAACCATATCTAGTAGAATAAGAATAAAAAGAAGAAGAATAATGAGAATAATAAGAATAAGACTAAGAAGAACAAGAATAATAATAAGAAGATGAAATGGGGGGGATTATATCCACTAGTTTAAGGATCTAAAAGCACTAAATCAGATGATTAGATTCAAACAATTGTAGATAGGATTTTATCTAAATTAAATTTATTGAAGAAAGAAGTGGATGGTGTTTGGACTTATCTCTAAGTATCTAGGGAAGAAGTAAGTTCCTTGAAGGCTGATATGTATTTCAATGAAAGAGTTGATTTCATGAAAAATTTGATGGTCTCTCAGTTTGATTACATAAAAAGAATACTCCAAACTCAATTTTTTTTAATCTTTTTCAGATAGGTTCACCATGACATTTATCTATTCCAAGTTGCATGGAAAAGAAATCAGTAGTGTCTCATCTGAATGGGATGAATTGAATTGTCAAATATATTTAATATCGGTTTATGCAATGACTTTAGACATTTATCAATGAAATTCAAAGTATTTTTTATTTTTTGTTCTAGGGTCTCAAGCGGTAAATCAGAATGTTGTTCAAAGTATAAAAAACCTTACATGAACTCACTAGATTTTTTAAATAGAATGTTTTCTCTCTGAAGGAGACTTCATAAGGGGACCTTATCAAAACTAATTCTGAATGTATTAGAGAAAATGGATCCTTTTATTGGTGATAATTTTAATATTTTGGATTCCAAGTTTATCAGAAGTTAGAAGACTCTTAATTAATGACTTCTAATTCACAGGAATCTTCTAAAGAGGTAGTTAAGAAATAAGTTAAAGTTTAGTGGAATCCTTTTGAAGGAAAAGATTTGGTTGTCCCTAGTGAAATACAGCCTATAAAAGTATATTATACAAACCCTAAAATATTGTTCAACTCTCGTTTCAATGTATTTTTGACCCTGTTAAAAATATGTGCTCTTAAATTATATGTGAAGAACTGGGATAGAGTGATCAGTCAGATGATTTTGCACAATTATTTAGTTATTATTAACTTTTGTAAATATTCCATAATCATGTGAATCAATATGTGTTTGAGATGCTCCATTTAACCTAATAGGAAGTTGATATTTTTTCCCTTAACTTCTTGATAAATATCTCACAACAATAAAAAATATGAAAGTTATCTTTCATCCTTCTCTTATCTTCAATAAAGAGAATTAGAATCCTTTAGACTAAGCCAACTCAGTCTCTCCACCCACCTCATATGCTAAGATATCCTTCCCTATATCCAATTAGTATGGAAAGGGGAAGTAAATGAATTCCTAGTAAATCATAATGGACTATGATAGCATACCTTCTAAATGAGACAAAATTGGTCTTGGAGTGGATTCAAGTTTAGTGGTAGCATTTGGTTAGATTCATCATATGGATCCCACAGTCTTGGTTATTCTTGATCTAGATCCTTCCTTAATTGATTCCCTCAAGAAACCACCTCTTGAATCTATACCTACTAAGTATAAACCTATCACCAACCCTACTTCAGATCCAAAATATTTAATTTTCTTATTGTACATGATATTTTTTATTGTCAATGAATTTTTGGATGTTTCCCATTTTTTCTATTATTTTTTCCTTTTCTATCTTTTAATATATATATATATATATATATATATTTCCTTATATTGTTCATATTAAATTTATATTTATATATTTTTCTATAAGTATATGAAAGATTATTTTTTAATTGATTCCTCTATATTCTTACACAGTTTACTTATTTTTATGTGCTATAATGAATGTATTTTCTCCACATCACTTTTTTTATATCACAAAAAGGAGGAGAAGGTCTGATTAAAATACTTATCTTATCTTACTGATTATATATTCCATTTATTTTCAATAATTTTAAATCTATAAAATTTAAGGCCAAATTTTTATGGGTTTTGTGATCATCAAAAAGGGGGATATTATTGTACATACTAATTTCATTCCAACATATCCCAATATTTCATATGTTTTGATACTAATAAAATACTCATATATTTTTTTATAAGTTTATATTAAGTAATTATAAGAATATTTATTATATTTACTTGATTATTATTTCATTTTGAATCATTTTATTTTAATTCTATTTTATTAAAAAAAATTGAAGTAATTTTTTATGGGATTTATCTTACTTGATTTTCAATTATGAAGAGTTTATTATACATGATAAGGATTAATATTATGGTTTCTAAAAATTAATTTTTATAACTAAATTTATGTTACAGGTCATCAATGTGTCTCATGATTAAATTAATTATTTGAAAAAAGAAATTTATCTTATGATAATATCTTTAAATAAATTAACTTATGACATAAGTAAATTTTCTTATGGCCAAAGTAATATATCTTACAAAGGAACTTTGAAAGTAGAATATATTATAAAAGGAAGCTTCCATTGGAAATTATTCTATAAATCTAAAAAGACATGAACATATATGTTAAAAATTAATTTATCCTACAAAACTCAAAAACTTGAATTTATAATTTATATCAAAGACATTTATGCATGCGATTCATAATCATTTTACATGTAACAAAATTATCTTACATGATATTGATTTTTCTTATGGTTGAAGAATTATCTTATGGAAAACTATTTCTAGAGAAATATCTCTTATGATGTATAATATCATATGAAGATAAGGATCTATTTTTAAGAAGAAAATTATTGAGTGAATTAGGATAACTTTTGAAAAACTAATTATCATACAAAGTAAAATAAACTTTTCATTATGTCTAAAAACAATAAAAAGTCTAAATTTGTATGACCTGAAGAAAATTTTTATGATCAGTACAAAGTCTTGTAATTATAATACTTTTGAAGAAAATAATTAAATTTGGAAGGAAAGAATTATAATCAGAGGAAAATACATTCCCCTTAGAGAAAAATACTCTTAAATAAGAGGACTTAAGAAACTTGAAGACCTATAAAAATAAATACTTATGAAGTTTGGTATTTTCATGATATTTTATTATAGTTTCAAGGAATTTTTTACCATTACAGTACTATGATAAAAGAAAAAACAACTTCCATTAGTTTTATCAAAATTAGTGATATCTGAATGAGGAAAGTTTGACTTAAATAAAGTTTCTATTTCCAATAAAATATATAGTTCCAAAGAATACCATACCTACTTTCAATATTTACCTCTATGTTTTCCATTTTTGTAAAATAAAGTCACATGATATTTCATAGCATGTATATTTAGAATCTTTTATTTACTTAATCATTTTCATATATCTATGAGATATTTTTTTCAAAAATTTGACAAAGGAAATGGGTATAGAAGCTACTAAGTACATTAAATGACATAAATTGCAAACTTTATTTTTCATGATCATTATTGTTTTAAAACTATGTGAAGAATATATTTTATTTTTTTGAATTCAAATATTATTCTATATGGATTAAGAAACTTTATATATACTTTTCAAACTTATATTCTTTCTCAAGGAGTGTTCTTTGTCAACTATCACTTTCTACGTATGACTATGCACTGAAGATATTATCATTTCTATAAATCTTATTATTACTATGGTAAGTACGAACTCATTGTACTAAGTATGATTGGAGGTTGTGTATAAGCCTATTAAACAACATACTAGAGAAATTTCCAAGATATTTTATCAAGTGGAAAAATCTTTCACTCAATTGGGATTCCCCTAGGAAAGGGTTCCTTATAGTGAAAATCACTAAACTTGTTGAGAGAGCATTTTTAGATTGGGATAGGGGATCTTTATGCCCTAAACCACTATAAAACTTATATGAACTTATTATAATATTTTCTTATTATTAATTTGACTTATCTGATTGATAAGTGTAGTACTATTACAAAATAGTTTTTGATAGGGAGGTTTTAACTGGGCAAAAAATTAAGAACACAATTCAGTCCCCTCTCGATTAATTTTGTAACTCTCTAAGACAAAAAAAATAGAGTGAATAAAATAAAAAAATTATCTAAATCTATCAATGTTAAATAATATATAGAGTAAAATAAATAATGTAAAAAATAAATTGATAATTGTTTATCTTTATTCACTTGACTTGTGAGTTTAATAGAAATATCTTAAAAATAATTAATAGACAACTGCTAATGGAATAACTCAAAAATTTGGGTGTGATTTCCTCTAAACTCCAATGATATGATAGAATCACTTAATGGTTAAGGATATGAGGAAATGAAGTGAGTTTCAGTAGTATAAAATCAAGTAAATAACCAATTAAATGGTTTCTAAAACACTTATATTTATAATTATTCTCCATTAAAGAAGAACTGCATATAAAATTCATAACATTCGACCATTTTACTCCTAGATACTTATGTTATAATTTTTTTTAACTTAATACCCATTGATGAGTATGATCATTTAATACTTAAATGGTTGTATATTATTTATACTTACCTTAAATTAAAAATCATTTAAAGTATTAAAACAATATGATAATAAAATAGAAGAAGTGGATAATATAATATTGAATTATATTCAATATCTTCTCCCAAACATGGATAGAAAATAACCATATTATTATTCATATCATTTCTCATAATATATGAAGATAACTCCACATTTCATTGACTATATTATGATGCTTTAGTGTATATATCCAACACATATCATCTTAATCCATGCATAACTCTAAAATTATCTTGAAGATTATCACAAGTTTATATTATCTAGAAATTTTCAAGACGTAATATCCCAACATGTTTTCAATAAAATCTTAAATTATTCAAATTGTAATAAAATATATATAAAAAACATAGATAAAAATTAAAATCTATAGGGAATGTTAACTCATCAAAATACCAATGTTATCATTAATAGGATTAAACCAATATTCAATAATTCATTCATAAATAGTTAACCTTTCTCTCTAATCAAATTTTTTAATTTTTTTTAAATCCATACTGATTGAAAATAAATATATCACAAAACAGAATTTGGTTGTAACATGTATCTTTATAAGGTTCTAGATTTTATAATTGGTCATTTATTTACAATATTTAATTTTAGATTGTTTATAATATTGTGATTCGTAATTAGGTAAACCATTTATTTCTCAGTTGACACTATATTATTTATGTTTTTTTCATAGTTTTTTATTTGAATAGGTAAAATTCATAATATGTACATGTATTTATTATACAAGTAAAAGAAAATAAAAATAAACAACATACTTATTAAAAAATTAACCCAATGAATATAAAAATGAGTTGATTCACCACAATTATTGAAGGAAAATTAATTTTTACATCTCAATCAATTAATGTTACCATATAACTATAAAATATCATGTATAATTTATAAAAAAAATCATTTCCTAGGGTAATCATGTTGTTTCAATCACCATTCATGAATATTTGAATAATAAATAAAACAAATAATGAATATGAATCAATATTTCCAAAATAATTTAACATGGAATATCAAATTATCATTCAACATTGAATACCCAATAAATGAATAAAATACTATAAATTTTATATATTAAATAAATAGAAATTTATAAAATAAATTGATATCGGTGTTAAATAAAGTTTACATGTAACATCTAGTTACCCACTTTTAGGTATTTCCCTTATGTATTTTTGTTTCCCTATTTATTTAGGTCTCTGTTGGGAATCGTGAGGATAGAAAGAATTTTATGGGGAAAATGAACTAAAGTTTGAGGATGTATGTTTGTTTGGATTAATAAAGTATGGGTATAAACATGTTAAAGTACTTGTCTGGTCCTCCTAGAGTTTGAAGAATACTGATGTTGGTTTGGTATTTAAATTATAATATGGACTTTTTACTTCTAGTAGGAGAAATACACATTATTTAATGATTAAATGTCATGAAAAATTTATACACTATGTAAAATATTCATGTTGTGTATTGGTTGTCAGAAAAATTTCATGAACCAGTATATGGAGTGAAAGTATTGCATTACATGAAATTATTACACATTGTGAAAATGTATAAATATGTATTCTTAATCTAAGGCAACTTGTTTCTCTACATTTTTTGGTTTCATGGATTACATGTCATTAAATGTGGGTTTTTTCCCTATAATTATTGTGTCTTGTGATTTTAGGGTTCTTTTTAGTTGATGTTTATTTCATTCAGATGTTGGTCTCTCCCCTCTTGGCCTATGAGATCTCTTATATGATTTTAGAGACCGGCAGTCATTCCAGATTATTTCATTTAGTGATTGATCTCTATTATAGTTATGGTAAATTTCTCTAAGTGATTAATCCTTCTTATTCCTCATTATCATTGATCATGGTAGCACCATTATGTTGGGTTATTGGATATTTTTATCTCTGATGGTAATATTTTTAATCCTTTCTAGAACAATTGCATGATCATCCTCTAGATATTAACCCTTGTGTTGATTGTGGTGTGGCGTGTGAGTTTCTTCAATGTATGTTGTTTTATTTCCTCTCTACTTACTTATTTACTTGTTTAATTTATTGTAATATAAAAATATTGATTATAAAACCTCCATTTTTTTCATTACATTCTTTTTTGGTTGGTTGAACCTGTTGAGGGTGTGTGAGAGGTGAGCTTAAAGTTAGTGGTTCCATATATATCATATATTGGTTGAACTGTATTGATCTGGTTTTGATATATTGTTTTATAAAGGAACTAAAATGATTTAATGGTTGTTTTTTTGTATATAAACTGGTTTTTTAGAAAATATGGGTTTCCCTTTGTTTTGGTAAAAAGAGAAAGGTATTTTCAAAGCATTGTGAAATGGATTTATAAAATTGTTTTAAAATAAGGGTCTCGATTAAATGTTTTAGAAAATATATCACATGGGAATCCTTGGGTACTTAGGTGAAAGGTTTAGTAATAGGCCTTCTCTATTTAAATTTTTAGGGGTTTTCTCATTTTGAAATCCCTTAAATTTATAACACATTATTTCATGATTTATTAAATAATAATACATTTAATAAAACCCAAAAGATAAATAAGTCTAATATTTTTTTATAATTAGGCACATAACACAATAAATTGATACATGGATAGAAAAAAATTATTGAAAACTTATTTAACATTCTTCAAAAATTCCATAGGTTTTAAAACTCCACAGGATATCCTAGGGGTAAACATAAGGGGTGAGATATAAATCCCAGTAAAGGAATAAAAAAATCATAACATGAAGAATGTATTACTTGTTAGACAATAGGTATTTCCATGGGACATAAATGGTGTGATAATAATATATATGAACAATGAGGCATGATATAACATGATAACATAAATGTAATATGGGAATGTGGCAATAAATTTAAACATGGCATCATGAGAATAAGTCATGTTTAACCACAAAGACATCATAACTTAATGTTCTTAGGATAAGTAATCATACACCATACCTAGAATATCATGAGTCTAAAATATTTCCTAATGGATTGGAGAGCTATTTGGGAACACCCATCATAATCATGTCATGTACATTTATAAGTGTGCCACATCGATCATATAACATAAGAACATATTTTATCACATTTAATCCCATGATTAGGGATTTTGGGTTACACACAAGAAATACCCAAATAAATGAAGGATATATACATCAAGGTGAATAAAATTAAGTGGAAAAGGGGGGGTTTCTAATGGACCAGACCTCTCTGGTCCATTCCTTTGATGAAATCTGGTGTTTGAGGTGTTTCGGGAGGTCAAGGTGACTCATCCCCAACACTTTTCTAAATTTCCAGTTCTATGAACAGTGTTTCCAGTTTTATGAATAGTGTCACAATGTCACAATCATGGTGTCACAAAAATAGTGTCATAGTCATGGTGTCACAAAAATGGTGTCACAAAAATAGTATCATAGACACGGTGTGACCGAAACAGTGTCACCGTCATGGTGTCACAGTCAGGGTGTCATAG
Organism: Viscum album; assembly: GCA_963277665.1. Lineage (NCBI taxonomy): Eukaryota > Viridiplantae > Streptophyta > Magnoliopsida > Santalales > Viscaceae > Viscum > Viscum album. The sequence continues at coordinate 174,436,615 of OY728147.1, read as the reverse complement.
AAACCATGTCACAGAAACGATGTCATGGAACTTGTGTCACAGACACGGTGTCACCAAAATGGTGTCACTATCACGGTGTCACCAAAATGGTGTCACCATCACGGTGTCACGGTCAAGGTTTCACAGAAACGGTGTCACAAAAACAGTGTCACATTCAAAATGTCATAGTCACGGTGTCACAGAAACGGTGTCACAGAAACGGTGTCACAGAAATTTTGTCACGAAAATGGTGTCACAATATTGGTGTCACAATAATGGTGTCACAATCACGGTGTCACATAAATGGTGTCACCGAAATGGTGTCACATCTCATGAACAATGCTTCCAGAACTGTTTCATATTTCCTTTTTCAAATTTCTAGATTTTTCCAGTTTCGCTGATTTAACATTTTCTTTAACATTAAATGCATTCAAAGACTTGTTTTAAGGGATTTAAGGCTGATTCAAATCCCATAACTCCTATATTAATTTTTCTAAGGCTCGGGATTCTTTTACTTAGTCAAACTATGTAGTTTAATGCGATTCACATTTAATGGAAAATCTAGCATATCTTAAACCGTTGCTCTATTAAATCTTCTAAAGGGATGAGATATCTTCCTCCCTTGTTCTTCCTCCTTGTTCTCTAGTGTGAGACACTTGAACCTTTCATTCCTTCTTATAGGAGTTGTGCGATCAAACTTTCCTCCTTGGATTGGTTCCCCTTGAATTTCATCTTGCTACAAGTGCACCCTCTGTTTTTCGTGAAACCAAGTAATATTGATCAGTCTTCGATATAATGTATGATCTACCATCGTTCTTTTGGGTTCATCTCCTTATGTTTCTCTTTTCCTATTTTTGGAATGTTATCTCTATGTTTCTAATTAAATTTTCTCAGGTGTTGATCGGTGTGGTAGCATCTCTGCATCCTTGGGTGGATATAGTTGTCACGGGGAGGAGATCGTAATTCGTTGTGTGGATCGTTCTCTTATAAGGAATGTCAAGAACCATTTGAGGTAGGGGATTTTTTGCTTCTCTTTTCTTTTACGCACAACTGTAGAGTTACCATGTTTTAGTCCACTGGATCACAACGGAATTGATATAATAAATATTTTAACTGGATAAATAAATTGACATCGATCCTATGTTATTGCCTCTTGTTTTTCTAGATAGTGTGATATATATTCTTTCCTTGTTTATATTTTTGTTCATTATGGAAATCGTTAAAGAACGTAAATCTGGAAATAATTGATAATTTTTTGGCTAAAGATAAAGAGTCATGAAAATGAATCCTATTATTTTTGTTGTATTTTTATGTTAATAAAATTGATGTAGTAAGAATGTTTAATCAATTTTTGATAGATATGATAAATTTCTATTTCGGTTACCCATATTTTGAACCTACAAATAATAAATTGGTTAATTCCATATGGATTAAATAACTGACTGTTTGATAAAAAGATAATTCATCATAGGGTTATGAGTTTCCCTCTTGCTTGTAAAGGCCAAGACCCTTATTCTTGGATTCATGAGAGCTCATTATGTATGAAGGCATAATGCCTCATAGGGTTCTGAGTTACCCTCTTGCTTGTAAAATCCAAGAGGCTTATACTTGGACCCATGAGAGCCCATTATGTATGAAGGCAGAATGACTTGTTTAAGGGCCAAGATCCTAATTGATATAATTTTTTTTCCTGCTTCTTGTGTTGTGATGTGAGTTTAGATGACTGTTGTGATATATGGGGGTAGGGAGGCCCATTGGTTGTGGTAGTAGTGGACTCCTAGAGTGGCGAGATGCATTGGTTTATGCATGTGGGTGTTGGGGAGGACACTAGGGATGATGAAACAGGTTGGATTTGAAAGTTTTTATGATCAATGAATCTTGTTGGTTGTATATCTGCTTTACTTTTCCCACTCCTCAAGGTAGATAGTATTTCATACCCTCATTCCAGAAGGGGTGAAGACATGCATGGTATACCACGTGCTTTCTGTGTTTAGATTGTCAAGGGAGAATGGGTCTACGCTCTTTCTATTGGTGGAAAAGACTTGATGGGTATTTCAACTACCCACCATGTTGGTCCCCTTGTGTTTAATATCTTAGAATTTTTTTTTCTAGAATTCCTGGGAATATAGGAAAGTAATAATGTTGTTAACAAATGATTGAATAAATAATGTTAACCCATGGAGTTGGAGCTTGCTGGGACGCAATGTTGAGGTTATAATTTAAACTAACAGTGGACTTTGGGTGTGATGACAATGAAATATAATGTGGAAATTGTTAATGGTTAATTAATGTTTAAACAATTAATTAACTTAAAGTGAAACTGATAAAAATGGAATGAAGTAATGTAATAAATCTATTTAAATAGTTGTGTGCTTATAGGATACCTAGTCTTAGAAGTGGTAGCCAGGAATTCGAGAGATTCTAGCTGTAGTTGAGTCTAATAATAGGTTATTCTTATAGTGTAGTGGTGAGCTATATTATATTATGTAGTTTTTATGTTTCTATACGCAACTCCACCCCGTCAGTTAGGGCAACGGACACCCCTGGGATTCTGAGCCCTAGGGGGTGTTTTCCCCAACATTTTGGTTGGAGGATAGATAGCTGACTACCCCATTTGGACCCTCTATCTTCTCTTAGTTTTTTACTTGTGCTGGTAGGTACAACAGTTATTTTTCCCCATATATGTGTGTATAGGGATGTAATGGATTGTGGTTATTCACACACATATATTCTAGATATAGTTTAATATGGACTAATATAGGTGTAACATGTATAAGTTGTAATGAATTGAGAATACTCACTCTGTTTGTGGGTTGTAATGGCTTGAGGTATAATGCCCGACGTATGATACACATTATGAGACCTGTGGTGGCTCCTAGAAACTACCTGGTTACATTTCTTGTGTTAACGTGGGGGTTTTGTTGCATGTGGTGCATGTTGTGGTGCTTCACCCAGGTGTCTGTGGGAGAGCCTTTTTGGGGAGAGATGCTTAGGACATGTGACATTGGGGAAAAGTGGAAAACCAGTGGGGAAGTAGTAGCGGGGTACCCATGATATTATTTTTTATATTATATAACCTTGTATGCGATACTTGGTGGCAGTATCCATGGTGAGGCTGGTAACTTAGTATACATGTTTAGGTGATGAGTTAATTTCACTTTTGGTTCACTATTCATTAGCATGATTTCTTTACTTTGCATGAGAGGCTCTGGGGAGGATCCTATTGAGTATACTATTATATACACCCTATGTATATATAAACTGTTTTCAGGTCACTTGGAGCAGGTTGGAGATCTAGCTGGTTTCTACTAGCTTATGGTTGTAGGAGCTGTTTGGGCTTGTGGTTGTTTCTATTTTTACTTTCCTTTGGTACATTTAGTTTTTACCTTTCATTTTCATTAGTTTTGCATGAAATTACATATGTTCACTTGGGTTTTATTTTATATTTATGTCTGAGTTAGATTGGGTTGGTGTCTATCTTATATCTCTCTTTCGCATGTGTTCTCTTAGAGGTTAATGCCTCCCATTTGTGTGTTTAGTATACCCTTGGTGCTAGTCTCTCACCTGGGGACTATTGGAGACGGTAATCAGGGGTCATTATTTCTCTTCTCACATTACCGGCCTATGAGGGGTACACCTTGTGGGGAGGGGGATGTGACAGGGTTGATATTCATGACATAGTCATTTGGCATGAAAAATCATAGTGAAATATTCATAAAATGGTTTAATAAGATTGAAATGGGTCTATAATCACTTTTAAGTCAAAATAAAAGTATGAGGGATATGTAATAACATAATCCATAATGAAAATTTTGGAATTAATAAGAACAAGATAATGAGGTTTCTTGAATAAAAACATGGCATGGAAAACCCACATAATAATTTTGACAGTATAATGAGGGTATATAATGAATCAATGGAGGGTTTAATGAGAGTTAAATGTGTCACTCATCACATGTAAATTATAATGAAATAAATATTTATGTGGAATATAATATCCTATCGATAAGAATTATAATAAAATTTTCATTACATGAATAAGGTGCTCGAATAAAGAAGAGAAAGAGAGGACCCCTTACTAAATTTCAGTATAGTAACGGCTCAGATAAATGATATAATGAGAGGGGATAAATGATATATCATTTTTTGAAAAAATATTTTATATTATAGGGATCTTTATAAATTCATTACAACACAACCAATTGAGATTAAAAAAATTACAAATAAGGTGCTTGAATGGATAAGAAGAGAGGGAAGTCCCTTACTAAATTTCGGCATAGTAATGACATAGGTAAAGGTTATAATGATAGGTAATAAATGATATATAATTATAATAATATCAATTGGATATTAAATGATAATTTATAAAGGCATGAAAATATACCCAATTGAGAGTCAAAAGGCAAAATACAAAAAATGTGCTTGAATGTAAAAGAAGAGTGATAGGTACTTTATTAAATTTTGACATTGTAATAGCTTAGGTAAAGGTTATAATGAGAGGTAATAAATTATATATCATTATAATAACATCAATTGGATATTAAATGGGCATTTATAAATGCTTGAAAACTTAAAAAATTATATTTAAAAGGCTAAATACAAGAATGTTCATGAATGGAAAAAAGAGAGAGTGGTCCCTTAATGGATTTTGACATTGTAGCGGCTTAGGTAAAGGGTATAAGAAGAGGGAATAAATTACCTATCATTATAATAACACAAATTGTAAAGTAAAATTATATTTATAAAGTAATGAAAAAATAACCAAATAATATTCCAAAGGATAAATAAAAAGAAGGTGCTTGAATGAAAAAGAAGAAAGAGAGGTCCCTTAATAAATTTCAAAATAGTAATGGATTAGGTAAAGGTTATAACGAGCAGGGATAAATGATCTATAGTTATAATAACATAAATTTGAAATTAAAGGGATATTTATAAATTCATCATAACATAAAAAAATTGAGATTCAAAAGTGTAAATACAAAGAAGGTTCTTTAATGGAAAAGAAGAGATAGAGGCCCCTTACCTTGAGAGGGTGATTACAAAAGCTTGGGAGGTGATTTTAGAGAGCATGGGAGAACATTCAAAGGAATATAGAAAGATGAGTGTATATTAAGGTTGTGCTTCAAGTTTTTTTGAGTGAAGAGGAATGGGTTATTGGGTGGGTTTATATAGGAAAAGATAGGGGAGTTCTTTATTATTTACCAAACATAGGTTTTGGACTCTATATAATAAAGTAATCCAACAAAAAATATTCCCATGGTTTTTGCCCATGGTTTTTTCATAAAAAGGAGTGTTTTTCATTTTTTTTATAATTCCAAGGGTATAACTCAATAAAATATTACACTTTGTGATGTATAAGTGAGTCATGTTTATAAAAAATGATTTAAAAACTTCAAAATATAAAATAGGTTTTGGAGGATTCATAAAGGCATTGTAAAATTAATCTAACAAACTCAAAAACAAATTATTTTAATAGTGAAACATATATTAATTTTTGAATATCATTTATATAATTTATTACATGACTTATAAGTAATTATTATTTCATAATACACACCGTATATTTATACCGTATTTAATTTTTACCTGAAAATTTGAATGTCTCAGAAAATTATGAAAATTTAAATTTTGAATAAGTTTGACATGATGATTCTAAAAATAATATTTATTTTATTGATATAATTTTTTAAACTTATGAATTTTTACTTTAAAAAATATATATATTTATTGAGAAATGCTAGTTTTTTACAATAATAGTTTCCAAAACCTTATAACAATTACATTTGACTTCATAATAATTATATTATCATTTATATTTAATAAAAATTATTTAATAGTATTATTTTATTAAAATATAATTTATTTTTAAAATTCATGAATTCATAAAAAAGGAATTTCTTAATTGAAAATGATTATTACACAAAAATTCAATTTGTATTTAATTATATCCAAATATAATTTTTATCAAAAACAGATCTTAATTATTTATAATTAAATAAATAAAAATATAATCCTTATTATGTGAAAATATAAATTTTCATACTATTAGATTTAAATTTCTTCTATTCATTTTTAAATTATGTTTACACTTAATAAACCTTTATTTCCTTTTACCGTGGTAATAAATATTAAATATAGTTACTATACATATTAACTAAAATTTAAGTTTAACTTATTAAATAATATTAATTATGATTATTATAAATATGGAATAAATTTTATCAAAATCATTTCACATAGATGTAAGAATTTAATTTAAATTAAAACCTACAAGTATGATGGAAAGCGGTCTTTCTGAAAAATGATTTTTTCAAGGAAAAGATGATTTTACTTTAACTCTACAACTAGTAATATTCATTATAAGAACTTCAATTAATAATTAAAGACATATGATAAATAAATTTAATTGAATCCATTACCCTTTATGGGTTATTTTTATTTAATTAAAATATAGATAAATTATGCATTTTAAAATAGTTTTTAGAAAAATGTGTTGTTATGCCTAAAAATAAATTTATTCTAAAATCTAGTATAAAGATGATTTAAATAGAATTAATTGGATTAAATATAACTTAATAATACTTATTTTATTTAAAAATCAAAATAAAATAATAGTTTAACTTTTAATTTACTTAATTTATCAAATGAAATGACGGTTTTACCCAAAAAATCATTATTTTCACTATTCACTAAAAAAAATATTTTCCAAAAAAACCAAAAATTTCATCCTAAGATAATTTTAATATGTTGATTTAAAACATAATCTTAAATTTATCAAATAAATTTTCTAATTTTTCTATAAATTAATTATAATATTTTTTTCATGAAAATAAATAAAAAATCATTTTTGAAGAAAACATATTTTGGAAGAATAAAATGAAATTACAAAAAATTGAGTGATTATTTACTAAGAATTTATAAATATATTTATTTTGAGAAGTAAATTTCTATATATTTCATAATTTAGTTAATCATATCCATATCCATAAATTTAATGTCTAAGTTATAATATAAGTATTTAAATAATCATTGTTTGTTTGGGTTCGATGTTGCGTATCGTATATGCTATCAAACATAATTTTCTATTTTTAAAACTCAGTTCATTACATTATTCCTCCATTTAATAAATTTTATTCTCAAAATTTGAACTTGATCTTGGTATGTAGTGTTTTGATAGTTAAAAATATCTTTATTTAAAACCCACATTGTAAAAAGGGTTAATAAAACGTTCACTTGAAAAGAGAGAAAGGGAAGTATAAAGGTCATCACATAACTAGTTTTCCAAGTAGGATAAAATCAGTGGGAAGTGAAAATATAGACATGGAAAAAAATTCTTAATAAATAATAGATATTTTTAGAGAACACGGTCTAGAGAAAGTAAATAACCATAAAAAATAAATCAGTAATGGGTGAAAAGACCATCAATTCATCATAAATGATAATAATATGACAACATTTGTGTTTCAAAACTCATTTCCTAGATTTAAATAATTACTTTACCATCTAGACTAGGAACATAAGGAAATATAATTTCTTGAAAAGTATAATTTTATCCTTTAATCGATGTCCTCTACAATCTCATCTTTTTTTCAAAACGATGAGTACTAAAGATGAATTTTTTGCCTAAAGAACTAGAATACAATTCTAATAGATCACCTAATCCACCAAAGATTAACAAGATATCCCACCTATCTTTACTAAATCAAAAATGGTTAAAAAAGTAATATAATACTAAAAATGAATAAAAATTAATACATAAATCTCCCAAATTCAACAAAAAATTACAAAGGTTTAACATAGATCATTCCTTAAATAAATACCCATATATCTGAAATGAAACAAATAACCTCAACATTAAAGAATGTTTTAACCTCAAAGGTTGTCTCATACTCTTAAATTTAAACCTAAAAACACATAATATAATTATTATCAAATAATAATTTATATTAAATCTTGTGGGTATATATACCTCAACCCAATAAAACATCTACAGAAATATCTTCAATCACCTCAAAATAAAAAAATATTTATTCCCGTAATATGTTTCCCAAAATATCCATAATCATGATTAACTTCAATCACATAAATCTCTATAAGTGGTATCAATTCTTTTTAACATAAGATTAGACATAGAAATATCACCCCAAGAATCTTTAGGTTTAACACAACATCAAACACACATTAAGGGTTATCAATCCCTCAATAATTTTTTTCCAAATTACCACCCTATCACTAACTAACTTTTATAGGATATCGGTACAATTCAACATATGATTCAAATCCGGAATGAAAAACTACTATGGAATAATACCTAGATATTTCAGGATTCATATATCCAAAATTTCATTTATATACTAATTATATAACATAATTATCAAACACTAATATATAAACACTTTTATCCTTGCACTTCAACAATTTCCGTAGAATAGTTCCTTCCTTAGTCTAGGATTTAACCCTTGGAATAAGGAATCGACATGGGTAATTCCCATATTATCCACACATTAGGCATAAAATAAAAAAGTTTGTCATTAGATGTCATTTATTCCCTTCAATCATAGACTTCTCTTTTTATAGAAACTATCTACTTTATGACCAGTTTTCACACTTAAAACACTTTCAAGTTCCTCTGTGGAATTTCCCTTAGTGCCACATTCCACATTTTTGACACGTAGGAAATTGAATATTATTTTATTTAACACCTTTATTATATGAACTTCTTTGTCACATTTTCCTCATCATCATTGATATATTTTGAAATTAATCTATGTTCCGGTTGTTAATTTAGATTTTTGATTGCTGGTTTGGAATAATCAGAAATTTGGAATTCATTATATTGACCATCACATTATTTATTATCCCAATTATTCCTATTTCCAACCATTCACTAGAATAATTTTAAAATTAGGTATGGGTAAATTAAAACTAATAAAAACAAAAATGGGATGCCAATAACATTAAAGGGATAACTTATAAATGACATGTATTTCTTTAATTTATGAATTTCTAGACTTCAATATAAGTTATCCACGATCTATTTCCTAACATAGAATCTATCGGAATTTTTTTCCCCTGAACAATAGTTTATAATTATATTGTGAATTGACCAAAGTATATCCCTTGGGAGTGTCAAACTGGGGGTGCAGTGAGTCTCATTGTCATGTACATGTTCCCAATCAATATGGTGTTTTTCAGATTATAACCCATAGGTGCATCTGGGTCAGAACCAAACCCACATATAGTACCCAAAAATAGATGTACTTTCATATACAACAATTATTATATATGTTACCAAAACATAGGGATTATTTCATATACTTAGTTTTATCCCTGAGGACTTCACTAGAGATTTCTAATCCTAATCCCAAAAATAACTAGTCGTTCCTCTGATACCAACTATGAGAACTCTTTCGTTTATTACACATTAATTAGTGATATATTACATAAAATTAAACTTAATAAAACCCAAAAAATAAATAATTCTAGTTTCTTTATTTAATTAGGTATATAACACAACAACTTGATACATGTATACAAAAACTTTATTGAAAACATCCTTTACATGCTTCTAAAATTCCATAGCTTTTAAAAAGAAACAGGATAACATGTGGACATATATAAGAATGGGGTAGCTATATATCCTAGTAAAGAAATAAACAAATAATAACATGAATAATGTATTACATGTTAGGTAATAGTCATTTACATGGGAACAAAATGCGTGATAATTATAAACAAGAACAATGTGGCATGATATAGTATGATAAAATAAAGGCAGCATGAGAATGGGACAACAACAACATGACATCATAAGTATAAGTCAAGGTCAACAACCCATACATCATAACATAATTTTACCAGGATAACCTCACATACACTATACATGGAATATCATGAGACTAAAACATTACCCAATGCATTGGAGAACATTCTGGATGCACCCATCATAATCATATCATGTACATGTGTAAGTGTTCCACATAAATCATATAACATGAGAAAAAATTTGATCAAATTTAATCCCATAATTAAGGATCATGGGTTACATACATGTAATTACACAATAAATGAAGGATATGTACATATATGTGATTACTATTGAGTGGAAATGGGAATGGATATTTTTGATATATTCATTGGGACTTAAAAATCGCAGTGAAATATCAACATCATAACATAAGTACATAAATATTCATAAAATGGTTTAATGAGGTTAAAGGGGTATATAATAACTTTTAATTAAAAATTATAGTATTAGGTATATGTAATAACATAATACAACATGAAAATTTTGGAATTAATTTTCATAATACAAGGAGGGTTCTTGAATAAAAACATGGTATGAAAAAATCATAGGATACTTTTAATATCATAATGGGAGTATATAGTGTATCATGAGAGGGATTAATGAGAGTGAAATGGGTAAATAATCTCATGGAAATAATGAGGTCATAAATATTTATGGTAAATAGTATATCCCATCAATATTAATAGGAATACAAAATTCATTACTTGAAAAGGTGCTTGAATAAAAAGGTGAAAGAGTGGCTCCCTTATTAAATTTTGACATAGTAATGGATTAGGTAAATAATATAATGAGAGGGGATAAATGATATATAATTGTTAGGAAATCAATTTTACTATTTTGGGATCTTAATAAATTCATTAAAAAATGACCAATTGGCATTAAAAAGACTAATTATGAAGAAGGTGCTTGAATGGAAAAGAAGAGAGAAGTATCTTACTAAATTTCAGCATAGTAATGGATTAAGTAAAGGTTATAACAAGAATAAATAAATTATATCCCATTATAATAAAAATTAATTGGAAAGTAAAGGTACATTTATATATTTTAAAAAATATAACCAATTGAGATTCAAAAGGCTAAATAAAAATAAGGTTCTTGAATGGAAAATAAGAGATAGAGGTCCCTTACTAAATGTCAGCATAGTAATGACTTTGGTAATCATTATAAAGAGAGGTAATAAAAGATATATAATTATAAAAACATAAATTTTAAATTAAATATACATTTATAAATTCAGTAAACAAAACGAATTTATATTCAAAATGCTAAATACAAAAAGGTTATTGAATGGAATAGAAGTATATGGGTCCCTTACTAAATTTCAGTCTTGTAATGGTTTAGATAAATCTTATAGAGAGAGGGAATAAATGATATCATATTATAAGAAAATAAATTGTAAAGTAAAGGGACATTTTTAAAGTCATGAAGATATAAACAAATGAGATTCAAATGGATAAATACAAAGAAGGTGCCTGAATAGAAAAGAAGAGACATAATCCCTTACTAGATTTCAACATAGTAACAGCTTAGGTAAAGGTTATAATGAGATGGAATAAATGATCTCAAATTATAATAACATAAATTTTAAATTAAATAGAAATTTATAAATAAATTATAAAATAAAAAATTTAGATTCAAATGGATAAATATAAAAAGTGTGATTGAATAGAAAATGAAAAGAGAGATGCCCCTTACCTTAAGAGGGTGATTCCAAAAGCTTGGTAAGAGCTTATTAAGAGAATGGGGGAACCTTTTAAGGACTATGTAAAGGTAAGGTTATATTAAGTAAATTCTCCAATGTTTCTTATTGAATATTGATGGGGGTTTTGGTGGGTTTATATATGAATAGATAGGGGAGTTCCTTATTATTTCCCAAACTTCGGTTTTTGACTCTATATAATATTGTAAGAAAACCCAAACCATACCATGGGTTTTCCCATGTTTTCTAAAAAAATGAGTTGTTTTAATTATTTTATAAGGACAAGGTCCGAAATCAATAAAATATTACACTTGGTTATGAGGAATTGAGTCATGTTTATAAATAAATGATTTTAAAACATAAAAATATAATATATATTTTTGAGGATTCATAAAAACATTATAAAATTAATCAAATAACATAAAAAATGAATTATTTTAAAGGTTAAAAATATATTTGGTCTTGGATACCCTTTATAAAATGTATTACATTACTTCTGGGTCATTATGATTTCAAAATACAAACTGTATATTTATACCATATTTAAGTTTTACCCAAAAAATCAACTGTCTCAGAAAATTTTGAAAAAAAAATCATTGTTGGATAATTTTTATTTTTTGATTCCAAAAATAATATTTATTTTTTCAAAATAATTTTATAAATATGTGAATTTTTACTTTTAAAACAGGAATCAATATTTATTGGGAAACGTTGGTTTTTTGACAATAACTGTTTTTAAACCCTTATAACAATTACATTTGACATCATAAAAACATATTATCATTTATATTTAATAAAAATTATTTAATATTATTATTTAATTAAATATAATTTATTCTGAAAATTATTTAATCCATTAAAAAGGAATTTCTTAATTGAAATTGCTTATTACACAAAAATACAAATTGTATTTTATCTTATCAAAATCTAATTTTTATCAAAATCATTTATTAATTATTTATAAATAAAAAATATATAATAATTATCATATGAAAACATACATAATCATACTATTAGGGTTAATTTTATTATAGTTTTTGTTAAATTATTTTTACGCTCAATTAACCAATTTTCCTTTTACCATAGTAATAAATATTTATTATAGTTACAATTCATATTGTCCAAAAAGTAAGTTAAACTTATTACATAATATTAATTATGATTATTATAAATATGTAATACATTTTATCAAAATCAATTCACACTTGGAATAATTTAATTTAAAATAAAACCCTCAAGCGTGATGGAAAGTGGGTTTACCTAAAAATGTATTTTTCAAGTAAATAATGATTTTACTTTAACTCTCTAACTAGTAATATTAATTATATCAATTTCAATTCATTATGATAGATTTATTATTCATACATTTATTTTAAATAATTCTCTATTAGGGGTTATTTTTAATTAATTAAAATGTAGAAACATTATTAATTTTAAAAAAAATTTCAGAAAAATGTGTTTTCAAGCCTAAAAATAATCTTATACTAAAATGTATTGTAAAAATGATTTAAATTTAATTAATTGGATTAAATTTAACAAAATAATACTTATGTTACTTTAAATAAAATTAAAATAATAATGGTACTTTTAAATTACTTAATTTATCCAAATAAATGATAGTTTTATAAAACAAATTGGTATTTTCACTATTCACTAAAAATTTAATATTTTCCAAAAAATCTAAAAACTTTAGCCCAAGTTAATTTTGATATGATAATTAAAAAAATATTTTAATAATCTTCATATACTCAACTTTAATGGTTAGGTTATAAGAGCCATATTTAAATAATAATTTCTTGTTTAGGTTTGGTGTTGTGTATCACATAGGCTATTGAACATAATTGTCTCAATTAAAAACATAGGGATTAATTTCTATCCCCCTTTAAAAAGTTGTATTCTCTAAATTTTATCTTGATATTGGTATGAAATGTTTTAACACTTTAAAATATATTTATTAAAATATCACATTGTAAAAAGGCTTAATAAAACATCCACTTGAAAAAAGATAAAGGGAAGTACGAAGGTCATCACATAACTAGGTTTCTGATTAGAAAATAAGTGGGAATTTAAAACATATACATGGAATAAAAATAAATTTCACTCAAAAACTAATATTTATTGATATATAACATGATCAAGATAAAGTCAATGACAACAAAACATAAATCTATGATGGGTGAAAAGACCATCAATTCATCAAAAATGACAACAATATGAATTTTTTTTGTTTAAATATACTTTTCATAGAGTTAAGGAATTCTTTTATAATCTAGACTAGGAACATAAGAAAATATACTTTATTGAAAAGTATAATTTCATCCTTTAATAAATTTACTCTAAAATCGCATCTTCTTCTCAAAATAATGAGTACTCAATATGAAATTTTTATGTCCGATGCACTAGAATAAGCTTTTAACGTGTCATATAATCCACCAAATAATAACAAGACATTCCTCCTATATATAATAAATTCAAAATGGTTAGCATAAAGAAATATATTAAGAAAAATGAATAAACCTTAATACATTAATCTCAATAATTCAACAAAAAAACTCAAAGGTTTAACATAGATTATTCATTAAATAAATACCCCATGTCCCAAATAACACCAATAAAGTCAACATTAAAGAATATTTTAACCTCAATGTTTGTCCCATATACTCCATCTTAAACCTCTAAAAACTTAATAGTATTCTTCACAAATAATACTTTATATTAAAACTAATGGGTACATATACCTCAACCTAATAAAACATATAAAAAATATGATTAATTACCTCAAAATTAAAAAAATATTTGATCATGTAATATATTTCCAGAAATATCCTTAATCTTTATTAACTTCTATCACATAAAACTCCAAAAGTGATATTAATTATTTTAAACATAATAATAGTCTTAGACATATCATCTAAAGCCTCTTTAGGTTTATCCCAACATCAAACACGTATTAAGTTTTATCAATCCCTCAATCATGTGTTTTTCAAAATATCACCCTATCACTAAGTCACTTTTATATGTTATCAGTTCCATTCAACATATGTTTCAATTCCTTAAATAAATGAAAATGTGGGGAAATACTTAGATGTTTCCTAATTATTATATCCATAATTTCATTAATATACTATTCAAGAACATAATTCTAAAATACTAATGCATAATCACTTTAATCCTTACACTTCAATGATTTCTATAGAAAATTTCCTTCCTTAATCTAGGATCTAACCCTTGGATTTGGGAATTGAATCAGATAATTCCCATATTATCCAAACATAATACATTGAACATAAAAGGGTAACATAGGATGTAATTTATTCACTTACATATTACTCTTCATTATTTTATGGAAACTAGCTGCTTTATGCCCTATTCTTTCACACTTAAAACACCTTCGATTTCCTTTGTGGAATTTCCCTTGGTTCTAATTTCCATATTTTTTAAACACAAGAAATTGAATATTTTTTTCTTTATCACATTTATCATATAAATTTCTTTGATACTTCATCCTACTCTTCCTTGATATCATTGTACATTTAACTATGTTCCCATTGTTAATTGTGAACTTTGATACTTGGGTTGGAATAATCACAGGATGTTTAACATAAGATACCATCATGTTAGGTATATCATCTGGGAATTCATCACATTTCCAATCTCATTTTCTGTTGACCCAATACCACATACTTCTATTCATTCACTAGAAAAAAGGAATGATTGAGTATGAGTAATTTGAAACTATTAAACACACAAATGGTAATCCAAGAACATTAAAGGGATAAATAATAAATGACATGTATTTCTTTAACTTATGAATTTCAAGGATTCAATAAAAGTTATCGATGAACGTTTTCCTAACATCGACCCTTATGGGCATTTTTTCTTTAATAATGGTTCATGATGATCTTGTGAATTTATCAAATCATATATTTTAGGAGTGTAAAACTTAGTGCACAGTAAGGGTCATTTTCATGCACTAGTTCCTAATTAAGTTTGGCTCAATACCATGTTTTTTGGGGTTTTCACTCCTAGGTACATCTATTCTAGATCCAGATACACTTGTAGTATCTAGTTAGGGATATATTTTCTTAGAAACCAATTATTCTATATTTTACCAAAACTCAGGGATATTTTCTTATAAATAGTTTAATCCCAAATGCTTTCTCTATAGTTTTTTATCCTTATCCCAAAAGTAATTAGACTTTCCTAAGATACCAACTATGACACCCCTTTTTTTATTACACATTAATTAATGATTTATTACATAAAAATACACTTAATACAACACAAAATATCTTGACGTCTAGTGTATTTATGTAATTAATTATTTAACACAATGACTTCATACATGGATACAATATTATTGAAAACATTGTTTACATGCTTCTAAAATTCCATAACTTTTAAAACTACATGGGATAACCTGAGTACGTACATATGAAATGGGTGAGATATAAGGCCCAAAAAATTTATAAACAAAAAATTACATGAAGAAATTATTAAAAGTTATACAATAGTAATTTTCATGGGACATAAAAGGGGTTAGAATCATAAACATGAACAATGAGGCATGATATGGCATGATAAGAGAAAAGGAAACATGAGAATGTGGAACAACTTTAAATATGAAATAATAAGCATAAGTAAAGTTTAACAACCAAAAAATCATAAGATAATGTGCTTAGGATAACCTCCCATACATCATAAACGGTGTCTCATGAGACTAAAACACAACACAATGCATTGGAGTGTTATTTGGGCACACCCATCATAATCATATCATGTACACGCGTAAGTGTTCCACATAAATAATATAACATAAGAACATATTTCATCACATTTAATCCCATGATTAAGGATTTTTGGGTTACATACATTTAATTACCTAGTCAATTAAGTATAGGTTTATCTAGGTGAATATCATTGAGTGGAAATGGGGGGTGGGTATTCATGACATAATTATTGGGCATGAAAAATTGCATTGAAATTTTGACAGGATAATGGTAGTACTTAAAGATTCATAAAATTGTTTAATGAGATTGAAAATGGTCTCTCATCACTTGGAAGTTAAAATGATAGTATTTGTAACACCCCAAGCTTCTACGGTATGTTTACCTTTGAATAATGCAATGGCGTGCAATGTACGCAACTTCGAAATTCTAACACACCACAACCAATCAAACTAGCTGTTATGAATAGTAATACCTGCTTTTTGAAATTTTATAAATTTTATCTTTCGAAATGGACTTCATTTTTTGATTTTTAATATAAAAATTAACTTAGGGTGAAATTTTGGTACTTTTCGGATAACATTCATATTTTGATGAATAGTGAAAATTACTAAATTTTAATTAAAAACAACTTTTTAAATCGAAATAATTAATAGTGGTAAGTTATTAATTTGAGTGGTTTTAAAGTATATTTAGAATATATTTTTTCCATTTAATACAATTTTGTTCATTGGATGTAATTTCACATTTAAACCAGTTATAAACAAGTGTCAATCTTTTGATAGTTATTATCTCTTAAAAACAAGCTATTTGTTTTGACGACGAGAATTAATTTTTAAATTAATTAATGAATCTGATATGTTTTGAATTTCATAAAATAGAAATCATTTTTGAATTCATAATATCAAATATATCTTAGGCCTAATTTTTGGTATTTTTCTGGAAACTTTCATTTTTTTGATGAATAGTGAAACAACTAAGTGGTAGTTAAAAAACTGAATTTTTCATAAAACTTAATTTTACCGCTTCTGTGAGTGGAATTTTGAAAATTAGAGAGACATGGTTAATATCAAGGAGTAAAATATGGTTCAATGAGATGAAAATAATTTTTGTACAATAGTAACTTTTTACTTTTACTTACCACAGTTAAAAGTAAATAGGGTAATTAAGGGTAAAAATGATATTAATATTACCCTAACACATGTCTTAATTCTATTATACAATTTTATCTCAACCAAAAACAACCTTAGGAGTAACATATTATCATTTAGGTCCACTTGTATTAGATTAGGACATTTATTATTATTTAATTCAAAGAAGAGTTAAAAGAGTTAAAATCAAAGTATATTTACTAAAACATTTTTAATATAGGGATATACTTAAGATAAATTAGATTTTAAATATTAATTAGAAATATAAAAAGATTTAATAGATAATGATATTTTATTTATAATTTTTAGACATTAAATATGTTAATTTATTTATGACACAATGGCGATGCAGTAATTACCTAATTAATGAAATATTAAAATAATTGATATTATAAATATCAAAATAAATGTATTTTGAGACTTTTTATAAATTACGATAAATTTATAGGTTAATATGACATATTAGGATTGATTATAAAAATTATTTTCTAAGTAATAATGCTGTTATGAATTTATCAAAAACAAAATACCCAATAGTGTCAAAATTGACATAAAAGAGTTTTTAAAACAAATATTATATTATTCATTTATATTAAATTACTAAAAATCTATGGTTTGACCAAGAGACTTATATCATGATAGTTGTATCATTAATAGACCAATTGGGGGTCGCTTGGATGTATATAGTAAGTTTATTAACCATATAATATAAAAATACAAAGAGACATTGTAAAAGTGAAACTAATTAACTAAGAGTTAATACTTAAAGATAAGGTTAATATAATGACCCAAACCTGTCTAAATTCTATTGGTTGAGTGGTTTTCGACCCATACCCACCTTAATCTTTAAATAATCAACTTTGGATCCATTATAAACCGAATATTAATTTATTATAAAATAATATTTTTATCTTTTCCAAAGGTTCCCCTCACCCCTCTTATAAAATGGCACTCCCCCTTCTCACTAATTCACACATTAAAAGCCTTTTGTCTCGGCCAAACCCTGCCCAAATAATCTCTAAATTTCCCTCACTACAACCTAGAGTCCTTGGTTTGATCAGATATCCAACCTAAGGAGCCCTTTTGATCAAATCAAAAGGAAGAACCCGAAGAAGAGGTAATGTTTTCACCACCCTCTTTCAAGTTCCTTTCTTCTTCAACTTCTTCTTTCTTTGTTATTTATATTGTAAAATAATAACTCCAGTATATTCTATATAATTTGATGTAATTATAAATACGTTGCAACCATATTCAGTATTCTATCCATCTTTTGAATGGCATGTCACCATACGTGCGTACGTACGGCTTACCGTCTCCACGTCGTGGTGTAATTGTCATTCAATAAATTATTATTTGGATGGGTATAATAATGATTTTTAATTCATGTAAATAATAAATATAACAATATAATTATTCTGTCTTTATGATATACCATCCAATTATATATTATTTTAACATCAAAAGAATGATATTGTCGCTCATGCGTACGTACGGACTACCGTCTCCACGAACGCGATGAGATTCATTTTCCATCATATCCATTCAAGTATAATTCTCATTTTATGATTAAAAATAATGTTTAAGGACTTGATATAATTATTTATATGAATAAGATAAAACCTATCCATAACAAACACGACTTACGTAACAAAGAATATAAAGGAAAATGAGTAAGTTAACACCCGAAATGACGATAATACTAAGATATTATTAACAAATCAATGTTAAAAGATCATATATGATATCATATTAATGTAAATGATTCTTGTATAATTCAATAAAAATTATTTCACTATTATATAGGAGGTTAAATTACCGTCGACCATGTAAAAAGTACAAAGTAATGGGTTTCTTATCTCAGTTTTAATTCCGTGAGAATTCCATTGTTCACCACTTATTTATTACATGTGGTGTGTGTACTTCCCATGTTTGTATTCATTGTGTAATATAATTTAATTCATGCATATTTACATCATCATTTTATGATCCTTCTTTCATGGGTGTATGTTTTGTATGTTACCAAATCAATAAGGGAATTTGAAATTTCAATTTCCACTCATTCGGCTTTACGCATACTTCATTGATTATTTTACTCCAAGATTATGTGTAGAATAACTATTCATTTGATTATGTCATAAATTCCACTCCCCTTTCTATGGATATACTTTTGATACACATAATTACTCCATTGATAAATTATCAGGTCATCGGTATGAACTTGATAAGTGCAATTTTTACTCAATCTCGATTTGTTGAGTTAAACATCCAATTCATTAGTGTTGTTTTTACAAGAATATGTGTGAATTTCCTTTGATTGTTTTACAATGAATATCCAATCATATTGAGTGTATTTATATTTTTCACTCATAATTATGTCATTGATTTATCCTTATCCTAAGGATACAGCCTTTATGAGAGATCTCATCTCAATTTACATTCCATTGAGACTTCTTTGTTGTTATGCACAAAATCACTTTTATGTGTTGTATATAATGTACTTTGACATAGTATATAATGAATCCCTTTATTATCATGATATTACAAAGTTTTGATTACCTCAATTATTTTTATTCAAGTGTCTCTCTTTTGGTTAGAAACTCTAACTAAAATACCATTTTTAAATGTTTTAAAGACTTATTCTTCTAAATATTTCTCATTAATTTCCATGTTTTAAAAATGGTTTTAAGGATTTATTTATATGGAAATTATAGTTTTAAAATTAAAATTCCTTTTAAAAGTTTCAAAGTGGTATGGGACACTTTGATTCTAAAATCTATTTTAAATGGATTCTTGATAAATAGTGTGACTTTTAAATGATTTCAAGAAAAGGGGGATATTTCACTCTAATTGTTTTGATGATTATTTTCATCTATGTCAATATCCTTCATCATTCTCGATTGAGGTTAATATGATACAATACAATCTTCCATATTGTATCGAATGAGTTATATTTGACCGTGGATGTGCTATTTTTATACCATTCATGGTTTGTGGATAAATTATTGACATTTCGTATGCTAGTTTTAATATGAATATTTATGTTATGTTTAAAACTTTTCATATGAGGAATGCATTGGACTTAGTAAGTGATGGGTGGATCCCACTATAGCTTCTCGATGCATCGGTAGGTCTCATGAGGCAAACTAGTGTCTTGGCACGAGGCCTTGACAAAATCTTATTTGTAGTCTTGGCACGAGGCCTTGGCTATGTGGTTATGATAGTCCGGAATTATGCATTCCGTCATTATGAAAGTGGTTATTAATATTTTCATGTGATTATTCGATTAGTATAATATCCATGTGAATAAGTAAATGGCATTATTTCATTTTATCTTTGCCATATTATGCTGAAGTTCAAGTTTAAAAGGCTTTTGTTTTAGTTATACATTGCCTTAAATTTTTATGTTTATTTATGAAAGTTTCCACTATATTGTTATCCTTACTGAGCATATGATCTCACCCCTTTCAATGTTTTATTTTTCCTAGGATGTGAAGAAGTATTTTATGAATGAACTGCAGTGATAGTATGAGGGGATATGAAGACAATTTGTTGTTTTAGTTTCTCACTTATTGATGTAATGTAAACTTTATGAATATATCTAGTGTTTCCAAGGCTACTAAACTAATCGGTCTTTTGAGACTTGATCTTTCTTGTGATCATGCCAATGTTATGTAATAATTCACCTAATTTGGGTATCTAGGGTCGGGGCATTACAGTATGAGGTATTTTTTTGAACATAATCCAACAAGAAAATTTTAGAATTAATAGACGCAAGACAAAGGTGGTTCTTGAATAAAAACTTTGCATGGAAAATGGAAAGATAATTACAGTATCATAATGGGGGGTATATAATGAATCATGGGAGGGATTAATGAGTGTGAAAGGGGTAAATAATCACATGGAAGTCGTAAGGGGAAAAATATGTCTGTAGACGATCATATCCCATCAACAATAATTGAAAGAAAATTATGTGAATAAGTTTCTTGAATAAATAAGAGAAAGAGATGATCTCTTAATAAATTTCAGCATAGTAATGGCTTAGGTAAATTCTTTAATGAGAGAAAATAAATTATATCTAATTTTTAAGGCATAAATGGGATAGTTGTGGGATATTTTTAAAGTCATGACAACATAAATAATTGATATGAAAAAGTATAATCACAAATAAGGTTCTTGAATGGAAAAAATAGAGGGGTGTCCCTTTCTAAATGTTGGTATAGTAACGGCTTTGGTAAAGGTTATAATGATAGGGAATACATGATCCATAATTATAAGAACATAAATTCAATAGTAATGAGACATTTATAAAGGCATGAAAATATAACCAACTGAGAATCAAAAGTCTAAATAAAAAGAAGGTGCTTGAATAGAAAAGAAGAGAGAGATCCCTTACTAAATTTTAGCATAGTAACAACTTTGGTAAACTTTATAATGAGTGGGAATAAATAGATTAATGAATTACCTCAATTCATGAAGATTCAGCCACTTAGAAGAAGAAAGAAAACTTCTATCAAAGCGGTTCTTTAAGACATCTAAGAATCAACCATAGTCACCAAGGATTGTGAAAAATTATATAAAATTAAATTAAATATGAGAAACAACTTGATTTTATAAATAAAAAATGAAATTCCAAAAATCATGGTGTAATATATTGTGTTATAGAAAACAGTGGTTAGCTAGTAAGAAATTAAAAATTCACAATGAAATTACCTTTATTCCTCCCCATATTTCATAATCACTAAACTTAAAATCTAATAATATAAAATTATATTACGTAATAATTCACATTATTACACTATAATATTTTATTACTTCAAATTTAATGGAATAATCCATCATTCCCATAAATTAAATTATTTATTTACCTCTTAAACATAAAATACTCTTAAATTTATCATAAGAAAATAGGTAATATCATGGTTCAATGAAAGAATCCTTTAAAAATATTATATTCAGACTACCTTCTATTTTTTCACCTATAATAACCATCTGTAATACTAGAAGTTTGTCCCTTCAATCAATATAGTTTAATTTAACCTATTATGTTTCAATAATGTAAAAAAATAGTGAAATTTTTCAGTTATAATGACCAATTATGACACACTTTTTTTCTTTAACACTTAATCCAAATAATTCAAGGCTAGAAAAGATTATGGAATACTGGGAAATATTATAGAGTAACTTTTAATTTAGGCATAATTTCACTTCAATTTCAATTCATCTCTTTTATAAATCTCACAAAACACCCAAAATAAGACACCAATTTAAAAATATATACTTCATAAAATATTTTTACCTGGTTTATAGTATAATACGTTAATTAAATAAATCCTTTCAAAATTGTGGTTTTATTTTTTCATTTATTTACTATAAAATTAAAAAAATTATTTTATCTTTTTTTAACGTTTTTAGGAAAAATAAACCTTTTATAAAATCAAAATATTTCAATTACTTATAGAAAAATGTTTCAATTAAAATTCACGTTTTCAATTTTCATGACACATTTAAGAAAATATTGAACATTTTATCTATTTTTAAAACATTTTATTGAATTTTAAAATCCAATTCACAATTCATTTTTATAATATAATTAAAAGAAATTTTTATGTTTTAAATCTTTTAAAATTAAAATTTTACATTTTAATCTTTTAAAAAAGTTTTAAAATAACCATTAAACTTAATTCAAGTTTTATCATATTCAAGAATTTCAAAGTTTTAATCACAAAAAAAGTTTTTTGCACCATGGAAAAATCAATCACAAAGAATACTTTTTGTGCCTAAAATGCCCTAATGTCAATATATAATTCATGAAATTAACACACACATGGATCATACATGATACCTATAATATGTTTTTATATAAAGTAATGAAAAACATTAGATTTCTATACCAACAACTTTATCATGCATGGAGTGTTTTACAAAATATGAGGACTATCTAGGAAACTTGAATTTCAAATATAGTCATGTGTCTCAGAATAAATTTAGTCTAACTTATAAGCTCCAACGTTATATTTTTATCTATAACTAATTATATACCAAACCCAAATAAAAACTAATAATATTACATATAAAAACCTAACACAAAGAATCCAATGTTCTTGAATCATACCACCATTGACCTTTTCACATTCCCTTAATCATCAAAAATTTAAAAAATAGTAAGAGTAAATAATAAACATGGGGGATGATTTATTACTTTTATCTGATTCAATACATATACTAATTTTATACTAGAAATTAAATATTTCCCATTTATAATACTATCATATCCAAACATTGAGGTAATTACACTCGAGATCCATAATTATGACCTCATAAACTTAATAGTAAATTAAATAAAGATAATAATGATAAAAAAATCACCAATTATGGAATAAATTAAATAAATCTAATTTTAAAAAACTTTTCTTTTTTAAATTAGAATAATACATGATAGACATAAACATCCATAACAAAATTAAAATGAAAATTTATAATTTCACCCAGTAAAATAAATATAAATAAATGTAACTATCCCCTGAGCCATGAAATTAAAGATGGTAATCCATTTTCTGAAAACCCATCCTTCGAAGCTCATTTAACACCACAAAACATGATCTTCAAAACCAATTTACCCAATTAAACCTATAAAACCAAAAACAATTATACGTATGCACACAAGGAAACCAAAAAAGTGTGCATATATTGGGAATTAGTTCTAAGTTTAAGTAAAATTATCCCAATATCATAAATTCATATACATGACTATGAAAATTGAGTATATATGTGAATGTTTTTATTTCATGTTATGTATTTTCCCACATCAAAGTATCTCACTACTTAGAAAGAACTAACACACCTGTTGTGGGGAAATAAAAAATCTTTTTTTTACTTTTTCTAATGCAACATTATAGATGATGAGGGTCATCTATCTTAAGGATACTTTTCAATCAAAAACTCATTATTACCAAATTACTTATGGAATTTTTTTGGTGCATGGTCCAAGGGTCAGTTAGTAATATTTATTCATTATCCATTATTATTTTCAATATTCTATTTTATAGTTTATCCCACCATACATGAAATACTAACCTTGTTTTGAGTGTGAAGTTTATCATGCCTAAGAGACCTCTTTGGTGCACTAAACTGCACCTACCCTAGTAGTCATGGTCGATGACACACCTTAACCAAGAGTATGAAACCTTCTAATACCGGAATCCACTATATTATTTTTTTCCATTGAAAACACCCAAACCACTATATTAAGAGTTTATTTCCAAGATAAGGTAGCTAATAAATGTTTAATAAGGAATATAATAAGTTTGAAATTATTTACAAAGTGCGATGGATAACCATCACACTAATATTAAGAACAACTTCTTCCCTTTCCACAAATAGAATAAAAACATAGATAATTGAAAAGAATGGATTGGGGAAGACCAATAATACCTCCCCCAAGTCCTAGACCCATGTTAGTTACTCATGACCATCCATATAATAGATCATAGTGAAGGAATAGAGAGCTTGGGGGGATAAATAGATATTAAGGAATGGAAGAACACTTCAATTAAAAATATGAGTATATTATTACATTAAAAATAATTAAAATATTATTACAAAACTAATGTAGTAACCCTGGATAGATTTCTCATAGAAGTGGTTGATCTCCCCATAAAAAATCGTGTTCTCTTTGTTTATAGGCATAAAATCCTCCAATTTCTACCCTTGAAATCATCCAAGTCTATTATGATTCTCATTTAAAATTAATGATCAAACATTATTAATTTAATTATGAATATATTTTAATTTTCATCACCCTCTGAATTTAAAATTTTCATACAAATTGGCATATTATCATGTGATATTATTCTCCTAGGAGGTTTTAATTTTACCATGAATTTCATGAACATGACTTCTCCCATGAAAAGTGTACATGTCATCATGGTATTTATTAAATGATCCACGTAAAATCCCATATCATGAAATTTCTTCACATTCTAACTTCATCTCGGTTATTAAAATATTCATTATTAAATCACACCATTAGTGTCAAAAAAACCTCAGTTTAAGTTCATGGATCACATACCTACCATTTTAAGAATTTATTCCAAAACTATGTGTGTGGAATTCTTTTTAATCAAGTGTTTTTGTGCTCGGAATATAATTATTCTTCATCAAAACATATCAAACATGGATTCTAGATCATCGTCGGTCGGTATGACTAACCTGATCTCATTACTCACCTTATAGACTTGAGTGTGATTTGAGATTCAAAATTTTGGGTTGATTTTAGTCCATGATATTTTTTACTCCTCATGTATTCATTCAGAATGAAAATTGTGGGTAAATAAATGTTGATCTCGATGATTGTGAGCCCAACATGTTACACAGTTTCCTTTAATTTCAACAATATAATCTCACTTACTCCCTAAGGACTGGAAGTTTATTGGGTAAATTCAATGATAACCTTATGTGCAGATTTATTTGGATATTATGTTGGTCAATTGGGGTTGAATAAAGGCCTCATCATCTTCAATAAGAACTTACACAAGGAGCACACTCCAACATACAACTCTTCTTCATTTGATTCATGAATTTGTTTGGATTGATCACTTTTGGAAAAAAAATACATCCTCACATGGTGTCATCCTTCATCACTGAGGGATTAATATCCTAGATTAAAAGCTTATAGATTGGTTTGAACTTATATATTTCAGGTGTAATATATAATTTTCACAGTAGGTTGGAAAATAAAACAAGATTTTCTATAGGTAGAGGTGAAAACCAAATATTCAAATAGATTTGAAATTCCTTCAATATTCAGTCAATGTTTTCTTATTTAATCTCAATTCATCTTTGTGATTATCAGAATCATCATGAAATATGGAGCATTTCATCATCCAAAGTGAATCCCAAATCATAATCTTCATTTGAGCTCAATATCTATTGGCTTCCCTCATTTACATTCAAACTCACCATGGTTTAATTTCCTTAGTTTCGTTATCTCCATATCTAATGGGGATTCTTAGATATATATTTAATGGAATTAGGGTCATCGATTTCCACTCAACGTGAGTCAAACCTATTTTTTCTTTATTTCACACTTCAATCAGATAGGATGATGAATTTAAGGATGTGTATGGTCATAACTACATCAATTCATCAAAGCTTTAGTGGAATAATCTTCCTTGTTGTAACCTAGATTAAAATCAAGACTCGTAAGTGGGATAGATCTTCAATCATCCACTATAATAGTATTCCACCAATGTGAGGGTTTTTGTGGTCTCACATATACAATTGCTATAGTGGCATGTTCAGTGAGGCACGCTCGATTATCTATAAATGCATTATTCTATAGTATCTCACAGTAGCATGAGCACAGTCAAAAGCTCATAAACGAAAGTCATGGGAATAAATGAATTCTTATAGTTTCATTATAATGGTTAGTAGGTACAGTTGAAGGCTCATGGTCATAAGTTCTTGGTCACATTAAGGGTTGCAGGCTCATGCTTACAGGCCTCATAGTCATTGGTGTACGATCACGTTCTATAACCAAAATTTTATTTTTACCCTATTTAAATCACAATTTAATTAATAATTTATTTCAAATTAATTTTAAATTAATTTTAATAATAAAAAATCATAATTATTATCCCCTTTTATAGCCATAATTTTTTTTTTCAAAATTTTGATAAATGTTATTGAATTTTCAAGACCCACAAAAATTATAATCTAAATCAATTGGCTTCAAAATCAAACTCAAAAATTAATTATGTATGTAAAAATTGCGATTTGAGTTAATTTAAAATTAAGTTCCAAATTAATATATAAAATAAAATTTTATGGATTTCCTATAAATTAAAATATTTTTGGGGGTTTTTTAATGAAAAAATCACAAAAAAAAAATTAAATTTTCATTCCCCCAACACCAACACATAGAATCCTTATTGTCCTCAAGAATTTATCACAACATGTCTCACAATGGAACCTTAACATACCAATATTTAAACATCATATTTCAAAAAAAAACAAATGATTATCAATGAAAAAAATTTCAAGTATCACACAAGGAAACTCTTCTAACTCCTCATTTTCTAAGGAAAAAAATATTATCATATATTTTAATTACCCTATTTTAAAATAGAAATGATATTCTTTAATACTACTTATATTTATTTTTTTCTTTATTAATGTGCATGTAACTTATAATCTATCGCACTTTGAATTATTTTTACCCATCACTCAAGGTAATAATTGTAACTAGATTTGTCATCATACCTCAAGTACAGGTCACTTACCACAGTCTTTCAAGGCATTTAACATCTCCACTATTTAAATAAAAAAATCACATAAAATCAAGAAGTATTTTCATTAAAGATTAAATAATTCCAGGGATTTATGTTGGTATGAAATGATATAAAAAATATAATTCTCAAAAATGGGGTTTTCTATTTTAAGTATAATGCATGATATCAAAAGTAAAATACAATGAATATCTCCCACATAAATGAATATGTAATCTCTCTATTCATCCAAATAATCAAATTAATCTCATGATATTACATGTAACCATAATGATTTATTCACCATCTTGTGTTTTTTCTTTCTTTATTTTATTTATATTATTTATTTATTTTTTTAATTTTTTTCTAAATTTTCACTTAGGATGTATCTCACATCCACCACCTAACCCCATATTATCTTAATAATATTGGCCTTATAATGGTAATTTTTGAACTATGAAAGACACAACCCTTTTTTATTTTTATTTTTCTTTCTTTTTATCTTTTTCATTTTTTATTTGTTTAATTAGGGTGAAAAATAATGTACAGATAATGATAAAACATGCCCACAGTCCAATGAAACAAAATAAATATCCTTCTTAGTTTGAAATATCCCATGTCCACTAAAAAAAGTCTCCCCTAAGTTTATCCTAATTAATATCATTCAAATATACCATGAGTAATGGCGTGAAAGGATAAAATCTTTTTTTAATTTGGATCTTTCCCAATCATGGCCATTCTTGGATTCTATAGGATTTGAAGGATTTAGTAAAAATGAAGGTACAAGTATGAAGGGATAAAAAATAAAGTGTCTTAATAATATAAAAACTTGCCCTATGTGGTCATAGCTTCGATAAGATTCCAAGTAAGTTCTAGAAGAAAACATGTTCAGGTCTATTAAGAAGTATTCTCAAGAAATAGTGGGAAATGTTGATTTATAAGTCTTCTCAGGATTGAGAAACATATAATATTGGGTCAATTGATCATTAAAAATAAAAAATAAAACAAAAAATAATTCCATGAAATTTTCAAAAATTTAAAATGTTCCAAATCTAAGAATAATTTCATCTGTACAAATCAACTCTTTCCCCTAAATCATGATTCAAAATATTTATCCCCTATTATTTCTTTTATTAATTCATTCCTTGTTTTTCTAATACAATATTTTTAAAAATTAAATTTAAAACAAGTAATGATTATTATTCTAATTAATATTATTTCTCCTATATCATAAAATTATCAAGTAGTCTAAAGCGGTACATGAAATTTATTTTTAATCTCAGACCATATTTTTAAACAAAAATAAACGAAACTAAAAAGATGATGAGTTTAAAAGTGAACTTCACTTTACACATTTTTTCCTTTCCTTTCCTTCTATTATCCTCACTATTGGGATACCTTATGAATCCTTTTGCTATTATTATCATGAACCAATAAAATAAAAATATTTCTTCAAAGCATAAGGTTAGGTTTATTAAAGCTTGAAAAGATAAGAGAATTCAAAACTATATCTTAATATATTACTAGATTAAATTATTAGAAAGAAATTAAAATGAAATGGGAAAAGGATAAATCTTGGTTTAAATTGTAACACCCCAAGATTTTATATATATTTCATTTTAAATAAAACTTAAATTATTAGATAACTTTTCTTATACATAACCCCAAATCTATATGAACCACGATATAAAAAAAATTACAAACTAGCCATTAAATTTTAAGGTATGAATATTAATAACCAATTTATGAAAAATATGTGAAGAAAATTATTAATAAAAATTTATTTATTAATTATTAAGAAATACATACTCAATTTTTAGTAAAGTCATTTTACACTTTAAAAATATTTTTTCTTCAAAAACATATTTTTTATCATATTTTTACACATTTTTTTTATTATTAATTTTTAGAAAATTTAGAAATCTTATTTTTAAAATCATCATGTAAATATTATCCTAGGATCAATTTTTAGTATTTTTCTGAAAATATTTATTTTTCAGGGAATAGCTAAATACCGATTTTTATAAAAAAAATGTCATTTATTTTATATTAAATATACCAATATGTTTTAAATTTAATCTTAAAGTAACATAAGTTTACTTTAATTATAAAAAATATAATTAATTATAGTAATATTAATTATATGTTATTTTAGTATCAGTTAATTTTTGGGCTTAAAACACATTTTTATAAAAAAACTCTTCTTATGTGTGAACTGCATTTCTATATTAATAAATTAATTTAATAACTATTTATTTATATTTTTAATGATATTTATATAATATATATTAAATATAATATTTTTACATTCATTTTATGGTTTTTAAAAGCCAAGTAATGGAAGTAAATTACGTCTTATGCTTAAAAAATCATTTATCGAAAACAAGTTTTCATTGCATTTTGCACGCTTAATTAAAATTAAACTTTTACACTTATATAAATTTATTCTGATAAAATGGATTAAATAGTCATAATATTCATAATTAATATAATTTAATAAACTCAACTTATTTTTTTTTCACAGTGAATGGTAAAAATAGTAAACTTTTGTTACCATGGATAAGGCTAAAACGAGTTTACAAGGTGTTAAAACATGAGATAAGAAGATAAATGCAACCTCAAAATGTAAAATTATTATTTTTTAAATAAATTTTTTTCCATTTATTATAAAAAATTCTAATATCTATCCATTTTGATCCACTTTCCCATGAAAGTGACCTTAAATCATTGAAATATTTTAAGAAATTTCATGTGTGTCTCTCCCATCACTTATAAAAGGCCGCCGATTATCCTCCATTATTCACCCCATTTTAGCCCTCTAGATCTAAAAAAAATATACAAGACCTTCCTAGAATCCTTCCCCTCATCCTAGAAATTATTTTTTTCTTCTAGTAAAAATCTTATAAGGATTAAGGTTTAAGACAATATATGTCTCTCAAAGAAGAGGTATAGATCTTAACCAAACTCTTTCAATTTTATTTATTATTATACTTCCTATAAAATTATTGTATCCATAAAAATATGATTAATATAGTATCATATGTACATTTTTATGTTATAATGGTTATGGAATAATCATTTACCACTACTTCTCAATCCAATGGGAGATGAAAGTATCGCTCGTTTGTACGTATGGACTACTGCCTCCGCACAACGATATGAATTATTTTCCTCCAGCACAATTCATGGTGAGTTATTGTGATATATTTAAGATTTTTATATTATATTTATTTTATAATAATTATTTTGAATATATTAATTGATATTTAACTTTCTTTTATTCCATATATAAAAAACGGTAACATCGCTCATGCGTACATACGGACTACTGTCTTCACATAGTGATGTAATTCATTTTTCATAATTGCTTTAAATGAATGGTTATAAATATGTATATAATGAATATATATGATATTAATATCATTATTAACATTTTTTAGATGATGTAACCATGATCAATGTTCAAGTTCTATAACCGTTGGACAAAAACATATATGAAAAATGAAGCACTTAACACCTAAAATAATGATGATCATGAAAGATTTTTAATGAATGGGTGACAAGATGTTATAATTAAATCATGTATATTACGGTAGGTATTATTCTAGTTATATTATATAATTATAAAAATTTTAAATTTATTATATATGAGACTATAGAACTTACGAATCAATATGGCCTTGAGGTAAGAGTTTTCTGTTACAATCTCATTTTTACGAGGATTGTTTATGATTAAATTTTATGATGATAAAATTATATGATTTATCACTAAAAAATACTATTTTATTTTATTATCCTATTTTTAATTTATATATATATATTTTTCATTTCTTTTTTCCTCTCTTTAAGTTCTCAAGAGATTGAAATAGTTATTTTTAAGGAAAACCAACCATTTTTTATACCCGGTCAACAATCTTTTCTTACAAGTCCATATTTTCTTGAATATGTTTTAATGAATGTTTTTAATAATATAAAAACATTTATTAAATTCATTTTTTCCAATGTCTAAATTTATACAAAAAAATTAATGGAATCATCTTATCATTTTACAAATATTGTGCATCTGACTTTTTACCGATAATGTGAAAGGAATTTTAATTTTAAAATGAATTTCTCATAAAAAATTAATACTTGTTTATTTGAAGGTTACTTTATATTTTTAAATATTTATTTCAAATAAAATGTTTTCCTTAATATTTTTTAACTTTTTATATTCCAAATAAGTTATTTTGAAAAAAAAATCCCCCAAGAAATGTTTTAGTGGTCTTTTAAAACTATTTTTAACAATAACAACATACTTTGATGTTTATTATAATTTAGTAGGGATGTGATCCAATGTTACCATCTTTATTATTTATATAAACAGTTTATG
Organism: Viscum album; assembly: GCA_963277665.1. Classification (NCBI taxonomy): domain Eukaryota; kingdom Viridiplantae; phylum Streptophyta; class Magnoliopsida; order Santalales; family Viscaceae; genus Viscum; species Viscum album. The sequence continues at coordinate 174,404,614 of OY728147.1, read as the reverse complement.
ATTATGATTATGTAATTTTTATTAAACCTGTATCCTTTCTACATGTTATGATTTGATGATGTGAGGAATATTTTATGATCTTATAGCACACATATGTATGGTTTTCATTATGTTATGGGTGAGCCAAAAATTATATATCCCTCTAATGCATTGGGTAAATATGGATATCTAAAGAGATAATGTGGATTGAAATTAGGATTTAACCCAGTTCCACAAGGGACATTGTCCAATAAGATGATATTTGGAGTGAACCTTGACTAAGGAGATAATGGAATTGAGAGTGAACCCAATACGCTATGATAGTCTTGGAAGTGAGCATTGACTAGGGAAATGATTTTATATTCTTATGTAAATTCTAAAAATTTATGTATTATCTTATGATTTGTTTCCATGGATCATTATTTATTATTGATGATTCCTCAGGGCCTTCAGGTCATGTAGACGATAGAGTAGCCCAATTCACACAGAATAGGCCCTAGAAGAGGATCAGAGCAACAAGAGTAGTAGCCACTAGATGCAGAGCTAACCAGATTGGAAGAATGAGAGGGTATGGCTGTCGCCATCGGGACTAGGCACCGTGCAGCTTTGTATGGGGCAATTCTAGCTGATCAGAAATACAAGGTGGGGAGATAGGTGATCAATGATATAAAAATCCGGGGAGGGGAAGTTCAAGTGGGTTGGGCCTACGGGTCATGTATTAGGCATGGTTTTCCTTTGGGCCTTCAGGTCATGTATTATGAGTTTGTCGGGCCTTGTTCTCTGGGCCTATGGGTCATGTATGGGTTCCCCTTAAACCCTTAAAAGGTGGATTATCCATAATAAAATAAAAAAATAAGGCCTTCGGGCCATTCAGAGTTATTCAAAATTAATGTTATTTGTTCGATTGTGTATGTTTATTATAAGACTTGATCATATTATCATACTCCTATGTTTATATTATGATCAATTATGATCATTGATTTATATCACTTATATTTACCCTTACTAATCATCCTAGATCACCCTTGCTTTTATTTACCGTCCTCATGTCATAAAGAAATGTTCTGAGTATGATTTTATTAATAAGGGTGATAGTTGTAAAGAACTTAATTGAAAATGATGTAGATATTTTATTTACTAGTTTTTTATGTATATATCTTTACAAATACACTAAACCTCAATGATTCTCAGGAATTTATTATTTTAAAATGTATTTAATATTTATCTAAAATTATGTAATGTTTATGTATGAAAATTACGTGTCACTATATAAATCCCAAAGTGATCACTGTGTTTTGACTACCTCGAGAAAGAAAGTAAAAGTAGTAACTCATAATCTGATGGTGGGTTGAGTTTCTTTGAGATTAAACACTATATATTTTTACTTATATCTTAAATTCCTCCCATTTTTATTTTTAGGACTCCATGGATAGAGTACACAAATCTATACACCTGTAATAATGTATAACTTACATAGTAGGGTTGGATCAAGAATGGGTACTCCTCCTTTTTGGATACTATTTATTTGGAAAATCCTTCATTCATTATAAATTTCTCAAAATAAGCTATATTACTAGAATTATTGATGGTAAATTTAGAGATTAAGTTAAATTTTATAGATTTAAATCGTGAAAAAATGATATCAAAATCTTCTTCTTTAAATTAGGTTTCATGTGACTAGGTTCTTCAAGAAAAGACATTGAAATCTCCTCTGTAGCTCCCTTTAGTTAATGTTCAATAGTTTTGGGGAGTTTCATGTATTCCTTACTAGGTGCATCATCATTTTTATTTTCATCGTCTAGGGTAAAATAAGAGTTAGTTGAATCTAATAAAAATTTATTTGTAATGAAATTAAATGAAATTGGGTGTAGGAAAGCATCAACTCCCTTAGTTTTTTAATATTCAATTTATTATTTAATCGAATGTCACGCTAGGAGTAAAGTTTTCATAGATAGAGGTAGGTAGTTGAGATATTCTTGTATTTCATTAAATTCCTACACTTGGTAGATTTATTATTTCATAAATGTAGATTGATATATTTGTGTTGATTTTTCTTCTTTAAAGATGGAAATATGGTGCTATATGTCAATACTTTTATATTCACAAAAAACATCATCCAAATCTTGTTGATCTCCCTTGAATTTATCTACAAGAAAATATTCTTCACGAATCTTCTATAAAAATGGTTAAATGAGTTTTTATTATTGTAATAATTCATGAAACTCCTCCTTGGTCTCATGAGGTTCTTGTACTTGAAATATTAATGGGGCTACTCCTTCCTCCACTTGTTCTGATTCTGGGTTTTTCTCTGATAGTAGCTCTTGAAATTCAACGAGATATCTATTAAACCATTCTATTTTTCTATCTAAGTTTTCTATTTTTTCTCCAAGAAAACCAAGCTTCTACATAATTATGAGACACTTCTTGTTCTTATTGTTCCACATCTTGAATTTATTTTGAAAAATTATTACGAGATAAGATAGATTTTTTTATGCCTCAACCATTTTTAGATGAAATTTTGAGAAGTATTATGATAATTCAATGAGCTCCTTGGATAAGTCTTCTATAATAGGTTTGTTTATGTCCCCTTTTAGGTCCTCTATAAGTTCTTTTAATGTTTTTCCTATATAGTAATATTTACGAACTCCTCTCACATACCTAGAAAGGAATGAAACAATATCTTCTATGGAAAGGGTGTGTTAAAATAATATTTTTTGGTTATTTTAATTATTTTTCTTATTATTATTACAAAAAAAAATATTTACAAAATATGAAAGAAATAATGAATGATCAACTAATTAGATCCCTATAAATTGAACCATGTTTTGACATGCTTTTATTAGATCAGTGTAAAATATGTAATTTATTTTTCTTAATGACACACTATGGCTAACCAACATCATATCTCTTGAAGATATTTCATAGTCAAACACTCGTTATTCTGAATTTACTTATTTCTTTATTTGGTTTTTGAAATTTTATAAAATAATAACAAATATGACTTTTGATAATATGTAATGAAAATTACAAAATAAAACATATAGAATTAGACATAATGAATATTGTTTGAAAGAAAGGTCATGGACCTAGGGTTGGTTACTTCAAGTCATTCATTATCCATTATTATTATTAAAATATATTTTATAGTTCATCCCACTATACATAAACTATTGTACCTTATTTTGGGTGTGAATTTTATCATGCCTAAGAGACCTAATTGGCACACCAAACCTCACCTCATATAGTAATCAAGGTTGATGACACACCATAACCAATAGTGTGACACCTTCTAAGACTCAGCTCCACTATATGTCATTTCATCACTCAAACACACTCAAATCCCCCATATGAATAGTTTTTTCCATGATAAGGGAGGGAATTAATTTTTAATAACTAATCTAATGAATTTGAAACTTTTTCCACATAGTGATAGAAAACTATCACTGTAAATAACTGAACCCACACTTTCAAATTCAGTACTAAAAATTTTCTATATTAGTTTTTATAAAATATAAGTGAGCAATACACAATACTTTATACATTCCAAGACCTTTTCCAATCTATGGTTTATAAAATTAGACAAAACCGTATGAATTACCATAGTTTTAAATAATTTAACTAATTATATTCTCATGCATTACCTCCTTATATGAAATAATAACCCTTTAAAATTCTACTAATCCATTAAAAAATAATTTGAAACTTGGGGTGAGCATAAAATTTCCCAGTAAGGGATTTTAAATCCATTTGAAAATACTTTTCTTTGAAAACTATAAATCTTTTTTTAATGTTTTTATCAAATCAAAAATTTGATAAAATAAATACTTAAAAAGGGTTTTCAAATAATTTAAACATTTTATAAACTTCCTTAAAAAGTACGTAATATTTGAAAACTATGTACTTTTAAAAATAATAATTTTTTTGAAATATTCCTTAGATTTCTCCATTTCAAATTTTTAAAAATAATAACTTTAATGGGTTAATTATGATACTTAGTAAGCTTTAATAAAAACCATGTGGCCACTTAGCGATATCACTTGTAAGATAATATACTTTTTAGGTCATGAGTTTACTACCCATACCATATCATCTCATTCGATACCCAACTACCAATTCTTAAGATTTTTTTAAAAATAATATTACTTTATCATTCACAGCCAATTAAAAACATTTCAAAATGTTACATAAATTATTCTCATACAAATTTTTTTTTTTAACTTATCATCTTGATAAAAACTTAATTTTCATTAAATCCAAGAGGATTGGGATTAACCTATTTTTTCTAGAATAGATGATTACTTTTAAAAAAATACATTAAATTAATGCTCTATAAAAACAAATTCTTGTATAAAAGTGCATCAAATTTTAGGAAAAATTCATAGAATATGGACAAATCTACATGAATGGTACAAACAAGATAAATCTTCAGATAAAATGACTGATTTCAGCACTATTAAAAATAAATTTTTACAAGAAATAATAACTTTCCTCATTAGAAATATTAAGATGAAATCAAATACCTTCAAAGTAAGTGTTAAATAATAACAAAACAACTTTTTATTATTGTTTTAAATTTTTGTATAAAATAAACTTTCAAATATGTTTTTTTGTATAAAAATTCCATTTACATGGAATTATTGAGAATTAATATTCAAAAGGATCTTGAAAATCATAAATTTTCCCTTATATTAAATGAAAAATAAAATTCCCTATTCTAAAATAATGGGTTTTGAAAATAAATGAAAATAGAAAATACATTGCACAAAAGAGTTTTTTTAAATAGATAATATTATTTTGAAATAAATAAATAAATATTTGAGATTGAAAATAATACCCTTGGATGATTCCTTATGCTTATTCTTCTTGGTATACCCTTCAAACACTCCCTCTATCTTCTCTTTATCTTTATCTCTCCCTTTACTTGAACTGGGTTTTCTATGGATATTCATGAATTAAACCCCCATATATATGTTCTCTACATCAACATATATATATATATATATATATATATTTATATATATAAGAAACAATAATCTCAATTTATTTTCAACTTATTAATATCATCTAAGATGGGGTTTTGAAAATCATTGCTTATATAGTTAGAAAATCATTACAGTGATAGAATATATATATATATATATATATATATATATATCGTCTCACCAAAAATAGTCAAAGAGGTAAGGTTGGGAGATCTCGATTCATTAAAATTTGTGGTTTGGGTTTATGGATTTCCGAGGAAACATATATTTATATATATTTATATATATTCATCATTGTTCACATTTATATTTATCTTGTTTTCTGTTGGTTTGTTAGAGTTTCTTTGGAAAGATTGATGAAATAAAACAAATCTCACCAAAATCATTGAAACAAAACAATTTCAATTAGACTTATTTATAAAATATGGCCACAATGTTTGTTAGTAGCATTAGTATAATGAAAATTTATATTGATAACTAAATAGGGACAACTAAAAATAATTGAGGAAGAAAAATAAGGTCACTAATAAACCTGATTTGATCACCCTGAAAAGGAAAAAAAATACACCAACCTCTAATCTACAAATATATTACAGGAGGAAGAATATAAATAAATACTTTTACCTCTTCCATGTTTGAAACCCCTTTGCAGTTGAAACCCCCATTCGATAGAACCTCGCTCAGGCTCCCTCAAAGGAAACTGATCTCCTTTGGCAAGCTCGATCGCCTGACTATTCAACTGTGTTCAACCTTCTAAAGTAAATCTATCATCTATAGTAGAAGCCCATATCAGTGCTTGACCCTAGCTATGCTCGGCCTCCCCTCCCATCTATGTTTTTTTCCTAAAAAAAATGAATCCCTTATAAAAAAAACTAACCCCAACTCTCAATCTTGATACCCCTTATCCCAATATCATTTTTTAAAATAAAATTAATTTATGTTATATAACAATCATTTTTTTGTTGATTTTAAAAAATAAAAATAATAATAATATTATTAATTAATATTTATATTTTCATAAATTTCATAATTTTAAATGTTAATATACTTATAATATTTTCATTAATTCATAATTTCAAATATTAATTAATTTATGTTTTTATAATTTAGATTTTTTTAATACTTTTCAAAGTTATATGCATAAATTTTATATAATTTTCCAATATATAAACATTCATATTTGGTATATTAATATATTTATAATTTCATATATCTTAAAATTACCTTAATATTCATAATTTATTAAAAAAACTTCATTATAATTATCTTAATTTTGCTAATTTATAATTTCATCTATTTTATAAAATAATTTACTTACAATTATAATTTATATATTTTTAACATGTCTTTATTATTTTTATTAGCTATAATATATTGGTATAAAATAATATTTAGTAAAATAAATTATGTATAAAAATAATTTCTAAAGTTACATGGAAAATTAATTTATCAAAGCATTTTTCTTAATTATAAATTAATATGCATGACCATTTTTTATGTATAAAATTAATTACTAAAATTTAATTATTAAAAAACTTATTTAATAAATTTTTATTTTAAGATTTTCATAATAATTTATTTATTTACATATTTACTTTCATATTTCTAAATTATTATTTATTAATAACGAGTTAAATTATAACATTTATTTTTCATTGAATTATTTTAACTTAATTTTATTTCCAAAGTTTATTTATTTTGGTAAAACTATAAATTAATTCATTTAATAATATATATATATATATAAAGAAAGTAAGATTATAATTTTCGGGATGTTACGGTCACACCAATATTCAAAACCGCTTCCTCCCTCACCAAAAAGAGAATAAAAACCTAAATAATTGAATGTATAGATTTGGGACCACCTAGAAAACCTCATCCAAGGTCTAGCCTAAGGTTAGTTACTCATGAGCATGATTATAAGATATTGAATTGAATAGAGAGAGAGGGATGATGGAAATAAAGAACACTTGAATTAAAAATATGAGTGTGTTATTATATAAAAAGAAATTAACATTATAAAAAAACTAAAGAAACTACCCTAACTAGATTTCTTAGTGAATAAGCTGATCTCCCCTTATAGGACTATGTTCTCTTTAGTTATAGGCATTTAACCCTCCAATTTACACCCTTGAAATCATCGATGTTTCTAAATATTCCCATTTAAAATTCATATTCAAACATGATTAATTTCACTCAAAATAACTTGGAAGATATTTTAATTCTCATGACCCACAACTTAAAAATTTCAATCCAAAAAGGAACATTATCATGTGATATTTTTCTCCCCAAATATTTTAATCTACATGTGTATAGGTACATGTGACTTATCCCATGAAAATTGTACTTTTCATCATGGTACTTATTTAAAGAGCCACATTTACTCCCATATCATTAACTTTCATATCAATCCATCTTTATCTTGGTTGTCAATATCTTCATTTTCATAGCTCACTATCACTATTAGTAGAGCCTAAATTTATATTTTTTGAGCACATCTCCACCATTTTAAGAAGTTAGTTGGGAACTATTTTTGTGATGGTCTTTATTATCAAACAATTTCTAGCTCATGATTGGATTATTTTCCATCCAAACTCAGAAACTTCAACTTCGTGATCACTATTGGTTTGTGTGACTCACCTGAGATCTGTATTACCATTTCAAACTTGAGTGTGATTCAAGCTAAAAAATCTTGGATTGATTTTAGTCCTCAATAGTTTGGTCTCCTTATGTCTTCATCCATAATGAAAATTAAGGGTAAAGAAATACCGAGCTTGATGATAATGAGCCCATCATGCGTAATAGTTTCCTTCAATTTCCACGATCTCATCCCAAATACTACCACAATCTTGGATTTTTATTTAGTAAATTTAGAGGGCACCTTGTGTACACATTTATTTAGCTCCAAATTTGGTGGATTGGAGTCGAATGAATGCCTCGTCATCTTTAATAAAAACTTCCACAAGGATCACACTCTATTATAAAACTATTCTTCATTCGATTCATGAACTCATAGAGCTTAATAACTTTTAGAAAAATTCTAAATCCATTCCTGGTTTCATCCTTCATCACCAAAGGCCTAAGATCCCATCTTCAAAGTGTAGAGATTGGGTTGAGCTTTTATATTCTAAGAACAATACATAAGGTTCACAGTAGTCCAACACTTAAATCGAGCTTTCAAATGGGTAGATATTAATTTAGTGTCTTCAAAAGCTTATAAATTCCCTCAATATTCAGTCAATGTTTATCCATTTGATCTTGATTCATCTATGTGATTATCTTCATCACAATGGTATTTTGTGTGGTTCTTCATCCAAACTACCTCCAAAATCATCACCTCCACAGGAGCTCAGCATATCTTAGTCTCCCTCTTTCATTATTGGCCTTTCCATTGTACAATTTCCCTAATGTCAATATATTCATCTCTGATGCGGATTTTTATCCTTGGATCGAATGATGTCGAGATCATCTATTACCACTCAATATGAGTCAAACATGGTCATTCTTAGTTTCACACTCCAACTAGATATGATGATGGATTTGAGAATATATATAGGATTAGTGAATTTAATTTATTGGATCTCCAGTGAAATATTCTTCTTTTTAAAGACTTTGATTATCATCAAGACTCTAGTTGAGGTTGGATCTTCAATCGGCCTCCACAAAGGCATGCCACGGATGATCGATCCACGGATTCAATCGACATGTAGGAAATTTGAGTGTTGCATGGTTGATCCTATTTGGTTGCAGTATTCCACTATTTCTCATAGTATTAGGAGTACGGTTATATGCTCATGGATGCAAGGAAGTGTAATAGATTCATTCTCATGGTCACACTCCCATGGTTAGTAGGCATGGTCTAAGGCTCGTGGTCAAAATCACATGGTAACATTACCAAAATCATAGGCCTCGTGGTTGTAGGAATGTGGTTTCATTATATGACTAAAATTTTAGACTCACCCTGCTACCATCACAATTAATTTACACTTTTTTACAAATTAATTTTCAATTAATTTAAACAGTAAATATTTCGAATTGTCGTCCCCTTTTGTAGCCTTAAATTTTTCTTCAACAATTAAAAAAATCTATTGGATATTCATGAACCACTAATATTATAATTTAAAAAAATTAGGTTCACATTACAATAAAAAAATTAATTAACCATGTAAAAAATATGATTTGATCCAATTTATGATTAAGTTATTGATTAATGTAAGTAATAAAATATAAGTATTTCATGTAATTTATAATACAAATGGGGTTATTTTTAATGAAAAAACATCATAAAATTTTCATATTTTCATGCTACATCATGAACCATACTATAAATTTCTCATTGGGTCATAAAAGTTTTGTGTATTTCTCAAAATTTCCATGTGGATCATGGAATCCTCATTAGTCGAAATAAAAGGGGGTGATATGACCCTATAATCACACATCCAGTTATATTGCTAAATATATTGTCCTATACTTTTCATATATAAATATTGTATCTTATTAGATGAATATTAAATACATAACATTAAAATCCATTCTAGATTCATATAGGTTTAGTGTATTTTAAAACCTGGATACAGAAAAACTTATTCATAAGAGATCATCATCATATCCTACTTAGTTCTTCACAACTATAACCCTTCTTAGTCATATCATACTTAAAATCTTTCTTCATAACCTGGGAAAAGAGAATATCCCGAGAAGGATTCAGAGAAGGCGCACTCACCAGAGCATAACCAATGGATTTAAAAGAATGGGTGGGTATGGATACACCATTGGGACCATGCTGTGCTTACATATGAATCTTAGCCATACAACCATGTGAAGGTAGAGAGATACCATCATGACACAAATGTTGGGGAGGGGCAGTTCCTTGTTGTTATAGTCTGGTTGAATTCCCTAAGACCTTTGGATCATGTAATGTCTATTAAGCCTATGGGACATGTAATCACTAAGCCTATGGTCCTTTTAATGGTTTCCCCTCATCCCTTGAAAGGGGGGTTATCAAAAATCAATAAAAATGAAGGCCTTCAGGCCATTTGGGCATGAGCATAAGGCTATGAAAACATGTTCTTAACATTTGAAAACCATATCTTCCATATAGTAGATCATAATTTTTAGTCATGGAATGAAGATTGACATTTTATAATATATGAATAATAAAGTTATCAAATAACATAATCCATTAGAGCATAACATTAGCATAATACATAATTTTGTGGAATACACATAAAAACGGAAAATAATTTTCTTAGTCAAAGATCACAGAAAATAATATCATAGTGGATTAGGTTCACTACCCATTACATCGTATCCTTAGTCAATGTTCACTCACAATTCTATCATAGTGGAAATATTCCCTTACTAAATTGGGATCCCTTCCCATTACATTAATTATTATCCCATGAGATATCCATATTTACCCAATACATCAGATGAATATATAATTTCAGGACCACTAAAAACATAATTAAAGGTATAGAAATGTTTTCCACAAGATCAACAAACATTAAATAGAGCATAACCCATGCAAAGGAAATAGATTTCAAAAAAAATTCATAATTTCATCATATCATAACCCAAGGAAAATAAATGGGTTTCATAAGGGTTTCATTATAAATTAATTAACCCATGGAAAATAAAAAGTTTCATGGAATCATCATAATCATAATCCATCCAAATAATTAAAATGGATGGTATCATTGGATCACATCCCCAGTGAGTCACAAATAATATCAAATTATGTTATAATATATGAAAACTCTTTTAAAAGAACACTAGAACATTTCTTGAGCAAAATACCTTTTTCACTTTGAAGTCGCTTATTTAAAATATAAACAATTCCCAAATATTAAGGAAACCATTTTCTTTGAAAGAAACTTGTAAAATTTTAAAGAAATATTCAAATCATTGATTATTCATGGTGAAGGTAAATTATGTTCATACTATGTACATTAAAGTAAATATTCCTTTCACATTTTTAATAAAGAGTTAAAAGCACCTCCTTCAAAAAATGATAAAAAATTCCTTAAAAATTTAAAAATTAGATAATTGGTAAATATTACTTCAAATAGTCATATGTAAATATTTAAAAAAATTCTTGAAAGCATTTTTAGAAAACAAGGATATAGAAGAAAAACAGATTTTCAACTGTAGAGAGAAATAAAGTCGATTTTCATTAAAAAAATTATTTCAGTCTCTTGAGTAGCTAAAGAGATGAAAATTAAGGTAAAGAATTTAAAATCTAGAAATAACTATAGGAGAATAAAATTCATGTGATTATTTTTATATATATCTTAAAATTTCATCATTTGAAACTTGGTCATAAATGATCTTGATAAATAATGAGAATGTAACATAAAACTCTTACCGCTTTACTAACTTTCAAATCAAAACATCATGAAAGAGATAAACATGTATGGATATATAAATAAATATAATTTTTATAATAGCAATCATAGAATTTAGGTGGGGCTTGTATTAGTGGTAAGCACCCCGTAATCCTACATGAAAAATGGGGGTTCAAAACCCATGGGGGCGCAGTACTGTAGTAGTACTGTAGTGTAATATAGCAGTGGCAGCACTATAGCACCGACATGCACTATAGTGGTGACAGGTCGTTGTAGCGGCAATAGGGTACTATAGTAGTGGCGGGTACTGTGCGAGACTGTAGAAGTATGGGTACTGTGGCTGTACTATTCACAGAATGGGCCTTAGGCCAAACTTTTGGGCCTACGGGCCATTTAATGGGCTAAATGCCCACTGGGCCTTCAGCCTATGTAATGGGTCTCCCTCTGTCCAGTTTAAAGAGGTATTTGATTTGCTTTAATAATAAATGATGCTTCATCCCCAACCTTTTAAAAAATAATAAGAATCATAAAATTCATTTATGGGAAGTATATACACCACAAAAAATAAACAAGTGGTGAATATGGCATGTGTCTCACAGAAATAAAAGTGAGATAAAAATATCTTACCTTGGGTTTGACTTGATTAAAAAGTGCTCTAAAATCCTATATAATAAATTTAAATTTATTATAATTCTATAATATATTTATTTCAATTCTTATAATTTCATATATTATCAACTTATAACAATTCAACATAAATTTATTAATAATTGTTTATTAAAATCATTTTTTTTCGGGTGTTAATTGTTTCATTTTTCACGAGGCTTTTGGTTCAGCAATTCTAGTACTTGAACTTTGATCATGATTTCATAATATGCAGAATTATAATAATGATATAAATATCATATATTTTCATTATATATATATATATATACTTATAGTCATCCATAAATTATATATATATAAAAATGAATTGCACTATTCTTGGGGATGGTTGGCCATATATACATGTAAATGTTGTTTACACTTTCTGATGAATGGAATGAAAGAAATGAAAATGAAGAGTAACCTTTAAAGAATAATTATTATATCATATATATCATATATATTCATTAAATATATAGTTATTAACATCTATGTAAGTCATAAATGAAAAATAAATCACATCGCTTTGTGGAGGTGGTAGTCCACACATATGTATGAGCGATGTTATCATTTTCTAATGAATGCGAGGGTAAGAATGTAGATATAATATTGTAATAAATAAATAACAAATATTAAATAAATATTATGTATAAACATTTGACCCATCATAATAACCCTATATGAAATAAGGTGATGAAAAATTAATTATATCACTTCTCATTTGTAGTTGGCGTTTGGCTTAGTGGTAAATCACCCCATAATACTACATCAAGGTTGGGGGTTCAAAACCCATTAGGTATAGGTTACTATAGCATAACTATATTGGTACTGTACCAGAACTATAGTAGTGATGGAACTGTAGAACTGGCAATACTATTGCGGTGGTGGGCACTATAGTAGGAACTATAGAAGTGCCAGAACTATAGAAGGCACTATAGCTGCCCAGTAATGTAGTGGCACTATTCAATGGTGGGCCTTTGATTTAAGATTATGGGATTTCACAACCATTTAATAGGATTTCAGGCACACTGGGCCTATGATCCATGTAATGGGATTTATTCAAACTAGGCATACGAGTCATGTAGTAAATAAAGAAGGATCGATGGGTGGGTTATCCCCTTGGTAGGGAGCTATGGCCTACCTCTTCGGCCAGCGTGTAAGGTGTGTGTTTGTTTTTAAATGTAATTGTACCCCCAAGCACCATATATATATATATATATATATATCTGTGTGTGTGTGTGTTAATATTGGTGGTTACAATATAATAATAACATTTTATTATATTGAGGATATTTAAGTTATTATTTTATGAATAATTCCACATATTTAGGGGATTTAGAAGAATAAATAAATTGAAATAGGTCGGGTAAGAAGATTACCTCTTCTTTGGTAGGCCTATATTAAATATTTTCTTATAGACCCTTGGAATGGTATTTTAAGAAGGCAAAAACCACAAATTCATGGATATGTAAGTTTATAAGATAATTTTTTAGCTTTTTTAGCTATATGGATAAAAGAGGTGTGCATAAAAGAGATATAGGGTGTCTATTTATGTGGGAGAGAAAAGAAACACTTGGAATTTATTAAAAGATTTAAATATAATTAACATATTTCTCAAATGTAATTCTTCCAAGTAGACATAAATTATAACAAAAATATGATATGGTTTGAAATATCATCAAAAAATGAAATTTATATAAGCTTTTATTTCATTTTAAAGTTAATCTTTAGGTTTAACCCCTTCTTTAACCAATTTTAAGCTTAACTATGATAATAACTTTTTAAATCTTAAAGGGTTATAATTTTACTTATAAGGTAACAATTGACTCATTAATTATAAAGTTATGATTTTTTATACCATTTATCCTCATAATTTCACTATTTCACTATTTTTATTATTTATATATAATTTAATAAATTATTATTTTTAATAAAATATCATTAATTTATTTTTTGTCACTATTCATTTACATTGACTTTAAAGTCACCAAGATAGTTATCAATTTAGAATATAAACCTTTCATTGATCTATAATATGTAATTGTTTTCTAAAAAATTCATAAAAAAATTATTCACCCAAATTTTATTACTTTTAATTTTTTTAAAATAATTTATTTTATTTTATTTTTGTTAATTAAATAAATATTATGTCAGTGTTGCATAAGAATTTAATGTAATTAATTAATAATTTAAAATTATAAATAAATTAAAATGATAAAAAATATATTTATCTTTGAAAAAAACATTTAGAACCAAACTTATCCACTTTTTATCCTTCAAATAAAAAATTATATTTATTAAATTCAAGAGAGTGACATGTGGTATTTATTATTTTCTTAGAATAATATAAAGGTCATAATTAAAGAAAAATTGAATCAATTAGCCATATATTTGAGACTTGGATGATAATGTTTGAAATACACTCACCCAATTGGATTAGGTTAAGTACTAGATAAATTTTAAATCCTTGTCTCTGAGTTTTATCCCTGTTTTACCCATTTTACCCTTACTGACATGATAAAAATGTACCAAGGTTACTATTCATAATGACCAAAAATAAAACGGGCCTATTTAGAAAACTTGAACTTCATAATTACAAATATGGGATCCATTTTTCAAGATTAAATTACTATAATTAGTATAAATTAATTTCAAAATAAGTGCGCAAAAGCAAAAAACCCATTTTTAGAAAAAATGCATATTTTAACATAAAATTGGATTTATTCGTATTCCCTACCTAGTAAAAACCATTATATGAATTTTAAAAAATTTATAGAATTTATTATATTTTAATTTCATTAAAATAATTCATCAATAGTTATTAATGTAATTTATTTAAATAAAAATATATTGTGCGCATAAAAACTTTTTTTCTAGAAAAACATCCCTATTCACCTTCAAATTATTATTTTTTCATTTATAACCATTTGGTAACTAATGAATTTATTTCAAACATATGTAAAAAATATTTTTTAAATAATTTATTTATCCCTATTCATACTCTCCAATCCAATGACTAGGTGACAATTGATACATTAAATAATAATATTTCAATAGTATAACATGATTTGTTTAAATTTAATGTTGCATGTAAAAAAATAAATCAAAGAAATAAAATTTATTTTAAGATAAATATATCACAAAATATTATGGTGTTACATTCTACCCCCTAAAAATGAATTTTGACTCGAAATTCAACCACTTTCATACAAAAAAATGTGGATATCTCTATTTCATCAAATCCTTGGGTTCTCAAGTAACTTATTCAACTTTACGATTTCTCTAAATAACATTAATAAGGTTAGTAGTCTTGTTTTATATCACTTGATATCCATTATAAAAGATTTTTACTAGTTTTTTCTTCATAGTAAATATCATTTTCCAATGGTACAACCTCTAATTTCTATACATGCAACAGATCAGGCATGTACTTCCTTTGGAGAGATTCATAGAACATATTATGAACTTGAGAGAGGTTCAGTGGAAGTTCCATGAAATAATCTATCATCCCTAATAAATAAATAATCTTGAAGAGGATAATATACCTAGGGTTCATATATCCATTATTACTAAATATCATAACCTATTAACATGAAACATTTCATAATAATACCTTCTCACCAACTTTGAATTCCATATTTTTCCAATGATTTTTAGTATAAAATTCTTATCAACTCTGAGCTACCTTGTTGTACTACTAATTTGATCTATCCTTTTCTTCTATTTCCTCAGCTAGATCAGGTCCCAAAAGATTTATTTCTCCATCTTTATCCTAGAACATAATAGTTTTACACATCTTTCCACACAAGGGTTCATAAGGAGAAATCTGAATTCTCGAGTAAAAGTTATTATTGTAAGAATACTTGACCAGAGGATGGTGTTGATCCCATACACATTTTAAATGAATATAATAAGATATCAGCATATCCTCTAGAGTTTGAATTTTTCTCTCTAACTGAACATCTATATGAGTATGATAAGTAGTACTAAAACATAACTCTAAATCATGATTTTTCTGAAGACTTTAGAAAAACTTATAGGTAAACCTTAGATCCTTATTAGATATAATAAAATTTTTTAATCTATAAAACCTTACCAATTATTTAATTTATATCCTATAAATCTTTTCAATATAGAAATCTTATCTAATTATAATAAAGTTTGGTGACTTTTTAAGGTGATCAACTACAACCAAAATAGCATTTTGACCTTTATATGTTTTGGGGAGTCTAATGAAAAAAATACATGGTGATGTTTTCCCATTTCCATTATGATATGGGTAATGGTTATAACATCCCATTAGACTTCTGTATCTCAGACATAAATTTCTTACATACCAAGAACCAAGATACATACAAATATCACTTTTCATGTTCACACACTAGAAATACTCTATTATATCTCTATACATCTTCATACCTCCAGGATTAATATAGAATAATGAATTGTGAGATTTATCTAATATCTCCTTGAAATATGGTATGAACAGAATTCATATGTGGTTTTTGAACCTTATCATTCCATCATAATTATGGTTTATCTCAAGAATATTTCTCACCTTCATATTCAGTTATACATCTTCCTTTTTCAACTCTTTAATGTTGACCTAGATAGATGCTTGAACACTCTTTTGAGAAAGATAATATTTCTCCCCTTACTTCAAGATTTTAAGTTCCATTTTGTTTAAATCCTTAAAAATTGGATCTTTTCTGATCCTCATCGTAGATAAGCCAGTAATATTATTTTGACTCAAAGCAAATGTAAATTTATTCACTTTCCCACGGTTGTAATGTATTGAGAAGTCATAATAATTAATCATCTCCAACTATTTTCTGTAAATAACATTCATCACTTTTTTATGGAATATATACTTTAAACATTTATTATTAGTATATATGTCACACTTTTCTCTATGAATATAATGCCTCTAAAATTTTTATGAAAAAATTACCCTAAATAACTCTAAACCATGGTTTGCGTAATTTTTCTCAGGAATCATTAATTTATTTGAAGAAGAAGATATAACCATATAATTTTGTAAGAGGATAAATCCCAGACCCTTTTTTGATATGTCACCATAGATCACAAACCCTTTCCCACTTCAAGGTGGTGTAAGAACAAGTGCAGTAACTGACATTCTCTTTAGTTCCTTGAACTTTTCCTCTCATTTATCTATCCAAAGGTAATTTTATCCCTTATGAGTTAACTTCTTGAATGGATTAGACGACCATGATAAATTCTCTACAAAGAGTTAATAATATATATCGAAACCAAGAAAACTACGAATATCAATCATAGTGGTTGGTCGGGTTCAACATTCAATAAAATATATCTTTAATGGATCCATATATGTATCCTCACATGATATTAAATGACCTAAAAATAAAAAAATTGTAGCAAATATTCATACATGGTAAATATTTCATAAAAATTCTCTTTTCATAGGGTATTTAGTAAAATACTCAAGTAATATCCATGTTCCTACTTTCTTATAGAATATATAAGAATTTAGTTTATAAATACCACCAAAAAATGATCAAGTAAATATTTAAAAAATATTCATTAAATCCATGAAGATAGAGTGAATTAGTAAGACCAAATGGAACCACAATAAAATCATAGTGTCCATAAATCATACGAAAGGCTGTGTTGGTAATGTCTTAACTTTTGACCCTAAACTGATAGTATCCAGATTAAAGATAAATGTTTTAAAAATAATAATTTCCTCATAATTTATTGAACAAATCATCAATATGAGGTAGAGGATACATTTTCTTTCTTGTTATCTTGTTAAGGTTTTTATAATCAATGTAGTGTCGCACTGATCCATCTTTCAACTTAACAAAAAGAACAGGTGCACCCCGTGGTGACACTTTTCCTACAAAATCCCTTATCACAATTCTCTCAGAGTTAAATCTTAAATTCCTATAACCCAATTGGGGTAATTAAATAAGGATTATTTTAAATAGGTGTATTAATGGGTATGAAATCAATTGAAAACGCAACTACATGATTCGTTGGAAGGCTAGGAAACACTTTAAAAAAAAGCAATAAACTCTCAGACAAAAGGCATATCTTTGATGCCAAATTCCTTCCCATCCATATAAGATAAACACCCCTTTTGAATAAGAATCAAGAACCAAATAATGGATTTAATTTCCATCATAATTTCATATTTATTTTTGCATCGATAGACAATCATAGGTTGGTTTTGAATATTAAACATGACTTCCTTCCTTGGTAATTAATATTAGATTTATATAAATAAAGTAAATCTATGCCAAAAATAACATAAAATTAAACTATATATAGAATAATGATATTTTTATGAAACACATTCCCAAAAAAATCAATTATATAAGAATCATAGACTTGAGATGTGATCATCATACCATTGGTAGTTTTCATTGATAACTAAACATCGATTAATTGATAATATAAATTAAATTTACTTGATACTTTTATTAATATATTGTGATTTATATATCTCTGATAAATTAGGTTACTTAAATATTTTATCATACTTATAACCACATCAACTTCAACATTCTATCTTCAATCCCTTAGTAAAACCAAAATGGTTTTCATGATTGTTAATCTACTTTTATTTGAGTGATAAATCATGAAAAACAATTTATAGGATTTCTAAAACATGACACTTTATTTTCATTATATGAAACCTTAATTTTAACCAAGTTCTTCCATGGTCATTATCTATTCAAATCTATTTTAGTGGTCCATAAATAAAATGAGATTTAACCTAATAATATCCCCCAGGAGTGTCAAATCAGGTGTGTGGTAAGTACACACTCACCATACAACATAATGAAGGTTGAGATATAATTGAAAAATTATGTTCATGGTTATTACCCCTAGTATAATCTATTCTAAGACTAAATCCACTTGTTGTATCTATAATGGGATTTTTTCCAAAGAAAACAACACTATTTTCTTCTCTATAACTTAGGAAATTCTTCTATACTTAGGATTATCATAATTATTCGCAATAATTTTTTCTCATATTAGTTTCCAAAGGTATCCAAAAATTGATCTGATACCAAATATAAAAACTCATAATATTCATACATAAATATTATATCTTATTAGATGAATATTCAATAAATAACATTATTATCCATGATAAAATCCTATTGGTTTAGTGGCTTTAGAATCTTGGATACATAAACAACTTATTCATGAGAGATATACATTTCCTTTCAATTAGTTCTTGAAAACTAAGACCCTTCTTATTAATATTATACTTAAAGACTTTATTCATTACTTGGGGAAAGGAAACATAAAAAATAGTGATATCAAATGCTCAGTAAGGATAAAAAAGGGAGATATCAATGATCACTTAAACATAACATGAGCATAAGGATATGAGAACTTGTTATTAAAACTTTTAAACCAAATGCTACATATCATAGACCATAATGTTAAGTCATGGAATAAATCCTGAAAGTTTATAAGACATGATTCATAAAAGAATCAGCGAACTTGATCTATGAGAGATTAATATTGGAATAATACACAAGTTTTTCGCATACACATAAATATGTAAAATAATTTCTTAGTCAAGGATCACTTCCAAGACTATCATAGTGTATTGGGTTCGCCCTATATTCCATCATATCCTTAGTCAAGGTTCAATCTAAATACTATCATAGTGGAAAAAGTCCCTTACTAAACTAGGTAAACTACTTGTTATAATCCTTATTATCTCATGGGATATCTATCTTTACCCAATGTATTAGTGGTATATAAAATTATAGGACCACCAATCACATAATGGAAATAATACATATGTATTTAAAAATATCATAAAAATTTTATCATAACAAAATCTATGGAAATGAAATGGGTTTCATAAACATTTAATCATTTTATCAAAATATAACTCGTGGAAGGGAAACGAGTTTCATAAAGGTTTCATCATAACTTAATTAACTAATATGAAAGAAAATGGTTTCATAGAATCATCTTTAAATATGAATCATCATATGTCATCTAAATAATGAAAATGGATGGTATCATTGGATCATATCCCCAATATTGCTTAAGTAACATTAAAGGATGTTATCATAGATTAAAATGCCTTTAAAAATCACTAGAATATTTATTGAAGAAAATGCCCTTTTCACATTGAAATCACTTATATAAAATCTAAAAATTTCTCAAATATTAAGAATTTTTTTTATTTAAAAATAAATAAGGATGTTTGAAAAGGAATCTTCAAAGCATTAATCAATCTTGATAGAACGAAAATTTGTTCATATCATATACGTTAAAACTAATATGGCTTTCAAATTTTAGTTAGAAATTAAAAAATAACTAGTTGGAAAAACAATGAGAATATTCATTTAAAAAATTGAAAAAAATAAATTAGGGGTAAATATGAATTTAAAAATCATAGAATAATATTGAAAACATTCTTGAAAACATATTTAGAAAGCATGGAAATGTAATAAAAATGATTTTCAACTAAAGAGAGAAATGAATTAGGTTTTCCTTAAAATATTATTTCAATATCGTGAGTACTAAAAGGGAGAAAAATGAAATTAATCTATAGAAGTAAATTTATTATATGAAAATTTAGGATTTTCTAGAGATATATGTTATAAAATTTTATCATTATAAACTTAATCATAAATAATCTCGATAAACAGTGATATTGTAACATAAATCTCTTACCACTTTGGTAACTGTTGAATAAAAACATCATGAAAAAGTGATAATTCGATATATATGTAAATAACCATAATTTTTATGATAATAATAATAAATTAAATTAATTTTCAGTATATACAAAATATAAAAGAAACAAGTGGTGGATATGGTGTGTGCCTCATAAAATTAAAAGTGAAATTCATCTCTTACCTCATGTTTGAGATTCTTTGGAAGTGCTATAAAATCACATATAATAAATTTAAATTTAGTAAAATTAAACAATATAGTCATTTAAAAACCTATAATATCATATATGAACCACTTATAACATCTTAACACCCATTTATTAATAATTTCTTATTAAAATTTTGGTTTCCAGGTGTTAACTATTTCATTTTTCATGAGAATTTCAGTTTGGTAGTTCTGGAACTTGTACATTAATCATGGTTCCATAATCTAAATAATTTTAATAATGATATAAATATCATATATATTTATCATATCATATATATATATATATATAAAATTTATCCATAAGTGAAATAGAAATAAAAATTAATTACATCGTTCATGGAGACGGTAGGTCATACATACACATGAACGTTGTTTTCACTTTTTGATGGATGAAATGAAAGAAATGTAAATAAAAATTAACCTATATAGAATCGTTATTATATAATAAATATTCGTTAAATCTAACCTTTTTATCGTCCATGTAATGTGAAAACTAGAAAAAATCACATCACTTTACAAAGGTGGTAGTCCACATGTAGGCACAAGCAATGTTATTATTTTCCAACAGATGGGAATGTAAGAAGGTATATATTATATTATAGTTAAAAAATTATAATTATGTCATAAATATAATTTATTAACAGTAAACCCATAATAATAATCATCCATTAAATATGGTTATGAAAAATTATTTTTATCGCTACGTAGAGGTGGTAGTCCACATAAACGCACGAGCAATGCTTTCGCTTCTCGTTTAATAGAGAATAGGGTGAATAAAACAAGTTACATAATCATAATAAAATTTTAGTATATTTACGATGATAAATTTATTATTTTGTGATGAATAACATAGGTTTATAATATGTATAAGATGAAATAAATTTAAATATGTTCGGTAGGATGATTACCTCTTCTTTAGTAGGCCTCGTTTAAATCCCTTTTAAAGACCCTTTGAATGGTATTTTTAGAAGAAAATAACCTCTAAATCATATATAAAGAAGTTTATAAGATATATTTTTAGGTTTTTTATGATATATATGTCTCAAGTATATGTAAATAAAATAGATAAGGTGTGTCCTTTTATAAGGAAGGGAAGGGATACACTTGGAATTTATTAAAATATTTAAATATTATTAATTTAAATCTCAATTTTAATGGTTACAAATAGCCATGAATTCAAATAAAAAAATTCAATGGTATAAATTTCATAATAAAATAAAATTTAGATAGGTTTTAACTTCATTTTAAACATGATCTTTTGGTTTAACCCCTTCATAAACCAATTTTGACCAAAACTACGGTAACGATTTTTTTAATATTAAAGAGTTACAATTTTACTTATAAGGTAAAGAATGGATAATAAATGGAAATGGTACTAAATTATAAACCATTTATAAGCATAATTGTCTCATTTAAATTTTTATGATTTTTAAATAATTTAATAGTATATATTTTTCATAAAATATTTTAATGTTATTTTTGACACTATTCATTTAAGTTGAATTTAAAGTCATCTAAATAGTTATAGAATTCAAATATAAAAAATTAAAACCTCCATAATTTTTTATTTGTATCTAAAATTTTCATGTAATGTAATAATTCACCAAAATTGTAATACTTTTAATTGTTTAAAAATCATTTATTTTATTTTTCTATTAATTGAATAAATACTATGTTGCCATTGTGTAAGAATTTAGGTAATTATTTAATCACTATAAATTGGAAATAAATTACCATGAAAAAATAATATTTCAAATAAACATTTATAATCAATCTTATCCTCTTTTGATCCTTATAATAAAAAATTAGAGTCATTAAATTCAAGAGAGTGACATTTTGTATTTTTTTCATTTATTAAAATAATATAATGGTCATGATCATAGAAAAATGGAACCAATTTTCCATATATTTGAGATGTGGATGATAATTTTTGGCTTATAATTTAACCTAATTATTTTAATTATTCCAAATCATGTTTATATATTTACTAATAAATTTTATGTTTTCTGTTAGTAACTTGTTTTCTGGCCAAATATTGAAAAAAATGGCTAAGTATAGAACTCACTGTGACACTCTATAACATGTTAAATGTGTTTTATTTGTGAATAATTTGAACTTAACAAGAAGTTCAAGTGACTATATTACCTTAAAACATATTATATTTCACATAATGACATGAAAAAATGCTTACCATGAGTAAGATGGGAAAAATATATCAAAGATATGAACTGACCGCGTATTGAAGTTAAACTTGTCCTGTGTTGAGAATCACCTTACTGCATATATAATCAGCCTACCATGTACCTAACCGTGAAAATTAGGGAAGAAACTATATAAAGGAAACTACCTAACACATGAATAAAATAATTTGTCATGCCAAGATATGTATAATGTTTCACAAATTAATATACTAATTGTGTCTATTATTGTAGTGACCATAGGAAGAAACACCTTATCACATGAAGTCATGAACCTACCACATGATAAAATTAACTGAATTCATAAAGTGGTAAAAAAATTGATAACCTATCATATCAATGGATTGTATCAACTTACCATGCCAACTAACTATGTTTCAAGTGAAGACGACTTTTCATTTTTATCTTAGCATTGGATTGTTTCAAATCTCCAATAACAATTTTTTAAAACATTAAATAAATAATTTGTGAATTTAATATTGCATTTATTTCTCTCTAATGTATAATTTTTGGATAAATATCTCTTTAATAATAAAATTTGTTTTTTAATTATAGTGCGATGTTGAGGAATACATGCTATTATAGAGAATAACAGAGGATCCAACACGTTTACCTGTGCTATAGAGAAGACTCTACAACACTATATTTTTATGAACTTTCTATGAAACTTGTTTTAGATTATTCAAATGAAAAATTAAAGTACTTGAAAGAACTAAATATATTTATATCAATTCACATCATGTTTTATCATCCTTAATCGGCTTCTCATTTCATTTATTATTTTATTTCAATTTTTTATTGATCTATTTATTTGTAAAATGCGATCTCATATTTTAAAATGGGGATTATGTGATAATATCTAATTTATTTCACTTTTATTCAAATTAACAACTATGTAATTGGTCATGTGTAGTTTTATATATTTTCCAACCCAAAAATAACTGTGGAAGAGACTTTGTGCATGGACAACCTTGTGTGTTGTTCTCTATAAAACATGATCCATGTTGTATATTAGTTTATTTAATAACAAAATTCTTGATAGTAGGTTATTTCCAAGTGGAGTGGATTAAGTCTTGTCATGATACCAAAACCCTTATTAAATATACACTATGTTCTTTATCTCTTTTGTTTCATAATATTAAAACTGAATTAGATTATATCTGAAGTTTATTGAGAATAAATGTACTTTGATGGTTAACTAAAATTAATGTTTTATATAATGTGTTTGATACGAGTAGCCTGGTTTCAAAAGTTAAATAATTTTTCAAATTATTTAAAAAGAGTTGTGATCGAGATTTTTTGAACCATTTCCAAATATAAAATTATATATTTATACTATTTTTGTCAACTGTGTGATTTTATAAAATTTGGGAATTTAGTTTTTAAATTGTTTTTAAATAGAAATTTTATGGGAAAATAAATTAACCCCCCCCCCCCTTCTAGAGTTTTCTTCTCCAAAAAACATTTGGTATCAGTGCTAAAAGTTTGACTGATGAAGAACTATCATCTGATAGTGATGATGAAATGACTCTTTTATCTAGATTTTTTAAAAGTTCTATTGGAAGAAGAATATTTTTAAGAAATCGCAATATAAAGGTAAATATGACAATAGAGGAAATGGGATGAAATATTAGAAAAGTGATGATTCTGAAAATAAATTAATCTTTTATGAATGTATTATAAAATAACACATTAAATCAGAACATCTAAAGTTGAAGTATAAGAAGAAATATGAGAACAAAATCAAAAAGAATAAAAAGGGTATAAAAGACACTTATAGTGCATATGAGGATAGTTCATATAACTTATATTCAAGTAGATGAGATAATAATGACAAAGCTAATATGTGTTTTATGAAAAATAAATCGATGGTATTAATTTTTTCTCTGAATCTCTTGTGCATATTTATATTCCATCTGAAATTAAAAATAATGAAGAGAATATTTATAGTGATGAATTATTCGAATATTTTAATATGTTGAAAGGCACATTTAATGAATTTAAATATGAATATAAACGTTTAAAGAACTATCATTCTTTGTCTACTCAGTTTAAAATTGATATTATAGTAGAAAAGGGAAAAAAAGCTCAATTACTTAAGAAAAATAATCATCTTAAACTATATAATAAGAAAATAAAGAAATATAGAGATAGATTTTCTAATAGAAGAAAAACCCTTACCCAGATTTTTGGTAAACATACTACTCTTAAGTACACTACTGGAATAGAATACCAAACTATACATAGTAAAATCATTAAAAATAAATTTGACCCTAGTTCCAATTATACTAATTCTACTAGTATATATTATTCTACATGACCAAATAAAGTATTTATTTCTGAAAGTCTAATATATTCCTATCAGAAACCATTAATAAAATTATGGATTTATAAATCACTTACTACTAACATTTTCGGTTCCAATAAAATATAGGTACCAAAATAATTTTTGGTTTAAATATATTTTTTAAGAAACCTTTTTGAAGAGTTCCCATAAGAAACTATGGTGTCTGGATAGTGGATGCTCTAAATATATAACTCTGGACTACTCAAGTTTCAATAAACTAATCAAGGTTAATGGTTTATAGGTCACTTATTATAAAAATTTCAAAGGTAAAATAATTGAGCTTAGTCAAATTGGTAACTCTAGTACAATTTTAATTTATAATGTTTTATTTATATATGGATGAAAGTATTACCTGATTATAATTTCACAATTGTGTGAATATGGTTTTCTTGTTAATTTTTAAAATAATTCTTATAAAGTTCTAAATTCCAAACATGATTTAGTTTTTTACATCTATGAAAAACAAAAAATATTTAAGTTGTAGATTTAAATTATTTATTATCGCAAAATTTTTCTTTTCTGAGTTCCTTTCACAAAGAATCTTGGATTTGGCATAAGAGACTATGCCATTTAAATATTCACTCACTTATAAGGCTAACTATGAAAGTTTTAGTCAAGGATCTACCCAAAAAATAATTCCCAATATAAAAAGTATATAATCCCTATCAAAAGTGAAATAAGTATAAAATATATTTCAAATAAAAGAAAGAAATTTCAAATTCTAAAACTTTATATTTGGTTCACATAGATTATTTTTGACCCTATATAGATTTTATTTTAGTAGTAAAACATTATGATTATGTTAAAGTTGATGATTATTCAATATATACATGGGTTTTTTATATTTTCACAAAGTGAATCTCTTTACTATTGTTCTAAATATTCTATATCTATAGAGAATATTAGTGGAATTAGGATTAATACCTTAAAAATTGATCATGGTCGTGATTTTGAAAATCAAGGGTTTGAATCATTATACTAAAAACATGTCGATAGTCGCAACTTTTCTGCTCTTAGGATCCCACAATAGAATGGTGTAGTAGATAGAAGAACTAAAACCCCTGAATAAATTGTTTGAACCATGATCAATGAGTATGATTTATTGATCTATTTATAGGAAGAAACTATGAACACATATTGTTATATAATTAATATAGTTTTAATTATACCTCTTTTAAAGAATACTCCTTGTGAATTATGGAATGTTATAAAACCAAAGATAAATTACTTTAGAGTTTTTAGTTTTAAAGTCTTTATACTTAATAAAAAAGAGAATTTAGAAATGTTTTCTTCCAAGATTTATGGAAGAATTTTCCATGGATATTCTACACCTAGTAAATCATATAGGGTTTTTAATAAAAGAACTAATCTTGTAGAAGAATTTGTACATCTCAAGTTTTATGAAACATGTTCACATGAGCCTAAGACCTATTTAGAAAAACTAGAAGATTATCCTTCCAATATATATATCAATTCCTACATACCTCTTGTAAATAATTCTACTAGTCTTGATGAACATCTTAATCCAAAACCTATAGATGAAAATGAGGTTTCAAACACTTCTAGTCCTAGAGCGGTTAGGACTCATAGATATCAACCCTTAGATGTATTTGAATTTGAAATAAATAAATGAACTAATACTAGATATTATATACTAAACCAATTTTAAAATCAATCATTAATGTCACATATTGAATATAAGAAGATCACAGATGTAATTATTGATTAATTTTTGTGTTTGTCTGTGCAAGAAGATTAAATCGCCTTGAAAGAAATAAATTCTGGGAACTAGTTGAAGTACCCAAGGACTATCGAACTATTGAAACTAGATGGGTGTTTAGAAACTAGTTTTATGATTCAAGAATAATTGTTATAAATACACCTTTATTGGTTACAAAAGGATATAAATAAGAAAAAGGTATTAACTATGAGGAAGCCTTTTCACCAGTACCTAGACTTGAATCTATAAGAATGTTGCTTGCATATGTGGCACATTTGGATTTAAAATTATATCAAATGGATATAAAGAGTATATTCATGAATGATTATATAGTTGAGGATGTTTTTTTGAACAACCCATGTATTTAAAATGCCTCACTTTCCAAGTCATGTTTTTAAATTAACAAAAACATTATATGGTTTAAAAAATACTTCAACATCTTGGTATGATAGGATCACACCATTTTTTATTCAAAAGGTTTTACTAAAGGAATAGTTGATCATACTTTATTTATTATAAGAATTTAAAAATATGTTTTAGTAGTAAAAATATATATGTATGATATTATTTTTGTTTCTTCAAGAAATTATTTGTGTACTATGTTTTTAAAAATGATCCAAAGTGAATTTAAAATGAGTTTGATGGGTGAACCTAAACTCTTTCTTGGTTTTAAGATTTTTAAAAATAAAGAAGGAATTATTTTAAATCAAATTAAGTAAACTAAATATCTTTTAAAATGTTTTAATATAGATAGAACTAAAGGTAGTGATACTACCATGATTACTAGTTGTAACTGAATCTTGATAAAATAATAAAACGAGTTAATCAAACCACTTACATAGGTATAATTGGAAGGTTATGATACTTAACTACTATCCAACTATATATAATTTTTAGTGTGTTTATGTGTTCCCATTTTTAATAAAATACAAGAGTCACATTTTATAGTTGTGAAAATAATTTTAAAATTCCTCAAGAATACAACAAACTTATGTCTGTTTTACTCTAAAGGAAGATCATTTAACTTAGTGAGTTATTCAGATGTGGATTTTCCTAGTTATAAGTTATATAGAAAAAGAACTTATGGAACATATCACTTTTTAGGAAAGTATTTAGTGTCATGGTGATGTAATAAATAGAATTATATTTCATTATCCACTATTAAAGATGAGTACATAGATTCAGATAGTTTTTGTGCATAGATTTTATGGATGAAATATACATTACTAGACTATGGATATCAATTATCGAATTCCCCTATGAATTTTTATAATAGAAGTGTGATAAATAATTCAAATAATTATATATCACATTCTAGAACAAACCACATTGATATAAGACATCTCTTTTTAAGATATAATTTTTATAAAGGTGATATAACTCTTGAGTTCATTGGTACTGAACATCATATTTCTGATATATTTACAAAACACTTGAATATTTAGAGAATAAATTATATAATACATGAATTTGGTATGATTAAATTTGACAAATTTTTTTAATTAAATTTCTCCTTTGAAGTTATTAAATTTCCATTTATCTTCTTTTTTATGATCTTTTATGGAAGTAACTGTGAAGTATGCTTCAAAAGGTCAATAGGTTAACCATGATTTTTTTTCATACAGTCAGTATACCTACCATGAACACTTAGTCACGCGATAACCATAAATAACATGAATATATTCTCTCATTGTCACTATCCATGGTCATCAGACCTACTATGCCTATTTTCTTTGAATTCTATGTGTACGTTTTTTGGTAGGATTTCATTTATGTTTATTATTTGTTTAATCCCTAAATAATTTATATTATATTTTATACTAGAATCTAAATTACCACCCATATTTTCATTTAGATCTCATCTATCCTTTTGAGATATTTTTGAGTGAATCAATTTCTCATATCTTGAACCTATCGCTCTATCCAACTTGATCCTATCTTTTTTTTCTTCCATAGCCCAAACCTCCAATGAACTTGAACTGATACGAAAACGTTGAAAGTGAAATTTAGATCCAATGTTGTGACTCTTATCAAGTCAGATCCTACAAATAAATCAAGGAAATCAAAATGGGGATTCAGTGAATATGTAAATCCAAACAATATGTACTTAATTGATCAACTAGTTTAAATAAAAAAGGAATTCAATACATAGTGGTTTCAATCAAGAAAACTTTTGTTCTGGAATGTGTTTCAAAATCATGGATGGGATTTTTAGTTTAGAGAAAATATTAATCCTTTTATCTGAAAATTTTCAAGGATTTTTATTTGAATCTAGATTTTTTACTTGGTGATAAAATATAATTTTTCACAAAAATGGTTAGTGGTAATATTCTATAATTTTCATCAAAATGATGGGAAAAGTTCTTGGATGTGACATATAAAGAAGAATTTAAGTATTATCAAACCTCTTATACAATTAATCATGCCTATTTAGAATTTCAAAATTATTTTTATGAACTAACTGGGAATAGAACCCCAAGAAGGCCATTAGTTATTGAGTTGAATGAAGAATGTATTTTTCTATTTGAGTTTATCTAGTACCTAATATGTCTAAATAAAGTGTATTTCAGCATATATTGAAATCAACATCTATTTTTCTAGTTTTTGATGAATAATGAGATTCAAATCAGTCTTTTCATATATTTTATGAGACATACGGTTCAGTTGTGTAAGACATATTATAGGTTCAACTCTTTACCTTATCCTAATATCCTTTCATCCTTGCTAGATTATAAAGGATTAGGTCTTCATGGTGATAAAAAATAGCTTTATATAATGGATTTTTTCATAAAAAAAACATTTATAAAAAAATTAGAATAAAATGGAGCCCATGGAAAAAAGAAATAGGTGGATAAATAAAAAAACTATATAAAATGTTTAATATAGTGAAATACCATGTTATACCTAGGGATATGGTGGATCCAATTCTCGAACCTAATGGAGTTTTGGAATATTTAGGTGATGATGTTTTTTCTTCTCAATAAGTAGAATAGGAAGCGGATGTTGAGGAAGAGGAAATAAAATAAGAGAGATAAGTTTTAGACCTTGATGAAGAAACTAGAGCATCTCATGAGGATGAGCTGGAATGGGATTAGTTTATTGAATTTGATGAATTTGGGGATAAATTAGAAGGATATCTTATTTTTGAAAGTGCTCCTAAATAGAATGTACCTAGTGCACTTTATAAGGGGGATAAGTTCACTGGATCTATTTATTTTGGATTAGAATATCCTAATTATGATGATGATGATCATGGTGGTAGTCCACCTAGACATGGTGGACCTTCCATTCACTTTATTCAAAGAATTATAGAATAAGAATTGATTGTTTAGGTTGATATTGAATAGATAATTAAGGTGTCTACTGTAAGACCTTATATTTATTAGACCATTCAAGACATATTTAGTTCTAATCCCACAAAATATGGTGAGGAATCTCATCATGTTTTTCATGAGTATATAGTTAAAGATTATGATTGTAACACCCCAAGATTCTACGGTACGCTTCTCTTTGAATAATGCAATAGCGTGTGTTGTACGCAACATCGAGTTTTAACACACCACAACCAATCAAACTAGCCATTATGAATAGTAATACCCACTTTTTGAAATTTATCAATTTTATTTTTCAAAATGGACTTCATTTTTTGGATCGGAATATCAAAATTAGCCTAGGGTGAATTTTTGGTATGTTTCTGAAAAACTTCATTTTTTGATGAACAGTGAAACCACTAAGCGGTAGTTAAAAAAACTAAATTTTTCATAAATCATAATTTTACCGCTTCTGTGAGTGGAATTTCGAAAATCCGAGAGACATGGTTAATATCAAGGAGTAAAATGTGGTTCAATGAGATGAAAATATTTTTTGGTGAATAGTAACTTTTTACTTTTATTTACCACAGTTAAAAGTAAATAGGGTAATTAAGGGTAAAAAATGATATTAATATTACCCTAACACATGTACTAATTATATTGGAAAAGTGTATCTCTACCAAAAATAACCTTAGGAATAAAATATTATCATTTAGGTCCACTTGGATTAGATTAGGATATTTATAATTATTTAATTCAAAGAAGAGTTAAAAAAGTTAAAATCAAAGTTTATTTACTAAAACATTTTTAATATAGGGTTACACATAAGATAAATTATATTATAAATATTCATTATAAATATAAAAATATTTCATACATAATTATATTTCATTTATAATTTTTAGATATTAAATAATTTAATTTATTTATGACACAATGATGATGCAGTAATTACCATAATAGTGAAAAATTAAAATAATTGATATTATAAATACCCAAATAAATATAATTTGAGACTTTTTATGAATTAAAATGATTTTTTAGGTTAATATGACATGTTAGGAATGATTTAATTAACTTTTTTATGTAATTATTCTGTTAGGATTTTCACAAAAATCAATTTTCCAAATAGTGTCAAAATTGACATAAAAGAGTTTTTAAAACAAATATTATATTATTAATTGATATTCAATTCCTAAAAATCTAAGGATCGGCCAAGAGACTTTTATCATTATAGGTGTATCATTAATGGACCACTTGGGGGTCTCTTAGAGGTATATAGTAATTTTATTAACTATATAATATAAAAATACAAAGTGACATGGTAAGTGTCAAACTATTTAACTAAGAGTTAAAACTAAAAGATAAGGTTAATATAATGACCCAAACCTGTCTAAATTAAATTGGTTGAGTGCTTTTCGACCCATACCAACCTTAAAATTTAAATAATACACTTTTGAGACATTATAAACCTAATAGGAATTTATTATAAAATAATATTTCTAGCTTTTCCAAAGGGGCCCCTCACCCCTCTTATAAAAGGGCACTCCCCCTTCTCATTAATTCACACCTTAAAAGCCTTTTGGTTCAGACAAACCCTTCCCAAATACTTTCTAAAATTCCCTCACTTCATCCTAGAGGAATTATTTTAGTCAGAAAGCCAACCTAAGGAGCCCTTTTTATCAAATCAAAAGGAAGAACCCGAAGAGGAGGTAATGATTTCACCACCCTTTTTCAAGTTCCTTTCTTCTTCCACTTCTTCTTTCTTTGTTATTACCATTCTAAAATAATAACTCCAGTATATTATATATACTTTGATGTTATTATAAACATGGTACAACCATATTTCAGTATTCTATCCATCCTTTGAATGGCATTTCACCATACGTGCGTACGTATGGCTTACCGTCTCCACGTCGTGGTGTAATTGTTATTCAAAACATTATTATTTGGATGGTTATAATAATGATGTGTAATTAATGTAAATAATAAATATAACATGATAATTACTATTTATATATGATATACCATCCAATTAAATAATATTTTAATATCAAAAGAATGATATTGTCGCTCGTGCGTATGTACGGACTATGGTCTCCACGAACGCGATGCGATTCATTCTCCATCGTATCTATTCAAGTATAATTCTCATTTGAAGATTAATGATAATGTTTAAGGACTTAATATCATTCTGGATATGAATAAGATACAACATATCCATAACAAACATGTCTTATATAACAAAACATATAAAAGAAAATGAGTAAGTTAACGCCTGAAACGACAATAATATTAAGATATTATTAACAAAGAAATCTTAAAAGATCATATATGATATCATATTAATGTATATGATTCTTGTATAATTTAATAACAATTATTTCACCATTATACAGGAGGATAAACTACCCCAACCATGGAAAAGTACAAGTTAAGGGTTTATTTCGCAATCTCTTCATTATCTGAGGTTGTTTATACGTAATAATCTACTGGGACTTCTTTATCATCCACATCCATGTTTCTTAAAAATGTATTTAAAAACATTTTTAATATTTACTATAATATGGGTTAAAGTCATTTATACCCTTGTTGAATTTTATAAGTGGTTTATAAAGGAATATTTCTGTCATTTTCCAAACAAGTTCCTTTTTAACCTTTTCAACAGAATTAAGGTAAGAATGTTTTTTGCAACTTATACGGCGAGTGCGACTATTTTCCACCGTTATAAAATCATCAAAGCTTCCCTTACTAGATTATAATAATATTTTTCAAAGAAAATGTTTTATTTTATAAATATATGACTCTTAAATGATTTTAAAATAAAAAGATATATTTCTCTAAAAAGAGTTTTGATTTCATCTATGTCAACATCCTTTGATGGATTTTATGCTTATTTGAAGTTTATTTATTAGGATAAAAAACTTCTATATTGTATTGAATTTTTTGTGATATGTTTGACTTTGGATGTGTTATTTTTATACCATTCATGGTTTATAGATGAAGTATTTACATTTCGTATGCTAGTTTTAATATGAATGTTTATGTTATGTTTAAACCTTTTCATATGAGAATGCATTGGACTTAATATGTGACTGGTGGAGCCCGCTATAGCTCCTCGATGCATCGGTAGGTCTCATGAGACAAACTAGTGTCTGGGAACAAGGCCTTGGCAAAATCTTATTTGTATTCTTGGCATGAGGCCTTGGCTATGTGGTTATGATAGTCTGGCATTATGCATTCCATCCTTATGAAAGTGGTTATTGATATTGAATGTGATTATTCGATTAGTAGAATATCCATCTGAATAAGTAAATGAAATTATTTCATTTTATTTTTGCCATACTATGTTGAAGTTCAAGTTTAAAAGGCTTTTTTTAGTTATAAATTTCCTTAAATGTTTATTCTTATTTATGAAAGTTTCTGCTATATTGTTATCCTTACTGGGCATTTGAGCTCACCCCTTTTCTATGTTTTATTTTTCCCAAGATGTGAAGAAGTAATTTATGAATGACATGCAGGGATAGTATGAGGGGATAAGAGTGTGGACTATGGAGACTATATTGTTGTAGTTTTCATTTTATGATGTAATGTAAAACTTTATGAATGTATCTAGTGTTTCCAAGGCTACGAAACTAATCGGTCTTTCGAGATTTGATCTTTCTTGTGATCATGCCAATGTTATGTAATAATGCACCGACTCTGGGTAACTAGGTTTGGGGCGTTACAGTTGGTATCAGAGGAAGTTTAGTACAAACCTTGGAAACTAGATTTAGATAAACTCTGATTAGATCACATAGACCTACGATGGAATTTGAGGATTAGTATAGAAGAAATTCCTAGAATTTTGGTATTGTAGATATTTTGTGTGATTTTCGAGAAATAAATCCCTGTCTGGATACAAGCAGGTATAGGCGGCTCTGGCACAGATGTAACTAGGGGTAAAACCTGAAAATACCGCTTTGAGCTGGACTAAAATGGGAACTGGTGCACGGCAGTGGGCCTTGCTGCACTCTTGGTTACGACACTCCCGGGGGATATGCTTAGGATAACTCTCATTTTCTTTACAAATCATTATGAAGGGTTTATGAGTATATACTTACTCAAAGAAAACATTTTTATGATTATGGATTATATCCATAAATAGTTCAATTTATGTTAAGTGTTTTATAAGTATGAAATTATGTATTTTGATTCATAAACTCATCTAGTTTATGCCATTATTTATAAATGGCACCTAGTGGAAGAAATGGAAATTGTATCAATGCACACACTCCATGTATGGATTTCCCTCCTTCTCAAGATAATTATAGTGGAGCTGGTGATGCAACTGGTGTCGATCAGCTAATCACCATACTGGGACAACTCACCCAGGTTATGAATAATAACCTTACCCGTATTGAGCACCCTGATCCGCAGCATGGAGGATCAATGTTAGATCACTTCATGAGGCAACAACCACCAATGTTCAATGGGAGTACAAATACCTTAGTAGCTGAGAAATGTATAAATTCCCTAGAGAAAATATTTCAGGCTTTGGGGAGTAGTGAAAGGGAAAAAGTTATCATGGCAGTCTACCACCTCACTGGAGATGCTGATCAATGGTGGCCATTGATTCAAAACACTAAGGAAGATGATGAAGTATCAAATATGGAATGGAGGGAGTTAAAATATCTATTTTTAGAAAAATACTTTCCTCGTGACCATCGAGCGGATATGGAAAGACAATTTCTGAGTCTGAGACAAAAGGAGGATGAGAATGTCGCAAAGTATGAGTCTAACATTACAAGGTTAGCAATGTATGTTGGAGATTATATACGTATCCCAAGAAGTAATATTGATCGTTTCTTTGATGGGTTAAAACCATTTCTCCATCGAGCATTAGTCTCACAATCCTTCTCGTCGTACGAAGACATTGTCTCATGTGCTATCAAGACAGAGAAAGAATTCTCTAAGTCATATGACTTTAAAGCAAAGCAAGAGAAGAAGAGATCTTCTGATCAATCTGGGAATGGAAATAAAGGGAATAAGGGAAAAGTTGAATATCCAACCTGCAATAAATGTGGGAAGAAACACCCTGTTACTTTCTTAAAAGGAACGAGAGTCTGTTACAAGTGTGGGGAAAAAGGCCACCAAGCTCGTGATTGCAAGGGGAAGAAGGAAGCTACCGATGTCCAATGCTACAATTGCAGGGAGATGGGACATTATGAAAATGAATTTCCTAAGTGTCAGGGGAACTTACCTCAGAAAAGGCCAAGGGATCAAGGCCAAGCTTATGCTGTCACTACTGCTGAGGTAGAAGCTCTGAAAGACATGGTGGAAGGTAATTTAATGGTTTCATCAAGTTTAGAAAATGCATTATTTGATTCTGGATCATCGCATTGTTTCATATCTTCCCAGTTTTCTAAGAAAATTAGATATTTCCAATTTGATTTTACAAGGGAGTTGTAAGTTAAAACTCCTAATGGAAGTATCAGTGTAACAAAGTTTTGTGAATCAGTCCCCATTAGAGCACATAAATTTTCTTTATCCGCTGATCTCATCATCATACCTATGATTAAGTTTGATATAATCCTCGGTATGGATTGGCTTTCGGACCATGATGCGAATATTTATTGTAAGAAGAAGGAGGTTAGGATTTTTGATGATGATGATAAGGAACACCTTATCTTTAGAGCAGAATCGTCACCACCTAATTCTTATCTAGATCCACCCCCAGTAGCTCAACTAAATTCAATTATTGGGGAGGAAGAGGATGAAATTACAGTGGGCGAGGAAAGGAATGTTCAAATTGAGGATGTACCTGTTGTGAAAGAATATGTAGATGTGTTTCTAGAAGATTTACCTGGATATCCTCTAGAATGAAAAGTTGAGTTTTCCATTGATTTAATTCCTGGATCAAGGCCTATATCGAAGACCCCTTATAGAATGGCCACTGTAGAATTAGTTGAACTAAAGAAACAACTAGAGGAATTGAGTAAAAAGGGATTTATTCACCCTAGTGTTTCTCCATGGGGAGCCCCTATTCGTTTTGTTAAAAAGAAAGATGGATTTATGAGGTTATGTATCAACTACATGGAGATCAATGCTATAACAATAAAGAACAAGTATCCCCTACCTCGCATTGATGATTTATTTGACCAACTGCTTGGAGATAAATACTTTTCAAAGATTGATCTTCGATTTGGATACCATCAGTTGTGTGTGAAGAAGGAAGGCATTCCGAAGACAACATTTCGAACCAGGTAAAGGCATTATGAGTTTATAGTAATGCCTTTTGAATTGACTAATGCACCCTCTATATTCATGGATCTGATGAATAGAGTTTTCAAGGAATATCTAGATGAATTTGAGGTGGTATTTATTGATGATATATTGGTATATTCTAAAAGCTATGAAGATCATGAAAATCACTTGCGCATTATCCTAAAGACTATGAGAAGACATGAATTATATGGGAAGTTTAGCATGTGTGAATTCTGGCTTTAGGAGATTTCTTTTCTTGGCCATATTGCCTCTAAACATGGAATCTATGTTTATCCTTCTAAGACCAAGGCAATCCAAGAATGGCCTACACCGAAGAGTATAACTGAAGTACATATTTTTATTGGTTTAGCAGGTTATTATCGAAGTTTCGTCCAAAATTTTGCCCGGTTGGCTAACCCATTAACAAAGCTCACACGTAAAGGGGTTAAATTTGTTTGGACACAAGAGTGTGAATAATATTTTGAAGAATTGAAGAGAATATTAGTCAATTATCCTATATTGACTCTACCATTGGGGAATGATGGGTTCGTTATTTATATTGATGCATCGAAGAAAGGAATTGGTTGTGTCCTTATGCAGAATGATAGGGTTATTGCCTATGAATCACGACAGTTGAAAATTCATGAACAAAACTATCCTACTCATGATCTCGAGTTAGCAGTTGTGATATTTTCCTTGAAGATATGGAGGCACTACCTCTATGGTAAAAATTTTTAGATTTATACTGATCACGAGAGTTTGAAGTATATTTTCTCACAAAAAGAACTCAACATGAGGAAAATGAGATGGCTTGAATTACTCAAGGATTATGATTGTATGATACACTAACACCCAGGGAAAGAAAACAAGGTGGAAGATGCTTTGAGCAGAAAAGACCATGGAGTTTTGAACAATATGAGAATTGAAAGGGATCCAATTTTCATAGATCTAGTGAAGATGGACATGGGAATAACCAGGGAAGATAAAACATAAATGCCTTTTCAAATGGTTACAAAACTATCTTTACTAGAAATGATTAAGAGTTCTCAGACTGATGATGAAGAATTTCAAAAGAAGATTAAAGCTGTGAATGATGGGAGATTGAGAGAATTTGTGTATGAAGAAGGAATTTTGAAATTCGGGAAGAGCCTTTGTGTTCCCGATATACCTGATCTAAAAAGGGAATTGATGGATGATGCTCATAGTTCCAATTTATCTATACACCCTGGGAGCACCAAAACGTATAGAGATTTGAAGGAACATTTTTGGTGGGACAACATGAAGAGGGAGATTGCCGATTTTGTGTCAAGATGTATGGTTTGTTAACAAGTAAAAGCTGGAAGGCAACAACCTGGTTGAGTATTGCAACCTCTTCCCATACCTGAGTGGAAATGCGATAATATCACGATGGAATTTTTCATGGGACTATTAAATACTCATAGAAGGAACGATGCAAGTACTGAGAAACCATAAAATGGAAGAGGCAACATGGGAACCTGAGGAACTTATGATGAAAAACCACCCGAGTCTTTTCATGCGGTAGTATTCTAGAAATTTCAAGGATGAAATTATTTGAAGGAGGAGAGAATGTAACACCCGAAGCTTCTACAGTACACTTCTCTTTGAATAATGCAATAGCGTGTGTTGTACGCAACATCGTGTTCTAACACACCACAACCAATCAAACTAGCCGTTATAAATATTAATACCCACTTTTTGAAATTTATAAATTTTATTTTTCAAAATGGACTTCATTTTTCGATTCGGAATATCAAAATTATCCTAGGGTGAATTTTTGGTATTTTTCTGAAAAACTTCATTTTTTGATGAATAGTGAAATCACTAAGTGGTAGTTAAAAAAATTGAATTTTTCATAAAACGTAATTTTACCGCTTTTGTGAGTGGAGTTTCGAAAATCCGAGAGACACAGTTAATATCAAGGAGTAAAATGTGGTTCAATGAAATGAAAATAATTGTTGGTGAATAGTAACTTTTTACTTTTATTTACCACGGTTAAAAGTAAATAGGGTAATTAAGGGTAAAAATGATATTAATATTACCCTAACACATGTCCTAATTCTATTGGACAAGTGTATCTCGACCAAAAACAACCTTAGGAATAAAATATTATCATTTAGGTCTACTTGGATTAGATTAGGACATTTATAATTATTTAATTCAAAGAAGAGTTAAAAGAGTTAAAATCGAAGTTTATTTACTAAAACATTTTTAATATAGGGATAAAGATAAGATAAATTCGATTATTTAAATTAATTAGAAAGAGAAAAATATTTCGTACGTAATGATATTTCATTTATAATTTTTAGACATTAAATAATTTAATTTATTTATGACACAATAATGATTCAGTAATTACCATAATAGTGAAAAATTAAAATAATTGATATTATAAATACCCAAATAAATATAATTTGAGACTTTTTATGAATTACACTAATTTTATAGGTTAATATGACATGTTGATAATGACTTAATTAACTTTGTTCAAAGCAACCATTCTGTTATGATTTTCACAATAATCAAATTTCCAAATAGTATCAAAATTGATATAAAAGAGTTTTTAAAACAAATATTATATTATTAATTGATATTCAATTCCTAAAAATCTAAGTTTCGTCCAAGAGACTTATATCATGATAGGTGTATCATTAATGGACCACTTGGGGGTTTCTTGGAGGTATATAGTATGTTTCTTAACTATATAATATAAAAATACAAAGTGACATGGTAAGTGTCAAACTAATTAACTAAGAGTTAAAACTAAAAGATAAGGTTAATATAATGACCCAAACCTGTCTAAATTATATTGGTTGAGTGTTTTTCGACCCATACCCACCTTAAACTTTAAATAATCAACTTTTGAGTCATTATAAACCGAATATGAATTTATTATAAAATAATATTTCTAGATTTTCCAAAGGTGCCCCTCACCCCTCTTATAAAAGGGCACTCCCCCTTCTCATTAATTCACACCTTCAAAGCCTTTTGGTTTGGCCAACCCCTGACCAAATACTCTCTCAACTTCCCTCACTTCATCCTAGAGGTCTTCCTTTAGTCATAAATCCAACCTAAGGAGCCATTTTGATCAAATCAAAACGAAGAACCCGAAGAAGAGGTAATGATTTCACCACCCTTTTTCAAGTTCCTTTCTTCTTCCACTTCTTCTTTCTTTGTTATTAACATTCTAAAATAATAACTCTAGTATATTATATATACTTTTATGTTATTATAAACATGGTACAACCATATTTAAGTATTTTTTCCATCTTTTGAATGACATGTCACCATACATGCGCACGTACGGCTTACCGTCTCCACGTCATGGTGTAATTGTTATTCAAAACATTATTATTTGGATGGTTATAATAATGATGTGTAATTCATGTAAATAATAAATATAACATGATAATGATTCTTTATATACGATATACCATCAAATTAAATATTATTTTAATATCAAAAGAATGATATTGTCGCTCGTGCGTACGTATGGACTACCGTCTCCACGAACACGATGAGATTCATTCTCCATCGTATCCATTCAAGTATAATTCTCATTTGAAGATTAATAATAATATTTAAGGAATTAATATAATTCTGGATATGAATAAGATACAACCTATCCATAAAAAACATGTCTTACATAACAAAACATATAAAAGAAAATGAGTAAGTTAACACCAGAAACGACAATAATATTAAGATATTATTAACAAAACAATGTTAAAAGATCATATATGATATCATATTAATGTATATTATTCTTGTATAATTTAATAACAATTATTTAACCATTATATAGTAGGTTAAACTACCCCAACCAAGAAAAAGTAGAAGGTAAGGGTTTATTTCGCAATCTCTTCATTATATGAGGTTGTTTATATGTAATAATCTACTGGGACTTCTTTATCATCCACATACATGTTTCTTAAAAATGTATTTCAAAACATTTTTACTATTTACTATAATATGGGTTAAATTCATTTATACCCTTGTTGAATTTTATAAGTGGTTTATAAAGGAATCTTTCCGTCATTTTCCAAACACGGTCCTTTTTAACTTTTTTGACAGAATTAAGGTAAGAATGTTTTCTTAACTTATATGGCGGGTGCGGCTATTTTCCGCCGTTATAAAATCGTTGAAGCTTCCCTTACAAGATTATAAGAATATTTTCAAAGAAAATGTTTTATTTTATAAATATATGACTCTTAAATGATTTCAAAATAAAAGGAGATATTTCTCTAAAAAGAGTTTTTATTTCATCTATGTCAACATCCTTTGATGGATTTTACGCTTATTTGAAGTTGATTTATTATGATACAGAACTTCTATATTGTATTGAAGGTTTTGTGATATGTTTGAATGTGGATGTGTTATTTTTATATCATTAATGGTTTATGGATGAAGTATTTACATTTTGTATGCTAGTTTTAATACGAATGTTTATGTTATGTTTAAACCTTCTCATATGGGAATGCATTAGACTTAATATGTGATGGGTGAAGCCCGCTATAGCTCCTCGATGCATCGGTAGGTCTCATGAGACAAACTAGTGTCTTGGCACAATGCCTTGACAAAATATTATTTGTAGTTTTGGCACAAGGCCTTGGCTATGTGGTTATGATAGTCTGGCATTATGCATTCCATCATTATTAAAGTGGTTGTTGATATTGCATGTGATTATTAGATTAGTAGAATATCCATGTGAATAAGTAAATGGAATTATTTCATTTTATTTTTTCCATACTATGTTGAAGTTCAAGTTGAAAAGGCTTTTGTTTTAGTTATACATTTCCTTAAATGTTTATTCTTATTTATGAATGTTTTCGCTAAATTTTTATCCTTACTGGGCATTTGAGCTCACCCCTTTTCTATGATTTATTTTTCCTAGGATGTGAAGAAGTAATTTATGAATGACCTGCAGGGATAGTATGAGGGTATAAGAGTGTGGACTATGGAGACTATATTGTTTTAGTTTTTATTTTATGATGTAATGTAAAACTTTATGAATGTATCTAGTGTTTCCAAGGTTACTAAACTAATCGGTCTTTTGAGATTTGATCTTTCTTGTGATCATGCCAATGTTATGTAATAATGCATCGACTCTGGGTAACTGGGGTCGAGGCGTTACAATGATAGATATATATTTAAAGCTTTTAATAGAGTTGAGGATCATATTATAAGAGATAGATCAATAGAGGATGTTCCTAAGAGAGATGGTAGGCATC
Source organism: Viscum album (assembly GCA_963277665.1). Lineage (NCBI taxonomy): Eukaryota > Viridiplantae > Streptophyta > Magnoliopsida > Santalales > Viscaceae > Viscum > Viscum album. The sequence goes on along the minus strand of OY728147.1, from coordinate 174,362,686 downwards.
AGGCTAGTGATCCATCTACCACTTCTACCACACCCTCTATTCCTTCTACTTCGTATCTCGTTAAGGATTACTTTTTTATGTTAATGTCATAGTTAAAGGATATTTTCAAGTAGTTATTTGTTAATTTTAAAAACTCCTTACAACAAGTGAAAAAATATGACATTTATGAAGCTATTACATCAGTGATAAATCACCTTTAGCCTCTCTTTCAATTCAAGATAGAGATGTTGCAAAATGATATTGTATATTTGAGAGTGTGTGTTGGTTCTCTCTACACTGATCTATCTTATATGATGATTCTGTTAGACTAATGGTTTATGAATGTTGTATTTTAACCTACTCTAGTTCCTCATTCTTATCATCCTAGGTAGTTAGTTTTTTATGAATAAAAGTTTATAAAACTCATTTAATATGAGTTTAAGGTTATGTTTAATGAGTTTATAATGACCAAATAAACTATGTTTTATGGGTTTCAAAACCATGCTTCCAAGACCTAGGTAGTAGTTTGAGAGGATTCCACACAAGTTAGTCATGACTAAGAAACCATTAAGAGAGAAATTGATTATTACCTGAGCAGGATCTTCACAAATTCAGGTCTAAAAGGGATGTTTTAAAATCCTTCTTTAGACTTGAAGATTCCACCTTTGACTCTGAATTTTAAGTCCCGGGTTAAGAATCTCATGGCTATGAATCCATTTTTGGAATCTTTCATAGATAATAGAGATAATTTCCTTTGGGATGTGGATCATGGTTCTCAATCATTTAGTGACTTTACATGGTTTATTGAACATTATCTATACACTTATCAGATAGATGTTCTAGATCCTTCATCAATTCCTATATACTTAGATTCAACCAATACCTCCCCCACCATAAATAATTTTGGCCTCATTTCTTATTAATCATTTTACCAAATTAGAACCTTTTTTGTATGTGGGGGTCATTAGTGATCCTACCCCCTCATCTGCTCCTCATAATACCTCTATCCTTGCCTCTACTTACAAAGATAGGGATATTATTATTCCTTTATATATGAGGGCAGCACCATATTTAGATTCAAATTAATATCCTTGATATGGATTTTGTGTGCCTTTATATAATACTTTTGTAATATATTTTGATATATTAATAGAATACTTTCTTTTATTATCATTTTTTCTTAAATTATTGCTTGTATTTTTTTATTTTTTCTTCCATCCCTTTTTGATAATATTGAAAGGGGGAGAAATATGTTGAGTATTGATAAATTAAAATTCATTGAATTAATTTGAAAACTTTTCATGATTTTAGGAACTTTGTAAATAGTTAATTCAATCCTATAAAAATATAATTTTTTTATATTCAATTCATTTAAATTTAAATGTCATGAATTAAGATCATTAAAAGGATGATATTGTTGGATTAGACAGAACATCCTTATTTTAATGATCCCAAATCATGATTATATCATTACTAATAAATTTCATGTTTTCAATTAGTAACTATTTTTCAATCCAAATCATGAAAATATGGATAAGTATGGAACTTTCCATGACACCCTAACACATGTTCAATGTGTTTACCGTGTGAATAATTTAAACTTACCATGAAGTTCAAGTATCTGTTTCACCTGAACACACGTTATATTTCACAAGGACTCATGAAAAAGGTACTTACCAGGAGTCAGATGAGCAAAATCGACCAAAGTCATGAACTAGATACATATTGAAGCTGAACTTAATATGTGTTGAGAATCACTTTACATCATGTATAATCAACCTACCTTGTATCTGACTGTTTGAATTAGTGAAGTAACCACATAAAAGAAACTACCTATTGTATGAATTAAATAAGTTGTTATGACAAGGTATGTATAATTTTTCATAAATTAATATACTGCCTATGTCTATTATTATAGTGACCCCTTGAAGAAACAACTTACCACATTAAGTAATGAACCTACTATATAAGAAAATGAACTTACTACGTGTAGTGTTTAACCAACCATGACAACCTACCATATCAAATGATCATGCAAATTTACCATGCCAACATACCATTCCAACTAACTTTGTTTCACATGAAGACAACTTGACATGTATATCATAGTTGTGGAGCATTTCAAATCTCCAACAACAATTTTTTTAAAACATTAAATGAAGTTTCGGTGCATTTAATATCGCATTAATTGTTCTCCAACAAAAAATATTTGGATACATATCACCTTAAGAAGAAAATATATATTTTTTAAGTTTAGTGTGATGTTGGGGAATACATGCTCCTAAATAGAATAACATAGGACCCTAAACATCTACCTATGCTATAGAGAAGGCTCTACGACACTCTATTTTCTTGAACTTGTTTTGAATTTTACCTAATCTTCTTCCAAAGACAAATTTCAGGAATCTAAACAACAAAATCTATTATAATTGAGCAATATCACATTTTATCATCCTTAATCTCTTTCTCTTTTCATTTAGTTTTTTCTTTCAAACTGTGTTTTTGTATTTCCCTATTTATTTTTAAAAACAATCACTTGTGCTAAAATGTAGAGTACATGTTCACTTGTATTCCCATGAATAGATATGGAATAGGTCTTATGAGACCTGATATCTTTTTCATCCCATTTATAACTATAGAAGTGGATTTCTGTTTGGAAATACTTGTGAATTATTGTCTATAAAACCCAATCCAGGTTGTGGATCAGTTTATTAAATAATAAATTTCTTGGTAATAGGTTATTTCTAAGTGGAGGAGATTAAGTCTCAGTTTGAGACCAAACCCCTTGTAAAATTTCCATTATTCTCTTTATCTGTTTGGTTTATTAATTTTAAAATTGAATTAGTCATTATCTAAAGTTTATTTAAAATAAAATGTGCTCTAATAGTTAACTCAAATTAGTGTTTTATATACTGTGTTTGATGTGAGTAGACTTTATTCAAAAGTAAAAGTATTTTAAAAATTATTTTAATGGATATATGATCAATCTTTTGAGAACCATTTAAAAATATTAAATTATATATTTGTAATAGTTTTTTTAATTGAGTGATTTTACCCGTGTTTCCCCTAACAAGGTGAAAAAAATTACCAAGGTTACTATTCATAATGACTAAAAATAAAAGGGGTCCTATTTAAAAAATTTGAATCTCTTGATTCCAAATATCGGATCCATTTTTCAAGATTCAATTCATATAAGTATCATAAATTCATTTTATAATAGGTGCACAAAACCCAACAAACCCATTTTAGAAAAAATGTAAATTTGAACATTAAATTGGATTTATTCTTATTCCATGCCAAATAAAAATATATAGATGAATATTAAAAAACTTTATTGAATATATTATCTTTTAATTTCACTAAAATAATTTGTAAATAGATATTCATTTTAATTATTTAAATAAAAACACATTATGTGTATAAAAACTGTTTAAAAAAATCCATATTTACCATAAAATGATTTTATTTTCATTTCTAACCATTTGATAAATAATGGATTTATTTTATACATATGTAAACAATATTTTTTTTCATAATTTGGTTATCCTTATTCATACCTACCAATCAAATGGATATGCAATAACTATCTCATTAAATAATAATATTTCAATAGTATATCACGGTTCATTTAAAATCAATGTTGCATGTAAAGAAATCTATCAAAGAAATAAAATTTATTTGAAGAAAAATATTTTATTAAATATCTTTGTGTTACACTAAACATACATAATTTTACATATATAAAAATAATTATAACCAATTATAAAGATCAAAAGTTATGTGTCATTGTGAACTGGGCATATAATACATCATAAACCTTTATTATAGCATAAAATATAACTCAATCGATCATCATAGACCACTTATAAACTGATAACACTCTCTTTATCAGCTATGATAACCTTGGGAAGTGTGGAAACATAAGAAATGAGTGATATTAAATGCTTAGAAAGGGGTAAAACATTTACAATGAGATAATATAAAATAATGAAATGAGATACATGATCATGTGTAAAATAGAATGATTAAAGGATTAAGATCATGAAATCATAAGAACTGAAAATGATGCATGAGAGAATAATAATAAATTATAGAATATAAATGGGATTATAGGTTATGAAAATAAATAATAATAACCTAAAATTAGTCATAGAGACATGGCATAATAGTGAAGATATCATAGAAATCATGATAATCATGAATACATATAAATATAGCACAAATATAAGGCATTTCATCATAAACAAAGGTTAAGGAACACTTCCAAAACATCATAACATTGTAGTCAGATCCCACACCTAAATTTTGAACAACGTCAACATCATGTTTGTACATGAAATTATGGAGGAGGCTTACTTCACCTGGACAACACATAGTAATCTCATAAGATATTAAGAATTCCCAATTTATTAGGGTATATATAATTTCAGGCCCACCAATCAGACCACAATATATCATGCACATGTGTTCCATATTAATTTGAAAAAAAATCAAAAATCCATCAAAAATTATAATATGATTACTTATGTAGATAAAATGAGAATCTAATGAAAAAAATTATCTCCATAGGTAAATACCCTTCAATAAAGACAATAAAGCATAAGGGTATTTACATCATATAGAATAAAGAGTATATACTTAAGTTAAAAATTCCCCTAGTCAATCAAATGTATTGGTATCTAGGTGAACACCCTTCAATTAGAAAAATGAAGTAAGGGTATTCACAAAGGAATGGAATTACAATAAAGGTTATGATTATACATATTTGATGATAAGGAAATATAGAGGTAGTGATGGATCATTTCTTTTATAGAGGTTTCATTTCAACCACAACACCCATACATTGGATCTTGGATAAAAAATTAAAGGATTGTTTTGACATTATAACCATTTTGTGATAAAAAGATTTTTTTTTAAAAAAAAATAATGATATAAATTTTTTATAATGGAATCTTTAAAATAAATAGATTCAAAATAGAAAAAAAATTGGAGGGGAAGAATGAAAAAATCTAAAGGTTTCCTTTATAAACATTGTATGGTTTGACATAATGTATGAGTATGAAGGGAATCATAAAGGAATGGGAATCCTCTAAAAATAAATAAGAATGAATAATAAATAATATAAAGGAACCATATTATAAATAGATAAATATTATTTGAGATAGATAGATAATATATCTTCAAGGACATAAAAGAGTCGGAATTACACTTACAAACCCCATAAGGTATGAACTTTGAATATGTATGTGAGGTAATGAAATAATTAAAACCTTAAAAATAAATGAAAACCAATAAGTTATAACTCAAATATTTTGGGTATATGACATATAAGAGAATATAGACCATAAAGAGAAAATTTAGAAATTAAAAGACAACTCCAAAAAGAAAATATCTTATAAAAAACATAGGGTATAAATTTAAAAACCTTAAATTTGAGTCATAGAGGAGTAGATAAGATATAAAATATCAATACTTGAAAATAATGGAGATTTGGGAAGAAAACCCTTACCTTATGTCCTAACAAAACATAGAATGTGTGAATAACCTATTGAATAATCAAATTAAATTTATTAATTACTTGATTAAGAATATTTTTCAAGTGTATTTGATGTATTATTTTTATTTTATGTTTTTTTATGATCACTTTACTCATTTTCATCATCTCGAGGATGTTTTTTCACGGTTCCAAAGTCACATTCACTTATCAATAATTATGGATGATATTTTAAAATGAGTTTATAACTAAAAAACATGATGATATGATGTTTGTGTCATTAAAAAGTTAAAATGGTTCCAAATATCCATAAGTATTACGATATAGTCATGGTTTATTGATTATTAATGTTATCATTTAATGGTATGTTTTTTTGGGTGGTTCTTCTGACCATAATGAACTTAATTGGTTTTATTTTATCTTCATGTTTATTTACCAATTATATAATATGATTCATATTATTATATCATTATTAATTTTATATTTATACATAATATAGATTATAATAACTATCTGTGAAGTTAGTAATAGTTGTATAAAAACAACACCCTAATAGGTAGTTATACGGGCCATGAATGGATGTATTTTTATAAAAACAATTATTGTGTCATTTTATGGTTTTAATAACAAAATTGAAAAATATAAAATATTTTTTAAAATTTTCCATTTATAAAATAATAATACCATTATATCATATTAAACTATACATGAATTAGTGATGAAAAATAGAATACATCATCTATAGAGGTGGTGAACTGACCAAAATATGGGCAGTGATTTAATTTTAGAATTAAAAGAAGGGAGAATGATAATGGATATTCAATTAATGTAATAAAATTTTATTATAAAAATGATATTTATGTTATTATATCCTGATGGTTAAGTGATATTTGTAGGAGGTATAATAAGAATAAAACTCAAAATAGATCGGTGGATATAGTCTACCTTTTCTTTTAAAAGGCCTCCTTTTACATGCTACTTGGGAATTGAGGTGTGGTCTTTTATGAAGAACAAAACCTTAAAAATTTGAATAATAGAGTTGGGTTGGAATTTTGGTATTGTTTGGGAAAGTTAGAAATATTATGGTGTGAGGAGTGGTGGGTTTGAGAGTGGTGGTATGTATAAGAGGATAATGGTGTTTTTTAATAAAATATTCGCCGATTTATTATTTTTTATAAAGATAATGAATAGTTTAGATTCTTATGAAACATTAAAAATTGAAATCAATCATTTTAACACTTTATTTAAATTAAGGAATAAAAAATATTATTTTTTTAGAATAAAATATAATTTAGAGTTTATAAATTCATTTATAGGTTTGTAAATCATGTTTATTAATTTTAAATTCATTATTCTACTCATTAAATCAAATTTATGTCCTTTAAAATGTTTTAAAATTTATTTATTCACTTTGACATAATTATGATGTTATAAAACATATGGTATATGTGAAAATAGTTTTCTTACTATTCACCAAAAAATCAACCTTTTTAGAAAAATACCAAAAAAATAACTCTATTATAAGTTTTATGTTTTGTTTAAAAAATGAATTCCATTTTAAAAAATTAAAAATTAAAATATTATATATTTAAATATTAAATGAAATTATAAAATACGTAGAAAGAAAATTGTTGAGAACATAAACTATTTATTTTTTTATGAGTGATCACATTTATATTTTTTTTATTCATTAATTTTTATATATTTAATACTTAATTATACATTTTAAAAATAATATATGTTTTATAAATTTATTTTTCTAATCAAGTGAAATTTATCATTTAGTTGAATAGTTATGAAAATAGATTTTCTTTTAGAAATATTATACATTACAATTACAATAATATATTAATGACCATATTACTTTTATAATGACTACCTTATCTAAATATATATTCTATAATTTCATAATAATAAACTATAAAATGAGATATTGAGTTTTCAAATGAATATAATAAATACCTCATAGCATTATTTTAGTGTAAAAAATTCTTATTATTTGAAAAGAATATTTTTATAATATCAAAATATAAAAACAATCATTTGAAAATTGAATTATTATATAAATTATAAATTCCTAATAAAATATTATTTTAGTATAAAAATAATTATGAATACATTAAAATAGATTTTATAAAACCACTTCAATAAATATTTATTATTCATAAAATTGAATTAATATTTTGATAGAAAACATGTATTCAACAAAGGAATCCACTTAGGTGATAAATATGTATATAAATTTTTGGTTTATATAATAAAAAATAAAATAAATTTATTTATTTACATTTAAAATATATAATTTATGAAATAAAATTCATTAAAATATTCTTTGTAGATATGTGATGGTACAAGCTAAGGTTATAATATCATTTAACAATGCCAGCAAAAAGGTAGAATAATAATCCACACCGAAAGTCCAATGAAAAAAATACCATGATAACCTTTTATTAAAAAAATAATTGGAAAATACGATAATGAGAATACATAGTAGAACTAGTTTAAAAGTGAAATAATAACCCCATATGATAGATCCAACAAAAAAAAGTATTGTAATCAACCTCACATGAAAAATCTAGAGAAAAAGTACTTCTATTACACCGTCTATACCAAATTCTGAGAGCAATCATATTAGAGAATCTATACCAAATCTACCACTCTAGTCATAAATTCATACCATATATATTCTTACAAACTATTTTCCTAATAAAAAATAATTATCACATAATATTACCATGTGCAGTTAACTAATCATCAAAACACAACTTATGTCATGTATTATACTTCACCTTTCAGGTAATCTTATCATACACACAATGGCATGAAATCATTTCATATATAATAATATCTCATAATATCATATATCTTGACAATATACTTTATCACATAACATGGTATTATATAGTAATCTACAAGACAATCAAAATAAGATCATTTACGAATTATTTTCATGAAATATACATGATATATAAACATTCCTTTATGAGTCTTGAAAGTCATGAAGTCACTTTGATAAGTAAACACTTAAATTCAAACTTATTAACTTCATATATCCATATATTACTAGGGGTTTTTAAAGTATTTGGTTTTGTTTTAAGATCAATATCATCTTACCCATATTAGTTGGGAGAAAAAACATCAACTCAAATTCAATACCCAAACATGCAATTTTTCAAAAAACTAAAAATGGTGGGTTGGGTTAATTTAAATGGTAGGATGATTCAAGTTGGAATTAAATCATAATAATCAAAAAAAATAAAAATTTATAATTTGTATAAAATAATAAAATATCAAATAGAATCATTGTTTTACATAACATTTAATAAAGTAATCATTTTTAAACAATCAAAACGTAAACTCTAATAATTCAAGTAATTAATATCATTCATATCAAAAATTAGTTATACACTATTAAATTTTTTTAAAAAATATTAAATATGAGCATGAGAAATAATTTTATTCTTGGATTTGATGGGTTGTCATTGCCTAATTAATAAAATTACCCCACCGACCGACTTGACCTAACTCAATCAAAAAAATAACCCACCTTTCTCAAGGAAATTTTATAGCATTGTGGTTTTGTGGATGGGAAAATTTTTCTTCTATATATTTTTTATGGTTTTATTTCACACCCATACTTATTACCCTACATAATTAACTTATCCCAACCTTGATATATGTCTAATTCACATATCTTTCTCTAATTTATTCTAATTTATAAGTTTCTTCAAGTATATTATTTTATAAATAGATTATATCAACACCTCATGTCACCACCATTTAAACTAAATTAATTAAAATATGAATCATCTCAAATCTATCCTTCCACTTTGAATTTGAAACTTAATTATTTAATGAAATCACCCTTATCTTATAACTTATTCAAATCCTATTTAATAAAATATATTTATAAAATCATTCAAACACTTAGATTCATGCAACTTTTAACCATAAAGTTTATCCCTATACATTACCATTTATTATCAGTAAGGGTGTGCACAATCATTGTTATCCAGTTACGGATATTGATTTGGGATAATTGATTGTAAAATTATTACCTTGAGCTATCAAGGTGGTGTATGAGTGGTGTTTCTCCTTGTATACTACATCACAAAAAGGGATTTGATTCCAAATAGGTCCTAAAATTGGATGATGGTTTCGGTAGGTTTGTTTAGGTGATGTAGATGTGATGGTGCTATTGGGAAATGATGGCGGGGGTGGTATATCATTAGAATTCTTATGGTGGTGTGTTTTCAAAGCACACGTAGAGGTGGAAACTTCCATCAATGATGGTGGATCGAGCTTACAGGGGGTAGCGGGGACTATCTTATTGGTGTAGTACAAAAATGAGATCTCTCTCATGGGACATCAAGGGTGGAATGCACTGGGGGCGGTATCTCATTAGGATTCTTATAGTGGTGTATTTTCAAAGCACACATATGGGTGGAAACTTCCATCAATGATGGCGGATCAAGCTTATAGGGGGTAGCGGGGACTATCTTATCGGTGTAAGATAAAAATGAGAGATCTCTCATGGGCCATCAAGGGTGTAATGTACTGGGTATGACAAGTGAGGTGACCAACTCTAGGAAGATTGTAATGGGAAATACATAAGGATCATGTGTATGGGGTGGCTATGGTCTATGGGTCCTTTGGGCCGTGTATGGTCTTGCGGTTTAGTCTCTAAGTTATTTATGCCTCTGGGCCTATAGGCTATATAATGGCAATCTCTCTACCCTGAAACTAAAGAGGGTATTTTCTTTAATAAAGAGGATTCTTCCCCAAATATTAAAAAAATGATTACCTTGTGATAAAAACCAAAATAGATGGATGATTGACCCAAAACCAGATAAAACTGAACCAATAAATTTATGTTGGTTCTAATATATTTTAATCAATTAATAAAATAAGTATTGATTAATAATTAAAGTAAAACAAAATCATTAATCGAATAAAATATATATCCAAAAAACTCTAATATTGTATCCAAAAAAAATATAATTAAATCTAAAAATCATAAAATAAAAAAAATGATTGACAAAAAAAGGAAAATAAATTAATTATCATAAAAAATAATGATTATAAAAAAATATAAATAATATCAATATCACTAATTACAAAACAAATTCACACATTACAATAGTTTTTATAATATATAAAATTTAAATTGTTTTCACCAAATTGAACATGTATTTGTATTTTATAATATAACTTGATGGATTATTGTTACTTAAATTTAGTATCAGTCCATCACTTCACATTATAATAAAAAATTAATTAGTGTCTATATTATGTTAAAATTCAGTAAAATGAAATTAATAATCATTAATAATTTTAATAAATATTTATATAATTCATTTAATCATTTTAAAATGGTTAAACCTACTAAAATCGAATCAAATAAAAAACCAAATTAAAAAATATTCACTAAAATATTATAACTGATTCACTAACATAAATTGTCTTTTACCAATTTATGTAAATTAAGTTTGATCAGTTTTAGCAAGTTCAATTTAACCTTCACATCCCTAATTATTAGTAACAACTTTATTTATATTCCATATAAATTATAATGAATATCTATAATTGATCATTATAATGAAAAAACTTCCAAGATTACTTAATTTTTTTACTTCACATATCTAAATTGAGATTTTTTAAAAATCATCCATTAATGTATAATTTAATGATTTAAACAAATATCACTTCATAACTCTATTGTTTTGACAGATATTAGTAATGATTGTTCAAGATAGGGATGAATTGACTATTATGAAATTTAAAGAGTTAAAATAATGAAATAAATAACACAAAATTTTATATTGATTCAGATACCAATTCCAATTTCACCCTCTATATCCTCTCTAAGTAAAAAATTGGTGCAGATCACACCAATATTTTTTGAATTTTAATATAGAGTCAAAACCCTTTAGAAAATCCTTTTTTAGTGAATTCATTACCGTATTGTTCCTAATTTTTTATTATATAGAAAAACAATTAAAAATTGTATCTTTAAAAGTGGTATAACACAATTATAGAACACAAATTTTTAAAAAGAAAATCATAAACTAAAATTATAAATAAGTCACAGAATAAATAAAAATGAAATAATTATAATAATGAAGAACCAAAGTTTAATTATGTACCACGGTTATGATTAGAACTTTTTAGTATTGAACTATACACATTCAATGTTCAAAATAATAATATCAATTATTATAGTAATAATATGGTATTTTTTTAGTCACTCAAATCTTCCCACTTCTTCCTTTATAATCAAAACATTTCCATAGATTATATTCTTTGGGTTTCAAAAATAAAGAGTTTTATTTTAATCATAATGGTAAAATATTAATAGTTTCCATAATATGATCTACCAATTGCATCATTGGAATGATATCACTTCACACGTACATAATCACTATAGTTTTTTATCCCATTACAATGTTCTTTTATGAAAAAAAAATATTATAATTGTATTTTTCTCTCATGTGGTGATTCTAAGTACCACATTCGCTCATCAACATTGTCTTGTGTTGATTCATAGAAGTGATCTATCTTTCATTGTCAATATTGGATCACATACCTCTATTGAGACCTTGAAGTTATCTTAGATGAAACATACAAGAAAAAAACAAAACAACACATAGGGATTCAAAACAATAATGTTCATAGTTAATACTAAGTACAAAGTTAGCATAACATTTACAATTCATTTTCTCCTTTGATTAAAAATTATTCTAAAACCTATAGGGTTAATAACAAGTTCCCTTTCTTTATTACACCAAAAAATGTGATAATAAAGGATATAAGAATTTGATATAGGTCAAAAAAATGAAAAAATGCAATGAAAAGTCAATCTTAGAACTCTTAAAAAATATATCTTAACAGATGGTGTGATCAAAGATAAAAAATTATTGTGTTAAATATCAATTAAATAAACTGTGATATTAGTGTTGGCATCAATTCAATCCTAGGCAGTAATGTATAATGAATTCGATATAAAACACAATATAAAATCAAAACATAAATTAATAATATATTAATCCAAAATTAAAAATGACATTAAATAATGAGTGTTACACTTTTCAAGGAAAATAATTATCATGTGATGGATTCAAAAATCCCCTACTTTTTTATAAGGACAACCCAATAGAATCATAATAGTAAATAATGAAACTATAAATCATATAATATAATAAGTTTATACTAAAAAAACATATACCAAACAAGTCTTAATGAACCCCTTATGTATATGATTACTCTATCCCATAGTACTTTTCAAAAAAAAATTAACAAAATAATTAATCATTATGTAAATAGGATCAAGTATACAATAATAATTTTCAATATTAAAAATTATCAACAAAGAATGGTTAACTATCATTCATTATTATCTAATTTCTTACTTTCTTTCTCATCTTATTTTCTCTTCCTTATAAACTTTCTTTTCTATATCTTTAACATGCTTCTCTTTATCTTTAGATAATTTCAATTTCTATTTAGTTATGTTTTCATGAAATTATTTTAAAAAATTTTCCATACTCTCGTACAATTAAAGTTTTGGCTCTATAATTTGAATATAAAATGAAATGGCTTCAGTATATGGTGAAAATGTACTCACATTAGTAGTTAAAAGTGACATGATATCTTGTAAATCCTATGGTGTAAGAAAAAATATTGAAACATGTAAAGGTTTAGTACTAATAGACACATCTTCATCATTTTCACTAATATAAACCATTGGATTTTTCTTTATCATTGGGGGCTTCACCTTCAGTCCCCTTATCCTTTCACTGATAATCTTTTTAGATTGCAGATTTTTTAATACATATTTCTCCATCTTAAATTTATTGGCATCTTTTCAACTTTGCACCATCTCATTCAAAGATGTATTACTATTATTTCCTTTATTATCTTAATTTATTATGATATATTAGGTAGAGATATATCAGTTACTTTCTAAGTAGTCTTTGTAGATATTTATGAATATTGAGCTTGTTGTTATGCTACTTCAAATTCCTTTTTAAATAAACTTCCATCTTTCCATGAATATATAACTTTGGTCTAAGAAGATATTATAGATTTTCTAAGAGGCACATAAGGTAAAATTTTAGTTTTCTCCATGTTGAAGGGAGATTATAAGGAACACAATTAGTCATTCTGATGTTGATCATTGATGAAATTTCTAATATTAGACATAAGAAGTTTCATATGAGAAAATTACTTAAATTAGGATTACATGTTAAATATAATATGTATCAGTGTACCATAAATAGTTATCTCTATATGAATCCATTGGATACTTCAATCTCCTTTATTTTTATTTTTTTACTCAAACCTTTCTCTTGCGGTGTAGGATATGAAATTATCACATCTATTCATGCATGACTAGCACTACCACAAAACTCGGTTTCCGCAGCGCCACCCTTTAACAGTGCTAAAAAAAGATTTGATAAAGGGGACTTTTAACTGCACTAAAAAAAGCGTTGTTTGAAGTGACCCTTTATCAGCGATTATTTTTAGTGCTGATAAAGGCACCCCCTTTATCAGCGCTTTTTTTAGCGCTGTTAAAGAGAACCACTTTATCAGAGCTTTTTTTAGTAGTGCTGATAAAGGGGGGCTTTATCAGCACTTTTCCCTAGCACTGATAAAGTGTATATTTCAAAAAATCATAAAAAATAATATATTTTTATATAAGTATATTTATATTGATATAAATAAAATATATATATTTTAAATATTTTTTAGATAAGTATAAATATACTATTACATTTAATATATAATAAATTTAGTGAAAATGGATATAAAATATTTGAAAAAATATTATTTATTAATAGTTTTCTAGTTATCATCGATTAATAATCATTTAATAACAATTTTAAGACACAAAAAATCAAAAAACTTAATAAAAGATCTAAAATAAGTTGAAAATTCAACTCAAACTTCAAAGGGCCATAACTTTTGATCCGGGTGTCCATTTGAGCTCTACAGCATATCAAATCAAATATTGTGATGATCTCTACACTCTAGAAACCCAAGTGAATCATTTTTCACATTTTTTAAGGGCCAAAAAAACACATAAGGCCTCCAAAACTGAGTTTTTAGTAGCGATACCCCTATTTTTTAACATTAAAACACGTATAACTTATGATCCAGATGTCTTCTAGGCCTGTACCACATATCATATCGAAGATTGTTTTATTTTATTTTATTTTAATGGTTTTTGAGTTGAAATGGACTTATGGATTAGAATTTAGAGTTGTTTTAACATTCCATGGATTTTCAAATACACATATATATGTATTTATTCGTAAATATATATATGTGTGTGTGTGTCTCTCTCTGTCTGTCTGCCTGTGTATGTATGTTTGTGTGTGTTGTATATATGTATGTATGTATTTATTTATTTATTTATAAACACACATAAAAAACATATTTTATAAATTTATTTAAAACTGATCTTATAAATATATATTAACATACAAATAAATATATGGAAAAAATTATAACTAAAAATATATATATATATAAATAAATATAAACATATATTAATATATGAATAAATATATATGTATTAATATAACTAAATATATTTATATTAATATGAATCTATATTAATATACGAATAAATATAACTATATATATATAAATAAATATAAATATATATTAGTATATGTATAAATATATATATATATATATTAATATATGAATAGACATATATGTATTAAGGTAACTAAATATATTTATATTAATATGAATATATATAAATATATGAATAAATATAACTATATATATATATATATTAATATATATTAATATACGAATAAATATATATATATATATACATATATATATATATATATATTAAAATATGAATAAATATATATGGATTAATATAACTAAATATATTTATATTAATATGATATACGAATAAATATAACTATATATATTCAAAAATAAATAGATATATCATTAAATAGAGAAAAAAACAAAATATCTTAGTGGTAAAGGTGTAGGCGTACAAGGGAGGAGGTCTCGGGTTCAAGTTCGGGTGAAATTAGGGGTGCGCGGGCAATTGGGGGATGTGTGGGAAAGTGCAGCGTGTGGAGAGTTAGAGGGGGTCCACCTAGCGCTGATAAAAGGGGGGGTCAAGCGCTCTTAAAAGCTACCTGATCATTGTATTTTATTTTTAACTTTTTTTTTATTTTTTTGAGTTTTATCAGCGCTAAAAAAGCGCTGATAAAAGGGGTCTTTTATGGGTGCTAAAAAAGTGCTGATAAAGGACCTTTTTATTAGTGCTTTTTTAGCATAGATAAAAGCCACATTTTATCAGTGCTTTTTTTTAGTGCTAATAAAAGGGGCCTTTATCAGTGCTTTTCTAAGCACTGATAAAAGGGACCCCCTATCTTCAACTCGATTAACAACGCTTTTCAGCACTATTAATTCCCTTTTCGAGTACTGATAATGGCCATATTTGCAGTATTGTAGGTGGTAATTCTAGTCTTTCCTCTCTCTCTGGTGGTGTTGTGTGATCTCAGGGATTATTCTCCCTAAATAAATTAAGTCATCCATCAATGTATTATTTAGTCCAAGGTTCCAATGATATATGTGTTAGCTTAATTTTTTATACACTGATATAATACTCCTCTTTAGAAATCTTCCCTTTTATCCTATCAATAGGGATATTAAATTTACAAAGGATCTTACCAATAAACCATCCATATTCCAGACTACAATTACCTCTTCCCATTTCATAAGAAACCACATTCATTATTCTAAATGTCATTATTATCATATTAAATAGATTATTTAGTATTATGAAATTCAAAAAATTAACATATTATATTTTTACATTGTCATGATATCTCAATCTTGGAACAACTATCAACTAAAAAAACTACTCAATAAACTTATGGTATTCATTCATAAAAAACATCCTGACACTCTCAAATCCTATCTATCAAATCAGTACATACAAAATCTTATCGAATATAATTTTTGTTTTGTTAGGGTAAATATTAAAAATGGTTCCATATTTTCCTATATTATCCATTTTGAACATGTTTATGATTTCAATGGAAATTAACTTAATATTAATTCCATTTAATCTAAAATTAATTATATTGTGATTTTATTTATCATTCATTTTAAATTTAGAATTAAAAAATATAACTCTTTTGTCAAATAATAATTCATTATTTTTGCAACAAAATATCTTGATCCAATTATGAAACTCTAGGATATGCATCAAGATAAACATAGATATACTCAACCATTCTAGATCTATAATTTTTATCAACATTTACTTTCTTTTATCCCATTTTTCATTATAATCCTCTCTTAATAAGGATGGAATGGGGGACTCAGAAGGTGTATAATATGGATATGTTAATGACTTCTTCTTTTTATAATAATCAATCTATTATTTAACTTTTCATTTTCCTTGGGGAATAGATTGAGATTCCCTTCCAAAAGACGTTGTGGGGTCAGAGATAACTATAATCATATCCTTTATTAGTGTCATCAAAATAGAATAATGAGAATTTAAATGGGACAATAATTATGACCCCTTTATTTGAATAATATTTATTAAACCAA
This sequence comes from Viscum album, assembly GCA_963277665.1. Taxonomy (NCBI): domain Eukaryota; kingdom Viridiplantae; phylum Streptophyta; class Magnoliopsida; order Santalales; family Viscaceae; genus Viscum; species Viscum album. The sequence continues at coordinate 174,345,612 of OY728147.1, read as the reverse complement.
GGTTATATAATACAATAGAATAGATAGTTGTTGTTTCTTATGGAAATGGGGATGACCTCGTTTGTTTAAGGTTCAAACTTTCCAATTGGTTTCTAACGGGTTTATTCGTAGAACCAGAAACATCAAATGATTCTATATCCATTTGGACCTACTTTCCAAAGGTAGGTGCTCATTAGTTGTGGACCGATGAGGCTTAAGAATTTTAATCGGTCGAGAGGATGAGAGGTCAGGCTCATCACACCTTTTTGGGGGGAATTATTTCCTACTCCGGGACTCTCTCATAGATTTAATTTATGTTCATGAATCCTTATTAATTCACCAAGTATGAAAATGAGTTTTCCTTTAGATCTTGCAATCAATGATTGATATGTATGAGATTTAGAGAATCTTTTATATGTATTTGAGGTTATTCATCGATAAAGAATCATCCGTATGTATTGGAGATTCTTAGTCAATTGTATCCTTCAATACATTATATATAAATATCTTGGTCATTATGATGACCATACTAGTTTTAAAGCCACTCAGTGGGTCACTTGAAGTTTATTGTCATTCAGAAGGACATGGATTATTTCAGAGTTGGGATCGTACCTGCAGATGGGCTACCTACATATCGTTGTTAGAAAAGGAATCATAACCCAAGTAGTTCGGGAATTAAGATATAGTTTAACGTCATATGGTACAGATGAGAATTAATGGGTGATGGGCTTGAACCTTAGAAAGGTTTACTACACACTCTACTTTTAAGGCATAGATCAATGTTAACATAGTTCTATTAAGAAGTGTGGGGCATATGTATGATTAATAGCCCAAATAGAGGTGTCATAATGAATTTTACACTCTAAGCTCACATGATTCATGCTCAGTGTGAGAAACAAGAGGTATTAGTAAAACCTGAAAATTTGTGCCACAAAATATGTGGTCACAAGGAATGATATGGGTCTTATGTATGTGTGACTTTCCAAGTAGATAAATACTATGATTTACTTTCGGAATGAAACCTAGGAATAAGGTCCATAAAGATATTCGTGATTTATAGAGATTTGGATACTCTAACTTGGGGCTTCCTCCTGAGGAGGATGCCCAAATAAGGGGGGACTTATGACTGGGGATTACTCCTGAGAAGGAGGCCCAGGTTAAGGGAATTTATGGCTGAGGATTATTCCTAAAAAGGAGGCCCAAAGTTAAAGGGGACTTGGGGCTTACTTCTAAGGAGGATGTCCATTTATAGGGTCCATAAAGGTATTTGTGCTTTATGGAGATTCAGATTCTTAATTTGGGGCTTACTCCTAAGGAGGATTCCCACTAAGGGGGATTTGACTTATGATTGGGGATTATTCTTGAGAAATATGACCATATCAAAGATTCTCTCATATTAAGGGATGAAGTTGAATGAAGGGAACCTCTAACCGTAGTGATATAAAGTTATATAAATCACAAGGTTTTGAGAGATGTTCCACAAAACTCCTTTCAGATAAAGAATCCAACAAAGGAACCATGCCACAAATGGCTTTGAAGAAGGTTTTTAAGGCTAAATCTTGAAGAGGAGAGGTGAATTTTAGGAAAGGAAGTGAATTGGAAGGAGGCTCGCAATTATTATTCTGGCACGCAAGTCCTAGTCGCGCATGTATACTTGTGCGACATGAGTTCACTTGGGTGACAGAGAACCTGTAGGATAATACTTGGGCAAGACTTGGCCCAAGACCTTAGTATTATCCCTAGATGCTTCCAGAAGGGCGACGCACAAGTTTCCATGAGAGGACAAGGTGGTGCTTAAGTGTATCCTTTTCTTTTAAGGGCTGGACACATAGGCACTCAAGTGTTGATGAGTTCTAACACTTAGGCCTTATTCTTCCATTCAAGGTAAGAAATTACCTTAGAAGTTTTCAGAAGACTTCAAGCAGAGACTAGGGCGACCATAGCTTAATTCTGAGTTTTGGATTTTTTGTCCTCGAAATGGGGGCCCACAAGGGTTATTTATAGGCCACCTAAGGTCTATGAAAAATTTCACTTAGGGCACGCTAGTGACTTTCATGCCTCATGTCTGGCGCGCAAGTGACTTGCGTGCCCAAGGCTGACGCGCAGGTATACTTGCACGCCTTAATTCCTTTGTAATTTTTTTATGAATATTCCTTCTTCTTTGCTTGAAGTACTCTCCTTAGTCAATCCTTGGACTCTGTGAAGGAAGGGAGCGTCAACAAAAGTACCCCCTCAGAGTTGGATCTGAAAAACGAAATAGGGTTTAACATTGAGGTAAAAGACAAAACCAAGGATTTTGGGCGCACAGGTTTTGAGCATGCAGGTACTGGCATGCAGGTTACGACGTGTATGGGTACTAATTTGCTTATAAATATGGATTCCACTCTCATGCAAATCACCCTTATTTCAAGGAACCTCTCTCTCATTGCACAAGTGGGATCTCATTCGTGCAAGTGACTTGGTTTTCTGCTTGTTCGCGCTACTGTTCGTGTCGTGCTTCTGTAGTGACTTTCTGACTTGTGCGCCAGTACTAGTGCGGTAAAACTTGCGCTACCGACTTGGACTTGTGCGCCAACATTATACTTGCGCGCCTTAATGCCTTAGCCATTTTTTCCAAATTTCTTCACAAATTTTATGAAAACCCAACTTACTTAAAAGTTAAATATCTGATCTTTGTGCAGATTCAATGGCTCCCAAAAGAATTGGATCGGTTGATGAACTGGAAAACAAGAGAATTGATGACATGATGAACATCTTTGGCCACAATTACTTTGATATCTGCGACAACACTCTCCCAGATTTGTCCAAGTACTTGAAGAAGTATCATCTTAATTTTCCATAGAGCATTTACTTGCCTTTATATGGCCATGGTTATCTGCAAGGAGTCAATATTCCAGAGCCAAAGAACTATCTCCCTCATTCTTGGTTTCAGACTTACACCAATTTTTCTTCAGTAAATGTCTCAGTTGGAAGATCATTTGTAATTTCTAGAACAGTGGAGAAGGTGTTTATAATTCATCATAGCCCATGTTCACTAAGTCTGAAACCTCACAATCTTGAGCTACAGCCACATTGTTATCCCTCCGATTTCCTAAATTCTCAGATGGATCAATCTAAAGGCTAGAATAAGAGTTGGGACTTCCGTCTTGGAGGAGGTGTGAAGTCGACTTGGATGTGGGAATATTGGGTGCGACAAACCTGTGCAGAGTTTGTCGATGATTTGAAAGGAGTCGTAATATATGAAGTTGTATGGGATGGGTAGACATATGTCTATAGAAATGATAACTTTGGGCCGGTGCTAATCAGCCGCTGGAGCCCGGAAACCAATTCTTTCCATCTGACTCATAGAGAAGTGGACATCAATTTTTGGGATGTCTACAAGATCTCGGGGGCTCCAATTTTGGGCGATATGTATAATGAATTCATCCCTCTCAAGACGACTTGGAATGATTCGAAGAGGACTCCGACTTTGGCTTGAGAGTTACTGAAAATATTCCACAAGCTCAATAAATAAAAGACCACAAAAACTAATTATAGAAAGGATATTCATCCAAAGGAGTTGATGGATATGTTTCTTATCAAGAAAGAGGATATGGGGCCCACTTTTATGCATCCTACCAGCTGCCCCAAAATAGAGAATAGGGGTGCTCTTAGAACATTCTGGTCAACCCTGGAAGTAGGGGAATTTGAAAAGTGGGGGTATAAAGTGGACCAAAGAATCCCAGAAAAGACCCATCTGGCAGTCTTCTTAGCCTTGTGGCTCAGTGTTTATCTTCTACCAGTTAGGGATTCGAAGGGAGGTGTCAGGCCAAGGACCTTCTTTGTTGCATCCAAGTTGGATGAGAGTAGAATTGTTGGGTTGGCCACCCCAATTTTGGTGAAGATTCACAGGAGATTACTCCATGTCTATATAGGTAAGTCTCATTTGAGAATAGTGGGACCATTCCAAGTTTTATGGGGATGGATCGCCACTCACTTCAGTACATACGCTATAAAGAGGGAGTACAGGTTCTTGGAAGTTTTTTCAGGCCATCAGTGCAGGCATATTCTGGAATTTTTCCATTGTCCCTCATCCCCTATGACATTAAGGTGAGGCTGAGCATGTTCAAGGAATTACATTTCTTTCCTTATGTAAATCCGCCAACAGGGTGATTCGTCAATGATGGAACATCCATCCTGGAGTTGAGGTCTTATAAGCTAGCTTGCAGAGATGGTGTATTGGAAACCAGAATTGGCGGAGAGATTATATGCGAGTCCTATGATCCATATAGATTTACACGCCAACTCAAGTGTCTGCAACAGATTTTTGTGTCCCCTCATATGCATGTCAGGTCAGAGAAGCATCCAATGGTTTCCCGACAACTTTGGTTTCTGACAGATATAGAGAAGATCGGGGCAGTGTTTGATCTACCAGTTGCTGGAGTGGCGAGTCAATTGACTACATGGTATGCCAAGAACTGGGTAGCATCACACCCTGAAGGGGTACTGAATCATCCGGTTCCTCGGGTGGGGACAAGAAAGAGAACTTTCAGGAAATAAACCCTTCATCTTGAAGGTGATTCTTCCTCACCCAGAGCTGATTCACCGGTTTCCTCACTCGGAGCTGATTCGCCAAATTCCCAAGATGGGGATGATGAGTCACGACATGCATCAAAGCGGCCTCGTGCCAGATATAATCCTCCTGCCAGAGTTAAGAGACCTACTCCATCGACTCCTGGAGAGTTATATCATTGAGGAAATTTAATCGCCATTATTTTATAGAGTAACAATTTTTATTTTCTTATCCCTTATTTGTGATTGCCGGATCTTGGAAAAAGTTGAAGTCCAAGATTGTAAGACCCTCCCCGCATCCTTCTGGTGCACATGCTGAATATCTATGACCATAGGATGTCCAGACATAGCGAAGTTTATATTGCAATGCTGAAACTGCCTGGCTGGACTTATGCGAAGGGATACACATCCCTGGAGTGGGGAATCTTCGGGCTTATACTGATATCTATTTCAATGATAACACCGATGAAGTGTGGGCTTACATTAGAGAGCTGGAGATGCTCATATATGCCACTGATGATTTCATTCCTATCACCGAGTGGCTGAAGGAAATGATGGATCATGGAACCACTAAGGGGACTGGTGCTTCCATAGATTAGGAGTGGAATGCTTACGTGGCTCCTGAAGATGTAAGTCTCTTTTCTTATTTGCATTGAAACTTTATTTCAGTTAAATATTTGTTACTCAAGGAAATTAATTTCTTCATCCTGCAGCTTGTAAAGAAAGGAACTGCTGATATTCCTTCACCACAGTATAGCCCTGGTGGCACTACCATTAGAGCTACTGAATCTCCTTGCGAGCCACACGAGGTATCTCCAGGATGACAAGCCATGGACGAGGAGTTAAATAGGGATTTTCATTTTACAATTCCTGTATTTGGAGATGATGATGTCAACACACCAAAAAATCCAAAGAAGAAAAGTCATCGAAGGAAGAAGTCCACATTTAAACGCTTCATCAGTAGTGGTAAGTCCTTATGATAGTCATGAATCATAACTCATGAAAAGATTGCTCATATTTCTTGGGATTGCAGGGGATTCTTAAATTTCCCCTATTAGGTAGAGGATTGAACCTCCTCTAAGGACGACGGAGGGTGTTGGCGAACAGTCGCAAATTCATGCTGACCTGGTTACTCCTGAAGAAACGAGGAGAGAAGAAGAGCCAGCTTCTATTCCAAGTACTGATCATGTTTCTTCTATAAGGAGAGAAGAACCTACTTCTAGTAAAATAACAATACTTTATTGAACTTCGAATGAAAACATCAATTGACTTCCATTCTGTGATACTTTAGGTTCAACACCTTCACCAGAACATTTAGCGGCCACTGAAACTGACTCCGCAATTTTATCTGAAGAAGCTGTCAGGGGTAAAAGGCTATAGGATGAGGGTCACCAATAAGACATATCGAAAGCTCCCATTGGTGAGACTAACCAGGAATCTGAGATATCACTGGATGAAATGATGAAACTCGGTGCATGTTTTGAAGAAATTTTAGATCATGTTAAATTACTGTGTAATTTAGAAGATTTTGGACGTGAGTGTTATCCTTTGTCTTGTTAAAAATTTCTTATTACATTTCTGACCATGATTGGTTTAAATGTGAAGTTATGTCTGAGCAAGCTGCTGACCTGCCAATTCTTGAAGGGGGTAGATACAACCCTATTATTTTAGAGATTCTAGCTCAAGTGGAACTTAACCCTGCAGAGCTTCCTGAAACCCAACCTGAAAATCTTCTTGAAGCTAGGAAAGACAGGGAGGAGCCTTGTCATGCTGCTGATCTACCATTGGGTAAGAGACGATAAATTTTTTGGCTTTAATTAATTTGCAAGACAACTTAATCAACTTTTGTTATCCTTTAAAACTAACCAAAAATTTCAATTGACTATGCAGGGCCGTCAATTTCAGTGGATAGATCTGGAGGTGAAGCCTCATCCTCCGCCCTAACGGGAGTAGAAAATGAAGCACTAAGGGTTAGGGGGGAAGGAGCAGAACATGGAACTTCTTTAAGTGCATTAATCCCAGATTATATTCCACCCCTATGATAGTGATGCTGAATCAGACCTTGAGGTGAAAAAGGTACCCTAATTCTTACGTTGCAAGGCATGACAGAATATATGGAAGATCATATATGAAGTGCCTCTTGAAGAGTTGTATTCGAAGATCCCATGACTTCCATCCTTGTTTGTCATGTTAGGACTTGGTGGTTTTGGATATCAAGAGATCCATGCCGCGGTGAAACAAGTCATCTTAAGGAGGGAGTAGGAGAAAAAGTACCGTCAAGATCTGAACAGAGCAATTCTATTAACCAATATCAGCAAATTCGAGGATGTGGTGTCCCGAGATGAGGCTGATCATGCTGCAAAGTTGAAGGAGTTGAAGCATAAGATCAAGGAGAAAGTTATCCAGTAGATGCACCTTCAGCAACAGTTAGATGTTGTTACTGGGGAACTTGACCAGCTTAACAATTCACTAGAAGGAGTTCAAACGAATGGTATGAAATCCATTTCAGATGCTAAGAGAGCACTCCATCAAGCTGAAAAGAGTGAAGCTGGTTGAGTGAATGAACTTCAAGTGGCTGCTGATGAAGCTCCGGATACTGTAAATCAAATGAAGAGTTATGTTGAAATCCTCTTGTAATTCTTGAAAAAGAGAAGAGACTCCAATCTGTGGATTTCCTTCTAACTCTTTTGCATCAATGAAAAACACATTCATCTTCAATAATTTGTGCCTTCATTCTCTTGCTACTTACTTTAATTAATTTTACCTAAGCCAATGGGCCTAGTAAGCACAGTTTTATTTTTTCTAGGGTGATACAAACAACCCCACAAACTTAGCATCTTTTAATGCTCAATATTTCCTAAATCATACAATATGTATGTTTAGTGAGTTGGGACTAGAATTTTGTTCAGAGTTCCCTTGTCTTTTGTTGGCAGTTTAAAGTCATGCGCGTCAGACATGAAAAGAAAGAGGATAATGTTTAAAGGTCGAGTAGCTTTGATTGAATGGATTAAAATTGACTAAATTCCTTGATAATTTATTTGAAAACATATTACCACCTTCAAGTATGGGGGAAAACATGTCAAATATGACCTAAGAAATTTTGAATATGAGGGATGATATGAAAAAATTTCTAAGGGGTATTAGAGGAAGTATTTCCTAAGAGTGAAGTTACCACTATTTAACAAACTCGTTAGGGGGTTGAAGTATGCAAGGCCACTTAAGGGCATTTACTGCATAGTCAAATATTATCATTCTTTGGCTGATAGGTCCGTTATGTAGACTACTTATGCAAGGACACCTAGGGGCACGTGCTGCATATTCAGGCAAAAGAACTCTTAGAAATTTTACTTTTCTATTGCTAAAAGCCAGTGAAAGTTTATGGAGATTCAAATTTTCCAAAGCATAGAGTCTGTTGTATGGAGAGTGGTACGTGAATATGGAGAGGATATTTCCAATCAAGATTGTCAAAGAATTGGATGAATGTCACTCCTGCAAAGGTTTGACTCAAACGTAGGGAATGGAAATGTAAACCATAGACTTGAATACTTTCAGATCATAAAAAATAGTATGGGACATATATGTTAAGGATGGTTATTTTTTTGGATCCCTACATATTTTCATTAAGACCAATAAAGACAAAAAAAGTTTTTCTCCCCAAGAATGAAGTTACCACTATTAAAAAACCTATTAAAGGGTTTGAATTATTCAGGGCCACTTAAGGGAATTGGCTGCATAGTAAAATAATAGCATCTTTTGGCTGACAGGTCCGTTTTGTAGACTACTTATGCAAGGCCACCTAGGGGAACGTGTTGCATAGTTAGGCAAAAGAATTCCCAGGTATCAGACATTTTGTGACCAGAAGTCAAGAAAAGGGTTATGGAGATATAGAAGTATTTAAGGTTAGGAGTATGAAACATGAAAATGGATATTGTCTAATGCATGAAGAAGATACACAGACTAATGCTAACCATAATCATGTTGTGGTTGGGTCCTGAATTGAGATGATGGACTTCACTACATATCCCATAAGGATGGGAATCAAGCCATAAATAATTCTTGAAATATAGTTTAACGTCATGTGGGACGAGAGTGTAGAAGATATTAGTTAGGGTCTTAGATCTTGGACCATAATGAGGAATACACATTGTGTGTTTTATAAACCTAATGTGAAAGAAGACTAGGGTTTTCATACCACATTCATGTTTTCACAGGGGAACTTTTCAGCCAAGGGACTGAAAGTGAAATTTGGGGTTAGGCCCAAAGACTTGGGGCTGGGTTCGAGGGACGCTCGAACATTCCTACGTATCCCATAAGGATGGTAATCAAGCCATACGCAGTTCTTGAAATACCCTCTGTATGGATTTGGTTCGTACAAGTGAAGGGTGAGAGGGGAATTTAGTACAATGATAGTTGGATCCAAGATTAAAGGTTCGAGCATTGCCATGTATGCACGTAGTCTTTGAAATATGACATTATTGGAGATCAATGTCAATGATGATAGCCTATTATGTGAGGGACAATGGGGGACTGTATAGTTTAATGTCATATAGCAAGGACGATGGTGTTGCACAGTTTAGTATCATGTAGCAGGGACAAAAGGTACGTACACAGTTTAACGTCATGTCGGACGAAGGTGATCCAACGTGAAGAGATTGGTTTTGATCTACTTCACGGATCAACAACGTATGAGACGAAGGTTAACTGACGTGAAGAGATTGTTTTTGGGCTTGAACCTCAGGAGGTTGCCTACGTACCCAGCCTAGAAGGCAAGGATCAAAGTCTGCATAGTTCGATTAAGAATGAATTGGTGATCAAGTTGTATTTGAGGACAACCCGAAGATGATGTTGGGACTTATGCATGGTTAGCAACCCAGAGAAGGTGTTATGTTTGAATCTTACTCTAAGATCACGTGAGTCATGCTCGGTGTGAGAAACAAGATATAGCAACAACCCTAACGATGCACAGTTTAACGTCATGTGGGACGTATTTAGGGACTTTTTTCACCGTTTAAACATCATTTAGGATGAATATTTACAGTTTAACGTCATGTAAGAAGAATAAGGGACTATTTAAAAAAATTACTTCTTCAAGAATCTTGCATTGGTTGGAGTTGTAATGAGGTCTCCATCTATTGAGATTAAAGAATAAGCTCCATTGGAGTAGACCTTATGTATTGAGTAAGGTACTTCCCATTTTGGATCAAGATTTGGAGGCTTCTTTCCTAGTATCATTGGAGTTCTGAGGACAAATACCAATTCTCCATGAATTAATGAACAAAAACAAACTTTTTTATTGAAAGCTCGTGATATTCAATTCTGATATACTTCCAAGTGGTTCAGGGTGAATAGTCTTTTTTTCATCTAATCATTCCAATTCATCCAATCACTTTTGAGATTGTTCATCTGTAGATGACTGATCACAAATGGATACTCTGAGAAAAGGTAATTGAACCTCAATGGGAAAGACTGCTTCTGTTTCATATACCAATGAATATGGAGTTGATCGCGTAGCAGTGCGGGTGGTGGTCTGATAATCCCATAAAGCATGAATACGTTTATCAGGCCATGGTTTCTTATCTTTATCCACCATGTTTTGCAATATGTTTTAAAGAGTCTTATTGATGGCCTCTATTTGGCCATTGGCTGCTGCATGATACCGAGATGAATGGTTGGATTTGATGTTGAATTCTTGATACAACTCCCTTACCTCGGATGAATAGAAGTTGGTGCCATTTTCCATCAAAATTGTATGAGGGACACCAAATCTGGTAATGATGTTAGACTTGATGAAGCTAACAATGCTTTTAAAACTAACTTCTTTGAGAGTTCTTTCCTCCACCAATTTGGAAAAGAAGTCAGTAGGAGTAAGAATATACATAACTGCTTGGATGTAGCTGAAGGGTAAGGTCCTACTACATCCATTCCCCATGTGGAAAATGGCCATGAGTATTTAGCTGTATGAATCAACTCTGGGGGTTGATGAATGAAATTTGAATATACTTGGTAAGAATGACACTTCTTAGTGAAATCAACACAATCTTGTATCATTGAAGGAAAGAAGTATCCAAGCCTTCGAACTTGACCAGACAGTCTATGTCTAGTCTGGTGGGCACCACAGAATCCTGCATGTACTTCTTACATGACAGCCATTTTCTCTTCACCATCAATATATCTAAAGATAATTCCATCAAAACCTCTCTTGTAGAGAATTTTTTCTAGGTTATCTAGGCTATCATAAAGAGTAAAATTGACCACAGGTCACCGGACTTGTTTTTTCCTAGCTCTATCAGGTGGGAGTGTTCTATTTTGAAGGTATTATTTGATAGGTGTCATCCATCCTGTAGTATGACCATATGGTTCAGAAATGGGACTAATTTCATTTATTTCCTCTATTCTGATTTGAACATAAGGTGAAAATGTACGATAGTGGGCAATACTGATGATTGTTTCATCTCGATTTGGATCTTCCAGAGCTGTGGGTACATTAGCCAGTGCATTAGCTTGAGCATTTTTTGATCCCTGGAAATAAGAAAATGTCAGTTCCAAAGTAAATTCTGCCATTAACTCTCTGACATAATCATACAAAGGGATTAAATATTTTTTTCTGATGGAATAATCCCCATTGACTTGTTTGATTACCAAGTCTGAATCACCTTTAACCTTCAAGTGATTCACCTGTTCCTGAAGCACCAACTCCAATCCTATGATGAGAGCTTGATATTCTACCTCATTGTTTGTACCACCCTCCAAAAATAAGAAATAATAGGGTAGGAATTCCTTTTCTGGGGAAATAAGCACAATTCCTAACCCAACTTTGTTTAATTTAGGATCTTCCAATTTCTTCCTTGTTGGACTTATGGAAGCACCATCAAAGTACATTTCCCATGTTTGAAGATTATCTTGAATAGAGAAGACTTCCGCATCAGGAAGTTCAGTATCTAAAGATGTATATTCTACTGAAGGGTGTTCAACAAGGAAATCAGCCAGATCTTGGCCCTTTATTGCCTTTTGAAACACATACTAGATATCAAAATGCTGCAAAATAACTTCCCACCTTGCCAGACATCCTGTAAGCATAGGACGGCTAAGGATAAATTTGAGCGGGTTATTTCGAGATACCAATTGGACCTCATGATGTTGCAGGTTGTGTCTCAATTTCTGAACTGCAAAGATTAATGCCAGGCAACACTTTTCAAAACATGAATATCAAGTTTCTGCCTCAAGCATAGTTCGACTGAGATAGTAAAGGCTATTCTCATTCCCAGCATCATTTTTTTGGGCAAGGAAGGCACCCAATGACTGCTCTAAAGCTGTCACATAGAGGATAAGTGGTCTTCCTTCAATAGGTGACATTAATACCGGTGGACTCAAGAGATATTTCTTAAGGATATCAAATGCCTCTTGTAAATCTTCAGTTCATTGGTAGGTGACTCCCTTCTTCATTAATTTGGTAAAGGGTAAACATTTTCCTGCCAGATTGGTGATGAAACGCCAAATATAGGCCAAGTGTCCTTTAAATCCTTTCAATTATTCCAAATTTAGAGGAGGTGACATACCAAGGATTAATTTTTTCTTCTCAGGATCAACTTCGATACCACCATGGCATACAAAAAAGCCGAGAAATTTTCCTGAGGTTACCCCAAAAGCACATTTCAATGGGTTTATCTTAAAATTTTGTTGTCGAAGTTTGTGGAATATGATTTCCAAATCAGCCAAGTGATTAGAATGTTGTTTGTATTTAACCACCAAATAGTCCACATAACATTCAACAAATTTCCCTAAAAAGGGTTTGAAGATACGGTGCATGTCACGTTGATACGTTGCACCTGCATTCTTCAGGCCAAAGGGCATTACACGATAGAAAAACACACCTTGAGGGGCTCTGAAGGCTTTAGATTATTCATATTCTAGAGCCATTTGTATTTGGTTATACCTAGAATATCCATCCATGAAAAAAAGTTCTTTATAGCCAACTGTTTCATCAATTAAGAGTTATGTGATCGGAATTGGAAAATCATCCTTGGGACAATGCCGATTAAGATCTCTGAAATCAATGCAAACTCTAATTTGTCCATTATTCTTTTTCACAGGGAAAATATTAGCCAAACATTTGGTATATTTAACTTCTCTAATGAATTTAGCCTTGAAAAGATTATCCACTTCAGCTTCAATTTTGGAGGCAAAAGTTGGGTGTGTTCTTCTTACGGCTTGTTTGAATCCTCGATGTTCTTCTGGAAAACCCAAATGACGAGTGGCAACATCGGGATCAAGACCTATAATTTCTGTATAATTACAAGAAAAAACATCTTTATTTTGCTTTAAAAATGAAATATACATTTCTTGCTCTTCAAGATTCATGGCCGCACTAATTAAAGTGGGGTGTGTATCTTCTTTTGTACCCAGATTTATTTCTCTAAGTTCATCCACAGTGGTAGAGATACCCTCTTCAAATGCTGGAGGATCATCCCTGAGATCTTTCTATTCTTCTTCAGTATGTGTTATTTCTTCTGTTTCTACTTGTATAGTAGATGATGAAGTAGAATTTCCATGATCAAGATAGAAGTTAAAATTTTATCATCTTAAAGAAGAGGCTACCATTTCTGACCCTATTGATGATGAAGGGTCTTCCTTGGGTAATAAAGAGGAGATGATGGATTGAGAATCGACATCATCGTTCATCTTTGATATTGCTATAACTTCTTCTGGCCTGGTTGATGAAGTATATAATTGATGGATTTCAATAGATGAAATGAAGACATCTCCATTTGATCTTTAATCATTGCCTAAAGAATCAACAATTTCTACCATGCTGTCTGGCTTGGTTTCCATAATTGACATTATGGAAGTTTTCATAAGATTATTTGAATTTGGGTCTATCCTGTCAATTTGACAGATAGAAAACACATAATCTGTACTCACATGTGTGAATGGGTTTACTGGAATCTTTTCCAAACCATATAGAGCATTAATTTTCGTAACCTCCTTTGTAGTGGATATCTCATTTCCCTCTATGTGATAGAATTCTGCCTCAATGTATTGAGATTTACATGTTTTTAATGGGGATTTATCACCACACAATGTCCCAATTTGACCATTGAAACAATATTTTAGACACTTATTGTCTAACGAAGGTACGACCGCTTTTTGATGTAGCCAAGGTCTTCCGAGAAAAATGTGAAGGTTGTGTCATGACGAACAACCATGAAATCTGAACTGGATTCAAGGTCTCCAAACTGAGTTCTCAGTGTAATCTCGCCCAGAGGTTCTTGTTCATTTTTATCATATCCTTGCAATATCAAATTAAAAGGATATAAATCAGATTCGGTGAGGCCCAATCGACAAAGTGTATGAATAGGGATGAGGTTGACTCCTGAACTATTATCAATGAAAGCTTGTCGGATGTTTACTTCATTGAACTTTCTAGATAAATACAAATGTATAATATTTCTGTACACAACATCATCTTCATCTTCATATGTAAAAGATATCACTGCATGGAATTCTTCAGGATCATTCTCTATATGGTATACTTCAGCGGCAGAAATTTCAGTTTCAAATTCATGTGGACTTGACAAAGCCTCAATGAGTGCCTCCCAAAGATCCTTTGATAGATTCAAGGCATCCGGAATTGATAACTTGGCTAGTACTTGGGCCAAATGTTTCAAGACATCATACTTTTGGTCCAAAGGTCTGTGTTCCCCAACAGGAACATGTGGTTTTGCAAGTGCCTTAGAAGTTGATTCTTTGGAAGTAGATGTATCTTGTATCGGGGTAGGAGTTGGAAATACTCCAGGCTTTGGCAGATTAGACCAACTAGGTATATTTATTTGTTGAGAGGAAGAAGGTGTAACCTCTAACCGATCTTCCAAAATAATTGTACTAGGACTGAATCTGACATGCATGGAAGAACTTTCTTGTTCTTTTTGAGCCCGTTGAAGGGCTTTGCCATGAGTTTCTGCTGCATATATAGTTCTAGAAGGAGTAGGATTGAAATAGTGGCTTCTGGAATATCCATGTCTTCCCCTATATCCTATACCTTTGGAACTCCCTCTAATTCCACTATTTGATACAGGGAACTCAGGATCATTAAGATCGAAACTGCGATTGGCATACGGATCCATTAAGTGAATCATGTTAATAGAACCAAAGATCAACTCTTCATCTGATGAATATTCTTACTGATTATCCAGTTTACGTTGTTCCATTAGGTGGGGCTGTTCCCGTGCTTTTGAATTAGATGGCATAAAATCTTCCATAATCAAAGACAATTTAGGCTTTCACATGAACTCATCTTCTTCGGACTGTTCTTCTTTCTTCGAATTATGCTGCCTTTTTGATGATTTTCCTTCTAATGAAGGGGATTTTGCTGTGACATTCATAGCAGAAGACACAATTGGTTTCTTCAATTGCGTTCATGAAATGGCATGAGTTTGGTTGATCATTTTCCTGACCATCCAATCATCATATTTCTGGGCATTTTTTCTTTTGACTTCATGCCACTCATCTTCTTCATCTTGATCAATAGCAGTAACGCATGATACCTGGGATGAAGAGCCTTTCAATTTTACCTGTCCAGAGTCCACCATCTTTTACATTAGGTCTTTAAAGACAAAACACTCCTGAATATGATGCCCCAACATCTGATGAAACGGGCAATAGTTGGGAAGGTCTTCATCTCCTTCCTTGTTTGGCCTTTTGGGCCTTGGAAACTGAACCAAATTGTTTTACAGAGCCGAGATGAAGTAGCCAAAGACTTTAATTCCAGATAGAATAAACTATTTTCTTCAAATCTTGAAACTATTTCCACCTTTGATCTCTTTTATCATCTTGACGAGGCGGCCGTTGTTGTTGACACTCAGGAGGTGGAGCCCTTCGATATGATTAAGGTTTTAAAGTGGAAGCAGGTACAAGTGATTGTTTAATCATAACTGTAGCAGTCTCTGCTTTCCCTATTCTTGTTCCTAGAACTGATGAAATTACATGAGTTTTATCCTTAGTCTTTGTAATAGAGTCTTCAATCTGCTAAGCGATTGAAGTAAGGTCTAAAAACCCTCCTATGTATTTCACAGGGATCAACGGTGTGCGTAATTCATCATGTAGATTTGCCACATAGATTGGAAACAATTCTTCTTGAGGGAGTGCTAATCTTAAGTAATATATTAATCCCTTCCAGTGAGCAATTAAATCTGAAACTCATTCATTTTCCCTTTTCTTACAATTGGTAAGATCGAAAAATGTCATCTTGGGAAATGTTGAGCTGAATTTAAGAAGGAATTTTTGTCGGAGGTCTTCCCTACCAGTAATTGATTGGGATTTCAAGCATGTATACCAGACAAAAGTAGGTCCTTGTAATGATTGTACAAAACACCTGAGCTTAACTAATTCTTTTTATTGAGGTGTTCCCATCATAGTATCACAATAAGAAACAAAATGTGTTAAGTGTTGTTCTATATATCTGGAACCATTAAAAATTGGGAATGTGGTACTCGAAAAATTTGATGGGGGAGGAATTGCATCAACCCATTCAGGGTAATCTCTCTTCTCTGGTTGAACTAGTGCACGTTTTCCTTCCATATCTTCCAACCGAGATGTTAATGACTCAACGGTAGTCATTAATTTTTGAGAAACATCTTGTTGAGCTTGGACCTGTTCAGGTGAAAGAACTGGAGTTTGGACGGGTGTGGCAACCGGTACTGTCACTGATGATAGTATTTCCGGTTGTTGTTGCATATAACCCATAGAATTGGACCTGTGATGGTGTACTGGTAAAGGAGGATATTCTTGATCCATCCTCATAGATGCAAAAAAATTCCTTGACTGACTAACCCGAGCACTCTTAGGTGGAAGACTACCTTGAAGTAGTTCTGAATTTAACCTCCTTAACTCCTTCATTTCTGCCTCTTGTTGTGCGAATCTTTCCTTTAATGAGAGTGATTGACCTTATCCAGAGTTAGGGGTAACCTGACATTTTCCTTTCCCCTTGTTGGACGCCTTTCAGAGAGGGGGGAGTTGGTTATTTGAAAGAATACCTAGATTCTGGGTAAGCCTTTGATTTCAGGTACGCACACCTTCCTCATTTGTTTTTGTGTGTACTGCTTCTTGAATAGAAACTTCTTCATCTAATTCATCTGAGTGAACCTCATGTTCTGGGGGATTATTAACAACGGCATTGATGAAATTTATCAATGCATAACGCATTGCATCCCTTCTATCGGCATTTCTGTGATATTGTCTTCTTCCATGTCCTTTATGAGACATTGCCTTTTGTTGAGTTGATCCCTCAGGAACTTCTTGATGAACCGTAATTTGGAGGGAGTCTCCTGATAATTAGGCCCTGCATTCCTCCTATGGATTCTTCCCTAATCGAGAGAAGACTGACTTTTGCTGAGGAAGAGATTGAGAATTTGAAAAAGTCATCAGTCTGGTGGACTAGGGTTGTTCTTTCTCAACTCCTAAAATCCCATTTGTTGATCCCAAGGGTTGGGCTAAAAGAGTCCCCAGTCTGGAAAGCTGAGGTGGCTCTTGAGATACTACATCTGAGACTTTCTTAAAATATCTTCTGATTTTGGGGACTTTAGTCTGGAAATTACCCGGATGCATCAACCTACATCCACTCAAATCACCTGGCTCAAATGAAACTTTTGTCACTTGATGATGTGCCTACTCTAAACGAGAATCATGTACGATATTCTCATTTTCTTGATGAAAGAGTAATTCGACAACTTTTTATTTATATGCCTGACTTTGGGAATAACTATTTGAGTCATGTTCTCGAGCAAGAATATGATTACACACAAAACAAGTTGGTTGTGGCCAGCCATGGGCAATAACATTTCATGAGACCACTTTTGTTGGGCTTTGTTGACTGGAGAGTACGGTGAAATACAGTTCTCCATGAACACCCCATCCCCTGATATGAATACCAGATGGGGCTTTGGTAATTAACTGGACCAACCTTTTTAACGTTCCAAGGCATGAACGCTGAAGGGATCTCTGCTACTTTTCAACCTTTGGATGTCGAGAAACTGAGAGATATGCCAAGTCAATTTGGCATTGAAACCCTTCTATTATCTTTACATGATTTTCATATTCATCATAAGATAATATTTTCTCCTTTAAGTGATAAATAGTTTTCCACATGTTGAGATGAATATCGTGAATACAATCTTCCGTCAACATTTCTGGAATATCATAATGAGATTCATCCAAAGGCCAAAACATGACTGTTACTTCACCTTTTGTCAGTTGTTTTCTCATATTCAGCACTTCCTCCTTATCATTCGATGAAAATTCTTCTACCTGACTAGACCAAATATGGTGCTTATTTGTTGCTTTATCATATTCAACAATATTGGTAGAGAATTCATTTTTCAAATTAGAAGACGAATGACCCAGGGGTGGTTCGGAGAATGACCTACACTCTAGGATATCTTCTGATTGAGAAAGTATTTCACCTGCTAGAGGTAAAGCATCAAACATGACTGGCTTCACATTTTCAAGTCCCTCAAGATAAGAGGGTTATCTCATTACTACATTGTCCTTTGAAGAATTTTCTAGGCAATGCGAATTACTACTGCAGATTGGAATTTCACAGCTAAATTCATCATCATGAGGAGGACCACCATGGTTGGTTACAGCAAAAGATGAAAACTTTTTCTCCTTGATCTTCTTGACATGCAGAGGGTTATCGTGGCTCTCATATGAAGATGATACTTCAAGATCGACTGAACTTTCATGAAGTAAGCCTTCATGAGGATGTTTCTGATGAAGACCTCTGTAATTATTATTCCCACTCTTGGGAAATGAGAGAGTAGAATATTGAGTTGAAATAGATAATTGTCTGAGGGATTCAAGAACTCCAGCATCGAGCAAGGCCTTATTACAGATTGGATCTTAATTTCTCAACTGTGTTGGATGAGTATTTTTCTTATACGCCTTCTAACTCACTTTGGAAACCACTTGTTGATGAAAGTGGTTATTATGGGCAGGTGTATGTGCCTGCTCATGAGAAATGGTCAGGTTAGGATGATTATCTCCATTCAAATCGGGTGTATGTCCCTGACTTGATTGTCTGTATGACATGGGGGAGTATGCCCCACATCCCTCTTCGACTGGGACAGAGGTGTGTATCTGTTCCAGGGTGACATGTTGATGAGTGACTCCACTGATAGGTATTGATTTATGATTCCTTCCCCGTGATGCTGCGGAATTTTTTATAATATTCTGATAGGCATCGAGAATATGGGCAGGGATTTGCTTCTTCTCTTTCACCATTGTCAGAATGTTCTTGGTGACTTCAGCTACCGGAACGAGAATATACGTCCATTTCATGTCTGGATTTGGTGTATGTGCCTGATACTATCCTCCTTTTCCTGTCAACGGATATTGACAGTACTTATGTATAGGGGTAGAGAGTTGAGTCTGCTCCAAATTTGTCGTCAGAGATTTCCGACTAGCTTCTCTGGGTTATACCAAACAAGACTATTGGTTAGCCTAATGAATTGAAGGTTTATGTGCTTGCTGATTGTTTCCCACCACATTTGATTGGTGAGTTTCTTTGGTTGCAGTCAGATGAGCCTGCTGACTAGCTAATGAATTCTAAGCAGGTGTATGTGTCTGCCTATAGTACTCCGTCGGAATTTCCTGGCAGTATTGGTGTGTTACTTCCAGACGAGTCTTCTGGGTAGTAATATTAGGACGGACGAGTGTATATGATCTCTCTTTGTTTTTCATCACGATGTATTTATGGACTTCTCTGGAGGGGGCAAAAGTAATAACCCGCTTCCTGTTGACCTGATTTCACCTCTGACGGTTCTTCTTGCATGCTCGGGTCTAAGGAACCTAAGCCGAACCCCTAAAGGCGATACCCTCATCATTTTGAGGGTGCACTACCACACGAGTCTGGAGGCGATTGTTAATGGGAGTCCTCAGGAATTACTCCTTCTTTCTTGAACCGAGGCCTTGAGTGACCTCTTCATTCACCTCTCTGTAATATGGGATGGACTGGTTATTGCGTTCCAGGGATAACAACCCAAAACGGTTGGAGACGGTGGTTAGCACCTCCTGCTTCTTAATCACTGGTCATCGCTGTTCGGACAACCAGGGTGAGTTGTTAACTTGGAGGGATTGTCGAGAAGCCTCCAGAGCCGGCATGGTACCGTGTTGACAGTATTCCTTCACCAACACATTCAAGACCCAACATTGAAGATGATGAGTAGGTGATGTCGTCCTCAGAGAAGACGAGGATCCAGCAGGAGTAGTGGCTGAGGCATTCACAGGTGTGAACTTTAATGAATCCATTTCTGTAACGCAGAGAGATCTTGGAAAAGAGTGCATGTTTGATATAACATACATAATCAAGATAAGTATGGCTAGACTATATCTTTTGGATGAGTGCTTATGTTATTGACTGCTTTGTTGTCCCTCATATTGAGTTTTAATTGTGGCCTAACAAATAAGTAAAACATCATTTAACTTGGTTAAGTAATCACATCGGGTACACCGTTTTTTGTTTCTTCTGGAAATGGGGATGACCTCGTTTGTTTAAGGTTCAAACTTTCCAATCGGTTTCTAATGGTTTTATTCGTAGAACCGGAAACATCCAATGATTCTATATCCATTTGGATCTACTTTCCAAAGGTAGGTGCTCATTAGTTGTGGATCTATGAGGCTTAAGAATTTTCATTGGTTGAGAGGATGGAAGTTCAAGCTCGTCACACCTTTTTGGGGGGAATTATTGCCCACTCCAGGACTCTCTCATAGATTTAAATTATGTTCCCAAATCCTTATTAATTCACCAAGTATGAAAATGAGTTTTCCTTTAGATCTTGCAATCAATGATTGATATGTATGAGATTTAGAGAATCTTTTATATATATTTGAGGTTCTTCATCAATGGAGAATCATCCGTATGTATTGGATATTCTTAGTCAATAGTATCCTTCAATAGATTATATAGAAATCTCTTGGTAATTATGATGACCATACCGATTTTAAATCCACTCAGTGGGGTACTTGAAGTTTATTGTCATTCAGAAAGACATAAATTATTTCAGAGTTGGGATCATACCCGCAGATGGGCTACCTACGTATCCTTGTTAGAAAAGGTATCAGAACCCACGTATTTCAGGAATTAATATATAGTTTAACGTCATATGGGACAGATGAGAATTAATGGGTGATGGGCTTGAACCTTAGAAAGGTTTCCTACGTACTCTACTTTTAAGGCAGAGATCAAAGTCTATGTAGTTCGATTAAGAAGTGTGGGGCTTATGTATGATTAACAACCCAAAGAGAGGTACCATAATTAATTTTACACTCTAAACTAATGTGAGTCATGCTCGGTGTGAGAAATAAGAGGTATTAGTAAAACCTGATGACTTGTTCCACAAAAGATGTGGTCACAAGGAATGATATGGGGATTATGTATGTGTGACTGCCCAAGTAGATGAAGAATAGGATTTACTTCCAGAAAGAAACCTAGGAACAAGGTCCATAAATATATTTGTGCTTTATGGATATTTGGATACTTTAACTAGGGGCTTACTCCTGAGGAGGATGCACAAATTAGGGGGGACTTATGACTGGGGCTTACTCTTGAGAAGGAGGCCCAGGTTAAGGGAAATTATGACTAGGGATTATTCTTGAAAAGGAGGCCCAAAGGGGACTTGGGGCTTACTCCTAATGAGGATGCCCATTAACAGGGTCCATAAAGGTATTTGTGCTTTATGGAGATTTAGATTCTTAATTTGGGGCTTACTCCTAAGGAGGATGCCCACTAAGGGGAATTTGACCTATGATTGGGGATTATTCCTGAGAAAGACGCTCATATCAATGATTCTCTCATCTTAATGGATGAGGTTGAATGAAGGGAACCTCTAACCGTAGTGATATAAAGTTATATATCACAAGGTTTTGAGATATGTTCCATAGAACTCTTTTCAGATAAGGAATCCAACAAAGGAACAATGCCACAAATGGCTTTGAAGAAGGTTTTGAACGTTAAATCTTGAAGAGGAGAGGTGAAATTGAGGAAAGGAAGTGAATTGGAAGGAGGCGTGCAAGTATTGGTCTGGTGCGCAAGTCCTGGTTGCCCAAGTATACTTGCATGACATGAGTTCACTTGGGAGACGGAGAACCTGTAAGGTAATACTTTGGCGAGACTTGGCCCAAGCCCTTAGTATTATCCCTAGATGCTTCCAGAAGGTCTACGAACAAGTTTCCATGAGAGGACAAGGTGGCGCTCAAGTGTATCCATTTATCTTAAGGGTTGGACACTTAGGCGTGAAAGTGTTGATGAGTTCTAACACTTTGGACTTATTCTTAATCTTTAAATCTTCCATTCTAGGTAATAAATTACCTTAGAAGTGTTCAGAAGACTTCTAACTGAGACTAGGGTGATCAGAGCTTAATTCTGAGTTTTGGATTTTTCGTCCTCAAAATGGGGGGCCCACAGTGGGTAGTTATAGGCCGCCTGAGGTCTGGGAAAAATTTCACTTAGGGTGCGCAGGTGACTTGCGCGCCTCATGTTTGGTGCACAAGTGACTTGCGCACCCAAGGCTGGCACACAGGTATACTTGCGCGTCTTAATGCCTTTGCAATTTTTGATGAATCTTCCTTCTTCTTTGCTTGAAGTACTCTCCTTAGTCAATCCTTGGACTCTGTGATGGAAGGGAGCATTAACAGTAGTATCGATCAAATAGGAAACATGAAATAAAAATAAATATATATGATAGAAAATTACACATTAGTTCAAAATAGAAAATTAAAATTATTCTGATAAACATATATTGAAATATTTTTTAAAAATCCACTTCAATATAATGCTCCTTGTCCTAATATAAATTTATTGCAAGATAACATAATAATAATCACATATAATGAAATGGAATTAAATACAGTGTAAAATTAGTGGTGTCTTGCGTATCATTTTCTAATCTTGAATGTCCATACTGATACTCTACATCCATCCCTTATTTATCATCAATGAGTTATCATTGTCCTTATTTAGACATGAAATCAAGTTCTTATACAATATTGTTAAATTTACATGTGTAATAGAGTCAAAACATACAAAAAAATAAGTTTAATGCCCTCTTATGGTATAATGATAATAATGTTAAAAAAAATTACCATTCACTTACGCATATAGATTCTACAAAATTTCATTATTCTAAGCACAACATTGAACATACACTACCTTTATATAAAGTGTTATGTATAATGAAATATGTTAATGCTCTATTATACCAGAAAACATTAATTTTTCAATTCTTATATCTATTTAAAATATCTTATCATTTTAGGTTATGAAAATAAGACATGAATATTTGTATCAAGATTCTATCATTTCAATATTTACTTTGATACTTTCAAACTTATTTGGATCTAAGGGATTCATAAAAACATATTCCAATTAATTATCAAAGAAAATGACCTTCAAAAAATTTATCCCTTTTTTATATGATCTTTGATAAATTAGTATCTACTTCCATGTATTTTTTCTTGAAATATTATAAGGTTTTATTCCAGATATAAATTTTCAAATAATTATCAAATTTTATAGTTATTTTATTATAAAAGATTCCTAAATCACTAATATTTTTTCAAATTCATAAATTCATTACACAATAACTTATAGTAATAGCATACTTTGCTTCATCCATCGATAAGTAAATCAAGTTCTGATTCTTATAACATTAAGAAACCATAATCTTTATTAAAATTGATACATCCCATTGGTTCTCTTTCTTCAAACCTTACACCATAATCTAAATTTGATTAACTCATCATCTCAAATGAAGTAATGAATGGATTGAGAAATATATGAATCATTTTTACTTTAACATACTTGATGATGAACTTTATTGTAGTCATCTGTGACTCTTTTGAGTAATATTAAAATCTTGAACATATATGCACATTTAATATTAAGCAGGATTTATCAGTAGTTAGGTAGAGAAAACTTCCAATAATGCCTCGATATGTATTCTAATCAACAAAATTCCATATAAAATCATCATCTTACTTGAATATAATACTTGAAGTTGTTATCATGATTTTTATTATGTCTAAACTAAATCTACTAACCATCTCCTTTTAATACTTTCATTGTTTAAATAAAATTCCACAATCCCTTTTAAATATTTGAAAACCCATAAGGAACTTTAGTTCACCCATAAAACATAACTCAAACTCATTCATCATTAGCTTAAATAAATAATTATCAAGGTATTGACTTGATGATACAAATATTATTTTCTCTATATATATTTTTACGCTAAATATATTATTGGTAAATATCTTAATGAAAATGGTAGGATCAACTTTACCTTTCTCAAAAAAAATTATAACAAAAAAAATTATACTGTCACAAACCAATCCCAAGGAGATTACTTTAGTCTATATAATTCTTTAGTAAGATAAAAACTTGATGAGGCACCTTCTCATTCTCAAAATAAATTGTTATGGATCTATTCAATAATCCACTCTTTACATTCATACTATATACATTGAATCCCATGTGAGTTTCATTAGCTAGAAGAAACCAAATTGATTCCAATTTGGAAACATATGAAAAATTATCACCATAATTAATTCCATATTCCTAGTTGTAACCTTGATATATTAGATTGTCATTATTTCTAAAAATATATCCGAATTTATCAAGATTATTGTCAAATATCCATTTATTTCCAGGTACTTATTGATCATCAAGATGGGTTACTATTCCCATTCATTATTCCTTGTAAACTGATTCAACTCATCCTATATTGAAATAATCAAACTAGGTTTTTCCAGTGCTTCATAAAAATATTTAATGCATACTAATATATAAAGGTTGTAGGATCACATATATTCCTCATTGCATTTCTGTTCTAAATCTGAGAATCCACATTTTTTGAAAGAAGGCTGATCTTTAATGGAAATAGAGTATGGTTTGTGTTTATTGTTAATCCCCACTTTTTTGATCAAGGATATTGCAATATAGTTTCTATTACAATAAAATATGACAACATATTTGAAGATGAAGTTGTTTCCTAATGTTTTCTAAATTATAGGGCACAAAATTAGGAGAAAGGGATAGCATCGTGAAAGATTGTTTTATGAAATAAACTCTTCATATATATGATAAGGGAATGGGTTTCAAAAATATTAAGTTGATGTTTGTGAAGATCTAGAACATCATGAATAGTTATGGTGTTCTCCACTATTATGTGAATTAGATAATTATGAGTGTGTGATGGTTTGACAGAAAGCTTTGCGGAAACATCAAATATCAATGGGGATTCACGATTGGAGGAGTGTCATGAAGATATTTTTAAATGATACACAAAATGTTCTAGAGGCATTGGAGCATTGCAAACGGGTGAGCCTATAAATATATCACTACACCCACTTAATTTGAGAATTAAATAATTCATGGGAAATTCAGAACTTCTATGATTTCACGAAGCTAGGGGAGCACCACGAATCTAGATTTCTATGCAAGGTTGAGCATCACGAAAAGACTTGTTGTGTCTTGACTGATTCCAACTATTTTGTTTAATGGGTGATTCATGATTACTAGCTATTCTGTACGGACTCAGTGAGCTCCATGAAGGCAGTGTGCTTTGTGAAGGTAGTTATCTTCACAAAGGAGCTTTGTGAAATGAGGTTTTGAATATCAGTTTTTTAGGGAATATGGATTTCAAAGTGCATAAAATTAGAACAACGATGCAAGAAGAGATATTCAGGTACAAAGACTTTAATTCCAATCTACTGATGTGACCTTCAAGTTGATAAAATGGTTATGAATTCACCCAAGGTAGTGAACAAGGGAAATTTGACTGAATTGTTCTGAGGGATGTAGTGTTCTATCCCTAAAATATTATAAAGTCAGTGTGCTTGGAATAGAGTGATTATGTCTAAAATCATTTATTCCAAAACTAGTAAATATTAGTGGATTTAGGTATGATCGGTACATTTTTGGCATATGATCATTATACTATCTCTTAGTAGTGAACTAAGTAAATTTTTGTGTGATCGCTTTGGATGTGGTTGTTTTTCTTCTGTATGTTACCATCAAATAGGTTTAATTAGTTCCTACCAATGTGTGAACAAGATATGTCACTTTTGAAGAAACATTTGGCACCCTGATTCACCCCTCCCCTCTTAGGGTGTTTCAAGGTCCTTCAAAATTTACAATAACTTTTTTAATATGGTGATATTTAATAGTTATCCGTACTATGGGTTGGGAATTCATAGGATTCCCTTTAACTAAATCATAATATCTTTTTATGTGTATATATTCCTTAAAAAATTATCCTTTTATAGAAGTCCATATAGATTTATTATTTGTTTAGTATCCTAAGAAAAATCCATCTACTGACTTAGCATCAAAATTTTCTAGATTTTTCTTAGTGTTAACGATACACTTTTTATAAAAATACTCTAAAATAATTATCCTAAAGTTTTCTTTATTTCCATAATTCATATGGATATTTATTAAGGACGGGTATAAGTATAATTATATTCCTTATATAGAAATCATTGTTAGTTTCTTCATCCCAAAAGTAATTAGTAATATTGTACTAATTTAGCATTATCCTAGCCATTTCTTAAACTGTCATGCGTCTTATTTCTATAACTTAATTATATTATGGTATACTTGGAGAAAAAAAGTTTTATAAATATCCATTTTCATTATAGTTCTATCAAATTCATGGTTCTAGAACTCTCTATTATGATCACTCCTTATATAAATTATCATAAAGACTTTATCATTTTAAACCAAAATACAGTAATAAGTATACTAAAATGAAGAATTATTTTTAGGATATAGAAATTAAAACCTTTTATAATGGTGTAGTCATACACAATTACAAAATTATATGTTTTACCTCCAAAACAAGTAATATATGTATGCCTAAACAAATCCCAGTGCAAAAGATATAAATTCCTTCAAGTACAAACTTCAATAATAATATTAAATGATTTATTATATTGTTTTACTATTATACATGGATCAAAAAACTGGTTTCTATTCATTTTGAAATTAATAAATTGTAACACGTTCCAAATATTAATTATTTTAGAAAATAATTTGAAATTGTAGTGACCTAAAATTTTATACCATAATGATATTTCATGTTATAAAGCATTTATATATATAGTATATTGCATAGAAAGATTATTTATATTGATATTATGAACATTATACTTTCTATGAGTAATAAAAAAAGTAAACCATTATTGAATATAATAAATTTATCATTCTTTAATTTAAACAATAAAACATAATAACACAATTGAGAAATACTAAATAAATTATGTTGTAAACTATCAACATATAACTTATAATGGTATATTGAAACCTACTTTACTAAATCCAATGATTTTTCTCTTTGGAATGTCTTTGAAAGTAACATGGACTTTATCACATCTGTTAATTTTTTTAAATTTAGATAGATCTCATGTCATGTGCCTTGATCACCCACTGTTAATGTACCAAATCTTATTCATGAGACTTGAAAGTTATTTATCTAGAAATATTCAAATAATAGAAAGATTTGTTTCTAAAGAAACATTGGGTCTAAAAATATATAAACTAAGAATTTTAAGTTCCCATGTTGATTTAACAATAGTATTTATGACACCCCAACCCTAAACATTAATCTGAGTTGGTATTCCATGTGGTCTTGAGCAAACCTCCTCATATACTAGAGGCTTACTACTAGTGGTGAGGTCTTAATCCATGCAATGGGGAGACTGTTCCCTCAAATAAAAGTCATGAAGCATATCAAAAATAATAAAAACACCCACATAACAAAATTAGAGGATACATAATAAAATAAACATGATGCTATATTGAAATGTAATTGTTTTCATACAGACCTATGGTTATACAAGGCATATAACCAATCACACAGTGGATCGATCACAAATAAAAAATAAACCAAAAAATACACACATTGGACCTACTACCATACATAGGGTAGAACATAACCTGGTCTCAAAATAACATTGAGCTTCTTTAGGTTGATCCAATTCATTTCTTGTGCTCGTCCTAAATGCAGACATAAGGTCTAAACTTATGCCAAGGTTCCCATATAGTATTTGACAAATAAATATCAGTGGGGTTTTACCAAGTTCCTCTAATATATGATATCATATACATGTATTAAAGGGAAGAATAAATAAATATTTCACACATGTGTGTTGAAAATTGTGTGATAACTAGGCCACCATGGCTCCCTACACATAAGGTCATCATGTGCTAATCATGACACCATGACACCCGATCATACCTACTCCAATACCATGCCGAAATTCCCACCATTGTCTCATTCCATAATCTCATAACTTAGCCTATAGTATAGGAAAAAAGGTAGGATTTCATCCAAATCTTGACCACTGCCTTAAGGGGTGGGGTAGGGTCATGTGTTAAATATTTGGACTCACCTTCTCACTCAAGGTGGTCTCACATCAAATAATCAACATCTATCATCTCACTCAAAATAGGTTCCATATATCTAATCCCACATCACATCTAGATCCAATCTCCCCAATGGTGGTCCAATCACCCAGTATCACATTACATCTCATTCTAGATCTATCTTACTCATGGAAGTACCATCATATAATATTGTCACATCATAATCTAGGACCCCATCTCACTCATGGTGGTCTGACCGCTACCATCTCACTCATGGTAGGTCTTGACCATCCCGTCTCACTCATATAGATTTCAAAGGCCTCAAGCCACACTATCTAACTCGTGGTCATCCAAAACATCATATACAATGAGGAATCTATCTCACTCGTAGTATTCCATCCAGCGTTACCTCAAACATAGCAAGTCAAAGCATCAAGATCCATTTACCACACTGAAGTTTTTTACCTATAAAAAGAATAAGAACATGAATGAAATACAAGAAACAACACACTATGACCATAGCCTATCAAATAGCACACCACACCTAGGCCTAAACCTCAGTTAGCCTCTTATGTAATATCATATCTATTCAAGATAATTGGGCCATCCACTAGGGTTATCCATAACCATCTCGATCTATTATTGTCGATAATAACTCATCTATATCACCCCATAGTGACTTCACTACATATAGGATCACCTAGACCCTATCCTTTGGAGGTGGGGTCCAATCCTTATTTAGAGAAGAATCCCAACTTAGTTCTAATTTCATGGGGACTTTCCCAATGTCACTTATCTCAAACCCCTTGTAAACCTTATTCCATGTCCTTAGACAAAAAACATGTCCCACACTTGGGTCTCTTCTCATGTCTCCTAGGTGAGATTGCTCAATCTATCACCTGGAGGAACCACTCACTATCAAATACGTCTAGCCCTAGAGGTCTCTTCCCACTCACAAAACTCATCGAGATCCACTCCACTCTCATGAGGGTAATCACTATCACACATGGTATGTACATCCATATCATTTCTTATTATTGTGCCTAAAACCCTCACTCCACCCTGAATAGGCCTAGGGAACCACCTAAACTATTCTTGAAAATCATATCACTTTATAATACCTCATAAAGGTCACTAATTAACTCATTCAATTCCCTTTACCCTATAGGGACATATTCACTAGGTGATCCTAATTCACCTAAGTGATAAAGAGAACTTATTTCAAGCATAAGACGCCCAACGCCTTCATATCTCATCTACATATGGCACCCCCAATTCATATTCATCTACCCGATCCCATGAAATTCATGTAGGAAAGAACACCCATGCATAAATAAGAATACTAATTTACATTAAAGGGACCACCTACCACTTTCAAGGAGTTACCTCCCATGACAAGATCCACTAAGCCTCATCTAAACCCATCTATGCCTCATCCAAGATTGTACATTCACTAAAGCACAAATATCACAAAAAAGGATAAAAATATTTAATTATAATTAATTTTATAATTTGAACCAAAGATTCATAACATCTAAACAAATCACTAAGCATTATTGGTGGATCGAAACCTCCACCAACCACCCATGGAAGGTCCATGGTGTACCTATGACCCCATCCCAAGAAAAATCCCTAACCATTGGCACCTAGAAAACCATAAATTTCATTCAATTATATCAAAAACCCTAAATAGATTAGGGAAACCGATTACCACTAATGAAAGAAGACATGTATTCAACCTTATAGGTCCTCATCTATCCACTAATCACAAAATCCCCATCATCCTCAATTGATTCCACCATGATATAGTGGAATTAATGTCAAACCCTATTTAAAAATCAAAAAAAAATTAAAGGTATTGCAAAGAGGTAACAATACTGGAATATGTATAGAAAAATTCACCTTATATTTCTACTGAAACACACAAAGAAACATCATCTATCAATGGGGAATTGAATAGGGGGAAGAGAAGGGGAGATCCATCCAAAATAGCCTCCTCAAAATGCCAAAACCCCATAAATATTGATGGCCACTAGCCCCCAAATAGAAGGAACTACCCTTAATCAAGAACCTTACTCAAAAAAGATCCACCCAGGAGCTGTTAATGATGTGAAATAAAAGGTTAATGACATGAATTTAATTTTCCCAGCACATTCATAGCATAAACTCCTTGTTCAAAATGTAAAATATTCAAGGTAAATGGGTTATCCATTCGACTAAACCCATTCATATAATAAACCATGGTTTATGGAATGAATTTATTTAATGGGGGTGTTTTGGCCTCATGAAGCCCCATTCTGGGAGTGAATACACCCCTCACTAAAAGAATCCATGGCATGAACTGCTGCCAAAAGTTGAAATTCATCTCCTTGGTCACCCTGACCCTTCTCAAAGCCTCACTTGACCACTTAATTAGTAAACTGAGCCTACTTCCATATAAATAATAACCATTTAAGGAAATAAAAAAACTAGGAATCCCAATTTGAGACTAGTTTCTAAAAATCCATCACCAATAAAATTACAATTCAATCAAAACATAATGACCCAAAAATTTGTAAATCCTTTACAAATTCCCTATTATAATAGTTCTTATCCCTGAGAAGTTATGGTAGTCCTAAAACCACGTCTCCAAACCAGTCATGATCACTAAATCAAAAATAACTCTCTGCATTACATCTCTGAATGCTAAAGAGACTTCCACTACCCAACTCTTAACACAAGCACACTATTCTTCAAAAGTCAACCACCTGCCTTACAATAGTTCCAATACTGAGACAGTTCTCACTACACCCATTTCCCCATATAAACCATGGTTTCATTAACTAAATCATCTGAAATATTATGGTGATATCAACCATAATACTCCACTAATAATGACAGGTTCCCTGACATTATGCTCCCCATTATAGGAATAGACTTTGAAAAACACACTTCCGACAGTCCACCAACCTTTCAACCGTGTTCTGAATAATGATCTTGATATGGCTTCCATATCACTGCATCAAAACTCATATAAAACACCAAAACAAAATCCCAAACCTGAATATCAATGTAATTCCATGTTAGATCATAAACCACCCACACCATCCATCAAGATCTCACCCCAAGAACCAATGTACCTCTGATCTAACTCGGTCTCATATCACACCAACTATACCTCAATCTTGATAATGATTCACAAACTCCACATAACACCTCCTCCAAATCCAAAATTTGGTATTTAAAAATGAACCAAATCACATTGAATCTTACCTCACACCAACATCCTCGGGTTACCTTGATTGTCTCCCCAATCGGTCTTATAAAATCCATGACTCAAACTAACACAAGGTTCATTCCACCACAATTGATATGATTCTCCCCACCATAGGATTATCACTATCTCCATACACCAAACCCAATACCTGATCTCCATAGCCCACCATCCATCCATTACCAACCATTATGATTGGATGTGATTGTCTCACTCAAACCCAATAACCAACATGAAATAACCAACTACCAATGGTAGGATCCACACTATATATATTCCCTTACACCACTCCTCGAGTACCAATTCAAATAGGTCTCATCAACACTCTTACCTAGAAACATCTATGTCAAGGAATAAAACCCTAGGATACCACACCCATGATAGTCTCACCCACACACTACCACCACAACACTACTCAAGTTCATTTTCAACCTCAACAATTATCAATGGACCCACACACAATCTATTCACCAACCCGCATCATGATTGACACCACATGTAACTAATGCATACCTTCCCTCACATGCTGAGAAATTTCTTGAAAATCCAAGCCAACCTCACTCTCCTACTCCAAGGTAGATTGATGCTTCAATAACCCTATAATAGGTTCTCACTCATGATCCCACTCAAACTCTCATGAACCTAATGATTTTACACTCCCATACAACTCGATCAGACACCCTAACTCATGATGCCATGAGTTGTGTTTCATAAAACTTAGGCTCACAATCCTAACCCACTTACCATGATCTTCATGTGTGCTTGGATTATCCAATATCTCAATACATCTCAATCATGATATGTAAAATTTTATGATATCTCATGATCAAGTCATCATTCTAACCCTTGGTCATTTACCCACACTTCCATTGTGCCCCCAAAAGCTCATCTAGAAAAAATAGGGCCCTGAATCTAACCAATACGTACCTCTAAACCCATAATTAATACAAATGTCACCTCATGTTCTCAACATCACAACATAATTCTTATCATTCATTCCTTTATCTATAACACCTAGTGTTTCTGAATTCACAAGTAAATATCTCACCATCCCAAGATCACCTATCTGGTATTTCATACCCTCAATGAGTCATAACCCAGTCATCAAATTTCTGCACTAACCCACTAAGAGTATCCATACATTCCTTAATGAGGTAACTACATTTAAATTATTGAATATCCTCCCACTATAATATTTATATGGCCTTCCATCTAAATAAATAATGTATAGTTCATTTTATTATAATTCAACTAAGAAATTATATGGTAAAATGCCATATAAATTATTGTTGATTCTTTAAACAACAAAACCATATCATCAGAAAATATAATCACACACAATAAGGTGTATTTCATGTGATTACGATGTTCCAAATATGATACATGACCATAAGCCTCTTTCTAATAGGACAAGATCCAAAACCATAAATAACATAGATTCTAAACACGTCATATTCAATAAAAATATCATTTATAACACCACAAACCAAGAATACTAATCCCATTACCCAAGTAAACATGATTTCCCACTAGAAACTTGTTCATAACTCATTATTCTATGGTCCATCACAAGTTTGGACACATTCCTAGACTACTCATCTACCATCTCCACAAATAAAAAAACAAAATAAAATCTTTTATGCCACTTTGTGATACCCCGACCCAGAAGGCCCATCTGAGCTAGTGTTTCACATGGCCTCAAGCTCACCTCCTCATGCAACAAAGGATATTTATTACTAGTGAGGGCCTAATCAACGAAATTGGGAGACTATTCCCTTAAATCATATTCATAGAACATAGTGTAAGTAACCAAAAAATCTATAGTACAAAATCAAAGTATGCATCATCAAATAAACATGATGCTATAATGAAATGTAAATATTGGTATATAGACCCATGCTCATATAAGTAATACAACTGATAAACTATTTTAATAATAACATATAAAAAATAGTCCTAAAAAATACACACACTATAATGACTACCATACCTAGGACTAAAGGCAACACAGTCTCTTAAAACCCTCAAACTACTCTAGCTCGATCTAATGCACGAATTCTTCTCAATTTAAAAGAAAACATATAGTCAGTACATGCACTGGGGTTCCCATGAATGGTGTTAGAAATAAATATCAATAGAGTTTCACAAAGTTCCCCTAGTATATTCCATCATATATGTGCGTGCATGGGGAAAATAAATAAACATTCCATACTTGGATGTTGGATGTCATGTGCTAACCAAGCCAACACGACTCTCTATGCATCATGTCACTATGTACTAACTAGGCCACCACAATACATACTTAAGCACTATACTATAATTCCAATATTCATCTTGAACTATCTTCTTATAACCCATGTCATACCCAAGGTCTCAGGGTAGCGCATCATCCATGTCCTGACTATTGTAAAAGTGGGTTCCCTAGACCCAAATAAATAGTAATTTTTATTTCTATTTCAAGTATATAGTGATATATTCCTGATGTATACTTACCATTATAGTGTATAAATTTCTGTATCCACTATTTAAATGATAATTTCCATATATTAGTTGTTGTATCAAAAGGTTATAGTAGATCTCAAGATATAATGAAAACCTCGAGATACTATGACATTAATCTGAAATATATATCATATGGTCAAGATATATCATACTAACTGGACATAGTTAATGTATAACTATTAGTTAGTGGGGGCCATAATTATTGAGACTTCTTCTCATGAAGTTCAGACTTAGTGATCTCTAGTAGGTGAGAACATGAGGGAAAACCCACCAATAGTAACACCACATGTTTCAAGTGTCATTCGTTGTTCATATCTACGATCATGTGTATTGGTTTCCTAACTTGAGATCATTATAAATGTGTTCCATTTGATCACGTACATTGATACAAGGAAAAAACCATGGAAATTAAGTCATGGTGAGGTTGTTTATATTGGGTGCATCACTGTTGGTATGGAATTGGTTAAATTACCAAGATAGAATTGGTCACTTACATGTTGAAGAAGTGATATATTTGTCCTGGTTGATCAGAATGGTAGTACCTTCATTAAATCCATGGTCATGGAAGTCAAAGGTAAATCCATTGAGTTAGATCAATAAATAATAAATCAAGGAAAGGATAATGACATAAGTGTTCATCCTGCTTTATGATATATCATGTGTAAAATATATTATATTATATAGTGCATATATATAGGTTGGTTATCATTCCTATCACTACGCCTTATATCTTTATAGGGCATGATGGCTTCCTAGATTCTATTCTTGGTCTATGAATATTATTCACTTCTATTGAGATAATGGCCTAAAGTTTCACACACGATAGCATATTCCAGATTCTTCCATATTCTATTGAATAGGTATATATGATATGGGAGGCCCCACCACAAGGTCTGAGAGTTTTCCAAGTTATTTCAATCATAGAAAAATAATTAGATTCGTTATTATTAGAGTATAAAATAATTTGGTTGAACTTATTTATTAAAAGTACTTAAAAGTTTTTAAGTAAATACTTGGAATAATATTAAATGAATGAATATTATTTTAATATTCAATGTTTGATTAATATTATCAGGAATTATGAGTCGAGTTAATGACTCAAGTTTATAATGTAATACATTTAATATATATTACTTGTATTTAATAAAATATAAATAATATTTATGATATAGTTAGTTCATCATTATAATTTATTACTTATCAAGTGGATGTCAAATATATAGGGGTAAGGAACCCTAACTGGGTATTTTGGAAATCCACTATATAAGTATATGAGGAGGTCATTTCCTAGTAGTAAGAAAATCATTCCAATGGATTGAGAGCTCCTCTCTCCTATCGCATCCTTGAGACATAAAGCCTCTATCCAAGTAATCAATCTAAGGACTTATTCATGGATTTTAGGAATGGATTCAAGGTGATTGTCACAATATTGAAGGAATATTCACATCTTTATGATATAACTTGGAATTAAATTATTAGAGTGTATATAGATTCTTGAAGTACGTGTGGATGATCTAGAGGGGTTTAGATTTAGATCCTTCAAGAAAAAATCATCGACAATAAGATACAGTCGAATGCGTTGTCAATTAAATGAGGTACTTGTTTATTTAATTATTTTGTGCTAATTAAATTCACATGAGATCCTTATACCTCAATTGGGACTCAAATTGTCAAAAAAAATGAAGTTAAATCATTCTACTGATGAAAATTTTGAAATTCAACTTTCTCTGCACACCTCGGTACCTTCATTTGGTATCATAGAAATTGTGTGAATTTTATGAGAAAAGTAAAAATTAATTTGAATTTAATTAAGTATAGAGATTTAAATCGATCCTAACAGAATAAACCATTCCTTGATCCAATTCCAGATGTCCAAGTTATGGTTATAAATATTTTTGGGTATGGATCAAAAACACTATTGGTACTAGTTTAAAATTGATAAATAATATAATTATATTTTTTCATGTTATAATTTGAGGCAAGTACCATAAAATCCCTAATCATCAGCCATGTTCTAGCTGAAATATTATGTCTAGTTTTTAATGACTTGTATTTTCCATGTATTATTTTTGGATATTGTATGGATTGTTTTCAAGACCAAGTGTAGAGACGACATTATATTCTGAGACCCGTTGTACCTGGAATAAATGTTTCAAATATATTAAATATATTAAATAAAATGAATGTGAATTTTTTCTAGAAAAGTGGAATAATTTCTAAATGGGGGCCCATATTATAAATTTTAGGGCACCGCTAAGTTCAGAACATGGGTTTTACCTTAGGTATGACACAACCTTTGTCGATGCGGGTTGTCTGTGAAAAAGTAATCACTACTAGAATTTGGACCTATATCCACAGATCTATAGACACAGACAATAAAAGATATGGCAATAGGTCACTTATATTCCTGCCTATTTTGTTGTCCATGGAAATAGTTCCCCACGTGACCCCTTTTTCCCTTCCCTCGTGTGCTTCCATCCCCACTGTACCCTCGATCCTCCTCCCTCCCATGATCCTCCTCCTCTCCCAATGTCTCTTATGTGGCCACCCCACCACTTCGTGACCCTCCTTCTCTGACGCAGCTCCAGCACGGTTCGGATGCGGACACCTCCTACAGCCCCCTATGATCCTCCTCCTCTCACGACGTCTCTAACACAGCCACCCCACCTCCCTGTGACCCTCCTTCTCTGACACAGCTCTTTCACGGTTCCGATGCGGCTCTAGCATGATTCTGATGCGGTTTTGACATAGTTCTGACGCATCCACCCCACCTCCTGGGATCCTCCTCCTTCGACGCGACCACCCCACCTCCCGGAATCCTCATCATATATGTTAAGGATCCATGAACAAGGTACATTTACCTTTCGTTTATTTCATTGGTACCCTATCTAGGTTTGATCTCACTCTTAGAAAAGTTTCCATGTATAGTTGACCATGGGGATTAAAATCTAGAATACCGAAAAATTGAAATAGACATCATAAAATCAATTCACATTCCTTCTATTCAAAAAAAATGTAGAGAGGATCCCACACTTGGTGTGTTGGTTTGTGGGTGGGTTGAAATCAATTACTAGAAAGAAAACTTGTCAGTTCATTTTCAATTCATCCCCAGATTCTGAATCCCTCACATTTACTTTAGGAATGTGAGAATAAACCCTGGGTTTATATCGGCATCCCTCAATGAGGATCATAAGATTTTTATGGTAGGATTTATATGCTCGATGAACCGAATATGTGCACATTTTCAAAGTTTACCTTAGGATAATTTAATGCTTTGGAGTTTCACTTGTTATTAAGATCCAACTAGGAGAATGATGAGTGGGTGAGTAAATTATTGTCTAAATAAATCCTAATTAAGTTGAACAGACATTTCTAGAGGTTCTGTAATAAGGGCATACTAACTGAAATTAATATCTATATAAAAGTAACTTAGATACCCTCACCATGTATGTGTTGTGTGGGGATAAAATATGAGTTAGTCTAGAACTTATTTTTTTTGATTTAGAATGGGCCCTCTTTGCTTGGCCCCTTGTTGGGAAACTTATGGGATTTAAATTTTTGGGGGGATAAATCTCTTACTTTTTGTCTACATTATTTCAAAGTGTTGAAAAACATTCATATATGGTTAATCTTTATGTAATAGTGTTTTCAGTGGTGTGTTGGGTGATTTAGGAGACATGGAACAAGGGTCGTGCAGGCAAGAATAGCTCCTTATATTCAATAAAGGTCATGTGAACTCTCTCATGGACAAACTAGGTTCCCTTCTTCATATTAAAATTAGAATAGCTACTAGTAATGGGATCCTCCCTAGGGATGTGATTAAAAATGATAGAGCTCCTCTAGGGTGGTGGATCAAGTGGATACCCCCAATATTGAACTAAAACATAATGTGAATGGGTATTGTAAATAGATAGTTATGAGGAGGGATTGTGCATGGTTTTAGGGGATCTATGGTTATCTAATATAGTTCCTTTTGTGGTTTAGGTAATTATATATGTGTGGAGAAAAGATATTTACTCAACGGCTATTAAATTTTGAGGATAGATAACATCAATATTTGTATAGTTGAGCATAAATCCAAGATTCTTTTAAGATTCCTACATAATGATGCAATTTATCCTTGGTATTCAATTTATAATATTAGGAAGTGTAGGTCCCCCATCTATCAAGGAACAAATATCATTCATAATCGGAGGGAGGGGAACTTTTCTACATAAAATCTATCTAGTAAAGAGATACCTTATCAGATTATTATTATCTATCATATTATAGGGGATATTCCACATTACTATGAAATTATTGTTTGTGGTGAAACTCTTAGTATTCACCACTTTAGACTTCTAAAATGAAAGATTTTCCAATAAAAGGTTTTTCTTGGGTGACCGATAATTTCCCAATTATTACATCAATCAAGGAAGTTCTTCTAGGGATACCATTAATGGAGGCGAATGATCTGAATACTCAATATATTTATGAATAAAACATTTTTCATCACATGTACAATGAAAATACTAAATTAAATTGGTTGGATAATCAATTTCTCAATAAACTACATGGTCTAAATCCTAACCATCTAGAAAATTTTCCAACCCATGACCAATTTCAATCCCACCCATATCAACATCGAATCCAATATTTTCCATATAAATTATTAGAATATTTTTAAAAAAAATTAAAATGAATTATCAATTTTAGTAATTGATATTAGATATATAAAACATTTAAATGGTTATGGAACCCATTCCCACTCAGGTTTACCCTTCGTCAATATCATAGAAGAATCTTGTTACACAAAAACCTCTAATGAATAACTCAAAGTTGTGACTATTCCCAAGAGTGGGAAAACTATTTTAAAACCTAAACCATTAGAGTCTTCAAAATCATAGGAAAAAATTGAATAACCAACATTAGAAACTGAAACATCAAAGCTGGATAATGAGTGAATTGGTTAGGGAATGTTGAAATTCAACCAGAGGAACATGGGTAAATTGTTGATGGGTGTTAAAATCTAGGGAAAAGTGATTTTCTATATTCAAAAGAGATAAATTTGACATCTTGGAAAGATTTTATTAAAAATTATTGTATTATTTATGGGAGTGTCAAGAAAATATATGAGATTCAAGAGTTTAGTTAAAGACATAACGACCCCCAAAGATAGACACAGGTAACCCATCTAATGAATAAGGAGATTGATCTTTCTTATCGACACTGAATTAATAGGTGGAAGATGGACTTGATGTGGAAATTTGATAAATAACCTCATTCCCACTTATAAATAGATTGATCTCAAAACAAATTATAATATATCATAATGGTTTTTGATTATTTAATTGGTTTATATGGTGATCGTGTTTAAACTACTATGGTGTGGTTGAGGAGACATTCCCCCATCAAAATCCATGGATTTAAATGAATTTGTATTTTCATTTCACTAGTGTGATTTTCATGAAATCTGATTGTTTCCATATGAGTAGTAGATTATTATCCATATGAATTTAAATTTTATCATGGTTTTATCTTTTAATTTGGTTTACACATAATACTACCACAATTTTCATTCATTTCTAATATGATGCAGGGGAGTGAGGGGTGATAAAGGAGTGATTAATCATTTTAAATTACCATGGATAGGTGAAGTAGTGTATCAAAAATATTTTTTTTTCACTACCTAACCTAAAACACTAAATAGAGAGTGAATGGATTGATATCTTGGGTCATTACAAGGTATTATTTTAGGGGGTGAATTTATTTAATAATATATAATTATATAATTAATGAGAAAATTATATAAGGTCACCCTTCATTATATTCATAATTTTTCACTTTTATTTTATTTCTACCATGCACTTGGGGTTCCAATCCTTCATTATTTCATTATTTTAAAATTTATAGTGTTATATTAGTGTAGGTTTGAGTAGAATGAATGATTATATCCTTCCATGCACTTATGGCTCCCTATATATTTTCACTATAAAATGTAGTCTTTTTAATTTTCTATTGTATTAAATTTTTAGATTGGAGTTTTAAATTACAGGAAGTCATGTTTTGAGGACTTAATTATATTTACCTATTGAATTAGAAATCCAAGGTGTTTTGCATTCTGCACTTTGATTATCCTTTTGGAATCATGCTTTTGTTTGAGGACATTCTTATTGAAGACAATCTGTTAATGCCTATATGATAGAATTATTTATATTTTTGTTTCATAGAATCATGCCTAGTTGAATATGCATTTTATTAACTTGGATAGAGGGCTATAAAACGCTTGTTTACTTGTTTGTTAGGTTGGTATGAGAGGAATATGAAGTATTTTTGTTGATGAAGTGAAACACTTCTAATTGTGGAAGAATGGAAAAAGTGGATGTTGCAGCAAGATTTTCTGTATTGAGTTTTGTTGAAATTATTGGATCATGTGGTGACTCTTTTTCCTCATAATATGGAGTTTTATTATAAGTCATGTTTATATCCTCTTTAAATTACTTGATGGTTCATGATCATTGCACCTCATGTTTTGACTGTATCTTGAACCTTCAATTTTTTTCCAGGGTATGGGTTGGAAAACCAACTCATTCATTTTTTTCACTATTGTTGTTCATTCATTTTTCATTGAATATTTATCTATCAGAAATAGTGAGCTTAAAATGGGTGTTGTGAAACCTGTGGTCTACGGTTTTCATTGCTGGCTTCAAAAGGGTAATTTCAACTTTTGATTGTCTGCATATACAAGTTCCACTTTTTAATTGATATGTTGTTAAACCTAAACCAGGTTTAATGTAAAATGATGAGTTATTGATGATTAAAAAGAGGTGAATAAGAGGAAATGAAACACCACTGAGGATCCATTAGGTTAACATATTTTCTTATACTATGTTTGGAGAAACCTGGTTATGGTTATTATTTCTTTCTAATTATTTGAATCGCGTAAAAATATCAGTGTCCTTTTTATGATTTATTTACTGCTTTATATTTATTGGTGTTATTGGAGATCACTTCAATTTGATCTTTTATTCTCATACTAATCATGATTTTTGATTTGATGTTAATCAAAATGGTTATTTTAGTTTCTGTTCATCATTTTAAGCTGCTATAATTTTTACATGAATATATTCCTTGTAATGTCTTGTTCTTGTGAGTTTATATTTTGGAATCAATATGTATAGATTTAATTTTATTTTAATACATTTCAAGATTGGTATTATTTAAGTTTTCATGATTCTATCTTTTATTTACGGAATAATACATGAGTTGAACTGTTGTTTTGAAAATTTTAGAAGAAAAATTAAGGTCATTCCCATCCTTTAGTTATTGATTACATTATATAAATTTGTCACTTTATCACTTATAGACTTTTTATGGATGGAGTGATTAATAATAAATTATTGATACACTACTACATAAATAAGGATAAAAATAGATAAATATTTTATCTCCTTTTAATTAGGGGGATGGTGTGGGATAGGGGGTGGTGCGGGGGGGGGGGGGGGTTAGGGGTGGTTGTGGGGGAGGGGACTGGTTTGGGGGGGAGGGGACTGGTTTGGGGGGATGCTAGTACAAGGGGTGTTGGGGGGTTAGGGGGTTGGTGCAGGCTAGGGGTGGTGTAGGGGGGGGGGGTTAGGGGATGGTTGTGGGGGAGGGGTGGTTTGGGGGCTGGTTTAGGAGAGAGGATAGTACAGGGGAAGGGGTAGGGATGGTGTAGGGGGTTGGGGGGATTATGTAGGCTAGGGGTGGGGGCTGGAGAAGGCTAGGGGCTGGGGTGTAGGGGGAGGGGGAGGGGACTGATTTTAGGGGGAGGGGACAGGTTTTGGGGGAAGGCTAGTATAGTGAAAGGGGTGGGGTGGTGTAGGGGGGTTAGGGGCTGGTGTAGGGGTGGGGGCTGGTGTAAGCTAGGGGGTTGGGGCTGGTGTAGGCTAGGGGGATGGGGGTTAGATGATGGTTGTGTGGGTGGGACTGGTTTAGGGGGGAGGCTAGTATAGGGGGAGGTGGGGGTTCAGGGGGGGTTAGGGGTGCAGGTGGGTTATGGGATGGAGGGGACTAGTTTTGAGGGGAGGCTAGTATAGGGGAAGGGTGGGGGGTGGTGTAGGGGGTAAGGGGGCTGGTGTAGGGGTGGGGGCTGGTGCAGGATAGGGGGTTGGGAGGCTGGTGTAGGCTATGGGCTAGGGTGGTGTAGGGGGGGAGGGGGTTAGGGGATGGTTGTGGGGGGGGACTAGTTTAGGGGGGAGGCTAGTATAATGGGAGGTGGGGTGGTGGGGCAAGGGTGGTTAGGGGGGATGTTGCAGGGGTTAGGGGGTTGGTGCAGGGGTTAGAGGAAGGGTCGTGCCTCGAAGAGGCTGCATGGCTACATGAGGGGGGTGAGGAGGAAGTGGTCGTTGGGCTAGGTTGTGGAATGGGAGGCTAAAATCGAGGTTCGGTGGCTAAAGGTGGCATGAAGCCTAACTTATTAGGTTTACTAGATGTCTAGGATCAAGACAGAGAGATAAGTGTTTTTAAATTTCCATCATAGTAGAAAGTCAATGTGAGATTTATAACATGAGTATATAAATGGATCTCGGTCAAGGTCCAACCTGACTATTCAAAAGTTTTGATTTATTTTCAGAAATTTTAAGTCTATTTGAAATTTGGGGTCACCCAATCCCTTAATGTTTTTTACATACATTGATCATTAGGAGTTTATTATCCAACCGTATAACCAGAGTTGTATACTCTCATGTAGAAAAAAAGAATTTATTGATATCTCGTCTTAGCATTTCATTCTATTGATATAGCATTGTCCATTTATAGAGCATGTATCATTATGTTAGATTATAGATTAATAATT
This sequence comes from Viscum album, assembly GCA_963277665.1. Taxonomy (NCBI): domain Eukaryota; kingdom Viridiplantae; phylum Streptophyta; class Magnoliopsida; order Santalales; family Viscaceae; genus Viscum; species Viscum album. Next base: position 174,303,096 of record OY728147.1, on the reverse strand, counting down.
TATCTTTTAGTCAATGGATTTTTAACCATTTCCATTTTCACCTTAAACTTAGGGTCCTAAGAACTACTTCTTCAACCCAACTTGTGGAGGGTTAGCAAGTCTAAAAAGCCCAGGTGTTGCAGCTATGCTAGTTCTCCCATCATTGCAAGACATTTTACATAAAAACATCATTCAAAGGGTATGATTGTTCTTATCTTATATGTATACTTTATTAATTTTTTTATAGATATTTCTTAAAGCATCTCAAGTATAATTTTGAAGGATGAAATAATTAAGCTGATCAAGTTTGTGGAGCAAAATTCTGCCAATTCCTTTGATCTTTTGATCATTATGCTATGAATTTGGTGTTTTCCTGAATGAAAACTGAAATTAATGACATGGGAGATATCCCATCACACATGCTCTGAAAAATTTAAAATCAAGATAAAAATTTATTGGATGACCTCTGGTGCTTGATACAGTTAATCAAGTGGAATCTGATGTGGCTAGTAGTGGTGACCTTCAGGTATTTTTAGTTCATTCAGTGAAGAAATTTTTTATTACATGGTACCTTGTTGGTGAAAACCTACATTATTAGTGTACGGGTCCTGAATTTCAAAAAAAACTTTCTCATGGTGGCTAAGATAATGAAACCAATTCCTTGTATTCATTATGTATCCAACATTGTTCATGAAAACAACTAATTATTCATATGTATGGATCCATACTTATATCCTTTTCATGGATTTTTTTTCTCGTGGATTTCATTCAGAAGATCCATGCAGGTGGGGAGCAAGAGAGAGGGTGCAGGGGGGTTTTCATGGGCAGGGGGTCTACAGGGGGGAGGGTAAACTAGAAAGGGGGTAGTCTATAGGATGGTCTAAAGGGTAGGGGTAGAGGTAGGGGAGGTGAGGGGGGTCATCAGGGTAGGGGATGGGGATGGGGGTGGATGGAGGGGGAAGAGGGTAGGGGGAGGTCTACAGGGCAGGGGGAGGGGGTCGGGGCAGGGTGAGTGGGGAGGTCTGCAAGGAATGGGGTGGTCTATAGGGGGAGGGGTGCAGGTGGGATGCAGGGGGGGTAGTGGGGCATGGGGTTCAAGGGGCAGTGGGGGGATGGAAAACTGGTATGGGGGAGGGTGCAGGGGGGGATGGGGTAGGGGGTCTGCAGAGTTGTGTGGAGGGTGTAGGTGGGGTGCAAGGAGTTAGGGGGTGCAAGGGGGTGGGGCATGAGTGTAGTTAATCTCTATACATTTATACATTTAGGTAAACTCTACAGGGGGGTCTGTAGGGTAGGGGGAGGGTGCGGGTGGGGTGCAAGGGGGAGGGGTGGGGTAGTGTGGTAGGGGTGCAACGGGGTGGGGCAGTGGGGCAGGGGGTATAGTTAGTTTCTATAGGTTACTTTAATCTGAGATAAGGTTGAATAACCATTACAATTCATCACTAAATCCCCCATTTTATCATGATTAGGTTTCTCCAAATATGCCATCCTATTTACAATAGATTTCTTTCACTAAATCATGGGGGTCTGTAGGGGGAGGGGTGTGTAGGAGGGAGAGGTGTGTAGGAGAGAGGGGGTCTGCAGAGGGGGAGGGGGTCTGCAGGGGGTGTAGAGGGGGTCTGTCCAAGGTGTAGGGAATCTGTAGGGGTGTAGGGGGTCTGTCGAGGGTGCAAGGGGGTCTGTCCAGGGTGCAAGGGGGGTCTGTCCAGGGGTGTACAGGGTCTGCAGGGGGGTCTGTAGGGGTGGATGGAGGGGTTTGCTGGGGTGTGGGGGGGGTGGGGGTCTGTAAGGGGTTTTTGAGGGGTGTGCAGGGGGTCTAGAGGGGGAGGGGTCTCCAGGGGTGGGGGTCTGCAGGGGTGCAGGGGGGTCTGTCCGGGGGTGCAAGGGGGATCTGCAAGGGTGTAAGGGGGGTCTATTCAGGGTGCAAGGGGGTTTGTCCAGGGGTGCACGTGGGGCCTATCCCGGTTGAAGGGGGGACTGCAGGGGGTGCAAGGGGGAGGGTAGGGGGATTGTCCAGGTAGGGGGTGTACAGGGGGGAGGGGTAGGGGGTCTGTTTAAGGGGGGTGGGCTACTATAGGGGATGCAAGGGGGTGTTCAAGGGGGTGTAATGGGACTGTCCAAGTGGGGTGGGCTACTGTAGGGGGTGTTCAGGGGGGGGGAAGGGGGATTTCAAGGGGTACAAGGGGGTGTCCAAGAGGGAGGGGTGTCCAGGTGGGGGAGTGTCGGGGGCATTGGGGTGCAGGGGGGTGCAAGGGGCTATCCAGGGGGTACAAGGGGGATGTCTAAGGGGCATGGGGTTATAGGGGTTCTGAAGGGGGTGCCAGGGGGCTGTCCAGTGGGAATGGGGTGAAGGGGGTGTTCAAGGGGGTTGTCCAGGGGGGGTGTAAGGGGGCTGTCCAGGGGGGGTCAAGGGGGTGCAAGGGGGTTGTGCAGAGGGGGTGTTCAAGGGGGCTGTCCAGGGGGCATGAGGGTACAGGGGGTGTTCAAGGGGGCTTGTGGGGGTCTTTTGTTTATGAAATGGGATGGCCTATAGCTACTGTTTTAAACCATGGAAATATGTTCTATCTGGATTAATGTTCTTCCATGGTTACAAACCGTGGCTATAAGCCTTTAGCCACGGTTTGAACTGTGGTTATAGGACTTTATCCAAGGTTTTGAAACTGTGGCTATAGGTCTTACCCTATAGCCACACCACTACCATCCCCAGTCCATTACACCATGGCTATAACCTATAGCCATGGTTTTTCGGGCTTATAGCTATAGTTTAAAACCGTGGAAATAGCCTAAATTTCCATTAGTAAATCGTGAGCTTAAAATGAATGAAAGAATTAAAAAAAATTATTTCATTTTATCTATTTATGTAGTGACCTAATTTTATTCTATATTTATATGGTGATTCCAAATCCTCATGGTTATCCGTATAAACCAGGATCCATTGGAGAATTGTTGGAGATATCATTGGAGGATCTCTATCAGATGAACATCAAACAGATTGTAGATCGACAATCAGTGTGCAACATGATTCAATGATATTTACAATGACAATGATGTAGGATTATTCATCACTAGTTATTCATCCATATCAAGTTATGTCATTTGTTTTAATTGTATTATTACCTCATTTTATACTCCTATGTTGAACGTGAATCAATTGACCAATAGATTGATTAACGGATTGGCCATTTTATGGGACGAGTTATCTATGGGGATTATTTTTGGGAAATTGATTTGTGATTAATTTTTTATCTCTTTGTTCGTCATTATAATGATAATGTATCGTGGCCAACATGAAAAGTTTCTAAGGTTCATTCCTCATTTTTATGATTTTTCTTTTCTTCCCTATTTCTTCATTCATCATGGGAGAACCTTTGGTCTGCAGTTCAACAACCACCAAAAAATCAAACATCGTGCACCTATTTCATGGTGAAACGGTTTGAAATTGTATATTTGGGCTTAGAAAAACATGATTATTGTGTGAAAATATAAGAGGTAGTGTATCATATAGTTTTGGGAATCCTGATTAATGTTCATGGCATGTGACAGTGTATGATGCATGTGAACAATTCCAGAATAGAATCGAAGGGCCGAAACTTGTTGATCGACGATGGAATGACTCATCGGGATGTGGTACTCAATTTTATAATGATGTGTGTTTCTATATCTATGGATAGAGAATTTGATAATACTTTTGATTCCATATCTAGAATTCTAGAGATTCCACATTACACAGCGTGTGCTCCGGAGGAACACGTTGTGTGGGCCCCTCTCAGTGGTGGATAGGGTTTTGTGATGAAGTTAAGGATCACCCAAAATGTGAACCCTGACACATAGTGTGTCACCCCTTCTGATTGGCTCGGTATGTACCTCTTAGGGTACACAAACATTTATAGAAGTACACAGGCGGAATCATGTCATGTACTCCCACATTAACAAGGATGACCTAAATGTACATGGGTTTATCCATCTACTTGGACATGGGAAGAAGTTCATGGGCATGGGCATGCCATGTAATTCTATACGAACATGGGAATAGTCTGTTTACACAGACATGATCTGGTACTGAAGGGACATGCCTTATACTCCTAGTACACATCATTTACTCCTTCAAAGTTGGATTGGATCCCTTTTCCCATGTATCTTGTACAAGTTTTGTTTGGGTGTGTTCCCCATATCATTTTTCTAAAGGGTTAGTATGGAATCATGTGATGCATATATTATGGTGATCCCTTCAGTAGTAATTCTTGGATAGGGTTGTTGGAATCCTTCCATGAGGCCCGGAGTGTGATCCTCTATCATCTTCTTGACCAAGGTGGAGTTCTTGGTATCATCATAACCAACACTATACATACATCAATCCTCTACATAAAAGGTTAATCCATATTGATTTGTTAGTATACCTCGTAGAATTGGGATTGATATTCATCTATTTATTGTATCTATTCACACTTCTAGCATATGATTTTAATGGAGAGACCCGATAAGTCTACACATAGGACAAAAATCATCGATGTTATCTGACTCATGGAGTGTGTTCTCCTAGATGAGTGTTATGTAGAACCTTCGAGTATGTATACTAGGTTGGCATTATAGTTGTGACCTTACCTTGAGATTGTGTGTCTCTGTTGATTATATCTACATATTCTTGTTATATGTATTGTAGGCATATACCTATATAGAGCTTATTGTTACTATTTTTTATATTATTTTTGGTTTTGGGTGTCCTACTTATCATTTTTATACTCAACACTATATGGGATTTACTTGAACATTCCATGTATTGTAAAAATGATCAACCTTTTAATAGAGTCATATAAATGACCAAGACCAGATGGTGTTTATTGATCCATACATATTAGGGTGTGTTCCTATGATATCTTGATAGCAATTCCCATCTTGAATTTCAGTTTGGAATTATTTTCAGACTCTTTATGGTGGGATTGTATTTGGTTCTGTTTACAATCCACTACTTATTATTGTCCTCTGGTTATAGTATTTAGATGTATGCATGCATGTTTATTTAGTTGTATTTACATTTCAACATTGTATGGGCTTGGATATGGGTGTGTGTGTACAGGTACTTAGGCTAAGGTCTCCCATGCTAGTGATATTTCTACTCGATGCTAGTTTTCATCCCATAGCCTATTATTGGTAGTCTTTTAGAGTCATTGTATGGGCCCCATTGGGGAGTTTTATGATAGAGTTGTATTAGAGTAGTCAGTTCTACCTTAGGACTGGATTCTATGAGTTTGGTTTGGGTTAACATTGTGTAGTGTTTTGAGTTCACATTCCAGGACAGGCACCCTAGTGTCGATGCAGCGGGTGACGTATCCATACATTAGGAATCTAATCACTTGCCTTTCGACTCGATGTATGAGAAAACTAGTTTTAGGGAAAACAATATTACATGCATTAAATATAAATGGGTTTTCATTTCCATGTCCTTCTTGAGTCATCTCTCTAAATATACTCTTTGACTATGGTACATATTGTTTATTTTAGGATGCCTCCATGATGTATTCCATCTAGGATTTAGCATCAGGGTCATAAGGATGATACCCTCAGTAATAGTCATCAATACATAGGTCAGTTCCAGATGTGTTACCTCTAGGTGGTTCACCACCTATACCACCACCTTTTGAGTAGTATATGGTACATTTAGTACCAGTGGATGAGGTATGTTGGATGAGTGAACTTCATGAATTTCAGAAATATAGACCCCTCGGGTTCTGAGTTTAACCTGACCCATAGGTGGATGATGATTGTATTTAGGAAGTGACATGATTTTTTTATCTTTTCAGGACACCAGTAGATCAGATGGTGGTCCTAGCGATGAGACTTCTTTATGGATCAATGGGAAGATGGTTGGGTTTTGTGACTGATTCTAATGATGAGGTGGCACTTTCATGGTCAGAGTTTGATCCCCTTTTCATATATGATTTCTCTCTATATTTGATAAGGGTTGTACATATCTAGGATCTTCTATAGTTCCAGAATGGTAGCATGGTAGTAGCTGAGTATTCATCGAGGTTCACCGACCTCTCCAGGTAATTTATGGATATGGTTTAGGATCAGTTCTTCTAGGATCATACCATCATGTGAGGATTACATAGAGATATCTAATTCAATGTTATACCTCTTCTCATTCCTACCTATGTTGGGATGCTAGAGCACACTTTGGTATTTGACAGTTTCCTAGGTAAGAAGACATAGCTGGTGGTTTCCAATAGTGGGTAAGCAGTAGTAGAGAATTTATAAACAGGGATATGAAGTTAGTCTCAGGGACCTAGATGTGTGATAAGTTTCATGAGGAGTCCCCATGAAAAAGGTTCTATGGTTCAGGGCTCAATTGATGGGTATATTCTTCCCATAGAGAGGTCGTGGTACTCATATGATGGCATGGGTCATCTTTCATGAGATTGTCCAACCCGTCATACAACTCATAGGGAGATAGTGGATGGATCAATGAGGCAAAGACAATGGTAGGAGAATACAATTATACAATATGGTTGACATAGTAGAGGATACGGGAGAGAATATATAGGTGGTAGATGCTTCGACTTATTACCACCACCACCCCAGGTGGTCTGAATCAGGCTCAAGCAGCTAAAGAATAGGGGCAAGGGAAGCTTTAGGTGGTTGATTCTTATGATACAGAGGCTCCATAAATGATTCGAGGTATGATATATGTATTTTCTACACTAGATGCAGTACTAATAGAAATAGGTGTTAGTCATTATTTTATTGTCACCTATCTGGTTTGAGACGTAGATATTCCAGTTGATCCCTTGGATTGACCCTTGTGCTTGGAGACTCCTACTAGAAATGACTTAGTGATCACACACTTATTCTAATAGTGTAACCAGACATTTCGAGGTGAGAGTTTTTTTGGGATATCTCTATAGTAACAATGAGGCCTTATGATTTAATCATAGGTTTTGGCACCAAAATATGGCCCGAAAGAAAGGAACGAAAAAGACGGCTGGCGCGCTGCCTCGTAAAGCACCGACGCGAAGCACCCACGCGAAGCCCCGCTGTGAAGCGCCCTGACCATCACGACCTCACGAAGCTCCAGAGGCGGTAATTCTCCGCGAACGCATTTGACGTTCGCGAGCCCGCCGCGAAGCTCCATAGGCGGTAATTCTCCGCGAACGCATTTGATGTTCGTGAGCCGTCGCGAAGCTCCAGAGGCGGTACCCTCCGCGGATGACGTTGACGTTCGCGAGCGCGCCGCGAAGCACTGGAGGCGGAGCGCGAGTTCTGCTTTGCGGCGCCCCTTCCCTATAAATACTGGACTCTCCCTGAGTCCCGAGGACAGACAATCTGACCTTTTGGCTTCTCCTCTCCCGAATCGCGAAGCACTCTTTGCCCCGGGAATCATGAGCTCCGCGAGGTACTTCTACTTCGCAAGAGGCCTTTGCTTTGTCTCGTCATGAGCCCCTCTTTCGAGAGGGATGCCCTTCGTGAAGCTCAAGGGCATTCGTGAAGGAAGGGGATTCCCAAGGGAACTTGGGCAGCCGCGGAGCACTTATGCTTCGCGAAACACCCAAGTTGCACTAGTGATCCCTATCCTAAGGCAGGATCGCTAGACATCGCGAAGCACGCTGCTTCGCAGGACCCTGCTTCGCGAGGCACCTCTTCTTCGCGAGGCAGTGCTCCGCGAACACTATTCCACTTCGCGAAGCACCTCCCACTCACACCTATACCCCATTCCAAGGCCAAGGCACTCCACTATGCGAAGCGCACTCCTTTGCTTATCGATTCCTCTTCCCATGCGACCCTCCAGGTTTGCAAGATGTGATTTCAAAGTCCCATGGACAATACCACCCGTAGCATTGCTTCGCCTAATGCTTCTTTGCATAGGCATGCTAACGGCTATTGCTTCTTCGCATAGCCACGCTAACGTGGACCCCTTGATGGTTTGTTCCACAACCCCCCTTGACCATGGCCTTACTGGTACCTTCCCTTCCCCAAGGACCAGAGCGTACCAGTTATGTAAGTCCTAGAGGTGTGGAGTGAACCCACCTCATCCGAGCTGCAGGACGTTAAACTGCCAAGCACCACGTCCTCAACACATGACGTTAAACTGTGATCCGACCTCGTCTCTCTCACGAAGGGTCCCCCCAGCTCGAACATTTTTTATGCCACTCGTCTCCACAGGAATGGAATCACCCATCCACAAGGGATGATATCCTCCTTATTCGAGTGACGTATGTTCATATGAGAAGGGCGACCCTAATTCCCCAACGGATGGTTTCACCCCTGCATCTCCGTACTTCCCCACTACCAAGGTCAGTGGATGGCATGATAGGGAACGAGGCACACCCCATATGGGCCTCCATCCTGGAGTAAGTCCCAGCACCATGGGCTGCCTAACGCATAAGCCCCTCTTCGCTTCTCACGGACGCATCCTTCGCGACGTGATTGTCAGGTCCTTGCAACCTCTTATTTCTCACACCGAGCATGACTCACGTGGGTTTAGAGTGAGCACCGACCCTGACCCCCAATCCCAGCAAAATATGAGGACTTTTATCCATGTCAAGGCATGGTACGTAGGAAGCCTTCATGAGGTTCAAGCCACATTGCTCGGTCGTTCATTCACGTCGAGTTTTGCCTTCATCCAGCATGACGTTAAACTGCATGCCCTCGTCCAGCATGACGTTAAACTATATGCCCTTATCCCGCATGACATTAAACTGCACACCCATTCCCAGAGAACTACGAGTACTTTGATCCATTTCAAGGCATGGTACGTAGGAATCCTTCATGAGGTTCAAGCCCACCACTCATTAGACCAAGTTCCACCTTTACGTCGGTTCTCCGACAAAGCCCCATTTAAACTGCGAGGTCTTTGATCCATGTCAATGCGTGGTACGTAGGAAGCCTCCACGAGGTTCAAGCCCACCCATCATCCAATTCACGTCGAGTTCTACCTATGTCCAACATGATGTTAAACTGCAATTCCAGTCTGACGGAAAGCCGTTGTGACTAACCCAAACTACGAGGTCTTTGATCCATGTCAAGGCATGATACATAGGAAGCCTCTACGAGGTTCAAACGAACCATCCGGTTGTTCCGACCTCATTCACGTCGGTTCACCCCCATCCCGCATGACGTTAAACTGCATTCCCCAATCCGAACTACGAGGACTTTGATCCGTGTCAAGGCATGGTACGTAGGACGCCTCTACGAGGTTCAATCCCAACAATCATTGGCCCAAACTGTCTCCTAGTCGGTGTGCCAGGCCCCCCATTTTCAAGCCCATCTCCCATTGGACCAAGGTCCCTCATTTACATCGGTTCACCGACACCCAATGCCCGTCTTTTATTCACGTCAGGGTTCACTATCGTCCCGCATGACGTTAAACTGTACTCCATCAACCCTTCGAACTACGAGGACTTTGATCCATGTCAAGGCATGGTACGTAGTAAACCTTCCCAAGGTTCAAGCCCACCACTAGTGGACCCATGGGTCTACTTTCACGTCGGTTCACCGATGAAACCCCCCGAACTACGAGGACTTTGATCCGTGCCAAGGCATGGTACGTAGGAATCCTCTCAGAGGTTCAAGCCCATCTCTCATCGGACCAAGGTCCACCTTCACGTCGGTACGCTGACGATACCCATCGGACCAAGGTCCACCTCTGCGTCGGTATGCTGACGATGCCCATCGGACCAAGGTCCACCTTCAATTTGGTTCACCAGCACCATCCCAAACTACGCGGACTTTGATTCCCTGCCACGGGGATACGTAGGAAGCCTCCTCAAGGATCAAGCCCAACTTCACCATCGCCCCCTGCGATGGTCCCATTTCACTCCCCCTCCAATCCATTCATCCATCTACCGCCCATCCTGATTCTCGGTCGGACCATCATATCTCGATGAGACCATGTCGGTACGCTCCTCTTCACAGCTGCCCTTGGGATGGCCCCGGTATCGGCATCCCTCCAAGGGAAATCCCTAAATCCGATCTATCCTAGCTAATGATCTGATCGGGTTGATCCGTCTCTTCTAGACGTTAAACTCGCGGCATACCCTGTGTTAAACACAGTAAGCTGAGGAAAACCTCAGATATGTGTATATGGCATATAATTCCCCACGCTCGATGTGGGATGCATCGGGCTTCCACGCCCTCGAGAAGCCCTGTGACCAGGGATAATAGACAGACATGCCAGGTTCCCCAGCATCCAGACACGCTACTGATGCCTCAATGTGACTACTCCCCCGACTGAAGGTTGCTGCCCTGACTGGACCCTTTGGAATGTCCTGACAGAATCAGTGTAATTAACCGGCGTCCATGGAAACATGGAACTAAGAAGAGTTTCACGAACTACGTATTAAATCTATGAGGGAGACCCGGACTAGGTGACGAGTTCTGAGGAGGAATCCACAGGAGGAAAACCCGACATCCCATAATCCTATTTCGATCAAGGAGAAGATGTCCCTGAATAAGGAGCAAATGCCGCTCGCCTTTGGAAAGCGGGAATGCGGGGAAACAAAGCGCCGTGCGTCCTTCCCCCACGGACGGACGGATGCGCGCGCGCCCCGGCGAAAGCGTCGGAAACAGAAATGGTGAACCCGACGTGAATTTCTTCTCCTCAATATGGAGATTAGTAGCGTTCGAGACGCCAGTAGATTGACGTGTCACCGGATCTAGATATCTGGCACCTGGTCCCGCCAAGCAAATAGTGGGCCTATCGTGAAACTCACCGGAAGTCAGGGCAGTAGAACGTGGGGCACTCCATTCTGCAGCGTGTTGGCGTGGATCCTTTTTACAGACGTGGAGAATGGAAGGACGCTGGGGCACTGGCTGTCAATCCTTTTCCTCTCAGTACTGATGAGTTGATCCCTTCGTTTCTCAGGAACCAGGTTGTTGTTAAAGAGACGCGATCACCGTCCGCTCCTCGCACACGCAGGGGCAGGGGAAACATCGCCACAGCCACCCCACATAGCGCCGCTACCGCCACGACGGCCGCCACATCGCGGAATACGGGGCGCCCACGTCCCCTTTCCCCATCATAGGTCATCCAGCGAAGGGTGATCAACAACCTCGTGCGCAGGTACGAGGAGGAAGGGGTCCTCCCAACTCGGGATATGGCCTGCCTAGACCTGGAGGCCTCCAGGCCCCGCCGTCAACACCGCCCCAATAGGCCGCACAGGGAGCCCCTCCTCCCCACCCCAACATTCAACCGTTTTGGGAGCCTGTCCCCAGAACTCCTTGACGACTCCTCGCCTTACGCTGAAGAGGCGGGCGCCGTTCGGCTCAGCCCGCTCAGGGTCCCGACCCAAGGGCTTCAGGAGAGAGCTCCCGCCCGGCCGCGTCAGCGCCGCCGTCCGACTCCGCAGGAAGGGCAGGCAGGCTACGTCCCTACACCACCTGCACCAGCCCACCTGACTCGACGTCAGCGCTGGGCCCGGGCTGAGGACGCTCGCCCAGGCGCGTCGACGTCGACAGCTATAGTGGCCCGAGCCACCGTCGGCGTGCATCGTGGAGCCCCCGCATACACTGAGCAGGTTCACCCCTTCACCCAACCAGGATCGAGACCCCAACCACCCCACGGGAAGGCTGGGTTGACTCTCCAGGTTGCAGGCCCAAGTGGTGATTGCTGCGAACTAACCCGCGGTGATGTCACCCCGTACGGAGGCCCTCGTCGTACCACTACTTCATAGGGCGTGGGCCTTCCCCGCTCCGATGTTCGTCATGGAGGTATGCCTCGCGCTACCCCCATCCCGAAGGAAGACCTACCCTGCGGCAGTGACGCTCAGCGCAGAAACCTTTCCCGCGCCCACTATACAGGGTATGGAGTCCATCCTCCTGCCCCCGACCGCCGATCTGAAGGAACCGTCCATCCGGTCCTTCTCCAACGTGGGGGCCCTCCCTACGTCCTCTCTGCAACCGGCAAAGGTCCTCCTCACCCCAGAAACTCGAGGAGTGAAGGTCAGCCTCGCTCCAATCGCATCGACCATGGAGGTCCTCCCCATGCTCCTGCCGATTCCAACAGAGGCTCCGCCTACATGGGTGGTGTTCATGGAGGTCCTCCCCATGTACCCTTAGACATTTGCCCTGGCGCCCCTCGCACCTCGACTATGTCAAGTGGGGGCTCTCTCCGCCACAGCACCACCGCCGCCCTGAGACTGCCTGATAGGGATCAACCCTGTCCCGAAGAGCCACCCCGAGGCAGGAGAGCGGGTCGTCGCCGCCACAAGAAGAATCCTGGGAAGGCCCGGGTGGAGATCAAACCTGCCCGCTTATCCGACTCTGAAGCGGAATGCGACTCCGCAATGGAACCTTCTCCCCGCTCCTCTATATCAAGGACTGGGGCAAGAACCAGACGCGTTAGCATCATTCTCCCGGAATATGAGGTCCACCAGATTCCCAGCTCTCTTCGCAGGTACATCCAGGAGGAAGAAATCTTGGGAATTCCGCAGGTCTCGACCTCGCAATCACCGCCATCGTCACCAGAAGCGCCCTCTACCTCTACCAGAGATCACAGAGAGTTATTTTGGAGGCCAACGGCAGTAGAGCGACGACACGACCTGCCGCCGGTAGCCGCGACTCCTGTGCCGGAAGCTGTGGCTATCAGCCTGTCGTATCGTGACATTGTGGCCAGGTCACCTCACTCTTCGGAGGATGGCCTGGAATTTGGCAGCCTGTAGGCTCGCTCGCCGTATTCTCCACCACCGAGCTTACTATCCCAGAGGTCTACCTCGGTACCGCTACCGGTCCCTCAGCCGCCCCCGGTTGACGAGTGGGGCAACACAGGGCCAGACCCTGAGTCCGATCCCAAGAGCTTCTGGAGTATTCTCGCAGTGGATTACTTCCCAGAAAAGTTCTGGCTGACGGCGGCGCTGAATTTTCGCGAACCGAAGTCTCTTACCCCTGAAGAAGTGGGGTGGTTTTGTCGAACCCTATGGGAGACACACTTCCGCCTTCGTTACGAATGGGTGGTGTACCCCAGAAGTTGAGAGCACTTCGAAGAAATCGGCGAGCAGTGCCGCCTGATCGATGCGGTCGTACTCCTTATGGCCCAGCACCCTGAGTCGCCAGGCCGCCAGAGTTCCCTTCAACGAAAATGTGTTCAGAGTTTTAAAGCACTCCACAGAATCGTCAAGGAAGCCACCCCCCATGTGCAATTCCGTGGTTGGGGACACTATGCCGCTCTCCTCTTCGACCCTGTCCGATGGCAGCCCGATTCGCTATGTGACATCAAGGACATGCCCTCGAGAGGGGTCGCGGTCCACATGGCTAACGTTGTGGACAAGGAAGACGATCTTGAATTCCTTGATAGAGACTTACCCTCCGAGGGCGTACCGCCACTGCTGGACCCATCGGGGAGGGTTACCCGTCAGTAGAGGAACCTGCTAGGCCTCCCCGTACCCACTGAGTCGTTGGTTCTCGGTCGGAACACCGGCAAGGGTAAGGAGCACGTCGGAACTGTCAAGCACTCCGACCCGTCCGCCTCTATGCAAAAAACGGACGAAGATCCTGAGAAGGCCGCGTTACACCAACAACTTGCTGAGAAGAAGAGGCTGGTTGAAAAACTTTTTGCTGACCGCGCCGCAGAGCGGCGACCCGACTATGGTAATCCCAGGCCGGGGCAGCAGGGGCAGGAACAATTTCCCCCTGGTGAGATGCCTCCGGGCAACCCTGATCATGATACTGCCGCAGACAGGGAAGAAACCAGAACGTATGGCAAGAGGGCGCGATACGTCTCGCCAAACCCCCCCGAACGACGGGGCAATCTGAAGAATCCAGTCCAGGTTCCCCCAGTCGCCCCGCAGGTCATCCAGCCAGTTGACCCACGAGCGGTTGAAGCCGTCTACCGTGTTGAAGAACCTGGCAATGCACTTGTGGTTAGGGATCCCCGTCAAGACAGGGACCCCCACCCGGATGATCTTATCGCGGCGCTCACAGCCCGCCTCAAAGCGTTGGAAACGCGGTAGGTGGCGGTCCCACCGGATGGCAAGCCTTATCCCGCGTGGGTGGATGATATGCCCGCACCTACGGGTTTTGGGAACCCCAATTTCTTGCCTTTTAACGGGACAGGGGACCCGCCGCAGCACTTGGATCATTTTTCTTCCAGGTGTGGCCCCATGCTGGGGACCCCGGCTCAGCAAGAAGCCGCCAAGCTCCGATGTTTCGTACAGACATTGGAAGGTCCGGAATTCGTCTGGTATAGCCAGCTCCCTATTGGATCGGTCACCGGTTGGGAGGATCTTCGCCGGCAGTTCATATACCAGTTCAACTCCACCACGTGGAAGACCAGCATTGCAGACCTCTTCAAGTGCAAGCAAAGGCCTGATGAGCGGGTTGCAGATTTCATCGCCCAGTGGAAGGGACTTATGTATTCCCTCGATATGCCACTGACTCAGGAGAACCTACTGACGATGTGTGTGGGGAACATCAAGATAGAGCTGGTACCCTCCCTGATTACCCAGAACTACCCTGGAGGGTTCAGAGATTTCTCAGATAAGGCTCAGTGCCTTGAGGAAGCCCTGCAACAGACCAGTCAGGCACGTTTGTTGCCCCCTATGATCCCGACCAGGAGGACCTCCAGGGCTGAACCCGCTGCGGTGGCCCAAATAGAAGCCCCGAGGCAGCTAGAGTTACTGCTGGCGGCACCATCCCCGCAACCCCGCAGAGGTCCCCCACCTCAAGCACAGGCTCCTGCCCAGCAGCGACCGCCTCAGAACCGACAGGTTCCCCCGTGCAATGCGCCACCGCCACCTAGGCGAGACAATAAGGCGCTGCCTCCTCAGCAGGCCCCTCCAGCCCCTCATCAAGGCCAGGCCCCCAGGGCCCCCTATCCGGAAAGAAGGTACCAGACTTATTCGTTCAACGAAAATCAGGTCCCTGGCTACTTCCGAAGTGCTCTAGAGCAAGGGATTGTGTGCCTACCCGAGTGCAGAAGGCCGGCAGAGGCGAATCTCACCGATCACCCCAACTACTGCCCTTATCATCGGATTCTGGGGCACACCCTCAAGCAATGCTATGTGTTTAATGACTGGACTCAAGACCAGGTCAACAACAACATAGTCAAGTTGGGCCCAGCACCAGCACAAGTGGCAGGTGTCTTTGCAGGGTCAGAGATCGGTAGCGACAGCGAAGGTGAGTGGCAGCAGGTCCCCAGCCGCGGATCCCGGAAATACGACGAATGGATGGCTCGAAAAACCGTCATCTGTTCCCATGGTATCATCCGAGCACACCTGAAGCAGTCGGAACCTTCAGAAGAAGTAGCTTGTGCCTCCGCATCGTCTTCACATTCGACCTCTTCCCAAAAGGGAAAGCAGTGGCGACGCAAGAAGAAGCAACGCGCACCGCCGTTGTCGTCGTCATCCCGCACTCTCGGCGACTTTATGCCCCCTGAAATGGGGATTCCTCCCAGAATCCGCCCAGCGGTGGATGACTCCTCGAGCAACAGCCAGGGGTACGCTTCGGTTAACACCGTGGAGCTGGTAAAGCCCTATATGACTCCCGACGAGGGGGAATGACAGGGGAACCTCCCCAACGTTCCCAGCCAACGTCAACGTTAGCGGAATCGCAACCACGCCGGTCATCGAGGTATGTCAGCAGGAACTTTCAGCCAAGTCGTGCATGCTACTGAGACCAGACAGCAGGCTCAGCACAGAGCTCAGCATGCACAACCCCATCTAACGCCCTAGGCTCTACCTCCACCGTCGTTTGTGCTACTGGATCGAGGGGAGCTGCCTCGTTCGTATCACAGTCAGTCTTGACCGGCTACAGGCCAGCCTCCGCTGCCCAATCCTAGTCCGAAGACCACTCTCCAGGCTTCTACTAGTAGGCAGCAAGATGTACCCAGTAGTAGCCGATCGCCGGTTCAACCAGCAGGACCCGCTATGCCTCCAAATGCCGACCGAACTCCTGTAAGCAGAGGTTCGCATTTGGCACGAAAGTTTGATGTCTTGAAGCACCTGGTCGGCATTCCGGCGAGGCTTTCTATCATTGAGGCCCTTCACTTGTCATCCGAAATGCGCGAGGCACTTACTGAGGCCCTAAGGAGCCCCCTCCAGTTTGAGACGGAGGTAGCAGCTGCAGAAGCCTTCCATACTGAGACGATTGAAAATGCCTAATGTCAGGCGATTATCTCGTTCTTCGGTGAAGATGAGAACCATACTATACAGGGGCACATTCACCCGCTGTACATCACTGGCCACTTCAATGGCATGGAAGTCCACCGCTGCCTCGTTGACATGGGTTCCGGAATCAATCTAATTCTGACCTGGATGTTACGAAAGTTGGGTCAGTCTGAAGGTGATTTAACTCCCTCTGAACTCAGGATCTAGGGGTACGACAGGACCGAGCAAACCCCAGTCGGCAAGATCCGCCTGAAGACTCAGTTCGGTGGCTTAATTGCCAGCACCGAGTTCATGGTTGTCTCTCAAGACACCGCCTACAACGCATTGATGGGTAGGCCATGGCTCCATCTGCATGCAGCGGTCCCTTCGTCGTATCACCAGTGCCTCAAGTACTCGCTCAACGGTCGAGTAAGCGTGCTCCAAAGAGATGCGTCCCCTTTCACTTCTTGTGAGGCCCGCTATCTGGATGCGGGTTATTACAAAAGTAAGGATAAGAAAATCCTAGTAAGTGAGGATGAACCCGCCCCAGTCACAAGTGCTCCCTGGGCAAGCATGGATGACGCCTACATAATCCTGATCCACTGGTTGGAGGCCACGACCCCCGACATGGGGAAATATTTTTTTGTTTCGGGTACACAAGGAAGGCATGTTCCCATGTCCAAGCGACGGTGGAAAATAACCTCGTACTCCTACATCAACCAGGCTCAGGTCATCCCGGAATCTCCTACCCTTGTACGGTACTAGAGTGTCAAGCTTATGACAACGGCGGTACGCCATACGTGTCTCTTCCGCTGGGCTGGAATCCACCGACTCAGGACGACACGTCACCACTGCTTTGATATCATCAAACGTGTCCCCTTAGGCCGAAGGCCAGATGGGATAGGATCGACTGCCTTCATTGCTATGGTCTCAATGGAGAGTGAGTCTCCCGATGTGATAACCGCCGCTGCCCAAGCTGGCACCAGCTGCCCCTCGGGTTTTGATAGCCCAGAAGCACCTCCCGTCACGGGAAGTCCCCCCAC
Source organism: Viscum album (assembly GCA_963277665.1). NCBI lineage: Eukaryota > Viridiplantae > Streptophyta > Magnoliopsida > Santalales > Viscaceae > Viscum > Viscum album. The sequence goes on along the minus strand of OY728147.1, from coordinate 174,286,004 downwards.
GGGTGGGGAGGAAGACCTGGAGGATGCTCCCCCCACCTTTGAAGAAGGCGTCTCTACCACGGTTGATGAACTGGTACAGGTGAACCTTGGTAGCGAGGCATATCCGAAACCCACATTGATCAGTGCAGCCATGTCCCCTAAGGAGAGGCAGCAGTACGTAGACTTCCTCAAACAACATCGTGATGTGTTTTCCTGGAGTTACAACGAGATTCCAGGGCTAGATCCTCAGGTAGTCGTTCACCGTCTGGGCCTCCCGGCAAAACATCGTGGGTTTAAGCAGCCCCCCAAGAAAAATGCACCCTTCTCATGGCGCTATGGTTGAGGCCGAAGTCGACAAGCTTATCAAATCCAACTTCATTAAAGAAGTCTAGTACCCCAAGTGGCTTGCCAACATTGTGCCAGTCAGGAAGAAGAATGGGCAGATCAGGGTTTGCATCGACTTCCGCGATCTTAATCGCCACTGTCCGAAGGATGACTTTCCCCTTCTCGTGACAGAGTTGTTGATCGATGCAACAGCCGGATTCCAAGCCCTCTATTTCATGGATGGGTATTCCGGGTACAACCAGATCTGGATGGCCCCCGAAGACGAGGAGTCCACTGCCTTCAGGGCTCCCCAAGGTACCTTTTTCTACCAGGTCATGCCGTTCGGTTTGAAAAATGCAGGTGCCACTTATCATAGGGCCATGCATCGCATATTCAAACCGATTCTCGGGACATTGGTGGAATGCTACGTGGATGACCTCATAGTCAAATCATGTCAGCTCCAGGACCATCTCAAAGACCTTGAGAAAGTGTTCGGTTTCCTCCGTTCCCATCACCTGAAGATGAACCCGCTGAAGTGTGCCTTCGGGTCACCTCCGGGAAGTTTTTGGGCTTTGTTTTCAGAAACCGAGGTATCGAGATCGACCCGGAGAAGATCAAGGCCATCAGCCAAATGCCTCCCCCGAGCAACATTCAGGAGCTTAGAGGCCTTCAAGTCCACTTAGCCTATATATTCCGATTCATCGCGAATCTGTCCAGCAAGTGTAAGCCCTTTTCCCGGCTCATGAAGAAGGGCGCCGCCTACGAATGGGATGAGGAGTGTCGGACCGCCTTTGAGGAAATCAAGTAGTATCTACTCCAACCGCCGGTCTTGATGCAACCTGTCTCCGGAAAGCCGCTAGTCCTTTATGTGACCTCCCTGGAGAGATCCCTCGGTGCGCTGCTCGCCCAGAAGAATAACGAGGGTACTGAGAACAATCTCTACTATCTCAGTCGCATGCTTCTCGATACGAAGGTCAGATACTACCCTATAGAAAAGAGCTGCCTTGCGCTCGTCTTCACCGTGCAGAAGTTGCGACATTACCTGCAGCACCATGAGGTGCAATTGGTCTCCCGGGTAGACCCCCTGAAGTACATCTTGAACCGTCCCATGCTGACTGGCCGACTAGCACGGTGGGCAGTGATTCTCCAGCAGTTTGATATCAGGTTCGTACCTCAGAAGGCCATTAAGGGACAGGCGTTGGCAGAATTTTTAGCTGCCCATCCAACCTCCGCGGATCAATCCTTGGACCTGGATTTCCCTGATGAGACGTTCCTCTTAGTTTATCATGTTTTCCCGTGTTGGAAAATGCATTTCGACGGCGCCTCCCGGAGCCCCACCGGTAGGAGGCTCAACGATCCCAAGCTCAACAGAGTGGGCCTGAGTATTGTCTTCATTACCCCAGCGCAAGTTGTTCTGCCATACTCATTCCTGTTGTCAGAAGGCTGTACGAACAACGAGGCAGAGTACCAGGCTCTCATCACTGGCCTCGAGTTGGCCCTTGAGATCCAGGTGCCCCATCTACATGTGAAGGGAGATTCCGAGCTGGTAATCAAACAGGTTAATGGCGACTACGTCATCAGGAAGCCGGAGCTTGCACCGTTGCTGGAGTACACCCTCCGCCTAATGGCCCAGTTATCTTCTCGACCAGAGGTTACCCATGTCCCACGGTCGCAGAACGGCCAAGCAGACGCCCTGGCTGGCTTATCCGAGTCGCTCGCAGAACCTGAGCAGGATGATTTTACCATACATGTGGCACACCGGAGATTCATTGCCCCCGTCACCCAAGAGGACAATGATGGCCTGTGGGTAGGTCATCTCACTGTCGGACCCTCCATGTCAGGGGTCCCGGGTTCGTCAGATGCAGTGGTTGAAGCCACTCCCGACTGGAGGGCACCTTTTGTTGAGTATCTCCAAAATGGTCGCCTCTCAGACGACCGGGCCGAGCGCGAGCGAATTCGACGCCGCGCGCTGCAATTTACCCTCCAGAGCGGCCCCAGTCATGAACAAATCCTTTATAAGCGGAGTTTCGATGGTGTCCTCCTCCATTGCATCCAAGGAGTAGAGATCCCTCAGGTTATGCAAGAGGTTCACACCGGTTCCTGTGGCGCCCATCAAGCTAGGCCGAAGCTGTCCCATAAAATCCGGAGGTTGGGGTACTTTTGGCCCTCTATGATCCACGATTGTATTGGATATGCCAAGAGATGCCACACGTGCCAAGTACACGCCAACTTCTTGCATCGGCCGCCGGATCCTCTCCACCCCACCAAGTACTCTTGGCCATTTGCGGTATGGGGACTTGATGTAGTGGGACCGTATCCACCAGCAACAGCCCGCCAGTGTAGGTTCATCCTGACTGCTACAGATTTCTTCTCCAAGTGGGCAGAAGCAGTTCCGCTCAAAGAGGTCAAGGCCAGTTCCATCGTTGACTTTGTGAGCTACAACATTATCCACCGGTTTGGGGTCCCTCACGCCGTCCTCACAGATAACGGAACCAACTTCCGAGCGGCTGAACTAAAGAAATTGTACGCCAAGTATGACATCTGGTCGAACCATACATCCCGCTACCACGCGCAGGCGAATGGACAGATCGAGGCGTTCAACAAGACCCTCTCTAACATTTTGCAGAAGATGGTTGGTCAAAACAAGAAAAGTTGGTCGGACAAGCTCCCCAACGCCCTCTGGTCTTACTGGACAACGACTCGCAACTCTACCCAGGTGACCCCATATTCCCTGGTGTATAGAGCTGAGGCCGTCCTACCCATTGAGATCCAGCTTCCGTCGTTACGCACTGCAGTTTATGATCACCAGACATCAGATGAGGTAGCCGAGATCCGTCTAGCTGAATTATAAGCACTGGACGAGAACTGGATTTGTGCCCTGCACAATCTGGAAAGGCATCAGGATAAGATAACGAGGGCCTTCGACAAGAAGGTTTGACTCTGCTCTTTTCTACAGGGCGACCTGGTACTGGCCCTTCGAGCGCCAATGATTCCCGATAGGAAACCGCCCAAATTAGAACCCAAATGGGAAGGTCCTTATATCATCCATAAGGTTTACCCAAATGGAGCATACTCCTTGGTGACCACAGATGGAGAGCGTATAACCCCTCCCACCAATGCCAAATTCCTCAAGTGATACTTTGCCTAGGGCAAAAAAGGGTCCTGCACGACCCTAAACTGCGAGATGGTCCCACACGACCTTAAACTGCATCTTCATCCTGCAATACGATAAACTGTGAAACGGTCCCGCATGACCTTAAACTGCACATTATGGTCTCGCACGACCTTAAACTGCATCCTCGTCCTTACTGCAAGACGTTAAACTGCAAGCCAGTCAGGCCTTCCTGACCGAGGCTCAGCCTCAAGCCCCTTGGCCTCCTTGAGGCCCTGGCCCCCCGTCCTTACTGCAAGACGTTAAACTGCAAGCCAGTCAGGCCTTCCTGACCGAGGCTCAGCCTCAGGCCCATTGTCCTCCTCGGGCCCTTGGCCCCCCGTCTTCACCACGAGATGTTAAACCGCAAGTTGGTTTTTTCCCCGACTTACCCTCTTGCGGGATTGTACGGTATGGTGTGGGATTATGTCCTCATTCAGGTCGGATTACTCGCCGTACCGTACATATCCCCAAATGAGATGTTCCTCGTCCCGCATGACGTTAAACTGCATTTCAAGAACTATGTGTGGCTTGATTCCCATCTTCATGGGATACGTAGGAACGCTCGGACACCTCGTCTTGAGCCCAGCCCAAGCTTTTCTCTTCCACTATTCCCCCTGGGAATAGTTTCCTTGGAGGATCTTTGTGTAGCAGGGAGTAGGCTTTCTTAGCCCCGTTCATACAACCCCACTCACACAAGGATTGTAAGGGTCACACCATGTACCCACTCCCGTTCTTCTATCCTCCCACGTCCTCGCCGCACGACGCTAAACTGCAAGGCCTTCAAGAACTATGTATGGCTTGATTCTCATCCTCATGAGATACATAGGAACACCCGAACATTTCGTCCGTTGGCCCAGCCCAAAATCCAAAATCTTCCCCTCGGGTCAAGACATGGCGGGGTGCATACTTTTGCCCCAACTCATATCGAGCAAGCCTCGACCCGGCTGCACATCCCCCCTGGAGATGTTTTCCTCTTTCGTGGATGGATACAACTATGCTTCACCCACTCCTTGACTGGGATTCCATCATTTTTCACACCCAGAGGGACCCCCAAGAACGGCCTGGATACAACGCCCAAGGGCTCTCCTACCGTTACGGGCCAACGCCCCTGAGGGTTTTCAAGAAACAAGCCGATACAAGTCCCGCGTTGCGAATTTGGTCAGCGGTCGACGCTCATTTGTTGCTCCCATATCAGGTTACCATAGGAAAGCTGTGTTTCGAACATGGTCAACAGTGTCCTGGATCTTCGGGTCCACCCCGAGATGTCCCAGACATCGAGTGCAGTGATTCGTTCTGCCCCATCCTGAGGTGACAAACTTCCCCCCAGGTGGTGCTAGCAATCGGGCCCACAGCCCTAATTCCCCATAGGGGTGTACGGTGTGGTGTAGGACTATGTCCTCATTCATGTCGGGATCATGTACCATGCCGTACGCCTCCTCTTACGAGGCCCAGCCTCCGGCCCCTTGGCCTCCTCGGGTCCCCGATCCCCGTCCTCATATAAGACGCTAAACTGCAGACCCGTCAGGCCTTCCTGACTGATGATTGACCTTAGGCCCCCTGGCCTTCTCGGGCCCCTCCGCCCAACCTCTTACCTGGGGTGTACAGTGTGGTGTAGGACTACGTCCTCATTCATGTCGGGATCATGTACCATGCCGTACGCCTCCTCTTAGGAGGCCCAGCCTTAGGCCCCTTGTCCTTCTCGGGTCCCCAACCCTTGTCCTCATTGCAAGACGTTAAACTACAAGCAGGTCAGGCCTTCCTGACCAATGCCTAACCATCAGGCCCCTTGGCCTTTCTGGTCCACGACCCAAGTCCTCTCTTATATGAGTGTATGGTGTGGTGTGGGACTACGTCCTCATTCACGTCGGCTTCTTCTCCATACCGCACACCTCCCTTGTTTAGGGGTATATTACTCCCCTTCCCGTCCCGTATGACGTTAAACTACATTTAGAGAACTACGTGTGTCTTGATTCCCATCCACATGGGATACGTAGGACCACCTGAATGTCCAGGATTCAGGTCCAGCCCCATCTCTCGGGAATCTTCATCCCATATTGGCTTCGTGGCCTATCCTTCCTCAATGAGGGGATTATATGGTGTGTTGTAGGACTACGTCCTCATTCACGTCGGTCCCGTAATGACCACGCCATGTACCTCCCCCTACTGAGCTGTTTCGTCAATCCCTTTTCGGCGGTTCACCAATGTGCCTAAGAGTACTCTAGTTTATTACCTGGAATGCCAAGCTTTTCTCGGACATGTCCGCACCCGTTTTCAAGGCTTTGTGTATCCCTACATTAGGGCTTTCATCATCTTTCACACCCATAGGGACCCCCAAGAACGGCATGGATACTACGCCCAAGGGCTCTCCTACCGTTACGGGCTAACGACCTCGAGGGTTTCAGACAGCGAATCGATAAAATCCCACGTTGCGAATATGGTCAGCGGTCGATGCTCGTTTGTTGTTCCCACCTCAGGCTAATGCGATATGGAAGCTGTGTTTCCACCACGGTTAACAGTTTTCCTCTATCTCCACGCCAACCCATTAAGTCCAAAATGTCGGGTACATGATTCACACCCTTCATCACTTCATCATGTCCAAGTAGAGTCTCGGAACTCTTGGTACTTTTCATCCGTGCACGTCCGCGCGTTGGGGGAACAAGTTGCGTCAAAGGTGTCCTTCGGGGCTCTCTGCTGACTCCCCTTTGATGGACGCCCCAAGTATTGCGATGAGGATACCCCCCTTGTTTCCCACTCCGAGTTTAACTCACGTGGGCTTAGGGATCGGTTTGACATCTGTGCTTACTCAGGAAGTTGTCACCATCCACAGTCTGATCTCTAAGACCATAAACTAAGATTCTCATCTGGGACTACGTTCAGCTTGATTCCTATCTTTATAGGATACGTAGGAATGCCCAGACCCCTTGTCTGTGGGTCTATCTTGAGTTCATCTAATTCGCCTCTCAGGTCCTGCCATCGGGACCCTGACTACGGGACCGCGTGGCGTAGTGCGGGATTATGTCCTCATTCACGTTGGGTTTTCAATAGCTTCACCACACGCACCCCGTTCTAAGAGTTAGCCCTCCTATTCCTTGTCCCACATGACATTAAAAGGCACCCTTCAGAACTATGTGTGGCTTGATTCCCATCCTCATGGGATACGTAGGACCACCTGAATGTCTAGGATTCGGGTCCAGCCCCACCTCTTGGAGATCTCCTGATCTCCCGGTCACCTAGGCCACTTGGTCTATCCCTCTCCAGGAGGGGGATATGTAGGTATGATACAAGGTTTTGGGCACCGTGCCCCCTTCCCCCAGGAACCCGCCATATCTTGGTTACCCTCAAGTTGAGTCTCTTGACCCCTTGCAGTGGTTTACCCATGTGTTAAGAGTACTCTGGTCTAGGACCAAGAGTGTCAGATTCAACTTGATCAAGTCCCTTCCATTTGTCAAGCTTCGTGTTCCCCTCCATTCGGGCTTCCATCACCTTTCACACCTGGAGGGACCCCCAAGAATGGCCTAGATACAACGCCCAAAGGCTCTCCTACCATTACGGTCCAACGCCCCCGAGGGTTTTGGACAACAAATCGATAAAATCCCGCATTGCGAATACGGTCAGCGGTCGATGCTCATTTGTTTGTCCCCATTCCAGGCTAACGCGACAGGATGCTGTGTTGCGAACATGGTCAGCAGTAATCCTCTGTCGTTACGCCAGACCCTTCAGTCCTCGAATGTTGGTTGCATGATTCGCATCATTTTTCACCCCATCATGTCCAGGTGGAATCTAGACACTTTTGGTGCTATCCCTCAGTGCACCTTTGCATGTCACGGGGACAAAGATGCAATATGGCATCCTTCGGGGCTCCCATGGTCTGAGCTCTAAGACCATAAACTAAGATCCATTCGGAACTACGTTCAACTTGATTCCCATCCTCATGGGATACGTAGGACCGCCCTGACGCCCTGTCTCCAGGTACAACCCATTCAGGAAGCCAGTCTCTCCCCCTGTTTCACCTCTATATAGGCCCCTTGGCCTAAGGTCTCCCTCTCCGAGTGGCGTATAGTGTGATGAGAGATCATGTCTCCGTCAATTGTGTTTTATAACACTGCACACACTCCCCGTCTAGCATCGTCTCTGCTATGTCTGTGCTGCATGATGATAAAATGCACACTTGGTCCTATCATACGACCCTAAACTGTGACATTATCGTCCTGGCCGCACGACGAAAAACGGCACTGCATTGTGGTGACCTTGTTGTAGAGGACATCACATTGGGTATTGGTCATGTGCCATGCCATTTGTCAACGCCCATCACGGCTTGATCCTTGTGGTGACATCACGGCCTACTATTCTAGGCCTATCGCTTCACAAAAAAAACCATTCATCTTAAAGAACAAACAAGATTCATCAAATTCCGCTTCTTTTAGTGAAAGGGCCACACCCGCACTCCCTTTTTCCCCTGGCACTAGTATCTTACCATGTCACCCTCCGGAACTACATATGGATTGATTCTCATCCTCATGAGATACGTAGGAGCGCCCGAGCACTTCCCTCGGGCCCAGCCTAACCTTTGTGTTCGGTCCCTCGACTCGAGCATTTCCCCAGAGAATGCATGGTGTAGGACTACGTCCTCATTCACGTCGGGTTTTGTTGCCATGTGTCCCCTGCTCCCTTTACCCATTTATGGTCTAAGTCCCATCAAGAAATACGTGAGGCTTGATTCTCATCTTTATGAGATACGTAGAAGCTCCCAGGAACTTCCCCGCGGGCCCAGCCTAACTTTCGCTTTCGGTCCTTTGACCAAAAAACCTCTCTTAAGGAGGTCATGCGGTGTGGTATGGGATTACGTCCTCATTCACGTCAGGTTGTTCATCGCACCGCACACACCCCCTATTCGCATTCACGCCAGGTGTTTGAGTAACTCCACCGTGTGCCTCTTATGTCTCTTCCCATCCATGGTCCGAATTCTACGACCCTAAACTAAGATCTCCCTATGGGAAAGGACTCTTCTCCCTCTATCTAATACGTCTCGTTGTCGTATTCAGATGTGTTTTGACAAAGATCCCAAAGTGTGGGACTTTCACGGGACATTCCCCTCATCCCATGACCATGCTTCGTGAGCTCGCTATTTGGATCATCATCCTCTTCCACATCCAAAAGGACCCTCAGACGACATGGATACTAGGATTAAGGGCTCTCCATGAATGCTGGACCTAAGGGCCCTCCAATCGTTTCAAGCCAACGTCCCTACGGATATTTGACAACATTTTTGACATGGTCTCGTGTTTTGAACATGGTCAACGGTCGACCCTCATTTGTCTATCCCCATTCTAGGCTAACGCAACAGGATGCTGTATTGCGAATACGTCAGCAGTTATCCTCCGTCGTCACGCCGCCATCATCGTGATCTGAATCTCGAGCACCATGATTCACATGTTTCCACTTCCTCATGTTCAGGTGGAATTCCATAATACTCGGCTCTTTCTCTTCGTGCGTCCAGGTGCGCTAAATGATCGTGTTAGTGTCATTGGGTCGGTATTCACCGAGCGTCCCTTTGCCCTAACCTGCCCCTTTTTGTCGGGAAATTACCACCACTACTGCTTGTTTCCCACACCGAGTACGACTCGCGTGGGCTTAGTAGTTTTGGCAGGATGTGGACCAACACATTCTGGCTGCTCCTCGTCCCGCATGACGTTAAAATGCGCTTACAGAACTACGTATGGATTGATTCCTATCCTCATGTGGTACGTAGGAACGCCCAACCACTCTGCTTCAGGCCCAGCCTAATCCTCACTCTTGGTCCCTCGACCCGAAGAGTTTCCTCCAGGGGTATGTGGCATGATTTGGACTCCAAATCCTCATTCACGTCGGTTTCATATCTACCGCACCGCACGCTCCCTGGGATCTTCCCTTTTATTCCACATCCTATCGTATGAAGTTAAACTACATGAGCCCATGTTTCCTCAATGCATGACACTAAACTGTGGTTCAACCCTGAACAAGTTCAGGATGCCCCAAGATCCCATTGGGAAGTGACAGACCCCCTCGCCAGAGAGGCCCTGTCTGAAAGAAGGAATGATCCATGATCAAACCGATGTGCCCATCTGGCATACTCCCACCATGGTGGTGTAACTACCTAAGTGTTGGATTCTGTTTGGACAGACCATCACTCTGTATTCCACGCTTTGCGTGCCCCTTATTCGGACTCTCGTCCCCTTTCATGTCTCACGGGACCCCCCTAACGGCCTGGTCTCATGCCGCATCGGCTCACCTACCGTCCTAGGCCAACGTTCCGGAAGATGGGTCATGTCTGGAAGGACCCCCTAACAGTATGGATGTTTGACCTATGGTCCGCCAACTGTCCTGGGCCAACGTCCCGAAGGATTGATCAACGACATTTGTGACATGGTCCCGTGTTTCGAACATGGTCAATGGTCGACCCTCATTTGTTGTCCCCATTACAGGCTAACGCAGTAAGGATACCGCTTCTCCTCCAAGATTAACGGTTGTCCCTTATTGTCACGCCATCCCCACAGTGTTCCGAATCTTGGGTATCATGATTCACGCTTCCCATTTTCATCTGTTTGGACCGATTTCAGCGCCCCTGGCGTTGCCCCATTCGTGCATAAGAGCACGCCGAAGAAACGGTAATTCGACTGTCCTGGAAGTTACTTCTCCAGTCAAGCCTTTCCCGTCTTTCAGAAATCCGGACTGGTAATCCAAATCCCGGATGCCCGGAGCATGATCCCCACTCCCATGTTAGATAGGATGAGAGGGCGACTGTCTCCTGTTTCTCACATCGGGCTTGACCCACGTGGGCTTGGGGAATTGTCGCCGAATGTCCCGAAAACATTTTAGGGATGTAACAAGGCAATTCAAACAGTGGAAATCGTGCGCGCTACGACATTCAAAGCAAAGAAGAAAAAAATGAAGCACAAAATTACCAATAAAAGGTTTTTGGATTTGTTACAATACTCGGGGGTCGACTCCCCCCATGGACGGGTTGACCCCGTCAAAACAGCGTTGCAGCTCTGCCACCCGTTGACTTGTGGCATCCAAGGCTTGTTGCCGCTGATTTAGCTCCCGCTCCTCCTCAGCAGCAGCGGGGCACAGTTCGTCAGTCCTGGATTTGGCCCTCTCTACGCCAGCTTGAACGGCAGCCATATTTCTAGAGGTCTGCCTCAAATGATCTTCTGCCTCTTCCAGCTGGGCCTTAAACCGTGAGACCAGCTCAGATTGTGCATCAAGAGAGGCTGAAAGCTCATCTGCCCGGGTCTGCATCTGTTGGACCTCGCCTTCAGCCTCCTGGAGCTTCTTGATGCTGGTCGCTTTCCTCCGCTGCCATCCCACGCTGAGCCCACGATCATGCTCCCGGATCTTCTCAGCCATAAGATCTCGGATGAGTGCGTGAGGACGTTGGGAATCCACTCCCCCAGCACACAGTTCACGCAACCGTGAGTAGAGTCTATCCATTTCGGCCAGCCATTGCGCTTGGGGGTGTCCTTGATAAAGCGCGTGATCAGCTTCCACGACTGGCGGTGGACTATGCTGATGTTTTCCTCGTCGGAGGCCATTTCATCCCAGTCTGCGCGATTGGCAGGCTCTTACGCGGGGTACACCCGCAGGAAATCCTCGACAAGATCAATATCTAGTGTTGAATCCAGTACGACACCTGGCGCCGAAGCAGGCGTGACAAGACTAGGACCGACCGGTTGATCCTCTTCCTCGGATTCTACCTCAATGACTTCGGGTACAGCCTTGCTGGTGGTCCCACCAGTGATAATGTGCGTCGCATCTTGATGAGATGGTGGGAATATCGCCACCATCACCGATATGCCCCTAGGACGGATGCCACCAGACATCTCGGCCAGTCTTGCCGCAGCAGCCCACGCCAGTTGGAGAACTGTATGACAGAGAGGGACATAAACATTAGTTGGCAAGCATGGTATACATGTGACGACGAGGAAACCGGTAGAGGAGACTTACGGAGATCCACCTCCTGGTGCTTCTCTTGAGCCGGTACTGACGGGACCCCGAGATGAGGCCCTCCGTATACTGTTGGAAGGTCTGGAGATTTCGGAGGAGCCACCTCGGGTGCTCTGGTCCCACGAGACGCAGAACTGGACGCAGCCATAGGCGCGGGTTCTGAAGGACCCGCATCATCACCTGCCAAGGAGCGAGAACGAGGCCTGCGAACAAGTTCCTCCTGCATGGCTCAAACATCGGTGAGAAGTCCATAGTGACCCAAGAACAGATCGTAGGGAAAGAAGTTCGGAATGCTACCTCGAGAGCCTCCGCGAAATCGTCGGATTCTGAGCCTCAGTCTCCGACCTCGCCCTCCTCCAACGGGCTCCTTCCTCCAGCCTCATCCTCCCGAGAGGAGTCCTCTGATTCTTCCTACAAGGGGAAGTGCTCCCTCAGATCGGCAGCTGATAACTTTGGGGGGACCGTCTGATTCAACAGTACCCTCACCCGGTCTGTCATTGGGCGAGGGACACCACTGGAGTGGACGTAATCCTCCAGCTCGTCCAGGTATTGTTCTGCCTCTGCCGGAGATGCCATGAATCCATTCCGGACTGGGCCTATGCCCGGTAATTCATCTCGAGGAGATTTAGGTGGGCCCATATCTCGGGTGGGATGAGGAATTGCCGGTTGACATCCCAAATGTCCCAGGCTTTCGGGAAGACAACATCCTCTGCCATGTCGATATGACGCAGCCGCTTCCCCGGAGCCTGAGTGGATATCCTACGAAATCCCCTTGGTGGCCGCCCCTCCGGATGGTCGTGCTCTTCCGGAATCACCGGATCCACCGTTGCTGCCATACCCTCGGCCGGTGTGGGTCTCGCCGCCATGGCAGCCCCGCTACTGCGAGCGGCCCTAGCTTCCCTCCGACCCCGACCTCGAGGAAGAGGAGGGCCCCCGTCACCGACCCAGATAGTTGGTTGCTTCAGCATCTCCCCTGGGTAAGCATCCTCCCAACTGATGGCATACTCCCTCACCAATCCGAAAGCGGCGGTGGATGGAGGCAAGGTAATCCGCATCTTCCCATCTTCCCGTGTGAACATGAGCCACAACTGCCTCATCACACACGGGTGGTCCTCGTGACGCACCTCCCAGTAGACCTGCGGGGTCAACCGCTGGAGGCACCAGAACTGCCTCGCACACCGATGTGGGGTGTACGGTTCGCAGAGTGGATCACGATCTATTCGTGCCACCAAAACTCCACCTCGAAAGGCCAGGAGGTAAGCCCGATGTTCTTCCGTTCCCTACCCGTCATCAGTAAGTATCCCCATCGGCAATGGGAAGGGGTGGAAATTGAACTCATCCACCCTCCACACCCGATTCAGCACCATCGGAATGACCAGTTTGAACGGGAAGCTCCCGACCGCATTCAGGATGGAGGGGCGGAAGTTTGATCCCAGCGGTGAAATGGGGTTTGGATACTCGTAAATCCCCCTGATATGCGTTGCGATCCACCCATACAGGACGTGGAAGGGCCCGCATATCCTTGGAGGCTTCTTTCCCTCGCTAATATGCCGCAACATTCTGTACATTTTGGTTAGCATCGGAATCCCCAGATTGATCCGCTGCCCCATGGCCAACATCGATGCCATGATAAACGAGCTGGACCGCACCCCCATGCTTGTATCCCTCACCAGTAGGATCCAACCACAAATGAGAGCCGCGATGAACGCCGCCATCCTGACTATCGGCTGTTGTTCAGTGCTGACACTGAAACCCCAAGTCTTCCATTGGCCGTCCTCCAAGACCTGCCAATACGAGTGCCCCTTTCCCCGTTGGGCCGCCCTCGGACAAGTTCGAGGCCTCGGAGGGAACTCTCGATTCTCTGGGAAATTCAGAAATCATTTGAACCATCTCCTAAAGTGGACATCCCTCACTGCCTCCTTGTCCTCTCTAGGGACAAGTGCCATCAGCGCCGACGCCAGTCGCAGCATTTGCTCTGTATCCTCCCATGCGCTGATGACGGGGAGGAACTCGTCATACATGGCCCCCAAGATCGGGACCCCAAAAATATGGTGGACATCCCACAGGCTGATTCCCACCTCCCCGTGATGTAGGTGAAAAGTGTTGGTCCTAGATGACCATCTGCTCAACAATTCCAACATTAGTTGCTTAGGTTGGTAAATGTGGAATTGGGAGGCCCATGCCGTCTCATACAACCCCACTCTCCTCAGCTCGGCCCCAAACTCCTCGCATGAGGTGCCTACCCAGTAGGCCCAGGCCCAGTCATCAGTAAAGTTTCCGCCATGGCGCAGGTCCCACTCATCGGACCATCCCTTCTTCGAATCCTGCAATGTCGCCTTCAACATGGTGCGATAGAGGGGAGGGGACGTCTCCGGTTGCAGTGGCTTCCCATCAATGTCGTTCACATGGTTGTAGAGACAATCAGCGGTGACGGGTGTGAAGTTCTCTTGTGCGTGACCATTGGCAGCCCTGAACCATTGGTGCTGGCATGGTATGCTCCTGAACCAGCAAGCTGGTTCGTCCCTACTCGCTTCTGGGATGAAGACGTCATCCCTCAGCCCGAAGCCGTACAATGGCAGCTTCTTGCACTGCGTGTAATCCTTTTGACCCCCTGATAGCAGATCTGTCAAAGAAGTGTGGTCCGAGTGGCTTCGGACCATCTCCCCCAGGCCTGGATAGTTGGCCATCTCATCCCGACGAGCAGCATCTGCAAGCACCCCCAATACATCCTCTTGATGGGCCATTTTAACTCTGGCCCTCAGAAAAGATTTTTTTCAGACTGGATCGCGTAGCTCGACCGCGAAGCTGAATCGCGAAGCCAGATCGCGAAGATCGGTCGCGAGACCAAGCCGTGAAGTCTGGCCAAGGCCGAAAATCAAAAGTTCTCTTGGCGCGGATGCGGAGTCGGAGACCCGCGGTTCGCCGCGAAGCTCGATTCGCGGAGGGCTGTCGCGGAGTACGCGGAGCTTCGCGAAGTCGAGAGCACAAAAAGACAAGTAAGGCACGTGAAGACAAAAGAGGTCAACCCCCCTATTTATAGGCGGCGACCCCGGAGCATCGCGGCGCGCCTCACCCGCGCGGAGCATCGCGGCGCGTCCGGATCAGTGGCCCCGGTGAGCACCGCGGGGACCCTTCGCGTAGCCGCATCGCGAACCACCGACAATTTTGGCGATTTTCCCTCAGACTTCAACCCTTCGCCCTCCGCGGATCCAAGTCTGAGGGGGGGCATTTTTTGGCGCCAAAATATGGCCCGAAAGAAAGGAACGAAAAAGACGGCTGGCGCGCTGCCTCGCAAAGCACCGACGCGAAGCACCGACGCGAATCCCCGCCGCGAAGCGCCCCGACCATCGCGGCCTCGCGAAGCTCCAGAGGCGGTAATTCTCCGCGAACGCATTTGACGTTCGCGAGCCCGCTGCGAAGCTCCAGAGGCGGTAATTCTCCGCGAACACATTTGACGTTTGCGATCCGCCGCGAAGCTCCAGAGGCGGTACCCTCCGCGGACGACGTTGATGTTCGCGAGCGCGCCGCGAAGCACCGGAGGCAGCACGTGAGTTATGCTTCGCGGCGCCCCTTCCCTATACATACTGGACTCCCCCTGAGTCCCGAGGATGGACAATCCGACCTTTCGGCTTCTCCTCTACCGAATCGTGAAGCACCCTTTTCCCCGAGAATCATGAGCTCCGCTTGGTACTTCTACTTCGCGAGAGGCCTTTTTTTTGTCTCGTCTTGAGCCCCTCTTCCGAGAGTGATGCCCTTCGCGAAGCTCAAGGGCATTCGCTAAGGAAGGGGATTCCCAAGGGAACCCGGGAAGCCGCAGAGCGCTTATGCTTCGCGAAACACCCAAGTTGCACTAGTGATCCCTATGCTAAGGCAGGATCACTACACATCGCGAAGCACGCTGCTTCGCAGGACCCTGCTTCGCGAGGCACCTCTTCTTCGCGAGGCAGTGCTCCGTGAACACTTTTACACTTCGAGAAGCACCTCCCACTCACACCTATACCCCATGCCAAGGACAAGGCACTCTACTTTGCGAAGCACACTCCTTTTATTAGAGATTCATCTTCCCGTGCGACCCTCCAGGTTTGCACGATGTGATTTCAAAGTCCCATGGACAATACCACCCGTAGCGTTGCTTCGCCTAATGCTTCTTCGCATAGGCATGCTAACGGCTATTGCTTCTTCGCATAGCCACGCTAATGTGGACCCCTTGATGGTTCATTCCACAACCCCCCTTGACCATGGCCTTACTGGCACCTTCCCTTCCCCAAGGACCAGAGGGTACCAGTTATGTAAGTCCTAGAGGTGTGGAGTGAACCCACCTCGTCCGAGCTGCAGGACGTTAAACTGCCAAGCACCATGTCCTCAACACATGACGTTAAACTGTTATCCGACCTCGTCTCTCTCACGAAGGGTCCCCCCATCTCGAACATTTTTTACGCCACTTGTCTCCACAGGAATGGAATCACCCATACACAAGGGATGATATCCTCCTTATTGGAGTGGCGTATGTTCATAGGAGAAGGGCGACCCTAATTCCCCAACGGATGGCTGCACCCCTACATCTCCGTACTTCCCCACTACCAAGGTCAGTGGAGGGTGTGATAGGGAACGAGCCACCCCCCATATGGGCCTCCATCATGGAGTAAGTCCCAGCGCCATGGGCTGCCTAACGCGTAAGCCCCTCTTTGATTCTCACGGACTCATCCTTCGCGACGTGATCGTCAGGTCCTTGCAACCTCTTGTTTCTCACACCGAGCATGACTCACGTGGGCTTAGAGTGAGCACCGACCCTGACCCCCAATCCCAGAGAACTACGTGGACTTTGATCCATGTCAAGGCATGGTACGTAGGAAGCCTTCATGAGGTTCAAGCCACATTGCTCAGTCGTTCATTCACGTCGAGTTTTGCCTTCGTCCAGCATGACGTTAAACTGTATGCCCTCGTCCAGCATGACGTTAAATTGTATTCCCTTGTCCCGCATGACATTAAACTACACACCCATTCCCATCAAACTACGAGGACTTTCATCCATGTCAAGGCATGGTACGTAGGAAGCCTTCATGAGGTTCAATCCCACCACTCATTGGACAAAGGTCCACCTTTACGTCGGTTCGCCGACAAAGCCCCATTTGAACTATGAGGTATTTGATCCATGTCAAGGCATGGTATGTAGGAAGCCTCCACTAGGTTCAAGCCCACCCATCATCCAATTCACGTCGAGTTCTACCTACGTTCAACACGACGTTAAACAGTAATTCCAGTCCGACGACAAGCCGTTGTGACTAACCCGAACTACGAGGTCTTTGATCCATGTCAAGGCATGGTACGTAGGAAGCCTCTATGAGGTTCAAACCCACCATCCGGTCATTCCGACCTCATTCACGTTGGTTCACCCCCGTCCTGCATGACATTAAACTGCATTCCCCAATCCTAACTATGAGGACTTTGATCCATGTCAAGGCATGGTACGTAGGAAGCCTCTACAAGGTTCAAGCCCAACAATCATTGGCCCAAACCGTCTCCTAGTCGGTGTGCCAGGCCCCCCATTTTCAAGCCCATCTCCCATTAGACCAAGGTCCCTCATTTACGTCGGTTCACCGACACCCAATGCCCGTCGTTTATTCACGTCAGGGTTCACTATCGTCCCGCATGACATTAAACTGTACTCCATCAACCCTTTGAACTACGAGGACTTTGATCCATGTCAAGGCATTGTACGTAGGAAACCTTCCCAAGGTTCAAGCCCACCACCAGTGGACCCATGGGTCTACATTCATGTCAGTTCACCGATGAAACCCCCCGAACTATGAGGACTTTGATCCGTGCCAAGGCATGGTACGTAGGAATCATCCCAGAGGTTCAAGCCCATCTTTCATCAGACCAAGGTCCACCTTCACGTCGGTACGCTGACGATACCCATCAGACCAAGGTCCACCTCCGCGTTGGTACGCTGACGATTCCCATCGTACCAAGTTCCACCTTCACGTTGGTTCACCGGCACCATCCTGAACTACGCGGACTTTGATTCCCTGCCACGGGGATACGTAGGAAGCCTCCTCAAGGCTCAAGCCCAACTTCACCGTCACCCCCTGCGATGGTCCCATTTCACTCCCCCTCCAATCCATTCATCCATCTACCACCCATCCTGATTCTCGCTCGGACCGTCATACCTCAGTGAGACCATGTCGGTACGCTCCTCTGTTGTACCTCTCGAACCCCTCAAGGTTTAATTTTCATGATCACAATCACTCTCATCTTTGTCTAATATTGTTTTTAGTGTTTATGAATGATAGGCACAAGGTTGCCAAGAAGATTGCCCAAGAATGGACAACAAGTGGACTGAAAAGCAGTCCACCGGCCAACCGGTGGCTTCACCACCGGTCGGCCGGTGGACCCTGGGAAGGATGCTGAGCCACTGCCATCTCACCGGCCAACCGGTGGCCAAGCACCGGCCAGCCGGTGGCACCCAGAATGAACAGGGTTTGCTACTGCCTCACCACCGGCCAGCCGGTGGCTCTGGCACCGGTCGACCGGTGGTGCCTGGAAAAGAAGACCCAACCACTGTCAAGGCACCGGCCAGCCGGTGGCCCTGCACCGGCCAGCCGGTAGCACTGGTCAAACTAGACGTTGGCTTTGACCAGTCAACTCCAAAAGCCTCCCAACGGCTCCGAGGCCTTCTCCAACGGCTCCAAAGCCCTCCAACAGATACTTGAGGGTTCCTAGCCTATAAATAAAGGCCTAGGAAGCACCGGATCAACAACTAAGCCACCGGACACATTGTTAAACATTTGGCGAACCTCCGGCGCTCCACCTTCAAGGATCCCCAAGTGCTCCAACCATTTTCCAATCCAAGGAGCACCTCAAGAAGCTTGGGAGAGCACGCTACATCAGCTTCACCAATCCAATTGGCGCCCAAGTCTTCCTAATTACAGGTTTTATTGTTTTAATTTATTTTGAGCTTTAAAATTGGGTTTGTGCCTACAAACCCCAACCTTTTCTCATCCCCCCTTTTCTTTGGGTTCTCACACCACCACTAAGGTGTGAAGAGGTTTCCAAGCCTTACCTTGTAAAAGGCTTGAGATCGGTGAGCTAGCCTTCACCCGTAAAAAGGCTAGTGGGTTATTGCTTAACCATCAAAAGCATTGGGTTCTTGCTTAACCACAAAAAGCAAGCTGTAATAGGTCCTAGTGCTACCTCAAAGCCTAGTGGGTTTCTTGCTAAAACCATTGAAAAGCAAGCGGTAGAATCTCTCAACGGTTGAGTTGGGAGCGGAGACGTAGGCCGGGTTTTGGCCGAACTCCGTTATCAATTTCTTGTGTGATTGCCTTCTTTATTTCCGCTGCACTTTACTTTGATTTTTATTTGTTAATCAATTTTTTAAAAGGCAATTCACCCCCCTCTTGCCATCATTCCCTCCTTGGGGTGTTCTTCCGACCCAACACTTGGTATCAGAGGGAAATTTGTGTAATACCCTAACCGGTTACAAATTTTAAGATCCATTAAGATGGCATCAACCTCTTTCGCCCCCGAAGGCCTTTCTTTGGGTCGGGCTCCATTTTTTGATGGGACCGACTATAATTATTGGAAAACCCGCATGACTACCTTTCTTAGAAGCATAGGATATCCCATTTATAAAATTGTCATGCAAGGCTATACTTTGTCTACCCCCGACGAATCCAAATGGACCCCCGCCGATATTAGAAACTTTGAGCTTGATGGCAAAGCCATGAACGCTCTACATTGCGGCCTTGACCGAAATGAGTTCAACCGAGTTTCCACTTGCACCACTTCACATGAGATTTGGAAACTATTGGAAGTGACCCATGAGGGCACTAATAAAGTGAAGGATACTCGGTTAGACATGTATAGGCAAGATTTTGAAAGCTTTTCTATGCACCCACAAGAATCTATTTCTGAAATGTTTACTCGTTTTACTGACGTGTGCAATGGTAGAAAATCTCTTGGAGATAAAATTTCTGCAGAAACCATGGTCAAGAAGATCTTATGGGTCCTTCCGAGCTCATGGGCACCAAAGGTGACGGCGATCCAAGAAGCTAAGGACGTCAAAAATATGCCGGTAGAGGAGCTCATCGGATCCCTAATGACTTATGAGATCACGATGAGGAGGCAAGCTCAAAAGGAGGGCACACCAATCAAGACACCAAAGAACATCGCCCTCAAGGTACAAAAAGATGTAAGCTCCTCCTCATCATCTTCCTCCTCATCTTCTTCATCTTCAAGCGGCGACTCGGAAATGGAAAATCTCGCCCGCCAAATGCACAAGTTCATGAAGAAGCATAAGAAGAAGAAGAAATCCCGCAAGCACCGAAAGCAAGAACCCACCGCAAGACCCGAGCCCAAGGTAAAATGCTACGGGTGCGGCGAAAAGGGCCATTACAAGCCCGATTGCCCACTCAACAAAAAACGGGCCAAGGAAAAAGGAAAGAAAAAGGTCCTCAAGGCCACATGGAGTGACACCTCATCTTCCTCCTCCTCCTCCTCCTCGAGCGACAACGGTAACAAATGCCTAATGGCATTTCATGAGGTAACTTCTTCCGATTCATCTTCCTCATGCTCTTCAAATTCAAATTCTTTGAATCATTTATCTTATGAAGAACTCTCTCACGCTAGAGATCAACTAGAAAAAGGTTTTCATACTCTTTCTTAAAAATTTGTTTCTTTGAAAAAGTCTTTCAAAAAGCTTTCCTCCGAAAAAGACCAACTTCTCAAAGAGAAGGAGGAACTCACCCTTAAAATCCAAAATTTTCCAAATGTTGATTCCATGGAATCAACCATCAAAGACCTTAGAGAGACCCTAGCCAAGTTCACCCAAGGTGAACAAAATTTGAACAATTTGCTTGGTTCACAAAGGGTTTCCCGAACCACCAATGGACTTGTCTATACCAACCAAGCCTCCTCCTCCCATGCACCCACTGTTTTTGTAAGGGGGAGCTCTAGCTTTAAATTTTGTAACTATTGAAAAAAACCCGGGCATCTCATTTATGAATGTAATTGTAAAAACGCCCGGTACGGCCAACCCAAATCGATTTTCTATTCCGATGAATTTTATAGGAGAAGACCCGCCATGAAACAAATTTGGATTGAAAAATCCCTTTTGGCAAGTCTCTCTGGGCCTAAATTTGTTTCGGTTTCAAAAACCACTCCCCAGTGATTCTTTGTTTTTATTTAGGGGGAGTTAGGATTTTTTTTAGCCTTGTTGTGTATTCAAAGTTTTCATTTCAAACTCAACACTTGGCTTTGAAATTCAAAATTTTCTTTTAAATTTTCTTTTTTTAAATATCCAACAGTTGGTGTCGATTTTTCAAAACTCTCAATCTCAAAAATTTCATTTGGTTTCACATTTCGAATTTCAATTGGTTTCTGATTCAAAACTTTCTATTCAAACTGTTATTCAAATTTTTCAATTCAATTTTTTCATTTCAAAATTTCTAACAATTAGTATCATTTTCAATTGTTTTAAAATCTCGTTTTTCATCGTATCCCTCAATCAAGTTTTATGCCCCATTCTATTTTGATAATCACAAAGGGGGAGAAATTTCTTGATTGATTGGGGGAGAATCTTTTTCATCATAATTAGTATTTCCTTTCAATTTCAGTATTTTACATTGTTTGTTTCGGTGATTGTGATCATCAAAATAGGGGGAGATTGTTGTACCTCTCGAACCCCTCAAGGTTTAATTTTCATGATCACAATCACTCTCATCTTTGTCTAATATTGTTTTTAGTGTTTATGAATGATAGGCACAAGGTTGCCAAGAAGATTGCCCAAGAATGGACAACAAGTGGACTGAAAATCAGTCCACCGGCCAACCGGTGGCTTCACCACCGGTCGGCCGGTGGACCCTGGGAAGGATGCTGAGCCACTGCCATCTCACCGGCCAACCGGTGGCCAAGCACCGGCCAGCCGGTGGCACCCAGAATGAACAGGGTTTGCTACTGCCTCACCACCGGCCAGCCGGTGGCTCTGGCACCGGTCGACCGGTGGTGCCTGGAAAAGAAGACTCAGCCACTGTCAAGGCACCGGCCAGCCGGTGGCCCTGCACCGGCCAGCCGGTAGCACTGGTCAAACTAGCCGTTGGCTTTGACCAGTCAACTCCAAAAGCCTCCCAACGGCTCCGAGGCCTTCTCCAACGGCTCCAAAGCCCTCCAACAGATACTTGAGGGTTCCTAGCCTATAAATAAAGGCCTAGGAAGCACCGGATCAACAACTAAGCCACCGGACACATTGTTAAACATTTGGCGAACCTCCGGCGCTCCACCTTCAAGGATCCCCAAGTGCTCCAACCATTTTCCAATCCAAGGAGCACCTCAAGAAGCTTGGGAGAGCACGCTACATCAGCTTCACCAATCCAATTGGCGCCCAAGTCTTCCTAATTACGGGTTTTATTGTTTTAATTTATTTTGAGCTTTAAAATTGGGTTTGTGCCTACAAACCCCAACCTTTTCTCATCCCCCCTTTTCTTTGGGTTCTCACACCACCACTAAGGTGTGAAGAGGTTTCCAAGCCTTACCTTGTAAAAGGCTTGAGATCGGTGAGCTAGCCTTCACCCGTAAAAAGGCTAGTGGGTTATTTCTTAACCATCAAAAGCATTGGGTTCTTGCTTAACCACAAAAAGCAAGCTGTAATAGGTCCTAGTGCTACCTCAAAGACTAGTGGGTTTCTTGCTAAAACCATTGAAAAGCAAGCGGTAGAATCTCTCAACGGTTGAGTTGGGAGCGGAGACGTAGGCCGGGTTTTGGCCGAACTCCGTTATCAATTTCTTGTGTGATTGCCTTCTTTATTTCCGCTGCACTTTACTTTGATTTTTATTTGTTAATCAATTTTTTAAAAGGCAATTCACCCCCCTCTTGCCATCATTCCCTCCTTGGGGTGTTCTTCCGACCCAACATCCTCTTCATAGCCACCCATGGGCTGGCCCCGGTATCGGCATCCCTCCAAGGGAAATACCTCAATCCGATCTATCCTAGCTAATGCTCTGATCGGGTTGATCCGTCTCCGCTAGATGTTAAACTCGCGGAATAACCTGCGTTAAACACGGGAAGCTGAGGAAAACCTCAGATATGTGTCTATGGCATATAATTCCCCGCGCTCGATGTGGGATGCATCGAGCTTCCACGCCCTCGAGAAGCCCTGTGACCAGGGATAATAGACAGACATGCCAGGTTCCCCAGCATCCAGACACGCTACTGATGCCTCAACGTGACTACTCCCCCGACTGAAGGTTGTTGCCCTGACTGGACCCTTTGGAATGTCCCGACAGAAGCAGTGTAATTAACCGGCATCCATGGAAACATGGAACTGGGAAGAGTTTCACGAACTACGTATTAAATCTATGAGGGAGACCTGGACTAGGTGACGAGTTCTGAGGAGGAATCCATAGGAGGAAGAACCGATATCCCATCATCCCGTTTCGATCAAGGAGCAGATGTCCCTGAATAAGGAGCGAATGTCGCCCGCCTTTGGAAAGCGGGAATGCGGGGCAACAAAGCGCCGCACGTCCTTCCCCCGCGGACGGACGGATGCGCGTGCGCCCCGACGAAAGCGTCAGAAACAATAGGTATGGAATGGTTATTTATATTTCATTCCAAGATTGAAATTTTTAGGTGGAGGATGTGGTGTGATCATAGTGATGGGACTAGGTTTTCCTATATGGTTTAAAAGGAAACCTAGACAATGTTGGATGGACTCATGCATAGGAGGGTGTAGTTGATTATTCTTCAGTTAACCATATAACCCTAGAGCTGTTAAAGAAATATTGGAGAGAGACTTGGAGGATCTCTCTTAGACAAACATCAATCGAGTAAGTCGATGATTGGTGTGAAACAAGATTCATATATCTCACCAACAATAATAACATAGGCTCATTATTTATCAATGATCGATTCATCTTGAGGTATGGATTTTTTTATTGGATATTTCCTCATTTTCTAATTCTATAATGAACATTCATAAATCAACCAAAACACTGATTCATGGATCGGTCATTTTTTCAGGATGGGTTATCTGTGGGGATTATTTTTGGGGAATTTCTTTGTGATAAATTGTTTATATCTTCATTCATCATTCTAATAGTAATAGATCAATGATAAAATGAACATTGGATGAGGTTAATTCCTTGTGTTTTTTATTTTTCTTTTCTTACATATTTCCTCATTCATCATGAATGATCCTTTGGTTAGCAGTTTGATGAACACTAACAAATAGAATGTTGTGCACTCATTTCTTGTAATAGTGGTTAAAAATCATAGATATGGGATCATAATGGTATGAATATTGTGCAATAATGGAATCAGCAGTGGATCATATGGTTTTGGGATACCTGATTTGTGTTCTTGGCATGTGAAGGTAGACGATGCATGTGAATGATTCCCGAATGGAATCAAAGGGCCGAAACTTGTTGATTGAAAATGGAATGACTAATCAGGAATTGGTTCTCGATTTTCTGATGAGGCGCATTTTTGTATCAATGGTCAGAGAAGCGGACAATATGTTTGATTCTGGATCTAGAATTATAGATATTTATGTGTTACATGACTTGTGTTTTAGAAGAACACACTATGTGGGTCCCTCTCATCAATGGATAGGGTTTTAAGATGAAGTTAAGGAATACACGATGTGTGACCCCTATCACACAGCATGTGACCCTTGTCACATAGTGTGTGAACCCTCTCAGTTGACTCATTGTATACCTTGGAGGGTACACAAACATGACCAATAGTACATGGCCAGGAGCACAATGTATGCTCCCACACATGCATGACTATCCTGGATGTACACGGCCTTAGCTTTGTAATTGTACATGAGAAAAAGTACAGAAGAACGGGCATGTTGTGTACTTAAACATGAACATGGGCATGATCCATTTACATCGACAGGACTCAGTGCTGAAGGGACACACCATGTAATACAATTACACTCCATGTACTTATTCAAAGTTAGCTTGAAGACCTTGTCTTATGTATCTAGGAAAAGTTTCATTAGGGTGTGTTCCTCATATCCTTTTCCCTGATGTTTAGTATAGAATCGCATCCTACACATAATATGGTGATAACTTCAACATGAATTCTTGGATAGAGTATTTGGAATCCTTATGTGAGGCCCAGAGTGAGATTCTATATAATCTTTTTTTCCTAGGTGGAGGTCTTGGTATTGTTGTGACTAACACTATGCAGGAATCAATCCTCTACTTAGCGGGTTGATTTAGATTGATTTGCTCATATACCTCATGGCCTTGAGAGTGATCCTCATCTATGTATCATATCTCTTTAGACTTATAATGTATACTTATAATGGTGAGACCTGATGAGTACTACCTCTTGGGCAGATGTCATCAAAGCTATCTAACTCATGGAGTGTGTTATTTTATATGAGTGTTAGGTGGAACCTTTATGCAAGAATCCTAGGCTAGAATTACATTTTTGACATTACCATGAGATTGTGTGTCATTTTTTAGTATATATGGATATTCTTATTATATTTATTTTAGACATATTCTTATGTAGAGATGACTATTACTATTTTCTTATATGATCTGTGGTTTTGGGGTGTCCTAATAGGTATTTTTATACTCAACCCTGCATGGGATTTTCCCACCCATGTCATGTCTTGTGTAGATGATCAACCTTTTGACAAAGTCCTAGAGGGACTAGGACCAGATGGTTCATAGTGATATGGATAGATCAGGGTGTGTTCATGTGGTATCTTGATAGTAGTCCCCATATTTACTTTTAGGATGGACTTGTTTTCACACTCTTTATGGTGGGATTTTATTTGTCCCTATTTACTTTCCATTACTTTTTATTGTACTCTAGTTGTGGGATTTAGATGTTTGTATGCAAGGTTGTTCAATTGTATTTACATTTTAGCATTGTATGGGCATGGAGATGTGTGTGTGTCTGTGTGTTTGTGTGTAGGTATGTGGGATAAGTCCACCCATGTTAGTGATATTCCTATTTGGTGCTAGTCGACAGCCCCTGGACTATTGAAGATGGGCTTGGGGAGTCACAACACAGGCCCCTTTAGGAATTTTCAAGGAATGATTCCTCACCATCTGAGATAATATTTCCATGATGATAATTGCTTCCCTTGGAAAATTTACTAAAAAAACATTTTGTTATTGATTTATTCCAATGGAAGAAGAAACAAAAAAAATGGTATTATATAAGATAATAAAAAAATATTTTAAAGTCTATATGTGTGGATTTTTAAATAGGTGATATTAAGGGGACTGCATGTTGTTCCTGTTTAATAATTTTTCTATATAGAAACTTGGATTCTAGTAGAAGCAAGGGTATTAATTTTTCATCTTAAAAATATTTATGAGGATTTCATTATAATATTGGCCACCCACCTCCCTCACCCACCTGTTCAACCACGAACCATTTTACCTTGTGAGATCCTCCTCTACTAGTGGACACCAGAAGCTAGACCATTCCCCTCAGCCTCATCCCTCTTGCACGCAAGTCCTTGCCACTATTGCCTAGAGCATAAGCATGATCCTTCCTCCACTACCATAGTCCTCCAAGATGGGAGCTTCCGTCAGAATAGCTACTAAGACTAGTCACGTCGGCGACCCGCCACACCCATGGTGATACACTGGGCTCGTAGCTAATTTTTCCCTCTCAGTTGGTGCCACCTCACTATAATGATGCCTTCTTCACAATAATAGATGCTCTCCAACTCGATCATCC
This sequence comes from Viscum album, assembly GCA_963277665.1. Classification (NCBI taxonomy): domain Eukaryota; kingdom Viridiplantae; phylum Streptophyta; class Magnoliopsida; order Santalales; family Viscaceae; genus Viscum; species Viscum album. Next base: position 174,259,852 of record OY728147.1, on the reverse strand, counting down.
ATGAACCACAATTGTGCTACCTACTTTACCACTGACCCAAGTGTCAAAAATCACTTGTCGGCTTGGTTCGACCACCATGGCCTCTTTCCTAGAGATGCAGGCTTCCCAACCAACTCCATTTTATCCAGACAATCAGTAGCCACCTCCGACTCTGTCTGGCATGGCCATTTATCTAGATAGATCCAAATCCCATCAACACTGGTCACTCCCCATGACACATCGACATCTAAGAACCCATTCTATGCCCAATCAAAATACCTACCACCTCGCATGGGTATTTTCGGATCTGACCAACCTCGTAACATACCTAGGTAGATATTTCTAAACCAAAACATGTCAGGGCAGACCATACTAGCCCAAAAATGCCCCTTATAGGGTTTTCTTGAGCTGCGAAGGTCCTGGGTGGGTCTTCACTACCCAGAATGGGCCTACACAGGTTTGCCTTGAGCTGCAATAGGTTTGGACAGAAAGTTTTATCATGAGAAAATTTTAATTCAACCATAAATTAATTTAGATAATTAATTTAATTTTAGAATGAAATTAAATTAATTAAGTATTAATTTATTGTGTTAAAAATAATAATAATTATATTATTTAAAATATTTAATTTAATTTTGGTGTTAAATTAAATTAATTGATTAATTTATTTTTTTTGGAGTAAAAAATAAATAGATTTATGGACTGAAGAAGATAAGTTATTTAAATTGGTTAATTCATTAATTTATATTTAATCCCTTAACTTTAAATTTAATGCATTCAATTTCATCACGAATTTAATTTTTATACTGAATAGTCTTGAGAAATTGACTGAACCCATGTCTGTTATTTATTTAATAAATTATTTAAATGCATGTGATGATTGTAACTAATTAAGAAAACATGTGCATTGTTGGTTTTTCTCATTTAATATGTATAAGGTTATTTGTGCCTAGATAAAATTTGGTTGTATGTATATTGTACTCTTGATACCCCCTTTCCTGTGTGTGAGTATTGTTGTTCTATGATGAGGATGGTGAAAGACACATGCAATGTCAAGATGAGATGATATATCAGATGAGAAGTGGAAACACTAGATAGAGATGAGCTGAATCATGATTCAATCCTTGAATTAGGTATGATTCCCCTAGTTCATAGTTGATCCATTAAGTTTAAAATAATTAATCATTATTATATTCTCAAGACCAATCGGGTAATTTATTTCCTTTATGTCCGGTTTATTATTTTATGCATGATAGCAGGAAACACATAAAATAATAATCAGTAAAATACATAAAGATGTTATGAATGTTTTTCTATTAATATTCAGTTGATAGAATGAAAACATAGTATGAAATTACTAATAGAAATGGATTACATTCATAAAAAAAATATAAAACCCTCAAATAAATATTAAGTCATAAACGACTTCCATCGTTTGAATTCAAACAAAACCAGGTGTATAGGGTGCTCAGTCATCCATAGTTGAGGGTGCCTCCTACTATTGAGGAGTTCCTATGAGAGTGATTAGTTGACTTAACTGAAGTTGGAAGCAAAGGAGTTGTCAGAGATAGATTGTTTCAACATCAGAGGAAATCATTTAGTAAATTATTTTTATGATTTTAGAATCTTGGACTTCACTCAACAAATCAAGGAGTTGTGAGTTAATGTGGTTGGCCAGTCAAAAATATCCTTTTAAGTCTCTCGGTAGTAGAATAGACACAACTTATAGACTATGAGGGGATAATCAAGGATCATTGACACTAGAATACTCATGAGATAGATTATTTCGATTATGCTACAATGGGTATCTATAGTTTTATAAAATAGTGGGAGCAATTTAATGATTTAATTAATTAATCGATAGTTTCTAAATCAAAAAAAAATAAAGATAAAAGTAATAATTTGTTAGATTTTATTTTTTTGTATAAAATAGAAATTAATACCACAAGACATACTGTGATAATTATTGGAAAATTTAAATTTCTTATCCAGCATGAGTTTCCAAATAGCAGTATAGGTTCCTGTACACAATACTACAGTATAGTAAATTCATGGTGTTGGAGTCCCTAATACCTATTAATCGACCTCCGAAAATAAGGGTGTAAAAATACTTATAGGAGACTCATGTAATTATCATATGATGGTTATGTCATAATTCTATCATCAATATATGATGTCAATTGTGGATACTACATCAAGAAATAAATGATATTTAATATACTCTCATCTCCAAGTAGCTCATGAGGAAAAAGTGAAGTATATATATATGAATGGGTAATCGCTACACTAGTTAAGTGTAATTTTGAAATATAGATCATGAACTTTTGGCGATTCCCTTTATCATATAATTTTCACCTATTTACTCTAGTTTTGTTTAAGTTTAAAAAACAAATAGTCTAGATAAAATGCATTGTTTCCCTTTGGGTAAGGATAATCAAGAAATAATAAATTAAAAAAGTATAATATTAAATTCTTATTATGAACAATTTGAAATACAAGACAAAAAGTACAATAAGAAGAGTGACGCTAAAGGCATATTTACAATGTCCTTTAAAGAAAAGAGGTTGATTATCAAGCATAAGGTTATTTTCTTTTCATATTGTGAAATAAAATCTATAGAAATTCAAATTCTATAAACTGAATTGAAGAAGTAAGTAATCGCTTCTTTTTAGGTATATTCATCAATTATATGTAATGTTTCTTTCATACTTCTTGGGTATTAAATACAATATTATTATCACATATGTGTATCCAAATATAGTATCCAAGTATTAGAAACATTACTAGAAGTAAGTTGTGTTCCTCAAGCGGCTGAGAAAGGGTTGTTCTTAAGTCAGCAGTGAGAAGTACACCAATTCTATATTTCCAAGATTAACCACTCTAATTGAATTTTTTTGAATTATTTACAATATATTTATCTCATGTTTTCTTTTGAAAAAATGAGACATTATTCAGAGTTCCATAATTAATGTTTTTTGTGGTGTTTAATACTCAAATAATAGTTTAGTAATGCTTGAATCATTGACCATACCAGATGAATATGAAAATGAAAGACTTATATACAAAATTATGGAAAGATAATAATTTTTCAAGAATAACTAAGTAGTTTTCAAACACAAACCTAGTATGGTTTTATAATCATCAGAGTTAAATACCTTAGGTATTATCGATACACTAACTTACTTAGTTTTGGACAAAGAAACCTTTAAAAATAAAGGTAATATATAAAGCTTTCGGAATTAGTTCATCTAGTGAACAAGAACTATTCTAATGGTAAGATAGTGGAAAATATATTTCATTAGATTCCATTAAGTGTTATTAAGGAATATGAAAGTGAATTATGGTATATTCATAGTAATAAGATATAAGTTTCTTCATGATAGTATGTCAAATAATATCTTGACCAAGCACCCATCGATCAATATAATGTAGCATGGAGTAAATATTAAATACACATTACCATATCCACATCACAAAATTGATGAAAATAATAAGGATCGATGATGAGTCTTACATGTTAACATTGATCAATAAAATTTAGCAATGAGAAATTCATAAATTTAAATTTTCTTATACACATGAGAGACATGATGTAAGTAAAAGGAGCATCAATGTTAAAACTCATTCATTGAAGGTAATTTTATTTTTCATGACATTCATCACAAATAATAGTGTTATCCCATAATAATATTCCAACTATAATGAAAAATCGATATCATATGAGTTTTATTATGATATAAATCCATTATCATGAGAAAATGTGTTTAGACGCAAAAATTTTGTCAGGATATAAAAAAAATAATCAATAAAAACACAATGTGCATATCAGTTAATATCCTAATGTTTATATTGGATATTATTTAAATACCTATCATAGAATTGTTATAGTCAAATGCTAGACTATATTTCTATAAAAGGTTCACATATCTATTTGAGATAGTGGGATCAATATTGACTTGGGTTTAGTCAATGCTAGAGATTCACAAATATTTGACATAGGAACAAGTTCCATGAGACCTTATGGAAAAGGGATGTTACAGAGACATGTACTGCATAGAAAGGTTTAAACCATGGTAATGGTTTTATATACACCATGTTCAGTGATACATTATTCATTTATAATAATAATCATGACAAGAAGTATATGAAAATTATCTATGATTGACAAAATCAATTAAAATTCAATAATGGATTTCACGTATAAATGTAAAGGGGGTTATTATTTTGAATATTATGGTGGGTATTGAAGTAACACAATACATGGGTGGTACAAGAATTGTACCAATAAGGCTTGATTGGTTATACCAAGTTTTTATGCCTAAATCTATTAGAATTTTACTTTTCAAAGCTATTATCCGTGATCATTTTATTGAGAATTGGATGTTAAGACCACCAATCTTGGAAGTTGTCTATATGACACAACCAGAAAGGGTTGGTGGCATCATAGAATGCCAATAAGGGGTGAAAGTAACTAAAATACAGTTTAGGATTGAAGTAAATAATAAGATCACAAAATATTCATTTGGAATGAATCTTTTCCATGTTTTTACAACATTTTAGTGGGAGCATCATTGTTTTATAAGTAAAATATGTTTGATAACCTAAGTAAAAAAATTATTGGTCTTACAGTTAGTTAATACCAGAATAAAATCATCTCTCCAGATATTGACATAAATTAGAAACTAAGTTCAACAGAATGAGATATACTGAGGTAGATCCAATGGTTTCTTAGACAATGTCAATTTTACATATACTAACAATGTATTAAAAATAAATATTAGAAAAATTTAAGAGAGAATTGTTACTAGTGTCCCATGGAATGAATATCTCTAGGAAAGCATGTGGGGAACAGAGGAGGAGATTAATTTGATTATAATAATTCCATATTCTTTTTCATTAGATCAATCACATATTCCATTCTATGTACAAGAAATGATATTTCCATCATATACTTTATGGTAGAAAAATATTAGTTATATCGAGGAGAACTGCACGGGAGGCAGTCAGAACTATCTGATTGTACTTTAAGAAGAATAAAGGTATGTACCTGGAATGTAGAGAGGAAGGGATACTAGTTTTAAGGTTCAAACTAGTCTTCCTTGTATCAGCATGATCTAATATCACATTCAAGCCAATGTTATAACAACCCTACTTTTTATTACACACTTAAACATGATTTATTACATAAAATCGTCACTTGATACAACATAGAAGATCGAGAGGTCTAGTGTATTTGGGGATTAGGAACATTACATAATAGCTTAGAACATAAAACACACAACATATTTATTGAAAACTTCCTTTACATGGCCACTACATTCCCTCGTACTTAGCATTGCATGGGATAACCTGAGGACATGCATAAGAAAAGTGTGAGCTATAAATCCCAGTATGGGAATAAACATGGAATAAAATGAGGAATAAAAAGCATGTTAGACAATAGGAATATCAATGGATCACAAGATAAACATGAACATAAAGTCATGATAAAGCATGATAATCATAACATGGAAATGTGGCAACAACACTTAACATGGAATTAGAAAGAGCCAAGGCTCATTGCACATGGAGCATGAGCATACCCTCATTTCACATGAAGCATGAGTAAAACCTAGGTGCACTTGAATTATCATGATTCAACACCAATTGCACATGACGTATCATGATACTATACTTTACCCAATTCATTGGAGCACTATCAGGGTGCACCCTTCTTAAACATTTCATTTCATGCATAAGGGTGCCACATGGATCATATAACATGGAATCAATCAACATAATAATTTATTTCAAGATAAAGGAATGTGGAATAAATACATGAAAATATATAATCAATAATTATATGTGTGTAAATGTGAATACCCTTTATAGAGAAGTGGGTATGGTATTCACTACATAATAACTATAGATTTGAAAAATCACGGTGCAATTTCGGCAGCATAACGGCGTGACATAAGGATTCCTAAAAATGGTAGATGAGAGAAAAATGGGTGTCTCATAATATGTACATGAAATGGACAGTAAGGGGTTCATATAGATACATGTCCCGACAAACGTAATGTAATTTAGATGCATAATACAAAAGTATTACTTGGATGTAAAAGAGGAGAGAGAAATCCCTCAGGGAATTTTGGCATGGTAACGGGTGTACATGGTAGGAATTAATGAGAGAGAAATGGGTATCCCATTATCAAAAAATAAATAGGGAAGTATTTGGAAGGTGAGAAATCATAACCCAACATTTGTAATTGAAAATAAAAGGGCATAACAATATTAAGAAACATGGATAAAAAGTGAATGGTAGGAATCCCTTACTTGGAAGTGTGATCCCAAAGGCTTGGGAGAGGCTTGAGAGAGGCTTCTTGGGAGAATGGGAAACCTTGGGAGGATTATATAGAGTGGATGGAAAGGAGTTTTTCGAACTCCAAAGGATTTTAGTGAAGTGGAAGTGGTAGCTTGGGTGGGTTTATTTAGGAAAGGGGAGGGAATTCTTTATTTTTTAGGTTTGTGACACCTCACATTAAACTAATCAATACCACAAACCAGACCATGGTTTTTGCCCATGGTTTTCGCCAAAGGAGAGTGGAAAACAATATTTTATAATTCCAATGGCCAAAATTCTTAAAATAATTGGGTTTCTTATGTGGAGGTGAGTCACACTCTCAAGGAAAACAATTTAAAAAGACAAAATGTTTTATAAGTCTTGGAGGGTCCACAAAAGCTTTGTAAAATAAATCAAACAAATCTAAAATCACATTATTTTAATTCTGAAACATATATTGGAATAACATAATTTTTATAGTATTTTATTACATCACTATTGGGACATTATGATATCATAAAACACATTATATATTTAAACAGTATTTAATTTTTACCAAAAAATTTGAATATCTCAGAATATTATGAAAAATTCACCATTGGATAATTTCTATGTCTTGATTCCAAAAATAATATTCATTTTATCTAAATAATTTTATAAATATGTGAATTTTTACTTTTAAAATAAAAACCAACATTTACCGAAAATTTATGGGTTCTGACAAAAATAGTTTTCAAACCTTAATAAAAATTACGATTGCATTCATAAAATTATTTGATCATTTATAGTTAATAAAAAGTAATTTAATGATAATATTTTATTAAAATAATATTTAATTAAAAAATACATTAATTCATCAAAATATATTTCTTAGTTGAATATTAACTAAAAATACTATTTTTGCTTTAAAAACTATTTACAAAGTAACAATAATAAAATGAATGCACATTATTTATACAAAAATAATGAACATAGTAATAGTGCTAGGGTATTATTACATAACCCCTTATAACACCCACATAAGACCGAAGGGTAAGGTGTGCAATGGTGAAAAACTCTTGGGGTGGCTCGGATAACATCGCTTGGGAGGTAATCTCTATTAACTTCCACTTCTCACGTAGTCAGTTCCGTTCAAGCTTAACATGTTCAAGCTCAGCTTGGTCTTGGTCAAGATTGAAGCCCAATGATTCCACCTCCTTTCCAAACTCTGAAAAATGGGCTTCGTATAGGGAAAGTATACTGGATTATTCCATTGCTTCCTTTTTCTGAGTAAATTGGATTTGTTAAAGCCCTATATTTATACTAATCATGTGATCACTATTCAACAGCTATATTAGCAATGGTCACAATTCATAATAGTATTTTAAAATCCAAAAATATAAAACCAATTAAGTTCACATTTTATATAACCATAACAAGAAATTTAATTAGATCAAGAGGAATTTTCATTAAAGAAAGTTTGGGTCATTAAAATCTTTCCCCCTTAAGAAATTTTATCCCTGAATTTTCTTTTTCCCATACTAAAACAGATGTGGGTAACTCTGCTTCATCACATCCTTAGATTTCCACGTCGCTTCTTCAAAAATGTGGTTTCACAACAACACCTTGATGAGGGGCATTGTCTTATTTCATAGAACTTTTTCTCTACGATCTATGATCTTCACTGGTTGCTCCTCATAAGAAAGATCATCCTCTAGCTATACTACCTCTGAAGAGATTAGATGTGAAGGGTCTGGTATGTACTTTTTTAAAAGGGATACATGAAAGACATAATGTACTTTGTCTATGGTAGGTGGAAGTGCTAGTCGATAGGCTACATCCCCAACACGATCAAGAATATATAAGGGGTCGATGTACCTAGGACTTAACTTCCCTTTCTTTCCAAACCTCATGACCTTATTCCATGGATATATGAGTAGAAATACCATGTCTCCAAATTTAAACTCAAGGTCTCATCGATAGTTATCTGCATAACTCTTCTGTCAAATTTGGTCTGCCTTGACATGCTGCTGAATGGTTTTCACCTTCTCCACCATTTCTTTGACCATTTCTGGTTCTAGCAGCTTACGCTCACCGACTTCATCCCAACATGCCAGTGTTCTACACCTCTTCCCATATAGGGCTTCATAAGGTTCCATTCAGATGCTCGATTGGAAACTATTATTATAAGAGAATTCAACTGGTGAAAGATGTTGGTCCCACCCTCCTTTCAATTCTATAGAATATGATATTAACATATCATCTAGTGTCTGAATAGTTCGCTCAGATTGTCCATAATTTTGAGGATGATAGGTCGTACTAAAGTTTAGTTCAGTATCCATAGCATGTTGAAGACTCTTCCAAAACATATAGGTTAATATTTGATCTCAATAGGATACAATAGATAGTGGTACTCCATGCATCCTTACCAATTCCCTGATATATATATGTTCCAATTGATCCAGTGATAAATCCTCCCAAATTGTAATGAAGTGTGCAGACTTTGTAAGATGATCCACAACAACCAATATTGCATTTTTTTCCTTTAGATATCTACAGAAGTATGGTGACAAAGTCCATGGTGATGTTCTCCCATTTCCATGTTGGTATAGTCAATGGTTGCATCATCCCCTTAGACTTATGCCTCTCTTCCTTCACTTGCTAACACACCATGCACTTTGATGTATAATCAGTGATATCCTTATTCATATTATCCCACCAATAATACTCTTAGAGATCTTGATACATCTTTGTGTTTCCTGGGTGACTAGAGAAATTTGAACTATGTGCATCATCCAAAAGTTCCTTCTTCAGCTCTAGACTTGATGGAACACATAGTATTTTTCCAAATCTCACAATTCCATCTTCATTAAACTTTAACTCCAAGGATTTACCTTTTTTGATAGCTTCCACTCTCTTCTAAATTCCCAAATCATCCTTTTGAGTATCCTTTAACCTTTTCAAAAGAAATGGTTGAGAAATAATTTGTGAAAGGATTGATAATTTTCCCTTATTTATAATTCCCATGTCCATATTCATCAAGTATAAGAATATTGGATCCTACTCAATTCCCATCAATGATAGAATCGTTGGGTTCTTTCATCTTAGAGCATCGGCCACCTTGTTCACCTTCCCAGGGTGGTAATGGATTGAGTAGTCATAGTCTTTGATCAACTCTAACCATCTCTGTCAGCACATGTTCAACTCTTTCTTTGTGAATATATACTTGAGGCTTTTGTGGTCCATATATATTTCAAACTTCTCCCCAAAGAGATAATGCCTCCAAATTTTTAAAGCGATGATAACCGCATCCAACTCCAAATCATGTGTTGGATAATTATGCTCATGAACTTTCAATTTCCTTGAAGAATAGGTAATGACTTTGTCATTTTTCATCAACACACAGCCCGAGACCTTCTTCAAAGAATCACTGAATACTACAAAAAATTTCTCCACTTGTGGGTAAAGTGGGAACGGGTGCAGTGATAAGCCTCCTTTTTAACTCCTTAAAGCTTTCTTTGCATTCATCACTCCAAGAAAACATTACTCCCTTATGGGTTATCTTGGTAAGAGGGTTGGACAATCGTGAGAAATTTCTCACAAATTGTTGATAATATCTAGCTAACCCTAAGAAGCTATGAATATCTGTTACTGATGTTGGACTCGACCATCCCTCAATTGAATCTATTTTGGATGGATCTATACATATCCAATTGATTGTGATGATATGGCCCAATAATGAGACCTCCTTCAACCAGAACTCATAGTTACTTTAATTTTCATAGAGATTCTCCTTCTACAAGGTCTTTAGTACAGTTATTAGATGCTTCACATGATCCTCTTTTGTTTTGGAGTATATCAGAACATCATCTATAAAGACTACCAAATTTTTTTTTGAGGTAATCCCTAAAGACTCTATTAATCAATTCCATGAATATTTTTGTATCATTAGTGAGTTCTAAAGTCATTACTATGAATTCATTGTGCCTGTATCTTGTACGAAAAGCAGTCTTGGGGATATCTTCCTTCTTCACCCTTACTTGATAATATCCCGACCGCAAATCCACCTTGGATAAGTATTGTGCACCACGTAGTTGATCGAACAAGTCATCAATTTTTGGGAGAGGATACTTGTTATTTTTTGTGATTTTTTTAAGCTCACGATAATCAATGAAAAGGCGCATTGACCCATCCTTATTATTAACAAAAAGAACTGGTGCACCCCAAGGTGAAGCACTTGGGCGTATAAACCCTTTATCTATATTCTCGTGTAGTTGTTTCTTCATCTCATCAAGCTCCACAACAGCCATTCTATATAGATTCTTGGATATTGGAAAATCCCCAGGTATAAGAGCAATTGAGAATTCAACATCTCTTCTAGGAGGAAGACCAGGAAATTCCTCAGGAAACACGTCAGCGAATTCCCTCACAATTAGCATGTCTCCAAGGGTGGTTGCCTCCTTAGACTCAATCATCTGAGCAAGATACGTGTGCTCATAGGGAAGTAATATCCACACTTGAGATGATGGATCTAAAGAAGATTCATCTTCCTCCTTGCACTTGTATAGAATCGGGGGTCGATTCTCCATATGAAGATTGATTTCCCTCCCACGGCAATTTATGTTGGCTCTATATAAGGAAAGTCAATCCATTCCAGGAATTTCATAAAATTCCACCAGAGGGAGTATGACAAGGTTCTCTAGAAAATTCAATCCACATATTATGAAAGGGGGGAGTTATATTCATGGGATTCAATGATTTCCCCATTTTCTGTACTCACTGGCATCTTTACTTCCATGATTTGTAGTGGTTCTGGGATTATTCTACTAAACTTTTGGGATATAAAATAATGTTTAGAACCTAAATCAAAAAGTATGCTCACTATTCTTGAATTAATAACTAGCATACCTATCACCACTTCATTTTCAGGGTTCACTTAGACAATAGTGATGGAAAAATATCTCCCTTGCCGCCTTGGAGATTGTTGGTTGCCTCTAAAAACCCTTGGATTAAGGCACGATTTGCAATATGCCCTGGTTCTTTGCAGTTGTAGCAATTAACAACGTGTTGAGGTTCGAATGGATTGTTCATCTCCTCTGTTGCATCCATGGGTTTTTATTGTCGGCAGTTAACAGCTAGGTTCCCTTCTCTTCCACATATAAAGCATTTCTTCATCCCCTTCAAGAAATTTTTGTGGTGCTTCTTTCCGCACCTTTGGAAAGTGGGGTGCTAGATATTCTTAGCACCATTAGATTTATCCATTGGACTGCCAGCATTGAATTCCACATTATGATTCTTATCCCCATGATACCCCTGAGATTCTTCGATCTCCATTTCAACCTTAAGGGCACATCATACAATTTCCTCATAGCTGTCAAAGTCACAGATCGCTAGTGCTTTCCGTAGGCTATGTTTTAGCCCACCAAAGAAGCGTTCAACCTTGCATTTGGGGGTAACAAAAAATTCAGAGGCGTATCATGCAAGCCTTGTGAAGTTTTCCTTATACGCTCCAACAGAATCGTCGTCTTTTTTCTTGAGGTCAAGGAAGTCCCTTTCCATATTAAGTCAGAGGGTGCACAAAAAATATTTATCGAAAAACATCTTCTGGAAATCCTTCCATTCCAATGCCTTGATCTCCTCCTCAGGCTTCATATTTTTTATCAATGTCCACCATTGATCAGATTCACCCTCCATATGATAAGAATCTAGGATAACCTTCTCTTGTTCAAAACATTGAAGGATGGATAAGTTCTTTTCAATGGAGTTGATCCATTGTTCGGTGATTTAGGGATCAGATGATCCATTAAAAGTAGGATGCATTTGCCTGATGAATCTCTCAATAGCGACCTGTTCTTTCTTGGGGGGGGGGGGGGTGAACGTTCTTCTTGACCCATATTTCAATTCAAAGATTCAGTTAACTAAGGGATAATCATGACAAAGTTCACGATTCCCGCTCCCATCGGATTGGGCATCTCATTATCACAGTCATCACATTGATCTTCACTTCGGTTGTTAGCCCGAGTCCTCTTATTACCAGTCATTGGCTAGAATAAAAGGAAAGTTAGGGGTAACACATAAAGGGTAATCCAAGGAAAAAACTGATGACTTATAAATAACTTTTATTTCTTTAACTTATGAACCCATAGGCTTCAATCTATGATATTTATGATCTACTTTCTAACATATATTCTTAGAGGATTTTTTTTAATTCTCTTAATAAGGGTTCATAATAAGCTTGTGAATTTACCAAAGCATATCCCCCAAGAGTGTCATAACCAAGAGTGAAACAAGGCCCATTTTCATGCACCAGTTCCCATTCGAGTCTAGCTCAAAGTGGTGTTTTCGGGTTTTACCCATAGGATACATTTGTTCCAGAGCCGCCTCTACCTACTCATATCCAGATAGGGATGTATTTTCTTGATAAACCACTTACTCAATACTCACCAATACTTATGGATGTTTTTATTGTACTTATTCTTGTCCCTAAGGCTTCACTAGGTTTCTCTAATCCCAATCCCAAAAATAACTAAACCTATCCTTTGATACAAACTATAACAACCCTGCTTTTTATTACACACTTAAACATGATTTAATACATAAAATATTCACTTGATACAACATAGAAGATCAAGAGGTCGAGTGTCTTTGGGGATTAGTAACATTACATAACAGCTTAGAACATAAAACACACAACATCTTTATTGAAAACTTCCTTTACATGACCACTACATTCCCTCGTACATAGCATTGCATGGGATAACCTAAGGACATGCATAAGAAAAGGGTGAGCTATAAAGCCCAGTAAGGGAATAAACATGGAATAACATGAGAAATAAAATACATGTTAGACAATAGGCATATCAATGGATCACAAGAGAAACATGAACATAAAGTCATGATGAATCATGATAATCATAACATGGAAATGTGGTAACAACACTTAACATGGAATTAGCCTGAGCCAAGGCTCATTGCACATAGAGCATGAGTAAACCCTCATTGCACATGAATAATGAGTAAAAACTCATTGAACTTGAATTAGAATGAGTCAACAACCATTTCACATGATGTATCATGATACTATACTTTACCCAATGCATTCGAGCGCTATCAGGGTGCACCCTTCTTAAACATTTCATTTTATGCATAAGTGTGCCACATGGATCACAGAACATGGAATCAATAAACATCATAATTTATTACATGATAAACTAATGTGAAATACATACATAAAACTATATAATAAATAATTATATGTGTGTAAATGTGAATACCCTTGATAGAGAAGTGGGTATGGTATTCACTATACAATAACTTTAGATTTGAAAAATCACAGTGCAATTTCGGCAGCATAACAGCATGACGTAAGGATTCATGAAAATGTTTGATGAGAGATAAATGGGTGTCTCATCATATGCACATGAAATGAAAAATAAGGGGGTCATATAGATACATGTCCCAAAAAATGTAATGGAATTTAGATGCATAATACAAAAGGATTACTTGGATGTAAAAGAGGAGAGAGAAATCTCTCGCGGAATGTTGGCATGGTAACAGGTGTACATGGGGGGAATTAATGAGAGATAAAGGGATCTCCCATTATTAAAAAATAAAGTGATAAGTATGGGGAAGGTTTGAAATCATAAACCAACATTTTTAATTGAAAATAAAAGGGCATATCAATATTAAGAAACATGGATAAAAAGAGAAAGGTAGGAATCCCTTACTTGGAAGTGTGATCCCAAAGGATTGGGAGAGCCTTGAGAGAGGCTTCTTGGGAGATTGGGGAACATTGGGAGGATTCTAGAGAGAGGAGGGTAGTTTTTTGTCTAAATCCAAAGGCTTCAAGTGAATATGAAGTTGGATTTTGGGTGGGTTTATATAGGAAAAAAGAGGGAATTCTTTATTATTTAGGTTTGGGACACCTCACATTAAACTAATCAATACAACAAACCAGATCATGGTTTTATCCCATGGTTTTTTCCAAAGGGGAGTGGAAAAAATATTTTATAAGGCCAATTGACAAACTTATTAAAATAATAGGGTTTATTATGTGGAGGTGAGTCACACTCTCAAGGAAAACAATTTAAAAAGACAAAATGTTTTATATGGCTTGGAGGGTCCAAAAAATAAATATAAAATCACATTATTTTAATGATAAAACATATATTTGAAGAAAATAATGTTTATATTATTTTATTACATCACTATTGGGTCATTATGATGTCATAAAACACATTATATATTTAAACGGTATTTAATTTTTACCCAAAAATTTGACTGTCTTAGAAAATTATGAAAAATTCACTGTTGGATAATTTCGACATCCTGATTCCAAAAATAATATTCATTTTATCTAAATAATTTTATAAATATGTTAATTTTTACTTTTAAAATTAAAATCGTCATTTACCAAAAATTCATGGGTTCTGACAAAAACAGTTTTCAAACCTTAATAAAAATTACAATTGCATTCATAAAATTATATGATCATTTATATATAATAAAAATTAATTTAATAATAATATTTTATTAAAATATTGTTTAATTAAGAAATCCATTATTTCAATAAAATAGATATCTTAGTTTAATATTAACTAAAAAAACTATTTGTTCTTTAAAAACTATTTACAAAGTAATAATAACAAAATGGATGCACATTCTTTATAAAAAAATAATGTACATAGTCATATTGTTAGGGTCTTGTAACATAAAACCTTATAACACCCATATAATACCGAAGGTTAAGGTGTGCGATGGTGAAAGACTCTTGGGGTGGATCAGATAACATCGCTCGGGTGGTAATCTCAATTAAATTATACTTCTCCCATAGTCAGTTCCGCTCAAGATTAACGTGTTCAAGCTCTGCTTGGTCTTGGTCAAGAGAAAATACCAATGACACCACCTCCTTTTCAAGATTTGACAAATGGGATTTGTATTGGGAAATTCTACTGGATAAGGCCATCGCTTCCTTTTTCTGAGTAAATTGGATTTGTTAAAGCCCTATGTTTATATTAATCATGTTATCACTGTTCAATGGCTATATTATCAAGGTTCACAGTTCATAATGGTATTTTAAAATCCAAAAACATAAAAGCAATGAAGTTCATATTTTATATAACCATAATAAGACATTTAATTAGATCAATAGGAATTTTCATTAATGAAAGTTTGGGTCCTTACAAAGATGATGAGCGAGAAAAGATCATACAAGCTAGTGGTATCCATATCTATAAATACTGAGTATGTTGTAGCTTCAGTGGAAGTAAAAGAAATAGTATATAATATGAAATTATTTTTTCTAGTTCTTGTAATTTTACCTAGTAAGAAACATTTTATCACAATATAAATTATGATAATCATACTACTAGTACTATCTGAGATGTCATGTTTGGAGAGTGGAAAAAAGAGAAATACTCAGGGATTTCATCTATTGAGAAGTTTTACTCAAGGAGATAAAGTCAGAAATAGTAGGATTTCCATGAATCAGAGATGTGGAATACTAGAAAACTAAATTGTTAACTTAACAGAAACATGATCTAATTATGTGAGAGCTAACAAGGTTGGTTAGAAAGTTGGTTCTAGTTCAAGTGGGAGTGTTGTAAACATGGGTTCCCAAGACCCAACTAAACGGTACTTTTCAATTACCATTTCATATATATAGTGAGATATACATGATGAATACTTACCATTATATTGTATACATTTATGAATCCACTGTTTAATTTTTAATTTTCATAGTTTAGTTTTCGTATCAAAAGGTTATAGAGATTCCCATTATATAATTAGAACCTTGAGATACTATGACATTAATCTTAAATATATGTCATATGGTCTAAATAAATCATACTGACTAGACATAGTTTATGACTGACTATCAGGCATTGAGGATTGTAAGAATTGATACTTCTTATCATGAATTTCTCACTTGGTTATCTCTAGTAGGTGAGATCATGAGAGAAAACTTGCCAATAAGAACACCACATGTTTCAAGTGTCATTGGTTGTTCTTATCTATAAATATGTGTATTGGTCTCCTGAATTGAGATCATTATAAATTTCTACCATTTGATCATTTACTTTGATACAAGGAAAAACATGGCAAATAATTGGTGGTGAGGTAGTTTATATTTTGTGTATCATTGGTTGTATGAAATTGGTTGAATGTTCAAGATAGATTTTTTCACTTACGAGTTGAGGAAGTGATATCTCTGACCTATTTGATTGGGATGGTAGTACCTTAATTAAATTCATATCCATGGTAGTTGAAGGAAATTCATCCAATTAGATCAAAAAATAATAAATCAAGGAAAGTAAAATGACACAAGTGTGTGTCCTTGTTTATGAGATATCATATGAAAAGAGATTATATTACCCAGTGTGTGTACATAGATTGGTTGTCATTTCAATGACTACACATTATCTATTTAGGGCCCATGATGGGTTGATAGATTTTTCTCTTGGTTTGTGAATATTATTCACTACTATTGATATTAGAGCCTAAAGGGTCACACATAATAGGGAATTCAATATTCTACCACATTCTATTGAATACGTATATAGGACATGGTGGGAACCACCATGAGGTCTGAGAGTTTTTCAAGTTCTTTTGATCACATACAAATAAATAAATTCATTATTATTTTATTATAGAATAATTTAGTTGAATTTATTTATTAAAATTATTTACAATTGTTTTAAGTAAATACTTGGAATATTATTAAAAAAACAAATTTTATTTTAATATTCAAGGTTATTTTCATATTAGTGGGAATTACGAGCTGAGTTAATAACTTGTGTTTATCATATAATAAATTTAATATATATTAAAAGTATTTAATAAAATATAAATAATATTTATGATGCAATTTTTTCATCATGATTATTTATTAATTATCTAGTGGATGTCCTAAATATGAGGGTCGATAACCCTAATTGAGTATTTTTAACATCCACTATATAAGTAGATAAGGAACTCATTTACTAGTAATAAGAAACTAATTACAACAAATTGAGAGCTCCTCACTCCTCCTGAATCCTTGATAGAGAAATACATTTTCCAAGTAATCAATCCAAGGGCATCTTCCCGGATTATAGGAATGAAGTTAAGGTGATCATCGTGACGTCAAAGGAATCGTTGGAGCTTCGTGATAGAACTTATAATTAAATGATAAAAATTTTCTCAAATTCTTGATGCATGTGTGGACTATCTAGAGGGGGTTTTATTCGGACCCTTAAAGAAATGATCATCGATGAAAATATATAGTTGAATTCACCTCCACTTAAATGAGGTACTTATTTATATATTTATTTATTTCTTATTAAATTCATACAAGATCCTCATACCTCAACCAGGGATCAAGTCATGAGAGATGATGAAGTAACATCATTCTAGAGATGAAAATTTTAAAATCCATAACCCATTGGCTTCCGCTGCTCATCCTAGTACCTTCATCAATCACTACCTAGAGGGACAGGGTAGGTTCATGTGTCCAATCTATGGACCCACCTTCTCAATCAAGGTTGTACCATGTATAATTCTTGACATATACCATTTCACTCATGGTATGTTATATCCATATAATCCCGCATCACATCTAGACACCATCTCACTCGTGGTAGTCCCATCATCTAGTCTTACCCCCATCTCTTCCAGGACTCTATTCTCACTCTTGATAGTCCCATCATCTGATCCTAACATTACACAATCTATAACCTCATATCACTCATGGTGTTTTTATCACTACCATATAAATCATGGTATGTATTGACCATATCATTCCACTAACATAGATTCCAAAGGTCTCAAACTACACCATCCCACTCATAGGAAATACAAAATTTATACACAATGAGGTCTCTAACTAACTCATGGAGCTCCAACTGGTACTGTCTTACACATAGTAGTCCAAGACCCCAGGATCCATCACCTAAACTAGATTCCATTTCTTATCACAAGAATAAGCAAAAATATGCAACACAAACAACAACACATAGGTCCCACATACCATCTCTCTACTTAGCACACCCAGGATTATCCCTCAACTGGCCTCTCACATCACATCACATGTCATCATGACCGTTAGAAAATACACTGGGATCCTTAAGACCCATCTCAATATTTTCTCAATAATACCAACTCAACTTTATCACCCCATGGTGACACCACTGTCGATAGACTCATATTAACCCTAGAATCAGGATGTGAGGTCTAATACTTGTTCATAGATGCATCCAATCCTAGTCATGATACCCCAATGACCATCCCAAGGTATATAATCTAAAATCCATTGGAAACCCCATGACAAGTCCCAAAAAAACCATGACACGCACTCAAGTATCATATCACATCTACTAGGGGAGACTAATCAACCTTTTACTTAAAGGAACCACCAATCTATCATGTACATATAGTCCTAGAGGGTTTATCCCTCTTATGACACTCATCAAATCCACTCAACCCTTAGGAGGTAACTCTCTATCACACATGAGGCAAAAGACTATATCGTTGGTCATTATCATTCCTAAGCACCTAATGTCATCCTAAAAATCCATAAGGGACCACATAGGGTCTTCCTGTAAATCATCTTACATCCCAGGATCTCCACGAGGTCTTTATTCCAATCAAACAACTCCCTCTTACCCTTGGATACATAGTCATTGGCTTATCCCAATTCACTTAATTGCTAAAGAGTAATTATTTCAAGTATATAAATCCCAAATATATCCTATCTCATCAACCCAAGGAATCCTCAGTCCCTATTCATCCACCTTATCATATTCAATGTATACGGTAAGTACACCCCAACATAAACAAGAATATGAATTTATATTAAAGGGACTGCATACCTTCATCAAGGAGTTACCACCCAATCCATACTTCATCGAGCCTTATCCAAGCTTATTTATTCCTTATCTAATAACTTACTACCACTAAAGAATCTATCTATTGCCACATGACATAAATAATTAATTGTAAAGAATTTTAATTAATTACTTAATTTAAAAGAAAGAGTAATAATGACTAAACAGTTCACCAAGCACTGTCGTTGCACCTAAACCTCAACCAACCGCCTTTGGAAGCTCCATAGTGTACCCCTAACATCATCTAGTGAAAAAGCTTTAACTATTGGCACCTTATCAACTATTAATATCATCTAATCCCATAAAAAATATTAAATAAATTAGGAAATATCTAACCTATGATGAAATGATAAATGATGATGTGGGTTAAGCCTTTTGGGACCTCCTCTCGCCACTGTTTATAAAAACCCCTTTATCATCAATCGATTCAAACATGATCTGGTGGAATAGATTCCAAATCCTAGATCAAAATCGAACCAAATTTTAGGGATAGAAACAAAGTACCAGGAATTGGAGAAGAATGTAAAAAAATCACCTTGAATCACTACTAAAACAGACCAAGAACCATCCCTTCTCAAGGGGTATTGAATAATAGGAATAGGAGGCGGAGATATAACTGAAATGGCCTCCTCTCAACCCCCACAGCCCCTAAATGATGAATTCCCCTAAACCCCAAATGGAAAGAATGACCCCTACTCATGAAAGAACCCTCCAGACACTATTCATGGTAAGAAGGGGTTCAAAGCCTAAATTACCTTTTATGGACACATTTACAATATGGACCCCTAGTTAATGGTGTGAAATGTTTAAGGTAGAGGGGTTATAACTTCATCCAACACAATTAATGATGTGAACCAAGGTATTTTACATGAATGGATTTCATGGGGTTTCCTAAACCTATGAAACTCCCATTAAAGGCATGAACACCCTCTCACTACAAGCATTCATGACATCAACAATGGTTCACATCATTAACTATTGAAAGATAATGAAGTTTAGCTCTCGAGTCACCCAAACCCTTATCCAGAACTTTCTTGAGAACCTGAACACCCAAATCTTCCTCATTTCATGTCCAAAAGCACCATTTAAGGATGTAAAAACACTCAAAATCTGAATCAAATTCCTATTTATCAAAAAACCCTCACCAAACCAAAAATTAAAATTCCTCAAAAATATAATGACCAAAAAATATATGAGGTGTTAATGTTTTATAATGGGTATTATAAGAAAAATATTTATAAATAAAGTCTTCACTATAAGAAAAATATTAAGGATTCCTTGGTTAACATTTACTGATATAATATCCTCTCGTGACATAATTTAAACAACTGATATAGGAATGTTGAATCCATTGCTATTTGAATTATAAAGGAGGATAATTTTAAAAAACATTGTTTATTATATATGATAATTTTAGAACCTTTGGAGGATAATTATTCTTGAGTTTACAAGTTAAAAGAAATATTATAAAATAGTGTTTTGTTTATTTTCAATCTCATTTGACTTGGTGTAAATTCGTGGATAAGTTTCAGAGTGGTTTGAGGATATTCAAAGTGGGTATATTGAAGTAACACTAAACCAAGGTGTAACCACACTTATCACATTATAAAGAAGGCTATGTGTGAAGTAAAGTGACGCAATAGTTTCCAGTCATTCCATAATGGCATTCATAACACCACATAGGACAATTTCACAATACAATGAGAACACTATGATAATTTGTTGTAGTTATGGATAGTTGAATTGAAAGTTTCACACCATAATGAAGAATACCATGCCATATAAATCCTATGGAAGATTAAATGGTGTCTTGGATAAAGATTATCATGGAGAAATCACACTGTAATAGGAATCATCACATCATAATGTATTCTTTGTATGAATAAAAATTTATTGAAGTATGGATTATGGAAAACACCACAATGTAAAGTAAGTCCGTGAAAATTCAGTATAGAATTGGTTGGAGCTAAAATAGTATATTATAATAAAACAAAATAAAACATACTATAATGGGTTCAATATTTTTGAATATTTATATTATTATTCTATGATTTTCAAGGACTTTTAAAATATATTTTTTGTAGATTGTTTGGATCTAAGGTTGATAGGAAATCACGTTATAATTTAGTTATCCATGTTGAAATCCGATGAAGTTGACATACACCACAAAACAAGGTTGGTAATCATGTTGTGGTATTATTGATTAAAAATTAGCTTTAAAATTAAAATATTTTTCAAATTAAAATATATTTTCTTTAGATTGAGTGATTTTAATTAAAGGATTATGGATGGTTTTGGTGTATAATAACTTAATGACAAGTGGAAAATTTTTAGGGATGAATTTGGAAGATTCAGTTAGTGATATTAGAATATTTTTGAGTAAATAGAGTACTTATGAGGATAAAATATAGATATAAAATTGAGATTTTATCTTTTACTATTGGTGAACAATATTGAAGATCTAAATTTAATAGTTTATATTGAAGTACAAGGATAACACCCCCATTTTTTGTGTTAACAATTTTAAAGAAATTATTTTAATTGGTTTTGGTGTTGATTTTTCTATATATCTTGTCTCAAATTAGTGAGTGGATATTTAAGTAGAATGAGTGCGCTTAATATTGGTAGTGAACCCTTCCTAAAAATTATAATCACAAATAGTATAAAGGGATTTCGGTACATTAACACAACATTGATGTATTCTCCTTGGGTGTATCTCTTAATGGTGAACCAATTAAAATCTTATGTCATTTTGTTTACGTTATTTATTTGCATTTTGTGGTTGTGTGATTGATATTGATAGGTTTTAAGTGTTATTTCCAATGTCAGAACAAGATCCATCGAAAGGTCAAAGTGAAAAAGGATTCACACCCTAATTTACCCCCATATTAGGGTATGTTTGGCATGTTTTTTTTTAAAAGTGGTGTCATGGCCATAAGTTTTATCTTGAAAAACAGTTCAAAGGAAGATTTTTACATGGAAAATCTAGTTAATACTTAAATATTTACATTTTTATGGTTGTAATTATTAAATTTTGAAGAACCGTATGAGATCATATCTACAGTCTCTTAAAATAAATGTTTACTTAACATCCATTCATGGAATACATGTGATTGATTCTATAGAGATGTCAATTATTGAATAAAAAATTACTCAACATTGACATGAAGGCACCAAATTCTTTATATGGGGAATTGTCTAACCAAATATATACATGAAGGTGATGGGTTAAAAATAAACTAAAAAATATGGGATAAATTATCTAACATCCTTGACAGTGATTGAAAATTAAATGGGGTAAAATTATAGGTTTTATAAAACAGGTTTGATGATTTAAAGATGAAATCTAATGAATATCTTGATATTCTCTTCAACTAACTCATTAAGTTTTTTGGATATATTCATAGACTCTATAATGATATTAATGATGTCAATATCGTGAACAAATTCTTACAATTATTTACACCTTTATACAACCCAAAGGTATTATCACTATAAGAAGTAAATATTACAAAGCAGACACTTAATGATTTTTATAGTAATATAGTGGACTATGAAATATGAGTAAAGTTTTAAGGTCTATCAAAAAACTCAAAAAAGTATATAACATTTAAATATATGGAAAATATTGATATTCAAGAAGATAAATAAGTATAAGATAATATAAGTGATGAATTTCTATCACTTATCATAAGAAATTTCAATCATGGTAATGGATGGTTTTAAATAAATCTTTGGTTAGTATGTTTTAGCTATGGAAAAGTCAAGAATATTGTTGTAAGACGTTCATGAAATAATGATGGAGAAATTTAAGGTTAATAATCACAAAGAAAATGAAGAAAGATTCTCCCTATGTGAAACTTCAACGTTGAAAACATATCTAGTAAGAAGTTTCTATGGAATAGTTTAGAAATAAAAGAAGATGATTATGATAAGTCACTATTTGAATAAGTTAAGACTAAATTAAAATATAATTCAGAAAATTAAATGATGGAAACCATAGAGAAATATCAAAATGAAAATGAGAAATAAAATAAACAATAAAGTGTTGTTGATGTCAATGTGTAACCTGAAGGAGTGCTTGCAGAGTTATATTATCAACACAAGAAAAATCATAAGATCAGTGGACTGTTGAAATAAACATCAGAGTATTTTAACCAACTCAAATTGAAATAACTTGGTTAGATAAAGTTTTTAAAGAACAATAGTCTACTCATGAATCATCTAAAGAAGATTTGGAATTTAAATGTAAAATTTAAGAATATTCTGAGGTGATCAATCACCTTAATGAATATATCAAGGAATAAATAAAGTAAATATAGTCCCTTGAAGAGGAAGTGGTTACGATAATAAATAAAGTTTAATAAAAAATGAAACCAAGTGTTCTAAAGAGGAAGTAGTAGTTATAAAATATAATTGATCAGGAAATAAAGAAAATATTGAATGGGGCAGAGGAGTATTGAGGAGGTGTTGAATTATTAAAGGCCTGACTACATGGGTAAAAGTAGAATTCAATTTTGGGTTGAATAATATAAAATTGAAGTATCTATTTCATAGGATAATGGAAATAAAAATATTAAAAATAACTCTCAACTATCAGGATATTACCATAAATGAAGGAGATACTCAGAAGACAGAAAAAAAGGAGGATAAAAACATATCATATATATCAGAGAAAAAATATATTCTATGGATATTGTTTCCATTATATTAACTTTAATCATACATTTTTGAAATACAAGAAATGATGGAGTGAAAATATTTCATATGGAGGACCGAGTATAATGGAGATTACGAATTTAACTCTATTCTTTTAGGAAACAAATTTTACCCACTAGAAGAAGAATAATATAACTACACTACTTATGTTAAATTGAATGAGGGGAGATCATAATATATCTCAACTCAACTGTAAATTTAGTGGAAGGAAAATAATAAAAAGAAGGTTATCATAGATAAAATTTAAATTAAATCAAAAAAATATAACAAAATATAATTTTTTGATTGTGTGTGATCATCCCACATGAATAAGAACATAAATCTATTCAATAATGTGCAATTCTATGTTGATGGTATGGTTTGATTTATCAATGTTGGGTCCTTAAAGATTAAAGTAATTAGAAATATAATGTTTTTTAGAGATGAATTAAAAAACATAGAGGTGCTTCATTTTTATATACTTTAACGCAATATCTTGAACATGAGTTAACATAGTGACTTGATACTTTAATTTGCAGGAAGTCATAAGGGATACCTAATTAAAGACAAGGATGTAATTTATTTGATAAAAGTATATAGAAAAAATAATATTTTATATTAATTGGGTAGTAATTAGAACACCTTTCACCTCATAGTGGATGATGAGAACAACTTATATAATCTGAGACTTGGTCATGTGAAGTAATAAAGTATGGATAGTTTATTATAGTTAAAGTTTATGATAGACTTTCAAAATCAAATAATTATTGGGAGAAGACTTATGATGCATGTATAAGAGGGAAGATGGTGAGAAATACCTATCAAAAAAATAAGAAGAGTACATCAATCATATTTGAACTAATTTATATTGATTCATGCAGTCTAATGACACATCTCGAAACATGAGGTGAAAAATATTTAATCTTATTTGTTAATGATTGTAGTAGAATTTGTTGCATCATGTTCATGAAAACCAAAAGGAAGTCATAGAGTGAATTTAATTTTTTTGAAGGTGATATTAAAATGAAACCAGAAGATTGATAAAGATTCTAAGATCATATAATTTCATGGAGTACACCTAAATTTTGGTTTAAATTTATTTTGTTAAACATGGAATCAGGCATGAAGTCCAATCAGTGATAATATCACAAAAAATAATGTTATAGAAATAAGTAACAATATGGTAAATAATATGGAAAATATTTTTCTCATTAAAACTATAATCCCAAGCCATTATTGGAAGGAAGTGGTAAAAGTAGTAGCGTATACACAAAACTTGGATTTGGTAAGACCCAAAGTGGTGAAGATGTCATATGAAATTCTCCATAGAAGGAATCTTACATTAAAATACTTTAGAGTGTTTGGAAAAAAATTGTATATTTAAAATAAGGAAGGAAGTCAAGGAATACATTGGTATATTATAGATGAAGGGATATTTTTAGGAAACTCAACCAAGAGTAAATCTTATAAATTCTTTAATAAGAAACTGACTAAAATTATAAAGAGAAACAATGTTAATGCTATCAAAGAGAATTATGGAGGTAAATTTAAAAATCCATCTTTGAGTGAAATTTGTAATAAAAAAGATATGGTAGACATAAATTATGTAAAACTACATAATCTATCACATGGTAAAGATTCATTAGTTTAATCAAAGGAAGAATAAGTTTCTTAAGAAAGAAAACCACTGACTAAATGGTGGAATAGAAGAACAATAATTGATGAGTTAAATATCAATGAAAATAAATATACACCCTCAAAAACCCATAGGATAAGGAATTTAGAGAACACTAAACAATTATCTCATGTGGATCCATAATAATTTTAATAATTAGTGAAACATAAATCATTAGTCAATTCCATGAATAAGGAGTTTGTCTAAATAGAGAAAAAATAGACTCTAGAGATTGTAAAGAGGTTGATTGATCATAACATCGTCAGAACTAAATGGGTGTTAAATAAAAATATGATGAGTGGGAAAAATGATTCAAAAAATATAAGGTTTGTTTGAAAAAGATATATATAAATTTAAGGCATATATATGGAAAATAATTTTATATTAATGGAAAGACTTGAGTTTATAAGACTTTTTATAGAATACGGAGTGAGAGAGAAATAAATACAGCTTTTCTTAGTGATTTGAATTCACATAGGATTCAAATTATTTCAAATAGATGTAAAGAATGAATTTTTAAATGAATTTCTCAAGGAATAATTATAGATTAAAATCCCAATGGGTTTTCAAATTAGAGAAGATAAAATAGTATTATGTTAATTAAATATGGTATTATATGGATTTAAACAATTTCCTTGGTCTTGGAAATCTTGATTCGACACTTAATTGAGAAATTGAGAATTTAGGAGAAGTGGTATTAATTATAACCTCTAAGTGAAATAAAATAATAAATAGTATCTCGTGGTACTTTTTTATGTTAGTGATATCATATTTTTGTGGTAATATAAAATTAGGGGAGGAATTAATTAGTTTAATAAGATAATATTTTGATATGTCAGTGATTGGAGAAATTATATACTTTCTCTGCATTCAAATGAATCCAGAGGGGGGATATAATTTTATCTCACAAATAAATTATTCAAGGGATTCATAAGAAGTTCAGGATTAATGAGAAAAAACATATCTCAACACTAATTATAGTTTGAATCAAACTCAAAAAGGATAATAATAGAAGAATTTTTTTATCCCAAATTATACCTAAGAATGATTGGATGTTTTTTTGTACTTGATAGAAATAAGGCTTTACATAGTATATGTTACAATTTTGGATGCTTTATTTTAGTGTAGTTTTAAGGAAGAAAACCTCAATGGTATTAAGATTATCATAAGGTATAGGGTTTTGAAATTTTGGTCTAAACTGATTAAGGTTACTGCTTTAAACTGATCGATTGAAATCGATTATCTTAATAAGAAAACTGAAATTGTATTGATGATCAACTTAAAACTACATTGAAATGAATCATTAGTTTATATTAGTTTATAGTGGTAAAAAAATCATATAGAAACAATTTATATCATTTTCAATATATTTCATGCTATTAATATAGAAATTTGATTTGTTTCATATTGGATTCACATGATACCAATATAAAAGGTTTTTTTGTTTAAAATTTTTGAGATAGGTGTGGGATGTCAATTTATAAAATGAATTTTTTTATAGACTATAATTAAAATTATAATTTTTTTCTAAATAATTTGATAAACTTAAAACATTATATTTGGATAAATAAACATACAGAGTTTTATTTTTTGAATTATATATTATCACATTGACCTAACTAAATCGTGAGATAAAGGGAGTGAAAAAATTGGGATAGTGGTCAAAAAAATATTAATAAAGTAGTTGTTCTCAATTTAATCATAAATTTAAAAGAATATTATTTATATATAAATAATAATATATATCAGTGCTAAATTTTTTCACCCAAATGATGATGGTATATTTCTGATTTCTACCTTTTGTAATTACATTATTATTATAACATTAGTGTACTGGCAATGAGTCTCAATTAAGAAGAAATGATCCTCAAAGTTGTTAATGATACATACATTAACTTTATATATTTTCAACTATCGATGAGATGAGGGGATATGCATAAAACATCAATGAGCTATGTATATTCCAAAAACTATCCACCCATATTAAAAATTAATCACCTGAAATTTTTTTGTTCCCTTATATTGATTAAATATTACGTATATGTAAGGATATGTATGGATATACATAATACCCAAATATATTCTTACTTATATGAGAATATAATATAAAATATTAATTTTAAAATAGAAAAAATGTGTTGATAAACCAATGAATCTATATTTAACTCCCCTATTAGGATATCGCTTATTCACTAGGGTCAAAATAATAAATTATTTAAAAAATTTAGAAAACTTAAAAATAAATTTCAATGTATCAAAGTCAAAATGACAAAAACATTTCTGAACATTGAATTTTTAAACATAAAGTAAGTAATTTTCCAAGAAATGTATCATATCTTAGACCTAATTGACCCGATTGATTAATCAAATCATATTATAATTATTGGTGAAGGGTTTAGGAAGATCATCTAAAGATCGTAGAAGTGGAAGAAACCCCATGAAATGTTTGATCGGTCATTTAACTGATTTAACATTTATATGAAGAACATAAAATTAAGGTGTACCTTTACATATAAAAGATATATCATTACTCTTTAATGGAGTAAGCTTGATGAGAATCATTATGTAGTATCCAAGTGACTCCTCCCTCTTAGGTATTACACTGACCTTGGATCCCCATTCATAATGAGAGGAATCCAAATATAGAAACCCTAGCCTTTTATACATATTATTACATGATTTTAAGCATAATTATTCATCAAATACAACCTAAGAATTATAAATTCTAGTGTATTTGGAAGATTAGGTAAATAATTAGAAAACATGAAACTAAAATATAACATCTTTTCTATAATGATATCTTAACTCCATTCAATCTCCTACAGCTTAATGGGTTAACTTGGGGAAGAAATAGATAAAAGGGATGATCTAAAAATACCAGTAAGGGAATAAACATGGTAATATAGCATAACACATGAGTTAGAAGTCATAACATGATAAAATAAAAGGCACGGTATATAAATAATCATATGGAAGAATAGAACATAAAACATGGTATCATATGAAAATAGAAACTTAGGAATGTGGAAGAAATATAAAACATGACATAAATGTGATTTAAGAAAAATTCTCAACACTATATCACATGGTGGAAAAATTTACATAATGGATTAGGTTTACTTCCTAATTTGTGATGTCCTGAACCAGGATCCACTAAACAATGCCTCAATCCGGTTGGCCACATGCCCTCAAGCGCGCCTCCCTGTATGCCAAAGGGTTCCAACTAGCAGTGAGATTATGGTAAGTCAGTCTTTGGGAGACTATACCCTATATTATTAGAATAAAACACCAGTGAAAGCAAATAAAAATAACCAAGTGCAGAATTGTATAAATACCCAGAACAATACCATGACATATGATAGTAAAAACTAGAAAATACAATACTCAACTGAAAGGTAAAATATGATATGACAATGCAAGTGCCAAGTGTTTACAATGAAACTCAAAGTAAAGACACAACGACTCCAAAACGGGTCCCGAACTGTGTCTAGTTTCCTCTCCCATGATCCAATCCCAAATAGCAGACTATCCTAGGGCATTTCCCTTATCATGTCATGCAATAACAAAGTCTTCTCGGGTGGCGATTAGGCGTCCTGAATAGGGTGTGAGTACAACTCAGTATCCACCACCAACAATGTCTAAAACGAGTCCAGTCAAAATATAGTGCATGAATATTTATGAAGAAATAAATACAATTCATAATTTAAACTGTTATCACATTTTCATTTAGTCTTTAATAATCACATGAGGAAAATTCAATTCACGTTTCCCATTTGAATAATCATTCACTATTATCATTCATTTGGTGTAGGTCATCATCCCTATAACCCCAAATCTCATTTGAAACATCATTCATTATTATAATTAATTGGGTGTAGGTCATCATGCCTAGCACCCCAAATATTTTTGAGTGTAGGTCATCATTCCTAGCACTTATTTTCTCAATTGGTGTAGGTTTTCTTGCCTAACACCCCGTAATCTCAAGCTTGGATAACTATTGGGGAGGAACACCTTGTGCAAGTCCCAAATTCTAATCGATCTAGGACACCATACCTAAAACCACAAAATCTCATCCATTTAATCATTCTTTAAGTCATAAGAATTTTTCACATTAATCACTTATTAATCATTTGATTAGTTAAAAATTTTAAAGGCCATTAGTTAACTCAACAATTTACTAATCACATTACCATTAATTAATTCATCAATTAATTAATCAATCAATAACATTCTCATTTCATAATTAATTTTTCATAATAAATTATCCATTTCAAAGTTTAACTTGTCATAATTAATTCTCACAATTAATTATCTTTGATCACATGATGATACATAATTAATTCTCACAATTAATTATCTCTCACATCCAAACATAATTCCATAATTAATTTCTCCCAATTAATTATCTTATCACAACAATTAAATATATCAATTACAATATCTCTAACAATATCAAATCTCCAAAAGATCTATTTGGGAAACCCCCCATAGTCTGTTCCATAGTTCAATTATGAATTAAATCACCAAGGAAACTCAATTCAGTTTCAATTCCTAAATACTCCAATTTTGGAAATAAATCATCAAGTGAATCTAGAATATACTAAACTCACACTCACTTCTCATAAAACAAGAATATGGGAGTTTGATTTAGACCACTTACCTCAGTTTATTGACAGAAGTTAGCCCAACAGAAATCCCCAAAATCTGAGCAGCATAACGTCATCGATCAAACTCCGGATCTAAATCCCTAAAACCAAGATTAAGATCAAATACATCAATATATTACAAATATAGATCTATATATACAATACTAGGTTTATATCTTAACTCATAGGTATAGATCTAAGAAAAATTTGGAGATCTTCTATGAAAATACCAAGAAAAGATAAGAGAAAGAACGGAAGAAGCATCGGGATGAAATCTACTTACTGAGAGGAGAGAGGATCTTCAATATGGGCTTTCGATCTCAAATAATGGTGTTCAAATTGACATAGAATCTCTCCATGAGGCTTTGGAAACACCTAGAATTCGTCAATCCTGATCCAAAGTTGAAAATATGGAAGTCCCTTGGTTTCTGGTGGTTTTAAAAAGGATTTTCAGAATTAAAATTTTGTACGCATAGTTTCCTAGTAAGAGGAAAACAGTTAGGGAAAACCGTAAGCCAACCGTGTAGAACCATCTATCTAGTTTTTCATAGATGGTATGGTTTGGTTGCATGGTTTGTCAAACTGTGTGCAAACAGTGTGGACCTCTCCGTCCAGTTTTGAACGCTTGGCACAGTTTAGTCGCACGGTTTGTCAAACCGTGTGTAAATTGTGCACAACCCACTGTCCTTTAGGTTTCTTTAAAAGTTCACAAAAAAACACCCCAAGACACTAAAAGTTAAATGTACTTAAAAGATTCAAAAATTACCTAAAAATGTCCCCGAGATAACTCCAGAAAAGGCCGAGATCTTACAATCTCCCCACCTTATAACAGATAATCCTCGAGATTCACTCTTGAACTTCTCTAAGATTTCAAGCAAAAAATATTGTGAAATTGAGCCCTCATGTCTACTTATTATTCCCATGTTTCCTCTTGAACATTTCCATGTTTATATAACACATGAACTAACGTCACGGTCTTTCCACGTAACACTTTCTCACTGCGACCCAACACACGTATCAGATGCTCCTCAAAGGACACATTTGTCTCTAGGTCAACCTATTCCACATAAACCACATAAGATGGGTTGGGTTGATACTCCCATAGTTGTGACATATGTAAAACATCATGAAAAGCGTTTTATTTCTGTGGAAGTGCCAATTGATACGCCACTGGCCCAATTCTCTCCAACACCTCAAACAGTCCCACAAACCTGGGTGTTAACTTGCCCTACCTCTGTATCCTATGGTGTCCCAATATAGGTGACACCTGAAGGAATAAATGATCACCCTATATAAACTCTAGGTTTTGCCTTTGTCTACTATCATTTGACTTCTGCCTACTCTGAGCATAGCCATACATTTTTGAATCAACTGCACCTACTCCGATGTCTCCTGAATGAGACTCGGTGACAACAGCTCTGACTCACCCACCTCTAACCAACATAGCAGTGATCTACATAGTCTACCATAAAGTTCCTCATATAGTTCCATCCTTATAGTTTCCTGATAGTTATTATTATAGGTGAACTCCACTAAATCCAAGTGATTTTCTCGAGAACCATCAAAGTCGAGCACACATGCTCGCAACATATCCTTCAACACCTATATTTTACGCTCTAACTTCCTATATCTATGAGGTTGGTAGGCCATACTTAATAGAACCTATATACCAATCGCATTATATAAACTCTTCAAGAAGCATGAAGTAAAGTTTGAATCGTGACCTAAAACTATAGTCCATGGCACCCCATGCAAACGAACTATCTCTCTCACATAAAGTTCTCCCAACTGCTCTACTATAAAGGTTTCTTTGATAGGAAAGAAGTGTTCTACATTCATTAGTTGATCCACAATGACCCAAATAGTATCATTATTTCTAATATTATTTGGAAGTTCTGCCATGAAATCCATATTTACTTCATCCCACTTCCATTACGGAATAGGTAACGGATTCAAAAGGCCTTCTGGTTGTTGATGCTCTGCTTTCACCTGCTGACAGGTGAAACATCTTGATACAAACCCTTCTATCTTATATTTCATTCTTGGCCACCAAAACTGTTTTCGAAGTTCATGGTACATATTTTTCACCCCAAGATGTACCACTCACCTTGAACAATGAAATTATTTCATGAGTTCCTCTCACATACTTGTATGCACAACAACTTGATTTTTCATATAGATGATCTAATCCTCATCTATGTTCCCGTATGAAGGTGTCTCCCAACCATCAAGTTTTTCTCTAAAGGATAAAAATTCCGGATTCTCATATTTTATGTCCCTGATCCATCTCAAGAATGTATACTCTACTGATACAAAAACTAGGGTCATCCTCTCATGACTCTCCTGAATTACCCCATGCATTTATGCTAGCAGAGTCATCATCTTCCACTCTATAATCGACTCATGTACCAACTGAGTCTGAGTTTTCCTATTCAAGTCATCAAACACACTATTCCCCCTTTCAGGTTTATATATGAGTTGAAAATTAAACGACTAAATATAATCTACCCATCTTCGCTACTGAACATTCAATTCGCACTGTGAAAAGATATACTTCAAGATTTTTTGATCCATAAAAATTGTAAAATTTTCACCCAAAAGATATTGTCGCCAACACTTCTGATTATAAACCACTACTGCCAACTGGAGGTCATGCATAGGGTAATTTTGTTCATGTGGCCTTAGCTTCCTAGACCCATAAGAAATAACTCTACCCCCTTGCATGAACACAGATTCGAGTCCGACCCTAGGAGGGTCACAATACACCCTGTACTCCTCACCGGACTCAGGTAAGATCATAATTAGTGTCGAAGTCAAGCATTTATTCAAACCCTATAAATCATTCTATCATGATTCTATAAAAAAAAAACATTATACATTTCTTTGTAAAACCAGTAAGTGGTGCTGTCATTCAGGAAAAGTCCTGGATAAACCTCTTGTAATAACCAACTAATCCCAAAAAGATTCGAATATCAAAATAATTCTTGGGATGATCTCAAAAAATCACTTACTTCACTTTTTTTGGGTCCACTAACACACCTTATTTTGAGATTATGTGCCCTAAAAAGTGTACCTTGTCAATCCAAAACTGACATTTAGATAGCTTGGCATATATTCAATGCTCTCTTAGTGTACCTAGAAATATGTAAATATGTTGATCATGATTGTCAAGAGTCTTAGAGTTCACTAAGATGTCGTCCACAAACACCACCACAAACTGATCTAAGTACGGATGAAATATCATGTTCATTAAGGCCATAAACACTACATAAGCATTATTCAACCCAAACAGCATTACTAAAAACTCATAAAGGTCATACCTTCTTCTGAAAGTAGTTCTTGGAATATCAGAGGTCCAAACTATCACCTGATGACACCCTGATCGCAGATCAATATTTGAGAACACACTATCCCCCTTTAACTAGTCAAACAGATCATCGATGTGCAGAAGAGGATATCGGTTCTTCACAGTAATTTTATTCAACTTTCGGAAATCGACACACAAGCGTAGACTCCTGTCATCCTTCTTTGCAAAAAAAAAAGGTGATCCCCAAGGTGATGTACTTGGATGGTTAAAACCTTTATCCTCCAAATCTTCCAACTATGTTTTGAGCTCTTAAAGTTTAGTCGGTTCCATTTTTGTAAAGTGGAATAGATACCGACTCAGCCTCCGGCATGAGTTTAATAGTGAATTCCACATCTCTCTTAGGTGGAAACCCTAAAAAGTCTTCAGGAAAGACATCCTAAAACAGTTCTACTACTGGTGGAACGACGTCTTGCCTACCACTCCCATCATCCAGCAAAATACTTTCAACTTGTGCTATAAGATCTCCCAGTTTCTAATTAATTGGCCCAGTGCTGCCTATATAGATATCCCATTCTCCACGAAGGACATATTGGTCACCATAAAGAGATACAAAGGTCACTCTCCTATGATAACAATCTATGTGAGCTCGGTATGTGACTAGACAGTCCATACCCATAATTAGATCGAAGCTCATTATATCAAGTACATAGATATATCAAAGGAAATGATACTCTTCAATCTCTAGCGAACATCCCTTGCACAAACTGATATCCCTAGTCTGTGTTACCAATGGTTATCAATATTCATCACCTCGCTTACAGACTCCACCTCCAGGCTCAAGCCATTAACAAGGTTTTAAGATATAAAGGAATGAGAGGCACCAGTATCAAACAAGGTAGTAGTTAAAGTATAAGAAAATATAATAGTACCTATCACTGTCGATGGACCATCCTACCTCTCCACAAGTGTTGGTTGCACTGCATGTAA
This sequence comes from Viscum album, assembly GCA_963277665.1. Classification (NCBI taxonomy): domain Eukaryota; kingdom Viridiplantae; phylum Streptophyta; class Magnoliopsida; order Santalales; family Viscaceae; genus Viscum; species Viscum album. The sequence goes on along the minus strand of OY728147.1, from coordinate 174,225,396 downwards.
CTGTCCTACCCCTCTTCCCTAACGCGTCGTCTGACTCCACTAAGTAGCACCCATCTGTTGGTATGGGAGCTCATACCCTAAAGCACCACTCCCACTTCCTCTGCTGCCTCTGCCAGTAGAACTCCATCTACTAGACCTATATGGTGTAGAAGACCCACTTCCCACACTCAGACTCTGAGAAGCTACTCCCTCAGCACCAGTCTGCCACTTCTTCCTACAAAACCTTTGTAGATGTATCATCATTCCACAAAACTGGTACTCCACTGGTGGTCGAGGATGATGTGTACGATAATCTCTTTTCCTACCACACTGGTGGAAAAGAACATGAGAAAGATCTGGTGTAACTATTTCTCCTGACTATCCACCTTGCTTTCTACTGTCCTGACTAATATTCTCATGACTGTGCTTTCTGCTCTCGGAAGGCACACTCCCTAATCGCTCATCTACTTGTCCAGTACTGGAAGCCTCCATCAAGTTCCCCTATGAAATGAGAGTCTGATTAACCACTTCTGAATATTTATTCAGCCTAAAGATATTCACCTAGGACTTAATTTCACACTCAAGTCCATCCTGAAATCATTTTTTCGAAGAAGCCTCATCTACCGCCAAAGCTGGAGAAAAATGTTGTAAATCTGTGAAACGTTCAATGTACTCCATTATTGACAAGCTTCCTTGTGTCATATGCATAAACTTTGAATCCTTTTATTGTCTCATCATGTCTGGATTGAAGTGTTGCAATAACATCTCTAAAAATTCATTCCATAACATCTCTTTAGTCTATCCAAATCTTACCTGAATGTCCCTCCAGCACTTCGCGGAACCCTGTAGCATATAAGCATTCAACATGACCCTCCACTCAGCCTGAGTCTCCAAATGGTCAAGTATCATATCTATGGATTCAATCCAGAATTCATCTCCCTTAGGTCCACCCTCTCTAGTAAAAGTGGGATGGTTCTACAGCTGAAACTCCCTTATCAACTCAAACATGCTTTTTTAAACCCACCCTAGGTCTCTCTCCATGAATTTCATGAAATGAGATATGTTCTCTTGGAACTTCTCTCCTTCTTCCTCATCTTTCACCAATGTTGCCTTAAGCTCCCTGTCTGGAATTTCGTTTCGATCCATACCTCTCTGTCTCTCCCTCAACAATTGTCATGGAGACATACTACTACAAAGCCAAACACATGTCTCAGGTCTCATAACGCAACCTTAAAACATTTACGTTAGAGGAGAAACTAACATAACAAGTTTCAACATATCTCCCCCCCCCCTTTTCTCACTACACGATCAACACTGAGGCCTTATCACTGTAACGCACTGACCCTAGTTACCCAGAGTCGATGCATTATTACATAACATTGGCATGATCACATGAAAGATCAAATCTCGAAATATCGATTAGTTTAGTATCCTTGGAAACACTATATACATTCATAAAGTTTTACAATACATAATAAAATGAAAACTACAACAATATAGTCTCCATAGTCCACACTTATATCCCCTCATACTATCCCTGCAGGCCATTCATAAATTACTTCTTCACATCCTGGGAAAAATAAAACATAGAAAAGGGGTGAGCTCAAATGCCCAGTAAGGATAACAATATAGCGGAAACTTTCATAAATAATAATGAACATTTAAGGAAATGTATAACTAAAAAAAGCCTTTTAAACTTGAACTTCAACATAGTATGGAAAAAATAAAATGAAATAATGCCATTTACTTATTCACATGGATATTCTACTAATCGAATAATCACATGCAATATCAATAACAACTTTCATAATGATGGAATGCATAATGCCAGACTATCATAACCACATAGCCAAGGCCTCGTGCCAAGACTACAAATAATATTTTTTCAAGGCCTTGTGCCAAGACACTAGTTTGTCTCATAAGACCTACCGATTCATTGAGGAGCTATAGCGGGCTCCACCCATCACATATTAAGTCCAATGCATTCCCATATGATAAGTTTTAAACATATCATAAACATTCGTATTAAAACTAGCATACTAAATGTAAATACTTCATCCATAAACCATGAATGGTATAAAAATAACACATACATAGTAAAACATATCACAAAACCTTCAATATAATATATAAGTTTTGTATCATAATAAATCAACTTCAAATAAGTGTAAAATCCATCAAAGGATGTTGACATAGATGAAATAAAAAATCTTTTTAGAGAAATATCTCTTTTTATTTTGAAATCATTTCAGAGTCATATATTTATAAAATAAAACATTTTCTTTGAAAATATTTTTATAATCTTGTACGGGAATCTTCGATGATTTTATAACGGTGGAAAATATCTGCACCCTCCGTATAAGTTAAAAAACATTCTTACATTAATTCTTTCGAAAAGGTTAAAAAGGAAATTGTTTGGAAAATGACAGAAAGATTCATTTATAAACCACTTATAAAAGTCAACAAGGGTATAAATGACTTTAACCCATATTCTAGTAAATAGTAAAAATGTTTTGAAATACATTTTTAAGAAACATGGATGTGGATGATAAATAAGTCCCAGTAGATTATTGCGTATAAACAACCTCGGATACTGAAGAGATTGCGAAATAAACCCTTACCTTGTACTTTTCCTTGGTTGGGGTAGTTTAACCTCCTGTATAATGGTGAAATAATTGTTATTAAATTATACAAGATTCATATACATTAATATGATATCATATATGATCTTTTAACATTGCTTTGTTGATAATATCTTAATATTATTGTCATTTCGGGTGTTAACTTACTCATTTTCTTTTATATGTTTTGTTATGTAAGACATGTTTATTATGGATAGGTTGTATATTATTCATATCCAGAATGATATGAAGTCCTTAAACATTATTATTAATCTTCAAATGAGAATTATACTTGAATGGATACGATGGAGAATTAATCTCATCGCGTTCGTGGAGACGGTAGTCCGTACGTACGCACGAGCGACAATATCATTATTTTTATATTAAAATAATATTTAATTGGATGGTATATCATATATAAATAATAATTATCATGTTATATTTATTATTTACATGAATTACACAACATTATTATAACCATCCAAATAATAATGTTTTGAATAACAATTACACCACGACGTGGAGACGGTAGGCCGTACGTACGCACGTATGGTGACATGTCATTCAAAGGATGGATAGAATACTGAAATATGGTTGTACCATGTTTATAATAACATTAAAGTATATATAATATACTGGAGTTATTATTTTAGAATGGTAATAACAAATAAAGAAGAAGTGGAAGAAGAAAAGAACTTGAAAAAGGGTGGTGAAATCATTACCTCTTCTTCGGGTTCTTCCTTTTGATTTGATCAAAAGGGATCCTTAGGTTGGCTTTATGACTAAAGTAAGGACTCTAGGATTAATTGAGGGAAGTTGAGAGAGTATTTGGTCAGGTTTTGGATGAACCAAAAGGCTTTTAAGGAGTTAATTAATGAGAAGGGGGAGTTCCCTTTTATAAGAGGGGTGAGGGGCACCTTTGGAAAAGCTAGAAATATTATTTTATAATAAAATCATATTCAATTTCTAATGGCTAAAAAGTGGATTATTTAAAGTTTAAGGTGGGTATGGGTTGAAAACCACTCACCCAATAGAATTTAGACAGGTTTGGGTCATTATATTAACCTTATCTTTTAGTTTTAACTCTTAGTTAATTAGTTTGACACTTACCATGTCACTTTGTATTTTTATATTATATAGTTAATAAACTTACTATATACCTCCAAGAGACCCCAAAGTGGTCCATTAATGATACACCTATTATGATATAAGTCTCTTGGACGAACCTTAGTTTTTTAGGAATTGAATATCAATTAATAATATAATATTTTTTTAAAAACTCTTTTATGTCAATTTTGACACTATTTAGAAAATTGATTTTTGTTAAAATCATAACAGAATGAATACTTCTAAAAAACTAATTAAATCATTCCTAACATGTCATATTAACCTATAAAATTAGTTTAATTCATAAAAAGTTTAAAATTATATTTATTTGGGTATTTATAATATCAATTATTTTAATTTTTCACTATTATGGTAATTACTGCATCATCATTGTGTCATAAATAAATTAACTTATTTAACGTCTAAAAATTATAAATGAAATATAATTATGTAGAAAATATTTTTATATTTCTAATGAATATTTATAATCAAATTTATCTTATGTGTAACATTATATTAAAAATGTTTTAGTAAATAAACTTTGATTTTAACTCTTTTAACTCTTCTTTGAATTAAATAATTATAAATGTCCTAATCTAATTCAAGTAGACCTAAATGATAATATTTTATTCCTAAGGTTGTTTTTGGTCGAGATACTCTTGTCCAATAGAATTAGAACATGTGTTAGGGTAATATTAATATCATTTTTACCCTTAATTACCCTATTTACTTTTAACCGTGGTAAATAAAAGTAAAAAGTTACTATTCATCAAAAATTATTTTCATCTCATTGAACCAAATTTTACTCCTTGATATTAACCGTGTCTCTCGGATTTTTGAAATTCCACTCACAGAAGCGGTAAAATTAAGTTTTATGAAAAATTCAGTTTTTTTAACTACCACTTAGCGGTTTCACTATTCATCAAAAAATGATGTTTTCCAGAAAAAATACCAAAAATTCACCCTAGGCTAATTTCGATATTCCAAATCCAAAAATGAAGTCCATTTTGAAAAATAAAATTTATAAATTTCAAAAAGTGGGTATTACTATTCATAACGGCTAGTTTGATTGGTTGTGGTGTGTTAAAACTCGATGTTGCGTACAACACACGCTATTGCATTATTTAAAGAGAAGTGAACCGTAGCAGCTTGGGGTGTTACAATCACTACCCTTAACCATCCTACTCCTAGGTCTTGATTAACAAGGGTATATTCATTCTCATTAATTAATTCATCCATTAATTAATCACATTTTCTCAAATTAATTAATTCAACAATTAATTAATTTCTCATACTCAATTCAACAATCAAGGTTCTAATTAGACACCCATTTATTATCATTTTGCATCATTATTCCAATCTCACAATAAGTAAAAAACTTCAAGTTCAAAAACTTACCCATAACATGTTTTTCTATGAGTTCCTAGAATGATGCATGTCACAACAACCCTGAGTTCCTAGAATGATGCATACAGACTCAAGTATTGTGCCTCCTTAAGCCAAAAATAAAAAATCAACAATTTTCAAAACAAATACCCCATCACACCACAAGTGCGTCACCCAAGGTGAAATAGTATTCAACTATAACAATAAACGACAATCACATCAATCCCACCCTGATTACTCATATTTTCCCCCATGCATGGGTTTGCAACTCCCATGCATGAGCTCATTACCAAGCCTCGACTATTCCTAGTCTCATGTCTACCTTTCCCAATACAGTAAGAAAAAAGAAGAAGAAAGAAAAGAAAACTCTTTCAATACCACTTTGTGATGTCCTGAACTGGGATCCATAGAACGTGCCCCGATCCGGTTAGCCATAATCCCTCAAGCGTGACTTTTCGTATGCCAAAAGGTTCCGGCTAGCAATGAGGTTGTGGTAAGTCATTCTTGGAGAGAATATACCCTATGTTATCAGAATAAAACACCATCGGAAGAAAATAAAAATTACCATGTACGGAAGTATATAAATAACCAGAACAATACCATGACTTATGATAGTCAAAACCAGAAAATACAATACTCAACTAAAAGGTAAAACATGCTATGACAATGCAAGTGCCAAGTGTCTACAATAAAACTCAATTTAAAGACACAACAACTCCAAAACAGGTCCCGAACTACATCTGGTTCCCTATCTCATTCTCCAATCCCTAACAATAACCTATCCCAAGGCCTTGCCCTTATCCTTTCCTGCAACAATAAAGTCTACTCGGGTGCCGATCAGGAGGCCCGAAAAGGGTGTGAGTACAACTCAGTAGTCCAACATCGATGGTGTCTAAAACGAGTCCAGTCAAAAGATAGTGCATGCATATTTATGAAGCAGTAAATACAATGCATAATTTAAATAGTTATCACATTGTCATTTATTCTTTAATCATAACATGAGACCAATTCGATTCATGTTTCCCATTTGAATCATCATTCATTTAGTGTAGGTCATCATTCCTGGAACCCCAAATCTCAATTGAAACATCATTCATTATTATCATTCATTGGGTGTAGGTAATCATGCCTAGCACCCCAAATCTCATTGAGTGTAGGACGTCATTCCTAGAACTTCTTTTCTCAATCGGTGTAGGTCATCATGCCTAACACCCCATAATCTCAATCTTTGATAACTATTGGGGAGGAACACCATGTCCAAGTCCCAACTTCTAATCAGTCTAGGAAGTTAAGCCTATCACCACAAAATCTCATCCATTTAATCATTCTTTAATTCAAAATAATTTTCCACATTATTCCATTACTAATCCTTCAATTATTTAAACATTTCAAAGGCCATTAGTTAACTCAACAATTAACTAGGCACATTCCCACTAATTAATTCATCAATTAATTAATCAACCAATACCATTCTCATTCCATAATTAATTCTTCATAATTAATTATCTATATCAAATTTCAACTTTTCATAATTAATTCTCACAATTAATTGTCTTTGATCACGTAATGATGCATAATTAATTCTTACAATTAATTATCTCTCATAGCCAAATATAATTCCATAATTAATTTCCCCAAATTAATTATCTTATCACAACAATTAAATATCTTAATTAAAATATCTCTACCAATATAATATCTCCAAAAGATCAATTTGGGAATCCTCCCATCGTTTGTTCCATAGTTCAATTATCAATTAAATCACCAAGGAAACTCAATTCAATTTCACATTCCTAAATACTTCAATTTAGAAAATCAATCATCAAGTGAATCTAGAATATCATAAACTCACATTCACTTTTCATAAAACAAGACTATCTTAGTTTGATTTAGACCACCTACCTCAGTTTATTGACGAAAGTTATCCTAACAGAAATCCCCAAAATATGAGTGGCATAACGTCGTCGATCAAACTCCGGATCTAAATCGCTAAAACCAAAATTAAGATCAAAGACATCAAGATCATGAAAATCTAGATCTAGATATACAATCATAGATCTAGATATTAACTCATAGGTTTATATCCAAGAAAAATGTGTAGATCTTCTATGAAAATACCTAGAAAAGATAAGAGAAAGAATAGAAGAAGCATCAGGATGAAATCCACTTACTGGGAGGAGAGTTGATCTTCAATCCGGGCTTTCAGTATCGAAGAATGGTGTTTATATTGTAACATCCCAACTAAGTAAAGAATTATGGATTTTTATATCTATTTCTATCTATGAATTAGATAGTGTTTTAGAGGCTTAAAATGAAAATAAATCCAATCTTAAGCAAAGAATTCTCTAATATTTTTAAAAGATTGTTTTACCGCCTTTTGATGGCGAACCATTTTTAAATCTATATTTTGACACTTTTATAAACTCTATTTGTCAAAATAAACTTATTATTTATTATTTTGACATTTAAATTTACTTTGGATAAATTTTTGGTATTTCTCTGACAATGTTCATTTTTTAATGAATAGTGAAAAATACTGCAAAACTGCTTTTTCATCTAATTTAATTATATGGTTAGATTATATTTTTAACTGGTTTAAAAGTGTAAATAGAATATATTTTTACCATTTAATCCAATGGTGGTCATTGTAATTAATTTCACTTTTAAATTGGGAATAAACAATTGTCAAACTTTTGATAGATATTGTTTCTAAAAAACCCGCTATTTGTTTTGACAACGGAAATTGTTTTTAAATTAATTAGTAAAATTTCTGTGTTTCGAATTTGGTAAAATGGATTCCATATTTGTAATCAGAAGGTCCAAATTATGTAATTAAGACACTTTTGTTTTTGTACATTATGAATAGTAACGACGGTAATTATCATTAATTATCGTGATTAATTAGTAATCGGGTAGTTATGGGTAATAAAATAATATCATAATAATAAAAAATGAACCCAACATGTGTACTAATTCTATTGTTTGTGTCATGTCCGACCATGGTATGTCTTGTGCCAAACTGTGGGACCCCATGGAATCACTTTTGGGTGATAGTGACACTTTATCATTTTATTTTTAAAGAAAGGAGAACATCACAAAAGTATGTAACACCCAAGTAAAACAATTTTAGTTTTGTCTACATAAATGATATCTTAGACTATAAATAATAATTGGAAATGTAAAAATATTTCCTACATCATGATATTTTTTATATAATTTTTAGACATTAAATTAATTAATTTATATATGACACCATGATGATGCAGCGATTACCTCATTAATAAACGATTTAACATGTTTTATGTGATACGATTATGTTATGGTTCTTGGGAATTTTTTATGAAGACTGGTGGTTCTGTGATAAACTAAGGGTGGGTGAGCCCGATATAGCTCTTCAATGCATTGGGTAAAGCAAAGGAGTTAAACGCTAAGGTTTCTCCAATGAGATTTAGGGAATATACTGTGATGGGTATTCCAAACGTAACCATGAGGGTTACTCCCTACGTAAGAATGTTATGAATGCCTCACGTTACCTTTATTTCTTATGATTTCTATGAGTTATTCATAAATATTATGATTTCATGAGGTATGATGAAGTGCTTATGTTTTATGAGTCAAGTATGATTTCATTGGTTCTTATGTATACATGGACTAATGTTTTTATTCCGTGCTTTTATATCCCTTACTGAGCTTTTTATGCTCATCCCAAGTTTTTGAAATGTTTTTCACAGGTCAATGGAAAGGTACATGATGTGATGACAGTGTCGAGGAAGTGTCAAGAAAGAATCCATGTTTTATTTTAAATATGTCTCCTTTTATGGGAAAAAAGAATATTATCTTTTATGTAACCACCTTGTTGAAATGTCGAATGTAATGCATGATTTATGATATAATTCACTAAGACTCTAAACCTGAAAAGATCCTCAATGTGTATTCTTGAAATAAATCAAGATTAAGTAATGTTTAACGCTAGGGACTTATAGTTGGTATCAAAGTTTGGTTTAGATAACTTTAGTAGTTAGAATTCTATTAAAATATTATCCAAAAATATTTTTGTATGGTCAAATTGAAATGATATAGCATTTGAATATTACCATGTTTCTTCATCTAAGACATGTTTGTTCAAAATGGTTTTCCACACAGGAAACAGGGAAGCAGTGCTAGGAAAGAATATAGAAGGAAATGACCTTCCAAATTAGCATCCTGAGATGGTCGGGATTGGAACTGAATAGTTTGTTGCAGTAATGGTGCAGTTGACTCATGCGATAAATGGTGGCGGTATCCATGCACGAGATCATCCAGATCAACCGCAGAGGAACATGTTAGTGGTGGAACATTTCATGAGGAAACATCCCCCATAATTCAGAGGATCATCTGACCTGGTGCTAGCTGAAGGGTGGATTAAAGTACTGTAGAAGATTTTTGATGTCATGGGGTGCTCAGACAATCAAAAGGTTAGTCTTGCTGTTTACTGTTTGGAGGGTGAAGAAGATCAGTGGTGGTCGATGGTTAAAAATATCAGGGACGCTGATGAGATTGATGGAATTGACTGGGATGAATTCAAAGGTATGTTTCTTGAGAAATATTTTCCTAAGGATTTTCCACTTAGGATGGAAAAAAAATTCTTGTAATTGAGGCAAGAGGATGACTCAGTGGCTTCTTATGAAGAAAGGTTCACCCGATTGGCAAGGTATGCTCCAAATTTTATCCGAGACCTTGATAGTAAAATCAATCGTTTTTACTCTGGATTAAATCCAAAATATCCAAGGTATTTAGCTTCTTGTGAGCTTAAGAGTTATGAAAAGCTTGTTCGATGTGCTGAGAAGGTGGAAATGGAGTTTTGCCGATGATCAAGTGTTCTATAAAAACCAACAGAAGAAGAGACTGAGGTGGAAGGAGAGAGGGAAGAATCCTTCAAAAAGGTCTAATGGTAAGAAAACTAAGTTTTCAGTTTGTGATAAATGTGGTAAAAGGCATGCTGAGGAATGTCTTCTAAATTCTGGAAAGTGATACTGATGTGGTAAGATGGGACATAAGGCTCGTGATTGCACTCAAAAAGATCAGGGTGATGGTAAGACCAAATTTGATTTACAGTTAGTGAAATGTTTCAAGTGTAATGAGATGGGTCATTATGCAAATGAGTGTTTGAAAAATAGCTCAAATTATTGGAAGCAGTCAGACTACAAGTAGAAAGGTGTGGTGAAATCCTTTTCAACTACTTCGGTAGATGTTGGTCCATCAAATGAATTGGTATGAGTTACTTTGTTTGTTTTTTCAGATTATGCCTATGTGTTGTTTGATTCGAAGTCTACACATCCTTTCATCTCTGAAAAATGTTCTAGTAAATTGGGAATTTCATATCAAGAAATGACTCTTGAGCTTTTGGTAAAAACACATGGGGGAAATGTTGAGGCAAAAAGAATTTATAAGAATCTTCCTATCCTTATCCATGGAAAGAACCTACTTGAAAACCTTATTGTTTTACCTCTAGTAGAGTTTGATGTTATTATGGGTATGGATTGGCTCTCTGTTTACCATGATAAGATTGATTATAGAGTTAAAGAAGTTTCTTTTCAGAAAGAATTTCAGTTTGTGTACAAGAATGAACCCTTACTGTTGATAACATATCAAGAGGCTGAGAAAATTGTAAAATATGGAAATGAATGTTACCTTGCACATATTGTTGAAAACAAAGGAATCGTTCAGATTAATGATGTGCTAGTGTTAAATGAGTATCCTCATGTTTTTTCTGAAGAGTTGTCTGGAATAATACCAGATCAGGAATTTGAATTTACTATTGACTTAGTTCATGATGCTAATCCAATTTCAAAACCCCCTTATTGAATGGCTCAAATTGAACATTTAGAGTTGAAGGAGAAATTGCAAGATTTATTAGATAAAGGTTTCATTCGACCTAGCACATCACCATGGGGTGCTCCTGTATTATTTTTTAAAAAGAAAGATGGTTCAATGAGACTTTGCATTGATTATAGAGCCTTGAATAACATCACTATTAAGGACAAATATCCTTTCCCTCATATTGATGATTTGTTTGATCAGCTCCATGGAGCTCAGTATTTTTCAAAGATTGACCTGAGATCGGGGTACCATCAGTTGAAGGTAAAGGAAGAAGATGTTCCGAAGACCTCATTTAGTACAAGATATGGCCATTTTGAATTTGTATTAATGCATTTTGGGCTAACCAATGAACCTGCTGTATTCATGGACTTTATGAATAGAATTTTCCATGAGTTCTTGGATAAGTTTGTGGTTGTTTTCATTGATGATATTTTGATGTTTTCTAAATGTAAAGAGGAGCATGAAAGTTATTTAAGGGTTATTTTTCAAACCTTAAAAGAAACGAAATTGTATGGGAAATTCAGCAAGTGTGAGTTTTGGTTGCAACAAATTTCTTTCCTTGGTCACATTGTTTCTAAAGTTGTAATAACTGTTGATCCTACAGAAACAAAGGTTGTTGAAGAATGGCCAAGACCCAAAAATGTAACTGAGATTCATAGTTTTATTGGTTTGGAAGTCTATTACCGAATGTTTGTTAAAACTTTTCATGGTTATCTAGTCCAATGACTAAGCTAACTTGGAAGCGTGTTATGTTTATCTGGACAAAAGAATGTGATGATTGTTTTCAGGAATTGAAAAGAAGATTGGTGAATGCTCTAGTTTTGGAACTACCTTCCAGAAATGGTGAGTTTGTTATCTACAGTGATGCTTCATTGAAAGGACTTGGTTGTGTCCTAATTCATAATGATCAGGTAATTCCTTATGCTTCATGACAGTTGAAAACTCATGAGGTAAATTACCCTACACATGATTTGGAATTAGCTGCTGTTTTTTTTCTCTTTAAAAATTTGGAGGAATCATTTGTATGGTGTAAAGTGTGAAACATATACTGATCACAAAAGTTTAAATTATATATTCACTCAGAAATAATAGAACATGAGATAGAGGAGATGGCTAGAATTAATCACGGATTATGATTGTACAATTCATTACCATCCGAGAAAATAAAATAAAGTGGATGATGATTTGAGTCGAAAAAGTAATGCTTCATTAACCATGTTACGTTTGGAAAGTTGTCCTTTGGTTAAGGATTTGGTGAACATTGGAATAGAAGTTGTTAGTGCAGGATGTTCTTCTATTTTGTTTCAGGTATCAGTGAAATCTTCTCTATCATACAGAATTAAGCAAGCACAGAAGCAAGATAGTGAGTTGCAGAAAAAGGTGGAGCTGGTTCAGAAGGGTAAGTTTCCTGAATTAAACATTGATAATGATTGTGTTTTTAGATTTGGGAAAATATTGTGTGTTCCTTGTGATTCACAGTTTAAGAGAGAGTTGTTATGTGAATCTCACAGTTCTCCGTTTTGAGTTCATCCTGTTAGTACTAAGATGTATAGAGATTTTCAGGAATATTACTGGTGGGATGGAATGAAAAGAGATATTGCTGATTTTACTGTGAAGTGTTTGACTTGTCAATAGGTTAAAGTAGAGTGATAGTAACCAAAAGGGATGCTTCAGCCTTTACCAATTCTAGAGTGGAAATGGGAGAATACATCCATGGACTTCGTTGTGGGATTACCGAAGACACCTTGAGGTAATAATGCAATCAGGGTTATTGTTGATCTCTTGACTAAATCTACTCATTTCCTTGATATACGAGATACTTTTTCTCTAGATCAAATTTCTCATTTGTATCTAAAATAGATAGTCAGGTTACATGGAGTTCCCCTCTCCATTGTATCTTATCGTGATCCCAGGTTTACTTATAACTTTTGGAAAGGCCTTCAGAAGTCGTTGGGTACTGAATTAAATTTTAGTACAACTTTTCATCCTCAATCAGATGGGCAGTCAGAATGAACAATTCAGAATTTGGAGGATATGCTATGTGCTTGTTCGATGGATTATCAAGGAAGTTGGGACCAACATATTTCTTTGGTTGAGTTTTCTTATAATAACAGTTTTCATTCCAATATAAAGATGAAACCATTTGAGGCATTATATGGGAAGCGGTGTCTAACTCCAGCTTTTTGGGATGAAGTGGGTGAAAGGAAGTTGATGGGACCAGAATTGGTAGAAGATTTGGAAAAAAAAGGTCAGCTGATACAGAAACACATTAGAACAGCTCAGAGCAGGCAGAAAAGTTATGTGGACAACAGGAAGAAGGATCTCTCTTTTGAGGTTGGTGATCATGTCTTCCTCAAAGTTTCACCATGGAAAAGTGTGATGTGATTTGGTAAGAAATGAAAGCTGAGACCAAGGTTCATTGGACCATATGAAATTCTGGAGAGAGTTGGATCAGTTGATTACCGAGTGGCTTTACCTCCGAGTTTATCTCAGGTACACAATGTTTTTCATGTTTCAATGTTAAGGAAGTACATGCCAGATCCATGTCATGTTTTGAGTCCATCGGTAGTTCAGCTGGAAGAGAACCTATCATATGAGGAACAACCGGTCCAGATTCTTGACCGCAGGGAGCAAGTGTTGTAAAATAAGGTGATTCATCAAGTAAAGGTTTTGTGGAAAAACCACATGATTGAAGAGGCAACATGGGAATCTGAAAATGAAATGGGGGATAAGTACCCCCACTTATTTGATAAGTAAATAAATCGTGGGGACACAATTTTCTAAAGGGGGGAAGGATGTAACATCCCAAGTAAGTAAATAATTATGGATTTTCATATCTATTTCTTTTTATGAATAAGATAGTGTTTTTGAGGCTTAAAATGAGAATAAATCCAATCTTAAGCATAGAATTCTCTAATATTTTTAAAAGATTATTTTACCGCCTTTTGATGGCGAACCATTTTTAAATATATCTTTTGAAAATTTTATAATCTCTATTTTTCAAAATAAACTTATTCTTTATTATTGGGATATTGAAATTTACTTTGGATAAATTTTTGGTATTTTTCTCACAATGTTCATTTTTTAATGAATAATGAAAAATACTGCAAAACTGCTTTTTCATCTAATTTAATTATATGGTTAGATTATCTTTATAAATGATTTTAAAGTGTAAATATAATATATTTTTACCATTTAATCCAATGGTGGTCATTGGAAATAATTTCACTTCGAAATTGGACATAAACAATTGTCAAACTTTTGATAGATATTCTTTCTAAAAAACCCACTATTTGTTTTGACAACGGGAATTATTTTTAAATTAATTACTATAATTTCTGTGTTTGGAATTTGTTAAAATGGATTCCATATTTGGAATCAGAAGTTCCAAAATATGTAATTAATACACTTTTGTTTTTGGACATTATGAATAGTAACGACGGTAATTATCTTTAATTATCGTGATTCATTAGTAATCAGGTAGTTAAGGGTAATAAAATAATATCATAATAATACAAAATGACCCCAAAATATGTCCTAATGCTACTGTTTGTGTCATGTCCAATCATGGGATGCGTTGTACCAAACATTGGGACCCCATGGAATCACTTTTGGGTGATAGTGACACTTTATCATTTTATTTTTAAAGAAAGGATAATATCACAAAAGTATGTATCACCCAAGTAAAAAAAAATTAGTTTTGTCTACATAAATTTTATCTTAGACTATAAATAGTCATTGGAAATATAAAAGTATTTCCTACATCATTATATTTGTTTTATAATTTTTAGACATTAAATAAATTTATTTATTTATGACACCATGATGATGTAGCGATTACCTCATTAATAAACGATTTAAATAAAATGAAAAGATAATGTAAAATATAAGACTTACACATGTCAAAGACCTATTTGATGGGTGTATTTAGAACCCTTATCACCTTATCCTCTAAACATATAATTATGGGACCTTTAAAATCTTAAATTCATTATATAATAAAGTAACATTTCTTGACATTCCAAGAGTGCCCCTCCTGCCTCTTATAAAAGGCCCCCACCTCTACCACCTTACCCACACCTCTAAAGAAATTGGCTCGGCCAAGATCTACTCATTTTATCTTTCCACATCCATCTCTTCATCATAGAATCCTTACCTTAGGCAGAAAGCTTCTCAACAAACCCTTTTGGTTCAAACTAAGGGGAGTAACTCGATTTAAAGGTAAAGTATTCTCTAATGTTCTTTTGTTTTATTTTTCTTCTCCCACCCCCTAAACTCTTTTTATTTCTTTATTTTTTAACAAAAAAAGTATATTAAATATACTAGGATGTTTTTATTAGAAGGATTTTATTTACACTTACACACACCTCCGTCTAATGGTTAAAGAACATACTATTTCTGTGAATGGCAAATTTCTTCCTCACGAAATGATGATTGTTCAATCTTCTTTTAACACCTTTCATGGTGGAAATTAAGATATCACTCTATTTACATATGATATATATTATTTCTATGTTTTCCTTATGATTCTGTATTTTTCATTTATGTCATACCTTATGGTTTCCATTATGGGTAAACACGAAATCTTCATTTTAGGAAGTGCGGACTACCACCCCCTGAAAGTGATTTGTTTCGTTAATGCCATATGTGGGAAGTATAAAGGATGGAGTTTATGATGTTATATATTATATTATACTGGAATTATAATATACCTTTATGTCATAATGATTTCATTCCATTAAATACGAAATAGAAATGAAAGTAGTGTTCATGCGTACGTACGGCTTACCGTCTCCATGAACGGTGCATTTAATTTCTTACCTCTAAATGTTATGTAATATTATAAATGAATTTATATAATGGATATATATGATATATATGATATCTAAATCATGAATATAATTCTGTATATAATTTACATTTTACCACATGAACAACTTGTAATTATAAGAAGTTTATTTTTGGCTCAAGTACCAAAGATCGACAAAACAACCGTTATAAACTTAAATAATTACATAATGTTAATAACATGGTAATAAGTGATATAAAAGGAATAATTAAGTTGAAAAAGGTTCTTAAGCAAGTATAAATTAACTCTAGTTTATTATTCGGGAGATTAAAGAACGATCGAGTCAAGTCGGACACGAGGTATGAGACTTCGTCTCAATCTCATTTCATTGAGACATATTTTGTTTTATACACAACTTTATTTTATATGGTGTATAAACCCCTTTGAATTTTACTTTTATTCAAAATGAATCTTTTTTATACGAAGCATTTTACTAAACGATAAAAGGGAATGTTTTTGTCGTACGTATGTGGTGACAATGACTTCTCCGCCATCGTGACCATTATTTGAATTTCAGCTTCCTCTACAAGCCATAACTTTTTTTAAATGAAAAATAAATACCATGTTTTACTTTTATTTTATTTTGGTAGTGAAAATGGTTTTGATAAAGTTTTTATTATATCAATGTGTTGTATTGATATCTTGTGATTGAAATGTGGAAATGTTATGTTTCCTTTAAGCATGTTTTATGTGATACGATTATGTTATGGTTCTTGGGAATTATTTATTAAGATGGGTGATTCCGTGATAAACTAAGGGCGGGTGAGCCCGTTATAGCTCTCCAATGCATTGGGTAATTCTAAGAAGTTAAACACTAAGGTTTCTCCGAATAGATTTAGGGAATATACTGTGATGGGTATTCCAAACGTAACCATGAGGGTTAATCCCTATGTAAGAATGTTATGAATGCCTCAAGTTACCTTTATGTCTTATTATTTCTATGAGTTATTCATAAAACTTATGATTTCATGAGGTATGATGAAGTGCTTATGTTTTATGAATCAAGTATGATTTCATTGGTTCTTATGTATACATGGAATAATGTTTTTATTCCGTACTTTTATATGCCTTACTGAGCTTTTTATGCTCATCCCAAGTTTTTGAAATATTTTTCACAGGTCAAGGGAAAGGTACATGATGTGATTAAAGTGTCAAGGAAGTGTCAAGAAAGAATCCAAGTTTTATTTTAAATATGTCTCCTTTTATGGGAAAAAGAATACTTTCTTTTATGTAAACACCTTGTTGAAATGTGGAATGTAATTCAGGATTTATGATCTAATTCTCTAAAACTCTGAACCTAAAAGATCCTCAATGTGTATTCTAGAAATAAATCAAGATTAAGTGATGTTTAAGGCTGGGGCCTTATAGTTTGTATCAAAGGTCGGTTTAGGTAACTTTAAGAGTTAGAATTCTATTAAAAGATTATCCAAAAATATTTTTTTATGGTCAAATTGAAATGATATAGCATTTGAATATTACCATGTTGCTTCATCTAAGACATGTTTGTTCAGAATGGTTTTCCACAGAGGAAATAGGGAAGCAGTGCTAGGAAGGCATATAGAAGGAAATGACCTTCCAAATCAGCATCCTGAGATGGTCGGGATTGGAACTGAACAGTTTGTTGTAGTAATGGTGCAATTGACTCAAGCGATAAACGGTGGTGTTATCCATGCATGAGATCAGCCAGATCAACCGGATAGGAACATGTCAGTGTTGGAACATTTCATGAGGTAACATCCCCCATCATTCAGAGGATCATCTGACCTCGTGCTAGCTGAAGGGTGGATTAAATCACTAGAGAATATTTTCGATGTCATGGGGTTCTCATACTATCAAAAGGTTAGTCTTGCTGTTTACCGTTTGGAGGGTGAAGCAGATCAGTGGTGGTCGATGGTTAAAAATATCAGGGATGCTGATGAGATTGATGCTCTTGACTATGATGAATTCAAAGGTATGTTTCTTGAGAAATATTTTCCTAAGTCTGTTCGACTTAGGATGGAAAAACAATTCTTGGAATTGAGGCAAGAGGACGACTCAGTGGATGCTTATGAAGAAAGGTTCACTCGATTGGAAAGGTATGCTCCAAATTTTATCTGAGACCTTGATAGTAAAATCAATCATTTTACTCAGGATTAAAGCCAAAATATTTAAGGGTTTTAGCTTCTCGTGAGTTCAAGAGTTATGAAAATCTTTTTTGATGTGATGAGAAGGTGGAAATGGAGTTTTCCGATGATCAAGTGTTCTATAACAACCAACAGAAGAAGAGACCAAGGTGGCAGGGGAAAGGGAAGAATCCTTCAAAAAGGTTTGATGGTAAGAAAACTAAGTTTTCAGTTTTTGATAAATGTGGTAAAAGGCATGCTGGATAATGTCTTATGAAATCTTTTGCAACTACTTCGGAAGATGTTGGGCCATAAAATGAAGTGGTATCAGGTACTTTGTTTGTTTTCTTCAGATTATGCCAATATGTTGTTTGATTTGGGGTTTACACATTCTTTCATCTCTGAAAAATTTTCTAGTAAATTTGGAATTCCATCTCATGAAATGACTCTTGAGCTTGTGGTAAAAACACATGGGGAAAATGTTGAGGCAAAAAGAATTTATAAGAATCTTCCTATCCTTATCTGTGGAAAGAACCTACTTGCAAACTGTATTGTTTTACCTCTAGTAGAATTTGATTCTATCCTGGGTATGGATTGGCTCTCTGTTTACCATGCTAAGATTGATTATAGAGCTAAAGAAGTTTTCTTTCAGAAATAATTTCAATTTGTGTACAAGAATGAACCCTTATAGTTGATAATATATCAAGAGGCTGAGAAACTTGTAAAAGATGGAAATTAATGTTACCTTGCACATATTGTTGAAAACAAAGGAACCATTCATATTAATGATGTGTCAGTGGTAAATGATTATCCTAATGTTTTTCCTAACGAGTTTACTAGAATAATACCAGATTGAGAATATGAATTTACTGTTGACCTAGTTCCTGATGCTAATCCAATTTCAAAACCCCCTTATCTAATGGCTCAAATTGAACTTTTAGAGTTGAACGAGCAATTGCAAGATTTATTAGATAAAGGTTTCATTCAACCTAGCACATCACCATGGGGTGCTCCTATATTATTTGTTAAAAAGAAATATGGTTCAATGAGACTTTGCATTTATTATAGAGCCTTGAATAAAAACACTATTAAGAACAAATATCCTTTGCCTCATATCGATGATTTGTTTGATCAGCTCCAGGAAGCTCAGTATTTTTCAAAGATTGACCTTAGATCGGGGTACCATCAGTTGAATGTAAAGGAAGCAGATGTTCCGAAGACCGCGTTTCGTACAAGATATGACCATTATAAATTTGTAGTAATTCATTTTGGGCTAACCAATGCACCTACTGTATTCATGGACCTTATGAATAGAATTTTCCATGAGTTCTTGGATAAGTTTGTGGTTGTTTTCATTGATGATATTTTGGTGTTTTCTAAAAGTGAAGAGGAGCATGAATGTCATTTAAGGGTTATTTTTCAAACCTTAAAAGAAAAGAAATTGTATGGTAAATTCAGAAAGTGTGAGTTTTGGTTACAACAAATTTCTTTCCTTGGTCACATTGTTTCTAAAGATAGAATAATTGTTGATCCTTCAAAAAACAAAATGTTGTTGAAGAAAGGACAAGACCCAAAAATGTAACTAAGATTCGTAGTTTTCTTGGTTTGTCAGGCTATTACTGAAGGTTTTTTAAAAAAATTTCATGGTTATCTAGTTCAATGACTAAGATAACTCGGAAGGGTGTTAAGTTTATCTGGACAAAAGACCGTGATGATTGTTTTTAGGAATTGAAAAGAAGATTGGTGAATGCCCCAGTTTTGGCACTTCCTTCCAGGAATGGTGAGTTTGTTATCTACAGTGATGCTTAATTGAAAAGACTTGGTTGTTTCCTAATGCGTAATGATCAGATAATTTCTTATTCTTTACGACAGTTGAAAACTCATGAGGTAAATTACCCTACACATGATTTGGAATTAGCTACTATTTTTTTCGCTTTAAAAATACGGAGGCATCATTTTCATGGTGTAAAGTGTGAAATATATACTGATCAAAAAAGTTTAAAGTATATATTCACTCAGAAATAATTGAACATGAGACAGAGTAGATGGCTAGAATTAATAAAGGATTATGATTGTATAATTCATTTCCATCCGGGAAAATCAAATAAAGTGGCTGATGCTTTGAGTCGAAAAAGTAATTCTTCATTAACCATGTTACATTTGGAACATGATCCTTTGGTTAAGGATTTGGTGAACTTTGGCATAGAAGTTGTTGGTGCAGGATGTTATTAAGTTTTGTTTCAGGTATCAGTGAATTATTCTCTATCAGACAGAATTAATCAAGCATAGAAGTAAGACAGTGAGTTGCAGAAAATGGTAGAGCTGGTTCAGAAGGGTAAGTTTCTTGAATTAAACATTGATAGTGAATGTGTTTTGAGATTTGGGAAGAGATTGTGTCTTACTTGTGATTTACAGTTGAAGAGAGAGTTGTTATGTGAAGCTCATAGTTCTCCGTTTTCAGTTCATCCTGGTAGTACTAATATGTATAAAGATCTTCGGGAGTATTACTGGTGGGATGGAATGAAAAGAGATATTGCTAATTTTACTTTGAAGTGTTTGACTTGTCAATAGGTTAAAGTAGAGTGGCAGTTACCGAAAGGGATGATTTAACTGTTACCAGTGCCAGAGTGGAAATGGGAGAATATATCCATGGACTTCATTGTGGGATTACCGAAGTCACCTCGAGGTAATAATGCAATCTGGGTTATTGTTGATCGCTTGACTAAATCTGATCATTTCTTTGCTATACGAGATAATTTTTCTCTTGATCAGCTTTCTTGTTTGTATCTTTAAAAGATAGTCAGGTTACATGGAGTTCCCCTCTCCATTGTATCTGATCGTGATCCCAGGTTTACTTCTAACTTTTGGAAAGGCCTTCAGAAGTCGTTGGATACTGAATTAAATTTAGTACAGATTTTTATCCTCAATCAGATGGGTAGTCAGAACGAACAATTCAGACTTTGGAGGATATTCTAGGTGCTTATTCAATGTATTATCAAGGAAGTTGGGACCAACATATTTATTTGGTTGAGTTTTCTTATAATAACAGTTTTCATTCTAGTACACAGATGGCACCATTTGAGGCATTATATGGGAAGTGGTGTTGAGCTCCAGCTTTTTGGGATGAAGTGGGTGAAAGGAAGTTGATGGGACCCAAATTGGTAGATGAGTTGGTAGAAAAAGTTCAGCTGATATAGAAACACATGAGAACAGCTCAGAGCAGGAAGAAAAGTTATGCAGATAGCAGGAGGAAGGATCTCTCTTTTGAGGTAGGTGATCATGTCTTCCTCAAAGTTTCACCATGGAAAATTGTGATGCGATTTGGTTAGAAAGGAAAGTTGAGTCCAAGGTTCATTGTACCATATGAAATTATGGAGAGAGTTGGATCAGTTACTTATCGAGTGGCTTTACCTCCGATTTTATCTCAGGTACACAATGTTTTTCATGTTTCAATGTTAAGGAAGTACATGACAAATCCATGTCATGTTTTGAGTCCAGAGGTAATTCAGCTGGAAGAGAACCTATCATATAAGGAACAACCGGTACAGATTCTTGACCACAGGGAGCAAGTGTTGCGGAATAAGGTGATTCATCAAGTAAAGGTTTTTTTGGAAAAACCACATGATTTAAGAGGCAACAAGGGAATCTGAAAATGCAATGGGGGATAAATACCCAAAATTATTTGATAAGTAAATAAATTGCGGGGACGCAATTTTCTAAAGTGGGAAAGGATGTAACATCCCAATTAAGTAAAGAATTATGGATTTTCATATCTATGTCTATTTATGAATTATATAGTGTTTTATATGCTTAAAATGAGAATAAATCCAATCTTAAGCATAGAATTCTCTAATATTTTTAAAAGATTGTTTTACCGCCTTTTGATGGAGAACCATTTTTAAATATATCTTTTGACAATTTTATAAGATCTATTTTTCAAAAAAAAACTTATTTTTTATTATTGGGACATTGAAATTTACTTTGGATAAATTTTTGGTATTTTTCTGACAAATTTCATTTTTTAATGAATAGTGAAAAATACTGCAAAACTACTTTTTCATCTAATTTAATTATATGGTTAGATTATATTTTTAACTGGTTTTAAAGTGTAAATAGAATATATTTTTACCATTTAATCCAATGGTGTTCATTGAAAATAATTTCACTTTGAAATTGGACATAAACAATTCTCAAACTTTTGATAGATATTGTTTCTAAAAAACCCGCTATTTGTTTTGACAATAGGAATTATTTTTAAATTAATTATGAAAATTTCTATGTTTTGAATTTGGTAAAATTTATTCCATATTTGGAAACATAAGTTCCAAATTGTCTAGTTAAGACACTTTTGTTTTTGGACATTATGAATAGTAATGGCGGTAATTATCTTTAATTATCGTGATTAATTAGTAATCAGGTAGTTAAGCGTAATAAAATAATATCATAATAACAACAAATGACCCCAACATGTGTCCTAATACTACTGTTTGTGTCATGGTCGACCATGGTATTCCTTGTGCCAAACTTTGGGACCCCATGGAATCACTTTTGGGTGATAGTGACACTTTATCATTTTATTTTTAAAGAAAGGAGAATATCACAAAAGTATGTAACACCCAAGTAAAACAATTTTATTTTTGTCTACATAAATGATCTCTTATACTATAAATATTCATTGTAAATCTAAAAATATTTCCTACATCATGGTATTTTTTTATAATTTTTATACATTAAATAAATTAATTTATTTATGACACCATCATGATGTAGCGATTACCTCATTAATAAACGATTTAAATAAAATGAAATGATAATGTAAAATATAAGACTTACACATGTCAAAGACCTATTGGATGGGTGTATTTCGAACCCTTATCACCTTATCCTCGACATATATAATTTTGGTACCTTTAAAATCCGAAATTCATTATCTAATAAAGTTACATTTCTTGACATTCCAAAAGTGCCCCTACTCCCTCTTATAAAAGGCCCCCACCTCTACCACCTTACCCACAAATCTCAAGCCATTGTCTTAGCAAAGATCTACTCATTTTATCTCTCCAAATCCCTCTCTTCATCATAGAATCCTTACCATAGGCAGATATCTCCTTAAGAAACCCTTTTGGTTCAAACCAAGGGGAGTTACTCGATTTAAAGGTAAAGTCTTCTCTAATGTTCTTTTGTTTTATTTTGCTTCTCCAACCCCCTAAACTCTTTTTATTTCTTTCTTTTGTAACAAAACAAGTATCTTAAATATACTATGATTTTTTTATGAGAAGTATTTTATTTACACTTACACACACCTCCGTCTAATGGTTAAAGAACATACTGTTTCTGTGAATGGCGAATTTCTGCCTCACGAAACGATGATTGTTCAATATTCTTTTAACAACTTTCATGGTGGACATTAAGATTTAACTCTATTTACATATTATATATATTATTTATATGTTTTCCTTATTATTCTGTATTTTTCATTTATGTCATACCTTATGGTTTCCATTATGGGTAAACGCGATATCTTCATTTCATGAAGTGCGGACAACCGCCCCCTCAAAGTGATTTGATTCGTTAATGCCATATGTGGGATGTATAAAGGATGGAGTTTATAATGTTATATATGATATTATACTGGAATTATAATATACCTTTATATCATTATTATTTCATTCCATTAAATACGAAATAGAAATGAAAGTAGCATTCATGCGTACGTACGGCTTACCGTCTCCATGAACGGTGCATTTCATTTCTTACCTCTAAATGTTATGTAATATTATAAATGCATGTATATACTAGATATATGTGATATATATGATATCTACATCATGAATATAATTCTGTATATAATGGATATTTTACCACATGAACAACTTGTAATTATAAGAAGTTTATTTTTGGCTCAAGTACCAAAGATCGACAAAACAACCATTATTAACTTAAATAATTAAATAATGTTCATAACATGGTAATAAGTGATATAAAAGGAATAATGAACTTGAAAAAGGTTCTTAAGAAAGTAGAAATTAACTCTAGTTTATTATTCAGGAGATTAAAGAACGATCGAGACAAGTCGGACACAAGGTATGGGACTTCGTCTTAATCTCCTTTCATTGAGGCAAATTTTGTTTTATACACAACTTTATTTTATACGGTGTATAAACCCCTTTGACTTTTAATGTTATTAAAAAGGAATCTTTTTTATACGAATCGTTTTACTAAATGACAAAAGGGAATTTTTTTGTCGTACGTATGCGGCGACAACGACTTCTCTGCCACCGTGACCATTATTTGAGTTTCGGCTTCCTCTACAAGCCATAACATTTTTTAAATGAAAAATAAATACCATGTTTTACTTTTCTTATATTTTGGTATTTAAAATGGTTTTGATAATGTTTTTATTGTATCAATTTGTTGTATTGATATCTTGTGATTGAAATGTGGAAATTTTTTGTTTCCTTTATGCATGTTTTATGTGATACGATTATGTTATGGTTCTTGGGCATTGTTTATGAAGACGGGTGGTTCTGTGATAAACTAAGGGCGGGTGAGCTCGATATAGCTCTCCAATGCATTGGGTAATGCGAAGGAGTTAAACACTAAGGTTTCTCCGAAGAGATTTAGGGAATATACTGTGTTGGGTATTCCAAACGTAACCACGAGGGTTACTCCCTACATAAGAATGTTATGAATGCCTCAAGTTACCTTTATGTCTTATGATTTATATGAGTTATTCATAAATATTATGATTTCAGGAGGTATGATGAAGTGCTTATGTTTTATGAGTCAAGTATGATTTCATTGGTTCTTATGTATACATGGACTAATGTTTTTATTCCGTACTTTTATATCCATTACTAAGATTTTTATGCCCATCCCAAGTTTTTGAAATGTTTTTCACAAGTCAAGGGAAAGGTACATGGTGTGATGATAGTGTCGAGGAAGTTTTAAGAAAGAATCCATGTTTTATTTTAAATATGTCTCCTTTTATGGGAAAAAAGAATACTATCTTTTATGTAACCACCTTGTTGAAATGTTGAATGTAATGCATGATTTATGATCTAATTCTCTAAAACTCTAAACCTGAAAATATCCTCAATGTTTATTCTTGAAATAACTCAAGATTAAGTGATGTTTAAGGTTGGGGCCTTATATATATCACCTTGTAATCTCTCTGTGAGGCTTTGTAAGCACCTAGAAATTTTCAAGCCAGAGAAAAAGTCAAAAATATGGAAGTCTCGGGGGTTATGATGGTTTTAAAAAGGATTTTCAGAATTAAAATCATGCGTGCATTGTTTTTTGGGTAGAGTCACACGGTTATGGAAATTTGTGCATCAATCGTGCAAACCAAACTATCTATTTTTTTCACGGATGTAATGGTTTGGTCGCACGGTTTGTCAAACCGTGCCCAAACCGTGCAGACCTCTCTGTCCAGTTTCACACGCTTGGTATGGTTTGGTCGCAAGGTTTTTCAAACCTTGCATAAACCATGCACAACCCACTTTCCTTTAGTTTTCCTTAATATTTCACCCAAACTCACCCAAAGCCACTACTCCAAGTTAAAGGTACTTAAAATCTTTAAAAATTACATGAAAACGCTCCTGAGATGACTCCAGAAAATGTTGGGATCATACATAATCCCATATATAAAGTCTCATGAGACTAAATATTACCCAGTGCATTGGAATGAAATATAGGCACACCCATAATAACATATTCATGCATATGTATTCCACATTAAGAATCAAAATTAAGAAATAAACATAAGGGCTACCCATGGAAAGAAATGGGTATCGTAATCATGTACGAAGGTATAACCAATGGGTGTATTGTAATGATGTCCATGAAATAATGTATTTAAATCATATTTTTACATTAATATGGAAATATGGGCATATATAATAAAAAAATTATGTCCAAAAAAATTGAAAACATGTAAAAAGAGTGTTTAATAAACTTTAGAAATTAACCACTTTAGTGCAGTTTAAGGAAAATGATTTACAAGTATTTAAAAATGGAAAATTAATAATTGTTTGTATAAAACCTGAAATGAAGTAATATTGTTTTTCATGATATAATTATGGATTTTATAAAAATATTTTTGTCTTAAAATTTAATATGGAGTGTAATTGAAAATAGATAAGAAATAGAGAAGTTCCCTTTAGTCGGTCTTATTTATTGGGAAGAATCGAGAAGAAAACCTTATAAAACATGAATTTCACCATCAAAGATGGATAAATAGATCTTAATACATAATTCTGTAACATATAACAAAATTTTGAAGGATTATATAAGAATAAAAAAAATAAATACATTGGTGTAAAGAGCGGGAAAGCGTAACCAGAAGGAAAAAATGGAGGTTCGTAGAGATCCCATACCTTATGTCAGAAAGCATTATGCACGTGCACTTAATATCCTGGATAATAAAATTAGATTAATTAATTAATTAATTAAGAACCTATTAATTATTTATTTGATTTATATTTTTTTTTAAATTCATTTATCTCCATTTCAATGAGTTATAATGTTTAATTTTTTTGTTCCAAGTGCGTTTGTTTCATGATTTTATGATCGAATCCCTTGAGTTTAATTAGGGGAGTTCTGGTCAAATGGAAGAAAAACTCCAAATTTTGAATTATATGTTATTGATGAATATAAAAAAAATTAAATGTTCTGATATAAATTTTTTTCAGATATGGGAATGATTTATTATATAAAATGTTAATGATGAAAGTTAGTTTATTTTAATTAATTTTCGATCATCATGAACTAGTTTTGTTTTATTATTTAATATTATGTATATATATTATTATAAGGATATAAAAAAGTTATAATATAAATTTTTAAATATATTTTGACTATTATAATGGTTTTATGACTAGCCTTTAATGTGGTAATAGAAAATGAAAAATCATTGTCTACGAAGGTGGTGAATTGACACATCACGGATGATGTTTTCATTTTTAAGATAAAAATTGAAGATAATGGATTTGATGATGGATATACAATTAAAATAATGAAATTACATTATATGTATGATAATGTAGTTATCATTTCACTTTAGAGAGTGGATAAAAGGATTAGGTATAAGAAAGAAAGAATTTAAAAGAGAAAGATGGAGGATTTTACCTCTTGAATATTGTCTCCTTGAGAACCTCCTTAAGGCACATAGAAATGGTCTTTTTGTAAGACCATAAAGACCAGGACATGGGGAAGAGGTTTGGGAGAGTAATTGGGTAGAATATTAGAAAGCTCCAAATCTTAGAAGGTGTGAGGAGAAGGGGTGATATTTATAGGGATAAGAGAAGGGTATTTTTAATTATTATATTCATTAGTTTATTATTTTTTCTCAAGACTATAAATAGTGTTGATAATTATGGATAAATTTATTAAATAATTAATGAGAGTTCTAGATAATTTTTCTTACAACATCCATATATCAACCATGACTCAAAAATTCATGTATTTAGCTTATATTGTAAATTACTGTATTTAATTATTCTCCAAAAAATCAACTATTTTAGAAAAATCCCAAAAATTCACCCCAACAATTATATGATATTTAGATTTTAAAAATAGACTCCATTTTATGAAAATAATTTCCTAAATATGATAGATTTAATTTTAAATTAAAATAATCATTTATTCAAAAGACATCGATTTTAATATTATAACCAATTTTATGTCACCTTAAAAAATTAATTAAGGTCTTATAAAATTATATTATAATTATAATAAAAAAATATTAATTTATGAATCTATTTAATAAAAAAAATATTTTTTAATCATTATATTAATTATAAAATTCTAAATAAACATTTACGATACACCAAAATTCCAACACATAATTTATCATTTTTAAAACATTTATTTACTTATTTATTGTTATAAATATATCATGTTTTCATTTATGAGATACCTAAATTTCATTTATAATTTTTAGGGGAGGTTACTATTCTAATGACCAGATTACTATTCTTAATAGGCATATTAATATTCTAATGATCAGGTTACTATTCCATTGGTATAGGTGCCTTAATTTCTATAAATACCAATTATTTCATTCATTATTTATGAGAATGATGTTTTTATTTGTTTATCTATGTGATGTATGTGTTTTTTAATTTATAACATAATTATAGAAAGGTAAATTCCATTGGTAAAATTCTAGGTCATTACATTCTTCGCCCCTTATGAAATTTTTCCCTCAAAATTTTGTTTTACATACTAAGGTGAAAACATGTGAGGGTACTTATCATTTATCATTTACTTTAGTTACCAAGTTGCCTATTCATATTTATGGTTTTGTCATAGTAATTTTACTAGTATATTAATCTTCTTTCATAGAACTTTATCTCTACTTTCTAGGATCTTCATCGGCTGCTCCTCGTAAGAGATATCATTTTCTAGCTATACCACCACTAAATTTAGTACATGTGTGGGATCTGGTATGTACTTCCTTATAATGGATATGTGGAATAACTCATTCACTTGATACATGGTTGGTTGAGGTGCTAATCAACAGTCCATAACTCCGACATGATCAAGAATCCCAAAGGGAATGATGTACCTCGGACTTAGTTTTCATATCTTCCCAAATCTCATGACTCTCTTCCATGAAGATATGTGGAGGAATACCATGTCTCAGACCTTAAAATCCAGGTCTCATCAATGATTATCTACATAACTCATTTGTCGACTTTGGGCTACGTTAATGTGCTTGTGAATGGTTTTCACCTTTTCTACTATTTATTCAACAATTTTAGGTCCCAACAGCTTATGTTCACTAAATCTATCCCAACATGCTGGTGTTTTACATATTTTTTCATAAAGGGATTTCTATGGAACCATTTGGATGCTTGAGTGGAAATTATTATTGTAATAGTACTTTCCCATAGGTAGATATCAGTCTCATCCTCCTTTAATGTCCATAGAACAAGCTCTCAACATGTCTTCCAGTGTCTGAATAGTTTTCTCATATTGTCCATCAGTTTCAGGATAATAAGTTGTACTGAAGTTCAGCTAAGTGTTTAGAGAATGTTAGAGACTTTTTTTAGAACTTGGAGGTGAATCTCATATCTGAATTGGATACAATCTATAGTGGAAATCCATGCATCATTACTATTTCTTTGATGTATATCTGTGTATTTTGATCCAGTGATAAGTCCTCTCGAATTGAGATAAAGTGAGATATCTTTATAAGATGATCTACAACAACCCATATATAATTGTTTCCTTTGGATGTCTTCATAATTCTGGTGAAAAAATCTAGGGTGATGTTTTCCTATTTCCATGATGGTATGGGTAAGGGTTTCATCATCCCCTTATACTAGTGTCTTTCAGCCTTCACTTGCTGGCATACCAGGCACTTTGATTTATATTCTATGATCTTTTTATTCATATTGTCCCACAAATAGTTCTCTTAGATATCTCAATACACATGTGTACACCCAGGGTGAATAGAGAAGGTTGGTCTATGTGTGTCATTCAGAATCTCTTTTTTTATCTTTGGATTGGATGGTACACAAATTCATGAACCAAATCTTATGAATCCTTCCTCATTAATTTCGAACTCTGAGGATTTCTCTTTTTTGATATCTTCCACCTTCTTCTGAATTTTCAAATCATTTATTTGAGAATCCTTTATTTTCTCCATGAGGAATGGTTGGAAAATCATTTGAATAAGGATTTATGATGTTACTTAATTAATGATTCTCATATTAGTCCTTTGAAAATTTAATAATATTGGATCCTTCTCAATTCTCATCATTGATAATGTTACAGGATCCTTTATACTTAGAGCATCCACTACTTTATTTGCTTTACCAGGATGGTAGTGGATTGATCAGTCGTAATCATTGATGATCTCTATTCATCTTCATGTGCATATATTAATATCCTTTTGTGTGAATATATTTTTGAGGCTCATATGATCAATATATATCTCACACTTCTCCCCATAAAGATAATGCCATAATATTTTCAACACGAAGATAATAGCCACCAACTCTAGATAATGTGTGGGATATTTTTACTCATGATCTTTCAATTTCCTTTGGGAATAGGGTGTCACTTTATCATTTTTCATTATTAAACATCATAATACCTTCTTTTAAGTATCACTATATACCACAAAGAGTTCCCCACTTGTTGGTAGTGTAAGTACTAGTGCAATGATAAGCCTATTTTTCAACACTTTAATGTATTCTTCACATTCAATAGTCTAAATAAACTTTACTCACTTCCAATTCATCTTGGTTAGTGGGTTTGACAATCATGACATATTCCTCAAAAATCATCAGTAATACCCAGTTAGACCAAGGAAACTATTAATCTCAATTACAGATGTTGTTCTGGTCCACTATTCTATTTCCTTTATCTTAGAAAGTTATAAAGATATTCCATTGTTAGTGATATCATGACTTAATAATGTTACTTCATCCATCCATAAATCACATACTATACTATGCATATAGTTTCTCTCTTAGAAATTTCTTTATCACAATATTAAAATTCTTCTTATGTTTCTCTTTTCTCTTGGAGTATATTAGTATATCATCTATAAATACTACCAAAAAATTTTCTAGGTAATATATAAATACTATTTTCATTAAGTCCATGAATATTACTAGAGAATCATTGAGTCCAAAAGGTGTCACTATGAATTAATAGTGTTCATACCTCATTCTAAAAGAATTCTTATGAATATATTCCTTTCTCACCTTTAATTGGTGATATCAAATGAAGGTCCATCTTAGAGAAATAATTTTCCCGATGTAGTTGATCAAACAATTAATCTATCTGTTGTAAGGGATACTTATTCTTTATTGTTATTTTTTTGAGCTCACGATAATCAATAAAGAGGTGCATTGATCCATACTTATTTTTTACAAAGAGGACTGGCACACCCCATGGTGAAGCACTCAGTTATATGAATCCCTTTTCTAGGTTCTCTTATAACTACTTCTTTTGTTCTTCCAACTCAATGGAGGTCATCCTGTAAGGAGTATTTGATATAGGCATAGATCCAAGAATAAGTTAAATTGATAACTCAACCTCTTGGTCTGGAGGAAGACTAAGAAATTCTTCAGGGAACAAATCAGTATAGTCCCTCACAATGGGAATGTCTTCAAACATGATTCTCTCCTTTGTCTCAATAATTTAAGCTATATATTATTGTTCATAAAGAAATAATATCCATAGTTGAGATGATAATTTTGAAGGAGATTCATCATCCTCCTTACATTTGTACAGAATTGGAGGATGTCTTGGAATGTTAAGAGTGATCTCCCTTTCCCAACCGTTGATGTTATATTTTTATAAATATAGTCAATCCATTCCCAATATAGCATCAAACTCCACCAAAGGAAGTAAGAAAAGATTTTATAGGATATTCAGTTCACAAATATTAATCAATTAGGATTTATATACTTTATATGAAATAATGGCCCCATTTTTTGTTCTCATAGATAACACAACCTCCATATTTTGAGGTGGTGTTTGAATAGTTCTACTAAACTTTCAAGATATGAAAGAATATGTAGAACCATAATCAAATTGTATGTTCTCTATTCTTGAATGAATAACCAGCATACCTATCACTACATCATTTCCAGGTTCCACCTTAGTAGTAGTGGTAGAACATGCCCATAATTGTTGCCTTGGAGGTTTTTATTGTTTGTTTCCTCTAAAAACCCTTGGCTTATAGAATTGTATCTGATAATGACCATGTTACTTATAGTTGAAACACTACACTATAGGTTGAGTGTTGATCTGAACCTTCCTTTCTTATTCCTCAATTGTTGGTTTCTTCATATCCCTTCAGCAATAATTAGCTAGATTCCCCTCTCTTCTACATTTGAATCATCACCTGGTTCTCCTTAGTCAATTTACAGGATGCTTCATCCCACACTTTTGACATGTGGGATATTGGGATTTCTTTCTATCATGATATTTATCTTTTGATCCCCTCATATTAAACTCCATTTCCACTTTTTATCTTTGACCCCACAAGACAACTGAGAGTCTCTAATCTCCATCTCAACCTTAAGGGCACAACGGACTATCTCCCCATAGCTATAAAACTTTCTAATCGCCAACGATTTTCTTAGACTTTGATTTATTCTAATAAATAAGTGATCCAACATGATTTTAATGTTCATGAAAAATCCAATGGTTTATTGTAAAATCCAAGTAAAGTTTTCCTTGTACACCCCAATAGAATTGTCTTCATTTTTATTCATCTTGAGGAACTCCCTTTCATATTAAGATGGATATTTCAGTGATAATATTTATTGAAAAATATTTTCTGGAATGAATCCCAATACATGGAATCAATTTCCTACATAGAATTTGTGTTTTTTATCATTTTCCACCAATGATCATCTTCTCCATTAAACTAATATACCACTAGCACAAATTTCTCTTCTTTTGAGCATTAAAGTATAGAGAATATATTCTCAGTGGAGTTAATACATTGTTCTATGATGAGGGGATTAGAATATCCATTAAATACATGATTCATTTGTCACATAAAGGATTTGAGCACAAATTTCTCTTTCTTAGAAGAATAAGGGAGTTCCAAATGATTCAAGTTATTATTCCTATCTTGATCTAGTTGATGTAGTACTATCATGGAGTTTTGATCTCCCATTCCTAATAGATTTGGAATTTATTTAAGTAAATAATCACATTTCCTACCACATTTATTATTGGAATGATTTCTCATATTTTACACCATTAACTAAGAAAAATAAAATACAATTATCAGGGATTAAATAATTATCTAATAACCATATAAAAAGGAAACTTTCAACATAGAAGGATAAACTTGTATATGAAAAGTATATCCTAACTTTTGATTCCCTGCGATTTAATATATGTTATACAAGGTGGTAGAATTATACCTAGGGTTATCAATAAAGTTTTCTAGTCTTAATCTCTAAAAATAACTAGATTGTTCTCTAATACCAACTATAGATACCATATCCTTTTACACATATTATTACATGATTTTAAGCATATTTAACCACCAAATACAAACCAATGATCATAGAGTCTGGTGTATTTAGAAGATTAGGTACTTAATTAGAAAACATGAAACCAAAATATAACAACTTTTCTATAATGATCTCATAACTCCATTAAATATCCTACAACTACATGGGATAATCTAGGGAATACATAGACAAATGAGATGCACTAAAAATCCATATAAGGGAATAAACATGGGAATATAGCATAACATATGAGTTAGAAGGCATGGAATGATAACATAAAAGGAATGGTATGTAAATAATAATATAGAATAATAAAACATAGAACATGGACTCGTATGAACAAGGAAATATATAAATGTGGCAGCAACATAAAACATGAAATAAAAATGAGTCATTGCTAACTACCAAGACTATATCGCATGGTGGAAAAAGTACCATAATGGATTAGGTTTACTCACTAATCCCATACATGAAGTCTCATGAGACTATAAATTACCCAATGAATTGGACCACTATCTGGGTGCACCCATTGTAACATGTTCAGGCATATGTGTGCCATATGAAGAATCAAACATAAGGAATAAACATAAGGGTTGCCTGTGGAAAGAAATGAGTATCGTAATCATGTCATAAGGCATAACCAATGGGAGTATCATAATGGTGTCCATGAAAGAATGGATTTAAATCATACATGAACATTAATAAGGTAAAATAGTAATAAATCATGAAAAATGATGTCCAAAAAAAGTGAAAACAAGTAAAAAGAGTGTTTAAGAAACATTAGAAATGAGCCACTTTAGTGCGGTTTAAGGAAAAATATTTAAGAGTATTTAAAAGGGGGAAAGGTGTAATTGTTTATATTAAACCATAAATGAACTAAGATATATTTATTATGATAAATTGAGGTATTTTAGAAAATTATTGGTGGCTTAAAACAGAATATGGAGTGTAATGACCCAAAAATTCATTAATGAAAATTCATCTTTGTCTATTTAAATGTCTTCATATGGTTATGTAAAATGTATGCACTTATTTGGTTTTATGTTTTGGATTTTAAAATTCCATTAATAATTTTGACCGTTACTGATATAGCTGTTGAATAGTGATCACGTGATTCATATAAATATAGGGCTTTAACAAATCCAATTTACTCAAAAAAAGGAAGTGACAGCCACATCCAGAAGACTTATCCCATACAAATCCCATTTATCAGAGCTCGGAAAGAAGGTGGAATCATTGGGCTTCTCTCTTGACCAAGCCCAAGATGATCTTGAACACATTAAGCTTGATCGGAACCAACTACGGGAGAAGTGGAAGTTAATAGAGATTACCACCCGAGTGATATTATCTAAGTCACCCCAAGAGTCTATCACTATCGGGCACCTTACCCTTTGGTCTTATGTGGGATTTATAATGGGTTATGTAACAATACCTTAGCACTATGAATATATGCATTATTTTTGTATATAATAATGAATATACATTCATTTTATAATTGTTACTTTGTAAATAGTTTTTAAAGAGAAATAGTATTTTTATTTAATCTTCAACTAAGAAATATATTTTGATGAATTAATGGATTTTTGAATTAAATAATATTTTAATAAAATATTATTATTAGTATTAAATTACTTTTTATTAAATATAAATGATCTTATAATTTTATGAATGCAAGTTTAATTTTTATTAAGGTTCGAAAGCTGATTTTGTCAAAACCCATGAATTTTTTATAAATGTCAGTTTTTTTAAAAGTAAAAATTCAAGTATTTATAAAATTATTTAGAAACAATTAATATTATTTTTGGAATCAGGGCGTTTAAATTATCCAATGGTAAAATTTTCATAATTTTCTAAGACAGTCGAATTTTTGGGTAAAAATTAAATACTGTTTAAATATACAATTTGTTTTATGACATCATAATGATCCAATAGTGATGTAATAAAATAATATAAACATTATTTTCGGTAAATACATGTTTTAAAATTAAAATAATGTGATTTTGGGTTTGTTTTATACATTTTACAAATCTTTAGTGGACCATTCAAGACTTATAAAACATTTTGTCTTTTTAAATTGTTTTCCTTGAGAGTGTGACTCAACTCCACATAAGCAACCATATTATTTTAATAATTTAGTAAATTGGCCTTATAAAATATTTTTTTCCACTTCCCTTTGGCAAAAACCTTGGGCAAAATCCACAGGCTATTTTTTGGTTTTGATTAGTTTAATGTGTGGTGTCCCAAACCTAAATAATAAAGAATTCCCTCTCCTTTCTTATATAAACCCACCCAAGATTCCACTTAATATTCACTCAAAGCCTATATAGTTCAACCAAACCCTGACCTCCCCTCTCTAGAATCCTTCCAAGGTTCCCCAAGCTCCCAATAATCCTCTATCAAGCCTCTCCTAATCCATTGGGGTCACACTTCCAAGTAAGGGATTTCTTCCTTTCTCATTTTTGTCTAATTTTCTTTAAGTTGTTATTCCCTTTTTTTTAAATTAAAAATATTAGGGTATGATTTATCACCTGCACCATACTTCACTCTTTATGTTTGATTGATGGTATACCCCTTTATCTCTCATTAATGCCCCCCATGTACACCTGTTACCATGCTGAAATTTCATGAGGGATTTCTCTCTCTTATTTTACATCCAAGTAATTATTTTGTATTGTGCATCTAAATTCCATTAAATTTGTTGGAAAATGTATATATATAACCCAATTACCGTAAATTTCATGTAAATATGATGATACACTCATTTCTCTCTCATCAACCATTTTCATGAATCCTTATGTCACGTCGTTATGCTGCTGAAATTGCACCGCGTTTTTCCAAGCCAAGATCATTATGTAGTGAATACCATACCCATGTCTCTATCAAGGGTATTCACCTTTATTCATATATACATATTGAATGGTACTTTAATTTATGTATTCCACATTCCTTTACCATGGAATAAATTATGACATTGAATGATTCCATGTTGTATGATCCATGTGGCACACTTATGCATGAAATGAAATGTTTTAAGAAGGGTGTGCCCCGATAGTGCTCCAATGCATTGGGTAAAGTATAGTATCATGATACGTCATGTGAAATGATTATTGACTCATTATAATTCAATTTAAATGAGGGTTTACTCATGATTTATGTTCAATGAGGGTTTACTCATGCTCCATGTGCAATGAGACTTGGTTCATGCTAATTCCATGTTAAGTGTTGTTGCCACATTTCCATGTTATGATTATCATGATTTATCATGCCTTTATGTTTATGTTTCTATTTTCCTCAATTTATATGCCTATTTAATAACATTTATTTTATTCCTCATGTTATTAAATTTTTATTCCATTACTGTGCTTTATAGCTCACCCTTTTCTTATGCATGTCCTAAGGTTATCCCATGCAATGCTAAGTACGAGGGAATGTAGTGGTAATGTAAAGGAAGTTTTCAATAAATATGTTGTGTGTTTTATGTTCTAATCTGTTATGTAATGTTCCTAAGCCCAAAATAAACTATACCTCTTGATCTTCTATGTTGTATCAAGTGAATATTTTTTGTAATAAATCATGTTTAATTGTGTAATAAAGAGTAGGGTTGTTATAGTTGGTATCATAGGTAGGTTTAGTTATTTTTGGGATTATGATTAGAAAACCCTAATGAAGCCTTATATACAATACTAAGTATAATAAAAACATGCCTAAGTTTTGTTGAGTATTTAGTAAGTGGTTTATCAATCAAATACATCCATGTCTAGATACGAGTAGGTAGAGGCGGCTCTGGAACAAATGTATCCTAGGGGTAAAACCCAAAAACACCGCTTTGAGCTAGAATCAAATGGGAACTGGTGCACAACAACAGGCCTTGTTGCACTCTTGGTTACGACACTCCTGGGGTATATGCTTTGGTAAATTCACAAGCTTAGTATGAACCATTCTTAAGGGACTAGAAAAAATGTTCTAAGTTAGATCATGGATAACATAGACTGAAGGCAATAGATTCATAAGTTAAGGAAATAAAATCTATTTATAAGTCATCCATTTTTTGTCTTTGTATTATCCTTTATGTGTTTCCCCTAACATTCCTTTTATTCCATCCAATGGATGATAATAGGAAGACTTGGGATAAAAACTGATGTGAAGATCATTGCGATGATTGTTCTAATGAGATCCCCAATCCGATGGGAGCCGGAATCATGAACTTTGTCACGATACTCTCTCAGTTAACTCAAGATTTGAATATAAACATGGGTAAAGAGGAACATTCAACCCCCCTAAGAAATAACAAGTCGATATCAAGAGCTTCATGAGACAAAGTCCTCCAACTTTTAATGGATCGTCTAATCCCTCAATCGTTGAACAATGGATCAACTCCATTGAAAAGATCTTCTCTATCATTCAATGTTACAAATAAGAGAAGTTTCTCCTGGATGTTTATCATATGGAGGGTGAAGATGATCAATGGTGGACATTGATCAAGAATATGAAGCATGAGGAGGAGATCGAGGTGTTGGAATGGAAGGATTTCAGGAAGATGTTTTTCGATAAATATTTTACGTGCACCCTCCGACTTAACATGGAAATGGACTTCCTTTCCCTCAAGAAAAAAAGATGATGAATCTATTGGGGAGTATTAGGAAAACTTCACAAGGCTTGCACGATACACCTCCAGCTTTGTCGTTACCCTCGAATGAAAGGTTGATCACTTCTTTTGTGGGATAAAACCTAGCATGTGGAAAGCACTGGAAATCCATGACTTCAACAGCTATGAGGAAATTGTTTGATGTTCCCTCAAGGTCGAAATGGATATTGGATAATCTTAGCGGTATCATGGGGATAAGAATCGTAAGGTGGAATTCAATTCTAGCGGGCCGATGGATAAATCCAATGGTTCTAAGAAAATCCAGTACCCCACTTTCCAAAGGTGAAAAAAGAAGCACCCTAGAAATTTATTGAAGGGGATGACGAAATGATTTAGGTGTGGAAGAGAAGGGCCCATAGCCATTAACTACTGACAAGAAAAACCTGTAGCTACAACAGAGGAGAGAAATTCTCCATTCGAATCTCGAGGCATTTTTCATTTCTTCAACTGCAAATAACCAGGGCAGCTTTCAAATCAGTTCCCTAAGCCAAGGGTTTTTGGAGGCAACCAACAACCTCCAAAGTATCAAGGGAGAGATTTTTCTATCACTACCGCCGAAGTGAACCCTTAAAATAAAGTGGTGACAGGTATTCTATTTACTCATTCAAGAATAGGAAATGCACTTTTTCATTCAAGTTCTACGCATTCTTTTATATCTCTAAAGTTTAGTAGAAAAAACCCAACACCACCACAAATCATGGAAGTAAATATGTGAGTGAGTACAAAAAATGGGGAAATCATTGCATCCCATGAATATAACTTCTCCCCTGTTATAATCTATAGATTGAACTTTCCAGAAATTTCATCATACTCCCTTTAGTGGAATTTGATGCAATTCTCAGCATGGATTGGATTTCCTTATATAGAGCCAACATAAATTGTCGTGAGAGGGAAATCACTCTCCATGTGGAGAATCGACCCCTAATTCTGTACAAGTGCAAGGAGGAGGATGATTCTTATTTAGATCCATCATCTCAAGAAAGGATATTACTGCCCTATGAGCACACGTATCTGGCTCAGATGATTGATTCTAAAGAGGCAACCATCCTTGAAGACATGACTATTGTGAGGGAATTCGCTAAAGCGTTTCCCGAGGAATTTTTTGGTCTTCCTCTTAGAAGATATGTTTAATTCTCAATTGATCTTATACCTGGGGTGTTTCTAGTATCCAAGACTCCATATAGAATGGTTGTTGTAGAGCTTGAGGATCTGAAGAAATAACTATAGGATAATTTGGATAAGAAGTTTATATTCCCAAGTGCTTCACCATGGGGTGTAGCAGTCCTCTTCATCAAGAAGAAGGATAGGTTAATGTGACTTTGCATCGATTATCGTGAGCTTAACAATATCATGATAAAGAAAAAGTATCCTCTCCCATAGATTTATAAATTTTTCGATCAGATTCTTGGAGCACAATACTTCTCCAAGGTGGATTTGTGATCGGGATATTATCAAGTAAGGGTGAAGAAGGAATATATCCCCAAGAGTGATTTTCGTACAAGGTAAGGGCACTATGAATTCATAGTAATGCCTTTCAAAATCACTAATGCTCTATAAATATTCATGTAATTGATGAATAGAGTCTTTAGATATTAACTCAACAAATTTTTGGTAGTCTTTATATATGATATTCCAATATACTCCAAAACCAAGGAGGATCATGAGGACCATCTAAGAAATATACTAGAGACCATGTGAAAGGAGAAGCTCTATGCAAAGTAAAAAAGTGTGAGTTCTATTTGAAGGAGGTATTATTCTTGGTCCATATCATCACATGAAATGGGATATCTATGGATCCATCCATGATAGCTACAATAGAGGGATAGTCGAGGCCAACATCGGTAACGGATATTCGTATCTTCTTGGGGTTAGCTGGATATTATCGACGATTTGTGAGAAATATATCACAATTGTCCAACCCTCTTACCAAGATAACCCAAAAGGGGGTAAATATTTCTCAGAGTAATGAATGTGAAGAAAGCTTCAAGGAGTTGAAAAGAAGGCTTATCACTATGCTCGTGCTCACTTTACCCACAAGTGGAGAACTTTTTGTGGTATTCAGTGATGCTTCAAAGAAGGGCATGTGCTGTGTGCTGATGGAGAATGAAAAAGTCATTGCATATGCTTAAAGGAAATTGAAAGTTAATGAGAAGAATTATCCAACACATGATCTGGAGTTGGCTGCAGTGATCTTATCTTTAAAAAAATTTCGGCATTATCTCTTTGGGGGGAAATGTGAAATATATACGGACCAAAAAATACTCAAGTATATATTCACACAGAAAGAGTTGAACATGTGCCAATGAAGATGGTTAGAGCTAATCAAATACTATGACTGGTCAATCCATTACCACCCTAGGAAGGTAAACAAGGTGGCAGATGATCTAATTAGAAAGGACCCAGCGATTCTATCATTTATGAGAATTGAGAAGGATCTAATCTTTATATATTTGATGAAGATGGAAATGGGAATCATAAAGAAGGGAACATCATCAATCCTTTCACAAATTATTGTTCAACCATCTCTTTTGGAAAGGTTAAAGGATGCTTAAAAGGATGATGTAGGAATTCAGAAGAAAGTGGAAGCTATCAGAAAAGGGAAATCCTCAGAGTTCGATGTTAATGAAGAAGGAATTGTGAGATTTGGGAAAAGACTACGTGTTCCATCAAGTTCGGATCTGAAGAAGCAACTTTTGGATGATGCACATAGTTTGAATTTCTCTATTCACATAGGAAACACAAAGATGTATCGAGATATATAAGAGAATTATTGGTGGGATAATATGAAGAAGGAGATCGCCGAGTATACATCAAAGTGTCTGGTGTGTCAACCAGTGAAGTCGGAGAGGTAGAAGTCTAAGGGGATGAAGCAACCATTTCCCATACCAGTATGGAAATGGGAGAACATCACCCTAGACTTTGTCACCAGACTTCCCAAGACATCCAAATCCAATAATGCAATCTGGGTTATTGTATATCATATTACAAAGTATGTACACTTAATTACAATTCGGGAGTATTTCTCATTGGATCAACTAGCACAGATATATATTCGGGAATTAGTAAGGTTACATGGAGTACCGTTATCTATTGTATCCGATCGAGATCCAAGATTCTCCTCTAAGTTTTGGAAGAGTCTTCAACATGCTCTAGATACTGAGCTAAACTTTAGTACGGCTTATCATCCTCAAACTAATGGCCAATCCGAGTGGACTATCCAAACACTTGAGGACATGTTGAGAGCATGCTCAATGGACTTAAAAGTAGGATGGGATCAACATATTTCTATGATTGATTTTTTTTATAACAACAGTTTCCACTCTAGCATCCAAATGGAACCTTATAAAGCCTCATATGGGAATAGGTGAAGAACACTGGCATGTTGGGATGAAGTCGGTGAGCGTAAGCTACTAGGGCCAGAAATGGTCAAAGAAATGGTGGAGAAGGTGAAAACCATTCAGCAACATATCAAGGAATCCCAGAGTCGACATAAGCGTTATGTAGATAACCATCGATGAGAACTTAAGTTTCAAGATGGAGACATGGTATTTCTATGCATATCTCAATTGAAGAATGTCATGATGTTTGGAAATAAAGGGAATTTAAGTTATAGGTACATCGTCCCTTTTGAGATTCTTGATCATGTTGGGGATGTGGCCTATCGACTTGCACTTCCACCTACCATGGCCAAAGTACATGATGTCTTTCATGTATCCCTCTTAATAAAGTACATACTAGAAACTTCACATGTACTCTCTTCAAAGGTAGTACAGTTAGATGATGATCTTTCTTACAAGGAGAAACCAGTGAAGATCTTAGATCATAGAGAAAAATTTCTAAGAAATAAGACAATACCCCTCATCAAGGTGTTTTGGAGAAACCACAAGTTTGAAGAAGTGACATGGGAATCAGAGGAAGTGATGAAGAAAATTTACCAACATCTGTTTTAGTGTGGGAAAAGGAAAATTTGAGGATAAAATTTCTTAAGGGGGAGATTGTAACGACCCAAAAATTCATTAATGAAAATTCCTCTTGGTCTATTTAAATTTATTATTATGGTTATGTAAAACGTATGCAATTATTTGGTTTTATGTTGTGGATTTTAAAATGCTTTTAAAAATTGTGACTATTTCTAATATAGCTACTGAACAGTGATCACATGATTATTATAAATATAGGGCTTTAACAAATCCAATTTACTCAGACAAAGGAAGCGATGGCCACATCCAGTAGACTTACCTCGTATGAAGCCCATTTATCGGAGCTCATAAAGGATGTGGAATCATTGGGGTTCTCTCTTGACCAAGACCAAGCCCAATCCAAGCTTGAACACGTTAAGCTTGGGCAGAACCGACTACTAGAGAAGTAGAAGTTAATAGAGATTACCACTTAAGCGATGTTATCTGAGCCACCCCAAGAGTCTGTCACCATCGTGCACCTTACCCTTCGGTCTTATGTGGGTGTTATAAGGGTTTATGTTACAAGACCTTAGTATTATGAATATGTGCATTATTTTTGTATATAATAATGAATATACATTCATTTTATTATTGTTACTTTGTAAATAGTTTTTAAAGTGAAAATAGTATTTTTATTTAATATTCAACTAAGAAATATATTTTGATGAATTAATGGATTTTTGAATTAAATAATATTTTAATAAAACATTATTATTATTATTAAATTAATTTTTATTAAATATAAATGATCATATAATTTTATGAATGCAATTGTAATTTTTATTAAGGTTTGAAAACTGATTTTGTCGAAACCCATGAATTTTCGATAAATGTCAGTTTTTATTTTAAATGTAA
Source organism: Viscum album (assembly GCA_963277665.1). NCBI lineage: Eukaryota > Viridiplantae > Streptophyta > Magnoliopsida > Santalales > Viscaceae > Viscum > Viscum album. The sequence goes on along the minus strand of OY728147.1, from coordinate 174,183,035 downwards.
AAATTCACATATTTAGAAGATTATTTAGATAAAATAAATATTATTTATGGAATCAAGATGTCATAATTATTCAACGTTGAAATTTTCATAATTTTCTGAGACTGTCAAATTTTTGGGTAAAAATTAATTACCGTTAAAATATATAATGTGTTTTATGACATCATAATGAACCAATAGTGATGTAATGAAATAATATAAACATTATGTTAGGCCAATGAATGTTTTACCTTTAAAATAATCTGATTTTGGTTTTGTTTGATTTATTTTATAAAGATTTAGTGGACCCTTCAAGACTTATAAAACATTTTATCTTTTTAAATTGTTTTCCTTGAGAGTGTGACTCAACTCCACATAAAAAACCATATTATTTTAAGAAGTTTGGTCATTGGACTTATAAAACATTGTTTTCCACTCCACTTTGGAAAAACCCATGGTCAAAAACCATGGGATGGTTTGTGGTTTTGATTAGTTTAATGTGTGGTGTCTCAAACCTAAATAATAAGAAATTACCTATCTTTTCCTATATAAACCCACCCAATCTCCCACTTCCTATTCACTAAAAGCCTTTGGAGTTTGACCATCCCCTTCCCTCTCCTCTCTATAATCCTACCAAGGTTCCTTAAACTCCCAATAATCCTCTCTCAAGCCTCTCCTAAGCCCTTCGGATCACACTTCCAAGCAAGGGATTTCTTCCTTTCTCATTTTTATCTAATTTTCTTTAAGTTGTTATGCCCTTTTATTTTCAATTAAAACTGTTGGGGTATGATTTCACACCTCCCTCATACTTCCCTATTTATGTTTTTTTGATGGTAGACCCCTTTCTCTCTCATTAATGCCTCCCATGTACACCCGTTACATGCCGAAATTCTGTGAGGGATTTATCTCCCCTCTTTTACATCCATGTAATTATTTTGTATTGTGCATCTAAATTCCATTACGGTTGTTGGTACATGTATCTATATGACCACCTTAATGTAAATTTTATCTACATATGATGATACACCCATTTCTCTATCATAAACCATTTTCATGAATCCTTATGTCACGCCGTTATGCTGGCGAAATTGCACCGCATTTTTTCAAGCGAGGATCATTGTGTAGTGAATACCATACCCATGTCTCTATCAAGGGATTCAACTTTATTCACATATAAATATTGAATGGTAATTTCATGTATGTATTACACATTACTTTATCATGGAATAAATTATGATGTTGAATGATTCCTTGTTGTATGATCCATGTGGCACACTTATGCATGAAATGAAATGTTTTAAGAAGGGTGTGCCATGATACCGCTCCAATGCATTGGGTAAAGTATAGTATCATGATATGTCATGTTCAATGAGTTTTGACTCATTATAATTCAATTTCAATGAGGTTTTACTCATGATTCATGTGAAATGAGGTTTTACTCATGCTCCATGTGCAATGAGCCTTGGCTCGTGCTAATTTCATGTTAAGTGTTGTTTCCACATTTCCATGTTATGATTATCATGCTTTATCATGCCTTTATGTTTATGTTTCTCTTGGTCTCCATTGATATGCCTATTTGCTAACATTTATTGTATTCCTCATGTATTTCCATATTTATTCCCTTAATGGTCTTTATAGATCATCCTTTTCTTATGCATGTCCTCAGGTTATCTCATGCAATTGTAAGTACGAGGGAATGTAGTGGTCATGTAAAGGAAGTTTTCAATAAAGATGTTGTGTGTTTTATGTTCTAAGTTGTTTTGTAATGTTCTTAATCCCCAAATACACTAGACCTCTTGATCCTATATGTTGTATCAAGTGAATGTTTTAGGTAATAAATCATGTTTAAGTGTGTAATAAAGAGCATGGTTTTTATATGGAGTGTACTTGAAAATGGGTAAGAAATATAGAATTTTCCATTAATGAGGCTTGCTTATCAGGAATAATCAAGAAGAGAACCTTATAAAACAATTATTTACCCATAAAAGAGGTATTAATAGATCTGGATACATAATTTTGGACCATATACATAGCTGTAAATATATGTAAAACACAACCCGAAGGAAAAAATAGAGGTTAAGATAGATCTCTTACCTTATGTTTGAAAGAATTATTCACTTTCACTTAATTTCCAGGATAATAAAATTTAATCCATTAATTAATTAATTAAAATATATATTAAACATGTTTTTTATTTATTATAATTGTATGCAGTTCATTTATGGTCATTTTTATGAGTTATAAATTTTAATTTTGTTGTTTTGTGTGCGTTTGTTTCATGATTTTACAATTGGTTCCCTTGAGTTTAATTATGGGATTTCTTATCAAATGTAAGAAAAACTCCATAAGTGGAATTATATGATTTTGATGCACCTAAAAAATTATACATGGTCCCATATATCCTTTTTTAAAATATGATAATGATTCATTAGATGAAATGTTAATGATGAACGTTAGTTTATTTTGGTGAATTTTCGATCATCATGAACTAGTTTTGTTTTATTATTTAATATTACAGATATATATTAGTTCTAGAATATAAAATAATTTGTAATATAAATTTTAAAATATTTTTTAACCATTACAATTATGGCATCCTTCCTTTTTAATACATAACTTTTCATTACATTTTAAATACAGAGGATCATTAAAGTCTAGTGTCTTGGAAATTAGGAACATAATACATGAAAACAACATAAAACATTCTTCTGAACCACTTGTAAGGATTCATCATAGGTTCATCCTATGTACATTTACTGCATCTCATACCCTAGAGACATACATCCAAGGAAAGGGTGAGCAGAAGGCCCAGTAAGAGTAAACAAGAGAATCAATGTACTTGTGATATCAATAAAAACTTGAATAAAAACATAACGACATGAGCAATGGAAAAATAGACATATCATAAAGAAAATAACATGGAACATAACTTGAATATTTGGCTACAAAACATCATTTATACATTCATTAACATATCACCAAGGTCCATCCTCAAGGTGTCATAAAAATTACCCAGGTTATTCACCAAGGTATCGTAAACCTTGTCATCTCTAGAGATTAATTATTTACCCAATGAATTGGAGCGCTATCAGGGCGCGCCCTTAATATGTCTTTACTTTAATGTGAGTCACATATATCATAATAAAACATTTCATAAATAACCCAAATGGAATCAAATAAATGGGTTTCATGTGACGTTTAAAAAGAGCTTAAAAATAAGATCATTATGCCATTTATAACCCATGGAAAGGGAGTGAGGGTTATATGTATGTCAATTCCAGAATCAAATATATCATTTTTATATATTTATGAACACCCATAGAAATTAAATAGTTCTGGGTATTCATATAAATAAATAATAGAATATCATGAGAGATAGAGAGAAATTTTGAGATGAAATTTATGCAGCATAACGGCTATATGACATGGTTTTAAAAAACATTAAAAAGAGAGGGAACAAGGGTCACAGACTAATAAATAATTCATAATAAAATATGGGTACTGAATAAGATCATGGTATGTATATTTGAATGACATACCGCATGAAAAGGAAACATTAATGAAAAGAGAAGATGCAATTTCTTTTATGAGAAATTCGGCAGCCTAACGGCGTCACTTAGAAAATTCAGAAAACAAATTGATGAGAGAAGAAAGGGTCCCTACACAATTATACATTAAATGGAAAGTAAGGGGAACATATAATAAAATACCCTCAAAAAAAATATATGGAAACTAGAATACACAATACAAAGGTAGTCATGGCTTAAAAGAAGAGGGTGAAAGAATCCCTTACCTTGAAGAGTAACTTCAAAAGCTTGAAGGTCGGGACCTTGGAGGGATTTAGGGAACCTTAGGAGGACTCCTTGGGAGGTAAAGAGACCCAAAATTCATTGGGGAGGATTTTTAAATGAAATTAATGAGGTAAAGGCTTGGTATTTATAGAAGAAGTGAGGGGATAAAGCATTAATTGCCAAGGGACACCTCATCGGTGGTATTGGAAAAACCATGGGCTTGCCCAAGGTATTTGCCCAAGGTATTGGCCACATGGGACACCTCATACCATATATTACTATTCATAAGTCAAAGAGTATTACTTCATAATTATTACATCCTTAATGATGTCATTAAACACTCGAAACTCAAAAACTGTATTTTCACTATTCACAAAAAATTCAACTTTCTTAGAAAAATCCCAAAATTTCACCTTAACCAAATATCGATGCTCTGATTTCAAAAATGAACTCCATTTTATGAAAACAATTTTCTAAATATTTTTAATTTAATTTTTAAATAAAAACACTATTCACTGAAAATTCGGTTTTTTCAGAAAAATCCCAAAAATTCACCTTAACCAAATATCGATGCTCTGATTTCAAAAATGAACTCCATTTTATGAAAATAATTTTCTAAATATTTTTAATTAAATTTTTAAATAAAAAACACTATTCACCCAAAAAAACTAATACTTAACCAATAATTTCTGAAATAGTTATTTACCTATTTTATTGAATCACATTACTTAATCAAGGTGCCTAAATTATATTAATACTTTATTAAGTGAAGTTATTTATCCATTTGGTCACATTACTAATCATAAGCATAAAATCACTATTCATAATTTAATATTCATCAAAAATTAAGTTGATCTTATTAGACTCTAAATTTATTACTGAACATAACTGTAGAAGACCATTTTTTGAAAATCATTACACATTATTAATTATTAAAGGTTTACATAAATATTTTTAAAATATCATTTTTCTAAAATTCATCAATAATATGAATACTATATTTATCCGGACATTTGAAAATTCACAATCTTTGTCATAAGAAGAAATCACAATTTTTATTTAAATCAAAGGATTACACAAGGCAGTTATGGTCTCGTTACATAGCCCCTTATAACACCAGCATAGGACCTACGAGTAAGCTGTGCTAGGGTGATAGAATCTTGCGGCGGCTCAGCCAACATTTCCCAAGTAGTGATTTCTATCATCTTGAACTTCTCGCGAAGGCGATTCCATTCCAGCTTCACACAATGAAGTTCAGCTTGGGTTTGGTCTAGAGCAAAGCCCAAAGGTGCTACCTCTTTCCCGAGTTCTGTCATATGGGCTTCGATCGGCCCGAGACTACTGGATGGGGTCATCGAATCTCCTTTCTATATTAATTAATCAAGATCAGTTGTATTTATAGACAATAATCACAACATTTAGTTTCCAATGGTCATATTGACCAATGGTCATATAACAGTCGAAACCCAATGATCTTATTTTAATTATACTCATTTTATTAAATGAAATAGTTTTGTTGAGTATAAAATAAAATAACACAAAAAGTTTGGAAACAAAATTTATTCAAAATTTCGGATCGTTACAATCTTCCCCCTTAAGAAATTGCATCCTTGAAATTTTAAAATTGGGCTTGGAATTTTTGTTGAAAGTCCCACATCAGAAAAAGAGTCAGTAAAACTATTACTTTAAAAGAAACAAAGGGAAGTACAAAGGTCACCCGAGTTAACCCATACTAGGATTCCATATAGGAAAACATGGATATGGAAGAGAAAAAAAGGGTCAAGTTCTGATGGAGTGTTATAGAAAACATGATTAGGATAAAATTATCAATAAGAAGATCACAAACTTAATATGTGTTAAACAGTCTTTGATTACCCAGTAGGAAACGTAAACCAAAAAAGTTTTTGTTTTACATTCCTTTTCATAATTTTTAGGAATTCATTTACTAAATAGAATAAAAACATAAGAAAATATACTTACCTTCAAGTAGAGTTTCATCCCTTAATAAGTTTCCACCAAGACTAATCTTTTCTCCAAACAATGAGCATTCAAAAATATTTGGTCTCATCAAAAGCACAAAAATCATCTTCTAGAGAATCACATAATCCACAAAAGAATAATAGTATTTTTCCCTTGTCTTCAGTCATCAACTAAAACTAAAAAGGTTAGTATGAGATCATATAATCCCCAAAAAGGATAATCCTTTATAAAAAGAAATAAAAATACTATTAATCTCCAAAATTCAACAAAATTACCCAAATTTCCAAAAAATACCATTCAATACACAATCATCCTTAAAATTATTCAGAATAATCCAAACTAAGATTGGAACCAAAAACTAAGAAGGATTTAATCACATAGTCTTCCCCAATAAATCATAAAATTTATCTCAAAATAACATCGACTACTATTAAAGTCTCATTCTAAAGTGTAATTAACCTATTCACATATTCTCTATGCTAGGTTCATCATTTCCTAGAAATAACCCAAATCACCATATGTCCACAATAAATACATAAATTCTTACAAAAAAAATTCAACCATTCCTTTTCAATTTAAATCCTGTAGTATTTTATTTCTCTTAGGCATATAGTACTCCAAAATAGAAAACATCATCCAAAATAACCTTTATAATTTAATCACCAAATCATTTTACTATTCAAAGGATATCCATTTGATAAAACATAAGTTTCCAAAATAAACTTATTCTTGATCCATAAAAATAGCAGGCGCATTAGTCAGTCCTTAGGGAATAACAACAAACTCATAATGCCCATATCTTGATTGGAAGGCAGTTTTTGGAATATCATCATTCTTTACCCTCAATTGATGATAACCAGAATGAAGATCAATCTTAGAGAATAATTGAGTCCCATGAAGTTGGTCAAATAAGTCATCAATTCTTGGAAGAGAGTATTTTTTTCTTCACTGTGATCCCATTCAGTTCTCTATAATCAATGCATAGCTGCATCGATCCATCCTTCTTCTTCACAAAGAGAACTGGTGCTCCCCAAGGAGACACACTTGGTTGGATAAACCCATTCTCCAAAAGATCTTGGAGTTGTTTCTTTAATTCCTCTAGCTCCACATTTTCCATCCTATAGGGGGTCTTTGATATCAGATGAGATCCATGTAAGAGTTCTATAGAGAACTCTACCTCTTTTTCTGGGGGAGGTCTGGGTAACTCCTCAGGAAATACGTCAATGTATTCCAAGATTATGGGGACATTTTCTAAAAGAATAAATCCATCGTGAGAAACTTATTTCATTTACGAATCTTTCAACTACAAAGGATTTTATGTCTTAAAACTTCATGCTTAGACAATTACATTTTTCTATAATTCCTTCATAATGATTCATAAAAAGCTTGCGATTAACCAAACATATCCCCTGGGAGTGTCGTAAACAATAGTGCATCAAGGCCCCTTTTTGTATACTAGTTCCCATTCGAGTCTAGCTCAAAGTGGTGTTTTCTGTTTTTACCCCTATGTACATATGTGTCAGAGCCACCTCTACCTGCTCGTATCCAGACAGGGATGTATTTTTTTGATAAACCACTTACTCAATTCTCACCAAAATACCAGGAAGATTTCTTATATTTAAACTTTTATATAGGGTTCTTCCTAAAGTTTTCATAACCTAATTTCCATAAATAACTACACCTCTCTTTGATACCAACTATGGCATCCCGCCTTTTTAATAAATAACATTACATTTTACATAAAGAGGATCTTTAAACTCTAGTGTCTTGGAAATAAAGAACATAATACATGAAAACAATATAAAAAATTATTCTAAATCACTTTTAAGGATTAATCATAGGTTCATCTTATATACATTTACTGCATCTCATACCCTGGAGATAGACGTCATAGGAAAGGGTGAGCAGAAGGCCCAGTAAGAGTAAACAAGGGAATCAATGTACTTGTGATATCAATAAGAACTTGAATAAAAACATAATGACATGAGAAATGGAAGAATAGGAATATCATAAAGAAAATAAATTGGAACATAACTTGAATATGTGGATACATCACTTCATTTAGACATTCATGAACATATCACCAAGGTCCATCCCCAAGGTGTCATAAAAATTACCAAGGTTATTCACCAAGGTATCGTTAAACTTGTCATCTCTAGAGATTAATTCTTTACCCAATGCATTGGATCACTATCAGGGTGCACCCTTAATATGTCTATAATTTCATGTGAGCCACATATATCATAATAAAACATTTCATAAATAACCCAAATGGAATCAAAGAAATGGGTTTCATGTGATGTTTAAAAAGAGCTTAAAAATAAGATCATTATGTCATTTATAACCCATGGAAAGGGAGTGAGGGTTATATGTATGTAAATTACAGAATCAAATATATCATTTTTATATATTTATTAACACTCATATAAATTAAATAGGTTTGGGTATTCACATAAATAAACAATATAATTTCTTGAGAGAAAGAGATAGAAATTTTGAGATGAAATTTCTGCAGCATAACGACTATATAACATGGTTTTAGAAAACATTGAAAAGAGAGGGGACAAGGGTAACCCATTCATAAATAATTCATAACACAGTATGGGTACTGAATAAGATCGTGGTATGGATATTTTAATGACATACCACATGAAAAAAAACATTAATGAAAAGAGAAGATGCAATTTCTTTTACGAGAAATTCGGCAGCCTAACGGCGTCACATAAAAAATTCAGAAAACAAATTGAAGAGAGGAGAAAGGGTCTATCAAAAATTATACATGAAATAGAAAGTGAGGAGAAAATATACGAACATTACCTTAAAAAATGAGATGGAAACTAGAAGACCTAATACAAAGGAAGTCATGGCTTAAAAGAAGAGGGTGAAAGAATCCCTTACCTTGAAGAGTAACTTCGAAAGCTTGAATGTCGGGACCTTGGAGGGCTTGAGGGCACCTTGGGAGGACTCCTTGGGAGTTAAAGAGACCAGAACTTAGTTTGGGAGTATTTTAAAATGAAATTAATGAGGAAAAGGCTTGGTATTTATAGGAGAAGTGAGGGGACAAAGCATTAATTTCCAAGGGACACCTCATCGGTGGTATTGGCAAAACCATGGGCTTGCCCAAGGTATTTTCCCATGGTATTGGCCACTTGGAGCACCTCATACCTTATCTTACTATTCATAAGTCAACCAGAATTATTTCATAATTATTACATCCTTAATGACGTCAGTAAACACCCGAAACTCAAAAACTGTATTTTCACTATTCACTGAAAATTCAACTTTCTCAGAAAAATCCCAAAATTTCACCTTAACCAAATATCGATGTTCTGATTTCAAAAATGAACTCCATTTTATGAAAATAATTTTCTAAATATTTTTAATATAATTTTTAATTAAAAACACTATTCACTGAACATTCAACTATTTTAGAAAAATCCCAAAAATTCATCTTAACCAAATATCGATGCTCTGATTTCAAAAATGAACTCCATTTTATGAAAATAATTTTCTAAATATTTTTAATTTAATTTTTAAAATTAAAAATATTATTCACCCGAAAAAAAATAATACTTAACCAATAATTTTTGAAACAGTTGTTTACCTATTTTATTGAATCAGATTACTTAATCAACCTGCCTAAATTATTTTAATGCTTTCTTAAGTGAAGTTACTTAATCCATTTGGTCACATTACTAATCATAAGCATAAAATAACTATTCATAATTTACTATTCATCAAAAATTATGTTGATCTTATTAGACTCTAAGTTTATTACTGAACATAACTATAGAAGACCATTTTTTGAAAATCATTACACATTATTAATTATTTAAGGTTCACATAAATATTTTTAAAATATCCTTTTTCTAAAATTCATCAATAATATGAATACTCTATTTATCCGGACATTTGAAAGTTCACAAACTTCATTATAAGAAGAAATCACAATTTTTATTTAAATAAAAGGATTACACAAGGCAGTTACGGTCTCGTTACATAGCCCCTTATAACACCAGCATAGGACCTAAGAGTAAGGTGTGCTAGGGTGATATAATTTTGGGGAGGCTCGGCCAACATTTCCCGAGTAGTGATTTCTATCAACTTGAACTTCTCACGAAAGCGATTCTGTTCCAGCTTCACACGATGAAGTCCGGCTTGGGTTTGGTCCGGAGAAAAGCCCAAAGGTGCTACCTCCTTCCTGAGTTCTGTTAGATTGGCTTCGATCAGCCCGAGACTATTGGATGGGGTCATCTAATCTTCTTTCTATATTAATTAATCAAGATAACTTGTATTTATAGACAATAATCACAACATTTAGTTTTCAACGGTCATATAACAGTCGAAACCCAACGGTCTTATTTTAATTATACTCATTTTATGAAATGAAATAGTTTTGTTAAGTATAAAATAAAATAACACACAAAGTTAGGAAACAAAATTTATTCAATATTTTAGGTCTTTACAATAATGCTTTTATGACCTGCTTTGAATGTAACAGCCCAAAGTTTCATTAATGGAAATACCTCTTGATCTAATTAAATGTCTCTTTATGTTTATATAAAATTTAAAATTCTTTGGTTTTATGTTAATAATTTTGACCATTGCTAATATAGTCGTTGAACAGTGATCACATGATTAGTATAAATATAGGGCTTTAACAAATCCAGTTTACTCAGACAAAAGAAGCAATGACCTCATCTAGTAGAATTGCTCCAAACGAAGCCCATTTGTTGGAGCTCAGAAAAGAGGTGGCGTCCTTGGGCTTTTCTCTTGACCAAGCCTAAGCTGAGCATTATCATTTCAATCTTGAACGGGACCTTCTACGGGAGAAGTGGAAGTTGATAGAAATTACCACTCGAGCGATGTTATCTGAGCCACCCCAAGAGTCTGTCACCATCGCACACCTTACCCTTAGGTCTTATGCGGATGGTTTAAGGGGTTATGTAACAAATCACTAGTACTATGTTCATGTATATTATTTTTTTATATAATAATTAACATACCTCCTTGTCATTTTTTTGATACATTGTAAATAGTTTTTAAAATACAAATAGTGTTTTTAGTTATTATTTAACTAAGAATTCTATTTTTTTAAATTAAGGGATTTTTTAATTAATTAATATTTTAATAAAATATTATTATTATTAAATTAATTTTTATTAAATATAAATTATCTTATAATTTTATGAATGCAATTATAATTTTTATTAAGGCTTGAAAACTATTTCTGTCAAAACCCGTGAATTTTCGATAAATGTCGATTTTTATTTTAAAAATGAAAATTAACATATTTAGAAAATTATTTAGATAAAATAAATTTTATTTATGGAATTAGGATGTCAAAATTATCCAATGGTGAATTTTTCATAATTTTCTAAGACAGTCAAATTTTTGAGTAAAAATTAAATACCGTTGAAATATATAATGTGTTTTATGATATCATAATGACCCAATAGTGATGTTATAAAATACTATATTCTTTATGTTCGGCCAATATATGTTTTACCATTAAAATAATGTGATTTTGGGTTTGTTTGAGTTACTTTTCAAAGCATTAATGGACCCCTCAAGACTTATTAAACACCTTGTCTTTTTAAATTAATTTCCATGGGAGTGTGACTCACCTCCACATAAGCAACCCCATTATTTTAAAAAGTTCGGACTTTGGCCTTATAAAATATATTTTTCCTCTTCCCTTTTCCAAAAACCATGGGAAAACCCATGGGATGGTTTGTGGTTTGGATTAATTTAATGTAAGGGGACCCAAACCTAAATAATAAAGAATTCCCTCACCTTTCCTATATAAACTCACCCATGCTCCCACTTCCTCCTCACTCAAAGCCTTTTGAGTTCGGCCAACCCCTGCCCTACACTCTCTAGAATCCTCCCAAGGTTCCCCAAGCTCCCAAGAAGCCTCTCACAAGCCTCTCTCTAGCCTTTGGAAGCACACTTCCAAGTAAGGGTTTTTTCTTCCTTTCTCATTTTTTTCCAATTTTATTTAAGTTGTTATGACTTTTAATTTCAATTATAAATGTTGGGGTATGGATTCACACCTCCCTAATACTTCCATATTTACTTTTGAAGGATGGGATACCCCTTTATCTCTCATTAAATGCATCCCATGAACACCCATTACTAAGCTGAAATTCCGAAAGGAACATCTCTCTGCTCTTTTACATTCAAGAAATACTTTTGTATCATGAATCTAAATTCCATTAAAATTGTTGGGACATGTATCTATATGACCTCCTTACTTTCCATTGCATTTATATATGACGAGGAACCCCTTTCTCTCTCATCAACCATTTTTATGAATTCTTATGTCACGTTGTTACGCTGCCGAAATCGCACCAATTTTCTAAGCCAATGCCATTGTGTAGTGAATACCATTCCCATTTGTCCATCAAGGGTATTAACCTTTATGCACATTTAATTATTGATTATAAAGTTTCATGTATGAATTCCACATTCCTTCATCGTGGAATAAATGATTATGTTTTATGAATACATGTTTTATGATCCATGTGACACACTTATGCATGAAATGAAATGTTTAAGAAGGGTGCACCCTTATAGCACTCCAATGCATTGGGTAAAGTATAGTATCATGATACGTCATGTGAAATGAGTGTTGACTCATTATAATTCAAGTGCAACTAGGGTTTACTTGTGCTTCATGTGAAATGATGATTTACTCATGCTTTATGTGCAATGAGCCTTGGCTCATGCTAATTCCATGTTAAGTGTTGTTGCTACATTTCCATGTTATGATTATCATGCTTTATCATGCCTTTATGTTCATTTTTGTCTTGTGATCTATTGATATTCCTAATGTCTAACATTTATTGTACTCCTCATGTTATTCCATGTGTATTCTCTTACTGGGCTTCATAGCTCACCCTTTTCTTATGCATGTCCTCAGGTTATCCCATGCAATGCTAAGTACGAGGGAATGTAGTGGTCATGTAAAATAAGTTTTCAATAAAGATGTTGTATTTAATGTTTTAAGTTTTTATGTAATTATCCTAAGACCTAAAGACACTAAAACTCTCGATCTTCTTTGTTGTATCAAGTGAAGTTTTATGTAACAAATCTTGTTTAAGTTGGTAATAAAAGCAGGGTTGTCATAGTTGGTATCAGAGGATAGGTTTAGTTATTTTTGGGATTAGGATTAGAAAACCCTAGTAAAGCCTTAGATACAAGACTAAGTACAATAAATATGTCCCCAAGTTTTGGTGAGTATTCAGTAAGTGTTTTATCAATCAAATACATCCCTGTCTCGATACGAGCAGGTAGAGGCGGCTCTGGCACAGATGTATCCTAGGGGTAAAATCCGAAAACACCGCTTTGAGCTAGACTCAAACGGGAACTGGTGCATGACAACGGGTCTTGCTGCACTCTGGGTTATGACACTCCCAGGGGATATGCTTTGGTAAATTCACAAGCTTAGTATGTACCCTTATTAAGGGAATAAAAAAATCCCCTAAGAATATATGTTAGAAAGTAGATCATGAAAATCCTAGATTGAAGCCTATAGATTCATAAGTTAAGGAAATAAAATTTAATTTATAAGTCAACAAATTTTGTCTTTGGATTACCCTTTATGTGTTACCCCTAACTTTCCTTTTATTCCATCCAATGGTCGGTAATAGGAGGACTCGGGCTAACAACTCGTGTGAAGATCGGTGTGATGAATGTACTAATGAGATGCCCAATCCAATGGGAGCGGGAATCACGAACTTTGTCACGCTTCTCTCTCAGCTAACTCAAGTTTTGAATAGAAACACAGGTCAAGAGGAACGTTCAAACCCCCCCCCCTAAGAAATAACAAGTCTCTATCGAGAGATTCATGAGACAAAGGCCTCCTACTTTTAGTGGATCATTCGATCCCACGATTGTTGAACAATGGATCAACTCCTTTGAAAAGATCTTCTCCATCCTTCAATGTTATGAACAAGAGAAGGTTCTTCTAGCAGCTTATCGTATGGAGGGTGAAGCTGATCAATGGTGGATGTTGATAAAAAATATGAAGCCTGGGGAGGAGATTGAGGTGTTGGAATGGAAGTATTTCCGGAATATTTTTTACGATAAATATTTTCTGCGCACCCTCTGCTTAAGATGGAAAAGGACTTCCTTTACCTCAAGTAAAAAGAAGAAGAATATATTGGATCGTACGAGGTAAACTTCAAAAGGCTTGCACGATACGCTTTTAGCTCTATCATTGCTGTCGAATGCAAGGTTGACCGCTTCTTTGGTGGGCTGAAGCCTAGCCTGCGGAAAGCATTAGCGATCTGTGACTTCGACAGCTATGAGGAAATTGTCCGATGTGCTCTCAAGGTAAAAATGGAGATCGGGGAATCACATGGGTATCATGGGGAAAAGAAGTGTAAGGTGAACTTCAATTCTGGCGGTTCTATGGATAAATCCAACAGTGCTAAGAAGATCCAGCACCCCACTTGCCAAAAGTACAGAAAGAAGCACCCTGGAAATTGCCTTAAGGGGGCGAGGAAATGCTTCATATGTAGAAGAGTAGGGAACCTAGCTGTTAACTATCGGCAAGAAAGACCCGCGGCTGCGACAGAGGAGAGTAACGCTCCGTTCGAACCTCAACACATTGTTCAATGCTACAAATGCAAAGAACCAGGTCATTTTACAAATCAGTGCCCTAATCCAAGGGTTTTTGGAGGCAACCAACAACCTTCAAGGCAGCAAGGAAGATATTTTTCCATCACTTATACCAAAGTGAACCCCGAAAATGATGTGGTGATAGGTACGCTAGTTATTCATTCAAGAATAGCAAACGCACTTTTTGATCCAGGTTCTACACATTCTTTTATATCTCTAAAGTTTAGTAGAACAATCCCAGCACCACCAAAAATCATGGAAGTGAAGATGTCAGTGAGTACGGAAAATGGGGAAATCATTGCATCCCATGAATATAAGTCCTCCCCTGTTATAATCTGTTGATTGAATTTCCCGGAGAACCTCTTCATACTCCCTCTGGTGTAATGTGATGCAATTCTTGTCATGGATTGGATTTCCTTATATATAGCCAACATAAATTCTCGGGAGAGGGAAATCACACTCCATATGGAGAACCGACCCCTGATTCCTTACAAGTGTAAGGAGGAGATGAATCTCTTTTAGCTCCATCATCTCAATCATGGATATTAATGCCTTATGAGCAGGCGTATCTGCCTCAGATGATTGAGTCCTAGGAAGAAACCATCCTTGAAGAAATGCCTATTATGAGGGAATTCGTTGAAGTGTTTCCCGAGGAACTTCCTGGTATTCCTCCTAGAAGAGATGTTGAATTCTAAATTGAACATATAACAGGGGATCTATCAATATCCAAGACTCCATATAGAATGGCTGTCGTGGAGCTTGAAGTGCTGAAGAAACAACTACAGGAGAATCTGGATAAAGGGTTTATACGCCCAAGTGCTTCACCATGGGGTGCACCAGTCCTCTTCGTTAAGAAGAAGGATGGGTCAATGCGCCTTTTCATCGATTATTGTGAACTCAAAAAAATCATGGTAAAGAACAAATATCCTCTCCCACTAATTGATGACTTGTTCGATCAGTTGTGTGGAGCACAATACTTCTCGAAGGTAGATTTGCGGTCGGGATATTATCAAGTAAGGGTGAAGAAGGAAGATGTCCCCAAGACTGCTTTTTGTACAAGATACGGGTACTATGAATTCATAGTAATTCCTTTCAGACTCACTAATGCTCCAGAAATCTTCATGGACTTGATGAATAGAGTCTTTAGAGATTACCTAGACAAATTTGTGGTAGTCTTTATAGATGATATTCTAATATACTCCAAAACCAAGGAGGATCATGAGGAGTATTTAAGAACTGTACTAGAGACTTTGCGCAAGGAGAAGCTCTATGAAAAGTATAGCAAGTGTGAGTTATGGTTGAAGGAGGTCTCATTCTTGCGCCATATCATCACAAGCAATGGGATATCTATGGATCCACCCAAAACAGATTCAATTGATGGATGGTTGAGGCCAACATCAGTAATCGATATCCGTAGCTTCTTGGGGTTATCTGGATATTATCGACGATTTGTGAAAAAATTATCATGACTGTCCAACCCTCTTACCAAGATAACTCGAAAGGGAGTAAATTTTTCTTGGAGTGATTAATGAAAATAATGCTTCAAGGAGTTGAAAAGGAATCTTATAACTGCACCTGCGCTCACTTTACCCACAAGTGGGGAACTTTTTGTGGTATTCAGTGATGCTTCGAAGAAGGTCTTAGGCTGTGTGATGATGCAGAATGATAAAGTGATATCCTATGCCTCAACGCAGTTGAAAATCCATGAGCGAAACTATCCAACACATGATCTGGAGTTAGAAGCGGTGATCTTTTCCTTGAAAATATGGTGGCATTATCTCTATGGGAAGAAATGTGAGATATATACTGACCACAAGAGTCTTAAATATATATTCACACAGAAAGATCTTAATATTCGCCAGAGAAGATGGATAGAGCTCATCAAGGATTATGACTGTTCAATACATTACCACCTTGGGAAAGCGAACAATGTGGCAGTTTCCCTAAGTAGAAAGGACCCAACAATTCTATCAATGATGAGAATTGAGAAGGATCCAATCTTCTTAGACATGATGAAGATGGACATGGGAATCATAAAGGAGGGAACATCATCAATCCTTTCACAAATTATTGCTAAACCGTATCTTTTGGTAAGGTTAAAGGATGCTAAAAAGGATAATGTGGGAATTCAGGAAAAAGTGGAAGCTATCAAAAAAGGGAAATCCTCAAAGTTTAATGTTAATGAAGAAGAAATCGTGCGGTTTGGGAAAAGACTATGTGTTCCATCAAGTTCGGAGCTGAAGAAGGAACTTTTGGATGATGCACATAGTTCAAATTTCTCTATTCACCCAGGGAGTACAAAGATGTATCGAGATCTCCGAGAAAAATTTTGGTGGGATAATATGAAGAAGGAGATCACTGAATATACATCAAAGTTCCTAGTGTGCCAGAAAGTGAAGGAAGAGAGGTAGAAGTCTAAGGGGATGATGCAACCATTGCCCAAACCAGAATGGAAATGGGAGAACATCACAATGGACTTTGTCACCAGACTTTTGAGGACATCCAAAGGCAATAATGCAATCTGGGTTGTTGTGGATCATCTTACAAAGACTGTACACTTCATTGCTATTCGGGAGGATTTCTCATTGGATCAACTGGCATGGATATATATCATGGAAGTGGTAAGGTTTCATGGAGTATCACTATCTATTATGTCTGACCGAGATCCAAGATTCATCTCTAAGTTTTGGAAGATTCTTCAACATGCTCTGAATACTGAACTGAACTTCAGTACGGCCTATCATCCTCAAACTGATGGCCAATCCGAGCAGACTATCCAAACACTTGGGAATATGTTGCGAGCGTGTTCAATGGACTTTAAAGGAGGATGAGATCAACATCTTCCTCTGGTTGAGTTCTCTTATAATAACAGTTTCTACTCGAGCATCCAAATGGCACTATATGAATCCCTTTATGGGAAAAGGTGCAGAACACCAGCGTTTTGGGATGAGGTCGGTGAACGTAAGCTGCTTGGACCAAAAATGGTCGAGGAAATGGTGGAGAAGGTGAAAACCATTCAGCAGCATATCAAGGAAGCCCAGAGTCGACAGAAGAGTTATGCAGATAATCATCGATGAGACATTGAGTTTAAAGTTGGAGATATGGTTTTTCTATGCATATCTCCGTGGAATAAGGTCATGAGGTTTGGAAAGAAAGGGAATTTAAGTCCAAGGTACATCGGCCCCTTCGATATTCTTGATCGTGTCGGGGATGTGGCCTATCGACTAGCACTTACACCTACCATGGCCAAATTACATTATGTCTTTCATGTATCCCTCTTAAGGAAGTATATACCTGACCCTTCACATGTACTCTCTTCTAAGGTGGTACAATTGTAAGATGATCTTTCTTATGCGGAGCAACCATTGAAGATCTTAGATCATAGAGAAAATTTCCTACGAAATAAGACAATGCCCCTTGTCAAGGTGTTGTGGAGAAACCACAAGTTTTAAGAAGAAACATGGGAATCAGAGGAAATGATGAAGCTGAGTTACCCACATCTTTTTTAGTGTGGGAAAAAGGAAATTTCGAGGGCAAAATTTCTTAAGGGGGGAATATTGTAACGCCCCAAAGTTTAATTAATGGAAATCCCTCTTGATATAATTAAATGTCTCTTTATGTTTATATTAAATGTCAACTTCTTTGGTTTTATGTTAAGAATTTTGACCGTTTCTAATATAGTTGTTGAACAGTGATCACATGATTAGTATAAATATAGGGCTTTAACAAATCCAATTTACTCAGACAAAAGAAGCGATGGCCTCATCCATTAGAATTGCTCCATAAGAAGCCCATTTGTCAGATCTTGTAAAAGAGGTGGCGTCCTTGGGCTTCGCTCTTGACTAATCCCAAGCTGAGCTTCATCATGTCAATCTCGAACGGGACCGTCTACGGGAGAAGTGGAAGTTGATAGAAATTACCACTCGAGCGATGTTATCCGAGCCACCCCAAGAGTCTGTCACCATCGCACACCTTACCCTTAGGTCTTATGCGACTGTTTTAAGGGGTTATGTAACAAATCTCTAGTACTATGTTCATGTATATTATTTTTGTATATAATAATGAATATACCTCCTTGTCAATTTTTTGATACATTGTAAATAGTTTTTAAAGTATAAATAGTGTTTTTAGTTATAATTTAACTAAGAATTATATTTTTTAAAATTAAGGTATTTTTGAATTAAATAATATTTTAATAAAATATTATTATTATTAAATTAATTTTTATTAAATATAAATGATCTTATAATTTTATGAATGCAATTATAATTTTTATTATGGTTTGAAAACCATTTCTGTCAAAACCCGTGAATTTTCGATAAATATCGGTTTTTATTTTAAAAGTTAAAATTAACATATTTAGAAAATTATTTGGATAAAATAAATGTTATTTATAGAATCAGGATGTCGAAATTATCTAACAGTGAATTTTTCATAATTTTCTGAGACAATCAAATTTTTGAGTAAAAATTAAATACCGTTTAAATATATAATGTGTTTTATGACATCATAATGACCCAATATTGATGTAATAAAATACTATAATCTTCATGTTCGGACAATATATGTTTTAACATTAATATAATTTGATTTTTGGTTTGTTTGACTTACTTTTCAAATCATTAATGGACCCCTCAAGACTTATTAAACACCTTGTCTTTTTAAATTAATTTCCATGGGAGTGTGACTCACCTCCACATAAGAAACCCCATTATTTTAAGAAGTTAGGACTTTGGACTTATAAAATATTTTTTTCCTCTTCCCTTTTCCAAAAACCATGGGAAAAACCATGGGATGGTTTGTGGTTTGGATTAATTTAATGTAAGGGGACCCAAACCAAAATAATAAAGAATTCCCTCACCTTT
Organism: Viscum album; assembly: GCA_963277665.1. Lineage (NCBI taxonomy): Eukaryota > Viridiplantae > Streptophyta > Magnoliopsida > Santalales > Viscaceae > Viscum > Viscum album. The sequence continues at coordinate 174,163,795 of OY728147.1, read as the reverse complement.
CCTATATAAACCCAACCATGCTCCCACTTACTCCTCACTCAAATCCTTTTTATTTCGTCAAAACTCTTCCCTAATCTCTCTAGAATCCTCCAAAGGTTCCCAAATCTTCCAAGAAGCCTCTCACGAGCCTCTCTCTAGCCTTTGGAATCACACTTCTAAGTAAGGATTTTTTCTTCCTTTCTCATTTTTTGTCCAATTTTCATTAAATTGTTTTGACTTTTAATTTAAATTATGAATATTGGGGTATGGTTTCACACCTCCCTCATACTTCCCTCTTTATGTTTTAATGATGGGAGACCCATTTCTCTCTCATTAAATGCCTCCCATGTACACTCGTTACTATGCTGAAATTCCGAAAGGAACTTCTCTCTCCTCTTTTACATTCAAGCAATACTTTTGTATCATGAATCTAAATTCCATTACAATTGTTGGGACATGTATCTATATGACCTCCTTACTGTCCATTACATGTATATATTATGAGTAACCCCTTTCTCTTTCATCAACCATTTTTATGAATTCTTATGTCACATCGTTATGCTGCCGAAATCGCACCGATTTTCTAAGCTAACGCCATTGTGTAGTGAATACCATGCCCATTTCTCCATCAAGGGTATTCATATTTATGCACATTTACTTATTTATTATAAAGTTTCATGTATGAATTCCACATTCCTTCATCGTGGAATAAATTATTATGTTTTATGAATCCATGTTTTATGATCCATGTGGCACACTTGTGCATGAAATGAAATGTTTAAGAAGGGTGCGCCCTTATAGCGCTCCAATGCATTGGGTAAAGTATAGTATCATGATACGTCATGTGCAATGAGTGTTGACTAATGATAATTCAAGTGCAATGAGTTTTTACTCATGCATCATGTGAAATGAGGATTTACTCATTCTCTATGTGCAATGAGCCTTGGCTCATGCTAATTCCATGTTAAGTGTTATTGCCACATTTCCATGTTATGATTATCATGCTTTATCAAGCCTTTATGTTCATGTTTCTCTTGTGCTCTATTGATATTCCTAATGTCTAAAATGTATTGTAATCCTCATGTTATTCCATATGTATTCCCTTACTGGGCTTCATATCTCACCCTTTTCTTATGAATGTCCTCAGGTTATCCCATGCAATGCTAAGTACGAGGGAATGTAGTGGTCATGTAAAGAAAGTTTCCAATAAAGATGTTGTATTTCATGTTTTAAGTTTTTATGTAATGATCCTAAGCCCCAAAGACACTAAACCTCTCGATCTTCTTTGTTGTATCAAGTGAAGTTTTATGTAATAAATCATGTTTAAGTTTGTAATAAAAGGAGGGTTGTCATATTGAAGGTGGAAATAGAAATTAAAAAATAATCATCCATGAAGGTGGTAAAACGACACATCACGGATGGTGTTTTCATTTTTAAGATAAAAATAGAAGAAAATAGATTTTATGATAGATATACCATTAAAATAATAAAATTTTAGTATATTTATGATAATGGAGTTATCATTTCACTTTGGATATTGGAAGAAAGGATGAGGTAGAAGAGATAAAGAATTTAAAAGAGAAAGGTGGATGACTTTACTTCTCGAATATCGTCTCCTTGAAAATCTTATTAAGGCACTTGGAAATAGCCTTTTAGTGAGACCAAAAAGACCAAGGAATGGGGAAGAGTCTTGGGATATTAATTTGGCGGAATATTATCGTGATTCAAATCTTATATGGTGTGGGTATAAGGGGTGGTGAGGGGTAATATTTATAGGGAGAGGAGAGGTGTATTTTTTATTATTATATTCATTAGTTTTTTATTTTGGTTCAATATTGTCAATAGTGTTGATACTTATTTTTGAATATTTTAAATAATTAAGGATGTTTCTAGATAATAGTGATTACATCATCCATACATAAACCATGAATCAAAAATTCATGTATTTAGCTTATACCATAAATTATTGTATTTCACTATTCAGCAAAAATTCAACTATTTTAGAAAAAATCCACAAATTCACCCCAACCATTTTCCGATGTGTATATTTGAAAATTGGACTCTATTTTATGAAAATAATTGTTTAAATATGAGAAATTTAATTTTTAATTAAAATTATCATTTATTTGAAAAATATTGATTTTAATATTATAACAGATTTTATGACACTTTCAAAAATTAATTAAGGTCTCATAAAATTATATAATAATTATAATAAAACAAATAAATAATTTATTAATCTATTTTTTGAAAATAAATTTTCTTTTAAATCATTATATTAATTATAAAATTGTAAATAAACATTTATGTTTTATAAAAATTACAACACTTAATTTATCATTTTTAAAACATTTATTTACTTATTCCTTGATATAAATATAGCATGTTTTCAATTAAATGATACCTAAATTTTATTTATGCTTTTATAGGGGAGGTTTCTATTCTAACGGCCAGATTACCATTTCTAATGGTCATATAACTATTCTAGTGGTCAGGTTACTATTCTATTGTTATAGGCGCCTTAATTTCTATAAACAAAAATTATTTGATTATTAATTTATGAGAGTGATGTTTTTATTTGGTTCTATATGTGATTTATGTGTTTTATAATATATTAAATAATTATAGGAAGGGAAATTCCATTGGTGAAATTCTAGGTCATTACACCAAATCATGATGCTAGTACCTTCTTCCAAAGACTAATGGAGATTTGGGATGAAGAGATATTTAAATGGGATTACATAAATAAAATTTATATAAATAAGAGGGATAATATCCCTTTTATAGACCCTCTTCATTAAATAAAGAGGGTGGGTCTTTGGTTGTATCAGTTACCATCTCATGCCATTCATTACTACCCATTGATATATTACATCTCATTTGAACTCCTTAAATGAGTGTGTCATGAATGAATGGTCATAAATGAATAAATATTATTGATTCTTAACTTTAGGAAACCAAGGTAAGACATGGTAGTGATACACACATGTTATATCACATATCGCATATTCCATCATACACTGTGATGGAAGCCAATATTAGGCTACCACTGAGGCATCATCATACCCAAAACTCCAAATATGACTCAGGGATATTGTATAATGCAATATTCCATTATTTTTATTTCCAAAAAATTCCGACTTCAACAAAAATACCATAATGAATTTATAAAAAATGTCACAAATATTTTTGAATCCATCCAAGACTCTTTTGGATTCAATTTATCCAACTCACTTCATTTTGGAACAAATACTTTTTCCAAAATTTAATCTTTATCCAAAGTCCTAAATTTGTGAACAAGTTATCCTTATTATCATTTAAAAAAAATATAAAATATTTAATTCATAGATGTAAGTATAGATAAGTCTCTAGCAAAGCATCAATGCTACTCAAGCTTCTAAGGGGTCTAGTGTGATCCCAACCAAATATACTCATATCACCGTATGAACATGTCCACCATAAGATATATCATATAAATCATATGTATATCTATATAATCCTTTTGTTTGTAACATCAAGTGTCTATTAGACATTAAACAATATCAATATATTATATGCCATATTATACTTTCTTTATTCTCTGAAAAAGACTAACATGGTCAATAAATACATCACATGTCATTCTTCTAGAAGATGATCACATCATATGTCCCTCATCCAAGTAGTCGAGCACATCACATGTCAGTTAGCTATGAATGGAAATGTAATTCCTTGGTCTAATTCAATCAAAATCTATATTTATTTCCTTATCATACAAGTGAAAAAAGTACTATATTGGTTTTTCTCCAACTCATGGCATGATAATAAAAATACCCAACCACCCTTGGATTAGCTAAGTCACAAGGCTTTTGTAATAAAGGTTTTAAAGATAGGTATCTCACCAACCTCAAGTAAAAAATGATTCATAATAATAATACACCCCTAAGTATATTAATGATTTTATGACATTATATGAGATAAGATCTGATGGTTCAATCCAAATAATGAGTCTCCACTTATTACCTCACAAGTCCATGTAAAAGACCAACCCGGTTCAAATAGACCAATCAACCACGCTAGCCCATTAAGGGGTGAGGTAAAAAAAAGATAACAAAATAGGTCTTGAAAGAAACCCAAATTGAAAGCAGTGGCATAAAGAGAATTTATCATGATACATAATTCCATTACCTTTATCTGTATCCTTCAAAACAAGGTTTACAACCACCTAAAGGCAGAAGTAGTGTGTGAACAATAATGCCTAGTAGAAAACCAACAAATAATCTATACAAGTTCTAATATCAAAAATTCACATGTTTAAGCTTTAAAAAAACCTTTTTATAAGAAATATTATAATAAAACAATTTAAAATATTTCTCAAACATTTTGGGTTTCCCAAAAAATGTATATCATGTTTTCATAATCCAAAAACATTTCAATTATAAAAAAAAGTAGGTAAACATACTAAGATATAAATATACTTGTGATCCAAAATCCATGAAATAATATATCATGAAATAAATAACCAGAAACAATAATACACTTTTGAAATAGGTTTTATCCTATGAGACAATATGAACTATCCACTCATGAGAAAAAAATTCATAATGTTAGATCCAACTAATATCAAGCCATACCAAATTCCATCAACATACAAGAGGTTACCTCCTACTGGTGTCAAACACACTAAGGATACTCGTGTCTCTTTCCCAATTCACCCAAGGATCCTACTGTGAAATGTTTTTAAATTTATGTTTTAAAAACCATTCTCATAATTTTATAAATAAATTTCAAATACAATCCAATCTTCTTCATGTTTTGAAAATACGTTTCTTTAGAAATCAATTAAATTCTATTTTCAAATAAAAAACCCTTTAAAACAGGAACCCATGCCTTTTTTTAAAATTCTATACATGAAATTCCATTTCATATATCAAGGAAAAAATAATAACAACATTTAATTAAAGAAATTAGAATACATTAATAGATCCACTTACCTCAAGGATGAAGAAAACCTAACCACCTTTGACAATGGTGATTAGAAACCACGAGATCTACCTTTAGAAGATAAGTCATGATAAGAGACTAAAAATGATTGATATTAAATACTATCCAATCAAAAAAACCCAACAAAAATAAATCCACAAATAAAAATATAAGAATAATCAGAAAGAATTATCACCCAAAGGGAATAAATCCAAACATATCACTCTTATGGAACCCTAAAAATCAACACCACAACATTTACATGGTGTGTAACCCATTATCATGTCATATAATCCTTGAAGTCTGTATACACCGAAAACCCCATTGTATTTTAATTTAAAACTAATTTTTTATACTTACATGAAGTGTACCTATTACACGGCATGTAAACCATTCATTCCATGTACATATTTCATGGATTCTTCCTAGTATTCATTAAACGGTGTGTACTTCACTTACAAAATGTTTACTTCACTTACACGACGTGTAAGTACCTAGTGAGTATCATAAATTGTAGGTTTTTATGTTAAAAACTCTAAAAAATCTCTGGATTCACCATTATTGGTATCCTCCCAATTTCATGGTAGAAAATACTCACCTAATGAAAAAGGAAACCAAAATATAATATTATAATGTACCAAACATAAAATTAATGGTGTGTTATAATCTCCCCACTATAAAATCTTTCTACCCCCAAAAAGTGATCAAGATTCTAGATATGCAAAAGGAGAATGCCACTGCTTCCTCATTAAGAACTCCCACTCCCACATCTTGTGGATACCCAATCCACACTACCATAGTTCCTAAACTAGGGGAATCATTTTACCACATAGTACCTTATCCTGGTGATCCATAATTTGAATTGGTTACTCCACCAAAGTGGTATGAGGTTCAGGATCTATATCCTCGCACCAAATCACATGGGAAGGATCTTGTATATACCACCTCAATAGGGAAACATGAAACACATCATGGATAAAGTTAAAACTAGAATAAAAGTCCAACAGGTAGGCCACCCTCCCTATCTGCTCAATGATCTCAAAGGGTCCCACAAACCATGGTGCCAACTTACCCTATTTACCCAACTGATGATATCCAAAGAGAGGTGAAACTTCGAGAAAACCCCAATCACCAACCAAAAACTATATCATCCAACAATCATGATCTACATAATATTTATAATGACTCTGTGTTTTGATCAAATTCCTCTGGATCAACTGCACTACCTTTGTTGTCTCTTGAACCAAACTTTTCCCAAACATGGACCGCTCTCTCAACTCTTACCATCACAAGAGAGATCATCATGGATGCCCATAAAAAGCCTCAAAGGGTTCCATCCTGATTGAAGATTGATAACTATTGTTATATAAAAACTTAACAAAAGTAAAATTCCTTTATTAAGATCCATCTAAATAAAGCACACAATCCTGGAGAATATCCCCCAAGAACCTGGATAGACCTCTATATCTGTCCATCCTTCTATGAATGATAAGTCATACTCAATTTCAACTGGGAACCCATTGCATCCTGCAAACCATTCCAGAATCTAGATGTAAACCTTGATTCCCTATCAGAAATAACTATAGAGGGAACCCCATTAATTCTCATAACCTTCCAGACATATAAGTCCCCAATATTATCTACTTTCATTATTTCCTTTATTGGTAATAAATGTGATTATTTAGTGATTTTGTCGATAATCCCCAAAATTGCATCATTCCCACTTGGAACCCATGGTAAACCAACAATGAAATCGATTGAAATTTCATCTAACTTTCTTAACAGAATAATTAAAGGTTTTAACAAACCAATAGTTCTATAGTGTTCCACCTTAACTTCCAAACAAGTGAGACACCATGATACAAAATCCACAACTAACTCCCTCATCCCCAGCCACCAATACCGATGTCTCAAATCATGGTATGTCTTTATAGCCCCAGGTTTCATTGAACAAAATGACCAGTGTCCACTATCTAATAGATCCTATCTCAAGGAAAAAAGGAACAACCAACCTATTATGAAAACAAAAATTTCAATTTGGAGACTTAGACCACTCACCTGAGGTCTCCCCTCCATTTAGGATTTTTCTTAGGTGTCAACTCTCAGTGTGTATCATCTGCTCAATTCTAAATCACTCATCAAAGTATGATTCAACTTTTATCAAAGACAAGAACACCTATCAACCAACCTCCTTCACTCCCAATCTTATATCAGCAAACAAACTCATCAAATACTGCACTTCAATTGATTCCTTCACTTCTTGGATTGGTTCTCTTCTACTCGACACATAAAAAACCACATTTCTTTTCCTATAGGTATATATGATATCGAAATCAAAGATCTAAATATGCTCAACCCAATGTATCTTTCTCAAGTTTATATCCCTTTGATTGAAAATATACTTCATGATTTTTTTATCAGAATACACTGTAAATTGCTCCCCAGAAAGATAGTGTCACCACTTCTTGTGTGTGTACATAAACACTTCCAACTCAAGATCATGGGTAGGGTAGTTCTTATCATTAAGGAATAATTGGAAAGAGTCATAGGCCGCAACTTATTTTCCCTACAACAATCCATATCCCAAAACCATAACTGAAACATCATAGAAAACATCATAACCCGAACCTGGTTCATAGAGAATCAATACTTATGCTAAAGTAAACCTCACCTTTATCTCTTCAAAATATCTATAACAATTGTTTTCCCACTCAAACTTTACACCCTTACAGGTCAAATCTCTCATCAGAGATAAAAGATTGGAGAAGTCCTGAACAAACTGTTTGTAATAACCATCCAACCCAAATAAGCTTTAGATCTCAAACATGTTTCTGGGATTTTCATAGGAGATAACTTACCATAACTTTTTAGTATACACTGATATTCCCCTATCAGATATCACATTCCCCAAAAACTTCACTTCTTGAATCCAAAACTCACACTTGGAATGTTTACCATACAGACGGTGTTATTTTAATGTTTAAAGAATGATATATAAATGGTACACATATTCCTCCTCTGAATTAAAGTACACCAAGATATCATCTGCAAATAAAACAACAAAAGATTCCCAGAACCGATGAATGATATGGTTCGTCAAATACATAATTATCATAGGAGCGTTAGTGAGTCCAAATGGAATAACCAAAAAATAAAAATTCCCATATTGACTATGAAATGTTGTCTTAGGTATTTCCTCCTATTAGACTCTCAACTAATGGTACCTTGACTATAGGTCAATCTTTGAAAACCATTTATCCCCTCTAAGCTGATCTAAGAGATCATCAATTCTGGAAAAAGGGCATTTGTTCTTAATATATACCTGATTCAAATTTTGATAGTCAATATAAATGATGATACATATTTATTACTTATTATTAAAGGGTATATGAAAAGGACAATGTGAAATTATAGGATGAATAAATCCTTTCACCTCAAGGTCTTCAAGTTGCACTTCAAGTTCCACCAACTCAGAAGGTGTCATTCAATAGGATGGCATAGAAATGGTCATCGTTCCAAGGATCATGTAAAGAGTAAACTCAACCTCTCTCTGTGGTGGTAAACTAGATAAATCATCCAGAAATACCTCAGGGTATTCATAGATAGTAAAAGGTATCTAATTTAACAAGCAAGGTTCAAATTCATCAAGAAACATTTTTAACAACTATCATGAGATTATACCAACATAAAGAACTACAAGCCCAACCCTTTCTAATCTAGAGTCCCACTCGCCCTGAAAAACATGAGTGACCCCATCGGTACATAAGAACTACACCTAATGTAGATAATAGTCTATCTAGGCCTTAACACTTATCCACCAATCCATGTTAATAATAAAGTATAGTATGTCAAGATCAAACACTAAGAAATCCCAAACCACCTCAAGGTCGTCTATCATCACCTGACACATTGGACACTTGAAACCTTGCTCAGACCTCTTTCCCAAAGGTGTGTAAAGATACAATAAGAATTTCATAAGCTCCAAGAGAAAACCCAACACATCAACAAAAATTGATGATATAAAAGAATGAGTATAACCTATATGAAATAAAGATAACACTATAGAAGATGAGATAAACACCATACCTCTAACAATAGCTGGCCCTACTTCAAATTCTTTTGGAACACACTCTATCACATAAATCCATTCAGACATAGCCACGTGGACATCCCCCTTGGCCTAATAATGAGACCCCACACTATTTGGAGCATCAACATGATCCTGTTATCACTTGGTAAAAGTGTATGTTCCTAACTACCTTTAGAATTCTTGTTAAATAAACATTTCAAATGTCCAAATTTCCCAAAAAATATGAAAATTCATATCATACTATATACAATGAGGCTCGGTATGATCATGACTCCCGCACTAGTAGTAGATAACCTATTTCTACCTCTGAAGATTCCCTTGAAATTGGTCTTTCAAAAAACTGAAAACTATTATGCTTCCTTTTCTAACCAAAAGAATCACCCTAGCTAACAGTTGTTCCAATTTAACCTCCTCCCAACCCGATCCTCCCAGTTATGTCTACCTCAGCCAAATTTTCTTTATTTACTACCTCCACAAAGTTCGAGAAGTACAAATGAACTAGCATCGATTGAATGTCAGCCCTTAGCCCCATATCAAACCTCTAAGCCTTTAGGTAATCATTAGTGATAATATCTAGTGTGAGATTCACCAACTCAAAAAAATGAGTGGAGTAATCCAAAATGGTACACTCCCCTTGCCCCAAGGTTAGAAATTCCCAGGTCTTTACCTCATGAAAATTATCAAGATAAAACTTATTATTAAAGATATTATTGAAAGAAACCCAAGTAAGACCTTAGTGTAACTTATCTTGCACTATAGAGTCCCACCATCTTCATCTTGACCCCTAAAGCATATACATGGAAACCCCCACCTAACAATCTTCAGGAGTCTTCAAATGGTTGAAGATCCTTTCCATCTGTTCAAGCTACTCTGATTTTTGGGTCCCTTTGTCACCATGGAAGATAGGTGGATGCTTCTTGGTATATTCCAATACATGATCTACTACTAATCTCGGCTTCACGGTGCCCACTAACCCTAGAGTATTAATGGTATGGATAATTTCCTCAACAAAAGAAGGGTCAACTGGAGTATCCACCTGTAGAACATTCCTTGTGGCTTCCCCTCTCATATTTGGAAGAGATGTTCTAGGAGGAATTGTTTGTTAAACACAAGACAATAACCAATCAGTCATGATCAAATTTCAAAACCATGTAACCACCAAAACAATGCTTTAAAATAATAAGAATTTAAAGAAATTATCAATTATACCACAAAAATGAAACACTTTTTGAAAGGAATATTTATATTTAAATAAACTCCCCACATAGTTTATTCAAATGGCGTCACACACATCAAGTCCAAAAAAATTGTAGATGGGTTAATTTAAATATATTTCCCATAAAATTAATTCAAATTAACCCATATACCAAATATTAGCCTTAGTAAATATTTTCCAACCACCCATGGTAACTCAGATTCAGTCACAAGAGTGACCTGGTTAGGCCCCTTTTCCGAACCTACTATCTGAATTATGACGATCCTAATCTTATCTACCCAAGACATGGAACTAACTTAGGCAGTGATAACACACTTCATACTATGTATTTATTTGATACCAAATTTTAATAGACCGACCCAGGTCAACCAGACCAGTCACCCAAGCTATCCCATTACGAGGTGAGGTAAAACAAAGATAAAAAAATAGGTCTTGAATATCATAAAAAAATACATTCAACCAGAGTAAAAATTGGAAACAATAGGAAGATACAACTAATCCAAATAGGTTAAACTAAGAATTATTACAAGTATAGGTTGACAAGTCTCCATGTGACCAACTGTCACCTCTACTAAGCATCCCAAACTGAAAATAGAGACATAAAGAGAAGTCATCATGCTACAAAATTCTCTTCCCTTTACCCGTGTCCTACAAAAAAAGGTCTACAACCACCCAAATGCATAAGTAGGGTGTGATCAATAGAGCCTAGTGGAAAACTACTAAATAATCTATATAAGTTATAATATCAATAATGAATAATTTATAGCTCTAAAATGAAACATTTTTACAAGAAATATTATAATAAAACAATTTGAAAGAATTTATAATATATTACGTGTGTTTTCCAAAAAATTCATATTAGGTTTTCTTAATCCAGAAACATGCCACTTATAAAAAAACTCATGTAAACACATTGAGATATAAATATACATGTGATCCAACATCTATGAAATAATCTATCATGCGATAAATAACAAGAAACAACAATTCACCTTCAAGGAGGGCTCTAGCCTATGGGAAAATACATACTAGACACGCAGGATCCAAAAAATGCAGAGGTTTGGATCCAACTATTATCGATTCATGTCACAGTCCATCGATATACAAGAGGTTGCCTCCTAGTGGTGTCACACAAACTAAGGCTACTTGTGTCTCTTTCCCGATGCACCCAAGGTTCCCACTATACAATGTTTTTCAATTTCTATTTTAAAAAACATGATTACATTTTTATAGAATCATTTCAAATCCAAGTGAATCTTCTTTAGGGTTTGAAAATCCATTTATTTCCAAATCAATCCAACTCTATTTTCAAAGAAAAAACCCTTTAAAACATGAATCCATGCCTTTTTTAAATTTTAACACGAGAAATTACGTTTCAAATCTCAAGGAAACAATAACAACAATAATAAATTCAAGAAATTGGAACACTTGAATAGATCCACCTACCACAAGGAAATATAAAACATAACCACCATTGACATTGAGGACTGGAAACCACAAGATCTACCTTCAAAAGAAAATTCTCAATAAGAGAATGAAAATGATTTATATAAAATTATATCTAATCACAAAACCCCATCCAAATAAACTCTACAAACAAAACATAATAATAACCAAAAAGAATTCCTACCCAGAGAGAAGTAGTCCAACCATAATGGTAATAAATCCCTAAATGAATCAATTAGAATGGAAATAAGTCACCCAAAATTGCTAAGGGAGCTCTCTAATTGAGAATGTAAGGATGCATAGAGAACTAATGAAACATATCACTCTTACTACAACCTAAAAACCAACACCATGACATTTAAATGGTGTGTAATCCATTTTCACACCATATAATCCTTCGGGTCTGTATATGCTAAAAATCCCATTATATTTTAATAAAAAACCAAATTTTTATACTTACATGGCATGTACCTATTACACAGAATGTAAACAATTAACATAATGTTCCTAGTTCACAGATTTTTTCCAAAATCCACTAAACAGTTTGAACTTCACTTACATGGCGTGTAAGTTCCCATCGAGCAGCAAAAACTGCAAGTTTTTATGTTAAATAATTTAAAAAATCTCTAACTTCACCATTATAGGTATCCTACAAATTTCATGGTTGGAAATACTCATCCAATGAAAAAGAAAATGAAAATATAAGATTATAACATACCTGACAGAAAGTTAATAGGTTGTTACAGTACACTACTCATTCTAATGTAAAAAATAACATTAAAACTCATAACATTATATGATGATCATCAAATAGAAAAAAATCAAGTTCATACTCTGACAGGATATTATTATTCTATTTTCCTTGTAATAAAAATCATAGCACACATGAATGAATGATAATTGAAGGCTAAATTTATTATAAAATCATGATACATTAAATATTGTATGAATATAATACTAAGAGATCCAATATAACCCTCATGTTTCTATTATAGGAATTATTTAATCAATGGATCTACTATATTTTTCTTTTTAGCCACCCAAAATATCTTTACATCACCCCTCTAAATGATTTCTTGAATGATGTGGTTTTTTTGAAGGAATTTTTTTGCCCTTTGGTGAGATCGAGGTTCCTTATATTGATAAATGGATCCATTATTGTTATAGTAAAGCTCAATTTACCCATAAATTCTAAGAACATCTCTAAGTTAAGAAATAAACTTCCTGATCCAAAAAAACTTCATTTGTATTATCAGATGCAGTGATGTACTATGTCTCTATTGTTAATTATGCTATAGTGTGTTGTTTATAACTCTTCCAATTGATATCTACACTTTTTAAGTAAAACAAGAAACCATATTTAGATTTTATTTCATCTTTATCAGAGTGGAAACTACCTTTAGTGTAACCCATTACCCATATATTACCCTCTTCTCCATAGAACAAGAACACATCCTTAGTTCTTCTCCAGTACTTGAGGATATTCTTAACAACACTCTACTGACTCTTTCCAAGATTGGATTCGTATCTACTCTTTTTTCTAATAGAATAGGCAAAATAATTTCAAATACACAACATGAAATACATGATAAATCCTTTGGTGGATGCATGGGGAATTATATCCATCCTTTCTAACTCCTTAGAAGAATTATGATCCTTCCTAAGATCATGTCATATAACACTGATAAATACCAATTTTTAGGGTTCTTCATGATAATCCTCTTTATAAATTTACCATTATATGTGTTATTACTAAATCTAAGAAGCCTTTTATATATATCTCTATAGATCTTCATACACAATATATAGGTTTCTTCACCCATGTCTTTCATAGAGAAATATTTACCCAACCACATTTTTACAAAGTGTAATGTCGGGATGTCATTTATGATAAAAAGTATATAATTCACATAAAATATCAAAAATAACACCAAACTCCCACTAATTTTATTATATGCATGATAATAATCCATATTTTTTATGAAACCAAACTCTTTTATTGCATCAATAAATTGGATATTCCAACTTTGAGAAAATTTCTTCAATCCATAAATGGAACATTGAAACTTACATACCTTAGCAGACTCAATTGGTACCTAGATACCTTTAAAATGTCTCATATATATATATTTATATATCCTTGAATAAATTTATATTAAGGGTAAGAAATTTTACATCCATTTGATATATCTCAAAATCAAAATGAGTTTTTACAGAAAGAAATATCTAAATGTAATTTATCATCACAACAGAAAAAAATATTTATTCATAATTAATACCATGAATTTTTATTACCCTTTACCAATAAATGATATTTATTGGTAGACTCTATACTATATATGTTAGTGTTCTTATTGAAAACTCAATTTCACCCTATGGTTCTCACCCATTCGAATGCATCTACCAAGTTCCAAACTTGGTTAGTGTGCATGGAGTAAATTTCAGATTCTATGGTAATTAATCATTTCTTAAAATCAATAATCTAAATATATTATTAGTAGTTATTAGTTTAATCACCTATGAACATTACTTTATCTTCATTTTCCACAATAACACCATATATCTTGATCTCTTAATGAATCCTACTAGGCCTTCTAGGATCCTATGCAACTTGAGTTGGTTCTTCTTCCACAACTCGTTATGGAATCGGCTCAACTTCAATATCAGTAACACTTCCTATTTGTTGGTCATGAAATTATCCAAGTTTAACTTTCCTCAACTGATTCCTCAAATTATGTTCTCCTCCTCAAATAAAACACCATATATAACCACAAACAATTTGTATTCAGTAGGTTTATAAAAGTAGTATCTCACAGTCACTTTGGGATAACCAGAAAATAAGAATTTCACGAATTTTGGGGTAATTTTATTGGAGGAAAAATTCCATACATATACTTCACAACCACAAATACTCATAAAATATATATTGGGGTTTTTTCCTTGAAATGTCACATATGGTGTCTTTATAACTACTTTAGATGGAATGTGGTTAAGTAGGAATGTAAAAGTCTCTAAATCATATCACCATAATGAATTAAAAAGGTCACAATTACTCATTATCAATCAAATAATGTCTCAAAGGGTAAAATTACTCATCATAGACACACCTTTTCATTATTTTTTCCTAATAGGAGTGATTTTTGTAATAATTCCAAAATCTCTCAAATGTTAAGTGAATTACTAGCTTAATTATTCACCATCATGATCTAATTAATGAATATCAATACCTTTTATCAATTAATTATATACTTCATTATAAAACTAATTGAACTTTTAAATAGTTTCCTACTTATGTCTCATCAAAAAAACATAACCATACTGACTAAAATAATCATTAAAAGTAATTAATTACCTAAACCTTTCACTTTAATGATTACTCATCGGTATACATACATCATTATATATGAGATCTAATAATTCACTTCCCTTTCACATTTTCTACTAAAAGTTTCTTTGGAAATATTTATTAAGAAACAATATTCACATGTATCAAATGATTTATAATTGAACAATTCCAATAATAAATCTATATGGAGTCATTGGACATGTTTTTCATTTATGTTTTCAAGGAAAAAATTCCAAAGGTGGGTGGGATTAGAATCAACCCTAACAATATTATTTTAAATGTTATAGGTAGGATTGTATATATCAAGAATATATAAACCAATTACCATATTCTCAATTCCATAAAACATTTCATTTATATATATATATATAACAACTCTTGTTAATAATAAATGAAAAAACCATATTGTACCAATAAGATACATAAATCAAAATATTACTTCATGGATATGGTCTATGGGAAATCCCTCATGCCTGATAAAATTGAAGCCCACCTCCCACATATCTCTATCTTCTTCTCAACACACAGGCTAGTCTATCATTGTATTATTTAATATGGATATAGATTTTTTTACATCAAATATTCAATATGTGTTCATTGGAT
Organism: Viscum album; assembly: GCA_963277665.1. Taxonomy (NCBI): domain Eukaryota; kingdom Viridiplantae; phylum Streptophyta; class Magnoliopsida; order Santalales; family Viscaceae; genus Viscum; species Viscum album. Next base: position 174,148,153 of record OY728147.1, on the reverse strand, counting down.
GTAGTATGAAGATGATGAAATGGACCCTAGAATTTGAAAAATAGTTTGAACTGCCTATGGTTATTTTTTGGATCATCTTTCAAGGATTACTCATTCATATATTTTATATGGATTCTCTATATTATATTTATATTCATATTGTAATACCCATTAAAATTGATTTTTCCACCTCCAATCTCTCAAGACTATATGTTGTGAGTATTTTTATAGAGGTGGATATTTCCAAACCATTACCCTTGGTCATCTAGATTCAAAATGGGGATAAGTTTTTTTGATAAAGTGTGACCTGGGAAAATTTTTAGATTATTGTTCCTCTTGTTCACAATATGGGAACACTAATGTCTCGTGTGATAAGGTTCCTTCAAAGTAACCCACTATACAACATCTTATTAAAAATAAATCAATTTCAATTGAAAGGGAAAGTTTAAACCTCCTATTAGGGTATTAGATTCTGTTGTTGTTTTTTAGACTGATATTAGACCTTCTAAACAAAATCAAGATGGAATTATAGTTGAGGATTTATCTATATTTTTTAATTTTTTTATAATTCCCAGCCTAAGGTGAATCAAACCACCATGGATTCATGAGCTAACCCTCCCACTTAAGAGGAGGCATTTGAGCATTATAGTGATTTTGATGAATCCACTCATGACATACCTAAATAGGAATGTCAAATTGAAGAATATTTCCTACAATAATGTTCTAAAAAATGGTAATGATAAAATGGTGGATCCATATAGTTTTATCACCCCACATACTATAAGGAATCACAAACATATATATTATTTTAAATTGGAGAGAAATATTTTTACAAGATCCTCAGGCATTTATATTGAGTAGAAAATGGAAATTCCTCCTCATCTCATCCTTGAGAACCATTCACCATATTCTGAAAAATTATCCTCTAAATAAGAATGCATATATTATGGAATAAAACAAAAAATCACACTCTAGTGATCAAGTAGAGTCTCATGAATGAAGTCTACTCTTGGTTTGATGAGCAGAATGTGTCTACTTTTAGTAGATATCAAAAGGAAGAGATGTTTTTAGATGAATATCTTGTCCTTAGAGTTCATGTGTTTGCAAAAATTGAATATGAATTTGATAACAACCCCCAACTTTTATTATAAAAAAATTGATTTGGTAATATTTCCAATGGTATCTTGATCCTCTAAGTTTGAAAATAACTGGAAATTCATCTTGTTATCCTTCACTTTTATTTGTCCTATTTTTTCCTTACAAGTATAATAAATGCATTAACCTTATCACTTATTTAATATTATTCTTTTTAATTTTCTTAACTAGGAAGTAAATTAAATGGTTTTTCTAGAAAATATTTTCTGGTAACTTTGGAGGTTTCTGATGTCAAGATGGCATGGTTTCCAATATATGTCTCATATTTTCCTATAAAATATCATATCATGTTCTAGGAAGATATAGAACTTTTGATATGTTGATGTGTGTGCTACCTTTAGACTAGAAAAAGTTGGAATTTTTATCCCATATGATGATAGGTTGAAATGGAACCTAAAATATTCCTTTATGATACTAGATAGGTAACTTTGGGATGATTTGTAAATTTTTATATTTGGATGGTCTACTACCATTTACTGAATAATATATGTTGGACTTTTTGCTGTTGTAGTCAACCAAAAATCTTCAAACCAAATACAACCTAGATATTTTAAGGGATTTTTTGAATACATTATTTATATCTAGAATATGGGACACTTTAAATCATGCCTAGATGAAACTATCAATTTGGGATGGCATGCTTTGTTTTCCTCACATACATATTGTTACTGACTAGATTGGAATGTATCAAAGAAAATTTAAATCTAGATCGATCATTTTAGGAGTTGTACATTCTTATTCCTTCAATGCAATTCTATAAATTAAACACCTATATATACCTACTCTTATCACCTATTATATTTTTATGAATTCTCAATGGATGCTTCTCAATGGTATCTTTTTTATGGTGATGTTGGTATTTACTTTCTCAAAAAAACTTGAGTTTCATAGAATGTGTATCTATAATATCTTTTAATTTATTGACTGTCTAATGTCATTAAACATTATTAACTCACTGTAATTTATGTTTTCTTTAATAAATTTTCTCAAGGGGTATGGGTTGGGTGACCAACTCTTGTCTCAGATCATTTCAGATAATGATATTTCTTTAACTCTATAACTAATCCACTGGATATACTTAGATTATAAGTGTTTACTTATGAATAAATAACTCTTACTCTATTGCTGACACAATATAGAATTTACCCTTATTAAATTCCCTCATATCTATGTTTTTGTGTTTATCAACACAAATGTGTGATGCACACCTAATATCGAATACCCATGAGTCAGAGTTAAAGAAATTGATCACTATAATTTTCACATTTATATACATAGAATGATTCTCTTTTAGAACACTTATCATACTTAGATGCCATTATATAATATATTTATATTCCATGCCAATAAGAGATCTCAAAATGATATATATGATTCATTCTATAATCTACAACAAAGACATATATATTGGTGAGTATCATGTTTACTATCTTTTTATCAAGAAATTTTAATGAATGTATTCCCACTAAAAATGGTGATCTCATATCTCATATCAATTTAATGATACAAGACCCATATTTCCTCCTGACTTAAACAAGGTATCACGTATATAATCTGAGACTATATCTAGTAGAAAAATATATTAAATCATATCATATATGATTCTTGGATAGATGAGTGGATAACTCTTTATCTTGATCCATCATATGGATTCACTCAACTTTATTCCTTAGGTATCCTGACAATTAGGGTTTCCCAAATAAGTCTAATCGAAATAAAAAACCAAGAACAAGAAAGTTAATGGTTAGGGTCACCTTGTTGCTTACTTTCCTTACCCAAGATAACCCATTAGAACCTAATGTTTATGGTCATGTGTGCTGAATGATCAATGTCTTGATAAGTGTCACTTTAGAACGAATCTCACACTTAGTATTTGAGGGGGTTTTTAGAGTCTCACCAATTTAATATATATTTCATGAATATTAAATACATAACTATTTTATCTCATATAGTCTTTACAATTTCATGTTTTTTTCTTTTATGTATATATGCTTCTAATTTTTTAGTTTTGAAATGCATATTTTATCCATCAAATTAGTATGTTATCAGTATATTAATGTGTAAATCTTTACACATCCCATAATCTTGTGTTACTCACCCAAGTATTGAATCCAAACATATGTAAATATATCCAAATGTATCTCATGAATAAGTTATATGAACTCTTCATGTAAAGGTTTATAATTATATGAGATTAAAAATATCTACATGAGAAATCCTCGAAAGATAGATATCCAACCCCACCCCCTTATTTTATAGTACAAGTCATAATCATCCAAGCTAGTTGGAAGTCTGACCCAAAGTCCCTCTCCTAGGGGAGACTTTACTCAAGGAAAAATTCAATCCATCATAACTCCAAAACCTAATATATATAAACTATATTCAATAACTCAATTCAAGCTAATAACTTCAATTATGAATTGGGTTCAATGAAAATGAAAACTAAACCTTATGTAATGAAACCTAGAAGGTAATCTAATGCTGATAAATTTATAATAAGTAATTTATCACATAGATAAATCATACACAATATTCATATTTCATAAATAATTTATAAACATTAATATTCTAAAGGAATAAACAAATAAATTAATGTTATTTATTTTCCAAAACATGATATACAAAAATGAACTTTTTTATATTTAATTTAGGTGTAAAAATTATTACTTTATATGAAAAAAATTATAATCTATAAAAAATTTATAGACCATAATTATATCTATCAGTATTTTAAATTTTTAACATTTTTAAGCTATAATGAATTTTATGACTAATAATGGGAGTATCAATAATAATATTCTCTTAATATTTCTTCTTATGATGGAAGTTATTCATAAGGATATTATCATATTCTTTGATATAATCTATATCACCGATATGATATAATTCTCTACTTTAGAGAATCCTGGGGTTCATTCATAGCTTATGATATTGTATATTGTCTCCTATGACATAAAACAAAATCAGAGATTTATGGTATATTATACCTTATGATATATGGAATTAAGATGTTATGAATAAGAAAAAAAACAAGTAATAAATCATATTGTATTCCATGAAATGACTAACACACCTTACAAAATACATTTTCTTCAAAAAACCAATAGAAAATAACAATTGACCTGTTGATGAAGAAGGTTTTAATAACACTGAAGGGTTTATGGAGATCATATATGATATTAGTAGTGAAAGAAAAACAATAGAATTTATAATATATCTTGAAATAATTTAACATATAAATGTAGAACATAAAATAAATGTGTAGCTTTACATATAAAATCCCTATTTTTTAACTTTAATAAAGTAAAATTGATGAGGATCACTATAGTATCATCCAAATGACTCCTTCCTATAAGAGATTACACCAGCCTTGGATCCTCATTCACAATGATAGGATACTAAATCACCAATGGGGTGCTATTATATTATTTCAAATACTACTGGTGATTTTTTATGAAAATAAATTTGTCTAATCTTGCATGCATCAAGTTTACATCAATAGGAAGGAATATACCCCTTTTATACACCCTCTTCATTAAATTAAGAGGGTGGAGCATCATTTATATCTCCTACTATCTCATGTAAAATATTACTAACTATTGATATGTAATAACTCATTTGAATTATTCAAATGAGTGTTTCATGCCTGAATGGTCATAAATGAGTCAATCTTATTTATTCATAACTGAAGGAAACTGAGGGAATATGTAATGAACTGGAATGGTTCAACCTGATCTATCACTCGAGCCAACTCACCACAAGACCCAAAGAGAATTATTAATCACCATGGGCTATCAACAAGCACTAAGATATAAAATAATTATCAAGTGGTAAAAAATTCACCATTGGAATACAATAAACCACATAAAGGACTCCACCTATAAATATGACATTATAAATCTATACCTCAGATATCTATGCATAAAAATAAGTAGTTATAATTAATATAAATAAAAAAACCAAACATAATGAAATAATAAATAATATTCAATATCACTTTATAAACTAAAATTAAAGTGATAATACAGCATCATAGGATCCCCAAAAAATCCTATCGATCCATCACTGTGTAACCAGTAATCACCGCCAATTTCATAACAAGAAGGAATACAAATACATCAAGAGGAACTGCTATATGACGTGGATACTTTCCCTTTATTTGTATCATACATAATAAAATACTCATATGCTCAATGTAATATATAGGGTATGATTCCAATACTTGTAGGATGCAACCATGAATCTACATAAAATAATTCTCAATGTAAATCCATTGTTCAAGTTTGAAAACATCATTTTAAAAAAAATATTTTTTATTAGAAATCAAAAAATGGAAACCCATTTCCTAAATTATTTTGTTTCATTAAGATAAGAGAAGTTCTAAAGAAAAAATAAACAAGTAAAACATAAAATATAACCAAGATAACCATGGATTAATCATAATCATGATATCCAAATAAACATGTGAAACATGATAAATAACATATCTTTATAATGAACCACACATAAAACATGGTCCATAAACTATCAAGGGGATGGTAACTAAGACTTTATCATGTAATATTAGTCAATCATGTGGACCTAAAAAACAAGACAATCCTAGTGGATATCTTGATCTCACCAATAACGAACCCTTACCGGTGCCCCAACTAAGCTCAAGAAGAACCTGTCCAGGTTACCCAAACACATCCACAGGGATTACCATGTATAATTCAATCAATTCTCATAATCAATAATCCATTATATTAAATTGAGGCTTATAAATAAAGAATAAATCATTCATAAATCACTCTTATGTTATAGATCTTTTGAAAACCCATTTAGAATCAAAATATTCTTTAAAAAAATTATCAAATACTTCATGTTCATTTAAATGTTTTTCTCTCAAAATTTATAATAACCATTTTCCAACCATGAAATTTACCCGTACACACCAAACTGAGCTGCACAATTCACATGGATACCTGCATAGTTTCAAAAACCATGTAGTAGCCATGAAAACCCTACTAGAAGGATCCTCCACACCTTAAATTATTTGTGTTCATAGCTATCACAAACCCTGTTTTAACCATTTTCCCCATTTTATTTCCTCCAACTCCTAAAAACTCTAATGATAAATAAAATAAATAAATAAATACATTCTAGTGATCCAGTGGATTTCATAATTCTCCATGCCATGAAACTTTTTACCCCCAAAAAGTCATTAGTGATTCTTTTGATAGAATAAGTGACATCATTTATCTTGCACCAAGGGCTCATGCTCCCAATTTTCATAGATATCACAACTATGATTCCAAATCATATGGATCAGAGGAATAAATTTACCCCAAAACACTATATCCTAAATATAAATTACACGAGTAGGTTTTTAAACCATGGTAATGTCTTTATCCAAATCTAAATCTCCTTACTAGACCATCTGATAAGGGTTTTCATGGTACTTCTTTAGCTGGGATATGTGAAATTCATGGAGGATTTATGTTATCAGGGATGATAAGAGTAGCCAGTATGCCACTTTCTTGAGACAATCAATGGCCTCAAAAGTCCTAACATACCATGGAACAAAATTTCTCTTCTTTCACTACTAGTAATGACCTAATATATGAGAAAATATGTGGAACACCTGATCACCCATGGAAAACTTTAATATATGATGAAGATGGTCAGCATAATATTTCTAGTGACACTAATCCATCGCCATAATTTTTTAAACCAACTGAATCTTACAAACCATCTCTTAAAAGATTATTAGTCCTAGAAAATAATTCTCAACCAACTCTAACCAACATAGAGGGGTTTTATAAAAATCATCCATATAGATCCTTGAAGTGAGCCATTTTTATTAAGGCTTGATTGCTGTTATTTTAAGAAAACTTGACCAGTGATGAATTTTTCTCCCAAGAGTATCCAAAATTAAGATCATGAGTTAGGGTAATATCCTAAAAAAATTAATAGACTTCTATATTTAACCATATATCTTCATATTATAGGACATGATCAATTTTAGATGAAAACCCATCGCTTCCTAAATACCCTTCTAGAAATTGGAAGAAAAGTGTAGATCCCAGTCAAAAACCATGGTTGAAGTCACACCATAAATAATTATAATCTCTTGGATATATAGGAATCCAAACTCTTCTATCATCATAGACTACTTTATATGAATAAAATGGTATTATTTTATCAACCGGTTGATAATCATCCAAATAGTGTTCTTCCCACTAGGATATCAAGGCAAGCCAATCATGAAATCCATGGAAACATCATCCCACTTACATACTAGAATAGTAAGATGATATAATAAAACTATTGGATTCTGGTGCTTGACATTAATTCTATGACATATTTGGTACCAAAATAAAAAAACCATGATCATATAATTTATCCTAAACCATCAATACTATCATCTCAGATTATAACATGTCTTGGAAGCTACTGGGTGAACATCCTAACTTGAATGGTTACCACTAATCATCACATATCTGCTTGAGGTCAGAGTAATGAATAACCTATTTCTAAAAAAAATGATCCCATTAAGATACCAATATGAATCACCTATGGTATCCCAACAATTTATAATTCAACTAATCTTCTCAAAGTAAGGATTTGATGCCTCCTCTATCCGATTTCAATCATCCAAGGAGGATGTAACATACACATTAGTAAAGAAAAAAATTTAATTTTCATCATCCATATCAAGATGTGGCTTATTGAAAAAGACTTATTAAATGACATTCATCTCTAGATTCCTTTACCTTTTGAGTTGGAAGCTTCTAGATAAATGCATCATCCACTACATTTCCTCTTCCACGGGTTTAGGATAAATCAAAATCAAAATTCTCGGGATACTCAACCCAGTGCCTCTAACTGAGATTCAAATCCTTCTATGAGAATGTGTGTTTTTATATTTAGGATCAATAAAGATGGTAAACTTATATACAGAGAGAAAATGGTACCAAGCCTTTAAGTAATGCATCACTATTTCCAAGTCATGGTCATTAAAGGATTAGTTCTTATCATTAGGGTGCAACTAGAATGATCCACAAGCTATAACATGGTCACCCTACATAAACACACACCCCAAACTCATACTTGAAATATAACAATGAACTAAATATCCCATGTCCAAATCTATAAGAATAAAAACATGAGCTAATTTTAACTGATCCTTAAAATCTTCTAAGTATCTCTATCATTTTTCATCCCAATCAAATCTCACTCCCATTCAGGTAAAAGATGTCAAGGGAGATTCCAACCTAAGGAAATATGATATAAACCCCCTATAATATCTAGATAGGACTAGAAAGATTATGATCTCAAATTCATTCCTGGGTATTTCCCAAGATATTACTTCTTGGATCTTATCAATCACTCAAAACTAGATTTTTATTTTTTTTAAAACAAGAACCTTGAATCTCAGGGGGTTCTAAAGTGGTGTAACCCAAGGGAATCACTTATGAAAATCTTGTTATAATCATTATAAAGAGAACCATATAGTCCTCATGCTTCTCATTCATCCTGAAATAAACAAATATGTCACTAATGAACACCACAAAAAATGTGTTGAGATACTAGTGGAATATTTGGTTCATCAATGCCATGAAAACCATATGGTCATAATAAGTCTCAATGGCATAATTAAAAACTCACAATGCCCATATATTCTTCAAAAATTGGTATTGGGGTTATATGTTTCCCTCCCCTAAGTTGATAGTATCTAGACCTAAGGTCAAATTTTGAAAACCTTATAACTCCAGTGATTTGATCAAATAAATCATCAATATGGTTAAATGGGTACTTATTATTAATGATCATTGTATTGATCTGATATTAATTGATGTAATGTTGATGTCTTATATCTACCTTCTTTACAAACAAAACTGATAGTGCCCTAGTGACACACTAGTGAAAATTAAAAAAAATTCTATCGAGATCTTCTATTTGAACCTTTAATTCTTTAAAGTTGAAAAGATTTATTCAATAGTATATAAAATAAATAGGAATCATCCCCAAGAGTAGATCAATTGATAAATATACCCATCATTGGGTTAGTAAACTAGAAAATTCATCAGGAAAAACCTCAGGATACCTTCTCACTACTAAAGGAATATGACCATATAAACCACATTTAATAGAATCCGTGAATATACTTTATATATAATATGAAATTTATCTAGTATATAGAATAATAGTTCATTCCCTACCTAACCTTGGATCCTACTTAGATTGAATGATGTGAGTGTTTCTATCATGAGAAAGGAACAAAACCTTCTGGTGGTAGTATTTAATTTGAATCTTAGCATTCATGATACAATCCATAGCAAAAATAATATCAGTGATATCTAGATCAAGAAAAAAATAAATCCCAAAAAATACCAACATCATCAATTATTAATTGACACTCAAGGCTCTTAAAACCCTGATCTCTCCTAATTTCTAAAGGAGTGGAGAGATCCCTCATATACAGAATAAACTCTAGTCACACCCCCAAAGTATCAATAAAATTCAATGAGATAAAATAATGTGATGTGCCTATTTTAAACAAAGATAAATTCATAGAATAATCAACAAACACCATACCTCTGATAGTCGTTTTCCTAGCATCTGAATCCTCTGGCACGTGCTATGATGCATATAAGCACCCAGATTGGCCCCACCCTAAGATTTCATAACAGGATGAGAGTCTCTTTTCATCTGAGGCTAAGACCACTATATATTAAATTCATTCAACTTGTAACACCCAAAGATTTTTTGATATATTACTCGTTAACTAAATTTTATTTCTTTGATAGCTTTCTTTGTATACAACATTGAGTTTAAAAGAACTGTGATATACTATTGAAATATTATTATTTAATGTGAAACTTATCATCAAGCTATTGGATTGAAAAGTATGAATAGGGATAACTAAATTATGAAAAAAATTACATATGTATAAAATAAATTCATTGGTTATAAAATAGTTATAAATTAAAATAAAAATGTTTTGAAGGTAAATAGTGATGTTTTTTCTTAAAAATAGTTTTTATGCGCACAATGTTTTTTTATTTAAATAAATTAGATTAATATATATTGATGAATTATTTTAATGAAATGAAATGATAATATATTCAGTTAAATTTTTCAATATTCATATAAAGGTTTTTACTGGGCATGGTAAAATAATAAATCTAATTTTATGTTCAAATATGCATTTTTTCTAAAAAAATGTTTGGTTGTGTTTTGTGAACATTTTATAAAATGAATTTATGATAATTATAAGAATTTAATCTTGAAAAATGTGCACCATATTTTTGAATCAAGATATTTAAATTTGGTAAATAATTCCATTTTATTTTTTTCATTATGAATAATAACCTTGGTAAAAAAATCGCCTCGATAAGGGTAAAATGGGTAAAATATGGTTTAAACTTTGGGATAAGTCTTTAAAATTTATCTAATGCTTTAATTTATCCTATTAAATGAGTTTATTTAGACCATTATCGTCCAAGTATCTAATATATGTCCACTTGGTATCATTTTTCTTTGATTATGACCTTTATATTATTTTAAGAAAATGATAAATACAAAATGTCAACCAATTGACTTTAATAACTACAAATTTTTATTATATAGATAAAAAGAGTATAATTTCAGTTCAAAATAATTATTTTAAATATGAATTATTATTTTTCTCATGGTAATTTATTTCTTATTTTTAATGATTAAATAATTACATTAAATTCTAATGCAAAACTGATATATTATTTATTCAATTAATAGAAAAAATGAGTTTAAAAATATTAAAAGTAATACAATTTGGGTGAATTATTATATTACAAGAATTTTTTAGATAAAAACAACATATTAGGGATGTTTTAAAGGTTTGTATTCAAATTACATAACTATATTTAAGTCTTTAATGTAAAAGTAAATGAGTAGTGTCAAAAATGACATTAATGATATTTAATGGAAAATAATATTTTATTGAATTATTTAAAAAAACATAAAAATATTAAAATAATAAATTTATGATTATAAATGGTCTAAAATTTCATCCATTTTCCATTTATGATCCAATTGTTACCTTATAATTAAAATTATAACCCTTTAATATTTAAAAAGTCATTACTGCAGCAATGGTTAAAATTGGTTAATGAAGAGGTGAAACCAAAAAATAAAATTCAAAATGATATAAAAACATGTATAAATTTCATTGGATAATGAAATTATGAAAATATAATATTTTTATTATAATTAATGACTATTTATAAGCATTAAACTTGATAAATACATTAATTATATTTAAATCCTTTAATAAATTCCGAGGGTATCCTTTCCCTCCCTTATAAAAGGATATACATTCTTTATTTTCTATCCACCAATTTGATCCATCTAGTTTGACCAAACGTTTCACAATTATCTTATAAACGTCCATATACATTAATTAACGATTTTTTTCTTATTAAAAATCCATTCCAAGGTTCTTTAATAAAGCAGAGGTATGTCGAAGAAGAGGTAATCATCTTACTCGATCTATTTCAATTTATTTATTCTTCTAACTCATCTAAATATGTTTTATACATCATAAAATAATAAGTTTACTATCATAAATGTACTAAAATTTTGTAATGATCATGTAACCATCAATATTTACCCTTTTCCATCAAATGGGAAGTGAAAGTATCGTTTGTACGTACGTGTGAACTACCGCCTCCACATAGTGATACAATTAATTTTGCATCACCATATTTCATGGATGGGTATTATTATGGGTTTAATGTTTATACAAGATATTTATAAAATAATTATTCATTTATAATTATAATATAATATTTAACTTCTTACCTTATAATCCATTGGAAAACTATAATATCGTTCATGCGTATGTATGGAATACCACCTCCACGAAGCGATGTGATTCATTTTTCATTTACGCTTTACATAGAAGGTAATGAGGATATATTTAATTAATATATATGATATAAATTATATAATAATTATTCTTTAATGTTTAATTTTTATTTAAATTTATTTTATTCCAATCATCGAAAAGTGAAAATATTGTTCATACGTACATACGACCTACAGTCTCCATGAACGGTGTAATTTATTTTTCTATATATATCCTTTATGGATGAATATAAATATATATATATAATGAAAATATATTAGTTTTATATCATGATTAAAATTATTTATATGATTTAATCACATTCAAAGTACAATGATAGTAACTACCGAACTGAAATTATCGTGAAAAACGAAATAATTAACACCCAAACCCAATGATTTTAGTAAGGAGTTATTAATAAATGGGAGTTAAGATGTTATAATTTTGATATATATGATATTATAGGTATTTAAATTAATATTTTATATAAGTATAATAAACTTAAATTTATATTATATGATATTAGAGTGCTTTTGAAGAATGTTGAACTCGGGGTAAGAGATTTTTATCTCACTCTTATTTCTATCAGACCCATGCCATATTCACCATTTGTTTACTTTATGTGGTATATGTAATCCCCATTAATTTATATTATATTTCTTCTCATAAAAATTATGGGTATTTTAATAAACATATAATTTTATATCCTTTATGTTTTTTTGATTTGAAATTTACCAAAGTACTAAGGGATTTATGTAACAATCTCATTATTTATTGGGATTATTTCCGATCATGTTTCTAATAATAAAACTTTATAACCTATATCTCAATATTACCATGAATTTTATTATCCTACCATTATTTACATATATTACATTTTTTACTTTCATTTTTCTCTCTTTAATCACTCGATATTTTGAAAAAAAAAATTGGAAAACCGACTTTATTTTTCTCTTCGATCAAAAATAATTTTTATTTCATATCCATGTTTTCTAAAAAAATATTTTCATGAATGTTTTAAATATTATCATATGATTATTAAAAGTAATTTTTACCCATGATTTAATTTTTACAAAATGTTTTAAAATGAATCTTGTTGCCACATTATAAATGAGGTACTTTTGAATTTTTACCAAAAATATAAAAGGAATCTTTGGTTTAACATACACAGAATGAATGTAATTTTATGCCTTAAGGTTCATTAAATGATTTGAATATTCCTTTATAATTTTCAAGAAAATTTTTTCCTTAATATTGGGAAAAAATTTAGATTTTAAAAAAGTTATTTCAAAGTGAAAAGTATATTTTCCTCAATAAATGTTCTAGTGTTCTTTTAAAATAATTTTTCATCTATGATAACATCATTTGATTTTACTTATGATTTAATAGGGTTTGTTATCCAAGGATACCATCCTTATTATTTCTTTGTATTTTTTAAGATTATGATGATGAGATGTTTATGAAACCCATTTATTTCCCATGGGTTATTCCATGATGAAATGTTGAAATGATTATAAAAGTTGTTTTCTTTCCACGGATTATGATATGATGAATGTTTTGTGATCTTGTTTCATACATATGAATGATTTTAATTATATTATAAATGGTCCTAATATTATATATATTTTTACTTAATTAGTTAAATATGGATATATCATGAGATAATAAGGACTATAATGGGGAGTGAACCCAGTTTGGTAAGGGAATTTCTCCACTATGGTTGTCTTGGGAGTGAACCTTGAATAAGGACATAATGGAATGGGAAGTGATCCTAATTCACTATGATATCCTTATAAGTTATCCTTTAATAAGAAAATTATTTTCCATACTTATGTGTATGCCACAAACTTATATCTTATGCTAATTTTATTCTCTCATGGACTACGTTCTTTGATTCCTTTAGGATTCATTTCTTATGAACATTAAATCTGTATGCCATGATTTAAGATTATGATCTATGATATGAATTATATGGTTTTAAAATGTTAATATCATATTATCAAACCATTGTTCTCTTTTTAGGTTTAAGTAATAATTGATATCTCCCTTGTTTACTCTTACTAGACATTTGAGCTCACCCTTTCTTATATTTCCTTTCCTCGGGTTATGAAGTAAGATTTTAACAATGATATGACTAAGAAGGGTTCTATTTGTGAATAACTAAGTGGGAGATGATTTAGATCTCTTATGCACAAGTTTTTTATGTATCCAAGTTTCCCAAAACTCCAAACCTATACAATTTTGATTTTGATCATAATATTATGTATTGAATATTCATCTAATAGGATGTAATATTTAAATATAAAAAACATGGGTTTCTATAACTAGTATTAGAGAAAGGTTTAATTAAATTTGGAAAGTAGTATAAGAAAAATTTTAGGACAAACCTTAAGATAATCCTAATTATATGAGAATGTTTTAAGTTATGGTAAAGAAAGGAATATGGTTTTCTGAGAAAACCATCCTTGTCTAGATACTAATGGTGGATGTGGTTTTGGAACATATGAATCTAGGAGTAATAACCCTAAAGATATATGGTTGAGTATATCTCAACCATCATTCTAGTGCACAATGAGTGTTCTCATAATGCACACCTAGTTTGACTCTCCCGAGGGATATTATTGGGTTAACTAACAATATATTTATGAACCATTATAAAGGATTTTAATAAATAATGACCATGTATAACCTTGGTTGAACTTAATTTTTCATAGGATGAAAATAAGGTTTCGTGATTTATACATCCTATAAATGATTTTTCATGATTAATCACTCTAATAAAATATTTTTGATGGTCATGCTATCCATTTTAGTTTTACTAAAGGATTTAAGATAGAATGTTAATGTTTAGGTGGTTAAAAGTATGCTCAAATATTGAAGTAACCTATTTGATCATAGTTATATGAATTCCAATAGACCAAGAAAAGTATCTATGAGAGTTAATTTATATCCTAAAGGATTCAATATTGAGTTAGTGATGAAAACCACCAATTATACGATGATCGCATCTCAATTCTATGATTCTTCTCTAATTGTTGTTCCTGGGAATGTGCTTCCTAAAAATATCATTATTATCCATCTAGTTAAATTTTATGTTATTTTGGGAATACATTGTTTTTATTTATATAAATCATTTATCAATTTTTGGGAAAGGGAAGTCACATTTGATATTCCAAACTAAAATATGATTTTCAATAGGTTTAATAATAAATATGAACTTCTTATGGAAATTAAATCCATTATATGAGTATTGATTCTTATTCAAAAGGGGTTTTTATCTCATATGGTAAGGGAGAAACTCAACATAAAATATATTCTTATTGTATGAGAGTTTTTTTATGTACTTCTAGAATATTTTCCAATTCTTCCACCAAATAATGAATTTGATTTTTCAATAGATTTCATACATGATGTTACACCTATTTCAAGTGCTATTTATAAAACAACCCCTATTGAGTTACAATAATTGAAGAAGAAAATCAAGGAGAATCTTGGTAAGGGATTCATTCTAACAAGTGTGTTTTCATGGGGTGAACCAATTTTTTTGTTAAGAAGAAAGATGGATCGATGAAACTTTAAATTTATTATCAAGAACTTAATAATATCATTATCAAGAATAAGTATCTTCTACCGTGTATTGATGGTTTGTTTGATCAATTATGAGAAGATCGATATTTTTTGATGATTGATCTTCGAACTAGATACTATCGGTTGAGGATCAAAAGTGAATACATACCCAATATAGCCTTCTGTGTGAGGTATGGACACTATGGATTTATGGTGATTCTATTTAGTCTTATTAATTCCCCTTCTATATTCATGGATTTAATTAAGAGTCTTTAGATATTACCCTGGTAAATTTGTGGTAGTATTTATAGAAATCATTATTATGTATTCCAAGAGTAAGTAATAGTATACAGATCACATCAAGATTATAATAAAGACCTTAAAAAGGATAAGTTGTATATAAAATTTACTAAGCGTGAATTTTGGATACAAAAAGTTTGGGTCGTATAATCTCAAGTGAGGTTATATATTTGGATCCATTGAAGACATAAGTTATTGAACATTGTCCTAGAACAACTATTATGACTAAGATATATAGTTTTCTTGGTTTGACTGGATATTATCAACACTTTATAGTGAATTTTTCTTGAATTCCTAATATACTCACCAAGTTAACTCAGAAAGGAGAAAAGTTTCTTTAGATAGATGAATGTTAGAAAAATTCAAGGAACTAAAGAGAATGTTAGTCAGTGCACAAGTGCTAACACTACCCTGTAATGGAAAATGTTTTGTAGTCTATAGTGATGTATCAAAGTAGGAAATAGGATTCATCCTCATGCAGAATGATATTATTATAGCTTATGCCTCATGAAAATTAATGGTTCATGAGAAAAATTACCCAACTCATTATTTGGTGTTAACTATGTTAATTTTTATATTAAATATAAGGAGGTATTATCTTTATGGAGAAATTTGTGGCATATTTATTGATCATAAAAGTTTAAAGTATATATTCCCTCAAAAAGAGCATAATTTGTGCTAGAGAGGATGGATGGAATTGATTAAAGATTATGACTCCTCAATACATTACCAAGCTGAGAATGTGAAAAAAGTGGTCAATGCTTTGAATCAAAAGGATAATGCTAGATTATATGTGATGAATATCAAAAAAATACAATATTTATAGATTTTAAAAATATGGAACTTGAAATATTTAAGGAAGGGGAGAGAAATTCAAAGTAATTCAGCAATATATCAAGGCAGCTCAGAGTCGATAGAAAATTTATGTGACAATCATCTAGGAAATCTATAATTTTATGTTGGTGAGAAGATATTCCTATGAATTTCTCCATGGAATAAGTTTATTTGATTAAAAAATAATTGAGTTTCCTTGTGTTATACTAATTAGGTTAAATACCATGAGAGGGGGTGAATCAGGGTATGATATATTAAAATAACTACCCCTTAAGATCTTGTTTCATTGTTAAACAAAATACTATTCTCTCTCTTTCTTGTAGAAATGTATGAACAGAATTAAAATCATGCACAAGACAGATCAAAGTTCACCATCACTGGGCTATGTCCAAGAGGCATCAAATGGTGATGTGTTGATGTACCAAATCCACTAAGACTCGGTGTGAAATTATAAGGTTCGGGCTAGATCACTTCTCTATCTAGGCTTACTACCTTTACAAGGTTTAGGGTTAACTTACTGCTTTCACAAGGGTCACTCCCTAAGTCTCTTTCACTAGCTCTATAACACCCCAAGATTTTAAAAATAAATTGAAATTCATGAAACTTTGTTTTAATTAGATATTTATAAATTTCCTTTAAAACTAATTTTGTTGCTTCTATGTTTTTAATTTCAAAAAAAACATCTACAATTGTGTTCAGTAAGTTATTTGGAGTCTAATAGAACCAACTTAATTTTTGGTGAATAGTAACATACCCTTACGAATAGTAATATGAATAGTAATATGACCCTAATGAATAGTAAATTGTATTATTATTTTATTTTCTTGAGGCTTTAAGATAATAACATATTGCTTAATTTTTCAATGTGATATAAAAGTAGTTATAGAATTAAAATTGTTAATTTTTGAATTAAATATGATTTTATTTAAAAATTAAATTAATAATATTAATAAAATTATTTTTAAAAAATGGAGTTCATTTTTAATTTCTACACATCAAAAAATGGTTAGGGTGAATTTTTTGGGATTTTTATGAAATTCTTGAATTTTTTTTGAATAGTGAAATACGGTAAAATACTGTATATTCAAATTATCAGTAAAATACACTATTTATGACATCATAAGTGGTGTAAGTCCACTTAGTTAAAACTCTCATTCCATTATTACTATTTTTTACCACATGAATTGATATTATTCATAGTCTTGAGAAAAAATATTATAATAATGATTTAAATAATGTAAAATACCTCCTCCCCTCAACTATAAATACCACCCTCATTCCCCTCTTCCTCCCACACCTCTCAAGCCTTGATCCATGTCTAATTTCTACCAAATACCCTCCCCAATATCCTTCCCCACATCCAAGATCTTATGGTATCACCCAAAGTCTAAAATCAAAGGCCTTAAGGAGGATCTCAAGGAGAAGAGATCAAGAGGTAAAAAATCCTCTTATTTTTCATGTGTTTTCCTTTCCTTTACTCTTGTTTTATAGTCTCTTATCCTAATATTATCTAAGAGGCATGAAAGCTACAGAAATATTGTATATTCTGGATATTCTCATGTTCATGGAAAATTAATCATCATTCTTCTTCTCCTCTCCCACTTATTCAAGGAATAGAAACATTTTTTGTGATGTGTCGAATTACCAACATCATGGATGATGTGATTTCAATTTTCTTTAATTCTTTCAAGTCTGGTCATGAAAAAAAATTTATGGTTGAAACAGGTTATAATATATGTATTATGTCTCATCCATGGTTCTATAATTCTTTTGTACACATGGTTTTAATTTATAAAAAAAATGAGGTTGTTATTATCAAAGAACCACAAAAATGATCTAAACGAACATCATTAATGTTTTAGCTTATGAATCATCCTCATTTCAGAATTAAAAATTATAAATGGAATAATTTAGGGTTATGGAAATATGTAACTACCATTCCATTCCAATTTTTTATTTTCACTTCCAATCAACAAGAACGTCCATCATGAGCTAGTCATGGAAAACATGCAAAGAAATCACCCAAAATAATGGAAGGAGAAAAATACTAATAATTAAAGAGTGAAATGATGTTATGAAATGATAATATAAGGTGTTATAAACATGAATATATTTCTATAATATATTAATAACACTCTTTTTAACCATTGTACAGGATTTTGAAACACATTTTATGTAAGAAGAACCAGAGGTAAGGGATCTCATAACCCAATTTCCATTTTTTGGGTTAACCTTCTTCTTTATTAATTATACGGTATTAAGATTGTTGGTGTGATGAATTTTTGAATATATTATGTTGAACTATATGTATTTACAATATATACACATATCCATTCTATTATATTAATTCTCACTCCAATTATATTTTAAGGGACTTTCCTTTTAAAAATCATTTTAAAACTCTCTTTAATAAATTTTAAAAGGATTGTTTTTTATATGTATATGGAATTAGTAGTTTATCCTGATTTCAAGAAACTTTATTACCATGATATTTTTATTGTACATTATTTATGTTGGGTTGATCCCATTATAGCTCAAGATATTTTGAGTTGATCCCATTATATCTCAAGATATGTTGGGTTGAGCCCATTATAGCTCAAGATATGATAGGTGAGCCCCATTATTGCTCTCCAAATAATTTGTTACTCCAGAGATGGAAGTTGAACAAAAGTTTATTCCATGTGTAAGGTTGAATGTAAGAGTGATATGGTAAATATTCCCCAAGGAAACTACACGGTGTTTCTATGCATATGAGTATTTATGATTATGGGTTTTTATGTTTTTTATGTTATCACTTGACTAACTATTTATTTCGTTATATCTATTATTGAGTTTTATACTCATTCAAAGTTTTTAAAATGTTTTTCGTAGGATATAAGTATGGGTAAGTGAAATAATGGAGTCATGATGAATGATATATAGGGTTGTCAAGGTAATCATGTTTTAAGCTTTAATGTTTTATATTTTGAAAAAAATTGGATTGTGTTTTTAATAGTATCCTCTTGTATGAAAGTGGTATGACATGTATATAAGATATCCTAATTATTTAAAACTATAAACCTGAAAATATCCTTAATGTGTATTAATGTATGGTCTTTTGTAAAATTCAATATTAAGTAACATTTTATGGTCGGGTCCTTATAGTTGGTATCAAAGGATGGTTTAGATAATTTTAGGGGCTAGGATGATGTTAATAGAATGCCATAAATGGTTTTTACTCTATTATTAATTTTAAATTTTATATCATTTAAATATTACCATGTTTCTTATACTAAGATATGTTTGTTCATAATGGTTGTCCGTAGAAGAAATAGGGAAGCTTAAATAGGAAGGTACCAAGAGGCAGATGTCTGTCTGAATCTACAGCCCGAAATGGTGATAATTGAAACCGAGAAGTTTGTGACAGCAATGGATCAATTGAATCAATAAATAAATAGGTTTTTTATCCATTATAGATAGGAATATGATCTACCATGAAGAAATGTGTATTTTGTGGAGCATTTTATAAGGTAACATCCTCCATCATTCAGTGGAACCGTAGATCCAGTAATAGCTAAAGGATGGATCAATGCTCTAGAAAATATATTTGATGCCATGGGATGTTAAGAACTTAAAAAGGTAATACTATCATTTTATCATTTTGAAGTTGAATCCAATAAATGGTGGTCTCTGGTTAAGAATACGAGAGAAATAGATGATCTTGAAAGTCTGGAATGCGATTATTTTAAAAGTTTTTTTCTGGAAAAATATTTTTCCAAAACTATTCGACTTAGAATGGAGAAACAATTCTTGGAACTAAAGCATAAATATGATTATTTTTTGGTATCATATGAAAACAATTATACAATACTTTCTTGGAATATACCGGATTTTACTCAGGATTTTGAAAGTAAAATTAATTGATTTCACGCTGGTTTGATACCGTTTTTACAAAGAGCTTTGGATTCATGAGAGTTTAAAAGCTATGAGAATCTTTTTTGTTGGGCTTAAAAAGTCAAGATGGAGTATTATAACATGTATGTGCCTTGTCATGACAAGAATAAGAAGCATCTAGGTTGGCAGGCAATGGGGAAGAACTCATCAAAGTCTAGAGGTAAGAAAATGAATTTCCCTTCTTGTGAAAAGTGTGGTAAAAGGAATCCTGGCGAATGACTTGTAAATTATGTAAAATTATACTAATGTGGAATGTTTGGACACAATTCTTGAGAGTTCAAAAAAAATGATCCAAAAATTAATGAGAAGCCTATGGTGAGATGCTTTAACTATAAGTAATTGGGTCATTTGGATAATGTTTGTCTAAATGTAGTTACTCAAGTAGGGAATCAGCAAGATTGGAAGCATAAGGGTTTAGTGAAATATAATTCAACCAATTCAGTAGATTTTAATCCTTCAAATGAGGTGTTATAAGGTACATTTCTTGTTTTTACAAATTTCTAAAATGTGTTCTTTGATTCAGGGTCTACACATTCCTTCATTTCTGATAAATTTTAGGAAAATTTGGGAATTCAACCACATGAAATGAAAATAGATCTCATGGTAAAAACACTTAGAAAAAATATTATGGCAAAAAGAAATTATAAGAATCTTCCTATCCTTGTATTTGAAATATTTTACCTATAAACCTTGTGTTTTTTCCTCTAATATAGTTTGATGTTATTTTGGGTATAGTCTGGCTTTCTTTTTATCATGCTAAGATATATTGTAGAGAAAAAGAAGTTTTTTTCAGAAAGAATTTCAATTTGTGTACAAGAATTAACCCATACCATTAATAACATATCAGGAATATAAGAAACTTATAAAGGATGGACATGAAAGTTATCTTGCTCATATTTTCTAAGATAAAGTAACTATCTAGATTAATGATATACCAGTTGTAAATGAATACCTAGATGTTTTTCCTGATGATTTTCCTAGTGTTATTCCTAATCGAGAGGTTTATTTTACTATTGACTTAGTTCCTGATGCGAAGCCAATTTCTAAACCCCCTTATTTAATGGCCAAAATGGAACTTATGGAATTAAAAAGGTAGTTGTAAGAATTATTAGATAAAGGCTTCATCTTACCTAGCACTTCACCGTGGGGATATCACATCTTGTTTGTTAAGAAAGAATATGGTTGAATCATACTTTTCATCGATTATAGAGACTTGAATAACATTACTATTAAAAAAAATTGTCCTTCACCTCATATCAATGATTTATTTGATTATATCCAGAGAGAACAATATTTTTTGATGGTTTACTTGAGGTCGGGGTACCATTAGTAGAAAGTAGAGGATGAAGAAATTTTGAAGACTATGTTCCGTACTAGATATGGTCATTGTAGTTATGCATTTTGGGTTGTCTAATACACCTGTTGTATTCATGGATCTTATGAATAGAATATTTTATGAGTTCTTGGATAATTTTTTGGTTGTGTTTATTGATGACAATATGGTATATTCTATAATTAAAGAGAAGCATGAAAACAATCTAAGGGTTGTTTTTCAAACCTTAAAAGAAAATAAACTGTACGTAAAATTCAGAAAGTGTGATTTTTTGTTGCAACGGATTTCTTTTCATGGGCACATTAAAAATAAGTATGTAATAACAGTTGACACTACCAAAACAAATGTGGTTGATGAATGACCAAGACCTAAAAATGTTATAGAGATTTTTATTTTTCTTGGATTATCATTTTATTACCGATGGTTTATTAAAAACTTTTAAAATTTATCAATACCGCTAAATAAATTAACACAAAAAGGGGTTAAATTTATTTGGACAGAATAATGTGATGTTTGATTTTAGGAAATGAAGAAGAGATTGGTGAATGATTCAGTTTTGGCATTGGCTTCTCGAAATGGTGAGTTTTTCATATACAATGATTCTTCATTGAAGGTACTTGGTTGTGTTCTGATGTAGAATGGTTAGGTAATTTCTTATTCTTCAAGAAAACTAGAACCTCATGAGTTGAATTATCCCACACATGATTTGGAATTGGCAGCTGTAGTTTTTTCTTTGAAAATTTGGAGGCACCATTTATACGGAGCCAAATGTCAAATATTTACTGACCATAAAATTCTAAAGTATATATTCACTTAGAAGGAATTAAGCATGAGGCAGTAAAGATGGCTTGAACTGATAAAGGATTATGATTGCACGATCAATTACCATCTAGGAAAAGCAAATAAAGTGGTGGATTCTTTGAGTCGAAAACATCATGTTATGTTTGGAACATGATCCATTGATTAATTAATTAATGAATTTTGGATTAGAATTTTTTGGTAAAGGGAATACATCAGTTTTGTTTTAGGTTTCAATGCAGTCATCATTATCAAAAAGAATTAATCAAGTGCATAAGGAAGACCGTGAGCTATAGAAAAAATGTACAATTTGTTAAAATGGGTAAGTTTCTAAAATTTAACCTTGATAATGATTTTGTTTTAAGATTTGGAAAAAGGTTGTGTGTGCCTTGTGATTCTTAGTTAAAGAAAGATTATTGTTTGAAGCTCATAGTTCTTCATTTTTAGTTCATCCTGGAAGTATTAAGATGTACATAGACCTTCGAGAGTATTACTGGTGGGATGAAATGAAATGGGATATTTCAGAATTTAATTTGAAATGTTTGACATGTCAACTGGTTAAAGCAGAGCAGTAGTTATCAAAGGGGATACTTAAACCTTTTCCAGTGCCAGAGTGGAAATGGGAGAATATATCTATTGACTTTTTGGTGGGACTACCGAAGACTTATTGAGGTAAAAATTCGATTTGGGTTATTGTTGATCGACTAACAAAATCTAAACATTTTCATTCTATTCGAGATATAATGTCTTTGGATTAGCTTTCTCGATTGTACCTCAAAGAGATTGTCAGGTTACATTGATTTCTTCTTTCCATTGTATCTGACCGGGATCCCAGGTTCACTTGTAGATTTTGGAAGGGGATTTAGAAGTCGTTGGGCATAGAATTAAATTTCAGTAGAGCTTTTTATCGTCAATCAGATGGGCAGCCAGAACAAACAATTCAGACATTGGAGGATATGATTTGATCTTTTTCAATGGACTACCAGGGAAGTTGAGATCAGCATATTTATTTAGTTGAGTTTTCATATAATAATAGTTTTTATTCTAGTATATAGATGGCACCTTTTGATGCATTGTATGGGAAAAGGTGTCGAACTTCAGTTTTTTGGGATGAATTTCAGGAAAAGAAGTTGATGGGACCATAATTAGTAGAAGAAGTGGCTGAGAAGGTGAAGATGATCCAGCATGACATGATGACAGCTCAGATCTGGCAGAAAAGTTATGTAGATAACAGAAGGAAAGACTTCTCTTTCAAGTTAGGTGACCATGTTTTCCTTAAAATATCTCCTTGGAAAAGTGTGATGTGTTTTGGTAAGAAATGAAAGTTAAGTCTATGATTCATCGGTCCTTTTGAAATCTTGGAGAAAGTTGGACCAGTTGCATACTGAGTAGCTTTGACACCGAGTTTGTCTTAGGTACACAATGTTTTTCATGTTTTGATGTTGAGAATGTATGTGCTAGATTCATCACATGTCTTGATCCCAGAAGTAGTTCATCAAGAAGAGAACCTTTCTTATGAAGAGAAACCAGTTCAGATTCTGGATCAAACGGAACAATTATTGCAGAATATGGTAATCTATCAGGTAAATGTTTTGTTGAGAAACCACATTATTGAAGAAGCAACATGGGAATCTAAAAATGTTATGAGGTAAAGGTACCCTCACTTTTTTAATAAGTAAATAAAATTGCGAGGACGCAATTTCTAGAAAGCGAGGATAATGTAACACCCCATGTTTTTTAAAATAAATTGAAATTCATGATTTTTTTAAGTATATATTTATAACTAGACTTTAAACCTAATTTTTCTGCATTTATGTTTTTTCGAAAAATAGTCATCTAAAATTGTGTTCAGTAAATTATTTTGAGTCTAATGGAACCAACTTAATTTTTGGTGAATAGTAACATACCATTATGAATAGTAGTATGAATAGTAATATGGCCCTAATTAATGTAACACCCCGAGCTTCCACGATACGCTTCTCATTCAATAATGCAATAGCTTGCATTGTACGCAAGTTCGAGTTCTAACACACTACAACTAATCAAAATAGCCGTTATGAATAGTAATAACCACCTTTTAAATTTATAGAAATTTTATATTTCAAAATGGACTTCATTTTTGTATTCCTAATATTGAAATTAGCCTATGTTGAATTTTTTGTAATTTTCCGAGAACTTCCAAATTTTTATGAATAGTGAAAAATACTTAAAACAACTTTTTTAATCAAAATAATTCATAGTGATAAATTATACTATTGAGTGGTTTTAGAGTATAATTAGAATATATTTTTACCATTTTATCCAATGGTGGTCATTAGAATTAATTTAACATTGAAATTGGACATAAACAATTGCCAATCTTTTGATATAAATTGTTTCTTAAAAACACGCTATTTGTTGTAACAGCGGGAATTAATTATAAAATTAATTAATGCAACTTATATGTTTGGAATTTTGTAAAATAGGCATCATTTTTGAATTTGGAATATCAATTATAGCTTAGGGTGAAATTTTGGCATTGTTCTGAAAAACTTCAATTTTTGATGAATAGTGAAACCACTAAGTGGTAGTTAAATAACTGATTTTTCGTTTAAATGAAATATTACCACTTCTGTGATTTGATTTTCAAAAATCCGACATACATGGTTGTCATTAAGAAGTAAAAAGTGGTTCAATGAGATCAAAATAATTTTTTGGTGAATAGTAACTTTTAAGTTCTTAATCGCGATTAGATGTAATTAGTGTAGTTTAAGGTAAAAACAATGTTTTATTAATATGATATGAGCTTGACACTTGTCCTACTCCTATTGGATGAGTCATGGCCGACCAAGACAACCCATGGGTCAACTTGGGGACCCCATGGAGCCACTTTAGTTGGAAAATGACATTAATATATATTTATTTAATGTTAAAATTAAATTGACACAAACATGAGTTGTTTTACTAAAACAGTTTTTAAGTGGGGTTACACAAGTAAAAATTTTGATTATAAATATTCATTAGAAAGCTAAAAAGATTTCCTACATCATAGTATTTTTTTTATAATTTTTAGACATTAAATAAATTAAATTATTTATGACATCAGGATGATGTAGTGATGACCTCATTATTTAACGATTTAAATAAAATGGGAAGATAATGCAAAATCCAAGGCTTACACTTGTCCAAAGCCAATTGGATGAGGATATTTCGAACCCTTATCACCTTAGCCTCGAATTATATAAGTGTGGGACCTTTAGAATCCGAAAATCATTGTGAAATAATGTAACATTTCAATCTTTCCAAAAGTGCCCCTCCTCTCCACTTATAAAAGGCCCCCACCACTCCCACCTTATTAATACCTTCAAGCCATTTGGCTCGGCCAACCTCTTCCCAACTACTCTCCCAACATCCCTCTCTTACTCCTAGAATCCTCACTTTGGGCAGAACTCTTCCCAAGGAAGCCTTTGGCTCAAATCAAAAAGAGTTACCCGATTTTGAGGTAATGTCTTTTATAATGTTGTTTTGTTTTGTTTTTCTTCTCCAACCCCATAAACTCTTTTTATTCATTTCTTTTGTAACAACACCAGTATCCTTAATATACTAGGATTTTGTTATAAGAATTATTAGAGCTACACTTACACACACCTACATCAAATGGTTAAGGAACATACGGTTTCTGTGGATGGCGAATTTCTGCCTCACGAAGCGATGATTGTTCAACACTCATATAACACCTTCAAAGGTGGACATTAAGATGTAACTATTTTTATATATGATATATAATGTGTTTATGTTTTACTTATGCTTCTGTATTTCTCATTTATGGCTTACTTTATGATTTCCATTATGGGTAAAACGCGATAATTTCATTTTAGGAAGTGCGGACTACCGCCCCCTCAAAGTGATTTGAATCGTTAATGCCATATGTGGGATGTATAAAGGATGGAGTAAATGGTATTATACACTATATTATACTGGAATTATATTATACATTTATATCATTATGATTTAGTTCCATTAAATATGAAATTGAAATGAAAGTAGCGTTCATGCGTACGTACGGCTTACCGTCTCCATGAACGGTGCATTTCATTTCTTACCTCTAAATGTTACGTAATATTATAAATGAATGTATATACTGTATATAAGATATATATGACATCTAAATCATTAATATAATTCTGGAGATAATGGATATTCTACCACATGAACAACTTGTAATTATAAGAAGTTTATTTTTGGCTCAAGTACCAAGGATCGACAAAACGACCGTTATTAACTTAAATAATTACATAATGTTAATAACATTGAAATAAGTGATATAAAAAGGATAATGAAATTGAAAATGGTTCTTAATAAGGTATATATTAACTCTAGTTTATTATTCAGGAGGTTAAAGAACGGTTGAGTCAAGTCAGACACGAGGTAAGGGAACTTCTTAACCCAACTTCCATTCTTTGGGTTAATCTCCTACTTTCAAATTATGTCATGATATTATTATGTCCTATTTTGTATTTTTACTTTCTTTATGTGTACCTATAGTGAATACACATAATAGATCTATTTTATTTTGAAAATGATCTTTTTAAGGGACTTCGTCTCAATCTCCATTCATTGAGGCATATTTTGTTTTATA
Organism: Viscum album; assembly: GCA_963277665.1. Taxonomy (NCBI): domain Eukaryota; kingdom Viridiplantae; phylum Streptophyta; class Magnoliopsida; order Santalales; family Viscaceae; genus Viscum; species Viscum album. Next base: position 174,120,763 of record OY728147.1, on the reverse strand, counting down.
CACAAATTTCTTTTATACAGTGTATAAACCCCTTTGACTTTTACGTTTATTCAAAAGGAATCTTTTTATACGAAGTGTTTTACTGAACGACAAAAAGGGAATGTTTTTCTTTCCGTACATATGCGGCGACAACGACTTCTCCGCCGCCGTGACCATTATTTGAGTTTCGGCTTCCTCTACAAGCCATCACTTTTTTTAATGAAAAATAAATACAAAGTTTTGAATTTCTTTTATTTTGGTATTGAAAATGGTTTTGAAAGAATTTTTATTATATCAATGTGTTTTATTGATATCTTGTGATTGAAATGTGGAAATGTTATGTTTCCTTTATGCATGTTTTATGTGATATGATTATGTTATGGTTTATGAAATGTTTAAACCTACTCATATGAGGAATGCATTGGACTTAATAAGTGACGGGTGGAGCCCGCTATAGCTCCTCGATGCATCGGTAGGTCTCATGAGACAACTAGAAGTGGAATTGGCCGAGGCCCTTTCCCAATTTGATTTATGGTTTTGGCCGAGGCCTTAATCATTTTAGACGTCTTGGCCGAGGCCTTGACAAAATGTTTCAGAATGTCCGGCATTATACATTCCCTCATTATGAAAGTGGTTATTGATATTGCATGTGATTATTCGACCAGTAGAATATCCATGTGAAGAAGTAAATGGCATTATCTCATTTTATTTTTGCCATATTATGTTGATGTTCAAGTTTAAAAGGCTTTTGTTTTAGTTATACATTTCCTTAAATGTTTATGTTTATTTATGAAAGCTTCCGCAATATTTTTATCCTTACTGAGCATCTGAGCTCACCCCTTTCAATGTTTTAATATTTTCCAGGGTGTGAAGAAGTATTTTATGAATGACCTGCAGGGATAGTCAGAAGAGGATATGAGTGTGGACTATGGAGACTTTGTTATTGTAGTTTTTCACTTTATGATGTAATGTAACGTTTACGAATGTATCTAGTGTTTCCAAGGCTACTAAACTAATCGGTCTTTCGAGACTTGATCTTTTGTGATCATGCCAATGTTACGAAGTAATGCACCGACTCTGGGTAGCTGGGGTCGGGGCGTTACAGTTGGTATCAGAGGCAGTTTAGTACTAACCTTGGAAGCTAGATTTAGATAAACTCTGATTAGGTCACATAGAACAAAGATAGACTTTGAGGATTAGTATAGAAGAACATCCTAGAATTTTGGTATTATAGAGATGTTATGAGTTTTCTGAGCAATACATCCCTGTCTGGATACGAGCAGGTAGAGGCGGCTCTGGCACAGATGTACCTAGGGGTAAAACCCGAAAACACCGCTTTGAGCTAGACTCGAACGGGAACTGGTGCACGACAACGGGCCTTGCTGCACTCTTGGTTACGACACTCCCGGGGGATATGCTTAGGATAATTCTCATTTTCTTTACAAACCACTATGAAGGGTTATGAGTATATACTTCCTCAAAGGAAACATTTCTTTTTATGATTATGGATTATATCCATAAATAGTTCAATTTATGTAAAGTATTTTACAAATATGGAATTTTGTATTTTATTTCATAAACTAATCTAGTTTATGCAATTGTTTCGAAATGGCGCCTAGTGGAAGAAATGGAAACCGTATCAATGCACGCACTCCATGTAGGGATTGCCCTCCTGATCAAGATAATTATTATGGATATGGAGATACAACTGGTGCTGATCAACTTATTACCATACTGGGACAACTCACTCAGGTTATGAATAATAACCTTACTCGTATGGAGCACCCTGATCCGCAACGTGGAGGATCAATGTTAGACCGCTTCATGAGGCAACAACCACCAACCTTCAATGGGAGTACAAATCCTATAGTAGCTGAGCAATGGATAAATTCCTTGGAGAAAATATTCCATGCCTTGGGGAGTAGTGAAAGGGAGAAGGTTGTCATGGCAGTTTACCGCCTCACTGGAGATTCCGATCAGTGGTGGTCGCTGATTCGAAACACAAAGGAAGATGATGACGTATCGAATATGGAATGGAGGGAGTTCAAAGATCTTTTCTTAGAAAAATACTTTCCTCGTGACCATCGAGCAGATATGGAAAGGCAATTTCTGAGTCTGAGGCAGAAGGAGGATGAGAATGTCGCAAAGTATGAGGCTAACTTTACAAGGTTAGCGAGGCATGCTGCCGATTATATACGTAACCCAAGGAGTAAGATTGATCGTTTCTTTGATGGGTTAAAACCATTTCTCCGTCGAGCTTTGGTATCACAATCATTTTCATCATACGAAGATATTGTCTCGTGTGCTATCAAGACAGAAAAGGAATTCTCTAAGTCTTATGACAACAAAGTAAAGCAAGAGAAGAAGAGAACGGTGGAACAAGAGACAGATAAAGGGAAAAAGGGAAAGAAGGATTTTCCATTATGTGATAATTGTGGGAAGAATCACCCTGGTACTTGCCTAAAAGGAATGGGAGTTTGTTATAAATGTGGAGAAAAGGGTCACCAGGCTCGTGATTGCAAGGGAAAGAAAGAGGCTGTCAAAGTTGAATGCTACAATTGTAGAGAAATGGTTCATTATGCAAATGAATGTCCTAAGCGTCAGGGAAACTTACCTCAGAAAAGGCCAAGGGATCAAGGACAATCTTATGCTGTTACTACAGTTGAAGCAGAATAACTAATGTATTGGTGCTTTTGGACTCAAGGGTTATATTCTGGTTATAAGAATAATGTAATATATATATATGGATTGTACTGCAGTACTTTTTAATTTCAGTAAGGTTTTAATATGATTAAGGTAATCATATTTTTAGTATGTGACAATAAGAGAAACTTTTCTTTGTTTGGGGAATCTGATGTTACAATTGATTTTGGAATTTAGAGACCTTTTAGAGAAAGTCTGGATGAAGGTATTTTGGATAACTATAAAGGTTGGAGTGGATTAAGTTGAACTTTGGATAGTATTGTTTAAGGTTAAAACATTTATGAAGATTATTTTTGGAATAGTATAGTACTATATTTTTAGGAAAAGGACAACCTGCAGGGTGGGGAATAACCCGTCGCGTCGGACACAGCTGCAGGAATCGAACCCACAACCATAGTGCGACAAGCCTTTATTTCCTACCACTAGCCTACAGGAAGTCCCTGGTTATTACAAAATAATTTTACTAATCTAAATGATATGTGTTAATATTTGGAACCTTATAAAATTAGGATAAGTATAATATTTTTGAGTTCTATTATCATTTTGAGTGAAAGATGAGTTGAAGGTTGAAACTCTAATTGTCAAGCATAAATATATATATACCTATCTCTTATTCAATGAATAAATTAATTCTTAAACTTTAGTAAAGGGATATTAAAAAAATAAAATAAAATGTGTTATCCTAATACCTTATGTTTTGTTGAACTGAAGATATTTTAAATCAACATAGATTGAAGGCTTTGAGGCCCTCAATTTGACATTTGATTGTGATTGATGACCTCAATCACTCCCTACAAATATTTACGTTTTTCCTCCAATTATATGTCTCTAATTGCCACCAATGTTCTCCTTATCGAGATCATAATTTGGTGGTGACTTTCTTATTCCCATTTCCCTCTTATTAAGGCTAAATTTTATTAACCTTATTTCCGATGTGGGTTTTCCACAAAGGTATTTTCTATTTTCAACCTCTTATTTTTAAAGAAAAATATCAAATTGCGAGGACGCAATTTATTGAAGGAGGGGAGAATGTAACACCCCGAGCTTCCACGATACGCTTCTCATTCAATAATGCAATAGCTTGCATTGTACGCAAGTTCGAGTTCTAACACACTACAACTAATCAAAATAGCCGTTATGAATAGTAATAACCACCTTTTAAATTTATAGAAATTTTATATTTCAAAATGGACTTCATTTTTGTATTCCTAATATTGAAATTAGCCTATGTTGAATTTTTTGTAATTTTCCGAGAACTTCCAAATTTTTATGAATAGTGAAAAATACTTAAAACAAATTTTTTAATCAAAATAATTCATAGTGATAAATTATACTATTGAGTGGTTTTAGAGTATAATTAGAATATATTTTTACCATTTTATCCAATGGTGGTCATTAGAATTAATTTAACATTGAAATTGGACATAAACAATTGCCAATCTTTTGATATAAATTGTTTCTTAAAAACACGCTATTTGTTGTAACAGCGGGAATTAATTATAAAATTAATTAATGCAACTTATATGTTTGGAATTTTGTAAAATAGGCATCATTTTTGAATTTGGAATATCAATTATAGCTTAGGGTGAAATTTTGGCATTGTTCTGAAAAACTTCAATTTTTGATGAATAGTGAAACCACTAAGTGGTAGTTAAATAACTGATTTTTCGTTTAAATGAAATATTACCACTTCTGTGATTTGATTTTCAAAAATCCGACATACATGGTTGTCATTAAGAAGTAAAAAGTGGTTCAATGAGATCAAAATAATTTTTTGGTGAATAGTAACTTTTAAGTTCTTAATCGCGATTAGATGTAATTAGTGTAGTTTAAGGTAAAAACAATGTTTTATTAATATGATATGAGCTTGACACTTGTCCTACTCCTATTGGATGAGTCATGGCCGACCAAGACAACCCATGGGTCAACTTGGGGACCCCATGGAGCCACTTTAGTTGGAAAATGACATTAATATATATTTATTTAATGTTAAAATTAAATTGACACAAACATGAGTTGTTTTACTAAAACAGTTTTTAAGTGGGGTTACACAAGTAAAAATTTTGATTATAAATATTCATTAGAAAGCTAAAAAGATTTCCTACATCATAGTATTTTTTTTATAATTTTTAGACATTAAATAAATTAAATTATTTATGACATCAGGATGATGTAGTGATGACCTCATTATTTAACGATTTAAATAAAATGGGAAGATAATGCAAAATCCAAGGCTTACACTTGTCCAAAGCCAATTGGATGAGGATATTTCGAACCCTTATCACCTTAGCCTCGAATTATATAAGTGTGGGACCTTTAGAATCCGAAAATCATTGTGAAATAATGTAACATTTCAATCTTTCCAAAAGTGCCCCTCCTCTCCACTTATAAAAGGCCCCCACCACTCCCACCTTATTAATACCTTCAAGCCATTTGGCTCGGCCAACCTCTTCCCAACTACTCTCCCAACATCCCTCTCTTACTCCTAGAATCCTCACTTTGGGCAGAACTCTTCCCAAGGAAGCCTTTGGCTCAAATCAAAAAGAGTTACCCGATTTTGAGGTAATGTCTTTTATAATGTTGTTTTGTTTTGTTTTTCTTCTCCAACCCCATAAACTCTTTTTATTCATTTCTTTTGTAACAACACCAGTATCCTTAATATACTAGGATGTTGTTATAAGAATTATTAGAGCTACACTTACACACACCTACATCAAATGGTTAAGGAACATACGGTTTCTGTGGATGGCGAATTTCTGCCTCACGAAGCGATGATTGTTCAACACTCATATAACACCTTCAAAGGTGGCCATTAAGATGTAACTATTTTTATATATGATATATAATGTGTTTATGTTTTACTTATGCTTCTGTATTTCTCATTTATGGCTTACTTTATGATTTCCATTATGGGTAAAACGCGATAATTTCATTTTAGGAAGTGCGGACTACCGCCCCCTCAAAGTGATTTGAATCGTTAATGCCATATGTGGGATGTATAAAGGATGGAGTAAATGGTATTATACACTATATTATACTGGAATTATATTATACATTTATATCATTATGATTTAGTTCCATTAAATATGAAATTGAAATGAAAGTAGCGTTCATGCGTACGTACGGCTTACCGTCTCCATGAACGGTGCATTTCATTTCTTACCTCTAAATGTTACGTAATATTATAAATGAATGTATATACTGTATATAAGATATATATGACATCTAAATCATTAATATAATTCTGGAGATAATGGATATTCTACCACATGAACAACTTGTAATTATAAGAAGTTTATTTTTGGCTCAAGTACCAAGGATCGACAAAACGACCGTTATTAACTTAAATAATTACATAATGTTAATAACATTGAAATAAGTGATATAAAAAGGATAATGAAATTGAAAATGGTTCTTAATAAGGTATATATTAACTCTAGTTTATTATTCAGGAGGTTAAAGAACGGTTGAGTCAAGTCAGACACGAGGTAAGGGAACTTCTTAACCCAACTTCCATTCTTTGGGTTAATCTCCTACTTTCAAATTATGTCATGATATTATTATGTCCTATTTTGTATTTTTACTTTCTTTATGTGTACCTATAGTGAATACACATAATAGATCTATTTTATTTTGAAAATGATCTTTTTAAGGGACTTCGTCTCAATCTCCATTCATTGAGGCATATTTTGTTTTATACACAAATTTCTTTTATACAGTGTATAAACCCCTTTGACTTTTACGTTTATTCAAAAGGAATCTTTTTATACGAAGTGTTTTACTGAACGACAAAAAGGGAATGTTTTTCTTTCCGTACATATGCGGCGACAACGACTTCTCCGCCGCCGTGACCATTATTTGAGTTTCGGCTTCCTCTACAAGCCATCACTTTTTTTAATGAAAAATAAATACAAAGTTTTGAATTTCTTTTATTTTGGTATTGAAAATGGTTTTGAAAGAATTTTTATTATATCAATGTGTTTTATTGATATCTTGTGATTGAAATGTGGAAATGTTATGTTTCCTTTATGCATGTTTTATGTGATATGATTATGTTATGGTTTATGAAATGTTTAAACCTACTCATATGAGGAATGCATTGGACTTAATAAGTGACGGGTGGAGCCCGCTATAGCTCCTCGATGCATCAGTAGGTCTCATGAGACAACTAGAAGTGGAATTGGCCGAGGCCCTTTCCCAATTTGATTTATGGTTTTGGCCGAGGCCTTAATCATTTTAGACGTCTTGGCCGAGGCCTTGACAAAATGTTTCAGAATGTCCGGCATTATACATTCCCTCATTATGAAAGTGGTTATTGATATTGCATGTGATTATTCGACCAGTAGAATATCCATGTGAAGAAGTAAATGGCATTATCTCATTTTATTTTTGCCATATTATGTTGATGTTCAAGTTTAAAAGGCTTTTGTTTTAGTTATACATTTCCTTAAATGTTTATGTTTATTTATGAAAGCTTCCGCAATATTTTTATCCTTACTGAGCATCTGAGCTCACCCCTTTCAATGTTTTAATATTTTCCAGGGTGTGAAGAAGTATTTTATGAATGACCTGCAGGGATAGTCAGAAGAGGATATGAGTGTGGACTATGGAGACTTTGTTATTGTAGTTTTTCACTTTATGATGTAATGTAACGTTTACGAATGTATCTAGTGTTTCCAAGGCTACTAAACTAATCGGTCTTTCGAGACTTGATCTTTTGTGATCATGCCAATGTTACGAAGTAATGCACCGACTCTGGGTAGCTGGGGTCGGGGCGTTACAATTAATAGTAAATTGTATTGTTATTTTATTTTCTGAAGACTTTAAGATAATGACATCTTGGTTAATTTTTCAATGTGATATAAAAGTAGTTATAGAATTTAAATTATTAATTTTTGAATTAAGAATGATTTTATTTAAAAATTAAATTAATAATATTTAGAAAACTATTTTCAAAAAATTGAGTTCATTTTATAATTCAACTTGTCAAAAAATTGTTAGGGTGTATTTTTTGAATTTTTCTGAAATTCTTGAATTTTTTATGAATAGTGAAATATGGTAAAATACTGTATATTCAAATTATCAGTAAAATACACTATTTACAACATCATAAGTGATTTAAGGCCACTTTTTTCAAACTCACCTGCCATTATTACTATTTTTGGTCACATTAATTGAGATTATTCATAGTCTTGAGAAAAAATATTATAATAATGATTTCAATAATGTAAAATACCTCCTCCCCTCCACTATAAATACAACCCTCATTCCCCTCTTCCTCCCACACCACTCAAGACTTGAGCATTGTCTAATTTCTGCCAAATTCCCTCCCCAATATCCTTACCCACGTCCAAGACCTTATGGTCTCACCCAGAGGCCAAAATCAAAGGCCTTAAGAAGGATCTCAAGGAGAAGAGATCAAGAGGTAAGAAATCCTCTTCTTTTTCATGTGTGTTTCCTTTCCTTTTCTTGTATAGTCTCTTCCCCTCCTCTTATAAAAGAGGCATGAAAGCTCCATAAATCTTGTATATTCTGTATTTTCTCATGTTCATAGAAAATTCATCATCATTCTTCTTCTCCTCTCCCACTTATTCAAGGAATAAAAACATTGCTCGTGATGTCTCGAATTACTGACATTGTGGATGATGTTTTTTCAATTTTCTTTAATTATTTCAAGTCTGGTCATAAAACCATTTTTAAGGTTGAACCAGCTTATAATATATATATTGTGTCTCATTCATGGTTCTAGAATTATTTTTTACACATGGTTTTAATTTATAAAACAAAATGAGGTTGTTATTATCAAAGAACCACAAAAATAATCTAAATGAACATCAATAATGTTTTAACTTATGAATCATCCTCATTTCATAATTCAAAATGATAAATGGAATAATTTTGGGTTCTATAAATATGTAACTACCATTCCATTCAAATTTTGGATTTTCACTTCCAATCAAAAAGATCATCCATCATGAACCGATCATGTAAAACATGTAAAGAAAGAACCCAAAACAATGGAAGGAACAAAATACTAATTATTAAAGGGTGAAATGATGTTATGAAATGATCATATAAGGTGTTATAAACATTAATATGTTTCTGTAAGATATTAATAAAACCTTTTTAACCATTATACATGTGTTTTAAACAAATTTTAAGTAATAAGAACCTGAGGTAAGGGAATTATTAACCCAATTTCCATTCTTTGGGTTAACCTTCTTCTTTATTAATTATATGGTATTAATATTTTTGGTGTCATTAATATTTTTATATATTATGTTGAACTATGTGTATTTATATTATATAAACATATCTATTCCATTATATTAATTCTCACTCCGATTATATTTTAAGGGACTTTAGTTTTAAAAATCCTTTTAAAACTCTCTTTAATAAATTTCAAAAGGATTGTTTTTTATATGTATATGAAATTAGTAGTTTCTTTTGATTTCAAGATACTTTATTACCATGATATGTTCCTTGGACATTATTTATGTTGGTTTAAGCCCATTATAGCTCAATATATGTTGGTTTGAGCCCATTATATCTCAAGATATATTGGGTTGAGCCCATTATAGCTCAAGAAATGATGGGTGATCCCCATAATAGCTCTCCAATTGATTGGGTATTCCAGAGATGAAAGTTGACCGAAAGGTTATTTCATGTGTAAGGGTGAATATAAGAATGATATGGTAAATATGTCTCAAGGAAACTATACGGTGTTTCTATGCATATGATTTTTTATGATTATGGCTTTTAATTGTGTTTATGTTATCACTTGACTAAAAATTTCTTTCTTTATATCCCTTACTAACTTTTATACTCATCCCAAGTGTTTAATATGTTTTTAAAAGGATATAAGGATGGGTAAGAGAAATAAGGGATTAATGATGAATGATATAGTGTGTTGTCAGGGAACTCGTGTTTTAAGCTTTAATGTTTTGTATTTTGAAAAAATATGGATATTGTTATTAGTAGTATCCTCTTATATGAAAGTGGTATGACATGTATGTAAGATATCTTAATTCTTTAAAACTCTAAACCTAAAAATATCCTCAATGTGTATTAATGTATGGTCTTGTGTCAAATTCAATATTAAGTAAAGTTTTAAGGTTGGATCCTTATAAGGTCACTATCGGTGGAAAGGATATTATTATTCTTCTTCCTTTTATCACTACTTAGGAATGGATTTGCACAAAGTTTATAGACATGTAGGTCCCTTAATTATCACTAGTGAATGCATCCTCAAGTGTAGGTAGATGATCTATTGAAGTCCCTCTTTTCCACATACTGTTAGTTTTTGTAAAAAAATCATGAACTATCTAAGTCCCTCCGATAACTTCCTTTCTTCCTCCATGAACTACCTTGAATCCTCTGTAAACTGCTTTACACCACGTGGCATGAATACTTCGTAGACTTCATTTCCTTTCTGGGCCACCTATACTTTGTAGAAATTTGATGCCTTGTGAACCAATAATGCTTCACAAACCCTTTTTCTTTGTGGGTTATGAAACCTCGAAAACCCCTTTCATTAACTATTCCCATGAACTACTTCACCCTTCACGGAATCCTCCCTCATGAACAACTTCACTTCATGGAATCCTCCCTCACAAACTCTTCAAACTTCACCAAATTCTTCCTAGAGTGATGATCTTTTATAATGAAATTTTCTATACTCAATGATCTGATTATGGGTAATTATATAGGAAATTAGATCCTTAAAAACTTATAATATGAATTACCAGAAATTTTTATGCGGTATAGCCTTCACCGTGAACTGTATTATTTAGTTTTCATAGCACCTTAATTCTTTGCAGTAGCAGATGTGTTCTGTAAATGAGAACCCTTTGAGGAACCTCAAATCATCACCTAAATTCCACAAATAAAGATCCTCCCATGAAATTTTATCCTCCCTCAAACTACAAATCTCTCATGAATTTATTTCACTACATGGTCCACATAGCACGCTTCGTAGTCCGCATATAACTACTATGCAGAAATATTCCTTTTCCAATTTTCCTTCACCATTCCGCATACCTCGTTTGTGGTCCACGAACTACTATTCATGAACTCCTTTCTATAAAACCATCTTTTTTCATAAAACAAACTTATGATTCATGGTCATCTAGTTTTTTCAACAAACACAATCACCCTAAAAATATCAAGATGATGTATTGAGGGATTTTTTTCCCAACAATATCCCCCTTTGGGTTTGTTGAAAATTCTCCACAATTTGACACATCGTTAAAGCTTATTCCATATTCTACCAAAATTTCCTTCTTTAAATTTAGATAGTGGTAAAATATTTACTCAATGCATACTCTAATCCAACATGATCCATGTTATGTGTGAGAAACAAGAGTAGTGTGAAAATTTCATTGATGAATCACCTTATGCCAAAACCAATCATATTATTTCATCATGGAACCCATCTGTCATGATATATAACCTTTGATCAATCAACTTTAGTATTTTAAGATTTAATACTCCCCCTAAATAGATTCTCCCCCTATCAGATTCTCCCCCTTTCATGATTAATACATTTTATCCCCTTTTATAGCCACAATTTCTCCTCGTTTTTCAACAAACTTGAATACCACTTCATTATGGTCTGAAAAAGGCTAATGAACATAGATCATCTCATTAGTGAAAACACACCATACCTTAGGAAGAGGGTCCCAAATCCACACTTTTTCAAGTGTGGGGAGTCGACTAAACTCCAAGATCCATTCAATGCTACTCAAACACTTATTTGGGTAAGTCCTTTGTCAGAATGTTAGCAACCTGTAGTTCTGTAGGCACATACTTCAACTTCACTGGCCCTTGATCCACATTCTACTTGATAAAATGATACTTTATTTTAATTTACTTTGGCCTTGAGTGATTTTTACTAAGATTTATAGCACTTGAATTGTTATAATGGGTTCTAATTGAAGACTTCACTTCAACTCCCATATCATCAAGCTACTACTTCATCCACAATAATTATGTGCACGCTTGAGTAGACGCAATATATTCAGATTCTGTGGTGCTCAAAGAAATGAAATCTTTTTTTCTTTATTATACAATAAATACACAACCCTCCAAGATAGAATATATTATCTAGCCTTGATTTTCTATCATCAACTGATCTGGCCCAATCTACATCTTTATAGACCAATGAATCTTGCTAAGATTTTTCATTGTATAGAAAACTGAAATCCACCATGCCATTTATATACTAAAGATTTTTTCACTAAAATAAAGTGGGATTCCTTGTGATTTATTTGATATTTTGATACTTGGCATGTGGTAAAAACAATATCAGGTATTTTTGTTGTCAAGTAAAATAGAATACCATTGATTTTCCTATATTTTGTGACAATTAACTGTATTGCCTTCATCATCCCATGATAGTTTCATCCAGTTAACTACCAGAATCATCATATACTTGGAATTATCCATTCAAAATATTCTCCAAACCTCCTTGGAATATTTCTGTTGGAAAAAAATGTACCATTCTTTCCATATATCACCTGTAAACCAAGAAAATAGTAATGTACTGATCATCAACATTTCAAATTCAATTTTCATGAATTCTATGAATTCATTTCACTGATATTCATCTGATCTACCAAAGATTATGTCATAGATATATACTAGAACCATAATCCTTTGATTGTTTTCATTATTTAAATATAAATTGTAATCAACTCCACCACACTAAAAATTGAGATTCTTCAAAAACTAATCTAGTCTTTAATACTATACTCTTGGTGCTTGATTAAACCCATATATAACCTTATTTATCTGAAAAACTTTGCTCTCGTCTTTATTAATGAGAAAAAAATTTTAATGCTTAATATAAATTTCTTCTTCTTGATTCCCATTAAGAAATGCACACTTGATATCTATTTTGAAAAAAAAAATAACTTTCTTTTCATAGTTATTTCTAAGAATAATCTAATTATCTCAAGCCTTGAAACATGTGTAAATGTTTCATCAGTATTAATACACTCTATCTAGTAGTAACCTTTACACAATGATCGTGATTTTTTTCAAATCATAGTGTTATCTTCATTCATCTTGTTGTGAAATACCCATTTATTCCCAAGGACACTCTTATCTATTTGTCTAAAAACAATCTATAATGTCTAATTATTCTCAATTTGGCCAAGGTAGTCATCCATATTATGAACCCAATTTTCATCTCCAACTGCTTCCTCAAAACAGTTAGGCTCTACCTATAATAATAATGATTCTTTTTGTAGAGTCTTCATCCTCCTTATCTTCACCAGCGTTATATAATCACTGATTATTTTCTCTCCATCAATTTTGGATCTTATCATTAATCTTTTTGTATATAATAGTTTATCCTCATCCTTTTCATTATATGAATCTTCTTCTAAATCATACTCTGGAACTGGAACATCCCCTGATCTTCTTATCTATTCATCACTATCCTCTTAAGACTGATCATGTACTTACTGAATATTTTGTTCATTATCTACTATAGTTACATCATTGCGTTCAACTACTTTTCATAGCCTCTTATTGAATCATTTAAATATTTTATCTTATTTTGGTATCCAAGAAATATCCCTTTATCTCTATGGGATTCAGAATTCATATGTCTCTCCTTATTAGGAATTAAACACTTACTTTTGAAGACTCAAAATTACTTTAATGTTGGATTCCTTCCATGCCATAACTCATATGGGGTCTTCTCTTCTTTTGGACATAATAATACTCTATTTGATGTGTATACTGATGTCATCACTGGTTATCTCAAAAACTTCTTTGAAAGATCTTTCTCAATGAGTATTATTCTATCCATATTGTTGATAATTCAATTTCTTCTTTCAACTACTCCAATTTTTGCGGATTTCTTACTACTGAAACTCAGTGCCTTATCCTGTGTTCTTGAGATAATCTTTCACTTGGATACTTGTGAAATCTGTTCCATTATCTGTTTAGATCATCTAGATTCTTTCACCCAACATCTTTTCAACTTCGTTTTGATAAGTTTTTATGCAATTGAACACTTTATATTTGTGGGTGATGACTAAAACCCATGCCATTCTTCTAAAATCATCATTGAATAGAACATAGTATCACCTACCATCAATAGATCTTAGTGAAATAGGTCCTTATAAATAAATATGCACTAACTCAATCCCTTTTTTTGACCTTTTCTCTTTTTCCTTATATTTCTTTTGAATGATCTTCCCTTGTTGACAAGCATTGCATGTAACATCCCGGACTTGGGTGCCACTCAATAGTACCCCGATATTGGTTAGCCACATGGCCTCAAGTGCATATCCCTAAATACCATAGGCTTATGACTAGAAGTGAGGGCCTAGGTGAGTCATTGGGGAGATTATTCCCTCAATACCATCACAGTAGAATTTAATCACATTCAACAGGGGAATCATATAAACAAGAATACAACTGGAAAGTAAACATGACAGGAATATATAAAAAATACAAATATGTCACATATACAATGATGAAGATGATACATGTATCTAGAAAATACACAAAATGGGTGCATGGAAATACAGTATGGTATAAGTCTACAAAATTAAAAAAAGGCCAAAAAGTGTCCTAGTAGCATCGCAAGCCTCATCTTGGTCTCACGCTCTCCTCCTCCAAAGCCACAATCAACAACCTATGTTAGAGTGTTTTCCCCTATCAACACATGAAACCTTATGATCTATTTGGGTCCCCAAGGATACCCAAACATGGTGTGAGATAAAAACTTAGTAGGTAACCACCCAGAAGTCTATACAGTTCTAAAAAGCACAATACAATAAGAAAAACAAGTGTAAGTAAGTAGGTAATAGATACCAACAGTAACGTGCCCATTGAACATAAACCACTATAAGAAAGAGATACCAAATATCCTTGTAAGGCTCCCTACAACAAATGTTAGACCTTAATAAGGAATATATAAGAAATATAAACAAGCAACATTGCCTCTTTGTTTATCTATCCAGATCCTATCCACACGGACTTTCTGTATAATCAAAGCATTATGTATCCCTTGGTCGTGCTGTATAATGAAGTGTACACCATGAAGGTCCATATCCAAGGTGTTGAAGACCAATGCATCCTCATCGAGCCCCAAGATAATCTTGATGGAAACTTAGTATAGGTACTGGTTAGAGTCCTAGTAGCATGTGTACCAACATGTCCAACATGAATCCAGGAAAGACAGATCCAAGGGGTAAAGAGGCCCAAGGCATACCATGGAATCAATACCCAAGTATCATCACTACTCAAGGCATCCACTATTGTGCTCAAGATATATGAAGATTTGTCCATGGAATCTATACAACCATTCATCCATTTCATTCATTCCATTTTCATTCATTACACATGAGTCTACCTGCTCATTTAATCCATTCACATTCCATCACATAACATGGGTATACCCACCCATTATCACAATTCACAATTAAACATTTAACATAGGTATACCAACCCATTTATCTCGACCATAATCAAATAAGTCACATGGGTATACCCACCCATTCATCAACATTTCCAAATAAACATTTAAGAAATTTAAAAACACTCAATGAGTTTACCCACTCATTGAATAAATTCTAATTAATCCATTAAATAAAAAACATGTCATATCAACATTGAAATACACAAGGAGGAAAAACATCTCCTAAACAATCTATTCAAGTTCTATTTTATCCATTTAATAAAAATCATCAACATGTTATGGAGGTATCTCATATCCTATTCCTTTTATTCATTCCAATTCATTTATTTAAAATATTCCTCTAAGAAGTAAATCTTCAACTCACCCCATGGGTGGTTAAATATGGAATACTAAGGGTAATTCCAAAAAGTACATCCCATGGGTGGCCATGGTTTGGCCAACAGCTACCAAAAAAACATAACAGAATCTAGGGGAATCCCTAACAGGACTGATTTAATCTATCTTAATTAACCAATTAAAATCCAAGGCTGCTCTAGAAAATTTGAAAAGTGGCATAACGGCCAATAACTCTATAAAGCACCAAAATATGGAAGAAAAATGTAGACCACCTACCTCAACTCAGTAGTGGAGTGATCGTTTAGTATCAAGTCCAAATTCGAATCGGTTTAGGAGTAATCTAAAAAATAGATGAAGAATGAGAAATTATGGCATATGAGCATAAATCCAAATAGAGCAATCCAGATCCAGAAGAATTGATAATGTATAAAAAGAAATTTATATATTACTGATTTTTATCTGATGAGACAAATCGTGCTTTAAACGGAGATTGGACGATGAACCAGGACCGATTCCTAGTTTATTCACCTTTGAGAGCTTCAAACCCCTCCCCTTCTATGTATAGGAATGAAATAGGATTTTATGTTTATAAAAGATATTAATTTAATTAAAATTTAATAAAAAAAACACAAAATATAGGGGTTTCGTGGTTTAAGCGTAAGGTTTTAAAAACCGTGTGCCAACCATTCATAACTTTCTATAGGCCAAGGGGCACTCTCACGGTTTACCTATGTGGTTTAAAAACTATGCAGAAACAGTACACTAAGACACTTTCATGTTCTGAAAAAATTGTAAACTTGGCTGCATGGCTGTGTGGGCCACTCCACATGGTTTAGAAAAACTGTGTGGCCAGTACCACTCCTCTGTCCAGCCTCGCATGGTTTTGTCAAACCATGTGGTCTGCCCTGTACAGTTCTCACTAACCATGTGCCAGGATGAAAACCCCCCAAAAACTGGTTCTGGGCTAAAAAAAATCCCTAGACACCTCCAAAACACCTGTGATCAAGTTGGTAACTCACATGAGGCCATATTTAATCATTTAAATTGAAAAGGAAGCAATTCCTACCTGATATGAAAACTCGGGTTCTTACAATCTTCCCCCATTATAGAAATTCATCACTAAATTTATCTCTATAGGGTGGTTAAGATTCATCTGAGAATAACTCTAGACACTGATAATGTGTGTCGACCTCCCTATCCCAAGTATCATCTTATAAAAATCCATTCTACCATAGCACTCATACTATAGGAAATGATCAGCATTGGAGAAACTTTTTCCTCCCGTCAATGATATAAATCGGATGCTCCTCAAAGGATGCATCAACCTAAATCTCAACCTCCTTAGGCTGAAAAGTGTGAGACATGTTCGAATGATAATGACACATCTAAGATACATGGAATATGTCATGCATGGATCGAGACCTTTAAGGTGACTTAAAATTATAGGCTACCAACCCGACTCTCTCTAGAATCTTGAATGGCCAAACATATCGTGGTGAAATCTTACCATGTATCTTGATTCTTTTATGTACCATCCTTGGTGAAATACATAAGAAAACTCGACCCCCAAACTCAAACTCTAGAGGTCATATGTAGATATCAGTGTATGATTTCTATCGAGACTATGTAGTAGCCATAATTTTTTAATCAATTGGATATGCTCAGTAGTCTCCTACATAAGATATGGTCCTAATAAAGCTGCCTCACCTACCTCTAACCAGAACAGGGGTGTTCAGCATGGCCTACCGTATAAATCCTTATAAGGTTCCATATGCATAGTTTTCTGATAATTGTTATTATAGATGAACTCAACCAGGGGTTTATTCTTCTCCCATGATCCCCCAAAATCCAGGACACATGCTTGCAGTAAGCCCTCTGGTAGCTGTATCCTATGCTCTGACTGGCCATCAGTCTGATGGTGGTATGTTGTGATTAGAAGCACCTATGTACCTAGTTCCCTCTAAAAACTCTTCCAAAAAAGATACATAAAGCGAGTGTCCCTATTTGAAATGATAGTGCATGAAACCCCATGAAGTCATAATATTTCACATGTGTACAACCCTTAAAGCTCATCCCCACTGAAGGTCTCCTTGATCATCAAGAAATGAGAAATCTTCATGATCCTATTAAAAAAATCCCAAACAGCATCATTACCTTGAGGTAACCTCGGAAAACCATTCATGAAATCCATTATGAAATCATCCCATTTCCACTCGGGAATAGGTAACTACTGTAAAATCCTATATGGTCACTGGTGTTTTTCCTTCACCTACTGATAGGTGGAACACATTATAATGAAACCAGCTACTATTATTTTCATACCCGGTCACCAGTACTAATGACACAAGTCTCGGTACATGTTGGTGACTTCGGGATGCACTTCCCAAGATGAACCATGAAACTCTCATATCAACTCCTCATGTATGTCCCCTGAAACCTAAACATGTCCATGGATACATAGGATCTCATCCCTACCTACAGTCCAACTAGGATATGGATCCTCACCTATCATGATCTTTCATAGGACTATTCCCTCATAATTCAATATTTTCCTCATCCTAACTCGATCTATAATGGTATAGGTCATATATAATGATGATAAATAAGTCTACCCCTAAATGTTGTACACCTCCAAGTGCATCTCAGAGAACAAAGACATAAGATACCACTCGCTACTAGCCTGCTACACTGCCTAAATCTGAGTCCTCCTACTCATTGCATCGGTCACTGTATTGACTTCACCAAGAATGTAGACAAGCTCAAAGTCAAAACACTGAAGGTACTCCACCCACCTTCACTACCTCGTATTCAGATCATGCTATGAAAATATATACCTAAGGCTTTTGTGGTTCGTATACACCACAAAACACTCTCCTAGTAAATAATGTCTCCAGCATCGTAAATCATGAATGACTATAGCTAGCTCAAGATCATGCATCATGTAATTCCTCTCATGTGGTATCAACTATTGAGACCCGTGTGCCACAACTCTGTCTCCCTGCATCATCAATGCTCCTAGCCTAATATCTGATGCATCACAATACACAGTGTATCTCCTAACTTTCTCTGTAAATTTCATGACTGGTGTTGATATCAACCTTCCTTTCAGCTCATAAAAGGCTATCTCATAAGAATTTAACCCAAAAAAACTCCACACCCTTCTTAGTCAAGCCTGCCAACGATGTTACTAAGAGTTAAAGTCCTATATGAAACACATGTAGTAAACATATATCCCTGAGAAACTCTATATGTCAAAAATATTCTTGGTTTGCTCCCAGGAAACTACATCTCTCAACTTCTCTGGTTCCATTGATACTCTTGTCTCTGAGATTATGTGACCCAGGAAGTGAATCAGATCCATCCAAAAGTAGCAATTTGTGAGATTAGCATATAACCAATCCTGTATGGTTGTATTTAGAAAGATATAAACATGTTTGGAATTTTAATATTGATTTTGAGAACACCACGATGTCTTCCATGAAAACCACCACAAAAGAATCCAAGTAAGGATGGGACACTTGGTTCATCAGTTCCATGAAAACTGCTGGCACATTTGTGAGACTGAATGATATAACCGAATACACATATGGACTATACCTACTACAGAAAGTTTTATGAGGTATGTGTATAGTTCGAACACATACCTGGTGATATCCCGACCATAAGTTAATTTTTCAAGAACACTCAGGCTCCTCAAAGCTGATTAAACAGGTCATCTATCTATGTTAAGGGATATCAGTTTTTAATTGTCATTTGGGTCAACTTCTAATAATTCATGCATAGACTAAGGGTACCATCTACCTTTTTCCATAAAAAGTACCAGTGAACCCCACAGAGAAGTACTGGGTCAAATAAACCCCTTTTCTTCTAAATCATCTAGCTTCTCCTTGATCTCATATAACTCCTTCATAGCCATCTTATATGGAGGAATGGATATTGATACATCTCCTAGAACTAGCTCGATGGTGAACTCCACCTCTCTCTCAAGATGTAAACCATAAAATTCATCTAGAAACACATCCTTGAAGTGATAAACCACTGGAGAAAAGTATTCCTGGATCACTCCCTAATTATATAGATACAAACTATCAATTTGGGGTTTCATTCTGCCCATCCCATGATGCTTGAGTCCATCTCATCTCACCTGGACATCCCATTCACCCTTGTGAGTATGCATTGCACCATATAATGATGTAAAAGTCAACCTTGGACAATAGCAGTCAATGTAATCTTGGTAATCTACTAGACAATCCATTTTGAGAATTACATCAAACCCTATCATCTCGAGGATATACAAACTCCAAATGAAGTGACACCAACCAACCTCAAAGGGGAACTACCTACACTGGCACACATCTTTCATTCTAATTTGTAATGGTGTTTCAACCATCATAATGCCCTCAGAAAACAAAACAAGTAGACTAAATTTTTTTACCACTGGTGAACATATAAAACTATGAGATGCACCTATATCAAAAAGAAAAAATGTAATAGTAGAGTCTAGTAGGATCGTACCTCTCACTGTAGACGATCTGGAACCCTACTCTTCAGAGGTAGGCTATAAAAAATAAAAATGGCATGCACCATGGCCCTGTGATACAACCTCACTACCTAGAGTAGGACCACTCTGATATCTCACTGTAACTAGTGTCTAGATGCCTCTGAAAAGACAATCAGTGCCTAGTACTGATCGGCTAACACTACTCCATCCCCCTTTCTAATGTGGAGTTGAGGAACCTTCTCCTAAACCTGGGGTTGGAGTTGACCCCCTACCACTCATATCTTGAGGGAAGGTCCTAAAAAATTGCACGTGGACCATTATTCTGAAAACTTGG
The DNA here is from genome assembly GCA_963277665.1 of Viscum album. Classification (NCBI taxonomy): domain Eukaryota; kingdom Viridiplantae; phylum Streptophyta; class Magnoliopsida; order Santalales; family Viscaceae; genus Viscum; species Viscum album. Next base: position 174,100,471 of record OY728147.1, on the reverse strand, counting down.
TACTCGATTGGGTCATGGTCACATTGACTCTTCATGTGGCCCCACCTGCCACATTGGTGAAAAAACATTGAGTTTTCAGTACTCATAGATTGACTAGAAATCATCTCATGGGGAGCCCCAAAATGGTGCTTCCTACTTGAAGATGTAGAACCCCTAGGTTGAGGAATAGTATTGCCTTAATCTTCTCCCCTAGATTGTCTCAGGTTTTTCTCTATAATCATCACCTAATTCACAATTTTAGTGATAGTGGAAAACCTAAAAATGTTGACCTAGGATCTAATAACATGTTGGAGACCTTCCTCAAAGCATTTTTCTCTACATATCTCATTAGTAAGGTACATTGGTGAAGAACACTGCAACTTTGTAAAGCATGTTGAGTACTCCATAACTATCATAACCCCTCTGCTGCAAATGCGTAAACTCACTAGCTTCTCTGACAGTAGAGTCATGGGGTAAAATTAGTCATAGAATAGGTTCTAGAAATAAATCTAATCCATATCTCATAGTCCATTAGCCTAGTTTAGAACATCCCACCAGTGATTTTATACTCCACGTAGCATATATGTGGTGATATTAACCCTCCTCTTAGGAGGTTTATTAAGATGATCAAATATATCTAGAATGGTCTTAATCCACAAATCAGCAGCCTATAAATTTTCATCCTCTGAAAACAAGGGAGGATGATACTACTGGAACACCCATGTCAGATCATCCATAGACAAGGCAGGTTACGGTTCTCCCAGGAAAGTCTGCATGTATCGAAAGAAACCCTCATGGAACCATGTCTCGTCACCTGTGTCTATAAAAATAGTTGGTGTCGCAACTGTCACTAAAGTAAAATCCACTAGTAGTACATGTCCCACCACCTCTGGAGTGTGGTTGTTAACTCCATCTTGGTGTGTGACTTGAGGTCATCATGGGTTCATCTCTGTAAAATTCCAAACACACACCTCTAAAAAGAAAAAGTTAAAAGATCACAGCTCAAAAGCATAAGATAGGTCAAAACCCTCATAAAACCAGGTCGTAACCCATAGCCTACTCCTCAATCTAGGACTATAAAAAGGAATAGTTTCAACACAAATAGAAACACTACCTCTTTCCCACTCAAAATCTAGTTCTAGTTCAATTTTTTGTTCATCATTTCTAGTTTCCATTTGGTTTTCACTTGAATTAAAATTCATTTCACATTTCATTTCCATAATTTAATTTTGAAAGGGGTTTAACAACCGGTTCACCAATTCTAAAATCCATGAGGGCCTATAACTCCTCATTAACCCAAAACTTGGTTCCAATTCAATCCATACCTATCAAAATCACTTTAACAATTTCATTTTACTGGTGTATCATTTCCCATTCCATAAGGGGACATACTCTTTAAGAACTGAAAGATGACGTCATTCTTCTATCCACTACACAAAATCTATCACAACAGTAGATATAGATATCACAATACCTATCACAACAACATAAAATGAGTAATGCATCCTAAATGGCATGGAATAACGCATGGCATGTGATTTTTAACAATTACCTATATTAATCAAGAGATGGTATACCCTCATCTCATCAGGTTGAAATAGAAATAGAACCCAAAATTATTTTTGAGTCAATAAGGTTTCCTTATGAATTTTCCATTACTTTATGTTTTGAAAACCACAAAATTCCTATCTTAAGGAAAATTTTATTTCCCTGAATATTTATCTTAATAAGAAAAGTTTCCTTCCCAAGGAAATTTTCTCCTTATCTTTGTTTTCATTGTTTATGATTTAGTTTCTCTTATTCTAACTCATTTTATTTCTAAAGTGTAAAAATTAGTTTCATATCTAAAACCTCGGAATCCTATAAATACTTATATATAGAATATTCTGTTTTCAGGTTCTGAATTCAGATTCTGAATTCTCTGAATTCTGATTCTGAATTCTCTAAAATTCAGATTCTGAATTCTTTGAAATTTAGATTCTGAATTCTCTGAAATTCAGATTCCGAATTCTCTGAATTCAGATTCCAAATTCTCTGAAATTCAGATTCCAAATTCTCTGAATTAATATTTTTAATTTTCTAAAATTCAGATTATTTATTATCTGAATTCAGATTCTGAATTCTCTGAAATTTAGATTCTGAAATCTCTGAATTCCGATTCTGAATTCTCTGAATTCGGATTCTGAATTATCTGAAATCCAGACTTTGAATTCTTTGAAATGTAGACTCTTAATTCCTTAGAATTCCGGCTCTGAACTCCTTAGAATTTAGGTTCATAATTCTGTAGAATTCAGGTTATGAATTTCTTAGAATTTAGGTTCCAAATTCCTTAGAATTCAGACTCCGAAGTCTATAGAATTATGATTCTGAATTTATTGAAAAATAAAATCCATATATCCATGTAATATAGACTCCTTATGTTTATTTTCTTAGACACTGAACTTTATTTTCCTAGACTCTGAAAAATGGATTTGGTTAAGAAACCATATTTTACTTACCCTTATTTTAGTTATGAAATGATGTCATACATTTTGTTTCTAATTAACCGTTGTTTGAGGGACACATGTATAGTTACCTTCAATATTCAAGGAAAAATATGATTGTTGGAGGAGGGGGCCGACCATTGGGAAAATTCCTATAAATAGGAGCTCATTTGAATGATCTCATTACTGACTCAATTACTGTAGATATTACATGCATTTGAAGTGATTTCTAGAGATAGAGACCCTCATGCTTTGCTCATACAAAATATCTTGTTCAGCTTGCTTGGGCTAACTTCGATTATTGTTGTGTACAATCGAGGGCTTCCGGGGATAGGAAGACAGAAGTGTCGACTACCTTAAAGTTTTGGGACTTCCTTGATAAGGAATACAGAGGTTTCGAATACCTTAAAGTTCTAGGAATTCCTTGATAAGGAAGAGAGAGGTGTCGACTAACTTAAAGTTCATGGAATTCCTTGATAAGGAAGATAGTGGTGCTGAATACCTTGACATTTGAGGGCTTGCGGGGATAACAAGACATACTTTGATATTCTTATCTAGGGCTTACCCTGATGTGGGTAAGATAGACTTTCTTAAAAGTATAAATCAAGGGACCTTTATCTGAGGTTGTTGGATACCCTAATCTTTGGGTTAAAAGATTTCATACTTGTTGCTTGTATTGTTTCAAGTTTATTTTCTGCTGCATTTTGATTAATAAGGAAAGTATAACTATCTTACACTTTCTTGTACTTGTATACTCTGATTAGTAAGATTCTATATTCTTTAAGGTAGAATCTTTGTCCTTGTAAACTTTTCTTAAGTTTCATTTCCAGAACCATATTTCTGGAACCTAGAAAGTTTTTAGAACTAAGAGGTCTTGTGAATTTACCTTGTTTAACTTTATTAAACATTGAAAGTTGTATATCAAATTTAAAAGTTACAAAGGGATTTTTAAAGGATACAATTCACCCCCCCCCCCCCTCTTTTATATTGAGCATCTACATTCATTATTTCAATCTTATAATTGGTATCAGAGGAGGTCTCTAAAATACTTATATCCCCATATAAGTTTTCTTGCTCAAATTTTCATTGTTTTATATTTTCCTTACTTAGGATTTTTATCCTTGTTTACAAACTTTTACTATTAAAAAGTTTCTGTGGAAATATATTTTATTTTAGATGGGAAGAATGAATGTCGGTTTGATTGAAAATATTAATCCTACTAGATCACCTATATTTTATGGGAATGATTATAAATATTGGAAATATCATATGAAGAATTTTGTTATTAATACTAGAGTGGACAACTTTTTTATGCATACTAAATATTACAGGTTTCCTGATAAGGAATTCAAAACTTTTACTAATCAATATAAGTCAGATTATCCACTAAACTACAAGGTACACAATACTTTGTTGTGTTCCATGACTAGGAATATATATAGTCAGATTTCTTCTTATGAAGCTATAAATTGTATTTGGAAGAAATTGGAGGTTACTCATTTTGGTACATCCAAGGTGATAAAAACTAGAAAATCTATTCTTAGAGCAGAATATCATGGATTATTATTTACTTATGGAGAACCAGTGTGCAAGGTACAACAAAGGTTTATAACTATTGTTAATAGTTTAAAATCCATGGGTGAAAAGGGTTTAGATAATGAGGCACTTGTTGACAAGATTATAGATATCATGCCTAATTAGTGGGAATCTAAGAGAACAGATATTGATGAGAATAGAAAAGTATCTCAGATTACACTTGATGAGATTTTTGGAACTCTTCTTCAACATGAGACAAGAATTAAAAGAGATGTTGATTTGAATAAAAATAAGAATGGTAATGGAAGTGTATCTTTTACTACTAAAGTGAAGACTTCTGAAAGGGTTACAAGATCCAAGTCAAAGAAAGTCACTATTTTATCTGAATCAAGTGAAAGTGGACATTATGAGAATGAACTAGCTAATCTTGCTTGAAGGATGAACATGATAGTTGGGAAGAAATACTTTCAGTATAGATATAAGAAGAAATAAAGAAAAGACAAGAAAGACTCTGAAGTCACTTGTTATGAATGCAAAAGAGAAGGGAATATAAGGCTAGATTGTCATGTTCTTAAAAGAAAGGATAGAAAGAAAAATCATTCTAAGAGGAATAGAAAGAAGTACTACAAAGATAAAGCTAAGAAAGTTTTGAAAGCTAATGACACCTAGAGTGCCAGTGGTGGAGACTCTTCTGATGAATCCTCAAAGTATGAATCTTCTGGTTAGAAGAATCTTGGTTTAATTTCCAAGTTACCTATTGAAAATAATTGTCTAATGGACAAGGTACACAATGCTGAATCTATAACCAATGTATCCTTGAATGTTAATTATAGTGATAATAAATATTATGAATCCTTGGATGAAGAATCTTCTTTTGATAAAGAAAATACTTTAACTACTTATGAATAAGTGTCAAGGTTTTCTAAGCTCCTTGAGAATGAAAATTTTAAATTCAATAAAAATATTGGTAAGGAAAATTCTATAATCTCTATTCTTACTAAAGAAGTATCAGATCTTTCTAAAGATCTTGATAAAAAAATTTATTATTTTGAAAGTATTTTAGAGACTAACTCTTGTGCTAAAACTGATATTTTTTAGGATAAAAACATAGTTATTAAAATGAATTCAGAAATTTTTTCCTTGAGGAAGTGTTTTTCAAACATTACCTTAGGTAAGGAAAACTTTGATAAGATGTATTCCCAAATTTGACCTCTAAGGAATAATTGTGGATTTGGTTATACTCATTCAAAACCATTTTTTAGTAAAAATTATTTTATTCCTCAAATTTCTTCTTTCTTCACTAAGTGTTAGTGTGGTGGGAATTGGGAAAAAATTGTTCCTTAAACAAAACTCAGTCTTTAGGTTTTCATAAAGATTATTTTTCTTAGAAAATTTGGATTCCTAAAAAAAATCTAAAGTTTTCAGATCCAAGAAAGTTTGGGTTGCTAAAGTCTAACAGTCTTATTTTTAGGAAAATAAGCAATACTTGGTACATGGATAGTGGATGTTCTCAGCACTTTACTGGTAACAAAAACTTTTATGAAAATATTATCAAGACGAAAGGAGGAAAAGTAACATTCAGAGATAATGATCAGGGAGAAATTATTGGTATAACATTGTTCTTCTTGGAAAAACTTTTATTTTAAATGTTTTATTTGTTAAGGGTCTTAAGAACAACCTTATTATCATAATCCAATTATGTGATGAAGGTTACCTTGTGAATTTTAGAAATGATAAATGTTTAGTAAACAATTCCAAGGAATAGTTTATTATTTCTACCCATAGGTAAGAGAATGTATACACACTAAATTTATAAGACTTTAGGAAACAAGATCTAACTTGTCTTAGTGAAATGTAAGATCATTCCTGGTTATGGTATAGAAGGTTAAGACACTGTAACCTTATGAACCTATGAAAACTCTCTAAGAAAAGACTAGTTAAGGATACACCAGAGCTTAGATTTGATTCTTCAGAAGTTTTTGATCCTTGTAAATATGAAAAGAAACATAAATCAAGTTTTAAATCAGTCAGTGAAGTCTCAACTAATGATGTACTACAATTGGTGCATATGGATCTTTTTGGTCTAACACAAACTGGAATCATTGGAGGAAAATATTATGTATTTTTCTTAGTTGATGATTACACTAGATTTGCATGGGTATATTTTCTAGTAAAGAAATCTGAATCTTTTTTATATTTCAAAATATTTAGAGCCCAAGTTAAAAATGAGAAAAATATTCCTTTGATAACTATTCATAGTGATCATGGAGGAGAATTTCAAAATTCTGATTTTGAAACTTTCTGTAGTATAAAAGGCATTACTCATAACTTCTCATCACCAAGAACTCCTTAACAGAATGGTGTTGTTGAAAGAAGAAATCAAGTTCTTCAAGAGATAACCAGAACCATGTTGAGTATATATTTAATGGCCAAACATTTTTGGGTTGAAGCTGTAAGTACTGCTTGTTATACTATAAATCGAGTTTGGATTAGACATTTTCATAACAAAACCCCTTATGAGTTATGGAATGGTAGAAAACCTGGACTTTCCTACTTCAAGGTATTTGGTTGAAAAGTATTCATTCTGAATACTAAAGATAATTTACATAAATTCACACCCAAATCTGATAAAGGAATTTTCTTAGGCTACTCCACAACTTCTAAGGCATATAGAGTTTTTAATAAAAATACTTGTACTGTTGAAGAAACAGTACATGTTAAATTTGATGAAACCAGTCCCTTTGTTTTTAAACACCCTCAACCTACATCTTTAGATGTGTTTTCAAAAACTGAATATCAACCCTTGATAAAATATCATTTTGATAAGTAAAATGTCCAAGAAAATATTACTAAAGAATTTACCCCAGAATATTTCCTACCATATATTGATGAACATGTTTTAAAAAACCCAAATCAGTTGTTTCTTAAGAATCATCCCAGTAATAATATCATTGGTGATATAAATCAACCTGTAAGGACTATAAGTTCCTTCAGAAATGAAGTAGAACATCTAGCATTCCTTTCCCATTTAGAACCAAAAATCACTGATGAATCTTTGAGTGATGATGATTGGATAAAATACATTCAAGATGAGCTAAATGAATTCAAAAGGAATAAAGTCTAGACCTCAGTTGAAAGACCTAAGGAATCTTCTATTATTGGAGTAAAATGGGTCTTCAGAAATAAGTGTGATGAAAATGTAATCATAGTAAGAAATAAATCTAGATTAGTTGTTGAATGTTATAATCAACAATAAGTAATAGAATATAAAGAAACTTATGCTCCATTATCTAGACTTGAATCTATTCGTATTTTACTTCCCTTTTCAGCATTCTTTAACTTCAAACTTTTTCAAATGGATGTTAAATGATCTTTCCTTAATGGTTACGTTCAAGAGGAAGTTTTTTTTGAACAACCTCCTAGTTTTAAAGATACAAAACATCCTGAAAATGTTTTCAAACTTACTAAATCTTTATATGGACTTAAACAATACCCTAGATCTTGGTATAATAAACTTACAGAGTTTTTACTTCAAAACAATTATGTTAAGGGAAATGTTGATCCAACCCTTTTTATAAAGAAAGATAAGAAAAATGTTTTTATTTTTCAAATCTATGTTGATGACGTTATATTTGGTTCAACTCAGGAATCTTTAACTGATTACTTTGTGGATCTAATGAAATCTAAGTTTGAAATGAGTTTGATGGGTGAGTTAACATTTTTCCTTGGTTTTCAAATTTCTCAAAAACCAGAATAAATTTATATATCTCAAAATAATTATATTAAATATCTTCTTAAAAAGTATGGATATGAAAATAGTAAGAGTATAAGTACTCCCATTAGTACCTCAAATTCATTTTATCTTGATGAAGCTGGGAAACCATTAGATCAATCATCTTTTAGAGGTATGATAGAAAGTATAATTTACTTGGTAGCTAGTCATCCAGAATTAATGTTTTCAGTATGCTTATGTGCAAGATATCAATCCAATCCTAAGGAATCTCATTTAAAGGCAGTGAAAAGGATTTTTCACTACTTAAAGGGAACCATGGATTTGTGGCTCTTTTATACTTCTGTAAATGATTTTGTTTTAAAAAGTTTTTCATATGCTGACTTTGGTGGATGTAAAATGGATAGGAAAAGTACATCTATAAATTTTCATTTCTTAGGAGATTCATTAGTTTCTTAGTCATGCGAAAAGCAACACTCAGTAGCACTTTCCACTGCAGAAGCTGAATATATAGCAGCTGGAAGTTGTTGGGCTCAAGTTTTGCGGATGCAACACACCCTCACAGACTATGGTATGAGTTGTACCAAAATAAAAATAATGTGTGATAATACTAATGTCATTTCCTTAGGTAAAAACCATGCACATAACTCTCATGAAAAACATATAGATATTAGGCATCACTTTCTTAGGGATCACACACAAAAAAGAGATATCATTATTCAATTTATCAGAACGCAAGATCAACTTGATGATATTTTCACAAAATCTTTACCCTTAAAAAGATTTTAATATATTAAACAAAAGTTAGGAATGATAACCATAAGGTAATATTCCATATTAACTTCTTGTTGAAACCTATCTTTTTACAGTAAAAAACTCTTTTTTATAAGGGGGATACATTTTCTTATCAGTCAAATTTTTCATAATCAAAATTTTCGTAGTCAAAATTTTTGTAATCTAAATTTTCATAGTCAAAAAAATTTCTAATCTAAATTTTCATAGTTAAAATTTTGCGTAGTTTAAATTTTTTTGAAGTTAAAATTTTTTGTAGTCAAATTTTTCGTAATCAAAAGTTTTCGTAATATAAATTTTTCATAGTTAGAATTTTTTCGTAGACTTTCTACAGAATCTAAAGTTATTCAAGAAGAATTTTCCTCATTAAAAATAATTTTCCATAAGCAATCTGTAAGGTATGTTTCATTTTCTAAGTTTTTGTAACCATATTTTTACTTTTTGGTATTTTCACTCGGTTTAAAATTTTCAGATTCACTTTTACTTAAACCCAAATGTTTATCTTAAAAACCTCAAAAGATAAAAACCTATCAAAATCCTTCTTCAGTTATCATCTCAACTGTTAGATTTGATTAGAAGTCGTTTTAACTATTGGATCAACCATGGAATTTGAACCATCGCCTCAATTGCCTATATAAATCCCTCCTGGTGGTTGTCCCACATCAGTTTTTCAATCTTTTGCGTGCTAAAGCTATGCCTCTATATTTAAGGTCATTTTGAATCTCAAAAGTTTCTTTAGTTTCGAATGTCAGTTGAAGCTTCTCCTCAGAAAGATATTTTGAATGTTAAGGAAATCTTTGAATGGCAGATTTACCAATAAAGGTTAGTCGATCTGAAGTTTTATGATAAGTATGACTCTGTTATATCTAAGAATGTCAAGCTGAATATTTGGGAGAGTGTATGTGTATCAAAACCAAAAGTATAGTATTCGGTCTATCCGGACTTGTTGATTGAGTTCTATGAGACAAAAAGTTTCTTCAAGGAAGAAACTAGAGACAATTTCTATTTCAAGTGTTATGGTAAGACCTACTCTCTTTCTTATAGCAATACATCTAGTCTTATTAGAATTCCTTTTGAATGAAAAGTAGAGTTTTGTACTCACAAATTACCCAATGTATCCAGATCTTTTAATAAGGAAAAGTCTATATAGTGTCATGGATTGAAAGGAGTTAATACTCTAAAGATTTTTCATCTATCTATGAACTTATGGATTCTTGAATTATGGGCTCAATGTTTTATAATTCCAAGGAAAGGGGATAAGGATACTCTAAAGAAGAGTGATATCTATATTTTGGATTTCTTGGTGAAAATCAGAAAGATTAACTTGGTTATTTATATCTTGGTAATGATTGAGAATATCAAGAATGGAAATCTCAAATCTCAAATCATTATGTATCCAACTATTCTCTCAAAGATTATACTTCTTTGTTTAGAATCTTTCAAAATTCCATGCAGTTCCAAGCCGAGAAATTATAAGGTAATGTTGTTGAGTGATGATACCCTAAGGAGGATGAAGGATAGCTTCTCTACTGAGTCCGAAGAATTTTATGATTTATCTAAATAAGAGGTAGAAGCTTTGTCAAAGAAGCCAAAAGTGGCTGAAACCTCTAAGAAAGGCAGAAGGAAGATAAAGGATAAGGAACCAGAAGAGAAAAGAAAAACTCTTGTGGCCATGGAAAGTCAGTCAGAACCACTGAAGACAAAGAAGAAAAAATCATATCCTGATGAAGTAGTGCCCAAGTAGAGAGAGGATAAGAAAAATAGAAAGGAAGGGGAGCCTAAGTTTGTCTTGGACCCTACTGAAGCAAAATCTTTAAGAATAAAGGCTGCTAAAGAGCTTGAGAAGAAATAGAAAGAGAAGAAGAAAAAGAAGAAGATGTCTAGGGATGAGATAGTGCAATCACATCTCAAGGATGATGAAAAAAATCCGAACAAATTCCGGTAACAGAATCATTTTTTTAGAACCATTACCAGAGACTCCGAGAAAGGAAGTGGTGATTCCAGAATCACATCATGAAGAATAAATTATTAAAGAAGAAGAAGTTGAAGAAGAAGAAGAAGGCAGTGGTGATTCAGAGTACATAATAAAGCAAGTTGAATATTACCATGAGAAGGTAATTCCATCTATAAAATTTTTGATCTGTACATCTCAAGATGAATCCTCAAAACTTGTTACACCAAGGAATGAAGAGAAGGGTCAGGAATAAGTGAACAAACCTTATGAAGATGAAAGCAGTAATCATGACTTCATTCATCTGGAAGATCAGGTAGCCAATGTAGAGAAATAAAAAGTTGAGGACGATAAGATTTTTCGGCTATCAGATAGTGAACATGAATCTCCCAAAACACAAGACATCGTTCCGAGAGCTGATAAAGGAAAACAGGTGGCAGTACATACACCTAGTAAATATGTGGTGAAGAAGAAAGATGTCGGTGCTTCATCAAAGAGGAAATTTGCTGACATAGAAAAATAATCCTCACCAACCAAACACTCGGATTCAGAATCGTCTACCCTTGGACATGATTTTGTTGTTCAGTCATTGAAAAATCTGATTGGTACTAATCCCTTATTTCCAAGCATAAACTCAAGATGTCAGATGCTTCAGCATATGATAAATCAAAAATAAAATTCATCTTCCATGGTTATATACAAATGTGACGGACTAGAGGCAGATTTCAAAACCTTCCTTATTAGTTATGAGGCTTATAAAAGATCTTGCAAGAAGATTACAAGCTGGTCAAAGAAGACAATTTAAGAAATGAGAATCTTTGATGAATTTCATGATAATTTTAAGGATTCTTTTGATATTGAAGATGGGAAGATCAGGGATATTTCAAATACTTTTAAGGAAAATTTAAGCCTAGAAGAGACTACTCGGAAGCAGGAAGTTAAGGATTTGAATGGAAAGATTAAATTTGTGGCCATGAATTGGAAAAAAGAAAGGGATCTCAGAATTGAGATTGAAGAGAATCTTTCTAAACAAAAATAAGTATTGAAATCTCAGGAAGACATTCTTAAGGCTCAGAAATAAAAAATTCAAGCCTTAGAGAAGAAAAGTGAAGATCAGGTTCAGTTTCTAAAGTGTTTATAAGAGGATCACAAGGAGCTCAAGAAGTTAAAAACCATTATGAATAAGCTGATGCTAAAGGAGAAAGAAGGATAATTTCTTTCCATTCTGATCTTTTTTTGTACTTTTTCCTTGTAAAAATTCTTTCAACATTAATGAAATTTTGTTTGTCCTTTATATATGTTATTTGTGGTTGTTTAGTACTAATTTTTCAGGTAACAATTTTCTTTCCATACCCTTTATTCCTTTTTGAAAATCACGAAGGCAGAGAAAGGAATGATAAAAAAGAATACAAAGTAAAGAAGAGATTTTTTTCTAAGTAAGAGGGAGTTCATCTAAGGAAAAGTTATTATCAATAAAGATTTCTTTATGCAAGATAATCTAAAATCTCATTTAGGAAATCAAGAATATGATCCTTAGTGATTCCAAATAATAAGGGGGAGTTAGTCATATTCACTTTGATCCATAAGTAAAGGGCGATAAGTTTTTATTTCCAAGTCTATAAAATTTCTAAGTCCTTAGATTCTTTTTCATAATGATGTTTGTGATTTCTAAAAAGAGGGAGATTATTGAGTCAATAAGGTTTCCTTATGACTTTTCCATTCCTTTATGTTTTGAAAACCAAAAACTCTCTATCTCAAGGAAAATTTTATTTCCCCGAAGATTTATCTTAATAAATAAATTTTCCTTCCCAAGGAAATTTTCTCCTTATATTTGTTTTTATTGTTTATGATTTAGTTTCTCTTATTCTAACTCATTTTATTTATAGTGTAAAAATTAGTTTTATATCTAAAACCTCAAAATCCTATAAATACTTAGATATAAAGTATTCTGTTTTCATGTTCTAAATTCATAATTTGACTTCTCTGAATTCAGATTATGAATTCTCTGAAATTCAGATTCCGAATTCTTTGAAATTCAGATTCAGAATTCTCTAAAATTCAGATTCCAGATTCTCTGAATTCAGATTCCAAATTCTATGAAATTCAGATTCCAAATTCTCTGAATTCAAATTTTGAATTCTCTGAAATTCAGATTCCTAATTCTCTGAATTCGGATTCCAAATTCTTTGAAATTCAGATTCTGAATTCTTTGAATTCAGATTCCCAATTCTCTAAATTCAGATTTCTAATTCTATGAATTCAGATTCTGAATTATCTGAATTCAAATTCTGAATTCTTTGAAATTCAGAATCTAAATTCTCTGAAATTTAGACTCCTAATCCTTATAATTTAGGCTCTGAATTCCTTATAATTCAGGTTCCAAATTCTTTATAATTCAGGTTTCGAATTCCTTAGAATTCAGGGTTTTAATTTCTTAGAATTCAGACTCTGAAGTCTATATAATTCTGATTCCAAATTTCTTGAAAAATATAATTCGTATATCCATGTAATATAGACTATAAATGTTTATTTTCTTAGACTCCAAACTTTATTTTCCTAGAATCTGAAATATGGATTTGGTTAAGAAACCATATTTTACTTACCCTTGTTTTAGTTATGAAATGATATCATACATTCTGTTTCTAATTAACCATTTTTTGAGTGACACCTGTATAGGTCTCCCCTAGATTCATGGAAAAATATGACCATTGGAGGATGGAGTCGACCGTTGGGAAGATGCCTATAAATAGAAGCTCATTTGAATGAGCTCATTACAGAATCGATTACTCAAGAGATTACATGTTGTTGAAGTGATTTCTAGAGATAGAGACTCTCATGCTTTGTGCATACTGAACATCTTTTTCAGCTTGCTTCGTGTAACTTTGATTGTTGTTGTGTACAATTGAGGGATTCTGGGGATAGGAAGGCAGTGGTTTCGACTAACTTAAAGTTCGAGGACTTCCTTGTTAAGGAATAAAGAGGTGTCAGCTACTTTAAGGTTCTAATACTTCCTTGATAAGGAATAAAAAGGTGTCGACTACCTTAAAGTTTTAGGACTTACTTGATAAGAAAGACAGAGGTGCCGACTACCTTGAAGTTCAAGGGCTTGCGGGGATAGTAAGACAGACTCTGATATTATTATCGAGGGCTTACCCTGGTGTGGGTAAGATATACTTTCTTGAAAGTATAAATCAAGGGTCCTTTATCCAAGGTTGTTGGATACCCTACTCTTTGGGTTAAAAGATTTCATACTTGTTACTTGTATTATTTCAAGTTTATTTTCTATTGTATTTTGATTAATAAGGAAAGTATAACTATCTTATACTTTCTTGTACTTGTATACTTTTATTAATAATATTCTATACACTTTAAGGTAGAATATTTTTCCTTGTAAACTTTTCTTAAGTTTCATTTTCATAACCATATTTTTGAAATCTAGAAAGTTTGTAGAACTGAGACGTCTTGTGAATTTACCTTATTTAACTTTGTTAAACATAGAAAGTTTTATATCAACTTTAAAGGTTCCAAAGGAATTTTTAAAGGATACAATTCACCCCCTCCCCCCCCCCTCTTGTGTATTTAGCATCTACATTCATTATTTTTATCCTACAATTATATCAATAGTAACAACATAAATCAAGTGTATCACCCAATGGTGGAATCAAATCAACTATAATAGTAAAAATATTGAAAATATCAATTCTATTCTAGGCAGTTTGGATTTTCCCTATACACGAGGTAGATACTTCTAGGCATAACTTATTACAAAATTTTATTTCCTTTCTATCCCTATCTAATATCACCAAATAGTAAGTCAAACCAGAAAACCTACCTCTGATACCATTTCGTAACGTCTCGGACCCGTGTGCCACTCAACAATGCCCCAGGACCGGTTGTCCACATGGCCTTAAGCACATCTCCCCAAATTCCAAAGGCTTATGAATAGAATCAAGGTCCTAGTAAAGTAATTGGGGAGACTATTCCCTCATTACCAGAGTATATCAAAGTGGAAGTCAATCACATTCAATAGCAGAAGTAGATAAACAAGCAGACAACTGGAAAGTAAACAAGATGGGAATATATAAGAAATTCGGAAATGTCACATATACAATGATGCAGATGATACATGTATCTAGAAAATAGTAAAAATAGGTACATAGTAATACAATATTATACAAGTCTACAAAAATAGATAAATTCCAAAAAAGTGTCTTAGTAGCATCACAAGCCTCATCTTGGTCCCATGCTCTCCTTCTCTAAAGTCACAATCAACAACCTGTGTTAAGGTGCTTGGCCCTATCAACACTTTAAACCATATAATCTATTTGGGTCCCCAAGGAGGACCAAACAGTATGTGAGATAACATCCCAATATATAACAACCTAGAAGTCTATACATATCTAAGCAGCACAATGAAATAATAAAAACAAGTGTAAGTAAGTAGGTAACAAATACCAACAGTAATGTTCCCAAGGCATGTAAACCACTAGAATCAAGTAATACCAAATAGCCTCTCAAGGTTCCCTACAACAAATTTCATCTCCTAACAAGGTAGCTATTAGAAATATAAACAAGGAACATTACCTTTCAGTACATCTATCTATATCATGTCCACACAGGCTTGTCGTATAATGAAACCATATCAAAGTCCCATGGCCTTGTCGTATAACCAAAGTGTCATGTGTCCCACGATCATGATGTATAATGAAGTGTAGACCATTAAGGGTCAGATACAATGTGTCGAAGACCAAGGCATCCCCATTGAGTCCTAGGATAGGCACTGGTTGGAGTCCTGGGAGCATGTGTACCAACATTTCCTATGTGAGTCCAAGCAAACTGGATCCAAGGGGTTGCAAGGCCCAAGGCATCCCACAGAATCAAGACCCAAGAAGAATCACTACTCAAGGCATCCACTATCATGTTCAAGATTCATAAAGAGATGTCCATGGAATATATACAATCAATCATCTATTTCATTAATAACATTTTAATTCATTACACATGATTTTAACCACTCATATAATCCATTTTCATTCTATCATATAACATGGGTATACCGACCCATTTATCACAATTCACATTTAAACATTTAACATGGGTATACCCAGCCATTTATCATAATAATAATAAAAAAGGTCACATGGGTATACCCACCCATTCATCATCATTTCCAAATTACCATTTATTAAATTTAAAAACACTCAACGAGTTTACCCCCTTGTTTAATAATTCAACTTAAGAAGTTTAGTCAAACAAACATATCATATCAACATGGAAATAAACAAGGAGTCAAAAAAATTTTATAAACTAGGTATTCAAGTTTCATTTTATTCATTTAATCAAACGAATCAACATGATATGAAGGCATCCCATATCTTATTCCTTTAATTCATTTCATTTAATTTATTTAAAATATTCCTCTAAGAAGGAAAGCTTCAACTCATCCCATGGGTGGTTCAACATGGAATACTAATGGTAATTCCAAAAGGTACACCCCATGGGTGACCATGGTTTGGCCAACAGCTACCAACACATCATAACAGAACCTAAGTGTATCCCAAATAGGTCTAATTTCATCTATTTTAATTAACCAATTAAAATACAAGATCTCCCTAGAAATTTTTTGTGGGCGGTGTAACAAACGATAGATCTATAAAGCACCAAAATTCGAAAGAAAAGCATTAACCACATAAGTTAGCTTGGTAGTGGAGTGATCGTTCAGTATCAAGTCCTAATTCAACTTGGTTTAGGAGAAATATTATGAATGGATGAAGAAAGAAAAATTGTTTAATATGATCCTAAATCAAAATAGTGCAATCGATAGCCAGAAGAATCAATAATAGATAAAAAGGAATTTAGATATTACCAATGTAGATCTGATGAGACAAATTGTTCTCGAACTGGAGATCAGATGAAGAACCGGAATGGATTTATAGTTTAGTCACCTTTGAGAGATTAAAACCCCTCTACTTCTATGTGTAGGAATGAAATAGGATTTTAGGTTTATAAAAAAATAATTTAATTAAAAAATAATAAAAACCCCAAAATACAGGGACTGCACAGTTTAGGCACAAAGTTTGGAAAAACATGTTCCAACCTTGGATGGATTTCTATAGGTCAAGGGGTACTCACATGGTTTACCCACACAGTTTAAAAATCATACAGAAACCATGCACTAAGCCTCTGTCAAGTTCTACAAAAACTGCAGACCTAGCAACACAGTTGTGTGTCCCATTCCACTTAATTTGGTTAAATCATGCATCCAGTACCACCCATCTTTCTAGCCTTTCCTGTTTTAGTCAAACCATGTGTCCTTCCCCACACGGTTTGTACTAACCATGCGTCAGGCTTAAAACACCCCAAAAACTGGTTTTGGGCTCTGAACAAGAATCATACACCTCTAAAACACCCATGATCAAGTTGGGAACACACATGAGGCCATATTTAACAATTTAAACTAAAAAATAAGGGTTCCATACCTGATAAAAAAACTCAGGTTCTTACATCGCATGTATGGTTATGATCACATGATAATCTAGGGAGGTCTCGAGAATCATCATATTTCACAAGATCTTCCAAGGATATTTGGATCAAGTGGCCAAGATGTTTATGGAATAACTTATTTTCTTCCTACTTATGCATAAATAACATATCATCTTCTCTACTCACAAGGTAGAGATTACCTTTCATACGCTTTCCCTTCAAAACAACAACACCATATTTTTCCTTAATGACACATAATTTCTTTGAAAATATTATGACATGTCCTGAGTCACACAGTTTACTTACACTTAACAAGTTGTGACTACGAACTTCAACTACCAATAAATCTACAAGTCTCATATATTTTCCTCCAAACATGGATCTTCCTGAGCTAATAATTCCAAGGGCTTCATCATTACTAAATCTTACAAAAAATTCATTTTCTTATTTGATTCCTATCATTAGTTCCTTTGATTCTATCATATGAGAGGTGCGTCCACTGTCAATGATCTATATTCCAGTGTGATCTAATTCTTTAAAAGAAATTTTTCAACCATTTCTTGTTCAACTATCTTCCTTTTGGTCCATGTTTTTGGCTTCATACCCAGTACATATTCATAATCTTGATCTTCCTCGAAGTATGATGGACTAGGTTCATCTTGAAATATTGTAAACTGAATTTTCATTTTTGGCTCATTTGATAATACATTGAATTGCTTCTTATTACCACATTTATTCTACTTCAGTATATTTCTATACATTGTTGATAAGAAATATCTTTCCATGTGATCGAATACTCCACACCTGAGATAGTGACCATAAAATGATGTTTGGTAATATTGATTCATGTATGGCTACTTCAGTTGGTCATGTTCCCTTCTGTACCTATTGGATATGAAACATATATTTTGTGTGTGTCCTATATTTCCACAACAATAACATCTCATGTGGGTTGAATTACTATATATTATTACTAAACTACAAGTTCTCCATTGGGTTCTCTAAATATTATGGTTCTGATTTGTACCTAAATCAGTCTTCAATCTTGGAGAAGGTGCTTATGGTATGACTTTAACCATTACTGACTTTTGTTTTTGATCAAGCCTCATACTAGCCTGGTCATTTAGATTTGACTATTTATTTTTTTCTACTAGACCTCGATGCTCCACCTACATCTTTTCTATTTCCTAAATGATTTTATTTCCTAATTTCATGTCGAGATTCAAGAGTTTTTTCTGATCTTTAACACTTTATCTTTAGATGATGACTTTTTCTTCAAGTTCTTCGATATGTTTGATTTTATCTTTTCTAGTTCTAGTCAAACTATCAATTTCTATTTTCTATTCTTCAATTTTGAGATTGTACTCAAGAAAATTTTCTTAGTTCTCTATCATTGATTATTTAAGCCTTTGAATCTCAACCTCTAACTCAAACTTTTCTTCTTCCTTATATTTCATATATATTTTGGCATCATTAACCACCATGTTGTATTTCCTTTTTTTAGCTCCCCAAATGTCTATTTCTTCAAGTGCTTATTCTAATTATACCTTAAGATCAACTATTCCTTTGACTTCTCCTTCATCATTATCACTATCTTCCCTTATTTTTGAATTTCTAACAATTGTTTCCATATCATCTACTTCATGATCATTGCAGTCCTCTAATTCTTCTACCTCAAATTCTTCTAAACTTTCATCTTATTTTGAAATCATACACTTATTCTTGAATAAATTTCTTCTGGTACTCCTTCTACCTTTCACATTGGCTGAATACTTCTTCCTGGTAATTTCATCATTGTCTTCATCATCTTCTTGAAACTTATTTGGAAAATTTTCTACAATATGTCCAATCTTTCCACATTGAAATCATGCAATTGAAAGTTTCCCTTTGAACTTTCCTCTTACTCTCTGTAGATTTGAGGAGAGGAATTACATAAAATCATCCACATTATATTCCTCCTAACTATCGTCAATAGTAATCTTCTTCATGTCCTTGAATTCCACTTATTTAGACTTCCATTTTTCCACAACATCATTATCATCATTTATTATCTCATGTGCAACAAGAGTATGGTGCAAGATATCCAACATTAGCTCCTTAAAATCTTTATCTTCTAGTATAAAAACTTATGGATTAAACTGAGTATGTAGTTTTCTCAATATTCTATTAAAAATATTTATATATTCAATAATTTATCTGAGACCACACATGTATTCCAAAACAACATTCACCTGGTCAAAGAATGCATCAATAGATTCATTATAGTTAATTTTAAGATCCTCATTCTTGTTCCATAGAACCTAAAACTTTTCTTAAAAGACTTTTGAGTCACCCTCATTAATATTCATCAAATTTTCCCACATAAAATGTGACTACTTACATGAAATCGCATTCATATATATTTCATTAGATAGTCATCCCCCTAAATAATTTATTCCTTTAGCATCAGTATCCAATTCCCTTCAGATAGCTTATAATAAAGCACCACTATTGATATTGGCTGAAATACCATTCATTTTAACTATAAATACATCCATACCTAATGATCTAAAGAAGTGTTTCATTCAGTTCTTTCATAGCTATTTTTTTTCAATTGAAGATCAAAATCCCTTTGTGATTAATAGCTTCCATTTATTTAAATTATTGAGAATCACTTACTTTCAACATTTAGATATAATACCAATTATTATCACAATTTGGTTAAATGCCCTAAGAGGGGGTGAATCAATGTATGATATATTAAAACAAATTTCCATTCATATCTTTTTTTTCTAAAAAAAACACTCTTACACTTTTTCCCATAGAAATGTATGAATAGAATTAAAATCATGAATGAGACATGATAATTTTAAATGGTTCACCCTCACTAGTCTACATACAAGAAGAATACAATGGAGATCTACTAATATACCAAATCTACTAAGGCTTACTACCAAATTAAATGGTTAGTTCTAGATCACTTCTATGCCTAGGCTCACTTCCTTTACAAGGTTTAAGGTCATCTCACTAATTTCCCAAGGGTCACTCCCTAAGTCTCTTTCTCTGGCTCACTACTGTTGGAAAGGATCACCTTCTTCCTCTTTCTTTTCTCACTTCCCTAGAAAGGATCCACACATACTTTATAGACATGTAGATACTTTCATTATTACTAATGAATGCATCCCCAACCGTAGATAGGTGCTCTGTTAAAGTCCCTATATTTTTTTTACTATTAGTTTGTGGAAGTTAATTTCATGAACTATTTTGGTCCCTATGATAAATTCCTTATTTACTCTATAAACTACCATTAATCCTCTGTAAATTGTGTTGCACTGCATGGCTTGAATGCTCTGCAGACCTCCTTTCCTTCATGGGTCGCCTCTACTTCATGGACTTATAATGCCCTGAGAACCATTGATGCTTCACAAACCCTTTTTCTTTATGGTCTATCAAACCTAGAAAACCCCTTTCACAAACTTTTCCCATGAACTACTTCACCCTTTGTGAAATCCTCCCTCACGAACTACTTTATTTCACAAAATCCTCCCTTGTGAACTCTTCGGGCTTCACTTAATTATTCCTAGACTGATGATATTTTCTAATGAAATTCACTCTACTCAGTAATCTAATTAGGGGTTATTATATAGGAAAATAGATCCTCAAACCCCACTAATATGAATTACCCACAACTTTGATGTGGTACATATTTCACCACAAACTGTGATATGCAGTCTACATAATGCCTTAATTTTTTATAGCAGCCAATGTCTTATGCAAATGAGAACCCATTATGACTCCTCAAATCATCACCTCAATTATACAAATGATGAGCCTTCCATGAACTGTTAGCCTCTAACAAACTACAAACCTCCTGTAAACTGATTTTTCTATGCGGTCCACATAGAACACTTCACAGCCCGTATAGTACTGCTATATGGAAATCATCCTTTAAAGATTTTCTTTCATCATTATGCATACCTCCTTTTTGGTCTATGAACTAATATCTACAAACTCCTTTGTAGAAAACCTTTTTTCATATAATAAACTCATGATTTTGAGGCCCAAAAATTTGGAAAACAATGAAAAACTATTCCACCTTAAACATATTATTTAGCAACACCAACCATACTAATTCACAGAAATCTGGTTTTATCAACAAACACAATCACCGAAAAAACACCAAAATAGTGTCTTGAGGGATTTTTTCCCAAACCTTATTTAGGATGTTTTCTTATGTTTTATTTTTTTTATTATGTTATTTATTTATATCCAATGTTATAGATTCATCTTTTCATGTATTATGATTATACACATATTTATTTTTGTGTGTTTGTGTGTATATATTAAACACATTTAAGTATTCACATGAAAATTTATGAATACTTATATTAAGAGATGTTTAGATATATATGTGTGTATTTCATATGTTTATATAATTTAAATATAAGTTTTTAAATTCAAACATATCGATTAATTTTTTTTTATTATATAGGATTTTAAATATAGGTTTTTAAATGGTTTTTTTCATTTAAAAATAGTTTTGATATTACCAATTGTTTTTAGAATGGCATCAATAAAAATTATTGTCCCTGCTATAGTGCCCTGTTATATTAGGTTTTCCTTCTTAGTTCCATTTATTTAAAAACAAATAAAAATGGGATTTATAAATATACTTTTTAATAAATAAGTATTGGACAAAGTAAAATGATTTTCAGGTGATTCTTTTCATTTAAAAGAAAAAATAAATAGTTTAATAAAGCTTTCCAAATTCTTTTTTAAAATATTATTAATTTTTAAAGATCGATGTTAGGAAAAGCTCATGGATGGATTTTCTTAAAAGAATAAAAATATATTTTCCATATGTATTTCAAGTTATCTTTCTTGTAAATTGATAAATGGTATCCTTAGTTTATAACAAGTACGGTTTTGTAACAAGATTTTACCCATCTAGTTATTAAAGGTCTGTTTTTACTTTATTAAAAAAAATCATTATGATTTTATCACCCTTATTAAGAAACCCTTGGGTTCATGTTTTCTATATGCTATTTACCTTCTAGGTTATGTGTATTGATTATTTTTATATGATGCATGTATGATGTGATAGGTGGATATTTGGTGAAATCATGCTAGGAATTTTTAGTGCACACCCTATATACACACCCATTTAGGTATATATATCTTCTTATGTTTTCATATATGTTCTGACGTTATAATCATAAGGTATAAAAGGGAATAATTAAATAAGTATATTCATACCATTTAAACATGTGATTTAAAACTAAATTTAGGTTTACTAAAAGTACTCAAGATATCAGAACATAAATATATACGAAATAGTAATTTCTTTTCTTGAATAAAGGTCTGAGACATGTGAATATTCAGGTTACTTTATCAAAATAAATTGAGGTAACATAACCAAACATATGATACCTACATTCCTTTACATATATTAAAATTATTTTCAACTTATAAAATTTCTATGTATGAACTTAAATAAATGAAATAACATAAATAATTAAAGAACACAATTCCAAACTTTAATTTCATAGAATACGTAATTTTAAAACAAGTAAACATGTTTAATAGACTTTACATAATAAATGAAGGTTAAATATATAATGTGAACAACACTCATGATGTGGTTTCCATCTCACTACACCCAATCTCATGAAAAAAAATTATTTAGTCCCCCTATGGATAAAATTTCACTAAAAATACTCATTTTTACCCATTGACATGATATCTCATCGCTCTTTCACAATTCCTAAACAACCAAAATCATTCAATGATCTTCTAAACACCCAAAACAATGTAAAAACTTAAAACATGGTGCAACTTCATGGTTGGTTCATTTTCAAAGAAGAACCAAATCTACTATCATTCTCTCACCCCAGGTACTAGAGCACCTCCAATTCGACTCACACTCATATAAATAAAAATCAAGATTAAGCCCGATATCATACATGAACTTCATCTAACACCTCTTAATCCTTTGGAAAATATTTTTCAATGTCATCAATATTTTTAAAACCTTATTGATGTTGATTATTGATTAAAATATAAGGAATCAGAAAGCTTGGATTTTTGGCATCTTGTGTTATATTTAATAGAACTAGTTTTTGATAAATGAATAGTCCCTTGATTGAATTTTTAAAGAATCCCATGGGAACCATAATATTTAAGTGGGTAGTCCAGGACAATTTTAGAGACCCAATATTGATGTAAATGTACATTATATTACTTTTGTGGAATACTTAATACATGACATAAAAAAAAACAAGAGACCGTATTATTTTAGTGCCTTTGGAAACTAGGAACACATTCTTATAATTGGTGAAAGATCTTAAAATTTCCCATAAAGATCTTCCCCTTTAGTTTTCCTACCGAATACCTTTCTTTATATCCTGGGAAAAAGAAAAAATATGAAAAGGGTGAGCTCAAATTCTCAATAAGGGTAAGTATGGAAAATATCATACAAAACATTATCATAAGAATGTAAAAACATGAACATAAGAATGTAAAAACATGAAAATAACTTTTTAAAACCATACCACATTTAACATATATCAAAATATTGATTCATGAAATAAACCTTGGTAGTTCATAACACATAAATCATAAAGGAATCATTAACCATGAGGAAATAGCATTGCCATAAAACATGGAATTGTGGAAAACACATAAGCATAGAAAATCATTTCCATATTAGCCAAGGATAATTTCTAGGACCATAATAGTGTAAAAATTCCATTATTGAACTGGTTTTACTTACTGTTCCAGCCCTATATTACTGAACCAGATTTACTTGTCATTCTAGCCCTCTTTTACTAAACCAGATTTACCTTTCATTCCAGTCATGTCTATCTCATGAGATATAAAACCTTACCCAATGAATTGTTGTGAGATATAGGTCTCACCCATATCATAACGAAATCATTCTTATGTGTATGATAATAACAAAAATCATTCATCATGACCCAAGAAATAAAATGGGTTTCTTTAATCACCATAACATAATCTATATAAAAAATGGATTTCATAAATAGTATTTCGTCCTAAAAACAATAAAGCCATAGGAACAATAAGTATATTATACATGAAACATATACTTATTAAATAATTCCATCTTATATGGAAAATAATTTTGATATAACACATGAAATTAATTTTTGAGTAAAATATCCTTTCTTCTTCAAAAACATTTTATTTTTTCAAAATATAATAAAATTTTAAAAGAAAATAATTTATTTGAAAATAAACAAGAAATCGTGTAAATGAAGATTTATGTAAATAATGTATTATGAAAACATAAAAATCTATTCATGTCGTATAAGTTAAAAAACATTTTCCTCATACTTTTGTCAAAAAATTCAAAAGTGCCTTGTATCGAAAAATGAAAAAAAAAATTCCTTTCATACCGTTTAATAAAAATTCACCAATGGGTAAAATTTACTTTAAAAAATTTTATAAGAATACAAATAATATTAAATATTTAGGAAACATGTACATGGATGATAAATATACCTCAGTAAATACTTATGTATAAACAATCTCTGATAATAATGAGATTGTGAAGTTATTTGTTAGAAAATAATAATTAGTCGAGTAGTATGCCTCATAAAATAAAGAAAATTATATTAATATCATAAAATTCATAATAATAATCATAAAAAAATCACGGGTAGCATAAACACAACTCAAAAGAAATAGGTGGTGTATAAGTCATATGTCCCATAGAAATAAAAGTAAGAGAAAATAATCCATTACTTTAGGTCCTGTTTCATTTATATGAATCTGAAACTTTTATATGATGGTTTAAATAATTTAATTAACTTATTAAAAAACCATGCTTATATTTATGGTATAATATGTGATCATATTAACACTCATTTAATAATATTTCATTATTACTCTTCTTTTGGTGTTAACTGCCTTATTTTCTCTTGCATATTTTATCATATAAGTCCCAATTATTGTAAATATGATATAGTTACATAATTTAAATAATTATAATATGGTAATATATATCATATTTATTCATTATATACATTTATATAATCATACATGAATACTGGACATGCATATGAATCACATCACGTCGGGGAGACGGTAGGTCGTATGTACGCACGAGTGACGATATCATTCCCATAATTTTGAAATGGTATGGAAGAGAATGGTATATAATTTGTTCCAAAATCCATATAATGTTATAATAATCATATATAGTTATTATTTCCATCATTATACACATCCAATTAAGGTGGTGGTGAAAAACATATTACACCACGATGTGGAGATGGTAAGTCGTACGTACGCATGCATGGTGATTTCATTTTTATTAGGATTGATAGAAGGTAGAATAAGGATGTTAAATAACCATAAAAACATATCAGTATATATATTATACTTTATTAATTACTTAATAATGTAAAAAATAAAGGAAGAGGAAGTTGAAGAATAAATGATGTTGAGAGAGTCGGTAAAAGAGATTACCTCTTCTTCGGCGAGCTCCCTCTAGATCTCCTCTTAAAGGCATTAAAGTTGGTCTTTTGAGAATACCAAAACCTATATAATGTGACTAAGGAAGTTTATAAGTTAATTTGGTGGGGGATATCTGAGATTTAAGGCTGAAAGTGAAGTTAATTTTTGAGAGAGGATGTACCATTTTATAATTGAGGTGAGGGGCACATTTGGAATCTCCTAAAATATTAATTTATAATAAAATCAAACCACATCCAAAAACCTCCAAAATTTCATATTGTATAATATTAGATTATATATGGTTTTAATATCATTAACCAATAAATTTTAGACAAGTTTTTCTATCAATTTAAACCTTATCATTTTCATGAACCCTTAGTTATTCTATTTTAATTTAACTATGGTAACAAATGTTTCAATATTAAAATGGTGTGATTTGTACTTATTATATATCAATTAAAACATAAATAAACAATATATAATATTTTAAAATAAAAAATAATTATTTTATATTTTTAAAAATATTTTATGATTTTTAAATTATTTAATAAAACATTATTTTGACAAAATATCAATAGTGTCAATTTTGAAACTATTAATTTAATGGATTTAAAAATATTAATATGTGATGTTAACCTCATGAAAAATATTTTATTATATCTATAAGGGGTCAAGGACTTCTATAAAAAAAATTATATATTAATTATCCCACATTATATTTATTTTAGTATTTTTAAAAACATTAATTTGATATTTCTATTAATAAAATAATTACTATATCAGTTTGGTGTAATTATTTAATATACATATTTGTAGGGTAAAAATTAAAAATAAAATAATTTGATGAAGATAAATCCTATATATTTTATAATAATACTTATAGTTTAATATATATCCTAGAATATCCTACCTTAAAAATGTTATTTGTATTAAAACATGAATATGACAACTTTAACATCACTTTAAATAAAATAATATAAGTTTCATAATCTATTTTATAAGGATTAAAATGGTTAATAACTCGACCCTTGGATGATTAGGGTAGATATATACTTGAATAATAATATTTGGGAAAGTTTTTTGGTCTTTTAATGGTTATTATCATTTTAATAAAAACTATTTTATTGATTTTCCATCAATTAAATAATTTCTACATCATCAATGAATAAGCCTTTAAAGTAATTATTTATTTTCTAAAAATTACAAATTAATTAACTTGATAAATAAAAACATTTTAGATTTCAAATGAGTATTTATAGTCAAATTTATATTCTCTACAAACTTATATTAAAATTGATTAATTTATTAAAATTTGAGTAAGACATATTTAACTTTTCTTTAAATAAAATATATTAAATATACTAATCTCATCCAAGTGGCTTCCAAAGGGTATCATTTCGACCCAAGGATGGTTTAGGTCAAAAATCACTCATCCAATCATATTAGTAAAAGTGTTAAGGTAATTTTATAATATTATATTTACCCTTAATTACCTGATTTACCTTTTTAACGTATTAATAAAAAATTACTCAAGTTATTGTTCATAATACCCAAAAATAAAAGAATTTTATTTAAATAATTTTTAACTGATTCCAAATATGGAATCCATTTTTAAAAATTCAAAACACAGAATTTTCATTAATTAATTTAAAATTAATCATGTTGTTAGAATGAAAAATAGGTTTTTAAAAATAAAAATATTGCAAAAGATTGAAATAATTTTACATCAAAATTCAGGGTAAAATTAATTCAAATGACCAAAATTATATTAAATGATAAAAAATATTCTATTTTTAATTTAAAAACATTCAATAATATAATTTATCCAAATAAATTATTTCAATTAAAACAATTGTTTTCAATTAAAATTTAGTATATTTTTACTATTCATTAAAACTTAAAACTTATCATAAAAATATCAAAAATTCATCCAAAGTAAATTTTTATATCCCAATTCAAAATAAAATGTATATGTTGTTAAATATAATATATAAAAGTGTCAAAAACTAGATTTAAAATGGATGTGTCATCAAAAAGAGGCAAAATTAGATTTTTTGGAAACATACTTATTTTATCTAAAAAATTGTATTTGTTCTTATATCATATCTAGAAAACATATATGATGAGTTTTAAACATTATATTGAATATATTAAATATATATGACCATAATAAAATCTATTAAGAGTGATTTTATTATTTTATAAACTCACTTGTTTTCATTTAAATAGTTTTTCAGAAGAAAGATAATACTATTCATACCCACCATTATAATGACTAGGTTATAAGGTAACATAAAAATATTTATTTTTTCACTTAAACTCGGTCTTGTGTGAAAT
This sequence comes from Viscum album, assembly GCA_963277665.1. NCBI lineage: Eukaryota > Viridiplantae > Streptophyta > Magnoliopsida > Santalales > Viscaceae > Viscum > Viscum album. The sequence continues at coordinate 174,072,720 of OY728147.1, read as the reverse complement.
TAATTCTATGAAAATAACTTGAAATTGTGTGTAATACAACCCAAGCATATTTTTGTGTATACCGCAAGCTAAGTCAGTGTTGTGTATAGAGCAAGCTTAACTTGGTGTAGTGTACAAAACAAGACATCAGAGAAATTAAAAATATATATATCTCATAAAAATATCGAGAAGTTACATTTTACCCCTCTTAAAATTAATTTCACCCTTGAAATTATTCTGGGTTATAAAAGGATTAATACATTGAAAGTTCTTTTATAGAAACCCATATCATAAAAAAAGGGAAAATAAAACTTCCTTTTAAAAAGGAATGTGAGAAACATAATGGTTACCAAAATTCACTCATAACAGGGTTTCCACATAGGAGAACATAGGTGGAAAGTCAAAACATGGATATAAAGATAAATCTAACCATCAAGTTCTGACGGAGAGTTATAGAGAACAAGGTTCGGAGAAAGTTAATAATCAGAAAGCCATAAATCTATGATGATTTAAGGGGATAATGGATTCATATGAGATGAAGGTACGAGGGTAAATTTTTTGGTTTTAAGATCCTTTCCCTAGAGTTGAATAATGAGAATAAATACTTACTTGATGAAGTATAATATCATTATTTCCTTTTACCTTGATGAATTTCTACTTCATCTCTTATTCTAAGAAATGAAGTTGAATTTTCATTCTTGAAGCATTAGTAGATCATGATATCCATAAATATAATGATAGTTCATTTCATCTGTCTTTATTATAACAAAAAAGTTATCATAATTTATCAAATATGCATAAGTCCACCTATAGTGATATAATACTTTAATATAAAAAAATTCATCTTAGCTTTAACTTATACTTTCCATAAATGGATAACCTTATAATCCTTCTAGAAGATGAAAATCCAAAACTTTAGAAAGTGGTGAAATAAATTGGCTTAACATTTATCTCCTGTGTATCATAAGTTATCTCTTTTTGGTCACAATCCAAACATGTGAATGCCGTCATCATGTAATCTCTTGATAATAACCTGAATTACCATATATTCATATTGAAAACATGCATGTTTTCTTATTATTAACTGAAATATTCTATAAACTTCATCCATGATTGAATAAACCACAAATCCTTAATCAGTTTTAAGGAAATAATTACCATCCAATTTACTTATTGATAACCAGCATATCATTATCTCATCATCATGCTCATATTAAGGGTTATCCTTCCCTTAATCATATCTTTTTCAACTTATTACCACAATCACTTTTCATGGTTACCAGTACCATTCAGCATATACTTTCAAATACCTAAGGAAAAAAAGTGTAACAATCCATAGAGGTTTCTTTATTCCATAATACTATAAAATTACTTATACAACATTATTCTTGATAAACATGCAGTCATTACACTATCTTCTTAAACTATTGAACAATCTTCATCAATTAATTCCTTAAAACTTCTTTCATATCATATGTCATTCGTAGTCTCTTCATCATCTGAAATATAAATACTACCCATAAAACTATGTTGATTCTCTTCATAAGATCTTCCCCTAGGGCATCAAATTTCATAATTCTCATGCATTCCACATTTAAAACATTTAACCATCATTGGTGTCTTAGCAATACCATTATCTTTTCCCTTTGTGTTAATTGAACCTTTTCCTTTACAATTACTAGCTTTTGTCCTTCTTTTCCACACCCAAAACATTTTCCAATCCCTTTGAAACATTCTCCTTGATGCATCTTCCAACATGATTTACATGAGAAAAATTGAACTTTCTTTCCTCTATGATCACCATGAAACTTCATCTTTCTCTTGTTAGGTGGGTCATGAAACTCACCAAATTTGATATTATTGCTCATATTATGAGATTTCTGATCAGGCATAATAATGATGTTTCACCTTACAACTCCCATTTCAGTTGGTTTCTCATGAGTAATATCATTCCATTGTCCATCATATTCTCCATTAACATGAATCCTCCTATTTCCATCTATTTTATAAAACCCAAAAAACAAAAGTGAAAGCAACAATAATAATACTATAAAAAACACATAATAAAGGGAAAATACTTTAAATCTATAACATATTAGGTTTAGTCCTATGTTATCAATTATCATTATAAAAATTCTAGGATTGTAACCTATAATTAGACTTATCCTTAGGACATCCCTAGACATACCTTAGAATTATCTTGAGGTATCTCACTAAAGTTTTATCATTCTAGTTTATAAAGGTTAACTAAACCTTCACTTTGATACCAACTGTAACGACCCTAGCTTGATGTGCATGACCGTTACATTACTTTTGTGTAATACTTAATACATGACATAAACAGATGCCCAAAGACCATATCAGTTTATTGTGTTTGGAAACTGGTACAACGGTCTTCTAATTCTTGATATATCTTCAACATCTCCCCTAAGGATATTACCTTCTAGTTTTCCAACCTAATAACTTTATTTATATCCTAAAGAAAAGAAAACATATGAAAAGGGTGATATCAAATTCTCAGTAAGGGAAAGAATGGAAAATATCATACAAAACATGAACATAATAATGTCAAAACATTAATATATGAATGAGAAAACATAAACATAACTTTTTAAAACCATACCACATTTAACATATATCAAAATATTGATTCACGAACTAAACTTTAGCAGTTCATAACACAGAAATCATGAACTATGAGAAAATATCATTGGCATAAAACATGTAATTTTTGAAAACACTCAAGCATATAAAATCATTTCCATATTAGCCAAGTCTCATTGACAATATCATCATAGTGAGAAAAGTCCATTACTGAACTGGGTTTACTTTTCATTCCAGCCCTATATTACTAAACTGGATTTACTTGTCGTTCAATCCCTGTATTACAAAACCAAATTTAATTTCCATTCAATTCAAGTCTATCTCATTATATATAAAAATTTACCCAATGAATTGGAGGGACATATAGGTCTCACACATCTCAAAACGAAATCATTCTTACATGTTCCATAATAACATAAATCATTCATCATGACCCAAGGAATAAAATTCGGTTTCTTTAAACACCATAACATAATCAATATAAAACAAATGGATTTCATAAATATTATTCTATCATAAACATAATAAAACCATAGAAACAATAAGGATATTATAAATGAAACATAACATTATTAAATAATTCTATCTTAGATGGAAAATAATTTTGATATAACACTTGAAATTAATTCTTGAGGAAAATGTCTTTTCTTTTTCAAAAACAATTTCTTTTCTCAAAATACTACGCAATTTTGAAAGAAAAGAATTTATTTGAAAATAAACTTGAAATTTTGTAAATTAAATTTCATATAAATAAGGAATTATGAAAATGTAAAAATCCATTCATGCCATATAAGTTAAAAAACATTTTCCTCATACTTTTTCCAAAAAAGTCAAAAAGTACATCGTATCAAAAAACGAAAAAACATTCCTTTCATACTGTATAATTAAAATTCACCAATGGGTAAAATTGAATTTAAAAAATTATATAAGAATATAAATAATATTTTATATTTAGAAAACATGTACATGGATGATAAATATACCCCAATAAATACTTATGTATAAACAATCACAGATAATAATGAGATTGTAATGTTATCCCTTACCAAATTATAATTAGTTGAATAGTATGCATAAAAAAATAAATAAAATTATATTCATATAATAACCTTCAAAATAATAATCATAAAAACATTCATGGGAATTATAAACACAACTTAAAATAAATAGGTGGGGTATAAGGCATATATCTCAGATAAATAAAAGTGAGACAAAATAATCCCTTACCTTAGGTTCAGTTTCATTTTTATATATCCAAAACTAATATATAATGGATTAAATAATGTCATTAAATTATTCCAAAATCAGATTTATATTTATGATATCATATTTGATTATATTAACACATGTTTAATAATATTTCATTATTACTCTTCTTTTGTTGTTAACTGCTTTATTTTCTCTTTCATGTTTTGTTATATAAGTTCCAATTATTGGAAATAAGATATAGTTCTATCATTTACAGAATTATATTAAATTAATATATATCATATTTATTAATTATATATATTTATATAATCATACATTATTGGTGGAAAGAGATATGAATCGCACCACATCATGGAGACAGTAGGTTATACGTACGCACAAGCGACGATATCATTCCCATAATTATGAAATGGTATGGAAGTGACTAGTATATAATTTATTCAAAAAATTATATCATGTTATAATAATCACATATATCTATTAATTCAATTATTATACTCATCTAAGTAAGGTGGTGGTGAAAAATATATTACACAATATCATGGATACATTAAGTCATATATTTGCACGCATGGTGATTTCATTTTTCATAGGATGAATAGAAGGTTGAATAAGGTTATTACATAACCATAATAACATCTAAGTATATATTTTATACTTTATTTATTACTTAATAATGGAAAAAATAAAGTAAGTGGAAGTAAAAGAAGAAATGATCTTGAGAGTGTCGGTAAAAGAGATTTCCTCTTCTTCGGTGAGCTCCCTCTAGATCTCCTCTTAAAGGTACTGAAGTTTGCCTTTTGAGTAGATCGGAACCTAAAAAATGTGACTAAGGAAATTGAGAAAGGAAATGGGTAGGAGATAACCGAGCATTAATAATCAAAGTGAAGTGAATTTGTGAGGGAGGATGTTCCCTTTTATAATTGAGGTGAGGGGCACATTTGGAATCTTGAAAAATATTAATTTATAATAAACTTAAATCGTATAAAAAACCTTAAAAATGTCATATTTTAGAATATTATATGAGATAATGTTGTTATATTATCAACCAATAAATTTTAGACAGGTTTTTATATCAATTTAAACCTTATCATTTTAGTTAACCCTTAGTTTTTCTATTTTAATTTAACTAAAGTAACAAATGTTTCAATATTAAAATAGTGTAATTTTTACTTATTTGATGTCAATTAGACCATAAATGAACAATATAGAATATTTTAAAGTAAACCATAATTATTTTATATTTTTTAAAATATTTTATTGTTTCTAAATAATTTAATAATGCATTATTTTGACAAAATATTAATAGTGTCAATTTTGACACTATTCATTTAAGGGATTTAAAAATATGAAGATAAGATTTTAACCTCAAGCCAAAAAAAATTATTATATCTATAAGGTGTCAAGTTCATCTATAAAATTTATTGGATATATTAATTATCCCAAATTATATTTATTTTAGTATTTTTAATAACATTAATATTATATTTCTATTAATAAAATAATTACTACATTAATTTTGTGTAGTTATTTAAAATACAAATTTTCTGTGTAAAAAATAAAAATAAAATAATATTATGAAGATAAATCCTATATATTTTATAATAATACTTTTATTAGAATATATATCCCGAAATATCATACATTAAAAATGTTATTTTTCTTAAAACTTTAATGTGACAACTTTAACATCACTTTTAATAAAATAATATAAGTTTCATAATATATTTTATAATTATCTAAATAGTTAATAAATCAACCCTTATATGATTAGGGTCTATATATACTTGAACAATAATATTTGGGAAAGTTTTTTGGTCTTTTAAGGGTTATTATCATTTTAATAAAAATTATTTTATTGATTTTCCATCAATTAAATAATTTCTCCATCATCAATGAATAAGCCTTTAAAATAATTATTTATTTCCTAAAAATTAAAAAATAAATTTCATGAAAAATAAAAACATTTTAGATTTTAAATGAGTATTTATAGTCAAATTTATCTTCTGTATAAACTTATTTTAAAAATAATTAAATTATTATAATTTGAGTAAGGCATATTTAACTTTTCTTTAAATAAAATATATTAAATGTCCTAATCTCATAAAAATGGATTCCAAAGGTTATAATTTAGACCCAAGGATAGTTAATGAAAAAAAAACTCATCCAATCATATTAGTATAAGTGTTAAGATAATTTTATAATATTATATTTACCCTTAATTACTCGATTCACCTTTTGCTGTATTAATAAAAAATTTATGATGTTACTATTCATAATTCCCAAAAATAAAAGAATGATATTTACATAATTTGGACCTACTAAATCCAAATATGGAATCCATTTTTTAAAATTCAAAACACATAATTTGTAGTAATTAATTTAAAATTAATCCTATTGTCAGAATGAAAAACGGGTTTTTGAAAGTTAAAACATTGCAAAAGATTGAAATGTTTTTACATCAAAATTCATGGTAAAATTAATTCTAATGACCAAAATTATATTAAATGAAAAAAAATATACTCTATTTTAAATTTAAAACCATTCAACAATATAATTTATCAACAAAAATTAATTTAATGAAAAAAGTTATTTTCAATTAAAATTTAGTATATTTTTATTATTCATCAAAACATAAATGTTATCAGAAAAATATCAAAAATTCATCCAGAGTAAATTTTTATATCCCAATTCCTAATAAAATGTTTATTTTGTTTAATATAATATATAAAAGTGTCCAAAAATATATTTAAAATGGGTGTTCCATCAAAAGGCAGCGAAATTAGATTTTTTTGAAAAATACTTCTTTTATCTGAAAAATTGAATTTGTTCTTATATCATGTCTAGAAAACACAGAAGATGGATTTTAAACATTATATTGAAAATATTACATATATATGACATTAATAAAATCCATCAAGATAGATTTTATTATTTCATAAACTTACTTATTTTAATTTAAATAGTTTTTCATAAGAAAGTTAATATTGTCCATACCCACCATTATAATGACTAGGTAATAAGGTAACATAATAATATTTAGTTTTTCGCTTAAAATCAGACTTACATGAAATTTATTATATTAAAATAACTTTAAATTGTTTGTAACACAATCTAATCATAGTGTTTTTTATACCGCAAGCTAAGTCGTTGTTGTGTATAGAGAAAACTTAACTTAGTGTAGTGTAGAACACATGACATCAAATAAATTAAAAAAAATATCCCATAAAAATCTCAGGGTGTTACATTATACTCCCCTTAAAATGAATTTCTACCTCAAAACTCCTTTGGGTTATAAAATAATTGATACTTTAAAAGTTATTTTATAGAGAACAAGGTTGGGATAAAGTTAACAATCATAAATTCATATATCTGCGATGATTTAAGGATCCATTTGATTCATCAGAAATGAAGGTAGTAGGGAAAATTTTTTTATTTTAAGATAATTTCCCTAGAGTTGAATAATAATAAGAAATACTTACTTGATTTAGTATAATATCATCCTTTCCTTATGCCTTTATCAATTTATAATTCATCACTTATCCAAGAAATTAAGTTGAATTTTTCAATTCTAAAGTATTAATAGATAATGATATCCATAAATAGAATGATAGTTCATTACATTTGTCTTTATCACAACAAAAATTTTATCACAATTTATCAAATATTCTTGGTCTGCCTATAGTGAGATAATAATTTAATCTAACAAACTTCATATGAGGTTCAACTTATACTTTTCATAAATGGATAACTTTAAAGTCCTTCTAGAAGCTGAAAATCCAAATCTTTAGAAAATGGTGAACTAAATTGGATTAAAATTTATATCCCATACATCATAATTTATCTCTTTCTGGTCACATTCCAAACATGTGAACACCATCATCATGTACTTTCTTTATAATAACCTGAATTATCATATATCCATATTGAATACATGCATGTTTCCTTATTATTAATTCCAAAAAGCTATAAAATTCATCCATGATAGCATAAACCACAAATATTTAATCAGTTTTAAGTAAATAATTCCCATAAAATTTACTTATTCATAACCAACATATCATTATCTCTTCATCATGCTCATAATAAGGGTTATCCTTCCCTTAATCATGTCTTTTTCAACTTTTTACTCCAATCACATTTCATGGTTACCTGTACCATTCAGCATATACTTTCAAATACCAAATTAAAAAAACAAAAGTGTAATAATACTTAGAGGTTTATTTATTCCATCATACCATAAAATTACTTATACAACATTATTCTTGATAAACATGAAATCACTCCACTATCTTCTTAAACCATTCACCAAGCTTCGTCATTTTATTTATTAACACTTCTTTCATCTCATACGTCGTTTGTAGTCTCTTCATCATATGAAACATAAATACTACCCATACAACTATGATGATTCTCTTCATAATATTTTTCCTTAGGGAATCTATTTGTATAATGCGCATACATTCCACATTTAAAACATTTAACCATTGTTGATGTCTTAGAAATACCATTAACCTTGTCCTTTGTGTTAACTGAACCTTTTCCTTTGAAATTATTGGCTTTGTGTTCTTCTTTTCTATACCCAAAACATCGTTCAATCCCTTTGAAACAATCTCATTTATGCCTCTTCCCACATGATTTACATGAGAAAATTTAAACTTTATTTCCTCTATGATCACCATGAAACTCTATCTTTCTCTTATTAGGTGGGTCAGGAAACTCACCAAAGTTAAGATTATTAATAATATTATGAGATTTTGGATTAGGCATAAAAATGATGCTTCACCTTCCAAATCCCATTTAATTTGGTTTCTCATGAGGAATATCATTTCATTGTCCATAATATTCTCCATTAACATGAATCCTCCTATTTCCATTCATTTTATAAACCCAAAAAATAAATGTGTGAGTGAAAATAACCATACTGGATAAACCACATACTCAAGGGAAAGTACTTTCAATCTATATCATATTAGGTTTAATCCTTTGTTATCCATGATCATTACAAAAATTATAGGATTATAACCTATAGTTAGACTTATCATTAGGACATCCCTAGACATACCATAGAACTATCTCGAGGTATCTCACTAAATATTTCTCAACCTAGTTTCCAAAGGTTAACTAAATATTTGTTATGATACCAACTATAACAACCCTAGATTGATGTAAATGGGAATTACATTACTTTTATATAATACTTAAATACATGACACAAACAGATTCCCAAATACCACATTGGTTTAGTGTATTTGTAAACTGGGAGCACACTCTTATAATTGTTGAAAGATATTCAACATCTCTCATAAAGATCTTCCCCTTTAGCTTCCCTACCTAATACATTTATTTATATCCTAAGGAAATGAAAACATATGAAAAGGGTGATATCAAATGATCAGTAGGGGAAATCATGTAAAATATCATAAAAAATATGAATATAATAATGTAAAAATATGAACCTAATAATACAAAAACATGAACCTATCTTTTTAAAACCATACCACATTTAACATATATCAAAATCTTGATTCATGAAATAAACCATGCCAGTCCATAACACATAAATCATCAAACATGAAAATATAAAATTGGCATAAAACATGGAATTTTGTAAAACACATAAGCATAGAAAATAATTTCTATATTATCCAAGGATCATTTCTAAGACCATAATAGTGGGAAAATTCCATTACTGAATAGGGTTTACTTTCTGTTCCAACCCTATATTACTAAACCTGATTTACTTGTCATTCCATCCCTGTATTACTGAACCAAATTTACTTTCTATTCTATTGATGTCTATATCATGAGATATAAAAATTTACCTAATGAACTAGAGGGAGATATAGGCCCCACCCATCTCATAATGAAATCATTCTTACATGTGCCACAATAACATAAATCATTCATCATGACCCAAGGAATAAAATGGGTTTCTTTAAATACCATAACATAATAAATGTAAAACAAATGGATTTCATAAATATAATTCTTTCATAAACACAATAAAACCATTTGAACAACAAGGATATTATACATGAAACATAACCTTATTACAGAATTCCATCTTAGATGAAAAATAATTTTTATATAACACTTGAAATTAATTCTTCATGAAAATATCTTTTCTTATTCAAGAACATTTTATTTTCTCAAAATACCATGGAATTTTAAAAGAAAATAATTTATTTGAAAATAAACTTTAAATCATGTAAATTAATTTTTTTTAAATAAGTTATTATTAAAATTTAAAAAACCATTTATGTTTTATAAGTTAAACAAACTATTTCCTCATACTTTTGTCTAAAAAGTCAAAAAGTATCTCGTATCGAAATATAAAAAATTTACTTTCATACCATTTAATAAATATTTACCAATGGGTAAAATTGAATTTAAAAAATTTTATAATATTATAAATAATATTACATATTTAGTAAACATGGACATGGATGATAAATATGCCCTAGTAAATACTTACATATAAACAATCTCAAATAATAATGAGATTGTGAAGTTATACCTTACCAAATTATAATCTGTTGAATAGTATTCCTCATAAAATAAATAATATTATATTCATATAATAACCTTCAAAATAATAATTATAAAAACATTCATGAGTAGTATAAACACAACTCAAATGAAATAGGTGGTGTATAAGGTATATGTCCCATAGAAATAACAGTGAAACAAAATAATCCCTTACCTTAGGACTGGTTTCATTTGTATATATCCAAAACTATTGTATAATGGTTTAAATAATATCATCAACTTATTATATAATCATATTTATATTTATGATATCATATGTGATCATATTAACACCCGTTTAATAATATTTCATTATTACTCTTCTTTTGGAGTTAACTGCTTTATTTTACCTTGCATATTTTGTCATATAAGTTCCAATTCTTGTAAATAGGATATAGTTCCATAATTTAAAGAATTATATTAAATTAATATATATCATATTTATTCATTATATGAATTTATATAGTCATACATGAATGGTGTACATGGATATGAATCGCATCACGTCGTGAAGATGATAAGTTGTACGTACGCACGAGTGATGATATCATTCCCATAATTGTGAAATGGTATGGAGGTGAATGGTATATAATTTCTTCAAAAATCCATTTCATGTTATAATAATCATATACAGTTATTATTTCCATCATTATACACATCCAAGTAATGTGGTGGTGAAAAATAGATTACACCATGGCGTGGAGATGATAAGTAGTAAGTATGCGCATCTGGTGGTTTCATTTTTTATAGGATGGATAGAAGGTGGAATAAGGTTGTTCTATAACCATGATAAAATCTCAGTATATTGGTGATATTTTATTTATTACTTAATAATGGAAAAAAATAAATGAATAGGAATTATAAGAAGAAATTATCTTGAGAGAGTCGGTAAAGGAGATTACCTCTTCTTTGGTGAGCTCCCTCTAGATCTCCTCTTAAAGGCACTGAAGTTAGTCTTTTGAGAAAACCAGAACCTCTATAATGTGACTAAAGAAGTTTAGAAGGGAAATATGTAGGGGTATATGATCTTGTAGGCTAAAAGTGAATTGAATTTGTGAGGGAGGATGTGCCCTTTTATAATTGAGGTGAGGGGCACATTTGGAATCTCCAAAATTATTAATTTATAATAAAATTAAACCACATAAAAAAACCTCAAAAATATCATATTTTCAAATATTAGATGATATAAGGTTGTAATATAATCAAAAAATAAATTTTAGACAGGTTTTTCTATCAATTTAAACTTTATCATTTTAATTAACCCTTAGTTATTCTATTTTAATTTAACTAAGGTAACAAATGTTTCAATATTAAAATAGTGTAATTTTTAATTATTTGATATCAATTAGACCATAAATGAAAAATGTATAATATTTTAAAGTAAAAAAATTATTTTATATTTTTAAAAATATTTTATTATTTTTAAATAATTTAATAATACATTATTTTGACAAAATATCAATCGTGTCAATTTTGACACTATTCATTTAATGGATTTAAAAATATCAAGATAAGATGTTAACCTCAAGATAAATATTTTATTATATATATAAGGGGTCAAGGTCATCTTGAAATTTTTTTGGATATATTAATTATCCCAAATTATATTTATTTTGGTATTTTTAACGACATTAATTTGATATTTCTATTAATAAAATAATTACCACATCAGTTTTGTGTAATTATTTAATATACTTATTTATTGGGTAAAAATTAAAAAAAAATACTAGGACGAATATAAATCCTATATATTTCTTAATAATAATTATAATAAAATATATCTCCTAGAATATCCAATATTAAAAATGTTATTATTATTAAAACTTAAATGTGAAAACTTTAACATCACTTTAAATAAAACAATATAAGTGTCATAATCTCTTTTATAAAGATCAAAATGGTTAATAACTTGACCCTTGGATGATTAGGGTCGAGATATACGTGAAAAATAATATTTTGGAAAGTTTTTTTCTCTTTTAATAGTTATTATCATTTTAATAAAAATTATTTTGTTGATTTTCCATCAATTAAATAATTTATGTATCATCAATGAATAATCCATTAAAGTGATTATTTATTTCCTAAAAATTACAAATAAATTACCATGATAAATAAAATCATTTTAGATTTTAAATGAGTATTTATAGGAGAATTTATCTTATGTATAAACTTATTTTAAAAATTACTAATTTATTAAAATTTGAGTAAGACATATTTAACTTTTCCTTAAATAAAATATATTAAATATCTTAATGTCATCCAAGTGGCTTAAAAATGGTATAATTTAGACACTAGGATGGTTAAGGTATAAAATCAATTATCCAATAATATTAGTACAAGTGTTAAGGTAATTTTTTAATATTATATTTACCCTTAATTACCCGATTTACCTTTTTACCATATTAATAAAAAATTACTGAAGTTACTATTCATAATGTCCAAAAATAAAAGAAATCTATTTCAATAATTTGAACTTACTAATTTAGAATATGGAATCGATTTTTAAAAATTCAAAACACAGAAATTGTACTAATTAATTTAAAATTAATCTCATTGTTGGAATGAAAACAGGTTTTTAAAAGTTAAAACATTACAAAAGATTAAAATGTTTTTACATCAAAATTCATGGTAAAATTAATTACAATGACAAAAATTATATTAAATGATAAAAATATATTATATTTTTATTTTAAAACCATTAAATAATATAATTTATCCACATAAATTATTTTTGATGAAAAAAATTATTTTCAATTAAAATTTAGTATATTTTTACTATTCATCAAAACTTAAAAGTTATCAGAAAATATCAAAAAAACATCCAAATTAAATTTTTATATCACTCTTATAAATAAAATGTTTATTTTTTATATATAATCTAAAAAAGTTTTAAAACTAGATTTAAAATGGGTGTGCCATTAAAAGGCAGAAAAACTGGATTTTTTTGAAAAATACTTCTTTTATCTGAAAATTGAATTTGTTCTTATATCATGTCTAGAAAACATATAAGATAAATTTTAAATATTAGATTTAATATATTAAATATATATGACATTAATAAAATCCATCAAGATTGATTTTATTATTTTATAAACTCCCTTATTTTCATTTAAACAGTTTTTCAGAAGAAACTTAATATTGTCCATACCTGCCATTATAATTTCTAGGTTATAAGGTAACATAAAAATATTTAGTTTTTCACTTAAAATCAATCTTTAATGAAATTAATTCTGTCAAAATAACTTGAAATTTTGTGCAACACAAGCCAATCATAGTGTTTCGTATACCGCAAGATAAACTGGTGTTCCGTATAACGCAAGCTTACCTTAGTGTAGTGTACAAAACAAGACATAAAAGAAATTAAAAAAATATATCTCATAAAAATCTTGGGGTGTTACAAAAATCATGTTAGGATTTAAATTTTTAATTTACTACTATCTTCTGGAAAAAAATTTATTCATGTTAGCTTTATAAAATGTTTATCAAATGCTCAATAATCATTATTTTCTTTAAACTAGGTGGTATCCTATTCATAATTTTTTTGGTTATGCCTATTTTAAATTTCAATTTTGAAAAAGGAAACTTGGTTTTAAATGTTAAAGTGGGTTTTGAAATGAAAAAATGTTATTTTCCCTAAAAATGAACTAAAATGGATTTGGTGTTTTCAAACTCATAAAGTGATTTCAAAGTGAACCTATAAAGTTTTAATCATTTCAAAGTGTACATATTTCCATGGAAACAGTTTTAATATTTTGATTTATTATTAATGTTTTTTTTAATATGATTTTATAATTTTTCACTTGATGCTAACTATTTTTATATAAATGGGTGTTTGTATCGCATTAAGTGTTTTGAAAAAAATGGTCAATTTTAATGTAGAATTTTAAAACGGAGAATTACAAGTGGGGTTTTGAAAATTCAAAAAGTATCCTTTTGAATTTTTAAAGTGGTTTCGAGATGAGATTTTAAATTTTAAATTAATATATGGTAATTTAAAAGGTTCTAAGGAGACAAATGTTATCCTCATCGGCTTCATCTCCCAAAGACTTATTATTTAATTTTTGTTTCTTGAGACTCTTCCCCTATCTCTTATGGACATGCACTTATGTTGCTTGAACTACTCTGAGTAGTGGCCATCCCACGTCGGGTACCAGTGATCATTTTGGACGAATTATAAGGATAATACCTACCATGGTGGAGTAATTATTTTCTTAAATTAAAATACCTATTTCATTTAAATCATACCTAAATTATTTGAAACAATCAAATGTTGGGTTCCCCTTATTAGAATTATCTATAACTTTCACCTTTGATAATTAATATCTTATGTGTATTTATTTATTTTTTTATAAAATGAATATTTTATGAACCTAATAGGATTTATATGAATCTAAAATAGATGCACGTTAATTGTATGAAAAAAGAGTATGAATGTAGAGTTAAATATTTCATCAATTTTGAAATAGAGAATGCATACGGAATTTCTCTAATCCTTTGTCCATGTTTATATTGTTTTTATTCAAGAAAAATTAGCCAAGAAGATTTGTAAGAACATTTGATTCATTATCAAAGAGATCAGAACTATAAAATGTTGGACTAAATAATGTGAAAAAATTGAACGTTCACACTGATTGGTATGATACTTCAGTTTATGAGTCATTTGATATGAATATCAGTGTAAATTATGATGGATATCGCTTGGAATAAATGAAAATATAAATTGAAGATGACCTTCATGATTGTCCAAAGTTTTTTGAGAAGTTAAATAGTTGTGAAAATAGACCCTTGTATACTGGTTGTACCAAATAAACAACATTTTCATCTACATTGAAGTTATATAATTTGAAAGGTTGTAATGGATGGAAAGAAACTAGCTTTATAGGACTACTTAGTCTCCTGAATGATATGCTACCAAAAGAAAATGAACTTCCATGTCAAACATATTACACTAAACGAATGTTACATTCAATGGGAATGATATCTAAAAAAATAAATGGTTTTCCAAATGATTGTACATTTTTTTAGGGACAATGAATCAATAATAAAATGCCCTAAGTGTGGCATAGATCGATACAAGAAAAATGAATCAAGTACTTAAAATGTTGTATGGGACTTTTTGATCATTCCACGGTTTAAAAGACTATATAGATGTCCAGAAACCATGATACAATTGACATGGAATGAAGATACAATAATTAAATATGGGAACCTATGTCATCTAGAAGATTATCCTCAATAGATGAAAATTAATTATGAGAATCCAGAATTTGTAAATGAGTTGATAAACTTTCATATTGTATCATCTATTGATGGAACAAATTCATTTGGTGTACAGAGTAGTACTCACAGTACAAGGCCTATCATGATATTAAATTATAACTTGCCACCATGGTTATGAATGAAGTGAAAATACATTATGTCGTCTCTCCTTATATCTAGATCAAAGAAAATAGGTAATGGTATTGATGTTTATTTGGATCCATTGATCGAAGATATAAAATTGATTTGGGATATAGTTGTTATAATGTATGATTAATATAGAAATGAAGAATTCACATTGAGTACCATGTTGTACAGAATGATAAATGACATTCCTTCTTATGAAAATTTTTCAGGATATTGCATTAAAATAATGTTGGGGTGTCCCATTTGTGAAAAATGTACACACTTAGTTCGGTTAAAACATTCCTTGAAGACTTATTCTTTAGGAAATTAGAAATTTTTACCTCAACAACATAAATATCAATCTTGGATGACAACATTCAAAGGGAATACCAAACAATGTACAACACTATCTCCACTAAGAGGTGATAAACTATTCAATAAAGTAAAATATATTGAAACTATTTTCAGTAATCCATTTTTAAAAAATCTTATGAAATTAGGTTGTAAAAATAGATCAATTTTATTTGAATTACCATATTGGAATTGTTTGTACATCATACATTTTATTGATTTCATGCATGAAGAAAAAAATGTATTTAATAGCATTATTGGCATATTACTAAAATTTCCTGTAAAAACAAAAGATAGAATCCAAGTTAGTTTGGGAATGATTGAAATGAGGATAAATAAATATTTGGCACTGGTGAAGGCTAAAGGGTGTACTTTTCTTCCTCCCATAGCTTACAGTCTATCCATATAGGAAAATTTTCAATTTTACATTTTTCTTAATGGTGTAAAGGTTCGAGAGGGTTTTTAATCAAATATCAATAGATTCATGTCAATGACTAATTTAAAGTTATAGGTACTAAAATCACAAGACTATTATGTTTTGATGCAATATTTAATTCCCATTTTTTATATTTCATTCTCCCTAAAATGTTAAGGGGAATGTAAATACCCACCCACCAGTTATTTATGAACACATTATAAATCAGGAGACTTGAAATGATTTCATCAGTCATCATGATGATAAATCATTTCCAGTTCATTTTAGTCAATAAAATATTATTTTACATTATTTATTTTATCCAATTTGATTCAAAAAATTAAATTTATGAAATGGTAAAAGTGTACTGAAAATAAATAGCATACATTAAAACAAATGTACCCCTATCAAAAAGAAAGGATGGGGTATGATTCACTAGAGAAGAAATTTGTATGTGTTTTAAATCAACAATAAAATTTTTATATGATATGAAACAACATATGTTCCTTTGTTTATATTAAGATTGATGAATCAAAATCGGAATCCACTTTCATCTCACATCATGTGCTATGGAAGGAGGCTCACATAAATAAGGAGGGTATACTAGTTGATGAAAACACAAAAGTAGTATGGGAAATATGTATAATTATGACATAATATTAATTATTCATTATTTATAATATTATTAATTAAAATTTTATATTTACATTCATATGTTTTTTAAATAGTTTAGACATAAGAATTGGTAGTGACTGTACTAGAAGAAAAACTATTATTAGTGGATTTGAAGAGGTCGAAACAATATGGTCACATTATAGGAGTTGATTTTGGAGTGTCTTGTCAAAAATATTTCAATAATATAAAAACACAAGAAGATACATATAATATGATGAAAGGATTTCAAGCACAAATAGATGTGTTTCAAGATATTATTTTCGGGTCTGGTTTGGCAGACCAATGTATAATAAAGGATCAAAGTGAACTGGCAGTGGAAAAAAGATGCACACATGAAGAACCAAATAACCTCACTATATTTGAGGCTAATCATTCCCCTCATATTCATACCTTACCTGAGATAATCAATTTTTTCTTTATTATTTCTCTTAAATGTGAATCAAACAACTTCCAATAACTTTATATTAATAAAATTCTATAGGGTAAAGTTGTATCTGATTTCTATCTTCCAATACCCATGAAATGTCGTGTTGCAAGGTTTATAGTGTATAATATCCTAGTAGAAAAGCTAAATAATAAATAACTCACAAAATATAACATGTGATTAGGGATTGAGGTATCTCAAGAGCCAATCACTGGGTCTCTTGTTCTACTTGATGATCCAGATATTACAATGGTCAATGATGCTATTGGAAATTTTGTATCATGGTCATCTAATCTTATAAAGATACATGAAGTATGTATTTAAAAAATCTTATGAAAAAACCTATAATAGATGATGAAAAAGGTTTTAAGTGAGGTATGGTATTATAGATAGATAAAATGATAGAGAAACAAAAGATTTAATCAAGACAACCTAGTGAATCGACCAAGAAATCAGGGGGACCATTCAAGAGTAACTTCTCCCCACCAGTTTCACATCAACATCTATTATCATTAAAACATCATATAGAGACCACATTTAAAGATGAAAATATGCCTTACATTCCATATGAAGAAGAAATATTTGAAACTTTCATTACAAGCATAGTTGGTCTCAAAATTGTAAATGAGATTCTCAAGTTTGAATTGTTTAGAGCCTCAGTTGTGAATACATACATAAGGTACATTTTCATAATAAGTTTTTCTAAATAGTGATCTTATATGTTCATTAATGTTAATAACTATTCATATTTTCTATAGGTGTTTATATCACTACTATATAAAGGGAAAATTGGGTGAATCATTATTTGGATTCACTAATCCTTGTATCATTTCAATATAAAAAACTTCTTTGGAGAAGGAAGAAATTTAAAGGAATAAATATGAGCTATATGATGCGTTTGAGAAAAAAATAAAAAAAATTATACTATTTTTTATTCCTGTAATGCAAGGTAAAACTCTTGAATCTAATCACATAGAATATATTTATATTTTTTCCATTACTTATTTGTTTTTAATTTTTTAGGCAGTACTGGATACTGATTACAGTCAATCTGGATACCCCAAATATTTTTTTTGGATTTAATGCATGGATATCCAACAAAATGACCACACATGATGTTTATTGTGAATTTTTAATAAACTACAATAAACATTTTATATATAAGATTAGAATTATATGTTTCAATTTGTTTTTTAACAAGAATTTTGTTATGATTGGGAATTTGATAAACATAGGCTAATTCCTGGAATGAATTCAGTTATTGAACATAAAAATCTTGTGGGTCTCTTAAAATGGAAATAGATTAAGTTATATATATAAATATTTAACTATAAAAACACATTGAAAAAAAATTACTTAATTACTTCACTTTTTTTGGTGTTTGAATCAAGATAATGGAAATGATTGTGGATATAATGTTTACAAATTTATCTAAGAGATAATTAACCATGAAAAAATCAGCATCCTCGAATAGGTAATTTCCAAATGTGATTAAAATTTCATTAAAATTATTTATTAATAATTTTTTTGTCTATATTTTATCATTACTGCTAAGATTTTTTAAAACCTTTTCACTCAAAATAAGTGGTAAATTTGTTTAGAGATGAATGGGTAGTGTATATGGTGTCGAAATGTTTGCTGACAACAAATTTAGGTGATTAACTACTATATTTATGATCTAGTAGGGTCTATGACCTTAGAAATATATTTTGGGTGTGAAGAATTAGTATTATAATGCTTATATGTTATTTTTGATCTGTTTTTCAAGAAAATTATAATGTCAGAAATCAATTTTTTTTAGAAACAAGCAGAAAACATGGTGTCAGAATGTATACAGGCATTATGAATAGGTGAATTCCTAATACTTATTTAGTTAATTTTCTTATTATTTTATATAATTTTTTAGTTAATTTCTCTTTCATTTTTAGAATATAATTATACTAATTCCCTCTCTATGGTTCCATCAAGGGTGGTGGAAAATTATTGAAGAAAATAAAAATATAGTGGTTTCACTTTAGTGGGTGGTGTAATTATTTAGGATATTTGATCATCAATTAGATGCATGATATAATATCACAGGTTCTTGTGAAATCCATATAAGTAACACATTAATTTTACATTAGTGAAATGGATTTACTAAAACTTATTCTTTTGAATGCACATGATGTGAAATTAAATGATCCCACTATTATATCACATAGAATATCACAATCATTACATGATTAGAGGTGTTTAACCTATCCTTATTATGTATATAGATACTTGTTCACTGACTCACCATCAAAAAATATGTCCACTGGTTTGTTACTAATATGCATGTAAAAATTCATTATGTTAAATGATCCATGTTCACAATCTCATTAATAAAAACTCGTCATTCTCAACAAAAAATACATGAGAATAGGGATGTTCCCATTTTGATGAAAAAAATTATGATGATGTTATTTTAGTGTTTATAATCACCTAGAATATTTAAAAGGATATACTAATCTATAGAACAATCTAGGAAGACTTAATGGATGCACTAGATTTTAGTGTCATTTGGATGCTATAAAAGCATATACTGATGTTTAATATTGTAAAAATGGTGTAAACAGTTTATAATAGAGTTTTTTATCTTCTAAAAATTCATAAAGGGTCATACTAAAGTTTTTTCCATCAAAGAAATTAAATGGTTTATCATGGATTTTTTACTCTCTATAATGGTAAAAAGGAAATATGGATTTTATTATGCTCTATAAAAACTCAAATGTAAATATTTATTTTAGTTCAATCAATGAACGCTAATAGGTTTACACTAATGGTTAATTTTTTCTAGGAATAAATAAAGGGATACACTAATGTTTAGTATAATTTGGGAATATATAATGTGTTATGTTAATTTTTATAAAAAAATAATATATAAATTGTTTATAAATGATTTTTACCGCAACCCAAAAGGATAAAGGTTTTTTTGGGATTTTTTTATAATATGTAATGTTATTTTATTGTAAATTTATTAAATATATCATGTTTTTGGGATTGAGATTATAAAATATCTCATATATATCCATAGTGGGTGAATCGAAAATGTTATAGTTTGGAATCATAGTTTAAAGAAATGGGAATATGAATGAATTGTTTCATATTTATGTTCAATTTGTTTCTTTATATCATTACTAACATAATATTTTTTTTATACAAGAGTATTATTTTTCTTGAGTTGAGGTGGTTTGTTTAAAGTTTTTTATGATCATGATATATTTGAAATAACATGTTCCTTTCTGATAGAATAGGAAACCTCATGTTTCTTGAAATGTGAAATGTTTTAGGAAGTATGATATCATTCCCCTCCATGTAGAGAGGAGGTATGGTGATGAAATTATCTAGAATCCTCTATAAATCACTTCAACTCTACCAGGTTCTGAAAGATTTTAGACTTCCCTAGGGTATTGAGGAAAACCCCCTTGTGCCTTGATGGCTTCGTACAAGATCTGGGGGAAGGCCAAGTCCCATGACAATGAGGTTTTCTCTTCCAAAATAAACGAACATGTTTTCTCTTTTCTAGCTTTTTTCAGATAGTTGAAAGTAAAACACATATCACATACTCAATCAGGTGCACCTCAATCGGATACACAGTGTACCCAATATGACTCAAATTGTGTGGTTTCAGTTTAAAATTGACATTTTATTAATTTATTGTTTAATATTTACGTTTAATTTATTTCTTTATAGTATTACTAACATAAGAATTGTTTTCTTATACATTTGGATTCTTTTGCTCGAGTTGGGGTAGTTTGTTCGAAGTTGCTTGTTCTCGTGAGATATTGGACTTCAAGGATACAAATCAGATAACAAAAATAAGGAAATAGGTCAAGAATGTATACATACATCATGAAAAGTTGAATTGCTACTACTTATATAGTTAATTTTTTCACCATTTTATCTTCTATTTTGAAGTTAATTTCCTTATCATTTTTATCTAATAATTATTTATTTTTTCACTAATTTTTTGGGAATTCATATTTTTTCCTTTATTCATCTATAGCAAGCTAGAAAAGAGAGAACATGCTGCTTTTGGATGAGGTGTTTTAGGTATCATGGGGTTTTTTCTTCAATCTAAATGGAAAATTTCTTTCTTTTCTAGTTTGGAGCATATGGTTGAAAGAAAAACACACATCACATACTCAATCAACTACACCTCAATATGATGCACAATGAGATTAGTATGACTTGAACTATATGTTTTTAGTTTATAATTTATATTTTTTTTTCAAAACACACATCACATACTTAAAACTGAGTGAAAACATTCACCAATATCCAAACTACATTTTTTTATATCTATATTTTATCAAATAAATTTAGTGAGTTAAAATAAAACTTGGTTGGTTGGTTCTGTATGAATATTTAAAAAAATTATTCTCTTGCATGGGCTTTCCAATCTTAATGTTTTTATAGTAAAATCATTTTCTATAGAAGTAATTAATTATTTTTCTCATATCCAAAAAATATATAATATATTGCATTCATTAATGGTTACATCAATATTTATCCCCTTCTATTTATTCCCTTCTTATTCTTCAGTTTCTTGTACATTGAAATTAAGAAGTATGCCCATAAATTCATCTGAATTTCCTTCACCTGACTTCATTTTTTCCTCTTTTTTATGGATGATACCTCTTATCAAGGAACTAATTTGATAGTGGACTTCGTAATACCTATTATTTGTTTCTATAAACATAAACCTCTACACGATTGGATTATTTTTAGTCTATTGTGTAGATGACAATATATAACTTTGTGAGGGAAAAGATATATTGATGGTAGACACTTATGCAAGGTTATATAGTTTGAGAATAAATCTCTTATCATTTTGGGCTCCATAAAAAATAATTTCACCTTATCTCACATCCAAATGAATGACTTCTTTCCTATACAATTTATACTATTTATGGCCATAATTCAATCCCCATTGTACATGTTTCTAGTTTAAAATGACATTTTAGTAAGAACATAAGTGACAAAATCAAAATTGAGAAAATGAATTTGTATTGTTTTTATACTTTAGAAAAATGGTTTATATGTAATTTGAAAATTTTATTAATCATCTGCACCTCAATCTGACACACAGTGAGACCGATATGACTCTAAGTGTGTCTTTTTATTTAAAATTGGCTTTAATTTTACTAAAAAAGACAGCTGACATACTCAAAATTGATCAAACTCATTCGGATTGTTTTTATACATTAGTAAAACAATCCATAAATTATTTTTGTTGTATAATAATTAAATTAAACTCAATCTGATACATGTTGTACTTGGTATGACTCAAAGTGTCTGTTATCTGTTTAAAATTGATATTTTAGTTCAAAAATCTTCACTCACTAAAAATTAAACAAACATGATTGTATTGTCTTGATAATTTAATAAAATTATTTATGATTCATTTTTACATATAATAATTAGTCTTACATCAAAATGACACATGATGTGGCCAGTATGACTCAAAGTACATGTTTTGAGTTTAAAAATGAAATCTCAATACAAAACACAAGTGACATACTCAAAACCAAGAAAATTAATTTATATTGTTTTGATACTTTAGGATAATAATATATAATTTATTTGTGATTTTTATGAATCAAATGCACCTCAATATGATGTATGGTGTGACCGGTATGACTCCAAGTGTGTCTTTTTATTTAAAATTAACATTAATTTTAGTAAAAAGGACAACTGACATACTCAAAACCAAGAAAATGCATTCAAATTGTTTTTATACTTTATTAAAATTATCCAAAATTTATTTTTGATTTATAGGAATTATTTTCACCTCAATATGATTCACGATGTTCTCAGTATGACTCTATGTGTATGTTATCTGTTTAAAATTGACATTTTTGTTCAAAAAAATTCACTCACTGAAAACCAAGAAAATGTTATCATATTTTCTTGATAATTTAGGAAAATGATTCATAAGTAATTTTTTATGTTTATGAATCATTCTGACATCAAACTGAAACATGATGTAAATGGTGTGACTCAAAGTTCATGTTTTCAATTTAAAATTACATTTTATCAAAAAACACAAGTGGCATTATCAAAATCGATAAAACACATTCATATATTTTTGATACTTTAAAAAAATTATCCATAAGTCATTCGGGATGTGTAGGAATCATTATCACCTCAATCTGACACATGTTATGACTGGTATGACTCTAAGTGTGTCTTTTTATTTAAAATTGACATTAATTTTAATAAAAAAGACAACTGACAAACTCAAAACTGATCAACCACATTTGGATGATTTTTATACTTTAATAAAATGATACATAATTCACATTTTATGTGTAGGAATCATCCACACCTCAATTTGATACATGATGTGCCCGATGTGACTCAAATTTTCTATTATTAGTTTAAAATTGACATTTTACTTCGAAAAGTGTCACTCATTGAAAAACAAGAAAAAACACTCAAATTTTATTGATAATTTAAAAAAATCATTAGTCATTTTTTTACATATATGAATCATTATTATCTAAAACTGACACACGATGTGATTGGTATGACTCAAAGTGCGTGTTTCTAGTTTAAAATGATATCTTAGTAAAAAACACAAGTGGAATACTCAAAATCAAGAAAACACATTCATATTATTTTGATACTTTAATAAAACAATCCATAACTCATTTGGTATGTGTATAAATCTATTTCTCATCAATATGATGCATTTTGTGACCGGTTTGAACCCCAAGTATGTCTTTTTATTTAAAAGTAACATTAATTTTATTAAAAAAGACAATTGATATACTCAAAACTAAGAAAACACATTCATATTGTTTTTATACTTTATTAAAATGATCAATAAGTGATTTTAGATTTTTAGGAATTAGCCTCACCTCAATATGATACATGCTGCACCCTGTATGACTCAAAGTTTCCATTATCAGTTAAAAATTGACATATTAGTTCAAAAAGTGTCACTCACTAAAAACTAAGAAAATGTGCTCAGTTTATCTTGATAATTTATAAAAACAATTTATAACTAGTTTTTTATCTACATGAATAATTCTCATGTAAAACTGATACACGATGTGACCGGTATGACTCAAAGTGCATGTTTCCAGTTTTAAAATGACATTTTAATAAAAAATCATAACTGTCATACTCAAAACTAAGAAAATGCATTCATATTTTTTTCATACTTTAGAAAAAATATCCATAAGTAATTTGGGACATGTAGGAATTATCCTCACCTTAATTAAATGTACATTGTGACTGGTATGACTCCAAGTATGTATTTTTATTTAAAATTAACATTAATTTTAGTAAAAAAGACAACTGAAATACTCAAAACTAAGTAAATGAATTTAAATTGGTTTGATACTTTAGTAAAAAAAATAAGTCATTTTTAGGTGTAATAATCATACACACCTCAATCGGATACATGAATTTCCTGACATGACTCAAAGTGTTCATTGTCGTTTTAAAATTGACATTTTAGTTCAAAAAGTGTCACTCACTAAAAACCAAGAAAACATGCTCCAATTTTATTGATAATTTAGTAAAAGTATTCATAAGTAATTTTTTAATTTTAGGAATCATTCTCACATAACACTAACACATTATGTGATCGGTATGACTCAAAGTGCATGTTTCTAGTTTAAAATGATGTTTTAGTAAAAACACAAGTGACATACTCAAAACCGATAAAACACATTTGGATTATTTTGATACCTTATTAAAATGATACATAATTAATTTAGGATGTATGTGAATCATCCACACCTAAATATGATACATGGTGCGACTGGTATGAATCTAAGTGTGTCTTCTTATTTAAAGTTTACATTGATTTTAGTAAAAAAGACAACTGACATACTCAAAACCTAGAAACTGAATTTGTATTATTTTTAAAATTTAGTAAAATTATACATACATAATTTGTGACATGTATGAGTCATCTATACCTCAATTTTATACAAGATATGTCTGGTATGACTCAAATTGTTTGTTATCAGTTTAAAATTCACATTTTAGTTCAAAAACTACCACTCACTAAAAAATAATAAAACATGCTCATATTGTCTTGATAGTTTGGTACAATTATTTATAATTCTTTTTTGATGTGTAGGAATCAATCTTGAATCAACCAAACACATTATGTTACTATTATGAATCAAAGTGTGTGTTTCTAGTTTAAAATGACATTTTATTAAAAAATACAAGTGACATAATCAAAACTGAGAAAATACATTCAGATTAATTTTATATTTTAGGAAAATGATACATAATTCATTTTGGATATGTAGGAATCAACCTATCCTCAATACAATGTACGGTGTGACTGATATGACTCCAAATGTTTCTTTTTATTTAAAATTGACATTAATTTTAATAAAAAAGACAATTGACACACTCAAAACCAAGAAAACACATTCAAATTATTTTTATACTTTAAGAAAGCTATCAATAAGTAATTTTTGATGTGTAGGAATTATCCCCACCTCAATATCATTCATGAGGTTCCCGGTATGACTCAAAGTGTCTGTTATCAGTTTAAAATTGACATTATAGTTCAAAAAGTGACACTCCCTAAAAATTGAAAAACATGGTCGGATTATCTTTATAATTTAGGAAAAAAATTCATAAGTCATTTTTGTGTGTTTAGGAATTAGTATCACATTAAACTGATGCACAATATGACTGATATGACTCAAAATGCATTTTTATAGTTTAAAATGATATTTTTGTAAAAAAACATAAGTGACATACTCAAAAGCAAGAAAACACTTTCAGATTATTTTGATAATTTAGAACAATGAATCATAATTCATTTGGGAAATGTATAAATCAACCATACCTCAATCCAATACATATTTTTACTGGTATGACTCCAAGTGCATGTTTTCAATATATAAGTGTCATTTTTGTTTAAAACATGCATCACATTGCCAAAACCGAGCAAATGAGATCGGATTGTTTTCTCATCATTTTATCTACTATTTCTTAATTAATTTCCTTATAATTCTTATATTATACTTATTTACTTAATTTTTAAAGAGATGATTATTGAAGAAAAACAATAAATGGGGTGATGTGCAAGAATCAACCGTAACTCAATTTGATACACAGTGTTCCTGATATGAATCAAAGTTTATTTTAAAATTAACAATTTCTTTTAATTTATTTCTTTATAGTATTACTAACATAATAATTGTTTTCTTATATAGGTGTATTATTTTACTCAATCTGGGATGGTTTTTTTTGGCAATATCATGAGTTGGGGTTAGTGGCCAAAGACAAAGGAACATTGATGTTTTTTAATGTTTGTGATAATTTGTACTTACTCATGTAATTGTATAAATAAATGCTTGAAATTTCTATAATAAAGTTTTTTTTCTTTTATTTATTTTATAAATTTTATTTCATTTATAATATATATCTACTTGTCTTTTGTTTCTAGTGCTATTTGTATTGTACCTATGCTGTTTGTGGTTCTATAGTGTACAGTAAATCTAGTATCACACTACAGTGAACCCCTTTATCAAAACTTTTAGAAGAACTGATAAAATATTGGGTATGTTAATCATGCTCTGGTAGTTAGTGATTTTTTAGTGTTGACAAAGGCTAATTTTAGCTCTCTTAAAGGAATTTTTTATAATAGTGTAATTATATATAAATATTTTAATAAATTTCAAGTGTGTCATTTTCCTCCCTTGTAAAAGGACACCCATTATCTCTTTTATTTACACCACTTTGAGCCATACATCTTGACAAGACAATTCCGCAATTATATTCTAAACTTTCCTATCTATGAATTATAGGTTGTGGTATTCTTAAAATACCATTCCAAGGGTCCTTATGAAATGATCTAAAGGAGGCCTACCGAAGAATAGGTAATCATCTTACCTGACCTCTTTCAATTTATTTCTTCTTATACCTCATCTAAATATGTGGTATTTATCATAAAATAATAAATTTAGTAACATAAATATACTAAAATGTTATTATTATCATGTAACCCCCAATATTCACCCTCTTTTCCATCAAATGGTAAGTGAAAGTATCACTCGTATATATGGATGATTGCCTCTACATAATGATACAAATAATTTTCCATAACCATATTTCATGGATGGTTATTATAATGGGTTTAATATTTATACATGATATTTATGGCTTAATTATTCTTATTTAATTATAATATCATATCTACCTTCTTACTTTATAATCCGTTGAAAAAAATAATATCACTCGTACGTATGTGTGGACTACCACCTCTATAAAGTGATGTGATTTTTTTCATTTACAATTTATATGGATGGTAATAAGGATATATTTAATGAATTTAACTCAGATATATTATATAATAATTATTTTAGAAAGGTTAATTTTTATTTACCTTTCTCTTGTTCCACTCTTCAAAAAGTGAAAACAGTATTCATGCATACGTATGGCCTACTGTCTCCATGAATGGTGTAATTTATTTTTTATCTCTATACTTTATGAATGAATCTATATATATATATATATATAATTAATTTATATTATATTTATATCATGATTAAAATTTTGGAGGTGATTGAATCATGATCAAAGTATAAGGACTAGAACTATTGAACCAAAATTCTCAAGAAAAACAAAATAGTTAACACCCAAAAATGATGATTTTTATTAAGAAATTATTAATAAATAGGTTTTTAAATATTATAAGTGGATAATATATTATATTATAAGTATCTAAATAAATTTTCTATATAATTATAATAAATATAAATTTATTATACAGGATGTTAGAGAACATTCAAAGTAAGTCAAACTCGAGGTAAGGAATTTTCGTCCAACTTTTATTTCTATGAGACATGTCATATTAACCACTTATTTATTTTATGTGGTGTATATACTAATTTCATGAGTTTTTGATTATAAATTTACCAAAGTGGTATGGTATTTATTTGAGATTCATTTTTCATCTATGATAACATCCTTTGATGTTACTTATGTTTTATTGGGGTTATGATCCATGGATACCATCCTTATTCTATCTCTAGATGGTTTAATATTATGATGATTAGATGTTTATGAAACCCAATTATTTTACATATGTTATGCTATGATTAAATGTTTAAATATTTATGAAACCTATTTATTTTCTAAATTTTATGATATGATGAATGTTTTATAATCTTATGTCACACATATGTATGATTTTCATTATGTGGTGGGTGGGCCTAAAATTATATAGCCCTCCAATTCATTGGGTAAAGATAGATATATCATGAGATAATAAGGACTAAAATGGGGAGATAAATAAGTTTAGTAAGAGACTTTTTCTACTATTATAGTCTTGGGAGTGAACCTTGACTAAGGATATGATGGAATGGGAAGTGAACCCAATCTATAATGATAGTCTTAGCAGTGATACTTAACTAAGGAAATGATTTTCTATACTTATTTGTATGACATAAACTTTTGTCTTATGACAATGTTAGGCTCTCATGGATCATAATCTATCATTCCTTTAGATTCATGTATTATAAACTGTCAAGCTCTATTCCATGAATCGGTATTATGATCTATGATATCTAGGATATGGTTTTTAAATGTTAATCTCATGTTCCCATAACCTTATTCTCATTTTATGTTTAAGTTATAGTTGATATCTCCATTATTTACCCTTAATAATCATTTTATATTACCCTTTATTATGTTTATTTTCCTCAATTTATAAGGAATTCTTTTTAAGTATGATATAACTAAGAAGGATTCTATTTGTGAAGAACTAAGTGGGAGATGATGTAGATCTCTTATGAATAAGTTTTTTATGTATCCAAGTTTCCAAAGACACTAAAACTATATAATTATTTCATGGATAATAATTTTATTTATTGAATATTCATCTAATAAGATGTAATATTAATTTATAAAAATTATGGTTCCCCATGAAAATACACCTAAGATCCTCTGGTGTTAGAATACCCCGCCTTACTACTTTGAAGAGGCAACCTTAAAAATCACTACAGATGCCCCAATCACCCACACTGGTAGAATATCTTTGGATATTTTTCAAAAAATTTCTTAGTGTGTCCCATCTTCCCACATTAATAGAACACCACTTTCTTATACCCTAAAGTATCCATGGGAGAAGGATCAGAAGGATGTTGGATGCTCTCTGCTACCTCATTGAGATTCCGTTCACTTCATCTTTTGAATAAAATAGGAACTCTGAATTACATTCATAGAAATATAGGTGCCACTTAAACTAGTTAACCCTTATATATTCATATTTCCTATCAATACCCTATTGACCACATCAGTATAGGTCAACAAGAAAAATAGAAAAATCCTTGATCGAACTTCTGGTCTCAAGTCCATCTCAAAATATTGAGCCTTCAGGTAGTAATTTATGAGGATATTAAGGTAAAGGTGGAACAACATGGAAAATTGAGTGGAACACTTCATCACAAAATGATGCCCTTACTTAGGTGTTATAAATTCCTTATCTTCTACCACCCTTAAATTCTCTGGATATAATTTTTTATTAAATATCAACTTTAACTTAGATTAAGTGAGATCCTTATACATATTTTCCTACACAATATAATCCCACCCCTTATGTCTTGATCCTTTTAACATATACATGAAAAAACTAACCTCGTTTGTATTAGGTGTATGTAGGAAATTAAATATTCATTTAATATTTTCTATCCACTCTTGAGGTTGTTGAGATCCTTGGTCTCTATTGAATGTGGGTAGATTCTACTTGGTAAATTCGTGGACATGATCCACCACCTGGGTTGCTCCTTGATTTCTTCCCTCAGAGATTGGATGGTTCTAATGTTATACTTGAAAATAATGGAACCCATAGTAGGGTTATCTTACAATGTGTTCTCTGTGGATCCCTCTCTATAATTTCTTAAAGACCTACTAGGAGGTATAGTCTATAAAACATGAAACCTGAAACTTGATCAACACATAATTTAACTCAAATTAATAGGGATGAAACAATAAATATCTTCTAATTAATCATAAATAAGTAACATCGATAATAAAAACAATTGAAAATCTAATAGGGTGAAAACATAAAAATTTCCAACTTTTTCTCACTTTACACGATTTGGTGGAATGGTTTAGTGTATCATTCTTCTACTGTGCTAGTGAGGCTGGGAGGTGTCCAAGATTGTTTGTACTATTTTCTATATTATGTTCTTAAACTATTCACCTATGGTTTTCTCCCTACTTCCACCTCAAAACTCGGATTTTTCAAAAATAACTTGCAGCATTACCCCAAAACACATAATAATAATAAACTATATCAAAACACTAGAGAATACACCTCAAATCAAGACACAATTCCTACCCACCCATGGTAACTCAATGTTTTTCACAAAGAATATCTATTTGGGCACTCCTCATTACCCAGCTCTTTAGTTCTAATGGTTTTATCTTTATATTAACTTTACTCCCCCAATGAAAAGAGGGTTCTATTATAGAATTTTATAGTAATTCATCCTAGTTTTAACCAACCTAACACCCAATCCAGCTCACCACATGGTCCTGAGTACATTTTCAATCACCATAGGTTGGCGAAAATAATCAAGGCATCAAATACTGATCATGTGGGAGTGATTTTACCCTTATAATACAATAAACTACAATAAAGACTCCACATAAAAATCCAACATAATGTATATTTACCTCAAATATTGATGTACAAAAATAAGTAGTTATAAATAATAAAAATAAACAAACTAAACATAACACAAAAAAATAATACCCAACATCCAACATCGCTTTATAAAATAAAAGTAAATTGATAAGCCAAAATAATATAATTACATGAATTTGAAATATAACCAAGGTCAATGAGGCTAGTATATATCCAAAATCCAAAACCAATATAAAAGGAACCACAAATGATCCATCCAAAACATCTATTTCTGACCCACATTCACCACCAATCACATACCAAAGAGGATGATGAATACATCAAGATCCACTTCTATAAGATACATCTCATTTCCCTTTTTTGTATCATACATAATAAAGTTAAAATATGAATAGTGTGAGGAAAATACTATTATGATACCTCCATGAATCTATATAATATCTTTCCTAATGAACATCAATAGTTATATTGTGAAAAAATAATTTAAAAAATACTCATTTTTATTTGAAACCAAATAGTGGAAAACCATTTCATAAATCGTATGGTTTTATAAAGATGATATAAGTTTTAAAGTAAACATGAATAAGAAAATTTTAAAATATGACCAAGATCAATATGGAATAATCATCATCACAATGTTCAAATGAAGAAGTGGGACATAAGAAATAACATATCTCTATAATTCACTACACATACAACATGGTATCTAACCTAGTAATGGGATGATAACTAGGACTCATATGTGGAAAACTAGAAAGAATATCTAAACCTAACTAAACAAACCAATCTTGATGCCTCTCTCGATCTCACTAGCAATGATTCCAAGATAGTGAACCAACTAAGATAGAGCAGCACCTGTCCAGGTTTCCCAAACACATCCCCAAGGTTTCCCATGTGCAGCCCAATCAAATCACACAACCAATAAGCCTTTGAATTAAAATAACATTTTAAATCAAGAATAAATAATTCATAAAAATACTATTTTAAACCACTTTTGAAAACTCATTTTAAATCAAAATAGTCTTGAAAACAATTAATCAAACACCTCAAGTGTAATAAAATTGGTTTTAAAGGGAATCCCATTTGAAAACCATGTAAATCCTCGCTTTTTCAACACAAATTCAAGAGTATTAAAATGTTAAACATAAACTCGTCCTTAGTCATCAATTTAAAACATAATATAACCAATAAAAATGGAAATCCAAGCACTAAGGTAAAGCCAAAGAATGGATCCAATATGTAGAGACACCTACCTCAAATACGGTGTAAACTCATTTCTTTCACTAAACACTATAATAATAGGAATAGAGGGATCCTAATAATCTTAGAACAAAGAAATTAAATTTTTAAAACCAACCAAAGCCTTGGACTTGGGCTCCATGGTTGACTAGAAAAAAAATATGGGACTAAAGGAAGAAAAAGATAACAGAAGGAGTAAGAATTAATATTCCATAATAAATCAATGTTTAACTTAATGAATTTCACCAAAACCCAAGAATAATCACCAAGGGAGTAAATAGGAGAAAGAATCCATAGATGGGAGCTCCTAGGTTGCGCAAATGGGGAAAGAGGGTATGAATTAGACTTAAAATTTATGAGTTAAATGAGGGAA
Organism: Viscum album; assembly: GCA_963277665.1. NCBI lineage: Eukaryota > Viridiplantae > Streptophyta > Magnoliopsida > Santalales > Viscaceae > Viscum > Viscum album. The sequence continues at coordinate 174,039,875 of OY728147.1, read as the reverse complement.
ATTCACACTTTTTTAGAAATATAGACAGCCACACTGTTTGGCTGCACAGTTTGGTAAATCATGCACCAACCATTTGGGATCCACTATAATGAACTCCATGAAGTAAGATTCATCTTTATGGTTTGGAAACATGGTTTCTACTAAAAATTTTCCAAACATGAAAGTTACCCTTATAAATCAATCTAAGTCACCCAGTTCACCTAGAGACCTACATGGTTTGGAAAATCATGTTCTAGTTATGTAAAATCCTCTATAAGGCTCCTCTACCCCTTGCACAACTTGGGTGAATAATTATCACTAATTTTGTACTGACCATGCACCCGGTTCTATTTCCATGTTTTTTATAATTTGCATCCTTTCACTCCTAAAAACTATAAGAATTAATAAAATTAAAAAGATTCTAAAAATAAATACATACTAATGAAATGGAGGGTGTCACAGAAGACATAGAATTGATGCATGCATACGATATCATATATCACATATTTCATCATATAATATAATAGAATCGAGTCATACGATATGATTGATCCATAATTATATACAAACCATCAAATACAACTTAGGTATATCATATAATAATATATCCCATTTTTTTAATTTTCAACAATTGGTTAATAAAATTATGTACAATGTGACTTGTGTTATCAATAAGTTATATAATATAGTAACCCATCCATGTTTTATCCATAATCAATATTTTATTTATCTCATAATTTCATTGTAAAATGAGTATAGGAATATTTTAAAATACATTTGTTACCAATCTATTAATATTATACTAAGATAATCCTAAGATTACTTTAGAAATTTTAAAGTTAAAATCTTAATCAATTCAACTCATATTTTTCTTTAACAAGTGATTTTGTTGTGATCTAATAAGAATATAAATAACTAATAACATTTTAAAATGAAAATAAAAAAGAAAAAATTTATCATCATAATCTACAAAAATGTAAAACCCAAATGTAATATAACCTTTCCACCAGCATTGTATATAACTTTACCAACTACTTGATGACCCCAACCACATTTTAGAGGGATAGATATTTCTAGACATTCTCGGTTAGCTAGTGACCCTATGAGATTATATACCTCTACATTGGCATAATGAAGGTTAATTATTGGATCCAAGTATGATTCATATATGGAATGTAAAAATTATCATATTAATTAAAAATAAAAAAAACTTATATGACATGGTATAAAATCAAGAAAAAAACTAGTATAAGATAATATTCATTATAAAAACAAAAAACATATAATTTTTATGTTTTGATCCATATCATTGAAATGTAACATGTATCTAGTTATATCAAATACCCTTGAACATAGATTAACCAAAAGAGGAAACTCGATACAAAAAACTACAATGTTGTCTAAATATAGTTGAATATAAACCATCATAACCAATAAGGTCACTTGATTGGAGAGTTAGCATGGTTACATGAAGCTATAATATTTTTTCACAATCACATAAATCATGGATGAGGGTGGGGTGGTTTTCTACTGGTCAAAACTGGTAAGGGGGAGGGGATTGAAAATCAGGAGGAGACTAAGAATGGGGTGGGGATAAGATCAAAACAGAGAGAGTATTATATATGGGATCAGAATAGGGAGGTATTGGGAATGGGGAGGGAGGGGATTGGATAGAAATGAAGAGAGTTAAAGGGGTGGATGGGTTTTATAGGATGGGAGAGATTGGGATAGGGAAATGAGATGAGTGGAGATGATTTTAACTTTTTTCTCCTCTGTATTAAATTTTTTATTTATTTCTCTATAAATTAGACATGTGACATGGAATCATAAATTTTCAATTCACTATCAATTAACCATAAAAAAACTAAATAAACCTATAACTAAAAAACTCTTGATCTTATAAAACAAATTTAACCATTTTAAAGATCAAATCAACCATTTATTAGTTTAATTTGATTATTCATGGTCAATTTCAGTCAATTTTATAAAAATTCCATGCCCTTAATGAGGTATATTAAATATAATCTAGATTATAGTTTGGTGTTTAATGCATGGAAAGAATGAGAATTAATTTCTTTCCCATATATGGATTGGGATATAAATATTATAGACTGAAAATTCATGAGTGGAGGAGCTATCTTTATGGAAATAAAATATATTGGTTGGTTATGAGAGAAATGAGAGAGCATATATTTTAGTATAATTCTTTCTGATGTTTCATTTTCATGAGCATGTTTTGTTTATTTCAAGTATCAAGCGACTATATTGTCTTCCAATGGTAGGTGGTGTTATGTGGAACTGGTAGCCTTTTTTGTCGATTGAGGGGATGGGAAGTCATCTAATCCTATGAAGAGTATAGTTACCTATTCTAGGGCTCTCTCATTGATATAATATATGATTTTTAAATACTTCCCAATAACAATATTGGTTTCCCTTTTATAGAAAGTGATTGATTGATAATATGAATCTAAGAAGACACTGCACATGAGGATTATATTGTCCCTCATATGATCTAAGTATTTGGTAACTCTGTAGTTTAAATCCACATAGGAATGTTGGAACAAATGTATTTGGTGTTGTATTTTTTGTCAATAATTATTTTTTGTCTATCACTAAAGTTTATAAGAACTTAAGAAGCATCCAAATCAATACTTGGTGATATGATAATTTTCATTTAATATTTGGAGAAGAAGTGCACATGGAAGCACTTTACCTTGTAAAGAAATACCAAAAGACACCTTTTATAGAAATGTTAAGAGCCTCAATGACAGATGATTATATAAATTAGAGTAAAGTGGGGAAAATAAAGATGAATAAAAATAATAATAATTTAAATATAGATATTTACATAGTATGGGAATAATCCTTATATCCATGGAGAATTAGGAAAATACAACTATGTTTGGGAGAAAATTATAGGGTGAAAGATCAGTGTTACAGAAACCATAGATTGAAATGAGAATATAAAGAAACACAATGCTATAGTAACCCATGTTTATATAATGATAAATCCATAGTTAGTCAATTATGTTATAGTTATAGTGTCAATAAGTCCACAAATATATAGTACCTTAGTAGTGTCCCTAGTCAACTCTGCTATATTACCATGTCAAAGTACACACTATTGTGGTATTTTAAAATTTGTGGAATAGTGTATAGTATGTGTCGATATCATTTGGACCAACTTCATCCAAGATAATTGGAATGAACCATTATTAGAATCTCCCACTTGGAGCCTAATCCATAAAACTAACACCCTTTTATGGTTCTGAATTTAGACAACTTGCTTAATATGAGCTCCTACTCATCTCCACTCACCCTTTGGGGTATTCCCACAAAAGATTCAATTTCAAGGAGATGATTTATAAAATACTAGATTCTTTACCTTACATGCTCCCATATTTTTCTCCCATATTCTTCCTCTAATCCTTCATTCATAAATGAATATCAATAGAGTCACAATAGTTCCTCAACTTCTCAATCACCATCAACTTTGTAAACATATATATTGGATCATTAGTTTCACATATATTTTGAAATTTCAATAGACCATACTATATTAATCCTCTGATAAAATAGAACTTTAATTTAATATGCATCACTTAGGCATGAAACATTGGGTTCTTCACAATATGTATAGCACTATGACTGTCAGAGTGAAATGAATTTTCCTCTCACTTTTTATCCAACTCATCCAAGAATTTCTTCAGCCAATACATATTTTTCTCAGATTCTATTATAGAAATTTACTCTACCTCTATGGTATATAGAAACTCCACCTTCTATAATTGAGATATACATCTTACAAAAGTTCCTACATAGGTAAGAAAATAACATGTGGTACTGCACTTGAAGTCAACATCACTTCAAAGTTTAGTATCCACATGCCCCTATAATGACTTTACTTTTCCAAAGTATAAAGTTTATTCCTTAATTCCCTTAAAATACTTAAGTTTCCACTTCATATCTTTCCAATGTTTCTTTACAAGGTTAACTATGTACCTCCTCAAAACTCCTACTACATGAGTAATATCATTTTAGGCACAAACCATGGTATACATCAATATTCCAATATCCTATGGACAAGAAACCTTTTCCATGTACTCAACCTCTTCTTCTATATTTATTTATTTCTCATTTCAAAATTTAAAATGTATTTCTAAAGGAAAATAAATTGGATTTTTTTCTAGCATACTAGATATGCTTAGAAACTTATCAGTGTAGTCATCCTATATTAACATCAATGTTATAATAACATGATCAATCTAAATCTCCATCCCTAATATTTTATTAGATTCACCAATATATTTCATCTTAAACTCCTTTTCCAATTTATCCTTAATCTCATCAATCCTCTATATATATGATCTTATAATGAGAATTTAATCCAAGTAAAAAAGACTTGAAATTAAATCATTGATCCATATCGCACCATTTGTATGAATTTTTACTCACAAATTAATTAAAATTATTATTCCAATGCATGGGTGCCTGCTTTAACCCATATACACTTTTCTAGAGTTTTTACACAAAGTCTTCCTTTCCTGACATAATAAATCCTACAGATTGCTTCATATAAATCTTATCCTCTAAATCTCCATGAAGGAAATCGTTCCTTATATAAAGTTAATCAAGATGAACATCCTATGATGCAAAAATATTAAAAACCAATCATATGGTGATAATCTTTATTATAGGTCATAAAATTTTATCAAAATCTATACCTTCCTTTTATTGAAATCCTTTCACCACTAGCCTTACCTTGTATCTCTTATTTCTATCTTGTTCTCCATTTAATTGGTATACCCATTTTTTTACAATGCTTTATTTCCTTATGTTGAAGGATTAAAATCCAAATTATTATTATCATGAAATTAATAAATCTATTCCTTCATAGCTAGGTCCCACCTACTCAACTCCTTTAACCGCATTACCTCTTAAAATCATTTTGGATCTCTATCATCAGTCAATAAAAAATAGTGTTATGATGATGAATGAAACTATATAGTTCTTCTCATCCTTATTGATCTCCTCAACTCCACATAAGTAGATGTAAATACCGGTTCTATTGTCTCTTAACCTAGTATACCTTGAATCTCTATTTTCTCTTAGCACCCTAATTATATATTACTGATATTAGCTTTAACTGTGTGATAGTCCTTGTGAAAATCACATTCATTAAATATCACACTATAGATTCTAATTATATTCTTATTTTAATCATACTATAATCTATATCTAAAATCCTCAACACCATACCCAATAAAGAAACATGATTTGAACTTAGCATCAATTTTTCCTCTTGTATTAGTATCTATATATGCATATTCCAAATAATTGAAGAATCATAAATGAGAGAGTCTTTCCATTTTTCCTGAACAAATCTTTTCAGGTAAGAATTCTCCCATTGGTATAGATGGAATCATGCTGATGAGATATACTCCCATATTCACTACCTCTACTCAAAAGGTCTTGGGAAACCTCGAGCATAGACTCATAATCCTAGCATGTTCATTCAATATTCTATTCATCCTCTTAGCCACACTATTTTGTTATAGTGTTCCTGGAAGATTTTTCACCCACTAAATTCCATTATTAGCATATAATTCCCTATACTATTTACTATCATATAATCCTCCATTATCTAGCCTCAAGCATTTTATATTTAACCCTAAATCATTATCCAAAAAAAGTCTTACACTTCTTAAAAATGGTAAATACATAAAATTTTATTTTTATAAAGTTATCCCATTCCTTCATTCTTAAGTCATCAATAAATTTCACATAATATAGTGACCTTCCAAGAGAATTTACTAGTGAAATCCCTTAAAGAATAGTGTACACTAGATACCGCAAATTAGAATTCAGTGTTTTTTCATATTTTTCAATATATACCTTCTTTTAATTTAAAAATATACAATCTTAACATAAGAAAAATTTTACAAACTTCAGTTTTGGTATCATTCTTTTTGTTTCCAAAACCTTCATCCCATTCTCACTAATGTGACCTGACCTATAATGTCACAATTTTTAATTCTATATGGAATTTTTTATTACAAGCATTTCCATAAAATTTTATGTCATGTTATATAGGGTTCCATTCTTTACTCCATGATCTATGACCACAAATCCCTTGGTAATTTTCTATACAACATCCGTGAACATGGTTCTAAATCCTAAATCATCAAGTTTCCCAATATAAATAAGATTCATTCTCAAAATAAGTATATATCATACATTCATTAAAACTATAAAACTCCCACTATTGTTTTTAATCCATGCATCACCTTTTTTCACAATATGAAAGGGTTTATCATCAGCAAGATATACCTTGATAAAAACATAATTATTCAGAAATCCCTTCTCTAATGTGAAATTTAAGGATTCCCATAAGTCTAATATCCATGACTTCATAGGATTATACAAACCCAATATAAAAACATCATCATACCACTTAAATGATGTGTTTTCTACCTTAATTTCATGTTCCTTCCTTTTTCTCTGCACTCCTTCATGAAGTGTATTTTCTTCCTACAAGTCCAACTAGTAGGACTAGGCCCCTTTACCATATCTTGACTCTTTAATCCTGAATTTTATCATCCTCTATGATTATCCCACCACATGTATCATCTAATTCCTTACATGTGCATATTAGAACTATAAAATCACCCCAATTCTCTTATTTGGATATTTTCACTAAGGATCATATCTCACACATCATTCAACTTTAATTTTTTATTCCCTAAATAAAAAAATCATTGTTCTTACAGTATCTTCCCAACTATCAAGTAATGAAGATTGTAAAATCAATACACAAACCTCATTATATAGTGAAATTCTCACCAATTTCAACTACCCTTTGATGTTATTGAATTAATTAATGTGATAAACAACAATATTACCTTAAATCATATTTAGATTGAATATTCATCATATCATGTTCACATTATTTGATGAATATGAGTTATAATACATATTTTTAAGATATTTCATCAACATAGCCATCATATTATCCTCTCTGATATTGAATTCCATGTTCTTTACGACATAATGAAAAAAACTCCAAGAATATGTTGATCTAGTAACTCCCGCTCAATATTCTTCATCTCTATTGGTTTAACACCCAGATGTGGAAGGTACATATTTTTATGATATAGATACTATTATATTTTCATCCTCAATTAATTGAAGCCAGATCCATTGAAATGTTTAATCTTCACCTTTCCTTATCTTATAACCATTATTTAATTTGAGAAATATGACCTTAATCATTGAAACATCATCTTTAATACCAACTGTTATGGAAATTCTGGGAGCTCTAATGACAAATTATTTTTTGAAATAAGATTAAAAGGGAGAAAAATAAAGATTAAGACAAAGAAAAAGAATGTTAAAAAATAGATTTATGTGGTTTGGAAATAATTCATATGTCTATAGAGAGATAGGAAAATTTCACTATGTCTATAATCAAATTATATGGTAAAAACTCTGAGTTATATAAACCCTAGATCGAAATGATCTCATAAAGAAGCATGATTCTATAGTAACCAACATTATAGTTCCAAATTTGAATAGTTTGTCCAATGATCCACCAGGAAGGAATCGTTAGTTCCTCTAGGTTGATACCAATTTAAAAAAAATTAAACATGAACCACTAAACACTTAACCAATAAATAGTATAGGTATGGTGAGTCTAAGGTTGATCACATTAATATGAGGTAGAGAATATAGTAATTTAATAATAAATACATAAACTATGAATAAAATTTACTAAGACTAATTGAAAATTGAAAGATAGAGTGATGATGATTTTGGAAGTTCAAGAAAGATGAAAACGTTTTAGGAAATTTAAAATCTAAGTTCATGAATTATTAAGGCATTAAATGTTGAATTAGAAAATGTGAGTTGTCATAATTAGATTTAAGTGAATCCAATGTTCATGGTCGACACACTCTATCCTCAAAACACCGTAGTTCTCATGGTCAGGTACTTTGGGTTGTTAAGAGGACCGGTGACCTAAAACCATGTTTAAACATAGTGAACAACCCACCCAATGGTCATGGAGAGTGTCATCCACTATTCAATGCATTAAAAATATCTATCCCTCACTTATCACACAATGTTCATTCATTAATAAAGTAACGAATAAAATTAAAAGGTGAATTATGCAACAAAGACCCAAAATGAATTACATTAAAACATAAAATACCTCAAAACATTCAATTCCTTTTCATTAAATCACCGAGGAACAATTTATACCCCCTCATTCTATCCATAATGGGTAGAAAAATAAAAACATATTATAATCATCCCGCTACAGCACTCGATCCCAACAATAGTCCAATAAGTATTAGTTCCTTATTATATTCAATCCCTATCTATTTATAAACCGTAAAACATATAGGGACCAACCTATGTATATTTTAAAAAAACCCTATTCAAGAACTTGAAAACCCACATTAAAACACCATTCAAGTCATCTAAAATATTAGAAAATCATGACAGCTATTTTTTCTGTTGACTGCACATCTATAGCCTGAACTTCATTCAAGATGTGAAACATATGATTTATAGTATTTCTTGTACGAGTATTCATTATTCATGGTTAAAACATCATTCAAGAAATGAAATGATCCTTCATTGTCTATTGTTTATCCCTACTCAAATAATTCATTTTTTTAATTGAAACTCAGGCTGTAAAATCCTTCATTCATACATGGACAAACAACTTCCTCACAGTGTCTCTATAGCTACTCATCCAAGATATATGAGTTCTTCCATAGTGTTTTATGACATCATAGTGATAGTTGAACTTGACCCTATGTTTTACAATGATGGAAATGGAATTTTCTAGTGATAATAGTGGTAAGGATGAGTAAGCAGTGAGGAAGAAATGGTGGTGAGGTGTGTTCAAGGCAGGAGACATAGGCATCATGAAAAGTGGAGTTGTTTTGGTAAGTACAGAATAGTATCCCTCATTCCACAGTCCTGTTGGCGCCAAAATATTGCACGAAATAGAGGGATGAAAAAGAAGGCTGGCACGCTGCCTCGCGAAGCACCGCCACGAACACCGACGCGAAGCACCCCGAGCCTCGTGGTCTCGTGAAGCTCCAGAGGCGGTAACTCTCTACGAACGCATTTGACGTTCACGAGCCCACCGCGAAGCTCCAGAGGCGGTGATGCTCCGCGAATGCATTTGACGTTCGCAAGCCCGTCGCGAAGCTCCAGGGGCGGTGATTCTCCGCGGACGACGTTGACATTCGCGAGTGCGCCGCGAAGCACCCGAGGCAGCGCGCGAGTTCTGCTTCGCGGTGCCCCTTTCCTATAAATATTGGACTCCCCCTGAGTCCCGAAGGATGGACAATCCAACCTTTCAGCTTCTCCTCTCCCGAATCGCAAAGCACTCTTTTCCCCGGTAATCATGAGCTCCGCGAGGTACTTCTACTTCGCGAGACGCCTTTGATTTGTCTCTCTTTGAGCCCCTCTTCCGAGAGGGATGCCCTTTGTGAAGCTCAAGGTCATTCGCGAAGGAAGGGGATTCCCAAGGGAACCTGGGCAGCCGCGGAGCTTTTATGCTTCGCGAAACACCCAACCTGTACTAGTGATCCCTATGATAAGGCAGGATCGCTACACATCGCGAAGCACACTCCTTCGCAGGACCCTGCTTCACGAGGCACCCCTTCTTCGCGAGGCAGTGCTCCGCGAACACTGTTCCACTTCGCGAAGCACCTTCCACTCACACCTATGCCCCATGCTAAGGCCAAGGCACTCCACTTCGCGAAGCACACTCCTTTGCTTATCAATTCCTCTTCTCGTGCGACCCTCCAGGTTTGCACGATGTGATTTCAAAGTCCCATGGACAATACCACTCGTAGCGTTGCTTCGCCTAATGCTTCTTCACATAGGCACGCTAACGGCTATTGCTTCTTCACATATCCATGCTAACGTGGACCCCTCTATGGTTCGTTCCACAACCCCCCTTGACCACGGCCTTACTGGTACCTTCCCTTCCCCAAGGACCAGAGGGTACCGGTTATGTAAGTCCTAGGGGTGCGGAGTGAACCCACCTCGTCCGAGCTGCAGGACATTAAACTTCCAAGCACTATGTCCTCAGCACATGACGTGAAACTGTGACCCAACCTCGTGCCTCTCACGGAGGGTCCCCCCAGCTCGAACATTTTTACACCACTCGTCTCCATAGGAATGGAATCACCCATCCACAAGGGATAACATCCTTCTTATTGGAGTGGCGTATGTTCATAGGAGAAGGGAGACCCTAGTTCCCCAACGGATGGATGCACCCCTGCATCTCCGTACTTCCCCACTACCAAGGTCAGTGGAGGGCGTGATAGGGAATGAGGCACCTCCCATCATTGGTCCCAAATCCCTCTTTCGTTGCGTTTTGTCGCACTATGGGCCTCCATCCTGGAGTAAGTCCCAACACCATGGGCCGCCTAACGTGTAAGCCCCTCTTCGCTTCTCACGGACGCATCCTTCGTGACGTGATCGTCAGGTCCTTGCAACCTCTTGTTTCTCACACCGAGCATGACCCACATGGGCTTAGAGTGAGCACCGACCCTGACCCCCACCCATTTGAACTATGAGGTCTTTGATCCATGTCAAGGCATGGTACGTAGGAAGCCTCTATGAGGTTCAAGCCACATTACTCGGTCGTTCATTCACGTCGAGTTTCGCCCTCGTCCAGCATGACGATAAACTGCAAGTCCTCGTCCAGCATGACGTTAAACTGCACACCCTTGTCTCGCATGACATTAAACTGCACACCCATTCCCATATGAACTACGAGGTCTTTGATCCATGCCAAGGAATGCTACGTAGGAATCCTTCCAGAGGTTCAAGCCCACCACTCATTGGACCAAGGTCCACCTTCACGTCGGTTCGCCGGAAAATCCCCATATGAACTACGAGGACTTTGATCCATGTCAAGGCGTGGTATGTAGGAAGCCTTCCTGAGGTTCAAGCCCACCCATCATCCAACTCACGTCGAGTTCTGCCTGCGTCCAGCATGACGTTAAACTGCAATTCCAGTTCGACGGCAAGCCGTTGTGACTAACTCGAACTACAAGGACTTTGATCCATGTCAAGGCGTGATATGTAGGAAGCCTCTACGAGGTTCAAACCCACCATCCGGTCGTTCCGACCTCATTCACGTCGGTTCACCCCCGTCCCGCATGACGTTAAACTGTATTCCACAACCCGAACTATGAGGAATTTGATCCATGTCAAGGCATGGTACGTAGGAAGCCTCTCCGAGGTTCAGGCCCAACAATCATTGGCCCAGACCGTCTCCTTGTCGGTGTACCAAGTCCCCATTTTCAATCCGAACTACGAGGACTTTGATCCATGTCAAGGCATGGTATGTAGGAATCCTCCCAGAGGTTCAAGCCCATCTCCCATCGGACCAAGGTCCCTCATTTACGTTGGTCCTCCGACACCCACCGCCCGTCGTTTATTCATGTCAGGGTTCACTACCGTCCCGCATGACGTTAAACTGTATTCCATCAATCATTTGAACTATGAGGACTTTGATCCATGTCAAGGCATGGTACGTAGGAAACCTTCCCAAGGTTCAAGCCCACCATTAGCGGACCCACAGGTCCACTTTCACGTCAGTTCACCGATCAACCCTTTGAACTACGAGGTCTTTGATCCATGTCAAGGCATGGTACGTAGGAAGCCTCCCTAAGGTTCAAGCTCATCCTTCATCAGACCAAGGTCCACCTTCACGTCGGTTCGCTAACGCATCGTACCAAGGTCCACTTTCACGTCGGTACGCTGACGATGCCCATCGGGCCAAGGTCCACCTTCACGTCGGTTTACCGGCACCAACCCGAACTACGCGGACTTTGATTCCCTGCCACGGGGATACGTAGGAAGCCTTTCAAGGCTCAAGCCTGACTTCACCATTTCCCTTGCGATGGTCCCATTCCATTCTCCCTCCACTCTATTCATCCATCTATCACCCATCCTGATTCTCTCCCGGACCATCATATCTCGGTGAGACCATGTCGATACGCTCCTCTTCACAGCCGCCCATGGGCTGGCCTCGGTATCGGCATCCCTTCAATGGAAACCCCTCAATCCCATCTATTCCAGCTAATGCTTTGATCGGGTTGATCCGTCTCCACTGGACGTTAAATTTGCGGCGTACCCTGTGTTAAACACGAGAAGCTGAGGAAAACCTCAAATATATTTCTATGGCATATAATTCCCCGCGCTCGATGTGGGATGCCTCGGGCTTCCACGCCCTCGAGAAGCCCTGTGACCAGGGATAACAGACAGACATGCCAGGTTCCCTAGCATCCAGACACCCTACTGATGCCTCAATGTGACTACTCCCCCGAATGAAGGTTGCTACCCTGACCGGACCCTTTGGAATGTCCCGACAGAAGCAGTGTAATTAACCGGCGTCCATGGAAACATGGAACTGGGAAGAGTTTCACAAACTACGTATTAAATCTATGAGGGAGACCCTGACTAGGTGACAAGTTCTGAGGAGGAATCCACAGAAGGAAGAACTGACATCCCATCATCCCGTTTTGATCAAGGAGAAGACGTCCCTGAATAAGGAGCGAATGTCGCCCGCCTTTGGAAAGAGGGAATGCAGGGCAACAAAGCGGCGCGCGTCCTCCTCCTCCACGGACGGATGCGCGCGCGCCCCGGCGAAAGCGTCGGAAACAGAAATGGTGAACCCGGTGTGAATGTTCTTCCCCTCAATATGGAGATTAGTAGCGTTCGAGACACCAGTAGATTGACGTGTCACCGGATCCAGATATTCGGCGCCTGTTCCCGCTAAGCAAATAGCGGGCCTGTCGTGAAACTCACCAGAAGTTGGGGTAGTAGAACGTGGGGCATTCCGTTTTGCAGCGTGTTGGTGTATATCCTTCTTAAATATGTGGATAATGGAAGGACGTTGGGGCACTGGTTGTCGATTCTTTTCCTCTCAGTGCTGATGAGTTGATCCCTTCGTTCCTCAGGAACCAGGTTGCTGTTACAGAGACGTGATCACCGCCCGCTCGCCTACGCAGGGGCAGGGGAAACTCCGCCACAGCCACCCCGCATGGCGCCGCTACCGCCACGACGGCCGCCACATCGCGGAATATAGGGAGCCCACGCCCCCTTTCCCCATCAGAGGTCATCCAGTGAAGGGTGACCAACAACCTCGTGCGCAGGTATGAGGAGGAAGGGGTCATCCCAACTAGGGATATGGCCCGCTTGGACTTGGAGGCCTCCAGGACCCGCCGTCAATGCCGCCCTAACAGGCCGCGCAGGGAGCCCCTGCTCCCCACCCCAACGTTCAACCGTTTCAGGATCCTGTCCCCGAAACGCCTTGAAGACTCCTCGCCTTACGCTGAAGAGGCGGGCGCCGTCCGGCTCAGCCCGCTCAGGGTCCCAACCCAAGGGCTCCAGGCGAGAGCTCCCGCCCGGCCACGTCAGCGCCGTCGTCCGAATCCACAGGAAGAGCAGGCAGACCATGCCCCTGCACCACCTGCACCAGCTCTCCTGACCCGACGTCAGCGTCGGGCCCGGGCTGAGGATGCCCGCCCAGGTGCGTCAACGTCAACAGCTACAGTGGCCCGATCCACCGCTGACATGCATCATGGGTCCCCTGCATACGCTGAGCAGGGTCACTCCTTCGCCCGACTAGGATCGAGACCCCAACCGCCCCACAGGCAGGCTGGGTTGACTCTCCAGGTTGCAGGCCCAAGTGGTGATCGTCGCGAACTAACCCGCGGTGATGTCACCCCGTACGGAGGTCCTCCCCGTACCACTACTCCACAGAGCGTGGGCCTTCCACGCTCCGAGTTTCGTCATGGAGGTATGCCTCGTGCTACCCCCATCCCGAAGGAAGACCTGCCCCGCGGCAGTGACGCTCGGCGCGGAAACCTTTCCCGCGCCCACTGTACAGGGTATGGAGTCCATCCTCCTGCCCCCGACCGCCGATCTGAAGGAACCGTCCATCCGATCCTTATCCAACGTGGGGGCCCTCCTTACGTCCTCTCTGCAACCGGCGAAGGTCCTCCTCACCCCAGCAACTCAAGGAGTGAAGGCCAGCCTCGCTCCGCCCGCACAGACCATGGAGGCCCTCCCCATGCTTCTGCCAATTTCAAAAGAGGCTCCGCCCACATGGGTGCTGACCATGGAGGTCCTTCCCATGTACCCTTCGACATTTTCCCTAGTGCCCCTCACACCTCGGCCATCTCGAGTGGGGGCCCTCTCCGCCACGGTGCCAGCGCCGCCCCGAGACTGCCTAATAGGGATCAACCCTGTCTCGAAGATCCACCCCGGGGCAGGAGATCGGGTCGTCCCCGCCACAAGAAGAGTCCTGTGAAGGCCTGGGTGGCGATCAAACATGCCCGCTTCTCCGACTCGGAAGCGGAATATGACTCAGCAATGGAACATTCTCCCCGCTCCTCCGTATCAAGGACTGGGGAAGGAACCAGACGCGTTAGCCTCGTTCTCCCGGAATGTGAGGTCCACCAGATTCTCATCTCCCTCCGCAGGTATATCCAGGAGGAAGAAATCTTGGGAATTCCGCAGGTCTCGACCGCGCGATCACCGCCATCGTCACCAGAAGCTCCCTCTACCTCTACCAGAGATGAGCTATTTTGGGGGCCAACGGTGGTAGAGCGACGAAACGACTTGTCGCCGGTAGCCGCGACTCCTGTGATGGAAGTTGTGGCTATCAGCCCGTCGTATCATGACATCGTGGCCAGGTCACCTCGCTCTTCAGAGGATGGCCCAGAATTCAGCGGCCAGTCATCTCGTTCGCCGTATTCTCCACCGTCGAGCTTACTATCCCAGAGGTCCGCCTCGGTACCGTTACCGGTCCCTCAGATGCCCCCAGTTGACGAGTGGGGCAACACAGGGCCAGACTCTGAGTCCGAGCCCAGGATCTTCTGGAGTATTCTCGCAGCGGATTACTTCCCGGAGAAATTATGGCCGACGGCGGCGCTGAATTTTCGCGTACCAGAGTCTCTTACCCCTAAAGAAGTGGGGTGCTTTTGTCGAACCCTATGGGCGACACACTTCCTCCTTCGTTACAAACGGGTGGTGTACCCCAGAAGTCGAGAGCACTTTGAAGAAATCAGCGAGCAGTGCCGCCTGATCGATGTGGCTGAACTCCTTGTGACCCAACACCCTGAGTCGCTAGGCCGCCAGAGCGCCCTTCAACGGAAATGTGTTCAGAGTTTTAAAGCACTTCGCAGAATCGTCAGGGAAGCTACCCCCCATGTGGAAGTTCGTGGTTGGGGACACTATGCCGCTCTCCTCTTCGACCCTATCCGACGGCAGCCTGATTCGCTACGCGACATCGAGGACATGCCTCAAGAGGGGTCACGGTCCACATGGCTGACATAGTGGACAAGGAAGACGATATTGAATTCCTTGATGGAGACTTACCCCCCGAGGGCGTACCGCCGTTGCTGGACCCATCAGGGAGAGTTACCCATCAGCAGAGGAACCTGCTAGGCCTCCCCGCACCCACCGAGTCGCTAGTACCCGGTTGAAATACCGGAAAGGGTAAGGAGCACGTTGGAATTGTCAAGCACTCTGACCCGGCCGCCTCTATGCATAAAACGGACGAAGATCCCGAGAAGGCCATGTTACGCCAGCAGCTTGCTGAGCAGAAGAGGATGGTTGACGAACTCTTGGCTGAGCACGTCGCAAAGTGGCGACCCGACTATGGTAATCCCAGGCTGGGGCAGCAGGGGCAGGAACAATTTCCCCCTAGTGAGATGCCCTCGGGAAACCCTGATCATGCTACTGTCGCAGACAGGGCGGAAGCCGGAACTTACGGAAAAAGGGCGCGATACGTCTCACCAAACCCTCCCGAGCGACGGGGCAATCTGAAGAATCCAGTCCGGGTTCCCCCATTCGCCCTGCAGGTTGTTCCGCCAGTTGATCCACGAGCAGCCGAAGTCATCTACCGTGTTGAAGAACCTGGAAATGCACTTGTGGTTAGGAATCCCCATCAAGACAGGGACCCCCACCCAGATGATCTTATTGCGGCGCTCATAGCCTGCCTCGAAGCGTTGGAAATGCGGCAGGTGGCGGTCCCACCGGATGGAAAGTCGTATCCCGCGTAGGTGGATGATATGCCCGCACCTCCAGGTTTTGGGAACCCCACTTTCTCGCCTTTCAACGGGACAGGGGACCCGCCGCAGCACTTGGATCATTTTTCTTCCAGGTGTGGCCCCATGCTGGGGACCCCGGTTCAGCAAGAAGCCGCCAAGCTCCGATGTTTCGTACAGACATTGGAAGGTCCGACATTCATCTGGTACAGCCAGCTCCCTATCGGATCAGTGACCGGTTGGGAGGATCTTCGCCGGCAGTTCTTATACCAGTTCAGCTCCACCACGCGGAAGACCAGCATTGCAGACCTCTTCAAGTGCAAGTAGAGTCCTAATGAGCGAGTCGCAGATTTCATCGCCCGGTGGAAGGGACTTACGTATTCCCTCGATATGCCACTGACTCAGGAGAAATTACTGACAATGTGTGTGGGGAACGTCAAGACAGAGCTGGTACCCTCCCTAATTACCCAGAACTACCCTGGAGGGTTCAGAGATTTCTCAGATAAGGCTCAGCGCCTTGAGGAAGCCCTACAACAAGCTAGTCAGGCACGTTTGTTGCCCCCTATGATCCCGGCCAGGAGGACCGCCAGGGCTGAACCTGCCGCGGTGGCCCAAGTAGAATCCCCTAGGCAGCTGGAATTACTGCCAGCAGCACCACCCCCGCAACCCCGTAGAGGTCCTCCACCTCAAGCACAGGCTCCTTCCCAGCAGCGACCGCCTCAGAACCGACAGGTTCTCCCACGCAATGCGCCACCGCCACCTAGGCGAGACAATCAGGAGCTGCCTCCTCGGCAGGCCCCTCCAGCCCCTCGTCGGGGCCAGGCCCCCAGGGCCCCCTATCTGGAAAGAAGGCACCAGAATTATTCGTTCAACGAAAATCAGGTCCCTGGCTACTTCTGAAGTGCTCTAGAGCAAGGGATTGTGCGTCTGCCCGAGTGAAGAAGGTCGGAAGAGGCGAATCTCACCGATCACCCCAACTACTGCCCTTATAATCAGATTCTGGGGAACACCCTCAAGAAATGCTATGTGTTTAAAGACTGGATTCAAGACCAGGTCAACAACAACATAGTCAAGTTGGGCCCAGCACCAGCGCAAGTGGCGGGTGTCTTTGAAGGATCATAGATCGGCAGCGACAGTGAAGGCGAGTGGCAACAGGTCCCCAGCCACGGATCCTGGAAATACAACGACTGGATGGCTCTAAAAACCATCGTCCGTGCCCAGGGTATCATCCGGGCGCGCCTGAAGCAGCCGGAACCTTCAGAAGAAGTAGCTGGTACCCCTGCATCGTCTTCACAGTCGACCTCTTCCCAAAAGGGCAAGCAGCGGTGACGTAAGAAGAAACAACGCACACCTCCGTTGTCGTCGTCATCCTGCACTCTCGGCGACTTTATGACCCCTAAAATGGGGATTCCTCCCAGAATCTGCCCGGTGGTGGATGACTCCTCGAGCGACAGCCAGGGGTACGCTTCGGTTAACACCATGGAGCTGGTAAAGCCCTATGTGACTCCCGATGAGGGGGAACGCCAGGCGAACCTTCCCAACGTTTCCAGCCGACGTCAACGTTAGCGGAATTGAAACTGCGCCGGTCATCGAGGTACGTCAGCAGTCACTTCCAGTCAAGCCGTGCACGCTACTAAGACCAGGCAGCAGGCTCAGCGTAGAGCTCAGCACGCGCAACCCCATCTAACGCCCTCGGCTCTACCTCCACCACCGTTCGTGCTACTAGATTAGGGAGAGCTGCCTTGTTCGCATCACAGTCAGTCGTTCCCGGCTACAGGCCAGCCTTTGCTGCCCAATCCTAGTCCGGAGACTACTCTTCAGGCTTCTACTAGTAGGCAGCAAGATGTACCCAGTACTAGCTGATTTCCGGTTCAACCAGCAGGACCCGCTATGCCTCCAAATGCCGAACGACCTTTTGTAAGCATAGGTTTGCGCTTGGCACAAAAGTATGATGTCCTGAAGCACCTGGCTGGCATTCCGGCGAGGCTTTCTATCCTTAAGGCCCTTCAACTGTCATCCAAAATTCGCAAGGCACTTGCCGAAGCCCTAAGGAGCCCCCTCCAGTTTGAGACGGAGGTAGAAGCTGCAGAAGCCTTTCATACCGAGACGATTGAAAATGTCGAATGTCAGGTGGTTATCTCGTTCTCTGGTGAAGATGAGGACCCTCCTCTATAGGGGCACATTCGCTCGCTGTACATCACTGGCCACTTCAATAGCGTGGAAGTCTGCCGCTGCCTCGTTAACACGGGCTCCGGAATCAATCTAATTCTGACCTGGACATTGCGAAAGCTGGGTCTGTCTGAAGGTGATTTAACTCCCTCTGACCTCAGAATCTAGGGGTATGATAGGACCAAGCAAACCCCAGTCAGCAAGATCCGCCTGAAGACTCAGTTCGGTGGATTAATTTCCAGCACCGAGTTCATGGTTGTCTCTCAGGACACCGCCTACAACGCGTTGATGGGTAGGCCATGGCTCCATCTGCAGGCATCGGTCCCTTCGTCGTATCACCAATGCCTCAAGTACTCGCTCAACGGTCGAGTAGGCATGCTCCAAGGAGATGCGTCCCCTTTCGCTTCTTGTGAGGCCCACTATCTGGATGCGGGTTATTAAAAATGTAAGGATAAGCACATCCTAGTAAGTGAGGATGAACCCGCTCCGATCACAATTGATCCCTGGGCGAGCATGGATGACGCCTACGTCCTCCCGATCCACCGGTTGGAGGCCACGACCCCCGACATGGGGTAATGTTTTGTTGTTTCAGGTACGCAAGGAAGGTATGTTCCCGTGTCCAAGAGACGACGGAAAATCACCTCGTACTCCTACATCAACCAGGCTCAGGTCATCCCAGAACCTCCTACCCCTGTACGGTACCGGAACATCAAGCTTATGACAATGGCGGTGCGCCATACGTGTCTCTTCCATTGGGATGTAATTAACCGACTCAGGCCAACACGTCACCACTGCTTTGATATCATCAAATGTGGCCCCTTAGGCCGAAGGCCAGATGGGATAGGGTCGACTGCCTTCATTTCTATGGTCTCAATGGAAAGTGACTCTCCTGATATGATGACCACTGCTGCCCAAGCCAGCACCAGCAGCCCCTCAAGCTTTGATACCCCAGAAGTACCTCCCGTTGTGGGAAATCCCCCCACGGGTGGAGAGGAAGATCTGGAGGATGCTCCCCCCGCCTTTGAAGAAGGTGTCTCTACCACGGTTGATGAACTGGTACAGGTGAACCTTGGTAGCGAGGCAGATCCGAAACCCACATTGATCAGTGCAGCCATGTCCCTCGAGGAGCGGCAGCAGTACGTAGACTTCCTCAAATAGAATCGTGATGTATTTGCTTGGAGTTACAACGAGATGCCAGGACTAGATCCCCAGGTAGCCGTTCACCGTCTGGGCCTCCCGGCAAAACATCGTGGGTTTAAGCAGCCTCCCAGGAAGATGCACCCTTCTCATGGTGCTATGGTTGAGGCCGAAGTTGACAAGCTTATCAAATCCAACTTCATTAAGGAGTTCTATTACCCCAAGTGGCTCGCCAACATTGTGCCAGTCAGGAAGAAGAATGGACAGATCAGAGTCTGTATCGACTTCCGCGATCTTAATCGCCACTGTCCAAAGGATGACTTCCCACTCCCGGTGACGGAGTTATTGATTGACGCCACGGCCGGGTTCCAAGCCCTCTCTTTCATGGATGGATATTCTGGGTACAACCAGATCCGTATGGCCCCCGAAGACGAGGAGTCCACCGCCTTCAGGGCTCCCCAAGGTACCTTTTTCTACCAGGTTATGCCATTCGGTTTGAAAAATGTAGGTTCCACTTATCAGAGGGCCATGCATTGCATATTCAAGCCGATTCTCGGGACATTGGTGGAATGCTACGTGGATGACCTCATAGTCAAATCATGTCAGCGACAGGACCATCTCAAATACCTTGAGAAAGTGTTCGGTTTCCTCTGTTCCCGTCACCTGAAGATAAACCCGTTGATGTGTGCCTTCGGGGTCACCTCCGGGAAGTTTCTAGGATTTTTTGTCAGATACCGAGGTATCGAGATCGACCCGGAGAAGATCAAGGCCATCAGCCAAATGCCTCCCCCGAGCAACATTCGGGATCTTCGAGGCCTTCAAGGCCACTTAGCCTATATACGCCGATTCATCGCGAATCTGGCCAGCAAGTGTAATCCATTTTCCCGGATCATGAAGAAGGGCGCTACCTACGAATGGGATGAGGAGTGTCGGACTGCCTTCGAGGAAATCAAGCAGTATCTGCTCCAACCTCCGGTCTTGATGCTTCCCGTCTCCGGAAAACCGTTGGTCCTTTACGTGACCGCCCTGGAAAGATCCCTCGGTGCACTGCTCGCCCAGAAGAATAACGAGGGTACTGAGAACAGTCTTTACTATCTCAGTCGCATGCTTCTCGATACGGAGGTCAGATACTTCCCTATCTAAAAGAGCTGCCTTGTGCTCGTCTTCGCCATGCAGAAGTTGCGACATTACCTGCAGCACCATGAGGTGCAATTGGTCTCCCGGGTAAACCCACTGAAGTACATCCTGAACCTCCCCATGCTGACTGGCCAACTAGAACAGTGGGAAGTGATTCTCCAGCAGTTTGATATCAGGTTCGTACGTCAGAAGGCCATTAAGGGACAGGCATTGGCAGACTTTTTAGCTTCCCATCCGACCTCCGCGGATCAATCCCTGGACCTGGATTTCCTTGACGAGACGATCCTCTCAGTCGATCATGCCATCCCGTGTTGGCAAATGCATTTTGACGGCACCTCCCGGAGCCCCACCGGTAAGCAGCTCAACGATCCCAAGCTCAACAGAGTGGGTCTAGACATTGTCTTCCTTACCCCAGCGCAAGCCATCCTACCATACTCGTTCCTATTGTCAGAAGGCTGTACGAACAACGAGGCAGAGTACCAGGCTCTCATCATCAGCCTCGAGTTGTCCCTTGAAATCCATGTGCCCCATCTACATGTGAAAGGAGATTCCAAGATGGTAAGAAAATAGGTTAATGGCGACTACGTCGTTAGGAAGCCGGAGCTTGCACCGTTGCTGGAGTACACCCTCCGCCTAATGGCCCAGTTCTCTTCTCAACCAGAGATTACCCATGTCCCGCGGTCGCAGAACGGCCAAGCAGACGCCTTGGTTGGCTTAGCCGCGTCCCTCGCAGAACCTGAGCAAGATGATTTGATCATACTTGTGGCACACCGGAGAGTCATTTCCCCCGTCACCCAAGAGGAAAATGATGGCCTGCGGGTAAGTCATCTTAGTGTCGGACCCTCCACGTCAGGGGTCCCGGGTTCGTCAGATGTAGTGGTTGAAGCCACTCCTGACTGGAGGGTACCTTTTTTCGAGTATCTCCAAAATGGTCGCCTCCCGGACGACCGGGCCGAGCGCTAGCGGATCCGATGCCGCGCGCTGCAATTTACCCTCCAAAGCGGCCCCAGTCTTGAACAGATCCTTTATAAGCGGAGTTTCGATGGTGTCCTCCTCCGTTGAATCCAAGGAGTAGAGATACCTCAAGTTATGCAAGAGGTTCACGCCAGTTCCTGTGGCACCCATCAAGCTGGGCCGAAGATGTCCCATCAAATCCAGAGGTTATGGTACTTTTGGCCCTCTATGATCCACGATTGTATTGGGTATGCCAAGATATTCCATGCATACCAAGTTCACGCCAACTTCCTGCATCGGCCGTCAGAGCCCCTCCACCCCACCAAGTACTCTTGGCCATTTGCGGTATGGGGACTTGATGTAGTGGGACCGTATCCACCGGCAACAGCACGCCAGTATAGGTTCATCTGGAATGCTACAGATTTCTTCTCCAAGTGGGCAGAAGCAGTTTCACTCAAAGAGGTCAAGGCCCGTTCCATCGTTGACTTTGTGAGCTCTAATATTATCCACCGGTTTGGAGTCCCTCACGCCATCCTCACCGATAACGGCACCAACTTCTGAGTGGCTGAACTAAAGAAATTGTACGCCAATTACGACATTCGTTCGAACCAAACCTCTCACTACCATGCGCAGGCAAACGGACAGATCGAGGCGTCCAACAAAACCCTCTCTAACATTCTGCAGAAGATGGTTGGTCAGAACAAGAAAAGTTGTCCGGAAAAGCTTCCCAATGCCCTATGGGATTACCGGACGATGACTCGCAACTCTACCCAGGTGACCCCATATTCCATGGTGTATGGAGCTGAGGCCGTCCTACCCATTGAGATCTAGCTACCATCATTACGCACTGCAGTCTATGATCACCAGACATCAGATGAGGTAGCCGAGATCCGTCTATCCAAATTAGAAGCCCTGGACGAGAACCGGCTTCGTGCCCTGCACAATCTAGAAAGGCATCAGGATAAGATAGCGAGGGCCTTCGATAAGAAGGTTCGTCTCAGCTCTTTTCTACAGGGCGATCTGGTACTGGCCCTTCGAGCGCCAATGATTCCCGGTAGGAAACCGCCCAAATTAGAACCCAAATGGGAAGGGCCTTATATCATCCATAAGGTTTACCCCAATGGAGCATACTCCTTGGTGACCACGGATGGAGAGCATATAACCCCTCCCACCAATCCAAAATTCCTCAAACGATATTTTGCCTAGGGCGAAAGGGTCCTGCATGACCCTAAACTGCAAGATGGTCCCGCACGACCTTAAACTGCATCTTCGTCCTGCAAGACAATAAACTAAAAAATGGTCCGAGCTCTATGACTTTAAACTAAGATCTCCCCCTGTCCTTACTGCAAGACGTTAAACTACAAGCCAGTCAGGCCTTCCTGACTAAGGCTCAGCCTCAGGCCCCTTGGCCTTCTCGGGTCCCTGACCCTCGTCCTTACTGCAATACGTTAAACTGCAAGCCAGTTAGGACTTCCTGACCGAGGCTCAGCCTTAGGCCCCTTGGCCTCCTCGGGCCCCTGGCCCCCCGTCTTCACCACGAGATGTTAAACCGCAAGCTGGTCAGGTATCCCTGACCGCGGTCCGGCCCCAGACCCCTTGGTTTTCCCCGACTTACCCTCTTACGGGATGGTACGATATAGTGTGGGACTACGTCCTCATTCACGTTGGATTACTTGTCGTACCTTACATATCCCCAAATGAGATGCTCCTCGTCCCGCATGATGTTAAACTGCATTTCAAGAACTACGTGTGGCTTGATTCCCGTCTTCATGGGATATGTTGGAACGCTCGGACGCCTCGTCTTGAGCCCAGCCCCAAGCTTTTCTCTTCCACTATCCCCCCTAGGAATAGTTTCCTTGGATGATCTTTGTATAGCAGGGAGTAGGATTTCTTGCCCCGCTCATGCAACCCCACTCACACAAGGATTGTAAGGGTCACACCATGTTCCCACTCCCGTTCTTCTATCCTCCCACGTCCTCACCGCACGACGCTAAACTGCAAGGCCTTCAAGAACTATGTAGGACTTGATTCTCATCCTCATGAGATACGTAGGAATGCCCGGGCATTTCGTCTATTGGCCCAGCCCAAAAGCCAAAATCTGCCCCTCGGGTCAAGACATGGCAGGGTGCACACTTTTTCCCCAACTCACATCGAGCAAGCCTCGACCCGGCTGCACATCCCCCCTGGAGATGTTTGCCTCTTTCATGGATGGATACAGCTATGCTTCACCCACTCTTTGACTGGGATTCCATCATTTTTCACACCCGGAGGGACCCCCAAGAATGGCCTGGATACTACACCCAAGGGCTCTCCTACCGTTACGGGCCAACGCCCCCGAGGGTTTCGGACAAAAAATTGATAAAATCCCGCGTTGCGAATTTGGTCAGCGGTCGACGATCATTTGTTGCTCCCATATTAGGTCACCATAGGAACGTTGTGTTTCGAACATGGTCAACAATGTCCTGGATCTTCGGGTCCACCCCGAGATGTCCCAGACATCGAGTGCAGTGATTCGTTCTGCCCCATCCCAAGGTGACAAACTTCCCCCCGGGTGGTGCTAGCGATCGGGCCCACGGCTCTGATTCCCCATAGGGGTGTACAGTGTGGTGTAGGACTATGTCCTCATTCACTTCGGGATCATGTACCCTGCCGTACGCCTTCCTTTACGAGGACCAGCCTCAGGCCCCTTGGCCTTCTTGGGTCCCCGACCCCCGTCCTCATGTAAGACGTTAAACTGTAGACCCGTCAGGCCCTCCTGACTGATACCTGACCTTAGGCCCCCTGACCTTCTCGGGCCCCTCCGCCCAACCTCTTACCCAGGGTGTACGGTGTGGTGTAGGACTACGTCCTCATTCACGTCGGGATCATGTACCATGTCGTACGCCTTCTCTTATGAGGCCCAGCCTCAGGCCCCTTGGCCTTCTCGGGTCCCCGACCCTCGTCCTCGTTTCAAGACGTTAAACTACGAGTAGTTCAGGACTTCCCGACACATGCCTAACCATAAGGCCCCTTGGCCTTTCCGGTCCATGACCCAGGTCCTCTCTTATGGGAGTATATGGTGTGGTGTGGGACTATGTCCTCATTCACGTCGGCTTCTTCGCCATACCGTACACCTCTTTTGTTTAGGGGTATATTACTCCCCTCCTCATCCCGTATGACGTTAAACTACATTTAGAGAACTACGTGTGGCTTGATTCCCATCCTCATGGGATACGTAGGATCACCTGAATGTCCAGGATTCGGGTCCAGCCCCATCTCTCAGGAATCTTCATCCCATCTTGGCCCCTTGGCCTATCCTTCCTCCATGAGGGGATTATATGGTGTGGTGTGGGACTATGTCCTCATTCACATCGATCCCATAATGACCACTCCATGTACCTCTCCCTCCTGAGTTGTTTCATCGATCCCTTTTTGGCAGTTCACCGATGTGCCTAAGAGTACTCTAGTTTATTACCTGGAATTCCAAGCTTTACTCGGACACGTCTGCACCCGCTTTCCAGGATTTGTGTATCCCTGCATCAGGGCTTCCATCATCTTTCACACCCGGAGGGACCCCCAAGAACGGCCTGGATACTACGCCCAAGGGCTCTCCTACCGTTACGGGCAAACGCCCCCGAGGGTTTTTGGACAACAAATCGATAAAATCCCGCGTTGCGAATGTGGTCGACGGTCGATGCTCGTTTGTTGTTCCCACCTCAGGCTAACGCGATATGGACGCTGTGTTTCCACCATGGTTAACAATTTTCCTCTATCGCCACACCAACCCATTAAGCCCAAAATGTCGGGTGCACAATTCACACCCTTCACCACTTCACCGTGTCCAAGTGGAGTCTCGGAACTTTTGGTACTTTTCCTTCGTGCACATCCGCATGTTGGGGGAACAATCCGTGTCAAAGGTGTCCTTTGGGGCTCTCTACCAACTTCCGTTTGACTCACCCCAAGTATTGTGATGAGGATACCCCCCTTGTTTCCCACACCGAGTTTAACTCACTTGGGCTTAGGGATTGGGTCGACACCTGTGCTTACTCGGGAAGTTGTCGCCATTCACGGTCCGATCTCTAAGACCATAAACTAAGATTCTCATTTGGAACTACGTTCAGCTTGATTCCCATCTTAATGGGATACGTAGGAATGCCCAGACCCCTTGTCTGTGAGTCCAGTTTGAGTTCATCAAATTCACCTCTCTGGTCCTGCCTTCAGGACCCCGACTATGGGACCGCGTGGCGTAGTGCGTGATTATGTCCTCATTCACGTCGGTTTTGCAATAGTTGCACCACGCGCACCCCCGTTCTGAGGGTTATCCCTCCTATTCCTTGTCCAGCATGACATTAAAAGGCAACCTTAAGAACTATGTGTGGCTTTATTCCCACCCTCATGGGATACGTAGGACCACCCGGACGTCCTGTATTTGGGTACATCCCATTTTGGGAGCCATTCTCTCCCCCTGTTTCACCTCTTACCTCTATGTAGGCCCCTCGGCCTAAGGTTTCCCTCTCCGAATGGCATACAATGTGATGTGGGATCATGTATCCATCAATTGTGTTTTATAACACTACGCACGTTCTCCGCCTAGCATCACCTCTACTACGTCTGCGCTGCATGACGATAAAATGCATAATTGGTCCTATCATATGACCCTAAACTGTGACAATATCGTCCTGGACACACAAAGAAAAACGGCACTGCATTGTGGTGACCTCGTTGTAGAGGACATCACGTTGGGAATTGGTCACGTGCCATGCCATTTGTCAACGCCTATCACGGCTTGATCCTTGTGGTGACACCACGGCCTACTACTCTAGGCTTGTTGCATCACAAAAAAAAACACTCACCTTAAAGAACAAACAAGATTTATCAAATTCCACTTCTTTTAGTGCAAGGGCCACGGCCGCACTACCCTTTTCCCCTGGCACTGGTACCTTACCGTGCCACCCTTCAGAACTACGTATGGCTTGATTCTCATCCTTATGAGATACGTAGGAGCGCCCGGGCACTTCCCCGCGGGCCCAGCCTAACCATTGTGTTTGGTCCCTCGACTCAAGCATTTTCCCAGAGAACGCATGGGAAGTAGGGCTTAGGTCCTCCTTCACGTCGGGTCTTGATGCCATGCGTCCCCTGCTCCTTTTACCCATTCATGGTCTAAGGTCCATCAATAACTACATGAGGCTTGATTCTCATCCTTATGAGATACGTAGGAGCGCCCGGACACTTCCCCGCGGGCCCAGCCTAAATTTCGCTTTCGGTCCCTTGACCAAAAAACCTCTCCCAAAGGGGTCGTGTGATGTGATATGGGATTACGTCCTCATTCACATCAGGTTGTTCATCGCACCGTACACACCCCCTATTCCCATTCACACCAGGTGTTTGAGTTACTCCACCATGTGCCTCTTATGTCTCCTCTCATCCATGGTCCGAATTCTACGACCCTAAACTAAGATCTCCCCAAGGGAAAGGAATCTGCTCCCTCTCTCTAATACGTTTCGTTACCGTATTCAGATGTGTTTCGACAAAGAGCTCGAAGTGTGGGACTTTCATATGGACATTCCCCTCGTCCCATGACCAAGCTTCGTGAGCTCGCTATTTGGATCCTCATCCTCTTCCACATCCAAAAGGACCCCCGGACGACATGGATACTAGGGTTAAGGGATCTCCATGAATGTTGGACCTAAGGGCCCTCCAATCGTTTCGGGCCAACGTCCCTATGGATATTTGACAAAATTTGTGACATGGTCCCGTGTTTAGAACATGGTCAATGGTCAACCCTCATTTGTCTGTCCCCATTCTAGGATAACGCGACAGGATGCTGTGTTGCGAACACGGTCAGCAGTTATCCTCCATCGTCACGCCGCCATCATCGTGGTCTGAATCTCGATCTCCATGATTCACACATTTCCACTCCCTCATGTTCAGGTGAAATTCCATCATACTTGGTGCTTTCTCTTCGCGCATCTAGGTGCGCTAAATGATCATGTTAGTGTCATTGGGCCGGTATTCACCGAGCATCCCTTTGCCCTAACCTTCCCCTTGTTGTGTCGGGAAATTCCCGCCACTACTGCTTGTTTCCCACACCGAGCACGACTCATGTGGGCTTAGTAGTTTTGGTAGGATGTGTACCAACACAGTCGGGCTGCTCTTCGTCCCGCATGATGTTAAACTGCGCTTCCAGAACTACGTAGGGCTTGATTCCCATCCTCATGGGGTACGTAGGAACGCCCGGCCACTCTGCTTCGGGCCCAGCTTAATCCTCACTCTTGGTCCCTCGACCTGAAGAGTTTCCTCCAGGAGTACGTGGTGTGATTTGGACCCCAAGTCCTCATTCACGTCGGTTTCATATCTACCACACCACACGCTCCCTGGGATCTTCCCTTTTATTCTGCGTCCTATCGTATGACGTTAAACTACAGGAGTTCATGTGCCCTCAATGCACGGCACTAAACTGCGGTTCTACCCTGAACAAGTTCAGGATGCCCCAAGATCCCATTGGGAAGTAACAGATCCCCTCTCCGGAGAGGCCCTGTCCCAAAGAAGGAATGATCCATGATCAGACCAATGTGCCCATATGGCGTTCTCCCACAACGGTGGTGTAATTACATGAGTGTTGGATTATGTTCGGACAAACCATCACTCCATATTCCACACTTTGTGTGCCCCTTATTCGGAGCCTCGTCCCCCTTCATGTCTCATGGGACCCCCTAACGGCCTGGTCCCATGCCGCATCGGCTCACCTACCATCCTGGGCCAATGTTCCGGAAGATTGGTCATGTTTGGAAGGACCCCCTAACAGTATGGATGTTTGACCTATGGTCTGCCAACTGTCTTGGGCCAACGTCCTGAAGGATTGATCAACAAAATTTGTGACATGGTCCCGTGTTTCAAACATGGTCAACGGTCGACCCTCATTTGTTGTCCTCATCACAGGCTAACGTAGTAAGGATACCGCTTCTCCTCCAAGGTTAACGGTTGTCGCTTATTGTCACTCCATCCCCACAGTGTTCCGAATCTTGGGTATCGTGATTCACACTTCCCATTTTCATCTGTTTGGACCGATCTCAGCGCCCCTGGCGTTGCACCGTTCGTGCATAAGAGCACGCTGAAGAAACGGTAATTCGGTCATCCTGAAAGTTCCTTCTCTGACCAAGCATCTCCCATCTTTCGGAAATCCGGACTGGTAATCTGAATCCCGAATGCCCGGAGCATGATCTCCACTCCTATGTTAGGTGGGATGAGAGGGCCACTATATCATGTTTCTCACATCGGGCTCGACCCACGTGGGCTTGGGGAATTATCGCCGAATGTCCCGCAAACATTGTAGGGATGTAACAAGGCGATTCAAACAGAGGAAATCATGCGCGCTACGGCATTCAAAACAAAGAAAGGAAAATTGAAGCACGAAAGTACCAATAAAAGGTTTTTGGTTTGTTACAATACACGGGGGTCGACCCCCCCCCCCCCCCCCAATGGACGGGTTGACCCCATCAAAAGAGCGTTGCAGCTCCGCCACTCGTTGGCTTGTGGCGTCCAAGGCTTGCTGCCGCTGACTTAGCTCTTGCTCCTCCTCAGCAGCGGCGGGGCGCAGTTCGTCAGTCCTGGATTTGGCCCTCTCTACGCCTGCTTGAACGGCAGCCATCTTTCCAGAGGTCTGCCTCATATGCTCTTCTGCCTCTGCCAGCTGGGCCTTCAATCGTGAGACCAGCTCAGATTGTGCATTGAGAGAGGCTGAAAGCTCATCTGCCCAAGTCTGCATCTGTTGGACCTCGCCTTCAGCCTCCTTGAGCTTCTTGATGTTGGTCTCCTTCCTCCGCTGCCAGCCCACGCTGAGCCCATGATCATGCTCCCGTATCTTCTTAGTCATAAGATCTCGTATGAGTGCATGAGGACGTTGGGCATCTACTCCCCCAGCACACAGTTCGTGCAACCGCGAGCGGAGTCTATCCATGTCAGCCAGCCATTGCTCTTGGGGGGTGTCCTTGATGAAGCGCGCGATCAACTTCCATGACCGGCGGTGGACTATGCTGCTGTCTTCCTCGTCGGAGGCCGTTTCATCCCAGTCTGCGCGATTGGCAGGCTCGTACGCGGGATACACCCGCAAGAAATCCTCTTCAGGATCTACATCTGGTGTTGAATCCAGTATGGCACCTGGCGCCGAAGCAGGCGCGACAGGACTGGGACCGAACGGTTGATCCTCTTCCTCGGAGTCCACCTCAATGACTTCGGGTACGGCCCTGCAGGTGGTCCCGCCAGCGATGATGTGCGTCGCAGCTTGAGAAGATGGGGGACTATCGCCACCATCACCGGCATGCCCCTAGGAGGGACACCACCAGACATCCCGACCAGTCTTTCCGCAGCAGCCCACGCCAGTCGAAGAACTGTACGACAGAGAGGAATATGAACGTTAGTTGGCATGGTTTACATGTGACAACGAGGAGACCGGTAGAGGAGACTTACGGAGATCGACCTCATGGCGCTGCTCTTGAGCCGGTACTAATGGGACCCCGAGATGAGGCCCTCCGTATACTGTTGGAAGGTCCGGAGATTCCAGAGGAGCCACCTCAGGTGCTTTGGTCCCACCAGACGCAGAACTGGACGCAGCCATAGGCGCAGGTTCTGAAGGTCCCGCATCATCACCCGCCAAGGAGCGAGAACGAGGCCTGCAAACAAGTTCCTCCTGCATGGCTCGAACATCAGTGAGAAGTCCATAGTGATTCAAGAAAAGATCGTAAGGAAAGAAGTTAAGAATGCTACCTCGAGAGCCTCCGCGAAATCGTCAAAATATGAGCCCTGATCTCCGACCTCGCCCTACTCCAACGGACTCCCTCCTCCAGCCTCATCCTCTCGAGAGGAGTCCTCTGATCCTTCCGGCAGGGGGAAGCGCTCCCTCAGATCGGCAGCCGATAACTGTGGGGGGACCGTTTGATTCAGAAACACCCTCACCTGGTCTGTCATTGGGAAAGGGATACCACTGGAGTGGACGTAATCCTCCAGCTCATCCAGGTATTGTTCTGCCTCTGCCAGAGACGCCATGAATCCAGCCCGAACTGGGCCTATGCCCGGTAATTCCATAACGAGGCGATTCAGGTGGGCCCATATCTCGGGTGGGCTGAGGAATTACCGGTTGACATCCCAAATGTCCCAGGCTTCCAGGAAGACAGCATCCTCTGCCATGTCGATATGACGCAGCCGCTTCCCCGGAGCCTAAGTGGATATCCTACGGAATCCCCTCGGCGGCCGCCCCTCTGGATGGTCGTGCTCTTCCGGAATCACCGGATCCACCGCTGTTGCCATTCCCTCGGCCGGTGCGGGTCTCGCAGCCATGGAAGCCCTGCTACCGCGAGCGGCCCTAGCTGCCCTCCGACCCCAACCTCGGGATAGGGGAGGCCCACCGTCACCGACCCGGATAGTCGGTTGCTTCAGCATCTCCCCTGGGTAAGCAGCCTCCCAACTGATGGCATACTCCCTCACCAATCCGAAAGCGGCGGTGGATGGAGGAAATGCAATCCGCATCTTCCCATCTTCCCATGTGAACATGAGCCACAGCTGCCTCATCACACACGGGTGCTCCTCGTGATGCACCTCCCAGTAG
Source organism: Viscum album (assembly GCA_963277665.1). Lineage (NCBI taxonomy): Eukaryota > Viridiplantae > Streptophyta > Magnoliopsida > Santalales > Viscaceae > Viscum > Viscum album. The sequence continues at coordinate 174,008,825 of OY728147.1, read as the reverse complement.
ACCTGCGAGGTCAGCCGCTGGAGGCACCGAAACTGCCTCGCAAACCGATGCGGGGTGTACGGTTCGCAGAGTGGCTCATGATCTATCTGTGCCACCAAAACTCCACCTAGAAAGTCCAGAAGGTAATCCCAATGTTCTTCCATTCCCCGCCCGTCATCAATAAGTATCCCTGTCGGCAACAGGAAGGGGTGGAAATTAAACTCATCCTCCCTCCACACCTGATTCAGTACCATCGGCATGGATAGTTTGAATGGGAAGCTCCCAACCGCGTTCAGGATGGAGGGGCGGAAGTTCGATCCTGGTGGCGAAATGGGGTTTGGATACTCATAAATCCCCCTGATTTGCGCTGCGATCCACCCATACAGAAGCTGGAAGAGCCCGCATATCCTTGGTGTCTTCTTTCCCTCACTAATGTGCCGCAACATTCTGTACAGTTTGGTGAGCATTGGAATCCCCAGATTGATCCGCTGCCCCATGGCCAACATCGACACCATAATAAACGAGCTGGGCCGCACCCCCATGCTTGTATCCCTCACCGGTAGGATCCAACCGCAGATGAGAGCCGTGATGAACGCCGCCAGCCTAACTATCGGCTGTTGTTCAGTGCTGACACTGAAACCCCAAGTCTTCCATTGGCTATCCTCCAAGACCGGCCAATACGAGTGCCCCTTACCCCGTTGGGCCGCCCTCGGACATGTTCGAGGCCTCGGAGGGAACTCTCAATTCTCTGGGAAATTTAGGAAGCATTTGAACCATCTCCTGAAGTGGACATCCCTCACTGCCTCCTTGTCCTCTCCAGGGATGAGTGCCATCAGCGCCGACGCCAGTCGCGGAATTTTCTATGTATCCTCCCACGCGCTGATGACGGGGAGGAACTCATCGTACATGGCCCCCAAGATCGGAACCCCAGAAATCTGGTGGACATCCCACAGGCTGATGCCCACCTCCCCGTGATGCAGGTGAAAGGTATTGGTCCTAGACGACCATCTTCTCAGCAGTTCCGACATCAGTTGCTTTGGTTGGTAAATGTGGAATTGGGAGGCCCATGCCGCCTCATACAACCCCACTCTCCTTAGATAGGCCCCGAACTCCTCGCATGAGGCGCCTACCCAGTAGGCCCAGGCCCAGTCATCAGTAAATTTGCCGCCATGGTGCAGGTCCCATTCATCAGACCATCCCTTCTTCGAATCCTGCAAAGCCGCCTTCAACATGGTGCGGTAGAGGGGAGGGGACATCTCCGGTTGCAGTGGCCTCCCGTCAATATCGTTCAAATGGTTGTAAATACAGTCAGCGGTGACGGGTGTGAAGTCATCCCGCACATGACCATCGGCCGCCCTGAACCATTGGTGCTGGCATGGTGTGCTCCGGAACCAGTAAGCTGGTTCGTCCCTACTCGCCTCAGGGATGAAGATGTCATCCCTCAACCCGAAGTCGTACAATGGCAGCTTCTTGCACTGTGGATAGTCCTTTTGACCCTCCGATAGAAGATCTGTCAAAGAAGTGTGGTCAGAGTGGCTTTGGACCATCTCCCCAAGGCCCGGACGGTTGGCCATCTCATCCTGACGGGCAGCATCTGCAAGCACCCCCAATACAGCCTCTTGATGGGCCATTTCGATTCCAGCCCTCAGAAAAGAATTTTTGCAGCTGGATCGCGAAGCTCGACCATGAAGATGAATCGCGAAGCCGGATCGCGAAGATCGGTCGCAAGACCAAGCCGCGAAGTCTGGCCCAGGCCGACAAGCAGAAGCTCGCTTGGCACGGACGCGGAGTCGGAGACCCGCGGTTCGCCGCGAAGCTCGATTCGCGGAGGGCTGTCGTGGAGTACGCGGAGCTTCGTGAAGTCGATAACGCAAAAAAGACAAGGAAGTCATGTGAAGACAAAAGAAGTCGGCCCCCTATTTATAGGCGACGACCCCGGAGCATCGCGACGCATTAGGATTTGTGGCCTCAGGCAGCACCGCGGGCCCCCTTCGTGAAACCACATCGCAAACCGCCAACAATTTTGGTGATTTTCCCTCAGACTTCGACCCTTCGCCCTTCTCCCTTCGCAGCTCCAAGTCTAAGGGGGGCATTTGTTGGCGCCAAAATATTGCACGAAAGGGAGGGACGAAAAAGAAGGCTGGCACGTTGCCTCGCGAAGCACCGCCGCGAAGCACCGACACGAAGCACCCCGAGACTCGCGGTCTCGCGAAGCTACAGAAGCGGTAACTCTCCGCGAACGCATTTGACGTTCATGAGCCCGCCGCGAAGCTCCAGAGGCGGTGATGCTTCGCGAACGCATTTGAAATTCGCGAGCCTTCCACGAAGCTCCAGGGGCGGTGATTCTCCGCGGACGACTTTGACGTTCGTGAGCGCACCGCGAAGCACCCGAGGCGGCGCGCGAGTTCTGCTTCGCGGCGCCCCTTTCCTATAAATACTAGACTCCCCCTGAGTCCCGGAGGACGGACAATCCGACCTTTCGGCTTCTCCTCTCCCGAATCGCGAAGCACTCTTTGCCCCGTGAATCATGAGCTCCACGAGGTACTTCTACTTCGCGAGACGCCTTTTCTTTGTCTCGCTTTGAGCCCCTCTTCAGAGAGGGATGCCCTTCGCGAAGCTCAAGGGCATTCGCGAAGGAAGGGGATTCCCAAGGGAACCCGGGCAGCCGCGGAGCGTTTATGCTTCGCAAAACACCCAACCTATACTAGTGATCTTTATGCTAAGGCAGGATCGCTACACATCGTGAAGCACACTGCTTCGCAGGACCCCGCTTCGCGAGGCACCCCTTCTTCATGAGGCAGTGCTCCGAGAACACTGTTCCACTTCGCGAAGCACCTTCCACTCACACCTATGCCCCATGCTAAGTCCAAGGCAGTCCACTTCGCGAAGCACACTCCTTTTCTTAGCAATTCCTCTTCCCGTGTGACCCTCTAGGTTTTCACGATGTGATTTCAAAGTCCCATGGACAATACCATTCGTAGCGTTGCTTCGCCTAATGCTTCTTCGCATAGGCACACTAACGGATATTGATTCTTCGCATAGCCACGCTAACGTGGACCCCTCGATGGTTCGTTCCACAACCCCCCTTGACCACGACCTTACTGGTACCTTCCCTTCCCCAAGGACCAGAGGGTACCGGTTATGTAAGTCCTAGGGGTGCGGAGTGAACCCACCTCGTCCGACCTGCAGGACGTTAAACTGCCAAGCACTATGTCCTCAGCACATGACGTTAAACTGTGACCCGACCTCATGCCTCTCACGGAGGGTCCCCCCAGCTCGAACATTTTTTACACCACTCGTCTCCACAGGAATGGAATCACCCATACACAAGGGATGATATCCTCCTTATTGGAGTGGCGTATGTTCATAGGAGAAGGGTGACCCTAGTTCCCCAACGGATGGCTGCACCCCTGCATCTCCATACTTCCCCACTACCAAGGTCAGTGGAGGGCGTGATAGGGAATGAGGCACCTCCCATCATTGGTCCCAAATCCCTCTTTCGCTGCATTTTGTCGCACTCTGGGCCTCCATCCTGGAGTAAGTCCCAGCACCATGGGCCGCCTAACGCGTAAGCCCCTCTTCGCTTCTCACGGACGCATCCTTTGCGACGTGATCGTCAGGTCCTTGCAACCTCTTGTTTCTCACACCGAGCATGACTCACGTGGGCTTAGAGTGAGCACCGACCCTGACCCCCACCCATTTGAACTACGAGGTCTTTGATCCATGTCAAGGCATGGTACGTAGGAAGCCTCTATGAGGTTCAAGACACATTACTTGGTCGTTCATTCACATCGAGTTTCGCCCCCGTCCAGCATGATGATAAACTGCAAGTCCTCGTCCAGCATGACGTTAAACTGCACACCCTTGTCACGCATGACATTAAACTAAACACCCATTCCCATATGAACTATGAGGTCTTTGATCCATGCCAAGGCATGGTACGTAGGAAGCCTTCCAGAGGTTCAAGCCCACCACTCATTGGACCAAGGTCCACCTTCACGTCGGTTCGCCAGCAAAGCCCCATATGAACTACGAGGACTTTGATCCATGTCAAGGCGTGGTACGTAGGAAGCCTTCCTGAGGTTCAAGCCCACCCATCATCCAACTCACATCGAGTTCTTACTGCGTCCAGCACGACGTTAAACTGCAATTCCAGTTCGACGGCAAGCCGTTGTGACTAACCCGAACTACGAGGACTTTGATCCATGTCAAGGTGTGGTACGTAGGAAGCCTCTACGAGGTTCAAACCCACCATCCGGTCGTTCCGACCTCATTCACGTCGGTTCACCACCTTCTCGCATGACGTTAAATTGTATTCCACAACCCGAACTATGAGGAATTTGATCCGTGTCAAGGCATGGTATGTAGGAAGCCTCTCCGAGGTTCAGCCCCAACAATCATTGGCCGAGACCGTCTATTTGTCGGTGTGCCAAGTCCCCATTTTCAATCCGAACTATGGGGACTTTGATCCATGTCAAGGCATGGTACGTAGGAATCCTCCCAGAGGTTCAATCCCATCTCCCATCGGACCAAGGTCCCTCATTTACGTTGGTCCGCCGACACCCACCGCCCGTCGTTTATTCACGTCAGGGTTCACTACCGTCCTGCATGACAGTAAACTGTATTCCATCAATCCTTTGAACTATGAGTACTTTGATCCATATCAAGGCATGGTACGTAGGAAACCTTCCCAAGGTTCAAGACCACCATTAGAGGACCCACGGGTCCACTTTCACGTCAGTTCACCAATCAACCCTTTGAACTACGAGGTCTTTGATCCATGTCAAGGCATGGTACGTAGGAAGCCTCCCTGAGGTTCAAGATCATTCTTCATCAGACCAAGGTCCACCTTCACGTCGGTTTGCTGACGCATCGGACCAAGGTCCACTTTCACGTCGGTACGCTGACGATGCCCATCGGGCCAAGGTCCACCTTCACGTCGGTTTACCGGCACCAACCCGAACTACGCGGACTTTGATTCCCTGCCACGGGGATACGTAGGAAGCCTTTCAAGGCTCAAGCCCGACTTCACCATTGCCCTTGCGATGGTCCCATTCCATTCTCCCTCCACTCTATTCATCCATCTATCACCCATCCTGATTCTCGCCCGGACCATCATATCTCGGTGAGACCATGTCGATACGCTCCTCTTCACAACCGCCCATGGGCTAGCCTCATTATCGGCATCCCTTCAAAGGAAACCCCTCAATCCCATCTATTCCAGCTAATGCTTTGATCGGGTTGATCCGTCTCCGCTGGACGTTAAACTCGCGGCGTACCTTGTGTTAAACATGGGAAGCTGAGGAAAACCTCAGATATATTTCTATGGAATATAATTCCCCGCACTCGATGTGGGATGCCTCGGGCTTCCACGCCCTCGAGAAGCCCTGTGACCAGGGATAACAGACAGACATGCCAGGTTCCCCAGCATCCAGACACGCTACTGATGCCTCAACGTGACTACTCCCCCGACTGAAGGTTGCTTCCCTGACCGGACCCTTTGGAATGTCCTGATAGAAGCAGTGTAATTAACCGGCGTCCATGGAAACATGGCACTGGGAAGAGTTTCACGAACTACGTATTAAATCTATGAGGGAGACCCGGACTAGGTGACGAGTTCTGAGGAGGAATCCACAGAAGGAAGAACCGACATCCCATCATCCTGTTTCGATCAAGGAGCAGACGTCCCTGAATAAGGAGCAAATGCCGCCCACCTTTGGAAAGCGGGAATGCGGGGAAACAAAGCACCGCACGTCCTCCTCCTCCATGGACGGATGCGCGCGCGCCCCGACGAAAGCGTCGGAAACAAGTCCCATATAAAATATTTCATAGGTTGGATGCTCCAATGTCATATTCAAAACTCCCACTTTCAAACATCAATGTATGTAGGGAATCGGTACTCTCCCTTAGCCTCTTGTTCCATAGTGCACATGAAAAACTAAGCACCCTCTTGCTCTTGCACACTTACCCATGCACACCTGTGCTTCTACTAGCTCTTCATACACGCATGTGCATGCCCCTATGTTGACCTGTATAGTGTTTTTTCCTTCACTAAGTGGGCCTTCTCGAGGTTCTTGGCTAGCTGCCTTTGAGTCGCTAGGTGGCTAGTACTCAAGTTGAGGGATAGCTGGGATTCGGCCATATTTTTATCCATTCTTCATTAGATTACTTTTTCATTTCCAACTTTATTGTACACCTAAAAAACACATTTTTCTAAAGTAAAATTCATATTTAAAATTATAATTAATTAATTAATTTTTATTTATTCCTCAAATATTCATTTATAATTTTGATTATCCATAAAATTATTAAATAAAAAATGTTTGGGAAAAATAATCAACTAAAATTTTAAATTAAATACTAAAAAATGTATGCATGAAATGATCTTATCAAATCCTCCCACACTTAGATTTATTATTGTTCTAAAATATGACATCTAAACATATTATAAAGTAACCAAACCCTACCATGATTCAAATGTCAATGCCAATAAAATTAAATGACTATCAATGGGGGATAAATTTTCAAGCATCAAATGAAAAAAAAAACTTTTTCAACTCCTTTTTAAATGAAAAAAGTTAATAATGTATGTTACTTTATCTCTTTTAAAATTTCATTGCTTCTCCAAACCCCCATTCATTTTTTTCAATTTATCATTAATGTGCATGCTAATTTCAATCTACCTTACTTTGAATTCATTTTAATCTTCACTCAAGGTACAAATCTAAAATAATTTTTGCTAATACTCAAGTCATGCTCTCAACTATGGGCTTGAAATGTGTCTCAAATATTCACCTCATGAGTTCAAAGATCAAAACTAATCATGAGGGATTCACATTAAGGTTAAAATGATAATAAGGCTAATGGTAAGTAGGTAAATTATGTGAAAAAAATAAATCTCAAAAGGAGGTTAACTCTTAAATCATATTTCATGATAATAAAAGCTAAAATATAATGGAAATATACTTCAATCACATCTCCCATTCCCTAAACTCAAATAAAATTCTATGAATCAATGAAATCATAATTAAAGATATACATCCACTTTTTCCCTACTTTTTCTTTTATTCCATTTTAAAACTATTTTTTCATTTTTTAGAAATTTTTTATTAATGAAAGTATCACATTCATCACCCAACCCCAAATAATATCAAAATAACTGGTCAAGAAATGGTGGTTTTTTACCATCCCAAGACACAACCAATTTTTTCAATTTTTTCTTTCTAGAGGGGTATCAATGAAGTAATATGGACGATAAAATCATGAAACTTTCCTAAAATTCCATGAAATTACCCCACATTTTCTATTTAATAAAGAACATCCATTTTACACTATGTACAACCTATCCCCCACACTTATTCAATTGAATATTATTTTAAATACAAAGAGTATGGTGGGAAAGGATAAAATTAGATTATAATATGGATATTCCCTATCAAGGTTGTTTATGGATTTTAAGGGATTAAATAAGGATAAATTTCATATTGGTTACAAGGATAAATTTCTAAAAAAACAATTATACAATAATTTTATAAGTGATTTAATACTATCATATCTTTTATAATATGAAAAGAAATTTATTGAAGAAAACATGATCGAGACTCAAAGGAAATATTATTAAAAAATAATGGGAAATTTTATCTTAGAATATTCTCGATAATGGGAGAATGTGACTAGAATAATCACTCATGAAAATTCACACTAAAAAATCATTTATCACCAATTTTAAAAATTTAAAGCATGTAAAATCTAAGAAAAAATTCATCCACAAAAATAAACAATATCCATTAAATCATAACTCATAAAATCTTTTCCCCTAGTCTTATCTTTACTTATTCAATCCCCATATTACTTATTTAACTTCATTAAAAATAATATCTTAAACATGGAATTATGGTTATCCTAAGTGATTTTTATCACTATATATAACACCACAAAACTTGAACCTTATGTATTGATAAGTTATGGTTACTTTTGTTTGAATAACTGAACAAAACTTGTTACTCATGAGAGGGTAATAATATGGTTTTAATTTATATTAGAATGCAACTGAGTAAAACACACAAGTGGATATAAGACTTTTCATTTAATTAAAAGCACTGTAGCATTTATAATACACTAAAATCAAAAGAGTAATCATGATAACTAAAAATACCTATTAAGAACCCTATCAGAATTACAGGGAGGCCACTTAAAACAACGAAAACCATAAGAAAATAATATGGCTCCTTAGAATTTTTCATAATGAAAATAAGAATGGCCAAAGCCACTACGACTACACTGAGCACCAATGGTATGACGTGCACCATCTTCTTCAATTTCCTTGAATTTAGGACACCCTGAGGCAAGGTTTTATAAGGAAAACAACCAGACCATTGCCTTAAGTGACTGTTGGATTCCAGCAGCTATAATAATAGTCATTGGCCTTGTTGGATAATTAATTGAAAACATATGAGTATATCTTAGTTCTCTAAATAATTAGATTATGGATTTTAAAAATATATATATATATTATAAACTGCTCCAAACCATGAACTTTAAAAATTACATAGTGAAATGTTTTTAATATTACGTTGGTGTTTTTGAAATGTAATAAAGAATTCAAAATATGTTACAATTGATGAAAATATATTGTAAAGATTTTCATTTAGTGTTTTTAAGTTATGTTTCATTTCTTTTAATTAAACTATATTCTATATTAACTTAGTTTTGAATACTATTAGTAAAAAAGATTTTACGTGGTTATATTGAATTTCAATTCATGTTAAAGCTTTGGTTCTATAAATAGGTCTAGAAATATTATTAGACAAGGTATAGTTGGGTGTTCATTAATCCTTCTTCAAGCTTAAATAAAAAAAATTCATGTTTGAAAAATGAAATTTCTATAGAGTATTATTTACCTTAAGACTTCGTATATATATATATATATATATATATATATTCTATTAAGGTTAAGTTTTTGTAAATATTCGGGCCCGCTAGGGATAGCCCTTTATTGTTGGGCCAAGGGAGGCAGATCACACTTAGTGGCTGAGCCTAGCCCTCATCCCAAGCTTGGTCTGGCCTGAGCTCGGGCATAGGTCCCCCGAGGGGCACACAAGAGCATGGGAGCCCTGCAAGAGTGCTTGAGAGTGCGCAGCGCGGGCGTAAGGCCGTGGTGAGCATGGGTAGGCTGAGGCCTGTGGGGGCAGGGTGGAAGCCCATGTATAGGGCCCCCTTCATGTGTGCTGTGTGTTTTTTAAGCAGACGATGGGAGGCTCAGGCTTATAAGGGAGGCAAAAATAGCACGTCGATTCGATGTGGGAAGCGTTTTTTCGGGCAAAACGTGATCATGGCTGTTGGATCATGAAGTGCACGATTTGGGCTATTGATCCCGATCCCACATTCGACCTCCAACAGCTGCGGCGTATCACCAGGTTTTTGTGGTCTGTTCGATCTGGCGCGATCTAATCGTGGCAGTTTTAAGTTTTTAAAAAATGTCACATCGATATTGTTTCATCCAATCAGACTCGGATTTAATCTGAGCCGTCCATTACCTTTAAGAAACTGCAGATGCATCTCGGCCCTTGAAACCTAGACCGAACTGATTCTAGCCGTCGAAATTCCTCCTGATTTGTTCCAGCGGAACTGTCTTCTTCCTCCTACATCGTGCTATACACCAGTACTATACTTACCTTTTGCACCATTTTTCTTCACTCTTATAGTCATCGAACCCTCCACTCACACGATTTCCACATAGATCTTTCTCCCTATTATTTTTATAAGTCAAGTTGGCCTCGTATCCCTCTATTTTTACATTAAAATAATCACCATAGGTATATTATATGTAACTTCACCAAGGCATCTGGAGAACCCTCTCATTTCTTTGTAAGTCTCTAGCGGACCTCAACGAGTCCTCCAGGATTTCCAGTGCCTTCCCGAGCTCCTTCTCCTCCTCCTCCTACTCGAGCTAAGATAAGGGATTACCTTTTTCTTGCCTTTGGTTTCAAGTTGTATGAGTGTATATATATATATTTTTGGAATATAATAACATGTATATGTTCATACCCACATATATATGTAAGCATATAGTTTTCCATCTTAACCCTGTTCTGGTTTTCTAAAGGTGTTTTTCAATGTTTAACCAATGAAGAGGTACTCGTTTTGGTTGTGAAATGCAAAGTTCATATACTTAATATATATATATATATTTGTTTTATAGATACATATATCATCTATAAGTGAATTTAGGTTTTTCAAAGGTTAAAAGTTGTATGTGTAAATATTTTCTAAGGTCGAAAATTATACTTGGGTGTGTTTAGTATGAATTGTTAATTATAAAAAATGGATAAACACTTAGTATATATTTGTACATGTACACATAATTCAATATAGTTTTATTTTATGCTAATAAATATGATTTACAACTATTAAATAAATTCATGGATGCGAATATAGTTTTGGATTCAGGTGGTTTTATAATATTAAGAAAAACATTAGTTTTTAAATATGTATGTCCTATGTCAAACTCGTTTTAGTTAAAGAACCTTTAATGATATTAGACTTGTTATAATTTTATATTTCAACCCATTTTTATTCATTATTTTATATGATTCAATAATTGCCTCATGTGCAAAGAATGTGTAATAAACCATGAATACCTTCGATAAACTAAAACGGCTACATTTTCAATTTAATCTGTTATATTATGTATATTTGGATTAAATGGTTTCATTTTCCATTTTATTTATAGTGGTACTCAATGATTCATGCATGTGTACAAATGAAATCTATATTAATTTAAAATTGGTCATTTTAAACTATAAATATTCATTTCTATAAATCATGGATTTTGAAAATTAAGGAACTATCATTTTATGTGGTAACCCTATCCATTCATTACATGCGTGTTTTAAATTAATATAACATGTGAAAAGAATGTTTACTATTTTATGCATGTCATTGTGAAAATTATCGTTTAAATAATAACTCACATATTATGGTAAAGTCTTTTTCCAATTCCTTTTATCAGTGCATGAATTGAGCATGAATAATGAACATGTATTGTGATTCATTAAAAGTTTGTTACTATGGAGGAGTTGTAAAGTTGTTATTTTATGTGATAAACAAAAAACTCGTTTTTCATGATAATTTGTGAGATAATAATTTTATTATTCAAAGTGGTATGGGACACTTTGAATAAAGTGAAATGAGAAACCAAGTAATTATGAGTATTTGAAATGATAAAAGATTTAATAAATCAAATCGGTATGTGCACTTTGATTTAAGAAGTTTGAGGAATGAATTGGACTTATTATGTGATAGGTGGGGCCTTCTACAGCCCCTTGATGCATCGGTAGGTATCTTGAGACAGCTAATAGCGGATTTGGACAAGGCCTTTCCTATTTATGAGTTATGGATTTTGGTCGAGGCCTTAATCAATAGACGTCTTGGCATAAGGCCTTGACACAGTACGACATATGCACTTTCCTCATTATGACTATGAAAATTAATTAAACAGAGGAATATTCGACTAGTACAATATTTTTGGTTAAAGAGATTATGATTATGAGAATTCAAGGAGTATAAGTATAGCATATTATTTATGCAATATTCAGATATTTTCTGGCCAGTGTATGTTTCACAAGAGTAAAAGATAAAATTGATGTTATTATTTTGAGCGCAACTCTGATTATGCATTACACTTAGTTATTAATTCTGTACTTGAATTTTAACATGAAATGTCTTTTACTTATTATACTGAATTATCATTTCCATAATTGAATTATGATGATGTTAGTATGTTTTAAATTTTGCACTTATAACCCTTAGACAATTGTCTTAGTATGTATAATGTGTTACAACATTTTAAAGGAAATATTTTATTGAAATTTTAAATAATGTTTTCAAAAGTTATTTTGAGTATAGTACATTATTTTAAATCCCCTTACTAGGCATTCATATGCTCACCCTATATTTTTAATTAAAAATTTTCAGGTAACAACTTTTATCAGAAGAAACATTTCAGAAGTAGCTAGTTTCTCAGAGCCCGAACTGAAATCGATCCTCTATATGGCACCGGATCCGGGTACTCGGGAGCTGGGCGTGATAGTTGGTATCAGAGGATTTGGTTTGGATAACTTTGGAAAACTAGAACTGAACAATGAAAATTTACTTAAGCAATACTAAGAACGATGTTTTCTTAATTTCAGATGGAAAATGAGAGTATTAACCTTCTATTTCTTCCCAAGGAGGCCTTGGAAACCATAATTTCCATAGCTATCCATGAAAATTTTATAAACTATGCCCATATCCATATGTCATGCAAACATATCTATGACATATCCAATTCTCCCCGAGTACTTCAACTCCACCAAAGAGTGGGTATGGATTACATCTTTATGATGCAAGACCAGTTCACATCCTAGGAATGACGAGGAAAATACTACGAGGGACTTTTTAGATGCTTCACCGCAGTGGAATTCTTTTCATCCCTCATGGCCTTCCAAGATTCTGCAATTGTGGGAGACCTCCACGTGGCATATATGTGTCAAGTCCTGTCTTATGGCCATCTTGGTCAGGTAATGGACTTTGACATCCTTGAATATGAAGACTACCGTTCTGTGTACAGACAACAAGTACATGCGGACGTCTCTCAGTTGTACACCCCACATGTCAGACTCTGGAGACAACACAAGTGCTCCCACGATATCGAACCAGATTTCTCGAGTTGCATATGGTTCAAGAAAATGGAAAGTTTCGAATTAGTTTTGGGGATTTGTGTATTAGGAAACTCGGGAAACCATTAGCCCTGTTTTATTTTATGTACCAATAGTTATATGAGAATATAACTTGTTATCTATTCTTTTGTTATCCTTTCATCGGTTATACTTTTTAATGAATATCACTAAATGAACTTTCATAATAAATTTTTAGATGGAAGGAAAAATTCATATGTTATCTCTTCCTGTTGAGGTATTAGATATTATTGTAATCAAAACCTGTGAAGAGGAGTACCTACCTCTAGCAAACTTCCAAAAAACATGCAAGCAACTATATGAAGTGACAAATAGTCCAGACATTCTCCGCACCTTTCAAGGAAATGCTTCCATTTACTACCACATAGCCATGGCACAACTGACCGAGTATAGGTGAAGAGTAAAATACCATGAAAGGATTTTCTTATGTTTTACCCTAGGCTGGAACTACACAGTCATGTTATGTTTTTAAGAGGATTCTTTGGAAGGAAACCTTTGTATGGCCTACATGTACCAACTCCTTATCTTTAGTATATACAATAACATCTACGACTTCTATGTTCTCTGTCGAGACATAGTGCGGCAAGTTTTTTGTGTGATGGTTCATTCAGAAATTTCCAAACTTTCTACTGTTTGAGCCTCCCTCTGGAAGCCCGAGTGTTCGATGCAAGAGTTCAACCCCTTATATCTGAGGTGTGTCTGGATCAGATAACTAGAGGAGTTGATCATAAATTTGGGTTTTCCACTGAATGCACCTGAGTATCCTCTTCGATGGGGGATGTGGTAAGAACAGTAGAGATCTTTCTTTTTTGGTTATGGAACTAATTGTGAGGATGCAATCCCTTGTAGGGGGGAATGGTGTAACACCCCAAAACCCAAACCTTATGTATTGATAAGTTATGGTTACTTTTGTTTGAATAACTAAACAAAACTTGTTTCTCATGAGAGGTTAATAATATGGTTTTAATTTATATTAGAATTCAACCGAGTAAAACACATAAGTGGATACAAGACTTTTCATTTAACTAAAAACATTTTAGCGTTTACAATACACCGAAATCAAAAGAGTAATCATGAAAACCAAAAATACCGATTAAGAACCCTATCAGAATTACAAGAAGACCACTTAAAACAATGAAAACCCCAAGAAAATAATATGGGTCCTTTGAATTTTTCATAATGAACATAAGAATGGCCAAAGCCACTGCGACCACACTAAGCACCAATGGTATGAGATGAACCATATTAGTATATCTTAGTTCTCCAAATAATTAGATTATGGATTTTAAATATATATATATATATATTATAAACTTCTCTTAACCATGAACTTTAAAAAGGACATACTGATATGTTTTGAATATTACGTTGGTGTTTTTGAAATGTAATAAGGAATTCAAAATATGTTGAAATTAATGCAAATATATTGTAAAGATTTTTATTCAGTGTTTTTAAGTTATGTTTAATTTCTTTTAATTAAACTATATTCTATATTAACTTAGTTTTGACTACTATTAGTACAAAAGATTTTACGTGGTTATACCAAATTTCAATTTATGTTGAAGCTTTGGTGCTATAAATAGGTCTAGAAATATTATTAGACAAGGTATAGTTAGGTGTTCATTAATACTTCCTCAAGCTTAAATAAAAAAAGTAATATTTGAAAGAGTAAATTTCTATAGAGTATTATTTACCTTAAGACTTCATATATATATATTCTCTTAAGGTTAAGTTTTTGTAAAAATTTGGGCCAACTAGGGCCAGCCCTTTATGGATGGGCCAAGGGAGGCATCTCATGCTTAGTGGCTGAGCCTAGCCCTCATCCCAAGCCTGGGCTAGCCCGAGCTCCAGCATAGGTCCCCCGAGGGGCGCACAGGAGCATGGGAGTTCCGCAGGAGCGCCTGAGAGTGCACAGCATGGGCGCAAGGCCGCGGTGAGCATGGGTAGGCTGAGGCCTGCATGGGCAGGGCGGGAGCCCGTGTATAGGGCCCCCTTCATGTGTGTTGTGTGTTTTCTGAGCAGACGATGGGAGGCTTAGACTTATAAGGGAGGCTAAAACAGCCTGCCAATTCGATGTGGGAAGAATTTTTTCAAGAGAAATGTGATCATGGTCGTTGGATCACGAAGCGCGCGATCTGGGTCGTTGATCCTGATCCCACATTCGACCTCCAACAGATGTGGCGTATCACCAGGTTTTTGTGGTCTATTTGATCTGGCGTGATCTAATCATGGTCTTTCAATCTGGCACGATCTAATAGTGGTCGTTCAAAGTTTTTCAAAAATGCCTCATCGATCCTGTGTCGTCCAATCAGACTCAGATTTAATCTGAGTCGTCTATTACATTTAAGAAACTGTGGACGCATCTTGGCCCTTGAAACTTAGACCGAACTGATCCTGGCCATCGAACTTCCTCCCGATTTTTTCCATTGGTGTTGTCTTCTTCCTCCTATGTCGGGCTATACACCAGTACCCTACTTACCTTTTGCACCATTTTTTCTTCACTTGTATAGCCGTCGGACCCTCCACTCACACGGTTTCCACGGATATCTTTCTCCCTATTATTTTTATAAGTCAAGTTGGCCTCATATCCCTCTCTTTTTACATTAAAATAATCACCATAGGTATAGTATATACAACTTCACAAAGGCATCTGGATAACCCTCTTGGTTCTTTGTATGTATCCAGCGGACCTCAACGAGTCCTCCGAGATTTCTAGTGCCTTCCTGATCTCCTTCTCCTCCTCCTCCTCCTCAAGATAAGGTAAGGGATTAACTTTTTCTTTCCTTTGGTTTCAAGTTGTATGAGTTTATATATATACGTTTGGAATATATGAACATGTATATGTTCATACCCACATGTATATGTATGCATATAGGTTTCCATCCTAACCCTATTATGGTTTTCTAAAAGTGTTTTTCAATGTTTAACCAACGAATCAGTACTTGTTTTGTTTGTGAAATGCAATGTTCATATACTTAATATATATATACATATTGTTTATAGCTACATATATCGACTATAAGTGAATTCAGGTTTTTCAAAGGTTAAAAGTTGTATGTGTAAATATTTTCTAAGGTCGAAAATTATACTTGGGTGTGTTTAGTATGAATTGTTAATTATAAAAAAATGGATAAACACTTAGTATATATTTGGAAATGTAAACATAATTCAATATAGTTTTATTTTATTCTAATAAAGACGATTTAAAACTATTAAATAAATTCATGGATGCGAATATAGTTTTGGGTTCTGGTGGTTTTATAATATTAAGCAAAACATTAGTTTTTAAATATGTATGTCCTATGTCAAACTTATCTTAGTTAAAGAACCTTTAATGATATTATCCTTGTTATAATTTTATATTTCAAACCATTTTATCCATTATTTGATATGCTTCAGTAATTTCCTCATGTGCAAAGAATGTGTAATAAACCATGAATACCTTCGATAAACTGAAATGGCTATATTTTCAATGTAATCTGTTATATTATGTATATTTGGATTAAATGGTTTCATTTTCCATTTTATTTATAGTGGTACTCAACGATTCATGCATGTGTACAAATGACATCTATCTTAATTTAAAATTGGTCATTTTAAACTATAAATATTCATTTCTATAAATCATGGATTTTGAAAATTAAGTAACTATAATTTTATGTGGTAACCTCATCCATTAATTACTTGCGTGTTATAAATTAATATCACATAAGAAAAAAAATGTTTACTATTTTATTCATGTCATTGGGAAAATTATCATTTAAATAATAACTAACATATTATGGTTAAGTCTGTTTCTAATTCCTTTTATTAGTGTATGAATTGAGCCTGAATAATGAACATTTATTGTGATGCATTAAAAGTTTGTTACTATGGAGGAGTTGTAAAGTTTTTATTTTATTTGATAAACAAACAACTCTTTTTTCATGATAATTTGTGAGATAAGAATTTTATTATTCAAAGTGGTATGGGACACTTTGAATAAAGTGAAATGAGAAACCAAGTAATTATGAGTATTTGAAATGATAAGTGATTTAATAAATCAAGGTGGTATGTGCACTTTGATTTAATAAGTATGAGGAATGCATTGGACTTATTATGTGATAGGTGGGGCCTGTTACAGCTCCTCGATGCATCAATAGGTCTCATGAGACACCTAGTAGCAGATTTGGCCGAGGACTTTCCTATTTATGAGTTATGGATTTTAGATGAGGCCTTAATCATTAGAAATCTTGGCACGAGGCCTTGACACAGTCCGGTATATGCACTTTCCTCATTATGACTATGAAAATAAATTAACCAGAGGAATATTTGACTAGTAGAATATTCCTGGTTAAAGAGCTTATGATTATGAGAATTCAATGAGTATAAGTATGGAATATTATTTATGAAATATTCAGAGATTTTATGGCCAGTGTATGTTTCACAAGAGTAAAAGATGAAATTGATGTTATTATTTTGAGTGAAACTCTGATTATGCATTACACTTAGTTATTAATTCTGTACTTTCATTTTAGAATGAAATGTATTTTACTTATTATACTCAATGAGCATTTCCATAATTGAATTATGATGATGTTAGTATGTTTTAAATTGTGCACTTATATCCCTTAGACAATTGTATTAGTATGTTTAATGTGTTACATCATTTTAAAGGAAATGTTCTATGGAAATTTTAAAGAATGTTTTCAAAAGTTATTTTGAGTATATTATGTTATTTTAAAACCCCTTACTGGGCATTCGTATTCTCACCCTACGTTTTTAATTAAAAAAATTCAGGTAACAACTTTTAGCAGAAGAAACATTTCAGAAGTAGCTAGTTTCTTAGAGCCTGAACCGAAATTGATCCTCTGTATGGCACCGGCTCTGGGTACTCAGGAGCTGGAGTGTGACAATTGGTATCATAGGATTTGGTTTGGATAACTCTGGAAAACTAGAACCAAACAATTAAAATTTACTTAAGCAATACTAATAATGATGTTTTCTTAATTTCTGATGGAAATGAGAGTACAAAACTTCTCTCTCTTCCCAAGGAGGCATTGGAAACCATAATTTCTATAACTAGCCATGAAAATTTTATAAACTATGCCCATATCCTTATGTCTTGCAAACATCTCTATGACATATCCAATTCTCCCTGAGTACTTCAACTCCACCGAAGAGCAGGTATGGATTACATCTTTATGATTCAAGCCCAGTTCCCATCCTATGCACGATAGGGAAAATACTATGAGGGACTTTTTAGATGCTTCACCATAGCGGAAGGCTTCCTGTCCCTCATGGCCTTCCAAGAAGCTGCAGCATCGGGAGACCTCCGCGCGGCATATATGTTTCAAGTCCTCTCTTATGGTTATCTTGGTCAGGTAATGGACTTTGACATACTTGAATACGAAGCCTCCCATTCTGTGTACAGACAACAAGTACATGCGGACGTCTCTCAGTTGTACACCCCACATGTCAGACTCTGAAGACAACACAAGTGCTCCTACGATATCGAACCAGATTTCTCGAGTTGCATATGGTTCTGAGAAATTGAAAGTTTTAAATTAGTTTTGGGATTCGTGTATTAGGAAACTGGGGAAACCATTAGCCCTGTTGTATTTTCCGTACCAATAGCTATATGAGAACATAACTTGTTATCTCTTATTTTTTTATCCTTTCATCAGTTATACTTTTTAATGAATATCACTAAATTAACTTTCATAATAAATTTCCAGATGGAAGGACAAACTCATATGTTATCTCTTCCTATTTAGGTATTTGAGATTATTGCAATCAAAACCTGTGAAGAGGAGTACCTACCTCTCGCAAACTTGTGAAAAACATGAAAACAACTATATGAAGTGACAAGCAGTCCAGACATTCTCTGTACCTATCAAGTAAATTCTTCCATTTACTACTGCATAGACATGGAACAACTGGCCGAGTATAGGTGAAGAGGAAAATACCACGAAGGGATTTTCCTATGTTTCACCCTAGGCCGGAACTACATGGCCAGGTTATGTTTTCAACAGGCTGCTTTTGAAGGAAACCTTTTTGTGGCCTACATGTACCAACTCTTCAACTTTAGTCTATACAACAACATCTACGACTTGGATATTCTCCATCGAGATATAGTGTGGGGAGTTCTTCATGTGATGGTTCATTCGGACATTTCCAAATTTTCTATCGTTCGAGCCTCCCTCTAGAAGCCCGAGTGTTCGATGCAAGAGTTTAACCCCTTCTGTCCGAGGTGTGTCTGGATCTGAGAACTAGAGGATTCGAGCATCAATTTGGGTTTTCCACTGAATGCACCTGAGGATCCTTTATAATGGGGGATGTGGTAAGATCATTAGAGAGATTTCTTTTGTGGTTATGGAACGAATTGCGAGGACGCAATTCCTCGTAGGGGGAATGATGTAACACCCCAAAACTTGAACCTTATGTATTGATAAGTTACAGTTTCTTTTGTTTGAATAACTAAACAAAACTTGTTTCTCATTAGAGGGTAATAATATGGTTTTAATTTATATTAGAATACAACCGAGTAAAACACACAAGTGGAAACAATACTTTTCACTTAAATAAAAACACCGTAGCGTTTACAATACACCAAAATCAAAAGAGGAATCATGCTAACCAAAAATACATATTAAGAACCCTATCAGAATTACAGGGAGACCACTTAAAACAACGAAAACCCCAATAAAATAATATGGTTCCTTAGAATTTTTCATAATGAACATAAGAATGTCCAAAGCCAATGAAACCACACTGAGAACCAATGGTATTATGTGCACCATCTTCTTCAATCGCCTTGAATTTAGTACACCCTAAGGCAAGGTTTTATAAGGACAACAACCTGACAGTTGCCTTAGGTGACCATTGGATTCCAATGGCTATAATTATAGTCGTTGGACTTGTTGGATAATTAATTGAAAACATATGAGTATATATTAGTTCTCCAAATAATTATATTATGGATTTTAAAATATATATATATATATTATAAACTGATCCTAACCATGAACTTTAAAAAGGACATAGTGAAATGTTTTGAATATTACATTGGTGTTTTTGAAATGTAATAAGGAATTCAAAATATGTTGCAATTAATGAAAATATATTGTAAAGGTTTTCATTCAGTGTTTTTAAGTTATGTTTAATTTCTTTTAATTAAACTATATTCTAGATTAACTTAGTTTTTACTATTATTAGTACAAAATATTTTACGTGGTTATACCGAATTTCAATTCATGTTAAATCTTTAGTGTTATAAATAGGTCTAGAAATATTATTAGACACGGTATAGTTAGGTTTTCATTAATCCTTCCTCAAGCTTAAATAAAAAAATCCATGTTTGAAAAAGGAAATTTCTATAGAGTATTATTTACCTTAAGGCTTCATATATATATATTCTCATAAGGTTAAGTTTTTGTAAAAATTTGGGCCCGCTAGTGCTATCCCTTTATAGCTAGGCCAATGGAGACAGCTCACGCTTAGTGGATGAGCTTAGCCCTCAGCCCAAGCCTGGGCCAGCCCGAGCTCGGGCATAGGTCCCTCGAGGGGTGCACAGGAGCATAGGAGCACCGCAGGAGCACTTGGGAGTGCACAGCACGGGCGCAAGGACACGGTGAGCATGGGTAGGCTAAGTCTTGCAGGGGAAGGGCGTGAGCCCGTGTATAGGGCTCCCTTCTTGTGTGTTGTGTGTTTTATGAGAAGATTATGGGAGATCAGGCTTATAAGGGAGGCTAAAATAGCCTTCCGATTCTATGTGGGAAGCATTTTTTTTCGGGCGAAACGTGATCACGGTCATTGGATCACGAAGCGTGTGATCTAGGCCGTTGATCCCGATCCTGCATTCGACCTCCAGCAGTTGTGGCGTATCACTGGGATTTTGTGGTCTGTTCGATCTAACACAATATAATCAAGTCCATTCAATTTGGCGCGATCTAATCGTGGCCCTTCGAAGTTTTTAAAAAACTTCGCATCGATCTTGTGTCATCCGATCAGACTCGGATTGAATTAGAGCCATCCATTACCTTTAAGAAACTGCGGACGCATCTTGGGCCTTGAAACCTAGACCAAACGGATCCTGGCCGTCAAAATTCCTCCCGATTTGTTCCAGCAGTGTTTTCTTCTTCCTCCCGCAGTGTGTTATACACCAGTACCCTACTTACCCTTTGCACCATTTTTTCTTCACTCTTATAGTCGTCGAACCCTCCACTCACACGGTTTCCACGGATATATTTCTCCCTGTTCTTTTTATAAGTCAAGTTGTCCTTATATCCCTCTCTATTTACATTAAAATAATCACCATAGGTATAGTATATACAACTTCACTAAGGCATCTGGAGAACCCTCTTAGTTCTTTTTAAGTCTCCAACGGACCTCAAGGAGTCCTCCGGGATTTCCAATGCCTTCCTGATCTCCTTCTCCTCCTCCTCCTCCTCGAGCTAAGGGAAGGGATTACCTTTTTTTTCTTTTGGTTTCAAGTTGTATGAGTGTATATATATACGTTTGGAATATACGAACATTTATATGTTCATACCCACATATATATGTACGCATATAGTTTTCCATCCTAACCCTATTCTAGTTTTCTAAAAGTGTTTTTCAATGTCAAACCAATGAAGCGGTACTCGTTTTGGTTGTGAAATGAAAATTTCATATACTTAATATATATATATATATACATATGGTTTATATCTACATATATCATATATAAGTGAATTCAGGTTTTTCAAAGGTTAAAAGTTGTATGTGTAAATATTTTCTAAGGTCGAAAATTATACTTGGGTGTGTTTAATATGAATTGTTAATAATAAAAAACTGATAAATACTTTGTATATATTTGGACATGTACACATAATTCAATATAGCTTTATTTTATTCTAATAAAGATGATTTACAACTATTAAATAAATTCATGGATGCGAATATAGTTTTGGGTTCAAGTGGTTTTATAATATTAAGAAAAACATTAGTTTTTAAATATGTATGTCCTATGTCAAACTCATTTTAGTTAAATAAACTTTAATGATATTAGCCTTTTTATAATTTTATATGTCAAACCCTTTTTATCCATTATTTGATATGCTTCAGTAATTTCCTCATGTGCAAAGAATGTGTAATAAACCATGAATACATTTGATAAACTGAAACGGATACATTCTCAATGTAATCTATTATATTATGTATATTTGGATTAAATGGTTTCATTTTCCATTTTATTTATAGTGGTACTCAATGATTCATGCATGTGTAAAAATGAAATCTATCTTAATTTAAAATTGATCATTTTAAACTATAAATATTCATTTCTATAAATCATGAATTTTAAAAATTAAGGAACTATTATTTTATGTGGTAACCCCATCCATTCAATACTTTCATGTTTTAAATTAATATCACATGCACAAAGAATGTTTACTATTTTATGCATGTCATTGGGAAAATTATCATTTAAATAAAAACTGACATATTATGGTTAAGTTTGTTTCCAATTCCTTTTATCAGTGCATGAATTGAGCTTGAATAATGAACATGTATTGTGATGCATTAAAAGTTTATTACTATGGAGGAGTTGTAAAGTTTTTATTTTATGTGATAAACAAACAACTCATTTTTCATGATAATTTGTGAGGTAAGCATTTTATTATTCAAAGTGGTATGGGAAACTTTGAATAAAGTGATATAAGAAACCAAGTAATTATGAGTATTTGAAATGATAATTGATTTAATAAATCAAGGTGGTATGTGCACTTTGATTTAAGAAGTGTGAGGAATGAATTGGACTTATTATGTGACGGGTGGGATCTGCTACAGCCCCTCGATGCATCGGTAGGTCTCATGAGACAGCTAGTAGTGGATTTGTCTGAGGCCTTTCCTATTTATGAGTTATAGATTTTGGCTGAGGCTATAATCATTAGACGTCTTGGCATGAGGCCTTGACACATTCCGACATATGCACTTTCCTCATTATGACTATGAAAATTAATTAACCAGAGGAATATTTGACTAGTAGAATATTCCTGGTTAAAGAGCTTATGATTATGAGAATTCAAGGAGTATAATTATTGCATATTATTTATGAAATATTCATAGATTTTATGGACAGTGTATGTTTCACAAGAGTAAAAGATGAAATTGATGTTATTATTTTGAGCGCAACTCTGATTATGCATTACACTTAATTATTAATTATGTACTTTCATTTTAACATGAAATGCATTTTACTTATTATACTGAATGAGCATTTCCATAATTTAATTATGATGATATTAGTATGTTTTAAATTGTGCACTTATATCCCTTAGACAGTTGTCTTAGTATGTTTAATGTGTTACAGCATTTTAAAGGAAATGTTTTATAGAAATTTTAAAGAATCTTTTCAAAAGTTATTTTGAATATAGTATGTTATTTTTAAACCCCTTACTGGGCATTCGTATTCTCACCCTACGTTTTTAATTAAAAAAATTTAGGTAATAGATTTTAGCAGAAGAAACATTTCAGAAGTAGTTAGTTTCTCAGAGCCCAAATCAAAATCGATCCTCTGTATGGCACCGTCTCGGGGTACTCGGGAGCTGGGGAGTGACACTATATAAGTTAATTCACATAAGTCAAAGGTGGATAAAATCATACTCCATTTTCTATAAATCTATTCATTTTCTCTACTTATTTCTTTTCTTATTCTTTTTCCAACATGGACTTAAAAAATAAATAAAAATAGAGTAAAAAATTGATGTTCATGTTTTTTAAACCTAAAAAATAATTAGGGGAATCGAACCTACATCCAAATATCAAACTAAATTAATTCCTAGAAAATTAAAAAAAATCTAAAAAGGAAATAAAAATCTTAGGTTTCATCCTGGAAGTGCTTTGGTTAAGGTTGTTAAGCTCATCTCTACCACTTTATCTGATTGGATTATGGTAAAAATATAACCATATCAAATTTAACTAACTATATATTTGAAGTAAATCCTATGTACCTGTTCTTATCCTATTTTTTGAAACTAGATTAATAATTTGTAGAGGATGAACCTAGAATTGGGAACATTTTAAAGATATTAGAAGTAACTCTTGGTCTATAAAAACATAGAAGAATTCATCTTTCTATTAAATTACTATTTGTGTTTGTTCAAATTCTATAATGATCTCTTCAATTTCAGAAGCTAAGTCCTCCTATTCTTCTTAATCCATTTTATTTTTATCTTTGGCTTAATTTTCATATTTGTTATCCTTTAATTTAGCCTCATCTTGTGTTTGAGGAGGAAACAAGTATATGGACATCCCTGGATATTTTTGATGGATTTCTCAGGATGTCCACACCAAGAAAAACTTATCCTCTTCTTCTTATTTGATTTTCTCCTTCAGGCCTACAATGGTGAGGGTGTTCTCTAAATAAACAAATTCATCTTTGGTAATGGGTTACCCTAGGTTTTTATTCAAACACAACAGTTCTCTCTGATGTCTCCTTTAGTTTTGCTTCATCGTAGGATTCCTCCTTTAGTTTGGCTCATACTCCCTTAGCCTCATTTTTCATTCTCTATAAGACCTAACATGCCTCCTTGAACATGAATTCTAGGTCATAGAGTCTTTCCATGTCATCTCTTAGATATGGTTGTGGGTCATGTGTTTCTTGATTATTTTGTACATTTTCTCTAAGTTCATCTATTTCATGTGAGGGTCCATTATTTTTATAGAAAAATTTTCATACTTGGTCTAGATAAAATCCCCCCTGCCATCACAATCAAAAAATACCCAAGAACAGAAATGGTACAAAATAAAAAGAACCTACTCTAAAATCAGAAAATGGAAATAGATAAGAAAAGATTTAGTCTAAATTGTTAAACTAAGGTAATATCTTAATCAAGTGCCTAGAAATGGCACTAGAAATTTATGTGATTGGAAGGTATCATTAGTTTCTCCATTTTTATACTAATAAAAAAAATTGATAAACATGAATCAATAAACACTAAACCACTAAGTAGTGTAGGCATGGTGATTCCAAGTTTTATCCCGTGAAGATGATGTATAGAATAATGTAATTTAATAATAAAGACCTAAACTATGATTGGAAATTACTAATACTAATTAAAAATTGAAAGGGATAAAGATGAAGGTTTTTAAATTTTAAGAAAGATGAATTAGAAAACATGAGATATTAGAATCAAATCTAAGATGAATTAAAAAACATGAGTTATTGGAATCAGATCTAAGTGAATCCAATGGTCATGGTAGGCACTCTCTATCCTCAAAACACTTTGGTTCTCATGGTCAAGTACTCTTGGTTGTTAAGATGATGGGTGGATCAAAAACTTGTTTAAACGTAGTGAACAACCCACTCAATGGTCATGGACAGAGTCATCCACTAGTTAATTCATTAAAATATTTATCCCTCACTTATCACACAATGGTCATGCATGAACAAAGAAAAGAAAAAAAATATAAAGTATGCATCAAATACCCAACATTAATTGCATTCAATCATGAAATACCTTAAAACATTAAACTACATTTTATTGAATCACCTAGGACCAATTTCTACCCCCTCATTCTAGCCATGAGGGGTAAGAAAATAAAAATCCAATTATAATCATCCAATAGCATCACTTGATCCCAACATCAGCCCGAAATTTCCCAAGAAAGTTTTGGTTTTTTATTATATTCAAACCCTCTATATTTATAAACCATGAAAAACCCTAGGGATCGACCTGTGTATCTTAAAAATACCTCCTCTTCAAGTTCATGAAAACCCATATTAAAACCCTCTAAAAGTCTCTAAAGTATAATAAGATCATAAAATTTATTTTTTCTATTGACAACACATTCATGGCTTGAACTTTATTCAATATATGAAACATGTGATTTCTAGTATTGTATGAATTAGTCTTCATTATTCATGACTCAAACCTCATTCAGGCCATGAAATGATCTTTTAGTCTCCATTATTTCTCTATAATTTAATAATTCATGGTGTGAATGGAAACTCAGTCTTTGAACTCCTCCTTTCATGCATGGCTTAGCATCTTCCTCATAATGGATTTGAACCTTCTTTTATGATCTATAGGAGTGATTTAATGTTGTTTCCCAACCTTGTATTAGAAGTGGTGCTCAATCCCATGAAATTTAGTGTAAATAATGGAATTCTATGATGATAGAAGTGGTGGGGATGAGTGTACAGTAATACAATGATTGTTCCAAGGTGTGCCTAAGGTGGGAAACATGGGAGCTAGGTGAAGTGGTGTTGTTACTATATGTGGAAAATAGTTCCACACACTCTATATTCCCACATTGAAGTTTTTGGGGGGTGGTCACTTCTATATAATATTTGGAACTCCTATTATCCTACATCAAAGTTTCTAGGGAACTAGTGATCTTCCTCAGCCTCCTGTTTCTCCCCATGTGTGAGAGGCTAAGCACCCTCTTGCTCTTGTAGGCCTACCTGTGTGAACCTATTCTCTTGTTGGATATTCACAAGAACACACTTAAACATCCTTATTCCAACACACATAAGGTATTATCCTTCATTGGGATAGCCTACCCTAGGTTCTTGGTCAACTTCCTTTAGGTGTCTAAGTGATTGGCACTCAAGTTGAGGGCTAACTGGGAGTTGGCCATATTTTTAGTGAGTCTTCTTCAAAATAATTTTCCATTTCCAACTTCCATGTAAACCTAAAAACATTAATTTTTCTAAAGTAAAATCTATATTTAAAATTATAAACAATTGATTATTTTTTATTTATTTTTCAAATTTTCATTTATAATTTTATTTACCTATAAAATAATTAAAGTAAAGAATACCTGACAAAAATAATCAACTAAATTCATAAATTAATTAAATTAAATAATAGAAATTGTATGTATGAAATGTTCTTATCATAAATTGTGCTATAATAATTGATGAAGTAAGTTTGAGGATATATAATACCTTTTCAATGTCTTGTATCATCTCTACTACAATACCAAGTTGAAGTACACACTGATAAAGTACCGCTAGAGTTGTGGAATGCTGTAAAGTATGGGCTGCTATCATTTTGCCCAACTTCATCCAAGAGGATCAGGATCCACCATCCTAAAAAAATATTGATTGATATTTCTATCAATTTTAAATAAATGGTGTGATTTTCTTTGAATAAGGTTAAATTTTTAATGATATTAAAATGTGAAGTTTGGATTATATTCTAGAAGTGGTAGGTAGGAATCACGACGTAGGGAAATGGACAACGTCATGACTGTAGTTAAAGTTTGAAGAATGGAAAATTACAATAATGATGAGTATTTAATTTTGGATATGTGATGTTTTACCCTTTTTTAGATTTGGAGATGATTAGTTTATTTCACCATGGAAATGATTTCCATACTGCAAAGTGTTGGTGATGAAAAATCATTTTTTAAGTGTTGAAGAAGGTAGTGAACCATAATACTTATCAAGGAGAAAATCTAAGACTTATTACCTTACCAAATTTGGAGTTTTAGATTAAATTCCATAACAGAGGATTCCATGACACAAATATGATCAGATGGATTTTAGTCTCTTCAAGATCTAGAGGCTTCTATGATGTGGGAGAAATTTCGTGTCACAATAGACTTTGTCATAAATTATGATTTAGAAGGACTTGTTGTGAGGTTTTTTTCACTTCACAAAGTAATTTGAGACTAAATTCAATGAAATTTGTTATTTAGATACCTCCACACTATAGAGGAATATTTTTTTGTGTCTTTCCAAAAACAAGATGTGGTTTACATCATGTATTAGTAGACCACACTGAAACAGGTTTGAAGGATAAGAAGAATTAAATATTTGTGTCATGATATTTAGGGAATTAAAAGGTAGGTATAGAGAAGTTTTTTATATTTATTTTTTGATTGAGAATTGAACCATAGTGAAGAATACCACCCCAAAAAATGGATGAAGTTGATAAGGCTACACCACACCATTAAGAGGTAGTTTCAAGATAATCTATAAAATTTTACCAAAATTTAATGATGGTTGAATGGAATATGATTTCAGGGTTTTATTTAGATTAATTAGTACTTGATAACCACACTAAATTTTTGTGTTAATCTTTTCATGATATCAGTATAGTTGAGAAGGGATAATTGATCCTAACCCTCAAATCAAAGGGTTTGGTGCATGGAAAATATATAAAAACTAATTTTAGAAGTTTTATAATAGGAAAAAATATTAAAAATATAATTATGAAGGAGGATCATATTACAATATATGAGTTTCAAGGAATAAGAGAAGAGAGTGTGTGTATAAGATATATATATATATATAACTACTATATATGGCTCATTTTGAGAGTAAAGGATCAAGGAAGAATAAGAAGGAATAACACTACTACATCTGGTTTAGTGAAGAAAAAAGAAAATAAGAAAATTCAAGTTCTAGAATTATCTTTATATATAATAAGGGTTCACTGTTGTTGTGATATCATGGAAGAAATAGATTAAACTCTCACATAGAGGTATCTATCTCATCAGGAATTAGAAATGGAGATCATAGTGAATTAAATAACAAAGGAGATTCAATTTAGTAGAAATGATTCTGGAAGAGTCTCACTCTAAATAGAGATACAACAACATGTCCTAAACTATTTAATAAGATTAAAAAGTCTATAAATGGTCTAACACTTGTCTTTGAGTAGTGTGAAAAAATGAAAAGAAGAGTTAGTTCCCTTGGATCAACAATGGGTCTTTCTAAAACATTTATAACACGTACAATTATTAGTGTTAATTTTTGGTGCAATAGCACATTTTCATGTGTATGCTCCTTCGATTATCCTTTAGTGGTGAACCAAGTAAAATACATGTGTTATATATTCATTACTTTTAATTTTTTTTGTAATTCAAGGTGTAAGGAATAAGTGAAAGATATATTTAATGTGTTCCTACTAACACAAGAATAATATCTATATGGATAAGAGGAAAAAAATAAAAGGAAAATATTTTAATCATTATACACATTGATCCCCCCCCCACCTTAGGGTGTCCTAGGTTCCTACAAGGAAGGAACTCTAGAATTTTTCACCATTCTGGGAGGTGTCAGAATTATGTGAAAGGAGGTGGGAGGTATTGTGAAGTTGGTATTAGGCCCATGAAAATGGGTTCCTACATATCCCTTTAAAGTGAAACGTAACTTATGTAGTTTTGTGTCAATTAAAGAGAACTATTTTTCATTTTAAGGTCATGTAAAAAATACCATAGTGTCTTGTTTTAGGTTTATTCATATATGACTATTTACAAGTAGTTTAAATTCATGAAGAGTAGAATACTAGGTGAAAGGGACCTAGAAATGGTTTAGTGTGGGACTTATGCCAAAGCATCACTTTCAGTTATGACATCACATATGAGTCAGGTGATTGAATTTTTGGTCACCAAGAGGAGGATCTCTACTCAAGGAATTTAAGGAAATCAAGAAGAGAATATAAACTCAAGACATTTAACGAAACCAAGAAGAGAATCTCAGTTTAAGTAATTTTTGGAAACCAATAGGATAATCTTGACTCAATGCATTTCAATAAACCAAGATTTGGATCTCAAATTGAGGAAAATTTGAAACCGAGAAAAGGATATAGACTTATGATACTTTAGGAAACTAAGAGGAGTATCTCTAATCAGGGTATTTTAAGAAATTAATAGGAATACATAAACTCAAGGTATTTCAAATAAAGGTGTGGGTTTTTAGTATGGTTACTTAAAAACAAATTGTCAAATAAAAAAAATCATGGTGTAGCTCATGAAATTGTATGAGGGTCAGTGATGGAAGTGGGGGGGATTGGGTTGAAGACCTGAGACTGCAACCCATCACTGATTCTAACTAGAGGTGTCTAGAAGGAGCCCTTGATGTATAGACTATATCTTTTTTTCTGATCATGGATCCAAAATGGAAAGAAGCATGGATTCATGATTTATTCTCACGTGTGAGTTAAGATAATGGGTTCCCATGTAAGGGACCATGGAAAATGGGCACCCAAGTATGGCTTGGAAGAACTAGTAATGGATTAAGTTTGAGATACCTAGGCATGTCTCCACACTAGGATACCTGAGTGTAGATACACTTTAGGATAACCTGGCCACAACTCCACTTTGGGATAACCTGGGAACCATATTATTTCACCCTAATATTTCATCATTTTCCATTATGTTTTGATTTAAAAAACGCTTTTGGGAGATATTTAGAGGACTTGAGTGCATAAGAAGAATATCTTTATACTCAGGTGCTCTCGGTCTAGCCTCTATAGACACTTGGTGTTGAAAATTAGAGGTTGGGGGTTCTTTTTTAAGCAATGGATCCCTAAGTGCTTAGGTAACCACTCGTAACCACTTCAGCACCTGGGTACTTTCACTGGGAATTATTTATCTAGGTGTGCCTCATCTAGGCCTGAGATAGGGTGTAATACATCTAGTATCAATCTATTCATGGTACATTTAGGTTCTCAACTCTAGGTGGTATACATCTTGGAATTTGAGTCTAGGAATGATCGATTTAAGTGTGAAAGGATAAGCATGAGACATTGAGGAACATGTGAATCATGGTGTGTGCCCAGACTTTATCTTAGTGTGAGTATAGACTTTAGAAAAACTCCTCCATGAAATTTCAACTTTAAAAAGCCATAAATTTTGATCAAGGTATTTATTTTGGCTCCATATTCTATCAAATTGAATCTTGTAAAAAATACACTTTTTAATACTGATTTTACCCATATAATGTGTTTATGTGGAAAAATGAGGTCAAAAATGATATAAAAATATATCTTAGGACTATAGAAATTTTTTATCCAATAATGAATTGAATCTATGGACTAATACTAATAAGATATTCTCACCACCACATCACTGGATCACGAAACTTTTTTTAAGGATCTTCACCCATTGGTTTGTGAGCAATCGTGTGCTGCATGGAGATCCCATTCATGTATTCTTCATCTAGTGTGATATTTATTTACCTTTTACTCAAATCATATAATTTGAGTGAGGATAATATAATGGTCATCATGGAAAATTGTGCACAAAATTTTTTTACACCAATTACATAGGAAGTTGAATAAATTCTTAAAAAATTCATATACTTAGTTTCTATGGATGAAGAAACAATTGGAGAATTTTTGGTGGAGATATGAAGGTACCTATGGTGATTCACTATGATAATGACAGTGAAATTGAATTGATTAATAATTGGATCTAGTGCTCTCATAAAAATAGCATTGAAATTTGATATCACTTCATTAAGGATAAAGTTGAGCAAGGAGTCATCAATGGAAAAAAACAGCAATGGAAATTCTTATAAAACTGTTGGTCACATTATTTTATAAAATGAATCACTTAAACCTTGGTATTAAACCACCCCCCTCATCTTATGGAGGTTTAGTAATTCACTTATCCCCATATGTATTTTAATTCTTAACATGTTTTTTAAAATTATTAGTAGGATGTTAGAAACACTAGTGGAAATTTGGGCTACATCCATGCTCGAGAATGATTGTGGCTATAGGATATCCAATATCCATGATCAGGTTCAAATATTTTATGATAAAAATAAAATATACTTATAAATTATTCAACATTCATGTTTTTGTTAAATTTATATTTAAAATTAGTGTGTTAGTGTATTTTTAAAGAATGATGAGTTACGGAATGAAGATAGAGGTATGAATCTCACAGGAAGCATTTTTTATCCTATAGCCATATGCATGGAACTTATAGCTATAGG
Source organism: Viscum album (assembly GCA_963277665.1). NCBI lineage: Eukaryota > Viridiplantae > Streptophyta > Magnoliopsida > Santalales > Viscaceae > Viscum > Viscum album. The sequence goes on along the minus strand of OY728147.1, from coordinate 173,977,409 downwards.
GTCCCCCGGTGATAAAGGATATAGCCATGGGTAATTCTTATGGATATATACCATTTGTTTTTGGATATGGCCTATGGTATATAGTAATGTTGATAACACCCATGGGTGGTCCGACCATGGTTATAACCTATCGTCATGGTCAATTGGGTTATAGCCACGATCATGGCCCATGGCTATAACCCAATTTTACACTAGTTCCATTTGGGTTTATTATCTAAGGTGGAAATGGAAAAATAAGAAAAATAAATGATTTTTTTAGAAATGGAAACAAGTGTGAAATTAAGTATTATTGGGACAAAGGGGGTGATAATGATTAAAAATAAGATATCTTGTTAAAATATGTGATAGCTTAAAGATCAATAAGCTCAACGAGTGATTACAGAGTAGAATTATAATATCTAGGGGGTATTCCTTTGAGGGGGTTTAGTATTAAATACAATAGTATATGATCTATAGGGATATATTGAAGGATATTAATGTGTTTAATTATGGGGGAGTTAAATAGAGTTTTGGGTATTTAGAGAAGTTTGACAACTAATTTTTCCAAGATCTAAAGTTAAGAGGAAAGCATAGAATTATCTCTTGATCTATTTTTTTCTACACCAATAATTTTTCACATATACTTAGTGTTATGGAATAATTATTAAACTATTATTTGGTTTTTTTGGATCTAATTTTCACTGAGATACATGGATACAATTTGGATTGCTAATAAACCCAAAAGGGGGAGTGTTGGATCCTAGTTTATTTAAATTGGAAAAGAGGAGAATGTTGGAATAATTAGTCAGTTATGTGGGATAATGTTAAAACCATTGGAGGATGTAAAATCTTTATTTATATGTTTTTATATATGTTACACAAAAAAATTTTATTTTTTTAATCTTATTTGAATTGGTGTAAATCCTTGGAGAATATTAGAAGGTTTTTGGGGAGATTTGAAGAGTATTTCTTGAAGGAATACTAAAACATGGTGAAAACTCTCTTTTAATTCCTCTAAGGATGTTTTATGAGAACTAAAATGAAGATATAGTGGAAATTCATTCCACAATGTAATTCTCTACACCGTATAGGATAATTTCACATCATAATGGGGACCCCATGAGAATTTACTATAGTGTTGAATAGTCAGATAAAAAATTTTATGTTGTAATGAGGTACACCACATTATAGCCATAAAATGTATGATTAAATGTTGTCTTGGATAAATTTTATTAAGGATAACTCACATTTCAATAAGAATTGTCACACTATAGTGCATTAAATATATAAATAAAATTTTGATAAAGCATGGATTATAGAAAAATTCCACACCATAGGGTAATGTCTTAAAATTTTGGTGTAAATCTAGTTAAAGCTGAAATAGTAGATCATGACACAACTCAATGTACCATACCATAATGAGTCTGGTATTTTTTAAGATTTAGGATATTACATCATGGTTTTCAAGGATCTTTAAAATGGATTTAATCCAAAATTTTTGGATCTAAGGTTGATAGGGAATCATGTCACAGTGGAGTTAGTCATATCGTAATCCAGTTAATTTGAGATAAATCATTATTAAATTATGGGAATCATGTCATGTTTTTTAAATTACATACTAGTTTTAAAATTCCAATATTTTTTTTAATTAGAATAAATTTTCTTTGGCTTTGATAGTTTTAATTGGAGGAGTATGGATGGTTTTGAAGTCCATTGGCCTAGTGATAAGTGGAAAATTAAAAGAGCTGAATTTGGAAGAATATTTTTGTAACACCACTAAAATTTAGTTTAAAATAATAATATGTTAGATAGCTTTCTTAACATGCAACACGAGCTTTAAGTGAACTACGATATACTATAAACATATTATTATTTAAATGTGACCATTATAACCAAGTCATTAAATTAGTGGTATGAATAGGAATGAAAAAATTATGAAAAAAATTTATAAAAGTTTTATATAATGAAATTTTATTTATTAATACATAATAAATAAGTACTCAATTTTCATTAAAGTCATTTTATGCTTCAAAAATATTTTTTCTTCAAAAATAGTTTTTGTTACATTTTTTCTGTAGATATTATAATTAATTTCTATCACTTTTACAAATTTTATTTAAAAAAATTGATATAATTATTAAAATAATTGTTTCATATTATTCATAGGATGATTCTTTTGAATTTTTCTGAAAATATTTATTCTTAAGTGTATAGTGAAAATACCATTTTTTTATAAAATTGTCATTTATTTTAATTAAATAAATTAATTTAAAAGTAATTTTATGTTTTTAAATTGATATTAAATTAAAATAAGTATGATTTAATTATAAATAATCTAATTAGTTATATAAGAATAAATATCATACTTGATGTTGGTATAAGCCCTTTTTTGGATTAAAAACGCATTTTTTTAAACTATATTTCGTAGTGTTTTACACATTTATACTAAAATTGTTTTTTGAAACTTAAAGAAATTTAATATTGAAAACGGATTCCATATTTATATTAAATATCTTAAATTTTGGTAAATAATTCCCTTTTATTTTTTATCATTATGAATAGTAACTATGATAAAATTTTGTCACCTCGGTAAGGGTAAAATAGATAAAACTGAGATAAAACAATGGTATAAAGCTTTAAAATATCTATGGTGATTGTTTCTATCCTATTTTATGAGTGGTGTTTGAAAAAATCCATCCTAGATATGAAAATATGGAAAATTATTGCCACTTTTATTTGATTATAACATTTATATTATTTTAAGAAAATGATAAATACAAAATGTCACTCTTGATTTTAATTTCTATTATATTTTTTCATAGGGATAAAATGAAGTTATAAATGAATATATAATGTTATTTTGAACATAAATAAATTATTTTTATTGTCTTAATTTATTTTAAATTTTTGGGGATGGTATAATTACCTTAAATGCTTGTGCAACACTAACTCAATGCTTGTGCAAACGATAGAAAAATTCTAGTAAATAGTTTTTAAAAATAATAAAAGAAATATATTTTGGATTAATTATGGTGTTGCAATAATTTTATGGTTAATAATAATGTATAATTGATGATAAAATATCTTAGTTTCGAAATCCATTGTTATCTTGATGAATTTAAAGTCAAATCAAATGAATAGTCCCAAAATTGACTTTAATGGTATTTTATGTTAAATAATATTTTATAAAATGAAAAAAAAACTTACAATAGGATAGGTGGAATGTGAAATGGTCTAAATTTTCATCCATGGTCCATTTTTGAGCCAATTTTCACCTTATAGGTAAATTTATGACCCTTAAATTCTAAAATATGTGTTACCATGTTAAGGTTAAAAAGAGTTAACAAAGGTGTTAAACCAAAAGATAAGGTTTAAAATAACACCAAAACCTATCAAAATTTTATTGGATGATTATATTTCAATATTATCCTATTTTTATTCAAATAAATAGCCCTTTTTAAGTATTATACTAGAGAAGTACATTAATTATATTTTAATATTTTAATTAATTCCAAGTGTGTCATCTCCTCGCTTATAAAATAACACCTCATTATCACCTTTATTCACAAAGTTTGAGCACTATAGCTCATCCAATACCTAACCTAATACATTTCTAACTTCCTTACATTAATACTAAAACCCTTGTACTTATCTTAATAATATTATTTCAAGAATTAAGGTGTAATCCAAATTTGATCACTTAAAGAAGAGGTATAAATCTTAACCGGGCTCTTTAAATTTGATTTCTTATTCCACATTTTCAAAACCTATAATATCCATCATAACATGATTAATACAGTATCATAAATATATTGATATTTTATTATTATTATGGTACTATCATGACCCCCTCCCTCTAAAGATACTACAATGAGGGGAGAGAGATAATAACCCTTGAGTCCTACCTCCAGTAGGCCCTGGGTTAGTGACTATAATCGAGGGTATAAAAATCTTATAAAATGGGAGGTATTAGCCACTATAATAATATAGGATTAGGATATATGATGAATCGTACAAAAACAACACCATGGTATAATATAAAAAAACCAAAACCATACCACAAGCATGTATAAATAAAATTGATATAGATAAAAGTCTCCAAAGTAAATACCCAAAAACAAAGCTAAAGCGGTGACATAATAGTTATCCAAATCCTGTGATAGTAATGTCCAATACAGTCCACAAAGTCCTCCTAGAAACCTGAAAAAAAATATATACATAGGGTGGGCATAAAAGTATACTTAGTAGTAAAACCAAAGTCTATCGTTCACATGTAAAAGAAGTGTACTAATGCACCCATGAGAAAATAGTAGAACCAATATCACCTAAATAGGTCAATTATCCATCCTAAACATCACCAAGGAACACTTAACAAATAATGTAAGCTAAGTAATATAATATAACATGAATCACATTGATAAAGGGTACCCCACACCACTTTCCCACTGTTATGTCGCTCTCACACCCCAATGTCGTATGTATTCATTCTTCTATCTCTTCTGTATACTATACCACCCCACAAGCATGGTTACATCACATCATCCCACAAACACTTGGGCTCACCTCCCCACAATCACTACCACATCATTCATTGCCTGAAAACACCTGGTCCACAACACATCCACCATTATAACTAGAGTAGTAGGATATCATGAACATGAAGTACATAAACCTCATTCCCTCCTCCTACCATGAATGAACCCCACTATAAGTCATCTCATCACATCTCATTATACACAAAAACACTTGGGCTAAGTCACATCTCATTTGAAGACACCTCGGATCACCACCCCACAAGCACAACCACATCACAACTCATCTGATAACACCTAGGCTATCACAACCACCATCTAGTGAACTAACAGACCTCTGTCCATCAAAACCTGTGCAATACTTACCTTTCCTATAATAGAGAGATGGAAAGAGTGGGTAACTATCCATCTGTAATCATCACCATATGTTAGGAAAAATACCCCTGGTGTGACTATGTGGGTGTCAGCACATAGTTCTCTATGTGGGTGGGGTTATTATAGAAATCACATGGAATATGAAAGTATATAAATATATCCAAACACAAAATCCCAACCTATGGGTTCCCAATAAAACACTAGCCAACTCAAAACATCCCCACTTTTTCTACCACCTATAAATGCATAACACCAAAAAAATAACAACCCACATCACACCACTAACCAATTACCATTATCCAAACCATTTATTTCATTATTAAGCATCATCTACATTTAACCACATAGAACATTATTTATTTATTTATTTATTATCCATTTCCATCCAATTAACAAAACCGAACCCCAACCATTTAAAACATTATGAAACAAATATTAATTTCAACGCTGCCTAAGTATCTAGCACAACAAAACCACACATAGAAATAACCTAATCATCCCCATATTACCAACACCTTACCACTCTAAAATAACATCCAAAAAATAACCACCTCACCACCCCAAAATCCCAGCCACAAACCAACTCTCCGCCCTAAAATCACATCCAAACAATAACCACCTTGCCTCCCTAAAATCATAGCCACCAAACCATCATCCCCACATGCCCCAACAACACAAAAACCACACATCACCACCCCAAAAGTATTGTTGCACATCACAACACATCAAAATCCATTTTTCATATTTAAAAAGGGAATTTTATCACATTTAATTTTATTTTTGGGGGCATTATAACACAAGACATAATCCTAGGGAACTGTTTTATTATCCAAATATAAGTGGTCATCTAATTTCCATTTTAGAGTGATATCACAACAATAAAAACAGAAAAAAAAATCACAATACATATCATCCAGTGAAAAAAATCTCCCAACATCCACATTTTTTAGTGGAGAATTAATCTTGTACAATCCATCATATCACAATAATATCAAAGTTGTAAAATCATGAGAAGCAAACCCCTTTTTCCAATTAAATTTCAATTAAATAATTATTTATATTTTATTAAGCCAAAACAGCCATCTCTGGTAGATAAACAAGAGTAAACCACTCCCTCATGATACACAATAAAGATAAATGAGGGATTCCCTACCTCAAAGAAGCTTTTCCAACTCGATACGCACTACAGGGTGAAAAAGATGTTCCCATAAACAACAACAACCCCATAAAAACTACATATAAACCTAAACTACACCCAAAGATAATAAAAATATATACCAACACACACCTCAAACAAAAACAACATCACTGCAGTAAATCTCCAAGTGAAGAACAAGAGGAAACTAACCAATAATAAGGAAGGTCTTACCACCAATCGCCAATAGGCATCAACCAAAACCAATGGATCAAAGAGGAAGGAAGGGGGATAGAAGGACTACTAGGATCACCTAGGGTTATCCCAAAGAAATAAAGGGAGGGAGGGGGAAAATGAAATGAAATTTGGTTGGAAGTGTTATAAAATAACCTCAACCCCACCCGTTTCACATCGTGTAACCATTACATGTTATGTAATCCTTAGGTTTCTAAAAATTCTATATTTTTCTGAAAAATGAATCTCCTTAGCCTTTGTTTATTAAAAATAGTGAAACCCACTTAAATGATATGTGATCCATCTCATAGAGTCCCCCTTATCCATGTACAATTAGTGAACCATCCAGATATACAAGCTGTGAAAAACCTTTACATGTCATGTAGACAATAAATGGAGTGTATTTTATACAGTAGCTCTGCTGCACCTTCAGCCTCTATAAAAAACTCTCAGAAACCTCCCCTGACCACCTCTAACCACCATAACTGATAAAGTAATGGGCTAGGAAGGCACAAATTATTACATCAGATACCTCTAAAATGATTCTTTCCCTCAAGGATCCAAAACCAGGACAAAAAAGAAAGGGATCTGACTAACCACCCCACGAGATACCTCTCAAGGATGTCATCATACCTCAAATGTGACCACCAACCAAACATGCTAAACCAAATAGCCGAAAACATATCTCACACCTCATCACCACATAGCCACATCACCATAACCATCCAAATTCCATGTATCCCAAACCAACAAATTGCACTACCCTGAACATACAAATCAGAGAATTCCATCCACCATGTCAAGATACTATCCACTATGGACAACACTGACTCACCCAAACAGGTTTAATTGCATCACAATTAATGAATCCTTATTAGTAATTAGGTCCTCCCCTTTTCATATATCATGAATTTATCACACATAACACAGCACACATCACGTCAAGCGAAAACAACACATCACATAAATCAAAAAGATCTAACCATTGCACCATAAGCAAAAAAGGGTAAGGAAAAAACTCAAAATAGATCTAGGTATTGGGAACACATCTGCATCTCTTTATCCCAATTACTCTCCTCCTATCCACCATGCCTCCTCAAAACATGATCCAAATAAATGGTATGTACATTCATCACCTTCTCTTGGTGATCCTAGATCTCTAATGGACACTCCAAAAACATTATGGTATCCTCAATATCTAACTCTACCTAGTCAATGGAATGGGATTAATTGTGAATATACCACATAAGATGAGATACATGGAAGAAATAATAGATCATCTCCATCCATGGTGGAAATTATAATCGATATTCCACCTCACCAACTCACCTAAAAAACTTGGGAAAAAGCTTACTCACCTGACCAAACCTCTTCTACCCACATCGAGGAGAACTCTTCAAGAACATGTGGTCCCCAACCTTAAACTTCAAGGGCCTCCTCCTTCCATTTTCATAAAAATTATTTCTATATTACACTGCTTTCATCCTCTCACAAACATGATGAACCTTCTCTATCGTTATTTGCACCACATTGGGACCAAGAATGGTTGCCTCCCCAACCTACATCCAACACAATAGAGAATGACACGGTATCCTATACAAAGCCTAAAATAGATTCATTCAAATAAAATATTGATAACTATTAGTATATGTAAACTCAACCAAGGGAAAGTGTTTTACCCAAGATCTACTAAATTCCAAGATGCATGCCCACAACATATCCTCAAACATCTGGATTGTAACAACCCAAAATTTTTTAAATGATATTTTTTCCCATATAAAATGTGTGTTATATTATATTATACACAAAAAAACATATATCTTTAAAAATAAAGTGGTTTTATAGAGTATAAATGGAAATGTGACCATAGAGATTCAACTATTATATGGCCATTGGTCAAATATGGATATTGGAAACTATAATTTTGGTAATAATTTTAACATTATAATTAGTGTTTATAAGTAGAAATGAGAAAATGATAGTTAATGAAAAAAGGAGAAACGATGGCCTCAACCAGTAGAGTCATGACATATGAAGCTCATTTGTAAGAATTTGGGATGGAGGTAGCATCACTAGGGTTCAACCTTGTGAAATCCTAAGATGAGATTCAATAATTTAATCTATAACTAAATTTATTATGGATGAATTTCAATTTAGTGTAATTTACCACTCGGTCAATGTTAGTTGAATCGCCCCATTAATTTATCACTATCACATACCTTACCCTTAGGTCGTACGTGGGTGTTATAAGAGGCTACGTATCCTAGCCTTAGTTACTTAAAGTGTAATTCTTTTGTATAAATAAAATTTTTATTCCATAAATCCCATTTTAAGAATATTTTTTCTTAATAAAATATAGGTTTGATTGAAATGGAATTTGATAAAATGATTTTTCACACACAAATTATACTTTTCAGAAAAGATATAAATTTTTATAATAAAATAATGTATTATGAAAAATATTTATTTTAAAAAAATGGTATTTTACAAACACTCGTATTTAAATATAAATGATAAAATGATTTTATTATGACCTTGAAAATTTTGAAGTGTCAGAAATTTGACTATTCATTTCAAATCAATATTTTTTTAACAAATAAGGATTTTTATATTTAAAATTTATGATTATAATATTTATATAATAATTCTGATAAAATAAACAACATCTTTTAAATCAGCACATAAAAATTAGGTTTGGGTGAATTTATGATAATTTTCTAAAATACTTTATTTTTTTGTGAATAGTAAAAATACAGTTTTGGGTTTTCAATATGTTTAATGACTTAAAAATTATTTCATAATGATGTAATAATAAATTAACTTACATGACTAAAAAAATTTATTTTATTAATATTAAGTATTTTAATAGATTTTAATCAATTTCCAAACCTATAAATGACTTTCCAAAGTCTAAAATGGAAACTTTGATTTTAAAAACATTACCTTGTGGAAAATTTAATTTTCTTTTCCAAAATAAGTAATATAAAATTATTATCAGTTCTTTTGTGTTAAAATAACTTAAAATATGACCCAAATTTCTAAAACCATGGGAAAACCCATGGGTAAGACAATGGTTTTTCTTTTTCCACAAACTAGATTTCTAAGGCCTGTATTTGGAAATTATTAAACAAATCTTCCACTTTTTCTATAAATACTCACCCATTTATCCATTTCCTTTCACTTTAAATCCATACTCTATGAATCTCAGTTATTTTTTCCTCCCAAGGAGTCCTCAAGCCCCCAAGGTTCCATTCCTCAAGATTTAGGAGTAACTCTTTAAGGTAAGGGAATTGTCCTTCCTTTCTCTTAAATTCAAGAACCTCTTTTGGTATATGTATTATAAATGTTATGGTCACTCTCTTTTATTACCCTTTTGTTCATAACCTTACTTCCAAATTATGTTTTATCAATGGGTTACCCTTGTCCCGTCTCATTTTACCCTTTTCTAAAACCACATTTTATACCTATTATGTTGTCGAATTTACTTCTCTAAATCTGTCTCTTCTCCTCAATAAATTCTCTTTTATTTTCATTATGTGGATACCCAAACCATTTTATATTACATGGGTATTAAAATTTATATGTAATAATTATTTATTTTATTTTGGTATTTACACATAAGAAACCCAATTTCCCTTTTCAGGGGCTAAAAATTATGTAATGATTATGTCTTTAAGCACTTTTGTACACCATAATTTTAATAATAAACCCATTATTTATTCTCCACGGGTTATTAATGAAATGATTGATTATGATCTATATAGATAAAATTAATTATTACATGTTAATTTTTTACATTGATATAACCCCAATTCATTGGGTAAAGAATTTAATTTCTCGATATGACATGTTTCACAATACCTTGGTGAACAACCTTGGAAATTTTCATTTATGACACCTTGGTGAAAAACCAAAATGATATGTTTATAAATGTATCATTTAAATGTTGTATCTAAATTTCCATGTTATGATTCATGTTCATTTTATTATGATATTCATCGTGATCTCTTGTTCAAGCTATATTGTTATTCCTCATGTTCTTATTTATATTCCTTATGATCAAATGCTAAATGTTTCCCTTGTTTATTCCATTACTGGGCTTCATGATCAACCCTTTCCTTTTATGTATGTCACTAGGTTATGAGAGTTAGTAAATATAACTTAGGATGAAACCATTAATAATCCTTTAAAGTTTATTAGAATAATTTTTTATGTTTTCATGTATTATGTACATGATTTCAAAGAAATTAAACTTTAAAATATCCTCTATTTGTACCATGTAATGAAAAGTTATGTAATAAAAAAGTGGGATTTCATAGTTTTTATCAAAGAATGGTTAAGTTATTTGTGAAAATTATGATTTAAAAATTATGGGAATAACCTAGAAAAAAGTTTAAATATAGGAAAACAGCCTGGTATTTTGGTGAAGTATTAGGTAAGTGGTTTCTGAGCAAAGAAATTCTGGTCTAGATATGAACATGTGGATGTGGATATAGAAGAGATGTATCTAGAAGATGTGATGCCATAGTTTGTATCAAAGTATGGTTTAGTTATTTGTGGAAATTATGATTTAAAAATTTTAAGAAGAACCCTATAGAAAATTTTAAATGTAGTAAATCATCCTAGTATTTTGGTGAAGTATTAAGTAAGTAGTTTTTGAGAAATTAAATCTTTGTCTGGATATGAACAATTGGATACAAATCTGGCACAAATGTATCTAGGGGTAATAGCCAAAGTCATCGCTTTGAGATAGACTCAAATGGGAATAGGTGTATGACAAAGGGCCTTGTTGTACTCCTGGTTTGACACTCTTGGGGAATATTTTTGGTTAATAACATGATTTTTATGAACCATTATGAAGGATATATAAAAAATGTAATTATTTTTAAATAATGACTTATTTAAGCATGATTTTTTAAGACATAAAATTCCTTTAGAATTATAATATTATTAAAATAAACACATTCCTCACGTATTTTTTCTTCTTTTAGAAAATGGATGGAAATATGAGGAACTGCATAAATGATAAGTGCAGTGGATGATGCATTGAAGGCCCTCCAATAGAATCTAAAATGGAAAACTTCATGAGAATGATGAATCAACTATCTCAAGTTGTGAAAAATAACATGAATCAAGTTGAGAGGCCAGATTTTCCTTGAAGATAAAAACTTTTTGTTGAGTCTTTTATGTGTCAATTACCACCTTATTTTAGTGTATATATAGACCCATTCATTGCTAAAAAATGGATAATCTATGTAGAAAAGATATTTTATTTACTCCATTGTTCAGAGCAATATAAATTCAACCTAGTAGTATACCACTTAGAAGAAGAAGCTGATTAGTGGTGGAAACTGATTGAAAAATCAAATCTAATAAGCTAGATTGATTCTATGGAGTGGAAAGAGTTCAGGGGAATATTTTTCAATAAATATTTTCCCCATTTGATGCAAAAAAATAGAGAAAGACTCATCAAACTGAATTAGAAAGAAAATGAATCGGTGGAAATCTATGAGATGAAATTTATAATACTTTCTCATTACACCTCTAGCTTTGTTATGGATCATAAGGAAAAGTTTGATAGATTATTTAGTGGACTAAGACCCCATATATAAAGTAATATATCTAATTGAAGTGTGGAATGCTATAATGGTTTAACTAGAGTTTGGAGAGACACAGTGGTCACATAGATTTAATTAAAAGAATAGATCTATGGATCCAATGAAGGACCCCGGAACACCCTGAGAGGGGAGGGGTGAATCAGGGTGTCAACTTTTTATTTTTAAAGTTGTGGATCTTGTTCCCACATTGGTAGGAACTTTTAAAACCTGTCAAAAAAAGAAATCAGGAAGTTGACATGGCACTTTTACTTGGTTCACCACAAAGGGATACATCCAAAGAGCATACACTGATAGGTTTTCAGTCGTACCTAAATCCACTAAACTTCACTATCTACGGATTACAATGTTCGGGTATAGTTATTATGTCCCAGGCTCACTGCCTTTACAAAAGTTTAGGGATAGATCACTGCATCCCTCTGGTCACTCCCGTTGACTCCCCCTGGCTCACTGCCTTTGCTGAAGTCCCAGTCAGTTTATAGACGTGAAGGTCTCTTCAATAGATTTGCATTGAATTCTTTGCCTCTACTTAGCACAAGACTCTTCTTGCATCAAAGTCCGGAAATGATGCACTTGAATGCACTGAACCACTGAACCGGATAATCAGAAACGTGCAAACAGGTTACACTAAACATTTCATGAAACTCCCACCCTTTGTGTGAAATATCTGATTTTGGCATGAAATACTTGATTTTGGCGTGGAAAATATTTCGTTCAAAAACTTCTTTTAAGCGCAGCTTTACGTGCCACACCTTTTTCGCACAGCTTTTCCTTTTTCGCACAGTTCAGAGTTTTTCGCGCAACCTCAAATTTTTCGCGCAATGTCTGCGTTTTCGCGCAACTCGCACTTTTTCAAGCAACACCCTTTACGCAAACCTTTTATGCGCACCAGAACTCGGATCTTCTCTAAGTCTTCAACCATACAGAATGAGGGGGGTCGCCTCTTATTTATAGGTGTCTCAGACCCCCACGCGCAAAACCCCGTGTGGCGTGAAAAACATCTAATTTGGTGTGTAATATTTCGCGCAGATATCATTTTTCGCGCCCAAATTCAGATTTTTTGCGCAGCCCATGTATTTTCCATTTTTCGACATTCTGATTCCAAAACACACCTTGCTCGAAAAACCTCATTTCACAATTTCTTACACCACGCTGTTTTTCATGCAAACCCACTGTTTTCTGCGCAAACCCACAGTTTTTCACACAGCCCTTGATTTTTCCACACACGCCTCCCTTATTTCGTACACCACTTCCTTTTTGTGCACACCTCCTCTTTCCAACAACCTATGTCTTAATTTTCTGATTTAAAGCCCCAAAAATTTGGCAAACACTGGGAAATGGCGGCACCTTCAATACTGTTGTCTTCTTAAACTGTATGATCACTTTGTTGGCACACATTATGAACTTCCACTGAGTATTGACAACAAACACAAACCATACTCCAATTCATGCATAGAATAGCCATGGTTCCAACATCCAAACTCAAGGAGGAACTTTGATCATGGAAGAGGAGGAAAAAAATTGAAACTTCCCACATACAAAAAATGTGGGAAGAAGTGTTCATGGAACTAATTTCTTGGGAGTATAAAATGTTACAAGTGTGGAGGAGATGTCCATATCACTTGGAAATTCCATAGTGAGGTGAAGCATCAACTTCTCAACACAAACAAAAAAGGTAATATGGTGTAGGACCATCCTAAAGTCCAATTCTTCATGTGTGGATAGCTTGGGTATTTTTCCAATCATTGTCCAAATCATAAGATAATGGAGGGGAATCATAATAAACCTCATCATAGGATGATGGAACAAGTTTGGGTTTTTTATATCATGGTGGTTGAAGTAGAGGATCAAAATGATGTGGTGTAAGGTACTCTCATTGTTCTCTCAAATCTAGCAAGTACTTTATTTGATTCTGGTTCTACTCATTCCTTTATTTTCTCCAAGTTTTTGAAGAATATAGAATCAATCCCCAAGATTATAGAAGTATATTTATCAGTTAAGACTCCTAGAGGGATTATCCAAGAATTAACAGTGCATAGAAACTCCAATATTAACTTTGGTGAGAAAAATCTCATTGAAAATATAGTAGTTATTCCCATTTTGGAATTCAAAACTATATTAGGGATGGATTGGATCTCAAACTATAATACTAATATCAACTTCAGAAGCAAGTAAATCTTAATAGTATTGAATGGCAAACCTATAGTTATTTTCAAAGGAGATATATCCCGACTTTAGATTTGTCTAGAAGCACCTCCCATAGCCTTATTTATGGATATGATCAGTGAAGATAAAGAAGGAAAATGAAAGTATAATAATAGAAAATGTCCCCATAATTTAGGAATACATTGGCGTATTTACTAAGGAGTTACTTAGACCTCACCTAGAAATGGAGGTAGACTTATCCATTAAACTCAAACCTAGATCCAAACTGATATCAAAGACCTGGTATAAAATGGAAAATGTGGAGCTATAGGAATTAAAGAAATAACTTCAAGATTTTCTAGAGAAGGAATTTATCTAACCAAGTGTGTCTCCTTAGGGAGAACCTGATCTATTTGTGAAGAATAAGGATGGATCAATGTGGTTATGCATTGATTATAGAGAACTTAATGGGATAACAATAAAGAAAAAGTACCCTCTCCCAAGGATTTATGATTTATTTGACCTGCTTTATGGGGCTTAATTCTTCTCAAAGATTGATCTTTAATATAGTTAAAATAAATTGAGGGTGAAGAAATTATATATTCTAAAGACCTCCTTCCAATCAAGATATGATAATTATGAGTTTTTTTATTCCCTTCAGCTTGACTAATGCTCTTTTTGTGTTTATGGATTTAATGAATAGAGTCCTTAAGGACTACCTTGATAAATTTTTGGTAGTTTTTATTGAATATATTCTGATATATTCCAAAATTATTGAGAAGAATAATGATCATATAAGATTTATATTGAAAACTATGTGGAAGGAGAGGCTATTTAGAAAATTTAGAAAATGTGAATTTTGGTTACAATAAGTTTCTTTCTTGGGGAACATTATAACCAATGAAGGAATATTAGTTGAACCTTCCAAGACAAAGGTATGGGAGGAGTGGAGTCATCCTAAAATAGTATCTAAGATTCATAGTTTCCTTGGTTTATCATGATATTATGTGAGGTTTGTGAAAAAAAATCAAGGATTTATAAACCACTAACCAAGTTAACTCGAAAAGGGGATAAGTTCATCTGAAAAAATGAGTGTGAAGAAAGTTTTCAAGAAATAAATAAGAGGTTGGTTACTACACCTATGTTAAATATACCCTCTATTGGAGAAGGATTCATTATTTTTAGTGATTCATCTCTGAAAGAGATTGGGTGTGTTCTCATGAAAAATGACAAGGTGATTATTTATGCATCATGATAGTTAAAGCCTCATGAGAAGAATTATCCTACACATGACATGGATCTACCTATTTTTATTTTTTCTCTAAAAATATATAAGCACTATATTTTGGGGGGGGAATGTGATATATACATAGACCACCAAAGTTTGAAGTATATATTCATGCAAAAGCGATTGAACATGAGACAAAGGATAAAGTTGGAACTTCTTAAAGAGTATGAATGTTCAACTCATTATCACCCTGAAAGAGAAAATAAACTCACTAATGAATTTAGTATAAAATACCTTTTTGTGATAGAAATGATGAGGATTCAAGGAGATCTATTGATCAAGGGACTAGTAAGGTTGTACATGAGAATCTTGAGGGAAGGGACATCATCAATCCTATCCCAAATGATTTCTTGAGCATCATTACTAGAGAATATCAAGAAAGATCAAATATAAGATCCTTTGTTACAAAACAAGATAGAGGATGTGAAGAATGGGAAGTTTCCCAAGTTCAATATTGATCAATAAGGTGTACTAAAATTCCATACAAGCACTACTGGAAATGTGACCTTTCCCAACAATTCTATACCCCATTTCCCAAAGGTTTGGCCAAACCATTGGGAAAGCCCAATTTGTGGCCACTTTTCTCAACGGTTTTCCAAAACCGTTGGGAAAGGGTAGGCTTTCCCAACGGTTTGGCCAAACTGTTGGGAAAAGTCCACTTTGTGGCCACTTTTCCCAACAGTTTTGCCAAACCGTTGGGAAAGGATAGGCTTTCCCAACGATTTGGGAAAACTGTTGGGAAAGGTCCAATTTGTGTCCACTTTTCCCAATGGTTTTGGACAAACTGTTGGGAAAGGTCCAATTTTTGGACACTTTTCCCAATGGTTTGGCCAAACCGTTGGGAAAGGTCCCCAATATTTCAACATCCCAGGGACCTATACCAACGGTTGTCAAAACCGTTGGTATAGACCCATACCAACGGTTTTGACAACCGTTGGTATCGGTCCTTTGATTTTTTTATCGGAACCTCTTAACCAGAACATTATATAAATCAAAATTTAAAATAATTATGATAATACATATATATATTTATGAAATTATGTTCACAAAAGTCATGTTAGGTTAGTGGTTAGGTTGTTCAATGATAAACCGAAGGTCCTAGGATCAAATCCCAGTGAATGTTTTTTTTTTGGAAATACATATACCAACAGTTTTAAGGAACCGTTGGTATAGATTTTCATATTACTTATACCAACGGTTTTCAAAACCATTGGTATAGGTATATACGAAGGGTTTTCAAAACCGTTGGTATAGGTATATACCAACGGTTTTCCAAAAACCGTTGGTATAGACCTATCCCAATGGCTTACTTGCCTACGGTTCTCCAAACCGTTGGTATAGGCTATACCAACGGTTTAGAGGCCTATACCAACGGTTCCAAACCATTGGTATAGGTTAGTTTTCCAGTAGTGAAGGCTATGTGTTCCATCTATTTCAAAGATAAAGAGAGAACTAATGGATGAAGCTCATAGCTCTAAATTCTCTATACATCATGGAAGCACTAAAATGTATAAGTACCTTCATGATCATTATTGGTGGTATAATATGAAAAAATAGATTTTGGACTATATTGCAAGGTTATTGGTATGTCAGTAAGTGAAGTCGGAGCAAAAACTTCCAAAAGGGCTATTGAATTCACTACCCATAAAAACATGTAAGTGGGATAATATCACTATAGACATTGTCACTGGTCTTCCAAGAACATCCAAACGAAACAATACAATAAGGTTTATAGTGAACCGACTCACCAAGACTGCCCATTTCATCACTGTTTGGGATGATTTATCTTTTGACCATATTTCCAAGATTTACCTAAAGTAAGTGGTGATGTTGAATGGGGTACCACTTTTTATCATTTGTGATCATGATCCAAATGGGTTGCATATCCCATCCATAGTTGCCTAAAGTTTTATTCCTTCTTATAAATAAAATTTTTTATTCCATGAATTCCATTTTAAGAATAGTTTTTTAATAAAATATAGATTTAATTGAGATGGAATTTGATAAAATGATTTTTCAGACACAAATTATAATTTTTAGAAAAGATATATTTTTTATAATAAAATATGGTATTATGAATAAAATTTATTTTAATAAAATAGTAATTTAAAATCAATTTTTTAAATATAAATGATAAAATAATTTCATTATTCCCTTGAAAATTTTTAAGTGTCAGGAATTTGACTATGCATTTCAACCCGCTATTTTTTTTAATAGATAAGGATTTTTATGTTTAAAAGTTAAGATCATCATATTTAGATAATTATTCTGATAAAATAAACATCATTTTTGAAATCATCACATCGAAATTAGGTTAGGATGAATTTATGCGAATTTTCTAAAATACTTTATTTTTCTATGAATAGTAAAAATACAATTTTGGGTTTTTGGTATGTTTAATGAATTCATAATTATTTCATAATGATGTAATAATTAATTAACCACAATCCATGACTCAAAATATGTTATTTTATTAATATCAAGTATTTTAATATATTTTAATCAATTTACAAACCTATAAATGACATTCCAAATTCTAAAATAGAAACTTTGATTTTAAAAACATTACTATGTAGAAACTTTAATTTTACTTTCCAAAAGAAGTAATATAAAATTATGCTCGGTTCTTATGGGTTAAAATGACTTAAAATATGACCCAAATTTCCAAAACCATGGGTAATCTAATGGTTTTACTTTTTCACAACCTAGATTTATAAGGCCTATATTTGGAAATTATTAAAAGAATGCACCACTTTTTGATATTAATACCCACCCATTAATCCATTTCCTTTCACTACCAATCCATCCTCTATAAAGATCTAGTAGTTTTTCTTCCTAATGAGTCCTCCCAAGAGGTCCTCCCAAGGTTCCCTCAATCCCCCAAGGTTCCATTCCACAAGATTTAGGAGTAACTCTTTAAGGTAAGAGAATTTTCTTTCCTTTCTCTTCAATTCAAGAACCTATTTTGGTGTATGTATTCTAAATGTTATTGTAAATCTCTTATATTACCCTTTTGTTCTTACCCTTAATATTAAATTATTTTTTATCAATGGGTGAATCGTTTCCCCTCTCATTTTACCCTTTTCTAAAACCACGTTTTATACCCATTATGTTGTCAAGTTTACTTCTCAAAAATTATCTCTTCTCCTCAAGAAATTCTATTTTATTTTCATTGTGTGGATATCCAACCCATTTTATTTTCCAGTAGTATTCACCTATATGTAATAATTATTTATTTCATTCTGGTATTTACACATAATAAACCCACTTTCCCTTTTCTTGTGCTAAAAATTATGTAATGATCATGTCTTTAAACACTTTTGTACATCATGATTTTAATAAGAAACTCGTTCTTTATTCTTAATGAGTTATTAATGAAATAATTGATTATGATCTATGTGGATCACATTAATTAATACATATGAAGGTTTTTCCCTAATATATCTCCAATTAATTGGGTAAATAATTTAATCTCTATATATGACATGTTTCAAGATACCTTGGTGAACAAACTTGGTAATTTTCATTTATGACACCTTGGTAAAAAACCATGGTGATATGTTTATTAATGTCTCATTAAAATGTTTTAGCTACATTTCTATGTTATGTTTTTTTTTCATTTTATTATGATATACCTCATGATCTCTTGTTCAAGATATATTAGTATACCTCATGTTCTTATTGATATTCCTCATGATCATATGCTAAATGTTTCCATTATTTATTCCATTACTAGGCCTCATGCTCACCCCTTTCCTTTGATGTATGTCCCTAGGTTATGAGAGGCAGAAAATGTAACTTAGAATGAACCCATGATTAATATTTTCAAGTGTATTTGAATAATTTTTTATGTTTTCATGTATTATATACCTGATTTTACAAGAAACTAAACTTTAAAATATCCTCTCTTTGTACCATGTAATGAAATGTTATTCAATAAAAAGTTGGGATTCCATATGGATAGTCTGCTCCATCTATCCATCCATCTAAGGTTGGAAAGTAGTTTTGAGGTGTAACTGAGTGCCAAAAGAATGTTGTAATCCCCTCTAGACCCATGAGTTAAAACATGAATCTTGATCTGAGACAATGGATCTTGGAACTCCATGAAACTTCAGTACCTCATCCACATACCTCTTAGCCAAAAAAGCCATTGCTCCTGACTCCTTGATTGCTAAGAAGTGCTCTAATTTAGTTAATTGATCCACGATCACCCAGATAGCATCATAACCTCCCTGATCTATGGGTAACCCTATGAAAAAATCCATCGAGATGCCATCCCATTTCTACTCAGTAACATACAAGGGCTACCACAAACTGCCAAGAATACAATGCTCGGACTTTACCTATTGGAAAACCAATCACTTCACCACAAACTCAGCTGCCATAAGTTTCATCTCGGACCATAAAAACTACATCCTTAAACCATAGTACATCTTAGAAACTTATGGGTGTACCACTAAATGTGATCTATGAAACTCATAAAGGAATCACTTGTGCATTACTATGGAAACAAACAATCTCCCATGAAAAAACATCTATTTTCTACCATCCTATAACCTTCCCTATGGAGCATCACCATGGCTAATATGATCATGAATCACCTCCACCTCTAAGTCTCCACACAGAGACTCCTCCACTTGCTATATCAAATAAGGTTTCACTGTTATCTGAAACAAATATCCTCTACCACCATCCACCCTTGAATCTAAGTGTAAGGCTTCCAACTCCTCTATTTCTCTATAAACATCCCCATATACCCAAACAACATTATTTTTTCACTTTATTCTCAAATATTTAGCCACAATATTCCCTTTTCCTAGGGTATAGGAGATCTCAAAGTTATAATTCTGAAGAAACTTAATCCATATCCACTATCATAGATTTAGATCATGCTGAGAAAAGATATAACTCAATATCTTATGATCCATGAAGACCACAATGTTCTCCCCAATGAGGTAATGTAGCTACAACCTAATCAAAAACACAACAGTTTCTATCTCCAAATCATGGATATAATAGTTACACCCATAGGAATATAACTTCCTAGACCCATAAGAGATCATTTACCTCTACTACATCAACACCCATCCTAATCCCAAATGGGGAGTGTCACAAAACACCTCAAACATCACCCCCTCCTCAAGAAACTGAAGCACTAGAGCACTGACCAACTTCCCCTTTAGGTAATTGAATACTGCCAAGAACTGATCAATCCAAACAAAATCATGTTCCTTCTTATTAAACACTAAAAATGGGGCTAAAACTTGAGATAAATTGAGTATAAACCTACGATAATAGCTTCAAATACCAAGAAAACTATAATCCTATGCCATGATTTTGGGTGATTTCCAAGAAATAATTTCCTTGAATTTTGATAGGCTCACTACCACACCCTATTGAGACACCACATTCCCAGGAAAATGCACTCTCATTTCCAATACTTACTCATAGAAAACTTTCCATATAGATGGTGGCATCGAAGAACCTACAATACATCTCTGAGAATATTGTAATTCTCCTCCTCTAACTTTGAGTAGATCAAGATATCATCGATGAATATGATAATGAATAGGTCCATGAACTCATGGAACACAAAGTTCATAAGCTCCATGAACATGGTCGTTGAATTCATAACACTGAATGGAATGACTAAAAATTTTAAGTTCCCATACCTAAATCTGAAGGTAATCTTTGGGATATCACTCTCCTTCACCCTCAATAGGTGATATCTAGATGACATATTGATCTTAGAAAACCAACTCACCCCTCTCAGCTGGTCGAAAATATCATCTATCCTCGAAAGAGGATAACTGTTCTTGACTATCACCTAATTAAACCTCTGATAGTCTATGCACAAACTCAAACTATCATCCACCTTCTTATAAAAAAACACTGGAGCACCCCCTGATGACATACTTGGCCGGATAAAACCCTTCCACATCATTTCATCAATCTGAATCCTCAACTCCTGACACTTAGAAGGTGTCATCTGATAAGGATCCATTGAAATCTAAGAAGCACTAAGCTTCAAGTTTATCCCAAACACAACATCACATAGAGGGAGTTGTGTAACACCCTAAGATTTTATAGTCTGTCTCTTTTAAATTTAATCTCTTCAATGTATTACGTTTCACACAACACCAAGATTAAACGAACAATGATATATAATTAAATATCATCATTTTAATACTACTGTTATAACCTAGTTGTTATATTAGTGGGAATGAATAGTATTAACCAAATTATAAAATTTATATATTATATATTTAATAAAAAATGTAATTCATCAAAAAAAAATTATAGGCATAAGATAAGAATGAATCCAATTTTATACATTAAAAGACTATTTTTCTAAAGGCAGTATTCCTGCCTTTTAATGGAACACCTATTTTAAAAATAAATTTTGAAAATTTTGAAAATTCTATTTTTTAAAATGGACTTTATTTTTGAATTTAGAATATCAAAATTAGTTTAGGGTGAATTTTTGGTATTTTTCTAAGAAGTATTTTTATGAATGGTGAAAATTACTGCATTATAGTTAAAAAACTAACTTTTCATATAAATAATTATTATAAATTGAATTTATTTTAAAGTAAAAATAGATTAATAATAAATATATTAATCTAATTTAGGTTATTAAAATAATTTTTATATTGAAATTATATATAAAAATTTATTGAACTTTTGAACATCTCTTTTTATCCGCCTACTCGCCACGTCAGTAGGATTAGCATTAAAATTAATTTTTTCATTTTTATGAATTGAATTTTGAAAAAAGTACATATATGGTTTTAATTATTATGAAATTTTTATTATAATATTAACAACTTTTTTTTGGATAGTAAATTTAGTATTTTTTACCACGGTTAAGGATAAATCAGCTAATTAAGGGTAAAAATAATATTATAAGCATTATAAAATTACCCTAATACTTTCATAATTTAATTATATGAGTTTTTTTTGACCAAAATAATAATTGGGTATATTTTGGGACCACTTGGATGAATTTAATATATTTATGATATTATATTTAAAGAAAATCCAATTTTGTTATACTTTTATTTTTAACAAGTAAAATATTTTTAATATGAGGTTATATAAGTGATATGGTCAACTATAAATAGTATTTAGAAAGATAAAATGTTTATATACATCATGGTAATTTATTTATAATTTTATAAAATAAATATCTAAATTAAATGGTGACACAATGATGATGCAGTAATTTATTTATTAAAGGAAGAATCAATTAAATGATATTAATAATATTAAAATAAATATAATTAGAAATATTTGATTGCATAAACAAAATTTTTGGATTACTTTGACATGTTAGGGATGATTTAATGTAGTTTTCATACATAATCAAGTTGATATTATTTTTTAAAAAGTTAAGTAATAAATAGTGTCAAAATTGACATAAATGAGATTTTAAAATAAATAATAATTTATTAAATGATGTAAAAATAATAAAAATATACATTTCAACCAAATAACTATTATAATGTCAAATATATCATAAATTATCCAATTTGGGTTCTTTTTTCATTATATAGTAACTATATTACCCCTAAACAATAAAAACCCAAGTTGTCATGGTAAGAGTTAAAAGGTTTAACTAAGGGTTAAATTCAAAAGATAAGGTTAATTTTGTGACCTAAACTTGTCTAAAAAAATTTTAATGGATATAGACCCATAATAAAATTATATTATAAATAATTCCTATTTTATTCATTTTTTAATTAAAAATTAATTTATATTAATTTAATATTTTAAGAGTTTCCTAAAGTACCCCCCCCCTCTCTTATAAAAAGGCACCTCTCCTTCTCTTTTATTCACACCTCTAAAACTCTTTGTCTCATCAAAATCCTACCCATTATTCTTATAAATTCCCTCACTTAATTCTATAGGGCATAATTTGGGCATAAATCCAACCTAAGAATTATTTTTGTGAAAATCAAAAGGAGATACTCGAAGAAGAGGTAATTGTTTTACCAATTCAATTCAATTTATTTTTCTTCTTCTACTTCATATTACTATATTTTTTTCATAATAAAGTAATAAATATAGTATCATCTATATTATAAGATATTATTATTATTATGTGACAACCATATTCATCCTTTTATCCATCCAACTAACAACAATATCACCATGTGTGTGTACGTACAGCTTACCATCTCCACGTTGTGGTGTAATTTATTTTTCATTGCCACTTTATTTAGATGGGTATACTGATGAATATAATGTTTATAAATAATAAATATTACATTATGTGTATTCTTTATAATTAAAATACCATCCATTTTCTTACCCCTTTACCATTAAGGGAATCATATCATCGCTTGTGTGTACGTACGGTCTACAGTCTCCATGACATAATGAGATTCATCTTCCATGTTAACCATTAAAGAATGATTATAAAAATATATATAATGAATAATTATGAAATATATGGCATAATAATTCTAATTTAATAATATATATATATATATATATATATTTCATTTACTTTCTTCCATTCAATATGATAAGAAAATTGAAATAGCGTCTATTTGTACATACAACCTACCGTCTCTATGAATGGTGTATTACATTTCCTATATTTTATGTTTATATAGATATACTGAATATATATGATATATATAAATCATGTTTTAAATTCTGAAAGTAATTAAATTATGATCTAAGTAATGGGATCAAGAATAAAAAGTCAAAATACATACAATTAACAAAGTAGTTATTACATAAAACGTTGCTTTAACTTGGAATTGTTAATAAATGGGTAATATAAAATCATAAATTAATCATATATGATATCATAAATAATGGATATGGTTATGTTATAAATTAATAACATATTTTAAACCATTATACAGGAGGTTAAAACACATCTAACTAAAGGAAAATATGAGGTAAGGGTTAATTTCGCAATCTCATTTTTATTCGGGATTGTTTATATGTAAGTATATATTGGGGGATATTTATCATCCATGTCCATGTTTCTTAAAAATTTATTTCAAAATATTATTAATATTATTAGACAAATATTTAATGTCATTTTTACCCATGTTTGACTTTTTATAAAATGTTTTGAAATGAATATTTTTTTGTTTTCCAAATAAGGTACTTTATGACTTTTTTGATGGAAGGAATGTTTTTTTAAACTTATGCAGTGTAAGAGGATTTTCCTCCCATGATGAAACCTTAAAGTTCTAAATATTTCATTAAAATATTAATAGGATATTTTCAAAAGAAATTTTTTCTTTTAAAATTGTGCAGCTTTTAAATGATTTCAAAGTAAACAAAGGGGTATTTCTCTTAAGAAATTTTTAATGATTTTATTAGATTATTTTCATCTATGTAAGCATCCTTTGTTGGATTTTATTCTTAATTGAGGTTGATTTATTATGATAAAATCTACCACATTGTATTTAAGGTTTTATGATATGTCTGACTATGGATACACTATTTTGATACCATTCATGATTTATGGTTAATGTATTAACATTTTGTATGCTAGTTTTAATATGAATGTTTATATTGGTTATGTTTCACCCTTTTCATATGAGGAATGCATTGGACTTAGTAATTGATGGGTTCAGGACCAATTCATGAAATCCCATGAGGTTGGAGAGCGATTAAGGAAAGCCTTATGATTTGGGGACCAGTTAATGAAATCCCCTTGATGCATCGGTAGTTATCATGAGAAAAACTAGTTTGAATTTTGACTAATATATTACCCGTTTATGTATGGTCTTGGAACGAGGCCTTGATAGTATGGTTATGATGTATATCATTATGCATTCCTTCATTATGAGATTATTTATTTATATTTCATGTAATTATTTGACTATTAGAATATCTAGGTGAATGTTTATATGGAATTATTTGATTTATTCTTGCCATATTATGATGAAGATTATGTTTAAAAGGATTTTGTTTCATTTATACATCATGCCTTCAAATTTTATGCTTATTTATGATATATTTTTCTATATTATTTACCCTTAATGAGTATCTGATCTCACCCATTTCTTATGATTTATTTTCACATGATTCTAAGATGTTTATTATGACTAATATGCAGGGTTAAGCTAGGAGAATAATGGTGTTCTCAAATAATTATCTTTATTTTATTTTATGTTTGAAATTTTAATGTAAGTTTCATGTATGTAATCTATTTTCCAAGACCATTAAACTGGTTGGTCCTTTGGGATTCGATGATTATATTTATGCCAATGTAATATAGTAAGGCACCGGCTCCAGGCTATTGGGGTCAGGGTCGTTACAAGTTGCATACAACCTCCTCTAAGAAAACATCCAATAAATCCCCAATGACCTTGGGGACCTCCACATTCCCAACATCCACTGATTCCATCATCAAATAAATAAGGGTCTCCACATACCAAATTCCCACCTAATAACCCAGCTCACCAATGAAAACCATATAATGGTCATCCACATCCAAGAACATGAATATTTTCCAAAATAAGTACAAAAAATAAAGTATGGAATAAAAGTAGTCAATATATAAGATAACATTGTATGAATGCATTTGTAGAAATAAAAGATCCCCAGAGGATGGATGGGGCCCATCATCAATCTACACCCCCAGCACACATCAAACAAGTTGGTCTAGCCTTAGACCGGTATAGTAAATGTCAGGGGCATGAGAAGCCTTTCTACATATAGTACTAGATCATGGGATATAGTGGGTGAAACAAAGGACTGTGAAGCTCCTGAATCAAATAAGTAATAAACAAGGGTACTAAACAAACTGATCATACCTCTAACAATCTCTCTCCACTGGAAAAAATGCCTCCACTGCATGAAACTAACCATGACCAACTCCTCTACCTCTATACTAAGCACCACCTAAATGACCATGCTTAGGCTGAGGTCCCTAAATATGAGGAACATCTTGGGGTCAGTCTCTACCTATTTTATCTCCCCTTGGTGGAGCATATTCCTATTACCCCTACTACTGGAACGATCTCACTAGAAACTATTACTGAGGATGGAATTGAATCTATCCAACTCCACCAAACTAAGTTCAGGTAACCACTATGTACTGGTTATAGAAATGGCCATGATCCCCACAACCAAAACACAATAGCATAAATCCCCCACAAAAACCACTAGCCCTAAGAGGTCAGAAAGGAAGATATTGAGGTCAAATCCTCGCTAGTCAAAACCTCAAAGGTCCTAATGCCTAAGACCAACTACTGACAACTCTTCTCCTAGAGGAACCCTATTAGTTCCCCTCGCATGCTAATACTCCTCATGGGTGCATATTCTTGATCACCTTTTTCTTCTTCTGAACCTCTAGATACATTGGCAATGTAAAAGGAGTAACTACATACTGGATAGAAGGACTGAGTGCCTCCTCAAGACATCTCACATGAGACTCCTCATTTAGAAAAAGATATGGGTAAAAAAACATAAGGTACTTGAACTTGATTCTCAAATATCACACTGAATTGATCCCCTACTGAAGAGAAAGAATATATTTCTTCTTCGCTACCTTTATAGTCAATGAAAGGAATTCTACCCGGAACTCTTTCTAAAATTAAACCCATGAAACACTAGCCTACTTATTCTCTCCCAGATATAGAATCCACTACTAATGTGAAAATCCTCTAATTTTATTGAACTCAAAAGGTACCTAGTATCCTACTAGTGCCTGGATCAAACTGAATTTGATATCAAGATCTTGAATCCAGCTCAATGTCTCCACATTTGAAACACTTCCCTTATACTTCTCCAAATCCTGCCACTAGAAAGAACACAAAATCCTCTAACAAGACTCATCCTACTCTACTAGATCAACCCTATGGTGATCAGTTGGATCAACCTACTAAAATTCAATTGCATGATCCAAACACTGATGACGAATAGGATCCATAGATGAAAATTAAACAAGAAATTAATAAGCCTGGTTAGTATGTAATTTTATTAAGATTAGTTTTAATTCACTTTATTAATTTTAACCTTCCCAAAAAACCCCAATTCAAAGAAGAAAATAGGTCACCATGATGCATGTGCCTCTCTTAGGTCTCTACCATGAAAACAGGTCCACATCACTTGGTTGTTCAATAAACTCAGAGTTTGTCCAATGGATCACAAGGGGGGCCTAAAATCCTGTGTTCTAGCCAATCTCCCTAGACTATTCCATGAACCAAGGTCAATTGGCACTATTTCCATACCAACCCATATAATCCTCACTGTTCCTAACTCCAAACTACATCATATATCTCAACCATCGGGATCCAATACCACTCTATCACGACCCCCTCCCTCCAAATATACCTCAATGAGGGGATAGAGATAATGACCACCGAGCCCTGCCTCCAATAGGTCCTAGGTTGGAGACTAGCACCAAGGGTATAAAAATGTCATAAAATAAGAGTCATTAACCTATATAATAAAATAGAAATGGGAGAAAATATTAATCATCCACACACAAAAAATCCATGGCATAATATAAAAAGAAACCAAAACCATCCCACATGCATGTATAAATAAAACTGATACAAATAAAAGTCTCCAAATTAAATACCCAAAAATAAAGATAAAGCGGTGACATAGTATCTATCCAAGTTCTGAGATAGTAAAGTCTATCATAGTCCACAAATTCCTCCTAGAAACCTGAAAATAGATTTATATATGTAGGGTGAGAATATAAGTCTACTTAGTAAGAAAACCAATGTTTCTCATGTAAATGTGAAAAAAGTATAATAATGCACCTGTGACAAAACAGTAGAACCAATAGAACCTAAACAGGTCAACTATCCATCCCAAATCTCACTAAGGAATTCTCACTAAATAACTCTAGAAAAGTAATATAATATAACATGAATTGCATCGATAAAGAGTACCCCACACTGCTTTCCCATTGGTATACCACTCTTACACCCCAACGTCATGTGTCTTAGCACTCTCATCTATTTCGTATACCCTACCAACCATAAAGCATGGTCACATCACATCATGCTTGAAGACACCTGGTCTCACCACCCCATAAGCATGGCCACATCACATCTCACTTAAAAACACCTGGGCCACAATATATCCACCACCATAACCAAAGTAATATGGTATCATGAACATGAAGAATATAAACCTCATTCCCTACTCCTACCATGTGAACCCCCACCACAATTCATCCCATCACATCTCATCCCACCCACAGAAACCTAAGCTAAGTCAGATCTCACCCAAAGACACCTGGTCTCACTGCCCTACAAGCATAGCCACATTATAACTCACCTGAAGCCACCTAGTATTTCACAACCACTATCTAGTGCACTAACAGACCTCCAAATATCACAACATATGTAATTCCTACCTCACCTGGAAGAGAGACTGAGAAAGAGCGAGTACCCATCCATATGTCCTCCTCACTGATGCTGAGAAAAACACCCTCCACGTGACTATGCAGGTGTCAGTACAAAGTGATCTATGTGGGTGGGGTGTGTATAGAAATAAAAAGTAATATACAAGTATATACATATATCTACACACACAACCCTAACATATGGGTTCTCAAAAAAACACTAGCCAACTCAAAACATCCCCACTTTCACTAAAACCTCTAAATGCGTAACACCAAACAAACCACAAGCTACATCACACTACTAACCCATTCCCATTAACCAAACTATTTGTTTAATTATTAAAAATAATCCACATTTAACCACACAAACCATTATTTAATTATTCATTATCCATTTCCATCTAATTAATCAAAACAAACCCCATCCATTTCAAAAATTATTAAACAAATATTTATTCCATCACTACATGGGCGTCTAGCACAACACAACCACACATCACAAGCAGCTCATCATCCCCATCATACCATCACCTCACCACCCCAAAATCATGTCCAAAAAAAACCACCATGTCACCCCCAAATCATGGCCACAAATCACCTCACCTTTCCAAAAGAACAACAACAAAAACCACCTCACCGCCCCAAAAGCACAACCATCAAACCATCAGACCCACATGCCCCGACCACAAAAAAAAATTGTACATTTCTACCCCAAAAGAACACACACACGTCATAGGACATCAAAAATAGTTTTATATATTTCAAAACCATCTTTTATCACGTTCCATATTATTTTTAGGGGCATTGTAACACAATCCATAATCCTGTGGAGCCCGTTTTATTATCCAAATATAAGTGGTTAACAAATTTAAATTTTTTCTTGATATCACAACAATCACAATAGAAACAGTAGTAAAAATAATTATCATACAGTGAAAAAAATTTCCCAAAAGCCACAATTTTCTGCGGGGCATCAATCCCATACAATCCATAATATCACAATAATATCAAAGCTGAAAAATCATGCTAAGCAAACCCATTTATCCCATTTAATTTTAATTAACTAATTATTTATCTTTGATTAAGCCAAAACAACCATCTCTAATTAATAAAAAAGAGTAAACCCATACTTAATGATATACAATAAAGATAAATTAGGGACTACCTACCAGAAAGAATCTTCTCTATCTCATTGTGCACTGTAAGGTGAAGAAGAAGTGCCTACAAACCAAAACCACACCATAAGAAACCATGGATCAACCTAAACTACACCCAAAGATCATCAAAACACAGCCCAAAACACACCCCAAACCAAAACAACATTGTTGTAGTGAATCCCCAATAGAATAACAAGAGTAAACTAACCAAGAAGAAGGAAGGTCCTACCACCAATCACCAATGGGCATCAACCAAAACCAACATATCAAAGTGGAAGGAAGGGGTCTAGAAGTCCTCCTTAGGGAACCTAGGGTTCTTCCAAAGAGAGAGATAGAGGTATCACCAAAATGAAATTAAATTCATATAGAAGGTTAAAAAAATAACCTTTACCTTACTGGTTTCATATCATGTAACCATTACATGGCGTATAATCCTCGTGTTTTAGAAAATTCTATCTTTCACTGAAAAACACGTTGCCTTAGACTTTATTTATTACATATTTTGAATCACACATAAAAAAATGTAATACATATCATGAATTATCCCTTATACACATAAAATCCATGAACCATCCAGGTGAAAAAATCATCAACAACCATTACATGTCTTGTAGACAATACACGACATGTATTTCTTCCAAAAGCTTTGTTGCACCTCCATTCTCCATAAAAACTCCTAGAAAACTCCCCCAAACACCTCCAACCACCAAAAATAGAAAAATAATATATTTTTAAGTCATGTACCATTAAAGTTACAAAAATTTTACACCTCTTTTCCATCAAATGGGAAATGAATGTATCACTTATGCACACGTGCGGATTACCGCCTGCACGCAGCGATATGATTCATTTTCTATCATCGCATCACATAGATATTTAAAATGATGTATTTAATAAAAATATATGATATTTATGATATAATTATGAGCCTTTAATGATGAAATTTTATTTATCTTTATTTCCTTATTTTCATTAGAAAATGAAAACAACGTTCATGCATTGTACGGACTACCATCTCTATGAATGGTGTAATTAATTTTTTTATATAACTTTTTGTATGGTTATAAATATATATATAATGAATATATATGATAATTATTAAATTATTAAAATTATATAAATTATGGAACCATGATAAAATTACAAGGACAGGATCTGTCGAACTGAAACATGCATGAAAAATGAAACAGTTATCACCCAGAATAATGATTTTAATAAAAAAATGTTAATAAAAGGGTGATAATATGTTATAAGTAAATAATATATGGTATGATGTATATTAATATTGGTTTATAATAGATTTATACTAAATATATATATATTATAAATTATTTTTTAACCCTTTTGAAGTAATATGAGACTTAAGGTAAGGGTTTATCATCTCAAATTGTCTTCTTTGGGACATATGCTATATTATACACCTATCTTCTTTTATGAAGTGCATATATTTACCCTTTTATATTTTTTATCATGGATATTCTTATTTTAATGGTATTTAAATTTCATTTGAATATATTTATTTCTTGGGACTTATGATTCAAAAGTTTCCAAAGTGACAAGGGTTTTACGTTACAATCTCATTTTTATGAGGATTGTTTATGCTTAAATTTAAAATAATGAAATTATATGATATATCTCTAAAAATATATAATTAATTTTATTATTATTTGGTTATTTCGAGATATTTCATGTTTTTATTTCATTTTCCTCTTTATAAGTACTCAAAAGTCTGGAAGAAAAACTAATAAAATTTGACTTTGTTTTTCTATTTATTCAGAATATTTTCTACCATGTCCATATTTTATTTAAAAAAAATCAAGAATATGTTAAATATTCTCTAATGATTTTTTAGAATCGTTTTTACCCATGTTTTACTTTCTATTTTTTTTTAAATGGGTCTTCTTATCATTTTCTGAACAAGGTGCTTTTTACCAAAGGTGTGAATATAATCTTTATTTTAATATATACCTCGTGAATGAATTTTTCTTCCATCATGGCTACTATTTTATTTTAAGATTTCTTTAAAATTTTACATGTTTATTTTCAAATAATTTGTTTTCCTAATATTTTAGAAATTTTTATATTTTAAATGAGTGATTTCAAAATGAAAATGGTATTTTCCTCAAGAAATATTTCAATGATCTTGTAAAGAAATTTTTCATATATGATAACATCATTTGATGTTAATTATTTTTAATTAAAGATAAAACCCTATGATAATGTTAGTATTATTTTCTTATATGGTTTATTATTATGATGATTAAATATTGATGAAACCTATTTTCTTTTCCACAGGTTAATCTATGTTGAAATATAATTTTTTTCATGATATTATGGCATATATATGAATACATTATGATTGTATGATGGGTGGTTATATTAAATACCTCCAATTAATTAGGTAAATATTAATGTGTTATGAGCTTAGATGGTACAAAGGTGGTTAGACCAAGCCCAACAAGGGTATACGGGAGGTTATCCCAATCCCAAAGTAAGTACATGTGTGGTTAGACCACACCTAACATGTTATAAATTTCTTGGTGGGAAACATTGAAATAATATTTCTATAATTATGATTATGAAACGCTTTATTCCACATTTTTATGAAATGATATTATACCAACATTATGCTCTCATGGATTATGTTCTTTTAATAATTTATGATTCATGTCTTATGAACTGAAAAGTATTATTCCATTACCCTTTATTATGATCTATGAATTATTAGGTATGATTTTAAAATGTTAATCTCAAGTTCTGATACCATTATTTTAATGTTATACTTAATAATTATCATTGATTGATATCTCTCTTATTTACCCTTACTAATTATCTAAACTCACCCTTTATCATGTTTTCATTTACCTAGGATATGAAGAAATATTTTGAGTATGATATATCAAATATGAAAGATAGCTGTGTAGAAATTAGTGGGAGGTGATGTAGATATTTTATATACCAGTTTTTTATTTATCCAAGTTTCCAAAGACACTAAACCTTTACAGTTATATCATAGATCATAATGATATATAATAAATATTCATCTTATAACATGTAATATTTATGTATGAAATTCATATGTAGAATTATGGTTGGTAATATTATAATAATTTGGAGAGAATAAAAAACTTATAAATATTATAGATAGATTTAAAATTAATAGAGGAACTACTTTATAGAAGAATAATATTAAATAATCGTATTTGACGGTAGAGATTGGATTATTAGGATAACACCTTTATTGTTTAGTGTTGATCATTTCTATGTAAATTATTTTAAGTGACTATTATACGTATTTTTCTATATGCCTTGTCTCAAAATTATGAGTGGATAGATAAGTAGATGGAGTTCCTCTAGGATCAGTAATGAATCCTTCCAAAAGTTATGAGTGGATAGATAAGTAGAGGGAGTTACTCTAGGATCAATAATGAGCCCTTCCTAAAGTTTGTAATCACAAACAATGGATAGTGATTTTGGTACATCAATACATCATCAATGTATTCTCCTTGGATATATCCCTTAGTATTAGATCAAGTAAAATCTCTACATTGATAGGTTTAAAGTGAACTTTCCAACATGAGAATAAGATCCATTTGAAGGTCTAAGTGGAAAAGTATAGTGAACCATTCTAGAATTAACATAATTAGTACAATAATATCATGATTTAGATTATAAATACCATAAACAGACATGTAACCCAAATACCTAATGGTTTAGTGTCTTAGATATTAACTACAAAAACATATTTTTTTTCAAAATTTGTGAACATTTATCTATAATCATCCTCCTTTAGACCCTTTATATATATCTCACATGATATAATCATATTCATAACCTGGGTATTATAAACATAAGAAAGAGGGGACCTCAAATGATTAGTAAGGTAAAGACATATTATAAATTATTAAATAATAAACATGAATAGGAATATGATTAAGAAAATATATCTTAATAAAAGATCAAAATACAATGGATGATAATCATAAAACATTATGGATCAATATAAGATCGTAAAATGATCTTTAAGTAATCATAAAAGATATGACCTTGCTCAAAACACATATCAATAATCATAAAACATGCGAGTATGATATAAAAGTAAGGAATACTTTAAAAATAAATAAAGTACAATCATGAAAACATGGAATTTCATACAAATGAAATGAATCTTGAAATTTTTGGAATAACTTAATAAATAACATAAAAATGTTGTGCAACCATAAGCATATAAAAATCTTTTGAACAAATATTCTTGCATCACGTCCACACAAAAACTTATGAACAAATCTTCCTACTTCTCAATCACCTAAAAAACTTGTGAATAAATATTTTTGCATCACATTCACACAAAAAATTTGTGAACAAAGCTTCTTGTATCTCATTCATGAAACATAAAATCCTAATTGATTCATTATAGGGTGATAAAGGACCCCAACCTTTATTATTCATACATATGAGTTCCATAAAAAAACTAAACAATCATCATTTCATAAAGTACCCATGGGAAAAGAGTGGGTTTCTTAAAATATTCAAAGGCGTTACATAACATGAACTTAAGAAATCATAGAATATCAATACTCTCATTTTATAAAATAAATCTTATCATGATAACATATAAATAGGGATCAAAATATCACTTCATGAAATAGAAACCTTAGAGAGTAAATATAAGTAAAAATAAAAAAAAATCAAAACCTTTTAAAACATTGAAGTGGCAAATACTTTCAAAAAAAATACATTTTTGTGTAGGAAAAGATAAAAATTATGAAAACCTTATTATAAATATCTCCAAATAAAAAATCCTTGAAATAAAATAAGGTTTAAAAAAGGATAAGTGAAAATACTTTGAAAAAAATTACTTTTAAAAAGAATATTTAATAATGAAAACTTGAAAATGACATAATTTTTTAAAATGGAAAATGAAACTAAATTTTAAAAAACACTTTTAAAAAGAAAATTTAATAATGGAAACTTGAAAAAGACAAAAAAAATCAAAAAGGGTAAGTTAAAATACTTTAAGAATTTTTACTTTCAAAAAGAATATTTAAGAATGGAAACTTAAAAATAAAATAAAGTTTTCAAAAAGAGAAAGTTATTTTTAAAAAAAAAAATTAATTTTAAAATTGATATTTAATAATAGAATCTTGAGTAAGACATAAAAGTTATCAAGATAAAATTTGGAGTGGATGATAAAACTTTTTATTTTTAAAGGATGGAAAAACCTTTTTAACATTTTGAAATAACCATGTTTAAAACCAACATCATTAAAAGGATAAAAAAACCCTTTTTATTTTAAATAAATTAAGTGGGATACAAGGATCATTAGAGATAAAAAAAATTATTTTCCATTAGGGAAGTAAGAACATTGTTGGGAAGTAAAAACATGGATAGGAAAGGAAAATCCGTTAAAATAAATGATAATAATTCTTAACAAAAATTCATTTTAATGAAACAATAGAATCATAATGGTAGAATACTTTGGTGTGAAACATGATTTCCCGAGAAAAATAGTTGGAAACACAACATAAAATCCTTAAAGGCTGTAATATATCAATCTTTAAAGATTATAGTCAAAGAAAATTGACTATTATTAAAGGAAAAGATTTGATTCACAAAAACCCCATACAAACTTTGTAACTTTTTAATAAAAACCCCATGAGAGGTATAGATTTAAATAGAACATTGTGTTGTAATAGTGGGTTCCCTAGACCCAAATTGAAAAATAATTTTTTATTACCATATCATATATATTGTGAGTTATTCATGATATTCACTTACCATTATTATGTTGATATTCTACATCTTCTATCTAAATGGTAATATCCATAGATTATTTTTCATATAAAAAGGTTGTATTAGTTCTCAAGCTATAATGAGAACCTTGATATACTATGACATGAATCTTAAACTTATGTCATATGGTCTATATACATAATACTGACTAGTCACAGTTGATGTCATACTATTGGGTGCTAGGGGATTATAAGCATTGAGACTTATTCTCACAAATTTTTCACTTGGTGATCTCTAATAGATTAGATCTTGAGGACATTATTTCCAATGGAAAAACCACATGTTTTAGGTTTCATTGGTGGTTCCTATCTATGAACATTTGTATTCGTCTTCAAACTTGATATAATTATCAATGTGTTTCATTTGATCACATACTTTGATGAAAAGAAAAAATCATGACATGAAATTCATAGCGAGGTGGCTCGTGTTTGGTGTGTCATTGGTGGTATGAAATTGGTTGAAGGATCAAGGTAGAATTTTTCAATTCTGAGTTGAGGAAGTGATATATCGAACCCAATTGATCAGGATGGTAGTGCATGTACTAAATCCATGGTCATGGTTGTCGAAGGTAAATCTGTCCAGTCGGATCAATAAATAATAAATCAAGAATGAATGAAAACATAAGATGTGAATCCTAATTTATGAGATATCATGTGAGAAATAGATTATATTACATAGTGTGTGTTCATAGGATGGTTGTCGTTGTTATGGTTATTCCTTATATCTTTAGGGGCCTTTATGGGTTGCTAGACTCTACTCTTGGTCTGTGAATAATATTCAATGTTATCAAGATAAGGTCCTAGAGGGT
Source organism: Viscum album (assembly GCA_963277665.1). NCBI lineage: Eukaryota > Viridiplantae > Streptophyta > Magnoliopsida > Santalales > Viscaceae > Viscum > Viscum album. The sequence continues at coordinate 173,941,009 of OY728147.1, read as the reverse complement.
CACACACAATAGTGTGTTCAAGAGTATGCCTTATTCTAGTGAATATGTGTATAAGACATGGTGGGACCCACCATGGGGTTTGAATGTTATCCAAATATTAATGATCATCATAAAATAAATAAATTCATTATTATTCGAGTATAGGATAATTTAGTTGAATTTATTTATTAAAATTATTTATAAATATTTAAGTAAATACATGGAAAAATATTATATAAACGGATATTATTTTAATATTCAAGGTTCATTTAATATTATGGTAATTATGAGTTAAGTTAATGGCTTGATTTTGTCACATAATATATTTAATATATATTACAAGTAGGTAATAAAATATAAATAATATTTATGAAGTATTTAGTTCATCGTAAATATTTATTTATTAATTATTTAGTGGACATTAAATATACAGGGCCAGGGAACCCTATTTGAGTATTTATAACATCCGCTATATAATTCAGTAGGAGCTCATTAACATTGAACAGTTTATTCCAATGGATTGAGATCTCCTCTATCCTCCCGCATCCTAGAGAGAGAAAGGCTCTATCTGAGTGAGCGATCTAAGGATGCCTTTGCAGATCAAAGGCACAAGATCAAGGTGATCATCGCAACATTGAAGTAACAATCAAAGCTTCACACTAGCACCTAGATTTTGATAAATGGAATACATGTGTATTCTTTAAGCATGTGTGGATGATCTATAGAGGTTTAAATCTAGATCCTTCATGTAATGGTCTTTGATGATGAGCTGTAGTCAAACACGCATCGAACCGAATGAGGTACTTTTTTATTTAATTTTTCTGCTTTGAAATATTCATGTGAGATCCTTGAACCTCTATCAGGGATCTTATCACTGAAGATGAAAAATTTACATTGCTCTGGTGATGAAAATTTTAAAATCCTCATCCCATTGGATTCTACTGCGTGCCTCAGTACCTTTAATTGGTATCAAATGGATTGTGTGAATTTTCTAAGTGAAGAAAAAAAATTAATTTGCATTGTGCATTGATCCGATTGTGGATAGCCAAGTAACAGCAATCCAAAAAATAATATGGATTGAAAACATGGTTGTTGTAGGTTAAATATATATTTGTTTGTGCCTTTTTATTTTTAGGTGATCCAGTTTCGATCAGGTTGTGACTGAAATAATTTCTCTTGGTGAGATTTTTCTTCTCATGGAATATTTTCCAAAACAAATAATGGGGAAATAGATTCTAAAAGAAGATAGTCGTATTATAAAATAAAAAGCCCATGTATTTCCTATAGTTGGTTTCAATAAAATCTGGAAATATAAACAAAAAAATTAAATCCTACTCTCAATAAGATGTAGAAAATTGTAATAACACCAAAATTGGGAAATCATGGATGGAGTGATCGGGATGGAAAAAAATAGAATATTTTATTATTATTATTATTATTATTATTTTATTTTTTATAATTGATTATCGTTAGTCAGCAATAGAAAATTAAAAAGATAATAAGAAAGGGAGGATGGGTCATCTTCTATAGGAATCCAACCCGCAGCACGCCTCCTCTAGCCTTATCTCCTTATTGCCATCGAATAGCAGTCACACACCACCACCCTCTTCGATAAACCACCCACCCATAGCCACAGGCCACCGATGTAGTCTATCTCTTGGTCAGCGCTGCTCCCATAGTCTATCATGTCCATCATCAGACATAAATTTGTTGGACACCTCTGTCCATCCATCTTCCCCATCTGGGCACAGCAAACCCCAGCGGTGAAGTTCCTAAATGCCCAGCCATCGTTGGCCACCGCAGATCTGGTAGGGTACCTTGTTATCACACTGCCACTCAATCCACCCACTTGGTTATCCCTATTCAGTGGCCCCCTTAGCCAATCCACTGCACTGGACTACCTCCCACTTCCAAATGACATCAAACCACCATCGTCATGGGCTGAAACTGTATCACAACCACCTCCCAACCTCACAACATGTAGATCCAATGCAATTCCACCATAGAAGGATCTTATTTCATGTTGATCTGGTAGAGACACCCCTGTGGGTAAACCCTTGATCAGGTTACCTATGGCTAAAACGGGTCTGATCTTACCCAAAACCCCTTGCAATGGGTCTACCCAACCCAGAACAGCTTTGTACGGGGACTTTCCCAACCTGAAATAGGCCTGTGTGGATTCAGCTCGACCCACAATGGGTCTGGGTAGGGTTTTTGGGCCCAGGATAATTTTAATGCAACCAAAATTAATTTATTATTTTATTATTCTAAAAAATAATAATAATTTTATTATTTAAAATAATTAATTTAATTTTTGAATTAATTTCTAGATCAAACAAAATAAATTATTTGAATTGTATAATTAATTTAATTTATTTAATAGCCCTCAACTTTATTTTTTTTTTGAAATTCACTTTTATCACGCATTTATTTGATATATTGACTTGTCTTGATCAACGACCAACCTCTTTCATGTCTGGTTTTATTTATTTAAATATTTATTACAAATACATGTGTTTTTTGTAATAATTATCTATTTATAGAAGGTCTGTCCATCGTCTCTTTTTATTCAATATGTATAAGGGTTAGTGAATCTATTCATATATATATGTGTATATTTCTCTTATTAATACCCTCTTTCCTCTATATGAGAATATGTAGTATTGAAGATGATGAAGTAAGACTTGGACCATGCCAAGATGAGGCAAAATCCCATATGATATGTGAAAACACTGGACTGGGGGAAAGATGTGATTTGAGTCAATATTTGACTCAAGTATGATACCCCTAGGTCATAGTTTATTCATTAAGTTTAAATGGATCAACCATTATTAGATTCTTAATACTAGTCAGGTAATTTTATTTCCTTTATGAATTTGTTAATTATTTTATGCATTTTCATGTTTGCAGGGAACACATAAAATAATAAATATAAAAATTCTTAAAGAAGTGATGAATGTATTCTATTAATGTTAATTCATAATCATGACAACATAGTATGAACATATTTAATAGAAAATGGTTATATTATTAGAGAAATATAAAAAACCCTCAAATAAATATGAAGTTGAAAACACCTTCTGTTGTTTAAAATTGAACACAACCAGAAGTACAGGGTTCTCGGCGGCCCTAGTTGAGGGTTCCCCCTACTAGTAGGGAGTTCAGATGAGAGTGATTGTTTGAATTAACTAATTATGTAAGTAAATAAGTATCCATAGTTATCTTGTTTCGCCTTTAGAGAAAATCATTGAGTAAATCATGTTTATGATTTTAGAAGCTGGGACTTCACTCAAAAAATCAAGGAGTTGTGAGTTGATGCAATTGGCCAGCCAAACTTATACCTTGAACTCTTTGAGTAGTGGTGTATCCATAAATTTTAGACTATTATGAGTGGTTTAAAGGATCCTTTCCACTAGAATACTTAGGAAACATATTATTATGATTTAAGTGCAGAGGGCTTCTAGAATTTGATAAAATATTGGGAGATATTTGATGATTAAATTAATCGATAATATCTAATCGATAATCAAGATAAAAGTGATAATATGAAAGATTTTGTTTTTGTAGAAAATGTTAAGTAATACCACAAGTACACTATGATAATTATTGGACAAAGAACATGTCTAAACTGGCATGAGTTTCTAAGATTAGTATAGGTGCTTGCGCAAAGTACCACAATATAGGAAGTTCAATGTGCTGGAGTCCCCACTAACTATTGATCCACCTCGAGAAGAGAGGGTGAGAAATATACTTATGGGGGACACATGTATGACGTATATGATGGTTATTTCATAATTTTATCATCAACTCCTAGTGTGAGTTATGGATACTACATCAGGACATGGATGATTTCACATGTTTTCTCATCTCTGAGAAGTTTTCAAGGATAAAGTAAAGGAAGGTATGAATGATATGATGATTACACCTAATATGTGTAAATTGAAATATAAGATATTGTATTTAAATACATACAATTCTTATATCAATTTCACCCACTTTCTCCAGTTTATTTTAAGATTATAAAATAAGAAGTATGGAGGAAATGCTTCATTAACTTTAGGTAAAAGTTTTCTAAGTAAATAAGAACTTAAAGAATATATAATATTTAGTTCTTATGGTAAAAAAAGACAAGGAAAAAATACCAATGGAAAGTTTAATTCCAAAGGTAACTTCCCAAAGTTATTCAATGTAAAGTGGTTGGTTATCATACAGGATGTTATTTTCTTTTCAGGTCATGAAATTAGTCCTTGAGATTTTAAATGCAATAAGCTAAATCGAAGAAGAAAGTAATCTCTTTTTCTTCTTCAGATATATTCATCAATTGTAAGTAATGTTTCTATTTTACTTCTTGGTTATTTAATAAAATATTTCTATCACATATATGTTTTTAAATAACAACAACCAAGTATAAAAACATTACATGAATTAAGTTGAATTCTCCAATTGGTTGAGAAAGGATAGTTCCTAAGTCAGCGATGAGATGTATAGAATTTAAAATTTCAAATTTTATTGATTATAGTTGAACTTTTTACCAAAACATTAATGTCATGTTTCCATTGGACACAATGATACATTATTCTAATTTTTGAATAAATGTTGTTCATGGTGTCTTATACTCAAATAAAGTTTTAGTAATGCTTGAATCATTGGCAATAACTGATGAATATAAAAATGTAATACTTATATACCCATTTGTGGAGATATAATAATTTTCTAAACAAAAATAAGTATTTTTCAAGGATATAACTAGTATGGTTTTAGAATCTATAGATTTAACAACCATAGGTATTATATACACACTTATATACTAAGTTTTGGACAAAGAAATATTTATAAATAAAGGTAAGTCATATTTCGAAATTAGATTAGCTAGAGAGCATTAACTATTCCAAGGGTAAGATAGTGGTAAATATACTTCATAAGATTCCTTTAAGTTTTTTTAAGGAATGAGAAAGTGAATTTTGTTATATTCATGGTCATAAGATATGATTTTCATTGGGATCGTGTGTCTAAGAATATCTTGATCAAGCATACATCGATCAATATAATGCAGTGTGAAGTAATTCCTAAATGAACATTACCTTATCCAAATCAAAGTTATGATGTTACTAAGGAGGATCAATGTTGAGTCTTACATGTTGAATTTGATCAACAAAAATATATCAGAGAGCAATTCCTAAATTAAAATTTCCTTATACACATTCAAAGTCATGATGTAAGCAAAAGGAGTATCAATATTAGAAATTATATGCATTGTAAAAACTTTCATTATTTTTCAAGGTATGCCTTGAAAATAATGGTGTTATCCCATAACAACGTGCCAACTATAATTACAAATGGATATCATATCAATTATAGTATGATATAAATTCATTATTTGATAATAACATTGTGTTTAGATGTAAAGATTTCGTTAAGAATATAAATGAACTTACATCAAGAAAAACACGTGCATCTTAGTTAATGTCCTAAAGTTTATATTAGATATTATTTAAATCCCTATAATAGAATAGTTATAGTAAAGTTTTAGAATATATTTCTATAAAATGTTTCACATCTCTATTTGAGATAGTGGGAGCAAGATTAACTTGGATCTGTTCAATGTTATACATGCATAGATAGTTGGCATGCGAACAAGTTCCACATGAGTTTGTGGAAAAGGATTCTTCCAAAGACACATATTGTGTATGAAGGATTAAACCATGGTATTGGTTTTGTATACACCACATCTAGTAATACATTATTCATTGAGAATAATAAAACCTAAAATTAAGGAATATATGATAGTCATCTAATATTGAAAAAATCAATTAAAATTTAATAATAGATTATGTGTATCAAATTACAGGGGCTTATTATTTTGAATACTACAGTGGTTATTCAAGTGATATTATACATAAGCGGTATAGGTGTGGTGCTAATAAGGATCGATTGGTAACACCAAGTCATTAAGCCTAAATCCCTTATAATTTTACTTATTATAGTTATTTTCTATGATCATTTTATTGAGCATTGTATTTTAAGACCACCAATCTTGGAATGCATCTATACGACGCAACTAGAAAGGGATGGTGAAACCCCATAATTCCAATAAAGGATACAAATTACCAAAATCTAGTTTTGGATTGAATTAAGCAATAAGATCATATAATATTCATTAAGAATGAATTTTTTTCATGTCTCTATAAGAGGTTAGTGGGACTACCATAGTTTTCCAAATAAAATATGTTTGATATCTTATGGAAAACAACTTTTGGTATTAAGTTAGTTAAGACCAAAATGAAACTATCTCACCAAATATTGACTTAAAGTAACAATCTAAGTTATAGGGAACAAGATCTACTGAGGTATATCCAATAGTTTCTTGGACCTCATCAATTATACATATAATGACAATGTATTAAAAAAATTCAAGTTGGAACAATTCAAGAGAGAATTTACTACTACCAAAATGGCCTTTAACAGTGCCAGTATTTATCAACACAACAAAAAATGCTGATAAATGGCATGTTTATCAGTTATAAGAAAATCTCTAACAAATTTAACTTTTTATCAATGCTTTTTTTTGGCTGATAAAGGGAACTTTTATCAGTGCTTTATTTTTAGCACTAATAAAGCATATCTTTTATCAGCGCTTTATTTTTAGCACTGATAAAGGGTAACATTTATTAGCGCTTTATTTTTAGCACTGATAAAGGGTACCCTTTATCAGCTTTTTATTTTTAGTGGTGATAAATATTTATTTCATCGGTTTTTTTTAGCACTGATAAAGGTTCAAATTAATAAAATAATATAATGAAATAAATTAAAATTAAAAATGATCTTATTAATAGATACTAAATTTTTTATTAATTACATAATTATTGATAAAAATGAAAAAATTTATTATAAATTATTAAATATTAAACATTTTATTAATTAGATAATTATGATAATTAATGTTATTAAATTGTATATATTAAATATATATAGATATATATTAATATATATAAATAAGATTTATATATTAAAAAATATCTATGCACTTTACATTAAATAGTCATATATTTATTGAATAATGGTTAATAACTAAAAATTAATATGAATTAAAAATATTGACTAATTGCATAGTACTCAACATATAATTGAATGTCGTTTGATTTTTCAATTTAACATAGATCAAATCTATGTTACATTGATTTCACATATACGTAATTAATACATTTTTATATACAATGCACACACATAAAACTTGTCCATTTTTTCAATATTGTTAAAGTGTACTTATTCTTAATTTATTCAATTTCACTCATTTTTAACATATATGTATGCACTTAAAATTAGTTATTCATTAATAATGTTAAAAAAATATTTGTAAAAAAATATTTATAAATAAATATATTTATAAATGTACATTTACTATATTTATACAATTATATATTTATAATTATAAATAAATAAATATTTTTTTAAAATTATTTAAATAATTGTAGATAAATAATTATATATATTTAAATAATTATTAAATTTATAATAAATTTACTTAAATAATGAATATATTTACAATATTTATATTTGTATATATTTATTAAATATATATATATATATATATAATTATATAAATATATAAAATGATATAAATATTATATTTTAAAAATATTTTTATAACTATAAATAAATAATTGTAAGTAAATAATTATAAAATTATAATAATTATATTTAAAAAAGAATACATATACTTAATTTATATTTATATATATTTATTAAGTATATATAAATATTTACAATTTTTTATTTATAATTATAATTATAAATCCTTTAACAGTGCTTAAGTAATAAGCGCTGATAAAAGCATCTTTATTAGCACTTTTTTCACATTGATAAAAATGAGGATTTATCACCACTGATAAACTGAAAATTTATCAGCATTATAAGTTTAGCACTGATAAAGATTGGCTTTATCAGAGCTTTTTTAATGTTGATAAAAATTTCTTTTATCAGTGCTTAGGTAATAAGAGCTGAAAAAAGGACTATTTATCAGCGCTTTTTTATAAGAACTGATAAAAGTGTCCCGATCTAATTAAACAACCCCAAAAATTTGTGAACCCATCACAATATGATATCTATATATTGTATATATATTTTGATGGGTTTTTATATATGAATTCATTGAATATTAATTGATTTAATATAATATTTTTTCATGATATTAATGTTTTTCAAATTCTTATACAGGATTTTCATTTAGAGAAAAAAAAGAAAACATGGAAATTGAGGAACAAAATGAAACTTCATTCCATGAGCGAAGGCTTCATAGGATTCAAGGAAGAAATGAAGAAAATATAGATTTTAGGTAGTACATGTTGTGACCTATCTATACATGTCATGTACTGGTAGTTCACAGCATACCCAAGTCGTGATCCAAGCTGTGACCAAGCCGCAAAGCCAGCAGAGGAAACAACCAATACATGTCGTGAGTCCTCAATACACGTCGTGAGTGCTCAATACACGACATGACACTAGTAAAAATAGTTGAGAAATAAATCCATGAGAAATATACACAAAGGAATAGCTAGAGGCCGATACACATTATGAACGCTCAGTACATGATGTGTAGTTTATCAAACTTAATAAATAGGCCAGATACGTGTGAGGCACGCGGGAGATCAAAAATCCTCAGAGATGTACATGGATCAATGGTAAACAACGTATAACTCTAGTATGCATCGTGAGAGATTTCACCTATATATATCACCTCAGCAATTCATTTCATTTGATTCCATGCTTGATGCATGACCACCGGGAGGCTTCCATAGGGGCTTCGACCCAGATTTCTTCATAGATAGATTTTCTTTATGTTTTGATTTTATTTATTTGATGTAATCATTGGATTTTGTCTCGTTTGATTCCAATATATCATTTATTCCTTTTCCATCTCATTCTCTATTTTCTATTCTCTTCCCGTTGGAATATGGTTTATTTATTGTTGACGATCACCCAATAATGATTGGCTAAATTCATAGGGTAGAGTTAAATTGGTCGAAATGGGTGTGTATCAAATTGTTTTATTTAATTCTTCGCTTGTGCAATGATTATATTTAGTTGGTATCATGTTGTGACTCATTTTTATTAAATATATTATTAAATCATGGACCAAGTGTGTTTAATAGCAGACAAAAACCAACATGATTAAGATAATTAATTCATGACCAATGAATATTATTATTATTCTACAATTGAAATCTGATCTTAATGCACTGTAGTTATTTTAATTCATCAGAACACCATGAATTGAGATACAAGGGTAGATTGATAGGGTTTTACCATCTCTTTATCGATTAAATATGATTGATTTCACAAACATTGAATGTTATTGTTTTGCAAGTGCAGTCATGATTTATTTTTAGAAAAACCTCCCATGGAAACTGATTCCCCTTTCTTCTATTTTTCTATTTTAATTCATTTATTTCAATTCCATCATTAGATTAATTAAAGAAAATATAAATTGAAGAGAACCAACCTTTAGTCTAGATTTATCATCATTACGTTCCCCGCTCTTTGTGGGTTCGACCCTGCACTTCTTCTATACTGCGCCTTTTTAGTTAGTACAGTTAGGTATAATTTAAATTTCTAATTTGACCCACTCCCAAAGGAATTAAAGAAACCTTTTTGGAATATCATGGTATCAGAATCTTTCCACGAAATCCACCCACTATCGGCGCTCCTCCTTAGTGAATCGAAGCTCGAATCACACCACTTGACTGCCTATAGTTGATCGAACATCTCATCTGACATCTGGTGTTTGATTGAAATTAGGGTTTCTGAAGAGGGTCTCAGATTTTCTTTATCTTAGCGAGGTATTCTTTCAGATTTTATTTGTTTATTTTTGTTTTTGTTTTTGATTTCTTCTTTAACGATGTTGTTATTTGTGGTCCGGTGATTGTATACTGGCGGGGTGGGACTTTAATTTTCTCAGTTCCCCATTTTGATTTAAATCTTGATCACTCATGGAGAGTTTCTTGATTCTGGAATCGATGGTGACACATGGAGTCACATGGAGTTTATTTGGTTGTTTTATTTTATTTACGTTTCCTAAATTGATCACAAAAAGTTATCATACATATTTTTCATTCTTTATTTTATCAATGTATTCCATACATGTGAGATTTTAGAAATTTAAACTGGGGATTTTGTGTGTGAGGGAGTCTAAGTAAGGTTAAGATATTTTTTTATATTATACTAATTCATATCTTCTTTTTTATACTTATCCATTTTGGTGTGATAATCCAATATATGAATGCATTGTGGCAGTTTTTATTTAAATTTTCTTTCAACTAATTTTATTTATTTTTTGGGAAAAATTATTCCCACTATGTTTTTTTTCATGCCCTGGTGCTTTTTGTCAGCCTGAGGGGGATCAAGAATGTCCCTTATATACTATCATGATATAGATTGACATTCCACCCACAAAATTTTAAAATTTTATTCAATTTTAAATGGGTTTTAACATGGGTTTTCAATCTTCTTTTTTAAATCTATAAAACACATCCCTCACAAACATGGATTGGGAAATAAATATCCCATAAATTCCATGATTCGTCTATAAACAAATAAAAATGTCAACTCTCCAATCATCAACAATTAAACATTGATCATTATTAATGTATAAAATTATTATCATCGTTCATCTCTTGAACCTCTAAATATTATGTCATCTACATTGATAAACACTTTCAATCTATCCATAAAATTATTTTTTATGTAATGATTATGATCAATTCCTCATTTTTTTTAATTAAAGTTTCTTTAATAATCCATATAAACTTCAATACCAATCTCTTAGTTCTTGTTTCAATTCATACATCACCTTTTTCAATTTATAAACATTATTCTCGTATTAAAGAATGACAAAACTATCTCTTTGTTTGATGTAATTCTTATTTGTGTAATCCATTAGTAAATGCTAATTTGAAATCCAATTAGAATACCTTGAATTTTCTTGGGATGGTTCGGTGTGGTGATATGACATCCCAAGAATCACTACTAAAAAAAGGCCATTAGCGACCGCCATTGGCGGTCGCATCTGCTCCGTCGTTGTAGGGCTTTAGTGACCGCCAATGGCGGTCTCTATAGGTGGTCGAAATGCCGCCTTAAGCGACCGCCTGGCGGTCACTATAGGCTGCCTCGCGGGCACCATTAGCGACCTCCATTGGCGGTCGCTAATACTACCTGGCAGGCAGGCTATAGCGACCGCCAAAGGCGGTCGCTAAACTTGAAAATTTTAAAAAAAAAATTAATACCAAAATATATATATATATATATATATTTATATTTATTAAACCAAATATATATATATATAAAATAATGAAAATATTTATATATATAATATTAAATAAAATATATATTTATTTATTATATAAAATATATATATATATTAATGAAAATATTTATATATATAATATTAAATAAAATATATTTATTTATTTATTAAATAAAATATATTTATTTATTTATTAAATAAAATATATTTATTTATTTATTAAATAAAATATATATATATATATTAATGAAAATATTTATATATACAATATTAAATAAAATATTTTTCATTTTTTTAATGAAATGTAAAAATTGTGTTTTTTTCTTCACGGTGGAAAAGCAGACATAAAACAAGGTAACAATCATAAAAAATGGAAAACAATTTCAAACAGCATAAACATCAAAATCATCATAAACGATAAACGTGCTTCAACGATTCGAGCAGGTCCATCGATTTCAATCTTCTGCTTCAAAACATACAATAAGACAAAAAAACAAAAAAAACGTAAATTGAACATAATTATTCAGTTATTATATACATATAATAAAATTAAATCTGACATCAAATCATGGTGATAATTTAAAACCCCCAATTTAAGAAATGTTATCATTTCAAGTCATTCAGAGCACGTTTGCTCCGAATTCGACTGTCTCACACCGTTTTTGATGTATTATGACACCGGAAACGCGTTTCTAGTCACCACGGTCAAACGACACATCCGATTGATGTGTCTTCTGCTTTACCACGTCACAATTCACTCACCCTTTGATTTCGTCTGATTTCAGGGCATTTGGACCTCGTTCGGCCCATTTGGACCCCCCCCCCCCCCATGCGCGTTTATCAAGCGCGCGCAACACTTAAAGAACGCATAATGAGCTCTACCGTGCAGAACGCACATACGATTGACATTCCGTCTATGCGTACACGTCACTAATAATAATTAGATTGTTTCCCTGTGATTTCAGGTCAATCCGATGTCGTCCGCTATGACTTTGATCGTCAGACGCCCGTTTTGGCCGTTTATGACACCGGAAACGCGTTCCCGGTCACCACGGTCAAACTCCAAATCCGATTGACATGTCGTCTGCTCGACCACATCACAATTCACTCACCCTTTGATGTCGTCTGATTTCAGGCCATTCGGACCTCTTTCGGCCCGTTTGGACCCCCCCACGCGCGTTTATCAAGCGCGCGCAACACTTATAGAACGCATAATGAGCCCTACCGCGCAAACCACACGTCCGATTGACATTCCGTCTACGCGTACACCTCACGAATAATAATTAGATTGTTTCCCTATGATTTCAGGTCAATCCGATGTCGTCCGCTATGACTTTGACCGTCAGACGCCCGTTTTGGCCGTTTATGACACTGGAACGGCGTTCCCGGTCACCGCGGGCACACGGCACGTCCGATTGATGTTCCATCTACTCGACCACGCCACAATCCACTCATCCTTTGATGTCGTCTGATTTCAGGCCATTCGCACCTCGTTCGGCCCGTTTGGACCCCCCCCCCCCCCCACGTGCGTTTATCAAGTGCGTGCAACACTTAAAGAACGCATAACGAGCCCTACCGCGCAGACCACACGTCCGATTGATGTGACGTCTATGCGTACACGTCAATAATAATAATTATATTGTTTCCCTATGATTTCAGGTCAATCCGATGTCGTCCGCTATGACTTTGACCGTCAGACGCCCGTTTTGGCCGTTTATGACACCGGAAACGCGTTCCCGGTCACCATGGTCAAATGACACATCCGATTGACGTTCCATTTACTAGACCATGTCACAATTCACTCACCCTTTGACTTCGTCTGATTTCAGGACATTCGTACTTCGTTCGGCCCGTTTGGACCCCCCCACGCGGGTTTATCAAGCGCGCGCAACACTTAAAGAACGCATAATGAGCACTACCGCGTAGACCGCACGTCCGATTGACGTTCCGTCTACGCGTACACCTCACGAATAATAATTAGATTGTTACCCTGTGATTTCAGGTCAATCTGATGTCATCCTCTATGACTTTGACCGTCAGACACCCGTTTTGGCCGTTTATGACACCGGAACGGCGTTCCCGGTCACCGCGGGCACACGGTGCGGCCGATTGACGTTTCGTCTACTCGACCACGTCACAATTCACTCACCCTTTGATGTCGTCTGATTTCAGGCCATAGGGACCTCGTTCGGCCCATTTGGACCCCCCCACGCGCGTTTATCAAGCGCGCGCAACACTTAAAGAATGCATAATGAGCCCTACCGCGCAGACCACACGTCCGATTGACGTTTCGTCTATGCGTACACCTCAAGAATAATAATTAGATTGTTTCCCTGTGATTTCAGGTCAATCCGATGTCATCCGCTATGACTTTGACCGTCAGACGCCCGTTTTGGCCGTTTATGACACCGGAACGGCTTTCCCGGTCACCGCGGGCACACGGCACGTCCGATTGACGTGCCGTCTACTCGACCATGTCACAATTCACTCACCCTTTGATGTCGTCTGATTTCAGGCCATTCGCACCTCGTTCGGCCCGTTTGGACCCCCCCACGCGCGTTTATCAAGCGCGCGCAACACTTAAAGAACGCATAATGAGCCCTACCACGCAGACCGCACGTTCGATTGACGTGCCGTCTGCGCATACACATCACGAATAATAATTAGATTGTTTCCCTGTGATTTCAGGTCAATCCGATGTCGTCCGCTATGATTTTGACCATCAGACGCCCGTTTTGGTCGTTTATGACACTGGAAATGCGTTCCCGGTCACCACGGTCAAACGACGCATCCGATTGATGTGTCTTCTACTCGACCACGTCACAATTCACTCACCCTTTGATGTCGTCTGATTTCAGGCCATTCGGACCTCGTTCGGCCCGTTTGGACCCCCCCACGCGCGTTTATCAAGCGCGCGCAACACTTAAAGAACGCATAATGAGCCCTACCGCATAGACCGCACGTCCGATTGACGTGCCGTCTGCACGTACACATCACGAATAATACATAGATTGTTTCCCTGTGATTTCAGGTCAATCCGATGTCGTCCGCTATGACTTTGACCGTCAGACGCCCGTTTTGGCCGTTTATGACACCGGAACGGCGTTCCTGGTCACCGCGGGCACACGGCACGTCTGATTGACGTGTCGTCTGCTCGAACACGTCACAATTCACTCACCCTTTGACTTCGTCTGATTTCAGGCCATTCGAACCTCGTTCGGCCAGTTTGGACCCCCCCACGCGCGTTTATCAAGCGCGCGCAACACATAAAGAAAGCATAATGAGCCCTACCGCGCAGACCGCATGTCTGATTGACGTGATGTATGTGCGTACACCTCACAAATAATAATTAGATTGTTTCCCTGTGATTTCAGGTCAATCCGATGTCGTCCGCTATGACTTTGACCGTTAGACGCCCGTTTTGGCCGTTTATGACACCGGAACGGCGTTCCCGGTCACCGCGGGCACACGGCACGTCCGATTGACATGTCGTCTGCTCGACCACGTCAAAATTCACTCACCCTTTGATTTAGTCTGATTTCAGGCCATTCGCACCACGTTCGGCCCGTTTGGACCCCCCCCCCCCCCCCCACGCGCGTTTATCATGCGCGCGCAATAATTATAGAACGCATAATGAGCGCTACCGCGCAGACCGCACATCCGATTGACGTGTCGTCTGCACGTACACATCACGAATAATAATTAGATTGTTTCCCTGTGATTTCAGGTCAATCTGATGTCGTCCGCTATGACTTTGACTGTCAGACGCCCGTTTTGGCCGTTTATGACACCGGAAATGCGTTCCCGGTCACCACAGTAAAACGACACATATGATTGACGTGTCGTCTACTCGACCACGTCACAATTCACTCACCCTTTTATGTCGTCTGATTTCAGGCCATTCGGACCTCGTTCGGCCCGTTTGGACCCCCCCACGCGCGTTTATCAAGCGCGTGCAACACTTAAGGAACGCATAATGAGCCCTACCGCGCAGACCGCATGTCCGATTGACGTTACGTCTACGCGTACACGTCATGAATAATAATTAGATTGTTTCCCTGTGATTTCAGGTCAATCCGATGTCGTCCGCTATGACTTTGACCGTCAGACGCCCGTTTTGGCCGTTTATGATACCGGAACGGTGTTCCCTGTCACCGCGGGCACACGGCATGTCCAATTGACATGTCGTCTACTCGACCACATCAAAATTCAGTCACCCTTTTACGTCGTCTGATTTCAGGCCATTCGGACCTCGTTCGGCCCGTTTGGACCCCCCCCCCCCCCTCACGCGCGTTTATCAAGCGTGCGTAACACTTAAAGAACGCATAATGAGCCCTACCGCGCAGACCACACATCCGATTGACGTTACTTCTACGCTTACACATCAAGAATAATAATTATATTGTTTCTCTGTGATTTCAGGTCAATCCGATGTCGTCCTCTATGACTTTGACCGTCAAACACCCGTTTTGGCTGTTTATGACACCAGAACGGCGTTCCCGGTCACCGCGGGCACACGGCACGTCCGATTGACGTTCCGTCTGCTCAAAAACGTCACAATTCACTCACCCTTTGATTTCGTCTGATTTCAGGCCATTCGCACCTCGTTCGGCCCATTTGGACCCCCCCACGCGCGTTTATCAAGTGCGCGCAACACTTAAAGAACGCATAATGAGCCCTACCGCGCAGACCGCACATCCGATTGACGTGCCGTCTGCGCGTACACGTCAAGAATAATAATTATATTGTTTCCATGTGATTTAAGGTCAATCCAATGTCGTCCTCTATGACTTTTACCGTCAGACGCCCGTTTTGGCCGTTTATGACACCAGAAACGCGTTCCCGATCACCACGGTCAAACGACACATCCGATTGACGTGTCGTCTGCTCGACCACGTCACAATTCACCCACCCTTTGATGTAGTCTGATTTCAGGCCATTCAGACCTCATTCGGCCCGTTTGGACCCCCCCCCCCCCTCCCACGCGCGTTTATCAAGCGCGTGCAACACTTAAAGAACGCATAATGAGCCCTACCGCGAAGACCGCATGTCCGATTGACGTTCCGTCTACGCGTACATGTCACGAATAATAATTAGATTGTTTCCTTGTGATTTCAGGTCAACCCGATGTCGTCCGCTATGACTTTGACCGTCAGACGCCCGTTTTGGCCGTTTATGACACCGGAACAGCGTTCCCGGTCACCGCGGGCACACGGCACGTCCGATTGATGTTCCATCTGCTCGACCACGTCACAATTCACTAACCCTTTGACTTCGTCTGATTTCAGGCCATTCGGACCTCGTTCGGCCCGTTTAGACCCCCACACGCGCGTTTATCAAGCGCGCTCAACACTTAAAGAACACATAATGAGCCCTACCGCGCAGACCGCACGTCCGATTGACGTTCCGTCTGCGCGTACACCTCAAAAATAATAATTAAATTGTTTCCCTGTGATTTCAGTTCAATCTGATGCCGTCCGCTATGACTTTGACCGTCAGACGCCCGTTTTGGCCGTTTATGACACCGGAACGGCGTTCCCGGTCACCGCGGGCACACGGCACGTCCGATTGACGTGTCGTCTTCTCGACCACGTCACAATTCACTCACCCTTTGATGTCGTCTGATTTCAAGCCATTCTCACCTCGTTCGGCCCATTTGGACCCCCCCCCCCCCCCACGCGCGTTTATCAAGCGCGCGCAACACTTAAAGAACGCATAATGAGCCCTACCGCGCAGACCGCACGTCCGATTGACATGCCGTCTGTGCGTACACGTCAAAAATAATAATTAGATTGTTTCCCTATGATTTCAGGTCAATCTGATGTCGTCCTCTATGACTTTGACCGTCAGATGCCCGTTTTGGCCGTTTATGACACCGGAAACGCGTTCTCGGTCACCACGGTCAAACGACACATCCTATTGACGTGCCGTCTGCTCGACCACGTCACAATTCACTCACCCAGGCTGGAGGAAATGTCCGGGGTGTGGGGAGGTCTGTCTAGAGTGAGGGAGGCCTCTCCGGGGTGCGGGGAGGGCTGTCCGGGGTGCGGGGAGGGATGTCCGGGGTGCGGGAGGGCTGTCCGGGGTGCGGGGAGGGCTGTCCGGAGTGCGGGGAGGGTTGTTCGGGGTGCGGGGAGGGCTGTCTAGGGTGCGGGAGAGCAGTCCAGGGTGGAGGGGCTTGTCCGGGGTGCGGGGAGGGCTGTTCGGAGTGCGGGGAGGGCTGTCCGGGGTAGGACGGGGACTACAGATAGTGAACTCAACTCATTCGGCATAAACAAGTTTAATGATTTATATTAGAAATCACGTATTTTTTTTTAAAATATTACAGAACATAAAATTCTAAACATTTAAAATTAAATGAAAAAAATTTATCCAAATCACAAAAAACCTCACTAGAAACCCAACATAAATATCAATAACAACCCTACCATTAAAAGAAGAAACACACCTCGTGATGCGTCATGCGTGTTCATCACTGACCTCCATCCGGTGGGCCAAGGTCCTACAAAAAATAAACATTATGAATATTTTCATAACAAAAATAATTTAAATTAAATAAATAAATACAATATAAACTTGCGTCATGTGATCCCCTGCACCATCACCCGGACGCACATATTTCCGTAGTGCTCTAACCTCAGCAGCCAATTGCGCATTTGCCTCCTCGGAAGCCCGCAGTCGTGCCTCGAAATCTGACAGCTGCTGTGACATCTGAGCAACAGCAGGACCGAAAACCACAGCACGTGACACTACAGAACGATGAATCCTTGTTCCATAGGTCAAACTATATCCATGTCCGTGCCGACCAATGATGCGATGAAAGATCCCATCCCTTCGCATGGGAAGTTGTCGCTGGTCCTCTGGCAGATGTTCTAATTCAACTTCAAATTGAGCCTGTGAAATATTTAAATATATATACATATATTAATATAAAGATTTTATGTAAGTATTGGTAATGAGTACAAGCACTTACTATCAATGCTGCAGCCTCTGGATCATTGCGATCACGAGCCCTCATCCACACCAACATTTTATCAGTTGGTGCACCTTGCTCCCGCAACTATATATGAATAGAATATAAACACAAAACTGTATTAATTAAAAAAATTAAAAAATGAATAATAAATACCTCATGTCGGATCTGAGACACGTGACGAGTCCCAAGCCTGTGAGGTGGTCCCTACAACGCTCGATTCTCAGAATGGCATGTAGACACCTCCTACATTCAATTCATTCAAATATCAAACAAATCACACATTCTTGAAAATATATATACCAAAATAAATATACAAACCGCAACACCCTCAGTAGACCAATATGCAACTAAATCACGCCACTGAGCCGGGAGGACACCTCTCGGGACTTTTTCTAGAATGTCTGGGGCACCCAAATTTGGTACCCAGTGGTCCCTCTTGACTTTTCCTTTATAGTCTTTCCACATCTTACGACATTTACTCATACACACTGGCCGAAACTCATCGGGACATACTTTAAAATTTTGCTATTAAAGAAAAAAATCACATATGTTATTATTGTTTATAAATAGGGAATAAAGTAAAATGGTCTTCTTACCTGAACCTCCCTCCAAAGACGATCTAATGTGTCATGAGGGATAGAAGCCTAGTCACGCGTGGTCAATGGAAATCGATGTGGATCATGTATGATATGACCCAAATGACGAATAAATTCAGGGGCATTCCATCCCACATGATGAAATACCTCATCAAATGAAACATCAAAAGTCGTGTCGAAATTCCATGATAATATGCCACGACCAGGGCCTCTCCTGCGAGAGGAAGAAGTAGTCGGGTCTGATCCTGTTGAAAACAATTTTATATACAAATTGTCAGATGTTATAAATATATATATATATATATATGTTTATTAATTACATAAAAAATAGAGACAATGACATTCCAACATACCTCGACCCTGAGACGTAGATGACTCAGATGGATGATGTGGATCTTCTGCATCTTCCCCTGACATTCCTGCAGTAATGGAAAACATTAGTAAGGGGACTATCCAAAATGTCCAAATGATAAATTGGATTGTTTTTTAAAAAATCAAACTTGTACAGTTGTTAATCAAACAAAAAGTGATTGAATAATTAGTTGGGAATGAATTTAAAGAATCAGAAAGTTCACAAAACAGATATAAAAATTATGTACAAAACCAATCAATGCATAGCCAAATTTCAAATTAAATTAATAAAAATTCAAGCAGCACATGAAACAAATGAAGAATACCTCAACGGAAAGATACACTGACAATAAAATCAATATAACATGAGTTAAATCACCTTAAATAGTTATAACTGAATAAACTTCAAAAAGTGAGGATTAAAACTTATAAGGATTTATAAAATGTTTAGATAATTTATGATATCTTAGGCTGAATAGTGGGAAAACAATTATACCTTTCATTAAGCATGAAAATCGACCGTTTCTCCTTCAACAGCCGCTCTGACCCAATAAATATATTCTTCACGTTGAACTACGGTATGTTGATCAAGCTGTTGGGAAACAAAAGGAACAGTCTCGGGTTCATCTTGTTCAAATACAAACACTCCTCGCCGAGACATTCTGACAACAACTTGCCAACTTGGATTCGAAGGCAAAGTAACGAAGAATACTTGTTCCGCTTGTGATGTCAAAATGAAAGGTTCATTATCAACTCGTTCATTTCTGTATAACATATAGTTAAAATTCACCAATAAAAACTGATATTGATCAACTTTGCATCCACGCACTGGATCAACCCAATTACACTTTAACAATATATACTTCAACCTGTGTATGTATACAACTTCAATGATGTCTATCAATTGACCATAGTAATAACCAGAATCGACAAATGGACAACCAATGCCACTGTTTTGTGTTGCTCGTTTGTCTTCAACATCTTTAATGCAAAATCGAAAACCATTAGCATCTATAGATTTATAACGACGAGCCGTTATAGATGGACCCTCATCCAGTTGGATAAATTCTTCAGTTAGTGTGGGGTCCCCTAACTCCCTCAGCTTATGAACCTACATAATTAATAGAATTCAATAATGATATATGAAGAAAGAAATTAGTGTAATACTTCACTCATAATGAAAATCAATTTATACGTACATAATCCTTGAACCAATCATGAAATGACGCATAATGAGACTGTTGAATTTGCAACTCAGTCGCACGATACATCTCTTATTTTATCTCATTAATGTGTTTTCTGCAAATGATAACGCAATGTTTAAATGATCAACTAATGCAAACAAAACATGTAAAAGGTAAACAATAAAAGTGATAAGATACTTACTGCATTAATGGTGCAACTGATGGAGTATTGAACAAGATATATCGATGCGCTTGTATCCACTCGATGTTGTCCATATCATATGTGGTTCCTTCTCCAACTGGACCATCCTGAATCCGAGAGGGCTTATCTAATTTTGTTTCAACATCTGTAAGATATTCTGAACAAAAAGTATTACACTCATCCATCAAATAACCATTGGCTATTGATGCCTTCGGATGAGCTCTGTTGCATAAAAATCGTTTCAATGTACTCAAATACCGCTCAATAGGATACATCTACCTGAATTGCACTGGACCAGCAGCCATTACTTCATCAGTTAGGTGCACTGTCAAGTGGACCATAACATTGAAAAATGAGGGGGGAAATAGTTTCTCAAAGTGACAAAGCGTAAGTACAATTCGGTCCTGTAAACTTTTTAAATCACTCATTCATTGATTTCTTAAACAAAGTTGTCTAAAAAAATTACTCATCTCAATCAATGGTTGAACAACATTGGGGGATAAACAATCACAAATTGCGATTGGAATCAACTACTGAAGTAGTATGTGATTGTCATGACTTTTCAACCCTTGCAATGTCTTACTCATCAGATTCACACACTTTGAAATATTAGAAGAGTAACCATCAGGGACCTTGAGCATCTTCAAAATGGAAAGAAATGTCTCTTTCTTCTTTGTAGTCATCGTATATTGTGCAGCAGGCATATATGCCTTGTTTCCCTCAGCTAACTGTAAATGCAACTGTTTCCTTAAACCCATTTCTTCCAAATCACAGCGTGCATTAACATGGTCCTTTGATTTCCCACTGACACCTAAAATGGTCCACAATATGTTATCACAAACATTTTTTTCAATGTGCATGACATCCAAATTATGCCTCAACATGTTATTTTTCCAATACGGAAGACAATAAAAAATACTTTTCTTTTTCCAATTGTGACTGCGCTGCCTACCCGCAGCTCGAATATTACGTACTGGAGGATCCACCAAATCCTGAATTTCATATACCGTGCGGATGTTTTCTTCCTCAATCTGCGATAACATTTCGACTCCTGTCATGATCTTTGGTGCTGGGTTGAACTCTCTAGAACCATCAAATGCCACTCTGTCCTTTCTGAACCTGTGTTGAGGGGGGAGAAAACGTCTGTGACCCATGTATGCCCATTTTTTGGAATGCTTAAGCCATACGGATTTTTTACTTTTGTTGCAACAAGGGAAAGAAAATTCCCCTTTCGTACTCCAGCCTGATAAATTTGCATAATCTAGGAAGTCATTGATTGTCCACAATAAAGCAGCCTGCAGTTTGAACATTTCATTCGTTTCACAGTCATAAGTCATCACACCATCGCCCCAAAATTCATTCAACTCATCAATCAATGGCTGAAGGTAAACATCAATCTTATCCCCCGGACTTTTAGGTCCATCAATAAGAGTGGAAAGTAATATAAATTGTTACTTCATACAAATCCACGGAGGAAGATTATACGGAACCAACACCACGGGCCATGTGTTATGAGTTGCACCAACCATAGACTTGAATGGATTGAAACCATCTACTTCCAATCCCAATCGGACATTACGAACATCTTTGGAAAAGTCGGGATGTCTCTTATCAAAATCCTTCCATGCATGAGAGTCTTTCGGGTGGGTTAACATATCACTTTCATGAACTCTTTCTGCATGCCATCTCATTAAATTAGCAACTTTAGATGACATAAAAAATCTTTTCAACCTTAGTTTAAGGGGAAAGTAACGCATTTGATTTATGGAAATCGGTTTCCCCTGTATCACAATCTGACTTTGATGAGTCTGATTTCCCATGTTCTCTTTCCACCCAGAAGCACCACAAACCGTACAAATATTCAAATGGGCAGTTTCATTTCTAAACAACATACAGTTGTTTGCACATGCATCTATGGTCTCATATGTAAAACCTAAGTTCTCTGTCAGCTTACGAGCATGGTAATACGACTCAGGAATCTTAGCGTTGACAGGAAGAACCTTTTTCAATAACACCAACAGCATGTTAAATGATGTGTCTGACCAATGATTCAAAGTCTTCAAATGCAACAACTCCGCGATAAATGACAATTTATTGAAAGAAGTACATCCTGGATATAATTCTGTTTTTGCATCATCAATTGCTTCATAAAACCTCCTCGAATCACGATCTGCACCAGAGCGAAGATTTATCTCACCGTTCTCAAGATTCTAGATGTCAATGCCTTCAGGATCCAACCCACGTACCATTTCAGTAAGCATTTCATGCATTGGATCATTCATCCTTGCATCAACATCCATCTGAACTGTATATGTATTTTCACAACGAACATATTCTTCTCCATGACGAGTCCAACTCTTATAATTTTTCAGAAATCCATTAAATAATAGGTGCTCCCTCACAGTATCTCGTGTGAATTTATATCTGTTAGCACATTTTCTACATGGACAACTAATATAGTCACTTTCAAATCCTCTGGTGAAGTCAATAAACTGCATAATGCCATTGAAATACTCTCTAGACGTTCGATTTGGAAGATCAATCCAACTCTTATCCATAATAAGATCCCTATAACAAACATTTACATAAGAATTATTACATTTTCATTTTTGATATCAAATATATTTAAAATAAATACTAACTAATTGTTTGTGAACCAATTATAAAATAATAATGTAAGTGAAATCCCATGTCATACCTGATTGCGCTACAAACCTGGAAGGGAGGGGAGCCGACGGCGGTGCTTTGAGGGAGAGGAGCGGTGGGGAGCCGGAGCCGGAGCTGGTGCGGCGAGGGAGGGGACGGTGAAGGAGGGGATGGGTGGCGGTGGTGCGGTGAGGGAGGGGACGAAGACGAATGGGACGGGGGTTGGAGGGGTGCGGGGGGGTGTTCGGGGTGCTGGGGGGGAGGGACGAGGGGGAGGAGGGCCGAGGGCAGAGGTCGGAGGCCGTAGGGGCTGGAGGCTGAAGGCCAGAGGGCGGCCGGAGGGCTGCCGGAGGGCTCCCGAGGGCTTCCGGGCTGCCGGAGGCGGGTGGCGGGAGGCCGTAGGGCGGCCGTAGGGCAGAGGGCGGCCGGAGCCGGAGGTCGGAGGGTGGGCAGAGGGCGGCCGGGGAGGGCGGGGCCGGCGGAGGGCGACCGGAGGGCTGCTGGGCTGCCGGAGGCAGGTGGCGAGAGGCTCGAGGGTAGAGGGAGGCCGCAGGGCGGCCGCAGGGCGGAGGGCGGCCGGAGCCGGAGGTCGGAGGGCGGCCGGAGGGCGGCCGGAGGAGGGCGGGGCCGGCGGAGGGCGGTCGGAGGGCAGACAGAGGGCGGCCGGATGGCGGCCGGAGGGCGGAGGGTGGCCGGAGGGCGGCCGGCCGGAGGGCGGGCCGGCGGAGGGCGGGGCTGCGGAGGGCGGGCCGGCGGAGGGCGGGCCAGCGGAGGGCGGGCCGGCCGAGGGCGGGCCGGCGGAGGGCGGGCCGGCGGAGTGCGAGCCGGTGAAGGGAGGGTCGGTGGAGGGCGGGCTGGCGGAGGGCAGGCCGGCGGAGGGCGGGGCACCGGGGAGGGCGTGCGGCGGCGGGGCGGCGGGGAGGGCGCGCGGTGGCGGGGGGGCGCGGGGCGACGGGGGGGAAGGGTTTGGGGAGGTGGGGGTGGATCACGAGAGTGAAGAGGGGGGGGCGCGGAAGCCCCTTATTTTTTTTAAGGAGACTTAGCGACCGCCAATGGCGGTCGCTATAGGTAACAGGGCTCAAATGCCCATATTTCTAGTAGTGAATCTTGATATGTTTTCAAATATGTATATACCATTAAATTTAAATGTAATAATTCCATAGGTTTCTACATCACTTGTTCCAATACATTTTTATATCTTCTAGTTGATTGAATGAGAGTTTATTATTCTTTTTTATTATGTTTGAGTTTCATATTACTCTTTATTTTCCTATATTATATTTTCATTTTTTTAGGTGATTTAATAATGATTTGATGTGGAGTAATTATTTTCTTAAATTCAATTACCCATTTTCTTCAATGTACTCAAATTATTTGAAATAATCAAATATTGAGTTTCCCTTATTAGAATTTTCTATAAATTTCACTTTTGATAATGAATATCTTATGTTTATTTATTTATATGTTTTATAAAATGAATCTTTTATAAACCCAATATGATGGATATAAACTGAAAATAGATTAATGCTAATAATTTTAAAAAATAATATGAAGATTAAGTTAAAGAGTTCATAAAGTTTTCAAGAGAGCATACAGGTGACCCTTCTAAAATCCTTTGTCTATGTTTACGTTGTTGTTATTCAAGACAAATTATTGAGGAAGAATTGGAAGAATATTAATGTCTATTTGTATCCATTGATCAATGGAACCAAAATAAGGATTGTTTGTGCATCACTCATAAAGCTAATAAAAAAACTAAGGATTATCTATTCACTTTACTACTATTGGTTAAGTTCTACTTAGCATAGCATATAACTTGAATTTCCTACCCAGTGTCCCCGTGATGATCTCATCCCACACATAGAGAGAAACAAACTAATTAGATTATTGATCATAGAGATAAAATTTTATAGAATAATATAATTCATTAGGTAAAGGTTTTGTGAAAAACACATATGATTGAAGAAGCAACGTGAGAATTAGAAAATTCTATGAAGGAAAAATATTACCACTTGTTTAAATAATGAATAAAATTGATAGGAAGTAAAGGAAAGGTGAATTTTGAATGGTGATATGATAGATATGGTGGAGAATGTGTGTGGGATGATAGCATCATGGGGGCACCGGATAGGAAGTTCAAATCAGAAGCTATGCTAAGTGGTAGTTAACCAATGGTAGTGAAGTATATAGAGAATCCTTAGTTTTGTTATTAACTTTGTGAGTGATGAATATCCAATACTTATTTTGGATCCATTGATCAATGAATCTAAATAAATATCAATATCATTAATTTTCTTACAGTTTCCTAACATTCATATAGTCTTCTAAATTGTAATAAAGTGCACAAAAAATCCTTAATTTTGTTATAAGATTATATTTGGACCAAAGAAACCCTTTGTAAATATGTAAAGGTAATGTTATAGTATACTTTCGCTATTTTACCAAAAAATTATATAATAAAGTGTTGATTTAATTTTCATTATTCCTTGCAGAGTTTGTTTATTTTAGAATATTTCTATCCATGTGACATGCCTTTATAGGAAGAGAAATGACACTATCTCTACTCAATCATAGAGGTAATATTGATGTTTTCACAATAAAATAATTTTTCATAGAATTAATTTATTGTTTAATATTTATGTTTTATTTATTTATTTTTAGTATCACTCACATAATAATTTTTTTCTTATACAGGTGGATTCTTTTGTTTGAGTTGGGGTGCTCTGTCCAACTTTCATGTTTCTTTTCCCTTAAAACCTTTTCACCCCTATAATAGTGCATTTATCACTTACTTTAAAATTACCTCCACTGCCTTTGTAGGAAGAGAAATGGTGCCACCTCTTCTCAATCATAGAGGTAATCTTAATGTTTACATAGTAAAATCATTTTCCATAGAATTAATTTATTGTTTAATATTTATGTTTAATTTATTTCTTTTTAGTATTACTCACATAGTAATTGCTTTCTTATACAGGTGGATTATTTTGTTTGAGTTGAGGTGTTCTGTCCAACTTTCATATTTATTCTCCCTTAAAACCTTTTTATCCTTATAGTGGTTCATTTATCACTTTATTTCAAATTACCTCCACTGCCTTTGCAGGAAGAGAAACGATGCCGCCTCTGCTCAATCACAGAGCTAATCTTGATGTTTTCATAGTAGAATCATTTCCCATAAAATTAATGTATTGTTTTGCATTTATGTTTAATTTATTTCTTTTTAGTATTAATAACATAATAATTGTTTTCATATATAAATGTATTCTTTTGTTTGAGTTGGGTTTCTCTATCCACTTTCATGATTCTTCTCCCTTAAAACCTTTTCACCCCTGTAGTGGTTCATTTATCATTTTCTTTCAAATTACCTCCACTGCCTTTTTAGGAAGAGAAATAACACTACCTCAACTCAATTACAGAGGTAATCTTGATGTTTTATAGTAAAAAAAATTCCATATAATTAATTTATTGTTTTAGATTTATGTTTAATTTATTTATTTTTAGTATTACTCACATAATAATTATTTTATTATACATGTGGATTATTTTGTTCAATTTGGGGTGTACTTTCCATCTTGTATTCCTTTCTGAACCAAAACATCAATAGAATTTTTCTCCCTCAAAACCTTTCACCCCTGCAATGTTGACATTTATCACTTTCCTTTAAGTTATCTCCACTACTTGATCATAGAGGTAATCTTAATATTTTCACAGTAAAATAATTATCCATATAATTAATATATTATTTCATATTTATGTTTAATTTTTTTCTTTTTAGTATTACTCATAATAATTTTTTTCTTATATAGGTGGATTCTTTTTTTCAAGTTGATGTGGTTTGTTCAAAGATTCTCATGCATTATTGGTTGTTCAATAAAGAAATTCAATGGAAATCATGGTAACATTGAAAGTTAGGATTTTTTTGAGAATTTAGGACATGTAAGAATCTGTCACACCTCAATCCGACACATTATGTGACCGATATGACTCCACTTACTTATTTCTATTTTAAATTGAAATTAATTTTAGTAAAAAAGACAACTAACTCAATGTGTTCGTTATCAGTTTAAAATCAACATTTGAATTTAAAAGGTTTTACTCACTGAAAACCAAGAAAACATGCACATATTTTCTTGATAATTTAGGGTATCAATTCATAAATCATTTGTGATGTATAGGAATCAGTCTCACTTCAAACTGATACATGATGTGATTTGTATGAGTCAAAGTGAGTGTTTCAAGTTCAAAATGACATTTTAGTAAAAAAGAAAAGTGACATACTCAAAACTAATAAAACACATTCAGATTGTTTTGATACTTTAGTAAAGCAATCCATAAGTTATTTAGAACATGTAGGAATTATCTGCACCACAATCTGATGCATGGTGTGTCTTTATTTAAAATTGACATCAATTTTAGTAAAAAAAACTATCCTACTCAAAACTGAACAAATACCTTCAGATTGTTTTGATACTTTAGGAAAATGATCCATAAGTGATTTTAGACATGCATGAATCAGTTTCACCTCAATCTAATGCATTGTGTGACTGATATGACTCCAAGTGCATGTTTTTATTTAAAATTGACATCGATTTTAGTAAAAAGTCTAAATGGCCTACTCAAAACCAAGAAAACCCATTCAAATTGTTTAAATACTTTAGTAAAACCATCCATAAGTCATTTTTGATGTGTAAGAATCAGCCATACCTCAATCTGATGCACAATGTGATCAGTCTGAGTCAAAGTGAATATTTCAATTTTAAAATGACATTTTAGTAAAGAAGACAAGTGACATACTCAAAAACAAGAAAACACAGTCATATTGTTTTGATACTTTATTAAAATGGTCCATAAGTAATTTGGTATGTTTATGAATCATCCTAACCTCAATCTAATGCACGTTCTCACTGTATGACTCAAAGTGCCTCTTTTTATTTAAAATTTTCATCAATTTTAGTAAAATGGACAACTGCCCTACTCAAAACTGAGAAAATGAATTCTGATTGTTTTTATACATTATAAAAATGATCCATAAGTCATTTGTGACATGTAGTAATCATCTTTACCTCAATCTGATACAATATGTTCCCGGTATGACTCAAAGTATCCATTATCAATTTAAAATAGATATTTTAGTTCAAAAAGTGTCACTCATTAAAAACTAATCAAACACGCTCATATTTTCTTGATAATTTAACAGAAAGATTCATAAGTAATTTTTGACATGTAGGAATCCATTTCACATCAAACTGATGAACGATGTGATCATAATCAGTCAAAAGTACGTGTTTTTGGTTTAAAATGAAATTTTAGTAAAAAAGACAATTGACATACTCAAAACTGAGAAAACACATTTATATTATTTTTATACTTCAGAAAAATGATCCACAAGTCATTTTATGTGTGTTAGAATCAGTATCACCTCAATATGATGCACGGTGTGACCGGTATGACTCTAAGTGCGTCTTTTTATTTAAAATTGACATCAATTTTAGTAAAATTAACACTTTTTGTTAATTTATTTATTTATATTAATACTAAAATAATATTTTTTTTCTTATACGATTGTATTATTTTTCTCGAGAAGGGGTGTTTTGTTCTTCAATAGCATGAGTCAGGTTAGGATTAAAAGATAAAGGAACATTGTTGTTTTTGAATGTGTGTAATAATTTTTATTTATGTAATTGTATGAACTAATATTTGAAATGTCTATAATATGGTGTTTTGTTCTTGTATTTGTGTTTTAAATTTCATCTTATTTAAATTTTGTATTGGGACTTGTTTTTTTAGATATCTTCTGTGATTCTGGTGTTGTGGTGTGCTGTAACAGCATGCTGTAGTGGTGTTGCAGTGTGGCCCTTTATCAGCGCTTTTAAAATCACTGATAAAGGTCTACTTTATCGGAACTCATAGAAGAGATGATAAAGGTCCATTTTATCATTTCTTTTTCAGTGCTGATAAAATAACATGGCTTTTAACATTGCTCATATAGTCAGCACTTTTCTAGCACTAATAAAGTCCATTTATAGTGTTGTTAAAGGTTGGTTTTTTAGTAGTGATTGTTACCATTGTCACATGGAATAAATCTCTCCAATAAGACATTTATGGGATATAGGGGAGATTAATGTGGTGGGTTAGGTTCCATATGCTTCTAAAATGGATCAATTACATATTCCATGATATGATATTACCATCATATACTTTATTTTAGGAAAATATCAATTATATATAGGATAACTGAATGGGATCCAATAATAACTATCTAATTGTACAAGAGTGGGTACAAAGGATATATATACCTGGTATGTGGAGAGGAAGGGATAAAAGTTTAAGGGTAAAACTATTATTAATTATATCAACATAAACTAATATCATAGTTAGGATAAAGTAATGAGAAAGAAAATATCATTCAAGCTAGTGGTAGCCATGTCAACAAATACTGATTTCATTACAGCTTTAGTGTCATCTAAAGAATTAGTATATAATATAAAACTATTTGTTCTAGTTCTTGGAATCAAACCTAGTAAGTATATTTTTATCATAATTATGATGATTCTATTACTAATAATAGCCAAGATGTCAAGTTTTGATGTTGGAAAAAAGTGAAATTCTTATAGATGTCATCTCTTGAGAATTTTTACTCAAGGAGTTAAAGTCATAGATAATAGAATTTCCACATAGAGGAAATGTTGTAGGCCCGTGACTAAATCCATAAGTTAGTAGAAACATGATATGCTATTGTAATATCTAACAAGGTTGGTTAGTAGGTTTTCTCTAGTGAAAGTGGTAGTATTGTAATAGTGGGTTCCCTAGACCCAACTTGAACAGTACTTTTTGATTACCATAGCATGCATATAGTGAGTTGTGCATGATGTTCATTTAGTTCTATAGTGTTTATATTCTATGTATGTTATCTAAATGTTAATGTTTATATATTATTTTTTGTATCAAAATATTATATCAATTCCCATACTATAATGAGAACTCAAGACACTGTGACATTAATCTTAAACATATTTAATATGGCTTATATACATCATACTGACTGGACATAGTTGATTTCAGACTATCAGGTGTCGGGGACTCATAAGCATTGAGACTTCTTATCATGAAGTTTGAACTTGGTGATCTCTAGTGGGTGAGATCATAAGGAAATACTCATTAATGGGAACACCACCTCTTTTCAGTGTCATTGGTTATTCTTATCTATGAACATATGTATTGGTCCTCGAACTTGAGATTTTTATCATTGTGTTCCATTTGATCGCATACTTGGATGCAAGGAAAAAACCATTTGAATTCATGGTGAGGTATCATGTGTTGGGTGTGTCATTGGTGGTATGACATTGGTTTAATGATCAAGATAAAATTTGTTACTTTCAAGTTGAGGAAGTGATATCTCGAGCCTAGTTGATCAAGATGGTAGTACCTTCATTAAATCCATGTTCATGGTATTCAAAGGTAAATCCATCTAGTTATATCAATAAATAATAAATCTAGAATGGATTTTTACACAAGTTGTGCATCTTACTTTATGAGATATCGTATGAAAAAGAGATTATATTGCATAGTGTGTGTTTCTAGGATGGTTATCATTGATATGACTATTCCTTATCTCTTTAGGGGCATTGATGGGTTTCTAGACTCTACTCCTGATATGTGAAAAATATTCACTACTATTGAGATAAGGTCCTAGAGGGTCACACACAATGGTGTATTAAAGATTCTTCCCTATTCTGGTGAATTGGTGTATAAGACATGGTGGGCCCCACCATGGGGTCCGAGTGTTGTCCAAGTATTAACAATCATTAATGAATAAATAAATTCATTATTATTCAAGTATATGATAATTGAGTGGAATTTATTTATTAAAATTATTTACAATTATTTAAGTAAATACATGGAAAAATATTATATAAACAAATATCATTTTAATATTCAAGGTCTATTTAATATTGTGGGAATTATGAGTCGAGTTAATGACTCAGGTTTACCATATAATAAATTTAATATATATTACAAGTATGTGATAAAATATAAATAATATTTATAATGAAATTAGTTTATAGTAACTATTTATTTATTAATTATTTAGTGGAAGTTAACTATACAGGGGTTGGAAAACCCTATCCAGATATTTCTAAAATCCACTATATAAGTCTACAAGATCTCATTTCCTTTGTCGAGTTCATTCTAATGGATTGAGTGATTCTCTCTCCTCCCGCGTCCTATAGAGATAAAGTCTCTATCGGAGTGAGTGATCTAAAAACGCATTCACGAATTAAAGGCATGGGATCGAGATGATCATCACAGCATAAAACTAATCATCGAATCTCCACACTAGCACCCAGGCGTATGCACGAATTCTTAAAGCGTGTGTGAACGATCTAGAGGAGTTCAAATTCAGATCCTTTGTGTAATGGTCATCGGTAATAAGATATGATAAAAAATGTGTCAAACTGAATGAGGTATTTTATTGTTTAATTTTTTTCCATTGAAATATTCATGTGAGATCCGTATACCTCTATTGGGGCTCGGATCTCTAGAGACAACGAAGTTACATCACTCTGGTAATGAAAATTTTAAAATCCACAGCCCATTGGCTTCCACTGTGTGCCTCGGTACCTTCACATTGAATATAATTAAGTATATTAGGATCATGATACAAAATTAAATTAGGGTATTATTTACACTATTGAAAATAAATCATGGTGTTTATCTTAAACAAGTCTCAAGGGATTCAAATTTGAGACAAAGAAACCCTTACATTGTTTCCTTACTTGGCTGATCATACCCTAAACTCCAATATAGGAAACCTAAATAACTTAATATACTATTTAATAACCTTAATCATAAATATTACCCTTTTATAATCCTTATTATAATTTTTTTTCATGGGTACATTAATAAGTTGTGTCATTTTATGATCATAGAGTGTTAAAAACTTTAACTATTTTGCACGTGTTTATTAATTTTTATATCAATACACATAATTTTATACCAAGTTAATTTTTTAAATATCATTTAATATTATATAATATGTCACTTATATTGATTTAAAATTTTCTTATTTCATTATATATGTGTTTTGGTTATGTTTTGTGAAAACAAAATGGATAATGGATTATTTTGGTAATTTTAGAGAACAAAAATGATACTCTAATGATAAGTTGAATAATTAATATAATATTTCAAAAAAAAATATAACAATAATTATTTTATTATTATATTATAATAATATTTTTTCATGTTACCATAGTCATCCATAATTGTATTGAAAAACATGGTTCATGTAGGTGCTTAAACCGACCCAAACTTGAACACGCTTTAACTCGTTTGGTGAGTATGGTTAATTAGGTGTTTCTTTTGACATAATATCATTAAAATAGAATCATAATGATATTATTTTTATTTTTGTATGATTTTTAAACATTATTGAATATTTTTGGATAAATAATAAAAAACTAAAAGAAAAATGACAAAAACAATTCCTCATGGAGGCGATAGTACGCACACACACGCGATTGGTGTTCCTTTGTTTTTCTAAGTGGATGGAAATGAATAAATAAGAGATTTACCATTAATATAACATATAATTATAAAAATTATATTGAACTAATAATATTATTATTGTGAAAATAAATTTTTAATCATAATATTAAGGAGAAAAACTTAGGAATGAGATGATATTTACGTTGGAGACTTGATTTTTCATTAGAAGCTGAATTAAAATTAAAGGGCTTGGGATAACTATGAGTGGTCAGGGGATTATGTTTTTGGGATAGGGTTATAGGGAGAGTAAAATAGAATATTTTTAAGGAGTAATTCAAATTATAGTTTTATTTTTTTAAGGGTGTAAGTAATACACTTTTATAAGAGAGGAAAAGGGAACTTTTGGAAACACCCTTTATATTTTTAATATTATTATGGAACTATTCAAAGTTCAATGGATCCAAAGTTTATAAAAATGGATTTTGGGGTATATTTATGTAGATAAAGGCTCAAAAAAGTTTTTCCTCAAATTTTTCAAACATGTTACAAGATTTTTACAATTAATTTATTAAATTTTACCCATTTACTTTTAAACCAGGTAACTAGTTTTTAACTAAGTGATTTTATGTTTTATAAAACATATAACATAACCCATATAAAAAAATAGGTGTTCAGGAAATAAATTTAATATATATTTAATCTAATTAAATTTATAAATATTATAAAATTAATTTTAAATTAAAAATAATAATTTGTAGAAAAACTGTTTTAGTAAAAAATTACATTTTTTCCTTTATATATTCTTCATATTATTTATTATTGATTAATAATTAAATAAGTGTAAATATATTTCTTTATTTATTTATTTATAAATAATATTATATTAATTATTTAAATTAGTTCATTTTAATTTATTTTATATAAAATCTTTGATATTAATAAAATAAAAGTTTCAAAAAAATTGTTTCACCATTATTGTGGTAATTAGCATTAGTCCTAATAATCTAAATTTTATAACTAAAAATTAAATTTTAAATTTTAAATACTATTAAAATTATTATCTAAAATATAATAATAATTTTATTAAAATAACTTAATATTTTTAGGGAAATTAATCTTAACGTTAGCGCATGTATCGTGTAAAACCCCATTTTTTTAAGTTTATTTTTAAGTAAAAGGATTTATGATTATGATAGAATTATCAATTTCATTGATTATAATGAATTTAAAATAATTATTATCATTTAAATATTATTTATTTAAAAATAAAATAAATCAAAAACTTCATTTTATCATATTAGAATTAATTAGACAAAACAATCGAAAAAAATCATTAAAACACTATATAAATTTTCAAATTGTTGACCATGGGTCTATAAATTCAATATATTATTTTAAAATGATTTATTATAATTTATAATATATAATTTTATAATAAAAATTTTCAAAAAATTCTAATTCGTATAAAAGTGATGGAACTAGAAAAATCAGTATTTTCACTATTCACCAAAAAAACAATTATTTTAGAAAAATATCAAAAATATATCATAAGCTAATTTTGTTGTGAGGAATTAAAAAAAATAAATTTTAATTTATCAAATTTAAATTATAAAATATTTAAATTTATTTTTTTAATGGAATGATATAATATGAAGAAAATGAATTTTATTTAAAATAACCTTTCCAATATTAACTCATTTTAATTATTTTCTATATGAAGGTAATAACTATTAATGGTTTACTATATTAGTGTTTATTATAGTTTTATTAATAATATATTCTTAATGTGTTGTGGTTTTTATGGTATAGCGTGTGACACAAGTTATAGATCATAGTATTTTTTTTAAAGGATCCAAAATCTTAGGTCGTTACATTCTACCCCATAAATAAATTAAATACCCATAATTTTAATTATAACTTACTAATAAAGATAGTTAGGAGTATCCATAAGATTTATATATCCCGATATTTAATTTCTAATGTGGTATCAACATTACTAATTTTAGTGAGCCTATGAAATTCATTTATTCCTTCCTAAGAGTCATATCCAAATATTGAGTTTATTTCTAACCATTTGGGATAAACATCCCTCATAATTAAGTATCATAACTTCTATAATGGAATTAGTTTTCCAATATTTTTCATAGTCATATTTTTATTGATTTATGATCATAATTTGGTTTGAAATATGAAATTTTATTTATTTGTTTTATTGATTACTATGGATTCTATGTGCTGATAACCAATACATTTCCAAAATCACATTGAATTTCTCCAAAGAATGGAAAATAAGTATTTAATGAAACATATTTCATAAACCTAAAATTGGGATACAATAATAATATAATATAATATAAAATCATTAGGGTGTTAATTTGATTCTCTTAGAAAAATCCTAGGCCTACTAGGGTTGTTATAACAAGATTCCATTTAGATATCCACAAATCTAGTGTGGAGTGTGAGTAAACCTTTTACCCTTCTTTTTTATAACCTACTTTAATAAGTATGGGTAACATATTATTTCCCTTATTTTCTTGTTTTAATAGGTTGATGATGTTTGTTATCCTCATTAGTTGTTGAGTTAGGTCATCATTTTACACAAAACCCAAACTCCAAACATTTGAGGCATTAGACATTCTTCGCCTCTATTTTATGGATCAGCTTCTTCATCTCATATTGATAATCATGAGATCAATGGACAATACTTCCACACTTGAAACACTTTCATATTCCTACAATAAATTTCCTTAGTTTGTTCTTCCCATAACTGGGATAGATTGTGTAACATCCCCTTACTGTCTTTCAGGTAATTTCCTTCTCTTTACTTGTTTTCTTCTTTAATTGGGTGTGTTTTGGGACTCCTGAGGATAGTGAGATTTTTTGGGGGGAAATAAAATAAATTTTAGTGATGTATATTTATTTTAATTAATGGAGTCTGAGTATAAACATGTAATGGATTATCGGGGTTCTCCCTGAGTTTAGAGAACACCCGAGGTCGTTTGGGTTTTCATGTAAAAATATGATGTTTTAATTATCTACTGAGAATTTACACATTTAATCAAAGTACATGACATGTAATTTTCTCTATGATCATGTCATGAGTTAAGTAAATAGCATAAAATGTTACACTCCGTGTAAGGATTACATGCCATGTAAGGTTGAAAATCGATTTTTTAATAAAAAATGATGGGTTTTTCGGCATATATAGACCTTATGGATTAAATAACATGTAAAGGGATTACATGTCATGTAAATATCATGAGTTGGGATTTTAGGGTGTTTCACAGATGATATTTCATTCATTATTCCACATCCCTCTTCCCTCTTGATTTAGAGATCTCCTCCAATGAATTTGGGAACCTCCTCTCCATATGAATCACTTCATTCTGCAATTGATCTCCATTGTGGTTGGGTTGCATCTCTCTGAGTGATTAATCATTTTTTCTTCTTCATTTACTTTGATCATGGTAGTGTCATTGCATTACATTATTATATATATTAATCTATGGTGGTAATTCCTTTGATTCTTTTCTAGATCTATTATGTAATCTTGTTCCATGGGCCAATTTTTTATTGGTTGTGGTTCGGAAGGTGTGAGTTCATGAGGTATGTGTTGTTTCCTCTTCTTAGACAACCATTTTATTAAATTTAATAAATTATAAGATGTTTATATTTATTCTAGGGCCTCCTTTGTCATTTTTGTGTTCTTCCTATTGGTGGATCCCATTATGGGCATGTGCAACCTAAGTTTTGAGGTAGGTGGTTTCATCTCTAGCTTGTGTTGGTGAAATTTATTTCTTTGATTTTTTATAAATTGTTTTATAAATGAATTGGCATGATTGAATTATTTTATTTTTTTGTGCGTAAATTGTTTTTTGATAAAATATTGTTTCCCATGGTTTTGGTAAATGAAAAGGGTTATCAAAGCATTATAAAATGGTTTTATAAAATGGTTTTCAATGTATGGTTTTGATGAAATGGTTTTGATGAATTGGTTTGGAAAATAGAGCACATGGGAATCCTGGATTACTAGTGGAAGGTGTAGTGATAGGCCTCATCCACTATTAGGGGGGTTTTCTCATATCCCTAGTTTTATTGTTCTAGGCACAAGTTAGACCCAATGGGGGGTTCACTTATTAGGGTGTTCTTATACTCTCTAGACTTGATGAATATGTATATAGGCTTGATGCACATGAAATTTTCCATGTTAGGTATGAGTTTCCAAGCTATCCCAACCTATTGTGATCCTTATCATGATGTTACATGTGATTTTATTTTTGATTTTACTATTTTGGTTTTTATTCCATGTATTTTATGTGATACGTGGTACCTACCTTGTTTTAATATATCTAATTTGATATATGTATATGAAATGATTTGAAACTGATTCAACTGTTTTATTTGTAAATGTGAAAAATAGGTAAATTAATTTTTTTTCCATGTTATTGATATAAAACTGCTAAACTATACATCATGCCTTGTTTTATTTTAAGTTGAGCATACTTGGATATTGTACAAAGACTTATTATGGAATACCTGGGTGAGACCCTATTGATCCAGTTAGCTCACACCTTATTCACCCCTTCAATGATGCATAGAACTTGTTATATCTTTTGATTTAGGGAAAACCAAGGAGTTGTAGTGAGGTAGAAAGGTTTTCTAATAGTTGGGTTTGGGTAGTTGGATGGTGATATGGTGCAGGTTTTCCCACACTATCACATGGAGACTACTAGAGTAGTTGTTTTGGTTTTTTCATCCTTTTTTGTCGGACTAGTCTGTTGGAGTTTATTTTTATACCTTTTTAGTTGTATCACTTCCATTTTTCTGGATCTGTTATGATATATATATATATATATATATATATATTCATGTTTCTTTCTGATGTTTCTTTATATACATGTGTATATATTTCATTTTTTCTACTTCAGGTTGGGATAGATCATTCCCTCTTTTGGTTGTTATTCCTCAGGTACTAAATTCTAGACTGTGGGGTTCAGAAACACCCTTCAGGTATGTGGAAATTCGGGTTAGGTATCATTTTGAGAGGGTATTTGGGTCGGGTTCATCTCAGTTTGGTACCAAATGTGGTCTATTGATAGAGCTAATATTTTACACAATTTTTGTATGCATTTTAATTTTTTAATGATCCCAAATTATCAATTTGAACTTATATGAATCAATTTTGGATTTATGATATGTTCTGAGCAAAATGGTGAAAAGCGCTTAATTCTGGATTTTTGAAAAAAATTTACATCTAGGGTATTTTAGTCATTTCATGAAAAATATAATTCCAAATTGAGTGATTCTTTTTTTAATCCTTATTTTATTTATTTCGACTTTTTCTTCTATACCAGGGGAATATTCAAGCATCTAAAAGCCTTAAAAAATCAATGAAATTAAAGATTTTTCTGGGTGGATAGTGTAGACCCCACCACCGTAATGGAAGTCTATCTCAGACTAAACACCTTCAATTGAGGTTCTTACACCTGGAATAGAACTATGGAACATATTCACTCCTCAAAAATTAATTTTAGGTAGTTTTTAATTCATTAAGGTGGCCATTGAATGACTTATTTTTTAAGAAAGCTTCCTAGAACCTGAATCTATAAAAAGAAATTACCAATGAAAAATTTATAACTCCAATATAAAGTGTCCAAATGAGATGAAATTTTCAGAGGCGACGTGGAAGATAATTATGAACAACTTTTTTGAAGGTGTCCATGCGTGAATCATCCATTTAATCAATCAAAAACGTGTTAATATTCAGAGGATAGAAATATGCCTATAAAAGGAGAGGAGCTTCTCCCTCTCAAATCATCTCATTTTCCATCTCATTCCTTCAAAGAACCAAGAAGGAGATATCCACCAAGGAAGGATGGCCACAAATATTCCCCCTTTCTTTTTAATTTATTTTTTTTCTTTATTTTTTTTTAGTTTTCAATTTTAATTTAGATTTCTTATAAATTCATACATTGTTTTCATTTTTGTGTCTACCCATCCACCCTATTTTATTCTTCTTCCATTTTTATTCTTCTTTTATTTTCTTCCTATCATCCTATCCACCGTGACCTATTACCCTAAAAAATGAGGGACTAACTCGAGGCTTGGCCCGGTGGAGGTATGTGGCAATTTTATTTATTCTATGCTTAAATTGATAAGTTGTATTGTGTTTGTGATGAGCAAGAGTGACGTGCATGGGTGTGGAGATTGTCCACCACAAAACTGAACTCAAACTCATTTCTATTATTTTACTAAATATTTTTCCTCCCTTCTACTAGATACAATATCTTCATATGATGGAGTTTATCCATTCAGTGGTTGAAATGGCATACAATGGAGCCAGGTCTTGGAAGATGTCACACTCTCGATCGAGGTGCTCCATCAATCTTGATTATAGGATGAGGTGAAGTTAATATTGATAAATGCATTCAATATTTCACACCAACAAGTAAAATAATAGTAATTCATGAATAAGATCTCATAATTTAATTATCAAACATAATTTAAACACCAACATGAAGAATGATGGAACCCAAAAACCAACCCAAAAAGGCCAAGTTCTTTCTTCATTAATTGCATTTTGTCATTGCATGTTAGTTTTATCTTTTATTTAAATTAAATTCCACTACATTCCTATATTAAATAAAAACAACCAAAAATAAGTATTTAAGATGAATTAGATTAAGTGAGTGAATGAACTGAAAAATATCCTCAAGTGAGACGACCCTGGTCAGCCACTATGTTGCACTAGAAAAAATTAAATTGCTTTTTCTATGCCCTATGAAAGGGGTAAGTCAAAATTGGCATTGTTTCCTGGAATCCAATCATTAGTTTACTTATCTTTTTCAATTTTCACATTGTAGATAGATTTTTATTTTTCTTTAAAAAACAAAAAATCCAAAAAAAAAAAGAAAAATGTCCATAATATATCCAAACTACAATTACTATACATGGAATGACTACTCACAGGTGAAACAAAAACAAGAGAAATCTGTTTTAGAGTACAATAGAGCTCAATTGGATGAACTTAAAGAGGTTATAGATGGACTAAGGATTCAAATAGAAAGAATAAAACATTATTCTCATACTACCCAAGAGAAACCTGACCCTAATCTAGAGTAAGAACCTGAGGTATTGGTAAAATTTGAAGTAATGGTGGAAGATCTTGACTAACTACCTTCATCCAGTGAAGATTGACTCCAATAGGTACTTTCAATTGAAGAGGATATTAATTCTGAACCAAATCAGGGAGATGATGCATTCTTTAACTCAAATTCTTTTAATTTTTTTGAAACTAATTTGAGTGTCTCTTCTAATTATATTGAATTTTCAGATTTGGCCAACTCATATTATGCCTTGGAGGATGATGTGGAAAATGATTCACCTATTGAGGAACTCCTAGAGCTCCCTGAAGACATTGAAAATCTTCTGGAGGAGACCCATCATGAAGATATCCAAGTTTTTAAGCCTGAGGAAATCAGACAACGGGCTGAATCCCCCATGAAGTCAACATTGTATGATAAGATGGTTTCACAAGTAGAAACCAAGTAAGAGGATGGTCCATACATCATCCTACCCCCTCCAAACAATATATACCTCATTGTGAAGGGGTGGGATATATTGTACTCTGTCCATGGAGTCCTCCTCAATAAGAACAATGAACTGCAAGCTGGGAAGAACCATATGTGTTGGTTTAAATCTAAGAAAAGCCACCCACCATCAGACTTTGGATAGCAGCTGGTACTGCCCTCTAAAGATAGTAAAAATTCAAGACCCACTTGGGGGATTGTACCAAGATTTATCATTTACTTGATTTTTAGTACTTTCATTTTTAATATTATGAATTTAGATTTCAAATTCGGTATTAGGAATTATTCCAACATGAGTCCCACTCCCTCTTTTAATTTTGAGCTGAAATGAAATGATCCTTGTGATTAATTGAGTAATTTTTCTTTTGTAGGATCATGATAGTATAAGGAATCCCCAAGCATTGGATGAAGAGAACCAAATCTCTATTTCAAAAGGGAGTTCACTTTTTATGATTATCTTTTAAACTCCTTAAATTTTTTGGTCAAAAACATGTTTTGAGCTTTAATGATAAGAATTTCATGCCCACACTTGAGTTACTGCTTAACTTGACTCATCTAGGAGACAAGATTTTTTTAGGATTATAGTGATTCTATGTTTTATATTTCAATTTTAATGATATTTAATGAGTAAAATGGAGAATAAAATGATTGAAATGAAGCATAAATATTGAAATGCGGACTCATGATTTAAGAAAATTAATTGATTTATGTAAATGAAATTTCCCACCCATTTTTCATGCTTTGAATTTCTAAAGTTTATGGGAAATAATTTGTTATTATTGATCATGCCTTGAGTTATTGTACAATATCATATTTATCATTCCCAAGAGGATTTATAAACCAACTACTTTTTATTTATTCTTGAGTAGGTTTCTTGATTGATCTTGGGACATGTCACCTCCCAGAACTTGCATTTGAACTAGTCAAAGTTATGACTGTACAAAAACACATTTAAAATGATTGAGGCATATTTTGAAAATCCCTTATCCTTAAATACCACCTTTACATCAATCCTTATTTTATTCCATAGAGACTATGAATAACCTTTATAGGTATGATCCATTTTTCAAGCCATTTTTATCCATTCCTACCCTACTCTTGGTATTTGCATGGTATTTTAAAGTTGAAGTGTGGGGGTGAAGGGATTCATGGTGGAAGGGATGATTTACTTTGTAAGGAAAAATTATGGGGGTGTTATTTTTGGAATTG
Source organism: Viscum album (assembly GCA_963277665.1). Taxonomy (NCBI): domain Eukaryota; kingdom Viridiplantae; phylum Streptophyta; class Magnoliopsida; order Santalales; family Viscaceae; genus Viscum; species Viscum album. Next base: position 173,899,492 of record OY728147.1, on the reverse strand, counting down.
TAAAAGGTTGCGGAATCATTCATTATACTCTATTTTTCCCCTCTTGAATAAAAAAATGAAAATGAAAAAAATAATAAAAAAAGGGTTGTGATTTGGGAGAACCAAAAATCATTATTTTCCAGACTGTCGATATTCTAATCGTATGTGGTTAGGTTATGCTTGTGAGGTTTGATCTTATCATAACTTAAAAAAAATAAAAAAAATATATAAAATTAAAAAAATCAAGAGGGTGCATTAATCATTCATTATGCTTTACTTTGATCGTGACCTTAATTTTAGTTTTGGGGGAAGTGGGTGTTAGTACATTGAAGGGGAGAATTTCATTACAGTTTTTGATATCATGCATTTTACTTAAGGGATAAACCTACTCCTTCTGCTTTAATTTTTAAAACATCAAATCCTACCAACCATAATCCTCAGAGTTATTTGAACCATTATTGAAAAGTTCTCATGATTTTGTGTGCCATTTGTCTTTACAAAGTAGAGAAAGTAATTATTTTACAATATTATGGATAAGGTGCATGTTCTCATGGTATGAGTATAACTCTACTTGAATTGTATCATTATAGATGAGAGGAAAAAATCAAAGGTGAGGTAAATCATGATGTGTCATGATTAATAATAATGAATTGAGAAGCTTGAATGAATGAAAGAAGAAGTTCCATATTTTTTCAAATGGGAAAAGTAAAATACAGGATTTGATTGTTTCTTTGAAAAATGAGAAATTAAATTTATATTTTATGTGCATTTTTTGAATGTTTTATTTGAAATTGAAAATTATTAAATTTTATTACTTTGGAATTTGAATATTTTTAACATTGGTGTCCTCTGAATTCCATGTTAAGATTTTATGCTTAAGGAAAACCACGGTTTAAGTGTGGGAGAATTGATAGAGCTAATATTTTCCACATTTTTTGTAAGCATTTTAATTTTTTTAATGATTCAAAATTATCAATTTGAGCTTATATGAATCAATTTTAGATTTATGATGTGTTTTGAAAAAAATGGTGAAAAGCGCTTAATTCTGTATTTTTAAATGATTTTTACATCAAGGGTATTTTAGTCATTTCATGAAAAACATAATTCCAAATTGAGTGATTTTTTTTCAAATTTGTATTCTAGACTAGGGGAATATTAGAGCATCTAGAGGTTTTAATAAATCAATGATGTTAAATATTTTCTGGTTGGACAGGGTGGACCCCACCTCCGTAACTGAAGTCTATCTCAGACTACACACCTTTAATTGTAGTGCTTCCACCTGGAATAGAACTAGGACACATAGGATCTCCTCTAGAATTAATTTTAGGTATTTTTTAATTAATTAAGGTGTTCATTTAATGACATATTTTTGAAGTATGCTTCCTTGAACCTGCGTTCAGAAAAAGAAATCACCAATGAAAAATTTATAACTCCGACATAATGTGGCCAACTGAGCTGAAATTTTGAGAGGCGACGTGGAAGAAAATTAAGAAAAACTTTTTTGAAGGGGACCATGTGTGAATCGTCCATTTAATGGATCCAAAATGTGTCAACATTCAGAAGATAGAAATCTACCTATAAAAGGAGAGGAGCTCCTCCCTCTCAAATCATCCCATTTTTCATCTCATTCCTTCAAGGAACCAAGGAGGAGATCTTGACCGATGGAGGCTGAAAGAAAATATTCCCCCCTTTATTTTTTATTTATTTTTTTTTCTTTATTTTTTTAGTTTTTGATTTTAATTTAGATTTATAATAAATTCATGCATTTTTTTCATTTTTGTGTCTACACATCCACCCTCTTTTCTTCTTCTTCCATTTTTCTTCTTATTTTCTTTTCTTCTTATAATCCTATACACCGTGACCTATTACCCTAAAAAATGAGGGACTAAATCGAGGCTTGGACCAGTGGAGGTATGTGGCAATTTCATTTATTTTACACTTAAACTGATAAGTTATATTAAGTTTGTGATGAGCAAGAGTGACGTACATGGGTGTGGAGATCATCCACCACGACACTGAACTCAAAATTGTTTATATTCTTTTATTAAATATTTTTCCTCCCTTATACAAGATAAAATATCCTCATACGATGGAGTTGATCCATTCAGTGGTTGAAATGGCATACGATGGATCTGGGTCTTGGAAGATGTCACACTCTCGATCGAGATGCACCATCAACCTTGATTATAGGATGAGCTGAAGTTAATATTGCTAAATGCATTCAATATTTCACAACAATAAATAAAATAATATTAATTCATGAATGAGATCTCAGAATTGAATTATTAAACATAATTTAAACACCAACAAGGATAAGGATGGAACCCACAAACCAACCCATAAAGTACAAGTTCTTTCTTAATTAATTTTATTTTGTCATTTCATGTTAGTTTTATATTGTATTTAAATTAAATTCCATTACATTACTAGATTAAATAAAGACATCCAAAAAGAAGTATTTAAGGTGAATTATATTATGTGAGTGAATGAACTGAAAAATCTTCTCAAATGAGACGACCTTGGTCAGCCATTGTGCTACACTAGAAAAATTATATTGCTTTTTCCATGCCCTACGATAGGCGTGTATCAAAACTGGAACCATTGTCAGGAATCCAATCATTAGTTTACTTATATTTTTCAATTTTCACCTTGTATATAGATTTTAATTTTTCTTTAAAAAACCAAAAATCCAAAAAAAAAAGAAAAAAAAATCATGATGTATCCAAACTACAATTATTATGCATGGAAAGAGTACTCACTGGTGAAACAAAAACATAAGAAAGCTATTTTAGAGTACAATAGATCTCAAGTGAATGAACTTAAAGAGGCCATAGAAGGAATAAGGATTCAAATAGAAAGTCTAAAAGAATATGCCCATACTACCCAAGAGCAACCCAACCCTGATCTAGAGTAAGAACCTGAGGTAGTGGTGAAATTTGAAGAAAATATGGAGGATCTTGACTACATACCTCCATTCAGTGTAGATTGACTCCAAGATGAACTTTCAATTGAATAGGATATTAATGTCAAACCAACTTAGGGAGATGATGAATTCTTGAACTCAAATTATTTTAATTTTTTTAAAACTAATTTGAGTATCTCTCCTAATTCTATTGAATTTTCAGATTCGACCAACTCATACTATGCTTTGGAGGATGATGTGGAAAATGATGCACCTATTTAGTAATGCCTAGAAATCCCTGAAGACATTTACTATCTACTAGATTAGACCCGTCATGAAGATATCCAAGTTGGTGAGCTTGAGTAAATTATACAAGAGGCTGAAGCCCCCATGAAGCTAGAACTGGATGATAAGATGGTTTCACAAGTAGCAACTAAGGAAGAGGATGGTCCATAATTCATCCTACCCACATCATACAAGCTATACCTCATTGTAAAGGGGGGATATGGTGTACTCTGTCCATGGATTCCTCCTCAATAAGAACAATGAACTAAAAGCTAGGAAGAACCACAAGTGGTGGTTCAAATCCAAGAAAATCCACCCACCATCAGACTTTGTATAAAAGATGGTACTACCATCTAGAGGTAGTAAAAATTCAGATCCCACTTGGGGGATCAAGCCAATATTTATCATTTACTTGATTTTTAGTACTTTCATTTTTCAATATTAGGAATTTAGATTTCAAATTTGGTATTAGGAATTAGTCCAGCATGCGGCCCACTACCTCTTTTCATTTTGAGCTTAAATTAAATGATCCTTGTGATTAATTGAGTAATTTTTCTTTTATAGGATTGTGATGCCAGAAGGAATCCCCAAGCATTGGAGGAAGAGTACCAAATCTTTATTACAAAATGGGGTTTTCTTTTTATGATTATCTTTTAAACTCCTTAAATCTTTTGGTCCAAAACATTTTTTTATCTTTAATGATAAGAATTTCATGCCCACACTTGAATTAATGCTTAACTTGACTCATCTAAGAGACATGAGTTTCTTAGGATTCCATTGATTCCATGTTTTAGATTTCAATGTTTATGATATTGAATGGGTAAAATTGAGAATAAAATGATTAAAATGAATCATAAATATTTAAACGAGGACTCATGATTTAAGGGAATTAGTTTATTTATGTAAATTAAATTTCCCACCTATTTTCATTCTTTAAACTTCTAAAGTTAATAGGAATTAATTTATTATTATTGATCATGCCTTGAGTGATTGTACAAAATCATATGTCTCATTACCAAGAGGATTTTTAAACCAAGTACTTTCTATTTATTCTTGAGCATGTTTCTTGAGTGATCTTGGGACATGTCACCTCCCATAACTTGCATTTGAACTTGTCAAAGATATGACTATACAAAAACACATTTAAAATGATTCAGGCATATTTTGAAAATCCTTTATCCTTAAATATCACCTTTACATCAATCCTTATTTTATTCCATAGAGACCATGAATAAAATTTATAGGGATGAGCCATGTTTCAAGCCATTTTTATCCATTCCTACCATACTCTTGGTATTTTCATGGTATTTTAAAGTTGAAGTGTGGGGGTGAAGGGATTCATGGTGGAAGGGATGATTTAATTTGTAAGTAAAAAGTGTGGGGGTGTTATTTTTGGAATTGTAAAAGATTGTGGAATCATTCATTATACTCTATTTTTCCCCCTCTTGAATAAATAAATTAAAATTAAAAAAATAATAAAAAAATGATTGTGATTTGGGAGAACCAAAAAAATTATTTTCCAGACTGATGATATTCTAATATTATGTGGTTAGGTGATGGTTCTGAGATTTTATCTTATCATAACTTTAAAAAAAAGAAAAAAATATATACAAAATTAAAAAAATCAAGAGGTTACATTAATCATTCATTATTATTTACTTTGATCATGACTTTACTTTGAGTTTTGGGAGAATTGGTTGTTAGTACATTAAAGGGGAGAATTTCATTAAATTTTTTGATATCATGCATTGTGCTTAAGAGATAAAACTCCTCCTTGAGCCTTAATTTTTGAAACAAAAAATCCTACCAACCTTAAGCCTCAGAGTTATTTAAACTATTATTGAAAAGTACTCACGATTTTATGTGCCTTTTGTCTTTACAAAGTGGGGAAAGTAGTTCTTTTACAATATTATGGATAAGGTGCATGTTCTCATGGTATGCGTATAACTCTACTTGAATTGTATCATTATAGATGAGAGGAAATTTTAAATGTGAGGTAAATAATGATGTGTCATGCTTAATAATAACGAATTGAGAATCTTGAATGAATGAAATAATAAGTTCCATTTTTTTCAAATGGGAAAAGTAAAATGCATGATTTGATTGTTTCTTTGAAAAATGAGAAATTAAATTTATATTTTATGTGCATTTTTAAATTTTTTATTTGAAATTGAAAATTATTAAATTTTATTACTTTGGAATTTGAATATTGTTAACATTGGTGTCCTCTGAATTCCATGTTGATATTTTATGCTTGAGGACAAGAACGGTTTATGTGTGGGAGAATTGATAGAGATAATATTTTCCACATTTTTGTATGCATTTTAACTTATTTAATGATCCAAAATTATCAATTTGAGCTTATATGAATCAATTTTAGATTTATTATGTGTTTTGAACAAAATGGTGAAAAAAGATTAATTCTAGATTTTTTACAGATTTTTACATCAAGGGTATTTTAGTCCTTTTATGAAAAATATATTTCCAAATTGAGTGATTATTTTTTCAACATTTTATTCTAGACTAGGGGAATAATAGAGAATCTAAAGGCCTTAAAAATTCAATGAAGTTAAAGATTTTTCCAGTCAGACAGCGTGGACCCCACCACTGTAACAGAAGTCTATCTCAGACTACACACCTTTAATTACAGTGATTCCACTTGTAATAGAACTAGGACACATGGGATCGCCTATATAATTAATTTTAAGGAGTTTTGAATTCATTAAGGTGGCCATTTAACGACATATTTTTGAAGGATGCTTCCTGGAACCTGCGTCCAGAAAAAGAAACCGCCAATGAAAAATTTATAACTCCAACATAATGTGGAAAAATGAGCTGAAATTTTGAGAGGCGATGTGGAAGAAAATTAAGAAAAACTTTTTTATAGGGACCATGTGTGAATTTTCTATTTAATGGATCCAAAATGTGTCAACATTCAGGGGACAGAAATCTGTCTATAAAAGGAGAGGAGCTCCTCCCTCTCAAATCATCCCGTTTTCTATACCATTCCTTCAAGGAACCAAGTAGGAGATCTCCACTGAGGGAGTCCGACTGAAAATCTTCCCCCTTTATTTTTAATTTATTTTGTTTCTTTATTTTTGTTTTAGTTTTCAATTTTAATTTAGATTTCTAATAAATTCATGCATTGTTTTCATTTTTCTGTCTACACATCCACCATATTTTCTTCTTATTCCGTTTTTCTTCTTCTGTTATTTTCTTCTTATCATCCTATCCACCATGACCTATTACCCTCAAAATTTATGGACTAACTCAAGGCTTGTCCCAGTGGATTTATATGGAAATTTCATTTATTCTAAGCTTAAATTGATAAGTTGTATTAAATTTGTGATGAGCAAGAGTAATGTGCACGAGTGTGGCGATCATCCACCACGACACTAAACTCAAAATCATTTCTATTATTTTATTAAATATTTTCCATACCTTCTACTAGATACAATCTCTTCATATGATGGAGTTTATCTATTTAGTGGTTGAAATGCATACGATGGAGCCAGGTCTTGGAAGATGTCACACTCTCGATTGAGGTGTGTCATCAACCTTGATTATAGAAGGAGGTGAAGTTAATATTGCTAAATGCATTAAAGATTTCACACCAATAAATAAAAGAATATTAATTCATAAATGAGATCTCATAATTGAATTATAAAACATAATTTAAACACCAATAAGGAGAATGATGGAACCCACAAACCAACCCATAAAGGCCATGTTCTTTCTTCATTAATTTCATTTTTTCGTTGGATGTTAGTTTTATATTTTATTTAAATTAAATTCCATTACATTACTATATTAAATAAAAACTTCCAAAAATATGTTTTTAAGATGAATTAGATTAATTGAGTGAACTAACTGAAAAATATCCTCAAGTGAGATGACCCTGGTCAGCCATTGTACTCCACTAGAAAAATTAAATTGCTTTTTCCACACCCTACGATAGGTGTGAATCATATATCCTCAAGATTCCTTGTCTTGGGGCGTTTGGTATACTATAGATAGGATTGTTGGAACTTGATAGGTAGGTTGTGGTGAGTTTTTGGCTAGCTCTTATCATGATAAGACCCAAGTTACCATGGGATGTTAGGATGCGTGTCTCTAGTTTTGTGTTCTTCATGATAATATTATTTTTTTTCTTATGGGTTTTATGGTTTGAACTGAGATTATTCTATTGTATGATTATTTCCTTTATTTTGATGTGCAGTAGTATGCCTCTAAGACATGTTTTGTGGGTTCCATAGGAGGGTGAAATTGATGCTCCTTAAGGAAATCCTCTTATGGATCATAATTTTATCAAGGATATCATCCAAGAAATTTATGTTATCAAACAGAATGTACCGCAAGCTCAGAATGTATTTCTTGAGGTACATCCAGAAGTTGTGGGAGATAGTTATCGATCATGATAGTTATTTCATTAGAATCCACCTTCCTTTAAGTTTAAAAATAAGCCTCAAGATGTTTATAACTTTCTTAAAAATATTGATCAGATCTTAAACTTCCTAGACACACATGCGAGTATTAAGGTGAAGTTAATAGCATTCAGACTTAAGGGTCCTAGAAAGCGATGGTGGGATTCCATTGTATAGGTAGATATAAATGTGGTCTTGGACTGTAAGGGTTTCAATAATATCTTTTTCCAATGGTTTTTTCCAGAGTCATTGATGATGGTGAAGTATCTGGAGTTCCTCTCTTTGCATTAGGGAGAGAATTCAATGTCGGTGTACACTAATCGGTTTGTAGAGCTAGTTTGTTTTGTACTTGAGGTTGTAAATAATGACCAACTAAAATCTCATAAGTACCTATAGGGTTTTCGATAGGAAATCATATCATGGTTATTTATGTTGAATATTTCAACCTATGTAGAGACAGTGGATAGGTCTAGCATGGAATAAATTAGTATGAAAGTAAAGGTTGTATATTATTCCCCTTCTCTTACACCTAGTGGCAGCTTCAGTGGTACACTAGGGAAAAATAGGATGTTTTAAGATCATAACAGGAGTGGTGGAGGTGGTTCTCAGTAGTAGGCCTCTTCGGAACCTCTAGTTGCAGCTAGTAGTGTGCCTCTAACTCGCTATCAGTGTGGAAAAATTAAACACACATGGAATTATTATCCTTAAACTTCATATATGTGTAGTAGTTATGGATGTTATGGTCATCTACAATAAAAAAAATTCAAACTATATCTACTCCTTGATATGGTTAGGGATCATTAGTTATAAAGGATACTACAGTACAGTCAGATGATTCAAATACTATGGGGCTCCATCCATAAGCCTCATGAGTGAAGCACCTTCACATAGTAGATGAGTTTTGGGAGGAGTTATATGTAGGTCTAGTAATAGTGATAGGTACCATCTTTATTGCATCTTCAGTATTGATTACTTTATTATATTCTAGTGCTTTCCACTCATTTATATCTAGCCATTTTTTATATGATTAACCTTTAAAGAGAGATCATGTCCATTTTTATGGAGTTAGAAACACCTCTTGGGAAGAGGAAATAGTAGGGGTTTCAGTGTCCTTATTGACTATCAATAGTTGATGCGGAGTTAGTTTGGAATTTCCTCATTCTTAATCTGGATTTGTTTGACATCATCATCGAGATGTATTGGCTTGTATCTCATCATACTAATGTTTATTGTTATCATTGAAGTGTCTTATTTATTGTGGTCAATGAGAACTCATGGTTGTTTCAAGGATAGTGGGATATGATCTCTGGTCATGCAGGACTTTCCCGTCCATAGATCAATAGTTTTTGTCTATTGTAGTAGTTCATCCTGATGAAATTTCTTCTATTATTGATCTTCCATCAATTGTTCAGAATTTTCCTAAAGTTTTCTTGGAAGATTTATTCAGGATTCCTCTAAAGAGAGTCTGAATTTTACTGTTGACCTAGTATTAGGTACGCATTTGATTTTGATACCTTACTATCATATGGCACCAGCAGAGCTGAAGGAGCTCAAAGATTCTACTGGATGATCTGATGGTGAAGGTTTTTGTTCACCCTAGTGTTTTTCCTTCATTATCCCCAGTGCTCTTTTCCAAGAAGGTAGATGGTTCACTTCAATTGTGCCAAGACTATCAAAATTTGAACCAGGTAATGGTTAAGAATAAGTATCATTTACCTTATGTGGATGATTTTTTTGATCAATTAAAGGGGGAAAAGTGGTTTTTGAAGATTTATCTTCATTCAGGCTATCATCGGCTCAGAGTACAGAAGTATGATATACTGAAGATGGCTTTTAGGAGAAATTATGGACATTATGAATATCTTTTGATTCCATTTGGTCAAAATAATTCTCCAATAGTTTTTATGGATTTAATAAATCGAATATTTCATCAATATCCTGACACCTTTTTGGTAGTGCTCATGGATGGTATTTTGGTTTATTCGAGATCCTAGCGTGAGCATGATCACTATTTGGGATTGGTTTTAGAAATATTGATAAGTCACCATTTGTATGGAAATATTTAAAAATGTAATTTATGGGTCCAAGAAGTGAATTTATTAGGGAATATGATTTCTAATCATGGATTTTCAGTTGAACCTGGGAAGGTGAAGGTTGTTTTTTATTGGGAAGAACCACAGAATGACTTTGAGATTTAGAGCTTCCTTGGTTTTACTAGATATTATCAATGATTCATTAAGGATTTATCAAATTTGGTGTCACCTTTGACTGCTATTACCAGGAAAGGGGTAAATTTTATATGGGATGCAAAATTTTAGCATTCTTTTGACAAGCTGAAAATAATTTTAACATTGGCACCTATTTCGATCTTACCTAAGCCTGGTAAGGGGTATGTGTTTTTTTGTGATGCTTCTGGAACTAGTTTGAGTTTTGTGATCATAAAGTATGATCATGTGGTAGCTTACATCTCTTGTCAACTTCAACCATATGAGAATAATTATCCCACTCATGATTTGGAGATTACCAAACTTATTCATACATTTAATTTTTTGATGAACTATCTTTGTTGGGAGATGTTCATAGTATTTTTTGACCATAAGAGTTTGAGCTATATATTTTCTTAAAAATAATTGAATATTAAACAGAGGAGGTGGGTGGAATTCCTTCATAATTTTGACTTCAATATCACCTAATCCTTGAGGAATTAATGATATCTGGGTGTTAATTGATCAGTTGACAAAGTCGGATCATTTCATTACAATCAGGGGACCCACTAAAGTTGAATATCTAGGTAAGTTGTATGTGTAGGAGATTGTGATGTTACATGGGGTTCCTTATTCCATTGTTTCAGATAGGAATTATAGGTTTACTTTAAGGTTATGGAGGAGTCTCCAGGAGGTGATGGGAACTCATGTGAGGTTGAGTATAGCTCATCATCCATAGAAAGACAGTCAGATAAATCATGTTATTCAGATCCTGGAGGATATTCTCTATGCTTGTGTCCTAGAGTTTGGTGGATCTTGGGATAGCCATCTAGGACTGGTTGAGTTTTTTTATAAAAGTAGTTATCAGTCATCAATCATAATGGCTCCTTTTTAGGATTTTTATGGTATCCTGTGTAGTTTACCACTTTGTTGGTTAGAGGTGGGAGAAGCTTCTTTGGGGGGACCAAGTTTGGTTCAGGAGATGCTAGAGAGGATTTTGGGATATATGTTGTTGTCTGGTTACATCTCAAATTTGATATAAATCTTATGTAGATCAATGGAATCATCTTTTTGAGGTTTTTACAGGTGGCTATATTTTCTTGAAAGTTTATCCTCTGTTAGTTAACCATCATCTAGAAAAATAAGTAAATTTGGCTTTGAGATATGTTGGACCATTTGAGTTCACTAAGCAGATTGGGAATTTTTCTTATCGGTTGGTATTATCATTTCAATTGAAAGGCATTCATGATATCTTCTACATATCGTAGCTTAGGAAATACCATCATGATCCCTCTCACATTCTGAGTTGGGAAGAGATTGATTTAGAGCCAAATGTTTCTATTATGGAGCATCTATTAGAGATCGTTAACTCTCAAGTGAAAGTCTTGTATCGGAAATTGATTTTATTGGTTGGATTATTATGGCGACATGGTTTATATTATAATGAGTCTTGGGAGTGTGAGTTTTTGATGAGGGAGCAACAACCTCACCTCTTTACCAGACTTTATTCTTCCAAATGGCTTACCAAGGATGTAAATTACTATGGTGGGGAGTTTGTAACATCTCATTACTGTATTTCAGGTAATTTCCTTCTCTTTAATTATTTTACTCTTTAATTTGGTTCATCCTAGGACTCTTGAGGATGAAGAGACTTTTGGGGGGGAAATGGCCTAAAGTTCAGGGATGTATGATTATTTGAATTAATGGTGTCTGAGAGTAAACATGTAATGGCTTGGCGGGGTTCTCCGCGAGTTCAAAGAATGCCCAAGGTGGTTTGGGTTTTCGTGTAAAAATATGTTGTTTTCACTTTCTACTAGGAATTCACACACCGTGTAATGGGAGTACATGGTGTGTAATTTTTTCTAGGCTCATGTCATCAGCTGAGTACACAATGTGAAAGATTACACAACGTGTAAAGATTATAGGCCATGTAATGTGGAAAATAAGGGTTTTTTAAAAAAAATATTATGTTTTTCTGATGTATATAGACCCCATGTATTACACAATGTGTAAAGGGATTACATGTCATGTAAGTGTCACAGATTGGGATTTTAGGGAACTATACGGATGATATTTCATTCATTCTTCTGTATCCCTCTTCCCTCTCGACCTAGAGCTCTCCTCTGGTGATTTAAGGAACCTCTTCTCTATCTGAATCACTTTTTTAGCAATTTATCTCTATTATGGTTGGGTTGCATCTCTATGATTGATTAATCCTTTCAACTTATTTTTTACTTATGATCATGGTAACACCATTACATTACATTATCGGATATGTTGATCTGTGGTAGTAATTCCTTTGATTATTTTCTAGATTCATTGTGTGGTCTTGTTCTGGGAGCCGATTCTTTATTGGTTGTGGTGTAGAAAGTGTGGTTTCTTCAGTTATGTGTTGTTTCCCCTTATACTCCAACCATTTTGTTAAATTGAATCAATTATAATATGTTCAGATTGATTCTAGGGCCTCTCTTGTCATTTTTGGGTTATTCCTGTTGGTGGATCTCATTGCAGGCGTATGCAACCTAAGTTTTGAGGTATGTGGTTTCGTCTCTAGCATGTGTTGGTGAATTACATTACTCTATTTTTTGATAATTTGTTTTATAAATAAATTATCATGATTTACTGGTTTGATTTATATGTTTTGAAATGGGTTTTTGATAAAAGATGGTTTTCTTCAAGTTTTGGTGAATAAAAAGATTTTTAAAGCATTTTGAAATAGTTTTTTGAAATGGTTTTCAAACTATGGTTTTGATGAAATGGTTTGGATGAATTGGTTTGAAAAATAGAGAAAATGGGAATCCTTGGGTACTTAGTTTTAAGGTTTAGTGATAGGCCTCATCCACTTTTAGGGGGTTTTCTCATGGGGATTTCATATGCTCCATAGTCCTGTTGTTCTAGAAATATGTAATACTTATTAGTGATCACTTAATGGGGTATTTCTATACTCTCTAGAATTGATTCATATGTCTAGAGGCTTGATTCTTGTTTTATTTTCTATGTTAGGTATGATTTTCTGAGCTATCCTGGTCTAGTGTGATCCTTGGAATGATGTTACATGTTCTTTTCTTTTGGATTGTATTGTTTTGGTTGTACTACCATGGATTTGATGTGATATGTGATACCTACTTTTTTTGATATATCTACTTTTATATATGTATATGAAATACTGTGAAACTAATTTACCTATTTTATTTGGAAATGTGTAAAAGGGTTAAATTAAATTTTTTTTTGATGATTTTGATATAAAACTGGAAAAATGTATATCATACCTTGTTTTCTTTAAAGTTGAGAATGCTAGGATTATTGTACTGAGACTTGTTATAGAACATATGGGTGATACCTCATTGAGTCTATTATCTAACACCATATGCACCCCTTAGGTAGTGTGCAAGCCTTGTTATGTCTTTTGATGTAGGGAAAGGCAAGGTGTCACATTGAGGCTGTGAGGTTTTCCATCAACTATGATTGGGTATCTGGATGGTGATATGGTGCATGTTCTCCCACACTATCACATGGAGAATGTTGGATTAGTCGTTTTGGTTTTGTCTCCCTTTGTTGTTGGGCTAGTCACTTGGAGTTTTTTTTCTACCTTTTTAGTTGTATCACTTCTATTGTTCTATTTCTGTTATGACATATATATATTTATGTTTTCTTCTGATGTTTATTGTTATACATGTGTATATATGTCATATTTTCTACTTCAGGTTGGGTGAAATAATTCCCTCTATTTGTTTTTGTTTCTATAGTGCTAGACACTATCTTATAGGGATCGGGAACACCCTTCGGGTATGTGGTAATTCGGGTTGGGTACCAGTTTGAGAGGGTATCTGGGTCGGGTTTTTCAATGGTCAGAAGTTGAATCTTCTTTACTTCATTATCTTCGTCACCTGGTCTTCTATGAAACTTCATACTTCTCTTCTTTGGTGGGTTTGTATTTTTATAAAGATTCAAGTTATTAATCATAACTTGAGATTGTTGGGTGAGCATGACCATAAGGTTTTCAGTGGAATCTTCTATCCCACTTGGTTTCTCATTACTATATTGTCCATCATGTCCATTATTGACATGGTTTCCCATTGATCCATCCATTTATAAAACCAAAAATTTAATCATTAGTGATCAATATTTACATCATAAGGTAATTATGAAAAACTCAACCTCAAAATGTGTTACCCTTTGAAACCATCACATTATATTTTAGTTCAAAAAAATCACTCTTAGATCAATCTAGGTTTATTTAGGTTGATTTATTTCTTACATATCTGAATTCATTAACATCAGAAATCCTTTGTAATGGATTATAATTAGAATGTTATTAACCAAATAATATCCCCATAGAGTTTCAAACCAGGTATGTGGTAAGGGCTCATTCATTTTTCACCATAATGATGACTGAGATATACTCCATTAACTATTTCTATGGTTATTACCCCTAGTTGAATCTATTCTAAAACCACATCCACTTATATTATACTAATATGGATGTATTTCTTGGAAAAATTAATAATCTCTACCTTAACAAAATTTTAGGATGTTCTTCTATACTTAATCTTATCCCTTAGACTTTTCCCTAGGGTTTTTGAAAAATTTCTCTAAACTAATCTCCAAAATAGATAAAATAATCTCTAAAATATCCAAACTATACTTAGATACTAACTATAGAGAATCATTCTAGACTTAACATAATTATTACAATAATCTCATGATTTATATTATAAATCTCACAAACTGTCACATAAACTAAAGACCAAAAGGTTTAGTGTCTTGGATATTATCTACATAAACATCTTATTTTCCAACACTTGAGAACATTTATCTATAATTGTTCTCCTTTATAACTTTTATATATATCTTACATTATATAATCATATTAATAACCTAGGTATTGGAAACATAAGAAAGGGGTGATCTCAAACACTCAGTAAAGGAAAAACATATCATAAAGTATTAGATCACAAACATGAAGGTGAATATGAGGAAGGAATAAATATCTTAATAAAATATCAAAATACCATAGAAGGTAATCATAAAACATGATGGGAAACATTAGATCATAAACATATCATTAATGAATCATAAAATATATGGCTTAGCTAAAAACACATATTAATAATCATAAAACATGTGAGCATGATATAAAAATTTTGGAATACTTTAAAAATAAATAAGTCACAATCATGAAAACATGGAATTTCATGGAAATGAAATGCATCTTGAAAATTGGGAATAACTTGATAAACAACTTGGAAATGTGACACAACCATAAGCTTAAGAAAATTTTACAAATAAATCTTCCTTCATCACGTTCATACAACAACTTGTGAACAAATATTCTTATATCTCATTCACACAATAAACTTGTGAACAAAGATTCATGTATCTCATTCACAAAAAAAAACTTGTGAACGGATCTTCCCACATCTAATTCAAACAACATGGAACCATAACCAATGCATTATAGGGTGATGTAGGATCTACCCTCATTATTCATACAAATAAGTTCCATAATAAAATCAAACATTCATTATCACATAAATAACCTGTGGAAAAATGTGGGTTACTTAAAACATTTGAAAATATCACATAAAATGAAGTTAAGAAATCATAGAATATAAAAACTCACATTTTCCAAAAATAAATCATATCATAATAACATATAAAGGGTGATCAAAACATCACTTCATGAAATATAAACCTTTGATGGTAAATATAAGTGAAAATTAAAAAAAACATAGGTCCTTTTAAAAAATTAATGTACCAATTACTTTCAAAAAAATACATTTTTGTTTAGAGAAAGATAAGACTTATGAAAACCTTATTATAAAGAGTTCCAAATAAAATATCCTTAAAAATATATAAGGTTTAAAAAGGGTAAGTGAAAATACTTTGAAAAATATTACTTTTGAAAATAATATTTAATAATGGAAACTTGAAAATTACATAAATTTTCAAAAAGGGAAAGTGAAAATACATTGAAAACTTTTAATTTTTAAAAATAATCTTTAATAATGGAAACTTTAAAGACATAAAGTTTTCAAAATGGGAAAGTAAAAATACTTTGAAAACTTTTAATTTTAAAAGGAATCTTAAATAATTGAAACTTGAAAAATACATATAGTTTTTAAAAAGGTAAAGTGAAAATAATTTGAAAAATTTTACGTTTAAAAATAATAAACAATAATGTAACCTTAAAGAATACATAAAAGATATCAAAGTAAAATATGGATTGAATGATAAAAAATTATTTTTAAAGGATGGAAAAACCTTTTGAACATTTTTAAATAACCTTGATAAAAATAAACATCATTTAAAGGATAAAAAACCTTTTATTTAAAATAAATTAAGGGGAATAAAAGAATCATTAAAGATAAAAACAAATTGAGTTACCATTATGGAAAGGAGAACATTGGTGGGAAGTAAAAACATGGATAGAAAATAAAAATACATTAAAATAAATGAGAATTATTCTTAACAAAAATTCATTTTAACAAAACAATAGAATCATAAAGGTAGAATACTTTGGTGTAAAACATGATTTACCTAGAAAAGTTGGTGGAAATACAATATAACATTATCATAGGGTATAATAGATCAATCTTGAAATATTATAGTAAAATAAAAGTGATTATGAAAAAGGTAAATATTTGAGTTTCAAAAATCTCTTAAAACCTTAGTAACTTTTGAATCAAAATCCCTTGAGAGGTAAACTTTAAATATAAAATTGAATATGATGAAGTATGGGAGGCTATAGCCTGCCTTTCCGGCCTGTGTGTGAGGTGTGTGTGTTTAAAATGTAATTGTACCCTCAAGAACCTAATATATATATATATGTGTGTGTGTGTTTGTGTGTGTGTGTGTGTGATGAAGTATATGAGTATCATGATACAAAATGACAATAGGGAAGTATTTATGTTATTGAAAAGGAAACATGGTATATAACTTAAACATTTCTCAAGGGATTCAAATTTGAGACAAAGAAACTTTTAACTTGTTTCCTTGCTTAGTTGATCACACTCTAATATTCTATATAAAAACATCAATAAGTTAAATCCTATTTCAAAGCTTTAATAATAAATATTATTCTTTTATAATCCTTATTTTAATTTTTTTTATCATGATTACATTAATTAGTTATAGTGTATTATGAGAACCAGGTGTTAATAACTTTAATTGTTTTGTGCATGTTTAATAATTTTTATATCATTACCCATAATTTGATACCAAGTTAATTATTGATATATCATTAAATTTTATGTACTGTATAACTAATATTGATTTAAAATGTTTTTATTTCATTCTATATGTGTTTTTGTTATGTTATGTGAAAAAGGAATTGATAATGTTTTATTTAGGTAATTTTAGTGAACGTTAATAATACTTTAATAATAAGTTAAGTAATTAATATAATATTTAAATAACCATATACCAATAATTATTTTATTATTATATTATAATAATATTTTTTTTCATGTTCCCATAGTCATCCATAATTGGATTTTAAAGCATCATTCGTGTAGATGGTTAAACTGACCCAAACTTGAACATGCTTTAACTCGTTTGGTGAGTATAGATAAAGAGGTGTTTTTTTTAAATAAAATCATTACGACAGAATAATAATGATATTTTTTTATTTTTTTATTATTTTTAATAGTTATTGAAGATATTTGGATAAATAATGAAAAACTAGAAGAGAAACAAAAAAATGATTTCTCGTGGAGGCGATAGTCCGCGTACACGCACGATTGACGTTCCTTTATTTTTATAAGTGGATGGAAATGAATAAATAATGGTTGTACCATTAATATAACAAAATATCATTATAATAATTATGCTTAATTAATCATATTATTATGGTGATAATATATTTGGAAGATTAAGATTAAAGAGATAATACTTACGTTGGAGACTTAATTTTTCCTTAAAAGTTCCCTTGAAATTGAAAGGCTTGGGATAACTATGAGTGGTTATGAGATTATGGTTATGGGAGAGGGTTATAAGTAGATTAAAATGGAAAAGTTTCAAGGAGGAATTTGAAGGATATGTGTGTGTTTTAAATGGTTTAAGTGATCCACTTTTATAAGAGAGGAAAATGAAACTTATAAAAACTCCTTTTATATTTTAATAATGTCATGGAATTATTCCAAGGTCAATGGAACCAAAGTTTAGAACTAATGAAGTGTGAGGCATGTTTAATTTGATCAAGGTTCCATCAAGTTTTTACTCACATTTTTTAAACATGTTATAGGTTTTTTACCCTTAAGTTTTTACATTTTACTCTTACATTTAAACTAGGTAACTAGTTTTTAACTAAGTGATTTTATATTTTATTAAACATATAAAATAATCCATATTACCAAATTTGGGTGTGATGTAAATAAATTTAAAATATATTTAATCCAATTAAATTTCTAAATATTATAAAATTAATTTTTAAATTAATTCAAATAATGTGTAGAAAAACTATTTTAGTAGTAAAATTACATTTTGACCACGTGGATTCTTAATGTTATTTAGTATTGATTAACAATAAAATGAGTATAAATGTATTTATTTATGTGTTTATATATCATATTATATTAATTATTTAAAGGATTTAAATTTATTTTATTTGATATAAATTCCTTGATATTAATAAAATAATAATTTCAAAATAATTGTTTCACCATTATCATGGTAATTAGAATTGATCCAAATAATCTAAATTTTAAACCTAAAAATGAAATTGGTTGTATTAAATTGTATGAAAATTATTATCTCAAATCAATGAATAATTTTATCAAATTAACTTTCTATTCATAGGGAAATTAATCTTAAAGTTAGCACATGTATCGCTTAAAACCCCGTTTTTTTTTTAAAAAATATTTTTAAGAAAAAATATTTATAATTAGGATAAAATTATAAATTTAATTGATTAAAATGAATTTAATATAATTATTATCATTAAAATAGTATTTATTTAATATTAAAAGAAATAAAAAAACTTCATTTCATCATTTTATAATTAATTCAACAAAACAGTTGAAAATTTTATTTTTATTAAAATGCTACATAAATTTTCAAAATATTGAGCATGGGTTTGTAAATAAAAAATATTATTTTAAAATGAATTATTATAATCTATAATACATAATTTTATATTCAAATATTTCAAAAACTTCCGAGTCATATAAAATTGATGGTACTAACAAAATCAATATTTTCACTATTCACCTAAAACGCAGTTATTTTAGAAAAATCTCAAAAATTCATACTAAGATAATTTTTTTGAGAGGAATTCAAAAATGAATTTTAATTTATAAAATTTAAATTTATAAAATTTTAATTTTAATTTTTTTTAAATTTAGTGTTTTTTAATAAAATATATCATATAAAGAAAATTAATTTTATATAAAATAATTTTTTCAATATTAGTTCATATTAATTATTTACCTTATAAAGGTCATAAATATTAATTGTTTACCATATTAGTGTTTATTATAGTTTTATTAATAATTTATTCTTAATTTTTTTTGGTTTGTTTCGGTGTAGATTATGACACAAGTTGTAAAACATAGTATGTATTTTAAAGGATCCAAAATATCGAGTCATTGCAAAAAGGATATGCACCCCTAATTTAAACCCCCCCCCCTCTTGGTATGTGTTTTGGAAACTGTGGTGGAAACAAAGTAACAATAGCAGTAGTGATCCATACAAATAAATTTCTATATATCTTTAGATATTTCTTGTTGTAACTAGAGAGACCAGGTCAAATAGAAAACCATAGAGATGGGGGTGGATCAGTTGTTCAAATCTTTTAAAAATTATTCTTATGGAATTAAACTCTTATAATGGGTTAATATCATGATTCACTCTCTTGATTCACTTCTTGACTGGTATTCACAACTATGAAATAGTATCAGTACACGTGAACTTTTATAAGGTCTGACCAGAATGTGAGATTTTACTACTTATCATGAACAACCTTTGGTTGGGCCATAGATTATTTTATCACTATAATTTAGAGTGATTAAAATTCCTATAATTAGAAAACAAGGTTCAGGAAGTTTTCATCCACTTCTCTCTATGGTAAGGTTTCATCCACTTCCCACTATAATCTACTTGGAATTATTTATACTACAACCACTAGTATATTGGGATTTATTCTCATCCCTTGTGTTTGAATTGGATCTTCATATAATCATCATATGCTTTAGCACTAAAGGATGGATCTTCTTTAGGAAATACTTTAACTTACAAATGATAATGATGAAAAAGTAATAGATTGATCTTTTACTCTCTTTTTTCATAATAATAATCTCAGGCATGAGAGAATACATGAATGAGATAACCTTTTTCCTTCTCTTTAGTAAGCATACAAATATTTTGCAATAAGGTTATACTTTCCTCAACCACTTCAAGAATAATAATGTAGTATAGATCGATCTTATTCATCTTATCACTCACTCAACATTTCATTTTCATCTTCTTCATCTTATCACACTTCGATATAGAAGAGTGTATAATTATCTCACAAAATTCTTGAACAACATAACTTCTCATTTTTATGGAATAAATATACACAAACCATGTTTAATAATATTCCCAATAGACTTGGATAATAATTGCTCATTAAAACTCATTTGAAAACCCAATTTAAATCTTCATTAAAATTGAATAGACTCAATATAAATTCCATGTGATATATGTATAATCTCATCCTCAAATCATGTTACTTTTACATTAAATCCATATGGTTAAATACTTCCTCATTATTTCAGGATTTATAACTTCTCATAACTCATTGCATTTAAAATCCATGCATTCATGATATTCCATGAAACATTTATGGATGTAAATTCTTCATTATATTATCCTTGATTTATGTTTCATCAACTCACATGGATTATTCATTGAAACCACATGTACATATCATAACATGTGATTATTCATTAAACTTGGTTTACTCCCATGGCAGTGTGCATCAACTACCTTGGTCATTCTACTCAGGCTTCTCGCATTTATGCGTGATGCATGTCAATAAAATCTCAAGCTCTACTTGATCACAAAACCTGTAAAATGTGATTTATAGCATGAAACTAGGTCTATAAAAGGCTCAGTGAAGGAATGGGCTTCACTTTCATGGAATTTCCATATGCAAGCCTTTAATAAAATGAGGTAGAAAATAAAGATGATCGAGATTCAGTGATGAAGGTTTCCTTAGATCATTTGCATCCTCTGTTTTTGTGATCACTTGTGTTCTCTATTCTCACTATAGGTTGAACTCATGAGATCAATCATTCAAGCATGCATAACCCATGTTCAATCCAAATATTGGGTCATACATCTTATGGTAACTCGGTGACATCTCATAGTCGTTTGATTTTTCATACATTAGCTCATGTCGCGGTAGGTCATGCACAACTCATATGGTCAATTCATATCGCGGTAGGTTAGTCATTTGTGTGTTATATTCATCTACCATGCTTGTGCATTTATTTAATGATAGTTATTTATGTAGTAGATTGGAAAGACCATGGTAGATATTGGCCTTCTTGTGGTAGGTCAATAAATCATGTGGTATCTTGAAATTGTGCAGTCATTTGGGAGTTTTTCATGAAATAGGTCTCAATACTTACAGTTGATCAAACCCATGCCTAGTGGTGGATAAATATTTGTACATGTGGTCAGTCACCCAAATTTTGTGGTTGGTTGAGAAATTTTCACATAGGTGAGCTTGAAGAGGAATACATGACATGCTATATGTTTCCATTTGTCTCAACTTATTTCCATAAGTTTAAAAACATAGATGAATAGGGATCGCTTTTTAACTTGTCCTGCATCAATATTTCTATGGGATGGAGGCCATTTAATGTTATTCAATATCGCATAAGTCATTTGTTCATGGAACCAAGGTCAGATCCCAGACACATTCAAACACACTCAGATCACGGGTTGTGGATCTGCGCACTAACCCACTACTACTTTTACATGTGCACCTCTATGCACCCATGCACATTCCATACATATGCACCTTCCTACCCCATGCACGGGCTATGCTCCATACTCCTCTCAGTCGATCTTGTCCAGTCTTGGCCGGATGTCCCATGTGGATGGCTGGTTGGATGGCTTGGGCTAACTAGGCCAAGACTTGGCCATTTTTTGGTAAACCCTTATTTCAGCACTTATCAAAAAATAAGTGTATTTCCATAGGCATCCTCACAATATTCCACTTCAACATGTCACTTTTCAAAGTAAAATATATATTTTTATACTCATAAATATTCTTCTCTTAATATATTCAATGTGTATTCTCCAAGAATCATTGGCACATGACATAGACTTTTAAAGAATCTCACAAACATTCTTCACCTATACAAATCATACATGGTTGATAACAAATACAACTTCTTCAAAAAAGAGAGCTTCAATATCCCCATTTGGATTTTTTGTCAACTCATGTAACTATTTCGCAAATTTTCTTCTCATTAAAGAGACACCAAATCACCGGATTTGTCAAAAGACAAACATACTGACACCACACCACAGGTTAGAGTAGTGTTTTTGAGAGAACTCCATCATAGGTGACAAGAAACATTTTGTCCGAGTGAAAAAATTCTCTCCCCCTCAATCAATTCACCCACTTCTCCAAACAACTCCCCATTTTTAAAATAAACATAACCACTATATTATAATAGATAAGGAATGATAGTCAAAGAGTTGTGAACCCTCTATCCCCCTTTGACAACATAATCCATGGCTTAGTGGGGGTATCTCCCAAATCTTCTTAATGATGTGTAAATAGTTTAGCACCCATGTTAAAACTCGACATGACAAATATATCCTTAGGGATATCCTTGGTAAAGATATCTACCAATTGATCTTAGGTTGGAATAAATTCCAATTCTATGTCTCCATATTCTACTTTCTCCATGATGAATTAAAATATAGTATCAATATGCTTGAACCTTGTGTGTTTCATAGGATTTTTATAATGATCAATAGCACTCTGATTATTATAGTGAATTTTGAGAGGTTTTTTAACTTTTACCCTTAAATCATCCAATTGATCCTTCATCAAAATAATTTGAGTGTAGGCACTTTTTTCATAAATATATTCTTCTTCTGTGGTAGTCAGTGTGACTGGGTTCTATTTCTTACAATGAAAATTCACACAAATATCCCTCAAGAGGAAAATTCCACCTAAGGTGGACCTTTTATCATCATAGTCACTTTCAAAATCAGCATATGTAAGCTCGGACATATTCAAGTTTTTTTGCTTCTTGTAAAGTAGTCCATAGATCATAGTATCTTTGATATATCTAAGAACTATTTTGGAATCCATGAGATATGACTCATTTACATCACTCTGATATCTATCATATAGACTCGCAGCATAAACAATACATTTTTTGGAGGTTGTGTGATAAAGTAGTCTACTAATCATCCCTTTGAACTCTCTTTGATTAACACTCTTACCAGTAACATCCTTAGATAATTCCAATACCATTTGAATGGGTGTAGATACTAGATTTAACTCCTCTATTTAAAACTTCTTCAAAATCTCTTTAGAATACTTCTCCTAGGATAAGAAAATATTATTTTACGTTTGCATCACTTGTAATCCCAAGAAGTATCTTAGCTCACCAAGCATGGACATCTCAAATTGTTTCTTCATTTCATTTGAAAATTCTTTACAAGTATTCTCATAATCACCTATAAAAATGATATCATAAACATAAACAATTAAAATAAGTGTATTTGTCTTCATTTATTTGATATAAATGTTTTTTCCACTTTTCTTTTAATGAATTTTATCTCCTTTAAATAGTTATCCATCCATGAGTGTCAAGTACTTGGATCATGTTTTAATCTATATAGAGATTTATTCAATTTGAACACTTTTTTTATCATCATTATCAAAAACAAAACTATCAGGATTCTCAATGTAGACCTCTTCTTCAATTTCCCCATTAGAAATGTGAATTTGAAATCTATTTGAAAAATTTTATACTATCTATAAGTTTTCATGGAAAGGAACATCCTAATAGCTTCCAGCCTTGCAATCGTTTCAAAGGTTTCTTCAAAATCAACTCATTATACTTGAGATCATCTTTTTCATACAACTTTGGTTTTGTTCTAGACAATTTTTCCTAGGTAATTTAACTTGTTCCAATAAACTCACTTATTCCCAATGAAATTTTTATCATCAGGTATTGGAACAATATCCCATGTGAAATTTTTTTCAATCTAGCTTAGCTCTTTATTCATAGCCTCAATCCATTCATCTTGTTCAAAAGCTTCTTTCACTAAATGTGTTTCAACCTGAGACATGAGTGAATCCTACATTTCAAACCTCAGTCTTCTTCTAGTTGATTTTGGTGTAGGCTCGTCATATCATAGCTCTCTTCTAATCTACACTGGTGTAGTTTGTTCTCAAATGATATTATTTATCCCCATGTGTTTCTTTATCCTTTGAAACTTTTTTTATTCACAACTACCTCTTCTTCATCACTGGTTTGATTGGATTCATCATTTATTAATCTTGGATCAGTCTCAGTCTATTTTTCACTTATCCAGGAATCGACTCATTAGATCCATTAAATTCTTCAAAACCTACTGCATCTAGAACACTACTTACGCGTTGGTTTTCAAAAATCTTGACATCATAATAATCAATCATCTTGTGAAGTCTCTTCTTCCTGAATTTATAGCCTTTACCATTAGATAGGTACCCAAGAAAGATAACTTCCTTATCTTTCTGATCGAATTTCCCCAAACTTGAGTCTTTAATTTTGATGATGCAAGGACTACTAAATACTTTGAAGTAAATCATTGTTGGATTTTTTCTATACCATATCTCATATGATGTTATTTGAGTTTGGTCTCAAAAATAATTGATTTCAAACACGTACAATAGTGCACATAGTTTCTATCTAAAATAATTTTTATCTTTCAAACTCTGCAAGCATAGTTATCCCAATCTCTATAATGATTCTATTCATTATCTCAGTAACCCTATTTTTTTGATGTGTGTAAGAAGTGTCGTATGATGTTTGAACTCATACTTACTAAGATAAGACTCAAATGCACTTCCAATATACTTCTTCCCATTATCAATTCTCAACTTCTTGATTTTAATGTCAAGTTCTCTTTCAACTTTCCTTTTTTAAATCTTGAACATATCCACTAATTGTGAATTGAACTTCATAAATAACACTTTTTTATTCCTGTATAGTCATCAATGGGTGTAATAAAGTATAAGTCACATTTTAAGGATTTTTGTCTCATGGGTCCATACAAATCCAAGTGTACTAATTCCAAAGGACTTTTTGATTGTGTATACACTCTTTTATGTCTCCCTTTAACCATTTTTTCTTTTTGATAGGTTTTTTAAACTTGATTTCTATCCCAACTCAATTAAGGAAAATCTCTCACAACATTTTTTAAAAAAAAATCACAACCTGACCCACTGGGGTCCTTTTGGACTGAGGTAAGATAGGTGTGGCAACCCCAACCCCACCTCGAATAAGCTAGGGGCTGGTGAAAAGTGTTGAGAATGCATATACTGAAATGGGAGGCCTTATCCAAAATTAATTTCTTGCACACACACAAATGTCTCCATGAAAAAGTACAAAGCAATAATAAAAGACTGCAACCTCTAGAGTATAACCACGAATGCAATAAACTCTATAGAAAACATCAAAGTACAGTAATACAAATCCAACTCATAAAAGGGAAAAATACATGCCCAAACAAAAATGAAGTCTCAACCTAACAACAACTGGAAAAGAGGAAAACTAAGAGCTTGGATCTTGATCTCCAAGTCTGAACACCGAATGAGGTCAATGCACCCAACTATCTCTAAGTTCCACTGAAGTCATCATCGATCTGTCTATCGTATGTATAATACATGGAACGTGTAGA
Organism: Viscum album; assembly: GCA_963277665.1. Lineage (NCBI taxonomy): Eukaryota > Viridiplantae > Streptophyta > Magnoliopsida > Santalales > Viscaceae > Viscum > Viscum album. The sequence continues at coordinate 173,873,795 of OY728147.1, read as the reverse complement.
AAAATCCCATGAAGGGGTGAGTATATACATACCAAGTAGGATTCCCCAAAAACCATAAAGGTAGTAATAGAAATATACAACATAAATCAGCTCAACCCATAGCAAGAGGGGAACGAAACCCCAATATATATATATGCACTCATAAAGAAACCTGGACAAGAGAGAAATGGGATATCCATCTTTACAACTCAACTAAGTACAATGAGTCTTTCTGCAGATTCAAAGGGTCCATCTCCATGACCAACATCACGCACAACCTCACAAGAATTTTTGTGGAGGGGCATGTACCTCGTCATTGTTCTTTATAGCTAAGAGATCCACAACTCCAATGGAAGTCCTTCTCCCCGCCAGATCTCGAAGATGGGGGAGTAGCACTCTGTAGATATAGGGCCTGCACCCTGCTATAGTATGGGGGAGTACCGACTCTACCTGAGTAAATAGTATGGAGGACCCACGCCCTAATGTGATAAGGGATTAAAAACCCCGACATCTCTCTGATGATCCTTCCAGATCACTGTCATCGATTAAGAAATGCCTAAAGAAGCATCATTCTTGGAACACCTCATAATCATATTTGATATTCCACAACTTAGGCTACCATTGCAATCTATAATGAAAAACACTCAAGATATGCTACTTGTGGGACAAATTCCAAATCCTGAATAAGGAGATATATAAGGTAGAAGTTCCTAGAAGTAGTTTACTGTGTGTATGTGGGGTTATATGGCATGTGACCTTGCCTCATCATCTGGGTGTGTTCTCCCTTGGATGCAGCTTGGAAAGCCATCTCACACTACACGATGTGTACTTGTTGTACACGGCATGTCCCAGCCACTGAGGGCCTAACCATGCTCTTCTATCTCATGCTCGTGTACATTGGCTTGTTCCCATGTACATGGTTGTGTCTAGGTATCCCGGTCATGTTCGAGTACACAGTCGTGCCCATGTACTATGGTCATGTCAATGTGTCAGGTCATGTTTGTGCCCGTGGAGTCCCAGAGTACACGTCGAGCCACTGGTATAGGGACACACGATGTGTGGTAGGTCCACACGACATGTGATATTTATCTATGCCCAAAACCCTAGTTGTTGCAGCCTGGGGACTACACAGAATGTGTTCTTTCAAAATACACACCGTGTAGTTGGGTTTTTTGTAGAAAAGTCAATTTCTTCAAAAAAATCCCAAATTCACCATTTCTACCATTGTTCATGCCTTATTGAACATCCAAATCTTCCAAAATCGTATTAAACACTAGCAACCATCGATTCCCAACCTCTATTGGCCAAAAATTGGATGTCTAATTGATTGTGTGGGATTCCATCGCACATCTATCATCGCCCCAGATATCAAATCCATGAAGTAGTCACATGCATCCTGCAATACACCTCAATCCATTCCCAATCTATCAATCCATATGTTGTTCGTGAAACTCTCACAAATCTGAGGGTTTGATCACGCTTGAACCCACACCGATAATGTTGAACTGCAGCCCCTTAAACCAATGGTGAATAATGAAAAGAACAGTGGGGGAAAAGCATAAGAATGAAGTGATATGACATTGTTGAATGGTGTTATTCCATCCAATGAATACCAAAATATGAATCAAGGATAGAAACAAGGGTGTAGATCATATAAATCGAAGGGTTTAATAAAACTAATTAAAACGGGGCTCATGAAAACGATGATTTCTGTAACTCAAATAAAATAATAGAATCGATGTTTATAAAATCAATCAAGGAATAAATCCATAAATAATGATTCATACCTCGATTAAGGATCATTCGTTAGTGAATAATGAGTTAATCAGGGATGAAGGAGATATTCTACATTCGTTGTTTGTCTCTTGATCCACCTCGATCCGATTTTGGACGTTTTCCAATCCTGATTAATCGATGAAGAACACTCTCGTCCTCTAATCCTTCCATGGTTATGCAGCTAAACCTGAAAAAAAATTATAATGATGTATTTATAGAGGATTAGGCTAGGTTAGGTTGTTTAACTAAAATAAATAAAATAAATTGTTTATTTTATTAAATGCACCCACCAATAGTCACCTCCCACAGAGCATCCGACATCGACCAACTTTATGTTGTGCCTAGGGTAAACCCCTCATTCCGGATTAAATCGTAGTCTCAAATTTCTCTTTAATATCCCAAACAATGGGAAATCCATTATACTGAAACGATGTGTGTGCATACATTAAAATATATTAATATTTTTAATATATTAATTTCTCAGGTCCCCATACACCCAAACACAACACCTACTTAGATAAAAAATTTAGAGGTACATGTATAAATATTCAAATGACTAAATCCACAAAATCGGAGTTGTTAAAATTTTACTTGGATTTTTTTGACCAATGTGGCCAAGTCTTCTATTCCAAAGATGATTTTCCTTCATAGAACTGAGATGGTAATAATTTTTGGGATCTCCAATCTGAAACAAATTTTCACTAGTCTTTTATCCTGCTATGATTATTCTCCCATATTCAACTCTTTTAATGAGACAATTTTTCTTCTTGAAGATCAAATCATTACCCTCATCACATAGTTAACTACACTTAAAAGGTTGTTCTTGATCCCATTAACAAATAAAACCTTTTTTAAATTTATTTTGTTAGGTTTGATGAAAACAAAACCAACTCCCTTGATTTTTAAAAAACTTTCATTTCCAAAAGTCATTGCACCGCCATCATGTTATTTAATGCATTTAAAGATATTAGTATGTCCTAACATGCATTATGAGTAGACACTATCAAGAATATAGGGATTTACCCTCTTTTTAGTTTTGAAGCAACCCCAAAAAGATTTTTTTATCTTATTTATGTTGATTCTCTCCTTCCTTTGTAGTTACCCTTGAAGAATATCCATACATTGTTCAACATAGTGAACAGGTTCGTCACACCTTCCAAAAGTTTTTTCAAAATACTCAAACCTATTTTTAGTAGGCACACCTGATGGTCTTCTAAATTCAAATTGCTTCAATCCAGATCTATTTCACCTATTTTTAGAATACTCCCCCTAAACCCAGGATCTCATTGATTCCAAGGGAGTGACATATCCAAAAACCATGCGCTTTATGTACATATGATTCATAACACAATCAATAACCCCTAAATTTAGATCTTTCATAAAACTGTTGAATCTATCTTAGAAAATCTGCTTGTTGTTTTAGTACAAGATCATACTTCTTTTACAAATATTTTGAAGAGTCTTGCTTCTCTTGATCACTCTCCATCACATTGATTATATAAGACTAATTCTAGGTATTTCTATAAATTTAGGTTTTTCTAGAAATACTAATGGGGCCTAGACTATTAGATTGTATAGGTTTAAAATTTTCCAATTTAATAAATGTGTATTTTACCTGAACTGAGGAACAATAATTCTCAAAGTTTTGTGATAACTCGGCCCTGAATTCACTAGATTTATAAAATTCAAACTTTATATTTCCAATAATCATTTCATCTTTAAGACACCTTTATTCAGATTGATTGAGTTTCTATTTTTGATTATCCATCTTCTTCTCTGATTCTTATAATTATCTCATGCTCTAAAACTTTAACTTAGAGAAGTTAAATCTCCTCAATGTCACTCTCCTTGTTTTAAAACTCATCTTAAACTTTCTTTATCCTATCAATTTCCTTCTTGAAATTTTTACCTTCCTTCTTGAGTCCATAATTCCTTTCAATATAGGCTTCAATTTTTGTCTTCAATGTATGAATCATGTAAGCTTCAACACCTTCATCTTCTTCATCACTCAAACTAGATTCCTTACTTTCAAAATGTGCCATAAAAGTAGTATATTTTCTAGCACATTCTACTCTTGACTCATCACTTAGAGAAAGGTTTTCTACTTCCTCTTTACTCATCATGCTTTTTTTCCTTCTGAATTTTTTATTTTTGATTTCATAATACTTTTATAGCTTTTAGAAGATTTACCTTTTGATCTCCATTGTGATTTTTCTTTTTCTTCATCATCTAACACCGTAGACTTCTTCTTAGGACAATCTGCACCAAAAAAATTTAATTCTTCCACATTTAAAACACTTAAGTGGAAGTTTTCCTATATATTTTTATTTTCCCATTTTAAAATTTTTAGATATGAGAACCATGATTTTCTTGTGATTTTCATCACTCTCATCATATTTATTTGAATCACTTGGGGGATCAAACTATTTTTCCTCCTTGATCTTTAGTTTTTTCAAGGATTTGAAATTCAATCCTTCTTTTTCCTTTTCCTTGAAAATTGGCACTTTTCTCATCTCATAATTTAGGAGGTTGTGGTGTAGTTCATCAAGAGATATTTCATGAATTTCTTCTAAAGATAAGATCTTTGATTCAAATCTATATGGAAAATTTCTCATAAATTTTTTGACCACATTTGAATCATCCAACTTATCTATGAATCCTTAGATATGACTAACTATCATGTTCACCCTAGTAAAATAGGCATCGACATTCTCTTCTTCACCCATTCTGATGTCTTCAAATTTAGCCCTATATATTTTCAACTTAACATATTTTATCTTAATTTTTTCCTCATAATATTCTCAAGATTATCCCATATGTTATTGGTTTTTTGTATCCTCATAACCTTCTTTTACACATTTTCAAACAAGGGTAATAATATTAAATTTATTGTTTTTCAATCAATATCAACATCCCACTTGTCTACAAATGTCATAGCACCATATGTTTCAATAAGAGGATAACCAAAGTGACAGCATCACTTACTTCAAGTCCTTGTGATAACAAAAAATTTAAAGTTCAATTATTTCAACCATTAAAGTTCTTTCCATAGAATAAGGATGCACCTTTGTTATTCACAAAATTATGATTCTCCTTGATACACCTTAGATGAGTAGAATCTTAGGGGAACTGAGTTTTCTCTGATACCACTTGAAGAGCCCATGTTAGATAGGGAACGACTAAGAGGGGGTGAATCAATGGTTCCAATCTTTTAAAAAATCTTCTTATAGAATTAATCCCATGTGAGAAGTTAATTTCATGAGTCACTCTCTTGGGTCACTTCCACACCAATATGTATAAATAAAAAATAATATCAGTACAAGGAAAGTTTTATAAGGCTCAACCTCAATGTAAGAGTATACCCCTTGTTGTGATCAACCTTTGGTTGGGCCATGGATTATTTTATCACTATAATTTGCAGTGATTACAAATGCTTACAATTGGAACACCAGGTTTGAGTAGGTTTTATCCACTTCTTTCTATGGGAAGGTTTCATCCACTTACCATTATAATCTACACAAGTGTGCATCCTGCTTTATGAGATATTTAATGACAAAGAGATTATAGTACGCAATTAGTGTTCATAGGTTGGAAGTTGTTGCTATGAATATCCTCATCTCTTTAGGGGCCTTGATGGGTTGCTAGACTCCACTCTTGGTCTGTGGATTTATTCAATGCTATTGAGATAAGGGCCTAGAGGGTCACACATAGCAGCATATTCAAGAATCCTCCATATTCATTTGAATAGGTATATGTACATGGTGGACCCCACCATGGGGTCCGAGTGTTTTCCAAGTTTTCGATCACCAAAAGAATTAAATAAATTCATTATTATTCAAGTTATGAATAATTGGGATTGAATTTATTTAAATTATTTACAAGTTAAGTAAATATGGGGAAAAATTAATCGAACGAATATTATTTTAATATTCAAGGTTCGTTTAATATTAATTGGGATAGCAAGTAGAGTTAAATGGATCAGTTTTTATCACGTAATATATTTTACATATATTACATGTATTTGATAAAATAATAAATAATATTAACGCAGTTTAGTTCATCAAAAATATTTATTTAGTGGACGTTAAAATAAACGGGGGTATTTTGTAACACCACTATAAATAGAGGTTAGGCTCTCTCTTCATGCAACTATTCATTCATTTTCATGGAATGAAAAATGAGATCCTATCTCTCATCCCACTTCCTAGAGAGAGAATCATTTGATCTAAGAGCTAGGATCAAGATCTTCCTAAAGCATCGAAGGGATCTCGATGTGGTGATCACTGGTACGTCGAAGACATCATCAGATCACTACACTAGCACTCAGAATTCGACAATCAATGTTCTGGTGGATTTTTGAAGCATGTGTGGATGATCTAGAGGGATCCTGTTATGAATTCTTCAAGAAATGATCGCCATTGATGAGTTTTAGTCAACCATAACTTCATATTTGAAATGGGTATGTTTTTAGTTTATTTTTGTGCTCTTTATAATTTACGTTAAATCCTCGGACCTTATTAGGGCTTGGATCATCAGCGTCAACAAATTTCATCGACCCATCGATGAAAATTTTAAATCCCCAGCACACTGGCTTCTGATGCAGGCCCCAAAACATTTCAATGGTATTAGAGCGAGTGTGTAGATTTTCTGAGCCAAATAAAATTAATTTACACAAAATTAAGTAAAGTGTTTGAAATCGATAACAACGGTTCAAACCACACGTCGATCAGATTTCAAATGACCGAGTTATGACCATTTTAATTTTACAGATTGGATCAAATTTGCAGTTTGATCATGGGTATTAATTTTTATTCATTCCGAACGACTGATCAAGTTTAGATCGGTTCATCGGATATAATTAAAATTATATGAAAATTAAAAAATTTACAATTTTTCTAATTTGCATAATAATTTTATTATTATAATAATATTTATTTTATTATTATAATGATATAATAATAATAATAAATTATTATTTTATTATAATAATATTATTATTATTATATTTTAAAGGCTAAGTAGCCTTTAGAAAAATTTGTGTGTGGAAAAACACACAAAATAAATAAAAAGGGAGGAATACTTCAAAAGGGAGAGAGAAGACTTCTTTTAAAAAAAGGGATCTCCTTTTAAAATTAAAAGAGGAGACTTATTTAAAAAAAGACTTAAAAAAGGGGGGGTCTGTGTAGACCCTCTGCCCTCTTTCCTTGGAAAACCTCATGATGGTGTTGCCCTAGCCACTGCCTGGCAACCCGGCTCCCGTCGGAGCCAACCTCAACCACCTCGCAGCGTAGCGAGCCGCCGCCCTCCATTTACGATGCCACTGCCCACTCAGGTAGCGCCAGCCGCACCCCGGCCAGATCTCGGCCGCATGCACTAGCACCCGTAGCTGCGGTCCTACCTCCTATAGAGTTTTCCTCCCTATGCCCTGGCCGCACTCCACCCGACACACCACCTGAAGCCCACGGCTTCCACCTCGCAGTGGTCGGCTACCGCTCCTACCTACCGGACTCCCCTGCAGAACTCCCTCCCTACTGGTTCTGAAACCAGGCCACCACCCAAGCAGCCCAACAGAGCCTTCCTGACCGCCGCCTCCAGATATCGGTTGCCCTGCCTCCTGGCGCCGCCAATCTGAGGTCAATCGTCCCTCTGGACCACCCTCACAGCCGACGGTGAGCCACCCTGGGCACCCTCCTCCCACGCCACAACTCCCCAGCCAAGTTTCCGACCTCCCTGGCGGTCCTTCACCTGGCAACTCTGCAGCGGCGTACCCGCTCACTCCTCTCACCGGACCAGGCCGCACCAGACAGACCCGATCGGAACTGCTTCCCTATCGTCGTCCTGAGCTCGTACACCACCGTGTCACCCTATCCTAGAATTTTCACCACATTCAAGTTGTAGTGTCGGAACTGGCCCTACCGGATTCCATCTACACCCAGTAGGTACCTATTTTTTCCTGAAAGTTTTTCCGCAGGGCGAAATTGGCCCCGAAATGGTCCGGGTGGATTTTCCCAACCCGGAACAGGTTTGGATGGATCGGTCTAGCCTAGTATGTCCCTTGCACAGCTTGGTATGGCCCTGTGCAGGTTTGGCCCAACCCACACAGGCTATGCAGTGATGTTTCGAGGACCAGCCAAATTAAATTAATCAAAAATAATTAATTTAATTTTCGTATCTAAATTAAATTAATTAAAATTAATATTGGTTAATTATTTTAATACCTGGGGATATAAATTAATTTAATTTTTAATTAAATTAATTAGTTAATTTAATTTTGGAATAAAAATTAAATTAATAAGTGGACTCATGAATAATTAAATTATTTGAATTTATTAATTCATTTAATTTAATTATATAACCCCTGTACTTATTTAATGAAATTAATTTCCATAGTGTTTTAATATTACCTTCCTACTAGTCTTGAGCACTGAGCCATGTATGTTAAATTTATTTAATTAATTAATTAACTATGTGCAATGTTTGTAATTAATTAAATGATGGTCTGTGTATCGTCTTTTTCGGTTAAAATGTATAAGGGTCTGCGCGTCCAATTTTACCTGATGTACATTTATATCCCTAGTCCCCCTCGCCTGTGCGTGAGTATTTTTGTACTACGGATAAAGACAGTGAACGACGTGGACCCCACCAAGATGAGGCGGTGTACATTGATCAAGATGGTGAAAGACGACATATGGATCCCACCAAGATGAGGTGGTACTCCAAGACATGATGTAAACCCCACCAAGACAAGGCGATACTCCAGAAGAGAAGTGAACATACAAAACAGGGACAAACTGCATCAAGAGTCAAACTTCAACTCAGGTATGATGCTCTTAGGTCATTTAGATGCTCAAGACTATTCGGGTAGTAGTTTAACTTTATACATTTGTTTATTATTTTATGAATTTAAAAATAATAGGAAAATATATAAAATAATAAATAATAAAATGCATAAAGAAGCGTCATATGATTTTTTATTAATGTTCAGTTGTTAGCGCAACAACATAGATGAATAAGATGAATATAAATGGATTACATTCATCGAGAGAAAAACATAAAACCCTCAAAGAAATATTCAGTCACAAAAGCCTTCCATCGTTCAAGTTTTAACAAAACTAGGTGTTTGGGGTGCCGGTCATGCCATAGTTGAGGGTGCCTCTTACTACCGTGGAGTTCTTATTATGGTGGTGGGTTGACTTAACTAAAATTGTAGTAAAAAAATATCCATATCTATCTTTTTGTAATTTTAGAGGCAAGCATTGAGTAAATCAAGAAATGATTTTAGAAGCTGGTACTTCGCTCAACAGATCAAGGAACCACGAGTTAATGTGGTTGGTCAGCCAAACGCCTACATTGAACCCTCCAAGTAGTGTCATAGACATAGCTTGTAGACTATGAAGGGAGATTCAGGGATCATTGCCACTAGAATACTCAAATAAAATAGTATTCTAATTACAGTACAGAGGGTTCCTAGAATTCAATAAATTAGTGGGAGACATTTAATGATTAAATTAATCGGTAATGTCACATTCACTAATCAACATAAAAAGTACTAATCTTCTAAAGTTTATTTGTAGATAATGGCAAGTTACAATAAAACTATGATAAATATTGGACAAAGTTAATGTCTAAACTAGCATGAATTTTAAATATAGTACAGATGCTTGCGAATAATATTACTGTATCAGAAATTAAAGGCGTTAGTGTCCCTACCTATTAAGTCACCTTAGGAAGTGAGGGTGTAAAATTGATTACAAGAGACTCATGAATCAAGCATGATATGGTTCGGTCATAATGATATCATCAACATCTGATGTTAGTTGTGGTCACTACATCATGACATGGATGATGTTACATGTAATCTCATCTCTAAGAATTTTCCAAGGAGAAAGCTAAGCAAGATTTGAATGTGATGATTGCACTCGGTTTGTGTAAAGTGAAAGAAATTTTATAATCGTTCATGGTATCCCATTATTATGCATTTTACACCCAATTTATTTAGTTTCATTTAAGGATGAAAACAAACTAGATATAGTAAGTTCTTCATTACATTTAAGGTAAAATTCTCCAAGTAATTAGAATATTAAAGATGGCACCATATTTTATTATTATGAATAATAAATTGAAAGACAAGGAAAAAAAGCCTATGGAAAGTTACTCCAAAGGAACCTTCATAATTTACTTCAAATAAAAGAGGTTGGTTATTTAAAAGGTGGTTATTTGAATCACATATAATGAAATAAATTTATGGAAGTTTAAAAACACAATGAACTGAAATACAAGAATAAAGTACCCATTTCTTGTTCAGGTATATTCATCAATATAAATTAATGTTTCTAACATACTTCTTGGGTATTGAATACAATGTTCCAATAACATATGTGTTTTTAAATACAATAACCAAGTAAGTATAGTGACATTATAAGAAGTAAATTGTCTTCTTCAAGCAACTGAGAAAGGGTGATTCCTAAGTCAGCGGTGAGAAACACATAGCTTATAATAGTCAAGTGAATGATTTTATTTAAACAAGTTGTTGAGTATAACCAAAAAATTTATCTCACATCCCCTTTTTGGTCATAATGAGACATTATTCCAAGTTTAGGAATGAATGTTGTTTGTGGTGTAACATACTTAACAAATAGTTCAGTCATACTTGAATCAAAGGCAATACATGATGAATATAAAATGTAAGACTTACCCAGTTCTGGAAATATAATTATTTGTCAAGTAAAACTAAAAGTGGATGTCAATAATATACTCAGTATGGTATTTAGGCTCGGCACAAATAATATACTCAGTATGGTATTTAGGCTCGGCACAGTTAAACACCATTCATATTATTGACATCTTTAGATTAGAAAAATAAACCTTTAGAAATAAAGGTATGCAACAAATCCTCTGGGGTTAGTTCAACAAGAGAGTGTTAACTATTCCAAAGGAAATATAGAGGTAAAGATACTTCATAAGATTCCTTTAAGTTATTAAGGATTTTAATAGTTAAGTATGTGCACGGTTAGAAGATATGATTTGCTTTGATCCGGCATGCTGAAGAATATCTTGACTATGCAATCATCGATCATGATAATGTAGCGTGGAGTAATTCTTAAATGTATATCACAGTATTGATGTTCATAAGGAGGATCGATGATAAAGTCTTACATGTCAGCATAGATTAAAAAAATGTTGTGTGGAGAAATTCCTAAACGCGCATTTTATACATTAGAGTTATGATGTAAGTAGTATCAATGTTATAACCTATAGTAACTTCCATCATATTTCAAGATGTGCTTTGAAAATAATGGCATAAACCCATAACCAATATTCCAACTAAAATGAAAAATGGATATCATATGAGTTATAGTATGATAAAAATGCATTATGTCATAAGATATGTGTTAAAGATGAAAAGCATTTGGTAAGGAAAAACAAACAAACATGCATCAAGATAAACACATGGTGCATCTAAGTAAATATCCTAAAAGTTGCATAAGATATTACGTAAATCCATAAGATAGAAGATGTGGTCAAGTTATAGACTACATTTCTATATAAGGGTGCACATCTCTACTCGATATAGTAGGAGAAATATTGACTTGAGTTTAGTCAATGCTTGATATGCACAAATGGTTGGCATAGGAACAAGTTCCACAGGTGTACGTGGAACAAGAATGTTTTAGAGACACATACTGCGTAGTAAGAATAAAACAATTGTGATGGTTTTTATATTCACCACGTATGGTGATAAATTATTCATTAAGAATAAAAAATCCTACAAGTAAGCAGTATATGGAAATTAGCTAAGATTGACAAGATCAATTAAAATTCAATAATGGATTCCATGTATCAAATTGAAAAGGGGATTATAAATTAAATATTGCGGTGGGTATTCATATAAGATAATACATGGATGGTACAGGCCTGGTACCAATAAGGCTCGATTGGTTATACCAAGTCGGTGTGCCTAAATCCATTAGAATTTTACTTGCCATAGCTAAACATCTAAGATAATTATATTGGTCATTGGATGTCAAGATCATATTTTGTGGAAGGTGTCTATAAAAAGCAACAAGAAAGGGATGATGACACCATCGAATACCAATGAAGGTTGAAAGTTACTGAAATCCAATTTAGGATTAAAGTAAGAAACAAGATCTTAGATCATTCATTTCAAATGAATATTTTCCTTGTGTCTACCAAAGGTTAGTGGGAGAATCAAATTTTTCCAAGAGAACTATGTATAACATATGAAAAATAGATTTTGGTCTTACAGTTAGATAAGACCAGGTTAAAATTAATTCTCCAGTGATTGACTTAAAGTAGCAACCTAAGTTCTAGGGAACTGGATCTATCGAGGTAGATCTAAAGGTTTTTTGGACCTAGTCAATTTTATATAAAGTTACATTGTATTGAAAAAATAAAAGTTGGAACAATTCAAGTTAAGAATTGTTGTCAATGTCACATGGATTAATCTCTTCAGTTTGATATGTTCGGAACATGGGAAGAGATTAAAGTTGTGAGTTGAGTTCCATACGCTCCAGTGATGGATCAATCACATATTCCATAATATGTACAAGAATTGATACTACTAGGATATACTTTATTATAGGTAGATATCAATTGTTTCTAAGAGCACTGCAAGTGAAGCAGTCAGAACTATCATCTTGTACTTCAGAAAGTACAAATGATATGTACCTGGTATGTGGAGAAGAAGGATGCTAGTTTTTGCAGGACACAAACTAGTAATCCTTAGATAAATTTGATCTAGAATCATAGTTAGGTAAAGGTGATGAGTGAGTCAAGCTCATAAAATCTAGTGGTATTCATACCTACAAATACCGAGTATATTGTAGCTTCTAAGGCAGCTAAGAAGCAGTTATTAAATGTAAAAATTTGTTATAGTTCTTGGAATCGCACCTAATAAGTAAAGTATTATCATAATGTAAATTATGATATTCTTACTAGCCAAGATGTCAAGTTATTACAATGGAAAAAAAGGGATATACTCGGTAATACTTTATCTTGAGAATTTTTTCTCGAGGATATGAGGTCACATACAGCAAATATGTCACGCGGAAAAAATGTGACAGGCCCAGTAGTTAAATCCGTTACTCAGTAGAAGCATGATATTTATCATGTGAGAAGCTAATGATTTTGGTTAGCATGTTAGATCTAGTGCAAGTGGGAGTGTTGAAATAGTGGGTGCCCTAGACCTAACTATGGAGTACTTTTGATTACCATATCATGTGTATAGTTAGTTATACATGATGTTTTATTACCATTATAGTGTAGATATTTTTGTATCCACTATATAATGGTAATGTTCATAGATTAATTGTTGTTTCAATAGGTTATAGTAGATCCCAGGCTATAATGAAAACCTCGAGATACTATGACATTAATCTTAAATATATATTCTATGGTCTAGATACATCTTACTGACTGGACATAGTAGATGTTTGACTATCAGGTGTTGGAGGCTCCTAAGCATTGAGACTTCTTCTCATAAAATTCGCACTTGGTGATCTCCAGTAGTGAGATCGTGAGAATATACCTGCCAATAGGAACACCACATGTTTTGGGTGTCATTAGTTGTTCCTATCTACGAACATGTGTAATGGTCTCCTGACTTGAGATCATTACCAGTGTGTAACATTTTATTACATACTTTGATGCAAGGTAAAAACCATGGTATTGAAATCATGGCGAGGTAGCTTGTGTTGGGTGCATCGTTGGTGGTATGAAATTGGTTGAATGGTCAAGAAAGGATTTGTTACTTCCAAGTTTAGGAAGTTGTATATCTCATGCCTAATTGATTAGGATGGTGTTACCTTTATAAGTCTTTGTCCAAAGCAATTGAAAATAAAATACATCAAAAAAGATCAAAAAATAATAAAATAAGAAAAGGATGATGACACAAGTGTGCATACTTATTTATGAGATATTTAATGACAAAGATATTATAGTACATTGTTAGTGTTTGTAGGTTGGAAGTCATTGCTATGACTATCCTTATCTCTTTAGGGGTTTTGATGGGCTGCTAGACTCCACTCTTGGTCTGTGGATTTATTCAATGCTATTGAGATAAGGGCCTAGAGGGTCACACACAGTAGCATATTCAATAATCCTCCATATTTAGTTGAATAGTTATATAGACATGGTGGGCCCCACTATGGGGTCTGAGTGTTGTCCAAGTTTTTGATCACCAAAAGAATTAAATAAATTTGTTATTATTCAAGTTATGAATAATTGGGATTGAATTTATTTAAAGTATTTAAAATTTAAGTAAATACGGGAAAATATTAATTGAACGAATATTATTTTAATATTCGAGGTTTGTTTAATATTAAGCGGGATAGAGCGTTGAGTTAAATGGCTCGGTTTTTATCACGTAATATATTTTATATATATTATAGGTATGTGACAAAATAATAAATAATATTGATGTAGTTTAGTTCATCAAAATTATTTATTTAGTGGACGTTGAAATAAATGAGGGTCGGGGAACCCAATTGGGTATTTTACAACACCACTATAAATAAAGGTGAGGATCTCTCTCCATGAAACTATTAATTCATTTTCATGGAATGAAAAATGAGAGTCTCTCTCTCCTCCCACTTCCTAGAGAGAGAAGAATTTGATCTAAGATCTAGGATTAAGATCTTCCTCAAGAATCTAAGGGATCTTGATGCGGTGATTATCGGGACGTTGAAGACATCGTTGGATCACCGTGCTAGCACCTGAAATTCGATGATCTATATTCCAGTGGATTTTTGAAGCACGTGTGGACAATCTAGAGGGATACTGCTATGGATTCTTCAAGCAACGATCACCAGTGATGAGTTGTAGTCGACTGTGGCTTCAAATTTAAAACAAGTATGTTTTTAGTTTATTTTTGTGCTCTTTATAATTTATGCGAGATCCTCAAACCTTACCAGGGCTTGGATCTTCAGCGTCGACAAGTTCCGTCGAACCATCGATGCAAATTTTAAAATCCCCGGCCCACCGGCTTCCTCTATGGGCCCTGGAACCTTTAAGTTTTTACTTTGATTACATGTATATTTGATGTATTGAATATTAATAAAACTTAATATTACATATCATTTGTTGTTCTGCATGACTTTAATGTAATAATTTCCAAGAGTATACGTCGCATTGATAAGGTCATAGTAGTTCCTCGCCATGATGAGAACTTTGATGTGGTATAATGATATTATTAAACAATATTTTTTGGTTGGATAACATACTATGATGAGATACATAGTACATAGACTGTCAGGTGTGAGTACTCATAAGAAGATGAGCCTTCTTCTCGTGAAGTTCACACTTGGTAATCTCCAAGATAGAAGATTATGAGAACAGACCTATCAGTAGGAATTCCATATGTTTTGGTTTCATCAGATATTCCTATATGTGAGCATGTGTGATGGTCTTTAGACTTTAATATTATTATTAATTCATGTTACAACTTGCGTACTTAGATGTATTTCATAAACCATGATTATAACAGTTCATGGTGAAGTTGGAAACATTGGGTGCATCACGAGTGACATGTCATTAATGGGTAAGTCAAGGAAGGATTTATCCCATCCATATTTATAGAAGCTAATATCTCAACCCTTTGATTGGAATAGACCATATCCTTAAATTCCATAGTCATTGTGTAACGACGTGTTTATTTCAGATAGTCAAAGAAAGATGTATCAAGCATATAGGTTGATGAAATGGATGTACAACCTTCTTGATGAGATATTGAGACAAATGGATGATATTACACAGTGAGAATTTGTATGTGGTTATCATCTTTGTGTCATTAAGTTCTTTATCTTAGGTTCCTTGACCTGTTGCTAGATAGTAATCTTAGACTTTAGGTGTATACACCTAATGCCAATGAGAAAGAATCCTAAAGGGTCACACACTAAGTGTTTTCGATGATGTTGATTAAATTCTATTTGAATTTAATTATTATAATAAATATTATTAACAAGTCCAAGGAATAATTTTATTCAAGTTTTATTAATCTATAATATTCACAAGGTAGAAATAATTATTTTTTTATTAAAAAATAATTTATTTGATTATGATAATATATATATAATATTTATTCACTGGATTGTGAATAGAATGTTTATTTTATTTATTTAATATTTTAATAAATATTTATTCACTAGATTGTGAATAAAATATTTATTTAGGAATAAAATAATTATTCGGGTGTTCAATAAATGCTAGAGGAGTTCGAACGGACCAAGACCGTATCTGGTGACAAATATTAATTAACAGGGTGGATAAATAATATTTTTTATTGTGCAAGTTGGTGTGTGACACAAAATAATAATAATAACATTATTATTATATGGAATGTGTATTATTAAAGGTTTTAAATTTTATTTAATGGTCAGTGTGCAATTAAATAATATTTTAACCTAAACTCGCTCTCTATAAATAGATATTTATTCATATTGTATATTGCATCGAATGTTGAAAAGAGGGAATTTTTGTGCAAAACTAATTATTTATTAACTCCTCTATCTCTATCCCTCTCAAGAATGAGAACATAAGAGATATTCCTTCAAGACCGAAGAATGGGCGATTAAGAACGAACAATGCAAGACATTCGATTCACAGCGCTAGCACCCGAAGATCGAATGACATTGTTCGGAGATCATTGGAGCACATGTGGATCACCGCTAGAGGGATTCTACCCCTGGATCCTCACAAGCGTAATGAAGGAAATCTAAAAAGGTCTTTTTGGACGATCAATATCATCAACAAATAAGGGTTCCTAAGCCTAGGTAATCGTTTCTTCTGATATTAAATAAATTAATTATAAATTTTATGTGCAAGATCCTCACTCATGGTTTCAGACATTGAAATATTAAAAGAAATTTAAATATATTTTCCACAACGACACGCTTCTGTTATTCTTGGAACTAACAAGTGGTATTAGAGATATCACATTTAAATTTATAATTATTTATTTTATTGTTGATTTATACGCAATTGTGGTTAAATTTCCATTCCATGTTATTCATTATTTAATATGATTTGAATTAACATGTTATCAACATATTAATCATATTCATTCAGTATTTAATTTTATTAAAGGTTTACGATAAGATGAATAAATACCATAGATGCCATCATAAAGTGTAAAATATTTGGCTGATAAAATTGGGTTACACAACATGTATTCGGAGTACATGTTGTGTACCCATGCGCATTGTACCTAGATGTGTTGACCAGTTAATTACACGCGGTGAATTTATTATACGCTGCATTTTAACCGATTCAACCTAGCACGTGAAAAGTGGATACATGGTGTGTAGCTAACATGTACACATCATGTAGTCTAGCATAGTATGGCCGAGTTAACACACTGAATCCTTATGTGTGTGACTCAGATACACAACAACCGAGGTATACAGCGTATAGCTAGATTGTACACGTCATGTAATCTCACAATTAATAGAAGAATTAAATTATATTAAATTGAAAATTACAGCATTAAAAACTTAATTTATTGATTCACATCTATTGTGTGTTTGAAATTTTAATAATGGTTTTAAGTATTTTTAAATTCTTAATTAATTTATTGTAATAAATATGTCATTATTAGTCCAAGAGTTTATTTTCCATGTATATCATTAATAATGGGTATCTTCAATTAAGTTCATGTGATCATTAAGATGAAAGGGAATTAATTAATTTATTTATTTATTAATTAATTCAAACGCATTTATCTTAATAATAATGAACAAATAAAGAAATTAATGCTTACGAGTTATATTTTTTGTATTTGTTGCATGTATAACCAATCATGAGATTGACCAAGACCTATGTATGTTTTGGAATTTATTTAATTTAATTTATTGTATGGGTTTGTAATTATTTAATATTAAATTAAATTATGGCATGTAAGTCATCCCTCCCTCCATCATTATGTAAGATCTGCATGTCCAAGTATATTTATGTAATCTTCTTCAACCAATATTTTGGTTCCCCTCACCTTCATGTGAGTATTAAATACTTGTAATTAATAAAGAATATCAAGGTGCGTAGAGGTGGTTCAAGATAGAACTATGATGATGCCAACTTAGTGATACATAGATATACATGTGGAATGTTGTAACACATGTCATGGATAACAAATAGAGTTATTCCCCTAGACCATAGGTTGATTTAATGTCAACTCATTAAATCAACTGTTAGATAAGCTCATGATCAGGTCATTTGATTTATTTATTTATTTCTATATATGAATTATTTATTTTATATATTCAAGACCGTAGTCATATAAATGAAAGAATTAATATACAAATATGTAAATTAAATAAATGAATTATGCATAAATGTTTTATCCAACATGGTTAATTAATTATGTAACATCCACTTAATATTAACAAGACATGTCAAGGATAAAACAAAATAAAATTTATGCATTAATTAATTAAAATCTCTCAACATAATATTAAGTTAGACTAAGTCTTTTATTACTTGATTGGGAATGAAACTATAGAACTAACTGTAGTACATGGCTAAAGTCTGGACAGTTACTTTTATCAGAGAGTTCTCATGAGAGTTTAGGGTTGACTTAACCAAACTTGTATTGAGTTTAATGGTCAAAGTCTGCTTAATACAAATTTGGAGGCAAGCGTTGAGGAAATTCAAGTTAGGATTTCAAAATAGGGGAATCCACTCAACGGATCAAGGATTTGCAAGCCTATAGTTGGCAAGACTGTCTGCCTAATTATTTTCTTGTGGTTTTCATGGCCAAAGTCTAGATCACAAAGAAAATAAATGGGAATCATTACCACTAAAATGTCATAGAAACTATATATTCTGAGTTTAATGTTGATTTCTATTGGTACTTGAAAAAAATTGAGATATTTAATAAAAAACAATTAATTTATTATTTCTCACAAAATTTTTAATCAAAAAAAGTACTAAAAATATTCTTTTTTAAAATTGTAGAATAAAATGACAAGTTTATCATCCACATTTTCCCTATGATCAATAATGTAGAAATAAAACTTCCTAACTTTTAGTGACTTCCAGGAGTGGTTTAGACGCCTTTGGGTTATGTTGCACCATGAATAGAAATCTTACGTGCTAGAATCCTCAATGTCTAATCCACCTGCTAAGGAGACAAGTAATGAAGAGTTTATTATCTATGAAAAACATTTGAGCGATGCGGTTTACATTCAATGTTTTATGATTTCGTCTATATCGAGTGAACTCATGAACTCTTATGAAAACATGGGTGTGTATAGCATGCTTGATAACCTTTGTGGTCTTTATTAGGAGAGAGATAGATAGGAACAGTTTGAGATATCAAATGCACTCTTTCAAATCATGCTTGGATAGGGTTCCCTAGTTGGGCCTCATTTAGTCATGTTCATTGTCTACATTGAGCACCTAGAGGTTCTAGGGTTTATACTCCCCAAATAATTAAGCACCCATTTCATTATGGAATCACTCACTCATAGATTCTCTAGCTTTGTTGTAAATTTTAATATAAACAACATTGAGAAGTATCTGTCGGATATTCTTACTCTCTTTCACCAAGTAGATAATGATACAAAGCAAGAAAATCCTCACGTCCTTATGGTGAAAAAACAAAAAGGGAAAGTGAAGAAATTTAAGCCCAAATCTTCTTCACATCCTTCCAAGAAGAGAAAGATCAAGGGGAAAGCAAGGGGAGCAGGATGCTATCTGTTTCACATGTGGTAAGAAGGTCCACTGGAAGAAAAATTGCATCTAGCCAAAGAAGAAAGGGGGGAGCTTCAGCTAAGTTTGTTATCGAGTGAAATTTAACTATTTTTAAAAATTTGGTATTAGATACAGCTTGTGGTTATCACATATGTATTCAAATACAGGAACCAAGTAGATTTAGAAAGATTGAATGAGGGGATTGTAACACCCTGACCCCTCTAGGCTGGAGCCGGTGCATTACTTGTGATATTGGCATGGTTAGAAAGAATGAAAATCATGATGGAACGATCAGTTTAGTAGTCTTGAAGAAACTAGATACATATATGTTACTCAAATTACATTGTAAAAGCTTACAAAATACAATATATAATGAAACTAAAAACTGCATCCATAAGAACTCAATAATTGATCTCCTTCTTGTCACCTATTGAAAGTAAACAGTGAAAGGGGTGAGATCAAATGATTAGTAAGGGTTAAAAATAGAGGAATCATGAGTACAATAATAAGCGAATCACAATCAATCTGACATAATCAATATGGCATAGTGAATAAATGAATAACTAATGCCATTAATAAACTGAGAATGAAACTGCATCCATAGATTTTGTCATAGTGAAAACCTCATGGATAATAATAATAACTGATAATGAATAAAGATAATGCTTATTAATTATACGTTATGTATCTGGAACATGAAACCATAATACCGAAAAAATGGTTTAGTTTTGTGGGTAGAAACCCGTCTGATTTTGGGAAACAAACTTGAAGGGTTTATCGCCAACTAATTTGTCTCATGAGACCTACTGATGCAACGAGGGGCTATAGTGGGCCCCACCCCCCAATGCATGTCCAAATAATTATTTATAAATTTATTCAATACAAGATCAATATTCCTTTTTAATATCCGTATAGAGTAGAGTATACGGATTCATCAATATTTCCATAATTAAAATAACTTTCCAAACAAACACCGTATGTAAAATGGTATACGGTTTAGACAACAAACATATCCATGATATGAGATTATGGATATTTTATATAAATATAATTTCAATTGAAAAGTGATCTCAAATGGGCAGTAAGTACACCAAATAAGGATTATTAGGTTCATCATACAAAGTTATTCACAACAAAATAGTAGTTGATACAAAGTCTTTTACCACAATGTAACTGGTCGAATCATATGACCAGAACTTAATAACCCTCAAATGAATCATTGAATAACATGAATATAAATACAATCATGTTATTATATATCAAATGGAATTACACATATACCACATACAATAAATAAGTTGCAAATAATGAAAATATCATGAAAATGAAAGTGAGATGAGAAACCCCTTACAAACATTTCGGAATGGTAACGAGTGTTCTTGCGAGGGCTTAATGAGAGGTAAAATGTTATCCCATTATTTATATATAATAAGGGCAATATGGGGCAGGTGAGAAAACATAACCCATAATTAGGTATTAAAAATAAAATAGCACAACATATGGGAGATTCTTGAACAAATGTGAGAGAGAGGATCCCTTACCTTATGCTCGAAGTTGTTCTTGATTGTTCTTAACAACCTGAATAATCAAATTTAGATTCATTAATTAATAATTCCAAAACCTAATAAATATGTAATTGATATGTTATAACCTTATTAAGTTCATTAATTGATTTTTTATGGGTTTAAGATATTCAATTTTATTGTTTTGGAATCATTTTCTTACTTGGTTTCATGATTTGTTTACTTGTATTCATGAATGGAAGTTGGTTTGAAATATGGTTAAACATACAGAATTGTTAATGTACAATATTAGTGACATTAAAGAGATATAAATGATCTTATAATTATTCTGGTTATATACCATGATTGTAACACCCCAAGCTTCCACGGTACGCTTCTCTTTGAAGAATACAGTAGCATGTGTTGTACGCAACTTCGAGTTCTAAAACACCACAACCAATCAACTAGATGTTATGAATAGTAATACCCACTTTTTAAAATTTTATACATTTTATCTTTCAAAATGGACTTCATTTTTGGATTCGGAATATCAAAATTAGCTTATGGTGAAATTTTGGTACTTTTCTGATAACTTTCATATTTTGATGAATAGTGAAAATTACTAAATTTTAATTAAAAACAACTTTTTTAATCGAAATAATTAATAGTGATAAATTATAAATTTGAGTGATTTTAAAGTATAATTAGATTATATTTTTACCATTTAATCCAATGTTGTTCATTGGACGTAATTTCACATTTAAACTGGACATAAGCAAGTGTCAATCTTTTGATAGTTATTATTTCTAAAAAACAAGCTTTTTGTTTTGATAGCGGGAATTAATTTTAAATTAATTTCTGCCACTTCTATGATTGTAATTTGGAAAATGGATTCTATATTTGGTATCAGGAGGTCCAAATTGTTTAAATAGGTAACTTTTATTTTTAGATATTTTGAGTAATTACTTCGGTAAATATTTTATTTACCATGGTTAAAGAGTAAATCTGGTAAATAAGGGTAAACAAAATAATATTATAATAATATTAAATTACTCTAAAATGTGTCCTAACCCTATTGGTTGATACATGTCCGACCATGGGCATCTTTGGGTCGATTTTGGGACCTCATGGAGCCACTTGTAAGTGATAATGACACTATATTACTTAAAGTAAATACAAAAATGACATAACCATATATCTTTTAGAAAAACAATTTTTACATAGGGTTATATATGTTATATTTTATACTATAAATATTAATTATAAATATAAAAAAAAATTCCTACATAATGGTATTTTATTTATAATTTTTATACATTGAATAATTAAATTTATTCATGACACAATAATGATGCAGTATTTTCCTTATTAATGAAAGAATCAAATAATAGGTATTATAAATGTTAAAATAAATATAATTTGAAAGTTTTGATGAAATAAAAAAAAATATTGGTTAATATGACATGTTAGGATTACTTAAATGAATTTTTTTTGAATTAATAAATTTGTTAAGACTTTAACAAAAATCAATTATTAAATAGTGTCAAAATTGGCATAAAGAAGTTTTAAAACAAATATTATATTATTAATTGATATTCTATTCCTAAAAATATAAGGATAGGAAAAAGGAATTATATAATGATATTTTTATCTTTAATGGGCCACTTGGGGGTTGATTTGAAGTATATAGTAAGTTTATTAACTATATAATATAAAAATACAAAGAGACGTGGTAAATGTCAAACTATTTAACTAAGAATTAAATCAAAAAGATAAAGTTAATATAGTAACCCAAACCTGTCTAAAATCTATTTTTTGAGTGGTTTTCGACCTATCCCCACCTTAACCTTTAAATAATCCACTTTGGAGCCATTAGAAACCAAATAGTAATTTATTATAAAATAATATTTCTAGCTTTTCCAAAGGTGCCCCTCACCCCTCTTATAAAAAGGTACTCCCCCTTCTCTCTAATTCACACCTTCAAAGCCTTTTGGCTCGGCCAAACCCTGCCCAAATATTCTCTCAACTTCCCACACTTCAACCTAGAGGCCTTATTTTGATTTGTAAATCCAACCTAAGGAGCCCTTTTGATCAAATCACAAGGAAGAACCCGAAGAAGAGGTAATGTTTTCACCACCCTCTTTCAAGTTCCTTTCTTCTTCCACTTATTCTTTCTTTGTTATTTCCATTATAAAATAATAAATCCAGTATCTTCTATATAATTTTATGTTATTATAAATATGGTACAACCATATTTAGTATTCTATCCATCCTTTGAATGACATGTCACCAAACATGTGTACGTACGGCTTACCGTCTCCACGTTGTGGTGTAATTGTTATTCAAAACATTATTATTTGGATGGGTATGATAATGATGTGTAATTGATGTAAATAATAATTAAAAAATGATAATTATTTTGTATATATTATATACCACCCAATTATATATTATTTTAATATCAAAAGAATGATATTGTCGCTTGTGCGTACATATGGACTACCGTCTCCACGAACGCGATGAGATTCATTACCCATCATATCCATTCAAGAATAATTTTCATTTGATGGTTAAAAATAATTTTTAAAGACTTAATATAATTCTGGATATGAATAAGATACAACCTATCCATAACAGACACAGCTTACGTAACAAAGCATATAAAAGAAAATGAATCAGTTAACACCTGAAACAATGATAATACAAAGAAATTATTAACAAAGAAATGTTAAAAGATCATATATGATATCATATTAATGTATATGATTCTTGTGTAATTTAATAACAATTATTTCACCATTATAAAAGATTTTAACCTACCCTTGACCAAGGAAAAGTACAAGGTAAGAGTTTATTTCACAATCTCTTCATTATCTGATGTTGTTTATATGTAATTATCTACTAGGACCTCTTTATCATTCACATCCATGTTTCTTAAAAATGTATTTCAAATAAAACTTACTATTTTACATACTATGGGTTAAATTCATTTATACCCTTAATTTACTTTTTATAATATGTTTATAAAGGAATCTTTCCGTCGTTTTCCAAACAAGGTCATTTTTAACCTTTTCGATAGAATTAAGGTAAGAATGTTTTTTTAAACTTATACGGCGGGTGTGGCTATTTTTCGCCATTATAAAATCATCAAAGCTTCTCTTACAATATTATAAGAATATTTTCAAAGTAAATGTTTTATTTTAAAATTATGTTACTTTTAAATGGTTTCAAAAAAAGAGATATTACTCTCAAATAGTTTTGATTTCATCTATGTCAACATCCTTTTATGGATTTTAATCTTATTTGAAGTTGATTTATTATGATAAAAAACTTCCATATTGTATTTAATGTTTTGTGATATGTTTGACTGTGGATGTGTTATTTTTATACCATTCATGGTTTATGGAGAAAGTATTGACATTTTGTATGCTAGTTTTAATACGAATGTTTATGTTACGTTTAAACCTGTTCATATGAGGAATGCATTGGACTTAATAAGTGATGGGTGGAGCCCGCTATAGCTCTTAGATGAATCGGTATGTCTCATGAGACAAACTAGTGTCTTAGAACAAGGCCTTGACAAAATCTTATTTGTAGTCTTGGCACAAGGCCTTGACTATGTGGTTATGAGAGTTTGACATTATGCATTCCATCATTATGAAAGTGGTTATTGATATTGCATGTGATTATTTGACTAGTAGAATATCCATGTGAATAAGTAAATGGCAT
Organism: Viscum album; assembly: GCA_963277665.1. Taxonomy (NCBI): domain Eukaryota; kingdom Viridiplantae; phylum Streptophyta; class Magnoliopsida; order Santalales; family Viscaceae; genus Viscum; species Viscum album. The sequence goes on along the minus strand of OY728147.1, from coordinate 173,849,103 downwards.
TATTTCATTTTATTTCTACCATATTATGCTGAAATTCAAGTTTAAAAGGCTTTTTTTTAGTTATATATTGCTTTAAATGTTTATGCTTATTTATGAAAGTTTTCGCTATATTGTTATCCTTACTGGGCATCTGAGCTCACCCCTTTCTATGTTTTATTTTTCCCAGGATGTGAAAAGTATTTTATGAATGACCTATTGGGATAGTATGATGGGATATGAGTGTGGTCTATGGAGATAATATGTTGTATTAGTTTTTCACTTTATGATGTAATGTGAACTTTATGAATGTATCTAGTGATTCCAAGGCTACTAAAATAATTGGTCTTTCGAGACTTGATCTTTTGTGATATTGCCAATGTTATGTAATAATGCACCGACTCTGGATAACAGGGGTTGGGGCATTACAGTTGGTATCAGATGAAGTTTAGTACAAACCTTGGAAGCTAGATTTAGATAAACTATGATTAGAGCACATAGACCTAAGATGGACTTTGAGGATTAGTATAGAATAACTTCCTAGAATTTTGGTATTATAGAGATTTTATGAGTTTTCCAAGCAATACATCCCTATCTGGATACAAGCAGGTATAGGTGGCTCTGGAAGATATGTACCTAGGGGTAAAATCCAAAAACACCGCTTTGAGCTAGAATCAAATGGGGAACTGGTGCACGACAACGGGCCTTGCTGCACTCTTGGTTACGACACTCCCGGGGGATATTCTTAGGATAATTCTCATTTTCTTTACAAATCATTATGAAGGGTTTATGAGTATATACTTCCTCAATGAAAACATCTTTATTATTATGGATTATATCCATAACCCATTCAATTTAAATTAGGTATTTTACAATTTTGGAATTATTCATTATAATTCATAAACTGACCTAGTTTATTCCATTGTATAGAAATAGCGCCCATTAGAAGGAATGTGAACTCCAGCAATATGTGTGATCCAAAGAGTAAGAAGGATCATATATTTCACAGTATTAAGCCCACATTTAGAAGGGAAATAGTCTCCCATATATTCTCAACATATGAAGAAATAGTATCATGTGTTAATAAGATAAGTAAAGAATTCGCTGAGTCCTATGGCTTTGAAGGGAAGGAAGAGAAGAAAAGGATAGAAGAGAGAAATATGGATAAAGGGAAGAGGGAAAAGAATAATTTTCCCACATATGATAACTGTGGGAATAAACACCCTGGAACTTGCCTGAAGGGAATGGGAGTTTGTTATAAGTGTGGAGAAAAAGGACACCAAGTACGTGACTACAAGGGTAAGAAAAAGGTTTCAAATGTACAATGCTTCATCTGCAAGGAGTTGGGACACTATGAAAACCAATGTCCAAATCATAAGAGTATGCCCCAAAATGATGCTATTAGATAATAATCAAGTTATGATACTACCACAGATGAGGAGGAATGATTAGAGTTATTATGTTGTTATTAAAGAATTATGTCATTTGAGTGTTTTATCAACGATGTACTGGTTATAATAATTAAAGAGTATATAAGGATTGTACTGTAGTACTATTTCATTAAGGACTTGAGATTGTGTGGAACCAAGAAAAGTGACTCAATAGTAGGTTAAATTTTTTGAAAATATATAGTTGAGAGAAAGATAAACCATAATATGGTTCTGATACTGAGGTAGCGATTTTGGAATAATACATGATTGATTTGGATAAATTATATTGGATATTCTTGAATATCTTAAAACTGATTAATGATTTGTATATTCCATCATTGTTGGAGTTTACAACATTTTTGGATAGAAGGAATATATCCAGTATTATATATGGAATAAGGGAGCATGAATTTAATCAATATGGTTTTGTGGTAATTCAGGATGTTGTAGTGTTTTAAAAGAATACATGATGAAGGTGTTCACATGTTATTACGTGGAAAAACAGATCTTTATTGTGTTTACCTACCTTATAAATTTTGGACTGTTAGTTTGGACAGAAGTATTTTGGATAAGTCTATTTTGAGATTATTTTTGGATTTTCATAAAAAGGACAACCCGGAGGTCGGGTGACAACCCGTAGCGTCCGGAAAGGCCACGAGACTTGAACCCGCAACTGAAGGGAGACAAGGGCGTATCACCTACCACTGGCCCATGTGATGTCCTGGATTGAATAATGTAGTTTTTTTAAAAGGTCTAGTAGATGAATTATAAGTTCATTTTTTTAACCCTATACAAATAGGATAAATAGAATATATTTTTTAAGTTATATTATCTTTTAGAGTGAAAGATGAGTTTGTGGTAGAAATTAGTTAAAGGATGGAACTCTACTTGTCAAGTATATATTTTTATTATTCTCATATTCTATGAATAAATTAATTCTTAAACTTTAGTGAAGAGATATTAAAACCAAAAAATGTGTTATCCTAATACCTTATGGTTTGTTGAACTGATAGTATTTCAAATCATCATAGATTGATGGATTTGAGACCCTCAATTTTACACTTGTTTATGATTGATGACCTCAATCACTCCCTATTAATATTTAGGTTTTTCCTCCAATTATGTGTCTCTAATTTCCACCAATGTTCTCCTAATAGAGATCGTAATTTAGTGGTGACTTTTTCATTCCCTTTTTCCTCTTATTAAGAGTAAATTTTATTAACCCAATTTCCGATGTGGGTTTTCCACAAAGGTATTTTTCTATATTTAACCTTTTATTTTTGAAGAACAATTTCAATTTTCGAGGCTGAAATTTATTGAAGGAGTGGATAATGTAACACTTCAAACTTCCATGGTACGCTTCTCTTTGAATAATACAGTAGTGTGTGTTGTACGTAACTTCGAGTTCTAAAACACCACAACCAATAAACTAGTCATTATGAATAGTAATACCCACTTTTCGAAATTTTATACATTTTATATTTCAAAATGGACTTCATTTTTGGATTTGGAATATTGAAATTATCTTAGGGTGAAATTTTGTTACTTTTTGATAACTTTCATATTTTGATGAATAGTGAAAATTACTAAATTTTAATTAAAAACAACTTTTTTAATCAAAATAATTAATAGTGATAAATTATGAATTTGAGTGATTTTAAAGTATAATTAGATTATATTTTTACCATTTAATCCAATTTTGGTCATTGGACGTAATTTCACATTTAAACTGGACATAAGCAAGTTTCAATCTTTTGATAGTTATTATTTCTTAAAAACACGCTTTTTGTTTTGATAGCGGGAATTAATTTTAAATTAATTTCCGCCACTTCTGCAATAAGAATTTGGAAAAATGGATTCCATATTTGGGATCAGGAGGTCTAAATTGTGTAAATAGGTAATGTTTATTTTTAGACATTTTGAGTAATTACTTCGGTAAATTTTTTATTTACCATGGTTAAAGAGTAAATCCAGTAAATAAGTGTAAACAAAATAATATTATAATAATATTAAATTACTCTAAAAAGTGTCCTAACCATATTTTTTGATACATTTCTGACCATGGTCATCTTTGGGTCGATTTTGGGACCCAATGGAGCCACTTGTAATTGATAATGACACTTTATATTAATTAAGTTAAAGTAAATACAAAAATGACATAAGCATATATCTTTTAGAAAACAATTTTTAAATAGGGTTATATATGTTATATTTTTTACTATAAATATTAATTATAAATATAAAAATATTTCTTACATAATGTTATTTTATTTATAATTTTTAGACATTTAATAATTAAATTTATTTATGACACAATAATGATGAAGTATTTTCTTTATTAATGAAAGAATCAAATAATTGGTATTATAAATGTTAAAATAAATATAATTTGAAAGTTTTGATGACATAAAAAAATTTATTGGTTAATATGTCAAGTTAGGATTACTTAAATGAATTTGGTTCGAACTAATAAATTTGTTAAGACTTTAACAAAAATCAATTATTAAATAGTGTCAAAATTGACATAAAAGAGTTTTTAAAACAAATATTATATTATTAATTGATATTCTATTCCTAAAAAACTAAGGTTCGGCCAAATGACTTATATAATGATAGGTATATCATTAATGGACCACTTTTTAGGTCTCTTGGATGTATATATTAATTTTATTAACTATATAATATAAAAATACAAAGAGACATGGTAAATGTCAAACTATTTAACTAAGAGTTAAATCAAAAAGATAAAGTTAATATAGTGACCCAAAACTGTCTAAAACCTATTGTTTGAGTGGTTTTCGACCTATCCCCACCTTAACCTTTAAATAATATACTTTGGAGCCATTAGAAACTGAATATGAATTTGTTATAAAATAATATTTCTAGCTTTTCCAAAGGTGCCCCTCACACCTCTTATAAAAGGGCACTCCCCATTATCTCTAATTCACACCTTCAAAGCCCTTAGGATTGGCCAAACACTGCTCAAATATTCTCTCAACTTCCCTCAATTAAACCTAGATGCCTTATTTTGATCATAAATCCAACCTAAGGAGCCTTTTTGATCAAATCAAAAGGAAGAACCCGAAGAAGAGGTAATGTTTTCACCACCCTCTTTCAAGTTCCTTTCTTCTTCCACTAATTCTTTCTTTGTTATTTCTATTCTAAAATAATAAATCCAGTATCTTCTATATATTTTGATGTTATTATAAATATTTTACAACCATATTCAGTATTCTATCCATCCTTTGAATGACATGCCACCATACGTGCGTAGGTACGGCTTGTCGTCTCCACATCGTGGTGTAATTGTTATTCAAAACATTATTATTTGGATGGGTATGATAATGATGTGTAATTGATGTAAATAATAATTATAAAATTATAATGATTATTTATATATGATATACCATCCAATTATATATTATTTCAATATCAAAATAATGATATTGTCACTCCCGCGTACGTACGGACTACTGTCTCCACGAACGCGATGAGATTCATTCCCCATCATATCCATTAAAGAATAATTTTCATTTGATGGTTAAAAATAATGTTTAAAGACTTAATATCATTCTGTATATGAATAATATACAACCTATCCATAACAAATACGTCTTACGCAATAAAGCATATAAAGGAAAACGAATCAGTTAACACCCGAAACAACGATAATACAAAGAAATTATTAACAAAGCAATGTTAAAAGATCATATATGATATCATATTAATGTATATGATTCTTGTATAATTTAATAACAATTATTTAACCATTATAAATTAGTTTAACCTACCCTTTACCAAGGAAAAGTACAAGGTAAGGGTTTATTTCACAATCTCTTCATTATCTGAGGTTGTTTATACGTAATTATCTACTGGGGCCTCTTTATCATCCACATCTGTGTTTATTAAAAATTTATTTCAAATCATTCTTACTATTTTACAGACTATGGGTTAAAGTCATTTATACACTTGTTTGACTTTTTATAAGATTTTTATAAAGGAATCTTCCTGTATTTTTTCAAATAAGGTCATTTTTAACCTTTTCGACAGAATTAAGGTAAGAATGTCTTTTTTTAACTTATACGGAGGGTGTGGATATTTTCCACCATTATAAAATCATTGAAGCTTCCCTTAAAAGATTATAAAAATATTTTCAAATTAAATGTCTTATTTTACAATTATGTGACTTTTAAATGATTTCAAAAAAAGAGATAATTCTCTCAAATAGTTTTGATTTCATCTATGTCAACATCCTTTGATGGATTTAAAGATTATTTGAAGTTGATTTATTATAATAAAAAACTTCCATATTGTATTTAAGGTTTTGTGATATGTTTTACTATGGATGTGTTATTTTTATACCATTCATGGTTTATGGAGAAAGTATTGACATTTCGTATGATAGTTTTAATACGAATGTTTATGTTATGTTTAAACCTGTTCAAATGAGGAATGCATTGGACTTAATAAGTGACCGGAAGAGACTGATATAGCTCCTTGATGCATCGTTAGGTCTCATGAGACAAACTAGTGTCTTGGCACAAGGCCTTGAAAAAATATTATTTGTAGTCTTCGCACAAGGCCTTGACTATGTGGTTATGATAGTCTGGCGTTATGCATTCCATCATTATGAAAGTGGTTATTGATATTGCATGTGATTATTGGAATAGTAGAATATCCATGTGAATAAGTAAATGTCATTATTTCATTTTATTTCTGCTATATTATGCTGAAGTTCAAGTTTAAAAGGCTTTTGTTTTAGTTATACATTGCCTTAAATGTTTATGCTTATTTATGAAAGTTTCTGCTATATTGTTATCCTTACTGGGCATCTGAGCTCACCCCTTTCTATGTTTTATTTTTCCCAGGATGTGAAGAAGTATTTTATGAATGACCTATTGGGATAGTATGAGGGGATATGAGTGTGGTCTATGGAGACAAGATGTTTTTGTAGTTTTTCACTTTATGATGTAATGTAAACTTTATAAATGTATCTAGTGATTCCAAGGCTACTAAACTAATCGGTCTTTTGAGACTTGATCTTTTGTGATCATGCCAATGTTATGTAATAATACATTGACTCTGGGTAACTGGGGTCGGGGCGTTATAGTTGGTATCAAAGGAATTTTAGTACATACCTTGGAAGCTAGATTTAGATAAACTCTGATTAGAGCACATAGACCTAAGATAGACTTTTAGGATTAGTATAGAAGAACTTCCTATAATTTTGGTATTATAGAGATTTTTTGAGTTTTCCAAGCAATAAATCCTTGTCTGGATATGAGCAGGTAGAGGTGGATCTAGCACAGATGTACCTAGGGGTAAAACCCAAAAACACCGCTTTGAGCTAGACTCAAACGGGAATTGGTGCATGACAACGGGTCTTGCTGCACTCTTGGTTACGACACTCTCGAAGGATATGCTTAGGATAATTCTCATTTTCTTTACAAATCATTATGAAAGTTTTATGAGTATATACTTCCTCAATGAAAACATCTTTATGATTATGGATTATATCCATAAACCGTTCAATTTACGTTAGGTATTTTAAAAGTTTGGAATTATTTATTGCAATTCATAAACTGACCTAGTTTATGCCATTGTATAGAAATGGCGCCCAGTAGAAGGAATGTGAACTCCAGCAATATGTATGATCCAAAGAGTAAGAAGGATCATATCTTTCACGGTATTAAGCCAACATTTAGAAGGAAAATATTCTCCCATGTATTATCAATATATGAAGAAATAGTATCATGTGTTAATAAGATAAGTCAATAATTCTCTGATTCATGTGGATTTGAAGGGAAGGAAGAGAAGAAAAGGATGGAAGAGAGAAAGATGGATAAAGGGAAGAGGTAAAAGAAGAATTTTCCCATATTTGATAACTGTGGGAAGAAACACCCTGGAACTTGCCTGAAGGGAATGGGAGTTTGTTATAAGTGTGGAGAAAAAGGACACCAAGTACATGACTTCAAGGGTAATAAAAAGGTTTCAAATGTATAATGCTTCATCTTCAAGGAATTGGGACACTATGCAAACCAATGTCTAAATAATAAGAGTATACCCCAAATGATTCTAATAGATAATAATCAAGTTATGATACTACCACAGATGAGGAGGAATGATTAGAATTCTTATGTTTTTATTACATAATTATGTCATTTGAGTGTTGTATCAACAATGTACTGGTTATAATAATTATAGAGTATATAAGGATTGTACTGCAGTACTATTTCATTAAGGACTTGAGATTGTGTGGAACTAAGAAAAGTGACTCAATAGCAGGTTAAATTTTTGAAAAATATATGGTTGAGATAAAGATAAACCATAATATGGTTCTAATACTGAGGTAGTGATTTTGGAATAATACATGATTGGTTTGGATAAATTATATTGGATATTCTTGAATACCTTGAAACTGATTAATGATTTGTATATTCCATCATTGTTGGAGTTTACAACATTTTTGGATAGAACGAATATATCCAATACTCTATAAGGAATAAGGGAGTATTAATGTAATCAATATGGTTTTATGGTAATTCAGGATGTTGCAGTGTTTTAAAAGAATACATGATAAAGGTGTTCACATGTTATTACGTGGCAAAACGGATCTTCATTGTGTTTACCTACCTTATAAATTTTGGATTTTGAGTTTGGACAGAAGTATTTTGGATAAGTCTAGTTTGAGATTATTTTTGGATTTCCATAAAAAGCACAACCTGAAGGTCGGGCGACAACCCGTCACGTCTGGCAAGGCCACAAGACTTGAACCCGCAAACGAAGGGCGAAAAGGGCGTATCACCTACCACTGGCCCATGTGATGTCCTGGATTGAATAATGTAGTTTTTTTTAAAGTTCTGGTAGATGAATTATAACTTCATTTTTTTTACCCTATATGAATAGGATAAATAGAATATATTTTTTAAGTTCTATTATCTTTTAGAGTGAAAGATGAGTTTTTGGTAGAAATTAGTTAAAGGATGCAACTCTACTTGTCAAGTATATATTTTTATTCTTCTCTTATTCTATGAATAAATTAATTCTTAAACTTTAGTGAAGAGATCTTAAAACCAAAAAATGTGTTATCCTAATACCTTATGTTTTGTTGAACTGATAGTATTTCAAATCATCATAGATTGATGGATTTGAGACCCTCAATTTTACACTTGTTTGTGATTGATGACCTCAATCACTCCCTATTAATATTTATGTTTTTCCTATAATTATGTGTCTCTAATTTCTACCAATTTTCTCTTAATCAAGATCATAATTTGGTGGTGACTTTTTCATTCCCCTTTTCCTCTAATTAAGACTAAATTTTATTAACCCAATTTCCGATGTGGGTTTTCCACGAAGGTATTTTTCTATTTTTAACCTTTTATTTTCGAAGAACAATTTCAAATTGAAAGGACACAATTTATTTAAGGAGGGGAGAATGTAACACCCCAAGCTTCCACGGTACGCTTCTCTTTGAAGAATATAGTAGCGTGTGTTGTATGCAACTTCGAGTTCTAAAACACCTCAACCAATCAACTAGCCGTTATGAATAGTAATACCCACTTTTTGAAATTTTATACATTTTATCTTTCAAAATGGACTTCATTTTTGGATTCGGAATATCGAAATTATCTTAGGTTGAAATTTTGGTACTCTTATGATAACTTTCATATTTTGATGAATAGTGAAAATTACTAAATTTTAATTAAAAAAAATTAATCGAAATAATTAATAGTGATAAATTATGAATTTGGGTGATTTTAAAGTATAATTAGATTATATTTTTACCATTTAATCCAATGTTGTTCATTGGATGTAATTTCACATTTAAACTGGACATAAGCAAGTGTCAATCTTTTGATAGTTATTATTTCTTAAAAGCACGCTTTTTGTTTTGATAGCGGGAATTAATTTTAAATTAATTTATGCCACTTATGTGATTGGAATTTGGAAAAAATGTATTCCATATTTGGGATCAGGAGTTCCAAATTGTATAAATAGGTAACTTTTATTTTTAGACATTTTGAATAATTACTTCGGTAAATATTTTATTTACCAAGGTTAAAGAGTAAATACGGTAAATAAGAGTAAAAAATAATATTATAATAATATTAAATTACCCTAAAACGTGTCCTAGCCCTATTGGTTGATACATGTCCGACAATGGGCATCTTTGGGTTGATTTTGGGACCCCATGGAGCCACTTGTAAGTGATAATGACACTTTATGTTAATTAAGCTAAAGTAAATACAAAAATGACATAAGCATATATCTTTTAGCAAAACAATTTTTACATAGGGTTATATATGTTACATTTTCTAATATAAATATTCATTATAAATCTAAAAATATTTCCTACATAATGGTATTTTATTTATAATTTTTAGACTTTGAATGATTAAATTTATTTATAACACAATAATGATGTAGTATTTTCCTTATTAATAAAAGAATCAAATAATTGGTATTATAAATGTTAAAATAAATATAATTTGAAAGATTTTATGACATATACAAATTTTATTGGTTAATATGAAATGTTATTATTACTTAAATGAATTTGGTTTGAATTAATAAAGTTGTTAAGACTTTAACAAAAATCAATTATTAAATAGTGTCAAAAATGACATAAAGGAGTTTTTAAAATAAATATTATATTATTAATTGATATTATATTCCTAAAAATCTAAGGTTCAGTAAAAGTACTTATATAATGATATTTTTATCATTAATGGACCACTTGGGGGTCTCTTGGAAGTATATATTAAGTTTATTAACTATATAATATAAAAATACAAAGAGACATGGTAAATGTCAAACTATTTAACTAAGAGTTAAATCAAAAAGATAAAGTTAATATAGTGACCCAAACCTGTCTAAAACCTATTGGTTGAGTTTTTTTCAACCTATACCCACCTTAAAATTTAAATAATCCACTTTGGAGCCATTATAAACCGAATATTAATTTATTATAAAATAATATTTCTAGCTTTTCCAAAGGTGCCCCTCACCCCTCTTATAAAAGGGCACTCCCCCTTCTCTCTAATTAACACCTTAAAAGCCTTTTATATTGGACAAACCCTACCCAAATATTCTCTAAACTTCCCTCACTTTAATATAGATTCATTATTTTGATCATAAATCCAACCTAATGAGCCCTTTTGATCAAATCAAAAGGAAGAACCCGAAGAAGAGGTAATGTTTTCACCACCCTCTTTCAAGTTACTTTCTTCTTCCACTTCTTCTTTATTTGTTATTTCCATTATAAAATAATAACTCCAGTATATTCTATATAATGTTGTGTTATTATAAATATGTTACAACCATATTCAGTATTCTATCCATCCTTTGAATGACATGTCACCATACGTGTATATGTACGGCTTACTGTCTCCACATCGTGGTGTAATTGTTATTCAAAACATTATTATTTGGATGGGTATGATAATGATGTGTAATTGATGTAAATAATAATTATAACATAATAATGATTCTGTATATATGATATACCATCCAATTATATATTATTTTAATATCAAAATAATTTTATTGTCGCTCATGCATACGTACGGACTACCGTCTCCACGAACGCGATGAGATTCATTCCCCATCATATCCATTCAAGAATAATTTCCATTTAATGGTTAAAAATAATATTTAAAGACTTAATATAATTTTGGATATGAATAAGATACAACCAATCCATAACAAACATGGCTTATGTGACAAATCATGTAAAGGAAAACGAATCAGTTAACACCTGAAACAATGATAATACAAATAAATTATTAACAAAGCAATGTTAAAAGATCATATATGATATCATATTAATGTATATAATTCTTGTATAATTTAATAACAATTATTTCACCATTATACAGGAGGTTAACCTACCCTCGACCAAGGAAAAGTACAAGGTAAGGGTTTATTTCACAATCTCTTCATTATCTGAGGTTGTTTATACGTAATTATCTATTGGGACCTCTTTATCATCCACATCCATGTTTCTTAAAAATGTATTTAAAATAATTCTTACTATTTTAAAAACTATGGTTTAAATTCATTTATACCCTTGTTTTACTTTTTATAAGATTTTTATAAAGGAATCTTTCCGTAGTTTTCCAAACAAGGTCCTTTTTAACCTTTTCGACAGAATTAAGGTAAGAATGTCTTTTTTTAACTTATACGGAGGGTGCGGCTATTTTCCGGCTTTATAAAATCATTGAAGCTTCCCTTACAAGATTATAATAATATTTTAAAATTAAATGTTTTATTTTACAATTATGTGACTTTTAAATTATTTCAAAAAAAGATATATTTCTCTCAAATAGTTTTGATTTCATCTATGTCAACATCCTTTGATGGATTTTAAGCTTATTTGAAGTTGATTTATTATGATACAAAACTTCCATATTGTATTGAAGGTTTTTTGATATTTTTGACTATGGGTGTGTCATTTTTATACAATTCATGGTTTATGGAGAAAGTATTGACATTTTGTATGCTAGTTTTAATACGAATGTTTATGTTATGTTTAAACCTGTTCATATGAGGAATGAATTGGACTTAATAAGTGATGGGTGGAGTCCGCTATAGCTCCTCGATGCATCGGTAGGTCTCATGAGGAAAACTAGTGTTTTAACACAAGGTATTGACAAAATCTTATTTGTAGTCTTGGCACAAGGCCTTGACTATGTGGTTATGATCGTCTGGCATTATGCATTCCATCATTATGAAAGTGGCTATTTATATTGCATGTGATTATTCGACTAGTAGAATATCCATGTTAATAAGTAAATGGAATTATTTCATTTTATTTCTGCCATATTATGCTGAAGTTCAAGTTTAAAAGGCTTTTGTTTTAGTTATACATTGCCTTAAATGTTTATGCTTATTTATGAAAGTTTTTGCTATATTGTTATCCTTACTGGGCATCTGAGCTCATCCATTTATATGTTTTATTTTTTCCAGGATTTGAAGAAGTATTTTATGAATGACCTACAGGGATAGTATGAGGGGATATGAGTGTTGTCTATGGAGACAAGATGTTGTTGTATTTTTTCACTTTATGATGTAATGTAAACTTTATGAATGTATCTAGTGATTACAAGGCTAATAAATTAATCGGTCTTTCAAGACTTGATCTTTTGTGATCATTACAATGTTATGTAATAATGCATCAACTCTGGGTAACTGGGGTCGGGGCGTTACAATGAGGATGACTCATTCGATGAGTTAAAAATAAACGCTTGAATTTGGCTTGGCAGTTTTTTATACAATGAAGTCGTTTTGTATTATTATTACATATTATGAGTGTGTAAAGATTATAGAACATTAATGGGATGAAATAAATATATTACGATTTTTTTCAACCATTAAAATGGTTTCATGACCAGTAATGAAGGAGAAAGTGAAGAACAAAACTTCACCGTCCACAAAGGTTATAAATTAGAACTTCATGGATGTTGATTTCGTTTATAAAAATAAAATGGGGGAGTAAAAATATTGATGATGGTTATTAAATTCAAATGATATAATTCCAGTATATAGATGATACTGGAGTTTATCATGGTCATTTGGACAGAGAAGGTGATAATATAAAAATAAAAGAGATGATCTTGAAAATAAAAGAAAAGTTGAGAGATCCCTTATGAAAATTTGGCAGCCTAACGGCATCGCTTAAAATTTCATAAAATGAAATGATGAGAACAAATGGGTATCTCATCATATTGAAATCAAAATGTAAGTAAAAAGAATAAATAAAATTAAACCCCAAAATATGAGAAAGGAATTTCAAATAGATAACATAAAAGAAGTGACGGCTAAAAGAAGAGAATGAAGGATCCCCTTACCTTGTAGAGTAACTCCTAGATCTTGAAGGATGGGACCTTGTGGGATTAAGGACACCTTGGGAGGACTCCTAGAGAGGTAAAACCACCAGAGATTCTAGGATGAGGTATTTGGAATGAAAGAAAATGAATGAATGGGTGGGTATTTATAGAAAAAGAGATGTAATTTTTTAATAATTTCAAAGGGACGCCTTATTAGTGGTTTTTGCCAAACCATGGGCTTTACCATGGTATTTGCCCATGGTTTTATCCACTTCGGACACCTCATGTCATAATTTACTGTACACAAGTCAACGATACTTTTATATTTAATTATTACATCATTATGACTTCATTAAACTACCGAAAACTCAAAACTGTATTTTTACTATTCATGAAAAATTCATGTATTTTAGAAAAATCCCAAAAATTAACCCTAACCATTTTTCAGCGTGTAGAATTCAAAAATGAACTCATTTTTTCGAAAATAATTTTCTAAGTATTTTTAATTTAATTTTTAAATAAAACCTTAGTTAATTCAAAAAATAACAATTTTAAAGGTATAATTAGTTCTGTATCACATTGAAAAATTAATTAAAATCTCATTATCTTTTTACCTTAAGAAAATAAAATATTATCATTATTTACTATTTATATGGGTCATATTACTATTCATTTTACTATTCATAAGGGTATATTACTATTCATCAAAAAAACAAGTTGGTTCTATCAGACTCCAAATGACTTACTGGTCACAACTCTAGATGACCATTTTTCGAAATTCAAAACATAGAAGTGGAAAATTTATGTTTAATGGATATCTTATAAGTTTCTCCTATAATGTTTTGATTCAAAAAATACATAGCGCTTCATGAAATATAGGCTATGAATAGAATGTATTTAATAGAAACATACCATAAAATGTTTGGGGTGTTATATTATTCCCTCCTTTGAAAATTTCATCCTCGAAATTTTATATATAAATCCCACAAAAAATATGTGGGTGGTTCTTCTTCATGAAATCCTCTGGTTTCCATGTTGCTTCCTTCATATTATGGTTTCTCCAAAGAACCTTTACTAGATGATTTGTTCGATTTCTCAATACCTTCTCCCTTGTGTCAAGAATCCTGATAGGCTTTTCATAGTATGACAAATCAAGTTCCAGTTCTATTTATTCATATGTGAGTACATGCGTTGGGTATGGCATGTACTTCTTTAACAATGATACGTGAAACACATCATGAACTCTAGAGAGATTTGGCAGCATCACTAAACGGTAAGCTACAGCTCCAATTCTTCCCAAAATTTCAAATGGACTGATGTACCTGGGACTCGATTTCCCTTTCTTACCGAATCTTCAGACACCCTTCCACGGAGATACTTTCAGAAATACATGATCCCCCACTTGGAATTCCAAGTCCTTTCTCCAGTTGTTAGTATAACTCTTCTACCTACTTTGGGGTGCTTTAATATGGGCTTGTATTTTCTTCACCTTTATCGTGGTATCTTCAATAATTTTTGAGACTATAAGTTTCCTCTCACCAACTTCATCCCAACAAGTTGGAGTTCGACATCTTTTTCCATATAATACTTCATATGGATCCATTTTAATACTATAATGGAAACTATTATTGTAGGAAAATTCCACCAAAGGCAAGTATTGATCCCACATACCTTGGAAGTCAAGTGGGAATGATCTCAGCATGTCTTCTAGAGTTTGAATAGTCCTTTCAGATTATCCGTCAGTTTGAGGGTGATATGCAGTACTCATACGAAGCTCAGTATTCAAAGCCTTTTGGAGACTTTTCCAGAATTTTGATGTAAACCGGGGATCTTGATCAGAGACAATCGATAGAGTTGCACCATGAAGTCTCTCAACTTCATTAATATAAAGTCTTTCCAGGCACTCAAGTGGAAAATCCTCTCTTATTGGAATGAAATGTGCTGATTTAGTGAGAGGATCAACAATTACCCATATTGCATCATTCCTTCTAGGTGTCCTCGGTAGTCCGGTGACAAAATCCATCATAATTTTATCCCACTTCCACATAGGAATAAGCAGAGGTTGCATCACTCCTTTGGTATGTTGTCTCTCCACCTTCACTTGTTGAAAAACTAGACACCTTGACACGTAGTCAGCAATTTATCATTTCATATTATCCCACCAAAAATATTCCTTCAGATCTCTATACATCTTGGTGATACCCGGGCATATAGAGAAATTTAAGTGATGAGAATCGTCTAATAGTCCCCTTTTTAGCTCAGGTACTGATAGAACGCATAAACTCTTCCCAAATTTCAGAACTCCTTTTTCATACACGAAGTCAGCCAGTCTCCCATCCTTGACTGCATTAATTTTCTTATGCATATTCTCATCATCAGATTGAGAAATTGTTATCTTCTCTAGTAAAGATGGTTTAGCAATCATTTGAAAGATAAGTGATGTTTACCCTTCCTTAACAATTCTCATATCCATCTTCAATAGATCCATGAATACAGGATCTCTTTCAATCTTCATTTGAGTCAGAAGGCCATGATCTTTACTGCTTAATGCATCTGCCACCTTATTCACCTTTCCTGGGTGGTAGTGTATTGAATAATCGTAATCTTTGAGTAACTCAAGCTATCTTCTTTGCCTCATGTTGAGTTCTTTTTGTGTGAAAATATATTTCAAACTCTTGTGGTCTATATAAATCTCACATCTCTCTCCCTAGAGATAATGCCTCCATATTTTCAGAGAAAATATTACAGCTACTAACTCAAGATCATGAGTTGGGTAATTTTTCTCATGAGTATTCAACTGTCTTGATGCATAAGCAATAACTTTATCGTTTTGCATAAGGATGCAACCCAGTCCATTCTTTGATGCATCATTGTATATTACAAATCCATCATTTCCAGATGGAAGAGTCAAAATTGGAGCATTGAATGATCGTCCTTTCAATTCATCGAAGCATTCTGTACATTCTTTTGTCCACACAAACTTAACTCCTTTATGTGTGAGCTTGGTTAGCGGGTTATCCAGTCGGGAAAAATTCTGAACGAAACATCAATAATAACCTGCTAAGCCAATGAAACTGCGTACCTCAGTTATGTTTTTTGGCATGGGCCAATCTTGGATTGCCTTTTTCTTCGTAGGATCAACTAGGATTCCATCCTTAGAGACAATATGGACCATAAAAGAAACTTATTGAATCCTGAATTCGCACTTGCTAAACTTCTCATATAATTTATTTCTTCTAAGAGTTCTCAGAATAACCCGTAAGTGATTCTCATGGTCTTCATAGCTTTTTGAGTATACGAGGATATCATCGATGAATACCACAACAAAGTTATCAAGATATTCCTTGAAAAATTTGTTCATTAAATCCATGAAAACATAGGGTGCATTTGTCAGTCCAAAAGGCATCACTGTAAACTCATAATGCACATACCTAATCTGAAATGTTGTCTTAGGAATATCTTCC
The DNA here is from genome assembly GCA_963277665.1 of Viscum album. NCBI lineage: Eukaryota > Viridiplantae > Streptophyta > Magnoliopsida > Santalales > Viscaceae > Viscum > Viscum album. Next base: position 173,832,402 of record OY728147.1, on the reverse strand, counting down.
TTCCTCACACGCAACTGATGATATCTAGATCGAAGGTCAATCTTCGAAAAGTATTGAGTTCCATGAAGTTGGTCAAATAAATCATCAATCCAGGGCAGAGGATACTTATTCTTTATTGTAATAGCATTGATTTACTTGTAATCAATGCAAAGCCTCATAGATCCATCTTTCTTCTTGACAAAGAGGACAGGGGCTCCCCATGGAGAAACACTAGGTCGAATAAATCCTTTTTTACTCAAATCCTCTAGTTGTTTATTTAGCTCTACTAATTCAACAGTGGAAATTCTATAGGGAGTCTTTGATATAGGTATTGAATCAAGAATTAAATCAATAGAGAACTCAACTTCCCACTCTGGAGGATGTCCAGGTAAATCCTCTGGAAATACATCAATGTACTCTTCCACTATGTGAACAACTTCAATTTGAAGATTTATTTCCTCGCCCATAGATATTGGTTTATCTTCCTCTACAAGTATTGTATTCAATAGAGCTACTGGTGGTGGTTCTAGATAAGAATTAGGTGGCGAAGTTTCTGCCCTAAAGACAAGGGATTCTACACCATTTTCAAAAATTGTAACTTCCTTCTTCTTATAATAAATCTTCACATTGTAATTTTACAGCCAATACATACAGAGAATTATATCAAATTCAGTCATTGGTATGATGATAAGGTTAGCAACTAGAGCACATTTTGGTGTCTGGAGGGGGACTAGTTGACATGCCTTAGTTTCAATGATACATCCCCTAGGAGTTTTGACTGACAACTCCTTTATTAAATAAAATTGTACATATCTAATTTTCTTGGAAAACTGGGAAGATATAAATGAATGCAATGATCCAGAATCAAATAAAGTGTTGGCTAAGTTTGAGGAAACAATTAAAGTACCCGCCATCACATCATTAGGAACTTCAACCTCTATAGTTGTAATTGCAAAGGCTCTCCCTTGCTCTCTTGGCCTTTTCTGAGTCGAGTTTCCTTGACGCTTAGGAAACTCATTTGCATAGTGTCTCATCTCTCTACAATTTTAGCATTGAATATCATTGAATTGTTTCTTCCCCTTGCATTCATCAGATCGATGACCCTTTTCTCCATAGTTATAGAAGACTCTCATGCATTTTAAACATTTCTCGAGATGATTCTTTCCATAGTTCTCACATAATGGGAATAGCTTTTTTCCCTTGATCTTATTTGGTGCTTCTCTTTTTCCTTTGTTATCATAGTACCACTTCTTATCTTGGTTTCCTTTGAAAATATTTGATCTAGAAAATTCCCTCTCTGTTTTGATGGAACTTGATACAATTTCATCATATGATGAAAATGATTGAGAATCCAGTTCCATTAGAAGACTTGGCTTAAGAACTTTAAAGAAATTATCAATCTTTTCTACCGAGTCATGTACGTAATCTACGGCATACCTGGCCAGCCTTGTGAAGGTAGCCTCAGACTCTGCAACACTGTCTTCTTCCCTTTGTTTTAATCCAAGGAACTTCATCTTCATTTCGGTTCGTTGATCATGAGGGAAATATTTTTCAAAGAATATTTCCTTAAAAGTCCTCCATTCCATATCTTCTATTTCTTCTTCCTCTATGGTATTTTGAATCAGGGACCACCATTGATCAGCGTCTCCCTTGAGACAATATACCGCCAGTACTACCTTTTCATTTTCATTGCATCTTAACGCCATGAATATATTTTCCATTGCTTATCTACCACTGGATTAGTAGTCCCGTTGAAAGATGGGGGTTTCTGCTGCATGAAACGATCCAACACAAGTGTGGAATGATTATTCATTACAACTTGAGTAAGTTGTCCCAATATGGTAATGATCTGATCTGCTCCAACATTGACTGTGTTGACTTTCTCAGTAGGAAGTTACCTACCTTGCCCACGAGTATTGATTCCCCTTCTTCCATTAGACACCATTTCTAAATAATGGGATACACTAGGTTAGTTTATGAATCTCAAATAGAAAATAACTCAACATAGATTGAAATTCTATGCATAGCTAATCTTATAAACATGGTTCCTATGAGGACAAATTTACATTAAAATCCTTCATAATGGATTGTAAAGAAAATATGAATTATCCTAAGAATATACCCCAGGAGTTTCATAACCAAGAGTGCAGCAAGGCCCGTTGTCGTGTATCAGTTCCCGTTCGAGTCTAGCTCAAAGTGGTGTTTTTGGGTTTTAACCCTAGATACATCTATGCTAGAGCCGCCTCTACCTACTCATATCCAGATAGGGATGTACTGCTTTAAATATCCACATAATATATTCCTTACCAAAATACCAGGACGTTATTGTATTTTTATCCCCAAATAATACCTTAGGGCTTTGTTTCCTACTATACATTTCCTACTCTAGTTTCCAAGTTTTCTACTAAACTTCCTCTAATACCAACTGTAACACCCTGACCCCTCTAGGATGGAGCCGGTGCATTACTTGTAATATTGGCATGGTTAGAAGGAATGAAAATCTTGAAGGAATGATCAGTTTAGTAGTCTTGAAGAAACTAGATACATATATGTTACTCAAATTACATTGAAAAAGTTTACAAAATACAATACATAACAAAACTAAAAACTGCATCCATAAGAACACAATAAACGATCTCCTCCTTGTCACCTGTTGAAAGTAAACAATGAAAGGGGTGATCTCAAACGCTCAGTAAGGGTTACAAATAGCAGAAGCATGAGTACAATAATAAGCTAATCACAATCAATCTGACATAATCAATATGGAATAGTGAATAAATGAATAACTAATGCCATTAATAAACTGAGAATGAAACTGCATCCATAGATTTTGTCATAGTGAAAACCTCATGGATAATAATAATAACTGATAATGAATAAATAGAATGCTTATTAATTGGAATTCATGTATCTGGTACATAAAACTATAATAATGTAAAAGCGGTTTAGTTCTGTGGGTAGAAACTCATCTAATTTTTGGAAACAAACTCTAAGGGTTCGTCACCAACTGATTTGTCTCATGAGACCTACTGATGCATCGAGGGGCTATAGAAGGCCTCACCTGCCACTGCATGTCCAAATCATTCTTTATATATTGATTCAATACAATATCAATATGCCTTTTCAATATCCATATAGAGTAGAGTATACGGATTCATCAATATTTACATAATTAAAATAACTTTCCAAACAAACATCGTATGTAAAATGGTATACGGTTTATACAAAAAACATATACATGCTATGAGATTATGGATATTTTATATAAATATAATTTCAATTGAAAAGTGATCTCAAATGGGAATTAGGTACACCACATAAGGATTATTAGGTGCACCATACAAAGTTAGTCACAACAAAATAGTAGTTGAGACAAAGTCTCTTACCACAATGTAACCGGTCGAATCATATGACCAGAACTTAATAACCCTCAAATGAATCATTGAATAACATGAATATAAATACAATCATGTTATTATATATCAAATGGAAGTACACATATACTACATACAATAAATAAGTGGCAAACAATGAAAATATCAAAAAAATGAAATTGAGATGAGAAACCCCTTACAAACATTTCGGCATGGTAACGAGTGTTCTTGTGAGGAATTAATGAGAGGTAAAAGGTTATACCATTATTTATATATCATAAGGGAATTATGGGGTAGGTGATAAAACATTCCCCATCATTAGGTATTAAAAATAAAAGAACACAACATAAGGGAGATTCTTGAACAAAAGTGAGAGAGAGGATCCCTTACCTTATGCTCGAAGGTGTTCTTGATTGTTCTTAACGACCTGAATAATCAAATTTAGATTCATTAATTAATAATTTCAGAACCTAATAAACATGTAATTTATATTTTATAACCTTATTAAGTTCATTAATGGCCTTTTTTATGGGTTTAATAGATTCAATTTTATTGTTTTGGAAGCCTTTTCTTACTTGGTTTCATAATTTGTTTACTTGTATTCATGAATGGAGGTTGGTTTGAAATATGGTTAAACATACAGAATTGTTAATATACATTATTAGTGAAATTAAAGAGATATAAATGATCTTATAATGATTCTAGTTATATACCATGAGGATGACTCATTCGATGAGTTAAAAATAAACGCTTGAATTTGGCTTGGCAGTTTTGTATACAAGAACTCGTTTTGTATTATTATTCCATATTATGAGTGTGTAAAGATTAAAGAACATTAATGAGATGAAATAAATATATTATGATTTTTTTTCAACCTTTAAAATGGTTTCATGGCCATTAAAGAATGAGAAAATGAAGAAAAAAACTTTGTCATCCACAAAGGTTATAAATTGGAACCTCATGGACGTTGATTTCGTTTATAAAAATTAAAAGGGGAGAGTAAGAATATTGATGATGGTTATTCCATTAGCGTGATATAATTCCAGTATATAGATGATAATGGAGTTTATCATGGTCATTTGGATAGAGGATGTGAGAAGAGAAAAAGAAAAGAGATGATCCTGAAAATAAAAGAAAAGTTGAGAGATCCCTTATGAAAATTCGGCAGCCTAACGGCGTCGCTTAAAATTTCATAAAATGAAATGATGATAACAAATGGGTATCTCATCATATTAAAATCAAAAAGTAAGTAATAATAATAAATAAAATCAAACCCCAACATATGAGAAAGGAATTTCAAATAGATAACATAAAAGAAGTGACGACTAAAAGAAGATAATGAAGGATTCTCTTACCTTGTAGAGTAACTCCTAGATCTTGAAGGATGGGACCTTGGGGGATTAAGGACACATTGGGAGGACTCCTAGAGAGGTAAAACCACCAGATATTCAAGGATGATAGATTTATAATGAAATAAAACGAATGGATGAGTGGGTATTTATAGAAAAAGAGAGGTAATTTTTTAATAATTTCAAAGGGACGCCTCATTAGTGGTTTTTGCCAAACCATGAGCTTTCCCATGGTATTTCCCCATGGTTTTAGCCACTTCAAATACCTCATGTCATACTTTACTGTAAAAAAGTCAACCATACTTTTATATTTAATTATTACATCATTATGACGTCATTAAACTACCGAAAACTCAAAACTGTATTTTTACTATTCATGAAAAATTCATGTATTTTAGAAAAATCCCAAAAATTCACCCTAACCATTTTTCGACGTGTAGAATTCAAAAATGAACTTCATTTTTTGAAAATAATTTTCTAAGTATTTTTAATTTAATTTTTAAATAAAACCATAGTTAATTCGAAAAATAACAATTTTAAAGGTATAATCAATTCTATATCACATTGAAAAATTAATTAAAATCTCATTATCTTATTACCTTAATAAAATAAAATATTATCATTATTTACTATTTATAAGGGTCATATTACTATTAATTTTACTATTCATAAGGGTATATTACTATTCATCAAAAAACAAGTTGGTTCTATCAGACTTCAAATGACTTACTGGTCACAACTCTAGATGATCGTTTTTCGAAATTCAAAACATAGAAAATTTATGTTTAATGGATAGCTTATAAGTTTCTCTTGTAATGTTTTGATTCACAAAATACATAGTCCTTCATGCAATATATTCTATGAATAGAATGTATTTAATAGAAGCATACCACAAAATTTTTGGGGTGTTATAGGGATGTAGATCTATGAGCAGCCAACGGAGCTAAACTTATTGTTGTGGCTATCGGGGACTACCACCTCAAGTTGCCGACCAGAATGATCTTGGTTTTAAAGGGTTTTTATTATGTTCCTTCAGTTACCAAAAACATTATTTTTTTATCCAGTCTAGATACTGATGGATTTATTTTCAAATTTGGGAATAAATGTTGATTCTTTCATAAAGATATAATTTTTATGGTAAGGCGCATTTAAATAATGATCTTTAAGTGTTGGATTACATGAACCAAGTAATGGAAATCAATAACGAAGTTAATTCACATGAATCATACCACACCCAACTTTGACATCATCGGTTAGGTCATGTAAATGAAAAATGATTTACTAAATTACATTAAGTATATTCTTTTGAATTAAAACCACTCGGTGTATCACGCATGTTTACAAGGAAAAATTATTAATGCATCATTTAGAAGGAAAAGGTGAAAGGGCTAAAGAACTTCTTGAATTAGTTCATACCAATGTGTGTGGACCATTTCCTATTGAGGCAGGGGGTGGGTACTCATACTTCATAACTTTTACTGATGATTTTAATAGATATAGATATGTCACTTTAATGAGGTATAAGTCGGATTCTTTTGATAAATTCAAGGAATAAAAGAATAAAGTTGAGAACCAATTTAGTAAGAAGATTAAGAAACTCTGCTCAAACCATGGTGAGAATATCCTAATCAAGATTTCATTTATTGTTTATGGGAGTTCGGGATATTATCTCAACTCACTCCTCCTTATACGCCTCAGTGGAATGGTGTAAGTGAAAGGAGGAACCGCACCTTATTGTACATGGTGAGATCAATGATGAGTCATACGATACTTTCATTATCATTTTGGGGATATGTGTTAACAGATAGTATACCATACCAATTATGTAATAGAAAGAAACATGTGTTGTCTTACTAACATGTGTAAGGTTGTAAAGCATTTTTTAAGGCCTCTTCAGATAACAAGTTTACACTGTGAGGCAAAACGTGTATCTTTATAGGATATCCTAAAGAAACAAAGAAAAAAAACCTATACAAACCTTCAAACAAAATGTTGCAGTTGACAAACGTCCCACATTTTTTTAGGATGGTATTATCTCTAAAAGAGATAGTGGGAGCGAGATAGACTTTGATAAAGTCCATGATTAAGATACACAAGATTTGGCATAGGAAAAATTTCAACAAATCCCCGTGGAAGAAGAAATTTGAAGTTCCAAAGGATCGAAAAAAAACTAAAAATGGGGGGTTGAATCAGTTGTTCACTTTTTATGAGTTTCAATACTTTTAGAAACTTAACCCCTGCAACCTGTTAATATTAATTTCCTTATCATATTTTTTTAAATACTTATGCATGAAAAAGTAGGAAAGCAATTAAAGCACACAATATTCTCAAGGTCCGGCCTCAGTGTGAGAACCTATATCCTTTACATAGCCACTCTTATTGGGTCTATGGAAATTCATTATTAAGAAAAAGTAAATACAACTTGTGCCAACTCGCATTAGAAACCTTCTATCTCCAGATAGGAATGATTATATTGGCTCTTTTTAGTTTAAAATTTTTCTTACAAAAAAATTGAGCCAAAACAAGAGTAAATACTTTGTTCAATCTAATCCACAAAAAAAATTGGGTCTGATGACCCTAAGTCCAATGGCCTTCAGTCCGATGAACCCAGTTCGATTGACTCAGTACAATCGACTCAATACGATCTTCCCTTCATCAATATACACTTCTTAAACTCTACTCAAAAACTCAATCTGATCTTCCTCGGCCTGATTAACTCAATATGATCTTCTCAATAGAATGTTTCTCAGTCTGGTTAACAAAACAATAGATGTCTGATCAACTAATGAGATCTCTATCCGGAAGTAAATCCTTATCAAATTCCTCAGTGATCCACCTATTCCACACTCATAAAAAAGTTACAAAGTGTGAATGAATTATGTCTCTATTTATAGGAGAGTCAGAAAAGAAAATATGGGAAACAAAAAAACATTTCCCGCTTATTGAAAAAACAAAACTTTGAAAAACACTCTCATTTAAACTCTAACTTTGAATTCTTAAAACCTTATTAATGTTTCTCTAAAATCAGTCTTCTCAAACATATTAACTTTTCTTTAGTCTGATTATCTTTCTTAGATCCAATCCGATTATCTTTCTCAACTTCAGTCTGATTATCTTTCTTAGCTTCAGTCTGATTATCTTTCTCATCTTCAGTACAATTATCTTTCTTAGCTTCAGTACGATTGTCTTGCTCATCTTCAATTTGATCATCTTGTTAAACTTTAGTCTGATTATCTTACTCATCATTAGTCTGGTTATCTTGATCAGCTTCAGTATGATTATATTGCTCAGCTTCAGTTTGATCATCTTTCTCAGCATTAGTCTAATTATCTTACTCAACTTCAGTATGATCATCATGCTCAGCTTTAGTTCTATGAACTTCCTCAACTCATTATGATGAACTTCTTCCTCTGCTCATTATGATTTAACTTCTTCATCAGATTCAGTTTAATTGAATTTACTCCTCAGATTCAATCTAATTTTCCTTCTCAAATTTAGTCTAATCTTCCTTCTCAGAGTCAATCTGATTTTTCTTCTCAGAGTCAGTTTGATTTTCCTTCTCATAGTCAGTCTGATATTACTTCTTAGAGTCAATCCAATCTTCCTTCTCATAGTTAGTCCAATTGAACTTTATTATGATGTAATTTATCATTACGATGAAAATTATTCAATGGTTACTCCCCTTAGAAACTTTCACATATTTTTCTAAAACATTATTTTACAAAAGATTAGTTGTCAACAAATACAAAAAAACTTTGTTAAGACAAAACATCACAAAGATTATTCAATCTCCCCCTTTGGATTTATTAACAATACTCGTTAATAAGTTTTTCAAATCTCGGAAATTTTTCACAACTCAAGTTTTCAACATTTATCAAAACATATCTTTTCTCAAAAGAGAGTGTCCTGACACCACACCACTGGATAAATTAATGTTTTTGAAAGAATTTCATTCATCACTGATAAGAAAAATTTTCAACCATGTAGAGATAAATTTTCATCGCTTTTATTTTTTCTCACTTTTATTTTTCTCTCCCCCATTATATGTTAACCATAACTTCATATTTATAAAATAAAGATAAGTAAAAACTTCTTACAAAGTATAAAGTTTCTACTTTCTCTCCCCCTTCATCAACATAATCCAAAGAATGGTGGGGGTTCTTCCTTATGAGATTTAAGAAGACACTGGAGGAGGTTGAACATGAAGTTGTAGCCTCAACTCAAAAAACCTCTCTTTTTGCATTGCCTTCATGAAGATATCAGCAATTTAACACTTAGTTGACATATATTCTAGTAAAACATCTTTAGAATAAACTTTCTCTTTTATAATGTGAAACTTTATATCAATAAGTTTTGATCTTGAATGTTGGATGATATTTTTATAAAGATCAATTGCACTCTGATTATCACAAAATATCTTCAATGGTTTAGAAACTTTCACTTTCAAATATTCCTCCTGAACTTTCATTCACAACATCTGAGTACTAGCCTGAGTAGCCGCAACATATTCTGATTCTGTTGTGCTCAAAGTTATTGATCTTTTTTTCTTACTATGCCAACTTACACAATATTCACCCAAGAAAAATGTTCCTCCTAAGGTTGATTTTCTATCATTACAATCTCCATCCCAATTGGAATCTGTATAAAACTAAAACTTCATCTCACAATTTCTTTTGTATAATAGCCCATGTGAAATTTTTGCTTTGAAATATCTCAGAATTCTCTTTGCTTCCAACATATGTGATTATTTCGGATTACTTTGATACCTAGAACACAAAGTCACACCATAAAAAATATCAAGCCTTGAGGCTGTAAGGTAAATTAGACCTCCTATCAGCTTCCAAAAGTATTTATGATTCACACTTTTTACAGACTCATCTTTACTCAACTTTGTGCTCATAGATATAAGATTATAACCTTATTTGGGTTTTGTCGTCTCAAACTACTTTATTAATTCCCTAGCATACTTTTCTTGAGATAAGAAAATGTATTTTTCTTTTTTCTTTTTTGAACTTGTAAGCCAAGGAAGAAAGTTAATTCATCCAAAATTGACATTTCAAGATTCTTTTTCATTTCCTTAGTAAACTCTTTAAAAACTTTTTTTCCTCTCGAGAAAAAATTATATCATCCTCCCACTGCGTCGGCGCTCCCTGACGGCGGCGTCCATGGTTCTTCGGCATCCGATGGTGGTGCTGCTTGTCTTCCTCTTCCTTCTTTCAAGGATTCCATGTTGCATCCTCCCCCGGGGCTAGGTCTGGATCAGCATTCCGTGTCGTCGGTCCCGTTTTCGGCTGCCTATTTCTCAGAGAAGGGTTTTCCTGTGCTTTTGGTTCTGGCGGTTTCTTTTGAGGCGGCGGCTAAGGATCTTCGTTGGACGCTGATACTGCGTTTTGGTGTGGATAATCCACCCCTTGCTGTCTTCCAGGATTGCGTTCGCAGATGGGGTTTGTCTATTCCGACGTCAGTGTCGATCTTCGATTGGAAAGACTTCTGTATTGTTTTGGCTTCGAGGGATGATTTTGTTAAAGCCTGGAGTAGTAGTCCGAGGTTTGTGGGGCACTGCAAGTTCTCACTTTCTTGATGGTCAATGGAGGCTCACTCTGTAAAGGAATTCTCTTTTGTAGTGGTTTGGATCTTGCTTCCAGGGATCCCTCTTCCCCTTATTAATGAATCTTTCCTAAGGGCGATTGGGGATTCGTTGGGTTCTTTTTTGTGCGCGGACGACAGGACGAGTCGCTTGGCGGAGGCATCTATCGCGAGGATTTGTGTTGAGTTGGATATTTCTCATCCGCTTCAGAGTCACCTGGTGATTCGGATTTAAGGAATGGAGGATCATCGCCAACCACTGGTTTACCCTATTGTTCCCAGGTTTTTCTTTTTTTGTCATATTTCTGGTCACACGTTGCATGTTTTCCGCAAGGACCGTCAAGGGGATTTCAGTTCTCGGGATATTTCGAGTTCTCCTATAAGGGGTTCATCCTCGCATTGCTCTTCAGAACCGCTGGGGAGTGATAAAGGGAAAGGGGTGGTTTCTTCGGGGCTACTTTGCGAGGCATCCTCGTCTTCGCAACCCTTGAGTCACGACAGTCTTCAGCCTCTCTTCCAGGATATGGTTTTATTTAACAAAGGTATGGGGAAGGATTCATCTCTTAAGCTTTGGGATAGGGGCTTCCCTTATACTAGGGCGATGATCAGAAATTTAGTCCAGCCTTCTCAGTCCTGTTTTGATCCTTGGGTCACCTCTCGTATCTGTATTTTGGAGATTCTACCGATGGAGCCGATCTTTGATGACCGGGGAGTGGCGTTGTCCTCCTTGCCCAAGGAGGGCTATCTTCAACCATTGGTTTCTTCACCCCTGTTGTCTCCTGTTTTGAAAGATCCCTCTTCTCCACTGTACTCTCCCTCAGTGCCGAATGGGGTCATCCCAAGTAAAGGAAGATATTAGTGTTGTGTTTCTTCAGAGGTCCTTTCTAAGGATTTATGCAATGGTTCGTGCTCCTCGGGTTCAGTTGGTTCGAAGGTGCATAGTAGTGTTCGCATGCAGTCTCAATCCAGATTAGGATTGGCGTCTTCCCTAGTTGTATCTCATACTATCAGGGGCCAGAATTCTGGGTCCAAAACCAGACACATCTGTTCTTAATGGTTAGAATCCTCATATGGAATGCGTGAGGCCTAGGGGCTTGGGTAAAATCTGATTTTATAGTTAATGAACTTTATAACAATTCTGTATCAATAGTTGCGATTCTTGAACCGAAGCAGGGGAATAGTAAAGTCAGGGAATATGATAAAAGGCTGAGAGTGAAGGGTTTCATGCATGGGGATTCTCTAAACTCTCATATTTGGTTGTTTTGGAAGGATCACATCACGGTCGATAGGTATGCTATGTCGGATCAGTTTTTGGCTACTAAAGTTTCTGTTGGGGTTCATTCGTTTTCCTTTGCTTTCATCTATGCTAAGTGCCTTGCTTAATAAAGAGAGATGCTTTGGATGGATTTGGATGTTATTATCTCTAATTATGATCCTTGGATTGTTGGGGGAGACTTTAATGTAATAGCTAGTCCGGAGGAGAAACAGGGGAGTGGTGCTTTTCCTAGGACCTCCAGCCAAGCTTCTATCTCGTTTATAGCAACTAGTGGTCTATTGGATGTGGGGTTTGAAGGAGATAATTTCACATGGTGTAACAACCAACAAGAAGGACATTGGACTTGGTTTTGACTTGACCGATGCTTGATGAATGAGGCTACATTAACTATATTCCCGGACGCCAAAGTCTCTCATTTGGCTTGGTGTCTCTCTGATCATTCTCCACTTTGACTTTCCTTAGATTCAGGATCGTCGTGAGGGGAGAAGTTCAGGTTTTCTAATACCTGGGTGGAGGAAATAGGTTTCAATGACATGGTTAGGGAGGCCTGAAGTCTACAACACATGGGAAACCCGTGGATCACACTCCACAACAAGATTAGGCATCTTAAATATTTACTATGGCGCTGGAGGAAGGTTATACCTGCGAGGGATAATGATTTGGTGGAGATCAATAAGGATATTGTTCGAATGGAGGAGGGTCTGGAGAAGGAATGGTATGAAACTATTTTTACTGAGTTAAGGCTGAAAAAATATCTTCTATCTGATACTCTTCTGAGGCAGGAACGGTTGGCTAGAGAAGGGGCTAGAATTTGGTGGCTTCGGGAGGGGGATCGTAACACTGGCTTTTTCCATGCTTGTATTAAGGAGCGTCATCGTGTCCAGAGACCAAATATTAGAAGGGAGGATGGTTCCTATTATACTGATCGGGATGAGTTTGGATTCATGGTCAATGATAGTATCCAATCCCTACTGGCAGGTCCCAATCCTGGCTTGAATGGTGGGTACCCGAGGGGCGATGCTAAAATTTTTGAGGCAATTCCGAGCTGTGTTTCAAAGGAAGTTGATATATTCTTGAAGAGGACTCCGGAGGAGATTGAAGTGCATGAGGCTATCTAGACTTTGAATCCGGAGAGTGCACCATGGCCTGATGGCATTCCATGGTCCTTTTATAGGGCGTCTTGGGACACAGTTAAGGAAGATTTAGTGAAGGCAGTGCAGGACTTTTTTCAGGGTGGGAATTTGCTGCGCATTGCATGTGCAACCAAGATGGTGATGATTCCAAAGATTTATAATCCACATTACATTGATCAATATTTTCCCATTAGCATGTGTAATATGCCTTACAAGGTTTTGGCTAGCATTCTCAATAAAAGAATGTCATTTCACTTGAATACTTGGGTGTCTTCGGAACAACATGGCTTTATTAAAGGGCGTTCAATTCAAGGGGCAATTGGAGTGGTGCAAGAAGTGGTTAGTGATATTAAAAATAAGTCTTTTGGGGTTAACTTGGTGATCAAATTAGATATGATCAAGGCTTATGACAGATTGGAATGGGGTTTCATCTAAAGGGTGTTAGCTTGCATGGGGTTCTCCAACGGGACTATTGATCTACTTTTTCGGTGCTTCAGTTAGACCTGGATATCAACATCATTTTTGGGAAAACAGTTTGGTTTTTTAAAGGCATGCATAGGTCTTAGGAAAGGAGACCTTCTTTCCCCCACTTTGTTCATCCTATCTCAAAATGTCTTTAGCTACTATATTAACTGGGGTCTTCTCTTGGGGAGAGTTTTGTCTTACCGGAATCGGCATGTAACAAGGGGTATTTCGCATTTGATGTTTGCAGATGACACAATTTTATTTATCAATGGTAGTAGAAGATCAGTACAGGGGATGAATGAGATTTTAGGAGAGTACTGCATGTGGAGTGGTCAGGTTGTGAACTGGGGGAAAAGTTTGTTTTATACATCCAAGGATATCTCAGAGAGCAAGGTTAGAACTCTTGATGACAGCTTGAACATGAATAGGGGATCATTTCCTATGTAGTATCTTGGTGCACCGATGATCCCTCACTCTCTTAGAATTCATCATTTTGATAAGTTGGTTGCTAAGCTCACAGGGCGCATCTTCAATTGGAAGAACATATTTTTGTCGTTTGGCGGTCACATTACCCTTGTGAATAGTGTTCTTGTTTCTATTACCATGCATGTAATGTCCACCTTGAAGGTTCCTAGTAGTGTTATCACAAACTTGGAGAGGATAATGGTGTCTTTTATATGGGATGGGCAGATGGAAGGCAAGCACCACTGGGCGTCTAGAAAACGACCCCTCTCCGAAGGGGGCATCAATATGAGGAGTGTTTCTTTGACCATGCAAGGTCTACATGCTAAACTTGCATGGGAGGCTATGGAAGGAAGAACGATTTGGGGTAGGAAAATATAGGACAGATATGACACAAATGTGAATGAGAAGAGAGTATGACCCTCTAAGATTTGGAAACCAATTCACCCTTACCTGGAGGTATTGTATCAGCACTCTAGGTGGATGGTTGGAAGTGGTGATATTTATTTCTAGATGAAATATTGGGGGGATGGTAGGTTGTGGTTTCCAGGATTCCCCACACCGAATATATCGTTTCGTGAGGCTAGCGGTCATTCTGGTTTTATTCAGGCCATTTTGGATGATAGTCAACGGTCTGTTTTCAATAGAATTGTTATCAATGATGAGCATGATAATCTTATTTTTATAGGCTATTCATCATGTGTGTTATATTTAAAGGCTTTTGTTCAGGTGAGTAGGGATGAAAATAATGATGATACATGGGGGGAGACTATGTGGTTCAAGGAGGTCCCCTCAAAATTTAATTTCCTAGTGTGGTGGGTAAGGAACCGAGCTTTGCCAACTGATGATAACATTTAGCGAATGGGTGTTAGCTTTGCCTCCAGGTGTTGGTGTTGTCGTGAGCCCAAAACAGAATCACTGGGGAATTTTTTTCTTGATAGTGGATGGTCTAGATGGATATGGTCGGTGTTCGGTGCTTTCACTGGGTGGAACGGACAGGGAGGGACGATGGAAAACTTTTTAAGTTCATGGTTTCAAGGAGCAGGAGGTCATGGACCTGAAAGGAAGGCACAGGCTATTCTGATATTATCAGGATGATGGACCATTTGGAGCACAAGGAATGATGCGCGGCACAAAAATATAAGAGGTACATAGGCCAGTATTATTTTTAAAATGAATAACTCTTTTCAGGACTTGGTCCGGGTGTGTACTGGTTGTCAGGATGCGCCATCGGTGAAAGCCATTATACCCAGTCATTTTCTTTCCAACCGAAGTAGGGAGTTAGGTCGAGGGCACTGGGTATGTTGGCATCCACTTCACTTCGGCCTAAAACTCAACACGGATGGATCACTTGTAGGGGGGGATCAGAGGTGGAGGGGTTATTCGGAACTGGGCAGGGTCTGTTGTAGCAGCATTTTCTGCTTTCTATGGCAAGGGGGACGTTTTCCAGGCTGAAGCAAAGGCTATGCTCACGGGTTTGGTGATGTGTGGGTAGTAGGATATCACTCTTAAAGTAGTGGAAACAGATTCGCTAATTCTCTTCAAAGCATTAACAGGTACAGGTTGGGTTTCGTGGAATAGCATTTATATCATCAGAAAGTGCAAGCAAATTTTGGGTAATCTTATCGATATCTCTCACACATGGAGGGAAGGGAACCAGGTGGCAGATTTCTTGGCGTCCAGAGCTTAACCCAACCAAAGTATGTCTTTTTTCCTTAATATAGGTTCTTTTCCTAGTGAGGGGATGAAGTTTGTGATTAATGATGCTTTGGGATTGCACTTTTTTTGACCTCTGTGATTTTCTTGTATCAGTTTTTCTTTCAAAGTCAATAAAAATGTTAGTTTTCAGTCAAACAACTATAAAGTTTTGAATAGAAAGCATGTGGGGCTTGTTTCAACCCATACAAGGATTTATTCAATTTGCAAACCTTATTTTTATCATTACCAATTTAAAAACCACATGGTTGTTCAATGTAAACTTCCTCCTCAATATCACAATTTAATAAAGTTGACTTTACATCCATATGATAAACTTTGTAATTTTGATGTGCGATCACTGACAAAAACATTCTAATAGTTTCTAATCTTACAACTGAGGAAAAAAATATTTAAAATCCACACCTTCCTCCTATGAATAAGTCTTTCTTTGTTTCTTTAAACTTCTTCATACTCATACAATTTATTTTTGTAAACTCACTTTGTCCCGATAACATTTTTATTTGTTTTCTATGGAACAAGTTCTCATGTTTCATTTTTCTCAATTTGATTCAACTCTTCATTCATATCTCCACCCATTATTTGTGTTGAATAGCGTTTCTGAAACTAATTCTGATTCAACTTTTAAGATAAGTGAAGTTTTATTTTCTAATCTCAACTTTCTTTTGGTCTGAACTAGAGCCTTCTGATTTCCAATAATGTTTTTAGACTCAACATGTTTTTATAAGGTAGAAAATTTCAAAGTTTCTCTTCTAGATGAACTTTCCTCATCACATGATTCTCTTGAATCTTGGTAAGGATGTTTTGACTCACTATCATTGGAAATCTCCAATTTATCCTCCTCATCATTCTCAACAAATTTTGTTAAGGAATTTTGATTTTCAATTACTTTCGCATCATATGAGTTAACCAACCTTTATAAGTGTTTGTTTCATCATTGATAACTTCTTATATTGGGTGAATAGGCCATAAAAGTTCATTCCTCGTCTTTCTCATCAAAATTTCTCAGATATGGTTTTTTTATTTCAAGTAAACATGGACTTCCAAAAACATTTAAGTAATTCAATAAAGGTTTTTTATTATACCACATTTTAGAAGAAGTCATGTTGGATTCTGATCTCAACAAACATATGTTCTGAATATATACAGCAGTACTAACAGCTTCTCTCTAGTAGAACTTTGAAAGTTTGTATTCTGCTAACATACTTCTTCCCATTTCCACCAAACTTCTATTCTCTCTTTCTGCTACTTCATTTTATTGTGGAGTGTAGGGAGCATTATACTAATTTTTGATACCATGATTTCGTAGATAAGTTTCAAAAGTATTACTTGTGAATTTGGTACCATTATCTATTCTCAACTTCTTTATATAAACCCTCATTTCTTTCTCAACTAGTTTTTTGAAAAACCTGAACATTTCCACATTCTCTGATTTGTGTTTCATAAACATGATTTATTTCATTCAAGTGAAATCATCAATAAAAGTGATAAATTATAAATATACTTTTGTTAATTGATGTCTTATCATCCCACATAAATCATAATGAATAATTTCAAGAGATCTGGTAGATTAAATCTCAACTCTCTTGTGACTTTTGTTAGTCGTCTTCCCTTTCTGACAAGTAATACAAAAATCTTCATCTCTTTTTTTAAATTCTAGCAAATAATGGACATCAAAAGCTTTAGAAAGTTTTTTCATGTTTTTTTTCAAGGTGGTCAAGTTTTCAGTGCCACAACTTATTCTCATCTTCTACACTTAGATAACATGAGTTGTTAAGTTCTGTATGAAATAGATTCTCACTGGTTCTTTATATTTTTATAATAGATTTTTCATCTTTCACACTTTTGATAACACAAGAATATTTTTTTAAGATCACTTCTTTTCCATCATCACAAAGTTGACTCACACTAAGTAAGTTATATTTTAGCCCATCAAAAAATAAAACTTCCTTATATTTCAACTTTTATTCTTCAATCTCATCCATTCTGATTCCTATGATTTTTAAGAAACTATCATTATCAAAGGTAATTGCTCCTCCATCATGAATTTCAATATACTTTAAGGTTTTTATATCACCTGTCATATATGAAGAACAACCAATATCAATTATTCATGGTTTTTCCCCTTTACTTGCTTTAAAAGTTGTCTCGATAATAAAAGTTATTTCCCTAACTTTCTTCTTTCTAGGTTCATTTTCTTTTCTATCATAAAAAACTTGTTCTAGAAGAAGTGTCATATATATTTCGGCATGATGACCAGCCTAATCACATCTTCTACAAACTTCTTCTAGACATTCAAATTGATTTTGTGTTGGAAAGTTTATAACATCTTGAGATTTTTCTTTTCTAACTTCTTGTGGGTTGGGAAAGTTACTCATCCTCCTTTCACCATTGCTTTCACTTTGTTCAAAACTTATTCTAGGAAGAGACAAGTTATGCCAAAAATTATAAGTCATGTACCCATAGATTCCACAACACCAGCAATAGTCATCAAATCTTGATTTTCAATTTAAGTAGGATCTTTCTCTGTAGAAAATTTTTTGAGGTTGATGTCTTCTTCCTACTTTAATAATATCTGGATGTGGACCATCTTTCCTCTTGAGTGAGTTTTCATCTTTTGTAGATTAAATAAGTTTCTCACACCCTTTTTCAACCCAATCTTTCCTAATACTTTTTTGGAACCTAAAATGTTAGAAAAATAAAATGAAACATTATTTTTGATGGGTGAGGATTTCACCTAATTCTTGATTTGAGTTCTCTTAGAAACTTTATAAATCTATTCTTTTACTTATGAATCTTTGTTGAAGTTTTAATTTATCTTCCTTAAGGTAATTTTGGACTCAAGAAGTTTTGATTGAAACTTGTTAACTTCTTATTTCTTAGTTTTCAGCTTCTTACTGAGATCTTTAACCATCTTTACCTATTCATAAATTCTAAGTTTGTAACTTAAGATTTCATGAATGTATTCTTCCTCCTGTTTGATGATATATTTTCTTCCTTCAGAAACTTCTTCATAATATTTATTTATTACTCTGATTTCTTTCTTGATATTTTTGTTTTGATCAATACATGCAACAAGTTCTGTTCTGATTTGATACTCTCTATATGATTCTTCACCATCTTCTTCACTATCTAATGAATCTTTTGTTTTTTCAACTTTTTCAATGAAGATTCTGAACTTTTCTGAACTTTCATCTTCCAAAGAATTGTTGCCAGTTGAGTGTGATTTAACTTTCTTACTCAGCATACTTATTCTGTCTCCCATGAAATTCTTCTTATATTTGTTGGATGACTTTTCTTCTTTATAACTTTCATTCCACTTCTTCCATTGAGGTTTTTCATCAGAATCATCTCAATATTCTCCAACTTTATTCTTGGGACATTTCATAGAAAATTGTCTCATTCCACCATACTCAAAACATTTGAGAGGAAGTTTATCTCCATACTTTCCTCTTTCTCTTCGATAGTTCTTGGATATGAGAGGCATGATTTTTTCATTCAACCCATTATCCTCTTTATCTTTAGAGTCACAAGGATGAATATCTTCAGCATCTTGTATTTTTATTTTTCTCATGGATTCAAAAACCATTTCATCTTTCATCTTCTTTTTTAATATTGGAGCATTTCTCATTTCATAGGCAACAAGAAAGTTATTCAATTCATCAAGAGATAAATCATCCTTATCTTCTAAAGAGGAAATTTTAGAATCAAACCTATCTGGAAATTTTCTCATAAGTTTCTTCACAATTGTATAATTTTCCAGGATATCACTAAATTTCCTGATGTTGCAAACAATTTCATTTACTCTGGTGAAGTATTCATTAATAGTTTCTTCATCTCTTATTTTTATTCCTTCATACTTACTGCACCGTATTTGTAGATTTTCTTCCTTCACTTTAGTATTCCCTTCAAAAATATTTTTCAACTTGTCCCGTATACTCTTTGAAGTTTTGAGACTCATCACCTTTTGCTAAACATTTTCTGATAAGGAAATAAGGATAGCATTTTTAACTTTTATGTCAAATTATATTTTTCTCTTATTAGAAAAAGTCATCGGGGAATCTTTCTCAATGGGTGGTAACTTTATTATAGCAGTATCAACAACTTCTATTCCAAGAGATAGGAGATAAGAAATCATCTTATTTTTTCATCCATAATAATTTTTTCCATCAAATATAGGAATTCGTCTACTATTGATATAATTGAGATTATCCATAGTAAGGATTCAACAAGGACTCTTGGCTTTGATACCAATTGAAGTTCCAAAGGATCGAAAAACAAATGAAAAGGGGGGTTGAATCAGTTGTTCACTTTTTATGAGTTTCAAGACTTTTAGAAACTTAACCCCTACAACACGTTAAGATTAATTTCCTTATCATCTTTTAGTAAATACTCATGCATGAAAAATTAGGAAAGTAAGTAAAGCGCACAATATTTACAAGGTTCGGCCTCAGTGTGAGAACCTACATCATTGGAATAGTCACTCCTATGGGTCTATGGAAATTCACTATTAAGAATAAGTGAATACAACTTGTTTCAACTCCCATTAGAAACCTTCTATCTCCTAATAGGAATGATTATACTAACACCCCTTAGTTTACAAAGTTGCTTACAAAATAATTAATCCAAAAAAAAGAGTAAAGACTTTGTTCAATCTGCTCCACAAAATTTCATGGGTCTGATGACCCTGAGTCCGATGGCCTTCAGTCTGATGAACTCAATTTGATTGACTCAGTACGATCGACTCAATATGATCTTCCCTTTCTCAATATGCACTTCTTAAACTCTACTCAAAAACTCAATCTGATCTTCCTTAGTCCGATCAACTCAATACAATCTTATCAATGTGATTTTTCTCCCTCCGGTTAAAAAAACAACAGATGTATGATCAAATGATGAGATCTTTGTCTGAAAGGAACTCTTTCTCAAATTCCTCAACACTCCGTCTTTTCTGCACTCATGAAAAAGTTACAAAGTGTGAATGAATTGTTCCTCTATTTATAGGAAACTCATAAAAGAAAAGGTGGGAAACTGAAAAACTTTTCTCACTTACTCAAATTTGAAAACTCTAAAAAACACTTGCATTTAAACTCTAACTTTGACTTCTTCAAAACTTCTCAATATTTCTCTGAAATCCGTCTTCTCGAACATACTAACTTTCCTTCAGTTAGATTATCTTGCTTAGCTTCAGTCTGATTATCTTGCTCAGCTTCAGTCTAATCATCTTGATCATCTTTAGTGCGATCATCTTGCTCAGATTTAGTCTGATTATCTTGCTCAGCTTTAGTCTGATTATCTTACTCATCTTCAATCTGATTATCTTGCTCATCTTCAATATGATTATATTTATCAGCTTCAATCCGATGAATTTCCTCATCTCATTATGATAAACTTATTTCTCTTCTCATTATAATAGAACTTCTTCATCAGAGTCAGTCTCATTGACTTTCCTCCTCAAAGTCAACCTGATTTTCCTTCTCAGAGTCAATCTGATATTCCTTCTCATAGTTAGTCTGATTTTCCTTCTCAGAGTCAATCTGATTTTCCTTCCCATAGTCAGTTTGATCTTCCTTCTCATAGTCAATCTGATCTTCCTTCTCAGAGTCAATATGATTTTTCTTCTCAGAGTCAATCTGATTTTCCTTCTCAGAGTCTGTTTGATCTTCCTTCTCATAGTCAATCTTATGTTCCTTCTCAGAGTCAATCTGGTTTTCCTTCTCATAGTCAGTTTGATCTTCCTTCTCATAGTCAGTCTGATCTTCCTTCTCAGATTCAGTCCGATTAAACTTCATTTTGATGGAATTTCTCATTACTATGGAATTTCTCATTACAATGGAAAGTATTCAAAGGTGACTCCCCTTAGCAACTTTTTCATTTTTTTCAAAAAAATTTAAAAAAGATTAGTTGTCAAAAAATATAAAAAAAAAACTTTGTTAAGACAAAACATCACAAAGGTTATTCAAAATTGTTCAAGAAGCATAATTACAGTGTAGAAGTACTATAGAGGTTAAAGAACCAGAATGGTATGGTTTTCTAGTCATAGAGAATGGTAACTTGTTATTAGTTAATAATAATGATCCTCTAACCTACAAGGAAGCAATAAGTGGCATAGATGTTGTCAAGTGGAAAGAGGCCATGAATTCTAAAATGGATTCCATGTACCAAAACCAAGTCTGGATTTTGGTAGACCCTCTAGTGGATGTAAATCTCATTGGTTGCAAATGGGTATTCAAGAATAAATTGGACATGGAAGGACAAGTCAGTACCTATAAGGAGCGACTGGTTGCAAAAGGGTTTAAATAGCATCAAGGCATTAACAAAGGAAAAACCTTTTCACCAGTTACAATGTTGAAATCCATCAGGATTCTACTTTCCATTTCATCTTTCCATGATTATGAGAGTTGGAAAATGGATTTCAAAATATCTTTTCTTAACATGATCCTTTAGGAAGATGTCTATATGGCACAACCCGAAGGTTTTGTGACTCCAAAGGATGTCAACAAGGTATGCAAGTTACAAAGATCCATTTAGGGATTAATTAAAGCAAGCACCCAGGTCATCAAACATTCATTTTGACAAGACCATAACAGAATTTGGTTTCATAAAGAACAAATGTGATTCATGTGTCTATAAACGGTTTAATGGGAGTGCAGTCATTTTCTTAATAGTATATGTTGATGATATATTACTCATTAGAAATGAAATATCAGTCTTACAATCTGTTAGGGCGTGGTTGAATAAATAATTCTCTATGAAGGACTTGGAAGAGGTAGTATATATTCTTGAGATCAAAATCCATCATGATATATCTAAGATGTTGTTCAGCCTAAGTTAGAGTACATGCATTGACAAGATATTGAAGAGATTCAGTATGGAACAATCCAAGAGGGTATTGTTGTGAGCATCACATGGCATTCATTTTTCTAGGAAATGTATACTTAGACACATGAGGAAAGAAACAGAATGGAAAGGATTCCATATGCATCAAAAATTGGGTCAGTCATGTATGTTATGTTATGTTATCTACTAGGATAGATATCATCTACACATTAAGTATAGTAGAAAGATATCAAGTTGATCCAAGTGACCATCATTGGATGGAAGTCAAGACTATCTTTAAGTATCTGACATGTACTAAGGATATGTTCCTGATTTATGAAGGAGATGAGAAACAAGTCATTAAAGGATATGAAAATGCTAGATTCCAAAATGATCAAGATGACATGAAGTCACAAATGGGATACATCTTCGCTTTAAATGGGAGTGTTTTGAGTTGGAAGAGCTCAAAGAAGGTTGTGTTTATAACAACCATACTCTTTATTACACATTAATACTTGATTTATTACATAAAATTTCACTTAATACAACCCAAAAGATCGATAAGTCTAGTGTCTTTTGGAATTAGGTACATAACATAACATCTTGAACATGGGATACAATATTATTAAAAAATTCCTTAACATGATTTATTGAAAACTTCTTTAACATGCTCAAAATACTCCTTCAAACTTAAAAATGCATGGGATAACCTGGGGACATACATAAGAAAGGGGTGAGCTATAAGTCCTAATAAGGGAATAAACAAGGCATAAGTGATATGTTTTAGACAATAGACATATTAATAAGGAACAAAAGGAACGTGAATAATAAGGTATGATATAGAAAGATAATCATTAAATGGAAAATATGGAAACAACTTAGAACACTGAATCGTGAACATAGGTCAAGGCTAAACCGCCAAGACTTCATGGTAGACAAAGTCCCATAAAGGAATCAGGTATACCTCTATCCCAATATGGCATATCATGATACTAAATATTACCCAATGTATTGGAGCGTTATCTGGGAACACCCATCATAATCATTTCATTCTCATGCTTAAGTGTGTCACATAGATCATACGACATGGATTCATTCATCATCATAACTTATTCCACGATCAAGGAATGTGGATTATATATATGTAAGTACCCGCTCAATAAGTATATGTGCATAAATGTGAATACCCTTGATAGAATGATGGGTATGATATTCACTACATAATTGTTTGGTGTGGAAAGTCACACTAAAATTTCGGTAGCATAACGACGTTACTTAAAAATTCATAAAAATGGTTGATGAGAGCGAAAGCGGTCTCTCGTTATTTGGACATCAAATGGGCAGTAAAAGGGACATGGAAAAGAATATCTCGGCATTATAAATTTGGAAATATAAGGCATGAGATAATGAAGAATCGTGAATAGAGAAAAGAATATTTGCGAAATTTCAACATGGCAACGAGTGTACATAAAAGATCATGGAAGGCTTAATGAGAGTGAAAGGAAGCACTCATCATTTATACAACAAATGGAAAGTAAGGGGAATATGTAATATCATATCCCATCATAAGAAAATGAAAATTAAAAGACATAACAAAAAAAGGAGCGCTTGATAAAAGAAGAGAGTGGAAGATCCCTTGCTTGAGTGTGTGACTCCAAAGGCTTAAGAGGGGCTTCTTGAAAGCTTGGGGTGTCTTGGGATGAATTTAAGAGTGAAGGATATGCTCCAAGGAGTTTGAGTGAAGAGAAATGGGAGATTGAGTGGGTTTATATAGGAAAAGATGGAGATTTCTTTATTATTTTGGTTTTAGATTTTGTATAATAAAATATCTAAAACCAAAAATCATCTCATGGTTTTTTTCCATGGTTTCTATCAAAGGGGAGTGTTTTTGTTATTTTAGAAGTCCAAGGGTCAAACTTATTAAAATATTACCCTTGGTGATGTGGAGGTGAGTCGCACTCTTAAAGAAATGATTTTAAAATCTTAAAATATATTATAAGACTTGAAGGATTCATAATGGATTTACAAAATAAATAAAATTAAATTAAAATCACGTTATGTTAAAGAGAAAACATATATTTGATCGTAGATCCCATTTATATTACTTATTATATCACTTTTGGGTCATTGTGATGTCATAAAACACAAAGTATATTTATACGGTATTTAATTTTTACCCGAAAATTCAACTTTCTCATAAAATTATGAAAAAATCACGATTGGATAATTTCAACATCATGATTCCAAAAATAATATTCATTTTATCTAAATAATTTTCTAAATATGTAAACTTTAACTTTTAAAATAAAAACTAACATTTATTGAAAATGACGGGGGGGTTTTACAATAACATTTTTTTAACCCTTAAAAATTACATTTGACTTCATATAAATTATATGATAATTTATATTTATTAAAAATTACTTAATAATAATATTTTATTAAAATATTATTTATTTCAAAAATCTATTAATTCAGTAAAATAAATTCCTTAATTGAATTTGAATATAACCTAAAAATATTATTTGTGCTATATTGAATCAAAATAAAAAACATTTATAAAGTAACAATAATTGAAGGAAAATATATTCATTATTCTATACAAAATAATATACATATTCATATTGTTAGAGTCTTGTTAGATATCCCTTTAATACACCAGCAAACGCCCTAAGGGTAAGGTGCACGTGGTGGGACTTTCATGGGGTAGTTCAGCGAACATGGTTTGGGTCATGATCTTGATGAGCTTGAACTTCTCCCATAAATAGTTTTTATCATGATTAAGTTGTTGGATCTCAACTTAGGATTGGACAATGGAAAATCCCAAAAATGTTATCTCCCTTGAGAGCTCAGATAAATGGGATTTGTAGGGTACAATCCTACTGGTTGAGCTCATCACTTCCTTTATTTATGATAATTGGATTTGTTAAAAACCAATATTTATACTAATCATGTGATCATTGTTAAATGGCTATAATATCAATGGTAATGATTCTTAATGGTCAATTAAATCTGATAGGATAAATCCAAAGGAGTGCATGTGTTTTCTATAACCATCTTACATAATAAGGCATTAAAATAAATCAAAAGGGGGGATTTTATTTATAACAGTTCGGGAAGTTACAATCTTCCCCCCTTAAGATATTTCGCCCTTGAAATTTTCATTTCTCACACTAAAACAGATGAGGGTAACTCTGTTTCATCACTTCCTCCGGTTCTCACATCGCTTCTTCAAAGTTTTGGTTTCTCCACAGCACTTTGACAAGGTGCATTGTCTTGTTTCGTAAAACTTTTTCTCTATGATCTAAGATCTTCACCATCTGCTCCTCATAGGAAAGGTCATTCTGTAATGGTATCATCTCTGAATTGAGTACATGTGAGGGGTATGGTATGTACTTTCTTGAGAGGGATACATGGAATACATCATGTACTTGAGATAGGTTCGGTGGTATTGTTAGTTGATAGGTCACTGCTCCAATGCGATAAAGGATCTCAAATGGGTCGATGTATCTTGGACTAAGATTTAACTTCTTCCCAAATCTCATCACTTTATTCCATGGAGATATGTAGAGGAATACCATGTCTCCAAAATCAAACTCTATCTCACATCAACGATTATCAGTATAGCTCTTCTGTCGACTCTGAGCAGCCTTAATGTGTTGTTGAATGGTCTTAACCCTCTCCACCATTTCTTCGACCATTTCAGGACCTAGAAGTTTTTTTCCCCAACTTTATCCCAACATGTCAGTGTTCTGCACCTCTTCCTGTAAAGGGCTTCATAGGGATCCATTTGGATGCTCAAGTGAAAACTGTTGTTGTAAGATAACTCGACCAGAGGAAGATGTTGGTCTCCTTTGAATTCAACTGAGCATGATCTCAATATGTCCTCAAGTGTTTGGATAGTCTGCTCAGATTGGCCATCAGTTTGAGGGTGATAAGTTATACTAAAGTTCAGCTCAATGTTTAGAGCATGCTGGAGACTTTTCCAAAACTTAGAGGTGAATCTTGGATCTCGATCGGACACAATCGATAGTGATACTCCATGCAGTCTTACCACTTCTTTGATGTATATCCATGCAAGTTGATCTGGTGAGAAATCCTCTCAAATCGCAATGAAGTGTGCAACCTTTGTAAGACGATCCATAAAAAACCAGATAGCATTGTTTCCTTTAGATGTCTTTGGAAGTCCGATAACAAAGTCCATGGTGATGTTTTCTCATTTCTATGTTGGTATGGGTAATAGTTGCATCATTCCTTTAGACTTCTTCTTTTCAGCCTTCACTTACTAAAATACCAGGCACTTTGATGTATATTCAGTGATCTCCTTCTTCATGTTGTCCCTTCAATAGTTCTCTCAGAGATCTTGATGCATCTTTGTGTTTCCTGGGTGAATGGAGAAAGTTGAACTATGTGCATCATCCAATAGTTCCTTCTTTAACTTAGGATTTGATGGAACACATATTCTTAACCCAAATCTCACAATTTCTTCTTCATTAACATTGAACTTTCAGAATTTAATTTTTCTTATAGTTTTCACTTTCTTCTGAATTCTCAAATCATCTTTTTGAGCATCCTTTAACCTTTCAAGAAGAGATGGTTGAAAAATAATTTGTGAAAGGATTGATGATATTCCTTCCTTTATGATTCTCATGTCCATCCTTTTAAATTCTAAGAATATTGGATCCTTCTCAATTCTCATCAATGATAAAATTGTTGGATCCTTTTTACTTAGAGCATCCTCCACTTTATTCGCTTTACCAGGATGGTAGTGAATTGAGCAGTCATGGTTCTTGATCAGCTCTAACCATCTTCATTGGTGCATATTAAGCTCTTTCTGTGTGAATATATATTTGAGGCTCTTGTGATTAGTATATATCTCACACTTCTCCTCATAGAGATAATATCGCCAGATTTTCAACGCAAATATCATAGCTACCAACTCTAGATCATGTGTGGGATAGTTTTTCACATGAACTTTCAACTATGTTGAGGCATATGCAATGACTTTTTCATTCTTCATTAACACACAGCTCAATCCCTTCTTTAAAGTATCGTTGAATACTATGAAAAGTTCTCCACTTGTGGGTAGTGAGAGCACAGGGGAAGTGATGAGCCTCATTTTTAACTCCTTGAAACTTTCTTCACATTCGTCATTCCAAGAAAACTTGACTCTCTTTCAAGTTAGCTTGGTAATAGGGTTCAACAATCGTGATAAATTTCTCACAATTCAGTGATAATACCCAGCTAACCCAAGGAAACTATGGATATCTATCACAGATGTTGGTCTTGGTCATCCTTCGATTTCTTTTGTCTTTGAAGGATCCATAGAAATCGCATTACTTGTGATGATATACCCCAATAATGAGACCTCCTTCAACCAGAACTCACACTTGTTGTACTTGGCATAAAGCTTCTCCTTTTGTAAGGTCTTTATCATAGTATTCAAATTCTCTTCATGCTCCTCCTTACCTTTGGAGTATATTAGGATATCATCTATAAAGACTACTAAAAATTTGTCGAGGTAATCTCTAAAGACTCTATTCGTCAAATCCATGAAGATTGATGGAGCATTAGTGAGTCCAAATGGCATCACGATGAACTCATAGTGCTCGTTTCATGTATGAAAAACGGTCTTGGGGATATATTCCTTCATCACCCTTACTTGATAATATCCCAACCGAAGATCCACCTTGGAGAAGTATTTTGCTCCACGTAGCTTATCGAACAAGTCATCAATCTGTGAAAGAGGATAATTGTTCTTTATTGTGATCTTGTTGAGCTCATGATAATCAATGTAAAGGAACATTGACCCATCCTTCTTGACGAAGAGGACTAGTGCACCCCATGGTGAAGCACTTGGGCATATAAACCCTTTATCCAAATTCTCATGTAGTTGTTTCTTTAGCTCCTCAAGTTCCACAACAGTCATCCTATACAGAGTCTTGGATATTGGAAAATCCCCAGGTATAATCTCAATTAGAAATTCAACATCCCTACTAAGAGGAAGACCAGGCAATTCCTTGGGAAACACATCAGTGTATTCTCTCACAATAGTCATGTTTTCGAGGATGATCATTTCCTTAGACTCAATTATTTGAGCTAGATGTGCTTTCTCATAGGGTAAAAAAATTCATGCTTAAGATGATGATGTTAAGATTCATCCTCCTCCTTGCACTTGTATATAATTGGGGGTCGATTCGCTACACAGAGAGTGATTTCCCTCTCGTAGAAATTTATGTTGACTCTATACATGGAAATTCAATCCATACCTAGAATTGCATCAAATTCCACCAAAGGAAGTATGACAAGGTTCGCTGGAAAGTTCAGCCCACCAGTTGTGAAAGGGGAGGATTTATATACTTAGGATGTAATAATTTCCCCATTTTTCATTTTCACCGACATCTCTACTTTCATGTTTTGTGGTGTTGTTTGAATAGTTCTACTAAAATTTTGTGATATGAAGGAATGCGTAGAACTGAAATCAAAAAGTATGTTCGTTATTCTTGAATGAATAACTAGTGTATTTGTCACTACTTCGTTGTCGGGATTCACTTCAGCAGTAGTGATGGAAAAAAGCTCACTCTTGCTGCCTTGGAGGTTGTGGTTTGCCTCTGAAAACCCTTGGCTTAGGGCATTGGTTTGCAAAGTTTCATGGTTTCTTGCAGTTGTAGCAATGAACAATACGTTGAGCGTTGACTGGAGCATTCTTTTCCTCTATCGCATTAGTGGGTTTCTTCTGTTGGCAATTATTAGTTAGGTGTCCTTCCTTCTCGCACCTAAATAATTTCTTCGTCACCCTTAGGCAATTTCTGGGGTGCTTCTTTCCACATCTTTGACGAGTGGGATGCTGAAATTTCTTAGCACCATTAGATTTCTCCATCGGACCACCAGAATTAAACTTCACTTCCCACTTTTTATCCCCATAATACCCTTGGGATTCTCCAATATTCATTTTGACTTTAAGAGCACATCAGACAATTTCCTCATAGCTATCAAAGTCACGGATCGTCAGAGCTTTTCGTAGACTAGGTTTTAGCCCACCAAAGAAATGATCAACCTTGCATTCAGGGTAACGACAAAGACGGAGGCGTATCGTGCAAATCTTGTGAAGTTTGCCTCATATGCCCCGATAGATTCGTCATTTTTTTCTTGAGGGTGAGGAAATCTCTTTCCATTTTAAGTCGGAAAGTGCAAGGAAAATATTTATCGAAAAACATTTTCCAGAATTACTTCCCCTCCATCACTTCGATCTCTTCCTCGGGATTTGTATTCTTGATCAATGTCCACCACTGATCAGTTTCTCCCTTCATATGATAAATAGTCAATAGAACCTTCTCTTCCTCAAAACATTAAAGGATGGATAAGATCTTTTAAATGGAGTTGATCCATTGTTCAGCAATTAAGGGATCAGATGACCCATTGAAAGTATGAGATCTTTGTCACATGAAGCTCTCGATTGCGGTTTGTTCTCTCTTAGGGGGGTTTGGGTGCTCCTCCTGGCCCAGGTTTCTATTCAGAACCTAAGTCAGTTGATAGAGTATCATGACAAAGTTAACGATTCTTGCTCCCATCGAATTGGGTATCTCGTTAGGGCAGTCATCACATTGTTCGTCGCATTGATTGTTTATCAGATTTATCCTATTTTCAACCTTTGGCTAGAACAAAAGGAATATTAAGGATGAGTATTTTAAATAACTAAACACATAAAGGATAATTCAATGACATTAAAGGGATAACTTATAAATTACATTTATCTCCTTAACTTATGAATTTCTATGATTCAATTTATGTTATCCATGATCTATTTCCTAACATATATTCTTATGGAAAAAAAATTTCCTTAATAATGGTTCGTGATGAGCTTATGAATTTACCGAAGCATATCTACAGAGAATGTCAAACTAGGTGCGCTGTAAGGCTCATTATCGTGTATCAGGTTACCCCAAGTCAGGCTCAAAACACCTTTTCAGAGTTGTTACTCTTAGGTATATCTTTTCTAGAACCACGTCCACTTGTAGTATCCAAACAGGGATGTATTTTCTTGATAAACCACTTATTCTATACTTACCAAAATTTAGGGATGTTTTCTCATACTTAGTCTTATTCCTAAGGCTTTTTATAGATTTCTCTAATCCTAGTCCCAAAAATAACTAAACTTTTCTTCTGATACCAATTATAACAATTTTGCTCTTTATTACACATTAATACTTGATTTATTGCATAAAATTACACATAATACAGGCCAAAAGATCGATAAGTCTAGTGTATTTGGGAATTAGGTACATAACATAACATCTTGAACATGGGATACAACAACATTATTAAAAAACTTCTTAACATGCTTTATTGAAAACTTCTTTAACATGCTCAAAATACTCCTTCGAACTTAAAACTGCATGGGGTAACCTAGATACATACATAAGAAAGGGGTGAGCTATAAATCTCAATAAGGGAATAAACATGGAATAAGTGATACATGTTAGACAATAGGCATGTCAATGAGGAACAAAAGGAACATGAATAATAAGACATGATATAGCATGATAATCATAACATGAAAAATGTGGCAACAACTTAAAACACTGAATCATGAACATAGGTCAAGTCTAAACCGCAAGACTTCATGGTGGACAAAGTCCCATAAAGGAATCAGGTACACTCATGTTTCAACATGACGTATCATGATACTAAACATTACCAAATGTATTGGAGCACTATCTGAGAGCACCCATCATAATCATTTCATTCTCATGTTTAAGTGTGCCACATAAATCATACGACATGCATTCATTTATCATCATAATTTATTCCACGATCAAGGAATTTGGATTACATATATGTAAGTCCTAAATCAATAAGTATATGTGCATAAAGGTGAATACCCTTGATAGAATAATAGGAAAGGTATTCACTACACAATTGTTTGGCATGGAAAATCATGGTGAAATTTTGGCAACATAACGATGTTACTTAAAAATTCATAAAAATGGTTGATGAATTGGACATCAAATGGGTAGTAATAGGGACATGGAAAAGCATATCCCAACATTAAAAATTTGAAAATAGAAGGCATAAGGTAATGAAGAAACATGAATAGAGAAAAGAATCTTTGTGAAATTTCAGCATCGTAACGAATGTACATAAAAGATCATGGGAGGGTTAATGAGAGTGAAAGAAAGCTCTCATCATTTATATATCAAATAGATAGTAAGGGGGATATGGAATATCATATCCCATCATAAGAAAATGAAAATTAAAAGACATAACATAAAAAAGAATGCTTAATAAAAGAGACGAGTGGAAGATCCTTTACTTGAGTATGTTGACTCCAAAGGCTTGAGAGGGGCTTCTTGAAAGCTTGGGGATGCCTTAGGAGGGCTTTAGGGAGTGGAGGGAAGAGTAAGGGCTCCAAGGAGTTTGAGTGAAGAGAAACGGGAGATTGGGTGGGTTTGTAAAGAAAAAGAGATAGATTTCTTTATTATTTTGGTTTTAACTTCTACATAATAAAATGTTCAAAACCACAAACCATCTCATGGTTTTTGCCCATGGTTTCTATCAAAAGGGGGTGGTTTTTATTATTTTAGAAGACCAAGGACCGAACT
Source organism: Viscum album (assembly GCA_963277665.1). Taxonomy (NCBI): domain Eukaryota; kingdom Viridiplantae; phylum Streptophyta; class Magnoliopsida; order Santalales; family Viscaceae; genus Viscum; species Viscum album. The sequence continues at coordinate 173,800,641 of OY728147.1, read as the reverse complement.
TATTAAAATATTACCCTTGGTGATGTAGAGGTGAGTCACACTCTTAAATAAATGATTTTAAAATCTTAAAATTTATTATAAGTCCTGAAGGATTTATAATGGATTTACAAAATAAATCAAATAAACTTAAAATCACATTATTTTAAAGAGAAAACATATATTTGTTCATGGATCCCATTTATATTACTTATTACATCACTTTTGAGTCATTGTGATGTCATAAAACACAAAATATATTTATACGATATTTAATTTTTACCCAAAAATTCGACTCTCAGAAAATTATTAAAAAAATCACCGTTAGATAATTTTCGACATCCTGCTTCCAAAAATAATACTCATTTTATCTAAATAATTTTCTAAATATGTGAATTTCACTTTTAAAATAAAAAGCGACATTTATTGAAAATGACGGGCTTTTTTACAATAACATTTTTTGAACCCTTAAAAATTACATTTGACTTCATATAAATTATATGATAATTTATATTTATTAAACATTACTTAATAATAATATTTTATTAAAATATTATTTATTTCAAAAATCCATCAATTCATCAAAATAAATTCCTTAATTGAATTTGAATATAACCCAAAAATACTATTTGTGCTTTATTGAACCAAAATAAAAAATCATTTATAAAGTAACAATAATTGGATGGAATATATTCATTATTCTATACAAAATAATATACATATTCATATTGCTAGGGTCTTGTTACAATCTCTTTAATACACTAGCAACCGCCCTAAGGGTAAGGTGCGCGATGGTGGGACTTTTATGGGGCGGTTCAGCGAACATGATTTGGCTCATGATCTCGAGGTTGAACTTCTCCCGTAAACAGTTTCGCTCATGCTTAAATTGTTGGATCTCAATTTGGGCTTGGTCAATGGAAAAACCTAGAAATGTTCTCTCCCTAGGAAGCATCAGTAAATGGGCTTTATAGGGTACGATCCTACTGGTTGAGGTCATCACTTCCTTTGTTTGTGACAATTGGATTTGTTAAAACCCTATATTTATACTAATCATGTGATCACTGTTCAATGGTTATAATATCAACGGTGATGATTCTTAACGGAAAATTAAATCTGATAGGATAAATCCAAAGGAGTGCATGTGTTTTCTATAATCATCTTATATAATAAGACATTTAAATAAATCAAAAGGGGGAATTTTATTTATAATAGTTTGAGTTGTTATAGTTGTCGTAGATTCTATAGTAGAGATCGAATATATTGTGGCTTCTGAGGCGGCTAAAGAAGCAGTATGGATGCGCAGCTTCGTCCAAGAGCTTGATGTGGTACCTAGCAGTAAAGATCATATCACACTATTGTGATAATACTGCAGTGGTGGCTCTTGCAAAAAGTCAAGGCCACATCAGTGGATAAAGCACATACTTCGGAAGTATCGTCACTTGAGAGATTTTTCTCAGAGAGGTAAAGTTGTGATAAACAGTATTTCCACAGAAGACAACATGACAGACACCTTGACTAAAGTCTTGACTCGACAGAAACATGAGTATCGTGTGAGGTCTAGCGAACTGAAGGTCATAGATAGTTTGGCTCTAGTCCAAGTGGGTGTTTGTTGAAGTTGGTGTCCTAGGACCAACTATTTGTACTTTGATTACGTGTATATTCGATGTATTGAATATTAATAAAAAAAATATTACATATTTTTTGTTGTTTTACATGACTCTAATGTAATAATGTCATAAAGTATATGTTGCATTGATAAGGTCATAGCAGTTTCCTACTATGATGAGAACATTGATGTGCTATGACGATATTCTTAAATAATATTCTACGATTGGATAACGTATTATGATAGGACACATAGTACATAGAATGTCAAGTGTGAGTACTCGTAAGTAGATGAGACTTCTTCTCATTAAGTTCGCACTTGTTAATCTCCAAGACTGGAGATTATGAAAACAAACCCACCAGTGGGAATTCTGCATGTTTTGGTGTCTTCGGATATTCCTATATGCGAGCGTGTGTAATGGATCTTATTATTAATGCATATTACAACTCGCGTACTTAGATGTATTTTGTAAACCATGATGATAACAGTTCATGTTGAAATTGAATACATTGGGTGCGTCATGAGTGACATGTCATTAATGGATAAGTCGAGGAAGGATTTGTCTTTTCCATCTTTATGAAAGCTGATGTCTCAGCCCTTTGATTGAAATAGAACCATCGCTCTAAATTCTATGGTCATGGTGTAACTACGTGTTTATTTCAGATAGTCAAAGAAAAACATTCGAACATATAGGTTTGTGACACAGATGTGCAACCTGCTTGATGAAAAATTGAGACAAATAGATAATATTACACAGTGAGCATTTGTATGTGGTTGTTGTCATTGAGACATTCAGTTCTTTCTCTTAGGTGTCTTGATCCATTGTTAAACAGTAATCTTGGACTTTAGGTGTATCCGCCTAATAACAACGAGAAAGAATCCTAGAAGGTCACACACTAAGTGTTTCCGATGATCTCAATTAAATTCTATTTGAATTTAATTATTGAAATAAATATTATTCTCAAGACCAATGAATAATTTTATTCAAGTTTTATTGATCGCTAATATTCACAAAGTAATAAATAATTTATTTGATTACGTGAATATATATATAAAATATTTATTCGCTAGATTATGAATAAAATATTTATTTTATTTATTGAATATTTTAATAAATATGTATTCTCTAGATTGTGAATAAAATATTTATTTATGAATAAAATATTTATTCAAGTATTCAATAAATGTTGGAGGAGTTCGAACAGACCAAAACCGAGTCCGATGACAAATACTGATTAACAATACGGTTAAATAATATTTGTTATTACGCAGGTTGGCACGCGCTATAGAATAATAATAACATTGTTATTATATAGCGTGTAGATTATTAAAGGTTTTAAATGTTATTTAATGGTCTGCATGCAATTAAATGATATTTTAACTTAAACTATATCTCAATAAATAGACGGTTATGTTTATTGTATATGGCATCGAATATTGAAAAGAGAAAATTGTTGCGCACAACGAATTCTCTTTTGACTTCATCTCTCCTCTCAAGAACAAGAACACAAGAGAGATTTCTTCATGACCGAAGAACAAGTGATCAAGAACGAACAACGAAAGACATTTGATTTGTCGCGCTAGCACCCAGAGATCGAGTGGCGTTGCTCGAAGATCATTGGAACACGTGTTGATCACCGCTAGAAGGATCCTACCCCTGGATCCTCACAAGCATAACGAAAGCAATCTGAAAGGGTCTTTTCAGATGATCAACATCATCAACAAAGAAATGTTCATAAACCCAAGTAATCATTTCTTCTGATATTAAATAAATTAATTATAAATTTGATTTGCAATATCATCACTCTTGGTTTCAGACATTGAAATATTAAAAGAAATTTTAATATATCACCCACCATTGCACACTTCTGTTATGCCCAGAATCAACAACTTTAGCACTAAAGGATGAATCTTCTTCAGAAAAGACTTGAACTGCCAAATGATAATTATGCAACAACAACATATCAATCTTCCACTTGCTTTTTCAGAATAATCATCTCATGCACGAGAGCATACATGCATGATATAACCTTCTTCTCTTCAAAAAGCACACAAATATTTTGAAGTAAAGTTATACTTGCCTTGAACACTTCAAGAACAAGAATGTAGCACAGATCGATCTTCTTCGGCCTATCTCACTTTGATACAACAAAGTATCAAAACCTCTCACAAAATTCTCAAGTAGCTTAATTTCTCATTTTCATGGAATAAATATACACAAAACATGTGTAATAATATTCCAGTAGACTCACATAATAATTCCTCATTAAAACTCATTCGAAAACCCGATTTAAATCAAGGAGACTCGAGATAAATTCCATGTGATATATGTATCATCGCATCCTAAAATCATGATACTTTTGTATTAAATCCACACGGTTAAATAATTCCTCATTATTTTGGGATTTATAACTCCTCGTAACTCATCGCATTAAAATCCATTTAAGCATGACATTCCATGCAACATTTTTGGATGCAACTTATTCATCATATTCTCCTTGATTTATGTTGCATCAACTCTCGTAGCATATTCATTTAAACCACACATGCATGGCATAACACGTGCTTCTTCATTCAGCTTGGTTTACTCCCATGGCAGTGCGCATCGACTACCTCAGTCATGCTACACAGGCTTCTTGCATTCATGCATGATGCATCTCAATAAAATCTCGAGCTCTACTTGATCACAAAACACGCAACATGTGATCTATAGCATGAAACCAGGTCTGTAAAAGGCACGATGAAGGACCGAGCTTTACTTTCATGGCATTGTCATATGCAAGCCTTCAGTAAACTGAGTAAGAAGACAAAGACGCCCGAGCTTCAATGATGGAGGTTGCATGTGGTTGATAATGTCCTCTTTTTTTACGATCACTCATGTTCTTTGTTCTCACGGTAGGTTGAACTCATTTGGTCGATTATTCGACCATGCAAAACTCACGATTGATCCACCTACCGTGTTACACATCTTACAATAACTCAATGACACCTCATGGTGGGTCAAGTGTTCATGAGGTAGCTCATCTCACGGTAGGTCATGTGCAACTCATATGGTCGATTCATACAGAGGTATGTTAGTTGTCTGTGCGGTAATTTCATCTATCATGCTTGTGCATGTGGTCGATGACGGCCCTTCATGTGATAGCTTGGAAAGCTCGTTGTAGCTTTCGATAGATACTAACCTTCTTGCGGTAGGTCAGCAACTCATGCGATATCTTGCAAGCGTGTGGTCAGCCGAGAGTTCACCATGCGATGTGTCAATGCTTATGGTCGATCAAACTCATGCCATGCAGTAAGTCAAGATTTGTGCATGCAGACATTCATCCAAAGCTTGTGGTAGGTCGAGTAGTTTGCATGCAGGCGAGCCCGAGGAGGAAGGTAGGACATGCGACAAGTTTCCATTTGTTCCGGGTTATTTCCGTAAGTTTAAAACACAAATGAACGGTGGTCGCTTCTTAACTCTTCCCACGTCGATCTTTTGATGGGATGGAGGTCGCTTGATATTATTTGATCATGCATCAGTAGTTCAGCCACAACACCAAGGTCGACTCCTAAACACACTCAAACACACTCGGCTCACAGGTCGCACCTCCTCACGTTGGTCACTTATGCACCCATGCACATGCCATACATGCGCACATGCATGCCCCATGCTATGCTCCATGCTCCTCTCAGACGATCTTGGTCAGTTGTCCCACGTGGATTGATGGCTAGCTTGGGCTAACTAGGCGAAGGCTGGGCCAATTTTTGGCAAACCCTCATTTCAAAACTTGTAAAAAAAACAATTGTATTTCTATAGGTAGTCTCGCAATCTTCCTCTTCAATATCACTTTTCAAAGTGACGTGTTTTTATAGTCATCTATCTACATTATTTAACTTTTCAACTTCATCTTTTAGCTTTTCAATTTCAACAACTTTCAAAAGTTTTACTTAAGTTGTGTTCTTAATATTTTCAAGCTCTTGAAGTCAAATTTTTATTATCATCAACCACTTTCTTACGGGTCTCTTTCATCTTTGTATGTAAACAAATAATATGCTCAACTTCAACTTGAAGTTTATCAAAAAAAAACTTCCTAAAACGCTCTTAAAGATTAAGTTTTTCAGATTCAAAATCAGATTCAGAAAAACTAACTTGAACAAAGTTAGCTATCAGACAAAGGCTTGTTGATCCTTGCTCTTGTACAAATTCTTCACTTGAGAAGTTATCTTCACACCAACTTTATGAGGTTTTCATTACCCTCTTTTTTTTTATAAATTTTATCCATCATGTATTTTATAATTTTTATCCTTCGTTTCATTCTTGAGTTTTGGATAGTAAGTTTGATATGACCTTTTTCTCTATGTAGCATCAAAGAAATTGAAATTGTTATTAAGAGTAATCGTTTCTTTTCTTATGTCATCACTATTGTCACATGTACCATTTTTTGAAACATTTCCTTTTTTCTGAAAACCTTATTCACTAGTAGATTTAAATGCAACACCCTACACTTAATTTTCTCTAGCCAGATTCTTCTCAAATTCATATTGCAACAATGAACCAATGAGTTCATCCATGAGTATTCTTTTATCAATAGCTGCGTTCTCGACATACCATTTCTTAGACTACGCTCTTAAAATTCTTTCCACCGGTACTAAATTTTCCAAGGTTTCTCCTAAATGACTCACCTCATTCACAATCTTAGTGAATATATGAAACAGTTGATCAAAAGTCTCATTCTCATGCATCTTGAAATCTTGGCATTCAACCCTTATACTAAAAAGAACAATGTAATATATTTATAATTTTGCAATTCAGGACATACTTAGTATCATTGCCAGTTAAGTAATGGTAGGATTTTACTATAAAAGTCCAATAACCAATGCTTGAATTCTTCAAGTATGGTGGCTTCTGTGATATCCATTTATCGTTTGCACCTTGACCAGCCATGAAACAAAGATCTTTCACTTGGACAGGTTACTGTCTAATATATGAGAATCTGACAGAAACATGAAGAAAACACCAAAAAAAAAACACCACTGACTGGAAAAATCAATAGAATCGCCGCAACTTGAAAACGAAAAAAAAAAGAATTTAAAACAAAACTATTAAGAAATTAGTAGCTCAATCAAGCAAAACTTTAACAAAAGCACTAATACAAAACATAGTCATCAAAACATTAAAAAAAACACAAGTATTCTTGCAAAAACAACAATCCAGACAAATTTTGCCAATGAATCTACAGAGGTGCAAACAAATTTCATCCAGTCATATTCAACAATAACCATCACTAACATTAAGAACATTACATGAGATCCACCAAAATGAACAGCTACATCAATATTTCACAAATTATCAAAAACAAAAACAAAAAGAACTCGACCATGTTTTTTTATTTTTCCCAATCTGCGTCATATCAACACAAACATCTCGTTCACGAATCATATTAATTCAAGGTTGCAGCATGAAGGGAACATCCATTAGAGAAAGCACAAAAAACACAAAATGAAACAAGATCTTACCAGATGCAGACCGAACGGCATAAGAAGCCAGCTTCACATGTAATATGCACAGCTTATATAGCACAGCCTCCAGCCCCCCAGCCAGCAGTGACTGCGTTATTGCCATAACAAAAACCACCTTATTGGAAAACATCTGCTGCTCGAGTCTGCTTCTAAACCCTACGCTTCAGTCTCCTCCATAACATGGTTTTCTTTCTCCAAAACCTCTTCCGTTACGATATACACATCCCTGGGAAGAACGGGCACCTCGACAAAATCTTTTGTATGTCAAATTATGGGAATGCTGCTTATTTTAGTGATCTGTTCACCGACCCATTTGAAATTTGAACCCTCCAAGACATGACAAATGTGCCACGTGAATACCAATTTACAGCTTCTCGAAGAACAGAACCTGAGGTTGCAAATGCCCTTTTTCACACATGTTCAGTATGTCACCCCAACCTCCAATTACCTGTACAAAATTTATGACTGTCGGTTAGAAATCCGAATGACAAAAACCCTCCTTGAGAATAAAACAATGAATGTAACCCACCTTTACAGTTTTGTCATCATACATAATCCATTGCTTGCTGTCATGATTGTATGCAAAGCAGTGGTAATGCTGCCCGTAGTAGCAAACCTAAAGCATTCCACAAGAAATATGAGGAATGGAGACAATGTGGCAACCAATATACCATTACTTAACTTACCCGAGACTAGCTTGTTTGGTTGACAGAAATGAAAAAGGAGTAATAAAAAAAATGTTTGGTTCATGACCAGAAGGAAAATAATTCAACATGATTATAATGATAAGATGTCAAAAAACAAATTATAATTAACAAGTAATATTATAATAATGATAATACTAATATGATATTGCAAATATTATAAAATGAAATATTTATTATTGTTGCTGTTGTTGTTGTGATAAAATATTAAAGATATGTTTTATAAGGGATTGAATTGAATGGTCATTAATTGAAGATAATGGAATGGAACACCACAAAATTGAATGGAATTAAACATTCCATTGTTTGGAAGTTTCATAATGGAATGGAATGGCTCAACTGATCATTCTTTAAATTTTTTAAAAAATAAATGAAACAAACTAATTGTTTATTTTAATTTCCAAAATTACCCTTATTGTTTTATCTACTGTAATTTTCTTTATTTTTTAAAAAATATTTTTATGTAATAATGATTTGTTTATTAATCCATGTCATCACTGGCATCTGATTTGAGGAGTCGGAGAAAAGGGAGTATAGGAGAGTTAGGGATGACTTGGAAAGTCTTAAATGGTCATCCCACCCTCTCATCAAAGATTCTCCCAAAAAATGATCTTTCATCCTATGTTATTGTTGCGGAATCGTCGGGAGACACAACGACAGAAACGAGAAAACGAAAGAAAGCAATAAGGACACAGCAATTTACGTGGCTCGGGAATAATCCCTACGTCCATGGGAGAGGCAGAATTTCACTATTCGGGAGCACAAAATTACAAAGGATTTTTTCAGTGATAACCCTAGCCCGAAAATGGGCTATAAAACAATGGAGAAGACGATCACTGTTCGAAAAGTGAGTCCACGCCGCTACAATGAACAGCGACTAGCTTTGTCAAAAGCGCTACAGTGGATGCCAGCTGGAAGTCAAAAGTGCTACAGTGAAGTTGACTCCGAAGTCCGGACTGCTACAGTGTCTGTCAGTGTCGCTCGGTCAGCTCCGCTACAGTAGTCAGAGATGCTACAGTGTCGGGCCACAAGCATTCGGCCCAACCGGATCGGGCAACACCAATCCAACAATCTCTCACTTGTAGCCTGATCCACTACACTGCTATGCTTCGATGCAACTGATGAAGACAACTTACTAAATTTAAGTTTTCCCTCTTCACTCGCCAGTGACGTGCTTTCCATTCACAAATTCATGAAATACAAATTGTTTTCCTCTTGTGCTCCCATCATGTCCTCCATTATTCTGCCTCTCATCCTCCATTCATCAGTGGAGACCAACAGAGGCACAGCAGTGCCTCAACTTCTGTATCACCATAGGCTTTGTCAACATGTCTTCCGGATTGTTGGTTCCACAAATCTTCTGCAAAGTCATAACCCATCATGTATCAAACCTCTGATGAAATGGTACTTCAACTGAATGTGCTTCGTCCGGGCATGAAACACTGGGTTCTTGGCAAGATGTATAGCACTCTGACTGTCACAGTGCAATACATTCTCCTCTCGTTTTCTTCCCAATTCATCCAAGAAGTTCTTCAGCCAAACCATCTCTTTCCCAGCTTCTGTTACAGCAATGTATTCTGCCTCTGTGGTGGATAAAGCCACCACCTTCTACAATTGTGATATCCAACTTACCGCAATTCCTCCACAAGTAAAAACATAACCCGTGGTACTCCTCCTGCTGTCGACATCGCCTCCAAGGTCAGCATCCACATACCCCTGCAATGAATTTCCTTTCCCAAAGCACAGAGATACCTCCTTGCTGCCCTTCAAATACCTTAGTATCCACTTCACAGCTTCCCAATGTTGCTTTCCAGGGTTAGCCATATACCTGCTCACAACTTCCACTGCATGAACAATGTCAGGTCGAGTACAGACCATGGCATACATCAGGCTTCCAACAACTGATGCGTATGGAACTCTTGCCATGTACTCAACCTCTTCTACCGTCTTCGGTGATTGCTCCTTTGATAGTTTGAAATGGCTCGCCAGAGGAATAGAGACTGTCTTTGCTTCCATCATACTGAATCTTCTCAAGACCTTCCCAATGTAATCAACCTGTGACAACATTAATGTTCCAGCTGTGCGGTCTTGCTTGATCTTCATTCCCAGAATCTTGTCAGCTTCTCCAAGATCTTTCATTTCAAACTCCTCAGTCAACTGTTCTTTCAGCTCATTAATCCTCTGCATATATGATCCTGCAATGAGCATGTCATCCACATACAGAAGCAATATAATGTATTCATCACCAAAGGACTTGATGTAGCAACATTGATCCATGCCACATCGTTTATATTCATTTTTAGACATAAATGAATCAAACTTCTTGTTCTACTGCCTCGGTGTCTGCTTCAGTCCATATAAGCTCTTCTGAAGTTTGCACACCAGGTCTTCCTTTCCAGACACTACATATCCCTCTGGCTGCTGCATGTAGATGTCCTCCAGATCTCTATGAAGAAAAGCAGTCTTGACATCAAGCTGCTCAAGATGCAAGTCTTCTGACGCCACAATGTTGAGAACCACCCGGATGGTGGTAAGCTTCACTACAGGTGAGAAGATTTCAGTGAAATCCACTTCCTCCTGTTGAAAGTCTTTCACCACCAGTCTTGCCTTGAACCTCCTCTTGTCATCATGTTCTTCCTTGACCCAGTAGACCCACTTATTTTGCAATGCTTTCTTTCCTCTTGGCAGAGGTGTCAGCTCCCAAGTGTTGTTATCATGCAATGAGGAAATCTCCTCCTTCATAGCCAGCTCCCACTTGCTCGACTCCTTCAGCTGCATTGCTTCTTCAAAGCATTCTGGTTCTCCACTGTCAGTCAATAATAAATAGTGTAAAGATGGCGAATACCTCAGCACAGGCCTTCGCACCCTTGTTGATCTCCTCAACTCCACTAGAGTAGTAGGTTCCACCGGTTCTGATGTCTCATGCTCAGATACACCTTTAAGCTCCACTTGCTCTTTGTATTCTGATTCAATGTTCTCATTTTCATCTTCAACTGCATGGCGATCTTTGTACATGACACCTTCATTGAATACCACGTTTTGGCTCCTGATGACCATCCTGTTGAGATCATCCCAAAAGCGATACCCAAATTCCTCACCACCATAGCCAATAAAGAAACATTTTTTGGACTTGGCATCAAGTTTGTCCCTTACATTAGCATCAACATGAACATATGTTAAACTGCCAAAGACTCGTAAATGTGAGAGTCTTACCACCTTACCAGACCAAAGTTCATCGGGTATATATTCTCCCATTGGCACAGAGGGACTCCTGTTTATGAGATATGCTGCCATATTCAATGCATCAGCCCAAAAGGTCTTGGGTAACCCCGAATGCAGCCTCATGCTCCTAGCACGTTCATTCAGTATCCTATTCATCCTCTCTGCCACACCATTCTGTTGTGGTGTTCCTGGGATTGTCTTCTCCCACCGAATTCCATTTTCAGAACAAAATTCCTTAAACTCATGACTGCCATACTCTCCACCGTTGTCAGACCTCAAACATTTCAGCTTTGCTCCTGACTCGTTCTTCACCATGACTTTCCACTTCTGAAACATCTTAAACACATCAGATTTATTCTTCAGAAAGTAAACTCATACCTTCCTTGTTGAATCATCGATGAATGTCACGTAATATTGTGACCCTCCGATGGATGGTACTGGTGCAGACCCCCAAACATCTGTATGCACCAGGTCCAGCTTTCCAGCCTTCGGTGTTCTGCCTCCTTTTGCAAAGGACGCCTTCTTCTGCTTTCCAAAGATGCAATCTTCACATAACCCTACTTCCACCGACTCTAGCTCTGGTAGCAACCCTTTTGTTGCCAACACCTTCATCCCCTTTTCACTCATGTGGCCGAGTCTGTAGTGCCACAGTTGAGAACCTCCGACAGCGTCCGGTGATGCAGCCATGTCCATGCAAGTTTCTATCATGTTGTACAGGGTGCCATTCTTTGCTCCCCGAGCTATAACCATAGCTCCTCGGGTGATCTTCCATGCACCACCAGTGAATGTGGTACTCAACCCTGCATCATCAAGTTGTCCAACAGAAATAAGGTTTCTTCTCAAGCCAGGGATATACCTCACGTTTTCCAGAACCAGCAAACTCCCACTGTTGGTCTTGATCCGTGCATCTCCTTTACCCACAATCTGCAAGGGCTCGGTATCAGCAAGATGCACCTTGCCAAAATTTCCAGAAACAAAATTGTTCAGGAAACCCTTCTCCGATGTAGAATGGAAAGACGCCCCAAAGTCTAAAATCCAAGACTTCATCGGGTTGTCCACGCTCAGCAGCAACATGTCATCAGTTCCTTCAGCTGCAGTGTCTGCTCCACTGGTTTCAGGTCCCTTCCGGTTATCTCTGCACTCCTTATTGACATGTCCTTTCTTCCCGCAAGTCCAGCAGGTTGGACCAGGCCCTTTTGCCTTGTCTCTGCTCTTTCCTCTTGACTTCGATCATCCTCTGCGATTATCCCGCTGTGGGTACTTTCCTCTTCCTTCAACGTTCAAAGCAGAACCAGAAAATCTGTCTGATTCTCTTCTTCGAACATCCTCACTAAGGATTAGGTCCCGTATATCTTTCAGAGTCATCTTCGTATTCCCCGAAGTGCTGCTCACAGCTGTTACAGTTGCTTCCCAACTCTCTGGTAACGAAGATAGTAAAACCAGCGCACATACCTTATCACCAAGATCAATGTCCACCGATGACAACTGACTTATGATGGTATTGAATTCGTTGATATGATCTGCAACAGTTATCCCTTCAACCATTTTCAGGTTGAACAATCGTCGTATCAAATGCACTTTGTTTGTCGCAGAAGGCTTCTCGTACATGTTTGCGAGGGCTTTCATCAGGTCCATCGTCGTCTTCTCCTCTCTGATGTTGAACGCCGCGTTTTTTGCCAACGTCAGGCGCACAACACCCAGAACTTGTCGATCCAGTAGCTCCCACTCCGACTTCTCCATGTCCGCTGGCTTCACACCCAGAAGTGGCAAATGCATCTTTTTCTGATAAAAATAATCCTCGATCTGCATCCTCCAGAAACTGAAATCAGTTCCATCGAAGCGATCGATCTTCACTTTGCCTTCATCCAGAGTCATCGTTGGAGAATTCCGAACTCACCATCTGATACCAGTTGTTGCGGAATCGTCGGGAGACACAACGACAGAAACAAGAAAACGAAAGAAAGAAAGCAATAAGGACACAACGATTTACGTGGTTCGGGAATAATCCCTACGTCCACTGAAGAGGCAGAATTTCACTATTCGGGAGCACAAAATTACAGAGAATTTTTTCAGTGATAACCCTAGCCCGAAAATGGGTTATAAAACAATGGAGAAGACGATTACAGTTCGAAAAGTGAGTCTGCGTCGCTACAGTGAACGGCGGCCAGCTTTGTCAAAAGCGCTACAGTGGCTGCCGGCTAGAAGTCAAAAGTGTTACAGTGAAGTTGACTCCAAAGTCCACACTGCTACAGTGTCTGTCGGTGTCGGTCGGTCAGCTCCGCTACAGTAGTCAGAGTTGCTATAGTGTCGGGCCACAAGCATTCGGCCCAACCGGATCGGGCAACACCAATCCAACAGTTATCTCATGCCATCCCACATCACCCTAAGAAAACCCCTTACTAGATAAAGGATTAAATAAGTTTCCTTCTATTTCATCTCATGGAGTAAACCAAATTTCCTTATTTAAGGTAAATGCTCCAGGAGAAAGGAAACGTGAGGGTTTTCTTTTCCTTTCCCCCTTCTCCCGGCAAGCCCGCATTTCTGAGGAGAAAAAATTGCATTTTGAAAGTGTTGTTCTGTCAGAGAGTGAACACATGTTCGTGTTCCCCCACCATCAGACCAAACATGAACTTAATGCCGGCATTTTAGAACTGCAAACAAAATAATTCTGTTAACAGACGTAGAAGAGGTGGTTCAAAAAAATAAACTTACCACCGAGACCAAGCAAAACGTATTCTTCAGATCGAGACCCTTATAGAGGACACCGATGTCTATCTCAGTAGTAAGGGCTGCTAATGTTGATGTAATATCATCAGCACTCTCACATGTGTTCTGCCAGCCCAGAACTGCAAGCCGCAACCGAACACAGTCATGAGTTGCTTAAATGATGCACAAAACAAATGATCAAATTCCAGAAAACCCCCACAATCACCTATTGTGAAAATATGTGGGGAAGCTGACAATGAATGATGAATATAGTTGAGCTTCCCACAGCCACCAGCATCTGGATCACAGCCAATCTGGTGGTTCATCTCTACACGATTCAATAGCTCATCAAAAGATCCCTCCGCAAACCTATCCTGGACAATTGCAGTAGATGAGAAGCACACGATGTTTAGACCCAAATAGAAACAACAGGTGCCCCCATGAAATTTATAAGCTTCCACTTTAGCTCACTTGTCATACAAATGAACAATCAGACAAACATACGCACCTTCATTGTACGGAGTGCACTGGCATTGACATTATGAAAAAATGAGGTATACTTCATATGTCTAGATTCAAGGCGACAGTTAGAGCATGTCATTTGTTCAAATATGTTCATTCCAAAAAGAGAATGCACTATACAATCATTGTCTGTACAGTCCCAAAACCCTGCACAATTGCTTTCCACTGACTCTGCATCGAGGGTGTCTGAACCAGAAGTAACTGACCGATGAAGGCAGTCAAATAACACACCCAAAACTTCAGATGCATCATTCATCTGAGCCTGAAAGGTGCGCATATAAAAAATATCAGAGACATCACTTACGAATAATTGACAGACAAAGTTCTGCGTCTCTGACCTCCTGGAAGAAGCTACTGTCTGGGTACAGGTTGCTTAGAGCAATCCTTAGAGAAGTGGGAGCAACTACTTCTCTTGGATCAGCAGTAGATGCCATGCTCAAGGCAGTAAAGATATCATATAATGCACAAATAACACAAGGATCTCCTAAGTGAACATGCTCTGATGCTGATCTACTCATGAATTCATCTCTAAACAGTCTCAAATGCCACAAGGACTGAAAGTTCACAACAAAAGGGTATACATTGGAACAGGGAGCACCAGAGAACAAATCCAAAAAAAGAAAAAATATATATATATCATTATTATTTTAACTGTGCATGACAAACCTGGATGATCACATTCAAAAAACAATTATATTCTCCAACTTCATTTTTCAGTCCTGAACCAAGGATGTCTGCTCCATCACAACTTTTAATAACCACTTCATTTCCCAAAGCACCATTATCAGCTTCAGGAAACTTCTCAATCACTTCCAAACTTAGGGCCAAGGGTTCTTTCTGATGAGCTTCAAAAGAGCATGCAAAAACATGAAAACAAGGCACTATATGCGTAAGCTTCAAGGCGGGAAAGATTAAAAGCAACCCAAAAGAATGGCCAGAATAGCAACTGAATCCAGCCGCATCAACTGGTTCGCCATAAAAAAAAAAAAAAAAAAACAATACAACAACAAAAAAGCCTTAAACCCAATTAAATGGGGTCATCTACATGGATCAAATGTTGCCAATTAGCTCTATTGAAAACCATATTTTCATTAAAACCATTTAGAGCAAGATCATCATGAATGATTTGTTTAAGGGTCCTTTTAGGTCTACCTCTACTAATACAATGCAAATATTTCAGAATATTAAAATAAGTTAGCAAAGACATCGATATGGTTCAACACTTCATTGAACTTTTAGCGATCTCCCTCCTTCTGTCAGCACTGATCACCTCACTCGGACAACGATAAAATCCCCATTCCTCCCACCCTCCTCTAGTCTCAATTGAACAATTAATCTGTAGTTTCTTGTCACGGGCAATGAAACCACAGCCCCAGGACCTTCTGCAAATTCTTCTGGCAATCCTTTAAATCTTTAGTACAAATTTAAATAATCTTACATGTATGGTACATTATTAATCCATGCTTTCCAGTAAAAGACAAAGAAGCCAATGCCCCAGACACATCTATGAATTCAACTGGTAATCATTTAAATCTATGAAAAAAAATTAGATAATCTTTGTTAAAAAAAATTGATTTCTACCTATTTTAGCAATTAGTTGTCAGATCAATCTTTCAACTGTCTGTTGCTAAATTTGTTGATTATGCAGATTAATTGACACTGAAGAGATAACAACTTGGTTGGGGAGTTTCCTGAAGTGGAAGTGGTAGTCAATCTTTTTTCTGATAATGCTGGAACGCATATTTATTGCTTCTCATAACAGTCACAAAACAAACCACCCACTTTTGGCCTACGCCTCCCCTATCAAGGCAGCTAGACCAGATCATTGTTGTCAAAGGCGCGCGGCGCAATAAGGCGCAAAGACCGTTTGGGGATGCGGCGCGAGGCGCAACTAAGACGCATGCGCACATAATTAATCATATACAGTTTTGAACAATATTTTAAATTTTAAAAAACTTAAATTCAATAAAAAAATACAAATTAAAATACATACCGATATTTTTTAAGAGGTTCTGCTGTGAGTGATGTTACAACAATGTTTTTATGGTCTGCTATGTTTTGCCTTGCAAAAAAAAAATAGTCTGCTGTGTTTTTTTATTAATATATTAAATACTCTATTTAATTGAAATTAGGACTACCCCAATTTCCATCGTGGTGCACCGTGATTTCCGCCTCCTACCCCGATCTCCGCCTTTCCGCCTCCTACCCTGATCTACGCTATGGCGATTCATCTGTCGCGCACTCAAAACCCCAGCCGCCGCCGACATCATCCGCTTCTCCGCCTGCCAGCACTGTCGCCTCCCAACAAGGAAGATGAGAGTGAGGCGCGCCTTTACAGCGCATGGCGCCCGAGCGCCTCAAGGAATGGCGGGTGAGGCGCGCGCCTCAGCGAAGTCGCCTCGCCTTGTAGGTGGCGAGGTGCTCCGGCCTCGCCTCACCGCGCCCCTTGCCAAGGCGCGCGCCTTTGACAACAATGGACCAGATGAATCTAGAGGTAAGAATAAATGACATACAAACACTTGAGTATCGATTTAATGTGAAACTACCAACATTTTACCTAGCGAGCAAACATAATATAGGCTCTACACAGGCACAACAAGAGATACAGTTCAAAATCAAATAACCATAATTGAAGTAAACTAACCCGATACTTTAAGCTTCACGGGACTTGGACTGCATTTAACAACACTTACAGAAAAGAGTCAACAATTATTATTTATTTTAAGTAACTTTGTACAGGTGATCTCAGATTGCTTATTAAAGTGTTTTTCTGCCACCTATAAGTGACTTTCTGTAGGAATTTGAGTGTAAGTATATTTAAATGATCAAAAAAATGTTAATTGTTTTATCATAAGTGAATAATGTTCAGATCAATCTTTCAACTGTCTGTTGCTAAATTTGTTGATTATGCAGATTAATTGTCACTGAAGAGATAACAACTTGGTTGGGGAGTTTCCAGAAGTGGAAGTGGTAGTCAATCTTTTTTCTGATAATGCTGGAACGCATATTTATTGCTTCTCATAACAGTCACAAAACAAACCACCCACTTTTGGCCTATGCCTCCCCTATGAAGGCAGCTAGACCAGATGAATCTAGAGGTAAGAATAAATGATATACAAACACTTGAGTATCGATTTAATGTGAAACTTCCAACATTTTACCTAGCGAGCAAACATAATATAGGCTCTACACAGGCACAACAAGAGATACAGTTCAAAATCAAATAACCATAATTGAAGTAAACTAACCCGATACTTAAGCTTCACGGGACTTGAACTGCATTTAACAACACTTACAGAAAAGAGTCAACAATTATTATTTATTTTAAGTAACTTTGTACAGGTGATCTCAGATTGCTTATTAAAGTGTTTTTCTGCCACCTATAAGTGACTTTCTGTAGGAATTTGAGTGTAAGTATATTTAAATGATCAAAAAAATGTTAATTGTTTTATCATAAGTGAATAGTGTTCAGATCAATCTTTCAACTGTCTGTTGCTAAATTTGTTGATTATGCAGATTAATTGTCACTGAAGAGATAACAACTTGGTTGGGGAGTTTCCAGAAGTGGAAGTGGTAGTCAATCTTTTTTTCTGATAATGCTGGAACGCATATTTATTGCTTCTCATAACAGTCACAAAACAAACCACCCACTTTTGGCCCACGCCTCCCCTATCAAGGCAGCTAGACCAGATGAATCTAGAGGTAAGAATAAATGATATACAAACACTTGAGTATCGATTTAATGTGAAACTTCCAACATTTTACCTAGCGAGCAAACATAATATAGGCTCTACACAGGCACAACAAGAGATACAGTTCAAAATCAAATAACCATAATTGAAGTAAACTAACCCGATATTTTAAGCTTCACGGGACTTGGACTGCATTTAACAACACTTACAGAAAAGAGTCAACAATTATTATTTATTTTAACTTTGTACAGGTGATCTCAGATTGCTTATTAAAGTGTTTTTCTGCCACCTATAAGTGACTTTCTGTAGGAATTTGAGTGTAAGTATATTTAAATGATCAAAAAAATGTTAATTGTTTCATCATAAGTGAATAGTGTTTTCAAATACAGTCAAAATGTAAAGTGCGCCTTCCAACATTACCATGTGTATTATAACAGATGAATATTGGATAAAAATAGCGAAGTCAGTTAACAAGGCAAAGAAAAATGTAAAGACAATACACCACTTCAAAACTAAGATATGTATAAGGCAGAAGGGTGCCCACTCGATGGAGCAAGAGCTGTACACCACTCCACTGCATGGCTGGCTCACTAAATCTAAGGTAATTCGGTCACTTATTTCCTTTTGATTTAATTATTTATGACACAAACAAATAGTTGTTTCTCTTTCATTAATACGGACTATAACACAAAATGGCTTTTGAGACCGAAATCAAATGCCAGCTCATAAGAATGATGAAACTTTCGCTACGATGTGTAAGGCCCCAGAAGGTACGGAATAGATGTTACAGTAAGCAAATGCTCAGGAGTGGGGTGAACTAAGAATTTAATAACTTGAAAGCAAAAATCCCTCTAAAACATAAAGTATGAAAATCAGAATACAGAAGTTATCTTCTTGAAGCTTGAATAGTATAAACACAGATGATAACCTATCGCACAGTGGAAATAAAACAAACAAATAAAACAGTAGAAATCCAAGTACTTAGTCAAAAGATAAATAAAGCTCCGGAAAATCACCTTCCAGATTTTGATGATGCCAACAACTGATTATATAAAAACCACTAAACTAAATGCCTTAAGCAATTATCCGTGTAAAGATATGCAAAGATATTTTAGGATATCAGAAAATTATAAAGCAATCTGATATAGATAAACATTTATGCAATCTATCCAGATTTAGATATACTCAATAAATGATAATAAAGTTAGTGTTGACCTCACCTGTTTTGATAATCTCAATTATGTTTTTACATACCTTTGATAATCCCAATTAATATTTATCTATATTCTAATTCGCTTAATCTATGATATTTTGTTATCAAGATGATAATAATATTAAAATAATCCTTGAGATATGTTAATCAATGTTTATCCATGTTTGTATAAGTTCTGAAATAATTCTAACCAAATCGGATATGTTTTGCATAAAACAGATAAGTGTTTGTCACTGATCTGCATATAGCTACTGATAACAGAGCTACCGGTACTTAGTTTACCGATAGACAGAGTCACCGATAAGCTAAGGCTACCGATATGTACAGAGCTACCGACAGAAACCAAGCTACCGATAGAACAGGTCTACCGGTATGCTTAAGTCTTCTAGTATACACTTGATCGCTGATATGTACAGAGCTACCGATATGAAAAAGTCTACCGATAGAACCAGTTCACAGACAGTTACCGATAGAGTAAGTCTACCGATACGAGCTACCAACCGGCCTACTGATACACAGACTAGCGACTAATATGAAGCGACTGACATAGTCTACCGATACAAGTACAGAGTCACCGATACATCGAGCTACCGATAGTCTAAGAGCTACCGACGGATTACCGATAGAATGAAGTCACCGATATATATAGCTACCGATACAAGTTCAAAAAAGCTACCGATGGAAGGTCTTGCTACGCAAAGTCCACTGCACATGTCTACCAACAGAAGGCTACTAATGATTGATCAACCAGTCAAACTCTGTTCTCTCAATACTATTTATTTATTAAGCTAACGGTTACATTTGATGTTTTTAATGAAGTTAATGTTATTTAATGATATCTGTTTGCATGTCAGGGAACCGTACCTAGTACCCATGCAAAAAGTAATCATTCCTTTTTGCCAGAGCTGAAAGCTATAAAAGGGAAGATAAAGACCTAGCCGAGACAAAACATAGAGATAGAAAGTGAAGTGGTTGCATACAGAGAGCACAATAAACTAAGAGGGCTCAACAACATTCAAACATGGTGCATTCACACAAGACTTCATCCATACTCCAAGAACCCTGGATATACTTGAAGCCACTCTTCTGAAGGAAACCACAAGCCGCATCTTGAGTGAAGATCTACAACAAACACTTCATGCACTCAAGCTGATAAGCTGTATCTGGAACAAGGAAGAAAACGACACTCTGTTTTTCAGAGAAAAACCAGAGAAGACTCATAAGCTTCTATGACCAATTAAACGAATCCAAAGCTGCACTGTCGATCACTAAAGCTTTTCTAAACTCATTCACATTTTCTTTAGTGATTCTTTCTTTACATTTCGAGCAGTGTGTGTACCCTGTTTATTTTACACACACACTGTCTCCTGAGCTAAACTGGAGGATTCTTAAATCCTCACTCAAACTCCATAACTCTCTGTTTCCCACTGTGGATAGTGGTAGAGGTCGAGTAAGACCTGGACAGCCGTGGACTGTTGTTTGTTTTCCCACGTAGAACTGTGGTAGAGGTCTTTGTACCTGGACAGTGTGTTCACTGTTGTTTACCCCGATCCAGGGTGTGGATCATTTTATGTAAATTGTTGAAAGGACTAAGTCTCGGCTTGAGACTGAACCTCTTAGTTACATCTGTTGTGCATTTCAGTTTAAATCATAAGTATACTATATATATATATATCATATTCCGCTGCTAACTACTTTGAAATACAAAACTATTTTAAAGCTACTTTGATAGTTAAAGTAGCAAGTGTTTATACTTATTGTAAACCAGTAAGTTAGTTTCAAAAGTTAATTTCATCCTCTGATTAAGTTAACTGAGACCTAATCAATCTTTGAGAAACTAATTGAACATTTATACTCTGTATAAATTCACTACAGTTTAACTTTGTTTTTAAATAGGGGGATTTTAAGAGAAATAGTTTTAACAGAAATTTTAATTGGAACTCAATTCACCCCCCCCTCTTGAGTATCCACTCCGACCAACAGTTAGATTCGATAAGAATGATACAATCCAAATTAAACATGCATAGTGCTCATACAAGAAGTAAAACACGGATAGTGGACACAAAAGATGTTAAAGAGATTCAGAATAAATGCTCCCCTGATTCCCTATAAAATTATATTAAATATGAAATTTCTTCATACATAATCCTGAAAGGTAGAAAGATCTTATCTCTATATTTGGTAGAAACAACACTGAGTAAAAGTAGTGGTCGCTTATTCCTGCTATGGAGGGTCCTTATCCCAAGGCTTCTTCATTCCTAAAGAACAGAAGGGGGAAATGCCAAGTCCTTATCCACAAGACTTGCCTGGTAAGATTAACAGTGGGTGAAAAGCTAGGAAAAAAATTACAAACACAAATCAGCCCAAGTTGTGTCGTATTAAAGATCAAACAAAGGAAATCCAGAGGGTGATATCGTAATGCATGTGATTTTTCGCTGCTCTCATCTGATCAAAGCTTTCTCAAGTTCATCATACTCCAAACAATCTCTCAAGTTCCTTTTAATAGATGTTCCGAGTCCCACATCGGATTCTTCCGAATTGTAATTTGTCCTCTCTATCTATAAAAGAATGTATTCACCTCTCATTGAGGTAGGGACTTGTACATTTCTACATGGTATCAGAGGGAGACTCCCGATAATATTTTTTTTTTCTCCCTCCCATCCGCTGCGCTCCGCTCAGGCGTGCCCGACGGTGTCTATTGCTCCCTCTGCGGCCCCGCCCACCTGCGGCTCCTCAAGTCCGCGTCTCCTCCCACCTGCAGCCCTCCGGCTCCTCTACAGTTTTCCCGGTGACCCCCATCGACCGGCCCCACCAGTCCGCCTGCCCACCGGCCCTCCTGTGTCGTTCCTCTGTTGCGCCCTGATGCCAACCCCTCCCATCTCTGGCGACCACGGTGCCAACCCTGCGTGACAGCCCTCCCAGATCCGACAAGACCATCTCCAGCGACCCAACTCCCAGCGCGCGACGGTCCTTGCACGACCCGCCTCCACGCCGGCCTCTCCTGTCCTCTACTCAACGGCCCCCAGCAGCTCCCTCCCGACGGCTCCCTCCCGACGGAACCCTTCCCGCGCGCGACGGCCCCCTCCCTCCACATCATGCGCGACAGCCCTCCCTGCGCACGGTCTCTCCCCACGCGAGGCAACCCCCTCCTTTGTCGGCCGACAACCCCAACGAAGCTCCCTCCGCCTCCTACACGTCGCCCCGTGCGACGACACCTCCTGCGGAAGCGCTTCCTACGGAAGCCCTGTCTTTCATCGTCGGCACCTCCGGCACCCCCTGTCCCGTCGACGGCCCTCTACGCCCTATCCCGCGTGCATCCCTCCCGTCCCGTCCCGCGCGCATCCCTGCTTGACCCATGACGGCCCTCCCTGCGCGCGGTCTCTTGCTCGTGGTCCCCTCTCAACTGGCAGTCCTACGCCGGTCCGACACAAGCCCCTAGGGGTGTCCATGGGTCGGGTTGGGTCGGGTCGATGGGGTTTTTGGACCCGACCCGATCGAAATAGGTCGGGTCGGGTCGGGTCAGGCGTGTTTTTTAGCTCAGACCCGACCCAACCCAACCCATACTGAATCGGGTTGGGTCGGGTTGGGTCAATGGGTTTATGGAGAAAAAATCGACTGTTTCTGGATATCCCGTAGGACATCTCCGCTTCGACCCGGTGCAACTGCTATCCCCTCTACCCAAGAAGGAGCTTCCTCCCTACGCTATGCCTCCAAGTCCTGCAATCGATATTCTAAAAAATGGAGGCAGTGAAGCAGCCATCATTGATGGCGTGCGAGTGCTAATGAAGGCGGCAACGATCGTGGTGGTTCTCTGAGAATCCTCCCCAATCTTCTTCGCCTCCAAGTAGCGATCGCACTTACATCCCCCCATTGTCGAAAACACACCAAGACAAACCAGTAGAACGATGCGAAAAATTAAAAATTCTAGCGCTTATAAGTTCGGTTCCACGCTCGAACGAAATTAATCGCTACGCTCGAAAAATTCTAGCGCTTCTAAGTTCGGTTCCGTGCTCGAAAAATTCAAGCGCTTCTCCTAAAAAATTGAAAGATTTTTTTTTTAAATGATGTGAAAATAAAAAATTGATCCCCACTGTGGAAAAATTCCAGCGCTTCTAGGTTTGGTTCCATGCTCGATCAAAATCAATCGCTTCCAGATCCTTTATGGTTGGATTCCTTGGATAAAACCCCCAACACTCATCCTGGATCTGGAGAAAAAAGAGCTCCCCTCCCTAGTGGATATGGGGCCGTAGTCGTAGCCGAGATGGAGGAAGGCGGCAGCGAGGCGATGGCCTTCGGGTCAGTGCGGTGGAGTGGTGGCCCTCGAACGAGGTGAAAGAGATGATGAATAGTAGGGAAGGCTATGCGGAAACAATAGTAGAGGCGGGGGTGATGTGCGGTAGTGACAACACCGGCCGAGCAGGATGGATGGTTGGCGTGGGTGTAGGTAGGCAAGGAGGAAGATGATGGAAAGGGACTCGGGTTGGGAGGGAGGGAGGCAATAGAGCGAAGTCTGACGAGACGGGCCGCACGAGAGGAATATCGGCTCGGCGAGTCGACGCAACGCAAGTGGCTATCAGGTTGGTTGGGTCGGGTTGGATCATTTTTTTCCCAACCCATGACCCGACCCAACCCGACCACATTATGACTCAACCTGACCCAACCCGTGGTATAGATTTTTTAACCCGACCAACCCGACTAGACCCACTCGGGTCGGGCCGGGTCGGGTCGGTCGGGTTGGGCCGGGTCTGGACACTCCTACAAGCCCCGCAGCTCCTCCACGGCGCCCCGTCTCCCGACCAGTCGTCGTCAACTCCTCCATAGATTTCCCGGAACACCATCGTCTAGCCCCGCATCTCCGGCTTTCCCAGAGGACCAAAGACCGGGCCCGACGACTTCTGCGGCGAGGCACTCCTCACCTGGGACCTCGACCCTCGTCCTCCCATCGCCATCCCCTCCTGCGGACACCCCGCCTCACAACATCGACACCTCCCTGGCCGGCGGCTCCTATGCGACGGCGCACCCCCAAGCGCGCGTTGCAGTCCTGCGCAACCACCTCAGAAGCGCACTCCAACTACCCGCTCCAGACATGGCAGCATCCAGCATCCGTCACAAACTGGCACTCTCAATAGAGGAGATTGCACTTGTACAATCTCATCGGGCTATTTTGCCACTTGTTTCTTCTACAGCCTTCATTGCTCAGACAGGTGGACCTATTGTCTGTGTCTCTCGTCAACAGACAGCTTGGGTGCTTGATTCCAGTGCTTCTGATCATCTCGCGGGTGATTCAGGTTTGCTTACTATCTATCATCCATATACCGGTAACGCTGCAATTACTATTGCTGATGGATCTACAATCCTCATTGCGGGATTTGGCACATGCTCCTTGACTCCAACTATTCGCCTGGCTTCAGTGGTTTATGTTCCTCGTTGTCATTTTAATCTTCTCTCCATCAGTAAACTCACAAAGGACCTAAATTGTGTTGTTGTTTTTATATCTTCTGGTGTTATTTTTCAAGAGCGGTCAATGAATCAGGAACTTGGTAGAGGTCGTCTTAGTGATGGGGTGTACATGTTCGATGCCTCATCATCCCTTGTTTGCCCATCCACCTATGCTCATGCCCTCAACCTAGATTTTCACCATGGTCATCCACCGGCTTCCGTCTTACATAAGTTTTGCCCCCAGTTCAGTCCATACTTTTACTTCCATTGTGAATCTTGTAAGTTTGCTAAACATCATCGGGTGACGTGTGTTCCTCGCTTAGAAACGCGTGCAGCGAATCCTTTCGACCTAGTTCATTCCGATGTATGGGATCCTTGCAGGGTTCCTAGTCAGTCAGGGTACCGTTATTATGTATCATTTATTGATGATTTCTCTCGAATGATATGGTTATATCTCCTTCGTGAGCGTTCTGAGGTGTGTGATATTTTCAAAACTTTTTACTATAAAATTCACACTCAATTCTCCAAGTCTATTAAATGTCTTCACTCGGACAATGGTTGAGAATATTTATCCACTTCCCTTCAGCAGTTTCTCAAGAATCACGGCATCATTCATCAGATATCCTGCTCCGATACACCTCAAAGGAATGGAGTGGCCAAGCGAAAACATCGTCATCACAATGGTTGAGAATATTTATCCACTTCCCTTCAGCAGTTTCTCAAGAATCACGGCATCATTCATCAGATATCCTGCTCTGATACACCTCAAAGGAATGGAGTGGCCAAGCGAAAACATCGTCATCTTCTGGAGACCGCTCGTGCCCACTTATTCCACATGTAGGTGCCTCTTCATTTTTTGGGGGGTGTTATCCTTACTGCAAACTCTGTTTGCAGACTTAGGAGAGTGATGAACTTCAATCAATGTCGGATGTTCCGGTCTTTATATGTTTGTCTGTGATTTTCTAAAACTTTCAACCTTGCAATCTTTGATATTCAATAGGTTGAGTGCAATTGCAAACTTTGGAGTATGTTGGTGTTCACCACTTGGTTCAAAGACATTTGTCAATGAATCATAGTTTCTCAACACCAGAGTGCAACAGCTTCTGACCTTTCGATCTTCTAAGTGTCACAATTGTAGAATTATGGCGATTTGTTCCGAGTCTTCCTTACATGTTGATCTTTGACATTCTGTATGCCAACCTCTGACTTTGGTTGTAGATAATATAGTTAAAGTGTTTATGGGATAGTATGTTGAAAATGAAACTTCGAGATTTCATCGTATGTTGAGCTTCTTATGCTTTGTCCAACAAGCTTTATCCTCGCTCAACCGGAAATAACATCAGACTCACGTAGTCATTCCATATTCATGATCTTCCGATGTTTATGACTTCGGAATATGTTGAGCGACTTCACTTCTTATATTGAACAATAATACTTGCCAAGAGACATTCAAATGTGAACTACTTCAATCTCATTACCAGATAGCTTTCGGTACTTTTGTCTCCATCCTCAACTTCGGATGGTGAGTCAGTTTCAACTTGAACTTCCATAAATCAGTAGATGAAGCTTTTGGTAGTCTTCATCGGTTTCTTCATCTTCCTGTCTTCAAAAACTTCTATTTCCGACATATCGAAGTAATTAGTTGAACTATGAAACTTAGTCTTCGAATATTGATACTTCGGAACTTAGTATGCCGCTTTGAATGATCTTCACCGCAACAATTAATGTCTTTCAAACCTCATGATTCAGAAGTTGGTGTGCTTATGCTTTGGATAGTGTAGATCTGTTATGTTTGCCAATCACTTCTTTGTTGTTGTATCGTGGTTATGATCACCATGAGCGGTATGTCCACAATGTACTGATCTTGTTACGTTGAAGCCCGGTTGATGTTTCTGCCATGTTCCATAATGTAAGTGAAAGCATGTTGCGGAACTTATATGCATCCCGACTTACTTAGATGGTTTCACTGAAACGCTCAACAGCTATATTAGATAAAAAGATAGGTGTCATGTAGCCATTAAAACATGTCAATCCAGAGGATGAGATATGTGGAATCTGAAGGATGACCCAACAAGATGGATTGAAGTGCCAAGGAGATATTTTCATTTTGTAGAGAATAGACCAGGGCTATAGGAAAGTCATCAAAGTTATCAACTATATGAACGCTTTGGATTCATGTATATTTCTTCATCGTGCAGTGAATAAAAATCTTGACACCTACTCCTTTATTCACTCAATTAGAACAAGCAAAACTGCCCAAAAGAGCTGACAATTAAATATTTATAGATATGAATTTACATCTTTGATCAGTGCAGAAATATGATTATAAAGAAGACAAAACTGGATATTGGTGGTGCAAATTGGGACACATCGTGCATTTAAGGGAGCCAAGGTTCCTGAAACTGTGAACTTATCTCTCGATGAACCAAATTGAGAGACTATGTTAAGGAAATGAAGTGATTATGATTCTCATGGTTGGAATTTAATTTGCAATCAATGCTGTCCATGTTTCTTGTCTTCTTGAGATTTAATTGCATTTGATATATGGTTGTTTAGCTTTTCTTACAGGTGTTTCAATAAATTCAGAGATTAAATTCAATAGTGACCTCATGACATGCGTATTTAGACGCTAAAAAACAACTTATTGCCGAACAAAGCTTTTGTCAATAAATTATAATGGAAAACCTCACAAACAAATAAAAGACATCAAAAAAGATAAGGCAGCAAGAGTACAATAAGAAAAGCCTAAATCAACCCAAATACTACTCTCAGGCTCATAACAGTGACCAGTAACTTTCTGCTTCGTGGAATCAGAATCGTAGTCAAATACATAATCTATAATGAATACACTGGGAGGGCATGCTCTTTAAATTCTTAAGAATACATGGCAACAATAGTGGCTAAGAGAGTTGTTGAGGTCCCCAGTCCATAGAGTTTTATGTAATTCAGCATGGCAAAAAAAAAAATCAGAGCAACCTAAAAGACTAGTGGATAACTGGCAAGGATTACCAAGACTTTGGCGAACAGCTTTTTGAAGGTCTGCTTGGAACCTTTCTTCATCATCATCTCTGTGTAATTGTTCCAAGGTCTTTGCCCCATTGCCTTTGGAAAAGAGATTAATTAAAAAATGAAAATGGCAAATAACCACATTAATGTTTTAATGGGAATTTTCTCTGATTTTGTGCTTAAAAAGATTCAGGCAAATCCACTGTGTTCCTAATCCATCCACATCAATGGATGACATCAAAAAAGGTTTTAACTAATCCATATGCATGGATGCAAGCCATGAAAACATAGCTTCACATGCCAAGATGTAGAAGCCACCTGATATTTAAAATTGATAAACAAATCACAAAGAAGATTAACAGTGGAACGCCACCTGAAACTAATACATGTCATACATGTTATACCATTACACAACCATTCAGTCAGTAATTTGGAACCATGAAACGCTTTAAAATTGCAAAAAAAAAGTAATGCATTTCCATCCTGAAACAGTTTCTTGATGTCAAATCGAGAGAGTATGATAAATAATAAGGTGGCCTGTTCAGCATGGAAACACAAACTAAAGAATTAATCTTTTCAACAGGACAACAACATCAGAAAACATCAAAAACCCATATTAGAGGGCAGATATTTTGTCAAACAGCAATAAAAAAAAACCCCAGTTACTGCCAATGATGAAGTTATAGCAAACAAGTTGAGAAGTTGCTTCATTTGCCTGTCTTTAAAGCACAATTGACCAACTTTAAAGAGTTTTACAAACACGCGCACACAAAGTAAAAAATCTCACACAAAAAAAATCTCCAAGTACTCAAACCCCAAACATTTCACTGATAGGCACAAAATCCCCATTGCCAGAAAGGGCATTGGCCTAACAGCTATGAACAGCCCCAGATAAACAAGGCAGCACCATTAAGATGGACAGACACTACAAAGTGGTACAATAAAAAGCTCCATCAGTAATTTTAGAAAAGAAAATTTATACAGCTCAGTTACATTGGAAATAATAATTTTCTCCTTTTCATAAAAGCACTGAGAAAAAACATGAAATGATGGTTCAACAGACAAAATTACTAGACTGGAATAATCTACAAATGAAATGTAAAGGAACATGCTTCGAAATAGAAAAAAACAAGAAGCCCAAAAGTCTGGTCTGGTGATTTCAAGTTGGGGTAGCATAAGCTTAATAGAACTCTTAATAGAAGAACGGTGATGGACAAAGAAAAAAAATACAAAAACAAAAACACCTAACCTTCTTCATGATTGAGACTGACATTTAGTTTAACCTGTTCCTTTGAACTATTTTTGATCTGTGAGAATCCAACTTCAGAATTTTCTCTTTCAGAAGAACCAGTTTGATACCTTCCATCAACTGATTTGGGTGAATTCTTCGGCCGCTTGCCTTTTCGCCCAGTCCGTCGATTAGAAGGTAAGACATCACCCTTTAGAATGACTCCATTTTGTAAGCCTGAAAAAGATGGTGGCAGCAACTTCAAAAAAGTAGTAGATATTTTAAACACTTTCCATGCACAGCGTATCCAAACAATGCTCAGTCTTCAGAGACAGTGTATACCTAAGTTTTGAGAATCAGATCTGCCACATGAATCAACTACTGGTGCCATTTCTAAAGAATTATGATGTTTGTCTTCTAGATCAACTGGTAAATCTTCTTCCGGGACCAACAGTTCCTGATAAGTGTGACTTCATAAGCTTTCTTACACAAAAATCAAGGATTCTTGGTTACCATAAGAGTTAACAACAAATCTTCAATTGTTGTACTTCAGAAAGATGAAATTGAGGAGATATGACGACTCCTAGGACATCATTGAATCACACCAGGAAGCATAAAACAGTGAAGAACTCACCTGCTTAGCAAGCACCAGCTGCTGTTCTGGCAATTCTTGATCATCAATATCATGCTTCTGAAATGCATCAGGCACAGCCACCGCAATGTCCAGAGGGAATGTTTTGGCAGCTTTCTTCTGCTTCTCTGAAAGGTATTTCTGTTTGGCTTCACACTCGATCCATTTCTGATACTCCAATGTCTCCAGCAATTTTCTTTCTTCTGCCTCGAGTTCAAGTTTACGCTTAAATTCCCTTTCTTGCTGTGTCAGCTCATAACAGTTCACTGAATCAGCCACCTCTAGGTCTGGATGGTCTGGAAAGGGACTGCAGCAATACATGGCTTAGAAGAACATTGAAAAATGAAGGTAGGAGGCTCGAGGAAAAATGCATTTTGAGAGTCGGGCAAAAACAGCAAGGAGACATACATGCATTCAACCGTTTCATCTTGCAGCATGTACTGTTCATTACCACCAGTAGCCTGCATGAGGATAAGAGAAAAAACAGCACATGTTATGAATTTTCTACCAGAAAAGCTAGCAAAATAAAAAAAAACAAAAAAAAAATAGCACAGTTCAAAACCTTTGGATCCAGATTCTTTCGCAATTCCTTGTTTTTTTTCTTATCTTTCACCTTCTCCTGTATATTTTTTGGATTATCTCTTTCACTGCCGTTACCCTTTTTGGTATCAAGTGCAAGCTCAGCTAAAAACGCTTCACTTGCAGCATTGGATTTTTCAGTGGCATCTTTCTCTGACAGATCCTCCAAGCGTGCCTACAAAAGATAAATTGCAACCTTAGACACGTAAAGAAGCCTCAAATGAAAAACATGACAACGACACAAACCCGCAAAAATGATTTCACTAGAGGCAATAATATTGACCGATAATCATGGGCGGAGATGGGCTCAAGCCTAAGCTCCAACTGCTGCATCCCAGCAACATTCCGCAATATTTTTGCATCAATTTTGTTAACCTGCACAACCATACAAGTTAGAGAACTGAATAAACATCTTACAGCATCTGCTTCGGAAAATGATGTAGAATAGATTATCTTACCTCCAGTGATGACTGTTTTTTGTGCCTTTGAATCGAAGTCTCAATGCTTGCATCCACTGAATGTGGGTAGTCCATTGCTCTCCAAGCAAAATCCTCCCCGTATTTGAGGTCATATGGATGAGACATCACACCAGAAAAAGCTTCCTCGTCAACAAACTGGTGAGCATTCAGACTGTCGGCTTCTTTTAAAACATTCCTCACTGCATCTAACTCAAACCTATTGTTGGGAATAAAATTAGCCTCAATCTCTTCTTGCCTCTTCCTCAGCACGGATTCAAAGCTCTGGCGGCCAACATCTGGAACATCACCCCTCTTCTTAGTTTCTTCAAGACAGAAGCCCTCAACTGTCTGCAATGCATCTTCATAGCTTAGATGCTCACATTTCCTCTCACATAAGTTCTGAAGGTGAAAAAATTCTTTCTCAAGCAGCTGAAGAAGCTCTGTTCCGTCAAGATTTTTCCCTTTTTTCATATGCATCCATGATGCCAATTCTTCACCATAAGACCGACCAGTGTAAATCCAGGAAAGGATACTGCTGTTCTCATATGGAACCCCATTTCCAGGACTAACAATATCAAAACATGGTCCACTGCTGTCTGCAGTAGCATGAGAACATGAAATAGATTCGCCATGCAATAAGTGCTCATCCAGGAGGAGATATGATGCATCGCTGCTGAGAGAAATCTTTTCATCAATCTCAGAAGCTTGGGCACTACTTCCATCCATGGGAGTAACGCTTTTCTCAGAATATCTACCTAACCCGCAAGAAAAAGAAACCTCTTGCAAAAACTCAAAGATTTTATTTAGCTGAGAAGTTCCCAGAAAGCACATGCATAGGGGACTTTGGTCCACACCATGATTCAATAGCTGTGGGCCAGAAGCAATACTTTGCAGCTCATCGACTGTGAATTGTATCAATTTTTTGACATGGCTTGCAGCAAGGCATTTGTGCCTGATGAGAACATCAAATGTGGCACCTATTCTTTCAAGTAGATTTGCACGCTCAGAATCTTCAGACAGGGGCCAGACATTAGAGGTAAAATTTTCTTCAGACCCATGTCTCCAATCATACTCTCTGTGCTCGATGTTGGGGGATTTATCATAGTCTCTGCCCTCCACTGTGACACCATTGCAGTTATCCCCAGCATCCTTTAGAGCAGATGAATCCCATGCATCTTTAAAGCATTCTTTAGATTCAGGACAGTTCTCAGAGTTAAATTCACCAACAGGGCGAGGAAATTGACATTCAGATTGATTTTCAATTATTTTCGCCGCAGCAGGCACATTCAATGGTTTCCAAGAGCAACTGCGAAGCAACTCAATCCACTCATTGTCAGCGTTTTGAGGCAAGAACGATTGCATTTGGGGCAAGAGATTACCCATGTGCTCATGCACAACATGCTGCATATGAGACTCGGCATCAGAAAATTTCTCACCACAACGGCAGCACAACCAAAACGTCCATTTTTTATTAGACTCAGCATAAGACAAAGCTTCCAGTAACACTTCGTTAACAGAGACAGCCTTTAATGATCTGTAATGGGCTTTGAGATCACTCGTCTTTATTCTAAGCAAGTCTCTCTTCACATCAGTACCTAAGGTCTCCCAAAAAGCACGAACCCTGTCCCTCCTTTCAGCTGAAGAGTCATTTTTCCGTGCATTGACAGACTTCTTGCGCTCTCCCTTTCTATGAACCGGGGATGAGTCCTCACACCTAACCTCCTCACTTGCTGACTGAGGCAATTCAGATTTCTGCTGCAACAGCCTTGCAGCGGCAACCCGGACCTCAATCTCCTTCCTTCGTTCTTCAAGCGTTTTAATTGCCTTCTTAATTTCATTAGCCCTTCTACCCTGAACCAACCCCAAATCCATAGGATCGTCTGGGGGCCTCCTTATAGGAATCAACCTAATCTTCTCTTCCCCATTTCCAAGGTTCTTTAAGCAAGAAGAGAGAGAAGCGATTCTCGATTTCTGAATAAGGGCGTTCAGCTCCTGTTGGACGTGCTCAATCCGTGCACTTTCAGTCCGGATTTTTTGCTGACTCTCATCTTGCAGGCTCTCCTTGGCAGGATCGACCGGCTTCTCAATTGACAGCGCCCTCTGACACTCTTGTGCAACCTCCTCATACTCATTTCCATCATTTACGGCCTCGTAGAGCAAATTTGCATAAAAATGTGAAAACTCGATGGAGTTGGGACTCAACAAGGAAGCTTTCCGAGCAGACTCAACAGCGTTTTTCAAATGCCTCTGCTTCTCAATGCGATCATTCATAATTGAAGCTACTTTCACAAAAACGGTGCCTTGTACCCGGTAAATTAGCCCCAAGTGGGACGAGTTCTCGTAACGCATGCACAAATCCTTCATGAGTCGTATGGCTTTAGGGTGGTTCCCGCGTCGTAGGGCGTTCAAGGCTCGCTCACATTCCAGCTTCACGGAAGAGTGAGAAGAACCGTCCAATTCACTCGGCGCTTCCCCCTTGCTCTGGTTGGAGGAATCGACGATATGAGACCTTCCAGGATCTACAGAACTCGGTTCCTCCCTGCCGGCCGTCTGAGGAGCCGCCGAAAGGAGTTTGGAACGCGGAGCATGGTTTCGCTTCTTGGGCGCCATCACTCAACTGTGTTCACACGCATGCCACAGTAGAATAGTACACAAAGAGGAGCCCGAAGCATAAGTTATTAAAGGACTGGAAGGGACTGACTTTCATGAGATAATTGAAACCGGACGGATTGAGATAGGAAGGAAAGAGCCAGCCGAAGCGGAGATCGAAAATAGTGAAGGGGTCAGTCAAAACCTAGAAGTATAAGAAGGCGAATGCGACGACTTCAACGGCGTCGGCCATGCGGACGACGGAGGAGGTCGCGGCGATGACCGATCGGCGGCGATGACCGATCGGCGGCGATTCCGACGAGGACACAGCTCTGTGTGCGTGGGCTGCGGCGAGGCCAGGAAGGGGGCGGTATTTGGAGATGTAACCTGCGATCCAGAAAAAAAATGATGGCCCCATGCCGACAAATCTCAACTAATCTTTTATTTTATTTTTTTTATTTTTTACAAATACCACCTAATTTACAAAATTTTCTTCAAAATCATGATGGCCAGACTTGGGATTTTCCCCCGTTGCTTGTCTCAGATAATCAAAGTGCTTTCGTTCCAAAGAGATCTATTACTGACAATGTTGTCATTGCCTTCGAATTATTCCACTCTATGAAAACTCGCTCATCATCCAAGCGTGGCACCATGGCAATGAAATTAGGTATGATAAAAGCCTATGACAGAGTTGAATGGCATTTTCTCGAACTTGTTCTATCCAGGTTGGGCTTTGGGACGAAATGGATCTCTATTGTCATGAATTGCGTTACATTTGTCTCCTACAGGATCAATATTAATGGGGTCCCTTCAGCGAGCTTTAAACCGTCGAGAGGCTTAAGACAAGGGGACCCCCTGTCAACTTACCTCTTCATTTTGGTGGCAGATGTCTTTTCCCATCTCATCCTGAATGCGGCGGATCAAGCAGTTATCCATGGTGCTACGGTATGTAGAAATGGCCCCACTATCTCTCATCTCTTCTTTGCAGATGATAATCTCCTTTTCGCGCTTGTTACCCCGCAAAAATGCAGTGCAGTGCTGAATATCATCAATCTATACGAAAAGGCCTCTGGGCAACGTCTTAATGCTTCGAAATCAGAGTTATCTTTCAGTAAATGCGTCCCACAAGACAAGAGAGAGGGTTTGCAGCGAATGTGTGGGTTTCCGCTGGTTGATAAGCATCTTAAGTACCTTGGCCTCCCGACCCTGGTGGGTAGGTCGAAGAAACAAGTTTTCGGCGCGATTGTGGATAGGGTGGATAATCTGATTTTTCTTTGGTCTAATAGGAAGATTTCCAAGGCGGGGAAGGAAGTCCTCGTGAAGTTAGTGGCCCAAACAATCCCTTCTTATGTTATGTCGCTGTTTAAATTCCCCGAAACTCTCGTTGATCAAATCCACTCCCGGTTGGCCAATTTTTGGTGGGGCTCCCATGAGGGCAAACATAACTCCCATTGGATGTCTTGGGAGAAGCTGTGTGTTTCAAAATTCCATGGCGGCCTCGGCTTTCGAAATCTCAAATGGTTCAACGAGTCTCTTTTGGCGAAGCAAGGATGACACCTTCTTTCCCACCCAGATGCCCTATTCTCAAAGGTGATGCGAGCTAAGTACTTCCCTCATTCTGATTTCTTGCATGCCCAGCTGGGGTCACGACTAAGTTTTATGTGGATGAACATTTGGGGAGCAAAATCTCTCATTGATTTGGGCTGCGTGTGGAGAATTGTGGATGAGCGTAATATTAAAATTTGGAACGATCCTTGGCTGGAAGATGGCGTCAATCATAAGGTTTCTTCACCGGTTGTTCCTGGATTCGAAGATGCAAGGGTACGTGATCTGCTTGATGACTCGCTTGAAGAGTGAGATCGAGAGAAGCTTTGTGGCTGGTTTAACGAGGTGGATCGTCAACTCATTCTGAGTATCCCTCTCACACCAGGAATGGGTATTGACCGGATTTGCTGGACTGGGGAACCTCATGGAAGATATTCTGTTCGTTCGGGTTACAAAATGAGGGTTCAAGGTTTAGCCCAGACCTTTACCGATAATAGGTGGAAGTGCCTTTGGTCCATCACCGCTCCCCTTAAGGTGAAATTTTTTTGGTGGCAGGTCTGTGCTGGGGTTCTTCCAACCCGTGACTTTCTGGTGCAACAACATTTGGCGGGGGACGACACTTGTCCTTTGTGCCTCCATGAAGTGGAATCCCCTTTGCATGCAATTCTTTCCTGTAAAGGGGTGGAAGGAGTATGGAAGGTTTGGATGTCAGATTTTGGTATTTTCTTTGATCTTTCAGTTGGGTTGGTCCCAAATCTTACTAAATGGGTGTCTTCTCTGGAACCGAGAGTGGTAGGGCTGATATGCACAATTGCTTGGTTGGTTTGGACTCGACGGAATGAATGCATTTTCCAAATGAAGGTGACCCCTGATCACCTATGGGTGGATATAGCTTTGGAGTAGATGAATGGTTGGAAGAAAAGTGACGTAGTGCTTTTTTTGGGCCCCACTCAACGAGCGACTCCTTTTTGGTCTCCCCCCCTGAGGGTTTCATCAAAATTAATACAAATGATACTGTCTCTGCTAATTCAAGGGTCGGTATTGGACTCATTGCTCATAACAGTTTTGGCCAGATTGTGGAAGCTCAGTGTAGGGCGATGTCTAACTCATGGCGCCCTGTGGTGGCAGAGGCCTCGACCATCCTCCAGGGGCTTCTTTTTTGCCGTTCAAAATTTTGGCCCAAGATTCTGGTGGAATCTGACTGTCTCGAAGTAGTGAATGCTCACTCAACAAAAGAGGAGGATTCCCAACCTTACGGCCTCATCTTGAGGAAGATCTGGTCTCTGACCGATGGATTTGATGCATGTAAAATTTCTTTTACCAAAAGAGATGGTAATTCAAAAGCCCATCATTTGGCTCATTTTGGGAAATATTGGGGTAATCATTGTTGGGTGAACTTGTTCCCTGATGGCTTTATAATCCTGGTTTCCTTGATCAGTAATTTATCTTTTCCTCTCAAAAAAATGTACGAATGTAATCGAATGTATGAAAATAAATTTCAAAGTTAGTTTTAAAAGTATGTATGTTGAGGAATAAAGGGTTTCTTGTTTTTTGTGTTTTCTAAAATAGTTTTCTTGTTTTTTAAATATGCTTTTATGCTTTGTATTTCTGTTTTTCAAAAATATTTTCATTTTATGTTTCTAAAAAAAAGAAAAAACAAGAATAATCTGGACTTGGTTTTATTTTCTATTTTTTGTTGTTGTTTTGTATGTGTGACAAAGAATGCTTATTTAAAAAAAAACTCTTAAATCAAATGTTATCAAACATGGTTTTGTTTTTTATTTAAAAAAAGTAATTTAATGATGTCAAACATTTTTTATATCCTATTTTTAAAAACAGTTTTTAAAAACTAAAAACTAAAACAATAATCAAACAGTTTTGACCTCCTCATCACCCCTCCAACAAACCTTTGAATCATTCTAGAGTGCACCCAATCATTAGAAAACATTTTAATTATCTTCGGGTCGACCACCAAATGTAAGATTTCTAGATTATTCCTCAAATGTAAGGTCTTTGGGCCATCCATCGAAATGTCAAGGTCTCATAGTGACATTCTGAATAATTGTCTTTATGATTTTAACTATTTTAAGATTTGTTTTCTGCATAAGTTGGATCTTTTATGCTTGATACAAGGAAGTTGACGGATTCAGGCATTTTTAAGTTGATTTGACGAAGTTGGGGAAGAGAACGAATATAACATATTATGATGGATAAGGTAGTGGTAGAATGTAGTTGTTGAGCACAAAAGAGAAAATTTTACCACATGCATATTCAACATTGTCTTACATAATATGTTTTGATGGGCACATTGTTTTGTTTGTCGAATGCAAGGAAGAGAAGCAGAGAACTCTATATACACAACGAATGAATTTAATTATACGCATTTTTTACGTTGTGGTGATGGTCATGGCCTATGTACAGGGTTACTTCACATAAGGAGAAGTCGAAGGAACAAGTGAAGTTAAGAGGATGCCATGACATTTTTCATTAAAACATACATGGTTTGTTAAATATTTGGATTTTCTTTTAGAGATATAACAACATTTTGTATGGATAAGAAAAAACATTTTAATGAGGATCGTTTCAAGGAGAGATTATAAGATAAAAGAAGAAGAAAAATGATGCATCACGAGATTTTATGAGGATTTGGAGGAAAAAATGGAAGGGGGTGTGGTGCAACAAGCATGGGGTACCCGATGGCTTAGTACCAAGCACCCGGTGGGGTTTCATGTGCCCCGATGGTTTTGTTTGAGCTACCGGGTACCTGGTAGCTTAGTATTGAGTACCTGGTAGGGTCATGGGCAAAATGCACTTAATAAAGGAAAAAATGCATTTTTAAAACCAAAACTGAACCCCTTAAATCATCCTCTTCAAGAGTTTACTCCAATTTATAGTGGGAAACACCTCTATGACGCTCTTATCACCATCCTTTCTTAAAGGGGTTTTAAGGATCAAACAACACCTATTCAACACAGTGGAAGACAATAAAAACCTCAATTTCCAAGATCACCATGCATGAAACTAAAACCAAGTATATATAAAATGAAGAACATATACCTTACATTAACGAGCCTCTATTGTTGTTGTAATGGACCAAGCTTCTCTGGTCCATTCCTTTGTGAAAATATGGTGTTTGAGGTGTTCTGGGAGGTCAATGTGACTTATCCCCAACACTTTTCCAATTTTTCCCCTTTTTGTGAACAGTGCATCGGTAACCTTCTATGAACAGTAGCATCGATGACCCTCGGTGAACAGTTCCAATGGTAGACAGTTGTGAACAGTGCATCAGTAACCTTCCGTGAACAGTAACATCAGTGACCCTCGGTGAACAGTTCAAACGGTAGTCAGTTGTGAACAGTGCATCAGTAACCTCTCTTTCCTTTTCCAAATTTCCAATTCTATGAACAGTTCCATTGGTGAACAGTTCTATCGGTAACTTCTAACGGTAACCTCTCTTTCCTTTTCCAAATTTCCAATTCTATGAACAGTTCCACCGGTGAACAGTTCTATCGGTAACCTCTAACGATAACCTCTCTCCTTTTCCAAATTTCTAATTCTATGAACAGTTCCATCGGTGAACAGTTCTATCAGTAATCTCTAATGGTAACCTCTCTTTCCTTTTCCAAATTTCCAATTCTATGAACAGTTCCATCGGTGAACAGTTTTATCAGTAACCTCTAATGGTAACCTCTCTTTCCTTTGCCAAATTTCCAATTCTATGAACAGTTCTATCGGTGAACAGTTCTATCGGTAACTTCTAACGGTAACCTCTCTTTCCTTTTCCAAATTTCCAATTCTATGAACAGTTCTATCGGTGAACAGTTCTATCAGTAACCTCTAACGGTAACCTCTTTTTCTTTTTCCAAATTTTGAGTTCTGTGAACAGTGTTTCCAGAACGGTAAATGTACAGTGTTTCCATAACGGTAGGTGTACAGTGTTTCCATAACGGTAGGTGTACAGTGTTTCCATAACGGTAGGTGTACAGTGTTTCCAGAACGGTAGGTGTATAATGTTCTATAGGCGAGGTTCTAACGGTGAGGTTCATGAACAGTGTTCTAACGGTGAGGTTGATGAACAATGTTCTATCAGTGAGGTTGATGAACATTGTTATATCGGTGAGGTTCATGAATAGTGTTCTATCAGTGAGGTTCTAACGGTGAGGTTCATGAACAATGTTTTTCCCTTTCCAAATTTTGAGTTTGTGAACAGTGTTTCCAGCTTCCTACAGTTTCGCCCCTTTAGCGTTTTCCTTTGACGTAAAATGCATTTAAATCTTCATTTTAAGGACTCTAAGGCCGATTCAAAGGCCATAACTCCTATATTAATTATTCCTAAGGCTCGAGATGTTTTTACTTGGTCAAACTGCATGGTTTAATATGATCCGCTTTTAATGGGAAATCAAGCGTATCTTAAATTATCGCTCCCTTAAATCTTCAAAAGGGACAAGTTATCTTCCTCCCTTGTTCTTCCTCCTTGTTCTCTGGTGCGAGACGCTCGAACCTTTCCTTCCTTCCCGTAGGAATCATGAGATCAAACTTTGATTGGTTTCCTTGATGTCCTTCTTGCTGCAAGTGCACCCTCTGTTTCTATGCAACCACGCAGTATCGATCAATCTTCAATATAAGGTATGTTTTATCGTTGTTATTTTGGGGTTTATCTTATCATGTTTCTCCTTTCCATTTTATAGCATGTAATCTCCATGATTCTAATGGAGTTTTCTTGGGGTTCGGTTTGTGCGGTCGTACCATGGCATCATCGAGTGGATGCAGTTATCGCGAGAGGAGGATCGTGACCCGTTGTGTGGATAAAGAATGTCAAGAACTGTTTGATGTAGGGGATTCGTTGCTTCTCTTTAATTTTATGTGCAACTTTATAGTAAGAATGTTTTATCCCACTGGATCATAATGGAATTGACATAATAAATATTTGAACCGGATAAATAAATTGATATCGATCGTATGTTATTGCCTTTTGTTTTTCTAGATAGTGTGATATCTATGTTTGCTCTGTTTAGTTGTTCATTCTTGATGGAAATTGGTAATGAACGTAAACAACAATTAATTGATAATTTTTTGGTTAGAAGATAAAGAGGCATGTAAATGAATCTGGTTCTTCTTGTTGTAATTTGATGTTGATCAAAATGGTGCAGTAAGCATGTTTAATTATTTGTGATAGCTTACTGATTAGGTTTCCCGAATTTGGAACCTAAGAATAATAATCAGTTAATATAAGATGGATTAAAGAACCAGTTGATCGATAAAGGATAACTCCTTGTTGGGTTCAGAGTTACCTTATTGTTTGTTAAAGGGCCAAGAGCCCAACTGTTAAAATGTTTGTTTTCCTGCTGCTTGTGTTGTGATGTGATCCTAGATGGATGTTGTGATATGTGGGGGCATAGAGGCCTTTTGGTTGTGGCGGCAGATGACGCCTAGAGTGGCGAGATGCATCGGTTTATGCATGTGGGTGTCAGAGAGGACACCAGGGATGATG
This sequence comes from Viscum album, assembly GCA_963277665.1. Classification (NCBI taxonomy): domain Eukaryota; kingdom Viridiplantae; phylum Streptophyta; class Magnoliopsida; order Santalales; family Viscaceae; genus Viscum; species Viscum album. Next base: position 173,760,532 of record OY728147.1, on the reverse strand, counting down.
GAACGAGATGGATGTGATTGCTGGATGCTTGTTGTTTCTTATTGGTTGATTATCTGCTTTACTTTTCCCCATTGTTTAAGGCAGCTGGTCTTACTTACCCTTCTTCTAAAAGAGGTGAAGACACACAAGGTATGTCACGTGCTTTCTGTGTTTAGCTTCTCAAGGGAGGATGGGTCTATGCTCTTGCTATAAGCGGCAAAGACTCGACGGGTAGTACATCTACTCACCGTGTTGAGCCCCCTTGTGTTTAGTAGCATAGATTGTTTTTCTAGAATTCCTGGGAATATGGGAAAGTAATTCTGTAATGAATAATTGAATAAATGATGTTAACCCATGGGGTTGGACTTTACTGGAACATAATGATGAGGTTGTAATTTTAAAGGGACAGTGGACTTTGGGTGTGATGCGAATGAAATTTAATGTGGAATTGTTATTGATTAATTAATGTTTAAATAATTAATTAACGTAAAGCGAAATTGATAAAAAGGGAATGAAATAATGTATTAAAGCTCTTTAAATGGTTGTGTGCTTATAGGATACCTAGTCTTAGAAGTAGCAACCCGGAGTCCGAAAGACGTTAGCTGCAGTTGAGTCTAAGACTAGGTTATGCCCATAGCGTGGTTGGGTGGTATAGTATATTCTGTACTTTTTTTGTTTCTATACGCTACTCCACCCTTTCAGTAAGGGCAACTGACACCCCATGGATTCTGAGCCCTGGGGGTGTTTTCCTCAACATTCTGGTGGGAGGATGAATGATTGACTACCCCCTTTGGCCCTGCTCTCTTCTCTTGGTAGTTATTTGTGATGGTAGGCACAACGGTTAGTTTTCCCCATATATGTGTGTAGAGGACTGTAATGGCTTGTGGTTATTCACACACATATATTCTGGATATAGTTTCCTATAGACTACTATAGGTGTAACGTGTATAGGCTGTGATGGATTGAGGATCCTTACTCGGTGTATGAGCTGTAATGGCTTGAGGTATAATATTCGATGTATGATACACATTATGCGAGCTGTGGTGGCTCCCAGAAACTACCTGGTTACTTTGATTACGTAGATGTGGTGGTTTTTTTGCACGAGGTTCATGTTGTGGTGATTCGCCCAGGTGTCTGCGGGCAAGCCTTTTTGGAGAGAGATGCTTAGGACGTGCGACGTTGGGGTAGAGCGAAAAACCAGTGGGGAAGTAGCAGTGGGGTACCCTTGATATTATTTATTATATTATATACTCTTGTATGTGTTAATTGGTGAGAGTATCCATAGTGAGGCTGGGAACTTAGTATACCTGTTTAGATGATGAGTTAGTTTCACTTGTTATTCATTGTGCTTTAGCATGCTTTCTTTACTTTTGCACGAGAGGCTTCAGGGAGGATCCTACTAAGCATAATCTTATACTCACCCTATGTATATATAAACTGTTTTTCAGGTCACTTGGAGCAAGTTGGAGATCAGGCTGGTTACTACTAGCTTGTGGTTGCAGGAGCTGTTCGGGCTTGTGGTTGCTATTGTTTTACTTTATTTTGGGTACTTGAAGTTTTTCCCCTTTCAGTTGTAGTATTTTTGCATGACATTTCATATGTGTACTTGGTATTTCTTTTATCTTACTGGTTGAGTTGGAGTTGGTTGGTGTATTTCTTATCTCTCTTTTCTGCATGTGTTCTCTTAGAGGGTAATGCCTCCCATTTGTGTGTTTTTTATACCCTCGGTGCTAGTCGCCAACCCCGGGGCCTACTGGATGCGGGACTCGGTGGTCATTATCTCCCTTCTCACATTGCTGACCCAGGAGGGTCACTCTTTGTGGGGAGGGGGTCGTGACAGAGTGGTATCAGAGGTCTGGTTGAGGGATAAGATGGAGTTTGGAGTTAGGCACAGGTGAGGTTGCATGGGTTGGTAGGGAAACAATATCATTCATGTTTATAAAGTTATTTAAACACTAGAGACCGGCTGAGACGTAGGCATTTAAGCCTCTCTATGATCTGATTTACGAACCTTTAAGATTACAATGGATACTAAACAAGGTGACAATAGTTGCAGGGTAGAGACCTAGGAAAGGATCAAACATCATTCTTCTTTGTGCCTGTGTTTGAATTGGTAGACTTTGGGATAGGTTAACCTAAAATCAATGAAAGAAAACAATTAATTAATTAATGTTGAGTCTTCCATATTCCAGGTTTAGGATCTCTAACAGTTTGTTATTTTACAGGTATGGCTCCAGGTCGACGTCCTCGTCAGGTTTGCACATAAAATGTCCAGCAGGTTATTCCAACAGATCGCCTCAGGGTAGAGGTTGACGACGATGACACTTGGAGGAAGACACTCTGAGAGTTTCAGTGCCAGAGTCTGCAGAAGTACGAGGGCTCCGTTTCAGATGTAGTCACGGGAGACTAGTTGGAGGAGGTCGAGATAGGCTTCAGTTCGATTCGTGCTCGGAAGAAGCACTGGGTGTCCTTGGTTGTGACTATGATGCGTGGAGCAATGAGGCAGTGGTGGTTCTTGTTCCTCGGGGATCGCAAGGAGTCAACGATCTCATGAGAGGAGTTCCGATACAAGTTTAGAGCCAAGTTTCTTTCTTCAACTGTGAAGGCATCCAGTCGCCAGGAGCTTCTTACCCTTTGACAAGGGATCTCCAGTGTGTGATTGTTTGGAATTCATTTTAGGAACATTTTACGATATGCTTCAAACCTGTTTCCAGATGAGGAGGCCAGGGTGAGGCATTTCGAGGAGGCTTTGCGTCCATAGATCCAGTGCCAGGTCACCCCATTTATGTTGAAGACATATCTTGAGGTACTGGCGAGGGCAGAGGTTATCAAGAGGAATTTGGCCAGGACTGGATCATCACGAGAGGGGAATCGTCATTATTCCTCACAAATCAGAGCTGTGGTTCGGGGTTCCCGGTTTTCAGGGAAGAAGAGTTTTTGTTCAGCCGGGGGTAGGTCCCAGCCCTTCACATCTCGTTTCTCCAGAGGCAGCAACTCTCAGGCCTATACCAAGGGATCAAGCACTTGTTTTTATTATGGTGGTCGTGGCCATCAGTAATAAGAGTGCCTGACCTTTCAGAGCAGTCATCGTGCACTAGGTGCTACACTCCAGGTTCCTCCATTGAGGCAGTTCCAGCCGAGGCAACAACTATAGGTTGCACTAACTTTAGATCAGCAAAGGGTAGATGGGGCAGGCAGAGGACAACCCCATGACGCTCCCCGTCCTTAGAGAGTAGAGTGCGGCCATGGTGGTGGTCATCATCAGGGTCAGAGAGGCCGTGGAGGAGGTCGTGGTCAGCTTCATGCTCTAGTGTTGCCAGCTCCAGGCAAGCCGAACATCATTTTAGGTACCCTTTTCTTGTTTTTTACCTTGGTGTATTCCTTGTTTGATTCAGTAGTGACACACTCCTTCATATCACCTACCCTTGTCCATGCTTTGGGAATTGAGTTAGAAAGGATTCCAGTGCCCTTGGCGCTGACTATGCCAGCTGGAGGTCGAGCTGACTTGTTTGAAGTATGTAAATATTGTGAGCTAGTGTTGGGGAAGCACTACTCTTGGGGAGATTTCCTATGTTTACGAATACAACCATATGATGTCATCCTCAGTATGGATTGGTTGTATTCGGTGCAGGCTATCATGGATTGCTTCAGGAAGAAGGTCATTTTCTTTGGTGCAGATGGAGAGCCAGTGGTGTTTATTGGCGAGCGAGATCCTCAGATGGGTCATAGGCGTGTTCCATCCTTATCATCCATAATGGATGAGATGATGTTGAGTTCTTAGGAGGTTTAATAGTTGGTGTTTCCTAGGGTCGTAGAAGAGTACCCTGATGTCTTTCCAGAAGAGGTTGTAACATTACCCCCTCGACGAGAGATCGAGTTTGGGATCGAGCTACAACCAGGAGCATCTCTTATCTCTATGTATCCATATAAGATGACCCCTTATGAGTTACAAGATCTACGTATACAACTTGATGGTCTGTTATGGTGTGGTTTTGTTCGGTCAAGTGTATCACCGTGGGGTGCACCAATTTTGTTCGTGAAGAAGGCTAACGATAGTTTGCGGTTGTGTGTCGATTATCATCACTTAAACAAAGTGACAATAAAGAATCGTCATCCTCTTCCATGGATTGATGATTTATTCGATAAACTGAAGGGTGCAAGTTGGTTCTCAAAGATCGACTTGCGGTCAGGATATCATCAGATGCGTGTAAAGGATGAGGATATCCCGAAGACTGCTTTCTATTGTCGTCATGGGCATTATGAGTTCATTGTAATGCCATTCATCATGACGAATGCTCCATCTGTGTTCATGGGATTGATGAATGTTGTGTTCTGTGAGTTCCTGGACAAGTTCGTGGTGGTTTTCATTGACGACATCCTTGTATACTCCATGTCTGAGGAGGAGTATGAAGAGCATCTACACGCCGTTTTGAGAGTTCTTCGTCAACATCAGTTGTTTGGGAAGTTGTCTAAGTGTGAGTTTTGGGCCCAAGTAGTCCATTTCTTGGGGCATGTTGTGTCCTAACAAGGAGTAGTTGTAGATCCATCGAAGATAAAAGCAGTTGTGTCTTGGGCAGCCCCCAAGAAAGTGTCAGAGGTGCAAAGTTTCCTTGGTCTCGTAGGCTACTACAGGAGGTTCGTAGCTAATTTCTCATGAGTTGCGACTCCTCTGACAGCTTTTACCAGGAAGGATCAGGCATTCATATGAAATGATCAGTTTTAGGTAGCTTTCGAGTATCTAAAGGAAAAGTTAGTAAGTGCTCCAGTTCTTTTTCTTCTAGCTGAGGGAGTTCAGTTTGATGTTTTCTGCAATGATTCACATCTGGGGCTAGGTTGTGTTCTGATGTAGAAGAGATCAGTTGTTTTTTATGGTTCTCGACAGTTGCGTCCCCATGAGCATAACTATTACACCCATGATCTTGAGTTGTCATCTGTGGTGTTTGCTCTGAAGTTGTGGAGAAATTACCTCATTAGAGAGTGCTTTGTGGTTTTCACCGATCATAAGAGTTTGAAGTATGTTTTCTCCCAGTGTGACTTGAACTTACAACAATGTCGGTGGATGGAGTTCTTACAGGAATACAACTTCAAAATATCGTATACACCTGGAAAGGGGAATGTTGTAGCTGATGCGCTGAGTCAGAAGTCACGTAGTGATGCAGTGTGTGAATCTGGTGACTCATGGAGAGTAATAGAGGAACTATCAACATTACATCTTGATATGGGAGAAGTTGGGGGTAGAGGTTGTCTTTTACAGATGACGGTGCAGTCATCTCTGTTGCAGTAGGTGGAAGAGTCCCAGTTGGGGGATCTTGAGGTGGAGGTCTGGAGAGATCGAGTTATTTGTGGCGAGGCCCCTGATGGTTGGACTAAGGATGAACAACACCGAGTGTTGTATCATGGAACACTTTTTGTTCCTTTGAAGATGTGCGAGATGGTTCTCAAAGAGTTCCATAGTTCTCCTTTAGTGGTGCATCCTGGCATGAAAAAGATGTACCGATCCTTGAGGATTCAGTTTTGGTGGCCTGGGCTGAAGCATGCGGTTGTAGAGTTTGTGTCTCGATGTTTGGTCTGCCAGAAGGTGAAGGCCGAACACCGTGTCCCTGATGGTCTACTCCATCCATTAGAGATTTCTCAGTGGAAGTGGGAGGACATCTTAATGGACTTTGTTACTGGTTTACCTCAAGCTCCAGGAGGACATGATGCTATTTGGGTGGTAGTGGATTGTTTAAAAAAATTGGCCCACTTCATAGCGATCAAGGAGTCGATCTCAGTGGAAGTTTTGTCGAGGCAATATCTAGAGGATGTGGTGAGACTTCATGGAGTCCCAAGGATGATAATTTCTGATCGAGATCCTTGTTTTACCTCCAGGGTGTGGAGAGGTCTCCAACATGCTTTCGGTTCTCAATTATGCCTTAGCACTGCTTTTCATCCTCAAACGGATGGTCAGACAGATCAAACCATCCAGACTCTTGAAGACATGTTACGCTCTTGTGCTCTTGATTTTGGAGGTTCATGGATGAGGCACTTACCCTTGGTGGAGTTATCTTACAATAATAGTTTTCACTCCACTATCAGTATGACACCATTTGAAGCCTTGTATGGATGAACTTTCCGTTCTCCATTGTGCTGGACTGGGGTCGGAGAGTCAGCAATTCTCAGACTGAAACTAGTGCAGAATACAATAGAGATGGTTTAGGTGATTCGTGAGAGGATGAAGATAGCACAAAATCTTTAGAAATCATATGTTGGTCAAATAAAGAGAACCTTAGAGTTTAATGTTGGGGATCATGTGTTTCTGAAGGTGACTCCCCATCGTGGGCAGTGAAGGTTTGGTCGTGGGAGTAAGCTTTCTCCCCGGTTTGTTGGGCCTTTCGAAGTGTTAGCTCGTGTTAGAGCTGTGGTGTATCAAGTTGCACTTCCCCCATAGATGAGTCAAATACATGATGTTTTCCAAGTATCACAACTCCGTCGTTATATTCGTGATGAATCTCACATCATCGATTGGGGAGATATTGATGTTGATGATGATGCAACCTTTGAGGAGCGACCTGTAGAGATCCAAGACCACAAGGAGAAGGTGTTGCATGGGCGTTCTATCCCCTTGGTTCGTGTCTTGTGGTGACACAATGGCATGGAGGAGAGCACCTGGGAACGTGAGTCATAGATACGTTCTCAGTACCCAGAGTTGTTTGATGTTTAACTCTTTTCATGTAATGATGTCCTCTTTGTGGTGATACCTTTCATGTTTATATTATGAATTTATTTTATTTTTTCTTATGGCTTTCTCTCTTTTGAGAGGTATCTTGATGGGTGGTTTTTCGGACCCCATTTTGTTTTCCTTTTAGGTGGGTTTTGAATTCTCGAGGATGAGAATGTTTTGAGAGGTATCTGATGTAACGACCCAGACCTCTCTGGCCCATTCCTTTATGAAAATATGGTGTTTGAGGTGTTTTGGGAGGTCAATGTGACTTATCCCCGACACTTTGCCAATTTTTTCCCTTTTTGTGAACAGTGCATTAGTAACCTTCTGTGAACAGTAGCATCGGTGACCCTCAGTGAACAGTTCCAACGGTAGACAGTTGTGAACAGTGCATCGGTAACCTTCTGTGAACAGTAGCATCAATGACCCTCAGTGAACAGTTCTAATGGTAGTCAGTTGTGAGGAGTGCATTGGTAACCTCTCTTTCCTTTTCCAAATTTCCAATTCTATTAACAGTTCTATTAGTGAACAATTCTATCAGTAACCTCTAATGGTAACCTCTCTTTCCTTTACAAAATTTCCAATTCTATGAATGGTTACATCAGAGAACAGTTCTATCGATAACCTCTAACGGTAACCTCTCTTTCCTTTTCCAAATTTCTAATTCTATAAACAGTTCCATCGGTGAACAGTTCTATCGGTAACCTCTCTTTCCTTTGCCAAATTTCCAATTCTATAAACAGTTCTATCGGTGAACAGTTTTATCGGTAACCTCTAACGGTAACCTCTCTTTCCTTTTCCAAATTTCCAATTCTATGAACAGTTCTATCGGTGAATAGTTCTATCGGTAACCTCTCTTTCCTTTTCCAAATTTCAAATTCTATGAACAGTTCTATCGGTGAACAGTTCTATCAGTAACCTCTAAGGGTAACCTCTTTTTTCCTTTTCCAAATTTTGAGTTCTGTGAACAGTGTTTCTAGAACGATAGGTGTATGGTGTTTCCATAACGGTAGGTGTACAGTGTTTCCATAATGGTAGGTGTATAGTGTTTCCATAATGGTAGGTGTACAATGTTTCTAGAATGGTAGGTGTACAATGTTCTATCGGTGAGGTTCATGAACAGTGTTCTAACAGTGAGGTTCATGAACAGTGTTCTATCGGTGAGGTTCATGAATAGTGTTCTATCGGTGAGGTTCTAACAGTGAGGTTCATGAATAGTGTTTTTCCTTCTCCAAATTTTGAGTTCGTGAACAGTGTTTCTAGCTTCCTATAGTTTCGACCCTTTAGTGTTTTCCTTTGACGTAAAATGCATTTAAAGCCTCGCTTTAAGGACTCTAAGGCTGATTCAAAGGCCATAACTCCTATATTAATTATTTCTAAGGCTCATGATGTTTTTACTTGGTCAAACCTCGTGGTTTAATATGATCTGGTTTTAATGGGAAATCAAGCATATCTTAAACTGCCACTCCGTTAAATCTTCAAAAGGGACAAGATATCTTCCTCCCTTGTTCTTCCTCCTTGTTCTCTGGTGCGAGACGCTCAAAACTTTCCTTACTTCCCATAGGAATCGTGAGATCAAAATTTTCCCCGTGGATTGGTTTCCTCAACGTCCTTATTTCTGCAAGTGCACCCCCTATTTCTGTGCAACCAAGCAGTATCGATCAATCTTCAATATAAGGTATGTTTTATCATCATTATTTTGGGGTTCATCTTCTCCTATTTATCCTTTCCATTTTATAGCATGTAATCTCCATACTTCTAATGGAGTTTTCTTGGGGTTCGGTTGGTGCGGTCGTACCGTGGCATCCTCGGGTGGATGCGGTTGTCGCGAGAGGAGGATCATGACCCGTTGTGTGGATAAAGAACGTCAAGAACTGTTTGAGGTAGATGATTAGTTGCTTCTCTTTAATTTTATGCGCAACTGTATAGTTATCATGTTTTATCCCACTAGATCACATTGTAATTGACATAATAAATATTTGAACCGGATAAATAAATTGATATCGATCATATGTTATTGCCTTTTGTTTTTCTAGATAGTGTGATATCTATGCTTGATTTGTTTAGTTGTTCATTCTTGATGGAAATTGGTAATGAACGTAAACATCAATTAATTGATAATTGTTTGGTTAGAAGATAAAGAGGCATGTAAATGAATCTGCTTCTTCTTGTTGTAATTTGATGTTAATCAAAATGGTGCAGTAAGCATGTTTAATTATTTGTGATAGCTTACTGATTAGGTTTCCCGAATTTGGAACCTAAGAATAATAATCAGTTAATATAATATGGATTAAAGAACCGGTTGATCGATAAAGGATAACTCCTTGTTGGGTTCAGAGTTACCCTATTGTTTGTTAAAGGGCCAAGATCCCAACTGTTAAAATGTTTGTTTTCCTACTGCTTGTGTTGTGATGTGATCCTGGATGGATGTTGTGATATGTGGGGGAATGGAGGCCTTTTGGTTTTGGCAGCAGATGACTCCTAGAGTGGCAAGATGCATCGGTTTATGCATTTGAGTGTCGGGGCGGACACCAGGGATGATGGAATGGGATGGATGTGATTGTTGGATGCTTACTGTTTCTTATTGGTTGATTATCTACTTTACTTTTTCTCCACTGCTCAAGGCAGATGGTCTTACTTACCCTTCTTCCGAAAGAGGTGAAGATTCACATAGTATTCCACGTGCTTTCCGTGTTTAGATTCTCAAGGGAGGATGTGTTTATACTCTTGCTATAAACGGAAAAGACTCGATGGGTAGTACATCTACTCACCGTGTTGATCCCCCTTGTGTTTAGTAGCATAGATTGTTTTTCTAGAATGCTTGGGAATATGGGAAAATAAATTTTTAATGAATAATTGAATAAATGATGTTAACCCATGGGGTTGGATTTTGCCGGAACATAATGATGAGGTTGTAATTTTAAAGGGACAGTGGAATTTGGGTGTGATGCGAATGAAATTTAATGTGGAATTGTTATTGGTTAATTAATGTTTAAAGAATTAATTAACGTAAAGTGCAACTGATAAAAAGGGAATGAAATAATGTATTAAAGCTATTTAAATGGTTGTGTGCTTATAGGATACCTAGTCTTTGAAGTAGCAGCTCGGAGTCCGAGATACGTTAGCTGTAGTTGAGTCTAAGATTAGGTTATTCCCATAGTGTGGTTGTGAGGTATATTATATTCTGTACTTTTTGTGTTTCTATATGCTACTCAACCCTGTCAGTAAGGGCAAGTGACACCCCGGGGATTCTGAGCCCTGTGGGGGTGTTTTCCCCAACATTTCGGTGGGAGGATGAATAACTGACTACCCCCTTTGGCCCCGCTCTCTTCTCTTGGTAGTTACTTGTGCTGGTAGGCAAAACAGTTATTTTTCCCCATATATGTGTGTAGGGGGCTGTAATGGCTTGTGGTTATTCACACACATATATTCTGGATATAGTTTCCTGTGGACTACTATAGGTGTAACGTGTATAGGCTGTGATGTCTTGAGGATCCTTACTCGGTGTATGGGCTGCAATGGCTTGAGGTATAATACTCGATGTATGATACATGTTATGCAAGCTCTAGTGGCTCCCAGAAACTACCTGGTTACTTTGCTTACATGGACGTGGTGGTTTTGTTGCACGAGGTGCATGTTGTGGTGATTCGCCCAGGTGTCTGCGGGCAAGCCTTTTTGGAGAGAGATGATTAGGACGTGCGACATTGGGGCAGAGCGGAAAACCAGTAGGGAAGTAGTAGTGGGGTACCCTTGATATTCTTTATTATATTATATACTCTTTTATGCGTTAATTGGTGCGAGTAGCCATGGTGAGGTTGAGAACTTAGTATACCTGTTTAGATGACGAGTTAGTTTCACTTGTTGTTCACTGTGCTTTAGCATGCTTTCTTTACTTTTGCATGAGAGGCTTCGGGGAGGATCCTACTGAGTATAATGTTATACTCACCCTATGTATATATAAATTGTTTTTCAGGTCACTTGGAGCAGGTTTAAGATCAGGATGGTTACTATTAGCTTGTGGTTGTAGGAGTTGTTCGAGCTTGTGGTTGCTGCTGTTTTACTTTCTTTTGGGTACTTGAAGTTTTTCCCCTTTCAGTTGTAGTAGTTTTTCATGACATTTCATATGTGTACTTGAGATTTATTTTATCTTACTGGTTGAGTTGGAGTTGGTTGGTGTCTATCTTATCTCTCTCTTCCGAATGTGTTCTCTTAGAGGGTAATGCCTCCCATTTGTGTGTTTTCTATACCCTCGGTGCTAGTCTCCAACCTGGGGCCTACTGGATGTGGGACTCAGGGGTCATTATCTCCCTTCTAACATTGTCATCCCAGGAGGGGTACTCTTTGTGGGGAGGGGTCGTGACAGTTGTATTCAATAAATGTTCGATGAAGATCATTGAGAGGTAGTTATTATACTTCCTCTACCATGATGTATCCACATGTTGAATGAATCACTTGACGCATGGGGCATGATTCTCCTTCACACCGATGATATGCAAGCACTTCATGGTAACAAAGGCTAAAGGAGAAAAGATATTCAGGACAAGGGGAGAATCAGTCGAAAGAGTTAGGATAAGGATCACATGAAAAAATAACCCATCTCAATGCCTCGACCTCCTTTTACAGCCCTCAAGGATGTCACCTAAGTGATCATGCATTTAATCATATATTCAAAATGCACAAGTAAATGGATTATCAGTTACAACCCACTATAACCCAACGACCTTGTCATCCCTCTCGAACATTTCATCTTATGAAACATTAATGATAGCCAACATGTGAAATATTTGAATGTTATCCACTTAACATTTGAGTGCTTCAATCAATTATACAAAGCAATATGGATCATACAATATGATTGATAATGTCTTATGATATAGCCTATGTTTTACGCTATGAATGGTTTAGGCTGTAGCATGATTTCATATATCATGCCTTATGACACACCCATATTGTACTATATAATATATCTGAACACACATCAAATGTGTAAGGATTTAGGGCATATCCCTCTTAATATCCCACTTTCATTACAGCCACATAGACTTTGTGTCATTTCACTTTATATTGTATCATATACAATAACTTGTAAAATCATATTTCAAATTCCTTGGATATCTTTCAAAACACTTTTGGAAAGCTATCATCAAACTCACCGAGTATCACATCACATATAACACCTTGTGAATATCCTCGAGGGCTTTGTATCATTCACTCATCATTATATAATGTCTGAGTAATGTGTTGGTTATAACCTTTGTAACCCTTCGGTCAATCCAAACCTCACTTACATTTCATCATATGAAACATCCATAATAATTATAGCTAACATAAGAGATATTTGAACGTTGACCCTTAACGTTCATCTGCCTTTCTAATCACAGGATGTTATTGCTATTGTACAATACGAATTATAGTATTAAAATATATCCAAGGAAGTGACTACGATATCACTATATTATAGCCAACGACAAAAAAAAACATTCGATATGCATACGGTTTATATATATGTTGTGCCATACAACATAGTTACATTATACATCAAAATATGAGCCAAAACACATCATGTTTATAAAGGATTTAGGGAACATCTTCATCAACATGCTTTTAAAGTGGCTCTCTAGGTTTCTTAAAACTCAATCCTCATTCAGTCAAGCACAAAGTGTGACCCCATGAGCCTTTGTAGCATCGATGTCATGGCTTGGGTGTTCATGTGAGGTAATTTGGGTCTAGTTTTGTCCAAAACATGTGTGTTTCAGCATGTTTAAGGTTGTGGGGATGTCTTTATAGGCTGAGAGTCATGTTTCATAAAGTTATCCCAAGCTTGAGGTTGAAATTTATATAGTAGTAAGAAGACCATGTCACACCCAAGGGAATTGCGGTGCAACAAGTGGCTATGAAAGAGTAAATTTTTAAGACTAGTTAAGGACCACGCCACAACCAGGGGCATTGCGGTGTGGCATGGGGGTTGCATGAGATTAAGCTATTGTGGTGTAAGATTAATTAATTTGTGTTGGCAGTGGATCACACCGTAACTCATGTATTATGTTGTGAAGGCCAAAACGATGGGAGCGTTGAGCCACAATCAGGGCATTGCAATGTGAATAGAGGACGGGGGGGATGTGGTTGTGCCATGAAGGGTGGGGTCACACCAAAACACGACCCTAGGCAGAGGATTCAAGTTTTTGTGGGAGATGAATCACACTGTGACCCAAGGGTCTATACTACAAGGTGGGTCTGACAGAGGCATTACACCATGTGCCCTATGGGTCACACTGCAATGGACTTTTTATCCATGTTTTTAAAATTTTAATTAATTGTATTAATCAATAAATAAAATTAGGGTTTAGACTCATTTTCTTCCCAATAGTCAGGAAGATTTACCTAACATCTTCCTCTCTCATTTCCTCTCCCCTGAAGGAGATTTTTCCTATTTGTTTTTCATTCTTCGAGCTGTTTATTGTAGGGTGTCACCAAAGGTAAGTCTTGATGTCCTTTGTCGAACATTTATGGTTTTATCATTGTTGTAGTGAGTTTCAACTAAATTTTCCATTTTATATTTTTCCTATGGTTTCTCAATTTCTTCAGATTAGAATCACATGAGCCGATGATAATCAATGAGTGGAGCCCTATTAACTCTAGGTAGGTGGCGTAAAACCCCACACTTCCAATGAATTCCATTAAATTATGTTAAAACCCATTAATTTTTTTCTTAAAGATAAGTCTAGGGTGGTTTGGGTGGTGTGTGAGTGTGTGTGTGGGGGGGGGGGGGTCTTGGAGGCATTTTGGAGGCTCAGGAGGAGGTCAGGGCATGAAAATATAACATCCCGAGTTTTTGAGTGGGTCAAAATTCCTAAACCATTTTGAATTTTTTGTTTGGTTGATGGGTCAACATTTCTTTTTGATCTTTGAAACCTAATTATAAGAGTTTTATTGACACAAGGCCTTGTTTTTAGACAAGATTTAAGTCCCGACAAGTGACTTGGGGTTTTGGGTGAGTTTCGGGTATGTCGGGCCCCAAAAATTCAGTTTTGGGAAAGCACAGACAGAGGCGCATGGTTAGATTTAACCGTGTGGCCTCCCAGGAGTAATCGTGCAACCCACCATTGCACTAGGCATGGTCTGTCAAACCATGTGGGTGGGAGAGCACATCAGTGTGAAACCTCTGTAGTTTTTAACATAGAAGAATTGCATGGTCTGCACATGGTTGGGAAAACCATGAACCTAAGATGTGCGAGTGTGGTGCTTGGATAGTGATCACTGCACAGTTATCACACAATTATCCAAACCATGCATCCAAACCATGTAGGTCATTTAAAAGGGAGAAATTATGGATTTTTATCTGCCTTCAATTTCCTTTCTTCCTCCTCATTTCTCTTCCATTTCTCTCATATCACACAGGGGGCTATCCCACTTTTCTCACCCCTTAGGCTTTGGCCTAACTTCACCATCTGAGCTCTGATTATTGATCTGTCGGTCTCGTTGGAAGTGTATGAGTAAGGCCTTAATTACTCTTACTTCTCTTTCTAGTTTATCTATCCATATAGAATGCTAAATCCATGTAAGTACTTTTGTCCTATTTTCAAGGTGTTAGTCTAATTTTTTTATTTCTCTTATTTCAGCTTGATTTAGAGGCTGATATTAGATGAGCGAGCACCTATGAGTATAAGGTAGGTGGTGCCTAGATTTCTCCTTGATTTTATAGGAGTTGTGCATTCATTTTAAAATGTGTTTGGGGTGTGTGACCAAGTGAGACCCCTAATAATTAAATTGATGCTATTAAATTTATTGGATGATATTATGGGATGTCGTTGGGAATGCCCTAGTCCATTTGTATTTGATAAGATGGATAAGGGGATTGAGACCAACTGGGTAGGGTAGGTTGGTTTTGTGTTTTAATTCAATTAAATTGTTTATATTGATGGTATCAGTTCCATAGGAATGTGACAGGCATGACCCAAGGATCGAGGTCACTACAAAAGAAATGACTTATACCAACATAAATTTATTGACAAATAATATATCTATTGGTAAAAATGAGCAATTACAACTGATATTATGTTTTATTGGTATTAATTTTTAATACCAACACTTATTTTTACCAACATATATATATGTTGATATTGATCATTCGATACCAACATATCATTTGCCAACAGTTGAATCTGTTACTTTATCATACAAATACCAACATTTTTTTTCACTAACACGTGAATATGTTATTAATAACACTATTACCAACAAATATTTTTCCGTCAAGAAAAACTATTACAATAAACCATTCAATAAAAAAAAATCTTATCAATAACCAATAAAGAGAAACATAGTTTATAAGTATATATATATATTATGACCAAAGAAAATATTTATTTCCCGGAGTTTTATTAAAAACATATGATAATTGATTTTAATTTTCAATTTTCTTGAAATATTTAATGTTTTTTATATTTTTCAATATTATTTATTCAATTTTCTCAAAATATTAACAATTTTTATATATTTCAATATTATATATTTAATAAAAATTTAAATACTTTTTATAAAAAACACAACACCACTAAAACCCTAATTGGTGACTCTTCCTCATGGTCATCGTCGCCCCATGTACCGTGTTCAGCCTTGCCTCCCGCTGCCCAGCCTATCATCCTTCTCTCCCATCTCACATCCTACCATGCCTTACTACAGCCTCACATCCCATAACCCCACCTCGTCCCCCCAGCCCTTGTCGGATCCTTTGTCATCCCTGGCTTTCCCCAATGACATCACCCAAACCCTGTGCCTACGCTCGACCGTAATCCTTATACGAACCCTCTATCCTGGGCATCCCAACACCTTGCCATCCCCCCGTGACCCCTCTGTCTGCGGCATTCGATCACACCCCACCCCCAACATCCCTGTGCAACCCCTCCACAACCCACCTTTCATAGTCGCTGTAACCCTACTATGTGTCACCTAACATCCCCATCCCCTCTCAATTTAGATTCGCCACCTCCCACCATCCGCAAATCACTAGCCACCCAGTGCGGTTGTTGGCACCATCTCTTACCCTAGATCCGTTGCTACCAACCCTCTACCATTGCCTATGTGGATTGAATCAAGCTGCAACATACTATAATTTTTTTTGAGAAAGGATGAATTATTGGAGGGATTTATTTTGAAGTTGGGAAAGTTGTGCAGAATGAATTAATAGATCGTGATAACATGTATGTTGAGATTCTACTATTTGAAGAAGCTGCAAAACATCAAATTAGCACCTTTTGATGAAGATGAAAATGAACTAAGGATATGAATTCTTGATAATAAATACCTCAAATCATCATTTTATATATACAAGTGGATTGACAATATTTATTTTTATATTAGTGTCAGCAAAGGTGTATGTTGTGGTTACAACACATGTTTAACATTTCTGGAGAATGATATTAATATCCATGTATTGTTGCATGCGTATATTTTCTTATGATTTTTCTTATAGAAAATAGTAGATTGCGATATAAAAGACATGAAACATCTATTAATTTATTTATTCTCTATTATTTATTTTAAAAAATGAGCTGATTCAAATAGATTGTATGATGGTGTACTTGTTCAAGGTTTTCCTGGTTTGGTTTTGATATGTGTTGACTTTCAAGGTTTTCCGCTATTCTTTTGGTTATAATACTTAATGCAGTATTTGTTGGTATTTAATTTTCAAGAATTTGTCTCAAATAAGACACATAAAAATAAAGATGGAGTTGATTCTTGGATGGTTTTATCTTATCTGTATTAGAGGAAATAGTTGATATCTTCACTGACTAAGGGAGTGTTCTTTTGAGGAAAATCTTGGTACTGATCTGATATGTAATCAGTCTAGAAGTAGGTGCTGGTCTTGTATGATGTATAGATATTTTTTTATTGAAATTCTGTTGTGCATGCTAGACTTGGTTTCGTAGGATTCTTACATTGATAATAACTATGAAACAAAATTATAGGTTGGAGTTTCTCTGTGCAATGTATAAAAAATTAAAATCACTATAAAGTTAGAAGCTTTTATGGTAGATTATAACTATATTCAATCTACCTTGGATGTCGTGAAGTTCACTCTTTAGATATAACATATATTTAGATTCTAATAATTATTGGTATTACATAAACTATAGGAAAATTTACATCTCAATGCCATAAACACATTTTTTCTTTGCATATTAATGCTGAACATTCTAAGCATCACATAGATTCTCCACATTTCACTAACTTTATTAACTTTATTTATCAATTCATATTGAGGTTATTTATTGATTTTCATGGATATATTATTTTCTCTACCTCACTATATTCAGGATTTCAAACTAATTAGTTTATATATTTATTGTAGAGAAATTTATTGCAGATATCATACCGAATTAAGTGTATGTAATAAAAAATCTGCATATAATTATGCAGTTTTAGCACAAATGCAGATTATGTTTGAATTTATATTTAGTTTCAACATTAATTCAATCTATATGCTTTTGTATACTATACATTAAAAAATGTTGTTATACGTTGGATTCAGTTGTCTTTGTCATGTATAGTTTCTGATACCACTATGAAATTTCAATAACACTGTAATATGTAGGTTCAATATGTACTTTCAATATGACTACTAAGATATGTTATGCATTCATTAGCCTTTGTAATGTATAGTTTCAATATGCGTACATATAACTATAATTTTTTACTATGCATTACTACGTGATTATTTATAATATGCATTGAAAATTTTAATTTCAAGTGAGATTCAATAGCTTTTGAAATGTACGATTTTTAGTACTATTTACTTTCATTTTCTTGATTTATTAATTTTATTCAATGAAAGTAAATTAGTATCATTATCCTGATTTGATATTATCATTCTTTGTTGGCTTATATGATTTGGGATATTGGTCTCGTGTATTATTTCTCTTTTTATTTTGATGGTTACGCATACTCCTCTAGCTTTTGTGAACTTCAAACATTATCATTTCTTGAATATTGATTATCCTCCCATGTCTGGTACAACTGTCATGTTACATATTTCATGTTTCTCATTGTATTTGAGTCCTCAATCACATTTCATGTGCTCATGGTTCATTCCTAATTCATTGTTCATACTTTGTTATTATAATGTTTGGCTAATGAATTTGGAATGTTATACTCCACATACATTTATTCATTATCAGGATATATAGATGCACATGGGATGATTCAAATTATGGAAGAAATATCAAATTAGGATGAATTTTATGAAGATATGAATGTTTGTAAGAATCTCTACAAGGATGTGAAAAACATCCTATGTTACGATGTGAGATCAAATTGTTGTTACCCTTGAGTGTCATACTACTATTATATTGTCGTTTGTATTATATATGTAGTGTACTAGAAAGTTAGTAGTTTTTAATGTTTCATTTTTAGTAAAAGAATTGGTTTCTAAAGGGTATAGAGGTTTGTTAGAATTAAGGATTTTCTAAAAAACCCATTATACATTATGAGAATTGAGGATTTTCATGAAATCCAATTATTCATATTCATATCTCTATTGTATCCTTAGATTAAAACAACTATTCTATACTATATTCATAATATAAAACTATATATTTATTACAAAGAAATTTTCTATGAGTCTTTAATGAAACATTTATATAAAATGATACTATTGTAATAGGTTTCACATCTAGAACCTTGAGATGCAAAGGAAATCTAAATCAACTTAGTATAGATTGCAACATGAATAAAATGAAGACTAAAAATACTGACTATATTTATTTTAAAATTATATTTTTATTCCCATACTGTGTATCCATTAGATTTTAAAAACACTTTCAATTAGGTGAATAAAAATGTTCTATAATGTTTTCCTACTTATTATATCATTAACTTTCACTTAATTTTTTATATTTTCATTTATTCTATTTTGGTTTCAATTCATGTAGACATTTTACACGGATTTGTGGGTATTCTTTTTGGTTGTGTGTGGTGTGGATATTGGAGATAAAGGGTGTGACATAGTAGCAAATTGAGGTTCCTCACTGGTACTTGAAGTAACTTGATTTATTGAGATGTCAACAGAGATAATGAATGAAAAACAACCATTCTATGGAGGTAATTTTTTTATATTTTCATTTATTTCTATTTTGGTTTTAATTCATGTATATATTTTGCACTTTTTTTGGGTATGCTCTTTGGTTGTGTGTGGTGAAGATATTGGAGATTAAGTGTGTGACATAGTAGTGAATTGAGATTACTCACTAATACTGGAGGTGGCTTGATTTGTTGAGATTTCAATAGAGATGATGAATGAAAAATTTTCATTTTATACAGATGATTTTTTTGTACTTTCATCTCTTTTTTTTCAATTAATTCTGATATTTTTCATTAATTTATGGGCATGCTCTTTGGCTGTGTTCAGTGTAGATCTTGGACCTAAAGGGTGTGGAATAATAGCAACTTGAGGTTCCTCATTGGTGCCAGAGTTCACTTTGTTTCTTCTAATGGCCTATTTGGGGGGTGATGAAAGATATTTGGTGGAAGTGACTATTTTTCTATCATGATGGTCATTAGAGTATTACATTTAATAGATGAAAATCACATATTTCATTTGGGAGGGGGGGGGGGTGCGTCAGCGGTGGCTACATAGATGGATTCTGGGTTTTTGTTTTTTTATGGTATTTAGGTATCAATCAACATTAACTATGTATTGATTCATTTTGTATTAAATTTCATTATTAATATAATTAATATTTTTCTAAGTTTTAACATCTGTGAAAATCATATTTGGTTTGATAATGAAAACAAGTGTATTATCTATGATAAATTAATATATATAATTTTAAATTTTACTATCAATAAAAATTATTAATTTTTATTTAAATGTAATTTATAAATAGATATTATACATTGGTAACATTATCACCAACAGATATATCTGTCATATGAATATGTTGTTACTCACTTTGAACAACATATATATTATCTGTTAGTATTATTATAATTGTAACAGAACTATTTTATCTGTCGCAATAACAATTAGTGAAAGAGTTTTTACCAACAGTTTAGTGGCAAGAAAATTTTTGTTGGTAAAATGGTTTACCAATAGAAAATGCACTTTTTCTAACAGATATACCCATGTTGGAAAAAGATAATTATTTTGTAGTGGGTGATGTTGATCACCTAGACTGAGTTGACATGGTCGCTAGGTTGAGGGCATGGCCTAAGATACATGGGGTGATGATGATCACCAGGTTGAGGCGACATGGTTTGTGGTATCTAAAGCGATGTGGTCATTAGGATGAGGGCATGGCCCGTGTGACTTGAGATGGTGTTGACCATTGGGATTTAACGACATGGTAGTAGAGGAATGAGGTACCATATGATATGGATTAGGTATGTTTGGTGATTTTCACCCACCTTTGTTGGCTGATGTGCCGTTAGAGTCATGTGCACAAGATAGGACTCATTTGAGGTGGTGTTGACCACTCGTTGTGGGTGGAGTCCTCCGTAGATATTACGACTAAGGGGATGTGTTGACCATCATATGTGTTGGAGGTGCTCATTGTAGAAAGCCACGTGGATAGTGATGGACCATCGAGAGATGGTTCTGAGACCATTGGTTAGGGGATGAGGCTTGCTGTTATATTGAGGCCGATGGGATGTGATTATTGGAGGATAGGTATTGTCATGACTCAATATATTGGTTTTGAGCCAATGATGATTATTTTATTAGAGGATCAATATTTTTGTGCCTTGGGATGTCAGACTGAGAGCCAATGGGGACTTTTTGAGTGTAGGTTAGAGGGACCTCAGACTTATTTGTTGGGAATGTCATTTGGATTTCGAATATTGTTTGGTGACATAGGAGGTGGCAGTTGGCACTAGGTGTTGGTTGGTGTTTTTTAGAGGTGGAACCTGAGGGTTCACCTAACATGGTTATTCTTCAGGGTACACCTTGGGCATTAAGTCATGGGTCGTTGCTATTGTAATTATATATATGTAGACATGTACTATATGCCATATATATAATTGGGGGCATGTATTCAGAGATTATCACCATTATCCAAATAAAATAAACACTTCCTTGTGGCTGCTGAGCATAAGGGAAGCATGGTTATTTATTCAATTACTGTTTTTTTTAATTTATATTTTTCATACACCTGCATAATTATGGATGTAAGGTAGGTACACATTGGTGGTGTCCTACTGAGTTCATACTCACATCCTACATAGACCCCTTAGGACACATGTATACTTTATGTCTCTAAGATCAGGTAAGGGATCAAGCTCGGGATCTGGACCTTAGTGACCGTCGATGTACCTTTTTCATGGGATGGATGGCAGTGGACCAGGTGGTTCCTCTACATCGATCCGGAGTTTCCTTTTGAGTTTTCAACATGCATTATATATGTATGTAATGATATGGTTAGACATAGGTGATCATGTTTATCTATTTCTTTCATGAACTGTTATGGAATATTTCTTTTATAAATGGTATGTCTTGGTATTATGCCTTTGGGAATGTTTATTATTTTTTCTGCAATTAATTTATGCTTCCGCTAGATTTTTTTGTTGCTTCTGTTGAGTTATGGTCCTTCCAATGTGTTATATACATATGAACCATTATTATTATCACCACCTGAGAGTATAGTCTCACCACTATCACCTAATCATACCCTCACTGCTATTCAAAAACCTTTGACATGCGGGGAGGAGCGCCTAAGGCCCAGTGAACAACTAGTCCAAAGCATCATTTTAAGTGGATTTTGTGTCGCAATGCTACAAATGGTATTATAAGAGTTTTATTTTCCTTTTTGGTATTAATGTTTGGGATATAGTAGATCGAATGCTAGAATGTAGTTAGAACTATGTAAAGAGATCATGTTTGGGTGCTAGAAGTCCCATGCACGGGGGATAAACCACGTTTTCAAGGGTGGGAAATTGATGTTATGCTCTGCGCTTTTATAGTTGATTGATTTCCACCTTGAGTGTTGTACTTAGGTGTGAGGTTATTGGATTATGTGGTTTTAACCCTTGGCTTAGTATGTAAAGGTAGGATTGTTATGCATCATGATAGGCACTTAGGCTCATATGATGTATGCTTTTTTTGTGATCATCATGATAACTTGGAATGTGCTAAGAGGGGTCGATCTATTTAAAGTGTCAACAAATAATCTAAACAATGTTTTCCTACTTAGACTTTTTGGTGACATTCTACTTAGCCAACCCAGGTATGTAGTTCTAATAAGATCTATGTGTGATTTTATATGCATGTGATATATGGTCCTGACCTTGGTAAGGGTAGACAGAGGTGATAAAAGGGGGTGAGTTGTTTAGAGTGTCAACAAAGAAGCTAAACAGTGTTATGTTGTATAGCCTTTTGGTGACATTATACTCAGTTACCATAGATTGATATACATGATATGTGATGTTTGACTCTGTTATGGGTAGGAAAGGGGCCATGAGGTTGGATGATATGTGATGCCTAACTCTTTTATGGGAAGGCAAGGGGCCATGAGGTCGGATTATACTTGATACCTGACTCTGATATGGGTAGGTAAGGGGCCCTGAGGCAAATGTCATGTGACATGGGTGCAGTAGGGGAGTGTAAGGGCGGTGATATGAACTTCCTATTACAACTTTCCCTATCAGTGATATATATATTTTGTTATGGCTGTTTTACCATATTATTGGTATTCAACATGATTCCACCGATACAGATTCTAGTGGATTGTTAGGAGGATGGTGATATGGTGTCACATGAGTGTGCACGAGATGAGGCCCTTAAGGGTTAATATGAGTCCCTAGAGGGTTGGTATGATCCCCGAATCATAGATACAGACTCTAGTACAGGCGGAGTAGCTGCAAAAGATGGTAGATTTGGGCCATGGCTTGATGAGAAGATCTAGGCGGGCTTGGTTCGATTCATATAGGGTATCGATAGGGGAGATTAGGGAGCTGATCCATCTATGGAGTATATGACTTGTGAGTTCCAATCTCAGTATCCACCATTATTTTAGGGTGAAGGTAGACTGCATGCAGTAGAGAACTAGATCAAGTTGGTGTAGACTATCTTTGATTAGCTTGAGACACCCCCAAGTTAGAGGGTGAAGCTATAAACTTACATGCTCATAGAACCAATAAAGTGCTATTGGGGCACACTAGTTCAGGTAGGCAGACACGAGGGACTATCATAAAAGGATTTTGAAGCTAGATTCTTTGAACACTTATTCCCTGAGATGCTGAGGGTAGACTGAGCCTGCGAGTTCATAAATCTCTAATAGGGGGACACATCTTTCATGAATTGTACAGTGAATTTGACAGACCTGTCTCATTTTTCACCTACTATGGTGGGCGATGACATTATTAGGGTGTGGTGTTTTGAGGATGGCTTGTGACATGCTATCTGGGTTTAGGTAAATATCTTCAGGTTGACATCATTCTCTGAGGCAGTGAATTAGACACTGATAACCAAGGGGAACTTGATAGACCAGTCTTATTCAATCCAGGTGATAGAGTTAGGTGACCTTAGTAGTGATGCTTCAAGTAGTAGGAAACATGGTAATGAGGAATATCATTAGGGAAGTTAGAACAGAGATTCAAGCAGACCACTAAGGAGTGAGTCTTCAACAATATGATTTTGGTGTAGGCAACTAAGGCATGTTCAAACCTAGTTTGATTGGGTTCTGAAGGAGTGTTAGACATGAAGCCAAATGGGCCAACTAGAGAGGTTTTGTAGGAAGCCTTCTCAGACAACTAGGATCTAGGGACTGGGTTAGACTTAGAGATTTTAGGTAAGACCAATATCAACACCAGGAGATAGTAGCCAGGATTCAACTACACACAGAGGTCGTGGTAGACATAGAGAAACCAAGTAGTGGGGTCAATGTTTGATAGTTGGTGCATATCTGTAGGGAGTCCATGACTTAGGAAATCGAGCTTCAAACCAGGTGCACGTTATTGAGATTCTAGGGTCAGAGCAGGTTGAGGAGCTGATGACATTTATAGGTACACTGTGGGCATGACTAAGTTTTATTTCATTTTGGATTTGGTCATTTTTTGTGCACGGGGAGCATGTGTGCTGTTTTTGGACTAACTAGGCACTGCTTAGTATGTTGGTATCGGCTATGACATGGGATGCAAGATCCCGGACTTCTTGAAGGTATGTTATTGTTTAAATTTTGGTTTAAATCTCTTAAACGTGGTTAATGGAATGTTTATCGGGTGTATGAGGAGGATAGAGGGTGTTTTGGGGGTTCAGGACACAAAATAAAAGGGAATTTGGTCATCTAGTGCATATTGAACAGTTAGTTCATAGTTAGAGATAACCGTGCATCCAAACCATGCTAGCCAAAAGGAAGGGTGCACGGTTAGGTAAACCGTGCAAGGGGGAAAGCCAAAAAGTGTGGGCCCGGACAGAGGAATTATGCATGGTTGGTACACAATTTGTGAAACTGTGTGGGCCTCCCCAGGTAAACATGAAACTTAACCCCTCTTGGATAGAGGTTGATGCATGGTTGGTGCACAGTTTTGAAAATTATGCGGCCAAACCCTGTGCCCCATTAAAAAGTGTAAATTTACCAAACCGCCCCCTCGTGATTTTAAGATCTTCACCCAATTTTCTCCCCATTTATCCCCCTTGAAACCTTGGTGATGAAACAAACCTCCCAAATCTTCCCAAGGGTAGATCTCCTTTGATTCCAGATCATTTAGAGTGTTGTTGGTTGTAGATCGAAGCTCCGAGTAAGTCTAACACTCCCCTTTCTTATTTTTTCCAGATTAGGGATTGTAGATTTATTCTTCTTCTTCTGAATCCCTAAACCCATTTTTTATGGTGGTTCTTAGTTTGTGGATTAAAAGGGTTCTTGAATCTAGATCTAAGGATAAGTTCAATCATGTGTTAATATTCAGGTTCAAGGTAGGTGGTCTACAAGTTATATCCCATAGTCTTAGAGTTGATTTGTGATTGCATGGTTATACGTTTGCTTCTTTCTTGTTGTAACTTTGATGAATTTGGTAATATTTGGTAAAATGAGTGGATAAATGATGAATTAAACTCCTAAAAACCCCTATGGGATGTGTTGAGTTTGATTGGACTGATTTAGGGCTACCCATGGGGTGTTCCAAAATTCACGAACATGGAAAATTGAGATGTTAAGCATAAAATTGGTTTGTGATAAGTAGAGCCCTTGAGGAACACATTGATATGTTAGTTGAGTTGAAAGAGTAATATTGTTAGTTGTATCTAGATCTTGATAATGGCATAAAGGATTGTTTGGCTTAATATGAATTGGGTTGGGTGTAATAAAGTGATTATGCTATGTGACTTATGAATCGTACTTGAAATGCATAAGTGGGTTAATGCATGTGAAATGATTAACATGTTAAGTTGGTAAATGATTGTGAATTGATAAATGTGCTAAATGGGATAATGTATGGTAATTTATGAGAATAGACTAATGTATGGGAATTGTTGAATATACTTAGTGGGTTAAGGCATAAGAAAGGGAAATGGGTTAAATGGGCTATGCAATGTAAATGGTAAATGTGATAATGGGTTAAGGCTTGATGTTGATTTATGTATTGAATGAATTATAATATGTGAATGTTATGTGTATTGTTTATGAATGGTTTATGATGTGTTATATGCAGTAAATGGATAAATAATCATGTGCACATGGCTTAGTGTTTGTGGGGTATTAACTTGAGGTTCTACACCCACGGGTCAGTTTGTACTGGGGATCTAAACCACACCCCTAGAATTCATGGGTCAGGGACTCAGATTGAGGCTCCATGCCCCTAACGGATGCATTGGATGAGACTATCTGGACTGAGGATCCAAGACAAGTATGATAAAATTGATTTTGAATTTGTTTCCCTAGTGAGTTAGGGACTTGACTTATCCCTTTGTTCATGATAAATTGACCAAAATAGACAGTAATGAAAATTATGTAAATTCCTAACCCTTGGAAAAAGTGAAGAATATGGTTTAAGTGATTAAAATGGTTTAAATGATTTTTTTAACTAATGGAACCAAAGTTGTTGCTTGTTTACTTTGTCTTTTATTTAGTTATGTATGAACCATCTTTTTAGATGGGATATTTTATAGATATCGTTGGTGGTGGCCTACTAAGTTATACTCACACCCTTCTTGGGATTCCCTTGGGCACCCAAATAGATCTCATGGTTGCTGGTTAGGATAAGGGCAAAGGCCCTATGCTAGAGAGTTGAGTTGGGATTGAGATGTGCATGGATGAGGATCCAGACTTGGAGTCGAGACCATTTTGTGGATTCAACTATTTATCCTTATTTTGGATTTTACTTCACCTTTGGGAACTATTAGAATGACATGGAATATTTATTGCTTGGTTGTGGTTGGTATCTTGTTTGTGGAAATGGTTAGTAATGAATGTTTTCAGTCTATTGTTTATTATTTCCCCTTATTTCATATATTTTCTATTATGGATTACTCTTATAAAGAGGGTATAGTCTCCCCACAATATCCATTATACTCTCACTGCTATTCAACAACCTCTAGAATATAGGGAAGCATGCTTGAGGTCATGCGGTGACCCATCTCAGGGCACTGGTTTAGTGGTTTCTAGGCCGGGGATGTTACATAGGATCTAGGTTTTGTGTATGACACAAGTACTGATGAGTGTCTAATGAGATGTGGGACTTGATGGGTGTTAGATATTACATTACCATGATTTGAGAATCTGATGAGGTGCAGGACTGACGATGCATCACATGAGGAATTTTTGAGTTTAAGGATGGTTAGTGGACCATCAGAATGTTGTTTTGGGTTGGGAAGTGACTGAGTAGGTAACTCATAAGGTGGGGATAAACTTAAGGGAATTGAACTATGACTGATAATCAGGGAAGATTGGGTTAATGTAAATTATATGAGTATGTTTAGTATCATCTCTTGTTAAATCATGATAGCTTGAGGATGAGCTATTATATAGTGGGGAGACTGCAATGTCCTAAGTTTTTGAGCGGGTTGAAATTCCTCAAACTTTTTGAATTTTCTATTTGGTGGATGGGACGAACTTTATTTTTGATATTCAGAACCTAATTTTGAGATTTTTATTGACCCAATTATTTTTTTATATGGGTTTTAAGGCTCGATAAGTGACTCGGGGTTTTCAGTGAGTTTCAGGTGCGTCGGGCCATGGAAACTCAGTTTTAGGAAAGCGTAGATAGAGGCGTATTATTAGATTTAACCGTGTGGCCTCCTAATAGTATCAGTGTGGACCACTATTTTAGTGGGCATGGTTTTTCAAACCATACGGGTTGGGTCACACAACCATGGGGAACCTCTATAGTTTTTAATAGAGGGGAATCACATGGTCTGCAAATGGTTTGGCAAACCGTGCACCTAAGCCATGTGAGTGTGGTTCTTGGACAGCGAGCACCACACAGTTGGCGCAATGTTAGCCAAACCATGAGAGTTTTTTAAAAGGGTGGAATTAAGGATTTCACACACATTCTATTTCCTTTAATCCACATTCTTTCTCCTCCATTTCTCACACAACACACACAGGGCTCTTCCCCTTTACTCTCCCCTTAGTCTTTGGCCTAACTTCATCGTCTGAGCTCTAATTCTTGATCTTTTAGTCTTTTTGGAATCATATTAGTAAGGACTTTACTCCTCTTACTTATATTTTTAATTTATCTCACTATAAAAAATGATAAATTAGTGCAGGCTATTTTTCTCTATTTTTGGGTGTTTATTTAAATATTTGATTTCTCTCATTTCGGATCGAGTTAGAGGATGATATTAGACAAGAAAGCACCTAAAATTATAAGGTAGGTGGTTCCTAGATTTATCCTTAATTTTATGGGCATTATGCATGAATTTTAAAATGTTATTGGGGTGTGAGATTGAGTGATACCCCTAATAATTAAATTGACTCTTTTAAATTTATTGCATGATATCATGGGATGTCATTAGGAATGCCCTAGTCCATTTGCATTTGCTAAGTCGGGTAAGGGTCTTGAGACCAATTGGGAAGGGTAATCCTGTGGTGTGTTTTTAATTCAATTAAATTATTTATATTGATTGCATCAGTTCTATGGGAATGTGATGGGGATGGCCTAAGGATTGAGGTGATGTTGATCACCTGGACTAAGGTAACACGATCGTTAGGATGGGGGTATGGCCCGAGATACATGGGGTGATGATGATCACTGGGTTTAGGCAACATGATCATTGTGATCTAAGGATATGATGTTGTCAAGATAAGGGCATTACCCATGTGACTTGAGATGGTGTTGACCATTGGGATTTAGCGACAAGGTTATAGGGGCATGAGGTGCCAGATGATGTGTATTAAGTATGTTTAGTGATTTCCACTCAATGTTGTTGTACGATGCGCCATTGGATTCATGTACACATATGAAAGACTTAGTTGAGGTGGTGTTTCCCACTCATTGTGGGTGTAGGCCTCTGTAGATATTGAGTCTTAGAGGATGGTGTTGAATATCAAATATATTGGATGTGCTCACCATAGAAAGATAAGTAGATGATGATGGAAAACAGTGAGATAGTGTTGAGACCATAGGTTGGGGGATGAGTCTTTACATTCTATTAAGAACGATGGGCTGATATTATTGGAGTATGAGTATTTTTGTGCCTCAGGACATTGACTATTGAGTCAATAGTGATTATTTTATTGGAGGGCAGATTTCGCTGTACCTCAGGACATCGGGTTGAGAGTTGGTGGGGACTTTCTGAGAGGAGGTCCAAGAGACCTAGGACTTATTGGTCGGGTCTTCCATTTAGGAATCTAATACTGTTTGGTGAAAAAGGAGGTGTCGGTTGACATGAGGTGTTGGATGATGTTTTTTAGAGGTAGAACCTGAGGGTTCACCTGACATGACTATTTTTCAGAGGACTCCTTGGACATTAAGACATGGGTCCTCGCCATTATAATTATATATATAAATACATGTATTTTATGACATAAATATAATTAGGGGCATGTATTTAGAGATTTTTGGTGTTGACCGAAGTAGGTAAATTCTTCCTTGTGGCTGCTGAGCACAAGGGAATCATGTTATTTATTAAATGGATGTGCTTTATTTTTTATTTTTATTTTGAATATGTAAGACATGAACACATTGGTGGTGGCCTACTGATTTCATAATCAAACCCTACATGGTCCCCTCAGGATGTATGCAAACTTTATTACCCTGATATCAGGCTTGGGAGATGGACCTTAATGATCATTGATGTACCTTTTTCATGGGATGGATGACAGTGGACCAAGTGGTTTCTCGGCATCGAGATGGAGTTTCCTTTTGAGTTTTCAGCATGCTTTATATATGTATGTAATGATATCATTGGCCATGGGAAACCACATTTATCTATTTCTTGTATGAAATGTTATGAAATATTTCTTTTAAAAATGGAATGTCTGGGTATTATGACTTTGGGATTCTTTATTATTTCTATTACTGTTCATTTATGCTTCTGTTGGGTTTTGTTGTTGCTTATAATGAGTTATGGTCCTTCTTCCACTGTGTTATATACATATGAACCATTATTATTATCGGTACATAAGGGTATAGTCTCCCAACTATCATCTAATCATACCCTCACTGCCAGTCGGTAGCCTTTGGCATGTGGGGAGGTGCGCCTAATTCCTAGTGGCCAACCGGCCTAGAGTACTAATTTAAGTGGATTATAGGTCGGGATGCTACACAACCAAGAGGCTTCAATTCCACCATTTATCTGGTTATAGACCATTTGATAGTCGATGATACCCACTGGCGAGTTGGTGATTTTTGACCATGTTTTTTTAATGGGGGTTATTTTGGTCCTTTTGTACCCCCTTTATTTAATATGCCTTACTCAAATTTATTACCTAAAACACACAAAAACCCCTCTATTAAAGTAGCCCTATTCCTCCCTCCTCTATGGGTTTGTATCCTTGGATACTTGGAATTTTGGGATCTCTTTTGAGGTGATCAACTATGTGTGGCAAGTTAATCACACCTATCCTTTTCCCTTTTCATTTTCTTCCACTAATGGGTTGTGTTCCATTAGATTTACCTAGTTTCCTCCATTTATAGGAAATTTTTATAATAATTTTATATATCAACCTTCTAATTTTAATTAAGGGTCGATATCATACATGTGTCACATCATAGACATAAGGTAGGTGATCACTAAGTATTATCCCATAGTTGTGACTTTTTCTCTTAAGTGCTTGCGATATGCCATTAGTCAGTTGTCATGAATGACCTTAATTTTTATTTCAAGCTATTTAAAACTCTTGAAAAATGTTTTTCTTGTTTATGAAAAAATGGGTAGGATTATAGGAACCCATAGTTAGGATTATGACCCTTTGACTTGACATATTTATATATGATATATTTATGGGATGCATTTCAGCTTGCATGAAAATTATTATTTGCATGACTTGGGTATATTATCCCATGTGTGTTGTACACCCAAACCATTCTCCAACCAGGATATCATTTACATGAAGCATTTAATTTGATTAAATGTCAGGGAGTAAATACATATGATGCATGAACCAACCATTCCATTTATACATGTATTTTAATGCATAAGTAAATGCTATAACCTATGTGTTTTCCTTGAAGATATTAAAGTTATCTAGATAAATATGGGATCACTGAGAGGTGAAGGGGATGAATCAGTGATCTCTTTTCTTTTTACAAGAAAAGTTTATTAGCTTGGTGAGGAAACTTTTCCTAATATCTGAAACTTTTTAGAGTTACAATCTACTCAAATATAAATCTCAACCCCATATTTTGTATGAAACAAATATAAAGAGAGATCATCACATGATATTTAAAAGTTTTTTCACAAAGACATAATCTTTTCCATGTTGGTTATTCCCCTAATATGAATTCTTTTACTATATTATTTCAAGATTACAAAGGTACAAGCAACAACTAGTTTGAAACCCCAATAACCATTCCTTTAGTTAACCTTGGTTATACCCATCAACAATCATCTATTTTTTCATAGTTGGTTATACCCCCAAACTATCCTTCTCATATATACTTTCTTTATAATTGGTTATTCCCCTAGAAATAAGTCTTTTTAGCAGCTGGTTATACCCTCAAGTTACATGCTCTTTCCTTCTTCTTTTCCAATCTACTATAAAAAGATCTTATCTTTCTCCATAAGAAAGTTGTATCACCTTCACTTGTATACAAAATTCAATATCTTAAAAAAATATCTTAATTTTTTATGGCCTTGAAACTTCCTCCTGATCTTTATAAGACCGGGATATGCTCAATAACACATTTTTAGAACTTGTCTAAAAAACTTCCTCAGTAAAAGTTCATCCGATCGACTTTTCCTGGTATGCCCTCTATTTGATGAATCCATTAGGTTTGTCTCCATATGATCATTCTCAGCAATTTGCTTCATTCCAACATATTGCGTTCAAAGAAAGTTCATTTGATGACTTATTCTGATGATTCTCTATCTGATGAAGCACGTTTGGTCTGATGCGCTTCTTGCTTCGAACGATGAAACTTGACTTGAAGCAACTCTTCTTTGACCGAGTAGGAACCCAATCATCCACTCTCACTATGAATTTTATTTAACTAATATAACTTGTTCTATTACACCTTCTTCATCCAGTGCACTTCCTTCAGTTGAGTAAAAAATCATTCGATAATAAACACTGCTTCTAAAATCTTCATCACTCTACTTCACACACACACATGAACAATGTATTCAATTTATCCATACTATTTCACCCCTTTATATAGGTTTGATTCTATAGAAAATCACGAGAACTCAAATATATTTTTCCAATCACTTAAAATAAAACTTTAGACTTCCTACTCAATATAATTTTGCGGGATGCTTTTCAACTCTTCTAGAATCTTCCTAAAACTTCCTAGAACATTTAAGGTGCTAATAAACTTCCTCAATTTTCCTTAGTTCAACGTTAAGGAACTTATTCCAACTTCATAAACCTTACCAAGATAAAAAAAATAATTAATAATTTTAGTATCATCATGTTGTTAAGGAATTTAAAAACTGTTTGTAAAACTCCTTAGAATATATATGTCCATTGAAACAACTCCGACTTCCTCTATCTGATAGAATCAAAAAATTTCTTCATCTAATGGAACTTCATTAAATTTTCCTGTGTTAGTAATACTACCTCCCATGTACTCAACAAATGTTTTTCCAATGACATCTCATATCTCAGTTCAGTGGATCTTTAAATTATTCTCCGACCATTGCTCTTTATATGCAACTTATGATTGATGATCAACCATCAAATAACATCATATATCTTAGTCTAATGTTTGTTTGTCTAATATGCCTCTCAAATCCATCTCAACCTTTTTATGACCTTCTCTTTTTGAAGTGCTTTTACATTTCTCCATCTGATGTTAGTGGAAAATCTCCATCCATTGTATCTTTTGAGTGTTTTTATATTAGACCTTCATCCATTACAACTTTATAAGAATCTATATCCAATGCTCTACACTAGTTATCTTCATCCAATAACATTAAAATGTTATCCTCCATCCAGTAAGATTCATATAAATCTTCGTTTGATACACTTCCTTACACTTGTTCATTTGATGATCTTTGTTAGGATTTTTACGAACCCACTTTCTAATGGAGTATCCTTTACCTAGATCAAGGAATGACCTTTACATAACCAGGTGAACCCTTGCATAGGCCTTAAAATCTCCCAAATAACCTTACACAAGATCACTTCTATCTTTGCAACTCAAACCTCCATTCGATAATAAATTCTTTGAATCCTCCATATAATAAGATCTTCTACAAAAATTCCATATAATCATTCTGCATCTAGTTTCTCAAAGCTCAGCCTTTATACAACCACATCTCAGAACTTTGTAACATGGGCTATATACATTTCTTCATATGATTACAATTTCAAGAAATCCTATATCTCATCATTTCTTGAATCTAACTTCCATTTATTTCACTATTATACACCCCCTTTGTACTTATTTTAATAGAGTTGGACAACATACTTAATCATCCAATAACTTGAGTATGCTAGTATGATAATATGCACAAATTTGTATAGCATGAGGCTCAAACTTTCTTTATAAACTCACTTCTCACTCTTTATATAAACTTGAATTGGATCATAACAATATTCACGATTTTATGAAATTTAAGAATGACATATAATAATCTAATTTAATAAGGAAACTTCCTTAACATCCATAAGGAAAGTTACCTATATAAATATAGAAACATATTCTCTTAAATTTTCCTATAAATACATATTATTGTAATTAAAACAAATGAAACCAAACATAATTTGACATAAAAATATCCTCCTTTGTGTTTGTTGTCAATATCCACATAAAACTCAAAACATATTTGAAGTCAATATATCTTATCAATTATTTTCCCCTATATGTTTTTTGAATTTTCTTTCTCCCCCTTATTGACAATTGAATTCAAAGGTTCCATATCTACTTATTTTTACTTATCTAAGAATCTTTAAATATTTATTCAAGAGAAAATTAGTATCACATGATTTTCTTAACAAAGAGCCTTTAACTAAACAACTCTATGTATATGTGGGTGAACCTTGTGTAGAAAATAAGAGTGTACAATCAAGGTGATAAATGTTTTCCATAAAACTTCTTTCATGCCAAGTTTCTTCCAATATCTTTTTATCTAAGTCAATCCGAGTAAGTTTATTAAGATAAATCTTATATTCATCACAATAAACATATCAAAATAGTTCAATTGTATAAACACAACTTCCCCAACATCTCAACTTTCTTAACATCATTAATTAATTTGTAAGAAAAGTATGATATTCATACATTAAGTTTAGCTTTTGTCCCTCTTAAGGGTATAACTCCACTCCTCATCATGGTGATAATAATGTTCCATGACGAACATCTCTTATTGTAGTATAAACTACTACAACACTCATCCAACTTCCTTACTTATTCTCCTTCAATTCCATATAAGTTAGTATAAATAAACAAGTATATTGAGAATATGGAGGAACCTCATTATTAATTAGAAGTAACATTTTGACTGAGTATCTTCTCTCATCCAAGACTTATTATTCTTATTTTTGGTTTTAGCATGTGATGCACTTTATTTCTTCTCAACTATAGAATATTCAGATGAAGATGTAATATTTTCTTCAATTTTCATAAAATATTTGTTACCTATAGTTTGTAACATATTATTTATGGTTTCCTCTTAGGATAGTAATATATTCATATAACTTTTTATAACATAACCATATTTCCCAAAACTCTTCACTTCTTCTGAATCTTTAACTTTTTATCTATTGATAACTTATTATCTAATTTGTTCTCATCTTTTGAAACTTGTTTCTTACCCCTTTATTTAGCATAATTCTATGCTTCCTACATCTTTCTATCCATGTAAATTTGATTTGGTAAAATAACTAATCACTATTTAGTTTCTCAACATTTGTGACCTTCTCAAATTTCTTAAGCATTTCATTTTTCACTATTGAAGCTTTAACATTCTTCACCTTCTGAACTTTATTTTCTTCCTCACAAAAATTTCATGAATTTTTTTTATTTTATGATAATTATAAATCCCCCTTGATTCATACCTTTTTACTGATAGATACATATTACACCATCATGAATAAGCTATGTTCCCAAAAACTCTACAACACCAGCAGTGACTTCTGAATCTTGATCTTTCAGACTAATTGTAAAACTAATATGAAGTTTTTTGTTATTATCTCTTTAAAAACTACGGGTGAATTTATTCAGGGATATTATTTCTTTATGAATTATATAACAAACCAGTCTTAACATACATAAACATTAAATCATTTTTGTAGAATACTTAATATAATACAAAAATTAAGGTCTAAAGATTGTATTAGTTTAGAACCTTTGGAAACATCGAACAAAAATCTTCTAACTTAGTGAAAGATCTTCAATGTTTCCCACAAAGATCTTCCCCCTTAGAAATTATAATTAAAAACCTGTATTTATAACCTGGGGAAAGTAAACACAAGTAAGGGGTGATCTTGAATGCTCAATAAGGGTAAATAAAGTAAATATGTAAGAATAACATGAACATAATGGTAGAATAACATGCACATAACATTTGAATATCATACCCTGCATAAAAAGATCATAATCATGAGACATGGCATAAAGATTGGTAGTTCATAAGACATGAAATTATAAGATAATCAAGAACATGAACCATGTGATCATATCAAAGGCATAATTCATAGAATTTTTGGCAGACACATAAACATTTACCATCATTCCCTATAAGTTAAGGTGAATTGAAAAAACTTAATAGGGCACTTCATGGGGACTACACCTACTGGGTAGGACACACCACCATCCCCAATCATAGTATTTTCCTTATAATGGAACGAGTTTCCCCATATTCCTATAGTGGATCGGGTTTCCCCATATTCCTATAGTGGATCAGGTTTCCCCATCTTCCCATAGTGGACCGAGTTTCCCCATATTCTCATAATGGATCAGGTTTCCCCATATTACCAGAGTAGATTGGGTTTCCCTATCTTACATAGCAGAGTAGGTTTACCCATCTTCTATAATGGATCAATCCTGTAGACTTGATTCCCACCATTATCTTATATGATAAAAATATTTACCAAATGCTTTGTAGGGAGATATAGGTCTCACCCATCACATAATAAAATCATTCATACATATGCCACAAGATAATAAAAATTTCACCATATCATGACTCATAAAAAGAGATGGGTTTCATAAACATCATATAATAACCCATGAAATGAAATGGGTATCATAAAAATTTCATCACATAATAAACTATGGAAAATAGATAGGTTTCATAATCATTTCATCAAATAATAACCCATGAAAATAAGCAGGTTTCAAAATCATATAACCCATCAAAGAGAAATGGGTGTCATAAACATCATTCTATTAAAATATAATCCATTTAAGAAATAATATGAATGGTATTCCTAGATCATGTCCCCAATAAATATTAAACTATAACAAAGGATGACATATTATATGGAGAAGGATTTTGAAAGATCACTTGAAACATTTCTTAAGGAAAATAGACTTTCTTTAAAAATAATTCTCATAAAACCATTTCAGAAATCCTTTTCTTATAAAGAAATATTTAAAATTTCATTTAAAACATTCTTGAGAAAAATATCTTTTCTGATTTGAAAAACAATTTTTAAAACATAAATCATTTTGAAAACCTTTTTGTTTTAAAATAGCTTTGAAAACTTATAAAGGAATCTTGTAAATATTTTGAAAACTATTTTCCTTGAAAACTTATAAAATAATCTTGAATTTTTTTTGAAAACATTTTTCTTTGAAAATACTTTTAAATATTATAAAATAATCTTTGAGATCATTTAAATCAATTTCTTTGAAAATAACCTTTTGAAAACATATAATGGAATCTTTTAAAATCATATAAAACACTTTTTAAACATAAAACAATATTTGAAAACCTTTTTTATTTGAAAAACATTTTAAAATCAAAAAATTTCTAGAATATCAGGGAAAAAATTTTATTTTTAAAAAATAACCTTATAAACTTACAAAGGAATCATCAAGGAAATGATGGTTATTATGACAGGTAAGTTCGTACATGACAAAAATTCCTTTTTCACCTTAAAAGTTTAGAAAAGTGCCTTGATCGGAAAATGACAAGAAGATTAATTTTAAAACCATTTTATAATAAGGTAATAAATGGGTAAAAATTTCCTTTAATTATAATAATAAAAAAAATTGAAAACTTTTTTAGAAAACATGGTCTTGAAAGAACACAGATTTCCGACCGAAATGAGAAATAATGTCAGATTTCATAAAAATATTTTATTAATTATATTAAGTACCAAAGAGTGAAAAAATGAAACCATTAAATTTATATAACATTAAAACCATAGGTTAATAAAAATTATGAGATTTATTGAGATATGAATCATAATATTTCATCAATGTAAGCATAATCATAAACAATCTTGATAAACGATGAGATTATAACAATAAACCATTACCACTTTGGTAACTTTGAGTCATATCATAATGGAAATAATATCATTAAATTAATATTAAAATATAATGAAAATAATTATATTAATTATATAACATTTCAAAGTCAATATATACACCTCATAGAAAAATATAGGTGCATAAAATGACATGTGTCTCAAAGAAGGAAAAACGAGACAAAATTACTTTACTGAGTTGGTAACTTTTGAAACATAACCCCCATGAAATAAAGATAATAAAATGGATATGTAAATACACATAAATTTAATTATAATAATCATAGAATACATCCATGGTTAGTATAAACACCACACAAAATAAATGAGTGGTGAATAATGCATGTATCTCACAGAAATAAAAAGTGAGATGAAATTCCCTTACCTTTAGTCTTGAATTTCTTCATACATATTCAAAAATCCTGTATAATAAATACAAGTTTATTATAAATATAAAATATAACCATATTATTATATCTAATACCATATATTATTTGGTTATTACTTTATATTACCTGTTTATTAACAACTCCATGTTAATGTTACATTTCAGGTAATATCCGCTTTATTTTTTGTATATGTTTTGAATTGATATTCTTGATACTATTACTTAGATCATGATTTAATTATTTAAATAATGTAAAACATGGTATAAATATAATATATATTCAATATATATATATTTATAATAATCTAAATAATATAGAAGTATGAAATGGAATACACCGTTCATGGAGATGGTAGGTCGTACGTACACAGGATAACTATTTCTATTTTATTATCATATTGAAAGAAAGAAAGTAAATTAAATATATATATATATATATATTATAATTTAAGTAGAATTATTTTTCAATATATATCATATATTTTCACTAAACTCATACTTAATACATTCTATGTAAGGTGTGAACGAATCACATCGCTTTGCGGAGATAATAGTCCACACTTCCTCAAATGAAATTATCATACTTACACAAAATTGAAAGCATGAAGGAATGTGTTATATAATAATTTCATAATCATAAATATATAATAAATATAATATATAACATATAAAAATATAGTGTTCATCATAATTATCAACCATGATAGGTGGTGAAGGAAAAACGAACAACATCATTTTATGAGGTGGTAATTCTCCGTACACAAGAGCGGTGAGTTCGTTACCCATTAGATGAAAGTGTGTGTAAGTGAAGGTTGAAAACTTATAATAAAAACATATCAATATATTGAGGATATTGGTGTTATTATACAAACATGGAATAATAATAATTTTGGCAGTGGAGAAATAAAATAATATAATGGAGCTTGAGGAAGGATGCTAACTCTTCTTTGGGTATCTCCTTTTGATTTGATCAAAAGGGATTCCTTGGTTGGATTTATGCCCAATGGGATGATTCAAGGAGGAATGAAATTTTGTTTTTATATTATCTTATTATATTTTATGTGAGACAAATTTCTTTATAGGTGTGAATAAGTGGGAGGGGTGAGTGTCATTTTATAGTAAAGTAGGAGTGACATTCTTGTAAATATTTGAAAAGGGAATTCCACCCACGTTTTCGCAATTAAAAGTAGCTCCAATAATTATTATTTTTTGATAAAAGTGAGTATAGGGTATAAATATGGACAACAAATTTCTTTTAACAAGTTTATAGGCCATTTTTACCTTAAGTGTAAGGTTTAGTCCCTTATTAAGCTAATTTCTCTCTTAATCATTGTAATTAATTTTAATTACTTTCACTATTTTTTTTGTCAAAAACTAAGTTGAACTTATTTAAAATTATATATTATGATGATTAAAAATATTACATGTATTTTTTCAAATTCCAATCATATAATTAGAAGAAATTAATTCAAATTTAATCCCATAGACGGGACGATAAAATGAGTTTTTAAAGTAAAAATGTTCAAAAGTTTGGTAAGTTTTTATATCCAATTTTAAAGTGAAATTGATTCCAATAATCTAAATTGGATTAATTTATGTATAATAGATATGATTTAAATTTAAAACAATTAAGAAACATAATTTAACCTTATTAATAAATTAGAAAAAAAATCAGTTTTGAATTAAAATTCAGTATTATTCACTATTCATCAAAAAATGAAACTTTAGAAAAAAATACCAAAAATTTACCCTAATCTATTTTTTATATTCTTATTTAAAAAATAAATTTTATTTTTTCAAAAAAAATTATAAAAGTTTTAAAAATCATATTTAAAATGGCTTATCCATTAAAAGGAGGTAAAATTAATTTTTAGAAGAATATATCTTTTTATTCATAAAATTAGATTTATTCTTATATTATACCTATAAAATCTATCATATGAGTATAAAAAATATTTATTAACATATAATATATAAATTTTATTAAAAAAATTAATCAAAAGTGTATTGTTTAATTTATTGAGATAAAATTGTTTTTGTACATAGAAAAATAGTCTTCTTAGAAAAGTAATTTCTTTATTTTCAAATAGTCCATACATTGACTTATACTAATTGATAACCAAAGGATTCATTTTATATACATGTGTAAATCATATTTTCACAATTTATTCAATCATATTAATAACTTCCATTCCAATGGCTATGTGATAGCTATAATAATATTTTAATAATAATATTAATAGTATATTGTAGTTTGGTAAAAACTCGGACCTGTGTGTTACGCAAAATATTAAAGGAACTTGACATTATATGTAATGAAAGCCAAATAGAGTGTTTCATGTTCCTAAATCTATTATAATTCTTTCATGTAGTGCACAAAATCCAAACATAGTTCTTTAATATATATATATAAACTATATTTAATGTTATGTAAAATGAAAAATATAAAAATATTAAATTAATTCGAAAAAATATTTCACAAAATCTCAAGGTGTTACTTTCTAACCCCCTTAAAATGAATTTATCCCTTGAAATTCATCTGGTTTATCAAAGGTTTAATACTTGAAAGTTCCATTCATAGAAACCCACATGGTAAAAATGAATACTAAAACTTCCTTTAAAAATGGAATGTTGGAAACATGAAGATTACCCAAAGTAACTAATAACTAGGTTTCCACATGGGATAAAATTAGTTGAAAGTGAAAACATGGACATGGAAGAGAAATCAAACCATCATATTATGATGTATAGTGATAGGTAATAAGGTTAGGAGATAGTTAACAATCACAAAGCCATAATCTATGATAATTTAAGGGGCCATTTGATTCATTAGAAAATAAGGTATTAGGATAACCCTTTAAGTTTCAAGTTCCTTTCCCTAGATTTGAAGAATTTTCATGAGAATATGCACTTACTTGATTCAAAACAATCTCACCCTTTGTTATGCATTGATCAATTTCCACCTCACCTATTTCTCCAAAAAGGAAGGTGGATTTTTTATTCCTGAAGCACTAAAAGATCATGAGATCCATGATAATCCATCCTATCTATCATCAATTACCATAAATATAAAGTTGTTGGAACAGGTTATCCAATATGAATAAATCCTTATACGGTGAGATAATACTTTAGTCTCACAAACTTCATCTGAAGTTTAACTTAAAATTTCTATAAATGGTTAACCTTATGACCCTTATAGAATATAAAAATCAAAAACTTTAGAAAGAAGCTCACTAGATTATCTTAACATTGATACCACATATATCGTAAAGTATCTCTTGGTTTTCACATTCCAAACATGCGAATACCCTCATTGTATATTCTCTTGAAACATAATAATAACTTGAATTACCACAAATCCTTTTTGAAAACATGAATTATTCCTCATTATAAAGATTACTGGATATATTCCTTAAATACAAGAAGTTTTAAACTTCATCCATGATAACATAGACCAATTTGTTAATAAATACTTTATCAGTTCCAAGGTAATCTGTACCATCCAATTCACTTATCGATATCCAACATGTATTTTATTCAAAAATCATTATCTTAACATTAGGAACATAATAAGGGTTATATTTCACTTAATCATGTGTTTTCCATGAATATCACCTTGCCATTAAATCACTTTTATAATCCATTAGAACCATTCAACATATTCTTGTAAATCCTTAGCAAAAAACCTAAAGTGAACAATCCTTATATATTTCACATCTCATAATTCTTTAATCCAAATTCATAAACACTAAGGTTACTCAAATTCATCCATAATCCATTAACAAGGATGTATCATCCTAATATATAATACCTATTTCCTTTCACATTTCACCTTTAGTCTCATCATCATCAGCAATATAACCATTACTCGTACCACCTTACTGATTTTCTTCTTGAGATTTCCATTTAGGAAATAGATTTACATAATTACCATTTATTACGCACTTAAAACATTTAACCTTTAATGATTTCTTATGGAGTCCAATATTCATATACATTGTATTAACTAAACTTCTCATTTTCCCTTTACAGTTACTTGCTTTGTGTCCTTCTTTTCCATAGTCAAAACATCTTCATGTTCCTTTAAGACATTCACTTGGGTTCTTCTTCCCACATTATCGACATGTAGGAAACTGAATCTTCTTTCCTCCATGGTCTCCATTACCCAAAATCTTATCGAACTCCTTCCTTATCTTCCTTGGTGAGTCTAAGAGTTGGTTAAGGTACACATTATTAATCATGTTCCATGAAAATTGACTAGGCATTATCCCAACATCCTTCACTCTAGTGGCCATCCCATTTTATATCTCATTAGAAAATTTTATGTTATATTCAATTTTAACCTAGTTCCTTATGGTTCCTACCATTGAATAAAATTGTAAAACATTTTGTAAGAAACAATTATCATAGTGAGGAACCACATAATCATGAAAAACCACTTATTGGATGTCTAAATTATGAAACCTTCCTTAATCCATGACACCTTAGGTTTATCCTAGGTTATTTATAGCCAAATTATAATTAAATCCTTCATGTTGGTTCATAAAGAGTTTGTGAATTTTTAAAGCATATCCATTAGGAGTGTCAAACCGGGTGTTCAACAAGGTTTGTTGTCGTGTACCAGATTACATTCGAGTTAGGCCCGATGCACCTTATTGGAGTTGTTACCCCTAGGCACATATGTTCTAGAACCACATCCATTTACAGTATACAGGTAGGGATGTAATGCTAGGAAACAACTCACTCTATCCTTTACCAAAATTCTGGGATATTTTCTTAAATATTAACTCATCCTTATACTTATCCTTAGAGACACCCCTAGA
Organism: Viscum album; assembly: GCA_963277665.1. Classification (NCBI taxonomy): domain Eukaryota; kingdom Viridiplantae; phylum Streptophyta; class Magnoliopsida; order Santalales; family Viscaceae; genus Viscum; species Viscum album. The sequence goes on along the minus strand of OY728147.1, from coordinate 173,718,628 downwards.
CATATCCTTAGAAATATACCCAGGGATCTCACTAAAGTTTTATCATCCTAGTTTCCAAAGGTTGACTAAACTTTTACTTTGATACCAACTATAACAACCCAGTCTTAACATACATATACATTACATCATTTTTTCAAAATACCCAATATATTAAAAAAAATAGATGTCCAAAGACCGTATTAGTTTAGTGACTTTGGAAACTTGGAATAAAAATCTTCTAACTCAGTGAAAGATCTTAAATATTTTCCCAAAAGATCCCCCCTTAGTAATTCTACTTAAAAACCATTCTTCATAACTTGGGGAAATGAAACATAAGAAAGGGGTGAGCTTGAATTCTTAGTAAGGATAAATAAAGTAAATACGTATGTATTGTTGGAGTTGGTGGCCTAGAACCAGCTACTTTGTACTTTATTAATTAATAAATACCTTATCACATCTTGATTATTCTTCTGCGTGACAATGCATGTGATAATTTCTTAAGGACAGCAGTTGCATTAAAGGGTCATAGTGGATCTCTGCTATGATGAGAACCCAGAAATGTCATAACACTGTTCTTGAATATATGTTCTATGGCCGGATGATGTTATTTGAGGGACACAAATAATATAGGCCATTAGGGGTGAGTACTCATAAAACTTTGAGGCACCTTCTCATGGTGTGCTCCCTTGGTAATATTCAGGAGGATATTATGAGAACGAGACCCGCCAGTAGGAAATACACATTTCATATTGTCATTGGATGTTCCTATATGCGGACGTGTGTACTGGTCCTTAGACTTTAAGATTATTATTAATGGGTATTACAACTCGTGAAATTATATGTATTGACGAAAAATGTGACAAAACACTGTTCGCAATGAGGTAGGATATCTTGGGTGCGTCATGAGTAATACTGCATTAATAGATAATGCGAGAAAGGATTTTTCCCTTTTGTTCCATAATAGAAGTTGATATCTCAGACCCTTTGATGGAATTGATATAGCCTAAATAAATCCATGTCCATAGTAAGGTATGGGCGAGTTCAATTCTGGAAAGTCAAAGAAAGAATAAGGGAGCACATGGGTTGATGGCACTAGCATGAAACCCGCTTGATTTGAGATATCATGGCAAAGGGATTATATTACACAGTAAATGTTCGTAGGAGGTGACACATCATTGCAGCATTAAACTTCTTTCTCTATGGGTGCCTTGGTGTGTTTCTAGATGCTAACCTTGGACTTTAGGCAGGATCTACCTAATTCCATTGAGAAAGGGTCCTAGAGGGTCACACACTAAGTGTGTCTATGTATCTCAGTTAAATATTAATTTAACAAGTTAAATAAATATTATTCCCAACTATGGTTTAATAATTATTTAAGGATGCCTGATTGCATTTATTTCGACACTAGTTATTCGAGAGAATATATTATGGGTGAAATAATATGTTTATTAGCGAGTAATGCAGTTACATTTATTTAAGAAATAAATAGCCATTACTAATGGTCTAATAAATGTGGTGGAGGAAATAAAGGAAAATGGAAAATAAAAGTACACGCCGTGTATATCAAATATACACATTGTGTAGTTTTATAGAAGATGAGTACACGCCGTGTATTAATGATTACATGACCTGTAGTTTTTCCAGTCCGGATTTTTAGGAAATAATATCGTTTTATTAAATGATATTTATTATAATCAGCATGGGCGCATGTCAAGGAATTAATCATTCGAAATGAGGGGTTTTCAATAAGAGTTAATGAAATAAATAAAATGTGTAATGTGTTTATTTATTGTCATAACTCTATAACCTCAAACCCGATTATAAATATCCTCACAACCCCAACACTTTTCCCCAATCGTTGTGCACAACAATTCTGGAGAATACTTTCAAGGCCGAAAGAACTACTTCCTCCAAGAATGCTCTCAAGACTGAGAGAGATCCTCCTCCATCGGATCAAGGCGATCAAAGGAAAACATCGCAAGCGAAGGTTCTTCCATAATAGAACCTAGAGATCCATTCGGTGACGTCCATAGATACATGGAGCACGTGTGGATCACCACTAGAGGAATCCTACACTTGGATTCTATGACGCAACGATGGATCACATCAGATCATGACCAGAGATGTCAACGAAGAAAGAATTCCACCAAGGTAATTATTGTGAATTAATTAAATTAATTATAACCAACATATGATGATCCTATCTCTATGGTTCCGGGACTCCCTCTTTTATTTTTCGTTCTTCATTCTATTATGAAGATCTGGTGTTTTACATCGTGACGGATCTCGGTTTGAGCATTGTTTAACGCTAAAATTAAAGTTGGGCACTCCCACCAACATGCTTCCACTGTGCCCGGAACCTACAAGTGGTATCAGAGGGGGTCATATCATTGATTATAATTATTTAGTTTTTCGTTGGTGATTTACACATTTAATAATTTAGTTTTTTCAATTCAAGTTAATCGTTCTTTAAATCTGAATCTCGAGATCTGTTCCTCCTCTATCATTTCTCGTTCACCATACAGAAACAAACTTTTCTTTTAATTTTTGATTAAAATAAAATAGAGGATCTCATCTGGAGGAGCCAAACATTCCTGGCTGTACAACATGAGAATACATGGTGTGTATTCGGAAGTACATGCTGTGTAGTCTAGGTTCATGCATCGGACTGGTCTGCCAAATCAGGCCGTGTATTGATCCTATCTAAGTCATTTATGACACCATGTGTTGACCAGGAACAGGTGACACACGGTTTCCGGATTACACGCTGTGTGGTCCAACAGAACACGACGTGTAGTCCCTTTGGGTTAGGGTTAGACCATGTACCCCATACACGACTTGCCCGACTAGAAACCGTGTAATGCAGAAACTACACGGCATGTGTCCCACTGAACATGCCGTGTACTCCAAAAATTTTCAAAGTACATTAACATGTCGGGTCCCCAGGCGTGTACTTCAGATGGATGGTGAAGAAAAGTACACGCCGTGTAGTTGGAACTACATGCCGTGTACTCACCCAAATTACGTAGATTTATTAAAATCTATTGTTATATTATACAAACCCTTGAGACGTGCACCATGGTGCAGGCATAAAGCTGAGGCATAACACATGATAGGTGTTATATATATATGTGTTTAATTTAACATCTGCGTAATGAACTGGAATTCACCGGGTTGCCTCCAAGGTACAAGTTATGTACAAGGATAATTTTAATTTATTTAAAATTATGATGGATAAGAATCTCAAGGAAATTCAGAAAAAGGGTTTAAGATAAAAGGATTGATTAATTAAAGATAATTAATTGATTCAAGCGTGATTTATCATAAACAAGAACTATTAAAGAATTGAATACTAGTTTTATTTATGTGTAAATATCATTTCTTGTATGGATGATCATGATCTAGGCCAAGACCTTTTTATGTGAATGGTTTCTTTTAATTTATTTATTTAAATTAAATTTGTTGGTCTGTGAGCATTCTCCTCATTAATATGTAGGGCCTGCGCGCCGAAGAATTATTTTATGTAAAACCCCCTTTTTACCCCTCACCTGTGTGTGAGATAAATGTATATGTAATGGTTGGAGATCCCAAGATATTGGAGGTGGCTCAAGTCAGGATCCAAGGTGAAACCAATCCAAGGAGATACAAAGGTGGACAGGTGGAAAGCTGTAAACATGAACCTGAAAGGTTCAAGGTGTTTCTCCCCTAGGTCTTGGGTTAGTTTATCAACTGCTAGATAAACTAACCAATAGAAAAAATCTCATGATCATGCCATTTGTTTTTTTTTCATTTGCATGGTTTATTTATTGTGGGTGTGTTTTCACAATCACACAATTAATGAATTAAACAAGCATGCAAGATGGAACTAAAATAAGACCGACTTATGTGTAAATATTATCTTGACAAGGTTAATCACTTAAGTATATCCCACTTAATATTAACAAGAATGTAATCAAAGATAATAAAATGTCAATTTACGTATAAGGATAAAATCCCTCAAAGAAATATTAAGTCGGTATAGCCTTCCATAATCTTGGTTAGAATCGAACCATAGTTCAAAGTGCTTGACCAACCCTAGTTGGGGTGCTTTCAATTATCGGGGAATTATAATTCAAGGTTTTGGGTTGACTTGACTTGGTTCGCATCAAGGGTTGACTACCACAGTAGGACTTGGTGTGTCCAAGAGGCAAAGGTTGAGGAAATACAAAGTAAAAGGATTTCAGGATTGTGGAGTCCACTTAGTGGATCAAGGAGCTGCGAGTTAATGAAGTTGGAATTTGGAATGCCTACCTAAAACCCTTCAAGTTTCTTAACCAACCCTAGTTGGGGTAATGTGAAGGGAAATATGGATCATTGCCACTAGAATATTCAGGCAACAGAATATTCCGAAGTCAATGGTGAGGGCTATTGGATTTTGATAAAATAGTGGGAGACTAATAAATATTAATTTATTTATTTGTCTCAGTTTTTATAATAAAGTACTAAACCTTTTCTCATTTTAATTTGTAGAAACAGAAAGAAATGACTTCAAACATATCATTATGAACCATACTCGAGAAGGAAAACCTTCTCACCAGCACCAATTTCCAAGAGTGGCAGAGGCGTTTACGCGTCATCCTTCACCACGAGAGGAAATTGTATGTGCTGGAAGAGCCTATTCCAGTTTCTCCTAGAAACGAGGCCAATGATGAGAAACTATATCTTTATATGAAACATATGGATGATGCCACGAATGTCCAATGTTTCATGCTATCGGCTATGTCTAATGAGCTCTTGAAGCAACATGAAAACATGGACGTGTATAGCATGATGTCTCACCTTAAGGATCTCTACCAAGAGAAGGCAAGACAAGAGAGATATGAGATCTCCAATGATTTGTTTACAACTAAGCTTGGAGAGTCTGCGCCATCTGGGCCTCATGTAGTCAAGATTATTGGCTACATCGAACGCCTAGACATCTTAGGGATTAAATTCCCAGATGAGTTGTGTACAGATCTCATCTTATCATCACTGCGCAAGACCTTATCAAGATTTATTGTCAACTACAACATGAGCAATAATGAAAAGAGTCTATCAGAACTTCTGACCTTGATTCTCCAGGTAGATAAGGACATGGGGCATAACAAACCCACATTCCTTATGGTGAATAAGAAAATGAAGGGCAAGGAAAAGTGGCCAAAGACTTATAAATGGTCTGAAGCCCCCGAGATTTATCCCTCCAAGAAGGGGAAGATCCAGAGGCAGGGAAAGGAATGGGAGGCGGTGTGTTTTGCATGTGGAAAGCAAGGCCACTGGAAGAGGAACTACACCCAGAAGTGTGGGGATACTAAAGGCGCGTTCGTTATCGAGTGTAATCTTTCTATTTCTACACATTGGGTATTAGATACAGCTTGTGGGGATCACATCTATATTCAAATGCAGGAACCAAGTATATTTAGAAAGATTTCCAGAGGAGAGGTGGATCTTCGAGCTGCCAATGGCGCAAGGATGGCTGCGTTGGCTATTGGCGATTACCACCTCTCATTTCCAACTGACATGATTTTGGTTTTACAAAACTATTATTATGTGCCTAGTGTTACCAAGAACATAATTTCTATATCTTGTTTGGATATGGATGGATTTATTTTCAAGTTTGGAAATAAGGGTTGTCTCTTTTATAAGAACAACATATGTTATGGTATGGAACATTTAAATAATGGTTTGTATGTATTAAATTACGAAAACCAAGTGTTGGCAATCGATAATGAAACAAACTCACATGACTCATACATCACCCAGTTATGGAATCACCATCTTAGTCATGTAAACGAGAAGCACTTGACAAAGCTCTGCCAAGATGGATATTTAGACTATACTAAGCTAAAACCACTTGATAGATGTCACACTTGTTTACAAGGTAAAATGACTAAGCCACCTTTCGATGGACATGGTGAAAGGTCCATAGAGCTTCTAGGATTGGTGCACACAGATGTATGTGGACCATTTCCAATAGAAGATAGAGGTAGATATTCTTACTTCATTACTTTTATTGACGATTTAAGTAGATATGGATATGTCTACTTAATGAGGTATAAGTCAGAGTCCTTAGAGAAATTTAAGGAATTCAAGAATGAAGTGGAGAATTAGATTGGTAAGAAGATAAAGAAACTTCGATCGGATCGAGGTGGAGAATATCTGAACTAAGAGTTCATCGATATTCTACGAGAGTCTAGGATTCTATCTCAGATCACTCCTCCTTATACAACACAGTGGAATGGTGTTAGTGAAAGGAGGAACCGCACCTTGTTGGACATGGTGAGGTCGATGATGAGTCATGCAGATCTTCTATTATCCTTTTGGGTATATGCATTACAAACTGCAACATACACATTAAACTGAGTACCAACTAAGGCGGAAAATGGAATTCCATTCGAGTTATGGAATGGAAGGAAACCCACTTTGTCACACACGTGTATGGGGATGCGAGGAATTTGTTAAGGCCTTCTCAGGTAACAAACTAGCACCCCGAGGCATGAGGTGTATCTTTATAGGATATCCCAAGGAAACTAAAGGATATTACCTATATAACCCTTCAGACAAGAAAGTGACTGTCGCCAGACAAGCTATCTTTCTTGAGAGGGAGCACATACTTAAGAAGGATAGTGTGAGCAAGATTGACTTCGACGAAGTTGATGCTCAAGATACACAAGAGTTGGTACAGGAACAAGTTCCAAAGGTCCCTATGGAAGAGGTTCCAGAAACACAAGTACTGCATAGGAGCTCAAGAGAGGTAAGGGAACTAGAGAGATTTGGTTTCCTAGTCACTGAGGATGGTGAATAATTATTATTGGATAATGATGAACCTCTATCCTACAAGGAATTAGTAGAAAGCTCAGAAGATGCAAGATGGCTAGAAGCTATGAATTCTGAGATGGATTCCATGTATTAGAACCAAGTCTAGGTTCTGATTGATGAGCTAGTTGATGTAAAGCCTGTTGGATGAAAATGGGTATTCAAGAGAAAACTGGACATAGAAGGTCAAGTTAGCACCTATAAAGCAAGGCTAGTGGCTATTGGATTCAGAAAGCGTCAAGGAATTGACTATGATGAAAAATTCTCGCCAGTTTCCATGTTTAAATCCATAAGAATCATACTTGCCATAGTAGCTTACCATGACTATGAGATTTGTAAAATGGATGTCAAAACAGAATTCCTTAATGGTAACCTTCAAGAAGATGTCTATATGACACAACCAAAAGGTTTTGTGACACCAGGTGAATCCAAACGGGTTTTCAAGTTGCAGAAATACATTTATGGATTAAAGCAAGCATCCAGGTCATGGAACATTCGATTTGATGAAGCCATAAAGGAATTTGGTTTCATTAAGAACGAATGTGAGCCCTATGTTTATAAGCGGTTTAATGGGAATGTGATCGTTATCCTAGTAGTATATGTTGACGACATATTACTTATTGTAAATGATGTACCAGTCTTACAGTCAGTTAAGTACTGGTTGAATAAGTGTTTCTCCATGAAGGACTTAGGTGAAGCAGCCTACATTCTAGGGATCAAGATCATTCATGATAGATCTAAGAGGCTGCTTGGACTAAGTCAGGGTACATACATTGACCAGATACTAAAGAGATTTAGTATGGAACAATCCAAGAGGGGATTAGTTCCAGTGTAACATGGCCTACATATTTCTAAGAAAATGTGTCCACAAACACAACAGGAGAAAGATAGAATGAGTAAGATCCCATACGCTTCAACTATAGGATCCATCATGTATGCCATGTTATGTACTAGGATTGATGTTGCCTATGCACTGAGCATGGTAGGTAGATATCAAGAAGATCTGGGAGAACAACATTGGACTGATGTTAAGACTATCCTTAAGTATCTGAGAAGAACAAAGGATATGTTCCTGGTGTATGGAGGAGATAAGGATATTGTCATCGTATGCTAATGCTGGTTTTCAGACAGATAAGAATGATCTGAAGTCGCAATATGGATATGTTTTCTGTCTCAATGAAGGAGCTGCGAGCTGGAAGAGTTCAAAGTAGCCAGTTGTCGCCGATTATACAGCGGAGTCTGAATATATAGCGGCTTTTGATGCAACCAAGGAATCCATCTGGATTCGGAACTTTGTCCAGGAGCTTGATGTGGTGCCTAGTAGTAAATACCCCACCACATTGTATTGTGATAATACTGCAGCAGTGGCTATTTCAAAAGATCCAAGGTCAAATCAACGGACAAAGCACATACTCTGGAAGTATCACCTCTTGAGGGATTTCTATCAGAGGGGTGAAGTTGCAGTGAGCAGAGTGTCCACGAAAGAGAACGTGTTAGACCCCATGACTAAATTCATATCTCAGCAGAAGCATGAATATCATGCGAGAGTTAGCGGGTTAAAGGTTTTTAGCAGTTGGCTCTAGTCCAAGTGGGAGTCTGTTGGAGTTGGTGGCCTAGAACCAACTACTTTGTACTTTATTCATTAATAAATACCTTATCACATCTTGATTGTTCTTCTGCGTGACAATGCATGTGATAATTTCCTAAGGATAGTTATTGCATTAAAATATCATAGCGGATCCCTACTATGATGAGAACCCAGAAATGCCATAACACCATTCTTGAATATATGTTCTATGGCCGGATGATGTTATTTGAGAGACACAAATAATATAGGACATTAGGGGTGAGGACTCATAAAAATTTGAGGCACCTTCTCATGGTGTTCGCCCTTGGTAATATCCAGGAGGATATTATGAGAACGAGACCCGCCGGTAGGAAATCCACATTTCATAGTGTCATTGGATGTTCCTATCTGCGGATGTGTGTATTGGTCCTTAGACTTTAATATTATTATTAATAGGTATTAAAAATCGCACACTTAGATGTATTGATGAAAACTGTGATGACACACTGTTCGCAGCGAGGTAAGATACGTTGGGTGCATCATGAGTAATACTGCATTAATAGATAATGCGAGAAAGGATTTTTCCCTTCTGTTCCATAACAGAAGTAGATATCTCAGGGCCTTTGATGGAATTGATATAGCCTAAATAAATCCATGGCCATGGTAAGGTATGGTAGAGTTCAATTCCGGAAAGTCAAAGAAAGAATAATCGAGCATATGGGTTGATGACACTAGCATGCAGCCCGCTTGATTCGAGATATCATGACAAAGGGTTTATATTACATGGTAAATATTTGTAGGAGGTGACATGTCATTGCGACATTAAACTTCTTTCTCTATGGGTGCCTTGGTGTGTTGCTAGACACTAACCTTGGACTTTAGGCAGGCTCCGCCTAATGCCACTAAGAAAGGGTCCTAGAGGGTCACACACTAAGTGTGTCCATGTATCTCAGTTAAATATTAATTTAACAATTTAAATAAATATTATTCCCAACTGTTGTTTAATAATTATTTAAGGATGCCTGATTGCATTTATTTCGAAACTAGTTATTTGAGAGAATATATTATGGGCGAAATAATATGTTTATTAGTGAGTAATACAGTTACATTTATTTAAGAAATAAATATCCATTACTCAAGGTATAATAAATGTGGTGGAGAAAATAAAGGAAAATGGAAAATAAAACTACACGCCGTGTATATTAAATATACACTCCATGTAGTTTTATGGAAGACGAGTACACACCGTGTATTAATGATTACACAACGTGTAGTTTTTCCAGTTGGGATTTTGAGGAAATAATATCATTTTATTAAATGATATTTATTATAATCAGCATGGGCACATGTCAAGGAATTAATCATTCAACATGGGGGGATTTCAATAAGAGTTAATGAAATAAATAAAATGCGTAACACGTTTCTTTATTGTCATAACTCTATAACCTCAAACCCGATTATAAATATCCTCACAACCCCAACACTTTTCCCTAATCGTTGTGCACAACAATTCTGTAGAATTCTTTCAAGGCCGAAAGAACTACTTCCTCCAAGAAAGCTCTCAAGACCGAGAGAGATCCACCTCCATCGGATCAAGGCGATCGAAGGCGGACATCGCAAGTGAAGGTTCTTACATGCTAGCACTCGGAGATCCCTTCAACAACATCCAAAGATACATGGAGCACGTGTGGATCACTGCTAGAGGAACCCTACACTTTTATTATACGACGCAACTATGGATCACATCGGATCATGACTGGAGACGTCAACGAAGAAAGAATTCCACCAAGCTAATTCTTGTTAATTAATTAAATTAATTATAACCAATATATGATGATACTATCTCTATAGTTTTGGGACTCCCTCTTTTATTTTTTGTTCTTCATTCTATTTCAAAGATCTGTCATTTTACATCATGACGGATCTCGGTTTGAGCATTGTTTAACACTAAAATTAAAGTTGGGCACTCCCACCAATGCGCTTCCTCTACGCCCGGAACCTACAAGTATAACATGAATATAAGGGTATAAAAACATGAGCATAACATTTGAATATCATACCCCACACAAAAGGATCATAATCATGAGACATGTCATAAATATTGACAGTTCATAAGACATAAAATTAGAAGATAATAAATAAAATGAACCATGTGAGCATATCAAAGGCATAATACATAGAATTTTTGTAAGATACATAAACATTTAATATCATTCCCTATAATTAAATTCACATTACCAAAACTTAACAGGGTACTTCATAGGGACTACACCTGCAGGGTGGGACACACCACCATCCCCAGTCACAATCCTTTCCTTGTAAGGTATTGGGTTTCCCCATCTTCCCATAGTGAACCGAGTTTCCCCATATTCCCATAGTTTATAGGGTTTCCCCATCTTCCCATAGTGGATTGGGTTTCCCCATATTCCCATAGTGGACCAGGTTTCCCCATATTCCATAGTGGACTGGGTTTCCCCATCATCCATAGTGGATCAAGCATGTCGACTTGATTCCCATCATTATCTCATGAGATATAAATATTCACCCAATGCATTGGAGGTATATATAGGCCCTACGTATCACATAATAAAATCATTCATATATATTCCACTAGATAATAAAACTTTCATCATATCATAACCCATAAAAAGATACGAGTTTCATAAAAATCATATCACAACCCATGAAATGAAATGGGTATCATAAAAATTTCATCACATCATAACCTATGAGAAAGTGACAGGTTTCATAATCATTTCATCAAATCATAACCCATGAAAAGAATCAGGTTTTAAAAGCATATAACTCGTAGAAGAGAAATGAGTGTCATAAAAATCATTATATTAAAACATAAACCATTAAAGAAAGAATATGAATGATATTCTTGAATCATGTCCCAAATAAAGCTTAAAATATAACAAAAGATGACATATTATATGGATAATGATTTTGAAAGATCACTTGAAACATCTCTTAAGGAAAATATCCTTTCTTTTAAAATCCTTTTCATAAAACCATTTCAGAAATCCTTTTCTTATAAACAAAGATTTACAATTTAATTTAAAACTTTTCTTGAGGAAAATATATTTTCTTCTTTGAAAATTTCTTTTTAAAACATAAATCATTTCCAAAACCTTTTTATTTTAAAATATATTTTAAAACTTATAAAGGAAGTTTGAATAAGTTTTGAAAACCATTTTCCTTAAAAACTTATAAAAGAATCTTGAAAAATTTTCGAAAACTTTTTTATTTGAAAATAATTAAAAAAATTATAAATGAATATTTTAGATCATTAAAATGCTTTTCTTTGAAAATGGCCTTTTTAAAACATATAAAGGAATCTTTGAAAATCATTTAAAACACTTTTTAAACATACAACAATTTTTGAAAACCTTTTTTTAAAACCATTTTGAAATCAAAAAATTTATAGAATATTAGGAAAAAAAATTGTTTAAGAAAAAATAACCTTGTAAACTTACAAAGTAATCATAAATTAAATTATGATCATGATGGCAGGTAAGTCCATATATACCGAACATTCCTTTTTTCACCTTAAAAGTTTAGAAAAGTGTCTTGATCGGAAAATGATAAGAAGATTCCTTTTAAAACTGTTTTTAAAAAGGTAATACATGGGTAAAAAATTACTTTAAATACAACGAGATAGTATTAAAACATTTTTGAAAACATTTTATAAAACATGGTTTTGAATGAACATAGATTTTTTATCGAAAGGAGAAATAAAGTCAGATTTTCATAAAAACATTTTCTTAATTATCTTAAGTACAAAGAGTAAAAAATGGAACCATTAAATATATATAACATTAATAACCATAGAGTAAGAATAACCATGAGAGTTATTGAGTTATGGATCATAATATTTCATCAACGGAAGCATAATCATAAATAATCTCAATACATGATGAGATTATAACAATAAACCGTTACCACTTTGGTAACTTTGAATCATAAAAGAATGGAAATGATAATATTAAATAAAGATTAGAATATCATTAAAATAAGGATATTAATGATATAAAATTTAAAAGGTAGTATATACACCTCATAGAAAAATATAGGTGCATAACATGGTATGTGTCTCAAAAAAGGCAAATTGAGACAAAATTACTTTACACCGATTTAGTAACTTTTGAAACATAAAACCCATGAAATAAAGATCATAAAATGGATATGTAAATACTAATAAATTTAATTATAATAATAATATAATACATCCATGTTCAGTATATACACCACACAAAATAAATGAGTGGTGAATAAGGCATGTATCTCAAGAAAATAAAAAGTAAGATGAAATTCCCTTACCTTAAGTCTTAAATTTCTTCGTACACATTCAAACCTCATATATAATAAATATAAGTTTATTATACATCTAAAATAGAAAAATATTATTATATATAATACCATATATGATTTTTTTATGAATTTATAATACTCATTTATTAACAACTCCATGTTAATGTTACGTTTTGGGTAATATCCGCTTTATTTTTAGTATATGTTTTGACTTGTTATTCTTGATCCTCTTACTTAGATAATGATTTAATCATTTAAATAATGTAAAACATGGTATAAATATCATATATATTCATTATATATATATATTTATAATAATCTATATAATATATAAGTATGAAATGGAATACACCGTTCATGGAGACGATGGGCCGCACGTACGCATGAACACTGTTTCTATTTTATTATCATATTGAAATAAAGAAAGTAAATGACATATATGAATATATATATATATATAAATTATAATTAAAGTAACATTATTATTTCATATATATCATATATTTTTATTAAAATCATCCTTAATACATTCCATGTAAGGTGTGAATGAATCACATCGCTTTGAGGAGGCGGTAGTCCATACTTCTGCAAACAAAATTATCATACTTACACAAAATGAAAATCATGAAGGTATGTGTTATATAATAATTAAAGAAGCATAAATATATCATAAATATCATATATAACATATAAAAATATATTTTAAATCATAATTACCAATCATGAGAGGTGGTAAAGGAAAAAATGAACAACATTATTTTGTGAGGCGGTGGTTCGCCATACATAAGAATGGTAAGTTCGTTACCTATTAGATGAAAGTGTGTGTAAGTTAAGGTAAAAACCTTAGAATAAAAAAATATCAGTATATTTAGGATAATAGTGTTATTATATAATCATTGAATAATAAGAATTTAGGTGGTGGTGAAATAAAATAAAATAAAGGAGCTTGAAGAAAGATATTACCTCTTCTTTGGGTAACTCCTGATTTGAACAAAAGGGATTCCTTGGTTGGATTTATGACCAAAAATAGGACTACAGGAGGAAGTTAGGGATGTTAGGAGCTTATTTGATCAGAATTTGGATGATAAAAATGGATTTATAGGTATGAATAAGTGGGAGGGGTGAGCGCATTTTTATAGTGGAGGAGGAGTAACATTCTTGTAAATATTTGAAAAGAAAATTCCACCCACATTTTTCCTATGAAAAGTGGCTCCAATAATAGAAAACATTATATAAAATCAAGCATAGGGTCAAAATATTTCCATCCAATGGATTTTTTACAAGTTTATAGGTCATTTCCCCCCTTAAGTGTAAGGTTTAGTCCCTTGTTAAGCTAATTTTCCTCTTAATAGTTATAATTAATTTTAATTACATTTACTAATATTTTTGAAGAAAACTAAGTTGAACTTATTTAAAATTATATATTATTATTATTAAAAATATGTAATCCATTCTTCCAAATTCAAATCATAAAATTGGAAGAAATTAATTCAAATTTAATCCCGTAGACGGGACGACAAAGTGAATTTTTAATGTACAAATGTTCAAAAGTTTGGTAAGTTTTTATATCCAATTTCAAAGTGAAATTTATTATAATGACATAAATTGAATTAATTGATGTATAATTGATCTAATTTAACTATAAAATCATTAAAAAACATAATTTTACCTTATAAATAAATTAGATGAAAAATCAGTTTTGAATTAAAATTCAGTATTATTCATTATTCATCAAAAAATAAAACTTCACAGAAAAATACCAAAAATTCACTCCAATATAATTTTTATGTTCTTATTTAAAAAATGAAGTTTATTATGTCAAATAAAAATTATAAAATTGTGAAAAATCAAATTTAAAATGGGTTCTCCATTAAAAGGTGGTAAAATTACTTTTTAAAAGAATACATCTTTTTATTCATAAAATTGGATTTATTCTTATCTTATACCTATAAATCTATCAGATGAGTATCAACAATATTTATTGAATATATAATATATAATTGTTTTTTAAAAAATTAATCAAAAGTGTTCTGTTTAATTTATTGAGATAATATTGGGTTTGTACATAGAAAAATAGTTTTCTTAGAAAAGTAATTTCTTTATTTTCAAATAGTTCTTACATTTACTTATACTAATTAATTACCAAAGGATTCATTTTATATACATGTGTAAATCATATTTCCACAATTTACTCATACATATTTGTAACTTCCATTCCAATGGCTAGGAATTAGCTATAATAATATTTTAATAATAATATTAATAGTATATTGTAGTTTAATAAAAACCCACCCTTGCATGTTAAGCAAACTATCAAAGGAACTCATCATTGTGTGTAACAAAAGATAAATAGAGTGTTGTATATACTACAATCTAATCTAAGTCTTGTGTGTAGTGTATGATAGCCAAATATAGTTCTTTAATATATAAAAAACTATTTTCAGTATTGTGTGAAATAAAAAATATCAAAAAGATTAAATTAATTCAAAAAATATATATATATATATTTCACAAAATCTTGGGGTGTTACAAATTCCATTATTTCTTAGTGGAAGATGATTTATCACAATTCTTAAATTTTGAACCTGCATTGTTAATATAAGTATATATATATTAATATTATTTGTTAAAGAAATGACCTACTTCTATGAACTCTTGTTTTCACCATCTCGAGAAGATTCACCATTAAACTCAACTTTTTTGAAAAAATATTCTCTCACATTTCTTAACTCACTTTATGTTTTAATAAACATTGATTATGTTTCTAAAAATTCTTCTTCTTTCTCAGCTAAACACTCTTTAAGAAAATTTATTTAATATTTTCAAATTTATCTAACTTCAACATATTTCACTTACATTCCTCAAAAATTGTAGTTTCTACCTTGTTAAGATTCTCCTTTCCGGTTGATGTTTCTTTAAAAAACTTCAGTTTCCTTTCAAGATCAACCACTTTAATTTTTTGAGCTCTAATCACATTAAGGTTTATCTCCTCAATTTTAATTTTCTTACCATTCTCAAAATTTATATCCTTTAATTGTTTCTCCAACATATTCCTTTAATTCTTGAGTTGTTTATTATTCTTAATATAATGTTCCAAATTTTCTTTTAGAATCCGCTAAATTTATGTTCTCTCTTATCCATAATTATCACTATCTGATGAATCACTCCCTTTTCTCACATGAGATAATAATTTAACCTAAAAATCAGATTCTTTACTAGATGTATAATCATCATGCTCTATTCTACTCAATAAAATCTTCTTCCTTTTTCTATAAAATTTTTTATTATATTTTTTTCACTTATATTTTTGAGACTTATTATATTCTTCTTCTAAATTAGAATCTTTATATTTCTTCTTAGTAAAATCTTGTAAAAAATTACCTTTATCATTACAATTAAAGTAATTAAGAGAAAGTTTACATTTTACCTTTTAGTTTCATTTTTTTTATATTTTAGAAATAAGAAAAATTATTTTGTTGAAGTCCTATTCTTTTTCCACTACCACTGAATCATTTGATTCTTCTTTAGATTATTTATCTCTATGATTACTTTTTAAAAAATATTCATAAGATATTTCTTACTTTTCCTTCTTAAATTCTATAGCTTTTATCATTTCATACGACACAAGAATATTCTAAAGTTCATCTAGAGATAAATCTTCTCAATCTTATAAAGTTAACACATTTTCATCAAATCTATCTGGAAAGTTTCTCATCAGTTTTTAACAATAGTAAAATCTTCTAAATTCTCACTGAAACCTATGGTATTGTTGAAAATCTCATTGAATCTTATAAATCATTCATCAATACTTTCTTCATCACCCGTATTAATATCTTTATATATTCTTATATATATTTTCAGTTTATCTTATTTTAGTTTTTCACTTTATTCATAGATGCTTCTCAACTTATACCACATTTTTTTAGCTATTAGAAACCCTATAATATTAGTATAAATATTCACTATAAGAGCTATCAACATGGTATTACGAGTTTTTCTATCAACTTCAAAATTTATCTTATCGATAAATATCATCAAAATTTTATTAATGGGAGGAAATATCACTATTGAAATATCTTTAACTTCAAGTCCAAGAGATAAAAGATAGGGTAACATATTATTTTTCCAACTATGATAGTTTCTTCCATTGAAGACTAAAACACCCCTAATTTTCACTAAATTAAAATTCTCCATCCTTAGTATATGGTTGGATCTTTCAAAGGGTACCTAGCATCAGATACCAATTGAAGTTCCTTGGATCAATGTAGGATCACTGATATGGGGGTGGGTGAATCAATGATCATTTTCTTTTTATAGGAAATGTTTCTTATCTTGATAAGAAAAATTTTCCTAACCTATAAAACTTGTTAGAGTAATTATATACTTAAATATAAATCTCAACCTCACCTTTCGTATACCCCAAATATAAAGAGAGATCATCATATTATATTTACAAGGTTCGGTACAAATACCTACTCCTTTCCATGTTGGTTATTCCCCCAAACATGAATTCTTTTGCTAATTATTTCAGGATTACAAATACACATACAATAAATAGTTCCACACCCCAATAATCATTACACTAGCTAACCTCAGTTATACCACCATAAAATCATCTCTTCTTCCATAGTTGGTTATACCCACCAAATATTATTCTCTAATACACTTTATTCATAGATAGTTATACCCCCAGTAGCAAGCCTTTTTAGTAATTGGTTATACCCCCCCAACTGTAATCTCTTTAATTCTTCTTTTCCATTATGATTTAGAAAGTCCTCTTTCTCTACTAGAAATTTGGATTAAATTTGACTATGCAAAATCTTTAAGATCTTAAATAACTCTCTTAATAGTCTGTTGGTATTGAAACTTCCTCATAATCTTTGGAATACCTAAATATTATCAATTATAATTTTTCAAAACTTATTTGAAAAAATTCCTTAAAAAAATTCCGTTCAATAAACTATGTTTGTTATGACCTCTGTCTGATGACTCTGTCTGGTATGTCTCCATATGATTCTTCTTAGAAAGGTTCTTTAGTCCAACATACTATGTTCAAAGCAGCTCTATTCGATGACTCCATCCAATGCTTCTTTTTTCCATTGAAGAAAATTTGGTTTGATGTGCTTCTTGCTACGACCGATGAAACTAAATTTGATGAAAATATTCTTCAACTAAATAGGAACTCAATAATCCACTATCACTATTCCTTTTATTTGAATGATAGATTTTGGTCCATTGTACCTTCTTCATATGGTTCAATTCCTTCAGCTGAGTAAAAACTTAGTTAACAAATCATGATACTTCTAAAATATTCAGCACTTTGCTTCACATGTATATATGAATAGTGTCATCACCTTCTCTATATTGTTGAAACCCTTTATATAGGTGTGATTACATGGGAAAGTGTGGGGACTAAAATATATTTTTTCTCTTACTTAAACTCAAATTTTAGACTTCCCACTCAATAGAATTTCACAAGATGCTTCTCAACAATTCTAGAATCTTATTAAATCTTCCTCAAACATTTGAGATGCTAAAAAAATTCCCCAAAGTTCCTTAGTTTTATGTTAGGTAACTTCTTACAACTTCCTTAACCTTAGAAAGATAAATTTTTTTAATCAAGCACCTTAGCATCATCATATTGTTAAGGACTTTAGAAAGTGTTTGTAAAGCTCCTTAGAACAACTCTGTTTGTTAGAATAACTCCAACTTCCTCTATCTGATAGACTCAAAAAATTTATTCATATAATGGACCTTCATTAGTTTTTAATTTTTTAGGAAACCTCATTCTAGTGTACTCAATAATTTTTTGTCTGATAAAATATCATATCTCCATCCAGTGAATCTTCATACTATTCTCTAACTAGTGTTCTTCATATGCGACTTCTAACCAATGATCTTCTATTTTATAACATCATATATATCAATCTGATGTTCGCCTATATGATATGTATCTCAACTTCATATCAAACTTTGTACTCCCTTATCTACTTAAAGTGACATCACATTTCTCCATCCAATTTTAGTGTAATATCTATATTTGTTGGATCTTTTGAGTGTTTATCTATTGAAACTTTAGATATTGAAACTTCATAGGCATATCCATTTGGTTCTCTACATTGGTTATCTCTATATAATATCATTAACATTATATCCTCCATCTATTAAGCTCTATACAACTCTCTATTTGATACAATTCCTTACACTTGTTCATCTGATGATCTTTTTTAGGATCTGTGTAAACTTACTTTCTGCTAGATTGACCTTTACACTGGTCTTGGAATAAAATTTATATAACCAAGTGTACCCTTATATAGGTCTTAAAACCTACCATATACCCTTAATAAAGTACAACACCTTTTCAACTCTGACCTCCATTCAATAATAACTTCTACAAATCCTCTATATGATAATAACTTCTCCAAAACTTCCACCCCATCATTCTACATCTGGTTTCTTGAAGATCAGCCTTTGTACAACCACATATTAGAACTTTGTAATGTGGACTACATACATTTCTTTATTTTATTACAATGTCAATCCATCCTTTATCCGATCATTTTGTGACTTGAAATTACACTTCTTTCATTGTTGTATATCTCCCCTTTGTAATTCTTTTAATAGAGTTGGAAAACATAATTTTTCATCTGATAACTTAAGTATGCCTGTCTGATAATATGCACAACTTCATACAACCTACAACTCAAAATTTCTCCATAAATGCACTTCTAACTCTTTGTATAAACTCGTAAAAATTTGTCTTGGATAATGGAAAACATCAAGATATTAGGAACTTGAAAAATGATATAACATCATCTAATTTAGTAAGGAAACTTCCTTAACCTCCATAAGGAAAGTTTCCTACATAACTCCAAAAATATATTCTCTCAACTTTCTATACAACCATATATTAACATATTGACAACAAATGAAACTGATCACCCTTTGTAATAATAGATTTATAAACCATTTTCATGTGATGGTAGTGGTTGTGGGATAGATTGATATTCTCATGATTGGTCAAAACTCCCAGAGACCCGTAGTTCTCTTTTATCTTCCATTTTTTCATATATAGGTACTAGAATACCATGGAGAAAAGGTGAATCCCATCAAAATTTCAGATGATTCAGATCTACTCATAGATACACTATAGAGGTTGGATTATTTTTACACTTATGTGATCCTTATCAAAGACATATGAAGATCAAGAGTTTCAGTAGCCTCTTCAGTGTAAGGTATGCTAGTTTACAATATTTCTTCATTTCAGTTTCATATGCAGGTTTCATATTATCTTGCACGGAGATCCTCAGATGCAGTTTCTTATTGCTTCATCTATATCTAATAAGTATTACTAGATATGTATGAAACCCATAAATGGTATCAAAGAGATCCATGTTTAAGTTTTGTGAAACTTGTGATGAAATGAAGAAGAAAAATGAAAAATAGAGAAATATTTTATGTTTTCTAGAAATTCTATTTTATAAAAGGGTTTACCCTTATGTAGTTGGGCTAAGTAAAGGTAAAAAACACCTTAACCTTATGCATCTAGTCTATGTAAAGGTAACCAAGACTTTACCCTTATGTAGAGTGGTTCACATAAGGGTTATCTTGCCTTACCCTTATGTAGATTTTCCTACATAGGGGTCACCTGATCTTACCCTTATACATAAAGGGATATATAAATGTAATTAAGGCATCAAAATTTCACATATCAGTTGCATAAGGGTAACCGGGGTGGAATAACTTTATGTAAAGGGGTTCACATAAGGGTAAACATAGTTTTACTAAGTCAGCATAAAGGTAATTGTATAGTTTGCATAAAGGTTATTGTAAGCCACCTTAATGCATTGAAGGACTTAATTGTCCACATAAGGGTAATCAAGATTTTTCAAAAGATGTATAAAGGTAACCAATTAGTTACCTATATGTGAGGGTTCCAAAATTGGAATACCCTTATGTAGAGTGTCTATATAAGGGTAAAGGGAGTATACCCTTATATAGGAATAAGTCCCTAATTAAGGGTAAATAGAAAATTATCAAACAAGGTTTTTTAGAATATAAAATTATTTTAATGGTTTATAAAATTTTAGAAATAATTATAAAAGGAATTTTAGGATATTTTAATTTACAAAGGGTTTATAAATAAATAAATTAATTATAAATGGTTTATAGTTAATTAATAAATGTTTATGAAACATTTGATTACAAAATATTAAATGTTAATATTTATAATAACTTTTAAAAATTATATGGCTTGTATTATGTTATATAAATAAAAGTTTTTATTTGGAAATCATAAGAAATAATTTATAAAGGGTTATAAATTTTTAAATAAGTCCAAAATATAAAATATTTATATTTAAATTATGAATTATTCATAATTAATTATTTTGAATTGTTCAAAATAAAAATGGGCCACATTTGGATATTATTTAAGCCACATCAAAATGTATTTTTATGATTTATATGATCAATTTTTAAATAATGATTAAGTAAATGATATTTAGATTATGTAAAATGTTTACATAATAAAAATTGAATTTTAAATTATTTATAATTCACACAATATCATATATTTGAAATAGAAATTTCATATCATGATAAATGTGAAATAATTCATATTAAAATGAATATAAAATGTTTATATTCAAAATTATGGAATGTATATAATGTTAAAGATGAAAATTATAAAAGATTTTATAATTATATTTTATTTAAGAATTATTAATAAATGTTTATCTCATGTTTAAATATCTAAAATTTTCATTTATTTAAAAGTTATTCCCACTTTTACTCATAGTTATAAATTTTTTATATAATGAATGATATATTCTTTAGTTTAATTTTTAAATTGATTCTTGATAGAGCCTTACATTTTATGCTAAGAATGTATCTATAATGAATTTAGTCTTTTATCTACATTGACCTTGGTTTTTAATTGAAGTTATTAGCTTGAACTTAGTTGTTGAATATAGTTTTTTCATATTAGGTTATAGAGTTATGACGAATTGGACTCTATCTTGATTAAAGTATCCTTAGGTTGAGGGACTTGGGGTCGGACTACCTACTTATATGGAGGCCTATGCCTTGTCTAGAAAAGTGAATGAGGTTTATTATCTGTCACTTCAGGTTTCTCATATAGAGATCATTAATTTCATATAATTATATGTATTTATATGAAGTGTTCACATACCTTATGCATATAATGCATCTGGATATGTATGAATATGTTTGGCTTCTATTTTTAGGTGAGTAACACAAACTTATGGGTTTTTTAAATATTTACACACCAATATGATTTGAAAATATTGATTTGGTGGAGGGAATATTATTCCAAACTAAATTACTATAAGAATTAATACATAAAGGGAATAACATGAGATAAGGTTTTGAGATTAAAATCCCCTTAAAATACTAAGTGTGAGATTCATTCTAAATCGACACTTATGAGGACCTCGATCATCCAACTGGATAGTTTCATGTCAAATCTAGGTGCCCCTAGATTATCTTGTGTAAGGAAATCAAGTAACAATTGACTATGGATTATCTTATTCGGTAGTTTCATACTAAATCCATGTGCCCCTGTATTGTCCTTAGTTAGCTTGTTTTTGGTGTTTTCTTTGGGCAACACTTACCCGAGAGCCCCTAATAGTTAGGATACCAGAGTAATAGAGTTGAGTTTATCCATATTATAGATTGGACAAAGGTTTTTACACTTAGATATCCAAGAATCATATATGATATGATTAGAATGATTCACTACCAAAATAATTAATTGGTATGAGAAATGATAAAGTGGACTCATTACTTAGTAAAATATAGATCTTGGCCTACTAATGGTTATGATTAATTTTAAAAAAATTGACTATTATTTTAGTGGGATCCCATTTAATAAAAGTCTTTATGAAATGATTAATAATACATGATACTCATATGATAAAAGATTATATTGTATATAAATATCAGCATCATCATCAAACTAAATTTTTTGATCAATCCTTGAAAGGATAATCTTAAAGTAATATACTCCTAAGACTAAAAACTTAAGAAATGTTCTTAATAAAGACTGGAGACTTAAGAAAAAGTTCTTAATGAAAATTAAATGTATCAAAACAATTAATTCCCTAGTAACTAAGTGTTGAAATTGTTCAACAAGAGAATCTAGATTATTATGTAAGTATAGAGTGATTCATTTAAGGTTTCAAAGGAATTATAAAAAAAGAGGCTTGTTCTGGTGAATGAATTTATCCTATTATCATCCATGGAAATGTTTTGACAATATGATTGAATTCAAATAATGTTTTCCTAATATCTGCAAAGTTTTGAGAATATATATGAACTAGGCATATTATTTCTAGGTTATAAAGTATATTTTGGATAGTAAAGTGGGTAAAATTTAAAACTGGGAGAAGAAATTTAAGTTTAAAAATTCAAAAATGTTTCTTCAAGAATCCAATAAATATCATTGAAACCTAGGGTTGTTAGGAAGGGGGAATAATAATTCAATATGATTGGGTTTTCCAAGATATAAATGAAGTATTTTGTGAAACTCTATATAATGTCCATGTAATTTATGTATGTTATAGAAATTAATTCTTTGATTTTGAAGGGTATGTGACACCGAATGTATATTTTACAAAGTGTTGTAAATATACAAAAGTTCAAAATCAAAGGAAGAATTTATTGAGCTTGTAGTTTATATTAAAAAGATGAATTAAATATTTATCGCATCAAGGATTTGAATGTAAGGGATTTTATCAAGATTAAATTGATCTAGGTAAAATATTTGTATCTTCATCTCATTTACCTTATGTGATAAGAGAATTTGTTTGATTATAAAAGTTTCTATGAAAAAGTATGATATGATTAATTTTATTCAAATGGTTTATGATTCATTAATTTATATTACATGTTTTGAGAATAATATTTGGATAAAATTCTTTATCCATGATAAAAGTGTTTGTCCAAATATTTTTAAAAATATGTGGGAATGTGTTCCTACCACCCATTGGTGGTATATTTTAATAAAGTATTATTTTCAAATGAATGTGTTACAAACACATGGAAAAACATATATGATATATAAACAATAGTTTAATTTTTAAATATTCTTACTAAAAGGAAAAAAATGTTATTTTCTAACACAAAAGGGTTTTTGTATCTTAGTAAGATATTATAAAAATAATATAATGTCTAATAGGCTAGTGAGAGTATGTTTGAACTTAGAGAAGTTAAAAATTATCAAATAAAGGATAACAACAATCTTAATTTAAAGTGTTTTCCACTTAATATCCTAAAATGTTTAGTATATATGATGGTAAATAAAAATTTAAAGTGTTACATTTAGTTACCATTTAGAAAGTAGATATCAATATTATATCGGTTTAAAATTAGAATTTTTTTTACTCAATGCCCTAAAAGAGTTTAAGATATGTGTCAATAAAGAAAAATGTAAAGAGTTATATTTAGTTATCATGAAAATGAAATAAACTATCTATTGAAGGATTATACTAGTAAAAATGAAAAGTGAATTAGAATTGATATCTGAAAATAGATTAGGGTATGGTGGTAAATATAAATGTAAAGAGTTACATTAGTTACCACAAGAAAGTGGTTTTCAATTTATCCTAAAAGAGTTTAGGAGGAACTACTAACAATAATTTAAGTTGTTAGATTATTTCAAGGAATTTTTTTGATGGAATAGGGTTCCAAGGATGATGATGATGAACTTAGAAAGTGTTCTAAGTATACAACATTATTTGACATCCTAACATTTGATGTTATGGAGTTAAGATGTTTTAATATGTTCAAGAAGTTGAACAATTAATAATATGATTCCTAAGTCTTACAACTATTCAAAATGGCTTACTTTATGGATGTTTCTCACTAAAGAGTTAGTGGGAAGGTTTTATCAGATGGCCATATAGATATGTGACATGGATTGAATAAGATATAATTTATTAAAAAAACCTATAAAGTTTAGTAAACATAATGATGATTTGGTGGTTTTACATATATGATATGTTAAACCAATGCTTATGTTGAGTTTGTTAAGTATTCTTAAAGAGTTTAAGAATGTTAAAATGTATCATATTAAATTAAACCTCCATTTTATCATTATTTCACATCAAATAGATAAATGTATATATAGATATACATTTCATGAAGTGTAATGATAATTTAACTCTCAAAGTACAACTTTGATTTTATCCCTAACCAATGTTTGTTATGGAGTATTACATGTTATGAATAAATGTTAAGGTTAGTGTGAGTAGGATTCTTTTATAGAGATACAAAATATGATCATAAGGAACAAGACAAAGAATATAATTCTTTATGTTCATTGGATGACCCACTAAGTATACCACATGGAGTTCCATATAGTGTATTTGGTATACTAGGGGTGTATTGATCATATTTGGTTCCCTATTACATGAGTTTAGTGAGATAACTAGCATAAAAACCTTCATACTTTGATACCCTACTTACAAAAATCTATATAATGTCTTAGCTAATATAAGGGTGGTTGGTTATGTTGTTGATCATGTTGTTGGGTGGATATTAACCAAGATGGGATTTGTCCTCTCATATGATGAGTATAAAATCAGGGACCTCGATTAAGATAGACTATGGGAGTGTGTGACCACACCTAGATATCATATATCTATCCGGATAAGGGACATATGATGTGATTATCTAGAAGGATAAAAGGTATGTGATGTATTCATCACTTAGTTTATTCTACACTCATATATTTGAGAACATATGATTTGGATATATGGAATTTAATTGATCTATGTCCCATGGTTACTCAATGTCTTGAAAAAATGGAAAATATGATAATGCATGTTTTCATATGATGTATATTGGTGGACATAGGTATATAAATACATGTGTTTGATGAAGATAACGCTAGATCCCTTTATAGTTTGAGTAGCATTGGCACTTTTCTATTGGAAACTCTTTACTTACATATATAGATATGCAAATTTGTATTTGTTTTCAATGCAATAAAGGCCCATGGTGTAAGGAACCATGTTTTTTTTGAGTTGGAAATTTCAAGAGGAAATTAAATTTTCAATTACTGGATGGGTCAAATATTAATCGGAGATTTGGAATGGAATTATAAAGGTTGGAATGCCTAAAGGTGATGTTTTTAGACATAGAATGAGGATTGAAATATATCTCAGATATTTTTGGAGTGTCCTAGGATTTCAGGATCCAAAATCAGAGTTTTTGGAAAACTATAGTGCAGGGTGCATAGTTGGCGCACAGTTAGTGCTAACCATGTGGCCTAACCATACAACCTAGTTTGTTAAGGCACATAGTTTGATTAAACTTTGATAGGTGGGATGGATAGACATGCGAGGTCTATATTAAATTGAAGATCCATGCACACAGTTAGCGCATGATTTACTATACTGTGAACCTCAACCATGTAGTATGAGGGTGCTTGGATAGCAAGGTCCAAATGGTTGGTATAATTACTATTTTTTCCCTATGAACCTTAAATATTTTTCCCTATGAACCTTAAATATTTTTACCCCATTTTCTTCCTCATTTCATCCAACAACTCCCCCATGTGATCCCTTCCTCTCCTCATATTTCCTTGGGCGATTCTCTCTCATTCTTGGTCTGATTTGATCATCAATACGTGCATTGTAAGCCTTGAGGAAAACCTTCAACTCCGCTATTCTCCATTGAATTTTTATCTATCTTCCTCCAATATTGGATTATTCAGTTAGATATTTTAGTCATAATTACATTAGAGCATAGTGGAATCAAATACTAGTGATAGGGATTTTTCTTTACTTAGAAAGAGGATGACCTGAGAGGCTGTATGCACTTCACCGCATGTCGATTCATTGAGGTATGTAACCATGATTATTTTTCAAAATATTTAAATCCAAAATAAAAGTAATTAAGTAAATGTGTTGATTCCATTGATTATATATTTTTCTAGGAATGGTGTCAGGGGTACACGATGGACATTTCGCATGTCGTTGCTCTAATTTTCATTGAGTGATGGGCATCCGGTGAGTTATCTCCTATTATACCTTTTTGGATTTTATTTTATATTTAAAATTTTAATGTTGAAATTGATATCTTGGCTTGTGAGTGAGTTTTTATATGTTATCCAGGAGCATGGGAGTCAATTTATCTTGAATTGGACATTAATAAGCTTGGGCGAAGCTGTCAGGAGCTGTATATAAATAGTTTAAAGCTTCCTAAAGGTTGATGGATTTTCATACCTTACCTTTAGTTTTTATGCATGTATATGGTATTATGTGTATGCTTGGGATCACCCCTAAGGTAAATTCCTCCTATTTAATTTATAAAAATGACTATTTAATTAATTAAATCAGATATTGTAATGGATAAATTACAGGGGTCACTAAAAACTCATGTGCATTGGCCTTTGTGGTTGAGACTTAGACCCCTTGATACATTGAGTAGCCTCTAGACCTATCAGGAGGTGAGACTATGCTTGGTAAGTCATTTCATCCTTCGTATAGGGATAAGTGGATGAACCTTAGGTAGATAAAATTGGGTTGGGTGTGTAGACCATCCCATAGAGACCATTTTAATGGATTAAAAGATTCTAAGATAAATAACTCCGCTTATGTATAAACCTTAAGGATCCATAGTAGGATGCCTCTTCTGTGTTTTAATCTAGGGGACCCTAGTGGGTAACCCAATGGTTGATCAACCTTGACTAGCGAGTTTTGGGTTTGGGTAGATATGGTAGCATGTGGAATCTAGA
The DNA here is from genome assembly GCA_963277665.1 of Viscum album. Classification (NCBI taxonomy): domain Eukaryota; kingdom Viridiplantae; phylum Streptophyta; class Magnoliopsida; order Santalales; family Viscaceae; genus Viscum; species Viscum album. The sequence goes on along the minus strand of OY728147.1, from coordinate 173,691,173 downwards.
ACTCGTATGGAACATGTAATCCCATGAGGTTGTAGAATTAGTGGTGGGTTTAGGCATTCATCCACCCTCACTCTTTTATTTATGCTTTCACTTGTTCATTGTTGATGCAGCTATGATTGCCAGAGGTGCTTCCTGGTACTTGTCCAATGAGCCTAACTTGACGAGATATTATTATTTGTATACCCATACGTACTTCCCAACATCCAAAATCTAAGTCTTTTTATTTATTCCTAGGATACTCCCTAGGGTTAGGTGGACACAACATTATAGTATGGACCAAAATTTTCTAGGGATGAGGCTGTTGATCCATTTATTGAATGGATTCCGAGTGTTATATTGGATCCAAAGAGTATTCCTTATAGATCACCTAAGGGTCGTCTATATCATCCCACCTTTTTATCACATAAAATTTCATTACATTATACAAAACTGAGGATCTTTAAGGTTTAGTGTCTTGGAAACCAGGAACTTAAAACACGAAAACATAAAACATCCTTATTAAACACTTGAAAGGCTTATCCTTATGTTCATCCTAGGTTCATTACTGCAGCTCATAACCTGGGGACATACATCAAAAGAAAGGGTGAGCAGAAGGCCCAGTAAGGGAAACAAGGGGAAACATTTAACATGTGAACTTGAGATACATCAACAATGTCATGAAAAAGAACTTTAAGACATGAGAAAGAAATCATGAGGCATATCATAATAAAAATAATGTATTTCATAACTTGAATATGTGGCTATAACATTTAATATTGACAATAATTTCCGTTTCACCAAGGTCCATCCCCAAGGTGTCATTAAAAATTACCAAGGTTATTCACCAAGGCATCGTTAAAAATGGTCATCTCTAGAGATTAAGTCTTTACCCAATGCATTGGAGCGCTATCAGGGCGCACCCTTAAATTTGTATTTATTATCATGTGAGCCACATATATCATCCTCAATCATTTCATAAACAACCCATATAGCATAAAAGAAATGGGTTTCATTTCATAATCATAACGTTTTAAAAACTGTTTAAAGACATGATCTTTATGTCACTTTAAACCCACGGAAAGGGAAAGCGGGTCTCATGTATGTAAATACTAGAATATAGAATATAAAATTTTGGTATATATGTGAATAACCCTTTAGAAGAAAGATTTTTGAGTATTCACTTAATAAAATAAATGAATTTGAGAATAAGAGAGAGACATTTTGAGACGGAAATTCTGCAGCATAACGGCTATATTACGAGGTTTTAGAAAACATTGAAAAGAGAGGGGACATGGGTAACCCACTCATAAATGATCCATAAAATAGTAGGGGGACAGAATATAAAGGATTTAAGAACATGGTATTTAAATTTGAAAGATATACCATATGAAATGAAGAACATGAAAGGAAGACAAAAATAATATTTCTCTTATGAAAATTCGGCAGCCTAACGACGTCACTTAAACTTCAAAAAAAAAAATAATTGACAAGATCAAATAGGGTATCTCATCATATGAACATAAAAGATCAGTATGATAGATATAGATATCATACCCCAACATAATAAAAAGTAACTCGAAATACTTGACATGAAAGTAGAACATTGAAAAATGAGAAAGGTGAACGAATCCCTTAAAAATTCGACAGCCTAACGGCGTCACCTAAACTTCAAAAAAAATGAATTGATGAGATCAAATAGGGTATCTCATCATATTAACATAAAATATAAGTATGATAGATATAGATATAATACCCCAAAATAATAAAAAGGAACTCAAAATACTTGACATGAAAGTAGAACTTTGAAAAATGAGAAAGGTGAACGAATCCCTTAAAAATTCGGCAGCCCAACGGCGTCACCTAAACTTCAAAAAAAAATGAATTGAAGAGATCAAATAGGTTATCTAATCATATGAACATAAAATATCAGTATGATAGATATAGAGATCATACCCCAACATAATAAAAAGAAACTCGAAAGACTTGACATGAAAGTAGAACTTTGAAAAATGAGAAAGGTGAACGAATCCCTTAAAAATTCGGCAGCCTAACGGCGTCACCTAAACTTCAACAAAAATGAATTGACGAGATCAAATAGGGTCTCTCATCATATGAAAATAAAATATCAGTATGATATATATAGATATCATACCCCAACATAATAAAAAGGAACTCTAAAGACTTGACATGAAAGTAGAACTTTGAAAAATGAGAAAGGTGAACGAATCCCTTAAAAATTCGGTAGCCTAACAGCGCCACTTAAACTTTCTTAAAATTAATTGATGAGAGAAAGAGGGGGTCTCTCATCATATGAAAATAAAAAGGGAAGTAAGAGGAATATAAAAGAACATCCTCCAACATAATATCATGGAGCATAAAAGAAATGACATAAAAGAGATTACTTGAAAAGAAAGAGAGAGGTAGAATCCCTTACCTTAAACGTAACTCTTAAAACTCGAAGGTTGGGACATTTGGGGCTTGGGAGAACCTTGGGAGGACTCATTGGGAGGTAATTAGACCATAGATTCATTGGGGGAGAGTTGGGAGTGAAAACTAAAGGAGGAAAGGGTGGGTATTTATAGGGAATGTGAGGGGACAAGGCATTAATGGCCAATGGACACCTCACAAGTGGTTTTCTCAAAACCACGGGCTCTCCCATGGTATTTCCCATGGAGTTAGGCCACATGGGTCCCCCTACACAATAATTCATCACCTTTGGTCGGCCAACCCTTAAAATATCTCATGACATCATCATGACACAATTATGATGTCATTAAACATACCGAAACCCTAAAACTGTATTTTTACTATTCATTGAAAATTCAACTTTCTCAGAAAAATCCCAAAATTTCACCTTAACCAAATATCAATGCTCTGATTTCAAAAATGAACTCCATTTTATAAAAATAATTTTCTAAATATTTTTAATTTAATTTTTACATAAATACACTATTCACCGAAAATTCATTCTTTTCAGAAAAATCCCCAAAAATTACCTTAACATAATATCGATGCTCTGAGTTCAAAAATAAATTCCATTTTATAAAAATAATTTTCTAAATATTTTTAATTTAATTTTTAATTAAAAAACACTATTCACTCGAAAAAACTAATACTTGACTAATAATTTATGAAACCATTATTTAACCATTTTATTGAATCACATTACTTAATCAAGGTGCCTAGATTATATTAATACTTTATTTAAGTGAGATTACTAATCCATTTGGTCACATTACTAATCCTAAGCATAAAATCACTATTCATAATTTACTATTCATCAAAAATTAAGTTGATCTTATTAGATTCTAAATTTCGTACTAAACATAATTGTAGAAGACCATTTTTAGAAAATCATTACACATTTTTAATTATTTAAGGTTTACATAAACATTTTTAAAATATCATTTTTCTAAAATTCATCAAAAATATGCATACTATATTTATTCGGACATTTGAAAATTCAAAAACTTCACCATAAGAAGAGAACACAATTTTATTTATAACAAAGGATTACACAAGGCAGTTATGGTCTCGTTACATAACCCCTTATAACACCAGCATATGACCTAAGAGTAAGGTGTGCTAGGGTGATAGAATCTTGGGGTGGCTCGACCAACATTTCACGAGTAGTAATTTCTATCAGTTTGAACTTCTCGCGAAGGCGATTCCGTTCTAGCTTCACACGATGAAGTTTGGCTTGGGTTTGGTCCAGAGCAAAGCCCAGTGGTGCTACCTCCTTCCCAAGTTCCGTTAGATGGGCTTCGATTGACCCGAGACTACTGGATGAGGCCATCAAATCTTCTTTCTATATTAATTAACCAAGATCACTTGTATTTATAGATATTAATCGAAACGTTTAGTTTCCAGCAGTCATATTGACCAACGATCATATAACAGTCAAAACCCAATGGTCTCATTTTAATTATACTCATGTTATAAAATGAAACCGTTTTGTTGAGTATAAAAATTAAATAACACACAAAATTAGGAAACAAGATTTATTCAAAATTTCAGGTCATTACATCGTCTCCCTTAGGGATTATCCAAGTTACAATGTCATTATTACCTATGGATTGAGACATAGTAACCAAACATCAAACTGGATTACATGTCGATAGAGTGGTATGACATCCAGCTCTACGCCATATTTTTAGGATGCCCATTTGACACATGGTAATCCTTCATCTTATAGTGATTGGAGGTGAATACGAGTGAACCTAGGGTTAGGAAATGTTTCCCCCTATGGAAACATAGCTTGATCAGAGATATTTTGGTGATAAATGAAGCAATTATCATCAATCAATATTTCAGACCCAAGGATCAACTTAATTATACATAACTTTAGTGGTAAAACATTTATCTCATTGCCTTATTTAGAGGATTTCTAGATGATTGGGATTACAGACCCAAGGATAGACTGTGGTTTGATTCATGTTACTTATCACCTTTCTCATATATATATATATATGTGTGTGTGTGTGTGTGTATTTATGGGAATACACACACACACACATATAAATATATATACTTGAAGAAACCTTATTCCAATTGCATCTCAACTAGGTTGAGCACTTTCCTTGAGCATGTCTTGCACAACTTTTTCTTTTAGTTTATTTATAATAGTTATTATTATTATTATTATTATTGTTATCCTGAATAGTATCTCACATTTACATACACTATATATCACTAGCTATGCACAAGACCATTTTGGTGGTGCCTTACTGAGTTTTGTACTGACACCCTGCTTGGGCCGCTATTATACTGGCCCCCCTAAGTAGATATGCAATTGAATTGCAGGCACAGGTTGGGCTAATTCTTGAGATTGATTGTGAAAAATAGATCAAATATGTGTGTGGATATCGAGTATGTGGTATGGTTCAGTGCATGTAGTAAAGCCTTGTACTTTTATTTCTTATTCTTTTCTTTATTCATGTATATGTATGGTTGGACTAGTGGGTGATTAGTGTTGTATGTATGACATGGATGTTCGGGCCTTTACTAAATTCCATTTATTATTATAGCCTTATTTATATTTACAACTTCCAAACTCTCATGATTTATTTCTATGCATGATATTTAGTTAGTTACTCTATTTACTTTCTCTGATATGAGGTCATAGTCTCCCCACTATCACACCCTAGGCCCTTTCTACTAGTCGGAAGTCTCTAGCGTATGGGGAGACACGCTTGAGGCCTTGTGATGAACTGGATTGGGGCACTGGTTTAGTGGAATTTGATTCAGGACATTACAAATTGGTATCAGAGGTGTTATTTTCCTATTGATTTACTATTTAGGATATGGTAGAGAAGAATATTAGGAATGTGTTGGAACTAGTGATGAATATCAGACTGGTTCATTGAGAATACCTGTTTCAATAATAATTCCTGGTTTTAGGTTATGAGATTGATATTATGATCTATGATGTTATAGTTGTATACGATTTTCACTTTGATCGATGCACATGTTGTGTGGATTTTATGACTTACTATGGATTTTTGGCTCTCGACTCGTTGGAAAGAGGCTATAAATGGATTTCTATATCTTATACCACTGGTAAGAGACCCATTTTTGATTTTTACTCTTTTCCAATAAAGTAAAGAGACATCTCATGCATCACATTTGGCATGTAGGGTCCATATGTTATAGTCCTGCTAGTGTGTGATTTTTTTTGATGATGAGGAAAATTGTTTAAAGTTTCAATAAAAACCTAAATGGTGTTTTCCCATATAGGTTCTTGGTACAATTTTACTCAATTTTATCTAACTTGTATATATATTTTCTTCTGGTGGCTTGTCATGTGGATCTATGGTGTGATGTCCAATAGTGAGGTCGATGACTCAGTCCTCATGCATGAGAGGTACAGTGAACCTAGTAGGTTGATATGGCATATGTTTCCCATATGTTGGACCCATTTTGGGGTGTTTTTTATTAAGTTCAGTTATTTAAAGTTTCAGTAACAACCTATATGTCATTTTACCACATATCTTGGAATGGAATTCTACTTATCCGGACCGTGAGAGTACCATTAACCTTCATAGGTTGTCATTGGTAGATTATTCCCTTCTAGAAGACCCTTTGAGGGTGCACCTTTTTAGGTGAGGTTAAATAAGTATTTATAACAACCTAAATGGATTTTTTCATCCATATTTATACAATATTTTACTTAACCGACCTTTGTTTATGGTTATCTAGTCAGATACTCTAGTGTGATGTCGATAGGTACCTAAATGTTTATAGTAAATTGAAACCTTGAGGGGGTATTACCTTATACGTATGATAGTTAGGATCAATTAATTGTCTATTTACTTAATATCATGAATATTCAGGGAGAATTTCCTTTTAATTATGCTCAGAGAGGATCAAGGACCAGTAGGCCATATTGATAGTTTTGACCCTCATAGGTTGATGCTATCCTTACCTCACTTAAAGAGGGTTGATAGGTGTGTTTGATTCCTTGAGTCGAGATGGGTATGTGGATGGAGCTCTGTGAGATGTGACCTTAAAGAGGTTTGACTTTTGAGGTAGGTGGTTAGACCTAGTTACCCTATTACGAGCCTTGATCAATAAGGATAGGTGGGAGATCTAGAGACCCTTAGTTATGACTCAGACCCTTGTAAGTCAACATTCGATTTTATCGAGGGAAACCTATGAGTAGGGTTGATACAGGTTCTTATTGATGCCTTTTTAGATAGTGAACTTGGCTATATTATCTTGTTGAAACTAATGCACAAGTGGTGCTCAGGTTTTCAATTTAGGCATGCTGATGCCTTCGGTTTTTGAGGAATAACCTAGGGTGCTTCTGTTTCAAGAATGGATTTGATGGGTAGTAATTTTTAGGTTCTTGTACTAGTCAACCATTGGTTATGCTATTATAAGCATGGTTCGAGTGCGGGTAAATGATCATGATAGAAATGAAGTCATGTGATAAGAAATTGTAGAATAAATCATGGCATGGGTAAGATGTCTGATTTTGAAGAGGAGTTACAAGGGAGATCTGGTTTAAAGAAGCTGATGTTCCCTATAGTATGGTCAGATTTACCTTTTTATGGATGAATCTCAGGAGCGTGAGTCAGGAGATGACTAGGTGGTATGGGTTTGTACACCTACTATGTTTTGTGAGATAGAAAAGGTACATGTCAGTTGTTCATAGTACCATTTAAATCTTAGATCAATAAGTGTTCATGTGTGAGATGGGGACCGATGGTTTCAAATAAATGTTATGGTCCTAGTTACTTAGGAGTAGTGTTGAAATGAGGAATGTCCCTTTTCAGTAGAGGATACATTAGAAATGGATCAGGTGTGATAACATGGTCGATATGGCTAAGTCTTGGTCAGGTTTAGACATGATAGTGAGCATGGATTGGGAAGAGTGATACATTCCTATCGATGGGTTCTTTGTGTACTCCTAATTTAGAGACGATCATTACCAATATCTTGATATAATCCTAAGTATGTTGAGATAGTGTCAACTATATGATGAGATTATTTTATTTTGAAAATATCCCTTCTAGTTTCAATGGATGAACTCCTTGGGAGTTTCACTTGAGGCCTGGTAAAAAGTGTAATCCATATGGTGGGGAGTTCACCATTGGCCATTTGAGGGTGGTAACCCTCCTTACATTTTTAATTATAGTGTTATCATGGGTACTATTCCATAGATTAGGAACGAGCTATGGGTGATGTTTTCATTAATGCTCGGGTGAGAGTGAGCTTTTAGCCATGCTAGCAGTTATTTACAGAAAGGGGATTTGTCTATGTTGATCAAGAGTTAGTTTTGATGGTGCGACAACAAGGATGATACTAAGGTGGGGAGTGGCATGTTGGTCGCTATCTTTTTATCCTTATGCGAGAAGGTTCATGGTACCATGAGACTAGTCATTGGATAGTTGTTTGGATTTTAGACGCCATTGATAAATGGAATCATGTATGGCTAGATTTCTTAGTAAATGCAAGATACAGGTGAGAATACATACTCGTATGGAGTATAAGTGTGGGATTTAGGACCAAGTTGGCTAGTTATGATCCAAGGGTGATGGATCGGGATGTCACTGAAAGTTGGTTATGAACTTTGGTGAGCATGATCAGAACAATCTCGGTGCACCTTGGGATAAAGGTTATGAGATTAGGTTTTGGTGATGTGTCAGTGGTGGAAGCCAAGAATTTTGAAGAATAGTTGTCCAGAGATTATTCTACTTGAGTTATCTTCACTTTTTATACATGGTTAGTGAGGAACTGCATTGGGATGATACAGGTGCAAGGTGAGATTCGATCGAGGCTTTTCAAGGAAAATCCAATGCGACCAGTTTGAACTAGATCAATTGAAGTTTGACTAATAGATCAAACTGAGGACCAAGAGTAGTTTCCTCATGCATTATTAGGTATATAAAGTTGATAAATCTATTGTGAGCATCAATAGGATTATAGGGGAATTTTTTGTTTAGAAATTATGACTATGGTAGTACCATGGTTCAGAATTATCCATTGAAAGAAAGAACCTATGGTGGGGATCATCATAGGATGGTTAATTATAGGGATGATAAAATGGTCATGTATCATGTTAATTGGGCTCGAGTAAGTGTTATATTTATGTCTATATAATGGTTGTGAGTGTTAGCTCGAGTTTTGGTTGGTTGGGCACTGTATATTTAGAGAGGCGTTTTCATGCACATCAGGCATTCAGAAATGCAACGTAGAAATTTGAACAGAAATCATGAACCAAGTAGGTTGGGTTGTTCATTTTCATTCCCACTAAGGGTTCTCAGGGATGAGACATTTTAAGGTGGGAAGACTGTAAGGTCACATATTTTTCCAAGTTGTAAATTTCAAGAGGAAATTAAATTTTCAATTATTGGAGGGGAAGTTCCTATAGTATTTTTCTAGGATGAATTTCCTTTAAATTTTTATAATTGGTTGTAGTTGGTTAGGTTCACACTTACCCTTTAAAATTGTCATTTTAAAATACGAAAAAATGGATTCTGGTTAGAAGGTTGGAATGCATCAAGGCCTCAAGGTGATGTGTTTAGATGTGTAATGAGTCTTAAAATGTATCTTAGAGGTTTTGGGAGTGTCCTAGGGGTTTAAGATACAAAATTAGAGTTTTTATAAAAGTGAAGCATATGGTGCACAGTTAGCGCATGGTTAGTGCTAACAGTGCGACCTAGTTTTTCAAGGAACATGGTTTGATTAAACCATGAAAGGTGTATTGGATAATTGTGTGAGGTCTACAGTAAATTGAAGATCCATGAACATGGTTGGAACATGGTTTGGTATACCATGAACCTCAATTGTGTGCCATGAGGGTTCTTATATAGTGAGGTTTCCATGGTCGGTACATGTTTTTCCTAATTGTGTTTCCTAACCATGTGCCACCTTAAGAAGGGGAAAATCAAAATTTTTCCCTCATACCCTAAAATATTTTACCCACTTTTCTTCTTCCTTTTGACGAGCAACTCCCCTGCATGTACCCTTCCTCTCCTTCTCTTCCCTTGGATCATTCTCCCTCATTCTTGGTCTGATTTGATCATAATTAGGTGCGTTGGAAGGCTTGAGGTAAGCCTTCAACTCCACTAGACTCCATTGTGTTTTTATCCATATTACTCTAAGATTGAATTATATAGTTAGGGATTTTGATCCCAATTCCACTAGATCATAGTGGAATCAGATACTGGTGATAAGGATTTTTCTCTACCAAGGAAGAGGATGACCTGAGAGGTTGTCTGCACTTCACCACATATCGATTCATTGAGCTATGTCACCATTGTGATTTTTTATAAAGATTTAAATCCTAAATAAAATTAATTAAGTATTTTTTTTTGACTTTTTTTGGTTAGGTATTTTCTTGATGGTGTTGGGGGTACTCGGTAGACCTTCTACTTGTGGTTGCTTAGATTTTCATTTAGTGATGTGCATATAGTGAGTTATCACCTATTATTACTTTTTGGATTTTATTTTATATTTAAATGTTTATTGTTGTAATTGATTTTTTGTCCTATGAATTAGCTATTATATATTAGGTATAATATTGGAAGATAATTTAGCTTGACTCATATATTGGTAAGCTTGTATGAAGTTTCAGGGAGCTATTTATAAATGGTTTAAGGCTTCCTAATGGTAGGTTGTATATCATACCTACCCTTTAGTTTTTATGAATGTATATTGTATTATGTGTATGATTGGGATCACCTATGAGGGTGATGAATCCCATTTAATTTATACCAATGAATATTTAATTAATTAAATTATATATTATAAGGGATGAATGCTAGGAGTCACTAACAACTCTGGTGAATTGTCCTTCATGGATGATACTTAGATCCCTTGAGACATTAAGTAGCCTTTAGACCTCTCAGGAGGTGATACTACACTTGGTAAGTCATGAACGCCTTCATATAGTCCTAGGTGGATAAACCTTAGGTGGAACAAACTATGTTGGGTGTGTAGACCATCCTAGAGAGACTGTGTTAATGTATTAGATGATTCTAATAGGAATACCTCTACTTATATATGGACCTCAAGGATCCTGAATAGGATTTCTATTATGTGTTTTGATCTAGGGGATCCCAGTGGGTTCCCTAGTGGTTGATTGACCCTGACTAGTGAGTTTTGGGTTTGGGTATAGATGGTAGTCACTGACACTTAGAACCCATACCAAACATGTAAGCTCATGAGGTAGTGGTAGTAGTGGTGGGTTTAGGCATTTAACTACCCTCTCTCTTTTATTTATGCTTACACTTGGGCACTATTGATGTAGCTATGATTACCAGAAGTGATTTATGGTACTTGGTCAATGATGCTGACATGATTAGATATTATTATTAGGATTCCCAAACATACATCCTAGGATCTAGCATCTAATAATTTTATTAGATATTATTAATTGGAGGTCTGGATGTACTTACTAGGATCTGACTTATATTCCTTTTTATTGAATGATACTGCTACTTTTTTTGGAAGTCCCATTTGTTACTGGGATTCCTCTATGATTAAGGATTTTAGAGGTAGGTTGTAGAGTTTGTCTCAGGGTCCCTATTATACTAGATCACTCTGAGGATGGTTATCTTTATATTACCCAGGGGATACTAAAGGTTGCTAGGTTGGTGTACTTCCCCTAAGCAGCAGGATGCTGATGATCTCCCTGATAATTGACTCTGTCTCTACATTTGATGCCTAGGATGCTCGCTAGGGCCAGGTGGATGTAATATTATAGTGTGACCTAGAATTTTATAGGGATGAGGATGTTGATCCATTTATTGAATGGATTTTTAGTGCTATCTTAGATCTATAGATCATTCATTACAGATCTCCTAAGGGTCATCCCCCTTAGGAATTATCCGAGTTTCAATGTTGTGATTACATATAGACTAGGACCTATAAACCTAACATCAGACTTAATTACACATGGATAAAGTGGTATGACATCTAACTATATGCTATATTTGTAGGATATCCAGTTGATACCTATGGATCCTTCATCTTATAGTGATTGGAGGTGAGTACGAGTGAAACTAGGGTTAGGACTTGTATTCCCCTATGGTGACGTATCTTGCTCATAGATATTCTAATGCTGGTCAAAGAATGTATCATTGATCAGGATTTTGGACCCAAGGATCAAATTAATTATACATAGCTTGAGTGGTATGACATCCATCTCAATTATTTATTCATAGGATGTCTAGACAATCGGGATTATGAACCCAAGTATTGACTATGGTTTTATTCATCTTACTTGTCACCTTACTCATATATATATATATGGTAACACACACACACACACATACATTATGAAACCTTATTCCAGTTATGTCTTGACTTGGTTGAGCACTTTCCTTGAGCATGTCCTATACAAATTTGTTTTTTAGTTTATTTACAATAGTCGTTATTATTATTATTATTATTATTATTATTATTATGATTATTATTATTAACCTGATGAGTATCTCACATTTAAATAAATTGCATATCATTGGCTATGTATGGGACCATGTTAGTGGTGCCCTACCAAGTTTTGTACTCACACCCTGCTCGGGACGCTCTTGAACTGGGGTACCCGAGAATACATCAACTTGAATTTCAAGAATAGTTTAGGTTGAGTCCTGGGATTGATCGAGTAGGATGTCTTGGATATGTGTGTGGAGATTGGTTATGTTTTATGGCTTGGTCCATGCAGTAGAGCCTTATAATTTTATTTCTATTTATTTTATTTATTCCTTTATATGTATGGTCATCCTAATGGGTGATCAGTATTGTATATATGACATGGTCAGTCAGGCCTTTACTGTATTCCATTTATTATTATAGCCTTTTTTATATTTACTGCTCCCACACCCTGATGATTTATTTATTATGCATGATATTTAGTTACTTCTGTTTCTTACTTACTCTGATATGAGGGCATAGTCTCCCCAATATCACACCATAGGCCCTCACTACTAGTCGGAAGCCTTTGGAATACGGGGAGTCACACTTGAGGACTTATGGTGAATTAAATCAGGGCACTAGTTAAGTGACATCTGGGTTAATACATTACATATGGGGTCAAACTTTATGGTTGACTGAATAGGGATTGAGTTTGACTTAGAGAGATACTCTAAAAGTGTTTAGAGTTAATCCAAAAAAGTTCTGGATGGGTATTCACAAGGTATTTCATATGATGTGATACAAGATAAAGTTAATGATAAATTTACAAAAGTGTTTTGGAATATATCCAAAAGGAGTTTTGGATATAGTTTCACAAGTTATTGTATACGATACAATATAAGGTAAAATAACACAAATTATATTAATATTTAGTGAAAGTGGGAGATTGAATGGAGATATACCCTAAATCCATATTTATACATGATATATTTATGGGTTGTATTTCATCTTGGATTCAAATTATGATTTTCATGAATTGGGTATATTATTCTATGTGTGCTATACACTGAAACCATTATCCACCTAGGCTATCATTTATATGAATCATTTCATTTTATGAAACATTAAGGAGTAAATTCATATGATTCATGAATTCACCTTGGAATTTATACATGTGTTTTAATGCATGAGTAAATGTTATAGGATGAGGGTTTTCCTTGTGGCTTTAAAAACCATTATCATGAGATGGTTGTGGGTGTGGGATAAATTGAGATTCTCATGCTTGTACAAAACTCCCTAAGACTTGTAACTCTCTTTCATCTTTATCCTTTGTATATAGAGGTATTAGAATACCATGGAGAAAATTGAATCCCATACGAACATCAGATTCAGATTAGCCCATGGATTCACTATAAAGGTGGGATACTTTTTCCACTTATGTGATCATTATAAAAAACATATAAAGATCCATAGTTGCAGTAGCCTCTTACATGTAATCTATGACAATTTATAGTTTTATTCATTTCAGTTTCATATAAAGGTTTCATATTATCATTCATAGATCCTTAGATTTGATTTCTTATTACTTCAGCTGAATCTAATAAGTGTTATTAAATTCATATAAAACCTAATAGGACTATGCCTTTGAATTGGGAAATTGGGTTGGGTCGGTGTTAAGTTTTGGTAATTGAATATGGTAATTGGAATTGGAAACTTTCTTAACTTTAATAAATCATTTTGAAATGGATTTAGTTTTAAAATCGTTTTGTGGTTTTGGAAATGAACTTGGATAATGAATCGACCCTTATTGGTTTCTTTTTAAAGAACATGAAGATGTTATTTTTGATTTTTTTAGAAAATGGATGTTGGAATTAAATCATAATGATATTTAAAATTGAGCCCTTATACTTTAAATGTTTGTTTGTATATTGTAAATGGTGGAGATTATGGGTAAAGCTAGGGTGAACATATCCCCTAGGTGGACATAGAGACTTATGGATAAACCCAGGGTGAACATGAACCCTAAGTGGATGTAGAGACTCATGGTTAAACCTAGGGTGAACATGGCCCCTGACTAGACACTAGGTCCCCAAGGATGGGTATATTACTCTCGAGTTTTGGTTTGTACTAGGGAAAAGTGTATTACCCCTAGTCGAGAGTGGTTTGGGCTAGAACAGTCTCCAAGACGTGCTTAGAGACATCTGACACTAGCCGAAGAAGGTGGGTAAGACCTCGAGTATCACCACAAAACCCAAGTTCAGATATTTATTTATTTATTTATTATTATAGTAGTTAAATTGTTCATGTATAACACCATTTCATCCACTTACTGTACAAAATGAATTATTTAGGTATGCCATTGGTGGAGGCCTACTGATTCATACTCACACCTTACTTGGGTCACCATTCGGTACTCGAGCAGACTTCATGGATGCAGGTAGGGACAAGGGAAAATGACCTATGAAGAATGTATTATTGTGTTCTAGGATGAAGTTAGGATATGTGCGTCAGGATAGAGATCATGAAACTTTTGAGTCTTACAGTTTTTGGTTGTTTTCCTTTTGTTTACTATTTTAACTAATTTATTTACTGCTAACATTTTTGGATTTTAACTATTTTGTATCATATTTTGGAGATTACATGGGTTATTTTTGTTTTTGGATATTGTATTGATGTTAGCTTATGGTGTTGAATGATACATGTTGTTTCCTTTATTTACCATTACAATTGTACTCTGACCATAAGGGTATATTATCTAAAAGTAATCTTATCAGCCCCTTATCCCTAGTCAGTATCCTCCAACATATGGGGAGGTGCGCCTAAGGTGTTGTAGTGTTCCTCTATCCTGGGCACCGATTAGTATTATAGGGTGACAAGACATTAAAAAGTGTCATCAGAGCTCATTTTCATTTGTGTTACTATTTGGTCTGGTATAAAAGATACTAGGAATGTGTTAGGGCTTGGTAATGAGTCATTCCTATGAGGATCTAACCCATTTATGGGTAAAATACAAGTCATTGGAGATGGGATTACAGTTATTGCTTTCACTTTTATGGTTGCTTGATTTCCAACTTAGGTGGCATACTTGGTTTTCACTATTATTGATTCTTGGGGGTTTTATCTCTTGGGACATTATGATAAGAGAGTGGGTGTGCATTCATGTATCATGTTAGGCATGTAGGGTTTACCTATTATGTTTTACTTATCTGTTATTGCCCGATATACATTTATGCATATGAATCCACCTATGAATAAAAGGGGGTAGACCATTTAAAGTGTAATTAATGTCTTATATAGTGTTTCCCATATAAGAATATGGTGGAATATTACTTGGAAAATTACCTATGTGATACCTTGATATAAAAGTTTATATAAACATTATATTAAATATAGGTTTTGGTCAAATAAAGTGCCATTAAGAAACTTATAAGGTGTTTTACCTTATATCTTGTGAATGTAACTCTATATGACCATAACTTAGAAATTAAAACCTTGAAATAAAATTGAATAGGTTGGAATGTAAAATTTATGAGTACCATACCTTAATAAATAATGAGATACATATAATGTATTTTTTTTGGAAAAGGTTTCTTAATAGAAAATTAGTGGTATAACATGCAAGGACATGAGTTATTGTGCCTTTTGTGACTTACTTTGATCTTTGATATATTCCTATTACATGCATCATTCTAAGATCTTATGTCAACATTGTAGAGTTATTCCACCATGGAGAGTGAAGGTCTTAGACCTAGAGGGGAGGTCAAACATGACCCTCCAGTGGGTGGAACAACACCTCTAGAAGCTCCTAACCCAGCTATAGACGATCGACTCGATAATCCTATGTGTAGTATAGTCCTTGGAGAGGGGACCACCTTAGACTGCTCTAACTATGCCAAATCTCACCAATGAGTTCTAGAATCAGCACTCTCCACTTTTTATAGAAAAGGGTGGTCCACAAGTGTTAGAGCTATGGATTGAGTCTATATAGACTATCATTGATCACTTAGAGACTCCAGAGAAAAACCAGGTGAATTTAGTTGTTTAAATTTTGTGTGGGGCAACACGTTATTGGTGGGACATCTTTGTTTAGGTACAACAACACGTTGGGATATCCTAGAATGGTTTTCAGTCCCAATTCTTTAGCCACTTCTTTCCAAAGACCCTATGATTTTTTAGGGACCAAAAGTTTATGAGTTTATAGTAGGGGGTATTGTGGTTATAAACTATGCTTCCTAGTTTATA
The DNA here is from genome assembly GCA_963277665.1 of Viscum album. Lineage (NCBI taxonomy): Eukaryota > Viridiplantae > Streptophyta > Magnoliopsida > Santalales > Viscaceae > Viscum > Viscum album. Next base: position 173,675,090 of record OY728147.1, on the reverse strand, counting down.
GATATTCAATATTTTTCTATGAACTTAGCTAGTGACGAGGCTATCGGGGTCATACACTTTGAGGAGGTTCTATGCTTTGAGATCAAGTTTTAGGTGGATGTGTTATTTTTCACCTCCTTCCCTAATATTATGGACCAAGTCTTGATTATGAAAAGGAATATTAATTATGGTCATAGTATTGGGTGACTATCCTCCTCAAGACTAAGTATTAGTGTTAATGAACATTTTAGAAGTTAGAAACAATGATCAAATCACTCACGCCAAGGTGGTAGCAATTAGTTCAAGTAGGCCAATAACCTTTCTTTTCCTTCCCTAGGGAGAAAAAAATTATAATGTCATCTTTTTGGTCACTTGGGACACATGAGATATCAGTTCCCTTGACCACCCATGAAGTTCTATATCAGTGATAATATGGGGAATGTGCGCTATGTTTGTAGAGAGCAACATGCTGGTAGTGGTAGTGGTTTAGGACTATCTTTTGGTTCTGATGTCGAGCGGTTACCACAACACATTAGTTAGGCAGTTGAGTATTTACTAGATGCTCAGGCCATGGTAGTGGTCGTGGAGCTTAAGGTCGAGGGTATTAGGGTTAGAATGGGAGAATAACTTAGGGTAGTCAGGTTTTAGTACAAGGTCATGGGGCAGGACAATTTCACAAAGTAGAGCCTACTCTAACAAAGTAGGATGTCAGGCCATCAATCATTTGAGGTAAGATTTGGTTTGCATCTACTCTATCTTATGCCTTATTTGACATAGGAGAATCATAAAATTTTATATCCACTTATTTTTTTGGATGCTTGAGGTTGGTAGTAAAGTATCTCTACAATGTTCTCTCAATTGATACACCATTAGGGGATTTGGAAGTATTCTAGTTGTACTCTGATCATCGGTGGCTATCATTTCCTCTGGGACTTATTCATTCTTTAAATGGATAACATTGATGTAATTCTAGGAATATACTAGCTCATTCTCTATAAATATTAGATCAAATATTATTGTAGTCAGGTTTCTTTTACATCTCTTGAGGGTGGTAGCTTCAAGTATGTGGGAGAGTGGGATATTTTTATAGTTCATTCCAGACTAGATCTTTAGCGATTAGGTGGAATTACTGCTCTGATGACTAGTATTGTCTTGGATGTGGGAGAGACTCATTAGCCTATCTATCCTCCTACATTTTATTTATTCTAAGATGTATTTCCTAAGGACCTATCTAGATTATCACCCAATTGAGGTATTGAGTTTACGATTGAGCTTCTACCAAGTTCAAGACTGATCTCTATTCCACCCTATAATATGGATTCTACTGAGATTTAGGAGCTCAAGACTTATCTATAAGACCTAGAGGAATTGGTATTCATTTGACCAAGCATATCCCCTTGGAGTTATCTGGTTATTTTTACCAATAAGGCGGATAAATCTTTGAGGTTGTGCATGGATTATTAAAGGATTAACTAGGTCATGTTTATGAATTATTACCCACTCCCCTTCACTGATGACCTATTCAATCAACTAAAGGGGCCCTATGACTTCTCAAAGATCAATCTATGACCAGGGTACCATCAGCTAAGAGTGACACATTATTCCATTAGGGTTGATGAATGAATTAGAGGTCATCATGGATATTATGAATAAATCCTTCCATTCATATTTAGACACATTTATGATTGTCTTTTTCAATGAAATATTGGTGTACTCCAAGTCCATATAGAATAATTATAGGAATATAGAGATATCTTTGAGCATGCTTTAAGGTCAGAAACATTATTCCAAATTCTCTAAATGTTAATTTTGGTTGTATTGAGTGTATTTCTCAGACCATGTAATATATGAGGTTGGAATTTCTATGGATCCTAAGAAGGTTTATGTCATGGTTTCGTAGGAGTGGCCCAAGAATGTTTTTAATAATTTCAAATTCTCAGGGCTAGTTTTATACTATAATAGGTTTATCCAATACTTCTCTTACTTGGAAGTACTATTAATGAGCCTGTCCAAGAAGGAGGCGAAGTTCATTTGGTATGATGCTTGTGATATAGACTTTTTAGAGCCAAAGAAGTGGCTGATTTTTGCACTGATCCTGACCTTTCCCAATCCTAGTAAGTAGTACACCCTATATTGTGATGTGTCAGGTGTTGTTTTAGGTGTTGTGAATATACAGGATAGGCGGGTCATTACTTATGGGTCTCAATAGTTGAGACCACATGAGAGGAACTATACAACCCATGAATTGGAGCTAGTTTTAGCATTACATACTCTAATATGTCAATAAAACTACCTTCTTAGGGAGAGGTTTATGGTTTATATAGATCATAAAAGTTTGAAACACCTCTTTCCCTATCTTGACTTAAATCTCAAACAGTGGAGGTGGGTTGAGTACCTACAATCGTTTGACTTCGAGATGGATTATACTTCTAGTAAGGGGAATGTAGTGGCTTATTCTTTGAGTAGTAAAACTTAGTCCCAAGTTTTTTAGAAGTATAGTTATGAGTGTAAGATCAAGGCCTTTTTTGTATATATTCATCTTGATATCAAGGAGTACAAGGTAAGGGAGAGCTTGGCTTCCTTATATATTACTTCCTCACTCTTTAATATAGTGAAAGAGATCTAGTTATTAGATTATGTATGTCTAGTGATTAGGGAAAATATACATGATGGGGATCCCCCTCTTGATTGGTCCTTAGATAATGATGAGATTATATATGTTCAAGGCTGAGTGGTAGTACTCATGGGAATTCGTAAGGACTTGATGAGGTAATTCAAATCCTCAATATAGGCTATGACTTAGGGGATGACCAAGATGTATTATGACATTAAGAAGAAATATTTGTGGCCTATAATGAATAAGGATATAGCTAGTTTTGTTTCTTGATGCTCCACCTACCAGCATGTGAAGGTCGAGCACCAGCATCCTACCGGTCTTCTCTAGCGGTTTCCCATTCCAGAGTGGAAGTGGGATGATGTCATGATGGATATTGTGATGATTCTAATAAGGAATACTCATGGACATGATTAATTATGGGTTATTGTTGATCAATTAATGAAGGAGGACCACTTATTTCCTATCAAGGAGTCTTCTATAGTTGACAAGGTGGGAAGATTGTATGTATGTGAGTTATTTTACCTACACGGGGTTCCCTAGAGCATCATAGCATCATATCAGATATAAATACATTTTCACTTTGATATTATAGTAGGTAATTAATAAGGATATTGTATCATAGGTCCATCTAAGTGAAACATATCACCCATAGACATATGTGCAATTAGATCATACCATCCAGGCACCCAAGGACATGCTCATCACATATGCCCTCAATTTTAGAAGTTCCTGATAAAGTCATATGGATTTGGTAGAGTTATCTTATAATAATATCCACTAATTTTCTATTATGATGGATCCATTTGAGGACTTTTATGGTATGTTGTGTCGATCACCCTTGTTCTCGATGGAAGTTGGTGAGTCGGTGATGTTTGGGTCGAGCCTAGTTCAGGATACCTCTGGATAAATCTAGTTGATCTAGAAGTGTTTGAAAACCAATCAGATTAGGATGAGATCCTATGACTATTGGAGGCAATATCTTCTAGATTTTTAGGTGGGTTATTGAGTTTTATTACACATGTTATTGAGGTTAGGGAACCATTGAATTCAGAGGTAAGAAAATTTGGCATCAAGGTTCTTTGGGTTGTTTGAGATTATAGAAAGAGTCAGCCCATGTGGATTTATGACTAGATCCCTCATATAAATATGTAGTGATTCATGATGTGTTCTATGTCTCTCATCATTAATGGAATCACCTTTACTCAGCTCATGTTATTGATTTTGATGACATCTATTTGGAGGTTGATGCTTACTTTGAGGAACATATTGTGCATATCATGGGCTGCAGCAAAAAGACCCTATATGGGAAGAATTTCCCTCAAGTAAATGTGTTATGAAAATACAAATAGAATCAAAATTAAACTTAGGAATGAGAGGTGGATGTTTTATTTTAATGGAAAAATATTTTTATTGAGGTAGCCGAAGAGGTTTAGAAGCCTAGATTGAGGATAAACTGAAATATAATGGAGACATTGTAAAAATAATCCATTTCAATGAGGTATATATTCATTTAAATTATTATGAAACCCCTTAATTTTATCCTTAAAGAGAAGTCTAATGGGGTTTGGGGGTCTCAAAGGTATATAGGAGGCTTGAGAAGAGGTTTTAGTTCCATAGCTACCTAGTGGCCTTCTAGTAGCTGTGTATATCTACTGGATGCACAACACCTAACTGGTGAGACCCACCGACCAACTGGTAAGTTCTATCCATGTTTTTAATTGGGTTTATTTTAGTCTTTTCCCCACTATTTTCTTTAATATGCCTTACTAGAATTTCTTCCCCAAAATTCATAGTAGCCCCTCTGTTCAAGTGGCCCACTTCCCTCTCTCCTTATTGGGTGTATCTCCTTGGATCCTTGGTATTTTGGGATACTATTTGAGGTGATCAACTATGTGTGGTAATTTTATCCCTCATTTTCTCTTATTTATTTTTTTCTTTCATTACTGGGCTATATTCTGTTAGATTTTCATAATTTCCCCCATTCATAAGGCATTTATCTGCTACTTTGACATCTCCTATTCTAAGCTGAATCAGGGGTTGATATTGAACATCTGGAACTTCCTAGACCTAAGGTGGGTGGTCCCTAAGTATTATCACATATTCACACCTTTTTCAATTTATTACTTGTGATATTCCATTAGCTGATTTCCATGCACGCCCTTATTTTTTAATTCAAGATACAGAACATGACCTTGGCATGTCATACAACTCTTGAAAATATTTTTATTGTTAAAAGAAAAAGGGTAGGATCATGGGAACCCATAGTTAGGATTATACCCCTGGGATCATTCCTTGGAATTGGGAACTTGGGTTGGTTTTGTGTTAAGTTTTGGTAATTGAATATGGAAATTGGAATTGGAAACTTGATCACCTTTAATAAATCATTTTGAAATGGATTCCATTTTAAAAGTTTTATGTGGTTTTGGAAATGAACTTGGTTAATGTATTGGACCTTTTTAGTTTCTTTGTAACGAACTTGAATATGGTATTTACGAATGTTTTTATAAAATGCATGTTAGAATAAAATTGGAAAAAGAATGAAAATTGATCCCTTATAATTTAAATGTTTTTTTGTATCTTGGAAATTATGTAACCTATGTGTAAACCTAGGATGAACATGGCCCTCAGGTGGATCTAGAGATTTATGGGTAAACCTGAGGTGAACACAACCCCCGAGTGGACACATAGACTCATGGTTAAAACTAGGGTAGAAACAGACCCAGGGTGGATGATAGAGCCCTAGGGATGGTTATATTACGCTTGGGTGCTAGTTTAGACTAGGTATGGGTATATTACTCCTGGGAAGGAGTGTTTTGGGTCATCATGATCTCTGTGATGTGCTCAAAGACATTTTACAATGGCTGAACTTGGTGGGTCTAACCTTAGGTGTCACAATGGAACCCAAGATAAAATATTTATTTATTTATTTATTCTACATGTATTTAAAATTTTCATGTATGGAACCATCACATGCACTTATTATTTATACTATATTATTTAGAAATGTTGTTGGTGGTGGACTACTGAGTCGTATTCACACCCATCTTGTGCCACCATTTGGTACTCAGGAAGGATTTATGAATGTAGGTAGGGAAAAGGGAAAGTTTCCTATGACCAAAATGTGATTGTGTTCTAGGACAGAGTTGGGGGATTGACATCGAGATAGAGATCAGACCACTTTTGAGTTTTTCAATTTTTGGTTATTTCCCTTTGATTCAATTTTTTACCTACTATATTGATTGCTGACATGTTTGGATTTTGACTAATTTGTATAATATTTTAAAGATTACATAGGTTATGTTTGTTTTTGGATATTTTATTGATGTTTTCATTTGGTGTTTTATAATACATGTTATTTCCTTTATTTAATGTTGAAAATATACTCTTACTATGAGGGTATAATATATCTAAGGAATCTTAGATGATCATCATTACTAGTCGACAACCACTGGAATATGGGGAGGCATGCCTGAGGTGTTGCAACATTCCACTGGTCCAAGCACCGATTAGTGGTCCAAGGAAATATGATGTTACAAGTGGTGCCTAGATCCTTACTAAGTTATAATTGTGTTTATAATTCATGTGATATTTGTGTGTGGGTAAGGTCATGTGTGAGACTAGGTATGGAACCACTTGAGGTTTACATTGTTCACATGATATGTTAAAGGGATAGTCTCATGTGGGTAATGAAGAGTTTGGATGTTTATGGATTGTTTCTACTTGGTTGTGTGGCCTTGGGGCTTAACATGTGTGATGTTATGTGTTGTAAAGTATTGGTGATTGTGATTTTTTACTTGATTCAATCCCTTGGGAAATGAATGTCATGGCTTGTGAGGCCATGGGGTGACTTGGTTTTCCGAGGATGATGCGGGTGGTGTAGACCGTTGAAACAGGCGGTGATCTAGGTTTATCATCTTGTGGCTATAGGTTGTTGGTGATTATCTCTCACCATTAGGCTAAGTTTATTGAGGTATTGTGCACATATAATAGGTCCCATGAAGTGGTTTTGACCACTGATGGATTATAAGTATCCTTCATAGATGAATGAATTAAGTTAGATGGTGTTGACCATCGATATAGAGGATAGATACACCATAGGTATGGAAACATAATATGAGTGGTGATGAAGATCAATGGATCGGATCAGGTTCCCACCATAATTGAGGTTCATGAGGCTGTTGAGTCGGTAGTTGGAATGTGAATTAGTTATCAATGGCACTAGTGGACAGGAATGGGATGTGCCTTTAGGGCATTGATTTTATCAGCTCAGAATAACTATATAGACTATGAGATTACATGTATCACCATATTCTATGTAATGTGTGGGAAGACTAAGGGTTCTTCTAATTTGATATTCCATGAGAACATAGTCCTATTCCAACATTGGCTGAAATAGGTAAATTACTCACCCATGGATTGATGTGCATGGTGTGGAGCGAGTTATGTTGATTATTTGATTTTAATTTGTTACACTTTCATACACCTATATACATATTGATATTATATAGGGGAACCATTTATGGTGGCCTATAGAGTTCATAATCACACCATTTATGGGAACTATAGGATGCATGTAGTCTTTATGGTTTGTGATACAGGAAAGCATAAGGGCCCCATGACTGGTGTGTAGCTAGATGTAGGTGAAGTAGATGCATGAATGAGACATTGTTTGTTTTTAGATACATAATGGGTGGTTCCTCGATGTTAAGATAAGTCTTATTTTACTTATTTTGGTTCTATATTTTATATGATTAGCCTATGAGTGATCTTATTAGTTATTGTACAATTAACAAGACATTATTGTGGTTATTTTTGAGCACCGTGTGCTATGTTTCAATATTTTATGTTATTTGATTATTATCATGGTTCTTATATTTTCTATCACAATTTTTTTTATTTACAGATGGTGTAGTCTCACCACTATCACCTCCTAGACCCTTACCGATAGTCAGCGGCCTTTGGCATACAAGGAGGCACACATGAGGTCAATGGGTATCTGACTTAGATATCATTTAGGTGATCTATGTTGGGGATTCTACAAAGTGAAATCAAAGAGAGTCTTTATTTTTATTTGGGTAGTGGTAGGTGGAGTTTTAGGAATTATTCAGGACTTAGGAAAATGTAAATGTTGTGTGCCTAGGTAATGCAAGTGTGGGATAAAATCCAAGTCACTAGGGAATCCAGGATTTCCATTTTGATTTTTTTTATAGTTGAATTATTTGATCTTGATAAAATTGTGTTATGATATTATTGATTTATGGTGTGAATATTAGTCTGTAGAGTCAATAGAGGTGTGTTTTTATACATCATTTTATGCACATAAGACTCACATGACATTCATATAAATTTTTGTGATTTCTATTTTAGGTATGGAATAGGGTTTTTTTTTAAAGTGTCAACAATAACCTATATGGTGTTTTACCATATAGATTCTTGGTGGAATTATGCTCAGCTAAACCATAGGTTGTGATTATTGGTGCTATTGAGCATGTAGATCTTATGTTTTTGTGGTGTATGTGATACCTAAACCTGGCATGGTCTTGTGGGTTCATGTGGTTAGATAATACAGGACTTGAGGTGAAATAGTGAAGTGTAAGGGCTAACAAGATGTGTTGTTACTAATTTCTTTATTTGTGATATAAGTACTATTATATATATGTTAATAATGGTATCTAGTTCTCAATGATATGCCAACTCAATGTCCTCAATTTGATAATTAGGAGGGTGTGGATGTGATTACACTAAGGCATTCATTAGATGTATACCTTGAGTCGGGACACAAGAATGAGCCACAAGTAGAGGTTTTGAGGTAGGCATGTCATCCACAATATCTGGAGGAGTTGGGGTAGTGGTTTGACGATTATAACAAAGTGAGTCTGGTATAGGTTATACATAGTCTTAACTAGGGGGATTAGGGAGTTGAGTCATTAATGGAATATCTGATAAGGGATTTTTATTTGTAATATCCTCCCTTTTCCTAGGGAGAAGGAAGACCCTAGGAAGATAAGTATTGAATCAACTAGGTTGATATGATATTCAATCAGATCGAGATTCCTATATGGAAAAGGGTGAATCTGATAATGTATATGCTCATGGGACCAACAAAACACTGGTGGGATATAAAAGTATAGGAAGGTAGTCATGGTGGGATGAATTTAAAGGACTTTAAGGTGCGGTTCTTCAAGGAATTATTTCCTAATATGTTGAGGTAAGATTAATCCCATAAGTTCTTACACTTGGTGTAAGGGGATACATCAATCATGGATTATACCTCAAGGTTCAGGGATTTATTATGGTTTTCATCAAAGTTGGTGGGATATGAGATCCCCATGGTGTGTAGATTTGAGGATTAAATTCAAAATACTATTTAGGTATAAGTGAATATATTTAGGTTGACCTCATTTTCTTAGGTGGTGAATCAGTCACTAATCACAGAGTGAAACTAGACTAATAGTAGTATACCTAGCAAGGTGTTAGTATTGGGTGAGGATGGTAGTAGGGATATAAGAAATTAGAAGTGGTAATATGAGGATATCTAGTAGGGTGATCAAAGTAAAGGATCAGCATTTCCACTACATAGTGAGTTGTTGGTGAGGTGTAACCAGTGTGGATAGATAGGGCATGTTTGAGCCTAGTGTGATTGACCGCTGAATGAGAATTGAGGTTGTGTCTATATGGGAAATTTGGAGTGGTTTTATCAATTGATCTCTCATAAATACGGAGGTAGTGGATCAGTTTAGACTTAAGTATCCAATGTAGGACTGAGATCTACGATGGGAGGAAATACTGAGATTTATCTACATGCCTGGGATGTGGTAGTGGATAGGATAACCAATAGTAGGGATAGTGGATAATGCTGAGTGAGACTCCACAGGGAGGAAATACATTAGGGATTCAAGATTTGGGTTAGTTTAACAAGATCAATATGATATATTCTAAGTAGTAAAAAGAGTTATTGAAAACCATAGGTATTCCATGAGCATGTTGGTTAAATATTTTCATGATGGGTACTAGTGCATGATATGAATTTTGTGTAAATGGTATGAATAGGTGCTGGTTAAGGTTTGGAAATTAGGTATGATATATTTATGTAGTAATGGTAGGAATGATGCATGATTTCATGTGATGACTAGTACAAGTGGAATTCAATATGATGGTTGGTAATGGTACCATCATTATGTCAAGTAACTTGGTTGTGATGTGATTTCTATAGTGGGGAGTGCCTCAATTGGACTCAGTTTACTTGTGTCAACAAGTCATGGTGATCGATATTATATGGATTTTCTTAACATCATATCAGTATATTGAGGGTAAGGTGAGTGGGATTCTTGGGTTTCTATAGAGTTTGGTTAGTGTGTGGCTGGAGAAAAATTGTGGATGAGTTTTCATATGATGGGGAGGTTATAATGGATCGAGTACTCAGGTGAGGTAATTTGGGTATAATTCTGAACAAACCACATATGTTTTAGCATGTTTGAGGTTACAAGGGTGTTGGAATAGGTTTATATTAAGGTTAAGGAATTTATTATAGGATTGAGGCTGAAAATTTTACAATTGGAAAAAGACCACACCACAACCAAGGGAATTATGGCACGGTGAGTGGCTGTATAAGAGTAAGTTTTTGGGACTATTCAAAAATCACACAAGCCAATGAAATTATGGCATGGCATGGGGTTTAATGATATTAGATTTTTATGGCATAATATTAATTTTTCTAGGGTGGTAGTGGATCACACCACAACCCATATTTTACACCGTAGAGGCATATTCAAGGAGAGCATTGTGTCAGAGTCAAGGAACTATGCCATGAATGATGGTTGGGGGGGGGGGGGTTGCACCAAGAATGTAAGGGTCACACCAAAATATGAACTTTTGAATAGGATTCATGTTTTTGGGAGAGATGTGTCATAAAATAACCCAAAGGTCCACACCGTGAGGTGGGTTTGGTAGAGGCATTGTTCCATGATCCCTATGGGTCACGCCACAAAGAACTTTCTATCTATTTTTTAAAATTTTAATTAATTAGTTTAACTAATTAAAAAAATGAGGGTTTTCCCTTATTGTCCTCCGAACACCAGGGTTCTCATCTTAACCTCTCCCTCTCTCATTTATTCACCTTCGAAAGATATTTTTCCAGATAATTGTCCATTCTTTGAGTCGTCAATCGCAGGGTGTCACCATGGGTAAGATTCAGCCTCCTTTATTGATTATTTATGGTTATGTCATTGTTGTGGAAAGTTTTAACCAGAATATCATTTTTAGTGTTTTTTTCCTTTGTAGATTTATTCAAATTGGAGTTGAATTAGCCAATGATAATCGATGATCATAGTCTTGCTAACTCCAGGTAGGTGGTTCCTATATTCTTCTTATATTATACATGACCTTATATTCAATGTGATATTTGGGCATGGGTAGGGTTGTGTGTGTGATTGGGTATGGAACAACTTGGGGTTTTTGTTGTTTGTGTGAGATATCAAGGGGTTGTATCATGTGGGAAAATATAGGTTTGGTGGAGTATGGGCTGTTCGTGCTTGGTTATGTGGCCTTGGGGCTTGATAGACATGACGACACATGTTGTAAAGTTTTGGTTCTTGTGAAGTTTGGCTTGATGTGGTTCCTTGGAAAATTATTGGTGTAACGTGTAAGGATGTAATGTGGTTTACCAAGGATGATGTGAGTGTTATTAACCTTTTTTGTGGTTGGAAATAAAGGTTCATTGGGTTGTGGATTTAGGTTATTGGAAATTGACTCTCACTATGGGGTCAAGGCCGTTAGGGTCATGTGCACACATGACAAGGTCCTTCAGGTGGTTTTGACCACTGGTTGATTAGGGGTATCCTCCATAGATGAGTATCTTAGGTTGGATCGTATTTAACACTGGTATGACAAAGGGATATGATATAGAGATGACCATAAAATATGAGTGGTGATTGATATCACTATATGGGAGAAAAATTTCACTGTTCTTTAGGTTCATCAAGCTGTTGAGCTGGTAGTTAGAATAGGAATTGGTTGTCCATGGGATCAATGAAAAGGAATGGGGTGTTACTTTAAGGTATTGATGTTATTGATTTTGAATGGATATGTGGGATATGTTTTGGAATCTATCATCATGTTCTATATAATGAGTGGGAAGGACAAGGGTTCTTATAGTGTGGCAGACCATAGGTAAATCATCCCACTCTGACACTAGTTAGAGTAGGTAAAGTGCTCACCCATGGCTTGATGAGCACAATGTAGAGTGGGTTGTATTGATTATTTATTTGTATTTTGTTTTTCTTTGAATACAATCGCACACATATATATATATGGATGTTATCAAAGGGCACTATTGGTGATGACCTATTAAGTTCATACTCACACCCTATATGAGCCCTCAAAGACACATGAAAAATTTATTGTTCATGATATATACAAGGGTAAAGACCCTATGATCGATGTATATTTGGATGGAGGTATGATAGATACACGAGTGGGGCATCGTTTTTTTTTGAAGCTAGATCAGGTGGATCCTTAGCATTGAGCTAAGTTATCCTTTACTACTTTTAGATCTATCATTTATCTGACCAGCCTACATATAACAAACCAGCCCATATAACTTGACATGTCACCCAAACCAAATTTCCACAAGGCCCCAAGGGCATTCCCGATCCCCATAGGCAGATAACTAGCGTATGAGTATCAAGAATGTACATTTTGGAATGATTTAAACCTTATATAAACAACAACCTTGAAAAGAATTCCACCCAAAAATCTGGCATGACCCATCCGTATGTTAGATGTCCACACCATTAAAATAAAAAAAAATCAATAATAAAGAAACATCCAAATAGAGTATAACACAAAATCAATAAAAGAATAAATGAACATCACACTGAATAAAAACCATCAACATGCTTTGTAAAATATAAATATAATGAAAACAATATACAAGAAATACATTTGGATGAACTAGTTGATACAAACCACCCCAAAATATAAACCAAATAGAACTTAAACCACTATAACCAGCTCCAAGTGGACCACGATCACTCACCAAGTCCCAAACCACCTATCAATGGTCCAACCCACACATGAGCTCTAAAGAAGAGAAAACAATTACAAGGAAGATTATAATATGGGTTCCTGAAAGAAAATGAGAGAGCTACATATACCCAATGGCATATTCAAGGTGTGAGTAAAACACACCCAATAAGATTTCACTAAAGAGTTTGTTTCATTTCATTTCAAAAACCATATCCTTAATGTTAGTTTGAAATATAAATTGAAAATAAGTTTTTCACATTAAATAAAGAAGAAACCAAATACCATTCTATAATCTCTTTCATAAAACATTTCTCCCCTTCTCTAAAAAATCAAGGGCATAATTATTATTTTTTACTAAAACAATTTTAAACCACAAAAGAGGATCCCTTAATATAATCATAACAATAAACTTAAAACCCTTTCTCTTTCTAAAATCGTTTTATAGGTTTATTTTTATGAAAAACACAACAAATTATATTTTCAAAACATTTTACAAACCATTTTATAAATTTATTTGAAATTAAAACCAACCAATTACTATAGTAAAAGGTAAAAACACATAGGCACCATGATATCATAAGAACATATAAATAAACAACCAAAGGAACGGTGCCATGACATCACCACAACATAGGGGAATAAAATAAGGAATATAATGAAATATTTCAAGTAATCCTCAATAAGAGCTAAACGTCATGGGAAACTCCCTAGTACTTAAGTAACACTGACCTTCAATTAGTGACACAAACTCTAAGCCAACCTGCAAGAACCATTTTGTCCTGGTATCCCTGTCGAGCTAGTTGGGTACTATAACCATCATAGAATTTTGAAGCTACCATAGGAAACTGTTGGTTGGAGTGGATACTCAAGAGGGGGGGTGAATTGAGTTCCAATTAAAAATTTCTATTAAAAAATATTTCTATTAAAATACACCAATTAAAAACTAAGTTAAACTGTAGTGAATTTTTAAAACTGTAAGAGTTCGATTAGGTTCTCAAAAGATTTATTAGGTATTTGTTAATTTAATTAGAATATTAAATCAGCTTCTAAAACTAACCTACTGATTTACAATAGTTACAAACACTTGCTAGATTAACTATCAGATTTAATTTAAAATAGATTTGTGTAATTAGTAGCGGAATAATCAATATGGGTTAAAACCAAAATAAGTAAACACAACAGTTTTAAAATAAGAGGTTAATTCTCAAGCCGAGACTTAGTCCTCTCAAAAAATTTATATAAATTTTGACCCACACCCTAGATTAGGGTAAACAACAGTACAAAGACTATCTAGGTACTAAGACCTCTACCACAATTCTTCATGGGGAAATATAAGAACAATAGCACACAGGCTATCCAGGTCCTACTTGACCTCTACCACTATCCACAGTGGGAAATAAGAGTATAGGGAAAGAGTGAGTGAGGATTAAATCCTCCAGTTTAGCACAGGAGTCAGTGTGTGTATGAAATATACAGAGTACACACACTACTCAAAGGTAAGTAAAAGAATCACTAAGAGAGTATATAAGAGTTTAGAATTCTCTAGTGATTTGAAGTTCAGCTCTGGACTCCTTTTGATTGAACATAAAAGCTTCTGAGTCCTTCTCTGGTTTTTGTCTTGAAAACAGAGTGTTGTTTGCTTCCTTGATTTTCAAGTTCATTTTGATTAGCTTGAGTGTATGAAGAGATCATTGTAGTTCTTCACTCCTTGACCAAGATTCAACTTGTGTTCTCTTATTGTATGAATGGACTTGTGTATGTCTAGTGTTCTTCAATTACACAGGTGTATGGATGTCACCTTTATTTTCTATGTATATGCACTATTGTTAAGCACTTACTTTGCCCGACTTTTGTCCTTCCTTTTATAGATTTCAGCTCCGACAATGGTAATGATTACCTTTTCATAGGTACGAGGTATGGTTCCTTGAAATACCAACAACTATCATTAAATAACATTAATTGCATTAAAATCATCAAATATGACCATTAGCATTGTTTTAATAATATTGAAAAAGTAGAGAGTTTGAGTAACAATGACTGGTTAACAGTCATCTTCCATCAGTAGCTCTCTGTCAGTGGACTTGTATCAGTAGATCTGAGTATCAATGAGCTCTCTATCGGTAGACTTGTAATGGTAACAGTTACTCAGTGTAATAGTGGCTTTGCATATCAGTAACACCTTTTATCGGTAACTCTTCTTGTATTAGTAGCTATCTGTTGGTAGCTCTTCTTGTCTATCAGTAACTCACTTATACCAGTAGCTGCACATATCGGTGACTCTGTCTATATTAGTAGACTTGATCTATCAGTGGCATGTGCTTACCGGTGGACTTATACATACCGGTAGATCTGTGTATTGGTGACCTTTCTGTAATGGTAGACTTGCATACCAGTAGACTTATATATGCCGGCAGATCTGTTCTGTACCAAAGACCAAGTGTCTGTTTGTCTGTAATAGTAGCTTGTGCATACTAGTGGACTTAACACTTATCTGTTCAATGCAACACATAACACTTATCTGTTCTATGAAACACATATGCAGATTGAGTTAGAATTATTTCAAAGTACATATAAATATAGATAAACATTGATTAACATATTCCAAATATCATTTTGATATTCTTATCAACTCAATAGTAGGATGAAAAAGTAATTAATATATGAATGAAAATTATTTGGGATTTCCAAAGCATATTAAAACATAATTGAGATTATCAAAACAGGTGAGGTCAACAATCTCCCCCTTTTTGATAATCATAACTTATGATATTATAATCCCAAAATAATTAGTAATGTATCAGAGGATATAACATTAAATCTAATTGTATCAGAGATAATAATAAAAACAAAATAAGAACAAAGTACTAGAAATATAAAACAAATGTATCAGAGGTATTATAAGGTAAAATTATATTTCTCATAAGTCTCATAGGTTTCCCCCTTTCTCATTCTCATATATCTAGCTTCTCATTTTCTCCCCCTCTGTCCTTCCATATTCATTTTTCTCCCCCTTTGTGATTATCAAAAAGAAGGAAACAAACAAAGATATAAATAATATAATGGAAAAGGGAATAAGATCATTTGTATTTCATGGTGCAAAAAGATACAAAGAAATACAAAAAGTAAACAAAAGGAATACAAATGATTCCTATCAAATGTATTAGCGACTATTCAATCCACCTCCTGAATGTCCTCATGGGATTTTCCTTTGGGATCCGAGGTAGACTCAGATTGTGTGGATGTAGGTGGAGGCTTAGGAACACCAGAAATAATCAGAGGAGCCTGAGCTACTGAAACTATTCCTGGCTTGTACTGTGTAGCTCTCTGAGTGATCATAGGAGTAAGGATGTGGATGGCTTGGACTGGTGTCATATGAGAAGGAGAAGTAACAGAGGCAGAGGTAGTTAAAGCTGGAGGTACAATCACTGGTTGAGCATCAACATGCAAGAAGGGAAATAAGATATTTCTGAAGTTCATTATAATTCCTCCTCCTCTTTCCATAGAAGAAATGAAATCATCCTTTTTCTCCATGAATTTTTCTAGTGCAGGGGTCAACTCTCTGAGATTGCTGACTTGTTATCTGAAGGCTTGATTAACAGGAGGTAGCTTCATGTTCTCTAACATAAGATTGAAATGGTTGTTGAACTGATGCTTGGTGTAGACCCTTTGGAAATAGTAATCTACCTTGTCTTTCACTTCTTTCTGATAAGCACAATCTTCTCTCATATAATCTTGGACAATCTTAATTATATCTCTAGTGGTAGACACCACTTGGGTCATGGAAGATGAGTCCACAGAGCTACTGGTTGAAGCTGAACCAAGCTCCTCCTTCATCAAAACTCTAATATGATCTAATTATATTGAAGGTCTCGAAGCAAGAGAACCAATAGAAAAATTCACAGTTTCCTTGAAACTCTTAGTTAGCCCACTAATAAGATTTTTCACTGCAGAATCTTGGGTGCTAACATGCTTTGTTATGGAATGCTTAAACTTCTAAAAAACTTGACTATTTGGATGACTACACTCTTCACATAAGCCAAATCCTTTTCTTCTTGAGATTTAGAACTCATATAGGATTCCAGAGAGATAACTGATCTCTTTAGAACTTCAACATCCTCTACCAAGCTAGAAACCTGATTCTGGAAAGCTGTGATTTCATCCACTATCTCTGCCACAAAGGTTGACACATTACAAATAAGAGAGAGTTCAAAATACTTTTCCATATTTCTCATCTATTCAACAAAGCGGCTCTTTAACTTGGAAACAGAAGCACTCAAAAACTATTTCAAATCAGCCTTCAAAGATTCTAAGTCATCCCTGGTGACTATATTAGAAGGCACAAAAACATGTGCTTTTTAAGACACAATACTGGCCACTGATTCATTCATAACCGATTGAATGGATGGCACTAAGGATGCTTCCATTTTTCTTATCTCTTCCACAAAAGATTTCTTAAGATCAGACTTCAACTGATCCAGATCAGCTTTTCTTACCACATTCTTAGGTAATATCTAAGACAGAATATCATAATTAACTTATGGTCGACTGAGGGATGTCTCATTATCAGAATCTGGGTAATCCAATACACAAACTAAAAACCCTGTGTCTTCTGACCAGTCTTCAATCTCAACAGCCACTAAAACACTGCCAAATCTAGTTGGATTCTCCCCCTCAACTGGTGCATTATTCTGTATAGCAATAACACCCTCATCTGCTCGGTCTTCCTCAGAATAATCTTGCACAACCATATCCATTTCTCCAACAGCAGGAGGCTCCTCAGGAATAGGAGTAGGTCTATCAACTTCAACAAGAATAGCCTCTAAAGGCACGATAAAACTTCCAATCATAGGACTCAAACTCAAGGTGGAAAAAGCAGATGCTTCAGTTTCAGATTCTCTTTCTTCTTCCTCATTCTCTGAGGCAGCCTCTTCCTAATCTGATCTCTGCTAGTCTTCCTCATCCACAGGTGCCTCTTCATTGCTTACACCCAAAACAATTTCTGTACTAGGTTGGTTCAAAGAATCACTTACCTTTTCTTGTGATACAATTTCAGGAGTTGGGCTAGGAGGAAAGTCCGGATCTCCTCCATCTACTGTAGAGGAATACTCCTCTTCTGAATCATCACTATATTGTGGCTCCTCCTCATCAGGTCCTAGACCTGGATCCCTCAAATCCTTAGGCATAGAAGGATGATCCACAGGATTAAACTTATCATATAAATTCTTATCATCAGTAACCCACTCCCCTCTCCATGGGTTCCAGCTTATCTTCAAGTACTTACACACTGTTCTTGTGATACAAAAGTTATTTCTTACCACCACTGTCTCATCTTGAGACTCAACTACTCTCTTTACTTTAATCATAACTGAAATCAAATTGGCAAAGAATAAAGAATTGGTCTTTGATTTGGGTTAACTAATATCCTCCATTTGAATCATTAGTAGCCTGCACAGATTCACCTTCACACCATGTCTCAAGAGATGTAATAGATAGATATCTTGATATCTCAAATTTTCAAAGTCCCCTCTTCTTGGACTTAGCACATGTTTCACAAATTTGAACAACAATATTTTTTCTCCATCCATTTCAGCAACCACCACATTTCTCTGCTTGCCACTACCAGTGAGCTCCTCTAAGGCAGTCTCATAATCAAATATGTCACTTGTAGGTGGTACTGTATTCGATGAATATCCAAAAACTCCTTCATGTGGTACTCTCAGGTACTCATCCCACTCAACAGATGAAAATGATATTTCCTTGACATTTACCCATAAAACCATTATATTTTCCTCATCAGATATCTCAAAACTCACAAACTCATAGAACTGTTTTACTAGCTTCGGATAGTAGGGGCCTTTGTTATTCGAGAAGAATTCTACCCATTTCTGATCTTCCAGCACCTCTAGAACTAATGATTTACTAGACATCAGCCATTACGCACATAGATCTTTCTCGATTACAATATCTCTATTTTGTAAATGCAGGTTCACTGGACGCCTCCCCAACCTTGTTCTACTAACACTGCTACTTTCTTCAGGCCCTGTCTTCTGCTTCTTCGTATTTTCCTCATCAAAGTCATCTCTGACAGTCAGAAGTTTGGTTTTTTCCATCTCCAGATTGAAGAAGTTAGGGTTCTCACGAGATTCAGGGATTCAAGGATTTGGGTTTGAGAGAGGAGAGTTCGGTGGATTGAGAAGTAACTAAGACTTAGTTTTATCATTTAGGAATCACAAAATAAATAATTTAAAATATAATAAGTAAAGTATAAATGATACAGATTTAGGTGGCTAAAGACAGAAGTTTAAAATGGCGCTTACTATCAGTAGGGTATACCGGTGAGAATTCTTAACAGTGAGGTCCACTAATAGTGAGGGATATCAATGAGGTTTCATACCGGTGAGGTATAATAGTGAGGTTTCATATCAGTGAGGTTTCTAATAAATAGAGTCTATCATTCCTAATTCATGTCTAATGTACCTTAACCTATCCGAACTTAAAGGCTTGGTGAAAATGTTAGCTAATTGATGTTCAATACCTATAAATTCAAGAGTAATATCACCTTTTTGGTAATGATCTCTCAAAAAATGGCGCCTTACATCAATGTGTTTGGTCCTAGAGTGAGACACGAGTTTTTTAGAGATGTTAATTGCACTTTTGTTATCAAAATTTATTGATACATGTTTAAACTGATATCCGTAGTCCAACAAGGTATGTTTCATCCACATAATTTGTGCACATCAACTACCAGCAACAATGTACTCTGCTTCAGTAGTAGACAATGCAACATAATTCTGCTTCTTACTACACCACGATACTAGGGACTTACCTAGAATATGACATGTTCCATAAGTTCTATTTCTATCTAACTTGAAACCAACAAATTCAGCATCTGAATAACTCATTAAATCAAAATATTGTCTTTTTGGATAAAACAAACCTAAATTTGTAGTATGTTTAAGATATTTGAAAATTCTTTTAACAACAAGCAAATGGGATTATTTTGGATTATCTTGAAATCTTGCACACATACACACACTAAAAATAATATCTGGTCAACTAGCAGTAAGGTAAAGTAGAATTCCAATCATACCTCTGTAATTTTTTTGATCAACTGGTTTCCCAGATTCATCAATATCCAACTTACAGGTAGTACTCATGGGTGTATCACTTTCCTTAGTACTATCTAAACCAAATAATTTTAAAATATCCTTTGTATATTTACTTTGATTTAAAATAATACCATTTTCATTTTGAAAAACTTGAAATCCAAGAAAATATTTGAGTTCTCCCATTAAACTCATTTCAAATTCATTTTTCATACTCTTTGAAAAATCAATACACAAAGTATTTTTAGAAGATCCAAAAATAATATCATCAACATAAATTTGTACTATTAAAACATCTTTATAAATTCTTTTGATAAAGAGAGTTGGATCAGCAATCCCTTTTGTAAAACATTTTGAAATAAGAAAGTTTCTAAGTCTATCATACCAAGCTCGTGGAGATTTTTTCAAACCATATAAAGCTTTAGATAGCTTAAAAAATCAATTTGGAAAATGAGGATTAGTAAATCTAGGTGGTTGTTCAACAAAAAAATCTTCAATTATAAAACCATTTAGAAAATCACTTTTAACATCCATTTGATATAACTTGAAATTAAAATGAGAAGCATAGGCAAGTAGAATCCTAATAGCTTCTAATATAGCTACAGGGGAAAAGGTTTCCTCATAGTCCATTCCTTCCTCTTGATTATACCCTTGTGCAACTAGCCTTGCTTTGTTTCTAACTATGTTTCCATTCCCATCAACTTTATTTCTAAAGACCCATTTAGTGCCTATGGTCAAAGTTTCCTTAGGTCTGTCAACTAATTCCCAGACTTTGTTTCTTTCAAATTGATTTATTTCTTCTTGCATAGCCATTACCCAAAATTCATCATTGATTGCATCATTGATATTTTTAGGTTCTAACTGTGAAAGAAAATCTTGATGTTCAACCTGGTTTCTTAGAGAATCTCTAGTATGTGTCCCTCTATCAAGATTACCAACAAAAATATCTAAAGGATGATTATTTAGAATCCTAGTTGATCTAGTAAAGGTAGGACTAGAAATTTCAGGTTCTTCTCTAGATTCAGGTTCTACAGAAACAGGTTCTGGAAAGTTTCCAGAACTGGATGTCTTTACAACTGGTTCATTGATTTTATCATTAAGGTTCAAAACAGACAAATCTTCTTCAAGATTTTCAATGGATGATTTGGGTTCATGTGGATCAGTTTCATCAAACTTGATGTGAACAGATTCTTCCACACATTTGTTTATTTTATTAAAAACTCTATAAGCTTTGCTAGTAATTTAATAACCTAGGAAAATTCCTTCATCACTCTTGGATGCAAACTTGTCAAGATTATCTTTTGTATTGAGAATAAAGACTTTGCAACCAAAAACATTAAAGTAATTAAACTTAGGTTTACTATGATTCCACAACTCATAAGGGGTCTTTTTGAGAACAGGTCTAATCAGGACTCCATTAATAATATAACAAGCTGTATTTACAGATTCATCCCAAAAGTAAATTGGCAGGTCATACTCATTAAGAATAGTTCTTGCAATATCTTGAAGTGTTCTATTTCTTCTTTATACTACACCATTCTGCTGAGGTGTTCTAGGGGCAGAGAAATTGTGATTATAGCCATTGTTTGAGAAATAAGATTCAAACTCATGATTTTCAAACTCACGACCATGATCACTTCTCAAATTCTTAATCTTAAGTCCACTAAGGTTTTCCACAGACTTGGAATATTTAATAAAGTAAGAACAAACTTCACTTTTTTGAGCTAAGAAGTATACCCAAGTGTACCTAGAATAGTCATCTACTAAGACATAAACATAGTGCTTACCATTTAAACTAGAAACTCTAGAGGGTCCAAACAAGTCCATGTGAACCAACTCGAGAGGTTGAGAAGTTGAAACTTCTTTCTTTGATTTAAAATAAACTTTATGTTGCTTTCCCTTTTGACAGAGATTACAAAATTTATCAGCTGGGAATTCAAGTTTAGGTAAGTCTCTAACTAAGTTTTTCCTAGTCAGTTTTCCAAGTGAATGAACATTGAAGTGTCCTAATCTTCTGTGCCATAGCCAAGAATCTTTATGAAAATCATTCAATCAAGTAATTTTTTGTTTATCCAAGTAATTCAAATCAACAGCATAAACATTTTCATTTCTCAAAGCAGAAAATACTAAAACATTTTTAGAATTGAAAACATTAGAAGAATAATTTGAAAATTTAACATTGAAACCATCATCACACAACTGAGAAATACTTAACAGGTTATACTTAAGTCCATCAACATATAAAACTTTAGAAATTAAAAATGAATCAGTGTTACCAATCTAGCCTAAGACGATGATTTTTCCTTTTGAATTATCACCAAAGGTGACATGGACTCTATAAAATTTTATTAAACTCTTAAAGTATGAGTAATCTCCAGTCATATTCCTTGAACGTCCACTGTCCAAGTACCATACCTTATTATGGGAACTTTTCAAGCAAGTTTCCTACAAATCAGGTTTATAAAAAAAATGATTTTGGTACCCAGATTTTCTTGGGTTCAGACAGGTTAGTAAGCAAAATTTTTGGTACCCAAATTTGTCTAATGGGTCTCATACAATTAATAGATTCAAAAGATTTTGAAAGATAAAATTTATTTGATTTATAACCATGTGAATAACTAGTTGAAGCATATGTATTTCCAAAACTAGAACTAGCAGCATTCTGTCCAGATTTAGGAATAAATCTATTTTTAGTAATCTATCTCTTTCCAGACTGATAGCCTATTCCAGTGGTATATTTTGGTGCCACTTGTTTTACTAGAATTTGAGTTAGAGTATTCTTTCCATTTGTGAATTTCTATAATTCCTTCCTTAATTTCTCATTGGATAATTTCAGTTCAGTATTTTCCTTAAGTAATTGAGCATTATTTTCCTTTTCTATATCAAGTGTAGATTTAACAAAACTGGTCAAAGCATGCCGTTTCTTCAAAGTCTTATACTTGTCCTTCAATTCATTACATGTATCTTCTATCATATTACAGTATTCAAACAATTCATCTTTAGACATATTATCATCACTAATTTCATTCCCAGAATAATAATCATTTAGTGTAGGGGAAACAGGTACCTCATAAGTATTAGTCATGAAACACATGTTGGAACGATTCTTTTCAGAATCCGAAACTTAAGACTCACTTGTGCTGTCTTCTGAAGCACTCCAGGTTTCCTTCATGGATTTCTTATATTTTATATCCTTGTAGTCATATTTCTTCTTGAACTTTAACTTCGGACAGTCTGCCTTAACGTGTCCTTTCCTTTTGCATTCATAACACACTATCTCATCATCCTTACCAGCCTTCTTCCAATCCTTCTTCCAATGACCTTTGTTGTCATATTTTCCTTTATAATTTGGTTTTCTGAAGAATTTCTTCTTCCTGTAGAACTTCTTGAACCATTTGGCTATCTGATTCATCTCTTCATAACTATCAGAATCTGAACCTTCACTTGTTGAGATTTAAGTTGGTATGTGAACTTTCTTCTTGTCATTGCTCTTTGAGGTAGTATATTTAAATGCTACCGACTTCCTCTTTAGTTCATCATCTTCTTCCTTATTTACTTTCAGCTCTTATTCATACATCATCAACTTACCAATTAATTATTTAACAGGCAGTGAACTTATATCACACGATTCTCTTATTGAAACAGATGTGCCTCTCCATATTTCTGGAAGACATCGTAGTATTCTCATAATCTGCTCCTTTGTAGGAACAACTATTCCAAGTGAGCTCATAGTGTTGATAATCTCATTAAACCTGAGATACATGTCAGAAATAGGTTTATCAGACTTCATTTTAAAATTATCATACTTAATGGTATAGGTGCTTAGTATCATTTCTTTAACATTGGTTGTTCCTTCATGGGAAATAGCCAAAGTGTCCCAGATTTCATAAGCAGTTTTACAAGCAGATATTCTATTAAATTCTTCATCACCTAAAGCACAGTATAAATTATTCATTGCTTTACAATTATTATTGTAATAAGTTTTAGTAGGTTCATCCCAAGTGGTCCTTTCATTTTCTGGAATCTTATATTGAGTCTCTATAGCAGTCCAGATTTCAAATCCCATACTTTCCAAATGAATTTTCATTTTAAGTTTCCATTGGAAATAATTTTTACCATTAAAGAAAGGTGTCCTGTTGGTAGCAGAACCTTATAGTCTATTATCCATAATCAGATTTTAGCAAATATATTTAAAGAGATAAAATTTAGAACTAACAAAAATTTGAGATCTTTAAGATACAACTAAAATCACAGTTAGAAAACAGAGTATTTGAATATCCTTTATAAATAACAAACAACCTTTGATACCAAATGTTGGTCGGAGTGGATACTCAAGAGGGGGGTGAATTGAGTTCCAATTAAAAATTTTTGTTAAAAAATATTTCTATTAAAATCCCCCAATTAAAAACTAAGTTAAATTGTAGTGAATTTGTAAAACTGTAAGGGTTCAATTAGGTTCTCAAAAGATTGATTAGGTCTCTGTTAATTTAATCAGAATATTAAATTAGATTTTGAAACTAACCTACTGATTTACAATAGTTACAAACACTTTATAGATTGAATATCATAGTTACTTTAAAATAGATTTGTGTTTAAAGTAATTAACAACATAATATTCAATATGGGTTAAAGCCAAAATAAGTAAACACAACAGTTTTAAAATAAGAGGTTCAGTCTCAAGACGAGACTTAGTCCTCTCAAACAATTTATATAAATTTTGATCCACATCCTGGATCGGGGTCAACAACAGTACATAGACTGTCCAGGTACTAATACCTCTACCACAATTCTTCGTGGGAAAATATAAGAACAATAGCACACAGGATATACAGGTCCTACTTGACCTCTACCACTATCCACAGTGGGAAATAAGAGTATAGGGAAAGAGTGAGTGAGGATTAAATCCTCCAGTTCATCACATGAGTCAGTGTGTGTATGAAATATAAAGAGTACACACACTGCTCAAAGGTAAGTAAAAGAATCACTAAGAGAGTATATAAGAGTTTAGAATGATCTAGTGATTTGAAGTGTAGCTCTGGACTCCTTTTGATTGAACAGAAAAGATTCTGAGTCCTTCTTTGGTTTTTGTCTTGAAAATAGAGTGTCGTTTTCTTCCTTGATTTTCAGGTTCAGTTTGATGAGCTTGAGAGTATAAACAGATCATTGTAGTTCTTCACTCCTTGACCAAGATTCAGCTTGTGTTATATTCTTGTATGAATGGCCTCATGTATGTCTAGTGTTCTTCAAGTACACAAGTGTATGGATGTATCCTTTCTTTTCTATGTATATGCACTACTGTTCAACACTTACTCTGCCTGGATTTTGTCCTTCCTTTTATAGCTTTTAGCTCCGACAATGGTAATGATTACCTTTTCATAGGTACAAGGTAAGATTCCCTGAAATGCCAAAAACTACCATTAAATAACATTAATTGCATTAAAATCATCAAATATGACCATTAGCATTATTTTAATAATATTGACAAAGTAGAGAGTTTGAGTAACAGTGACTGGTTAATAGTCATCTTCCATCAGTAGCTCTCTGTCGGTGGACTTGTATCGGTAGCTCTGAGTATCAGTGAGCTCTCTATCGGTATAATTATAACAGTAACAGTTACTCAGTGTAATAGTGGCTTTTCATATCAGTAACACCTTCTATAGGTAGCTCTTCTTGTATCGGTAGCTGTCTGTCGGTAGCTCTTCTTGTCTATCAGTAACTCACTTGTACCAGTAGCTGCTCATATCGGTGACTCTGTCTGTATCGGTAGACTTGATCTATCAGTGGCATGTGCTTACCAGTGGACTTATACATACCAGTAGCTCTATGTATTGGTGAACTTTATGTAACGATAGACTTTCATACCGGTAGACTTATACATACCGGTAGCTCTGTTCTGTACCAAAGACCAAGTGTCTATTTGTCTGTAACAGTAGCTTGTGCATTCCAGTGGACTTAACAATTATCTGTTCAATGAAACACATAACACTTATCTATTCTATGCAACACATATGCAGATTGAGTTATAATTATTTCATAGTACATGTAAACATAGATAAACATTGATTAACATATTCCAAAGATCATTTTAATATTCTTATCAACTCAATAGTAGGATGAAAAAGTAATTAATATATGAATGAACATTATTTGGGATTTTCAAAGAATATTAAAACATAATTGAGATTATAAAAACAGGTGAGGTCAACAGAAACTATTCAAGAGCAATCAACATCCACAATTACTATTCTAGATAGAAGACAAGCTAAACTAGATTTTTTACTCATCCAGGCCACCCACTATCTTCACAGGACTCCCATGACATGTAAAATGTAGGTGAGAAATAAAATAGTCACATGTAACAAATACAAAGAATTTTAAATTAACCTCATCTCACCTCCTATACCCTTGCATGAAACATCCACTTCGACAATCATACATAAGCATCAATAAGGACACAATAATATAAAAAAACTTCCTAAGGGGTTATAATGCACAACAACTATATCAGTCTTAAGGGATAAATTGAGGGACCCAATTTTTTTTAGAAAAACTATTTAAAGTGAAAACCATGCCTTTAATAAACAATTTCAGGGTGACAATCCATTTTCCTCATTTAAAAATCCACTTTTAAGACACCATTTAAAACTAAATCACATGGGGACACATTAGAAATCAATTCAAAAACCACCCCATTTTCATTCAAACTATTTTAAAATTATAAACTATGAATTTTATTTAAATCATTACATAAAAACCATAATTTACCCATTTCAAGACTCAAATGGGGTTATATGATGTTAAACATTAAAATCCACCTTAAATAAGACATGTAAGACTTTTTAAAAACACTTGGAATTGAAACAACTCTTTAGGAAACCAAGAAAACCGTTAAACAACATTATTACAAGTGATAAAGTCATTAAAAATTTTATTAAATCCTCAATGACTACTATATATACATTTTTTTAACAAAATAAGGAATTATAAACAAAAAAACATTGAATGGAATAGAATTTAAAGAAAACACATGAAAACAACAACCTCGAGCCAAGCATAAAACCCTTAATACAAGCCAAAATGAGTCAAAAAACACCACCTTTGATGAATATTGTTAAATTGGGAAAGAAATAACCCTCTACAAGACCTAGAAAACAAAATCCCCATGATTAGAACCCACCCAAACACCAAAATTAGTCCACACAATTAATATGGTTTTCGTGGGAAAGAAAATCAAAGTGGAAAGGTAGTAGGGGAATAGGAGAAGAAGAACCAATAGAAAAGGAGGGATTTACATACCAATATCACTTGGAATCAATGAAGAGGAGGACTAATATTGAAGGATAATGGAGGGGATATACCTTGAACACACACCTAGGCCAACCTAATGATTGAGGAGAAAAAGGGTTCAAAACCCCTAAAAGCTCGATGGGGGTAAATTTAGTGAAAGTACTAAATTTTACACTTGGTAATTCCATGTCATGATGAAACCTCTATGGTTTGTGACATAATTCTTATTCCTAGAAATACGCTATAAAACAACCTCCCCTAATTGTGGTGTAGTTACCTTTTCCAAATTACCTCCTTGGAGTAGCCCTGACTAATGACATGAAGCACCCTAATTGGGAAGAACCCCCAATGTCTTTATCCCCATGTATCTATAAAACAACATTTATTCCATGATGCTGACCACATCTTCTAGAAAAAATTAAGGCCCTTCCATATAAGGACACTACATGAAATAATCCTAGTTTTGTAGCATGGCCTTCCTCACCAACCCTTACGCAACACCCACCAAGGCACAACCTATTGGCCTATGGTTTTGTAACCCTCTATGACCCTTATGTGGAACCCACTATGATGTATCCCCTTGATCTATAACTGAGATTCCCCAAACTCGCACTTCTGGGTTTAGTGCTAAACATACATATTTTTTATAAATCACAAGAATTGCAACAAATTCCCAATATCAAAATTTTAGTGTATTTTTGAACTTGATACATTTCCATCTTTATCTCTTAATAAAAATTACAATTCATCTATAATATTTCATCACACATGTAACTATCGTATACTCATCCCTTTGATTATAATTCATGTTGAAATGGGGGAACATAAGAAAGTGGCGAGGTCAAATTATCACATTTATTTAGTGGTTATTTTTGATACTTGGTATGTATTGTGGAGTTGGAGCATGTATCATGTTGGGAGCTATGGAGTTATGTCTTGGAGTCTTTGAGTTTTGCGGTTTTGTCTTCCGTTGTGTACATTGATGTTAGTAGTCTTCTACTATGGAACTCTGTTGTAGTTTGGTTTTGATATAAATGGTATTAATTTGAGTTTTTTTTACATTGTTATCATAAATCATGTAGTGGTTTTTTGGTATGTAATGTTTGGTTGGGTTATTTTATTTCTCAAAGGGAAAATATTCCCCCAATTGTATTAAAGACCTTGTAATTTATTTCTAGCCTTTGGCGCCTTGGGGATGTCGCTTAAGGCCAAGTAGCAATTATACCTTGAATCAATCCAATAAGGAGGGGAGGGATATTACAAAAAATTCTCAATAAGTGTAAATTTAATCAATAATAATAAAATATAATAAGGGAGTATAAAATATACATGTGGTTATGTGAATATATTCAAGTTGAAAAGACATAATGTACAAGAATCATACCCAGTACAGTATAGATCATAATTCATGAATCATTAAATAATTCCTTTGGCATAAAAATTATACATAATATGATTATGTAATCATAGGAATGTGGAAAAAAATAATCATGACATCATAAACATAAGTCCATGCTTACCACTAAGACATCATAACATAGCATGCTTAGGCTAACCACCCACACACTATATATGATATCTCAGGAGATATAAACATTACACAGTGTATTAGAGCACTATCAGAGAACACCCTTCAATTTCATAACTTTTACAATAATATGCATACATGAGGAAAACATACATAAATCCATAAATAATCATAACATGAACCCATGGAAAATAAATGAATATCCAATGAAATTAAATATCAATCTAGGTAAATACCTTTTAATCAAGATAATGAATTATGAGGTATTTACAATATGTAGAATAAATGGTATACACTTTTGTCAATAATTTCCCTAGTTAATCAATGAATGGTTATATTTTTAAACACCCTTTAAACAGAAGAAGCATATAGGGGTATCCATAAGGGAAAGGAATCAGAAGAAAAGTTATGAATAACTGATGATAAGATGAGACAAAGGCAGTGATGGATCATTTCATTTTCACCATACCACGTGTATATAGGAACATGACATAGAGGATAAAGGTAAAATCCATGAGAAATATGGAGAGTGGTAGAGAAAATAACAATCAATTACAACATAAGTGGGAAAGAATTCCCTTTAATGAATTAATGCAGCTATCTAGGTGAATATCCAAAAATCAACTTTAGAAACTATATGATATTCAAAATGATATGGTTAGTACCCCAACCAAATAAATTTCATCAAATAGTAGTGTATGATAATTTCATAGTATAAGGATATATATTATAAGTGAATATTAATCTATATATTCCAATCCTTCATTATGGATTGTAAAGATCATGTGAATTATCCAAAGTATATCCACTAAGATTGTCAAACCAGGTGTGTAGTTATACCTTTTTGTCATGAACCGGGTTATGATCAAGTTATTACCCAATCCACCTTTTTGGGGTTATTAACCCTAGGTACATCTATTTCATAGCCTGAATCCACTTTTTTGTATCCATACATGGACGTCATCACTAATAAAACCACACACATTTATCTTTACCAAATTTAGAATGGTTTTATGGCTATAGGAAAATTTTAGAATTTTAACTACTTATGAAGGTGGTATAATGAGAAGGAATGGTGATATATAATTTATAACATAGTAATGAAACCATAATAAGAATTTATAATAATTTTCCCCTTTGAAATGAAAAGTAATTTAAAACACCTCACAACAGTAATGAGAAAGGAAGGGCGAAGAACCCTTATTTCAGCATAGTAACGACTTAGTAAAAGGATATAATGAGAAGGAATAAATAAAATATAATTTAAAATATATAAAATGGAATATAGTAACATGTAATAACAAACACATATGTATATGAAAAAGGAATTTAAAAAAGACAATATAATAAAAGCAATGAACTTGAAAAGTAAAGAGGAGGATTGGGGAAACCTTTACCTCACTAGGGATATTCTTAAAGCTCGATAGGAACACATTAGAACATTATAACCTCCTTGGATAGACTATAGAAAAGGAAAATGAGAGATTATTCATGATCAATGGATTTGGAGTGGATATTGAAAGAATAATGAGTTGGTATTTATACTTGTGTAAGGAGGTATTTAAGTGTTAAAATATTGATTATTTTAATTTTTAATCCAACCACTTGTTGGTGGAATTAATTAAAAATAATTTTCTGGATAATTAATGATAAAAGGATGATTAATTGACCATTTAATCAGAACAAAACTGAAAGTATGCTTCCAAACACCTCATTTAATGCATATAATCTAAAAATAGTTTTTATTAAGAAAAAAATCAATTTAGGTCCCAAAATGCCAAGTATATATTTATAAATTCAAATTAATATTTTTAAATTTATTATTATAATACTTAAATTAAATTTTTATTGAATAAAATGTTTTATAAATTTTTATTTCATGCTTATATCATAATTATGTCCTTAAATTTGCAATACTCGTAAAACCGTAATTTTCACATTTTCACTAAAAAAATAAAATTTATCAGAAAATGTGTAAAAATTCACCCTAAGATAATTTTTATGTGATGATTATAAAAATAAATTAATTTTATTAAAAAAATTATCTATATATGTGAAATTTAAAAATACTTGTGTATTTTTAAAATGATCATTCGGTGCTTAAAATCTGAAAACTGTACTTTTAGAAAATCTAATTTTATTATGAGATAGGTGTGTATCCATGACACTATAAAATGATTGTAATACAATATATTATTATCATATGATTTTATGAATTTTATGATATTATTCTTTTAATTAATTTGAATTTATTTTCCAAAAACATAAATAAGAAAAATGTGTTTTTGCACAACAACCTTTATATATCGTTATTTATAATACTATGCAAAGTGCCATTTTAATTTTTTAAAAAACACATTATCAAAACTTTAAATTTTTTTGATTATAATACACTATAAATGATATTAATTAAATTTACAATTAAAAATAATAAATATTTCATAACATTATTTTTTTATAAAATATATTACTTAACACTTTTCAAGAAAAATTTTGTCTAATAAAATATGTACATATAATATGATAAAAAACATTTAGAAATTAAAGAAACCATAATTTAATTAAAAATTAATGATAATTTATTCTTTTAGTGAGTAAATAATATTCAATCATTAGCTTATAATAACTTAATTACCATGAAAATAGAACTTATAAATAAAAGTAATGTATATATGTAAAAACAATCTTGAATATAGTACAAGAGATATAAGAATTTATATACAATGATAAAAGATATAAATAACACATATGCTAGTGGTAGGCACTATGCCCTTGTCTCCCTTCAGTTGTGGGTTTGAGCACCATGACCTTGCTGGACGTGATGAGTTGTCATTCGGCCTGTGAGCTGCCCTTTTTATAATAAACCATTTTAATAAATTTCCATTATACTTGAAAAATATGTAAACAAATAACTTAGGTGATAAATATTTGAATAAATATTTGTTTTATTAAAAATAAATAAATTTATTTATCATTTACATTTATATTTATTAAATAATAATTATAAATATGTTCATTGGAAATATGAGATTTTAAATTTCACCCCCTTAAAAGAAATTTTGTCCTCATAAATTTTTCCCATTGATAAACAATTATTAAACCCAAATGTTCTCTAAAATTTAATCCATAGAAAGGAAACAATATAAATACCTAAGAGAAGTTAATACAATGGGGTTAAAATAGATATACATAACCTAGTTCTCTAGAAATTTTATTATCTATATATGGATATATACCCATATATTCAAAATAATAATTCCCAAAAATAACTAAACCTACCACAGATACCAACTGAGATTCCCCAAACACATACTTCTGGATCTAGTGATAAACATACATAATTTTTATACATCACTTCAGTTACAACAAACTCCCAAGATAAAAAGTTTTGTGTCTTTGTTAACTAGGTACATTCACATTTTTAACTCTTAATAAAAAGTACAATTCTTCTATAAAAATTCTCCACAAATGTAACTCTCTTATTTTCATCCCTTTGGTTGAAATTTCTAGGGAAATGGGGAAACATAAGAAAATGATGAGCTCAAATTCTCAGTAATGGTAAATGTAAGTGATAACAATTAAATATGACAATAGAGAATAAGACAGACATGTGGGTATGAGAACATATTCAAGGTGTAAAGACATGGAGTAAAATAATCATACCCAGTAAAATACATATCATAATTCATGAATAATAAAATAAATATTTTGACATAAAAAATTATGCATCATATGATCATGGAATCATAGGAATGTGGAAATAAAATAATCTTGGAATCATAATCATAATTAAAGGATAACCACTAAGAAAACATAACATAGTGTTCTTAGGCTAACCACTTGCAAACCATACACGATGTCTTATGAGATGTAAACATTACCCAATGAATTAGAGTGCTATTAGGGCACACCATTCACATTAATAACATGTACATTCATATGCGTTCCACATGAGGAAAACATACATAAATACATCAATAATCATAACACAAAATCGTGAAAAAATGAGTATCCAGTTAAATTAAGTATCACTCTAGGTAAATACCTTTCAATCAAGATAATAAATTATGATGTATTTACACTATATAGAAAAAATGGTATAACATTTTTCAATAATTTCCCCAATAAATCGATGAATGAGTATCTAAGTGAACATTATTTAAACAAAATAAGAATACAAGGGTATAAACAAGGGAAATACATTGGAAGAAAAGTTATTCATAGCTGATTATAAGATAAGGTAATGGAAGTGATGGATCATTCTCTATAGAGATTTCATTTCCACAATAAAACATGTGCATAAGAAAATGGTCACAAAGAAGAAAGGTAAAATCCATTATAAATATGAATAGTGATAGAGAACATAATAATCAGTTACAACATGAGTAGGAAAGAGTACCCTTCAATAGATTAATGTGGATATCTAGGTGAATATCCAACAATCAACTTTATAAACTATATGATATTCATAATGCTATGGGTAGTACCTCAATTAAAGAAATTCCATAAAGTAGTAGTGGAGGGAACTTTCATGGAATATGGATATAAATTATAAGTGAATATATCTCCATATATTCCAATCCTTTATTATGGATCATAAAAAGCTCGCGAATTATCCAAAACACATCCCCCCTGAGAGTGTATAACTAGGTGTGCAGTCAAGCATCTTCATCGTGAAATAGGTGATGATTGAGTTTATACCCAATCCAACATTTATGGGGTTATTACCCATAGGTATATCTATTCTATAACTTGTATCCACTTGTATGTATTTAGATAGGAATTTCATCTCTTGGAAAACTACACACACTTTTCTTTGCCAAATTTAGGATTGTTTTATAGATA
This sequence comes from Viscum album, assembly GCA_963277665.1. Lineage (NCBI taxonomy): Eukaryota > Viridiplantae > Streptophyta > Magnoliopsida > Santalales > Viscaceae > Viscum > Viscum album. The sequence goes on along the minus strand of OY728147.1, from coordinate 173,641,702 downwards.
TGAAATTTTTTAGGATTATAACGGCTTATAAAGGTGGTATAATGAGAGGTAATTGTGATATATCATTGATAACATAGTAAAAAAAATATAATAATAATTCATAATAACATTTTATATTGAAATGAAAAATAATTTAAAAAGGATTGCAAAGGTAATGGGAAATGAGGGGTGAGGAACCCTTATTTCAACATATTAAAGTCTTAGAAAAATGATACAATGATAGGGAATAAATAAACTCTAATTGAAAATATATTATATGGAAAATAATACCATATAATAAAAATAATGTTATTATATAAAAAATTATTTTAAAAAATATAATATAAAAAAAGTAATGAACTTGGAAAGGAAAGAGGAGGATTGAGGAAACCCTTGACTCACTAGGGAGCTCCTTAAAGCTTGAGAGGTACACCTTATAACCTTATAAACTCCTTTGAGAGACTATATATGGGTAAAAAAGGAGTGGATTCATACTCAGTGGATTTGGAGTGGAGAGTGAGGGAAAAATGGGGGGGTATTTATACTTGTCGAGGGAGGTATATAAGTGTTAAAATATTGATTATTTTAATGTTTAATCCAACCACTTGTGGGAAGAATTAATTAGAATAAATTTAATGGATAATTAATGATAATAATAATAATATTTTATTATTTAAACATTATAAAACAAAAAGGAAACTTCCAACCACCTATTTTAATGCATAAAATCCAAAAATAGTTTTTATTAAGAAAAATTAAATTTAGGTTCCAAAATGTCGAGTATAAATTTATAAATTAAAATTAATATTTTTAAATTAATTATTTTAGTCCTTAAATGAAATTTTTATTTAATAAAAGTTTAATAAATTTTTATATCAAGATCACATCATAATTATGTTGTTAAAATTATGGTACTCATAAAACCATAATTTTCAATTTTTCACCAAAAAAATAAACTTTTTCAGAAAATCCCTAAAAATTAACCCTAAGATAATTTTGATGTGATGATTCCAAAAAATTATTATTCTTCAAAATAATTCTCTATATTTTTGAAATTTAAAAATAATTATGTATTTCAACATTGATTGAGTGTGTAAAATCTGAAAACTCTACTTTTAGAAAATCTAATTTAATTATATGATAAGCATGTATCCATGAAACTATTGAATGATTGTAAAAAATTATATTATTATAAAATGATTTTATGAATTTCATGGTGTTATTCTTCTAATTAAGTGGAATTTAGTTTCCAAATATGAAATCGAGAAAAACGAGTTTTAGCACAATAACCTTTATATAGCATGATTTATAATTCTATTTCAACAGCCATTTAAATTTTATAAAAACCACATTATCAATAATTTACAAATTTTATTTAATTATAATATACTATACATAAGATTAATCATATTTTCAAATAAAAATAATAAATATTTCATAAAATTATTTTTTTATTAAATATATTACTTAATGCTTTAAAAATAAAATTTTGACTAATAAAATATGTACACATAATATGAAAAAACCATTTATAAATTAAATGAACCATATTGTAATTAAAAATTAATGATAATTTATTCTTTTAGTGTGTATATAATATTAAATCATTAGCTTATAATATATTAATTATCATGAAAATATATTTTATTAATAAAAGAAATATATATATATATATATATATAGAAAGAATCTTGAATATAGTAAAAGTGATATAAGAATTTATATAAAGGCTAGAAGATAGAAATAAAACATATTATATTGGTAGGAATTTCACCCTTATCACCCTTCGGTCATGGGTTTAATCCCTGTGGCCTTTCTATATGTAACTGGTTTTCACTCGGTATGAGTGATACCCTTTTTATAATAAATTTTTTTAATAAATTCCAATTATACTTGAAAAACATGTAAAAAAATAACATAGGTGATAAATATTTTTATAAATATTTGTTTTATTAAAAATAAAGAAATTCATTTAGCATTTACATTTAAATTTATGAAAGAAAAATTATAAAAACATTCATTGAAAATATATGATGTTACAACATCACATCCCCCCTTTTACCTTGATAAATAAAAAGGGAAATAGATAGGCTATGATGTGGCCTCCTAGGGATATGACATGGGCTACTTCAAACCCATCCTGAAAATCCCTAGGATATACAAGACCACTTGAAAATCTACAAAAACACCCAAAAAAACTATGAATAACCCAAAATTAAATAATATTAAACACAAAAGTGACATAGGGGTGACACAATTCTACCCACCAAGACACTTTATACCAAAAAAAATTCCTTGGTAAAAGTAGAAGGAATGGTAAGGAATCCACCATGACACCTCACCTCAAGAGGCGGGTGGGAGGGAAACAACTAAATAGGACCCTATGGAAGGAAACCACCAAACATAATGATTCCTATGATCCACAAAACAATTCCATAAAATGACAAGAAATATCCAAGAAATAATAAATATGATTAAAAGGTACAAGAACTAAAGAGTATAAAGACTTATTATAGGTCTCCCTAACATTTATAATTCCTCTAAAATGGTTAAACAAGGGACAAACAATACCAAAAGAGAAACACCATCACAAATACAAGGAAATAATAACTCTCTATAAACCCCAATAACCATACAATAAACAATATCAAATCCCCTAGGAGAACACAACCCAAAGAACATATATACAATCACAAGACAACATCACCTAACCTACTACATCCCATATCACCAAAATGGGAAAATACATCTCAATCAAAACACCCCTCGACAAGAAATGATAGGGGATCTAACCTTGGGTCACAAAACTAAGTGTACATGGTTATTTAGGACTACACATATAGAATAATATCTCCCAGCAAACCCATTAATATCAAAACCAACAATAATCAGTGCATAATATCAAATGGTGACTCACCCATCTTAGTCACTTGAAACACCCACTTAAGGCCTTCCCACATCCAATCCAAAAAAGCTCAACCATCATAAGAATAAAATACATAATATTCAAAGGATGAGATAAAACACTAAGGCATAAGAATAACCACCATAATAAAAAACTCATAAAATAGGAACCACCCAAGCATCAAGGAAAACATCCAGTGAAAATCACCTCAAGAAACTTACTCTATGTCAAACTAAATAAGAACAAATCTAAAAAAACAATCACCCAAAACTACTCCAGGTAATTCTACTTACATGATTCCTTAAAACAACCTAATCACTTTATTGCCTAGAAGGGACCTTGATCACCATATAATAAGGGATGGTGACTAATGAACTCTTAGAGAAACTAAGGATTCCATCTCCACTAATCTATTAAATTTTTTGGTAGAGTCAACCACCATAAGGGATGCAACTAAACGACAATAGGATTCACTCTATGTATCATCCTAAAAGATAGACTTACTACATTTTCTCAAGTCTTTTCTAGGAGGCATAACTAAAAATAATGAAACATGAATCTATCCCATTAATTTTTGAAAAACCAAATAAAATAGTCCCAATACACCCCAATGGAAAAATCCAAACACACAATCTCACCAAGGGAAAACAAACAACAAAATAATTTTAGAACATCCCTTTATTTATAAATCACAACCTTTTCACAAAGATCTTCAATTCACTTTTTAAAGGAACACACACTCTAAAAACAACCAATAACTTATTGGAATGGTTCTACTTTAATTCAAAAATTCACATAGATCACCTTTCTTTAAAATCCCCACTTTTCAAAAAGGTTCTAAAAAAATCATTTAGTAAGTATAGTCATGATTTAAAACATTTAACTCCATTTAAAACAAAACAAAACCTTCCATTAATTTTTTCCCTAATTTTATAATGAAATTAAACACTTTTAAAATGTTTTAAGTTATTTAAAACTAATTTTACCCAAATTATACACCCATTTTTTTAAAAAAATAACATTCCATGATTTTTTTTCTCTAAAAAACCACTAAAATAGGTTTTAAAAACAGAAAATTCCATGAATTCTATTTCACACACAAACCATGCATTTTAGAAACATACACACAACCGATGTATAACATAAAAAATCAAGCCAAACCAAATCAAAAATCAATAGAACATCACCAAAGCCTATTTGATCCACCTTTAACAAGTGGAAACCACCTCAGGAGACATTCTATCATTGGGGGGGGGGGGGTAAACAATAATACCAAGAGGGATGTAGATATATTCCCTAATTGGACACATGGTTTGGCAAATAATGTGTCAATCATATAGTATCCTCCAAGAAGTACCTGAGACTATTTTCATGGGATTCACAAGTCTTAACAAATCATGTGAGATAACCATGAAACTTCGGTTCCCTTATACATTACATACCAAGTTAAACTGATCCCCAAATAATTAATACCACTCAATGGGGTTTGAATAAAATCCAAATGATCAAAATCAAAATCCAAATCCCAAAAACCTGTGACAACTTGAGGTTCTGAATGAGACAGATCTCACTACACACTATACATACCCACCTATTGAGTCCCAACATCCCTATATCTTTAATAATTGACATAAAAAATATCAAGAGAGATCCTTAAGAACCTAGGACCCCTTAAGAACCTAGGATCTGATACCATTTTGTAATGAACCATCCTGGGATGACTCAAAACGTCACTCAAATCGATTCTCCATAAGGCCTAAAGGGAATTCCTGATCCCCACAAGTTGAAAACTAGTGATTGGGTATCAAAAGAACACACTTGGGAATTATTATTTCATACTCATATAAACAATAATCATGATAAGTATCCCACTAAGAAATCTGAAATGAATCATCCATACATTGAACATCCACACCATCAAAATAAATAGAATCAATAATAAAATAACCTCCAAATAGAGTTTAACACAACAATAATAAAATAATAACTAAATATCACAATGAATAAAAACCACCAACATGTTCCATAAAAACATATATAAAAAAAATATAATAAATACATATGATCAAACTGGATGATACAAACCATCCCTAAAGGCAAACCAAACAAAACTCAAACCACTACAACCAGATCCATGTGAACCATAATCATTGAAAAAGTCCCAAACCGTCACTCAACGGTCTAAACCATAGACGATATCTGAAGAAGAGACAATGTTTCTAAGGAATATAATAATTTAGGCACCTAAAATAAAAAAAGGGAGCTAAATATACCCATGGAATATGTAGGCTATAATCCAGAAATTCTCAGTAGTATTTCACCAGAGTTTATGTTATTTTCTTTCAAAAACTATTCATTAATTCCAGTTTGAAATATAAATAAAAAATAGGTTTTTCAAATACAATAAATAAGAAACCAAATATCATGCCAAAATCTCTTTTATAAAACAACCACTTTATCTAAAAAATAAGGATAAAATCATTTTTTACTAAAATGCATTAAACCACAAAAAGATGACCCCTTAAGAGATTCATAACAATTAACTTAAAACACTTTTCTATTTAAAAAATCATTTTATAGGTCTATTTTTTTGAAAAACACGTCACTTTACTTTTTAAAAACATTCTCCAAACTATTTTATAAATTGATTTGAAAGAAAGACCAACCAACTACTGGAGCGAAAGGTAAACACACACATGCACCATGAGATCATAAGAACATGTAAATAAAAAACCAAAGTAATGGTGCCATGCACTCAATACATGATAGGGTAATATAAAAAGGCATATGATAAAATCCACTAAGTAATCTTAAATATGAGCTATGTATCATGGGAAAATCCTTAGGACTATAGTAATATGGACCCTAAACTAGAGAGATATACTATAGGTTAGGCTATAAGAACCTTCCCATCCTATTAGCCCCATTGAGCTAGTCGGGCCCTATAACCATCCTAGGAGTGAAGATCTACAATGTAAAAACATATGAGAACTCTCAAAATCCACGAGTTTTTACTCTTACTAGAACACAAGATAAACTAGAATTTTCACTCATCTAAGTCACCCACTATCTTTCCAAGACTCCCATGACATGTCAAATATTAGTGAGTAATCAAAAAATAACATATATCAAGTAATTTTTTTTAAATAAAACTTATTTTACCTCCTACAACCTCACATGAAACATCCCTTTTTTCAATCATGCATAATCATCAATAAGGATACAACAATATAAAAACACTCCCCAAGGGTTCATAACCCACAATGAGAATATTAGTCTTGCAAACTTAATTGAGGGACTCACACACATTTCATAAAATATATTTGAAGTGCAAAAATAGACTTTAATAAACAAGATTGGGGTTACAATACATTTTCATTATTTAGATTTCCACCTTTACGACACCATTTAAAACCAAATCACATGAGGACACATTAAAAATAAATTCAATAACCATCCCCTTTTTAGTCAAACTATTTTAAAAGTCCACACCACAAATTTTATTTAAATAGTTACAGGAAATCCATAATTTACCCATTTAAAGACCCAAATGGGGTCAAATTCTCTTAACTATTAAAATCCACCTTAAACATTCCATATAGTAATTTTTAAAACACTTAGCACTGAAATAACTCTTTAGGAAACCAATAAAACCTTGAACACCTTTATTCCAAGTGATAAGGTCATTAAAACATTTATTAAATCCACAATGACTACCATATATACATTTTATTTTACAAAATAAGGAGTTAAAAACCAAAAAGCATTCAATTTCCTAGAATTTAAAGGAAAAACATAAAAACACCCACCTCATGCTAAGAGGAAACCCATAACCATAAGCCAAAATGATTCGCAACATGATACCTTTGATGATGATCATATAACTAAGATTGGAGGAACCCTATATGAGCCCTAAATAACAAAATCAACATGATTATAACCAACCTAAAACAAAAAATCATCCATAATAGAGAATAGGGTTTGCATGGTAAAGAAAATCAAAGGGGAACGACAGTAGGGGAAGAGTAGAATAATAACCAAGAGAAAAGAAGAGATTTACTTACCGAAATCACTTGGAATCGACAAAGAGGTGGTGTGAGATCAAAGGAGAAGAGATGGGATCTCCATTAGACATACTCCTAGGTTGAGTGTGGAAGGAAGGGGAGAAAAAGGTGTCAAACCCCCTAAAACCTCAATGTAGGAATTTGGTAAAAGCACCAAATTTTATACTCAAGAAGGAAATGAAATGATGCAACCTTCGTGGCTTATGGAAGAATGCTCCTACCTTGACACCCACTATAACAAAACCTCAAATACTTGAGGAAAGTTCCCATAAATAAATGAACTCTATGATGAAGCCTTAACCTATGATATGGAGCACCCTAATCAAAAAATGTCTCCAAAGTCCTGAGCCCCAAGTCCCCATACTCCACCCACTGGTGGAAATCCCACCTATACCAACACAATATTCCCAACGGTTTAAAAAAATCATTGGGAAAAGGATACTATACCAACGATTATGTATAACTATTGGTATATTCATAGGGTTTATTTTGTTTTCCCAATGGTTTAAGGAAACCGTTGGGTATAGTGCTGATGAAGAGTTTTTCCCAATGGTTTAAACAAACCGTTGGGTTTAGTTTTGAATATTTTTTTCCCAACGGTTTACAACCGTTGGGATGACATTACTTTCCCAACAATTTTTAAAACTATTGGGAAAGAAAATACCCAAATATTGACACCTCCAGGGATCTCAAACTTCAGAGATCTCAAAAGTTTTTCCCTAAAAAATTTCTCAACGCACCATCTAGATTATTTTTCCCTAAACCTCACTATCTCGAAGATTTTTCCCTAAATCTCAACTCGAACGCTACTTCCCAACACAATAGTTCTGGTTTCCAACAATTTGTTTTTATGATTTAAATTGGTACGTGTGAGTTCATTTATTTTAGATTTTGTTGTTCCATTTTTCTACAATATAGTGTGTATTATGATTCCCTTACGAATAGAAGGAATATATCATTTTAGGTTGCGGTTCGAACCCTAGTTCCCAACCTGCTCTCGAGGGTTCTAACTCTAATTTCCAATCGGGTATCTATATTTGATTCAAGTAATTTTTGTTCTTCCATTTTAAATCAGTACATGTTCCTTAATTTATTTTATATTTTTTCATTCCATTTCACTGCAATGTACTGTGTATTATGATACCCTTATGAACACAAGAAATATATCATTTTAGGTTGCAGTTTTGTTGTGATTTATCTGTATAGAATAATTTTGGTTGATATTGAGAAGGTCAATAAGATCCTGAGTTATTTTATCCTTGGTTTATTTTAAATTTATGTTCTATTGATATGATTTTGTTAGTTATACATAAATACAATTATATAATTTTTTATCCTAAGAGGAATGATAAGATACTCATGCATTATGAATGTACCCCTAAATGCTGTCTTTTAAATATCACACTCTAACTTTAAGTTGATGGTACCCACACTATAAGTCATTTAATGAAGTGGATCTTCCACCTGAACCACTAGAGTGGGTTTGGGGTCACTTTCATGTGTGAATAGTGATAGAACCAAAATTTACTCTATTACATGATCATTTATTCCTACTCCATCAAGCGGTTCGTTCATACACTTGTAATATTTTTTGAAATTCAAAATGAGTGTTAGGAATTCATGTCACAATTTTCTTAGGTAGTTATAAATCATTATTGAGGTATTTATATCATTTTATATCCTAGGAAGGAACCCATAATAAAGGAGTATAACCATCATAAAACTCACTAATGTTGTTCATGACTACACATTATTTAATCTCTAATATATATCTCACGAAACAAAATAGCATGGTCATGTGCACATAATTATTCACTGCTAGTTGATAGTATTGGAAGTATGTGGAGGTGAACCTGAGGTTTTGTTGTGCACTTTCTTGGATTATATTGTTTTTCTTTTATTTTGGGCATTAGGAATCAATATTAGAGTGTTTTATTTTTCTTAATATTTGTGGATAATTATATGGTGATAGGTTTGTGTTGGATAGATGAGTCATGAACCCATCTCTAGTGGTAATTATAGGTTAATAGGGTTATGAAATTGCGCTTCTTGATTATCAATGTTACCTAGACACACCCCCACCCCCTGGACACCCCCTACCCCCTTGGACAACAACCCCAACCCCCTGGACAGACCCCCCTGGACAACCCCCAACCCCCTGGACACCCCCACTCTGGACAACCCCCACCCCTTGGACACCCCTACCCCCTTGGACAGCCCCCCTAATCCCTCAGACACCCCCCACCCTCTAGACACCACCCCACCCTCGTGGACAGCCCCCCAACCCTCTGGACAACCCCCACCCCTGGACACCCCTAACCCCCTAGAAAGCCCCACCACCCCTGTGGACAGCCCCGCCACACTCGTGGATAGCCCCCCACCCCCGTGGACAGTCCACCCACCCCCTGGACACCCCAACCCCCTGGACAGCCCCGCCACCCCCATGGAAAACCCACCCACCCCCCCTGGACACCCCGTACCCCCTGGAAAGCCCCTCCACCTCCGTGGAAAGCCCACCCACCCCTAGACACCCCTACCCCCTAGACACCCCTCCCACCCCCGTAGACACCCCCCAATCCCCGTGGATATCCCCACCACCCCCCGTGGATATCCCAACCACCCCCTTGGACACCCCTATCCCCTTAAACAACGTCCCCACCCCCATGGATAGCCCGCCCACCCCCCCTGTACACCCCTACCCCCTGGATATCCCGCCCACCCCCCTGGACACCCAATACCCCTCTGGACAGCCCTGCCACCCCCGTGGATAACCCGCCCACCCCCCTGGATACCCCATACCCCCCTAGATAGCCTCACCACCCCCGTGGACAACCTGCCCACCCCTGGACACCTCGTACCCCCTAGATAGCCCCCACCCCTAGAAATCCCCCCGACCCCCCTGGACAGCCCCACCACCCATGTGGACTGCCCGCCCACCTCCCTGGACACCCCGAACCCCCTGAATATCCCCCCACTTTCGTGGAAATCCCACCCACCCCCCTGGACACCCCGTACCCCCTGGAAAGCCCCACCACCCCAGTGGATAGCCCTCCCACCCCTCGGACACCTCGTACCCCCTGGACAACCCCTACCCCTGGAAAGCCCCCCCAACCACCCTGGACAGCCCCTCCACCCCCATGTATAGCCTCCCCACCCCCCTGGACACCCCGTACACCCCTAGATAGCCCCCCCATCCCTATGGACAGCCTGCCCACCCCCATGGACACCCCGTACCCCCTAGACATCCCTACCACCTCCGTAGATAGACCACCCAACCCATGGACACCTCGTACCCCTAGACATCCCCCACCCCCTAAAAAGCACAAGAACCCCCCTAGATAGCCCCACCACCCCCATGGAAAGACCGCCCACCCCATGGACACCCCGTACCCCCTGGAGAGCCCCACCCCCATGGATAGCCCGCCCACCCCCCTAGACACCCCGTATCCCCTGGACAACCCCACCACCCCTGTGGACAACCCGCCCACCCCCCTGGACACCTCGTACCCCCTGGACAATCCCCACCCCCTGGAAAGACCCCTGACCCCCTGGACAGCCCCTCCACCCCTGTGGACAGCCTGCCCACCCCCTGGACACCCCGTACCCCCTAGACAGCCCCCACCTTTGTGGACACCCCGCCCACCCCCTAGACACCCCGTACCCCCTTGGACAACCTCACCACCCCCGTGGACAACCCACCCACCCCCTGGACACCTCGTACCCCCTAGACAGCCCCACCCCCTAGAAAGCCCCCCTCACCCCCTGGACAACCTCGCTACCCCTATGGACACCCCGCCCACCCCCTGGCCACCTCGTACCCCCTGGACAACCCCCACCCTCATGGATAGCCCACCCAACCCCTGGACACCCCATACCCCCTAGAAAGGCCTACCACCCCTATGGACAGCCTGCACACCCCCTGGACAACTCCTCCCCCCGCGGACAGCCCCCCTATGGACAGCCCACCCACCCCCCGTACCCCATGGACAACCCCCACCCCCTAGAAAGCCCCCAACCCCCCTGGACAACCCTGCCACCCCTGTGGACATCCCACCCACCCCTGGAAACCCCGCACCCCCTTGATATCCCCCCACCCCCGTGGACAGACCTCCCACCCCCTGGACACCTCATACCCCTAGACAATCCCGCCACCCCTGTGGACAACCCGCTCACCCCCTGGACACCTCATACCGCCCGTACAACCCCCACCCCCTAGAAAGTCCCCCACCCCTTGGACACCCCGACCCCCCTAGACAGCCCCACCACCCCCGTGGATAGCCCTCCCACCTCCCTGGACACCCTGTACTCCCCTGGACTGCCCCCACCCCCCGTGGACAGCCCACCCACCCCCTGGACACCCGCCGACCACCCCCCAGAAACCCCCACCCCTCGGACACCCTCGACCCCCGTGGATAGCCCCCCACCCCCTGGGATAGCACCCCACCACCCCTGGACACCCCCACCCCCTTGGACAGTGTATGTGATCACTCAAATAATCTACTAAAATATAAAATTTCTTCGATCTAAAATTTGCTCAACTCCTGAATAATTATCCTCCACAAGTGTACATGATCTTGTACACTCATGTATAGTTCTTCAAAGATATTTTTTTATAAATATAGTATTTTTTTGTCTTTTATATTATGATTCCCATATAGAGTAGTGTGTCGGTTATGGTTTCATATAAAGTGAAAAATTCTCATTTACTTAAATATATTTTCGATGAAACTTAAAATCTTATTGAATTTATTTTGAAAAAAATGAATTATAACAATTTTTTTACAGAATGTATAGAAGTTTTATGTATGAAACCAATAGGATCTCAAGTGATTTTCAAAACAATTTGGAGAGATTTTTAGATTTTGCATTTCACAATGCTTCAGATAGTGGTTTGATAAAACACTATTTTATTGAATATTTTATTGATAATAAATGAAATAATTTCCTCACATTGTGTTAAATATGTTTATTTATAAAATATTTGGGATTTGATCATTCATTTGAAAATTTGGTGAAAATTCCAGTTTTACCCTTAATAGTGCACTGTAGTATTTCGAAGATAATATTTTTATATTTATTATTTGAATTTGAAATTTTGTAACAGTGTTACTAACTTCATCTTATACAACTTTAATTCAGGACACTAGAGCTAAAAAGTGCATTTAGATGGAGTAAATGAGCCATTAATCCAATGGTGGGCTGGACTCGGCAGAATGGACATAGGTTCTATATTTGGGCCATATCTTCTACATACGGGCTTGGATTGAGCCCAAATTTTGAGGAAAGATCGGGAAATTGATTTGGCACAAATAATCCTTCTGGAAGGCCGGTCAATTCACGCGTTTTGGAGGTCAAATGGGCGGTGGAAGGTGGAATAAAATATTTGGCCGAGTTTTTCATTTCACACTTAAAAAGTTATGTATCCCTAGCCCTCACAAACTCTATTTAAAGGGGGTTTTAACTCTTTGAGAGGGCTGGTAGAGTCTTTGGGAAGGTGTGTCCGAAAGGGTGTCTCTTGGGAGCCCCTTACAACTCTTTTAAGAAGTAAGCCTTTGTGCAAACCTCTCTTCCAAAAAGGCTCTCCTCTCTCACCTCTTCTTTGTATTTCTTTTCTTTCATGTTTGTTTCTTGAATTTTTCTTCAAATAATCTTCTGTGTTCATCCCTCTTCTTCTTCTCTTATTCTTATTAATTGGGTTGGAATCAAGAGTGGAGACAAGATTGGGTTCTACCCTTTCAATCCATTGCTTATGCAAAACGTCTCCACGATGACTACACCACCCATGGAAGAGTAGTTCTTTTTTGTAATCGATCGACCTCTATCCTTCTTCATTCATTTATTTTGAATCAATGAGATAATTTAATTCACATATTATGATCTATTAATTGATTTTTTAATTTAAATGAAACTAAGCAAGCAATTGAATAGTTAACACAAAACACGCGAGGTCGGGAATTGTGTAAACTGTGAGAGCGAAACCTTAACCGGTAATTCAAAACCACATGGGATCAATTTGTAGAGTTCAAATATAATCCATAAACTCAATTAATCCTCATTTCCAGAGTGTTTATGTGCCTTAATTTACCACTGACCATAAGCTAATTTTAGAACATCAATTAAAGCAGGGTGTTGCGATTTCATGTTCCGAAGTTAGCCTAAGGTTAAAATTCACTTCAATCTTCGTGGTAAAGTTAATTCTCGTAGGGTTTGGGATTTAACAAATTAAGGGATAATAATTAAGTGAATATTAATTTAAATGATAATGATTAATAAATGATTGAAGAGGTAGATTTAGATCGATTATGCCTTTTAAAATAGATTTCTAAAAAAACATCTTCTTGTTGTGTCATTCTGATCGAAACTTCATTTCAAAATTAAAAACAAAAAAAATGCAATCTTCTTCCAGCAAACTTCTTCTAGGTTCATAAACTATAAAAAAAAACCACCCCCATCCTTTCAAGTAGTTATTTTATTCTCTTTTATTTTATTTTTAGAATACCTCTAATAAGTAGTTAAATTCACTTCCTCCTTTGAGAGACGACCTTGGTCAGCCACTCTGCTGCACCTAAGTACCCCCAAATTACACTAATCATTTGAGGGCGCCCACGACAGCGCTCTTTCAAATTGGCGCCGTTTCCGGGGAGGCAAGTAATTATTTCAACCAATTAGAGGTATTTATTTTATCTTACATTTTATTCTCTTCCTCTCTTCTTTCTTCCTTCTTTACCCAATCTGATTTTTCTTCTTCTTCTTTTAATTTCTTCTACTTCTATTTGGACCATCAACTCAAACTTCTCATTTTTATTTTACTATGGTCCACCTTCTTTCTTTTCATTTTTATTTGATCTATGACATGAACTAATCCCGAAGATCTCTTAGATCTTGACCTTGAGATTGAACGTAGCCTTAGGGCACGAATCAGACATTCTCAATATACGGGAAGTTTCAATATTCAACCAGTTGGTGAATTCCTATCTTCTGGAAACATTGAAATTGGAAGCAATTCAAATTCAAACATAAAAGAGGAACCAATGGCTGGAAATAATGGAAATGAACTTAATAGAACCATTCGAGAATTGGCTGCACCTGATATTAACTATCAACCAAATTGTATTGCATACCCAAATCTCGAATCAGACTTTGAATTGAAATATGGATTAATTCACCTTCTTCCAAAGTTTCATGGCTTATCTGGTGAGTATCCCAACAAACACCTTAAGGAATTTAATATGGTTTGCTCAACTTTAAAACCAAGAAATGTTTTTGAAGATCAAATTAAATTAAGAGCATTCCCATTCTCACTTGATGGAGTTGCAAAAGATTGGATGTATTATTTGCAACCTGAAGATGTAACATGTTGGAATGATTTGAAATGTCTTTTCTTGCAAAGATTTTTTCCAGCATCAAGGACCACATCCATTCGAAAGGAGATATCGGGGATCAAGCAAGCACAAGGGGAGTCAATGTATGAGTACTAGGAGCGATTCAAGAAGTTGTGTGCAAGCTGCCCACATCACCAAATCAGTGAGCAACTACTCATCCAGTACTTCTATGAAGGACTCACACCCATGGAGAGGAGCATGGTGGATGCTGCTGCTGGAGGAGCATTGGTGGAAAAGACACCAGTAGCTGCACGAGCATTGATCGACAAAATGGCCCAAAACTCTCAACAATTCGGTGATAGAGGTACACCACATGTTCGAGGAGTACATCAAGTAAGTCCTTCTTCTCTTGAAAGTCATTTGATTGATACTAAGTTAGAAGAATTGAAAACTATGGTGAGGCAGATTGCATTGGCTCAAAAGACATCCCAACCCCCTCCTTCGAGGCCATGTGGCATTTGCACTGAGACAGGTCACCCAACTGACTGTTGCCCACAACTACAAGAGACAGAAGATTGTGCAGCAGTGTTCCCTGGGAGACCATTTCAGTAGCAACAACAACCATATCCCCAAAAGAAGTTTGATTCATTTTCTCCAACATACAACCAAGGGTGGAAAGATCAACCGGACATGAGGTATGGCTCTGGACAACAACAAAGGCCCCTTTTCAACCAAACTTCCAGCAGCCTCCGCCTTACCAGCAGGGTTTCCAACAACCCCAAAGGAGATTTGAAGCCCAAGAATCAACAAGCCAACAACAAGGGAATCCCCCACCAAAGGTAGATTCTAATACTGATGATCTTTTGAAGAAAATTGTTCTTAATCAACAGAATGAGCTGAAGAGTCAAAGTTTAGAGCTGAGGGAGTTAAAGACTCAAATGAGCCAGATTGCCACCACCCTCCATGAACTTGTAAGTAAGAATTCCGAAAATCTACCTTCCCAACCCACTCCAAATCCAAAGGGGAATGTTAGTTCCATCACATTGAGAAGTGGGAAGCAAATGAACGATACATCTGTACCTACCATTCCACCGGGATTCACCTCAACTCTAGATAATCTGCATTCCATACCTACTGATGAGCAATCCAAGGAGAAAGATAAAGGTAAGAAAAAGATTGATGATGTACCTCCTAAACCCATTCCTTTTCCAAATAGGGTTGTTCAAACCAAGAAGATGGCTGAAGAAGCAATGCAAAAGGAGGTTTTGGACACATTCAAGCGTGTGGAGATCAACATTCCTCTACTTGAAGCCATTAAGAAAATCCCAAGGTATGCCAAATTCTTAAAAGAACTCTTCACCAATCGAAGAGGGATCAAGGGGAATGAGAGGATCAACCTTGGAAGGAATGTCTCGGCACTCATTACACCAACTCTAGCAATGCCAACAAAGTGCAAGGATCCTGGGACATTCACCATCCCATGTACCATAGGGGAGTTGCACTTCTCTGATGCTCTTTGTGATTTAGGAGCTTCAATAAATGTGATGCCTCACTCTGTATTCTCTTCCTTGCAGGTTGGTGAGTTGAAGCCAACAAGAGTAGTGGTGCAATTGGCAAATAGAGATACGACATATACAGCGGGAGTCCTTGAGGATGTACTTGTCTAGGTAAGAGACATGATCTTTCCAGCGGATTTCTATGTTCTTAACATGGAGGATGACCAGGTAAGTTCTCATGCCCCCATTATCTTAGGTAAAACCTTCCTCAAAACTGCAAAAACTATCATAAATGTCAATGAGGGTACACTTTCCATGGATTTTGGAGATGAAGTTGTGATATTTAATGTTATGGATTCCATGAAGTACCCCTCAGAGGACCATTCTGCTTTTGTTATCTCCCATTTTGAACCACCAAATAAAAACTCCATAGAATTTGATTGTCCTATTCTTAGGGAGATTATGAGTATTGGTTCGAGTTTAATGTCTAAGAGCACTTCCACACATGTTTCTGATACACAATCCTATCTTGGATTTGATTTTTATGTGGATTCATATTCTGATTTTGATCATCTTCACTCTGATTATGAAATGGTTGTTGAGTATGCTGATGGATTTGATGCTTTATTCTATGATTTTGATGATGTCTATTCTGACACTGATGCTCTTTGTGCACATATTTCAGTTCCTTCAATGTCTCCATCCATACTACACCCTCCTTCATTAGAACTCAATCCATTGCCACCAAATCTGAAATACTCATACTTGTTGAGTGGTAATAAATTACCTGTTATCATTTCTAACAATCTCCCTTTTGAACATGAAGAAAAGCTTTTGAATATTTTGAGGGAGAACATCAGGGCGATTGGGTGGACCTTGGCTGACATATCAGTTATTAGCCCCTCCATTTTCATGCATAGGATTCTCTTGGAGGATGGGGCTAAACCGGTGAGACAACCACAAAGGAGACTCAATCCCACCCTCCTGGAAGTTGTTAAAAAGTAAGTTGAGAAATTGCTCGAGGCAGGTATAATCTTTCCCATTTAAGATTCACAGTGGGTAAGTCCAATTCAGGTTGTGCCTAATAAAACTGGTTTTATTGTTGTTAAAAATGAGAAAGATGATTTAGTTCCAATGAGGGTGCAAAACAGTTGGCGTGTGTGTATTGATTATAGGAAACTAAATCAGACCACTCGCAAGGACCATTTCCCCCTCCCATTTATTGATCAAATGCTCGAGAGACTAGCTGGGAAAACACACTATTGTTTCTTGGATGGATTTTCTGGATATTTTCAGGTTCCTATAGCTCTAGAGGATCAGGAGAATACTATATTCACCTATCCCTTTGGCACATTTTCCTACCAGAGGATGCCATTTGGACTTTGAAACGCCCCAGGTACCTTCCAGAGATGTATGGTGAGTATTTTTTCTGATTTTATTGAGACCTGCATGGAGGTATTTATGGATGATTTTACAATGTATGGGTCTTCATTTGATGAATGTCTAATTAGTTTGGGAAAGGTGTTGAATCGTTGTATTGAGAAGAATCTGGTCCTGAACTTTGAAAAGTGTCATTTCATGGTAGAGCATGGCATTGTCTTAGGGCATGTAGTGTCAAAACACGGGATAGAGGTTGATAGATCTAAGATAGACATTATTTCATCCTTACCATATCCTTCATGTGTGCGTGATGTTAGATCTTTCCTAGGGCATGCAGGATTTTATCGGCGCTTCATCAAAGATTTTAGTAAGATTGCTCTTCCTATGTCAAGATTACTTCAAAAGGATTCTGATTTTGTGTTTGATGTTTCTTGCAGGAATTCATTCGATGAGCTAAAACAACGTCTGACCACTCCACCTATCATACAACCCCCAAGGTGGGAGATTCATTTTGAGCTTATGTGTGACGCCTCCAACTTCGCGGTCGGAGCTGTCTTATCTCAGAGGGTGGAGGGGCTTTCACATGTGATCGCCTATGCATCGAGGACACTAGATTCAGCCCAATCAAACTACACTACCACAGAAAAGGAGTTTCTTGCTGTCATATTTGCTTTAGATAAATTCCGTTCATATTTATTGGGCTCTAAAGTAGTTGTTTTTTCTGACCATGCAGCTTTGAGGTACCTCCTAAAGAAGCCAGATGCAAAGCCACGACTTATCCGTTGGATGCTCCTTCTTCAAGAGTTTGACCTTGAGATAAAGGACAAGAAGGGGTCAGAGAATTTGGTGGCAGACCACATGAGTAGGCTTACTCACACACTAGAGGATGACACCTTGGATCAGGTACCACTTCGGGACACTTTCCCTGATGAGCATCTCTATACCATCTCAGGTACGCATCCTTGGTATGCTGATTTAGTTAACTACCTTGTTGCTTCTGAAATACCTGCAAATTTAAAGAAACATCAAGTCCAAAAATTAAAAAGTGAGTCCAGGTTTTATGTGTGGGATGATCCTTACCTCTGGCGCATGTGTAGTGACCAAGTCATTAGGAGGTGTGTTCCCGATCATGAGTTTGAGTCTGTTTTGCATTTCTGTCATACACTTACATGTGGTGGACACTTTGGACCCCAACGGACAGCTAGGAAGGTTTTGGACTCTGGATTATATTGGCCTAGTTTATTCCATGATGCCCATGTGTTTTGTAAGTCATGCTCTCGTTGCCAACACACTGGGAATATTTCTAGGAGACATGAGATGCCCCAACAACCCATACTATTCTGTGAGATTTTTGATGTGTGGGGCATTGATTTTATGGGTCCTTTTCCAAGTTCATATGGTTTCTTGTATATTTTGGTTGCTGTTGATTATGTGAGTAAATGGGTGGAGGCCAAGGCCACCAGGACTGACGATTCTCATGTTGTTGTGGAATTTGTCAAAGCACAGATTTTTTGCAGGTTTGGAGTACCAAAGGCCATCATCAGTGACCAAAGGAAACACTTTTGCAATAGGAATTTTTCTTCCCTCCTTCGGAAGTATGGGTTGACACACAAAACATCAACACCATACCACCCCCAAACAAATGGCCAGGCTGAGGTTTCAAATCGTGAGTTGAAACAAATCTTGGAGAAAACTGTGCAGCCAAATAGGAAGGATTGGAGCAAGCGCTTGGATGATGCATTGTGGGCTTATAGGACAGAATACAAGACCCCCATTGGTATGTCCCCATTTCAGATTGTTTTTGGGAAAGCGTGTCATCTCCCCGTGGAAGTCGAGCATCAGGCATATTGGGCTATAAAGAAATGTAACATGGATTTGGCCCAAGATAGAATTCAAAGGAAGTTGCAAATTCAAGAGCTTGAGGAGATTCGACTGTCATCATATGAGAACTCAAGGCTCTACAAGGAAAGATCAAAAGCAGCTCATGACAAAATGATCCAACAAAGTGAGTTTCATGTTGGAGAGAAAGTCCTTCTCTATAGTTCACGACTGAAGTTGATGCCTGGTAAGTTGCATTCCAGATGGTTAGGTCCTTATATTGTGTCTAATGTTTTTCCTTATGGTGCAGTGGAGATCACACAAGAGGACACTGGAAGGAGCTTTATAGTCAATGGGAAACGTTTGAAGAGATACATTGAGGGACATCCTACTGATGCAGTGGATTTTATCACACTGCATGACCCCATTATCACTTGATCACATCAGGCTGTTCCTAACCCTTTCACTTTTATATTATTTGTCCTATTTAAAAATTCTACATTTCATGTGCATATATCATCTCATAGGTTCACATTGAGGACAATGCAATATTTTAAGTGTGGGGGAGGGAACCTTTTAGTTTAGTATTTTCAATTGCTTTCCTGTTAAAAAAAAACCAAAAAAAAAAATTTGTGTGTTTTTCAAAATTTGTGTGTTTATTTTACAATTTTCTTTGTGTTTTTGAAACTTTTGGGCTTAAATGATTCTCATAACCATTTTTAAATCCATATCAATAAGTGAAACAATTTACCCCTTGAAACTAAGCTTAAATGAATGCTGAAATGACTTTGTTTCAAGTTCAAACATTTAGTAATTTCATGAAAAGTACGCTGAATTTTGAATCCCATGCCAATCTCACTGTCTTTATATTTGAAATCACTTTACTGTGAGGCTTCTAAACCATTATTTTCATATTCTTTACATTCACCTCACTTCTTGAGATAACCAAACCATACTTGATTTAACCATAATTTGATCTATTCCTGTCAAAACTTGAGGGTTTGAGGTACTTATGTTTAAATGATTGAGGCATTTGTTTGGTATTAAGGCCCCTATTTCAAAGAATCCTTTTTTATAATGGCCTACCTTGAATATTTAATCCTTGTAGCCCTTAGAAGCCATGCACAGCCTGTTAGGTTAAGCCACATTACAAGCCAATTTTCCCTATCCAACCAACTCTTGAAGTGAAATTGCATAATCTAGTTGAGCTTAAGTGTGGGGGAAGCTGTCTTGTGTTGTGCCACCACATTATGTGATACTTTGGATGGAAAATTAAATTCCGAAGAGATGTGTTTGCTGCTAAAGAAAGTCATTATATTGAAATCTGTGCCTTTTCTGGAGCTTTCATGACAAGTGAAGCTGTGCCTTTTCTGGAGCTTCTAATTGAGGTGGAAAGCTGTGCCCATCTAGAGCTTTCAAGAAAATCATGTTTGAGAAGATTGAAATTTTTTTTATTCTGAAATGATGAATGGTGTAAACCTTTCATGACTTCTCATGATGATGGAGCTGAATTGATACTATGGGGATTGAAGAGAAGACCATATTTAAGTGAAAATTAGATTAATGCAATTTTGCTTCAAAAGAGTCAAGCCCTCCTCATTCAGCCTCAGAGTTTTTCACATCTTAATCCTACCAACCGAAAGCCACAGAACAACCCTAAAAAGTCCTCATGATAAACATATGTCCTTGACTCACATCGGGTAGCGATGTAGGAATCTATCAAGCCTATGATGACCCTTGTATGAGTTCGGATGAGAAAGACATTGCAAAAAATTGATATTTGAGTGATGAGAGAAAATTCAAGTGAGGTAAGTGTTTTGTGCATGGGCGGATAAATGAAGTGGAAATATATTGAATGATATAAATGGAGAACTTGAAATAAGGTTTTTTATGAGGCATTATATCTTTTGATTCTTGGTGTGAAATTGATTGATCTTAAGGATATGTGTTTTAAAATTGGTTTTGATTTGATATTGATGTTTACTTGATATGAGGTTTTGCCCAGGTGTGAAAAAGGGTAAGTGTGGGGGAGTTGATAAAACACAATTTTATTGAATATTTTATTGATAATAAATTAAATAATTTCCTTACATTGTGTTAAATATGTTTATTTATAAAATATTTGGGATTTGATCATTCATTTGAAAATTTGGTGAAAATTCCAGTTTTACCCTTAATAGTGTACTGTAGTATTTCGAAGATAAATATTTTTATATTTATTATTTGCATTTGAAATTTTGTAACAGTGTTCCTAACTTCATCTTATACAACTTTAATTCAGGACACTAGAGCTAAATAGTTCATTTAGATGGAGTAAATGAGCCATTAATCCAATGGTGGGCTGGACTCGGCAGAATGGACATGGGTTCTGTATTTGGGCCATATCTTCTACATACGGGCTTGGATTGAGCCCAAATTTTGAGGAAAGCTCGGGGACTTGATTTGGAACAAATAATACTTATGGAAGGCCGGTCAATTCACGCGTTTTGGAGGTCAAATGGGCGGTGAAAGTTGGAATAAAATATTTGTCCGAGTTTTTCATTTCACACTTAAAAAGTTATGTATCCCTAGCCCTCACAAACTCTATTTAAAGGGGGTTTTAACTCTTTTAGAGGGCTGTTCTAGGATTTGGGAAGGTGGTTCCGAAAGGGTTTCTCTTGGGAGCCCCTCACAACTCTTGGAAGAAGTAAGCCTTTGTGCAAACCTCTCTTCCAAAAAGGCTCTCCTCTCTCACCTCTTCTTTGTATTTCTTTTCTTTCATGTTTGTTTCTTGAATTTTTCTTCAAATAATATTCTGTTTTCATCCCTCTTATTCTTCTATTAATCTTCTTAATTGGGTTGGAATCAAGAGTGGAGACAAGATTGGGTTCTACCCTTTCAATCCATTGCTTATGCAAAACGTCTCCACGATGACTACACCACCCATGGAAGAGTAGTTCTTTTTTGTAATCGATCGACCTCTATCCTTCTTCATTCATTTATTTTGAATCAATGAGCTACTGTAATTCACATATTATGATCTATTAATTGATTTTTTAATTTAAATGAAACTAAGAAAGCAATTGAATAGTTAACACAAAACACGCGAGGTCGGGAATTGTGTAAACTGTGAGAGCACAACCTTAACCGGTAATTCAAAACCATATGGGATCAATTTGTAGAGTTAAAATATAATCCCTAAACTCAATTAATCCTCATTTACAAAGTGGTTATGTGCCTTAATTTACCACTGACCATAATCTAATTTTAGAACATTAATCAAAGCAGGGTGTTGCGATTGCATGTTCCGAAGTTAGCCTAAGGTTAAAATTCACTTCAATCTTCGTGGTAAAGTTAATTCTCGTAGGGTTCGGGATTTAACAAATTAAGGGATCATAATTAAGTTAATATTAATTTAAATGATAATGATTAATAAATGATTGAAGAGGTAGAGTTAGATCGATTACGCCTTTTAAAATAGATTTCTAAAAAAACATCTTCTTGTTGTGTCATTCTGATCGAAACTTCATTTCAAAATTAAAAACAAAAAAAATGCAATCTTCTTCCAGAAAACTTCTTCTAGGTTCATAAACTATAAAAAAAACCACCCCCATCCTTTCAAGTAGTTATTTTATTCTCTTTTATTTTATTTTTAGAATACCTCTAATAAGTAGTTAAATTCACTTCCTCCTTTGAGAGACGACCTTGGTCAGCCACTCTGCTGCACCTAAGTACCCCAAATTTCACTAATCATTTGAGGGTGCCCACGACATTGCTATTTCATGGTTACATACACTGACCCTATTACAATTGTGTTGGAAGACCTTGGTTGAGCTGTGAAGAAGTCAGCTACCACATAACCAAATTTGGTTTTTAAGCAAACTACTTTGTGTGGTATCACAATGGGGAGAAAATGAAATCTAAAATTTCTAATGATCCAAATGAGAGGTCTGGATTTGATAATTTATTATATGACCAGTTTCCATTTATTCGTCATCATGAAAAAGAAAGGATTCCGACCCAAGAAGATTTCTATATGAGTACACATGATGCGTCTAATGAAAATGATGATGTTATCAGGGTGAAAAAATTGAATGATGCTTCCATGACTCTAGTATATCGACAATGCGGTAAAATGAAAAAGTTGGAATTTTTAATCCGATTGTTTCATGGGAAAACTATGTATGAGATTTCTAATACTGCCATCAATTACATTCTTACCTTCTTGAAGGAATTACTTCCAAATGATGCAGATATTCCCTCAAACCACTATATGGAATGGAAGTTAGTTGAAGAACTTGAATTTTTAAGAAATTAAATTCATGCTTGCCTAAAATATTGTAGTTTATTTTGGGAGAAAACTGTTGAACGAAATGATTGTATAAAATGTGGCACATCCTGCTGGAAGCCAAAAGTTGATGGAACACCATCCCATGTGCCACAGAAAGTAGTGTGTCACTTTCCATTGATCCCCAGACTCCATAATCTTTTTATGTATGATGAAATATCAATAAAAATGCGATGACATGATACTGAGAGAAATAATACTAATGATGAGTTGGTTCACCCTATAGATGGATTTTCATGGTAGATATTTGATGATTGATATCCTGATTTTGCAGTTGACGTGCGTAATATGAGGTTGGGTCTTTCATGTGATGGTTTTAATCCTTTTGGGAAGATGATTACATCACACAACACATGACCGGTTTTTATACACATTTATAATCTTCCCCCATGGTTGTGTATGAAAAAACCTTTCACTTTCATGAGTATAATCATATATATCCCTTATGATACCGACAATGATATATACGTATACATGTAACCTTTAATAAAAGAGTTGAAACTTCTTTGGGATGTGGGTGTGTGCACATACGATGCATGTTCTAAAAACATATTTCAGATGCGTGCCACGCTTATGTGGATAATCAATTATTTTCTTGCTTATTCAATGATGTTTGGATGGAGCACGAAGGGAAAACTAACATGTCTTGTTTGTATAAATAATACATGATCTAGAAGACTAAAACATCATTGTAGTTTCAATTTTATGGGACATCGATGATTATTGCCAATGGACCATCCATATAGAAATAATCATCGAAGATTTTACAATACCATGGAGATTGATGATCCACCTTAGTGTATGTTTAGAATTGATGTGCTTAATGAATTGAAAGATTTCATTTTTTCATTCAGGAAGGTTCAAATGAAATATGGAAATAGAAATAATGTTTCCACTAAAACCTGTTACAATTAGAAGAAGAGGAGTATCTTCTTTGATTTGTCTTATTGTTCAACCAATTTTGTATGTCATTACTTAGATTTAATTCACATTGAAAAAATATACGTGAAATGTTGCTTTCAATTCTTCTAAATGTTAAGGGAAAGACAAAATATGATTTACGGTCTCAGCGTGACTTGGTGGATTGGGGAATCAGACCAGAATTGCATCCTGTGCGTATCAGTGAATATAAATGGAAAGTTCCATATGTTTCTTATGTGATGACACCTAAAAAAATATATTTCTAGAAGTAATAGAGACTATTAAAGTTCCTAATGTCTATTCAAGCAACATATCTAAATAGTTCAACAGAAGAGAGTTGAAGCTAAAATCTTTGAAGACTCGTGATTATCACATCCTTATGCATAATTTGATTCCAATAAAAATTTGTCATCTTTTTTCCAATAATGTAAGGGTGGATGTTATTCAGTTGTTCCATTTGTTTAGATATATTTATTCTAAGAAGTTGTCCAAGTATTTCTTGAAAGAAATGTTGGCATATTCCCCATTAATTTTGTGTGAGTTAGATAAAATATTTCCTCCATCATTTTTCACATGCATGCTGCATCTAACTATCCATATTCCAACTGAAATAATTCTCGGAGGACCTATTTATTTTCGTTGGATGTATCCAACTGAAAGAAATATGTACACATTAAAGTCTTATGTCCATAACAGGAATCATCCTGAAGGTTCTATCGTGAACGGTTACTTGTCTCAAGAATGTGTGGATTTTTACTCTATGTATTTGTCTAATCTTACTACAAGAATGAACAGACCAATGAGAAACGAAGAAGAACAATATGAGAAAATTGAACCTAGTTTTCCATCACTTCCTCAAATAGGAGGGATTCCTGGATCATATACATTGACGACATTAAGCCTTGAAGAGCGAGAGATGGCACATCGCACGGTTTTTTTCAACTGTGATTTGTTCGATGAATACATCTTGTATGTAAATTGAATATGTATATCTTATATATATATATATATATATATATATATATATATATATATCTGTTAATCTAATCCTATTTTTATCTACAGGGAACATAAAACGATGATAAATAGAAATCATCATTCTTTATCTTTGAGAAGGATGGAGACTTTGTATATCAAAGAGTTTTCTGCTTGGTTAAAATTGAAGGTAATAATATTCATGTTTAAAATAATTAAAACAATATTTAATTAAGTTTAATATTCATTTATATTTCAATTATTGAGTTTTCCTGCCAACTCTATCTCTAAGGAAATAAGAGCTTTGGCTTTTGGTCCCAATACTGTGGTTTGTGACTGTAAATCAATTGTTATCAATGGGTACAAATTTATTATCACTGAACAAGAAAAGAACATGAGAACACAACATGATGGTGTTATGGTTACTACCACAACAAACTGTCATGCTAGTGAACTAGATAGTATACCAAGATTTGAAAATGTAGGTTATTATGGAGTCGTTGAAAAAATAATAATATTGTATTATTATTCTCATGGACGAGTCACGATGATGAAATGCCAGTGGTTTGATTTGATGAAGAGGTAGGGAACATTTATTAATGATTGTGGATTTTGAGTAATTTATATGACTCACACTCTTGCTACCGATGAACCATATGTATTGGCATCAATGGCGAAACAAGTTTTTAATGTCAAAGACAATCTTTGACCTGAATTTGGTGTCATTATTGAAGTAATTTCAAGAAATATTTTTTATTATTATGATGATGGAATTGACACCATTCTTACTGCCATTGGAAACAATCCATTTATTACTTTTGATGACTCCAATAGCTCAATTTTTAGAGTTGAATGTGAACCAGAAGTTGTGGTGTGAAATATATAAAATCATCCATTCATGTTCTCAATTCTTTTGGTATACCTTGACTTGGGTTTTTAAGGTTTCTACTATTCAAATTGATTTAATATTGATTACAAATATGTTGTATCCTACTTGAATGTTATATGAATTTTCAATGTTTATTGGTTGTAATTTTATTTTAATTGCATTTTCTAATTTGGAATTTAACTATATTCAAACCTACAAAACCAACATTTCTAACTTGGTGAACATTTCAATGCTTTAACTGTGATTTGTATAAAATTAGTGTAACTATAAGACCTCTCTTTAACATTTTACCAGGTAATGAACATGATGGTTTGTATTCTTCTGCAAAACATGTATAGAAACCTCCATCATCTACTCAAGCTAAAGAAATTAAATTTTTCCTTAATTTCAATAACTGCTTTACCCCTTATGAATCTGGAAGAATCAATGTTCCATGATTTTAATAGACTGATGACACTTAATAAATAACCATCCTACTAAAAATTAAATTTCTTTATTACATCTTGTATGATTTATTGACTTCATTATATATCTGTTCAAGATCATTTATTTTGTTTTTTGGGTTACACATTAGTTATCCTTTTCTAATTACTTCTATATTTGTTTTCAAATGCAGGAAATGAAACCAATTGAAGAGAGGCGATGAAAACAGATGATGGAAAACAATCATCGCATGACTGAGATGGGAATTCTACCACTAGTTCTTGTAGTGAGTATTTTATTTCAAATATATATATTTAAATAATATATAATATCATGTGATTAATTTTGTTTTCAAAATTTTTATAGGATCCATTTATTAGGAGAAATTTATTTGATGAGCATCCTAGTAGTGGTACCAGTACTCAGGGTGTTCGTATGAGGGGGGGGGGGGGGTGGTACGAGAACTAGATGATCTGGTTGGCGTACCCTATTAGACCCTACCCCTCCCACTGACATACCATCCATCCCACATTCTGATCCCGGTGTGTCATTAGGGACACACGGGATATTTAGGCCTCCCATGTTTTCACCACCCTTTACATCTGAGCCTCCTCACCTGTCTGTACCATATCCAATGATGATTCCCACTCCCCATCCAGTATTCAGACAACCATCCCTATCATCTTCTTTTACTCCTGCTTCCTTCTCTATGGGATTTTATATTCCATCTTCTTCGACTCCTGCTCCACCAGAGTCTGTCCCTATGAAGCATACATTGGGGCCCACTCCACCTGTACAAGGTGTTCCTTCCATTTCTGTGGATCCATCGACGCCCATTGATCAGACTACCGTAGGTATACTTATACAACCCTAACAAATTTTTACACCATTATTTATTTTCATTATCACATGTATTGATAAAATATTTGTTTTTCTTTCATAACAGATACATCTAATGATAGGATGTAGGGGTGGGGGAATACATGAATACGTGTGGTGTAGAAACACCTCACGCAATTGATGGTGGACTATAATGAAGCTAGTCAAATGATTGAAAAATCAGGATATCAATCTCAGAGTTTTTGGGCGATGATTTCCAAATACTCTGAAATCATTCCTCTGAGCCCACTCTCATGGAGACAGTTTCTAAATGAAGTCAAGGATAAATCTTGGGCAGAGACATGGGTAAAAAAACTATTTTATTTAATGAAATATTTTTATTTATTTATATGAATTAATATTTTGTTGTCAGCTTCGGTTTAATTTCCTCGATGGTGAGGGTGCACGACCAACACATCTAAAGAATTTAGGTGAGCTTTGGAGAGCTTATAAGCACGAGTTGTATATTGGATG
Organism: Viscum album; assembly: GCA_963277665.1. Taxonomy (NCBI): domain Eukaryota; kingdom Viridiplantae; phylum Streptophyta; class Magnoliopsida; order Santalales; family Viscaceae; genus Viscum; species Viscum album. Next base: position 173,613,850 of record OY728147.1, on the reverse strand, counting down.
GCATGATAGAATTGGCACAAAGTTATTGGTGGTCCCTATCGTGGATTATTATCCCTTAGAACAGTATCGACAGATGATTACTCATTAGATGACTAGCCAATTTAAGGTATTAATCACATTAGAGGTATTTAAATGAAAATTTTCATGTTTTTCATTAATACTAATTATTGAATTTTATTTAGGAATCATCCAGAAGAAATAAAAAAAAACATTGATGCTAAAAAATACCTCCACACATTGTAACATACTATGATGCTAGATCATGAGAGGCAACAGCTATGACAGTTTATATTTTTTCTTTATGACTTGCACTTTCTATTACTTCCTCCATAATTTATTCAATTGCTAAAGTTGTTATATAATTTTAGTTATGAAATTAATTATTGGTATCCTATTTTTAATTATGGTTTCCTACATTAAATGTCATTGTAGAGGCATAAATTGAACATAGAAGGACATGTGCCTTGAGAAAATATGTTTTGCTCGAGCAGAAGGAAGAAAGATGGAAGTGTGGTTAATTAACTGACTCAGTAGCAGATTGTAAGTTTTAATTTATAGATTTAAAATTTAAATCTCCATTTTTTAACTTAATAATCTATTTATATTTGTAACAGGATGCTTTAGAGGCCCTTGATTCCTAGGTTCCTGATAATTTTGGGCCAAATGATCACTTATATTAGGTGTTGGGAGATGGGCACCCTAGTAGAGTACGTTGCCGAACTGGGAAGAGTATAGTTCCGATGAGGTATTGAACCTCCTCAGGTATGAGTTGTAGTGTCATCGAGTTATAGCAGGTTAAGGAATAACCAGAGTAGGCTGAAAAAGGTCCACAGAGACGGAAAAATAGTCTACTAGGGCAAATACTACATTTATGAAACTGATGGAAGTTTTACGTCCAACACTTATACCAGAGGCTAGTATAGCTTGTGATGAATATATGTCATCGATGTGTTCTATATATGGTGAACCAGGTGGTAGTTCTAGTGGTGGTCGAGACGATGGTGAGGAGGAGGCCGAGGCGGAGGAGGAGGAGGTCGAGGAGGAGGCCGAGGAGGAGGAGGAGGACGAGGAGGAGGACGAGGCGGAGGAGGAGGGTGATTAGGAGGCCGGGGATGAGCACAGGGGTGAGGAGGAGGGTGTTGAGGAGGGAGGGTATGGTGATGGGGATGACGACGAGGAAGAGGGTGATGTTGATGATGATGGTGATGATAATGATGGTGATGATGGACAGATTGATCCGTTACATTTTTGACTAATATTACTGACCTTTGATGTTTATTGAATTGTTGTGCCTGAATATATGTGTGATTAGGTAGGTCATAATATCTTTATTTTTTTATCTATAAATAATAAAATTTGACTTGATGATTTTCTGTGACTGATTCACCACTCCCTTGGACAGCCCCCCCACCCCCGTGGACAGCCCGCCCACCCCCCTAGACACCCAGTACCCCCTGGACAGCCCCTCCACCCCTGTGGATAGACCACCCACCCCCTGGACAATCCCTCCCCCCGTGGACAACACCCCCACCCCATGGAAAGCCCACCCACCCCCTTGGACACCCCCAACCCCCCTGGAAAGCCCCACCACCCCCATGGACAGCCCGCCCACCCCCTTGGACAACCCCTCCCCCCGTGGACAGCCCCCACCCCCATGAACAACCCTCCCACCCCCTGGACACCCCTACTCCCCTGGACAGCCCTGCCACCCCCATGGAAAGCCCCCATGGACACCCCATACCCCCTAGACAGCCCCACCCACCCCATAGACACCCCGTACCCCCCTGGACAGCCCCCACCCCTGTGGACAGCCCGCCCACCCCCGTGGATAGCCCGCCCACCCCCTTGGACACCCCGTACCCGCCTGGAAACCCCGCCACCCCCTGGACAACCCACTCACCCCCTGAACACCCCATACCCCCTGGACATCCCCCACCCCTTTGGACAGCCTGCCCACCCTTGTGGCCAGCCCACTCACCCCCTGGACACCCCTACCCCTCTGGAAATCCCCTCCACCCCCGTGGATAACCCTCCCACCCCCCAAACACCCCCTACCCCCGTGGAAAACCCCCCAACCCCGTGGATAGCCCTCCCACCCCCCTGGACACCCCTACCCCCTGGATAGCCCCGCCACTCCCATGGATATCCCGCCCATCCCCTTGGACATCCCGTACTCCCTGGACATCCCTGCCCACCCCCTGGACACCCCATACTTCAGTGGATATCCTCCACCCCCATGGACAACCCACCCAACCCTATGGAAATATTACTCACCCCCTTGGACACCCCGTACCCCCTAGACAGCCCCACCACCCTCGTGGACAGCCCACTCACCCCACTAGACACCCCGTACCCCATTGGATAGCTCCCCACCCCTATGGACAGCCCACCCACCCCCATGGACAACCCGCCCACCCCCTGGACACCCCTCCCCTCATGGACATCCCCCACCCCCTGGACACCCCGTACCCCCCCCAGACAACCCCTCCCACCCCTTGGACACCCCGTACCCCTCTGGACAGCTCCCACCCCTGTGGATAGCCCTGCCCACCCCCCTAGACACCTCTACCCTCTGGAAAGCCCTGCCACCCCCGTGGATAACCCCCACCCCCTTGGACAGCCCCCAACCCCATGGATTATAGGGTTTCTAACAACTTGAAGATCCCATAAATCATAGCTACCCACTTTGTTGCCTCCTGAGATCCTTGATCACCAATAAAAAATAGTGGATGCTATTTTAGAAACTCCCATGCATAATCAATGATCTGAGAAGAACATGTCTATTCCACTTCCACAAGAGTTTGAGTAGAGACCAAGAATAGGAAGACAATAGCTGGATCACAAGAATGACTACCTGTGATATCCCCTTATTGAATTTTTGATTCATTTATAGTGGTAACATTCTAAAGAATTATCAAAAATAAAACCTTTAGTAAAATAATCTGATGTTCTAAAACAAGGGACACAAAATCACAAATCCCATAAAGATACATCATAAATAATTCTTAATAAAACCATTTCCAAATCACATAATAGAGACTTATTTCTATTTAAAAATCCCCAATGGTTTATAAAAATCCCTTTTAAGGTTCCATTTCAAAAATAATATAGTATTTTTGTCCCACAATAAAAATGTAATCCATTTTCTAATAACCAAATCCCCCTTGGATAGCCCTGCAACCCCCTAGACACCCCCACCTTGGAAAACCCCCCCACCCCTGGACACCCCTACCCCCCCTGGACAGCCCCCAACCCCATGGATGGCCCCACCCCCCTCGACACCATCCCACCACCTGGACACCCCCACCCCCTGGACACCCCCACACCCATGGACACCCCCACCCAAACACCCCCACCCCCCTGGACACCCTACCCCCTTGGACATCCCCCCAACCCTCTGGACGACCCCACCCCCCTGGACACCACCCCATCACCTAGAAACCCCCACCCCCTGAACATCCCCACCCCCATGGACAACCCCCTACCCCCTAGATAACCCCCAACCCCCTGGACGGACCCCACCCCTCCTAGACACCACCCCACCACTTGGCCAACCCCACCCCCATGGAAAACCCCCACCCCATGGATACCCCCACCCCCATGGATAGCCCCCCTACCCCCTAGACAACCCCCAACTCCCTGTATGGCCCCCACCCCACCACCTGGACACCCCACCCCCTGGACACCCCCACCCCCATGGACAACCCCCTACCCCCTAGATAGCCCCCAACCCCCTGGACGACCCCCACCCCCCTAGACACCACCCCACCACCTCGACACCCCCACCCCCAGGACACCCCTGTTGTAAAGACCCGTAAAATTCAAGGGAATTTTTTCTTAATTTTCTTTGGAATTTTACAAGAAGGCAGTTTCTGACGGAACTTGATTCCGAGGCCCAGAGTGCCCAGAATCAATTTCCGAAGTTTGGCTCGGGTACGTTCAGTGAACGAACGAGCGGGATTTTCTAACTTTTAAACCGGTGCTCAGAATCGAATTCTGAGGGCACCGATGAACTCGCAACGCCGGTAATCGCTTAAGGGAACCTTTACCGTAGTTGCGTTTGTGCGGGAGAAGAAGTTAATTAATGGGGTTTAATTAAAAAGTAAATAAAATTGTTGAATCAATTTTATTTCTTTTTCAAGGTGGTTAATTTCTCCCATGGGAAGTTGGTGGTGGGGCCCACATCCACCCAACTTCCCATGTGTGGATAATTAAAAGGGTGGGGCCCACACAAACCCCCCACCTTTTCATTTTCCCTAACTCCCTAACCCCTCTTAACCCCTCACATTCCTAACTCCCCATTAACTCACTTTCATTAATTTTTGACAACTTGTTATAATTAATTAAGTGAGTTACTTAATTTCAAACTCTTGAAATTCAAATGGTTAGGTTGTGTTAATAAAATAAGACTTAGTCTTATTTTATTATTGTTAGAGTTTTGCAACCTTGAGTGGATTGGGGAAGCGGTCTTCTTCTTCTTAAACCTCGACGAAGAACGCGAAGAACACCGTTCTTCAACGAAGAACACCTCCGCCGAAGAACGCGACGTATTCTTCCAACGACGTTTCCTCTTCGTACGCACCTCAACGACAACGGAATCGATGTTCGTTTTCCACGACGCCCGACCTCCGCGACGCTCGTCTTCCGAGGTTCGATTGACGGGCACCGTTCCTGAACTGAGGTAGGGGTTTTATTTATTTATTTGTTCGTGATTACCAACTTGACGATCTTCGTGGATTTAGACCATTTGTTATCGAATAACGCGAGGGGGTCGGACCGCACAAACACGGACGACCCTACTCCTTAATTTTCGTATTGGTTCCTTTGTGGTTGGTACGGGAGAGTGTGGTGCCGTCGCACCACGCGGATTCATGCGGAAGGAAATGCGCGGCTCTGTCGCGCAGCGCCGTGGAAAGAAGTTTAAGAACGTGACACCGTCGCTCCACGTCGAAGAAAATCGAAGGTGCCATGGCCAGAGCGGGGCCACGGCGGAGGGGCACGGTGCCGTCGCACCGCGCCGGACGACAAGGGCCGTGGCCGGTTCCGGGCCGCGACGGAGCAAGGTGACCGGCGGCCGGACCGGGCCGCCGGTGTCGGAACTGGAAGGGGACCAGACACCGCCGGTCCCATTGAGAAGGAGCCGGCCGGAAAGGGGAGGAGCTGGGGGAATTAAATTCCCCCGGCCGGCTTCAAACGGCCCCCCATAAATGGGGGGGGGGGGTTACTCAATGGGGGAAGGCGCCCCCCCTTTTTCCAACAGCTGGGCCGAAGGCCGAGCTGGCAGCGCGCTGGGCGCGCTGTGCGCAGCCGAACCGGCGCCTGGCCGGTCTGTCAGGCCGGGCCGCGTCGAGCTGGACTGACCCAGACCGGGGCGGGTCGACCCGGTTCGGGCCGACCGGGGGGTCTCGGGCCGGGTCGGTCCGGGCCCGAAACCCCCATTTTCGGGCCGTTTGGGTTCAATTGCCCATAACTCGGGCTACGGACCTCCGATCGACGCGCCGTCAGCGGCGACACGATACTTGGATCGAGAAGGTCGTTTCGGTATATTGCACTCAAGGTTTGGAATACTTTGAGTTCGGCCAGGTTGGTTCGTACACGAAACCAACCGAGCCCTCGGAGCGGAAACACTCATATCTTGAGCTTCGGACGTCCGATTGACGTGCCTTCGACTTTGTTGGTTTCCTCTTAGTGAGACGGATCTTTTGGCATACTCTGACCGAGGTTTGGATGCAGGTGGAGTACGGTCAGGTTGGTTTTGCCTTAAAAACCAACCGGGCCCCTGGGACGAAAAAGCCAATAACTCTCAGACCGGGCGTCCGATTGACGCCTCGTCTGCGACGTTGAGTTCCTGTTGATGATACGGAACTTTTGGATACATCAAATCTGGACTATGTGTCAGTTGATGTATCAGCCTCTCGGCTCGTGAAGCAGACCCTCCCGAATGAGCTTGCTGTGTGCGGGAACCCTAGAGCTGGCTGCGACTGCTACTGTGACTGCGACGACGACTGTGCAGAGATCCTCAGTGGATTCGACGACAACGACTACAACACTTAGTGATCCTATGTGGATCAGTGCTACCGATCCTGTGTGGGTCCGATCCTGTGTGGGTCAGCGCTCAACGGTTCTGTGTGAGTCAGCACCTACAGATCCTGTGTGGGTCCGATCCTGTGTGGGTCTTTGCGGGGGTTAGTACCTATCGATCCTTTGTGGGTTCGATGACTTAGATGGATCAGTGATCATCTCTATCGTCTTCGAAGAAGTATACCTGTGTGAGCTGAATCCTGTTTACTTTCCTGTGTGGATTGTGTTGTGCTATCCTGTGTGGATTAAGTTTGTTTACCTGTGTGGAATACGTATACTTTCCTGTGTGGACTGGGTTATACATGGGCTCGGAGGTTGGAGCGTATTGGAATTGGTGACTTAGGTATATGTATGGGCATATACCTAAGCAGTGTCGGTTGTTACTTCGTGATTGTATCTTTCCTTTGTGGTTTATCCTTTGTGGATTTTGGGAGACCTTCAGGGGTCTCGGGGTCCCTACTGAGTAGCTTATACTCACCCCTGCAGTAGCTATGCCCGCACTACATTGTGTTGGTTGCAGACGACGGACAACGCTGATCGTGGTTGAGGCTTGCAGAGCAGGATGGTACCTGGAGGTGGATCACTGGGCGAGACGTATTCGGAGCAGACGGTGGGACCCGAGGAGAAGTGGAGCTATCTGTACCCACCCTTCAGGTGGGATTTCCAGTGGACAGCCCGGCGTAGTGGCTTTTACTTTTCAGTTGTTGTTTTCCCTTTCGAGTTGTACTTTACTTTCAGTTTGGGTTTGTATACTGGCCCACTTACTTTCCGCACTTACAGTTGTACACAGTTTTTACTTAGTGTTTACTTTTTCTTCTTGCTTACTCTGTGGTGCTTGTTTACTTTACAAAGGAAATGCCTTCCCTTTTTACCGGGAGTTACGCCTTGGTACTAGTCGCCAGCCCCTGGCCTATGGAAGTTGGGATTGGGGTAGTCACGACACGGGCCCCGAGGACGGGTCGTGACAAATTGGTATCAAAGGAGTTCGGTTCTACCGCGAACTCTGATCTTTTCTATGTGAAGAAATAGTTTTTAGCGTATTGAGTGTGGTTATCAGTCCAGGGAGTCCAGTGTTGGTGCGGCAGCCGACGTATCCGTACACCAGGACCCTGACTTCTGATTTCCGACTTAATGCACGAAAACATTGATTGCCTGTGTGTTTCAAGTTTTCTTTGTGATTACTTTGTACCAGCTCACCAGGTATACTGTTCTGACCATGGCGCACCTGTTTCCTTTTCAGGATGGCCCCACGACGGCAGCCAACTAGGGTTCCGAGAGTCGAGCGTGACGACAACCCACCGAGCAACGAGGCCTCGGTGCAGGGCCCTTTTTCAGCAGTGGCACCGACGGTAGCTCTACCCTCCGAGCCACCGATGCTTCCAGCACCAGCCGCTAACGATGCACGTCACCTTAGTGCACTGCATGAGTTTCAGTGCCAGTGACCGCCTAGGTTCCGTGGGGAGACGGACCCCTAGGCAGCCGAGGACTGGCTGGAGGAAGTTGTACGAGTTTTCAGGCTAGTAAGGACGCCAGAAGACCTCATGGTGATCCTCGCTGCAAGCCTACTGCACGCAGCAGCGGGACGATGGTGGAGCTTGATGCTCCAGGTGCACTATGAGGCATCTCTACTTTGGACGGACTTTGAGAGCCTCTTCCACTCGGAGTTCATCCCAGCCACCCTTCGTACGGTGCGCATTCAGGAGCTTCTTCAGCTGCGGCAGGGCAACATGACGGTCGCCTAGTACTCAGTGAGATTTACTGATCTCTCGCGCTACTCGACCGACATAGTACGAGAACCATTCTTCCAGGCCCGGACCTTTGAGCAGGGATTGAGACACGAGATTAGGGCATCGCTGATCTCCCTCAGTATTCCGACTCAGACAGGAGTACTGGAGCGGGCCCTTTTGATCGAGAGCTTTCTTGCTGAGTCTACACCAGCGCCGAGACCCACCGCAGGGCGGCACGTAGAAGAGTCTTCTGCAGCAGGCAGTCGACGGATGACTCAGGGGTCCAGGCAGACTAGACCCTCAGGTAGACGACCTCAGGACACTGGCTCAGCAGTGCGGGGAACACAGCGCGGAGTCAGTCTTTCGAGAGGCAGACGGTGCTACTCGTGCGGCGGGCAGGGCCACATGGCTCGTGATTGCCCGACCCACCGTGCCGAGGAGCAGTAGACAGTTGAGGGACCACCAAGGAAGAGGTAGAGGGTCGACCGTGGCAGTCCGCAGGGAGGAGGCGGACGAGGCAGAGGAGCTGGCCGAGCAGTAGGTGGTGGACAACGCTTTGAGGCTCTACCACCACCACCACCAGGAGGTCCACCCTGACCACAGGGAGCTGGCGGGCAGAGACAGGCACAACTCCAGGCAGCGGAGGCCTATGACTACGACGCACCCGAGATGATTCGAGGTACTATCTGTGTCTATTCCACCCTTTCTGTAGTACTTATAGACACAGGAGCGAGTCACTCTTTCATAGCCGCTACCCTTGTTCGGAGCTCTGAGATTCCGACAGAGCCGTTGGCTCGATCCTTACGGCTAGAGACTCCTACAGGAGCATAATCGACGATTACGCACTGGTGCTGGCAGTGTGAGCTTACTCTAGGAGGCGAGAGATTCAGCTGGGATCTTCTTTTAGCGACGTCAAGGCCTTACGACGTCATCTTGGGCATGGATTGGTTATCTATGGTCCATGCACAGATTGACTGTTTTAGGCACAAGGTGCGATGTGTACGCACCGACGGGAGCAGGTTCACCTTCACTGGCAAGAAGGGAGCCTTTGCAGCACATGATGGACTTCCGCAGAGGAGAGGACAACCCATCACTCATCAGTTGGCTAGCCTCATGCTAGGAGCAGTTGACGTGCAGAGTCCTGGTTTTCCTGCAGTGGTGGATCAGTTTGCGGACGTTTTTCCCGACGACGTTCCAGGACTACCTCCTCGCAGAGAGGTAGAATTTTATATTGTCCTGTACCCCGGGATAGCCCCAATATCGACTCCAGCATATCGGATGGCCCCCACCGAGCTTCGAGAGCTACGGGTACAGTTGGAGGACTTGCAGGGCAAGGGATTCATCCGACCCAGTGTTTCACCCTGGGCTTCCCCGATATTGTTCTCCAAGAAGGCGGACGGAAGCTTGCGACTTTGTGTTGACTATCGTCGCCTGAACCAGGTGACAGTGAGGAACAAGTATCCGCTACCAAGGATTGATGACCTCTTTGATCAGCTCAAGGGAGCACGGTGGTTCTCGAAGATAGAACTCAGGTCAGGCTATCACCAGCTCAGAGTTCGAGACGAGGACGTGCAGAAGACGACCTTCAGGTGTCGGTATGGCCACTATGAGTTCTTGGTTATGCCCTTCAGCGTAACCAATGCTCCAGCAGTGTTCATGGCCCTCATGAACAAGATCTTTCAGCCATACCTCGATCGATTTGTCGTGGTCTTCATCGATGACATTTTGATTTACTCGACGACTGAGGAGGAGCATGCCCACCACTTACGGGTTGTACTAGAGACACTACGAGAGCACCAGCTTTATGGTAAGATCTCGAAGTGCTAGTTCTGGATATGTGAGGTCCACTTCTTGGGGTACTCCATCTCTAAGGTGGGAGTTGTAGTGGATCCTGTGAAGATCGAGGCAGTGTTAGATTGGGAGCCACCCAGGAGCGTGACGGAGGTGCGGAGTTTCTTGGGACTATCTGGATACTACCGGAGATTTGTGCCAGACTTCTCCAGAGTTGTGGCACCACTCTCAGCTTTGACGAAGAAGGGGAAACCCTTCGTGTGGTCATAAAGATGTCAGAAGAGATTCCAGGAGCTGAGACAGAGATTGACCAGCGCACCTATCTTGAGGTTGCCTGAGGAGGGAGTAGGGTACGTAGTCTACTGTGATGCATCAGGGACCGGACTCGGATGTGTTATGATGCAGGAGTGGGAAGTGATCGCCTATGGATCACGACAGTTGAGGCCGCATGAGCAGAACTACGCTACCCATGACCTGGAGTTAGAAGTAGTGGTCTTCGCTCTGAAGACATGGCGACACTACCTGATGGGTGAGCACTTTACAGTCTTTTCTGACCATCAGAGTCTCAGGTACATATTCTCTCAAAAGGACCTTAACCTAAGACAGCGGCGATGACTCGAGTTCCTCCAGGACTATGACTTTGAGATAGTCTATACTTATGGGAAGGGGAACGTGGTAGCCGATGCTCTCAGCAGGAGGACGGGCATTCAGCTACTTGAGGAGGCGACATAGCAGCTAGCCTCTTTGCAGATATCCTTCGTGGATAGAGATGGAGCAGCCTTCCTTCAGTTTATCACAGTCACTCCTCCACTACTACAGCGGGTCAGAGAGGCACAACGTGGGGACGCTGACTGTGAGACGCGACGTGCACAGATATCCTCAGGACAGGCACCTGATGGTTTCTACTTTGGAGAAGAGCACGACATCCTTTTCAGCGGACGTACCTTGGTACCAATAACTTTACGAGAGGAGGTGCTGAGAGAGTTTCACACTTCTCCTTTAGCGGTAAATCCTGGAGTGGTGAAGATGTACCAGGATCTCAGACGACAGCACTGGTGGCCGGGCATGAAGAAGGCTGTGGCAGAGTTCGTTTCTCGATGCCTCACCTGCCAGTAGGTGAAGGCTGAGCACCAGGTACCAGCAGGCTTGGTACAACCCTTGGAGGTTCCGGAGTGGAAGTGGGACGACATATCTATGGACTTCGTGACTGGAATTCCACACACTTCCAGAGGTCACGACTTCATCTGGGTGATTGTCGACCGACTCACCAAGTCGGCTCACTTCTTACCCATCAGAGAGCAGGGCTCAGTGGAGAGCTTGGGATGTCTTTACATTCAGGATATTGTTCGGCTTCACGGTGTGCCATCATCTATCGTCTCCGATCGAGATGCTCGGTTTAATTCCCAGCTTTGGAAGGGGTTGCAGGAGGCGTTCGGGACGCATCTACGTTTGAGAACTGCCTTTCACCCTCAGACAGATGGTCAGACGGAGAGGACCATTCAGACTCTCGAGGACATGCTCCGCGCATGTGTCCTCGACTTTGGTCGCAGCTGGGAGGACCACCTACCCTTGGTGGAGTTTTCATACAACAACAGATACCACTCCACCATCGGGATGGCACCGTACGAGGCGTTGTACGGACGACCTTGCAGATCTCCTTTGTGCTGGACAGACCCTGGGGAGTCAGCACTTGTGGGACCGGAGATGGTCCAGGCCACGACAGAGAAGGTCCAGGTCATCCATGAGCGGATGAGGACAACTCAGAGCCGGCAGAAGTCATACGCTGATAGGATGCGGAGGCCACTAGAGTTCGAGGATGGTGACCACATCTTCTTGCATGTCTCACCTCGACGTGGATTACGGAGATTTGGCCGAGGTGGCAAGTTATCTCCGCGCTTCATCGGACCATTCCAGGTCCTCAGCAGGATTGGAGAGGTGGCTTATCGTCTGGATCTACCAGCTCAGTTGCACCGGGTGCACGACGTCTTCCACGTATCTCAGCTGAGGAGATACGTGCACGACCCGACGCACATCATTGACCATGGGGAGATTGACGTTGATGATGGGGTGACTTTTATGGAGGTCCCGGTGGAGATCGAGGATCGACAGGAGCGGGTCCTACGTGGACGGTTGATTCCTCTAGTGCGCATCATATGGCAGCACGAGAACCTCCAGGAGAGCACTTGGGAGCAGGAGGATCAGATGCGTGCTCAGTACCCTCATTTGTTTCCCTAGATTTGATGTATCTTTAAGGGGATGTAAAGCCCTGAGGTGGGAGTAATGTAAAGACCCGTAAAATTCAAGGGAATTTTTTTCTTAATTTTCTTTGGAATTTTACAAGAAGGCGGTTTCTGACGGCACTTGATTCCGAGGCCCAGAGTGCCCAGAATCAATTTATGAAGTTTGGCTCAGGTACGTTCAATGAACGAACGAGCGGGATTTTCTAACTTTTAAACCGGTGCTCGGAATCGAATTCCAAGGGCACTGATGAACTCGCAATGCCGATAATCGCTTAAGGGAACCTTTACCATAGTTGCGTTTGTGCGGGAGAAGAAGTTAATTAATGAGGTTTAATTAAAAAGTAAATAAAATTGTTGAATCAATTTTATTTCCTTTTCAAGGTGGTTAATTTCTCCCATGGGAAGTTGGTGGTGGGGACCAAATCCACCCAACTTCACATGTGTGGATAATTAAAAGGGTGGGGCCCAGACGAACCCCCCACCTTTTCATTTTTCCTAACTCCCTAACCCCTCTTAACCCCTCACATTCCTAACTCCCCATTAACTCACTTTTATTAATTTTTGACAACTTGTTATAATTAATTAAGTGAGTTACTTAATTTCAAACTCTTGAAATTAAAATGGTTAGGTTGTGTTAATAAAATAATACTTAGTATTATTTTATTATTGTTAGAGTTTTGTAACCTTGAGAGGATTTGGGAAGCGGTCTTCTTCTTCTTCAACCTCGACGAAGAACGCGAAGAACACCGTTATTCAATGAAGAACACCTCTGCCGAAGAATGCGACGTCTTCTTCCAACGACGTTTCCTCTTCGTATGCACCTCGATGACAACAGAATCTACATTCGTTTTCCGCGACGCCCGACCTCCGCGACGCTCGTCTTCCACGGTTTGATTGACGTGCACCGTTCCTAAACCGAGGTAGGGGTTTTATTTATTTATTTGTTCGTGATTACCAACTTGACGATCTTTGTGGATTAAAACCATTTGTTATCGAATAACGCGAGGGGGTCGGACCGCACAAACACGGCTGAACCTCCTCCTTAATTTTCATATTGGTTCCTTTGTGGTTGGTACGGGAGAGCGTGGTGCCGTCGCACCACGCGGATTCATGCGGAAGGAAATGCGCGGTGCCGTCGCGCCGCACCGTGGAAAGAAGTTTAAGAACCCGACAACATCACACCGCGTCGAAGAAAATCGAAGGCGCCGTGGCCGGAGCGGGGCCACGGCGGAGGGGCGCGGTGCCGTCGCACCGTGCCGGACGACAAGGGCTGCGGCCGGTTCTGGGCCATGGCGGAGCAAGGTGACCGGCGGCCGGACCGGGCCTCTGGTGTCGGAACTGGAAGGGGACCGGCCACCGCCGGTCCCGTTGAGAAGGAGCCGGCCGAAAAGGGGAGGAGCCGGGGGAATTAAATTCCCCCGGCCGGCTTCAAACGGCCCCCCATAAATGGGGGGGGGGGTTACTCAAGGGGGGAAGGCACCCCCCCTTTTTCCAACAGCTCGGCCGAAGGCCGAGCTGGAAGCGCGCTGGGCGCGCTGTGCGCAGCCGAACCGGCGCCTGGCCGGTCTGCCAGGCCGGGCCGCGCTGGGCCGGGCCGGGCCGGGCCTCACCGGGCCGGGCCGCGTTGGGCCGGGATGACCCAGACCGGAGCGGGTCGACCCGGTTCGGGCCGACCGGGGGGTCGTGGGCCGGGTCGGTCCGGGCCCGAAACCTCTGTTTTCGGATCTTTTGGGTTCAATTGCCCATAACTCGGGCTACGGACCTCCGATCGACGCGCCGTCAGCGGCGACACGATCCTTGGATTGAGACGGTCGTTTCAGTATATCGCACTTAAGGTTTTGGAATACTTTGAGTTCGGCCGGGTTGGTTCGTACACAAAACCAACCGGGCCCTCGGAGCGGAAACGCTCATATCTTGAGCTTCGGACGTCCGATTGACGTGTCGTCGACTTTGTTGGTTTCCTCTTAGTGAGATGGATCTTTTGACATACTCCGCACGAGGTTTGGACACAGTTGGAGTACAGTCGGGTTGGTTTTTCCTTAAAAACCAACTGGGCCCCTGGGACGAAAAAGCCAATAACTCTCAGACCGAGCGTCCGATTGACGTGCCGTCTGCGACGTTGAGTTCCTGTTGACGATACGGAACTTTTGGATACATAAACTCTGGACTATGTGTCAGTTGATGTATCAGCCTCTCGGCTCATGAAGCGGACCCTCCCGAACGAGCTTGCTGTGTACGGGAACCCTAGAGCTGGCTGCGACTGCCACTGCGACTGCGACGACGACTGTGCAGAGATCCTCAGTGGATTCGACGATGACGACTACAGCACTCAGCGATCCTATGTGGATCAGTGCTACCGATCCTGTGTGGGTTCGATCCTGTGTGGGTCAGCGCTCAGCGGTTCTGTGTGAGCCAGCGCCTACAGATCCTGTGTGGGTCCGATCCTGTGTGGGTCTTTGCGGGGGTTAGTACCTATCGATCCTTTGTGGGTCCGACAACTTAGATGGATCAGTGATCATCTCTATCATCTTCGAAGAAGTATACCTGTGTGAGCTTAATCCTGTTTACTTTCCTATGTGGATTGTGTTGTGCTATCCTGTGTGGATTACGTTTGTTTACCTGTGTGGAATACGTATACTTTCCTGTGTGGACTGGGTTATACATGGGCTCGGAGGTTGGAGCGTATTGGAATTGGTGACTTAGGTATATGTATGGGCATATACCTAAGCAGTGTCGGTTGTTACTTCGTTATTGTATCTTTCCTTTGTGGTTTATCCTTTGTGGATTTTGGGAGACCTTCAGGGGTCTTGGGGTCCCTACTGAGTAACTTATACTCACCCCTACACGGGCTATGCCCGCACTACGTTGTGTTGGTTGCAGACGACGGACAATGCTGATCGTGGTTGAGGCTTGCAGAGCAGGACGGTACCTGGAGGTGGATCACTGGGCGGGACGTATTCGGAGCGGACGGTGGGACCCGAGGAGTAGTGGAGCTATCTGTACCCACCCTTCAGGTGGGATTTCCAGTGGACAGCCCGGCGTAGTGGCTTTTACTTTTCAGTTGCTGTTTTCCCTTTCAAGTAGTACTTTACTTTCAGTTTGAGTTTGTATACTAGCCCACTTACTTTCCGCACTTACAGTTGTACACAATTTTTACTTAGTGTTTACTTTTTCCGCTTGCTTACTCTGTGGTGCTTGTTTACTTTACAAAGGCAATTCCTTCCCTTTTTACCAGGATTTACGCCTTAGTGCTAGTCGCCAGCCCCTGGCCTATGGAAGGCGGGCTTGGGGTAGTCACGGCATGGGCCCCGAGGACGGGTCGTGACACCTGCCCCCATGGATAGTCCCCCTACCCCCTAGACAGCCCCCAACCCCCTGGACGCCCCACCCCTCCTAGACACCACCCCACCACCTGGACACCCCCACCCCCATGGATAGCCCCCACCCCCCATATACCCCCACCCCCATGGACAACCCCCCACCCCCTAGACATCCCCCAACCCCCTGAATAGCCCCCACCCCTCCTAGACACCACCGCACCACCTAGACACCCCCACCCCCATAGACAGCCCCCCCGGATAACCCCCCCTAGACACCACCCCACCCCCTTGGATATCCTCCAACCCCTTGGACCACCCCCACCCCCTGGACACCACCCACCCCCTGGACACCCCCACCCCACTAGACACCCCACCCCCTAGACACCCCCACCCATGGACACCCCCTACCCCCTTGGAAAGCCCCCACCCCTGGACACCACCCCACCCCCTGGACACCCCAACCCCCCTAGACACCCCCATGGATACCCCCCCAGACACCTACATCCCCCGGACACCCCCACCCCCTAGACACCCCTACCCCCTTGGACAACCACCCCAACCCCCTGAACTGCCCCCAACCCCCTGAAAAACCCCCAAATACCTGAATTATGAATTGAATTATTTATGTATTTAATTAACTTATGAATTATGTGTTAATGGTGTATGGGTATACTAGTTGTATGTGTATACTTGCTGTAATTACCTTATGAATTATTTGTTAATTCTGTATGTGTGTAGAGGGTAATTAAATACAGAATTTAAGGTATTTAGAATTCTGTATGAATCATGTGTTGTATTAATTCTATATGAATTCATACAGAATTCTGTATGTATTCTATAGGTATTGAGAATTGTGCTGGTATTCAGAATTGTGTATGAATTGTGTATGAATTTTGTATGAATTGTGCAGGTATTTTATATGGACCGCCCCCAACCCCCTGTATGTATTCTGCAGGTATTCATAATTGTGTATTAATTCTGCAGGCCTTCTGGTGGAAGCTGGTGGAATTGCTGTAGGTGCACAGGGGGAGGCCGGCTTGCTGCTGCAGGTACATAAAGGCTATGCCAATGGTTTACAACCGTTGAAATATCTGTAAAAATAGAACTTATACCAATAGTTTTATGTAAAACATTGGTAAAACTATATTCAAATAGTTTTCAAACCATTGGTATAGGTATTTTTACTTGATATTTACCAACGGTTTGTGGGAAACCGTTGGTAAAAGGCTATATCAATGGTTTGTAAACCGTTGGTATAGAGACGATTTTTGATATTACCAACAGTTTTAAACCGTTGGTAAACATTTATACCAATGGTTTCAATGAACTGTTGGTATATACTCATTTTTTCAGACATATCCCAACAGTTCTCATAGAACCATTGGGATATGTCTATCCTCACGGCTTAAGTCCCAATGGTTTGGAAAACCGTTGGTATAGTTTATACAAATGGTTGTCTAACCTTTACAAACTGTGTTAAACCATTGTTAAAGATGAAATTTCCAGTAGTGACCTCTCTTCCATGTTGTATAGTGTGTATTCTGATAAAAAAAGGCCCTTCCATCTGAGGAATCTCTATGGTGTAACCTTATTCTTGCAGTGTAAATTTACTCCCCAACCCTTATGTAGCATCTACTATGACATAGTCTCATGTTCTGCTACATGGTCACCCTCTATAACCCTTAAAAAACACCCATACACATCATCCACCATGTAACAACCCATCAATCTATGGAAAACCCACCATTTTCCGTAAAAAATTAACAAATACAAGAGGCATAATATGACATAGACTCCTAGGGCTATGGAATTGCCTAATGCAGAACCAACCTACAACTCCTCATGACTTTCAAAACCACCCAAAAAACCACATAAACACATAGAAACCACAAAATAATTCAAAATTAGCTAATATTACACATCATAATGACATGGGGGTGTCACATTATGGGTGTTCATATTAGTTGTTGTATAACTAATATGATGTTTATATGGTTATTTTTGCATATTATGTGTTATGTTTTGTGATTTTATATTGTATAATTATTGATATTATTATGATTTTGTTTCTCAATCATTGTTTTATTTATAGAGGATATAGCCTCCCCACTATCATCTACTTGACACTCACTGTTATTCATCATCTGCTGACATACAGAGATGCATGTTCATGGTTAGTGGGTCACTAACTCAAGTATCATTCAGGTGATCTAGGTTAGGGATAATATAATTTACAAAAACTATGAATTCCTAAATCTATAAAAGAAATAAAAGAGTGTCCACTATTAAAGTATCAGTTCTACTCAAGATACAAAGGTATTTGGTGTGGTATCATCAAACACATGTATCTCTATACCTGTGTATACTAGATATATCATATACAATCATGCATTTTCATATTATCCATTTTCCCAAGAAAGAAAATAACTATAATACATTAATTATGTAAATCCCATATATATACTCATAAATTCTCAATTATATGATTATATACTAACTTGGTCAATGAATACATCACATGTCATTTATCTTAGTGGATGAGAATATCATATAACCCTCACACAAATGGATAAGAACATAATATATATTATCTAGGTATGACCTTACAATCCTCCATTATATCTCAATTGTGGGATTATATGTCATGCTTGTCATATGATAGGAAAATCCCTTCTTGGTTGATATCCAAATGATAAAATGATAAGAAACATACCTAACCACCCCATGATCAGTTAATCCTCAAGGATTTCATAAAAAAGGTATCAAAGTATAATGGTTTTAATGTTAAGTATCTCTCTAATATGAGGTGAGGGGATTCAAATATGAAACATGCACCCCTAGTATACCAAAGACATAGTGTATGACACTCCATGTTATATAATTTATAAGTTATCCAGCACAAAAAACATGTTTTGTGCCTTGTGGTAATATTTTGAATCTCTATAAAAAATCTTACCCACACCATCCTTAACATTTAATTGCAACCTAAAATAATCCTTAATGAGAATTGACTAGGGATAACTTAAATTCATACTTTGATTGATAAATTATCATTTCACTTCATGATTATATGTAGATAACATGAAATAATAATAAAGTGGAGATTTTATTATGTATAACAAGATACATTTTACATTATTAAACTCATTTAAGAATACTTAACAAAACTATACACACACATTAGTCAATTCATATCTCATATGATAGACCACCAGATAGGTCTTATGTTTACTTAACGTTTTAGGTTTTTTTATTCTCATTACATCTCTTTATGACCATCTGATAAAACCCTACCATTAAAATGTTTTAGTGAGTAAAATATACGAAGCATGATAGTTTGAATAATGGTGAGACTTAGGAATCATATTCCTAATTTTTAACTCTTTGAACATAGTATTCAAACTCCTTATCTTTAAAACATCCAATATTATGATATTAATAACTTCTATTGTCTACTTAGAACTCTTTATATGTTCAACATTATTGGAATCCTTTTAATTAAACTTATTCCTTGAGATATTTTATGTAACCTTTTATTCACACCCCAAAACTTTTAGGGTATAAAGTGAAATTTTCTTTGAATTTTTATTGACATAATATTTTATTTGTTATACTTTGAACTTATTCATCCTCAAGCATACTATTACTAGCCTCTTAGAAGCTATATTATCATATTAATATCATTAAAAGATACAAAAAATAATTTATTTTAGGAAACAACACTTATTTCCTTTAGTGGGAATATTTAACAAATGATCTATTATAACCATATCATATATAGTATTCCATGTGTTTGAAAAATTATCCATATGGGATTGATATATTCTTTTACATTCAAATATTTGACATAGAATCTCATTTATTCATCACTTAAATAAAAATACAATATTTATCAATTATTTACTTTATTTTTAACTCATTTTTAATTAATTTTTTTTTAAAATATACGTTTGGTGTCATATACCCTTCAAAAATGAAGAATTTATTTCTATAACACTGATATTTGATATGGATTATCCATGGAATTTCTTACAAAACTTAAAATATCTTGGAAAATTATATCATATAGAAAAAATTTTATTACTTCTTGACTTTACCTTTAGGTTTCAATGACCTTGGATAACTAATTAAAGAAACACATATTGGAATTTCCAACTAATTTTTATTCTTATGATTTAAACTTTTACATAATTTTACTATCAATACAACACCAAAACCTAGACATCACACAACCAATTCATCTATAATCAATAATTTAAGAAAATAGGGTAAAATTTTATTAAACTCATTCAAATAGTCATAAAATTTCCAATAATGTTTTAAAAATGAATTCATTAACCAAAATAATCCTTAGAGGATATCTTCAGTATTACCCAGTCATGAACATGCACAATCACATTGAGTAATTGAATGGAGACTAAAGTCACTAGGTAATTTTTCATATCTAATGGTTTTGAAACATTAAGTGAATCATTTTATGCTTCTAATAATCTTATATATTTAATTTCTAAACAATAAGGTTAATCAGGAAGATATTTCTTTAACACATAGATTTTTTATTCTTACTTAAGAACCATTCTTAAGTTTTTACCAGACCAAGAAGTTGATTACATTAAGAACCTCCTTTATCTAGGATTGATCTCAAATTATTGTTTGATGATTATGATGAAATTTATTTACTATATAATATTTTATTAGATGATTATCATATTTTACATTCATTTAATAAGAAATTTTATTAAATGTGCACCCGCTAAAATTATAACCCCTTTTAAAATCCATTATATCCATTAGTGGGACAAGATCCATATTTCACTAAGAAATTAACCCAATTTGGTGTGACCCTCATAAATTTAGGTATTTAGGTAGATAATCATGTCAATAATATCAAATATGTATAAAATATAACCAACCATTGTAATTATAACACATAATATGTATAAACTATAATTAACCATTGTAATATAACACCTAATATATACAAACTAAAATCAACCTTTAAATTCAATCTCATAACCTAATATAAGCTAAATTCAAGGTAGAAGAAAACTAAATCAATTACCACACCTATCATGCAACTCCTTAAATGCATTCATGAAAATTTATAGAAGCAATTTAATATCTAAATTAAATCATACTTTCATTTAAAATATAAAGAATTATATCCATGAATAACATAGGGAATAAATTAAATAAATAAATAATTCATGTATTTAAACATGAGATAAAGTATTTATGAACAATTCATAAATAAATTATTGTAAACACTTTATAATTAGGACATGCATTATGGACATTCCATAAATAAATAAATATAAACACTTTATATTTACTTCTAATATGAGCACTTCATATTATCATTTATATACAATTTACTTAAATATATGATATTAAATGAAATATAAACACTTTATATCCCAATTATATTATATAAACAATTTAGATAATCTAAACATCACATATTTAATATTATTTAAATCTTGATCATATTAATTATCAAAACCCCTTTTGATATTGTTTAAATAATTTCTCAAATAAGTTATTTTAATTTAAATATTTCAAATTAAATATTATGAAAAATTTATAATGTTAAATATAAAATCATTTATATTTTTTCCTTATTTTATAATTTATTTACATTTTATAAATTTCCCTTATAATTTTCATATAAAAATTTTATATCTAAATTGTAAGTCTGGCCATATAATTTTAAAAAGGTATTTTAATATTAAAAATTAATATCATGGAATATTCGTTTAATAAATGTTTCATAAACATTTAATTGATTAGTCATAAACACTTTATAATTAATTAATTTATAAACACCTTTATAAATTAAATAAATATCCCAAAATACATTTTCTTATAATTTATATACAATTTATAAATTATACAATCCAATTCTTAATTGAAAAATTAGAATAATAAAAATTTTATATTATATCATATTTAACAATATACACATACCATAATATATAATTGAAATGCCACAACACATCAAAGACTTTGAGTTCTATCAATTACAAATTATGATAGATAATGTGACTTGTGATATCCCATAGTGGCCTTGTGTAACATTAGTTTCAACACCGGGTAGGCTGCGTGAGAATAACTCAACGATGTCTGTCTACGAGTAATATAGATTTATAGTGTTCAACGATCATGAATTATGACAGCTTTATGTAATATTAACCTTCCATTATTATGAATCGAGTTTTATGATATCACCTATACCATAACAGTAATACAATGCTCTATTTTATGCCACATGAAAAATTCACATCGACACCATTGTATCATATGACTTACCATATCGTATACTATGGTATAATAAAAAATTGAAGCATTGAACAGTTTTCCCACCTATGATATCTTAAATCATATGGCATGGCCATATCGTTGCCTATTAAATTACACATCATATGATCAACCACAAAAAAATATCAACTGTATTTTATAATAACCATTATAAAATCCATATAATATACATTTTCTTTATTTTTTAAACATGATTTTGTGAATCATGAATCATAGTGAAGCTCTGATACCACTAAAGGGTTTCCAAGGATAAAAAAAATGCTTTTTCAATACATAAAAAGTCATTAGAAAACTCAATTCCTAAGATCATCATGCAATAAATTGAAACACATATATATAAAATGAAGAACATGTACCTTGTACTAATGAGCCTTTTCTAGTATCTTCAATCAAAGATTTCTAGAGATCACTGAAAGGTAGTCATCAGAATCCATCCTCTATGGTCTATCCACAGGTTGAATGAATCCCCAAATACTCAGGTGAGATTATCCTTCACACCCATGGAATTCTAGTACCTCACACTGGAAAAGGGAAGAGAGTAGGGATTTGGGTGAAGGGGATAATCATAATTGAGTGACCAGGTAAGGATTTCATGAACAAACTACCCATATCAATGATTTAACCTCATTTTATAGACCTTAGGGACTCTACCTAATTGATTATGTATTTACTCATATACTCATACTGTAAAAGTAAATGGAATATTGGTTACAACCCATTGTAACCCAATTACCTTTACATCTCTCTTGAACATTTTATCTTATGAAATATTAATGATAGCCAACATGGTAAACATTCAAACATTAACTAATTAACATTCAACTCCTCAATAAATCATAGAGAGCACTGTGGATCCTATAATATGATTCATAATTCCTTATGATATAACCTATTTCATACACTATGTCTGGTTTAGGAAGTAGCATGATATCATATATCATGCCTTAAGAAACGCCCATATCATACTATATGATATAGCCAAATACACATTAAATGTGTAAATATTTAGATAATATCTCTTCCACTTACATCCTAGGACCATCCTCTATCCCCAATTCAAGTGATTTAGATTGTTCATGAAAGATCAACTCTGGTAAGGTAAGACCATGACTCACTTACAAATCCCTTTTTTCCTTTATTTTTCATATCAACAAGTTCAATATTGTTTTCTTCAACCCAGGGTTTATGAACCTTATTCTTCTTCTTTAAATTTATCCCGATCTAGTTGGCGTGGAAGGTTATATTGGGATGGTATCAATGTATTAACATGATTTCCTTCCTCAATTATAACTTCCATACTAAGAATGATCAAAGATCTAAATCTATTTTGGTTCTAGGTTGATCTTAAGATTTAGTGGTGGCTCAATTATATCATTTGGTCCCTAAGGAACCACCCTATAATTTAATTAGTAGGCAAAACACTTCCTTCTCTCATATTATTCAATTTTTGAGTTTAAAATTATGTAGGGTTGAGTGAATCTAATTAAAATCAAATGGTTTTATTCTAATAAATCTTATGTAAATGGTTTTATGAAAAACCTATTATGGTTTTTGTTGGTTTGTTATGTTTTCTTATTGAAATTCCATGTTTAGAAATTGTTCACTTATTCCATGTTACATAAATGGTAAATCGTGTTTTATAAATTATTTATATGAAATATTTAAATTTAAATAATGATTATTCTATTTGTTTTTGTTCCACATGCTTAGGTTTTAATATTTGGTTCATTATACATGTTACGTTAGTAAATTTTTATGCTCTAAGGTGTTGTTATTGTATTAATACCCAAGGTTGATAAATTATGATTAGAAGGTGAATATTATTCATGCATTAAAAGGTTCCCAAGAACACCTACTATCATTATATAGGTTGATGGAATGGGATGGGATTGAAACACCCTAACTCTATTATACCCATTCCCCTATCCCCAAATGAGAAGGTCATCTCAGTTGTATCAACTCTATTGTACATAATTCAATTTCACCCAAATAGGATGATTTATTTACCATGAATTTATTTATGGTTCATCTTAGATCTTGGGTTAATAATGAATCAGGTTTGATAGGTATGAACCCTTATGGTATATAGAGTTATTTATTTGGATTATAAATGCTAAGCTTTAGAATATGTCAAACATATTGTTTTCCCTACATATCTATTCCTATACCTTTATTCTATTTCTATATACATTTGAGTTAATGATGATAGTTTATGGGTGAGTAGAGATTTCCTAATGGGTATAACATACTCACACCCTACACGATATTTGTTTATGCCGGACATATGTAAAGGAAAAGTGCTCATTCATGGGAGTAAACCACACATGGATCCGAGAGCATGGGTGGTACCTTTGGAATTTTTGGAGGGAATATAGAATGGATTATTAGGGGCTGTACCTTGTGTTATTCATGAGATATTTCACTTAAGAAATCCATATTTGTGGGTCTTAGACCTTATTTTTCTTACCCATCACTTACATATCCCATTTTTTCTTAGTTCCGCTGATTAAATTAGCATTTTCATGTTTTTGGAATGGTTTATTCTATCTAGTTCTATGAAAATGTTATCATGCATATTATGTAGCTTTCCATGTCATATATTCTTAAACTATTGACTGATCATATCTTAAAGTCCTTAGTATCATTTGATCATGACACTTTAGACACGGGCCTCATTGAGATTATGTCTACATTCTAAGGGGGAAAAAATATCTCACTAATAAATGTCTCAACCCCTAAGTTTTACAATAGACTGTGGTGATAATGAGGTGTGCCTAAGGTGTTATAGAAACCCAATATGATATGGTTCAGGTAATCAAGTCACAGTCACTTCAAAACGTCATGGTAGATATATTTATAGATATGAGAATGATTGGATATCAAAAGACTATAATGAAGAAGTCATGGTTCAAAGAGAATATATGCATATACATATAATGACATATGAATACCACATCATGGTGACATGTCACATCATGGAGAGGATATATACAAAAAACTTTATAAACAGGTAGCCTTTTTGTTATTGAGTAATATGAGTTCTATATCATATAATTGTTGGAGTTTGAGTAGGGATCTATTGGGAGTAATTCATAGATAGAGATATTGTAAATGGAAAGATATTAGAGTTCTATTATTTTAATAAATCTTGATTTTTCTTTAATCACCAAGTCACGAGTGACTAACTTTATTATGTATGGATGTAATGGAATAGTTATTAGTTTTTATTTAAAATTTATTTTAATTATATCTGAATTGGGTCAGAGTATAAATTCCTTTATTTTTAGAATTTTTTTATTTTTTTCTCATGAAAATTGAAAATTGATTTTAAAATTCCAATTTAGAGTTTGAAAAAAATTATTAAAATTTATATAATTATTGAATTGATTTATCCTCTGGATGAAGGAATAAACTATTTTTATGATTGAAGAATAAATATCATATCATGAACTTTCCTAAAATCACTTTTAGAGTTGGCGTCCTATAACCAACTGTTTGTACTTTTATTACATGAATATTTGATGTATTAAATATTAAATTAAACATATTATTACATAATGTTCATTGTTATGCATGAATTTAATGTAATAATGTCATAGAGTATTTGTTTCATTGATAAGGTCATAATAGTTCCCTGCTATGATAAGAAACTTGAAGTGCTATGATAATATTTTTAATATAGTTCTACGGTTGGATAACATACTATGATGTGACTCATAGTATATAGACCATTAGGTGAAAGTACCCATAAGCAGATGAGACTTCTTCTTATGAAGTTCTCACTTGGTAATCTCCAAGACATGAGATTATGATAATAGACCTGCCTGTAGGAATTCATCATGTTTTGGTGTCATCAGATATTCGTATCTAAAAGTATGTGTAATGGTCCTTAGACTTTAAGATTATAATTAATTCACATCACGACTCACACACTTAGTTTTTCTATTGAAAACCATCACGCCATATGTTGATGGGAAATAGGGTATGTTGGGTGCGTCACAAATGACATATTATTAATGGATAAGTCAAGGAAGGATTTGTCCATTCCATATTTATGAAAGTTGATATCTCATCCATTTGATTGAAATATAATTATCTCCCTAAATTCCATGGACATGATGTAATAGTGAGTTTATTTTATATATTCAAAGAATTATATATCGAGCATATAAGTTGATGAAACCATCATATATTATGCTTGATGAGATATTGTGATAAAGGGATTATATTACATAGGTATCATTTGTATGTGGTTGTAATCATTGAAAATTTAAGTTCTTTCTCTTGATTTCCTTGACCCATTTCTATACAGTAATCTTGGAATTTAGAAAAGCATGCCTAATGACAATGAGAAAGAATCCTAGAGGGTCACACACTAAGTGTTTCTATCAGTCTCTATTAAATTATATTTAAATTTAATTAATGGAATAAATATTATTCTCAAGACCGAGGAATAATTTTATTCAAGTTATATTGATTAGATAAATTAAATAAATATTTATTCACTAGATTGAGAATAAAATATATATATTTATTTTATTTAATATTTAATAAATATTTATTTACTAGTTTGTGAATAAAATATTTATTCAGGCATTCAATAAATGCAAGAGGAGTTTGAATGGACTAAGACCATGTCCATTGATAAAATAATTATTTATGAGCCATTAAATACTATTTATCCATTTTAAGCAAGTTTTCACACCAAATAATAATAATAATAATAATATTATGTGGAATGGGATTTCATTAATGGTTATAATTATATTTAATTACTATTATGCTATTAAAATTTTTAATTGAAATCCCATCTCTATAAATAGACAACTACATCTATTGTCTAAATCATTTGAAACCAATTACAAGTTTGGGAATAGATATTTTTTCCACACAATGAATTATCTTTCAATTAGTCCTCCTTCATACCTCTCAAGAATGAGAAACCCAATAGATAATTTATTCAAGATCTAAGAACGAGTGATCAATAAAGAACAACACAAGATATTAGATTTTCTATGATAGCACCCAGAGAATAAGTGGTATTGCTCGAAGACCATTGGAGAATGTGTGAATCAATGCTAGAGGGATTCTACCCTGGATCCTCACAAGCGTAATAAAGGAAATCTAGAAGGGCCTTTTTGGATGATCAACAATCATCGATGAAGAAAGTTCCTAATTTCAGGTATTTATTTATTCTAATATTAAATAAATTAATTATAAATTTGACATGCATGATACTCACTCTTAGTTTTGGTAAAATATTATTAAAAGAAATTCTAATATATTTCCCTCTACTACAATGATTTTTCTACACCAGGAACCAACAAGTGGTATCATAGCGATCACATTTAAATTTATAATTATTTATTTAATTGTTGATCCATGGGCAATCATGGTTTTATTTTTCATTTCATGTTATTATTTATTTAATCCAATTTAAATTAACACGTTATAAACATATTAATCATGTTCATTAAATGTTTCATTTTCTTAGAGATTTAAGAAAAAATGATGAATAACCAGAGATTCCATCAGGAAGTGCCAAATCTTTAGCTGGTAAAGTTGTGTTACATGACATGCAGCCAGAGCACATGTTGTATACTCATGTGCATTGTATCTAAATATGCTGAAAAATTAAAAACATGTGGTACTTTTATTGCACACTGCATGTTGACTAGGCCAACCTGTCACACGATTAGAAGATATTGGGTGTGTAGATAGCATGTGCACACAATGTAGTCTGGACAAGTTAACATGTTGAATCCCCAGGTGTGTGGTTTGGATATACGAAAACTGAATTACATGAAATGTAACTAAATGTACATTCCACATAGTCTCCCATTAATGAAAAAAATTAAAATTACATTAAATTTGAAAAAATGCAACATTAAAACCTTATTTTATTGATTGGCACACTGTTGTGTGTTTGAAAATTTAATAATGGTTTTAAATAATTTTAAAATGCTCAACTAATTATTATAATAAATATGTAATTAATGGGTTTTCCATTTATTTTCTATGAATTCAAAATTTATGGGTATCTCCAATAAAGTTTGGATGATCATTAAGATGAAATGGAATTAATTAATTAATTAATGAATTAATTAATTAATATAATCACATTCATCTTAATAATAAAGAATGAATAAATAAATAAATTCTAGCCAGCTAATTTTTGAGTATTCATTGCTTGTATGACTAATCATGAGCTAGACCAAGACTTATGTATGTGTTGTCATTTATTTAATTAAATTTATTACATAGTTTTTCAATTATTTAATATTAAATTAAAATATTTTTTGCGAGTCATCCCTCCCTCCATTATTACGTAGGACCTATGTGTTTAAGAATTTTTATGTAATTCCCTTTAACCAATCATTTGATTCACCTCACCTACATGTGAGTAATAAATATTTTTAATTAATGGAGCATCCCAAGGCACGTGGAGATGGTTCAAGATCGAACCATAATGACACCAAATCGGTGATACATAGGTTGCCATGCAGAATACTGTAGCTCATACCAAGTCTGACATAAGGATTTATTTTCCCTAGGTCATAGGTTGATTTAATGTCCACTCATTAAATCAACCATTAGATAAGATCATGATCAGGTCATTTAATTAATTAATTATTATTTTTCTAATGCATTAAAATTATATTTATTAATATAATATCATGATTACATAAATTAATTAATATGAAAAGATAAAATTTAAATAAAATTGATTATGCATAAATGTTTTATAAAAAAATAGTTAATTAATTCAGTAAACATCCACTTAAATATTAAATAGACATATAAAGTATAAAACAAGATAAAAATTTATGCATAATAAAATAAAACCCCTAAATCTAATATTAAGTCAGACTAAGACTTCTGTTACTTTATTGGGAACAAAAATAAATAGAACTATGTGTTTGAACAACCCTTGTTAGGACAATGACTTTTATAAGGGGAGTTATTATGAAGGTTTCAGGTTTAATTAACCATTTTACATCAAGAGGAGTATCCCTGGATAGACTTGGTGTACTTTGGAGGCAAGTGTTGAGAAAATCAAAGTCAAGATTTCTGGATTGGGGAGCCACTAAACAGATCAAGAAGTTACAAGCCTGCAGTTGGAAAAGACTTTCCTACCTAAATACCTTCAAAATAGCTTAACCAACTCTTGTTGGGGTTATGTGAAGGGGAATATGGATCCTTGCCACTATAATTCCCTAGAAACTAGACATTCCAAGTTCAATGGTGAGGGATATTGGGACTTGATAAAATAGTGTGAGATTTAATAAAATTATTTAATTTATTATTTCTCACAAAATTTGTAATCAAGAAAAGTATTAATAATCCAATATTTTAATTATAGAATAAAATGAAAAGCTTGTCATCCACACTATCCCTACGACCAATATTGGATAAAGAAAATCTCTTCACTGGAAGTAAATTCTAGGTTTCCTTGGTCATTACCTTGGTACCTCTTCATTATTAATATCAATACAGGTTTCCTTGGTCATTACCTTGGAACCTCTTCCTTAATAATATCAATATAGGTTTTATTATTACATCATGGAACCTCTTCTATTACTCTCTGAGGTGATGTCAGTGCTGGATATGCCTCATGTGACTTAATTATATAAACTGGAACTTAATTATTCAATGAACTAGTTACATGTTCAGACACCAACTAAGGGCTGAAGCAGGTACTTGAGTATTTATGTTACTTTACTACTTTACTTTTATAAATGAATACTTGTACACCATTTTAGTTTATATTACATAGATAGGATGTTATATACACCGTTGGTGGTGGACTATTGAGATTTATCTCACACCCTATCCGGGACACCATTAACACTCGAGAAGACTATATGTATGCATATTTTGATAAAGGGAAGAATATTTCTTCAAACACTTGATCGATTTCTTTATTAGGATGGAGCTGGTAGCAGATGACTGAACTGAAGCTCAGGATGATTGGGATAGTTTTTGGATTCCTTTTTTCTACTTTTTATAGTATGTATTGACTAATTATTTGTGTCTATATTTTCCATCTTTCTAGATACATGACATATTACATAATCATATTTTTTATATTTATATCAGTTGTACTTGTTGTATTATTATTACTGTTTAGTTATCTTATTCTATTCCATCAGTTTATATTACTTATACTATTTACCTATATTTCTTATTGATCCAATGTTCTACACTTTGGTAATGAGGGCACAATCTCCCCACAGATACACCATAGGCCCTTGCTACTAGCTAGAAATCTCTGGTGTTCGGGGAGATAAGATTGAGGCCATGTGGCTAACTGGGCTCGGGGCACCTCTAAGTGGAATTCGAGCCTGGGACATCACAAAGTGGTATCAGAGGAAGGTTAATTTCTTGATTTACTATTTAGATATGATATTCAGGAGATTAATAATGCATGGAACTTGGTTATAATCCATTCTTGGGCGTCGCAAACCCATGTTTGGGGTAAATACCAGGTTTCCTAAATTATAATTATTGTTCTTGTTTTTCCTATTAAAACTGATATCATTTCACCATTTGGTGATGCACATGATATGTGTTGTTGTTATTATTATTTTGACTGATTATTTCATTTCATCCTTGGCTCGATGATATAAGGTATAGGATAATTGTTACATTCATCATTATAAGCACCTAGAATTCACATTTCATGTGTATTGAAATGTAATATAGATGCATTTTACTCATTGAATTGCTTAATATGCTTGTTATTGTTGAGTGAGCCTTGTTTGTATAGATATACTTGTGATACTCTTAGATGTGATTGAGTGATTTCTAGTTTCAATTCATGAGGTGTTATGGGCCCTCGTGGGTTGGAATTGGTAATTTACCGAGTCGATCTATTATATTTAAAATCAAATGGGTGCCATTTTTAGTGATAAGGAGTATGAGCCCTAATTCATTGGGAATCAAGATCCATTTTAAATGAACCTTGATATAAGGAAATAAGAAAATGTAAACTATAAATGTGAAACTTGAATTATAAAGAAAAATGGTTGCACATCCTTATCCCGCCTTGTCATGTTTATGATAGGTAAATGAGTGGAATCAATAATTAAATATAAAATAAATGAAATGATTTCCAGTAAATGATGATCCAAGGTATGGTTTACCCTTCATCTACTGAAACCCCTATAATATAATTGATCACTTACCAGTACCTAGACTTCTAAGTAGGTAGTTGGGGTAGTATACCATGGGTAGTGATCCCTTCTTATGTTCATACCCAACTAGTGTTACTATCTATCCACTTAAATCTTGTTTTGAGGCATGTTATTGGTATTTGTAGACCAATGTCTCCATGCATCACTCATGTCATGTTTCAAGAGGGTGGTGACGACCATGCTCCATACGTGGTGTTCCATGAGCTTCTAATCTTACCACCAGGACTGTCACTTGATGCACTACATGTTGTACCTAACATGGGCACTGACACTTAGGATCGTGATAGTTTCCTACATATGATTTAGTCCTTGAAAGGTGCTCTAAAACATGCACCTACAATGGATGATCTGAATCATGAGTTCTAGTAGTAGTATCCTCTTACCTTCTTGGGGGATAGTGGTCCACAGGTGAGTTATGGATATATTCCACCTTGTCTATCTTTGAGAATCTAGATACCCCTCTAGAATGGAAGGTTAAGCTTTCTAATTACGTGCTATGTGATTCATCCAAGCACTGGTGGGATGTGATTACCCAGGATGGTTTCCATAAGGGCATGGTATGTGATGAATTTAAGATTGTCTTCTATTATTACTTCTTTCCTCAGACACTGAGAGCTAACCGAGAAAGAGAGTTCATGAATCTTGAGCAGTGTTCTATGTTAGTTATGTAATATTCACCATGTTTCATTAATTTGAAGCACTTCACCCCACTTCTAGCTGGTTATGATCTTTTATGTGCTATACGCTTTGAGTATGGTCTCATGTATTCCATCCGCACTCAGGTGAATGTATTTCGCATACATACCTTCTATGAAATATTTATTCGGGATCTTATCGCTAAGCTCAACCTGAGGGAAGGTGATAGTACCGAGTGTAGAGGACCAGTGTCATGGTAGGAAAATAGTTATTCTAGTGGCAGAAAGTGATCTCTCTAGGTTTCTCATCAGGGTAGCGGCAGCCAAAGTACCCATGTTGGTATCTCCATGGTGTGCCATCAGTGTGGAAGAAAGAGGAACCTGAAGACTCAAAGTGATAAAGACCCTATAGAGTGTTGGGCTTACGGTTGTAGGAGGTATCTTCAAAGATTTAGTTGGACCTTTCCATCATCTTCTAGTGGAAGAGGTTCCACACCAGATCCAGCTTTAGGGGTATGTTCTTTTACGCCATGTCAGGTAGGGAGTTGGAGTAGCACCGACATGACTAGATTAGGAGGAGGTCATGGCCATAGTAGCTAGAATTCAGATCACCAGTAGCGCTAGAAGAGTAATTTTGATTGTGGTAGTCCAACTATTGCACTGGGTCATGGATCAGGTCAGTTGAATGCATTATAGATGATACCTGGGGATCAGGCTACAAAACCATCTATAGTACTAGGTATTATTCTAGTAACCTCCACTATAGTATCTACTTTATTTAATACAAGTGATTTACACTCCTTCATGTCTTTATCGATCGTGGAAAGTCTTGGGCTGGAAACACAGTATTAATTTGATGTAATGACCTTGTATATACCATTGGGAGTATGGTCAGGTGGCATACACCAATGTAGGTACTATCCTCTTGAGGTAGTTAGTTACCCTTTCTCGTAGGACCTCATTATTCTTGAGATTATAGGCTTCAATTTTATTCTTGGGATGTATTTGTTGGTTTCTTATCATGCCTTTGTAGAATTCTATCATCTTAGGGTATTTTTCACATCACCAAAGGGCAATAGTTATATACATAAGGGTGAGTGGAGTGTCCAGGATGAAATAGATGGACCGGAGAATCATGGTTTTAGTGGATTGATTGTCCAGATTTCTAATCTATTCATGGAGGATTGGGGTTTACATCAGGATGAATTCTATCCAGTAGTAAATCATTTTAGGGATGTGTTTCTTGATGATTTTTTTTATGGATTACCTCCTGATATAGAGATAGATTTTATGATCAATATTGTTTTTGGAGGAACTTCAATGTCCATTCCTCTATACAGGATGGAACCTACTGAGATCCAAGAGCTCAAGCGGTAGTTAGGGGATCTAGAGGAAAGGAGTTTTATATGACCTAACACTTCCTCCTGGGGTTCTCCCATGATTTTATCTAATAATATAGATGATACCCTTCATCTATGCATGGATTAAATACGGTTGAACTAATATATGGTCAAGAAGTGGTATCCACTACCTCAAATAGATGATCTCTTTGACCAGCTCTAATGAGATGAGGTGTTTTCTAAGATCAACCTAAGATTGATCTATCATCAAGTGCGAGTAATTCCATCATAAATAACTCATAAATATTTCAATAGTAGGTATGGTCTCTATGAGTACCTTGTTAAGTTTTTCGGTCTTACAAACACACTTTCCATTTTCATGGATATGATGAATAGGGTGTTCCAAACCAATCTGAATTATTTTGTCATAATATTTTTGGAAAAAATATTGGTGTACTCACACACTAATAGAGACCATGATAATCACCTTGATATCATTCCAAGTACACTGAGAGAGCACCATCGTTATGATAATCTTTCTAGGTGCCACTTCTGGATCAACAAAGTTCACTTCTTGGGTCATATTACCTTGGAATCATGAGTCTATATTAACCTAGAGAAGGTTAGTGTTGTAGTTTCCTCGGAGTGTCTCAAGAATGTGTTTGATATACATATATTTTGGGGTTGGATGGATATTACAGGTGTTTCATACAGGATTTTTCCCACCTTTCTTTACCACTTACTGTTTTGAAAAATAAGGCTATTAAGTTCCTATGGCCAGAAGAGTGTGAGGAATCCATTCAAGATATGAAATGGAGGCTTGTCTCGACACCTATTCTAATTCTTCCTGAGCCTGGAAGAGGTTATACAGTGTTGTGTGATGTATCTAGCATCATGCTAGGTTCAGTGATAATGCAAGAAGACATAGTCATTGCGTAAAGATCTCGACAATTAAGGCCACATGAGAGAAATTATCCAACACATGACCTTGATCTGGAAGCAGTTGTCCATGCCTTATGTTTATGGAGACACTATCCAATGGGTGGGTGATTTTTGGAATATACAAACTATAAGAGCCTTAGATATATCTTCACACAATGTGACTTGAATCTTAGATAGCGAGGATGGGTCAAATATCTTTATTCCTTTGATTTTGATCTTGCCTATATGCCTAGAAATGGAAATGAAACAGCTGATGTGATAAGTTAGAAAAACCAGGCATAGTCTGTATGGGAAGCCAGTGATTAATAAAAATTGATATCCCTCTGTTCTGAGCTACATCTAGAGTTTCAAAAAAGCAATGAGTAATATTATCTCTTAGCCTTGAAAGTTACCTCTTCCCTTCTTGATAAGGCGAAGAGTAGGAAATTTTCAGATCTAAAGGGATTGGTTTTCTATGAGAGTATTTCAGGATATAACCTACCTCTAGATTGGTCTGTAGATATAGATGAAATCCTACATATACATGGACTTGTCTGTGTTCTTATATATATGAGAGAGGAGATGATGTGTGAGTCCTATGCTTCTCAGTGGGAAGTTAATCTAGGCATCTCCAAAATGTATTGAGACATGAAATGCTAGTATTAGTGGCTTGGGATGAAATGTCAGATAACATGATTTGTCACTAGGTGTTCCACTTGTCAGCATGTGAAGATAGAGCACCATAGATCTGCAAGCTTGTTATAACCGTTTCCAGTCCCAGAATAAAAATGGGAATATTTTTCCATGGTCTTTATAGTTGGTTTACTAAGGTCACCTTGAGGTAGAAAAACTGTATGGGTTGTCATTGACAGACTAATGAAATTAGCCCACTTTATTCCTATCTAGGAGAATCTTAGTTGATGATCGAGGAAAACTATATGTCCATGAGATCATATAACTACATGGGGTCCCTTTTACTATCATTTCATATAGGGACTATCATTTCATGTCACAATTTCGGTAGGGGTTGTAGAAGGTTATGAGAACACAGATGATTTTGAGCACAACCTTTCACCCTCAGACTGATGGACAGTTGGAATGGATGGTATAGGTTTTAGAGGACATGCTCTGGTAAAGATTCCTTGATTTTAGAAGTTCTTGGGAGAAAAATATTCCTCTCATTGAGTTATCCTATAATAATGATTTTCTAGTGATAATTCAGATGACTCCTTCTAAGGACTTATACTGTAGGTCATGCCGTTCACCCATGTGCTGGCTAGAGGCAGGAGAGGTAGCCCTAACAGGTCCTCATCCCACGTAGGAGACTTTAGAGAAGGTTTAACTGATTAAGAAGTGTATGTCTAATGATCAGTCTAAATAAAAATATTATACTAATATATATTGATAACCTCTAGAGTTCGAGGTTAGGGATCATGTTTTCCAACATGTATTTCCCAGGTTAGGGATTAGACAGATACAGAGGAAAGGGAATTTGTCACCGCGTTTTGTCGGGCTGTTTGAGATTATGGAGAGGGTCGGGCTGGTAGATTATTGGTTTCTACAACCTCAGAGGTACTGTGCCATGTACTAAATCTTCCACATTTCAAAAATTTTCCAATATCATTCTAAACCGTCTCACACATTTGATTTTGAGGAAGTTGAGATGGATGCTGATGCTTTTTTTGAGGAGTATCCTATACACATCATTTACCAGAGCATGAAGGTTCTCCAATGCCAGTCTATCCCTCTAGTATGGGTGCTATGGTAGCACAACCATGTACATAATGATACTTGGGATCAAGATTCCGATGTATGTGCCTAGTGTCCAAATTTGTTCTCAGATAGTGTTTCATCTCCATTGGAAGGTGGACTCAAGATGAGTTCCTTTATGGGGGAATAATGTAAGAACCTAGTTTTTCAATCAGTTATGGATCCTTTTAATTTTGTTATAATTATTTATTTTGAACCTAATGTGGTTTCTTTGTGAGTTAGTGAAGGTTTCATGGGTGTCTGGAGCTTATTTGGTGCTCGAAACCCCGGTTGGTGGAGGTTTTTGGCCTATCAAATGGTTAGAGGAAACCATGTGAGGTAGGCCATACAATTATTTTTAACCATGTGAGGATGGATAATGGGGTGATATAGGGTGCACAGTTTTCCAAAACTGTGCGATTTGGGCTGTACAACCTTGAAAAATCCTGTAGACAAATTATAAAGGCATTTTGTAGGGTTGGTGCATGGTTTCCCTAACCATGCGGCCTAATCATGCAGCATGCTCCTCTATACAACCGACTATGCATGGTTTTCACATAGTTTGCACATGGTTTGACCAAACAGTGTAGCCAAATCATGAGAAGGCTAATTTTTGAGTGAAATAATGGTTTTTCCTTTAAGTTATGTTTTAAATCAAACCCCCTTCCTTTTTATTTATCTAGAGGACAACTCCCCTCCAAACCCTCTATTTTTCTCCCTTGAAAGTCCTAATCTAGGATTTGACCCTGAGCATCCATCTAGAGCTTGATTCAGTCATTATTTGTCTCATTGGACCCACATCAGTATATTCTCAATTTCTTTTTAATATTTATTTTTTCTTATTTCCATTGACGACACTATTTAGAAGCAAGATCATATTCCCTATTTTTAGGTCATTGATCCATTATTCAGATCTCTTCCAATATATTCCAAATTAGATGCTGATACTGTATGAGGAGAGTTATATGAGTATGAGGTAAGTGGTCTATAAATCACTCCTCAAGATTAATCATTTTATAAATTGTCATGTGGTTGCCCCGATTTCATCAGGCGTAATCTATTTAATTAATATGACTTTCTTATTACAACCATTTTCTAAGACCCATCCCATATATGTTATTCATTATTGGTGGTTACACCCACATTATTGATCACCCCAAGTAGGGTGTTATCTATAATTGAGTTTTAATGCATGACACGTGTGTCTGTGCTACCGTTCAGGTGTGCCTTAGCTTGACCTTGTTATTGGTAATCCTCCCTTATTAGATGAATCTTGAGATGTGAATTATTAAATGGATAGTACCATGTATGTTTATCACTTGAACCACCTAAGGTAAGTTCTTAAATTTTATAAATCAATTTTAAATGGTAAATTGGAAAGTATATGGAATATATATGACTTCGCCTATTGAATTTTAATAAAATGGCTTGGTTTCACATCCGTATCACCCCTTTCCAAGTTTAATGGAAGGTATAAGAGTGAACCATATTGGAATACTATGACTTAAATGAATTAATATAATGGTTTCATGCCTTGGACCTTGTCACACTAATGAAAGGTGAAGCTTGAACCTCTTGAACCTAATTAAAATGAGTATGATTAATTACATGGATTAAATTAATAAATTAATTAAATGCAAGTTGCCTAATTATATATGAAACTTGACATTATTATAGGAATGGTCATACCTGAGTTAGTTTTTTTATCCATGATGGAATTCCTTGAGCACTCATGGACACCATTCTGATTTAAGGATTTCTGTTGCCTTGGTTGATACCCACCTTAGAACTCAATCCTCATCTATCAGTGAATGCCCATTATGACACCACATGATCCCTCCTTTACTATTATAGGATGCCTTGGATACAATCCTTTGATTCAGTGTGTCTTTTACAGACATGAGGTTCCTTTGTTACATCCTTGGGTCTAGCCATGGATTATCCTATTTTACCTTGGATGTTATCCTTGGAATCATTTAGATTCATTATTATGAAATGCCTTGGATGATTATCCTTGGATTATAGTCTTAAAACTTATCCAGGCTGTAGTTACTACTGAGTTGGTGACCCTTAAGGTCTATATTTCCTTGGTCATTACCTTAGAACCTCTTCATTATTAATATCAATACAGGTTTCCTTGGTCATTAACATGGAACCTCTTTATTATTAATATCAGTACAGGATACCCTATTACATCATGGAACCTCTACTATTACTATCAAGAGGTGATGTAAGTGCTGGATATGCCTCAAGTGACTTAATTATATAAACTTGAACTCAATTAATTAATGACCTGTTACATGTTTAGACACCAGCCAAAGGCTATAGTAGGTACTTGGTTATTTATATTACTGTCCTACTTTACTTTTATAAATTCATGCTTTCACACTTTTCCAGTTTATATTACACGTAAAAGATGTTATAGACACTATTGGTGGTGTCTTAATGATATTTATATCACACCCTATCCGTAACTACATTAGCACCTGAAAAGGCTATGTATGAAAGTGTTGATAAAGGGAAGTATATCTCTTTGGAAAGTTGATTTCTTTCTTGCTTAAGATGGAGCTAGTAGTAGATGACTGAGCTGGAGCTCATGATGCTAGGGATAATTTTTTGATTCCTTTTTGCTACTTTTTTATAGCATGTATTGAATACTGCATTGTATCCATGTTTTCTAACTTTATAGATACATGACATATTTTATCATCATCTTTTGTATATTTATATCAGTTGTACGTGTTGTATTATTATTACTATTTAGTTAGCTTCTGTTATGCCATCAGTTTATACTACTTCTTCTATTTACCAATGTTTCTTATTGATCCACTATAATACACTCTGGTAATGAGGGCATAATATCCCCATGGACACACACCATACCCTCTCTACTATTTGAAAGCCTCTGGAATTCGAGGAGATGCGCTTGAGGCCATGTGACCAACTAGGCTCGGGGCACCTCTAAGTGGTATCTGGGTCGAGGACGTCACAACATTATGTTTTGGTATGATTATAATGTAAAATAAACTTTATTTATTTAATAATAATCCAATAAATTAATGTTAAGAACAACTAATAAATATCATTTGTCCAAAATAAGTATAAATTAATTTTTACAAATAAAAATACCTTTTTTTTCTAAAAATGTTTTTTATGAATTTTGTGCACTTATGTTAGAATTAATTTACACTAATTCTAATAATTTAATATTTAAAAAATTTATCACATATTTAGAATAATTATAATTAATATTAGGTAATTAGTTCAACTTAATTTTTGGACATAATGAATAGTTACCACGGTAAAAATCTTGTTACCACAGTAAGGGTTAAAATGGTTAAAAAGGGAGTAAACCTAAGTGATAAGGTTTAAAATAACAAAAAAATATGCATAAATCTCATTTTTAGATTTAATTTTAACCTATCATACCTTATCTTAAAAAATTTATGTTTTGGAGCCACTTTTCTATGAGAGTAGATTTATTATATTTTATGTTATTAATATTTAAAAGGGTTAAACTACCCTTAATTATAAAAGTTAACCTTATATTTTCACTTCTCCACACCATTTTACCACTTTACCTTGACCAAGAGCTATCCAAATTACTTCCTAATTCTCCTACCCACATCTTAGAAGTTCTGGTCTCACTAAAAGACCCACCCAATGAGGCCTAAGGTGTAAGACAAAGGAAGATACCTGAGGAAGAGGTAATCATATTAACCGAGACATTTTAAGTTTATTTATTCATCCACATCCTCTAAATATTATATAACCATTTTAAAATAACGACATCATTATATTTACTCTACTTAAATGTTGTTATATTAATGGAACAACTATTTTCTACCTCCTTTCCATCCCATGATAAATGAAAACTTCCCCCGTGCATACATGAAAAATACCTGCTCCATAAAGCGATGTGTTTCATTTCTAATCACCACCTCACATAGATGGTTTTAAATGAGGAAACATGAGTATTAAATATATAAACATGACATAATTTTAGATGAATATTTAATACATTTTTTAATAATACACACCCCATTAATATAAAGGTTTAATGTATTTTTAGGCTATATATATAATCAACTTATTTCATGGAAGATATTTTATATCTATCACAAATTTATTCTCTCATAGTAACCTTATTATAAATTTCTTACTTCATACATTTCTTCCTAATATAGGAAAAATAGAAACATAATAAAGGGTGATCTCAAATCCTTAGTAAGGGTAAACATGAGAGATATCAATCAGTGATCATATGCAAGAATAAGATAAGAATAAGGGTATGATAGCATGCTCATAAATTATGTAGTTCATACCCAATCAGTAATAGATCATAAATCATGAGTCAGGGCATAAAGAATGATAATTTCAAAAGACACGAGTCCTAAGAGCAAGGAATCGTCATTAATCAATCATGATCAATGAGAGAATATCATATGCATAAGAAAATTTCCTAGGAATTGTGGAATAATCATAAGCATATAAATTCATTTCATTAGTCAAGGCTCACTACCAAGACTATTATCACATAATGGAAAAACTCCCATAATGGATTGGGTTCACTGTCTAACCATTTTTCATCCCTGGAATTTTTTCACTACCTATCCTATTTCATATAATATCATGTGGTATCAATCATTACCCAATGTATTATAAGGATATATAATTCTATTCCCACCTATTATATAATGAAAACCATACAATTTTGTTCCATATGATCATAGAAATAATCATCATTCCATCATAGCATAACCCATGGAAAATAAATGGGTTTCAAAAAACATTTCATCATCACATAATATTAAGCCATCAAGAGAAAG
This sequence comes from Viscum album, assembly GCA_963277665.1. Lineage (NCBI taxonomy): Eukaryota > Viridiplantae > Streptophyta > Magnoliopsida > Santalales > Viscaceae > Viscum > Viscum album. The sequence goes on along the minus strand of OY728147.1, from coordinate 173,573,702 downwards.
AAAATTTATGGTATCATTAGATCATAGAACCTATGAAGCATAAAAATATCAAAGGATGTTGATATAAATGAAAAATATATTTAAAATAGAATTTTAACATTTCTTTGAAAATAGGGGAAAATATATTTTTCCTTCAGTACCTTTAAAACTAAAAATTTATAGAATATTGAAAAAATTATTTTCTTTGAAGATAACCCTAGAAACTTTTAAAGGAACATTTAAAACAAATAATGGTCATGATGGTGGAAAAAGCTATTTATATGGTAAATATTTAAAAAATATTCTTTTTTTTGTAAAAAGTCATAAATAAAATGTTTAAAAAAAAATTAAAAAATTATTTTTTAATACATTGAAATGAGATTAAAATATAGTTGAAAATGAATTTAAATAATCTTTAGATCATAGAAAATAACTTTCCTGAAAATATTTTAAAGAACATAGACATGGAAGAAAAATTTCATCAACTAAAGAGAAAATAAGGTTATATTTTCTTAAACACATTTTTTCAATCGTTTTAAGTACCAAAAGAGTGGAAAATGAAAGAAAAACATGAAAAACCCAAAAATAACCAAATAAGAAGAAAATATTTTGGTTTTAAGAGATAAATATCCTACAATTACTCCAAAATACATTCAATAATAAACAATCCTATTGGATTAGTACAAAAATTCCTTATTTTAATAATCACAAATCATTTTTATGTTGTTTTTAATCAATTATATGTTTTATGAAAGATATTTATATTTTGGAAAATAGTGGAAATTTTTTAAGTCTTGAATTGATCATGATGGTTATCTAGATAGTCAATTGACCGTAGGAGCACTAGATCGAATATGGTGAATATATAGCAAAGGAATCAAGTGACCACAAGACAAATCGAGTGACTGCACATTGTATCTCAAGAGACTACTATAATCAATATTTTCCAAAAGGAACCGATTGATCGTAAAACAAGTGGATCGACCACATCCCTATTTGGTTTACTGTAATAGTCTTTCCTTAAAATCTTGGATCATCTAAATTACTAGTGGATTGCCCATAAAGCTAAATGGAAGCAACTGCATGACTGTCAGAAATCTATCAAAGTGATGGATCAACTGCACAATTATTTCCCATTGATTTCACATCAGTAGTTAGAATTTTTTAAAATACTAGATCAACTGTAAATGTAATGTGATCGACCATAAGTATAAGGTTATTAGACATAAGAATAGGTTGATCGACCATAAGATAAAGTGATCCACCATATAACCTTTAAATGAATCCAATTATAATTCTTCAAAAGTATTAAATCAATCATGGATGATGTTACGAAAAAAATTAAAACCACCATACCTAATGATAAATATTATATTATTAATTATATTAACTCAACTACTCTTCTATATAGAATTAAATTTTAGTCAGAAGAATTTATTAAGCCTAGATTTTGTGTTGATGTATGAGGAACTCTTGTGATGTTTTATCAATACATATTTTTAGAGAAAGATTATTTTTTAAATATGATTAAATATAGAGAAAAATAGTGTAAAAGGTAGAGTGTGTGTGACACATAGACATAAAATTTTTTCATGAATAAAAAATATGAACTAGTGCTCTCTTTTTAACATCTACGACACTTTATTATTTCCTAAAAATTCAACAAAACATCAAAGAAAATATAAACTTTTTCACACATAATTTTTAAATAAAAATATGAAATCGATAAGATAGGAATATTTTTTTTTATAAAAACAGATATACTATCTCTACTGTATTAAATTATTTCACTTCTCTTACTATGTTTTTCTTAAATTTTGAGATGTGCTTGCTGTATATATTTTATTCTTTGAGAAAAATCTCTTATATTATATTAGAGAGTGCGAGGCACTCTCTATAATTATTTTTTATATGTACTCTGATGAAGAACTATGGAAGAGGATTTGTGTATCTTAGATCATCTACATACAGTTGTTACCTTTTATTCTCCCATGAAGAACTATAGAAGGGGATTTATATAGCCTAGACTACCTTGTGCATTATTGTATTTAAAAACTAAATCCAGGTTGTGGATCAATTTATTTTTATAATAAAATGATTTGAAAAATTTGATTGATATGTGGAGAGAACTAGGTCTTAGCTTGATACCGAACCTCTTGTTTTATACCGTAGCGTGTTTTTCCTATTTTGTTTTAATCCATTTAAAAAAAATATATTTTAGTTTTATAAAATATATATAAAAACACAAATTTGATAGTTAAATTTAATATGTGTTTTATATATGGTGTTTGATACAATTAAATCTATTTTAAAAGTTAAAAGAGTTTTAAACTTGTTTTAATTGAGTTTTGATTGAACTTATAAGAATTTTTTTGAAAGAAAAAATTATATAATTATACTATTTTAGTTATCTAGTATGTATTTGATAAATTTTATAATTTAGTTTTAATTTTTTTAATATCATTTTTAATTGGAAACTCATTTCACCCCACTCTAGATCTATTTACTCTGACCAACATTTGGTATTAGGGTCTTTTAATTATCTATTCACCTTTTTATAATGTGATCTAGTTTTTACCAAATGATCAATTTTTATTATTTATAAATTTATATCTTTATGGATAAAAATTATCTAGAGGGTACTACTACAAAAAATCCTCATTATTTTAATTTCACCAATTATTCTTAGTGGAAGATCAAAATAAAAATCCATAAAGAGACCATGAGATTTTATATTTGGACTGTAATCGAGGAAAAATACAAAAAACCCAAATCTGCTAGAGCTAATTGGACAAATTCAATTGAATTTACCTATAAATATAATTTTAAATAGATGAATGAATTATAATATTAATTAGGGTAAGATGAGTTTAATAGAATTTATTCTTTTTATACTAACTTTGAAATTTGGGATTTGCTTGCTATATATCATAAAGGAACTTCCAATGTTAAAGAGATATGATTGAATACTTATATCATTAAATACGATGAATCTAAGATGAAAACTGATGAATCAATTTATAATATGTATCTTAGGTTCAATTATATTTTGAACATAATTCATACACTTGGGAATAAGATTGAAGATAAAGATCAAGTGATGTGATTTCTGTGATGCTTACCAGATTAGTGGAGAGGGAATTCTATTTCTATTATATAATAATGTGACATAAGTAAAAAACTAGTAAATAATATTATTGGAAAGATCATGATGTAATAAAAATAATCCAAAGTTAACCAAGAATAAAAATATGAAACTAAAATGAAATTAGTTTCCTTCAAGGATTTTGACTCAAAGATAAAGTAAAAATTCAAAGATGGTAGCTCTATTGAGGATGATTCACATTTGGATAGTGATGAATAAATGAATCATCTAGCTAGAATATTTAAAAAGTTCTACCAGAGTAATAAATTCTTCAAGAAAAAAATTATAGAGGAAAGTATGAGTGAAAATGGAATTGTAAAAAGGAGAATCAATCAGGTGAAGTGACCTGTTATGAATGAAAAAGAAAATGACATATCAAGGAAGATTTTCCAAAGTTCAAGTATAAGAAAAGATATGATAATAAGGTCAAAAGGCTAAAGAAGGAATTTAAATCCACCTAGTGCACCTTTTAGGATAACTCAAGTGACTCTAACTCAAGTAGAGAAGATATGAATTACAGAGATAATATGTTTTTTTTATGAAAAGCACATTTGAGGTACTAAATACAATTCCTACATCTCATATTAATACTTATAATATATATAAAACTGAAAATTTGATGAAAATATGAGTAGTGAAGATGTGTTTTAATACTACAATATGTTAAAAGATACTTTAAATGAACTCAAGGATAAATAAAAAGTTTAAAGAAGCATCACGCTTTATTAGCTCATTTTAAATTTGACCTTTTTATAGAAAAAGACAATAATGATCAGTTATTAAAAGAAAAAATGAACTCAAATTGTCCAATGAACAACTAAAAAAGGACCTGGAAAGGTTTAAAAATGGTAGAGAAACCATGACCAGGATACTTGGTAAATAGACCACACCCAAGTATATTACTAGGATTGATTACCAACCTGGACAGAGGAAAATTTATATGAATAAATTTGTACCTAGCTTAAGCTCTACCAACTCTATAAATAGTTCTTATTCATATAGAACTAATAGAGTCTTTATTTATTAAAATAATAAGTTTTTATATAATTTTTCTCTTAAATAACATTGGATTACTAAATCTTTTATTACTAATATCTCTGAACCCAAGAAAATCTGAGTACCAAAATCACTTCTTGTTTAATTTTTCTATAACAAACCCAATTGAAGAGTACTAGTAATCACTTATAGTATTTGAACAGTGTATGTTCTAGACACATGTATAGGGACTACTCAAGCTTTAAAATCTTTATCAAGGTTGATCATTCACATGTCACTTTTGGTGAAAATACCAAAAGAAAAACAATTAGACTCAGACAATTCAGTAATTCTAGTACTGTTTTGATTTTTGAAGTCTTATTTATTGACGGGTTAAAATATATCATACTTATCATCTAAAAATTATGTGATTATGGTTACCATGTTATGTTTTAAAATAATGACTGCAAAATTTTTGATTCTAAATATGCTTTAGTTTTTACTAACTTTCATAATTATAGTGTTTATGCAGTTGATTTAGATTCATTATTTTCTTAAAATATTTCTTATTTAAGTGCCTTTCAAAAATATTCTTGGATATGGAATATGATACTAGGACACCCCAACCATTACTCACTTAGAACGATAATTGGGAAATAATTAGTTAAGGATCTTCGTAAACTAGAATTCCTAGAATTCAAAGTCTATAATCCATGTAAAAAACTGAAACAACACAATATTTCTTTCAAACCAAAGAAATAAGTTTCAACTTCTCAACCCCTAGAGTCGGTTCACATGGACTTTTTTGGACCTTCAAGAGTTTTTAGCTTAAATGGAAAGCAATATTCTTATTTTCTAGTAGATTATTTTTATATATACACCTTGGAATTATTTTTATCTCATAAAAGTGAAGCCTATTCCTATTTTTCAAAATATGAAAAATATATAGAAAATCTTAGTGGGATTACAATTAATATCATAAATATTGACCATGGCTATGAGTTTGAAAATCAATAATGTGAATATTTATGCTCACAACATAGATAAAGTCACAACTTTTCTTCCCCTAAGACCCCACATCAGAATGGTGTAGTTAAAAGAAGAAATATATTTCCTTAAGATATTTCCCAAACTATTATCAATGAGTATTCCCTACCTATTTATTTTTGGGAAGAATATATCAATATATATTATTGTATCATCAATAGGGTTTTTATTATAACTATTTTAAATAAAACTCTATACAAGTTATATAATGGAAGAAAAATAAAGGTTAATTATTTTATAGTTTTTATCAACAAGGTCTTTATACTCAGTATAAAGGAAAATTTATATAAATTTTCATCCAAAATTAATTAAGGAATATTCCTTGGATGTTAAACCACTATTAAATCATATAGGGTTTTCAATTAAAAGACCAAAATTATGGAAGAATCTACACATATCAAATTTGATGATGTAGATCCACATGAGCCTAAAACCCCATTAGAAAACATTGAGGATGATCTTTCAAATTTGAATATCAATTCCTCAACCAAACCTAGTAATACTTATATGAAATTAGATATAGAAAAAATCACCCATTTCTAAGGAATTATTTGATCTAGAACTAGAGGAAAATGATGTACCAAGTACTTCTATCCCAAAAACCATTAATACTCATAGATACCACCCTTTAGATTCTATAGTTGGAGATATAGATAGAGGAACTCAGACTAGAGATTCTGTTTGAAACTAAGTTTAACATTAAGCATTATTTTCATAATTTGAACCTAAAAACATCACTAAAATAATAGATGATGAATTTTGGGTTATGGATATGCAAGTAGAGTTTAATTAGTTTGAAAGGAATAGAGTCTAGAAACTAGTAAAAATAATTAATGAATTATTGACTATTGGTATTTAGAAAAAAAAGTTGATGAGTTTGACACTATAATTAGAAATAAAGCTATACTGGTTTCATAAGGGTACAATCCAGAAGAAGATACTGAATATGAGTAAACCTTTGCACCAGTAGAAAGACTTGAATCTATTAGGATACTTCTTTCTTATGTAGCACATATCAATTTCAAATTATACCAAATGTATTTCAAGAGTTATTTTTAAATTGGTTATACAATTGAGGATTCTTTTGTTAAACCCCAAGGATTTAAAAACCCTCATTTTCAAAATCATGTTTTTAAATTAAAAAAACTCCTTTATGGTTTAAAAAAAGTTCATAGAGATTGGTATGATAGACTCAAATCTCTTTATTATTTAAAATGGTTTTACAAAAGGTATTGATGATCCAAATTTATTTATTAAAATAACTTCAAATTATTTTTTCAATACACAAATTTATTCTGATGATATTATTTTTGAATCTTCAAGAAATTCTTTATTTACTAAATTTTCTAAAATTATGAAAAATTAATTTGAAATGAGTTTGATAGATGAATTTAAACTATTTATTGTTTTAAAAATATTTCAAAATAAATAAGGAATTATTTTAAACATAAGTAAGTACACTAAATTTATTTTGAAATACTTTTTCATGGATAACATAAAATGTAGTAATACTCCAATGAGTACCACCTATAAATTGGATATTGATGAATCTGGGAAACCCGTTGAGCAAGACACTTATAGAGGTTTGATTGTGTGTTTACTTTACTTAGATTTTATCTAAACATATATTATGTTTAGTGTGTGTATGTGTTCATGTTTTCAAGAAAACTCTAAGGAATATCATATAATTTATATTAAAATAATTTTTAAATATCTCAAAAATACTACCAATTTAGGATTGTTATACTCTAAAGGAATTTTTTTTGATATGATTAGTTATTTAGATGATTAATTTAATGGATGTAAGTTAGATAAAAAGAGAACCTCTAGAACATTCCACTTGTTGAGAAATTCTCTAGTCTCATGGTGTAATAAGAAACATAACTCTGTCACATTTTCTACTACTGAATATGAATTCAAAGCTATATGTAGTTGTTTTTCTCAGGTTCTATGGATGAAACACACATGACTATACTATGGATTTCAATTTAGACATATACCTATAAATTATGATAACAAAAGTGTTATTAAAATTTCTAAAAATCCTATATCTAATTCAAGTACAAAACATATTGATATAAGAAATCAAATTTTGAGAGATCATTTAAAAAAATGTGATATTACTCTAGAATTTATTATCATAGAACATTAAATTTTATAAATTTTTACAAAGACTTTGAACTATGAGAGATTTAATTATATCAAAAATGAATTAGGTATGATTAATTATGTTTAATTTTTTTTCAGAATTATTTTAATATTATTTTAATATTATTTTCAACATTCTATAGAAATATATATAAGTTCAGCTTATATCAAGTGTTATATTAATTATTTAATTTTAAAATATATCATAAAATTTTAAAAAATATGTTAAATACTTATTATTATTTCCCAAATTTTACCATTCAAGAATACTTAAATGATTGAAATATTGAATCATAAATAGAATCATCACACTTCCTTCTAACCCGAACTAAACTCACTTTTGAACCCTCCTTCAAAACATTCTTTACCAAATCCCTAGATTCTCAAATTGTGAACCTCAGTCGTTCTTAGTCAAAATGAAGAGATATTTTGAATATGATGCTCTAGAGTCATCCAAAAGAGCGAAGAACAATTTGAGTAAATCTAGAAAGATTTCAGAGCTAAATATATTACAATGAGAATTAGTGCCTAAAAGAAAATTTGATTTTGAATGGTTTAGAATGTTTTGTTCCTTATTATAGACACATTTTCTTTATTAAAATTAGAGTAGTTTGTTTTTGGATAAAAATAACCAATTTTATCTATGACTTATGAAAGTGTTTTACCTAAATATGGCATTTGAAGCCAAATACCATGAGGATCGTATTGGAATAGTTATTGATGATAAAGAGTGTGAGTAATATTTAACCTTTGGGATAATTTTTTTAAGAGTTCCTCATCTTGGAGAGTATGAGGACTATCAAATCCTATATCCTATGAACTATCCCCATTTTTATATTATGAATGCACTAGAATAACTAATATATTACTAAAACTATATGAGAGAGAATTAAAATGAGCTTAGTACATAGTGTAGGATATAGTTAAAACTCATTCAACCCACCATATTCCCTTTGAAGGGAGATTTTATCTTAATAAGGTATAAATATATTTTCATTATGTATCTAATGGTTTATAGAGTTTAGATAAGTCTTCCTAGGTTCCTGAAGATATATATGGAAAAGTTAACAAAACATTATTTGAGATTCTACAATATTACATATCTAAAGTTTATTTATTTTTTACTGGAATAAAAAATATTGGTTCAAATAAGAGTTGAAGGAAAAATGTTTCTGAGTGGTATTTGTTTAAATTATACCACTTGGAAAAGAATTATAATCATATGGAATCCTTGGAAAAGGATGTGGATAGATGATGATGAGATAATATATGAGTTATTCAATACAATCTCAAATCCTTCTTGATTAAGGGATATCATTGATCTTAGTTTAGAACTAGATGATATTATTGAATATAATTAATATTCTGATCAAGGTGAATCTCAAGACAATGTTTACTTAGTTGATGAATCTTGAAAATATTTTGAAGACAACATGGATGGATATACTTCTCATGAAATTCCAATGACTTATGAGATTTTTGTTGAATATATAAAAGAACATAAATGTTATTAGATGGTTGAAACAATAGGAGTAGGAGATGCAACTCGTAAGGGGGAGATGATTCCAAAATTTATTTTGTTTGGTCCTACTCTCAATAACTTAGAGAGAAACCTAGGTGTGGATCCAATAGATGAGATTCATCCCATGTTTGAGACAGGGGGAGCTCCCATCTTTGATTCTTCACCCTCCAATGAAGAATCCCCTCCAGATAATCTGGTCTTTGATATGGATATATATTCTTCTAATAATATCAATCATAAGTAAGATTATGATGTTAAGGAAGATAAGGATGATACGAATAATAAGGATGGGGATGATAAGTATGATAAGGATGATAATGATGGAAACGATTCACCAAATCCAGAAGGACATTACATTCCTGTTGTTTTAAGGAAAAAAATAATCTATTGTGCCAAAGTTTTTTTTTACTCTTATTACAGAAGGATCAATCAGACCCAAGTCTTATGAGGATATTTTAAATATTTTGGCTACTTGTCCTTATTCCAATACTATTCCTAAAAATATTTCTCAAGGAGAACCTCATTTTTATTTTCTACCAGAACCAATTGGTTGATATGGAAGAATCTGAGATGGAATCAGACACCTCTATTAGGAAGGTTGAGAGACCTCATGATATTTTCTCTCATAAATAAGGAACATGGATAAAACCCCTAGAGTTTAGTTACTATTCTTATAATCCAAATAATGATTTATTTTTTGAGGATACACCTAATTAATCTTGAGATTCTGGATCTCAAGAGGATAAACCTCCCTATGTACCTTCTTCAGTAATCACTTTTATAGGCTTCATATAGTTCAATAATTTTCTTTTAGAAGCATTAAAAGAAGTGTTTTAATTATTAATTGGGAAGATAATCGTGAAATAGATGAGGATATTGCATAAACTATTGAAAGTGCTGGTGCACACATCCAACCTAAGTTGCTTCTCAAAATAGATCATATACACCAATAAGTTTCACCTTTCAAAAGAGATATGGATAGTTTTAGAGGAAATATTGGAGTCCTACAATCTAATTTGATAGATATACCGACTACCATAGGTAGAATATTTCTCTTGGTGATGACCAGTCCTTTTAGACCCTCAAATTATACTTCAATGCCTCCTCCTTCTTCAGTATCTGTTGATGAGGATATTATCAGAAGGTTTGTTCATAGGGAGATTTAAAATTTCCTAAATAGCATAAAGGATATTAGAAATCATGTGAAATTTGATATTTCTTCCCTTAGAGAAAAATATTTTTCTCTAATTAGAGTTTAATCCATTAATATTTCCAAAGAAAAAGGTGTAATTGAGGGTGAAATAAAGTACTATATCAGAAGGATTTACACCAAGGCAGATCTCAAAACTTAGTTTCTTTTATTAGTAAGGGATTTAAAGATTCCACCTCTAACTACTGCCTTAAAATAAATTTTAGAGAATTTTTTAGTGATGAATCATATGATAAATCATTTCATGTTAGAAAGGGATGAGTTCCTTTAGGTTATGTAGCATAGAACAAGAGATGTAACCAATATTATAAGGATTTTAGAGCCTTATATGTATGTTACAAGTACTCTAGTTTTGGAAACTTCTTCTCTGCCTGTTCCTACCTTTTCCCCTACCCAAAAATCAACTACATCATAAAAATTATTTCCTATTCCAACCTATACCTCACCTATTATACCTCTAACATGACCTTTCAATATCACTCTTTCCCAAGACATTGGCCTCATTATTCCAGTTACAAATGGTATATCCATTCCTAGAGATATTATAACTCCTTGAACTCCTCTTACTCCTACTACTAATCTCATTGATGGAAAATGAAATGACCCTTCTAACCTTCTAGATTATGGAGATTCATATTCTGATTAGATTCCAATAGGTTCTATGTAAAATTTTTGATCATTAATTAAATATATTTTTTACTCTAATTTTTGTGTCTTAATTTTCATTATTATATTTATTTTATTTATCTTTACTTTCCACCATTTATGTATTATTTTTAATAATACTAAAAGGGGGATTAAAATATGACATATAAATAAGAGTATGGATTTGTTAATTAATTCAACTATGACATGCGAACCTGACATATTTTATTACTTCAGTAGATTATAATCTTTAATGATTAAGATTTAATCTTATTAAATGGATATGTATGCCATGATTTGTTATAATAAAATGGTGTATATTGTTGGATTAGTCCATAATTAATTATTTTAATAATAAAAAAGCATGTTTATGTTATTTCTAATCCATTTTATGTTTTATGAAATATAATTATTTTTATGGAAAATAGTGGAAAGTTTTATAAGTCTTGAATCAACCATGAAGATTATCCTAAAAGTCAATCAACCACATAAACATAAAGCATGGAGAATATATATAAAAGGACTCAAGTGACCATAAGACAAACCAAGTGTCTGCATGCTATATCTCTAGCAGTCATTGTGATCAAGGTTTTCACAAAGGCATAGATCGACCTCATGATAAGTGGACTGACCGCACACCTAACAGATCGACTGTAGCTATCTTATAAAAACTACGTGATCACACATAGGACTATTGTATTGAATGTAGAGACAAATGTAAGCAAACACATGACTTTTATAAATCTATCAAAGTGGTGGATTGACTGTATGATGATTTCCCATCAACCACACATTGAAGAAAGAGACCATATATGAGATGTGGATTTCTGACTAAGTAAATAATCTAATAAATGAATAAATGAAGAAACCAAGGTTATTATTAATAATTCATCAAATTACTAGATTGACTATAATTATAAGGGGATAAAATGTAACTATTAGGTGACCAGACATAAGATCAAATGATCGACCATATGAACTTTCAAGAAATCTAACCATAATTTTTGAAAAGTATTGAAGTGACCATGGATGATGAAGTGGAAATGTTAAAAAAACTATACCTAAAGGTAAATACTATATTATTAAATATATTAACTCAACTACTTTTCTATAAAAAATTAAATACAGCTCAAAAGCATCCATTAAGCCTCGATTTTGTGCTAAAGTATAAAGATATCCAATGATGATTTCTCAATGGATCTTATCAAAGATATATTATTTTTAAAAGATGAAAAATAAATAGAAAAGGGTGTATAATATAGAGTGCATGTGACACATAGACATCAAATTTTTTCATGAATGAAAAAGATGAATCAGTGATCTGTTTTGAACATATATGACACATTGTTATCACCTAAACTTAAATGACATATCATAGAACGTATTAAAATATTAAAAAATTATTTCCAACTAAAAATATGTAATTTATAAGAGAACAATACCATACATAACAACATAACTACTATCTCTACTACATTAAATTATTTCACTTCTCTTACTCTATTTTTTTTAAATTTTGAGTTGTGCTTACTTTATCATCTTTCTTATTTGAGATCAAACTAATATATTGTATTTTAGAGTGGGAGAAACTCTGAATCATTTTTTTCATACATACTCCCATAAATAACTATGGAAGAGGCATTATGTAGCTTGGACAAACCGCGTGCCATTATTACCTTTTATTCTTGTATGAAGAACTGTGGAAGAGGATCTGTATAGCTTGGATAGGATTTTGAAATATTTTCTATAAAAACATGATTTGGTTTTTGGATCAATTGATTTTAATAATAAACTTCTTGGAAGTGGTTTATTTAAAAGAGGTAATGATTAGGTCTCCTATTGAGACAAAACCTCTTGTTTTATTCCACTGTGTGTTTTTCCAATTTTTTTACTCTATTTTTTTTTAAAATGTTTTAGTTTTCTAAAATATATAGAAAAAAACTAATTTTATAGTTAACTTTAATAATTATTTTTGATATAATAAAATCTATTTCAAAAATTAAAATAGTTTTAAACTTTTTTAACTAAGTTTTTATCGAACTTCTATGAATCTTTTTGAAAGATCAAATTATACACTTATACTATTTTAGTTAAATAATATATATTTTATAATTTGGGGTATTTAGTATTAAATTATTTTTAATATAAATTTTAATTTTAAACTCAATTCTCCCTGTTCTTGAGTTGTCCACTCTGACCAGCAAATCCTAATTAAAAATCAGATTGTAACATAAACCCTTACCTCAGGTCATGACTTTATTTTTATATTCTCTTAAATTACTATATAATAAATTTAGATTTATTATAAATATATAAAAATACAATATTATTATTTATATTATAATATAAAATTCCATTGTAATTTATAATTACCCATTTATTAACAATTATTTATTAAAATATACATTCAGGTGAAAACTAGTTTGTTTTCCATGCATGTTTTGATTCTACGGTTCTGATCCTTGAACTTTGATCATGGTTTTATCAATTATAAATTATTAATCAAATTATGATTATACTTTTTATTCATTATATAAAATTTTATAAATATTCATATAAGTTGGTGATGAAAAATGAATTACATCACTTTATGGAGATGGTAGTTCGTATGCACGTATATGTGATGTTTTCACTTTTCAATGGATAAAAAAAAGAATATTAAATAATAATTTACCTTAAAAAATTCATAATAATATCATAAATGTAATATATATTCATTAAATTCATTAATATGACCAGCCATGTATGGCGTACATGAAAAAAATCACATTTCCTCGTGGAGGTGTTAGTCTACACATATGCACAAACAAAGTTATAAAATATCATAGGATGGAAAGGAGATATAAAATTGATACAATATTAACATAAAATCATTTAATTATATTAATTATTGTGATTTAATCATGTTAATATTATTATATAATATTTATAGGAGGTTAAGGAAGAAAGAAACTTGAAATAGATCAGTAAATACAATTACCTCTTCTTTGGGAAACCACATGTGGATTACACCTCAATCCTTAAAAGTTTAGTATTTTGGGAATAAAATTAGATATAGGATGTGTGTAGAGAAGTTAAAAAGATATTTTTGAAGGTATTAGTTAAAATAATTGGATCAATGTGTGTGAATAAGTAAAAAATTTAAGTTCCCTTTTGTAAGTGAGGTGGGCAGAACTCTTGTAAATATCAAGAACCTTAAAATATAATAATGTCATATTTAAGAAAAAGTGTACCCATGTTGAAAAAGTTTTAATTATAAGATAATTTAAGGTCAAAATATTTTTGACCAATCAAATTTAGACAATTTTAAGTGATATTTTAAACCTTATTTTTAGTTTAACCCCCGTTAACCCTTTTTAACCTTAAGCGTGTAAACAAATTTTACCATGATTGTTATTAATTATGAAAAAAATGAAAGTGGATTCATTACCAAATTTAGAAATATATATTTAAAATATATAAATCATTTTATCAAATTTAATTTCTATAAGTGGTAGAAATTAATTTTAAAATAAGAATACAAAACACAACGAAAATTGTTTTTTATAAATTTCATTTTTAAACATAAAAATTAATTTAATCCAATTAATATCCTAGAAAAAAAATTAAATGAATTTTATTTTTTTATTTAATGCATTATTTATGTATTTCATTAAAATAGTTCATCAATAGTGATAAATTGAATTTACTAAGATGAAAACATATTGCATGCATAGAATTTGTTTTTGAAAAACATCTCTTTTTTTTTACCTTCAAATGCTTTTATTTTCATTTCCAACCAATAGATAACCAAGGAATTAGTTTTATAAAAGTGTAAAAAATACATTTTCATAAGTTTAAAACCCTAAATTAATTTTTAAATAAAACATATATGATAAAACCAATTCTCATAAAAAAATATTCTGAAATAGTTCTTTAGGTTCATTAATATATCCTAAATGAATTAGAAATTATTTTTGACAATTATATTTCATTTAAATACAATATAATGTGATTAATTTTATAATTTGTAATAATTATTCACACGATTTAATGGTTGTGTGGTTAAAAAGTTATCAAACACATACAATTTATTAAAGAAAAATATATTCTAAAATCTCAGGGTGTTACATTCTACCCCTTTATAAGAATTTCACCCTTGAAATTCTATCACTCTAATGCAAATAACTGAGGATAAATTTACCTCATCACATCCTCAGGTTCCCATGCTACTTCCTTGAATTCACAATTCCTTCATAGAACCTTAATTAGGTGAGTAGTAATATTTAATTACACTTTATCTCTATGATCCAATATTTATATCAATTTAACCTCATAAGAAAGATCATGATCTAATGGTATGTACTATTGGTTCTATTCACGTGAAGTATCTAGTATTTTCTTTCTCAAAATATATACATAGAACACATTGTGAAAATGAAATAGGTTTAGTAGAAGCACCAATAGATAACCTACTATCCCAATATGATCAGGAATCTCATAGGGTCCGATATATCTAGGGATTAACATTCTATTATTTATGTATGTCATAAAATTATTCCAATGATATATCCATAGGAACACTTTATCCCTAACTTTGAATTTTAGATCTCACTAATGGTTGTAATCATAACTTTTCTATTGAATATAAGATACCCCTATGGGTTATTAAATGACTCTAACCTTCTATGGTATTTCCCCAGATAGACTAGGTGCCAAAATATTTCATTCCCAAACATCATACCAATATGGGGTTCTGCCCTTATTTCCATAGAGGGTTTTATAAAGATCCATCTGGATTCTCGAGTGAAATATATTTTTTCAAGAAAATCTAACTAGAGGAAGATGTTTATCTCAATATAATTTGAAATATACAAATCATGTTCTCAACATATCTTATAAGGTTTTAATGTTCCTCTCATATTGATCATATATCCAAGGATAATATGTAGTGATAAATATCATATTTGTATTCAAATCTTGTTGAAGAATTTTCTAGAACTTCAAGATAAACCTTGGATCTTTATCAAATATGACTGAGAGTGGTTCTACATGAAACATTAACACTTTCTTAATGTATAACCTAGATAGATGATGTAACACCCTAATATTTTAGAAAATATTTCTATTTAAGTAATTTTATTTCTTCGATAGCTTGCGTTACACGCAACACTGAATTTTAAAAAACTACCACACACTATTAAAATATAATTATTTAATGTGACATTTATAATATAACCATTGAATTAGAAGGTATGAATAATATAAAATGAATTATTATATATATATATAAAGTACCTAATCAATAAAAATATATTGATTAATTCTTATTAAATAAGTAATCAATTTTCAGTAATATTCTTTTACGATTTAGAAATATGTTTTCTTAAAAAATGATTTTAAAGGATTTTTGTGAAAAATTATTATAATTAAGTTCTATAAATTTTAGAATTTTCATTGAATAAATATATATATATTTTTTAATTATCATATCAAAATTATATTAGGTTTAATTTTTGGTATTTTTTCGGAAAAGAATGATTTTTCTAAGAATATTGAAAATACTAAATTTTATTAAAAACTATATTTTTGTTTCAAACATTTAAAAATTACCAATTTTTTTAAGAATGATTTCAAATTAAAATTAGTTCTATTATATTATTAATAATCTAATTAAATTAATTTAAATTAATTTTATGGTTGAATTTGGTATAACAACATTTTTATACTTAAAAATGCATTTTTCATCGGATTTTATGAATTTATATTAAAATTAATTTATATCACTTATAGAAATTTAACTTGATGAAATGGAATTTATTTTTGGATTAATAACATCAAATTTATCCTGGGGATATTTCTTTGAATTTTTTTGAAGAAGTTAAATTTTTAGTGAATAGTAAAAAATACAGTTTTTCTGAAATATAGTATCTTTTATGATATCGCTAAGACATAAAAATAATGTAAACATTTATGAAAAATATGAAATAAATAAATTATTATAAAATAATACAAATATTATAAACAATTAATTAAAAATATTTAATATTTAATTTATTCCTTGATAAATATGAAAATCATTTTCAGTGCCGACGCAGAGCTTGCACAACACAAGAAAAGTCAAACATAGTACCCTAAAGATATTTTTTGAGATTTAATAAGTCCTTGATAATTTTTTTATCAAATATTAAGTATTATAGATTATTTTTATGGTTATACATGAATTTTGGTGTTATATAACAAGTGGATTATCCAAATGATTGTGAAATGCTTACGTAAGGCTGAAAAAGTCAAAATAACATATTAAATAAGTTGTCATGACTTATATATCAATTAAAATACATATTTAAATAATATAAGTGGATATTTTGAGAATAATAAACTTATTTGAATTATTTTAGTTATTTATAATTTTTGGGTATTAAATAAATACCTTACATTCTTATACAACACTAACACATTAATTATTAAATTAATAGAAAAATAAAATAAATGATATTAAAAATTTTAAAATTATTATAATTCGATATAATTAATATTATACATGATTTTATATATTAAAATTACATTTTAGGGATTTATTAAAATATTTCTTTTGAATTTAAATTATTTTATTGATGTTATTAAATTCAAAGTAATGAATAGTTCTAAAAATTAACATTAATGATATTTTAAAGTAAATAATATTTTATTAAATGATATGAAATTTATAAAAATCTTATATTTGTCCAATTTAATAGTATATATTTTATTATATCAACCATGATCTATTTATTGTCCATTTTCCATTTATATTAACTACATTGACTCTCAATGAGTAAAAAATCTTGTTGTCATGGTAAGTTTGAAAAGGGTTAATAAAGGGTTAAAAACAAAAGATAAAGGTAAAAACATAGTCAATAACCTATATAATTTTTATTGTGTGAAGGTAATTAGACCCTCATAACCTTCAGATTGAAAATGAGTTATTTAATGTACACTTGTCCATGGAAATAACATATATTATTCAAATTAAAGAAAGTAACAAAATATCACTCTGTTTGTTTTTAATATATCTTATATGTTAAAAAAGAGACAAGAAATAATTATGAATGAATATTATTAGTAATTTTTTGCATAATTAAATTATTTTCATGATTTATTTTAATTTTTTATAATTATTTTATTACCATAATTCTTATACATTGCCAATGTAATATTTTTTTTTCAATAAATAAATAAATATAATAAAATATTTTAAAAATATTAAAATAAATATAATTTGGGTGATTTAATGTGTTACATTAATTTTATATGTTAATATAACAAATTATTATTGTGTTAAATAATTATATTCTATTTTAAACTTTGTCTTTATGTCTTTTAATTCAAATTAAGTGAATAATGTCTAAATTGATAATAATTATATTTTATGAGAATAATATTTTTTTAAATTACGTAAAAATTAAAAAAATATTAAAAAAAGAAAAAAATAGCCTAAAATTTCATAAATTGTCTATTTAAAGGCTGTTTGGAACCATTTTAATTGAGAGTGAATTTATTATAATTTAATCTTTTGAGAAATTTCAAAAGTGCCTCTCACCTCAGTTATAAAAGATAATCTCATCCCTCTCTTATTTACACCACTTAGAGCCTTCTAGATTGATTGAACTCTAAATATTTTTCTTCTAAACTTCTCTAGACAAATTCTAGAGGCGTTGGTCTTCCCAAAATACTAACCCTAGATCCCTTTAGAGGAGATCTAAAGTAGTCGTTTCCAAGAAGAGGTAATCGCTTAAACCAATCTCTTTCTTTTATACTCTTCTTTACCTCCTATAAATATATGGTACTTATCATAAAATAATGAATTCAATATCTTAAATATGGTGAAATGTTATTATTTTTAAAACACCATTATACACCCTCTTTCCTATTAAATGAGAAGTGATAGTATCGCTTGTGCGTACTTACATCTTACCGTCTCCACATAGCGATACAATTCATCTTTGATCACCATATTTTATGGATGGGTATTATGATGAGTTTAATATTTATATATTATAATTTTTAAATAATTATACTTTTTTAATTATAATACAATATCTACCTACTTACCTTCTAAACCATTGGAAAACGACAACGTCGATCGTGCGTACATTTAAACTATCACCTCCACAAAACGATGCGATTAATTTTTCATTTATATTTTACTTGGATGGTAATGAGGATAAATTAGATCAATATATATGATATATATGATATAATAATAAGTATGTAATGGTGAATTAATATTTACCTTTCTTTCATTCCATTTATTAAAAAATGAAAACCGAATTCATGCATAAGTACGACATACCGTCTCCATGAATAGTGTAATTAATTTTTCTATCTCTAAATTTTATGGACGAATATAAATATGTATATAATGAATTTATATGATATTAATATAATTATTAATATCTTAAATATGATGAAACTGTGATCAAAGTACATGGATCAGAACTACCGAATGAAAATACTCATGTTAAATAAAACATTTAACACCTGGAAATGAATATTTTAAGGAATTATTAATAAAAGGGGTGTTAAAATGTTATAAATGGATCATATATGATATCATAAAAATTAAAATAACTCTATTATATAGGTATAATAAATTTAAATTTATTATACAAGATGTTAAAGTTCTTCCAAAGCAAGGAAAACTCGAGGTAATGGTTTTATGTCATAATCTCATCGTTTATCATGATTCATTATGAATATGACTCTGATGATAAAATATAATGATATACCTCTCAATAATTTTCTTAATTTTATTATATTATGGTTATTTATTTAAAATACATGTTTTATTTTCATTTCCCTCATCTTATGTACTCAGGATACTGAAAATATGTTTTAAGTAAAATCAACTTCAATTTTCTCTTCTGTCAAAAAACTTTTTTATTTTGTATCCTTGTTTCCTAAAAATGTTTTAAGAAATATTTTTACTATTATAATATGATATTTTAATTTAATTTTTTACCCATGTTTTAATTTTTTATAATATTTTTTAAAGGAATATTATTTTTTGTTTTCTAAATGAGGTACTTTGTGATTTTTCTAACAAAAGTATGGAATGGATGTTTTTTAACTTATAAGACATGAACTAGTTTTCCCACCATCATGATCAATATTTTATTTTAATATTTATTTATAAGTTTATAATATTATTTCAAATAAAATTATTTCCTTTATAAGTTCATATTAAAAAAATATATTTCAAAATAGATAGGCTATTCTCCACAAAAATTATTCCAAGTGATCTTTAAAAATAAATTTTCATATAAGATTCCATCCTTTGATGTTTCTAAAGATTTAACAGGGATATGATACAATGATACCATCCCTACCCTTTCTCTGGATGGTTTATGTTTATGATTAAAAGATATTTATGAAACCCATTCCCTTTTTCATGGTTTTTTACTTTGATCAAATGTTTATGAAATCCGTTTATTTTCACAAGTTCTGAGATGATGAATGTTTTATGATCTTGTGGAACACATATGTATGATTTTATTTATATAAAGGGTGGGACATATATATCCCTCAAATTCATTGGGTAAAGATAGATAAATCATGAGGTAAATATTTTATGCATGAACCCAATTTCATGTTCACAATTCTACATAAAGAACTAGTTTTATTGTCTATAAGTTTATGCATGGACTTAGTTTTAATTTCTATAAGTTTATACATGGAAATGTATATAATGTCCATAATATCTTTCATAGACCTGATTTCATGTCCATAAGTTTATGTGGGGTATTTATTTCTTGTCCTTAACATCACGAGTGAACCTGTTTCTATTTATATATGTTCCCAAAGTTATAAGTTTATGTGTATGCCAAAATTCTATGTATTATGAAAATGTTATGATATCATGTCTCATTTTATTTTATTATATTATAATTCATGTCTTATGAACTACCAATCTTTATTTCATGACTCAAGATTATGTTATATGATATACAAGAAATTTATTTCAAATTTTAATCTCATATAATCACACCCTTATGCTCATGTTATGCTTATGTTATCATTTATATCTCTATTATTTACCCATACTAAGAATATAAGACCATCCATTATTATGTTTAATTTACATAGGTTATAAATAAAGGTTTTAGAAATGATATGTCTAAGAAGGGTACTATTTATAAAGAACTTAGTGGGAGATGATATATATCATTTATGAACTAGTTGTTTATGTATTTAATTTTACAAAGGCACTATACCTATATGATTATAGAATGGATCATTATGTTATGTAATGAATATTAATATATTAAGATGTTTTATCTATGTATGAAAGGTTTAGGTGGTTATATATGATTGAGAGAGAAATATTCTATGATAAGAATGAAATGTACTAATTTTATATGGTGATAGACTACAACCCAAGTATCATTATTCCCTTTAGATGCCTTGGGGGGGGGGGGTACCAAGATAAAATCCATAGTAATTATTTTTCCATTTACACTTAGGTATTGGAAATGGTTTAAAAATTAAATCATATTTCTATCCCTGAGTCTTAACTTGATGGCATACTAAGCACCCTGAACACACTCCACAATATCTCTCATCATGTTTTCCCACTAGAAATGATATTTAAGATCTATATACATCTTAATAATTCCAATATGAATATATAATGATAAAAATTTAGCTTCATCTAATAACTCCTTTAATTATAGTATTTATGGGAAACATACTCTATTTATGAACCTTATCATTCCATCACTATCATGAATAAAACTACAAATATTCCTTACCTTATTTTGTAGCTCTACATACTCCTTCTATACCTATTTAATCTTCACATGGATAGATGGTTAGACATTAATCTGATAAATATTGTATTTATACCCTCATATCATGATTTCAATATCCATCCTCTATAAATCTATAAGTATTGAGTCTCTTTAAATCCTCATCATAGACAACCTATCATAGTCCTTATAACTCAAAGAATCCGCCACCCTATTGCCTTCCCAAAGTTGTAATGTGTTGAGTATTCATTAACTTTAATCGGTTCCAACCATCCCCTTTAGCACATATTTAACTATTTTTGTGTGAATATATACTTCAAGATTTTATGATCTATATATATATCACAACATTAACCATTAAGATAATTCCTCCATATCTTCTAAGAAAACAATTACTAACACCAGTTCCAAATCATGATTCGGGTAATTTTTCTCATGAACCTTCAATTTATGAGAGGCATAAGCTACCACCATGTCATTATATATGACAAAACATCCTAGTAACTTCTTTGATTAATAACTATAGATCAGAAAACATTATACACTATAGGGTAGTGTGAGAATAGGTGCATTAACCAACCATCTCTTAAATTATATGAAATTTTCTTCACATTAATCAGACTAAAGGAACATGAATACATTCTAGGTCAACTTGGTTAGAGAATTAAATATCCATGATAAATTAATCAAAAACCATAATTAGTATCTAGAAAACCCAATAAACCTATGGATTTAAGTCACTATTGTTGGTCTGGTCCATTGTTCAATAACTTCCATATTTGAGGGATACACTGATATACCCTTGCTTTTAATTACATGACCCAAAAATTATACTTTTTATGGCCAAAATTCATATTTACTAAATTTATCATAAAAATTATCCTTCCTAAAAGTCTTAAATACAATATTCAAATGATATTTATGATCTTCATTTATTTTAGAATATATAATAATATCTTCTATAAAGACTACCACAAACTAATCAAGGTAATCTACAAAGACTATATCAATTAAATCCATGAAGGTAATAGAGAAATTGGTAAGTATAAATGGAATCACTATAAATTCGTATTGAAAATACCTTGTATGAAAGTATTTCATGTATATATCATCCCTTTTTACCCTCAACTGATGATATCTAGATCATAGTTCAATCTTTGAAAATTATTGGTCTTCTAACAGTTTATAAAATAAATCATTAATATGGGTTAGAGGATACTTGTTATTGATATTAATTTTGTTAAGTTTCTTATAATAAATTAAAATATGCATTGATCCATCATTATTATTAATAAAAAGAATAGGTCCATCCCTTGGGGATGCACTTGGACAAATGAATCTGTTATCAAAATTCTCTTGGAGTTTCTTCTTTAAGTCCTATAACTCAATAAGGCCCATTCTATAAGGAGTCTTTAAAATAGAAATAAAACCAGGTATGAGTTCTATTGAAAACTTAAATTTATGATTCATGGGAAGACTAAGAAATTATTTAGGAAATACATCAAAATATTTTTGTACAATAGGAATTTCTTCAATATTGATTTTCTCCCCAACCATTTGAGATATATACTCCTCATGAATAGGTAATAATACCCTTAAAATGGAAGTAATTTCCATTGGAAGTTCATATTAATCATTTCATTGATAGAAAATCATTGGTTAATTAATATTATTAAATGTGACTTACCTTATTTATAAATTGATATGGAATCTATATAAAGAAATCTAATTTATAACAAAAATCATATCAAATTCAACTAGAGGAGGAATCATAATATTTTCTTAAAGAACATCCCCACAAACTTCTATCATATATTAGCTATATATTTGAGAAAAAATCATCACACCATTAATATTTTTCACTAATAATTCAATATATAATCATTAAGGTGGTTATTTTATACCCTTAGAAAAGTGATGATATATAGAAGAGTGGGTAAAACTAGAATTAAATAATAGTTTGTAGTTATATGTTGGATAATAATTGTACCTTTCACCTCTTCATTCTTATAACCCACTTTGATAGTTGTGATCACATGATATTTACCTTAATCTATTGGAATTAGAGGTTATTAATTCCATTTTTCATTATTAACCCTTGGATTCATGCACTGGTTGGCATAATTCCCATACTTATTATAGTTGTAGTATTGGAGTGTGGGTGGTGAATTTGGTTGATCTCTCTCCACGTTAATTTCATTATCTTGCCTATTTATATATATTATCCATTTAATTACTTGATGGAATTATTTCATACACTTAAAAAATTTACCAATTCCATTAGGATAATTTCCTCCATTCTTATTTATACACTTATGACATAAAGGAAGATTCATTTTCTTTCCTCCATGGGTTTTATTATTAGAATATCCTTGAATCCCCATCTTTATATTCTTATTAGAACCATGATAATGATGGAAATATCCAATATCCATTTATACCTTAATATCACATAAAATGATTTCTTCATAGATACTAAAGTCTCTTATGTTCAATGCATTTTAAATACTAGGTTTTAAGCTACTAAAGAACAGATCAATTTTATTTTCTAGGTTGATCATAAAACCCAAAGCATACCTCTTAAGTATTGTAAAGTTTTCCTTATAATTACTAATATATTCATCATCCATATACTTAAGCTCAAGTAATTACCCTTACATTTTCATATGAATAGTAATAGGAAAGTACTTACTAAAAAATACCCCCTTAAACTCATCCCATTCAATGGAGTTGGTTTCTTTCACTTTCCTCATGTTCTTAATAATATTACACCATTGATTTGTTTCACCTTCCAAATGATACACCTTTTTTATGCTCTAAGCATCAGAGAATGGAAAATAAATTTTTAGTGGTACTAATATATTTATCATCCACTAGTGGATTAGAAGAACCACTAAAATAAGGTATATCTTTCCTTATGAAAGACTCAATGGTACATTAGTTTCTCCTTTAATAATTTTTAAGATTAGAACAATTCATGTTTTGAGAGAGTTGTATGATCATAAAAACATGATTTTTCATTCCATCTCCCATGTAATTAGATTACTCAAGTATAAAATTATTGCATTATATGCCATTATTAGCATGATTACTCATAGTTTCAACCATTTAATAAACCAAAAATCATAGTGTAAGCACTAGGCCACACTAATTAGAGTGATAAATCATATAATCATGAAAATCATTCTTAAGATATCCTAAATTATAAACCCTTGTTATCAACATATAAAAATTTTAGGTTCACCCTATATAACTTTCAATTCATCATAGGTTATCTTAAAATATATCCTCATATTCTTTATAACTCAATATATAAAAATAACTAAACGCTACTATGATACCAACTGAGATGATTTGAGCATTACATATATAAATATTGAATTAATTTTATATAAATATTAAATAAATTTTACAATAATACATTCCATATAACCATAAAGGATTAGTGTCATTTAAGATAATTATAAGGTTATGAGATAATTATCATAACTTGTGAAGTTCATATCCAATCAGTCATAGATCATAAATCATGAGTCATGGAATAAAGCTTTGGTATTTTAAAATACACGAGTCTTAAGAGTGATGAATAATCATTAATCAATCATGATCCATGATAGAATATCATAATTAGAAGAATATATCATAGTAATTTTGGCACAATAATAATCATAGAAAATAATTTCATTATTCAAGGCTCACTGTTAATAATAAACATTTTCTTGATCATTTTAAGTACCAAAGAAAGGAGAATGAAAGGAAAACATTAAATCCCCAAAAATAAACAAAGTAGAAGAAAATATATTGGTTTTAAGATATAATGAGCATATAATTCCCCCAAATGATATTAAAACATAAATAATTCCGATTAAAAATGAGATTACAACATAAAACCTTACCTCAGGTCCTAACTTTATTCATAAATATTCTTAAGTTTCTATATAAAAAATTAATATTCATTATAAATATATAAAATGATTATATTCATAATTATCTTACAATATAAAATTATCTTATAATTTCCAATTACCCATTTATTAACAATTCTTCATTAAAATCAACATTCAGGTGAAAAGTGGCAGGTTTTCCATGAATGTTTAAGTTCGAAAGTTTTGGTCCTTATACCTTGGTAATGGTTTCATCACCTTCATAATATTAATAATGTTATAAGTATCATATAAGTTAATTATATACACTTTTATAAACATTCATATAAGGTGGTTATGAAAAATGAATTATATCACTTTGTGGTGGCGATTCCTTGGGGATCCACCACTTTTAACCTATATAATTTTTAATGTGTTTTCTCCTACCTCCAATAAAATAAAAAAGGGAAGTTAGAGATATAATTATATCAATTTGTGGATATGGTTGTTCATACGTACACATGAGTGATGCATTCAATTTTTAATAGATGGAACGAAATAAAGGTAAATATTAATTAAACTTTATAGAATCATAATTATATAATAAATATAATATATATTAATTAAATCCATCCATATGATCATCCATATATGGTGGACATGAAAAGTGAATCACATCGCTTTGTGGAGGTGGTAGTCCACACATACTCATGAATGAAGTTATCATTTCTCATAGGATGGAAAAGAGATATAGAATGGTTGTAAAATTAACATAAAAACATTTTAATATTTAAATTATAATGATTTAATAATGTTAATATTGTTATATAATATTTATATGAGATTAAGGAAGAAATAAACTCTAAATATATTAGTAAATACAAATACCTTTTCTTTGGGAAACTACCTTTGGCTTACACCTAATACCTTTAAAGGTTAGTCTTTTGGGAAGAAAAAATATACTGAAAATGGGAAGTTAAGTTATAAAGATATTTGGGTAAGTATTTCCTAAAATATAGGTCTCAATTTATATGGATAAGTGAAGATATTAAGTTCCCTTTTATAAGTGAGGTGCCTGGAACTCTTGTAAATATTAAAAACATTAAAAAATAATAAATTCAAATTAAAGTGAAAGTGGAAAAAAGTGGTCAAATGTTCAAATATAAGATAATTTAACTTCTAAATACATTAAAAAGAATAAAATTTAGACAAGTTTATGTGATATTTTAAAACCCATCTTTTAGTTTAACCCCCCATCAACCCTTTTTAACCTTAAACGAGTTAACAAATTTTTACCATAATTGCTATTAATTACGACCAAAAATGAAAGTGTCATTAATTTTTTTTTAAATTATTATTAAAAATATGGAAATAATTTTATCAAATTTATTTTCTATAAGTGGGAGAAATTAATTTTAAAATAATAATTAAAAATGCAATGAAAACTATTTTTATAAAAATGAATTTTATGCATAAAATTAAATTTAATCTAATTCCTTTCCTAGTAAAAACCATTATATAAATTTTAATTTTTTTATTGAATATATTATCTACACATTCCAATAAAATAATAAATAAATAGTGATATATTTAATTTATTTATATAATAACACATTGTGTACATAAAAATAGTTTTTCTAAAAACATCTTTTTTACCTTCAAATGATTTTATTTTCATTTCTAAAAAATTGATAACCAATTAATTCATTTTAAAAATTTATAAAAAATAATTTATCATATGTTTTAATATCTGAATTAATTTTTAAATAAAACATATATGACAAAAACAATAACCATAAATAAAATATTTCAAAACACTTATTTAGGATCAATAATATTTACTAAGTGAATTATAATTTATTTTCAACAATTATATTTAATTTAAATACCATAAAATGTGATTAATTTTATAATATATGAAAATTATTCACATAATTTCATGGTTGTTTTCTTCACAAGTTATTGAACACATAAAATTTATTAAAGATAAATATATTCTAAAATATTATGGTGTTACAATAAGGATGATATAATGGATATATATGATGTTTATGGAATAATTATTATTATTTTAAATACAAAATATTATCTATATTCTT
Source organism: Viscum album (assembly GCA_963277665.1). Lineage (NCBI taxonomy): Eukaryota > Viridiplantae > Streptophyta > Magnoliopsida > Santalales > Viscaceae > Viscum > Viscum album. The sequence continues at coordinate 173,546,300 of OY728147.1, read as the reverse complement.
ACCCTAGCATCCATTGGAAAATTATAATTTCGTTTGTGCATAAATGTATACTACCACCTCCATAAAGTTATATGATTCATTTTTAATGTTCGTCATACATGGATAGTCATATGAATGGATTTAATGAACATATATGATATAATTATGATTATATAAAGAAAAATAATTGTATAAATTCCTTTCTTTTCATTTATTGGAAAATTAAAACATCACTCATGCGTATGTATGAACTACTATCTACATGAAACGATGTATTATATTTTTCATAACTGCATTACATGGATGTTTATAAATGATTATATAATGAATAAATATGGTATTTATGAGAGGATTAATATTTTGTAACCATAGACAATGTGAAAGGACCAAAATTATTCAACTAAAATATATGTAGAAAATGGAACAGTTAACACCCAGAATATTGATTTTATAAAGAATTATTTATAAATATTAAATTATATATTATAATGGAATCATATATATAAGGATAAGTATGAATATGGTTCTTTTATATATATATATATAATAAATATAAATTTATTATATAAGAGTTTTGAGTGAAACTGATGGAAGTCATGACTTAAGGTAAGAGTTTACATTACAATCTCATTTATTTATATGATTATATATATTAAATTTCCATTGAAAAAAATTATATAATCCTCATCTTTTAAACCCCATATATTTTATCCTCCTATATTTATTTCTAGTGTTTTCATGCATTACTTTTATCCACCTCTTTTTGGTATATAAAATGACCAAAAAAATGTTTTTAAGAAAATTTAACCTTATTTACTCTTTTTAGTCATGAATCTTTCTCTTCCATATCAATGTTCTTTAAATTGTTTTATAGAAGTTTTTACCTATACATAAATGTTTTAAAAAATTTTCCTTCACTACCTTTTTATTTATTTTAAAATGATTAAAAGTAATCTTTTCAAAGGGTTTTCATACGACTCTCTTTTAACTTTTTAGAAAATGGTGAAAAGAATGTTATCTTTTAAAACATACTACATGAACATATTTCCCCCCCATAATGTCCTTCCTTAATAAATTTCCCTTACAATTTTCAAAGTTTTTAAAAATAAAATCCTATTTCCATTTTTTTGGGAATTATAGTTTTTAAAAATTTATGAAAATAAAAGGGATATTTTTTATTTATTTTCAAATTATATTTTAAATGATTTTATAAAAGATATTTTTCATCTATGTCAAATCCTTTAAGGATTTTTATGAATTACTGGAGATATGATCTTATGATACCTTCCACTTTCTTTTTTTGGACCACTTATGATAATGATTTTTAAGGATGATTTCATGAAACTTGTTTCTTTTTTATATGTTAATTATGAAATAATAAAATGATAAATGTTTTTATGATCTTGTGGGACACTTATATATTTATTTAATTATGTGATGGGTGGGAATATAATTTTATATCCATCCAATGAATTGGTTAAATATTTATGTATCATGAGATAATATGAATTAGAATGGGGAGAAAACCCAATCCAATAAAAGATATTGTCCACTATGGTAGTCTTGGTAGTGAGCCTTGACTAGGTAAATGATGGGAATAGGGAGTGAACCTAATAAACCATGAGAATATGTCCACTATAATTTCATTATAAGTGTTTCTTATCTAAGGAAATGATTTTATATTCTTATTAATTTTCTACAAACTTATGTATTATTCTTATGTTATGATCTCATGGCACATGATTGATTATTGATGATTCAAAATTCTTATGTAATAAGTATTTTGTTATGAAAAATACTTATTCCATGACTCATGATTTATATTATATGAATTTTTGGGTTATTTTTCATAAGTTATTATCATGTTATCATACCAATATGATCATATTATACTCACTTATTATATTTGATTGATAATGCCTATATTTACCCTTACTAATATTTCTTTATCACCCTTTATTATGTTTCAATTTTCCTAGGTTATGAAGAGAGATTTTAAATAGAATAGATATTTTAAGGGTACTATGTGATAATATTTTTTTGGGAGATGTTGAAGTCTTCTTATGGAATAAGAGAATACGGGTATAATGAGAAAAAATCATATTTGATGAGAAAGACATGCGTTTTATTGCGTAAAGGGTTTTTTTCTAATTATGTAAAAATATAATTATAAAAGGTCTTGAGTATATAATTGAATTAATGTTGTTTATTTATATTTTATTTATTAATGATTAAAATTGGGTTGCTTTAATTTCTATCAAAGACAATATATAAAGAATATGTTTTTGTATTAGATCAGGGTGTACAAGTGAAATAAGTTATACTACCCATCCAATGGAAGTGGATATACATATTTGAATAAAAGGATGATTGTTTTGATTTATGTGATGTGAAAATAATGTAAGATCAGTCCAAGATGAAATTTATAATTGAACAAGATGATTAAAATATTAAAATTAGCAACATACATATATTTGAAAAATAGATTGACGAAGAAGATAAAAAGTGAAAAATTATTGTGAAGTTTATTCTAATCAAGATAGTAATTAATATTATATTACTGATCAAGGAAATAAATACTAAATAATCATGTTAATTTTGAAAATATCACTATCAATCAATATGAACCATTTCAAACAAGAAGAATAATGAGACTTGAAAATAAAACTGCTCTAATTTCTTAAGCTGAGCCAATTGTTTTTTAGTGGGAGTTGAACATAAGAAATGGATCAATGTTATGAATGAGGAGATTGATCATATTGATAAAAATATACTTTGGATCTGGTTCAAAGATCTTAAATTTAAAATGAAATTAACACCAAGTGGGTTTTTAGAAACAAATTTAATGAGAGAAGTGAAGTGTTAAGAAAAAAAGATAAACTGGTATTTAAAGGCTAGTCACAAATGTAAGGGATATAATTTAAAGAATAATTTTCACGATTGGTAAGGAAATAATTAATTATAATGTTCTTAGAAGTGGAATCGCACAAAAATTATAAATTATACAAGATGGATGTGAAAATTTACTTCCTAAATAAAGATCTATAATAAGAAGTTTTCATTAAGAAACATGAAGGGTTTTATTTAGAAAAATATAGAAGCATTGTGTTCTAGTTAAAGAAAATTTTTTATGGATTTAAATAGGTCCTTAGATATTGGTATTAAAAATTTGATGGTTGTTCAATAAATTAGGAATTTTCAAAGGGAATGGTTGATAACAACATATTTGTGAAAGAGTTTTCTACATGTACTCTCACAGTTAGAGTATATGTTTTTGATATTATATTTTCTAGTGATAAAGAGACTCCCTGTGACTTGTTTACTAAGTATATGTAAACACATGTTGAGATTTCCATGTTAGGATAAATGAACTATTTTCTAGGATTATAGGTTATATGGAAAATGGACTATATTTTATTATCCAAAGAAAAATATAATAAGGATTTTTTAAAAAGGTTTGAATTGAAATATTTTTAAGAAATATCTACACCCATTTTACCTAGTACTAAGCTGAACAAAGATGAAGAAATAATTAGTGTAAATTAATTTTTTAGAAGAATAATTATAATCTTGATCTATCTAAGTACATCCATTCCAGATGTTTTTTATGTGACTATGTGTTCAGGGTTTCAAAGTGATCCTAAAGAGTCATATAATGTCACATAGAATAATATTGAGATATATCAATGGTACTATAATATTTATCCCTCTATATAGAAATATATCTAATTTGAACTTATAGGGTAACATAGATGAAGACTGGATATGATATTTCATTAAAAAAATTTAATATATGGTGGAGAATTCTTTATTGGAAAGAGTTTTATGAGTTGGAATAATAAGAATAAGACTCCAGTTTCTCTGAGCACATCTGAGGTAGATTACATTGTAGCTACACATGCTTATACATAGATTATATAGATGCAGGTGTATCTAAAATATTTATAATGTGATGTTGAGAATCCACTAAAAATTTATCATGATTATTAGAGTTCCATTGATCTATTAAGGAACCCAGTACAACACTCAAGATTGAAGTATACTGATATTATATTTCATTTCATTAAAGAGAGTGAGGAAAACTGTGATGTGAAGCTTAAATACATTTTCGCCAAAAATAAAATTATATATATTTTTAAAAAAGTAATTCCAAGAGATATATTTAAGTATTTGATACTAAATATTCATTTTCACCCTTCTCTTCTCACTTGAGGATGTATGAAAGCAAGAACACCCCCACAAGGCTTTGGATTATGTTGTCAAATGGGGATAATTAGTGAACAACTCTTGTTCTAATGATGAGACAAATCACACAACTTCTTAAAAGGGGGAGTGTACATTTTATTTATCTATTTTTAATAAAAATATATGTTTATTTATAAATAGGTTATAATTTTAAGTGTGAATTAAATGGGAGACCATATTTGTGACTTGGGAACAATTTATTATCACTAAGAGATATAATTATCTAAAAAAATTACCTTATCTGGTAGCGTGTTTTCAATATAATTCTCATTTGATAAAGGTTGTTATTTGAGGGTTCTGGTGATAATTGAGTATTATAAAAATATTTGAGTTAAATTAATAAGAGTTTAGTGATATTAATAGTAAATCCAAAGGGAGATATTAAAGTTCACTATGGAATTATTGAAGTATTATATTTGTTTTCAACCATGTCTAATAATAATTGAAGGTTTTTGAGATATTATTTAAGATATTTTGTATGTTTTTGAGATTATTTTTGAAGAAATGAGATTAATTGAACTGATTCTGTGATTAGTTTAATAGAATATAAAATTTTGGAATTTAAGATAAAAAATTGGCTAAGTCCCGATGAATTGATAATGAAGATTCTTGTGTTTAAGGATCATCAGTTATTCATAAAGATGATTGATATTCTCATAAGAGTCAAAATTTGAGAAATTTTACAAAGCCTTGAAGTCTCAAAACTCTTTAAGAATCATTTTACAAAATTCATTATGATTTTTCATTAGTTAGTATGGTTTATTTCTATCTTCGTAAGGATAGTCTCGAAAATGTGTTAGGATCATACATAACTTCATAATAGTTATTTTCTATTCTGGGATATCAATTGAGATATAATTTTGTAAAATTAAATGAATTACTCATATTTCTCTATAATTATGACATATCGTAAGGATGATCTGTGACTTCATAAGGATCATTTATCCTTATGGAAAAACTACCTGGTGCTTAAAAATATCACAAATAAATGAATTTATAGTTATGTTTTTAAGGATGATTTCTATAATATTTAAGATTAATTCCATCACCTAATGATAAAAAAATTTCAAGATCAATGATATTTGAGAGGTATAAAAAATCTACAAAATTTAAGAATGAAATAGTCTGAGGAAGATTAAATTTGATGATTCCCAAGATGAACTTCAGTAGGCTAAACATGGTAAATAAAATTAGGATTCAAGATTGTTTCTTTGAGAAATCAAAATGGTGATCACTAATCAAATTTTATTAACTTTTAAAATACATATATATAGAAACTACCAATGGTGATCAAAGCTAAATATGTTGAAGGAGAATCTCCAAAATATAATCCTGGAATGAAAATCGGACAATTTTTTACTGATATTAAGTTTATAAATAACATGAAAATAATTGTGTTGTGATTCAATATGAGTTATCAAGTTTAATTATCATGATGTAGATGGGATATCAAGTGTGTGAGTTAACAAGAGTGTTATTAATATGTGAAGAATTAATTCATGCAGCAAGAAGGTTGAAGAACATTTAAACCACGGTTGAATCAGTGGAATCAATAGGAGATCACTACTAGATATTTATATAATTTTCAAATACATATATACTTGTAAATTATTTTTAATGGTGATCAAAATTTTAAATTTTTCCCAAGAATTTTACTCAACTATTGAAATTAGAAGAAAATAGAAGAATGGTATTTTTGGAACTACATTGGGGACAATGGTTAAATAAATAAGGGAGTGTTAGGGGATCATGGAAACATGATCATGTAAAATTTGATTGAGGAAATTCTTTGAGGATCTCATTATACTGTTTGGTTTGAGAATCCTATATAAGATGAGATAAAAATGTTTTATATAATTAAATTAATTCTATAATTTTAAGAATTCAAAAATAAGGGGAGTAGTCCAAAATAGGGAACAAGAATTCATGGAGACCAAAAAATATTGTGTGAAAATAGAGATTTAAGTCAGATTTTAAATATAGGGTATATAAACTTGCATTATCCAGAGTGTTCTATGATTCTAAAGTGAGAAATTTGTCAATAAACAAATCTTATTGATCTGAGAAAGGCCAAAAAATCTAAGTATATCATTAAGTAAATATGGATTCAAAGTTATTGAATAAGTGAGTATATCTATTTTGATATTCTAAAGGCTCAAAGAGAAGGGTCTACATTAGTTGTAGAAGTAATAAAGATCTACTTATGATCTTTATCATCCTACTTGAATCACATTATAAACAACAAGATGATGTAACTTTAGTAGGATGTTGTATTGTTTTTAGAAACACACTATGGCTACATGATGATACATGACCAATCTACTTATAACTGATGATTAATTATTAGTGGTAAATCTATAAAATGGGATAGAAACCATACGTGATAAAGATTAAGTACCAATACTAAGACCAAACCTTATAAAAATTATGTGTTCCTTATTTATTTAAATTTATAGATTCATTCAGGTAAGGATGAGTTATATCTGAGAGGATAAAATTCTAATCTATTACTAATATTTATTTCTAAGAAAAAGAAATTTTAAAAGACTATCACCATTGATTCATCACCCCTTCTCAGTGGTGCACCCATTCCTGGGGCATATCAATATGAATTCACAAAATGGATTCTATGTACTAAAATAAAGTCTGTATTTTGGTAGTATATCCTACTTATATAAATCCCACTAAGTCTAATTGGGTATTGAATAGAGATATGGAAATAAATGGTAAAATAGATTACCTAGAAAGAAATAATGGTTGTTAAAGGTATAAGTATAGTCAAGAAATTAACAATGTAAAAATCTTTTCTAAAATGTAGACATTGAAATCCATTTTGAATTCCAGTTGTCACAGTAGCTATTGTGAATATTATATAAATTTTTTATGGATTAATTTATGGGTTAAAGTAGGTATTGAATCATGGAATGATTATTTTTACATGTGTTTATAAGTGTTTAGTGGGAGTTCCATCATTTTATAAGTAAAATATATTGATAAATATGGTAAATAGATATTATTCTTGTAGTCAGTTAATGACAATTTAGAAAAGAAATTTATTCTAAAATGACTTAAAGTAGTAACCCAAGTTCTAGGGAATAAGATCTTCTAAGATTGATCTATGGGGTTTCTTATACCAAGTTATAATACACATATTGACAAGGTATTGAAAAATAAAATATGAAATAATTTAAGATAGAATTTTTTTCTTTGTCACATGGCATAGGTCACTCCAAGATGATGTGTTAAGACATAAGAGGATATTAAGATAATGATTAGAAATCCATATGATTCAATAATGGAATTTATCATATATTCCATGATATGTATCAATATTTTATATTTATTATATATAAATCATGGTGTGGAAATATCAAATAAATACAATAAAACTATGAAGATAATAATTATAACTATCCAAAAAAACACGAGAAAGTATAAGAAACAAGTTCCTACTATTTAGAGAATATGGAATGCTAGTTATCAAGGGGATGAAAATTAAGTCTTCCTATAAATCATTCTATTCTAGTATCAAAATAAGGCTAAGAAAATGAGTAATAGAAACTTATTGAATCCAGTGGTATCTATATCGATAAATACAATGAATGTTGTAGCTTTCGATATAGATAAATAAGTAGTATAAATATACAATGATTTATTACACTTATTAGAATTGTATCAAGAAAGAAAAGTATTATCACAATATAAATTGTGATTATATTATGACTAGGGTACTAGCTAAGATATCAAGGTTATAAAAGAGGACAAAAATTATATACCTAGGGGTAGCATCTCTTGAAAATATTTTCTTCAAAGAGATGAAGTTTTAGTTAGTATTATAGCTATAATTTTAAAATTTTTAGTGCTAGTGACTATAACCAATCCTTAGTAGAATCATGAATATTTTATGAGAGCTAATGAGTTGAGAAATATCAGTAGCTATCTCTTGTGATAATGATATTTTATTGGGTTTGGTTCCCTGAAACCAATTGACTATAAACTTTTTATTACTATATATATATATATATGTATAACATTAATATATAGTGATTATTCTTTTGATTAAAAATAATGTGATGATGTCCTTGGATTATTTTTCATATCAAAGGTTTTTAAGATATTCCATGAAATAATGAGTACCAAGAGATTGTATAATAATATTATTAAAAAAATATGTTCTATGGTCTTGATATATCTATTTGATAAGACATAAATTATGTCTAACTATCAGGTGCTGAGGACTCATAAGCATTGATGTTAAGTCAGAATAATACAAAGTAACAAAAGTGTGGGGTGAATTGTGTCTTTTAAAAAATCTTCCCCAATTCTAGATTTTGACACCCTCTATGATTTATGCAGATAAGTAGTGTTTACTTATGTAAAGAATATAAGAAGTGTATAATTATAAATAAAGAATACAAATTTTTATAGTGGTTCGGGGTACAAAGATCCCCTAGTCCACTCCACCAATTACTTTCTCTATGACCTTGGTGAATTTCAATAGAATGGTATTCTTATCATAAGACCACAAATCCACAACTGAGTATAGGTTGTTGAAAAATTTACAAAAATACTGAAAACAAAGTATTTAGGTTCCTTAATAGAGAACTAAAAAACCACAGCTTAGAACAAGAAGCTGACACTTCAGCATAACTAAGTGCGAGCAGTTGATACTCTCAATAAATCAAAAGAATTTGATTTGTTGATACATGTTGAACTTAAAAATAATAGTAGAAGAAAGTGAAAATAGATGGATCTTATTCTTCAGAAATTAAAATATTCAAGAATGAATGATTCTGAAGCGATCCCAATTGTAGAAGGATCTTTGATTAAAAGTAACAACAAAACTACAGTATGTAATACAACATGCATGTCTCCAAAGTGTAGTCTTCTTCTAGATTTGTTCATTCATTGCAGTATAATGGTAAAAAATATTCACAAAAACTTTTATGATCTATATTACATATACACACACACACCATTTTATTTGAAAATACTTCAATAATATAAATAGATTTTCTTTATTTGAACAGATCCAAGAAAATCACCTGAATGATCGTAGAAATTCAAATCTGAATTGACTAGGGGAGTCATAACTTCCCTTAGGAACATGAGATATTATCTATGATGAATAAAATTATTTGAATTGGTCATAATTATATTTTAATAATTTTTAAAGAATCAATTAATCATCATGTAATTCATTCAATACTGTTGCATGAAACTCGGACAAAATCACAAATTTAAAACTCCACTGCTGAGTAGACAACGTAGGGTTGAATTATGTATTGTAGGGTTCCTTTACGTAGTGTAGGGTTTATACCAATGTATGGTTCCTTAACCATACTTTCATATGTACTCAATGTAAGGAACGAAAGTAATATATTTATAGTGATCCATATATTCAAACTTTTCAACATAAAATCCTGTATGTAGCATTGATTAACCATACATTCAAATTCCCGGATGTAGGGTTGCTGATCCATACTCTTGTCAATTATCCAAACATAAGGATGTTGATCCAAACGCAAACTGTTTAGCATAGCATAGGTTTGATACCATACAAAAGTGTTAACTTTCTAGCACAACGTAATGACAATGAACCATACATTCATTTACCGAATGTATGGTTTGAAATAGCGTATCCAAATCATATCCCATAATTTTAAAATACTTTAACCAAGATAAAATTATGACATATAAATACTTGAAACTCGCTCAAGAAAACTTCATTAGAAAATAAAAAAGGGTATTTTTGAGCATCAAAATCATCATATATTATAGAGTATTGTTAAAATAATACATTCCCAACAATCTCCCCCTTTTAATGATCAAAACCCCCTAACATAATCCAAAACATAACTTAAAGAAAATGTAGGATTTGTAAACATAAAAATAGATATAGAAAATAATTCTATTTCCCAATATTATTTCTAGAGAGTAGTTTTAAAATATTCTCCCCTTTTTCCTTACAAATATTCTCTCCCTTTTCCTTATAAGTATTCTACCCCTTTTTTGTGATATCAAAAATATGGTTTGAAAGAATAAATGATATAAACCATAATTAATGTAGAACTAAACTGTAAATAAATATTTATAAACACTAGTATAAGAGAAATAAATTTAGTATTAATAGCTAAATATTGAACTTAAATAAAATAAAATAAATATAAATAAAGTAAATTTATGTTAAAACAAATTCAAATGTTTTGAAATAGAGTAAAATCCATATCCAACAAAAGGATATTTCAAAATGAGTGGCTAGGATCAGAATCACTAGAAGAAGAGGATAAATTAGGATGAGGAATGTCTTGGAAAACACCATTAATATAAAGTAGATTTAGCATCAAGCTCTGAAAATTGTTGTCAAATACTTCTATCCACCATTGAAGAATATTCTTCGAATCTTGTCCAATCTTCAGATTTTCAATCAAATTAAGCTTCACAAATTCATGAAGATCTTTTGATTTAATGAATGTAGTAAACTTATCTCTAACATGTGAAAGTACTGGTCCCAACCAAGATTCACTAGAAGTCAGTTGACAAGTCAAATGTTTTTGATTCTCTAGAAAAACACTTAATGGAGTACTGTGATACTAAAGAGTGTGTAGTCTATCATTGAAATCATCCAATACTGAAGTTATTACTCGAAAAATTATAATCATTTATGGAGGAGTCTGTTGAGAGAAGTTCGAGGCCTAATTTATTTCTATGAGAGACTGAAATTATCTTCCTATCATCATCTTCAACTCATCAAAATATGACTTCTTGACAGATTTATATTTCAAAAAACAAAACTCTCTAGGCATTTTTCTGATAAAATCTTTAAGGTCTCCAACAAAAATAATATTTTCTTTGAATTTTCTTAGATGGAGATTCATAGACTCAAACTTTGATCTTAGAAATGATGAACTTTTTAGATCTTAAAACTTATTTTTCTCAGCTTCCAATTACAATCATAGAGACAAGTTATGAGCATCCAATATATTCATCTTTCTTACCAAAGCTTTATCATGAGAGTCAGAAGACTCTTGAGATTGAGCTCTAGCTTTTCCAACTCCTATCAAAGACAAACTTGGATCTTCATTTTTTATGATCTATATCTTAAGAAAGATCCTCCCATAGCATCAAAATTAGGAACAATGAGAGAAATATTTTTAGGATCATGGACATCTTCCCTATGATTATCTTGACTGTGATCTTTTTTCTCAACATGATCATCCACTGGTGTCTCATACTCAACTCTAACAACAGTTTTATCTATAGTCTCTAGAATTCCAACTAAAATTATTATTCTCTGAATAAGATTTTTTCTGGCCTAGATTCACCTTCTTCATCAGTCCTCTTTCTAACAGAACCAACTGAAGGAATCATCCCATGCTCCCCCTAAGCATCTGTCAATAACCTATGTTTTTCCACTCCAATAGGTATAATATTTTTGTAAGAGTTTCTCTAAAAAAAATCTAACTTCTTAAGATCCACAAAATTTAAAATGTTTCTGTGATGATATGTTTTAACAAAAAACATATTTACAATTTTTCCTATTCTTCACAACAAAACACAAATTATCCTTCAATAGGGATAAAATCCCATGTTGGCATCCTTATGGAAACAATGGTTTAAATAACATATCATAAACTAATATAAATTTAACTTTATGTGGTACAAAAAAATAGGATATACATGCATGGATAAAGAACTTTCTATAACTTAGAAGTCCTCGACAAAATTCTAGATTGAATGAATTTTAGTATAACTCAGTGATTATAAGTAAGCTATTTCGACATTACCTTCTTGATAGTTCACGTTCCAAATAATGAAAACATAATTCCCTCTAAAAAATATTTTCTATCACCCATATTCCTCAAATTAAAATGAAACTCCCCCTCATGGGGTAAATGTAACTGCTTAGACATTTTCAAAGAGGAGAAAGAAAATTCAGTATCGTTGATATTCATGACAATAAAATATTTATTGAACCCAAGGATGAATGAAGAATTCCTAAAAAATTATTTTAATTTAATGTCATAAACTACAGGTGTGTTTTCTTATCCAAAATTATAACATAGACCTCGAAATCTTATGGATTCCTTGAGAAAAATATTTATTGAATCTAAATAATCGAGATCGATTAACTTACCTTGTAGCACTTTGCGATAAAACCCTGATGGGTAAATAGACACATCCAACTTAGCATCTTCAGATCTATGAGAAGTTTCCATCTCTGAAGGTTTTGAGTTTGAAGGGATTGAAGGTTTAGGTTTTGGAAAATAGGAATAGAGAGAATCTTAGTAAACCGAAAGGACATGCAGTAGAGGATAAAGAGAGCGAGAGAAGGCAAGCAGTTTTATCATGCCGATTGAGAATGTACTCATTAATTTTTAATTTTGAAAAGACTAATAAAAAGAAGTATAAATGAAATTCTTTTCAAAACAAATTAACATGTAACCAAAAAATAAATAAAATAATTAAACATATTAAATAAAGAACACTAAAATAAAAATAAAGACTGAAAATAAATTAATAAACATTTATTTAAAATTAAATATTCCTAACTCTCTCTTAATAAAATAAAAACTTGCACTGGGAAGAGGATTAATAAAAATACCAGCTAATTGATATTAGGTATTAAAAAATTCTAAATATATATGTTTTTTTATGGTTATGATATCTTTGAAAATTAATCCTTTTATTAATGTGCTTAGTCCTAGAATGACTTATAGGATTTTTTGAAATATTTATAGTGATAGTATTATCACATAAAATAGATATAGTATTATAATTTAGTCCAAAGTCTTGTAGAGTGTTTTTCATCCACAATACTTATTCACAAAAAATTCCAGTAGACAGATATTCTGCCTTAGCGATTGAGAGGGAAACTGAGTGTTGTTTCTTACTATACCATGATACTAAAGATGTTCCTAATAAGTGTCAAGTTCTTGAGGTACTTTTTCTATCTAATACACAACCTCCAAAATCAGTATATAATTATAAAATTAAATTGAAAATAAACGTTTTGGGATAAATAAGAGATTGAAAAATAGTTCCTTTTTAATATCTAATTTTTTAACAACACTAAGATGAGAATATTTTGGTCCGAATAGCCCGAAGGCCTTCATTTTTATTTTATTATGGATAATACACCTTTTAAGGGTTTAAGGGGAACCCGTACATGACCCATAGGCCCAAGGCATAAGGCCCATCATGACTTACAAATACATGACCCGAAGGCCCAGAGACATACCATGCCCAGTACATGACCCGTAGGCACTACCCACTAGAGCTGCACCTCCCTAACTTCTACATCATTGATCTCCTAGCTCCCCACCTTGCATTGCTGATCAGCTAGAATTTCCCTGTACAAAGCTGCACAATGCCTAGTCTCGATGGCAGTTGCCATACCCTCTCATTCTTCTAATCTGGTTAGCTTTGTATCTGGTGGTTGCTATTATTGTTGCTCTAATCCTCTTTTGGGGCCTGTTCTGTGTGAATTGGCATACTCCATGGTCTCAATGGCCCAAAGGCCCTATGGCCTGAAGGCCTTTGATGGCCTGAAGGCCCTTGAGACCCGTAGGCCCAAACCGGTGGCTCGAAGGCCCAAATCGGGTGAATAGTTCCGGCTACTACAGTACCAAACAACAATTGATAAAATACTGCTACAGTACTACTACAGTACCCCTAGAAATTTTCCTCCACCCAGTTTTGAACCTGGGTCTCTTGGATGCCAAGCATGAGCCCTTACCACTCGGGTACGGGCGCGTTGGCAGATGAGAATCTTTTGGATTTGATTGAAATCTAGCACATAAACATACAAAAAAATATTTTCTAGTCTATTACCAATAAGATATAACAAACATCCAATCATACCTCTATATAACTTGTTGTCAACTGGTTATACATCTTCATCAAAATCAAGTTTTATATTGGTACATATAGGATTTGTATATGTCTTGTTGTTTTCATGTCCAAATTTTTTCAATAAATTAATAATATATTTACTTATATTTAAAATATTTATATAATATTTTTGATAAATATGAAAACCTAAAAAGAAATTTAGTTCTCTCATCATACTCATTTCAAATTCTTTTTGCATTAATTTTAAAAAATCATTACATTTTTTTTATCAGTTTGAACCAAAAATAGCATCAACAACATAAATTTGTACTGATAGAATATTAGAAAAAATAGTTTTCTTAAAAAGTGTTGGATATTCCACTCCAATAGTAAATCCATTTTCAAAATAAAACAACTCAATGTTTCATAAAAATATCTAGGTTATTTTTTGAGGCCATAACGAGTTTTGGTAAGTTTAAAAAAAGATTTTGGTTTTTGAGGATTTTCAAAACTAGGAGGTTGTTCAATATAAACTTCCTTCATTAAATATTCATTTAAAAAGGCATTTTTAACATCTATCAGATATAATTTAAAATTCATATGTGATGCATAAGATAAAAGGATTCTAATGACATTTAATATAGCTACAGGGGAAAAGGTATCATCATAATATATACCTTATTCATGATTATATTCTTTATTTACTAATCTAGATTTATTTTTGGTTATGATACCTTGATCATCGTATTTATTTATAAAGACCCACTTAGTTCATATAATTGGATAATTGGTTGGTATTTCTACTAATTCCAAAAATTAATTCCTTTTAAATTGGTTTAGCTCTTCCTGTATAGCTAATATCAAACTCTTATCTTCTACAACTTCCTATATAGACTTAGGTTATAAATGGGATATAAAGACAAAGAATTTGACTGGGTTTCCTACATTTATTATAGTTCTAATTCCTATATCTAAGTCTCCAATAATAGTTTAAAGAGGATGGTTATTTAAGGTTCTAGATTTTCTAGTCAATACACTTTTAGGTTCTTTAGTATCATGTTCTTCTGAACTAGACTGAATTTTATTTATATCATTTTTAAAATCAGATTTATGGGTTTCAAGTCTCATGTTTTCAAAAGAATCAGTAATTTAATCAGTTTGATATTTCTATTTAATGAAAGGGTTGGTTTCATAAAACTTTACATGAACTAATTCTTCAATAATCCTTGAATTTTTATTAAATAATCTATAATATTTAGAGGTAGCAGAATATCCCAAAAATATTCCTCCATCAAAATTTGGATTGAACTTACCAAGTTTTTTCTTAGTATTCAAGATATAAACCCTGCATAAAAAACTTTAAGGTACTTTACTTTAGGTTTTCTGTTATTCCAAAGTTCACGGGGTGTTATTTTGAAAATTGGCCTTATTAAAGATCTATTCATGATATAACAGGCTATGCTTAAAACTTATTCCTAATAATAGGTAGAAAGACTATATTCATTTTGAATAATCCTTGCCATTTATTGAATAGTTCTATTTCTCCTTTCAAAAATTCAATTTTGTTGATGTGTTCTTGGTGAAGAGAAGGTGTGTTTAATACCAATATTTTAGAAAAAATAATTAAATTCTTGATTCAAAAATTATTCACCATGATCACTTCTCAATGAAATTATTTTAAAATATTTTTCTTTTTGATTAATTTTACAAAAACTTTTAAAAAGAGGGTAAACTTCACTTTTAAATTTTAGAAAATAAACCCAATTAAATCTAGAATAACCATTAACTAAAACATAGACATATAATTTACTAGCCAATATTTCTAATTAGGATGGTCCAAAAAAATCCATATAGATAAGTTCTAAAGGTTTTGAAGTAATAATTATGTTAATCGATTTGAAATAATATTTGTGCTATTTTCCAATTTGGCATCCATCACAGAATATTTCATTGTCAAAATTAATACTAGGCAAATCTCAAACTACCCATTTTTTAGATAATTTGTGTAAAAAATATATATTACAGTGTCCAAGTATTCTATTCCAAACCCATGATTCATTTGTCTTGGTAGTTAAACAATTCACTTTCTATTTACATAGAGAATTTAAATCCAAAGTATAAACATTATCATTTATAGGTACTCTAAATTTAAGAAACTTATCTTTAAACATAGAGTAGAAATTATTACAAAATTAAAAATAAAAAACTTCATCACAAAGTTGAGAAATACTTATCAGGTTAAATTTTAACCCTTGCACATATAGTAATTTTTTGATTGATATAGTCTTTGGATCTCCAACAGTTCCAACTCTAACTATTTTTCCTTTGTTATTTTCACCAAAAAATGATAAGACCTCCATCCATTTGAGTCAGCGTGTAAAAGTTTGATGAATATCCACTCTTGTGTCTAGAGAATCCACTTTTCATATTCCATATGGATTTTCTATTTATGTGGCCTGTTACCTTTAAAATAAACTAAACAAATGTTTTTTTTGGTACCTGTATTTTCTTTGGTCCTGAAGTGTTAGCTAGTAATGATATGATAATCTACATCTAATTTATTTTTCTATAATTCACATCCCTTGATTTAGATAAAATTTTGAAAATAAAATCTCTTTTAATACCACTAATTTGAGGATTTTTCAAGTAATAATTATTAGATAAATGGCCTTTTGTTCCACAAAAATAACCGGTAGCATTTTTTGAATTGGGCACAAAATAGTTTTTATATAATTTTGATTTCACACCCTAGATTTCTATTACAAATATTTATATTTTAATGAAATTATTTCCAATAATTTTATTTAACCATTTTTCTCCTTTAGTAAAAATAATATTTGCACTTTTATAAAATTCTGCTTCATCCTATAATTATTTAATCCCTTTTTCATGATCAATGTAGTTTGATGTAGATGAATTGAATTTTTAAATTAGATCTTGATGTTGTTTTAGAATGGTATCTATTTAACCTAAAACAACATTATAAATGTTTTTCATTGAATTATGCTTCTTTAATAAAGAATCATATTTTTCATCTAACATTGAGCAGTAGGTAGCTAATTTTTCATTTAATCAACTACCAGAATCATAATAAGAAGAGTAATAAGTTTGTACCTTCTCCTTTTCAACTATAAAGCACATGTTGGATTTTTGATTTGATTTCTCTTTTTTTGAATCATATTTTGATGAGATTATAGAGTTTTAAAATATAATCCATGTAGCTTTTATTTCTATTTTTCTTTTAGGTTCAAAATAAACATTTTTTGATATCTCTTTTATGTAATTTCCTTTTCATCTTTCAGTTGAGGACAATCAGGTCTGATATGACCCAATTCTTTTCATTCATAGAATCAAACTTCTCTTGGTTCTTTCTCAACCTTCCTAAAATATTTTCTAAATCAAATTTTATTCTTTTATAATTTGTTGAATTTTCTGGTTATCTGAGCCAGTTCCATTTCATAATATGAGGAATATGAAGTTTTCTCTTCTTTGAATTCTTGTTTTGTTTTTCTACTATGCTTATGAGATGTCACCTTCAGATCATTATTTTCCCTTTTCACTACTATCTTTGATCTTCATCTTCATATTGCATCTCTAATTCATATATCATAAGTTTCCCAATTAGTTATGTCATTGTTAGATCGTTGATAGGTGATGATTGGTGAATAGTAGTAGATATTCCATTCCATTTTGAAGGTATTACTCTGAGTACTTTCAAACCTTGATCAGATTATTTGATGGTTTCTCCCAAGATTATAATATTGTTGAAAATTTTTGTAAGCCTTCCATTAATCTACATGATTCTTTCACTATCAAACATTCTAAAGGTGTCATTCTTTAGCTTTTCTATAGCATATCTCACCGGTCTAACATTTTCTATTCCTTCATAATCAAATGCAATAGTTTTCCACATCTCATAGGTAGTTGGAAATTGTGATACATGATTAAAATCATCAGGTCTAATACCATGGATAATAACATTCATTTATTTAGAATTGATATCATACTCGGCTTCCATCTCAGCAGTCCAATTTTTTGGTTTCTTAGGAATTTTATAAGGAGTAATGATTTTTGGGTATACTTTGAATCCAAGATTTTTTAGATATATGACCATCCTTGATTTCCAACACCCATAATTTTAACCATTAAAGTATGTAGAACATTACATAGATATTCATTCTCCAGGATCATCTATTTCCATCTTTTTATAGAACTTATAATTTTATCTTACTATATCTTTATTTCAAAATATCACCTTTTATACCAATTTTTAAATCAGAATAACATAAAGCAACAAAAGAGGGGGGGGGGGGTGAATTGTTTCTTTTCAAAAATCTTCCAAAATTATGGATTTTTTTACCCTGTATGATTTATTCAGATAAGAAGTGTTAACTTCTGTAAATAATATAAGCATTGGATAATCAGAAATAAAGAGCATAGATTTTTATAGTGGTTTGAGGCATAATGATCCCCTAGTCCACTCGACCAATCACTATCTCTATGAGCTCGGTGAATTTCACTAGAATGGTCCTCTTATCACAATACCAAAAATTCACAACTGAGTGAAGAAAGTTGACACCTTTACAAAAAGACTGAAAATAGAGCCTTCTGGTTCTTTAATAGAGAATCAAAAAACCATAGCTTAGAACAAGAAGTCGACACTTCACCACAACTGAGTGTGAGTAGTTGATACTCTCAATAAATAAAAATAGTTTGATTTATTGATAAAGGTTTAACTTAACATTCACAACAAAAATAATTGATAGTATATGGATCTTCTTCTTCAGAAATGAAAATATTCAAGAATGAATGATTCTGAAGTGATCCAAGTTATAGAAGGATATTCAATTAAAAGTAGCAACAAAACAATAGTATGTGATACAACATATATGTCTTTAAAGTATAGTCATATTCCAGAGTTGTTTGTTCATCACAGTAGAATAGTTAAAGATATTCACAAAAACTTGTATCACCTATATGACACACACACACACACAATTTTATTCTAAAATACTTCAATAATATAAATAAATTTTCCTTTATTGAATATATCCAAAAAAATCACCTGAAAGATCTTATAAATTCAAATCTGAATTGACTAGGGGAGTAGTAACTTCTCTTAGGAATAAGAGATATTATCTCCGATGAATACATTTTTTTGAATTAGTCATAAAAATCTTTGAATAATTAACAGAGAAGAAATTAATCAGCATATAATTTAGTCAAGATTGTTGCATGAAACTAAAAAAAAATAATTAATTTATAACTCCACTGTTGAGTAGATAATGTAGGGTTGGACAGTATAACATAGGGTTAATTTTCACAGTGTAGGGTTCCTACCAACATATGGTTCCTTAAATATACTTTTATCTTCATGTAAATAGGGAACAAAAGTATTGTAGGGATGATGATCTATACGTTCAACATTTTCTACCTAAAATGCCGAATATAACATTGATTAACCATACATTCAACTTCTCAAATGTAGGTTTCATGATCTATACACTTATCAATTATCAAAAAATAAGTATATCGATCCAAACAAAATTTTTTTAGCATAATGTAGGTTTGATAGCATACACAAGAATTAAATTTCTAGCGTAATGCAAGGATAATAAACCATACATTCATTTACCAAATGTTGGGTTTTAAACAGTGTATCCAAATCATATCCTGTAGTGTTAAAATCCTTTAACCAAGATAAAAGTATGACATATAAATACCTGAAACTCGCTCAAGAAAATTTCATCAGAAAAATGGTATTTGTGAGCATCAAAATCATCATATATTATAGAGTATTGTTGAGATAATACATGCCCAAAAATTGAGACTTATTTTTTTAAAATTTTCACTTAGTGATCTCTAAGAAGGGAGTTCATGAAGAAATACCCTCCAATAAGAATTTCACATGTTTTATTTGTCATTAGATATTCTTATATGTGGACATGTGTATTGGTCCTTATACTTGAGGTTATTATTAATGTGTATCATGAATTTCATACTTTGATGTATGGATGAAAACCACAATGATATATGCTTGTGATGAGGTAGTATACATCAGGAGCATCATAAGTGATATGAAATTAATTGAATGGTAAATAAAGGACTTATACCATACACATAATTGGAGTAAGATATCTCTATCCCTTTAATTGAAATGGAATTGTTTGATGAAATCCATGGATATGGTAGTTTATAAACTAGTTCATTTCAAAAAGTTAAATAAATATAAATAAAGAATATAAGGCGATGAAAAAAGTATATATCCTAATTGAAGATACATCAATTGAAAAAGGGATTATAATACACATTAATGTTCATAAGAATGTTTTTTAGTTTCTATATTATCTTCTTTCTCTCTAGGTGCCTCAACATATTGCTATATGCTGATCTTGAAATTTAAGTAAGTTAATCTATTAAGACCGAGAAAGGGGCCTAGAGGGTCACATAATAAGTGTATCTATAATCATATTAAATCCCACTAAATTTAAATTTAAGAATGAATTTATTCCTTGGTTTGTGGAATAATATTTTTTTCAAGAAAAAAAATTGATCACATAAATTCAATCATAAGATATTCAAGTTTAAAATATGAGAGTTGAATTTTATCACTTATTTAATTATTCATAGGGTAATAAATATGATATTTATTTATTCAAAAGTTTAGTGAATATAGTAAAATAAATAGTTATTCATAGGTTTAGTGAATAAAATATTTTGTGGGAGGATATGCATATATTTTAATGATTTTATGGAAATGATTTATTTCATTTAATATCATTTAAATAAATATTAATTAATTAATTTAATAATGATATTATAATAGATGGTTTTCATGGGATATAATAAAAATACTATATTTAATATATATATTAACTTAAAATAAATAAGAAGATACGGGTTATTGTGTAATTATTATTCTTTTAACCCTTAGTGTATATTTATAAATATATCATTTTTCATGTATGGATATATTGATATAGTGGAGACAATATCTAGAATTCTCTTAATCCATATAGAGAAATCCTCGCTTCCCCCTCTCTCAATAATCTATAGGGAGAATAAGAAATTTTTTTATGATCGATGATGAATGGCATAAAACACTTGATTATTCTATAATAGCACCTGAGATATCTAGAATTCCAATCATAGATTCAAATAGAATGTGTGATGTGTCTATAGGGATCCTCTCTTGGATTCTCCATTGCAACTAACATTCAAAAAAGTCTAGAATAGAATTTGATCAAGGAATAATACAAAAAATGAGGTAATTTTTAAATTAAATTAATTATAAATTAAATGTCCATGATCCTATCTTAGAAATTATAGTTTTCATTAATCCAGTTATATAGATTTATCCATTTATACTGATTAAAAAAATAGGTATTGTTCAAATGATTCTACTGAGCCCAAAAAACTTCAACTTTTACAACAAAATAATTAAGATAAACCCTTATAAACATAGCTTTATTTTAAATACAATATGCCACAATTCAACCCGTAGCTGTCCAACACGAATAACTCATTCACTTTACAAAATAAACACATGAAAAATCCTTTAATTATAAACAAACCTTTATTATATGATACTTAATTTATAGAAATAATAATTCATAGAAAAATACCCATTTTAAGTCACTCAAACTAATTTATGAATCAAAACATTATTAAGAGATCATTCCCAATTTATATATCAATTTACATCATTATAAATTAAATTTCTAGAAAGTTTACATCACTTTATATCATAAGGTATTTATGATAAAAAATATCAAAATTCATGACCAACTCTTTTAGTTCATTGGATGAATTTAACCTCTTCCCATATACATTTACACATAAAACACACACTTATTGCAATAGTTTATCAAAAACAAAAATATACACAACATTAATTAATTGATTTAAAATAATTTACTAAAACCCACACATTCGTAACATGAATTTTATAGTAGTTAATAAAAATTTAACACATTAAAAAACATTAAAACATAAAATTTACCCTTCAAATTATTACCATTAAATCCATTATTATTTTTTAACTCAATTTAAGAGTTATTTCATTTTAATCCTTATTAAACCATCATTTAATTCATTAAATTCAACATTTTTATCTCTAAAAAATATTCACAAAGGTTGTATAACTCTTTAAAATTCAGGAAAAATAATTCTAAATTATTTAAACTAATTTCTCATAACACATAACTCACATGAATTAGTAAATCATGTGAACATTACACATTTAATATAATATCAAAAAATTTAAACACTAAATGTTAAAATAGGTCACCTAATTAATTATATATAAACAATCCACACTAAGATAGAAATATTAATTCCTTGTAAAATATAAGGAATCCAAAAGATCAATAAACTAAAAGAAAATAATAATAATTCGATAATTTTAGTGAGAAAACCATGATAACTTCACATAAAAGGATATGTATTTGGATTCAATTACTGAGAAGAAGTCAATAATTAATATGGATAAATATTTTACAAAAAAATGAAGAAGAAATAACAACTTGAAGGTAGAGGAGGAAATATAGAGATTTGAGGGAAATAAATTCATAAGAAACTCCCTTAGAAATGCAAAATCTAATATTTAATCCAAATATCATAATAACAAAAGTATTAAAATTCCCTTATTAATAAATTAGTAGGAGGCCTATCGGGTATCTGGTCACCAGTCACTAGTAACTTGATGCTCAATAACCAGCCACCTAATAGTTAGTCTAGAAGTACCCACTTCTCTAGCCTTATATTGGGTACCCTGTACCCTACCACTAGGTACCTAGTGGTCTATTCTATATAATTATAGAAAATTATACCTTAGATTCCCCTATATTCTCTTTAACCCCCATATAATCCCCAAAACCAACTCAAAATGGATCAAAATAAATATAATAATATAGAGAAATTAAAATAAAAACATACCTCAAAAGACCAAGTTGTTACAAAATCCCTACCAATTAGCTTCTCACCCTTTATAATCATCATTGAACATCTATAGTGAATAAATCTAACCATTGAGAGTTTATATTCACTTTTCATTCCCAAGTATCTTATTGTACACATCCATGCTATTATAGAACATGTACAAGTTTTATTAATTTTCCCTATAAACTCTTCTCACTTAGATCAACAATATAAATAGGTTTTTTTATAAAATTTTCATCTAGCACTAACTCCACATCATCATACTGAAGAAGATGAGAAAAATCCAGTTCATATTTCCTTAGCCATGACACATGAAAAAGTCCATACATAACAATATTCTTCAAAGGAAATTCCAAATGATAAGTAACCTCCCTAATTATTTCTAGAATATAAAAATGTTTAATAAACTACAAATCCAAATTCCCTTTCTTTTCTAAGTGATGATATATAAATCATGATAATACCTGAAGAAATACATGATCCATAATATCAAACTCAAGATAAAAATGTCTTGATCAACCTAAGATTTCTGATTACTCTGAGTGTAGGTAATATCTTCTGAATCTTTTACAATAAACCTTAATTTTATTTCACTAAGCTAGAACCAAATAAACAAACCTAACTGTATTCTATCCAACATAAGTGTGATCGACACGACCTTCCATATAAATCCTCAAATGGATCTATATAAATATATTATTTAAAGATATTGATGTAAGAAAATTATACCATGACCACATAATCTTCTTCCTATCTATAAAATCAAGAATAAAAACATGATGCATATCTATAAGAATTTGAATATTACACTTAGATTTTTTGTCTAACTATGTATGATAATCCATACTCAACTTTATTTGAGAACTTAAAGATTTCTCTAAGACTTTCCACAATCAAGCTATGAAATTCACATTATGATTAGATAAAATATTTTTATGTATCCCATGAAGTCTTAAAATTTCCATAAAATAAATCTTTCCAAGATCTTCCACTATTAGAGTCTCTCTGATTAGGGGAAAATCTAAAACTTTAGTCAACTGATCAATAATGACCCAAATAATATATTTAAATTTCTATGATCTTAGGAAAATTATTATGAAATACATGGAAATATCATATCATTTCTATTTCATAATGGATAATAAACAAATATTACCTTTTATTTTTATCTTTCACCCATTTATAGGTAAAACATCTCAAAACAAATCCAACCATGTCCTATTTCATACATGGACACCAAAAATTTCATCGAATGTCATGGTGCATTTTGATCAAACTAAAATGAAATGACCATCGAGAAATTTAAAAATATATAATCACTTCCTTTCATTGACCCATTTGAATAAAAATAAATCCATGAAAATATAATATAGAATTACCATTAAGCATCCACTCAAGTATTTACTTCCCACTATATAATCATTTATGGAAAACCTAACAATCAAAATTTGAACCCAAAAAATCTCTCCCTCACTCCATTAATGATGAAATGATGGGAAATTGTGTTAATAAAACATGAAATATCTCTTTAAATACATCAAGATAAAACTTTTAGAGAAGTTATATAAGTTTTCACTTATATTTTGACTCACAAACTACATGAACTGGATACTTCCTACTCAAATAATCAACAATAAGATTCCCTTTTTCAAGAGTATATATCATCTCAAATTGAATGACTACAAATATTTAACCCATTTAATCCATACAGAACTGAAGCTAACTCAAGATCACGACTAAAGTAATTTTTCTCATGAAAACTAAATATATGAGAACTATATGCCACTATAAACCCCTATTGCATCATCACACATACTAAACCCATATCAAAAGCATAAAATTATACCTCATAGTGATTTTATATTTATGGTATAATAAGAATATGAGTTGATTTAAATATCTTCTTCTAATCCGAAAATGTATCATGACATTTTTCATCCTATTAAAACTCTACCCCCTTTCTAGTTAATATCATTATCGATATAACTAGGTAAGAGAAGTCCTAGATAAATTGAAAATAATAACTCAAATGGATCAAGAAACTATGGATTGAAAAAAAATTCTTAGTATATCCAAATACATCACACCATCAACATTCTTAGGATCCACTAATATCCCAAATTTAGAGATAAATGCTCAAGAAACTTCACCTCTCAGATCCATAAATTAAATTTTGATATATTGTCATCCAAATGATGAACTCTCAATATATCCAAAACAATAACCGAATTTACTCTATGATCTTCATAGAACCATGAGTATATTAATATATAAATTATGAAAACATTCATGAATAAATCATAATAAGGATGGAAAACATGGTTCATCAAGGCCATGAATAAAGTAATTGCATTCCTCACCCCAAATGATAAAACCAAGAACTCAAAATGTCTATATTGCATTCAAAAGGTTGTATTTGGTACATCTTCAACTTTCACCCTCAAATAATGAAAAATTGACCAAAAATTGATTTTTTAGAACCACTAATCTTATCTTAACTAGACAAATAAGTCATTGATCTATGATAAATGATACCAATTATTACCGATAACTAGGTGAAATATGTGACTATCAAAAAACAATAAAAACCCCCCATTCACCTTCTTTTAAAAAGCACCAGATCACCCCATAAAGTCAAAATTTTCCTGATAAATACATTGGATTCAAGATCTTCAAAATAAGTCTTTAAATCTTTGAGATAATCTGGAAAAATATTGTAAGGAGGTATAATGATATACTCAGTACCTAGTAAAAATTCAATCATGACCACCTCAATATAATTTTTTTACAAAATCATTAGGAAACACATCCCAATACTTATCAACCATAAGAGGAAAAACAACCTTAAAAACACCCTTGGCTGATTTGAAAACTATCCCTTATACTTGATTTGGAATCCTCCCTAGCTTCCCAAATTCATAGCCATATATACTAGAATTATAGTCCCATCCACCTAGAAAAAAGCATGATTCACCACAAGATGAAAAATTTCATGTTTATCTAGTAACAATAAATATGGGATAAAAATATGATAACCAATCCATTAAAATAATTACATCAAACCCTTTCATATAAAAAATATAGAAATCCCAAATATGTTCAAATTAATAAATGTTAATAGAAAAAACTGAACATCTTCTGATAGGATCCTCACTTCTTCTCAAGAGAATATTTATAGAAAAAACTCTATATATAAACTTCAAAACCACAACAAAGTTAGATACCAAACATGAATACATTAAAGAACAAGAAACACCATAATGAAATAACACACTTACCAAGGTATAAATAATTACTTTTTTTACCTCTAACCAAGCCAGACCCCTCACAAAGATCCAATTAGAACCTACTCAATATAAAATAACTATCCATACCCTACACATCAAATCTGACCCCCAGTTACCTAACTCATCTCCTTACTAAACATATCCTTGAGAACCCCTTCTACCACTACAACCATAACTCCTTGAATATATACAACTTTCACTTTTACATGGTGTATTAACCCATGCACAAGATGATTACATCGAAGCTGAATTACGAACTATACTCTTCTAATATCCCTTATAATAAAACATATAAAGATGACCCAATTTTTTACAAGAGTGACAATATTGTCAATCTTTAGGATAAAAACACTGAGTGTGGTCTCTTAAATTATACTTATAACACTTTAATAGCACCCTTCCTTTAGTTGAAGGATAATAGAATGCCTTACCATGACCAAACAATTTCTCATTATCCTAACAACATTCATCTCCATTTCTATTATTTACACTCCTAGATAAACTTTCTCCCATTGAATTCCTCCTCCCTTCCTCAAGATACTTCTTATCCATAAGATAATCATTTACTATTTTCATTAACATTGGTAAAAAAAGATGATCCTTTGATTGAATATCTAACTTTATCCTATACTTGAATTTGTGAGACTTAAAAGTCTTATCACCTCCCAAGGTTGAATAAAAGTGAAGAAAATATATAAAACTGGATGCATAATCAAGAAAAAATATATTACTTTACTCCAAATCCATAAAATCTTGATCTCAAACCATCCTTAGTGTCTACGGGTAGAACTACTCAAAGAATAGAGTCTAGAAAGAATTCCATTACTACCCCTTGGACCACTTTTCCTGGGCTAAGATATCCCATCAACATAGAGTTGATCCCTCAAGCATAAAAATGGATAATTTCAATTTCTTAACTTATAGTGAATTAATCATCTCAAAGATCTTATCCACCCCCTCTAGTAACCCTAGATCCAAAAGGCCCAAAATCATCTCTAAAGATAGGAGGATTCCACACTTAAAAATATTTAACCAAAATAGAAACCATTGAAACCTCCTAAGGTGGGTTCCATTCTATATTCTGAATTAATTTCAAAATACTTTTAATGGTTTTATTCTACACTAGTGTCTTAGGATAAACCACCAAAATACTTTAAATGTATACAAAAACAACACCAATATGTCTTATGACATCATTTTCCAAGTACCAAGGCCTATTGACTTTACCAAAAATATCATGCATATAATATGTATGCACACGATGTGTGTATGCATAGGGAGTAAGAATAAATCTTTATTAGAAACCTCTTTAACTTCTGACATCCCTTTGAGTTTATTGTGATCATATATAAAAGGTAAAAATAATTTAAATGATTTAACTATATCATTTTCAGTATATAGTTAGAGTGTTAGGTGCTATCTAATAAACCAAAATAGTGTCATACCTGCTTCGACCAATGTTGGTAAAATATTTGATACCTATTACAGAACAAAGTATCCCAACACACAACTCATATATTTCAAATGAAAAACACTTGAAATCTTATAAATACCCATCCCAACACAAGGCATATCCAAACCCATGACTCACATAGTTCATATATCATGTCATATCCTAACCCCAGGTTCCCTATAAGTTATAAACTTCATAAAAATTTTACAAAAAAATAATTATAAAAAATAAGTCAAAATATAAAATTATTTTCAGAACAACATTCCATAATTTATCCCCTAGTCATTCAATATGAGTAACACATTCACTATATAAAATAAACACATGAAAAAAACTTTAATTACAAAAAAAAATTTATGCTATAATACTTAATTTATAGTAATCATATTCACATAAAAATACCCATTATAAGACATGAAAATAAAATTTTCAATAAAAATATTATTAAGTAATTTCCACTTTTATGTATCACTTTATATAATCAAAAATTAAATTTCTAGATGGTGTACAACACTCTATACCTAAATATTTTTATAATAAAACCCATAAAATCCATAACTAGTTATTCAAGTTTATTATATTCATGTAATCCATTTCTAAATAAAAAATGAACTTATTATAATAGTTTAACTCAAACCCAAAAATTCACAACATCAAGTAATTACTTCACAATAATTTACTAAAATACACACATTCAGAAGATGAATTTTATAATATTAGATAAAACTTTAACGTAATAAAATAACATTAAAACATCAATTTCAATGATCAAATTCCCATTATTAAATACACTATTAATTTTTACATAAATTCAAGAGTTATTTCATCACTATTTTGATCAATCCATCATTTAACATATTTAATTACACATTTCAACCTTAAAACATATTAATAAAGTACATGAATCAATTTTCAATTCATAAAAAATTATTTTAAGTCATTTGAACTAATTTCACATAACACATAACTCATATGAATTATTAAATCATAATATTGGTACACATTTCATATAAAATCACAAATTTAAGCACAAAAGGATCAATAAGTCACCTAAATCATACTAAGAAAACAATTTTTAGTA
Source organism: Viscum album (assembly GCA_963277665.1). NCBI lineage: Eukaryota > Viridiplantae > Streptophyta > Magnoliopsida > Santalales > Viscaceae > Viscum > Viscum album. The sequence continues at coordinate 173,517,481 of OY728147.1, read as the reverse complement.
ATAAATAAAGATTAATTCCTTATAAAACACAAGGAATCTACAAAATCACCAAAATAGAAGTAAATAAGAATAATTAGGACATGGAAATGACTAAAAATTAATTAATTTTAATTAAATTATAGGTATGTAAAGCCTCTTACCAAGATTAATCCAACACCATTGATAGGTCGTGATTTTTATAATAAATAAAGAAGAAATCACGGCTAGAAGGTAGATGAATAAAGAGAGAGATTAGAGAGGAATACGTTCATAGGAACCTCCCCATATAAATGGAAAATACAACATTTAATCCAATTCCCATGAAAACACATTACTAAAAACATCTCATTAAAAAATGATTAAGATTCCTATTAGATACCTGGTCATGAATCACTAGCCACTTGGTGCCCAATGACCATCCACATGATGGTTAGTCTAGAAGAACCAACTTCTTTGGAATTTTATAGGGAACCCAATGATATCTGTTGTATAATCCCAAAAAATTCAACCTCAAAAAACCCCTCTCTTCTCCTTACTTCACCCATAATATCCCAAAACAAATCCAAATAGATCAAATTAAATATAATAAAATAAAAAAAACTAAAATCAAAACACACCTCCAAAATCTATATCATTATAGAGAGGTTTAGATGAAACATAAATAAATGAGGAACATATATTTTCTCAGTTGGTCAAACCTTTCACCTTTAATTTACTTGATGAAGATTCCTAGGTAATGAGCATAAGAGTTATCCACTATAGGTAATTGATTGTCTATATTAATCAAAAATCAAATCAATATGACCTCCCTCTATTTACAATATGGTCAAAACTTTGATTTAAAGACAAAGGGAGAGTAAGTTAGATTCACCCAATTAATATCACAAAATTTGATGTATTTTAATGAGGTTTACATCTAAATTTAAAATCTTCCTTTTATAAATCATTATAGTTTTGATGAAATTTATCTATAAACATTTGATGAGATAAATATAAAATGTTACTTGAAAAAGAGACATATATTATAACCAAACATCATTTAAGTGTTTAACATCTAAATGATTAAGTAATATGTTTATGAACAATTAATACACCATCATATTATTTTTAGATAATAATTTATAGATAGTTATGAGAACATATAAAAAATTATGTTGTGGTACGATACCCCAAGACATTATATGTGATATCACATATTGCAATCCATATCCACCATATCTCATGAAATGATATAACCCTTATTATTTCTTGCAACATAATATTTAATATACATATATATTTAAATATAACCCTTGAACTAAATCCTTTGATACTTTATAAAATTTCATATTATGTTCCATCATATATAACTCCTTGTGAAACCACATCGAAAACATTTTTTTAGATTTAATCTAATTTTTTTGGATAAAATATCATATAAATTCTTGAATCGCACCTATATTAGGGCTTAAAAATAGAAATTTAATTTCATAATACACCATAGAGACTAACCAGGTCCTTCTCACTTGAGGAGAACCGCAATCAATTCAATAACTAATTTCTAATTCCCCTAATCTAACTCTTTTTGTTTTTATTACCTATTGAAAACAATGGTAATGGGTTCTTTTATAGGAAATTAGAAATTAAAATAATGCAATTCATAGTTGAAATATAAATTCAGATGCAGATTCCAACAATAATGATATTATAGAAGAAAGGCCTGAAGGTTCTGGGCGCAGCGGAAGCGTGTGGGTGGATATTCTCACTTGGATTTTTGTCATTAGAAATGATCAATCTGGGATCAATATGACGATAAATGCTAGTATCCACAGATCGAATCACAGAAAAAGACAAAGAAGAAGGTTTGTCCTGGAACCACAAATAAGGATCGTTACAGGTTGATTATAATTAATTTAATTAATTATAAAGAAATACCTTTTGGGTATTCTTTCTTTGTTGGTGTTCTTGATCACGTTGTCTATGTGATCCATCGTTGCGTCACAGAAGCCAAGTGTAGACTCCCTCTAGCAGTGATCCACACGTGTACCTCGTATCTATGGACGTCGCCAAAGGATTCTCTGGGTGCTGGCGTGGAGAAGCCTTTTCTTCCGTTGTCCACCTTAGATCGTCTTGATCCGATGGAAGAGGATCTCTCTCGGTATTGAGAGTGTTCTTGGAGGAAGAGGTTCTTTCGTCCTTGAAATAATTCTCCAGAATTGTTTTGTCTCACACGGGGTTAGTAAAAGAGTTTGGGTTGTGAGGATATTTATAATCAGGTTTGAGGTTGTAGAGTTATGACAATAAATAAATGCGTTACGAATTTTATTTATTTCATTGACTCTTATTTAAAACCCCCATGTCGAATAATTAATTCCTTGACATGCACCCACACTGATTATAATAAATATCATTTAAAACAATATTATATCCTCAAAACCCTGACTGAAAAAACTACATGACGTGTATTAATAAATACACGGCGTGTACTTGTTTTTCATTTAAAACTACACGACGTGTAATTATTAATACACGACGTGTACTTGTTTTCCATGAAAAACTACACGGCGTGTAATCTTTAATACACAACGTGTATATCTTGTTTTTCATTTCCTTCTTCCTCCATCATTAAAACAATTTAGGCTTCCTTGAATAATTATTAAACCACATACGAGAATAATCTTTATTTTACTTGAGATACTTGAATACACTTTGTGTGTGACCCTCTAGGCCTCTTTCTCGTTGGCATTAGGCGAGCTTGCCTAAAGTCCAAGATTACTGTCTAGAAACGGGTCAAGGCACCCAAGAGAAAGAAGTTGACGCCGCATTGACGTATCACCTCATAAGAACGCTTACTGTGTAATTTAATCCCTTTGTCTCGATATCTCATCAAGAAGGTTTCATGGCAGTGTCATAAACCTATATGCTTGATCCTTCATTCTCTGACTACCTGAAATAAACACGTCGTTCACTCCATGACCATGGAATTTAATGTGACAGTTCTATTTCAATCAAAGGGCCGAGATATCAACTTCCATAAATGGAAGTGACAAATCCTTCCTCAAATTATCCATTAACAACATGTCACTCATGACGCACCCAACGTACCCTACTTCCCGCCAACTATCTGCGTGACAATTTTCGTCAGTAAATATAAGTGCACGAGTCCTGAAACGAGTTAATGATAATCTTCCAGTCTAAGGACCATTACACACGCTCGTAGATAGCAATGTTTGATGACACCAATACATGCGGAATTCCTACTGGTGGGTCTGTTATCATAATCTCCGATCTTGGAGATTACCAAGTGCGAACTCCATGAGAGAGAGTCTCGTCTTCTTACGAGTAATTGCACATGGTGGTCTGTATACTATGTGTCCTATCATAGTATGTCATCCAACCGTAGAACTTTATTTAAGAACATTGTTATAGCATTTTAAGGTTCTCATCATAGCGGGGATCTGCCATGACCTTATCAATGTAACAAATAATCTAGGACATTATTATATTATAGTCATGAAGAACAATGAAAAATATATAATAAGTGAACATTCATGTAATAAAAGTACAAAACAGTTGGTTCTCAGGACACCAACCCTTACAAACTCCCACTTGGACTAGATCCAACTGCCTACAACTTTTAGTCCGCTAGACCTCACATGATGATCATGTTTCTGCTGAGTCAAGGCTTTAGTCAAGGGGTCCTCCACATTTTCTTCCATGGAAATACTACTCACTTCAACTTCACATCTCTAAGAAAAATCACTAAAGAGATGATACTTCTGAAGTATGTGCTTTTTCCACTGACGTGACCTTGGCTCTTTTGCAAGTGCCACCGCTGCAGTATTATCACAATAGAGTGTGATATGATCTTTACTTCTCGGTACTACATCAAGCTCTTGGACGAAGATTCACATCCACACTGCTTCTTTAGCTGCCTCAGAAGCTGTGATATACTCGGACTCTGCTGTAGAATCTTCCACCACACTCTGCTTTGAGCTCTTCCAGCTCACTACACCTCCATTAAAACTGAAGATGTATCCAGTCTATGACTTCATGTCATCTTGATCTGTCTGGAAACTAGCATATACATGTCCTCTGATGACTAGTTCCTCATCTCCTCCATAAACCAGGAACATATCCTTAGTATGCCTCAGATACTTAAGGATAGTCTTGACTTCCATCCAATGGTGGTCTCCTGGATCACCTTGATATCTGCCTACCGCACTTAATGCGTAAGAAACATCTAGCCTCATACATAGCATAACATACATGAATGACCCAATCGCGGATGCGTAAGGGATCCTTGCCATTCTATTTCTTTCCTCATGTGTCTGAGGACACCTTTTATTGGAAAGATGAATGCCATGTGACACTGGCAACAATCCCATCTTGGATTGTTCCATACTGAATCTCTTCAGTATCTTGTCAATGTATGTACTTTGACTCAAGACCAACATTCTCTTTGATCTATCCCGATGGATCTTGATCCCAAGAATATATGCTGCCTCACCCAAGTATTTCATGGAGAAACATTTATGCAACCATGCCTTAACTGACTGTAAGACATGTACTTCATTTCCAATTAGTAATATGTCATCAACATATACTATTAGGAAAACAAATGCACTCCCACTAAACCACTTGTAGACACAAGGCTCACATTCATTCTTAACAAAGCCAAATTCCGTTACAACTTCATCAAAATGAATGTTCCATGACCTTGATGCTTTCTTTAATCCATAAATGGATTTCTGCAACTTGAATACCTTGTTGGTATCCTTTGGAGTCACAAACCCTTCAGGTTGTGTCATGTAGACATCTTCCTAGAGGTTCCTGTTAAGGAATGCTGTTTTGAAATCCATTTTCCAAATTTCATAGTCATGGTAAGCGGCAATGTCCAGTAGGATTCTGATGGATTTCATCATCGCAACCGGTGAAAAGGTTTCATCATAGTCAATTCCTTGACGCTGTATAAAACCTTTTGCAACCAGTCGTGCCTTGTAGGTGCTGAATTTCCTTTCCATGTCGAGTTTCTTCTTGAATACCCATTTATTACCGATAGGATTTACATAAACTGGAGGATCTACCAAAATCCAGACTTGGTTTTGGTACATGGAATCCATTTCAGAATTCATGGGTTCTTTTCACTTGGCAATGTCTGTGCCTTCAACTGCTTCCTTATAGGTAATAGGATCATCATTGTCAACCAATAATGAGTCACCATCCTCGGTGAAAAGAAAACCATATCATTCTGGTTCTCTCACCTCTCTCGTGCTCCTACGCAGTTCTTGTGTCTCTGGAACAGATTTTTCTTCCACAGGGATTTTTGGAATCTGTTCTTGAACCAACTCCTGTGTATCTTGAGCCTCGACTTCATCGAATTCTATCTCTCTCCTACTATCTCTTTTGGAGATATGATCCCTCTCAAGGAATATGGCGTGTCTTTCCATTGTAACCTTTTTTATGAGGGGTTGTATAGGTAATATCCCCTTGTTTCCTTGGGATATCCTATAAAGATACACTTTGTGCCTCAGGGTGAAAGTTTTTTACCTGAAGAGGCCTTAAAAAATGCTTCACTACCCCACACATGTAAATTCAATAACATGGCTTTTCATCCACTCCATAACTCGTATGGAATACCATTTATCGATTTAGTTGGTACTTGGTTTAGTATGTGTGCTTCTGTTTGTAATGCATATCCCTAAAAGGATAATGGAAGAATCTCATGACTTATCATTGATCTCACCATGTCCAATAGGGTGCAGTTACTCCTTTCACTTACACCATTCCAATGAGGTGTGTAAGGAGGAGTGAGTTGAGATAGAATCCCAAACTCCTGTAAGAAATCAATGAAGTCCTGATTAAGATATTCTCCTCCTCTGTCTGAGCAGAGTTTCTTAATCTTCTTACCAAGCTGTTTCTCAACTTCATTCTTTTATTCTTTGAACCGATAAAAAGAGTCTGACTTATACCTCATTAATTAGATATATCCATATCTATTAAAATCATCAGTAAAAGTTATGAAGTATGAGAACCCACCCCTTGCCTCAACTGGAAATGGCCCACACACATCTGTGTGAACTAATTCTAGAAGCTCTTTATCTCTTTCACCTTTCCCACTAAATGGGGCTTTGGTCATTTTTCCTTGTAGACATGCATGACATACACCAAGTGGTTTTAGTTCAAAAGAATCTAAATACCCATCTTGATGTAATTTTGTCAAACGTTTCTCATTGACATGACCTAGCCGGTGATGCCAAAGTTGGGTGTGGTATGAGTCATGTGAATTAACTTTTTTATCTATTTCTATTACTTGGTTTGTGTAGTCTAACACATAAATGCCATTATATAAAGTGCCCTATCAAAACAAATGCTATCTTTATAAAAATAACAACATCCACTTCCAAACTTGAAGATGAATCCATCAGTATCTAATCTGGATACTGAAACAATGTTTTTGGTTACAGAGGGTACATAATAACATCCTTTAAAAACTAAGACCATCCCAGTAGGCAATGTGAGGTGGTAGTACCCGAAAACTACATCAGCAAGTCTGGCTCCATTGACTGCTCGTAGACCTACCTCCCCTTGATCAATCTTCCTGAATCTACTTGGTTCTTGTATTTGGATACAGATGTGAGCACCACAAGCAGTATCTAATACCCAATTAGTAGAAATAGATAGATTGCATTCGATAACAAACGCACCTGAAGCTTCACCTTGTTTCCTTGGCTGGGTGCAGTTTTTCTTCCAGTGGCCCTTCTTGCCACATGAGAAACAAACAACATCCTATTGCTTTGCCTCCCCTTTGATCTTCATTTTCTTGGAAGGCCTTGAAGAAGATTTGGGATTAAAGCTATTTTCCTTCCCTTTCCTTTTATTCACTATAAGGACAGAAGGTTATTCATGCTTCATGTCATTATCCACTTGGCGAATAAGGATAAGAAGATCAGACAGAGACTTCTCAATGTTGTTCATGTTGAAGTTAACAAAATTTTTTGAGAAGCTCTGGGGGAGTGATGTAAGAATGAGATCGTTACCCAGTTCTTCGGAGAGTTTAAACCCTAGAACCTCCAAGAGCTCAATGTATCCAATGAGCTTGACTACATGAGGCCCAGCTGGGGCACCCTCTCCAAGATTGCTCTGAAATAGAGCCTTAGATATCTCAAACCTTTCCTGTCTTGATCTCTCCTGGTATAGACCACAGAGGTGCTCGAGCATGCTATAGGCATCCATGTCTTCATGAGACTTCATGAGCTCACTAGACAGAGATGATATCATAAAAAATTGAACATCGAGAGCATTGTTCAAATGTTGATCATAGACCAGAAAATGTTCATCACTCACCCCTGGGGTAGGAGAATCAGAAAGTGAGGACTCCAGTACGTAAAACTTTTTTTCATGGCATAGGATAACCCGAAGGCGCCTAAACCATTCCTGAAAGTTACTGCCGGTGATGATATTGTATTTATCCAGAATTGATCGCAGAGAGAATGTGGTTGACGAGTTTGTCATTTCGATTCTACAAATTAAAAGAGCAGATTTATCAGTACTTTCTTGATTACATTTTATGAAAAATAATAAATGAATTTATTAATTCTCCCACTATTTTATCAAGTCCCAATGGCCCTCACCATTGAACTCAAAATGTACAGTTGCTTTGACATTCTAGTGTCAAGGATCTATATTCCCCTTTGCATAACCCCAATAAGGGTTGGTCAAGCTATTTGAAGGTATTTAGGTAGGCAGGTCTTTGCCAACTGTGAGCTTAAAGTTCCTTGATCTGTTGAGTGGACTCCCCAATCCTGAACTCCTGACTTGGATTTCCTCAACTCTTGCCTCCAATATTACATCAAGTCTAGCAAGGGACACTCCTCTTGATGTAATATGGTTAAGTCAACCCGAAACTTTTCATAAGGGATTCCTTTATAAAAGTAAGTGTCCCAACAAGGGTTGGTCAAACACATAGTTTTATTGAGTCTTTCCCTTAATCAAGTAACATAAGGCTTGGTCTGACTTAATATGGTATTGAGGGATTTTTAATCTTTATGCGTAGTTTCTCATTATTACATGCTTGTTAATATTAAGTGATGCTTGTTTAAGTGATTAACCATGTTACGATAATGTTTACGCATAGTCCAGTTTTTATTTTATTCTATCTTTGCATGCTTGTTCATTTTATTATTTATGTGATCGCGACAACACATACATAATAAATAAACCATGCAATCAGACAGAAATAAAATAAGATGGCATGATCATGAGCTTCTATTTGGTTAGCTTATCTAGTGGTTTTGATAAGATAACCCTGACCTAGGGAAAGCACCTTGAACATGATGGTTTGTGTTTTTCAGCTCCCACCTGTCCACCTTTGTATCTTCTTGCGTCAGTTTCACCTCGGCTTCGAGATTTGAACCATCTCCTGTGGCTTGGGAGATCCTCCATTACATGGGTTTACATTAAAGAAACCATGGGCACGCATGCCCTAAATTTTATTGGAAGAAGGCTTGCAGGCCAACAAATTTAAATTAAATAAATTTAAATGAAACCATACACATACAAAGGGTTTTGGTCTAGCTCATTATTATCCATAGCATGCAACGACATTTATGCATATTTAGAATTCAAATTCTTTTAAACATTCTTTCATTTAAGATAATTTGCGCTTGAATTTAATTAATTATGATCTTATAATTAATTAATTAATTATCTTAAATTCCTTTCTAAATTTACTTGAGATTCTTCTCATCCATATTCATTGTACGGGTCTTTGTAAATTGGAGGAAACCTGGTGAAATTCCATTTCTGGAAAGTACACGACGTATAGTTTATAATTACAGGGCGTGTATTTCTTTTCACCCTTTATCCAAGTACACGCCGGGGACTTTGGCGTGTTCTCTGTACTTTGGAAATTTTGGAGTACACGGCGTGTAGATGAATCATACATGGTGTGTACTTTCTTGTTATGTGGTAATCGTCCTGGCGATCCTGTTTACGCGGTACGTGGCTTATCTTTGTACACGGTTTCACCTAGGCCGGAACAGACTACATGGCGTATTTCTCCAATATACACGCCATGTATTCCGGTTCCACGTGCCGTTCAATTCTGGTCAACACGACGTGATTAGTACTCAGGAATATTCAATTTACACGGCATGGTTTGGTGGTCCAGTGCCGGTTCATTGAACCTAAGTACACGACGTGTAGTTTTAATTACACGCCGTGTAATCCCGTGTTGTACAGACAGAAAGAGAAGCTCCTCCGGATGAGTTCCTCATTTTTATTTTAATCAAAAATTAAAATTAAAAGGTCGTTTTTGTTATATGAATCGAGAAACGAAGGAGGAAGAATAGATCTCGTATATTCATATTAATAGAACGATATATTTAGAATTGAATCAAATATAAATGCGTAAATTATCAATGAAAATTAAATAACTATAATCAACGTTGTAACCTGGCTCTGATACCATTTGAAGGTTCCAGGCGTAGTAGAAGCGCGTGGGTGGATGTTCCCATTTGGATTTTTGTCATTAGAAATGATCAATATGGGATCGATACGACGATAAACGCCAGTCTCCACGAATTGAATCACAGAAAAAGACAAAGAAGAAGGTTTGTCCCGGAACCACAAACAAGGATCATTACAGGTTGATTATAATTAATTTAATTAATTATAAAGAAATACATTTTGGGTGTTCTTTATTCATTGATGTTCTTAATCACGTTGTCGATGTGATCCGTCGTTGCATCACAGAATCCAAGTGTAGACTCCCTCTAGTGGTGATCCACATGTGTACCTTGTATCTTTGGACGTCGCCAAAGGATTCTCTGGGTGCTAGCATGGAGAATCCTTTTCTTGCGTTGTACGCCTTAGATCATCTTGATCCGATGGAATAGGATCTCTCTTGGTCTTGAGAGCGTTCTTGGAGGAAGAGGTTATTTCAGACTTGAAATAATTCTCCAGAATTGTTGTGTCTCACACAGGGGTAGGAAAAGAGTTGGGGTTATGAGGATATTTATAATCAGGTTTGAGGTTGTAGAGTTATGACAATAAATAAACACGTTACGCATTTTATTTATTTCATTGACTCTTATTTAAAACCCCCATGTCTAATAATTAATTCCTTGACATGTGCCCACGCTGATTATAATAAATATCATTTAAAACAATATTATATCCTCAAAATCCCGACTGAAAAAACTACACGGTGTGTATTAATAAATACACGGTGTGTAATTGTTTTTCATTGAAAACTACACGGCGTTTACATTCAATGTACACGACGTGTATATCTTGTTTTCATTTATTCATTTCCTTTTCATAATGAAAACTACATGGCGTGTAATTATTAATACACGGCGTGTACTTATTTTCTATGAAAAACTACACGACGTGTAATCTTTAATACAAAATGTGTATATCTTGTTTTTAATTTCCTTATTCCTCCATCATTAAAATGATTTAGTATTCCTTGAATAATTATTAAACCACGTACGGGAATAATCTTTATTCTACTTGAGATACTTGAATACACTTAGTGTGTGACCCTCTAGGCCTCTTTCTCATTGGCATTAGGAGAGCTTGCCTAAAGTCCAAGATTACTGTCTAGCAACGGGTCAAAGCACCCAAGATAAAGAAGTTGACACCGCATTGACGTATCACCTCATACGAACGCTTACTATGTAATTTAATCCCTTTGTCTCGATATATCATCAATCATGTTTCATGGAAGTGTCATAAACCTATATGCTTGATCATTTGTTCTTTGAATACCTGAAATAAACTCATCGTTCACACCATGGACATGGAATTTAATGCGACAGTTCTATTTCAATCAAAGGACCGAAATATCAACTTACATAAATGGAAGGGACAAATCTCTCCTCTACTTATCCATTAAAAACATGTCACTCGTGATGCACCCAATGTACCCTACTTCTCGCCAACTGTCTGCGTGATAGTTTTCATCAGTAAATCTAAGTGAGTGAGTCATGAAATGAGTTAATGATAATCTTCCAGTCTAAGGACCATTACACACGCTCGTAGATAGCACTGTCCGATGACACCAATACGTGCGGAATTGCTACTGGCGGGTCTGTTCTCATAATCTCCCATCTTGGAGATTACCAAGTGCGAACTCCATGAGAGAGAGTCTCGTCTTCTTACGAGTACTCGCACATGATGGTCTGTATAATATGTGTCCTATCATAGTATGTCATCCAATCGTAGAACTTTATTTAAGAATATTGTTATAGCATTTTAAGGTTCTCATCATAGCGGGGATCTGCCATGACCTTATCAATGTAACAAATATTCCAGGACATTATTATATTATAGTCATGCAGAAAAATGAGCAATATATAATAAGTGAACATTCATGTAATCAAAGTACAAAACAGTTGGTTCTCAGGACACCAAACCTTACAAGGCCTTGGTCTGGGGTTTGATAACACATGTTCTTTCATTATTTAATTATAGTTTAAATTCAGTTCTATAATTTGTTTGATGAAACCTCATGAAAAAATTAATTTCCTTTGATTTATTGAGTGTATGATTATATAATTCCTTCGACACAACTAACTATACCTCTTACAATAGTTAAATAGGATAACACCTCTACTGATAATTCTATTCCTAAAAATACCTGACTCCACCATATGTCATTTCATCCCTTCAGGTAACCCCAACTCCAGCGTATGAAGGGTTTTCCCAAGATATGGGTGGGAAAAATAAATAATAAAATAAATTAAATTTAATTGGAAATAATTATATGGTGTATGATCTCCACACCCATGAAATACTCTCAAATCCGTCACAAATAGAATAAAAATATGTTTAATTGAGGTGAAATAATAAAGAAAACAACGAAAGCTCCCCCAGGGAAAAACCTCAAGTTAGTCACTTGCGATTGAAATATGAAAAGAGATCTTGAAAGAATATGGAATATAGAAATAAATTAGGTTTGGAAGAGAAATAATGGATGAAAGAAGAAAATTAAAACACTTTAATAAAAAAAGATGAATGTGTTACATGGGAAAGGAAAACAAAAATAAAAAGAAAAGAAAGAAAAATAATAAATCATTAGACATCATCTAAATCTTCACACTATAATTGATATTATATTCAATATACCCTTATACTCTTATTTATAGTCATGTAAGTGGCCTTGGGGTGTCATCATAGACCATTAACGACTTAGTGGTTATAATGGATCTTCAACGGTAAAATTTTTAGTTACAGAATATTCCTTAAAAATTATCCTTGTTTTACCCCCAAAAATGGCCCAATTGGGGACAATTTTATTAATGAAAGATATTTAAAAATAATTTTTTAATTGTTCCAAAAAATTTCAAATTTATTGGATATATATAGAGTAAGTTTTTTAATAAATATTGATCATGAATTTTTTCTAGTCAGGAATTCCAAAAATCTTCCTCCAATGTATAATATCAAATATACCCCTTAATGAGTGAATAAATACATAAAATTAATTAGAGAATCTATTATATTTGTCCTATTTGAAATAAATTTATTATAACCTCAATTTGAGGTACTTAGATCGATTTATGCCTCATTTCTTGTGGTGGGACCCATCATGTCCCCTTAATAATAAGTCTAATTGATGGATTTTTTTCAGGCCTCAAGTTGTTCGAATCAGATCTTGGTCCAGAATAAAAAGTTAAATAAATTAAATCAATTAATCCTTAAATAAATAATCACTCAAATTGGAATAATATTTTAAAAGTTATGTCCAAAATAAAAAAGTGATTAAAAAATGCTAAAATTCTAGAACTTACCATTTTTTACATTTTAGCTCAAGACACACAATAAATCCAAATTTTTTGTAAATAAGATCAAATTTATAAATTTATAGGTTTTAAATAATTTAAATCCATATAAAAAATGAGTAAAGTATTATCTCCATCAATTCCACCATACTTAAATCATGCTTTTCCTCAAGCATAAAATCTTAACACGGAATTCAGAGGGTACCGATGTTACCAATATCCAAATTCCAAAGCAATAAAATTAAACAATTTTTAATATAAAATAAAAATTTCAAAGATCCACATAAAATGTCAATTTAATTTCTCAATTTTTAGAGAAACAATCAATTAATTTATTTACTTTTCTCTTTTGAAAAATTATGGAACTTTTCCTTCCATTCATTTGAGTCCCTCAATTCAGTATTATTAAACATGCCAAATCACAATATACCTATCTTTTGAATATTTTCTCTCATTTATCATGATAAGATTAAATTATATTTATTCTCATATAATTAGAACATGATCCTTATCTATAGAATTTTAAAGGAACTACTTTATCTACTTTGTAAAGACAAAAGACACATAAAATCATAAGCGCTTACAATAAATGTTCAAATTAATATCAGGCTTAAGGCTATTAGGATTTGATGCTTTTAAAAATTAATACTCAAGGATGAGTTTTATAACTTAATTAAAATGAATGATATCAAAAATAAATGTGCAATTAAATTCTCCCCTTCAAATTAGAAACTCCCATTTCCCCAAAACTCAAAGCAAAGATCATGAATAATGAAAGCATAATGAATGATTTGAACCTTCTTGAATTTTTATTCACCTTTTTTTTATTTTTCTAAAGTTGTGCATAGAATAAACCTCAAAAACACCGCCTAACCACATATGATAAAAATATTTGGTCTATTTATTGGGATTTTGGATTCTTTTAAGTAACAACCCATTTCTTTTTTTACTTTTTTTTCAAAAATGGAAAACAATTAAGTACTCTGAATTAATCAAAAACCATTCTTTATTCGCACAATAGAACCCCCAAACTTCTTCTTTATAATTTATTTCATCCATTACACCATGCATACCTTCTCCCTAACACTTTAACTTTAAAATATCATTCAAAATACCATGAGTTGGGTTGGAATGGACAAAAATGGATCGAAACATGGCTCATTTCTATAAAGGTCATTCATGGTCTCTATAGGATAAAGAAGGATTGATTTAAATGTGGTATTTTAAGGATAAATGGTTTATCAAAATATGCCTCAATCATTTTAATTTTTTTTTGTACATTCATATATTTGATAAGTTCAAATTAAAGTTCTAGTAGGTGATATGTCCCAAGACCACTCATGAAATATGCTCAAAAATAAAATAGGAAGTACTTAGTTTAGAAATAATCTTAGTAATGAGAATTATAACATTATACAATAACTAAAGGCATGATTAATAATAAAAAACCAATTCCCAGGAATTTTAAAAATTCAAAACATTAAAAATGACAGGGGAATTTAATTTACAAGAATAAATTAATTTCTTTAAATCACTAGTACTCATTTTAATATCAATGCTTCACTTTAATAATTCAATTCTCCATTTTAGTCATTCAATCTCATTATATTTGAAATATAGAACATGGAATCATAGGATTCCTAAGAAACTCATTTCTACTAGATAATCCAAGTAAAGTATAATTCAAGTGTTGGTATGCAATTTCAAATTTAAATCTCAAAACATGTTGTTGGGAAAAAATGTAAGGAGATTAAAAGATAAATATAAAAATTGAACTCCCTTTTGAAATAAAGAATTAGTCCCCTTCTTATAATGTTTGGGGATTGATTCTACCACCATTATACTATAAAAGAAAATTACACAATTAATCACAAGGATCATGTAATTTAATTTCAAAAATAAAATAGGGAGTGATCTACATGTTGGACTAATTCAAAAAAATAAATTGAAATTTAATTTCCTAGAAATAATGTAAATATAAATCTTGGTATAATCCTCCAAGTGGGATATAAATTTTTCCTACCTCCATAAGGTAGTTCTAGCTATTATCCAAAGTCTGATAGTGGTTGAGGCTTCTTGGATTTAAACCACCACATGTGGTTTCTTATAGATTTCACTTCATTTATCTTATTTTGGAAAATTACATATATAGAGTACACTAGATTCCCCCCTTTCACAATGTGGTAAAAATTGAATGGTGGGGGTAGGATGAAGTATGGAACCACATCCTCCTTAATTGATACTTGTGAAATATTCTATTTCTCATCTTTTACTCCCTCTGGTGAATATTCAGTGTTTTCTAGGAGCTCTAGGTGTTCCTCAATAGGTGAAATTCCTTTTTCCAAATCATTCTCTTGGGAATAATAAGAGTAATATGATTATAAAAATTCAAAATAGTTAAGATTAATACTAAAATTAGTTTCAATAAAATTAAATTAGTTTGAGTTTAAGAATGTATCATATCCCTGAGTTGGTTTGGATTGAATCTATTCTTCGATGGAAAGTTCCTCTTGGAGTTGATCATCACTGGATGGAGGTAGGTAGTCAGGATCCTCCATTTTTAGTTTGGCCTTAACTTATCAAATTTACTCATTGAAATTGAGAAAACCATTGAAAATTATTTCTTAGACTCAAATCTTTGCAAGTCATTTTGAAGTTCATCGATCATGCTCATAGAACCTTTTGGTGAGATCCATGTCTCTTGGCCTCTTTGCAACAGTTTGAACATTATCATAAGAGAATAAAACCTTCATTGGAGTTCCTCCTTATTATAATATATTTATTATTCTTGAAACTATGTGTAATATTCATATGCATACTAATTTGAATTTGAATACATCATGGAAAAAGGTTTTTTTTATTTTTTTTATATAGAAAACAATGATTTTTTTAAAAAATGTGTATTTTAAAAATGTGATCAAAATAAATATTTATCTCCACAATAATAACATTAGTTTTGATGTATGCCTATTGTAGAGTGTGGAAAAATAAATACAATTTTATAATGCATCATAGAGGCTGATTAGGGTGGTCTCACTTGAGGAGCAGCACAGTTAGTTCAATCACTAATTTCTAATTCACCTAATCAAAATCTGTTTAGTTTTTTTATTATTTATTGAAAATGATGGTAATGTGTTTTTTATGGGAAATGAGAAATTAAAATAATTTATTTCATAATTAAAATATAAATTCTGATATATATTTAGATAGAATTATATTAGAGAAGAAAGTCCTTGGTCGAGGTTTTGATAACATGGGTTCTTTCATTATTTAATTGTTGTTTAAATTCAATTTGATAATTTTTTTATGTAACCTCATTAAAAAATTACTTTTATTTTATTTATTGGGTGTATGATTATATAATTCCTTAAGTGAACCTAACCATACCACCACCAATAGTAAAATAGGATAACACCACAACTGAGAATTCTATTCCTAAAAAGACCCAACTCTACTGTATACCGTTTTGTCCCTTCACGTAACCCCAAATCAACCGTATAAAGGGTTTAACTAAGAGAATGGAGGGAAAAATAAGTAATAAAAGAAATTAAATGGAATAGGAAATAATTCCATGGTGGACAAACACCAAACCTTTTTAATACTCTCATATCCCCCACAAATATAATAAAAATATGTTGAATTGAAGCATAATAATAAAGAACACCACGACCCCCCTAGGGCCAAGCCTCGGGTTAGTCACTTTTCATTGAAAAGTAAAAAGAGATCACAATAGAATATGGAAGAGGGAAATAAATTATGGTTGGAAGAGAAATAAGGGATGGAAGAAGAAAAGGGAAACATTTTATTAAAAAAATATGAATTTGTTACATGAGAAAAGAAAAGAAAAATAAAAAGAAAAGAAAGAAAAATCCTAAAGCATTATCCATCATCGAAAGATTCTCATTAGATCAATACTATCTTTAATATACCCATATAATATTTTTTTTATTCATTTAAGTGGCCTTGGGGTGTCATAACAGACCATTAATGACTTAGGGGTCATAATGGGTTTTCAACAGTTGAATTTTCAGTTACAGAATATTTCTTCAAAATTATCCACATGTAACCCCAAAAAATTGGCCTAATTAGGGATAAGTGTCTTCATGAAATATTTTTTAAAATATTTTTTCAATTATTTCTAAAAAGTTCACATTGATTAGATGCATATAGAAGTTGTTATGGAATAAATACTGATGAATACCTTTTTTGGCCGAGAATTCCATAAATATTTCTCCAATGTATATTGTACAATGGACCCCTTAATGTGTGAAAAACTACCTAAAATTAATTTGAGAAACATTTATATGTGTCATTTTTAAAATTCATTTGTAATCACATCAATTTGAGGTATGTATCTTTATTTATGCCTCATTTTCGGAGGTGGGGTCCACCATGTCCGCCTGAAAAATATTTCAAATTGATTGATTTTTGTGTGCCATAAGTTGTTCGAATCAGCTCTTGGTACAAAATAAAAAGTTAAAGAAAATAAATAAATTAATCCTAAAAAAATAATCACTCAAATTGGAATAATATTTTAAAAGTTATACCCAAAATAAAAAATGATTAAAATATGCTAAAATTCTAGAACTAAGCAATTTTTACATTTTAGCTAAAAACACACCATAAATACAATTTTTTTGTAAATAATCTCAAATTTATAAATTTTTAGGGTTTAAATAATTAAAAAATATATAAAATATGGGGAAAACATTATCTCTATAAACTTATTTAATTTTGGAAAAAACTTTTATACCATAAATATATTCTTATTCACACAACCTTTATGTGTGACCATGTGGAATTTTATAGTGTTGAAAATGATTAATAATTCCTAATTCATAATTAAATTATATATATTCCCTAAATACATCAATTAAATGATATATATTATATATCATATTGAACTATATACCCAAATCATAAAATATAATTCATATATTAAAAAAGTGTTTTTCATTTACATTTGATAAGTATCGTATTTTGCAATTGTGGGGGTTATCATAAGGCATGGTATTTTCACATAAAATTATATAAATTATTACAAAATTATAGAGTATGATTGGTATCCATATCATATGGAATAAGCTCATTATTACCTTTTATTTTCAGCGGCAACTACTTCTATTTCCATGAATCATATGCTATGATTCATTTGGAAAATGTCACAACACCCGAACGTCAAGATATAACATTAAAAAACCAATCTCAAATAATGGATATAATATTTAGATCTATTACATAAGATGTATAATTATATATTTCATTAAATCTATGTAGACATTGTATGTTAAGACCAGAGAATTAACTCATGTATTATAACATATGAGTTATTGCATGCATCAATTGAGGAGAATACTTAGGTCTTTATAAAGCCCACTTACATAGCATGTAAGTGGGTATGTGTTCTTTCGCAATTCTCATATAAACTCCATAACCCCAAAAATATTCCTCTTCTTCTTTCTTAGCACTCTTAGGTACTAGAAAACTATGGATGAAGGAGAGTCTTGCATGTATGATATGTGATCCAACTTACCTATGGATACCTCTAGAGATAAGAGGCTTATGTTTTATACTCTAGTGATCATCATAAAACCCTTTAAAATAAAAATGAGGATGTTTTAGTGGATATATTGATGCAACGTATGCATTTTACAATAGTTCTTCATTTCCAATTTTATGCATTTTTCATATTTTTAATGCATGGAGATATTTGGATGGTTTCTATTCACTTATGATTGAAAATTAAGTGTTTTAATCCCCTATAAAACCCATAAGTGGTATCAAATATTCCCATGATATTAGATATGTGAAATCATGTGTTAAAATGAATAAAACCATATTTTATTACATGTTAAACATGAATTTTTTAAATACGACCAGAAGGTTGTTCTATGGTTTTTATATCATGGTGTATGATATGGGATATCGTAAGGTGTGGCATAATTTAAACTTGATAATTTTTTATTTGTATCATAAAAAATATCTCTATTGTTAAATACAACTGTATATATTGTTTTTAGAAAATAAGGCATTGTATCATTAAAAAATATGATGCATATCGTTAAAAACGATACATGACATCATGAGTAACGATAATAATTTTATTCATAAAATATGACTGGTTTCTTATCATGGGTTTTTCATATTTAATTAAACAATTATCAATAATAAAGTATGAGTGATATCTTTTAATATTTTCGACCAATCAATCATACCATATGATATCCATTGAATTGCATAATACGATTGGTAATGGAAAAATTATTTTTTAAAATTCAATAATGAAATAGATTTAATTATTTATAAAAGGGTTATAATGGAAAATGATATTTTGAGATATTTATTTATTTATAAAAGTGTTTTATAAATTATTTAATTATATAGTATTTATAATTAATTAATTAGGCATTTTAATAAATTTATTACAAAATTCCATCAATATTAAGAATTAATATTAAGAATATATATTAAGAATATATATTTCAAATTTATATGGAATTATTGAGAATTATAAATAAAGTGTTTATTTATAAATATCAATTAGTAATTTATAAAGTGATTATAAATTTAAGAACAAGGAATAATATCAAATGCTTATTTTTAAGAAAATTATGAAATGTTCGTAATGATTAATTTAAAAATATCAATTTAAAATAGCCTTATTGCCATATTAATTAAACATCATAAAAAATATATTTATAGTTTATTTGTTTATGGTTTAAATAATATTGAGTGTATGATATATAAACTATGTAAATTGTTTACATAATAAATAATGGACCATATAATGCTTATAATTCAAGAAATATATTATGTAAAATGTTTACATAATAAATAGTGGATTATAACATTCTTATAAATCAATAAATACCATATAATTAAAATAAAATTTTATATAATGAATAATTTTAATTTTTCATATTATGAAATGAATATAAAGAGTTTATATTCAATAAATATGGAAATATCTATAATAAATAAAGTTTAATTATAAAATTTTTATAGTTTCCTTTTATTTATGAATTGTTCATATATTATTATCTCATATTAAAATTTAGAAAATATTAATTTATTTAAATTTTATTAAATTTATTTATTTATAATTATTTATTATTTATATTATAAATTTTTTATGCTTCAGTTTATGAGATAAAATACTTCTTATAAAACTTTTATGCATTTCATTACAAGTTAGGTATAACAACATAAGATTTAGTTTTTATACACCTTGGACTTAGTTTGTAATTAAAGTTATTATCTTGACTTTAGTTGTTGAAAATAGAATATACATATCACACGTTAGAGTTATAATGAATTGGATTCTCACTTGAGTAAAATATCCTAAGTAGAGGGACTTTGGTTTAGACTTCCCACTAGATTAAATGCTTATTCCTTATTCTATAAAGGTGGGGGTTGGTTATCTATGGCCTGGTCTTACTCATGTATAGATTTTTAATCTCATATAATTTAAAAAAAATTACATGAAAGAGTTCATGTACCTTATTATAAGGCCTTAGTTTCGCATGGGTGCTCAGAATTTGAGTAAAGTTTTTTTTGACCTTTGTATGAGTATATTTTTAAATTGGGTATCAAGAGAGAATTTTGAGGGTATTAACCCCTCAAAAGAGCCAATTTAGACTTGGTTTGAGGTGATCTAGGTGTTTGGGAGATCTCAAAAGTGCAAAGGAATATCAGGAGGTGAACGTTGCATTTAGTCAAGAGGTTGTAGTTCCACCGGATCACTGTCCAGAGGCCACCAGCTAGCTGGTGAACCTTATAGGGATATAGAGGCTATTCCTGGGATCACTAGATGGCCAGCGATCCCAACACCGACCAGCTATTGGTATTTTTTTAAAGAGGAGTAAAAGGGTCATTGAACCCCTTTGCCCCTTTTTTTCTTAAACCATAAATATCTAGGCTTGACACTATTTTATAGGTGTATAGTGGGATCAACTTCCCTATCCTTTTCCATGATGGTTCTTCTCTATTTTTGGTTCATCTTTATTTCCTTTAGATCCTTTATAAGGATAGAAGTGAGTATAAGAGACGTATCCCTTATTTTTTTATTTTTTTTCTATCAAGTTTCCTCACATTGTATATGTAGGCTATACCCTATTTTTATGTTATTTAATATATTCTATATATTCTATATTTTATCTTGAACCAAAGGCTGATATCGAACTTGTGGAATCTACTAA
The DNA here is from genome assembly GCA_963277665.1 of Viscum album. Taxonomy (NCBI): domain Eukaryota; kingdom Viridiplantae; phylum Streptophyta; class Magnoliopsida; order Santalales; family Viscaceae; genus Viscum; species Viscum album. The sequence continues at coordinate 173,496,534 of OY728147.1, read as the reverse complement.
GAATAAGGTAGGTGGTCCCTTTTTATTAACCCATAATCTTACTTTATTTATGAGTGTGTGCATAGTGCGGTCAATATAGCTTCACCATGCTTATTTCTTTTTAAAATTAAATGTTTTAGTTTGAGGTTATCTTAGTTAAGTGTCCCTTTTTACATGCCTTAGACCATAGGAAGTAGTGATTTTAAGTGGAATGCCTAGTGGGGAAGAATAACCTTGAAATAAATTGATGCCTTTAAATGCATGATTATGTTTTAAACAATTTAAGAGGAAACATGGCTTGAATCAATGGTTGTAAAATGGAATTTCAAAACCATTGATAATTGTAAATGGTTTGACCCTTTAATTGAAACAATCATAAAGTAATGTGAAGTTATTTATTGTAAAATGTATCTTGTGTAAAGGATTGGTATTAAAATATTTGTGTGGGAATTCCAAAAATATTAAAATAAACTTTAAGTAAATAAATGATAATTTTCCTGATGTAATTGAATGGTTTCATTGGGAAATGATAAAATATTTATGAAAGAGAAATTGAGATTATTTAATGTCTTGTGTTTTAATAACTTTAATGGGTAAGGTTTTTTTCAAAGTAAACTGGTAAATTATAAAGCATAATTGAGATGAAACTTATGTGTGTTAAGTAGTATTATGTATATTTAGTCTAATCATTGGAAAAAATGTTAATTTGGTGGCCTTGGTCCAAATGAGAACTAAATGGAATGAATGGTTAATTAAAAAAATGTTTAACATGATTTATAATTCTTGTGAATTCCAATATGAGATCCTTGGATTATAAATTACATATACTACTTGGGAATATTTGGATGAGTGTCCAAATTCAACATTATACTTTATGATCATGAATTATAGGATGAGAAATCATATTATATGTAATTAATGATTATTTAGGAGGGTTATGTGGAGTTACTAGATCCTATTTGACCCTTGATGATTGGGAATGCTGGGATGAACACTCGAATTCTATGGGAATTCTAGGATGAGTGTATGGATTCTGTGTGATGACTGATGATTGGGTAATTCTAGTATAAGAGATTGGATTCCATGGGAATACTATGATGAGTGCTCATATTCCATATGATACATTAGGTTACTAGGAATTTTAGGTTTAACCCTAGATTCCATGGGGATATTTATGGTTAGTATGGTCATTGATGTGTTCTTAGTGAAACCCCATCACTGGTCGAAGCAATTATGGTTGATCATGGTCATGAATCAAGATATTGATAGTGGTACAACCGATTTTGATGGTTATCATGAACATAGGGCATCAATGGTTGTTTTAAATTTTTATATAAAATAGTTTAAAACTATTTAATTGTTTATTTTAAGCACTTATACATGCAATGATTATCAATTTGGTTATTTTAGGGATACCATTAGTGGCCACGTACTGAGTTATACACACACCCTATTCATGCCTCCATGAAACATGGGTACCCAAGAAAACATTGTTAATTTTCATTGGTAAAGGTTTCATGGTAGGGATTGATGTATGTTGCTTTGGATATCTATGATAGAGTTGGAAGATGGGACTAGGCAGGACTTGAGACCAGTTGGGGATGAGATGTTATCCCTAATTTTATTTTATTTATTTTATATTTGTTATGCATGATCCACCCAAGGGGGATCCGATATGTGTTTCATGTTCATTTATTATTGAATCTAAAGTTGTATTTATTTGTTAGAACTTTATTTGGTTGCAATTTTTATATGGATGCGATTTTTTCAATTTTATTTCTAATGTTATTATAACAACCTAGGTACTTATAAGACAATTAAATTTAAACTTAATTTTCCATTTTTATGTTTTGAATTTTAAAAAATGGTCATATAAAATTGTGATCAGTAAGTTATTTAGAGTCTTATAAGACCAACTTAATTTTTTTGAATAGTTACATACCCTTATGAATAGTAACACACCCTTAAGAATAGTAATGTACCCTTTTGAATAGTAATATACCCTTATGAGTAGTAACTTGACCCTAATGAATACAAATGTACCCTTATGAATAGTAATGTTACCCTTATGAATAGTAACATACCCTTATGAATAGTAACCTCACCAATGATAGTGTATATATAAGATTTAATTGAAAGTATGGTAGACCCGTATCTTTGAATAAGTAAATAAATGCTTTAAAATTTTTATTTTCTGAATAAAGTATTATTTTATTTAAAAAGTAATTTTCTCATATTTATAAAATTATTTTGATAAAATGGAGTTCATTTTTGGATTTGACACGTCGAAAAATGGTTGGGGTTATTTTTTGGTAATTTTCCGAAATACTTGATTTTTTGGTGAATAGTGAATTTTTGGTATTTGACAAATAAATGAATTTCTACGTAATGGAGGTGTCATCGATGATATGTTGCTGATGTAAGCCCATTATCTCAAACTCACATGCCATTATTGGTGTTTTTAGTCATTTAAGACTCACTATTTCTTGTCTTGAGGCAAAATTATAAAATAATAATTAAAATAATGTGAAATCTCTCCCCTCCACTATAAATACTACCCATTTCCCCCTCCTCCTCCCACACCTCTCAAGCCTTGAAAATTGTCTAATTTATGAAAAATTAACTCCTTAATATCCTTCTCCACGTCCAATACCTTCTAGTCTCATCAAAAGGCCAAAATCAAAGGCCTTAAGGAGGATCTCAAGGAGAAGGGATCAAGAGGTAAGAAATCCTCTTACTTTTTCATGTGTTTTACTTTCCTTTACTTTTATTTTATTATAGTATATTCCCCTTATATTATCCAAGAAGAATGAAAAATCCAGAAATATTGTATATTCTGTATGTTCTCATGTTAATTGAAAGTTCATCATCATCATTCTTCTCCTCTCCCACTTATTCAAGGAATAAAAACATTGTTCGTGATGTGTCGAATTACTGACATCATGGAAAATGTGATTTCAATTTGCTTTAATTCCTTCAAGTCTGGTCATGAAACAAGTTTTATGGTTGAACTAGGTTATAATATATTTATTATGTATCATCCATGGTTCTGTAATCATTTTGTACACATTGTTTTAATTTATAAAACAAAATGAGGTCGTTATTATCAAAGAACCACTAAAATGATCTAAATGAACATCATTAATGTTTTAACTAATGAATCTATCTCACATAAGAATTAAAAATGATAAATTTTATAATTAAAGATATGGAATCATGTAAATACCATTTCATTCCACTTCTGGAGTTTTATTTACAACCGAACTAAAAATCCATTACAAATTGCTCATGGAAACCCTGTAATGCACACACCCAAAACAAGGGAAATGACAAAGTATTATTAATGAATGAGTGGAATTATATTATAAAGTGATAATATAAAATTATATAAACATTAAAATGTTTCTGTAAAATCATAATAACACTATTTTAACCATTACATAGGAGGTTTAAACACGTTTCAAGGAAGTCGAACCCGAGGTAAGGGATTCTCTCTCTCTCACTTTTATTCAAGAATCTCCTCTATGTTGTGTCCTTTTATTTTTAATTACTAATGATGGGGTATGTTTTGGAAACTCCCCCATACTGACCTTATTATATATTTATGAAGATATACCCTATTATATCTCATTAATCCCTCCCATGTATAGTTGATACTATGATGAAATTTTATAAGTGAATTTTAAACCCAATTTCCATTATTTGGGTTAACCTTCAACTTCAATGCTTTTTATCTTGATAAGATGACTTGTTAAATTTAATTTGATTACATAATGTTTTATTATATGTATTCATAGTATATTTATATATTTCCTTCATTTAATCAATTCTATCTTTAATGTTATGGTATTTGTAAAGGACCTCCCTCTTAAGATCCTTTTAAGTGTCTCCATTATGAAATCCAAAGAGATCATTCTTTTTATATAACATGAGTATACTCTTCTGATTTCATTATGTTTTATTAAAACAGTGTCTCCCTTATATATTTTTATGGTTGTTTTTGAATAATAATATTTCATTATCATTTGTGGAGTGTTTATGTTCTAAGAGTGATTTTTACGAGAAAATGGTATTTTGAAATGTGAATATGTTTTTCTCAAGGGTGTATACAAGTTATGAAATGTTTTATTCATGGTATATTCCTTGGAAATTATTTATGTTGGGTTGATCCCATTATAGATCAAGATATGATGGATAAGACCCATTATAGATCAATATATGTTGGGTTGATCCCATTATATATCAAGATATGACGAGTGAGCCCCATTATAGATCTCTCATTCATTGGGTACTACAGAGATAGAAGTTGACCAAATGGTTATTACAAGTGTAAGGGTGAATGTAAGAATGATATGGTAAATGTTTCCCAAGGAAACTACATGATTATTCTATGAACTCTAGTTTTTATGATATGGGTTTTATTGTTTTTTTATGTTATCACTTGACTAACGATTTTTATCTTTATATCACTTACTGAGTTTTGTACTCATCCCATGTTTTCTAAATGTTATTCATAGGATATGAGGATGGGTATGAGTAAGAAGGGATTCATGATGAATTTTATGAATATTTTTCAAAGAAATCATGTTTTATGTTTTAATGTTTTATACTTTGAAAAAAATGGATACTATTTTTAATATTATCCTATTTGTATGAATATGGTATGTTATGTACATAATAAATCCTAACTCTTTAAAAATCTAAACCCTAATAGATCCTCAATGTGTAATAAATGTATATTCTTGAATAAAATTCAATATTATGTAATGTTTTAATTATGGTTCATGATATTTATTATACTGTGACATGAGGTAATAGTATCCTCATGTATTTTTCATAGGCCCTCACCACTAGTTGGTCTTATAGCGCACCTGTATGGTTACTATTCAAAGAGTGAGTCAGACCAGGGCATTACAAAGTGGTATCAAAGATATTTATTTTCTTTTGTCTTAATAGTTGAGTACAATAGACATGATACTAGGATATTGTTGGATATTGGAAATGAGATCATGCTTAGGTTCCTTCAGTCCCACATACGAGGGAAAAATTGAGTTTCCAAGGGAAAAAATTACGGTTATTTCTTTTCACTTTTATCATTGACTAATTTCCACCTCATGTGGCTTACATGGGTGTGATGTTATTAACTTATGGGATTTTATCTATTGTATTGATATGAAAATAGGGGATGTGAATTAATTTATCATGATAGGAACATAATATTTATGTATCATTCACATGTTTCATATGATTGATAGTTTCATTGGATTCACATGTACTGGTATTTTATTTAATGTTTATGGATTAAATTTTCTAGTTATTTATATCTACCTATAGTTTTAAATAATTTAGAGGCGTTGGTATTTAAAGTGTCTTCAACCATTTATATGGTTTACATATAAGTGTATAGTGGAACTCTACTTAACTAACTCCTTATATGACTTTTGGTTAATAGGAATATATGAATGAGTTATAAAGATATGGTTTTGGTTAAATAAAGTTCCAGTAAGAAACTTATATAGTGTTTTCATTTATAACTTGTGAATGAAATTATATTTAACCAAACATGGAATGTGAAATATAATAAAGCTTGAAAATTTTAAAATGTTGGGTAATAAAAAGTTTTAAAATGTGAATCCTTGGGTTTTAAAAATGGTAAAGTTTAAATAAAGTGAAATAAGAAATGATGACACCTTTTTGGGGATTTTTTGATTTGTGTCCTTTGTGGAAATCTCTTAACAAAGTTTATGGGTGTTTTGGGCTATGAGAGATATCAGGTAGAGAGACCAATGGGTATGGGTTGTGAGACCCTGATGGGTTTGGTGTGCCTGATAGTGGGGTGTTTCCTACTATGCCTATAGTTGGTATGTGACCTTGAGGCTGTGAGGTGTAACACCCTGATATTTTATGAGAAGTATATATTTTTATTATGACTTATGTTATATGAAACATCAAAGGAATCTTTTACTGCACACAACACTAGCTTGGCTTGCGTTACACGCAACCACGACATTCCTCGATAGCGTGTGTAGTACGCAATACCGAGTTTCACTAAAAAATGATATATTATAATATTATATGTAACGCCCCAAACCCAGTTACCCAGAGTCAGTGCATTATTACATAACATTGGTATGATCACAAGAAAGATGAAGTCTCGAAATACCGATTAGTTTAGTAGCCTTGGAAACACTAGATATATTCATAAGTCTTACATTACATTATAAAAATGAAAACTACAACAACATATTTTTTTCATAGTCCACACTCATATCCCCACATACTATCCCTGCAGGTCATTCATAAATTAATTCTTCACATCCTGGGAAAAATAAAACATTGAAAGGGGTGAGCTCAAATGCCCAGTAAGGATAACAATATAGCAGAAACTTTCATAAATAATAATAAACATTTAAGGCAATGTAAATCTAAAACAAAAGCCTTTTAAACTTGAACTTCAACATAGTATGGAAAAAATAAAATGAAATAATGCCATTTACTTATTCACATGGATATTCTACTAATCGAATAATCACATGCAATATCAATAACCACTTATATAATGATGGAATGCATAATGCCAGACTATCATAACCACATAGACAAGGCCTCGTGCCAAGTCTACAAATAATATTTTGTCAAGGCCTTGTGCCAAGACACTAGTTTGTCTCATGAGACCTACCGATGCATCAAGGAGCTATAGCGGGATCCACATATCACTTACTAAGTCAAATGCATTCCCATATGAAAATGTTTAAACATAACATAAACATTTGTATTAAAACTAGCATACGAAATGTCAATACTTTCTCCATAAACCATGAATGGTATAAAAATAACACATCCACAGTAAAACATATCACAAAACCTTCAATAAAATACACAAGTTTTGTATAATAATAAATCAACTTCAAATAAGCTTAAAATCCATCAAAGGATGTTGACATAGATGAAATCAAAACAATTTGAGAGAAATATCTCTTTTCTCGAAAAAAAGTCACACATTTATAATGGAAGTAATTTAAAAGAGATTTTTGAATCAAAGTGTCCCATACCACTTTGAAACTTTTGAAAAGAAATATAATTTCAAAACATTCATGTATATATAAATAAATCTTTAAAATCATTTTGAAAACACGGACATTAATTAAAAAGATTTAGAAAGATAAATCTTTAAAACATTTAAAATTATGATCTTGATAAAGAGTACCTTTCACAAATTCTTAAAATATTCATTTTGAAATCATTTAAAAGTCACATAATTATATAATAAAACATTTAATTTGAAAATATTCTTATAATCTTGTAAGGGAAGCTTTAGAGATTTTATAACAGTGGAAAATAACCACACCCGCCGTATAAGTTTAAAAAGACATTCTTACCTTAAATTTGTCGAAAACGTTAAAAAGTACCTTGTTTAGAAAACGAGGAAAAGATTACTTTAAAAACACATAAGGGTATAAATGACTTTAACCCATTGTCTAGTAAATAGTAATTTTTTTTAAATACATTTTTAAGGAACATGGATGTGGATGATAAAGAGATCCTAGTAGATAATTACGTATAAACAACCTCGGATAATGAAGAGATTGTGAAATAAACCCTTACCTTGTAATTTTCCTTGGATAAGGGTAGGTTAAACTCCTGTATAATGGTTAAATAATTGTTATTAAATTATACAAGAATAATATACATTAATATGATATCATATATGATCTTTTAACATTGATTTGTTAATAATATCCTAGTATTATCGTTGTTTCAGGTGTTAACTTAATCATTTTCTTTTATATGTTTTGTTACGTAAGACATGTTTTTCATGGATAGGTTGTATCTTATTCATATCCATAATTATATAAAGTCCTTAAACATTATTTTTAAATCATAAAATGATAATTATAGTTGAAAGGATACGATGGAGACTGAATCTCATTGCGTTCGTGGAGACGGTAGTCCGTACGTACGCACGAACGACAATATCATTATTTTGATATTAAAATAATATATAATTTGATGGTATATCATATATACATAATCATTATCATGTTATATTTATTTTTTACATGAATTATAAATCATTATTATACCCATCCAAATAATAATTTATTGAATAACAATTACACCACGACGTGGAGACGGTAAGCCGTACGTACACATGTATGGTGACATGTTATTCAAAGGGTGGATAGAATACTGAATATGGTTGTACTATATTTATAATAATATCACAGTATATATAAGATACTGGAGTTATTATTTTATAATGGTAATAACAAAGAAAGAAGAAGTGGAAGAAGAAAGGAACTTGAAAAGGGGTGGTGAAATCATTACCTATTCTTCGGGTTCTTCCTTTTGATTTGATCAAAAGGGATCCTTAGGTTGGCTTTATGATCAAGATAAGGCCTCTGGGTTGTAGTGAGGGAAGTTTAGAGAGTATTTGGGCAGGGGTTGGACGAACTAAAAGGCTTTTAATGTGTGAATTAGTGAGAAGGGGGAGTGCCATTTTATAAGAGGGGTGCGGGGCACCTTTGGAAAATCTAGAAATATTGATTTATAATAAATTCATATTCGGTTTATAATGGCTCCAAAGTGGATTATTTAAAGGTTAAGGTGGTTATAGGTCGGAAACCACTCAACCAATAGGATTTAGACAGGTTTGGGTTACTATATTAACCTTATCTTTAAGTATTAACTCTTAGTTAATTAGTTTGACACCTACCATGTCACTTTGTATTTTTATATTATATAGTTAATAATCTTACTATATACATCCAAGCGACCCCCAAGTGGTCCATTAATGATACAAATATCATTATATAAGTCTCTTGGACGAACCTTAGATTTTTAGGAATTTAATATCAATTAATAATATAATATTTGTTTTAAACACTCTTTTATGTCAATTTTGACACTATTCAATAGTTGATTTTTGTAAAAATCATAACAGAATTATTACTTCTAAAAAAGTTAATTAAATCAATACTAACATGTAATATTAACTTATAAAATTAGTGTAATTCATAAAAAGTCTCAAATTATATTTATTTGGGTATTTATAATATCAATTATTTTAATTTTTCACTATTATGGTAATTACTGCATCATTATTGTGTCATAAATAAATTAAATTATATAATGTCTAAAAATTATAAATAAACTATAATTATGTAGGAAATAATTTTATATTTCTAATGAATATTTATAGTCGAAAACCCAACATATATAACCCTATGTAAAAATTGTTTTTCTAAAAGATATATGCTTGTGCCATTTTTGTATTCATTTTAACTTAATTAAAATAAAGTGTCCCTATCACTTAAAAGTGGCTCCATGGGGTCCCAAAATCGACCCAAAGATTCCCATTGTCGGAAATGTATCAACAAATAAGGTTATGACACGTTTTAGGGTAATTGTTTATTATTATAATATTATTTTTAACCCTTATTTATCGGATTTACCCTTTAACCATGGTAAATAAAATATTTACCGAAGTAATTATTCAAAATGTCTAAAAATAAAAGTTACCTATTTACACAATTTGAAAATCCTGATTCCAAATATGGAATCCATTTTTCCAAATTCAAAACACATAAGTGGCAGAAATTAATTTAAAATTAATTCTCATTGTTAAAACAAAAAGCGTGTTTTTAAGAGATAATAACTATCAAAAGATTGACACCTGTTTATATCCGGTTTAATTGTGAAGTTTTGTCCAATGAACAAAATTGTATTAAATGGTAAAAATATATTATAAATATACTTTAAAACCACTCAAATTCATAATTTATCACTACTAATTATTTTGATTAAAAAAGTTGTTTTTAATTAAAATTTAGTAATTTTCACTATTCATCAAAATATAAAAGTTATCCGAAAAGTACCAAAATTTTACCCTAGGATAAATTCGATATTAAGAATCCAAAAATGAAGTCCATTTTGAGAGATAAAATTTATAAAATTTTAAAAAGTAGGTATTACTATTCATAACGGCTAGTTTGATTGGTTGTGGTGTGTGTTAGAACTCGAAGTTGCGTACAACACACGCTACTGTATTATTCAAAGGAAAGCGTACCATGGAATCTTGGGATGTTTCATTGTAAATTTTTGATGTCCCCATTTAGTAAAATTGAATATATAAAAGTTGAAAATATTGGATTTAAAAAGGGTTCACTATTAAAAGTTGGTAAAAGTGCAATACTGAAAATGAATTTGTTCTTACATTATGTCTAAGAAACTCATAATATGGATTCTAAAATTATAAGGATTATATAAAGTTTAAAATTTAGTTAATACTATTCATAACCTATTTTGAACGGCTTGTTTGGTAAGTCATGGTGTGCTTTAACTCGGTGTTGCATGTAGTGCAAGTTATTGAATTATTTTGAAGAAATAACACACTATGAAATCTTGGGGTGTTACATTATCCCCTCCTTCAATAAATTGTGTCCTCGCAATTTGAAATTGTTCTTTAAAAATAAAAGGTTGAATATAGAAAATATCTTTGTGGTAAAACCCACATCGGAAATTTGGTTAATAAAATTTAGTCTTAATAATAGGAAAAGAGAAATGAAAGGGTCACCACCAAATTATGATATCTATTCGGAGAACATTGGTGGAAATTAGAGACATATAATTGGAGGAAAAAACGTAAATATTTATAGGTAGTGATTGAGGTCATCAATCACAAACAAGTGTAAAATTGAGGGCCTTAAATTCATCAATCTATGATGATTTAAAATACCATCGGTTCAGCAAAACATATGGTATTAGGATAACACATTTTTTTGTTTTAAGATCCCTTCACTAAAGTATAAGAATTAATTTCTTCATTGAATAAGAGAAGAAGAAAAAAATATACTTGACAAGTAGAGTCTCATCCTTTAAATAAGTTCTACCACAAACTCATCTTTCACTCTAAAAGATAATAGAACTTAAAAATAATATTCTATTTATCCTATTCGTATAGGGTTAAAAAATGAATTTATAATTCATCTAGAAGAACCATTAAAAAAATGACATTATTCAATCCATGATATCACGTGGGTCAGTGGTAAGTGATACACCCTTGTCGCCCTTCGGTTGTGGGTTCAAGTCTCGCGGCCTTGTCGGATATGACGGGTTGCTGCCCGACCTCTAGGTTGTCCTTTTATGGCAATCCAAAATAATCCAAACCAGAACTATCCAAAATACTTCAGTACAAAATTTATAAAGAAGGTAAACACAATGAAGATCCTTTTTTCCGCGTAATAACATGTGAACGCCTTCATCATGTATTCTTTTAAAACACTGCAACATCCTGAATTACCATAAAACCTTATTGATTATATTCATGATCCCTTATTCCATAAAGAATAATAGATATACTCCTTCAATCCAAAAATGTTTTAAACCCCAAAAATGATGGAATATACAAATCATTAATCAGTTTCAAGGTAATCAAGAATATCCAATATAATTTATCCAAATCAATCATGTATTATTCTAAAATCACTACCTCGGTATCAGAACCATATTATGGTTTATCTTTCTCTCAACCATATATTTTCCAAAAATTTAACCTGCTATTGAGTCACTTTTCTTTATTCCACACAATCTCAAGTCCTTAATGAAATTGTACTGCAGTACAATACCTATATACTCCATAATTATTATAAGAAGTACATTGTTGATACAACACTCAAATGACATAATCAACATAAGAACTCTAATCATTCCTATTCATCTGTGGTAGTATCATAACTTGATTATTATCCAATAGCATCATTTACGGCATAGTCTGACGACTGGAAAATAGGTTCGCGTAGTGTCCAAACTCCTTGAAAATGAAGCATTGTACATTTGAAACCATTTTCTTACCCTTGCAGTCATGTACTTTGTGCCCTTTTCCCATTCCTTTCAGGTAAGTTCTAGGGTGTTTCTTCCCACAGTTATCACATATGGGAAAATTATTCTTTTCCCTCTTCCCTTTATCCATCTTTCTCTCTTCCATCCTTTTCTTCTCTTACTTCCCTTCAAAGCCATAAGACTCAGTAAACTCTTTACTTATCTTATCAACAAATGAAATTATTTCTTCATATGATGATAATATATAGGAGACTATTTATCTTATAAATTCTGGCTCAAGACCATGAAAGATATGATCCTTCTTTCTCTTTGGATCATGTGCGTTGCTGGATTTATCATTCCTTCTACTGGGTGCCATTTCTAAACAATGGAATACACTAGATTAGTTTATGAATAACAATACCTAATACCAAACTTGTAAAACAAATAACATAAATTAAATAGTTTATGGATATAATCCATAATCATAAAAATGTCTCATTTGAGGAATTATATACTCATAAACCGTTCATAATGGTTTGTAAAGAAAATGAGAATTATCTTAAGCATATCCCCTGGGAGTGTCGTAACCAAGAGTGCAGCAAGGTCCGTTGTCGTGCACTAGTTCCCGTTCGAGTCCAGCTCAAAGCGGTGTTTTCGGGTTTTACCCCTATGTACATCTGTGCCAGAGCCGCCTCTACCTGCTCGTATACAGACAGGGATGTATTGCTCGAAAAACTCACAAAATCTCTACAATACCAAAATTCTAGGAAGTTCTTCTATACTATTCCTCAAAGTCCATCTAAAATCTATGTGCTCTAATCAGAGTTTATCTAAATCTAGCTTCCAAGGTTTTTACTAAACTTCCTCTGATACCAACTGTAACGCCCCGAACCCAGTTACCCAGAGTCAGTGCATTATTATATAACATTGGTATGATCACAAGAAAAATCAAGTATCTAAAGACTTATTAGTTTCGTATCCTTGGAAACACTAGATATATTCATAATTCTTACATTACATCATAAAAATGAAAATTACAACCACATATTTTCTTCATAGTTCACACTCATATCTCCACATACTATCCCTACAGGTCATTTATAAATTACTTCTTCACATCCTGGGAAAAATAAAACATTGAAAGGGGTGAGCACAAATGCCCAGTAAGGATAACAATATAGCGAAAACTTTCATAAATAAGAATAAACATTTAAGGCAATGTAAATCTAAAACAAAAGCCTTTTAAACGTGAACTTCAACATAGTATGGCAAAAATAAAATGAAATAGTTCCATTTACTTATTCACATGGATATTATACTAATCAAATAATCACACGCAATATCAATAACCTCTTTCATAATGATGGAATGAATAATGCCAGACTACCATAACCACATATCCAAGGCCTCATGCCAAGTCTACAAATAAGATTTTGTCAAGGCCTTGTTCCAAGACACTAGTTTGTCTCATGAGACCTACCGATGCATCGAGGAGCTATAGAAGGCTCCACCTGTCACTTACTAATTCCAATGAATTCCCATATAAAAAGGTTTAAACATAACATAAACATTTGTATTAAAACTAGCATACGAAATGTCAATACTTTTTGCATAAACCATGAATGATATAAAAATAACACATCCACAATAAAACATATCACAAAAACTTCAATACAATATAAAAGTTTTGTATCATAATAAATCAACTTCAAATAAGATTAAAATCCATCAAAGGATGTTGACATAGATGAAATCAAAACAATTTGAGAGAAATATCTCTTTTCTCAAAAAAAGTCACACATTTATAAAGGAAGTAATTTAAAAGAGATTTTTGAATCAAAGTGTCCCATACCACTTTGAAACTTTTTAAAAGAAATATCATTTCAAAAAATTCATGTCTATATAAATAAATCCTTAAAATCATTTTGAAAACATGGACATTAATTAAAGAGATTTAGAAAGATAAATCTTTAAAACATTTAAAATTATGATCTTGATAAAGAGTACCTTTCACAAATTCTTAAAATATTCATTTTGAAATCATTTAAAAGTCACATAATTATAAAATAAAACATCTACTTTGAAAATATTCTTATAAGCTTTTAAGGGAAGCTTCAGCTATTTTATAACGGCGGAAAATAACCACACCCGCCGTATAAGTTTAAAAATACATTCTTACATTAAATTTGTCGAAAATGTTAAAAAGTACCTTGTTTAGAAAATGAGGATAAGATTCCTTTAAAAACACATAAGGGTATAAATTAATTTAAACCATTGTCTAGTAAATAGTAAAAATGTTTTTAAATATATTTTTAAGGAACATGGATGTGGATGATAAAGAGATCCCACTAGATAATTACGTATAAACAACCTCGGATAATGAAGAGATTGTGAAATAAACCATTACCTTGTACTTTTCCTTGGATGGGGGTTGGTTATACTCCTGTATAATGGTTAAATAATTGTTATTAAGTTATACAAGAGTCATATACATTAATATGATATCATATATGATCTTTTAACATTGATTTGTTAATAATATCTTAGTATTATCGTTGTTTAGGGTGTTAACTTAATCGTTTTCTTTTATATGTTTTGTTACATAATCCATGTTTTTCATGGATAGGTTGTATCTTATTAGTATCCATAATGATATCAAGTCCTTAAACATTATTTTTAAATCATCAAATGATAATTATACTTGAATGGATACGATGGAGAATGAATCTCATTGCGTTCGTGGAGACGGTAGTCCGTACGTACGCACGAGCGACAATATCATTATTTTGATATTAAAATAATATATAATTGGATGGTATATCATATATACAGAATCATTATCATGTTATATTTATTATTTACATGAATTATAAATCATTATTATACCCATACAAATAATAATATATTGAATAACAATTACACCACGACGTGGAGACGGTAATCCGTACGTACGCACGTATGGTGACATGTTATTCAAAGGGTGGATAGAATACTGAATATGGTTGTACCATATTTATAATAACATCACAGTATATATAAGATACTGGATTTATTATTTTAGAATGGTAATAACAAAGAAAGTAGAATTGGAAGAAGAAAGGAACTTGAAAAGGGGTGGTGAAATCATTACCTCTTCTTCGGGTTCTTCCTTTTGATTTGATCAAAAGGGCTCCTTAGGTTGGCTTTATGATCAAACTAAGGCCTCTGTGTTTTAGTGAGGGACTTTTAGAGAGTATTTGGTCAGGGTTTGGCCGAACTAAAAGGCTTTGAATGTGTGAATTAGTTAGAAGGGGGAGTGCCCTTTTATAAGAGGGGTGAGGGGCACCTTTGGAAAATCTAGAAATATTATTTTATAATAAATTCATATTCGGTTTCTAATGGCTCCAAAGTGTATTATTTAAAGGTTAAGGTGGGTATAGTTATAAAAACACTCAACCAATAGGATTTATACAGGTTTGGGTTACTATATTAACCTTATCTTTAAGTATTAACTCTTAGTTAATTAGTTTGACACTTACCATGTCACTTTGTATTTTTATATTATATAGTTAATAATATTAATATATACATCTAAGAGACCCCCAAGTAGTGCATTAATGATACAAATATCATGATATAAGTCTCTTGGCCGAACCTTAGATTTTTAGGAATTTAATATCAATTAATAATATAATATTTGTTTTAAACACTCTTTTATGTCAATTTTGACACTATTCAATAGTTGATTTTTGTAAAACTCATAACAGAATGATTACTTCTAAAATAATTAATTAAATCAATACTAACATGTCATATTAACCTAGAAAATTAGTTTAATTTATAAAAAGTATCAAATTATATTTATTTGGGTATTTATAATATCAATTAGTTTAATTTTTCACTATTACGGTAATTACTGCATCATTATTGTGTCATAAATAAATTAAATTATATAATGTCTAAAAATTATAAATAAAATATCATTATGTAGGAAATATTTTTATCTTTATAATGAATATTTATAGTCAAAAATTCAACATATATAACCATATGTAAAAATTGTTTTTCTAAAAGATATATGCTTGTGTCATTTTTGTATTCATTTTAACTTAATTAAAATAAAGTGTCCCTATCACTTACAAGTGACTCCATGGGGTCCCCAAATCGACCCAAATATGCCCAT
The DNA here is from genome assembly GCA_963277665.1 of Viscum album. NCBI lineage: Eukaryota > Viridiplantae > Streptophyta > Magnoliopsida > Santalales > Viscaceae > Viscum > Viscum album. Next base: position 173,480,570 of record OY728147.1, on the reverse strand, counting down.
GGTCGGACATGTATCAACCAATAAGGTTAGAACACGTTTTAGGGTAATTTTTTATTATTATAATATTATTTTTAACCCTTATTTACCAGATTTACCCTTTAACCATGGTAAATAAAATATTTACCAAAGTAATTATTCAAAATGTCTAAAAATAAAAGTTATATATTTAAACAATTTGAAAATCCTGATTCCAAATATAGAATCAATTTTTCCAAATTCAAAACACAGAAGTGGCAGAAATTAGTTTAAAATTAATTCCCGTTGTTAAAACAAAAAGCGTTTTTTAAAGAGATAATAAATATCAAAAGATTGACACCCGTTTATATCCATTTTAATTGTGAAGTTTTGTCCAATGAAAAAAATTGTATTAAATGGTAAAAATATATTCTAAATATACTTTAAAACCACTCAAATTTATAATTTATCACAACTAATTATTTTGATTAAAAAAGTTGTTTTTAATTAAAATTTAGTAATTTTCACTATTCATCAAAATATAAAAGTTATCCGAAAAGTACCAAAATTTTACCCTAGGCTAAATTATATATTTCAAATCAAAAAATGAAGTCCATTTTGAGAGATAAAATTTATAAAATTTTAAAAAGTAGGTATTACTATTCATAACGACTAGTTTGATTGGTTGTGGTGTGTGTTAGAACTCGAAGTTGCATACAACACACGCTACTGTATTATTCAAAGGAAAGCGTACCGTGGAATCTTGGGATGTTTCATTGTAAATTTTTGATGTCCCCATTTAGTAAAATTGAATATATAAAAGTTTAAAATATTGGATTTAAAAAGGGCTCACTATTAATAGTTGGTAAAAGTGCAATACTTAAAATGAATTTGTTCATACATTATGTCTAAGAAACTCATAATATGGATTATAAAATTATAAGGATTATATAAAGTTTAAAATTTAGTTAATACTATTCATAACCTCTTTTGAACGGCTTGTTTGGTAAGTCATGGTGTGCTTGAACTCGGTGTTGCATGTAGTGCAAGTTATTGAATTATTTTGAAGAAATAACACACTATGAAATCTTGGGGTGTTACATTATAAACTAGCCATTATCAATTGTATTAACTGAATTTTAAATTTTATAACATTATTATTCATCTTACATATTTTCTAAAACATGATATGAGAACAAAATAAATTTTTCAGGTAAAATAAGTATTTTTTAAAAAATGTAGTTTTGCCGCCTTTTGATGGAGCACCCACTTTAAATCTAGTTTTTGACATGTTTATAAGTTTAATTTGACAAAATAAAATTCTTCTTTGGAATCAGGATATAAAAATTTACTTTGGATAAAATTTTCATATTATTCTGGTAACTTTCATATTTTGATGAATAGTAAAAGCACGCTATATTTTAATTAAAAACAACTTTTTTCATCGGAATAATTTATATGAATAAATTATAATATTGAATGGTTTTAAAGTATAAAAAGAATATATTTTTACCATTTAATATAATTTATGTCATTAGCATTAATTTTACATTGAATTCATAGGTAAAAACATTTCAATCTTTGGCAATGTTTTAACTTTTAAAACCTGTTTGCTTAACAACGGGATTAATTTTAAATTAATTACTGCAACTTCACTGTTTTGAATTTTGAACAATGGATTCCATATTTGGAATCAGTGGGTCCAAATTATGTTAATAGGTTACTTTTATTTTTTTCATATTATGAATAGTAACCACGGTAATTTTTATTTACTGCAGTTAAAGGTAAACCGGTTAATTAAGGGTAAAAATAAGATTATAAAATTACCCTAAAACCTGCCAAAATTCTATTGGATGACTAAAGGTCGACCCTTATCACCTAAGGGTCGGAATAAATTCATTTTATGGACTTTTTACCATTAAAATAATTTAATTATTTTTAAAACCAAAGAAAGTGACAACATGTCACTCTCTTAAATCTTATAAGTATAATAATTTGGATTTAGTGATAAACTTCATGAAACTTAGAACATGAATAGTCTCCAGAAATCTAATAAAATTATATACGTCAAATTAATTTATTTATAATTTTTAGGGATTAAATAGTTATCATTAAATATGACACAATAGTGATATTGAAATTATTTTATTGATTGAAATATCAAATAAATGATTTTAAAAGTATTAAAATAAATTGTATATGAACTATATAATGTGCTCCACTAATTTTCTAGATAAAATTGACATGTTATAAATCTATTAAATATTTTAGTTCGAACATATCTTCTGTATATATTTTATTTAAACTCAAATAAATGAATAGTGTCAAAATTGACACTATTGTTAATTTATAGAAATTACATATTATAAAATTGTTTAAAAATCACAAAAATATTTAAAAATTTTAAATTAAAATTTATATGGTCTAAAATTTAATAAAGTATAAAATTATTGACAATTCACAACATATAAGTAAATATTTATAATGATTTAAAATTTAGAATATTATTACCACAAATAAAATTAAATAGATTATATAAGGATAAATCATGTTGATAATGTTTAAAATAAATTCAAAATTTGTCTAAATTTTATTTTATGATGAGATTACAACCCTATCTCATCTAAGCGTAGGATTCGAGTCATTTTTTGAGGTTTTTAAGTGAGGTTGGAATTTATTATAAATTAATATTTCTTATAATTCCAAAGGTGCCCCTCTCCTCCCTTATAAAAGGGCACCTCCTCCCTCTCCTCCTCACACCACTTTGAGCCTTCAAGCTCAGCAAAAACCTGTCAATTTTTCTTCTCCACTTCCCTAGAAGCATCCTAGAGGTCTTGGTATTCTTCAAAGACCAATCTTAGTTCCCTAAGAGGAGGTTTTAAAGAAGCGTGTCGAAGAAAAGGTAATATCCGTTACCAATTCTTTCAAATTTATTTCTTATTCTACTTATTCTTGTTTAGATGTTTCATTATTAAGTAATAACATCAGTATCACTCATATAATGATATGTTATTATAAATATGAATCAACCCTATTTCACCTTCTATCCATCCTACGGAAAATAAAATCACCGCGCGTGCGTACGTACAAAATACCATCTCCACGCTGTGGTGTAATCTGTTTTCCACCACCACCTTAATTGGATGGGTATAATGGTGTAAAGAATAACTATATATGATTATTTTAAAGTGATATTGATTCTGAAATAGTATACATACACTTCAATATAATTCCACAATCGTGGGAACGATATCATCGCTCGTGCGTATGTACGGCCTACCGTCTCCACGATGTGACGCGACTCGTTCTACATGATCTTCATTGAATAATGATTATATAAATTAATTGAATAAATAAATATGATATAAATTACCCTAATACCATTCTGTAAATAAGTTATCTATAACCTAAAAAGTGGAATAAGAATTTATTCGACAAAACATGCATTAGAACATAAAGCAATAAACACCTGAATAACAAGTTGCAATGAAACATTATTAATAAGAAGATAAGAATATGACCATATATGATATCATAACAATGAATATGATTATGTAATAAGTCAATGAAATTATTTAAATCATTATACAGGAGGTTCAGACACGTACAAATCTTATCGGACCTAAGGTAAGGGAAAATATCGCAATCTCATTTTTATCCGAGATTGTTTATACTTCAGAATTTACTGGGGAATATTTATCATCCAAATCCATGTTTTCTAAATATGTAATATTATTTATATCCTCCTATGATTGTTTAAATCCAATTTTACCCTTCGGTGAGTTTTTAGTAAAAGATATGAAAGGAATATTTTTTCATTTTTCGTACGAGGTACTTTTTAACTTTTCCAGCCAAAGTATGACAATAATATTTTTTTTAAACTTATAAGAAATGAATGGATTTTTATAACATTATTTCCATGAAGCTTCCTTTACAAGTTTTCAAGTTTATTTTTAATCAACTTCTTTTAGTTTAAAATTATATGACATGTTAAGAAAGGAAAATGTTTTTGAAGTAAAAAGGATATTTTCCTCAAGAATGGAGTTCAAGTGTTTTATCAAAATTATTTTCTATATAAGATAATATAGGGTTCTATTTCTATCCCTATTTTTACATTTATTTGATTATTTTATGATGGAATTAATTTTATGATGTCCTTTTATCTTATATGGATTATGTTATGATGGCATGATGTTTAAGAATCCCATTTTTATTACATGGGTTATGCTATGATGTATGATTTATGATTTTGTGGCACACATAAGAATGGTTTCATTATGAGATGGGTGGGACCTATATCTCCCTCCAATGCATTGGGTAAAGATTTATATCTCATTAGATAGACATGGCTTGAACGAAAAGTTAATCCGGTTCAGTGATACAGGACTGGAATGAGGAGTGAACTCGGTTCAGTAATGGACTTTTTCCACTATTATAGTCTTGGAAATGAGCCTTGACTAATATGAAATGATTTTCTATGATTATGTGTGTATGACACAAAGTTTCATGTTTTAATTTATGATTATTTGGGTTTACTTTTCATTACTATGATTTATCCCATGACTTGATATTATGATCTCTTTTGCAGGTTAAGATTTTCAAAATGTTATGTTCTTATGAATATGATATGATTGATATTTTTTTTTATCGTTACTGTGCATTTGAGCTCACCCTTTTGTATGTTTTCTTTTCCCTAGGTCAGTAATAAAGATATTATGTAGAATATGCCAAAAAGGGACTCTAGATATGATGAAATAAATGGGAGACAACATAGATGATTTATGAACCAGTTGTTTATGTTTCCCAGTTTCTGAAGACACTATACCTATATGGTACTTTCATGGTTTTGTTATATGTTGTAATAAGTATGCTTCAATTTTTAAGTAATAACAATGTATGTAGAGTATGAGTCGTTATAGTTGGTATCAGAGGAAAGGTATAGTCAACCTTTAGAAACTAGGATGTGAAAACCTTAGTAAAAACCCTAAGGATAAGTCTAAGCATAGAACACAATCTTAGTGTTTTAGAAATGGACATGAGTAACAAATGATAAGACTTTAAGTGTGAAATTTTATTCTTGATTATGTGGTTTTCCTATTATAATTAGTGTTTCTCACACTATTCTTCTTGGTTTTAGTCAATGGCTGGAACCCAAAGGAACCGTGTTAATGCGGAATGCGACGGGAAATGCAATGATTGTCCCCCTGAGAAACCAAATGTTATGGGAGCTGGAATTAAAAATCTTGTATCCATTCTCACACAACTTTATCAAGCTATGAACCATGTAGGATTTCCAAACGAGCAAAGGAAGGAGAAACATTCTATTGAATCTTTCATGAGGCAGCGTCCACCTTCATTCAGCGGGTCTTCCGATCTATTAGTGGATGAACAATGGATTAGTACAAATGAAAAGATATTTTCAGTTCTACAATGTTCTGAACATGACAAAGTCATCTTATCAATGTATCATTTGGAAGGTGATGCTGATCAATGGTGGATAATTAGTTTCTTGAGATGAAACAAAAGGATGATGAATCGGTTGGTCCCTATGAAGCAAATTTTACAAGACTTGCAAGGTACACTTCCAGAATTAGTATCCAACCTGAGAGTAAAATCGATCGATTCTTTAGTGGCTTAAAACCAAGTCTTCGAAGGGCGTTATCCATAAGGGACTTCAATAGATATGAGGAAATTGTTCAATGTGCTCTCAAGGTTGAGATGGAGATTGGAGTAACCCATCAGTCATATGGGTTTGATAAGAAGAGGAAAATGTAATTCAAAGGAAAATCTAAAGACCACACTGAAAAGAAGATGAGTTTTCCTTTATGCTCAAATTGTGGAAAGAAACATGGAGGTAATTGTCTTAAAGGGACAAGAAAATGTTTTAAGTGTGGAAAAGAAGGTCATCGGGCAGTTGAATGTCGAAATAATGGGAAGAAGATGTCTAGTGATGCGAAGAATGAAAGGGATACACAAAATCCACCTCCTACACTTCAATGTTTCAAGTGCAAGGAGATGGGGAATTATGCCAATCAATTACCAAATCCAAGGGTTGTTAATGATGATCGATGTTAACAAACTCTTAAGGCCAAAGACAAAGGAAAGTCAAATGTAATTACTATCGGCAATGTGGAGTATGATAACAAAGTGGTGAAAGGTACACTTATTATCCACTCTAAAGTAGAAAATGTTTTATTTGATTCTGGATCCATCCACTCTTTTATTTCTGAAGAATTTTCTAAGGGTATCACCGTATTACCTCAAAAATTAGATGTTGAGTTAGCTGTGACAACTCCTAATGGCACAATGGTCACATCAAAAGTTTATAATTCTTCTTTGATTGAAGTTTGTGGGAAAGTGATTCCTAGAAATATTGTGATCCTTCCTATAGTGGAATTTGATGTGATTCTTAGCATGGATTGGATTTCTTTATATGGATCTCATATCAATTGCCAAAGAAGGGAAATCACATTTAATATTCTCGATCAATCAACTATCATCTATCGATGCAAGGATGAATATAACCTTCTAGTGGAAATTTCTTCCATCGTATGGGTATTGATTCCAATAAATGAAGGTTATTTATCTCAAATGGTTGAATAGAAACTCATGATTAAGAATAAACCCATTGTACGGGAGTTTGATGATGTCTTTCCGGAGGAATTTCCGGGTCTTCCACCAAATCGTAAAGTTGAGTTTTCAATAGAACTCGTACCGAGTGATTTACCTATTTCAAAGACACCTTATAGAATGGGCCCAATTGAGTTGCAGGAATTGAAGAATCAACTCCAAGATAATCTTGATAAGGGGTTCATACGCCCTAGTGCATCACCTTGGGGAGCACCTGTTCTGTTTGTTAAGAAGAAAGATGGATCAATGAGACTCTGCATTGATTATCGAGAACTTAACAAGATCACTATCAAGAAAAAATATCCTCTCCCACGCATTGATGAATTATTTGACCAACTACGCGGAGCTCAATACTTTTCCAAGATTGATCTTCATTCAGGGTATCATCAATTAAGGGTCAAAAAAGAGGATATACCAAAGACGACTTTATGTACAAGGTATAGACACTATGAATTTATAGTGATTCCATTTGGTCTTACTAATTCCCCTTCTATATTCATGGATTTGATGAATAGAGTCTTTAGAGACTATCTTGATCAGTTTGTGGTAGTCTTTATAGACGATATTCTTGTCTATTCAAAGAGAAAGGAAGAACATGAAGATCACTTGAGAATTGTATTGAAGACCCTGATAAAGGATAAGCTTTATTCCAAATTGACCAAGTGTGAATTTTGGCTTCAAAAAGTTGCATTTTTGGGTCACATAATCTCAAAAGAGGGGATATCTGTGGATCCAACAAAAACAGAGGTTATCAAAAGATGGTCGAGACCAACAACAATAACTGAGATCCGAAGTTTTCTTGGTTTGGATGGATATTATCGACGTTTTTTGAAAGATTTTTCAAGGTTATCTAATCCACTCACCAGGTTAACTCGAAAAGGAGTTTAGTTCGTGTGGACGGAGGAGTGTGAAGAGAATTTAAAGGAGTTGAAAAGAAGGTTATCCAGTGCACCTATGCTCACACTGCCTTGTAGTGGAGAAAGGTTTGTGATCTACAGTGATGCATCCAAGAAGGGATTGGGGTGTGTTCTCATGAAAAACGATATGGTGATAGATTATACCTCACGGAAGTTGAACATCCATGAGCAAAATTACCCAACTCATGATTTGGAGTTAGATGTGGTAATCTTTGCATTAAATATTTGGAGGCATTATATTTATGGTGAAAGGTGTGATATTTATACTGATCATAAAAGTTTAAAGTATATTTTCACAAAAAAGGAGCTGAATATGCGCCAAAGAAGATGGTTGGAGCTGATTAAGGATTACGACTGCTTAATTCATTATCACCCTGGGAAAGAAAACAAGGTGACAGACACATTAAGTCGACAAGACCATGCTAGCTTATCCATGACGAGGATCACAAAAGATCCAATATTTATGGATTTACAAAGGATGGATCTTGGAATTATAATGGAAGGGGAAATATCTTATCTTTCTCAAATGAATGTTCAACCATCTATACATGTGAAGATTAAAGAGGCACAAAAAGAAGATGTAGAGTTACAAAAGAAGGTGATAAATGTTCCTGAATTCAACCTTGATTGTGATGGAATAATAAGGTTCAGGAATCAGGTTTGTGTTTCTACCATCCCAGAATTAAAGAAGGATCTACTGGATGAGGCTCATAGTTCTTCATTCTCTATTCATCCTGGAAGCACGAAGATGTATAGGGACCTAAAAGATTACTTCTGGTGGGATGGCATGAAAAGAGATGTTGCTGAATATGTCTCTCGATGCTTGGTTTGTCAGCAAGTTAAAGATGAGAGATATAAGTCTAAAGGGATGTTACAACCATTACTCATACCAGAATGGAAATGGGAAAACATCACTATGGACTTTGTCACTGGACATCCAAAAACATCCAAAGGCAATAATGCTATCTGGGTTATAGTTGATCGTCTTATGAATTTAGCACACTTAATTGCTATTAGGGAAGATTTCTCTCTGGAACATCTTTCTAGGATATATGTAAAGTAAGTGGTAAGATTTCATGGAGTACCACTTTCCATTATATATGAGCAGGATCTGAGGTTTACCTTGAAGTTCTGGTGAAGTCTTCAGCATACTCTAGATGCAGAGTTGAGTTTCAGCACTGCTTATCATCCTCAGACAGACGGTCGGTCTGAGAGAACAATTAAAACTCTAGAAGATATGTTAAGAGCTTGCTCTATGTATTTCAAAGGTGGTTGGGATCAACACCTACCTTTGGTGTAATTTTCTTATAATAATTTCTTTCACTCCAGTATTCAGATGGCTCCTTATGAATCCCTCTATAGAAATAAATGTAAAACTCTAACTTTCTGGGAAGAAGTTGGGGAAAGAAAGCTATTAGGACCTGATCTTGTTGATGAGATGGCAGAAAATGTCCAATCTATTCAACAACACATAAGAGCATCTTAGAGTTGACAAAAAAGTTATGCTGACAACCGAAGAAAAGACCTAGAGTTTGAAGTGTGTGATAAAGTGTTCTTACGAATATCTCCATGGAAGAGAGTAATGAGATTTGGAAAGAAGGGAAAGCTGATACCTAGGTATATTGGTCTTTTTTAAATACTGGATCATGTTGGGAGGGTAGCTTACCTATTGGAGCTTCCACCGAATCTCTATCAAGTTCACGATGTGTTCCATGTATCTCTTCTGAGAAAGTACATACCCGATCCTTCACATGTACTAAGCTCAAAAGTTGTATCGCTGTAGACAGATCTTTCTTATGAAGAATAGCCGATAGAGATTCTTTATCATAGCGAAAAAGTTCTACGTAACAAGACCACTCTCTTGGTGAAAGTTTTATGGAGGAACCACTAATTAGAAGAATCTACATTGGAGCTTGAGGATATGATGAGGGAGAGGTATCCTTATCTGTTTGTTATGAAGTGATGAATTTCGAGGGTGAAAGGGGGTTAGAATGTAACACCCTGATATTTTATGAGAAGAATATTTTTTTATGACTTTTTTTATATGAAACATCAAAGGAATCTTTTACTACATACAACACTAGCTTGGCTTGCATTACACGCAATCGCGACCTTGCTCAATAGCGTGTGTAGTACGCAATACCGAGTTTCACTAAACAACGATATATTATAATATCATAAACTAGCCATTATGAATAGTATTAATTGAATTTTAAATTTTATAACATTATTATTCATCTTACATATTTTCTAGAACATGGTATGAGGACAAAATATTTTTTTTGGGTAAAATAAGTATTTTTCAAAAAATGTAGTTTTACCGCCTTTTGATGGCGCACCCACTTTAAATATAGTTTTTGACATGTTTATAAGTTCAATTTGACAAAATAAAATTCTTCTTTCGAATCAGAATATAAAAATTTACTTTGGATAAAATTTTCATATTATTCTGGTAACTTTCATATTTTGATGAATAGTAAAATCACGCTATATTTTAATTAAAAACAACTTTTTTCATCGCAATAATTTATATGGTTAAATTATAATATTGAATGGTTTTAAAATATAAATAGAATGTATTTTTATCATTTAATATATTGTATGTAATTAGCATTAATTTTACATTGAATTAATAGGTAAAAACATTTCAATCTTTGGCAATGTTTTAACTTTTAAAACCCGTTTTCTTAACAACGAGATTAATTTTAAATTAATTACTGAAACTTATGTGTTTTGAATTTTGAAAAATGGATTCCATATTTGGAATCAGTGGGTCCAAATTATGTTAATAGGTTACTTTTATTTTTTTTCATATTATGAATAGTAACTACGCTAATTTTTATTTACTGCAGTTAAAGGTAAATCAGGTAATTAAGGGTAAAAATAAGATTATAAAATTACCCTAATACCTGAAAAAATTCTATTGGATGACTAAAGGTCGACCCTTATCACCTAAGGGTCGTAATAAATTCATTTTATGGACTTTTTACCATTAAAATAATTTAATTATTATTAAAACCAAAGAAAGTGACAACATGTCACTCTCTTAAATGATATAACTATAATAATTTTTATTTAGTGATAAACTTCATGAAACTTCGAACATTAATAGTATCCATAAATATAATACAATTATCTACATCATATAAATTTATTTATAATTTTTAGGGAAGAAATAATTATCATTAAATATGACACAATAGTTATGTTGAAATTATTTTATTGATTGAAATATCAAATAAATGATTTTAAAAGTATTAAAATAAATTTTATATGAACTATTTAATGTGCTCCAATAATTTTCTAGATAACAATGACATGTTATGAATCTATTAAATATTTTATTTCTAACATATCTTCTGTATATATTTTATTTAAACTCAAATAAATGAATAGTGTCAAAATTGACACTATTGTTAATTTATAGAAATTACATATTATAAAATTGTTTAAAAATCACAAAAATATTTAAAAATTGTAAATTAAAATATATATGGTCGAAAATGTAATACAGTATACAATTATGGACAATTCACAACATATAAGTAAATATTTTTAATGATTTAAAATTTATAATATTATTACCACAAATAAAATTAAATAGATTATATAAGGATAAATCATGTTGATAATGTTTAAAATAAATTCAAAACTTGTCTAAATTTTATTGGATGATGAGATTACAACCCTATATCATCTAATTTTCGTATTTGAGTCATTTTTGGAGGTTTTTAAGTGGGGTTGGAATTTATTATAAATTAATATTTCTTATAATTCCAAAGGTGCCCCTCTCATCCCTTATAAAAGGGAACCTCCTCCCTCTCCTCCTCACACCACTTTGAGCCTTCAAGATCGACCAAACCCTTCCAATTTCTCTTCTCCACTTCCCTAGAAACATCCTAGAGGTCTTGGTTTTCTTCAAAGACCATTCTTATTTCCCTAAGAGGAGGTTTCAAAGAAGCGTTTCTAAGAAAAGGTAATATCCATTACCAATTCTTTAAAATTTATTTCTTCTTATACTTATTATTATTTAGTTGTTTCATTATGAATTAATAAAATAAGCATCACTAATATACTTATATGTTATTATAAATATTAAACAACCCTATTTCACATTCTATCCATCCTACGGAAAATGAAATCACCACGTGTGCATACGTACGGAATACCGTCTCCACACTGTGGTGTAATATGTTTTCTACTACCACCTTAATTGGATGAGTATAATGGTGTAAAGAATAACTATATATTATTATAGTAAAGTGATATTGATTCTCAAATATTATACATACACTTCAATACAATTCCACGATCATGGGAACAATATCATCGCTCGTGCGTACGTACGGCCTACCATCTCCACGATGTGATGCGACTCGTTCTACATGATCTTAATTGAATAATGATTATATAAATGAATTGAATAAATAAATATGATATATATTACACTAATACTATTCTGTAAATAAGGTATCTATATCCTAAAAAGTGGAATAAAAATTTATTCGACAAAACATGCATAAGAACATAAAGCAATAAACACCCGAATAACAAGTTGCAATGAAATATTATTAATAAGAAGATTAGAATATGACCATATATGATATGATAAAAATGAATATGATTCTATAATAAGTCAATGACATTATTTAAATCATTATACAGGAGTTTTGGACATGTACAAAGCTTATCAGACCTCAGGTAAGGGAAAATGTCCCAATCTCATTTTTATCCGAGATTGTTTATAGTTTAGAATTTAATGGGGAATATTTATCATCCCCATCCATGTTTCCTCAATATTTAATATTATTTATATCCTCCTATGATTTTTTAAATCCAATTTTTCCCTTCGGTGAGTTTTTAGTAAAAGATATGAAAGGAATCTTTTGTCATTTTTCGTACGAGGTACTTTTTGACTTTTCGGCCAAAGTACGAGAAGAATATTTTTTTTAAACTTATACGGCATGAATGGATTTTTATAAAATTATTTCCATGAAGCTTCCTTTACAAGTTTTCAAGTTTATTTTTAATCAACTTCTTTTAGTTTAAAATTATATGACATGTTAAGAAAGGAAAATGTTTTTGAAGTAGAAAGGATATTTTCCTCAAGAATGGAGTTCAAGTGTTTTATAAAAATTATTTTCCATATAAGATAATATAGGGTTCTTTTTATATCCCTATTTTTACAATGATTTGATTATTTTTTGATGGAATTAATTTTATGATGTCCTTTTATCTTATATGGATTATTTTATGATGGCATAATGTTTAAGAATCCCATTTTTATTACATGGGTTATGCTATGATGTATGATTTATGATTTTGTGGCACACATAATAATTGTTTCATTATGAGATGGGTGAGACCTATATCTCCCTCCAATGAATTGGGTAAAGATTTATATCTCATAAGATAGACACAGCTGGAATGGAAAGTTAATCCGATTCAGTGATACAGGACTAGAACGAGGAGTGAACTCGGTTCAGAAATGGACTTTGTCCATTATGATGGTCTTGGAAATGAGCCTTGACTAATATGAAATTATTTTCTATGATTATGTGTGTATGCCACAAAGTTTCATGTTTTATTTTATGATTATTTGGGATTAATTTTAATTACTATGATTTATCCTATGACATGATATTATGATCTCTTTTGCAGGTTAAGATTTTCAAAATGTTGTGTTCTTATGAATATGATATGATTGATATTTCTTTTGTTTACCCTTAATGAGAATTTAAGCTCACCCTTTTGTATGTTTTCTTTTCCCCAGGTTAGGAAGAAGGATATTAAGTCAGATATTCCAAAAAGGGACTCTATATATGATGAAATAAATGGGAGACAACGTAGATGATTTATGAACCAGTTGTTTATGTTTCCCAGTTTCTAAAGACACTATACCTATACGGTCCTTTCATGGTTTTGTTATATGTTGTAATAATAATGCTTCAATTTTGAAGTAATAACAATTTATGTAGAGTATGGGTCGTTATATGAGGTGTCTCCTCATATTGAATTTTCTTATGGACCTTATGGTTTGTGACCCTTGCGAGTTGTGTTGGACCCTAGAGTGGGTGTTTTGGATCATAGTTTCATTATAATGGGAATATATATATGGATATGGGATATAGAGTGGATTTTTGACCTTGGTGCATTAAATTCCTTGTGTTTTGGAATGGGAAGTGGCTTGTGTGTGGCCTGAACTAAGGGGATGGGTGTGAGATCCTAGAGATATTGGTAATATGAATCAACTTTTGGTCTAGAGTCATTGAGTTCAATGATCAAGGGTGAATGTGAGAGGGTTTATGTCAATGTCATGGATGTTTTAGATATATCTAATGTGTGAGTTGATGTATCAATATGTGTAATTGATGCACTGAATGTGTTAGTGATTTTGGTAAAGTCTTAGTTGTTCCTTGGATTTATTTCTAAGGGAAGCACTATGAGTGATTTTGTTTTGGTTTTCAGGTCATTTTCTAAGGGAATAATCATTAAAATTCCTAAACCTAATATTATGATGTTGTATTAATGTTATAAATGGTGTTCAACCTGGGTGGATAGATTGAGCGATGAGAGAGAATGGTTAAAAGATTTTGATTTTGAAATGGAACCCAGGTTTATGGGTGGTCATGTGGTTAGAATTGACTTGGGAGAGGAGTCATGTTTTTTGGGTGAAAGCATCGAGGATACCTCAAGTTCTATGAGATTGATGTGCCCAGAGGCATGGTCAGATTATTAAGAGGGTTCTTGAGACGAGTTCTAGTAATGTATGACTCATGGTAGGCCTGAGGCCTTGAAATGGGTTTTTAGATATCCTTAAATTGAGTGTCGACACTACAAAGATATGGAGTTTGGTGTCACAAATGATCGGGTTTTTCCAAAACATAGGCATTAGGGGTTGATGGATGGATTATGAATGGATAAGAAGATAGAAACGTATTTTTTTCATCTAGAACCTTAGAGTTTATTCTCATAGAGTGGTGTAAGTAAATCCATATGGTGGTGAGTGCACCATCTAACATCAAATAGTGAGGTCCTCATTATATATCAGATGCAGATAAATGTTGTGGTTGCCATTCTTGGAATCTGGGAATGAGAAAAAGTTGATGTTTATTTTATCTCTCATGTGAGAGAGAGATTACCATGTGAAAAATTTGAGTTCAAATATGAATAGAGTGTGGGTCATGGAAGTTTTAGTTTCTCAAGTAAAGTGATAATAGAGACACTCCTATGGTTGGGAGTGACGTATTGGTCTTAGGAATACAACCCTTATGCTTGAAGGGTTAAGGGAATATGAAGTTAGACATGGATAGGTCATGGTGGAATAGGGGTACCGATGAGGAACCATTAAGGTTCATACTTGGATACCTTAGGTAATTCCAAATAGAAAGACATATGTGGTGGATTATTGAGATGATCATTAACTTTAGGATAAAAAAGTGTTCAAGTGATCTGAGGGTGCTTGGATTGGGGGAGCATCAGTGTGTGGGTGGGCATGATGAATATTTTAGTTAGTTTAGATTCTAACTATGGAATCTCACTGGGAGTTAAGTATGGAATCTGGTAATAATATTTGGGTGGTCATGGGATCATGACCAAGTAAGTTGGTAATACATCAGAAGTCAAAGCCAGGCGTTTCCCAAGATAAGTCGACCGATGATGGTTTAAATTAAATTTTCATGTAGGGTTGAATGTGGTGGGTTATAAACCATATATAGAATATAATTTTTTTGATGGGTGTTTTTCAAGAATTAAACTAAGAATTTAATGAAAATATGTTTTTTTAGCTTATGCATGGATGATAGTTATGCATCCACCCTCAGTTGGTTTCTAGTAATGAGGATGGGTACTAGTGTTAACTATAATTATCGTGTTATTTAAACTATGATGGGCATAAAAACACACTAGGAGCATCATTGGAACATGGGATTGGTGTTTCAATAAGACAGCAGAAGGACCAAAACATCAATATTTGGTGGTTATAAACTAAATCTTATGGTGTAGAGCACCATAGGTCTGAAGAGTAATTGAATGGTAAAACCATAGGTGTTTTAGAAGAGTTTGGATTTGGAATGTTCCATCTTGGTGTTTTTATTTTAATTTTAGACATTGGATTGGGTTTTGGAAGTTTCAGAACCTTAAGTTGAAATTTGCACCTTAAACATGTTTCAAGAGTTTAGTAATATAATGAGGATGTATGACTTTGAATGGGTGATTGATGTAGGTCAGAATCCTTGAGTGGTTAACCGCTAGGAATTATTGAGTATGAGAAGTGTTATATCAGAAAGATTACAATGCATCATTTCCATTCATTTTTCCAGAATTTGAGGAATGTTTTTTTCAACTAGTGGATTGGATGATTTTTAAAACGAGAATTAGAATTGAATCCTAAGGGTAGAAACCCCTTAAAATATCCAATTTAGACTTTGTTTGTGGTGCTAATGGGATTTGGAAGGTCTCAAAAGTTCATGGGAATCTTGGGAGGTGTCCTCGGCATAAAACTAATTGACTTAAATCCCACTATCTAGTCAGTATCCCTTATAAGGATTTGAAAACTTTTCCTAGGGTCAACACATGGATAGTGAGCTTAGAATCGTCTATTTGGTGGTCCACTACCTCGTCTATGGGATTCTAGTGAATTTTTTAAAAGAGGGATAAAAGGTTCATTTAAACTCTTAACCCCCTTTAATATTAACCCAAAAGGGATAGGTTTTTGGCCATTTTCCAAGCATATAAGGGACTCCCTTCCCATCTTCTTTTCCATGATGGTTCTTCTCCATTCTTGGTCCATTTTTCTTTCTGTCAGATGCGTTTGAAGGATATAGGTGATTCTCATAATCCTCTCCCTTATTTGATTAATTTATTTTCCTTTCAAGTTTACTCATATCATTTATGTGGGTTATTCCCTATTTTCAAGGTGTTTATCGGGTTTCTCTTTATCTACCATTCTATCTCAAACTGGAGACTAATATCGGACATGTGGAATATCAGGAGGCTAAGGTAGGTGGTCCCTTTTTTACCCATAATATTTATTTATTTCTGAGTGTGTTCATGGTGTGGTCAATAAGGATTCACCATTATTTTTCATTTTTTAATTTTTTTTCTCATGGTTAATTTTGTTAATTGTCATTTTTTACATGCCTTAGACCATAGAAAATGGTGATCTAAAGTGTAATGCCTAGTGGGGAATAATAAATTTGTAATGACTTCATGTATTTAAATTCTTAATTATGTTTTAAATGATTTAAGAGGAAAAATAGTCTAAATCAATGGTAGTAAAATGGAATTTTACAAAAATTGATAATTTTAAATGGCTTGGCCTTTGAATTAGAACAGACCTAAAGGATTGAGAAGTGAGTTATTGTAAACAGTGTCTTATGTAATGGTATGGTATTAAAGAATATGTTTTAGAATTCCAAAATTATTAAAATAGAATTGAAGTAATTAAATGATAATTTTGGTGGTGTAATAGAATTATTTCCTTGGGAAATGATAAAATCTTTATGAAAGTGGAATTGAGATTATGTAATAGCTTGGGTTATAATAATATCAATGGGTATGGTTGTTGGAAAAGTAAATTGGTAAATTTTAATGCATAAATGAGGTGAAAATTTTTTATGATAAGAGGTGTCATGTGTATTTAATAAATTCCTTAGAAAAAATGTTAAAGTAGTGGCCTTAGTCCAAATGAGAGATAAATGGAATAAATGTTTAATTAATCAAATGTTTAATTCTTGGGAATTTCAATATGAGATCCTCGGATTCCAGATGACATGTATTACATGGAAATTTTAGGTTAAGTACCTAAAATCCACATGATAATTGATGATCAGGAATTATGAGATGAGAGATCAGATTCCATGTGAGTAATGATGATTTGGGAAGTCCTGGTGGAGTTCTTAGAACATATTTGACCCTTTATGATTAGGAATACTAAGATGAGCACTCATATTCCATTAGAATAAAAGGATGAGTGTCTGGATTCTGTGTAATGACTTATTATTGGGGAATACAGAGATGAGAGATGATATCCAATGAGAATACTGGGATGATTGTTCATATTCTATATGATACTCCATGTTATTGGGAATTTTTGGTTGTCGACTACCTTTCATGTGGATATTTATAGTTGGCATGGGCATCGAGAAATTCTTATAGACACCTTGACACTAGATGAAGTAGTTATGAGTAATCATGGTCATGAAACTAGAGATAGACAATAGGACAATAAACCTCATGTGTCATCATAAACCTAGTGAATTAGTGGTTTTTTAAATTTTATATAAACCATTTTAAAAATATTAATTTTTTAGCAATTATTCATATGATACTTATTAGAATGATTATTTTAGGGATTCCATTGGTAGTAGCATGCTACTCACACCCTTCTTGAGCCACTATGACACTTGGGAACCCAAAAAGACACTGTTATTTATCACATTGATAGGTTTCAGGGCATATACTGATGTATGTTTCTTTTTCTATCTAGGTTAGAGTTGGATGATGGGACTGAGTAGAAATCAAGACCAGTTGGGGATGGGGTGTTAGCCCCAGTTTTATTTTATTTCTTTTATATTGCTTGTGCATGATCCACCTATAGGGGATCCAGTATGTGTATCATGTTTATTTATCATTGCATCTGATGTTATATTAATGTAACACCCTAATATTTTAAAATAATAACATTATGTTTAACAACATATATGATATGTAACATTGCACTTAAACAAACCAAAAAATATTATTAATTAAATATGATTTCTTTCACCTATATGATAAATAAATGGGTGTGAATATGATTAAATTTTTTATGAAATATATATAAAGTTCTTAATCAATATAAATTTATTGATAAATTATTATTAAATAATAACTCCATTTTTTGTAAAGTCATTTTATGCTTTTAAAATATGTTTTCTTCAAAAAATGTTTTTTATTATTTTTTTGTGAGTGAATATTATAATTAATTTCTAGAAATTTTTAAAATTAAATATGATAAAATATATATCATTTTTAAAATCTTAATTTCAAAATTATCTTAATATGTATTTTTGATAATTTTCTGAAAAAATTTATTTTTTAATGAATAGTAAAAAAAATACTGATTTTTATTGAAAACTGTATTTTCTTTAAAATATTTACAGAGTAAAATTCTATTTTGGATTAGTTTAAAAATTTAATTAGTTCCTTTTTATTAAAAATAATACAATTATAATCTTTATAATTAATTTTATACTTGAATTTTTTATATAACATTTTTATACTTAAAAATGCATTTTTCTAAAAAATTACTTTCCGTTGCATTTTTTGTTTTAATATTAAATTAATTATTCCATTTATTGAGTTTAATTTTAAAAAATATATCCTATATTTGGAATTATTAGTTTCAAATTTGGTAAATAATTCTCTCTTATTTTTAAGCATAATAAATATTAACCTTTGTAATTTTTATTCCCATGATAAAAGGTAAATCAAGTAATTAAGTTTAAATATAACATGATAAGAAATAAAAAATGACCCTAACACTTACCATAGTTTTATTGTATTATTATATCTCATCTATAATCCTCAAAAATTCAAATATATGGCCCTTTTCCATTTGACCATGATTTTGACCATTATAAATTTTTATGTAAAGAAAATTCAAAAATGCCATTCTCATTGTTTATTTTCTTCACATTTTTGACATAGGGATAAAAAGAAGTTATGTTAAATTTTCAGTATTCATTTGAAAT
Organism: Viscum album; assembly: GCA_963277665.1. Taxonomy (NCBI): domain Eukaryota; kingdom Viridiplantae; phylum Streptophyta; class Magnoliopsida; order Santalales; family Viscaceae; genus Viscum; species Viscum album. The sequence continues at coordinate 173,461,333 of OY728147.1, read as the reverse complement.
ATAATTTTTTTTCTTTACAATGGTAATTTTTTTTATAATTTTTAATGTTGAAATAATTATCTTAAATGCTTACGTAACCCTGATGTAGTATTTATTCAATTAAAAGTAAAATAGAATAAATGATTTTAAAAATATCAAAAGTAATATAATTTGAATTAATTATTGAGTTTCCAAAAATTTATAGATAAATACACAATTTTATGGATCTGTTAATGGATTGTATTCAAATTATTTTTATTCCATGATATTTTCAAATTCAAGTTAAATGAATAGATTCAAAATTGACATTAATGATATTTATAGTAAATAATGATTTATTAAATTATTTAAAATTAATAAAAATATTATATCCATCCAATTTATTGGTATATTTTTTAAAACATAAAAAATGGTCCATTTATGGGCCAACTTTCCATTTATAGTAACTATTTTAACCCATAAAGATAAAAAATAATGATATCACCATAATTGTCAAATGGGTTAATGGGGTGTTAAAACAAAAATATAAGGGTAAAAATATAGTCTAAACAAGTAAAAAATTTATTTTATGAGAATATTTAGACTTTTAATTATCTTATATTTTAATATTATCAATCTTGATCCATTTTTACATCAAAACTAATTTATATTAATTTAATAATTTAAGAAAATCCAAGAGATCCCCTCCCCTCACTTATAAAAGGGAACCCCCTCTACTATTCTCTTCACACTTCAATAACTATTTTTTTGAAAAATGACGACCAAATTCCTTCCTCTAAATCCTAAAATCATTGTAGTTTTATTTTTTGAGGCATAATACCAACCATTAATGGGTTAAGGTGTAAAGAAAAAATATTTTCCAAAGAAGTGGTATAGTTTTTAACTGAATTTTTTAGTTTTATTTTTTATTACACCTCATTCAAATATTCATTAACCAAGATAAAAAAATAAAAAATTAATACTCCTTATACTAATATTTTATTATGTTAATTTAATAACCTATCTTAATATCCTCTTCTATTAAATGGGAAATAAAACTGTCATTTGTGTCTACAATGAACTACCGCCTCACAAACCAATGTAATTCATTTTCCATAACAACCTATCATGAATATATATAATTATGGATTTAATATATATATATATATATGATATTAGTGTTATATTTTTAATTTTTTAAAGATAATATGTCATATTCTTTCTTATTTTTCCATTCATTGAAAAATGATAACATCATTTGCGCGTATGTGTGGACTACCACCTCCACGGGCAATGTGATTAATTTTTCATAGCCACATAACATGGATGGAATATAAAGGTATATTTAATGAAATGATTTGATATTTATGATATAATTATAATTATTTAAAGATAATTTAACTCTTACATTCTTCTCATAATGATCTTTGAAAAATGGAAACATTACTAATGCGTATTTACGACCTACCATCTCCATGATTGAAACATAGTTCATTTTTCATAAAAATATTTCATGGTTGGATTCTAAATTATAGTTTATTTATAAATATAATAATTATGAAATTATTTTTATTATATATATTTTTAATTAATTACCTCTTTGAACATAGTTAATCTATCGAATTCATTTTTGATATATATGTCGGATATCATCAAAACATCCGACGTGAACTTAATTGATTAAGTAATTTAATATAACATGGTAATGAATAAAATAAAATGAATAATAAACTTTAAAAAGGTTCTTAATCAAATAAATAATTAAAATAATTTTATTATTTAGGAATATAAATAACATACATGATGATTTAAACTCCACGTAAGGGACACTTTACTTTAAAAATATCATTTTAAAAATTTTCAAATATTTATTTTCTAAAACATTTTCTTCCATGTAAATTTTCTTAAAATTATTTTATAGATGTATTTATATTGACATAAAATAATTTTAAAGGATATTTTATATCATTTTTAATTTCTTTCTATGGTTTTCAAAATTAATATTTTCATGGAATGTTTTCACAAAAAAATGAAAGGAATGTTCTATTTTAACATATACGGTGTAAATGGGTTTTCCCGGTGTTGTAACTGTTATTTGATATTTGGATTACCTTATAATATTACATGATTTATTTAAAGAAAAACACTCCTTCCTTTTTTTCTAGGAATTTATTTTTGAAAAATGTTCTTTAAAGGAAAGAGATATATCAATTTCCAAAAATGTTTTCTTAGGGGTGTAAGGAATGTTTTTATGATGTATACTTTTATGTATTTTGTTATGGTTCTTAGGATTTTTTTGATGATGATGGGTGGTTCCATTTTAAACTGAGGATAAGTGATTCTATTATAGAACTATAATTCATTGGGTAAAGGGAAAAAATTAATAGATTAGGTTTATTTTATATGATTATGGGAATTTAATGTAAAGGTTATTCCATTGGTAACTGTGAAGGTTATTCTATTTGTAATTGTGAAGGTTATTCTATGTGTAACCATGAAGGTTAATCTAAGTGTAACCATGAAGGTTATTCTATTTATAATAGTGATATTAAAATTATTCCTCAAGTTACCTATATGATTTATTTATTCTTACTATGTGTTTTTATAGAAATATTATGATTTTAAAAAAGGAAAGCAATATGATTATTTTCAAAGTAAAATATATGCCACTTATTAAGGGTGAAAAGTAACTTTATGAAAAAAGTTTCATGTATTTTACATGATTTCAAAAGAAACCTTCATGATTTTTAATTTTTCCATTAATATTTATTATGATTTTTTTATGAAAATATTTTCACAGAGAATGTGATTTCTTAGATTAGAAAATATTTAATTTGAGTCCAAATTTTATTTTGATAAAGGAAATATTTTTGTGATTATTCATGTACTAATTTTTTTTTATTTTTATATATCCCTTACTGAGAGTTTTTTTCTCATCATACATTTTAAAGTGTTTTTCATAGGGTTTAAGTATGAATAATAAAAAATAATAAGTTATGTCAAAATTCATGAGGATTTATCATGAAAATAAAACATGCTTTATATAAAAAATTCTATATTTTTAGAAAAATGGATAGTAATTAGAGGTTTCCACTTTGTAATATATGGGTTTTTATATAATAATTATGGAATAATTCTCTAAAACTATAAACCTAAAGAAATCCTTAATATATAAGAAAGTAAATTATATTCTTAGACATTATATTATGTAATGTTTAAGGATTGTTCCTTATAATTGGTATCATAGGAAAGGTTTAGATAACTTTAGAGGATATGATGTTATTAGAGAAAAAGTCAAAATTCCTCTATAACCATAATGATCATTATGCTATAAAGAATTTATAGTTATTTTGGATAAATCAAAAGAGTTAAAGATAACATGGTTAAGGATATATTAGTGTTTACACTCCTCATAAGATGGTTTATTATGATTTTATTGACATACTCTCACTAACCATTTTGGTTTTAGTAAATAGATGGATCTAATAAGAACCAAAGTAACAATGGATATAAAGTAAAATATAGAGGTTTTATGAACGAGAAACCAAAAAAATGGGTGATGTAGTGAAAAATATTGTGGTAATTATTAACTAGATATCAGGAGTTATGATTAACAGCCTAAACCTAGGTGATTTTACCAATGCATAAAATAAAAGAGAAATGAAGATTGATGGAAGTTCATGTGATAAAGGCCATAAATATAAAAATATTCAATGATATATGTTACAAGAATATGGGAATAAGAACCTAAGAAAATGTATTAAAAGAAAAGTAAGATGTTTTTATATTGTAAATGAGGGCATAAAACAATAATCTTTAAAGGAAAAATGAAGAATTTAGTTATCTTCATATAGGAAGATAAAGTTATTCAAAAGTTATCAATTAATTTTTTTATATGTGGGCAGTATAGAAATTATGAAAATTAATGTCCTAGGGGGAAGCTCAAGAAAAGGATCAATAATACTGACATATAAATGTTTATAAATTACTAATTCCATTACAGTTGTTGATGAGGAAACTACAAAAGATATATGAAAGGTATGTGTTGAGTCAGAAATTCTATTTATTAATTTTACATTCCTTTTTTTAGAAATAGAAAACCATTTATTAAATACATAATTACTAACTTTATTATGTACAAATTGTTGTATTATGTTTTTATATAAAACAAAACCTTTTACCATACTTAGAATAAGTTATAATCAATTTTGAAAGTAAACTTATATTTCATCATTATGATTATCATAATGAGTGTAAATATAATAAAAATCAGATTCATATTTATCAAGATCAGGTGTCAGAATTTTTGTCTTATCTATTATACTAAAAAAGTCTTAAACATCATATTGACACCGATACCAAACATAAGATTGATCCTCATAAGAATTATTATAATGAAATTAATAAGGAAGTCTATCAGACTAAATTATGTTTATAATCGTATTCAGAAGACTAAATTATATTGTAAGGAATAATTTTTACACCATTATGGTGTAATATAATAAGACTTTGGAAATTCTGTTTTTCCAGATAGGTATGAGCTATCAAGTGCCAGGTGTCCAATTGTTTGTGAGAAACTTAGAGAAAATATGACCGTTGAGAAGAAAATATGACCTTTGGAGAATTTCCTATAAATACCGAGTCATTTAAAGAGTTTTTACTTGGAATATTTTCTAGTTGATCACATTACCTCTTGATTTTTCTAAATCTTATATAGAATGAACATTTTTTCCTAGTTTCTTGTAATTGTTTACAGAGATTCTTCTTAATAAAACCTTGTCAAGTTGTATCCTTAAGAATTGGTTTTTAATTACTACATGCATTTGATTTTTGTGGTTATAATCGAGGGATTACAAGGATATAAATATGGATAATTTGATCATCTTGACCAAGGGAACATGGGGATAGTGAGATAGAGAATTTGATCCATTAGATTGAGGCCTTCCATGGCTAGGAAGATAGAGCCTATCTTCATATTGTGGGATTTCCTTACTGAGGAAAGATAGAATTTCTTGTACGTATAAAATAGGGGATACCTTTAGTCAGGGTTATTTACTACCTTACTCTTAAATTTAAAAGTTATTATTATTTTAATATCTGTAAGTCATTATTACTTTACTATTTCTATTTCTTATTGCGTATAAGTTAATTTTCCACTGTGTATAATAAATATTAAAGTTGATCATCATATTCAACTTACCACACTCTATATGTTTTATTGTAATGACTCAAATTATGATTCTATAATTCTAATATATCAAAATTAATCTTGATTATGATACTTTGTTAATTAAACAAAGGGACAAGTCTGAATTTGATAATTATATTTAAAGAGGTTTTTGAATTTGTTAAGTTTAAACTCTTTTAAACTAAAGTTTTTAAAATTACAATTCCCACCTCTTGCAATAGAGTCATTAAGAATTTGTTATTATGATACTAATATCAATATAACTAATATTGATATCTAAAAATTGGTATTAGAGTAGGTTTCCACTTCTCATATACTTGCTGAACTTTTGTTTCTTTAACTTTGAAAGTTTGTTTAAGTTTTTTTATAAACATTTTTTTATAAAACTTTTATTACCCTAACGTATATTGTGGAAAAAGAATATCTTTGTTTTAAAGATAAAAGGAATGAATGTCAGATCTATATAAAATTTAAATCCAAATAAACCTCCCATATTTGATGGTGTGGACTATGAGTATTAGAGCCATTGGATGAAAACTGTTGTTATCAACATAGGAGTTGAAAACTTTTTTATGTTAATTGGTGATTACTAAATTCTTGATAAGAAGTTACCACTTGCACAAATAAAAAAAATTAATATCAGCAGAATTATAGAGTTATAAATTCTTTGTTATACTCCATGAAAAGAAGTATTTACATTCAAATTTCATATTTTGAAGCCAAAAATAGTATTTGGAAAAAGATTGAAGTAACACATTTTGGAACATCAAAGGTTATAGAAACTAGAATATATATGTTTAGAGTTGAATATCAAGCATTTGATTTCTTACCTGGTGAATTTGTTTTCAAGATACACCAGAGATTCATGGAAAATATCAATAGTCTACAAGCTATTGGTGAAAAAGGTTCAGATGATGAAATCCTTGTGGAGAAGATTATAGACATCATGTTTAATGAATGAGAATAAAAGATGATTGTTGTTTATGAAACAAGAAAAGTGAGTAGTCCTACATTAGATGATATCATTAGAACTCTTATGAAATATGAAATTAGACTCTAAAGAGATGCTGAGAAAAATAAAAATAAAAATGGAGGAGTAACTTTTTCTTCAACATCAACTTTACCTATGAAATTAAAATCTACTAAAAAGGTTGTTATGTCTTCTAGAAAGAATAAATTATTTGTTAAATCTGATTCATATACCTATGAGAATTATAAAAACGAGTTTACTAATTTATCTAGAAGAATTAATAAATTTTTTGGAAAGAAGGATTTTCAATACATATATAAAAAAGGCCATAAGGATATAAATGACAAGAAGGATGAATTTACATGTTATGAACATAAGAAAGCTGTACATATCAAACCAGATTGTCCAAAGTATAAGAGGAAAGATGGAAAAGATATAAATTTAGAAAGGAATTCTAAGACATATTAAAAATAATAGGGAAATAAGGTTCTGAAAGATACTAGCACTTGGAGTTCCAGTGGAGGTGATTATAGCGAGCCTTCTACTGAAAATGAAATTTCCAGTTAGAGGAACATTTTTCTTTTTGATAATGTACCTATTTAAAATCAATGCTTCTTGGAAAAGGTATAGAAAACTCAGAACCTTACTAATATTTCTCTCAGTAAAAAATACCTTAATGAGAAGGATTCAAAATATTCAGATAAAGAATATTCCTCAGCCATTGATGATAATTCTTTACCTTCTTATGAATACGTTTCCTCATTTTCTAAAATTTTAGAAAATTAAAATTGTAAAATTTCTAAAAAACTTGATAAAACTGAATCTATAATTAAGGTTTTTAAAAATGAAGTATCAAATCTATAAAAATATCTTGATAAGGCTAATTATGAAAAAAAATATTTCTAAAGATTTAGAAAAAATAATTTTTGAGAAATTTTTTTAGAAAGTAAACTTATTTCTAAAACTAATACTTGCAAGGATAAAGATTTAGTTGTAAAAAAATATGAAATATTGAGTTTGAGAAAAATTTTATCCAACTTTACCACTAGTAAGGAAATTTTTGATAAAATGTATATAAAAATTCATCCTCATGGTAATAGTTTTAGAATGGGTTATACTTATAAAAAAGTAGTTTTTAGTAACAATTTATTTGTTCTTAAAATTTACCCTTTTTGTACTAAATGTCAAAGTGGTGGTCATTAGAAAATGATTTTTTCCTTAAATAAAGTTCAATCTCTAGGTTTTCATAAAGTCTATTTTTCGAAAGAAATTACATCTAACAAAAATAAAATTAAACATATGTGGTGACCAAAATTTTTATTTTCTAATACTACCTGACCCAAGAAGGTTTGTGTGCCAAAATTATAATGTTTTTGTTTTAAATAAAACAAAAAAGTACCAACAATAAGAATACATGGCACATGGATAGTGTATTTTTTAGCAATATGACTAGTAAAAAATACATCTTTTAGAATATTATCAAGATGAAAGGTAGAAAAATAACTTTTGGAGATAATGACCAAGGAAAGATTATCAGTATATGTAACATTTTTATTAATGGTAAAGCTATAATATAAAATTTTTTGTTTATTAAAGGTCTTAAGAAAAACCTTATAAGCATAAATCAATTATGTGATGAAGTCTACCTTGTAAAATTTAGAAATGATAACTGTTTAGTATATAGTTACAAGGATGAATTTATTCTTTCTTCCCATTGGCATGAGAATGTTTACACTCTTAACTTAGAAGACCTTAGGATCCAATACTTACCTTGACTTAGTGAAATTGAAGATAATTCTTGGTTATTGAATAGTTGTTTATGATAATACAATCTTATAAACTTATCCATGTTGACTAAGAAAATACTTGTTAAAGATCTAATGGGACTTAGGTTTGATACATCAAAAGTCTATAACCCTTGTCAATATGGTAAGAAACATAATTCAAGTTTTAAATATATTAGTAAAGTCTCAACTTATAATTCTTTATAGTTAGTGAACATGTAATTATTCAGCCCTACATAAACTGGGAGTATTGGGGGAAAATACTTTGTATATGTATTTTTTAATGATTACACTAGATATACTTGGGTTTATTTTCTCACAAAGAAATTTGAATCCTTTAATTGTTTTAAAAATTTTAAATCCAAAGTTAAAAATGAGAAAAACCTTCCCTTGATAACACTCCTTAGTGATCATGGTGGAAAATTTGAAAATTTTGATTTTGAAAATTTTCTCAGTAAGAAAGGTATAAAAAATATCTTTTCATCTCCAAGAAACCCCTAAAAAAAGGTGTTATTGAAAGAGGAAATAGAATTATTCAAGAAATAAAAAGAACCATGTTGAGTGAATACTTAATTGGTAATTTTTTTTGGGTTTAAGTGGTTAGTACTTCCTGCTATACTATAAATTGAGTATCAATTAGACATTTTCTTAACAAAAATCCTTATGAGTTGTGGACAGGATGAAAACAAAAAGTTTATTAGTTCAGAGTATTTTGATTTAAAATATTCATATTGAATATAAATGATAAATTATATAAATTTTCACCCAAATCTAATGAAGGTATATATTTTTTGTTATTCTTCTACTTTTAAGGCATATAGAGTTTTTAATAAAAATTCTTGTACTACTGAGGAAATCGTGCATGTTAAGTTTTATAAAACTGACCCTTTAGTTTTCAAAAACTCCCAACCAACATCCTCGGATGTGTTTTCTAAAAATAATTTTCAACCTTTGATAGAAGCACTTTCAAATAAGGATACACCTCAAGAAATATATTCTAAAGTTATTTATTAGGAATGTTTTCTACCTTATGATGATGAACAGACTTTTCAAAATCCAAGAAGTTAGTTGTTTCTTAGAAATCATCTTAGTGATAGTATCATTGGTGTTGTTGATCAACCAGTTAGGGATAAAATTTACTTAAAGAAAAAAATAAAACATCTAGCTTTTCTTTCCCAATTTGAACCTAAGAATCCTGATGAGGATTTAGGTGATAAGGATTAGATTAAGGATATGAAAGATGAGATAAATTAATTTTAAAGGACCAAAGTTTGGACTTTAGTATAAATAACTAAAATAATCTTCTATAATTGGAGTAAATTGTGGTTTTATAAATACATGTGATGATTATAGAATAATTGTTAGAAATAAGTCTAGACTTGTTGTTAAGGGTTATAACCAACAAGAAGGAATAGACTATAAAGAAACCTATGCATTAGTATCTAGGATTTAAGCTATTCCTATTCTACCAGCATTTACAACATTATTTAATTTCAATCTTTTCTAAATGGATATAAAGTGTTATTTTATTAATGTATTTGTTTAGTAGGAATTTTATGTTGAAAAAAACCCTAGTTTTGAAAATAAAAAACATTCTAAATACATTTATAACCTTACCAAATATTTATATGGACTGAAACAAGCCCCTAGAACCTGGTTTGATAGATTAACATGTTTTTTTTACAATTTTTTTAAGGGAGTCGAGGATCCAACACTTTATATAAATGAAGTTAAAAAAATATTATGATTGTTCACATATATTTTGATAACATTATATTTTTCTAAAATCAAAAATATTTATAGATTAATTTGTGAATCTTATGAAATCTGAGTTTGAAATGAGTATGAGGGGCGAGTTTTAATTTTACCTTGGTTTTCAATTTTCAAAATAAACAAAAGGAACATATATATCAACATAAGTATATTAAATATATTTATAAAAATTTGGATATGAAAATACTAAAAGTATTAGTACTCCTATAGGTACCTCAAATACTCTAGATCTTGATGAAGCTGAGAAACCAATTGATCAAAAGACTTTTAGAGGTATGATTGGAAGTTTAATATACCTAATTAATAGTCTCCAAAACGTAATGTCTTATGTATGATTATGTGTAATATATCAATCTAATCTAAAGGAATCCATCTAAAGGCTATAAAATGAATTTTTATTATCTTAAGGGAACTATGAATTTTGGACTTTTCTATTCTTCTAAAAATGTTTTTGAATTAATTTTTTTTAGATGATGACTTTGGTAGTTGAATAATGGATAGAAAAAGAACATTTAGAAATTTTCATTTCTTAAGAATGTCATTAGTTTCTTGGTCTTTTAAGAAACAAAACTCAGTAGTACTTTCCACTGTTGAAGATAAATATGTTGCTGCTAGAATTTGTTGTTCTCAAGTGTTATGGATGCAATACACACTCACTAACTATAGAATGAGTTTTATCAAAAATTAAATACTTTTTGATAACATAATTTCTTTTTAATTAATTAAAAACCCATCACATCACTGAAGTTAAAAACACATTGATATAAGACACCATTTTCTTTAGGGATCACACACTTAAAGAAGATATCATTTTTTAATTTATCAGAACACAAAAACAAATTGCTAATTTTATAACAAATCTTATTCATTTTGAAATATTTTAATACACTAAATAGAATCCAGGAATGATCAATTTAAAATTATCCTTCATATCTACTTATTTTTTTACCCATATTCTTACATTAAGATACTCCTTTTCATAATGGGAGTATATATGTTTTTTTTTAATTTTTAGTCTAAAAAATATTAGTTTTCTAAAATTTTTATCGTAATGAGATTACTAGACTCATATTTATTTATAAAATTTTTCAATCTAAAAAATCCCAAAAGGATATTTAGACTTTTATTTTTTTTAAAAAAATATTTGGATTCATGTTTTGTTATTAAAGTTTTCAGATATGTAAAATATCATAATAATTTTTTCTTAAAAATTTCATAATTAATTTTCTCTAATAATTACTATATTTATACTTTTTTTAAAACTTTTGTATTCAATATTTTTCAATAATATCATATTTAATAAAAACTAAGGCGAAAAAGTCATTCATACCGATTAATATCTTCACTCCGAAAGGTACTTATATTTTCTTTCTATTTCTAACACTATTTCATCATGTCAGTTCTTTTGTTGATGTTATTACTTTTACTTTTTTATTTTTTTTTAAATTTTTTCTTAATATTATTCAACCCCAATACAATAATTTTTTTTAAAAAATTGTCGAGAGTAAAAAAAACTTAAAATATTTCTTTGGATGAATCTAAAATGCCAGATTAGAAGATTTTTAATCTCAACTATTGGATATGATTTTAGAAAATCAAACATCACCCGAGTGCCTATATAAAGGAGGGACCCCCCATGTCCCACATTGTTTGAAAACATCTTTTCAAGGAAGAAGGATTTGGAAAATTTTATTTCTTTATGAATGACAAGATATATAAGTTGTCTTATAGGAAGGGTATGACTATAATTAGAATACCCTTGGAAGGAGATGATTTTTTTCCTTCTCAAATGCTTCCAGATGATTCTGGTACTTTTAATAAAAATAAATAAGAAGATTATATTTTTGATCATTATTAAAATGTTCCTAAAGTTATTCATATAACATTGAATAATCAAGTAATTTACTTATGGATTCAAGGGTTTATTATTCAAAGAAAAGGAGATTTAGATACACTCAAGGTATCTAAAGTTTTCATTTTTTATTATTATGTGAAAATGAAGAATATAAATCTTATTGGATTGATCTTTATTTCCATAAAAAACATGAATTATGGTGTCACCAATTCAAAAATAAATATGGTTCCTTCCTTGTTAAGTAAATTACTAGTTTAATGCATGAAGTTTCTCAATATTTGGATTAAATAAAGTTTGAAGAGAATGAATATATTTTACATTAGTGATGATACAATAGAAAGAACGAGGTTTAATTTTAATGAAGAATAAAATATTATTATTGAGAAACCTAGTTTTGATGATTTAGAAGAAGAACCCTTAAAGAAATATGAGAAGGGTGAGAAGAATAAGAAAAGAAAAATTCAAGTCTCCCTCTCCTAAGAATAAATATAAATAAAATAAAGTTCTTGATAATGTTTATGAGGTGTGGATAAAAAATAAAGAAGAAAATAAATCATGTGTTCTAGTAATCAGAATTTACTCAGTAGAGTCCATGGATTTAAGGATTCATTCTACCAAAAATTTTCAAGAATAAAAAAAGAGAAATAAGAAAAATAAGAAGTTATATGAAGATCAGTTATTTAATATTTTTCTAAAAAGGGTGGAAACATTCTCAGGTAATGTGGTTCTAGTACGACCTACCACTCATATAGATCTATCAAATCCGAATGAAAAATTATTATTTAACAAAACTTCTATTGTATATAATGATTTTCCTTCAACAATTGATAAAGGAAAGGATAAAATTATTAATGAATAATCAGTACCTTCTATTCAAGAAAAATCATCGGAATCAGTACCTGCTAGAAAGAATATTAAAGAATATAAGCACAACACCAAGAGGAATTTGTTAAAGAAAAATATGAAGACATTTCCAAATTTAATAAAGGAAGAAAAGAAGATAAAGAAGAAGGCTGCGAATATGAATTAATATAAGAGTATGCTGAATAATAAGAAGAGGAAATAAATGAGAATAAGGAAACTGGTAAAGATGAAAATTATGGTGAAGAGGATGAAGAAGACACGGAGGAAGAGAATAAATTAGAAGGTGAATATTTTGGAAAGAAAGAAACTCAATCTAATAAGTTTTCATGGAATCATCGGAGGCATCATCACCAAAATTTTCTTCCAAAATTGACCAAAGAGAAAAATATAAAAGTACTAAAAAGATAGAATCTTCAGAGAAATAAGCTCAATAATATTCTAATAAATATAAGTAATTAAAAGAAAATGATTATAAAGATTATATGGAGATAATTTAATTATTTGATATCAATTAATCTAGTGAGAAGGTTTTTAGGAAACTTGATAAAGAGAAATAAAAAGAAGGTTAAATCAAAAAAAGTTATGTAAAGATTCTCGAAATTGATAAATATGAATCAGATTTTTTGAATATGATAACTATTAAAGTATTTTATTACATCATTAAATATTTTTAGAGACTTAAAGGCAATATTATATATCTTCCAAGACTTTAATTCATATGAAAAATGATTCATGAAAGACTTGATTAGATGTTAGAATCATTAAAGATGATATAAAAAAGATTCATTCAGAATGAGGTAGATTTAAAGGTTTTTAATAAAGTTCTCAATCACATAATAAGGCATTCAAGAAGGTTTTAAAGTGGTCTCATTATATTGATACATTTATCAAGTTATATGATGAAAATTTTGAAGATGTGAAGAAGTTGTTCAAATCTTCCACCGAATCATATAATTTGTTTATAAAAGATATATAAGAAAGAGTGATGTTTGTTGAATAATTAAATGGTAAGACTGATAATCGGACTAAAGAAATAAAATTACTAAATAGGAAGATCTGATATATGTAGTCAGAGATAACCAGACTCAAATATCATATAGAGGAATTAAAAGTTTTGAAGGATGAAAACAAAGAATTGTCTGATAAAATTAAGATTCAAGAATAAAATTTTTGGTCTCAAGTTTAAGGAATAAAAAATATGGAGGAAGACACTAAAGAGTTTAAGAATATGAAATCTATTGTGAAATATCTGATAAAGAAAGATTATTTTTTCTTTATGAACTCTTATTGTACCTTTCTTTTGGAAAAATTGTTATTAATGAATTATTATTTTAATACAAATACGATTTTTTATGAATGTTTTCCAATTAAAATTGGTTAAATGTTATTTCATTATTCTTATGAATGAATAGTGTGTTCTTCATATTATTTTGTATTTTGTTTTCTTCACTAAAATTTCAGGAAACTCAAGAAATTTCCACATTATTTTTGAAAATTAAAAAGGGGGAGAAATATTATTTTTTGGGAGAAATATTCTTTTAAGGGATAAGTATTACAATTTTGAGAGAAAGTATTTTCAAAGGAGGAGTTATTAAAAAAATAGATCTAAATAAGAATGGGGGAGAAAACTTTTTGATAAAGGAAAGTTTTTAATTTAAGGGATAGAATATGATCCTTAGGTAAAATTATCATCCTAAGAAGGAATTAATCATATTTAACATCATACTATCCATCGTATTCAAAAGATTTTTAAACTCAGGATGAGTTAAGGTTTTTATTATTTTAACTCTAAATAAAAAGTATGTAAAAGAACAAGGACTTTAAGTTTTTTTAAATTTGTTTTTCATTTAAATATTATGGTTTGTGCTTTCCAAAAAGGCAGAGATTATTGAGTCAAAAATTATATTTATTAATTTTATATTCCCTTTGTTTAGAAAATAAAAAAATCTTTCTTAAATACATAAATAAAATCTTTATTATGTTCAATGTGTTTTAGTATGTTTTTTAGAAGACATAACCTTTTACCATAGTTAGAATAAATTCTAATGAATTATTAAAGTAAAATTATATTTCATCATTATAATTATAATAATGAGCATGGATATAATAAAAATATGACCCGCATTTTTCAAGACCAGGTGTTAGAATTTCTATACTGCCTATCATACTACTGAAGTCTTAAACATTAGATTGATACTTGCACTAATATACACAATATTTATCCTCATAAGGATTATTATAATGATAGTCATAAGGAACTAAACCATACTAATTAAGTTTATAATCATATTTAAAATATTTAATTATATTGTAAGGAATTATTTTTAACACAATGATAGTTTAATCCAATACTATATTAGATATTCTATTATGCTAGATAGGTATGAGTTATCAAGTGCTGGGTTTCCAAGTTTTTGTGATCGAGTCTGAGAAAATATGACTATTGGTAAAGAAATATGATCATTGGGGAATTTCCTATAAATACCTGATCATTACAAGAGTTTGGAGTTGGAAGAATTGTTAGTTGATCACATTTTCTCTCAGTTTTTCTGAAGATTACATAGCATGAACTGCTTGTTCTTAGTTTCTTGTAATTCTTTAGAGAGAGTCTTCTTAAGGAAACCTTTTTGGGTTGTCTCTTTAAGAATTTTTTTGTAATTGATTTTCATCTTAGATTTTTGGGATTAAAATCAAGGGATTTAGAGGATAGTAAGATGGAGAATCTGATCATGTTGATCAAGGGATTATGGGGATAGTGAGATAGAGAATCTGATCCATCAAATTGAGAGCATCCATGTCAGGGTAGACAGTGTCGATCTTCGTATCGAGGGATTTCCTTGCTGAGGAAAGACATAATTTATTGTAAGTATAAAACAAGGGATACCTTTAGTCAGGGTAATTGAATACCTTATTCTTAAGGTTTAAATAAATTATCATTTTAATAGATGTAAGTCATTCTTACTTTACTGTAGCTATTACTTGTTTCTTACAAGTTAATTTTCCATTATGAATATTAAATAATAAATTTGATCAGTGTATTAAACTTATTATACTCTATCTGTTTTATCGTATTGACCCTAATTATGATTCTATAATTATAATATATCAAAATAAATCTTGATTATAATACTTTGTTAATTAGATTGAGGATAAAGTCTGAATCCGATAGTTATAATAAAGAGGGTTTTTGAATTTGTTTAGTTTAAAATATTTTAAACTAAAGTTTTTAAAATTACAATTCACCCCCTCCTGTAATAGATCCATTAAGAACATATTATTATGATCCTAATATCAATATAACTAATATTTATATCCAAAAGTATGGATTATATCTTTGATTATGTTTTTATATTGTTGAATCTATGGACATGATTAATATTTTTATTTTTTGGAAAAAATTATTAAGTAATAATATGAAAAACTTTGGTTAATAGATTATGAATAACATTAAATGATTAAGGTTTATACATATAGAGATTCAACAATTATGATGTAGTGGTGTATTTAAGGACGATCATAAGTTTTAAACCATTAATAATCTTTTTTATGTTTTAAGTGATGTGAGTAATTTGGGAGAAATTTATTGAGTTTTGGTAGATTTTTGAGGTATAAGTTACCCTTAAGTTTAACTTGTACAAAATTTATTTGAGGAATAATACCTTTATTTTTTTGGAAAAATGTTTAAAGTTATTGATTATCTTTTGGGTTTATATAATCTATGATATTAAGGTTATTATGGGTTATTACAATTTTGGAACATAATTATTATTGTATAGATAACCATGAGATTGATAAGTGATTTGGTGATTAAGTGATTAATGTTATTTTGAAAGAAGTTAATAATTTTGGTAACCTTATATGATTAAGGTAAATGAATTTTTTTTGGATAATAAGAGATTTTAATTATGTAATAAAGGTTGAATTATCTTTTGGAAGAATATATGATTTTAATATGAATTTATGGTGAATCAAGTTTTTGATGACAATTAATAGCATATTTTGGATATTATATGATTAGGGAATATACATTTTCAGGTATATAAACTTATAAGCGACAAATTTTTATTGGAGATAACTGTTAATTTAATCTCAGAATTACGTGTGATCAAATTATTATGCTTTTTGGGTTTTGAACTTGGTCAATAATATATTATAGAATTTTAATTATAGTTATTTGTAGAATGATCTAAGTTGAACTTTGGGTATTATTGTTGAGGTTTTAGAGATTAATGTTATATTTATTCATATAATTTTTATTACTTTGGGGAATTATCTTACCATGTTCTAACCATTTCTAGTTTTGGTTAATGTATAAAGATAGGTGGAATATATTATTATCATTTTTTGGATTATGTGATCCATTATAAGTTAATTTATTTCTTCAATTATGAAACATTCATCTTGAATACTCATCGTTTGGAGAAAAAGATGATATTGTGGTGGAAATTTTTTAAAGGATGAAATTATTCTTTTTTAGTAAGTATATTTCCTTATGTTCTTAGTTTATATGATGAATAAATTACTCAAATCAAGGAAAATTATCTTGAAACAAAAATTTTAACCTATCACCTTCATTTTCGATTAATCGATGATTTTTTCTCACACCTCATTGATTTAAATTGTTTTGGTCATTAACATTCTCATGACCATTCAATTTCTTGTGATCAATGATCTGGGTCACTCCCCATAAATATTTGGACGTTACAATTTTCTTCCATGTATCTATTTTTATTCCCTAGTAATGTTATCCTATTTAGAAACCTAGTTATCTGTTATTCCAGATTACATTCGTATTTCCTTTTACCTCTTTCCAAGAGGAAGTTGTATTAATCCTTTTTATGATGTGGGATTTCATAAAGGAATATTTAAATCTCAAACCCTTGATTTCTAAGATCAAGTTCATATTGAGGGGATAAAATTAATTAAGGGTTGGGGGGGGGGATGTAACACCCATAGATTTTAAAAGAAGAACATTATGTTTGAAAATGTATATGAAATGAAACACCACTCTTAAAGAAACCATGAAATATTATTATTTAAATATGACCATTATGTTGAGTCTTAAATTCTATTTCTTACTTTTCTATTCCTTTTATTTTGTAAATAACAAACTCTTTCTTAAATGCATAATTACTAAATTTCTTATATCCAAAGTATTTTAGTATGTTTTTTATAAAAGATAAAATTTTACCGTACTTATAATTAGTTCTAATGAATTATAGAAGTAAACTTATATTTCATCATTATGATTATCATAATGAGTATGGATATGATAAAAATAGGGTTCTATTTTATCAAGATCATGTGTTATAAATTCTGTCCTGTCTATCATACCGAAGAAATATTAAACATCAGATTGATACCGGTATTACTAAATATTTGATAGATCCTCATAAGGATTATTATAATGAGAATTATAAAGAAGTCTATTAGACTGATTTAAGTTTATAATTGTATTTATAATACTTAATTATAATGTGAGGAATGATTTTTAAACTATTATGGTGTAATCAAATATGAAATCAGACATTATGTTATTCCAAAGAGGTATGAGCTTCCAAGTTATAGGAGTCCAAATCATTGCAACAAACTCATAGAAAATATGACTATTGGGAAAGAAATATGATCATTGGAAAATTACCTATCAATACCTAGGAATTCAAAGAGTTTGGATTTGTATTAATTTCTAGTTGATCACATTCACTCTCAATTTTTCTAAATATTACATAGCATGAACAACTTGTTCTTAGTTTCTTGTAAATCTGTAGAAAGAGTATTCTTAAGGAAACCTTGTCTGGTTGTCTCCTTAAGAATTATTTTGTAATTGATTTATGCGTCCAATTGTTGTCATTGAAATCAAGGTATTACAAGGATAGGAAGATGGAGAATCCAATCATATTGATCTAGGTCTCATTGGGATAGTGATATAGATAATTAGATCCATTGGATCAAGGGCTTCTATGGCCAGGAAGACAGAGCCGATATTTATATCGAGGGATTTCCTTGGTAAGGAAAGACAACCATTATTATTAGTATAAAACAAGAGATAAATTTAGTAAGGGTTATTAACTACCTTACTCTTAAGGTTAAAAGTGATTATTATTTTAATAGTTGTAAGTCATTCATACTTTACTATAACTAATGCTTGTTGCTTACACATTAATGTTCCATTGTGCATATTAAATAGTAAATTTGATCATCACATTCAACTTAATATGCTTTATCTATTTCATTGTATTGAATCTAATTATGATTCTATTATTCCGATATATCTAAATTAATCTTGATTATGATACTTTGTTAATCGGAGCAAGGACCAAGTCCGAATATGATAGTTATACTTAAATAGGTTTGTGATTTTTTTAGTTTAAACTCTTTTGAACTATAGTTTTTAAAATTATAACTCACCCCATCTTGTAATATATCCATTAATAACATATTATTATGATCTTAATATCAATATAATTAATATTTATTTCCAAACATTGGTATCAGAGCAGGTTTCCACTGCTCAAATATTTTTTGAAATTTTTTCTTTAACTTTTCATGTTTTTTAAGTTTTGTTATAAATTTTTTGTTTATAAAACTTTTTTTAAACTAACATTTATTGTGGAAATTGAATATATTTATTTTAAATATAGAAGGAATAAATGTAGGATTTATATAAAATTAAAATAAAAACAGACATCTCATGTTTTATGGTGCTGACAATGAGTACTAGAGGGATATGATGAAAGATTTTGTTATCAAAACTGGAGTTGACAACTTTGTTTTATTAAATAGTGATTAAAAAATTCCTGATAAAGAAGTTATAACTTTCACAAATCAAGAAAAATAGGAATATCAGCTAAATTAAAGAGTTAAAAATACTTTTTTATAATCTATAACAAGAAGTATTTACAGTAAAATATCATTTTTTTGAAGAAATGAACAATATTTGAAAAAAATATTGAAGTAACACATTTTGGAACTTCAAAGGTTTTAAAAATTAGAAGTGATATGTTAAGAGTTGACTATCAAGCATTCAATTTATTAACTGGTGAATCTATTTCCAAGACACAACTAATATTCATGAAAACTATCAATAGTCTACAATATTTTGTTGAAAAGTTTTAGATGATGAAATCCTTGTGGAGAATATTATAAACATAATGCCTGACAAATAGGAATAAAAGATGTTTGTTGTTGATCAAATAAGAAAAGTGAGTAGTCTTACCTTAAATAATAACTCTTATACAATATAAAAGTAGACACAAAAGAGATGTTGTGATAATGAAAAATAATAATGGTGGAGTATCTTTTGCTTCAATATCAACTTTACCTATGAAAGTAAAATCTACCGATAAGATTTTTAAGTATTCTAGAAAGAAGAAAGTAATTTTTTATTCCGATTAAAATACCTATGATCATTGTAGAAATGATCTAGCTAATTTTGTGAGAAGGATGGATAATTTTTTTGGAAATAAGTATTTCCAATATAGATATAAAAAAGGTAATAATGATTGAAATGACAAGAAGTATGAAGTTTCATGTTTTAAATGTAAGAAAACTGGACATATCAGAATAGATTTTCCAAATCTAAAGAAGAAATAAAGAAAAGATATAAATTCAAAAAGTAACTCCAAGAAATATTAAAAATCAAAGGAAAATAATTTTATGAAAGATGTTGAGACTTGGAGTGAAAGTTGAGGTGATTATACTGATATTTTTTTTGAAAATGAAAGTTCCAGTCAGAGGAACATAAGTCTTTTTGCTAATGTACCTGTCGAAAATCAATAGTTGATGGAAAAGGTATGAACAACTAAGAACCTTAATAATATGACTCTTAGTAAAAACTATCATGATGATAAGAATTCAAAATCTTTGAATGAATAATATTCCTCAACCAGTGATGATATTTATTTACCTTATTATAAATAAGTTTCTTAATTTACTAAAATTTTAGAAAATCAAAATTGTAATTTATCTAAAAACTCGATACAGATGAATATAAAATTAATGTTTTGAAAAATGAAGTATCAGATCCAAAAAAATATATTTATAAGGCTAATTTTAAAGAAGAAAATATTTCTATTGATTTAGAAAAAATAATTTCTAAGAAAGATGTTTTAGAAACTAAACTTAGTTCTAAAACAAATACTTGAAAGGATAAAGATTTAGTTTTAAAACTAAAACATGAAATCTCAAGTTTGATAAAACTTTTATCTAACTTTACCACTAGTAAGAAAATTTTTGAAAAAATTTATTGAAAAATTCATCCTCATGATAATGTTTTTGGAATGAGTTATACTTATAAAAAACTAGTTTTTACTATAAATTTATTTTTTCCTAAAAATGAACCTTTTTGTTCTAAATGTAAAAGAAGCAGTCATTATAAAAATAATTTTTCCTCAAATAAATTTTAGTCTCTAGGTTTTCATAAAACCTTTTTTTTTAAAAGAAATAAAATCTCCCCAAAATAAAATCAGACATTTATAGTTACCAAAAGTTTTTTTTCATAACACTATCATACCTAAGAAGGTTTGGGTGAAAAAATTCTAATGTTTTTGTTTTAAATAAAATAATGAAATTAATAGAAATAATAATACATGGTATATGGATAGTGGGTGTTCCTTGAATATGACTAGTTACAAAGACTTATTTTAGAATATTATCAAGGTGAAAGGTGGAAGTGTTACTTTTGGAGATAATGATCAAGGAGAATTTATCGGTATACATAACATTATTCTTCTTGGAAATAATTTAATTTAAAATATTTTTTTTGTTAAATGTATTAATCACAATGTTATAATCAAAATTAAATTATGTGATTAATGTTACCTTATGAACTTTATAATTGATAACTATTTAGTATATAGTTTTAAGGAAAAATTTATTATTTCTATCCATCCACATTAGAATGTTTACACTCTTAAATTAAAAGAACTTTGGAGATAATAATTAACTTACCTTAGTGCAATGGAAAATCATTTTTTGTTATTGAATAGAAGGTTAGGAAACTATAACCTTATAAACTTATCCAATTTTAATAAGAAAAGTCTCGTTAAAGATCTTCCAAAACTTAGGTTTGATACTTCAAAAATCTATGACCCTTGTCAATACAGTAAGAAATATAAGTCAAGTTTTAAATCTATTAGTGAAGTCTCCAATTATAATGATTTACATTAGTGCACATAGACTTATTCATTCCTAAAAAACTGAGAGTATTGGTGGAAAATACCATATATGTTTCTTGGTTGATGAAACCACTAGATACAATTGGGTTTATTTTCACGCAAAGAAATCAAAGGCCTTTTTTTTATTTTAAACCTTTTATAGAAAAAGTTAAAAATGAGAAAAAAATTCCCTTGATAACTATTCATAGTTATCATGTTTGATAATTTAAAATTTTTTATTTGAAAACTTTTTGTAGTAAGAAAGATATAAAACATAATTTTTTTTCTCTTAGAACCCCCCCAAAAAAAGATATTTTTGAAAGAATACATAGAATTTTTAAGAAATAACAAGAACCATTTTGAGTGAATACTAAATTTCTAATCATTTTTTTGTTGAAGCAAGTAGTACCGCCTGCTACTATAAATTGAGTTTTAATTTGATCTTTTATTAATAAAACTCTTATGAGTTGTGGATAGTATGAAAACTCAAAGTTTCTTACCTTAGAGTATTTGGATGTAAAGTATTCATCTTAAATATGAAATATAACTTAAATAAATTTGAATCCAAATACAATGAAGACATATTTTTAGGTTATTCTACCACTTCTAAGTCATATAGATTTTTTTAATAAAAATTCTTGTACTGTTGATGAAACAATGCATGTTATATTTGATGAAACTGACCCTTTTGTTTTCAAACAACCCCGACTAAAATCCTTAGATGTGTTTTCTAAAACTGATTTTCAACCTTTAATAGAAGGATATTATCACAAGGATACACCTCAAGAAATAGTTTTTGAATTGATTCCTCATGGATATTTTTTCTACCTTATGTTTCAGAATCCAAGATGCCTGTTATTTCTTAGAAATCATCCTGGTGATAATATCCTTAGTGATGATGATCAATCAATTAAGACTAAAAGTTCCTTAAGGAATGAAATATAACATATAGTTTTCCTTTCCCAATTTAAACCTAAGAATCATGATGAGGCTTTAGTTTATTTTTATTGGATTAATGCTATGAAAGATGAGATAAATGAATTTTAAATGAAAAAAAGTCTGGAATTTAGTTGAATTAACTAAATAAAATTCTATAATTAGAGTAAAATGGGTTTTTAGAAACAAATTTTATGAAAATTAAATAATTGTTAGGAAAAAATCTAGACTTTTTGCTAAGGATTATAACCAAAAAGAAGTCATAAACTATGAAGAAACCCATTAACCAATAGTTAGACTTTAATCTATTCATATTCTTATAGACTTTATAGCATTCTTTAGTTTTAGAATTATCCAAATGGATGTAAAGGGTTATTTTCTTAATTTATATGTTCAAGAAGAATTTTATGTTTAAAAACCCATGGTTTTGAAAAAAAAAAAAAAAATCCTAAATACATTTATAAACTTACTAAATATTTATACGGACTTAAATAATCCCTTTGATCTTGGTATGATAGGTTAAAATGATTTTTTATAAAACAATTTAGTTAAGAGGGCTGTGAATCTAACACTTTTTTATTAAAGAAGTTAACAAAAAATATTATGATTGTTCAAATATATGTTGATGATATTATATTCAGATAAAATCAAAAAATATTTAATAGATTCCTTTGGAGATCTTATGAAATCTGAGTTTGAAATGATTATGATGGGTGAGGTATCATTTTTATTGATTTTTCAAATTTCACAAAAACCATAAGGATTATATATATCTCAACATAAGTATATTAAATATATTCTTGAAAAGTTTGAACATGAAAATTATAAAAGTATTAGAACTCCTATAGGTACCTAAAATACTTTAGATCTTGATGAAGCTGGGAAAACATTTGATCAAAAGACATTTAGAGGTATGATAAGAATTTTAAAATAATTAACTACCAATCAACCAGACATAATGTTTTATGTATGCTTATGTGTAAGATATAAAGCTAATAGAAATGAATCCCATCTAAAGGCTGTAAAATATATTTTGTATTTTCTTAAGGGAACTATGGTTTTAGAACTTTTCAATTCTTCTAGAAATTTTTTTGAATTAAAAATTTTTTCGGATGAAGAATTTGGTAGTTGTAGAATGGATAGAAAAAACAAAAAAAAAACAAAAATTGTCATTTATTAAGAGATTCATTAGTTTCTTGGTCTTGTAAGAAACAAAAATCAGTATCACCTTCCACTACTGAATCTGAATATATCCAGATGGATTTTTTTGTGCTCCAATGTTATGGATACAATGCACACTCACTGATTATGGAATGAGTTTTAACAAAACTCAAATACTTTGTGATAACATAATTTCCATTACCTTAATTAAAATCCCATCACATCACTCATGTTACAAACACATAGATATAAGACAATATTTCTTCACTTATCCTACACTTAAAGGAGATATAATTTTACAAATTATTAGAATGCAAGAACAACTTGATGATATTTTTACAAAACCTCTTCCTTATGATAGTTTTGAATAAATTAAATAGAATCTAGGAATGATCAATGTAAAATGATCCTATATATATTCTTCTTGTTTACCCATATCCTTACATTAAGATACTCATTTTCAAAAGGTAAGTACATATGTTTTTTTGTTTTATTTAATTTTTAGTTTTCAAAAAGTTTAGTTTTCAAATTTCTTTATCATAATGAGCTTACCAGACTCATATTTTTTTAATAATTTTTGTTTGAAATCAGAATTACAAAAAGGATCTTTGAATTACAATTTTTAAAAAAATATCCAAATTCATGTTTTGTTATTAATGTTTTCTGATTTGAAAAATATCGTAATAAGTTTTTTTACTAAAACTATTAAAATTTGTTTTATTAAAAACATAATAATTAGTTTTCTTTAAAAATTACTATTTTTATACTTTTATAAAACTTTTTTATTCAATTTTTTTCAAAAAAAATTGTATTTAATGAAAAATAAGTAGAAAAAGTCATTCATATTGATGAATATCATGACTCTGAATGATAATTCTCTTTTATTTTTTAGTTTGAACACCTTTTAATTATGTTCATTATTTTTTTGTTGTTACTTTTAATTTTTAAATTTCTTTTAAATTTTTTCTTAATAATATTCAACCACAATACAATAATACTTTCTCTAAAAAATCCTCGAGAGTTTAAAATACTTTAAATATTTCTTTGAATTAATATCAATCATCAGATTAGAAGAGTTTGTATATTAACCATTAGGTATGATTTTTGAAGATCAAACGTCATTAGAGAACTTATATAAAGAAGGTACCCCACCCACCCCACCCCCATGTCCTACATCAATTAGCCATATATTTTTACTCTGAGTTGTTTCTGCTCTTAAGGCTCCCAAGAAAAAAAAAATTATCTTCCGATTCACTGAATTTAGTCTTAGTCTTAATACAATGGCATATGAAAAAGATTAAAAAGATTGGTTTGTTTTCAAATAAAGGTTAGTAGAAAGAATTTTTTATGATAAATATGATTCTACTCTGAAAAATATGATTAAGTTTTAGGGATGGGAATCTCTTTATTTTGAGAATTTGGAGGAATGTTTTGATCCATTCTAGGAAAATCTTGTTAGAAGATTTTATTATTCTGTTAATTTTTTCAATGAAAAAGGAATTGAAATTTTTTATTTTGTTATGAATGAAAATATATATAAGATATATTATAGGAAAGTTGTGATTATTATTGAAATACCCTCAGAAGGAGATGATTTTTTTCATTCTCACATGTTTGAAAATAATATGATACATTTAAAAAAATTATGCAGAAGATTATCTTTTTCATCATTATGAAAAGTTTTTAAAAGTTTTCCATCTGACACCAAATAATCAAATAATTTCCCTATGGATAAAAGGGTTTCTCATTCCAAGATAAAGAGATCAAGATACACTCAAGGTATATGATGTTTTTATTTTGGGTTATTTAATGAATATGAAGAAGATAAATCATATCAGATTCATCTTTATTTCCATAATAAACATGAATTACAGATCCATCAAGTCAAAAATCATCATAAATCTAACCTTGTTCAGTAAATTACTAGTTTAATGCATGATGTTTTTCAATCTTCTTATTAAATCAAGTCTGATGAGAATGAAGATATTGTATAATGATGATGATATAATGAAGAGAATGAGGTTTAATTTTGATAAAGAATCAAAGATGTTTATTAAGAAACCCAGTTATGATGCTTCAGAAGAAGAACCCTCAAAGAGAGATGATAAGGGTGAGCATAAGAAGAAAAGAAAATTTGTGTATCCCCATCCTAAGAAAGAAAATATACAAAATAAAGTTTATGATTATGTTTATGTGGTATGGATGAAAAAAATAAGAAAATAAATCATGTAGCTAGTAATTAGAATTGACTGAGAAGAGGACATGGATTTAATACTTCATGCTACCAATAATTTTAAAGAAGAAAAAAATAGATAGTGGAAAAAGAATAAGTTATTTAAAATTCAGTCATGTGAGATTTCTCTAAAAGGAGTGGAAAATGCCTCAGGTAACGTGGTTCTAATATAACCCACCACTCATATCGATCTAGAAAATATAGATGCCATATTATCTTTCAAAGAAACTTATATTGTCTATGATGATGTTCCTTTGGTATATTACAAAGGAAAGGATGAAAATATCAATGAAGAATCAGTACCTATTTTTTAAAAAATCCACCAGAATCGGTACCAGTTGGAAAATAATATTCAATAAAAGAAGCATAAATCCAAGTGTAATTTTTTAAAGCAATGTATAAAGATGTTGCTAGAGTTGATTAAGTAGGAAAATAATATGAAGAAGAAGGTAGTGAATATGAAGCAATATAAGATTATGTTAAATAAGAAGAAGAAGTAAATGAGAATAAGGAAAATAATGGGGATGAAAAAGATGGTGAATAGGATAAAGAAGACGAGGACGAAGATAATGAAGAATAAGGTGAAGATGTTGGTGATAAATAAATCCAATATGATAAGTTTTCATTGAAATCATTGAATAAATCATCATCATAATTGCCTTTCAAAACCGATTAGAAAAATATTAAAGTGATGAAAATATATTATATTTAGAGGAAGAATCTCAATCATATAATAAGAAATATAAGGTAGAAAAATCATAGGATAATGAAGATGATATGGAGATAATTTAATTATCTGATATTAAGGAAGTTGGTGAAAAAGTTTCTAAAAAACATAATTAAGGGGAAGAAAAATAAGGTTAAATTGGAACTATTCATGTAAATCTTCCTGAAATTAAGAAAGATGAATTGAATTTGGTGAATACGATAAATATTCAAGGAGTTTATTAAATAATTAAATATTTATAGAGAATTGAAGGCATTATTTATTATATTCATAGACTTGAATCCAGAGGATAAAAAATTCATGAAAATATTGATTAGAAGTCAGAATCTTTTAAGATGATATCAGAAAGAGTAATTCAGTATGAGATAGATTCGAAGGCTTCACAAGAAAGTTATCAGGCACATAAGAATTCATATAACAAGGTTGTAAAGTGGTCTCATTATATTGATGCAGATATCAAGTTATATGATGAAAATTTTGAATATGTGAAGATATTGTTTAAGTAGTCCATCGAATCATAGAATCAGTTTACAAAAGATAAAGAATAAAGAGTGAAGTTTGTAGAAGGCTTCAAAGGTCTAATTAATAATCAGACTGAAGAAATAAAAGTACTAAATGGGATGATATGATATATGAATTTAGAGATAACTAGACTCAAATATCATATAGAGGAAGTCAATTTTTTGAAGGATGAAAAAAAATAATTAAATGAGAAAAATAATAAAAGTTTTATTCTCAAGATAAAAGAATAAAAATTCTGGATGAAGACCACAAAGAGTTTAAGAAAATGAAATCCATTTTTAATTCTATGATAAAGAAATTTTAATTTTCTTTTTGAACTATTGTTGTACTTTTTTTTTGGAAAAAATTTTATGAATGATTTATTATTTATCCAAATACAATTTTTTCTGAATGTTTTTCAATTCTAATTGGTTTAACGTTCTTTCATATTTCTTATATATGAATATTTAGTTCATAATATTGTTTTGTATTTTGTTTTCCTCACTAAAATTTCAGGAAACTCAATACTTTTCCCCATTATTTTTGAAAATCAGAAAGGGGGAGAAATATTATTTTTGGGGAGAAATACTATTTTAAGGGAGAAGTATTCCTATTTGAATAGAAAGTATTTACAAAGGGGTAGTTATTCCAAAAATACATATTTGTAAGAAATGGGAGAAAATCTTCAATAAAGGATAATTATTACTTTAATGGGGATAATATGATCCTTAGTGGAAGTTCTTATCCTAATGGGGAATTAATCATATTTAACATCATACTCTCCATTGTATTCAGAAGAGTTATAAACTTAAGAGTAGTTAAGGTTTTTATTATTTTAACTCTGAATACAGAGTACTAAAAATAAAAAGCACTGTAAGTCTTTTTAAAGTTATATTTAATTTAAGTCTTATGGTTTGTACTTTCCAAAAAGGGGTATATTTTTGTGTGAGAAATTCTTTTTTTTAATTTTCCATTCCTTTTGTTTTGGAAATAAAAAACTATTTATTAAATACATAATTACCATTTTCTTAAGTCCAAAGTGTTTTAGTATATTTTTTAGAAAAAATAACCTTTTATCATACTTATAATAAGTTTTAATGAATTATGAAATTAAACTTATATTTCATAATTATGATTATTGTAATGGGTATAGATCTGATAAAAATTAGATTCATATTTACCAAGATCATGTGTTAGAATTTCTGAATTTTCTATCATACTGATGAAGTCTTAAATATCAGATTGATACCAGTATCAATAAAATTCAGATTGATCCTTATAAAGATTATCATAATGAAAATCATAAGGAAGTCTATCAGAACGACTTAAGTTTATAATCATATTCAAAAGACTTAATTCTATTATAAGGAATACTTTTTACACTGTGATGGTGTAATCCAATTCAATTTCATACATTCTATTATGCTAGAGAGGTATGAGCTGTTGAGTGATATCTATCTATGTTGTTGAGAAAAAATCATAGAAAATTTGATTGTTGGGAAAGAAATATGACCATTGTGGAATTACCTATAAATATCTAGTCATTTAAAGAGTTTGGAGTTGGCATAATTTTTGGTTGATCACATTCACTCTCGATTTTTCTAAAGATTACATTGATTGAACAACTTGTTCCCAGTTTCTTGTAATTGTTTAGAGAGTCTACTTAAGGAAACCTTTTCATGTTGACTGCTTAATATTTTTTTGTAATTGATTTTTTCATATGATTATTGTGATTATAATCAAGGGATTATGAGGATAATAAGATGAAGAATTCGATCATCTTGATCGAGGGATCACAAGGATAGTGATACTGATATTCCAATCCATAAGATCGATGGATTCCATGGATAGGAAAAAAGAGCTAATATTTGTATCAAGTGATTTCCTTTCAAAGGAAATACAATCATTCTTGTAAGTATAAAACAAGGTATACCTTTAGTTAGGGTTATTAACTACCTTACTCTTAAGGTTATAAGTGATTATTATTTTAATAGATGTAAGTCATTATTTCTTTACTATTGTTATTACTTATTTCTTAAAAGTAAATTTCCCATTGTGTATATTAAATAGTAATGTTGATCATCATATTCAACTTGCTATACTCTATTTGTTTTATCATATTGGCTCTAATTACGATTCTATAATTTTTATATATCAAAATCAATCTTTATTATGATACTTTGTTAATTAGACCAATGGAAAAATTAGAATCGATAGTTATACTTAATGAGGTTTGTGATTTTTTTTATTTTAAACACTTTTAAACTAATTTTTTTGAAATTAAAATTCACCCCATCTTATAATAGAACCTTTAAGAACATATTCTTACAATCCTAATATCAATAGAACTTATATTGATATCCAACACATTATAACATAACTGATAAATTGGTGGGTGTGAATAAGATTAACTTCTTTTTGAAATATATATAATGTTCCTACTCTATATAAATTTATTGATAAATTCATAGTAAATAATCACTTAGTTTTTAGTAAAGTCATTTTATGCTTTAAAAATACATTTTCTTCAAAAATGAATTTATTTCTTTTTTATGAGAGAATACTATAATAAATTTCTTGAAATTTTAGAAATTTAACTTTATAAAAAATATATCATTTTTAAATAATAATGTCAAAATTATCTTAGGATTAATTTTGGAGATTTTTTTTAAAAATTTCGATTTTTCAATGAATAGTGAAAAATAATAATTTTAATTGAAAACTGTATTTTCTTTAAAGTATTTATAGATTAAAATTATATTTTAGATTAGTTTAAATTTTAATTAGTTCCTTTTTGTTAAAGATAATCCAATTATATTTTTAATGTATTTTATACTTTAATTTGGTATAAAAATATTTTTATTCTTAAAAAGCATTTTTCTGAAAAACTGATTTTCGTTGCATTTTTCATTTTAATCTTAAATTAAATTCTTCTAATCATGTGAATTGAATATCAAAATATGGATTCTATATTTTAAATTAGTAGGTAAAAATTTGGTAAATAGTCCCCTTTTATTTTTGGACATATGAATTGTATCTTTAATAATTTTTTTACCATTATAAAAGGTAAATTGAGTAATTAAGGTTAAAAATAATCTTATAAGGACATATCAATGACCCTAAAATTCTAATTAATTTAATTTAATGATTATGTATCATCCATAATCATGAAAAATTATAATATATGGGTTTTCCCATTTTTCTATGATTTTGACCTTTATAATATTTTATATAAAGAAAAGTAAATTTTTTTAATTCTCTTTGTTTTATTATCTTTACATTTTGGACATATGGATAAAAAGAAGGTACTTTAGGTTATAAGTATTAATTTGAAATATAATTTTTTTTACCATTGTAATTTATTTATAATTTTTAGTGTTGATATAATTACCTTAAATGATTTCATAACATCGATGCTATATTTATTTAATTAAAAGTAAATTAAAATAAATGATTTAAAAAATATAAAAAGTAATAAAATTATAATGAATAATTGTGTTAAATGAATTTCTTAGATAAATATAACATTTTAGAGATGTTTTAAAGTATTATATTCAAATTCATTTTCTCTTGATATTTTCAAAGTCAAATTAAATGAATAGTTCCAAAATCGACATTAATGATATTTTATAGTATATAATTATTTATTAAATGATTTAAAATTACTAAAAATATCATATTCTACCATTTTATTGGGATAAAATTTGAAATATAAACTTGAGTCCATTTATGGGCTAATTTTTCTTTTATTGTAACTATTTTAATCCCTAAAGAGTAAAAAATATTGATATCACTGTAACTATAAAAAGGGTAAACCTAGGGTTAAAATGAAAAGATAAGAATAAAAATATAGTATAATATTGTAAGAATTTTATTTTATGAGAATATGTATACTTATAATTATCTTATATTCTAATATTATCAACTTGAATCTATTTTAACAAAAAAATAATTTATATTTATTTAATACTTTATAAAATTCCCAGAGTTCCCCTCCCTTCACTTATAAAAGGGAACCCTATATCCTCTTCTCTACACACTTAAAGAACAATTTGGTTCATACAATATCTCCCCAAAACACTTTCTATAATTAATAATCTCATTATAAAGGTCTTTTTTATACATAATACAAATCTTATAGTTATTAAGGTGTACATAATTTGATATTTTCTAAAGAAGAGGTATAGTTTCTAACTAAATGTTTTAGTTTTATTTATTCTTCCAACACCTTTAATTCTTTTTCAACCTTGATAAAATAATAATATCAGTATCCTTCACATACTAAGATTTTATTATTTCAGTTAAAAAATATATATCCATTTTCACTTTCATAAAAGAGGAAACAAAACCATCTTTCGTGTGTACGGATAACTACAGCCTCACGAATCAATATAATTCATTTTCGATCACCATATCACGCAACTATTTATAATTATGGATTTAATGTATTTATATGATAATAATTACATATTTATATTTTTTTAAAGATAGTATATAATATTAATATTTACCTTTCCATTCATTGAAAAATGATAAAATCATTAGTCCATATGTGTGGACTACCACCTCCACGAAGCAATGTGATTCAGTTTTCATAACCACATGACATGGATGATATATGTAAGTGTATTTAGTGAAAAAAAATTCTATTTATGATATAATAATAATTATTTAAAGATAAAAAACACTTACCTTCTTCTCATAATGATCTTTGAAAATTGGAGACGATACTCATGCATACGTATAACCTACTATCTCCATGATTGTAACATATTTCCTTTCTCATAACCATATTCAATTCTTGGATTTAAAATTGTAATTCATATATAAATATGATAAGTATGACATGATTATTATTCTGTAGATTATGAATTAATTACCTCTTTGACCATATTCAATCCATCGAAGTCATTTTTGATATATAAGATGAATATCTTCAAAATATATGACATGACCTTAATTTATTAAGTAATAAAACATAACATAGTAATGAATAAAATAAAAAGAAATAATAAACCTGAAAAGGGATATTAATCAAGTAAATAATTAAAATATGTTTATTATTTAGGAATATATATAACATACGTGATGATTCATACTCGAGGTAAGGGATACTTTACTTTAAATCCTTCATCTTTAAATGTTTTAGAGATTTATTTTGTAATTTTTTTATTCCATGTCCATATTTTTTAAATTATTTTATGGAAATATTTTTATGGACATAAAATAATTGTAAAGTACATTTTATGTCTCTTTTAACTTTATTTCCATGGATTTTTAAAGGAATCTTTTCATAGAACATTTAGAAAAAAAGTCCAATATAATGTTCTATTTTAACGTATATGACTTCAATGGGTTTTCTTGCCACCATGACCATTATTTGATGTTTGAATTCATTTATAAAAATCCATGTTTTATTAAAATAAAACCCCTCATTCAACTTTTTCTTGGAATTATATTTTTTTAAAATATATTTAAAGGATAGGGATATATTAATATCAATTTTTTTTTCTTATGGGTGAAAAAAATATTTTTATGATGAATTATTTTATGTATTCTATTATTTTATGTTTTATTATGGGTGTTAAGTAACTTTGTGAAAATTTTTCATGTTTTTTTGTGATTTAAATGAAAAATTCATGTGTTTTATTTTTTCTTTTAAAATTTATTATGAAATGTTTTATGAAAATATTTAGATAGAGAATGAGATCTCTTAGGTAATAAATTTTTTAATTTGATCCCAAAGTTTATTTTGATGAAGTAAAATTTTTTATGATTATTCATGGAATAAAATATTCCTTTCTTTCTTTTTTATACGTCCCCTACTAATCTTTTTGTGATCATCCAACATTTTAAAATGATTTTCATAGTGTTTAAGGATGATTAAAATAAATAATAAATGAAGTCAAAAGTCATGAATATTTTTTATGAAAAGGAAAAATTTTTAATGTTAAAAATTTTATATTGTGGAAAAAATGGATACTGAGTATAGGTGACCAATTTTTAATATATGGGTTTGTTATATAAAAATTATGGTCTAAATCATTAAAACTCTAAACCTAAAAATATCATTGACATTTAAGAAATTTAATTCTTGTCCAAGACACTATTTTATTTAATGTTTAAGGAAAGTCCTTATAATTCACTTCTTGGAAGTTTCCTAGGTTGTGATGTGTATTTGGATTTTACCTATTTGATTTTATTTTAGATGTTATTATAATATGATTTGAGGTTATAGTCTCCCAAAATGTTTTAATAGGCCCTTTTTCTGTAGTTGATAACCTCTTGCATACGAGGAGGCACGCCTAAGATATTTTGGTGTACTGGTCTGGTTAATATTCATAGAGTGATCTAGGATGGGGTGTTACACTTATTAATGAGATGAATTTGGATATGTGTAGATATGTTTGAATTCTATTTTTAGGCGAGTAATAAAAAACATGGGTTGTGTATAGAGTTACACACCAATATGGATTAAAAATATTGGTTTGGTATAGAGAATAAGGATTCCTAAACTAAATCCTTAGAATCATTAATACATAAAAAGGAATAACACGAGATAAAATTATGACTGACTGAAACATAACTTTTTTATTTTCATAAAACTTTTAAGGAAAAGTGATAAACCAACTAGGTTCACCTGGGGAGACAAAAATCATATGATATCACAAAATTATTGAAAAAAATATTGATCCTTTTGTAAAAATTCTCCCTAAATAATTTCAAGGATAGATTATTTACTTGTGTTTTTGGGTCATCTTTTATAAGGTATCCAAATCAGTTATCCATATTCTCCCAAGTTTGAATGTAATCCTATTTATTTATCTTCCCTTCATTTAAAACCCTTATCAGTATATGGTCTTTCTTGTCAATCCATGAACTCTGATCACAATTAACATCCACAAGAAGAATACTTCCCATCATCCTATCAACCTCCTCTGGTGTAACATTGATCAAAAGAAACTCATACACCATTTATTCATCTAAGTGGATAAGAAGCGCTAATTTTTTCTTATTAATGACATCCTCTACACATATATACCACTACTGACCAGTATTTCCACTAGTAACCTTGATAGCCATTCCTTTACCAAATTTGGGATCTTTTGCTTCATATTTCCTATACATATAATCAATACCAGCAAGCATGAAATCCATCTCCTTTGGTTTTATTTTTTTACTGACCTAATATCCATTGGTTTTGGTATATACGAGTAGTCCTTTCACCCTTTTCTTTTCTTTCCTTTAGTTAAAATGAAACTCCCCGAATCCCAGTTAGTCTTCTATCCCTTCTTCTTCCTCAAATTGTACAATACTTTTATATAAATTCCTCTTGTAGTATACTTTGATAAGTAATAATGAATTTAGTTATTGGAATCTACCCCATATATTACTTGCCCTTAAATTTCATTATCCACCTTTTGGGGCCCTCATTTATCTTGAATCAATCCATTATTATTCAATCATTTAAAATGGTAACTAATTTTAATGATATATTAGTCCTGCCTTTGACTTGTCCTAGTGATTTTGATCCTTTGACCCCCCAAATTATTTGGAGTGTCCTATTGTGAAAAGTATTCAACAATATCAAAACATATCCCCTCAGGTGTCTCCATAACCACCACCTCATGATCAAGATCGTTGCATCGTTGTACTACCGCAATATGTGCTTGAGGATACACCCTAATTCTCAAGGAACCAACACCATGAACTCCCATACCCCATTCTGTCTATATCACCACACCATACTTATATTAATTGAGATTTTTCATAGCCCCTTCATAGGAGCTTGGTTCTAAGAGATAATCCTACCCTCCCCCCAGTTCCAACTACCATAAAATAGGATGGTCCATTTGAATTGGGTTTACTAAGATTAGACCTGAGTCATTTGAAAATTTTATCTACCTTTGGATTAACCTCATTGGATCTTATCTCTTTCTGAAATGGAGTTTCTAGAAGTTGATCACCCTTACCTATTTAGACCATTTCTAGATTTTTGGAAGTTTTTGTAGAACTTTTCTTTTGTATCTTCAACTCAGTTAACCTAGGATTTTATTTATATCCTCATCTGCACGCTGAGGTGAGATGGACCATATGCCTATAGAAAAGATATAAATCCATCAAGTATTCAAATACCAATGTTTGTTTTCATCTAAACTCTTCTATAAATGTGATCCAAACCCACTCCACTAGAGTCTTGGAGAAATCTACTTCAACAAAAATATGAGGGAAATAGGATGTAAAACTGTGTTTGTTCTGGTATCTGAACATAGAGACTACTTGACCAGTTTTCCTAAAAAATACATGATAGAGGGATTTTGAAAAGGTAATGGGAGTTCAAGAAAACTTACCCATATCACCATGGAGGGATTATCCTAATTAATATAAAAATCATAGGACCACCGAAGGAGGTGGAAATGATTTCCATTAAATCTGTGTAGTGATCTCGATCAAGAAAGAATGAAATCATCATATGAAGAAAAGAGAATAATAATATGGTGTCTATAGAGCAAAAAAACCACTGAGAAATCCTACAAGACCCATGAGTCTAAGATTAATCTATGGAAGGAATCCATTGATGGATGTAGATACTTGAATCAATCCACCAGTGTTAGGTCCAAAAGGCTTGCGACTGCTGAGAACTCAGAGATAGAAAACATGAGTTATACTATCGCAGGGTTCCTATGAATTATCTTGTACAAGGTAAGTAGGTATGGGTGATACTAACATCCATTAATTATCTTATGTATGGAAAGAAAGTATCAGTGATACTGGATCATCCTTGGGTAGGTTATACCATATTAGGGTACCCCCATATTATATTGTGTTATTTTAATATTTGTGTTTTATTTAGGTTAAACTTATATAAGAAACCCTAAAATTTAAAATACTAGTGGTATAAATTTTGGTTTATCTACCTGATGGATTGGATAGGGAGTTGTACAATCAACTATTTACGAATCATATATGATATTATTGAGATTATTCCCTACCTAAACTGATAAGTGGTGAGAGGAATGACCTATTAGACTTATTACTTAGTGAAATATGGATCTTAGACCATTAATGGATATGATGAATTTAAAATTTATTATAATTTTAGTTGGAGACCATTTAATAGAAGTCATTATTAAATGGAAATAAAACATGATACTCATATGATAAAATATTTTTTTTATAGATAATAAAATCATCATCGTAAAACTTAAATTTGAGAAAAATACTTTGGAATAAAAATATTAATGTAAGTAAATACTTAGTCTGGTAACTAAAAAGTTCATAAGTATTTGGAAAGTTATATGTGTTAGAGAAACACCTTCCTGTGTAACCAAGTTTTGAAGTTGTTTAACATTCACTTATGGTTTAAAAGGAATTAGATTCTAAATAACCTAATATTTTTTTGTATCCACTCATATATTCGATATGATCAAATATTTTAATGACTTG
Source organism: Viscum album (assembly GCA_963277665.1). Classification (NCBI taxonomy): domain Eukaryota; kingdom Viridiplantae; phylum Streptophyta; class Magnoliopsida; order Santalales; family Viscaceae; genus Viscum; species Viscum album. The sequence goes on along the minus strand of OY728147.1, from coordinate 173,424,781 downwards.
GAGAGATTATAATGGATTTTTCTGGTTAATGAATTCATTATTTTATAATTTATGGAAGTATTATGATAATATAAATGAGTTCAAGGAAAAATTTCCTAATATCATCAAATTATATATAATAGATGAACATGGAATATTATATCTAAAGTTCTGGTTCTTTGTAGATTGTACAAGTGGGTAATAATTTTAACTATAAGAATAAAATTTATAGAGTCCAACAATGTTACTTCAAGAATCCAGTTAAGGTCCTTGAAGAATGAAGGTTTAATCAGTAAGAAATAATTATTATTCCATATAATGGGATTATTTAAAATACCTGAAGAAGTTTAAGAAAACCCATGGAATTTCTATATCATGTATTGATGTTATAGAAACCAATACTTTGATTTTGAAAGGCATGTGACACCAAATTTATGATTTACAAGTTTTTTAAATATACAAGATTTTAAAATCAAGGGAATAATTGATTGATCATATAATTTACTTTCAAGTGATGAATAAAGAGTTGATAAATCAATGATTTGAAGATTTTTTATCAAACTTAGATAAATATAAGAATAGGATGTGAAACTTCAACTCATTTCACTTATATTATAAGATAAATATATCATTAAAAAAATATTTTTTACGAATAAAATGATATGATCAATTGTTTACAAAGATTTATGATTCTACATATTCTATAACATGGTTTTATAAGAAGATAAGTATAAAAGTTTTTTTATCCAGGATAAATCATTTATCCAACTATTTTTTAAAATATTTGGGAAGATGTTTTTACCACCCATAAATGAAATATTTTGGGAAATATTCTTCTTTATAAAGTAAAATTCTCCAAACACCTAGAATACCATATATGATATAGAAACAATATTTTATTTATTAAATATTCCTACTAAAATTAAATAATCATTATTTCCTAACAAAAATATGTTTTTATATCTTATCACGATATTATAGAAAAAATACAATGTATAAAAGGATAGTGGGAGTATGTTTGATTTATAGAAGTTCAAAATTTAAAAGTAAAAGATTATACCAGTCTAAATTAAGCAATTCTAACTTAATATATTAAAATATTTAGGATATTTGATGGTAAAGGTAAATATAATAGTTACATTTAGTTACCATAAAGAGTGAAAATAAAATATTTCCTAAAGTATTATGTTACTCAAAGTGAATTACACTTTATCCTAAAAGATTTTAAGATGTATTTGTAAACAATAATATAAGTATTTACATTATTTCAAGGAATTTTTTTGATATAATAGGTTTCAAAGGATGATAATGTTAAACTTAGAAAGCGTATTAAGTAGAAAACATAAGTTGACATCATATATTTTGGTATTCTGAAGTTTGGGAGCTTGAATATGTTCAAGGAGTTGAAAATTAGGAATATGATTCCTAAATATCACCATTATTCAAAGTTAATTAATTCATGAATGTTACCCACTAAAGAGTTTAGTGGGAGGGTTTTACCAAATGTTGAAATTTATATGTGATAGTAATTATATATATATTTAATAAGTTAACATTACCCCTAAAAGTGAAATTAACATATTACTGATCTGAAAATTTATTATATATGATAAAATAGATTGATTCTAATGTTAGGTTTTGTTAAATATTATTATAATTTTTTTAATGATTTAAAATGTATCATATTGAAGGAAATATCTACTTTATCATTATTTCATATTGGTTTCATATATATATATATATAGATATATATTTCCTGAAATAAAATGTTAATTAACCTCTCAAAGAATGATTTTGAGTTATACCTAAATGATGTTCCTAATATATTTATATAGTTTATGAAAAAATGTTAAGGTTTTCATGAGTAGGATTCTCATATATAGATACAGAGTATGTTGATGAAAAAAAAGGAAATGTTTCTTTGTGTACACTGGATGACCCACTAATTATACCACATGGAGTGTCATACATTATGTATCTTGTATAATAAGTGTGTATAGATAATATTGGGTCCCCATTAATAATGGTTGGTGAGATACCTATCATGAGAAATTTTATATTTTTATACCTTTACATAATTCCTTATGACTTAGCTAATTAGGGGTGGTTGTGTATATTACTGATCATTTCATCAGTTGGAGCTTAAACAAGATGGTATTTTTCCCATTGTATAACTAGTATGAAACCTTGTCCCTTAATTGAGATATATTGGGGAGTTTGCAGCCATACATAGATACTATATATGATGTTCTTATGTATTCAAATAAGGGGAATATAATGTGATTATCTATAAATATGAATGACAAGTTATGTATTCATTGACCAAGTAAGTCTATATTAGATGAGTCAGTATAATATGAGTTGGATAAATGGGATTTAAATACACCATGTACTATAGTCACTTGACGTCTTGGATAAAGGTAACATATGAGAATGAATTCTAGTATGAGACATGATTAGTGGGTGTAATTATAAAGATACATGTGTTTAATAGAGATCATGTAATATCTCTTTATAGCTTGATTAGTATTGTAAATTTTCTAGAGGTCTCTATTTTATTCCATTTATATATTTGTTGATTCATATTTTTTTTCAATTCTATAAATTCCCATGGGGTCACACTTTTTGGTTGGATGAATAGGGATGGATTTTAACTTAGAGAGCTACTCTAAAATAATTTTAGAGTTTAATCTAAAAGTGTTTTTGTTGGGTTATCGCAAGGTATTATATATCATGTAATACAAGGTGAAGTTAATGATAGCTTTCCAAAAGTGTTTTAAAAGATATCCAAAAGTTTTTTGGTTATGATTTCACGAGTAATCATATATGACATGGTATAAGGTGTAATAGAACAAGGTCTTATAGTCTTTAGTATAAGTGGGAGATTAAAAGAGATATATTCCCTAAATCCAGCATGTAAATGACATATATAGTATATTGTATTGTACGATATTCCCAAAATGTTAAACATGATTTCTATACTGATTTTTTTCATATTCATTTGATAAGTGTCATATTTTGTTATTATGAATGAAATTTAAGGAATGGTATTTTTATATTGCTGCCTAAAAATTACAACACAATTATAGAGTATTATTTGTAGCCATATAATATGGCTTATTCATTTTATTGAATTAGATTTTCATGGGGAACTAATTCATTTTCCACAAATTGTATGCAATGATTCATTTGGAAAAGTCTTAAACACCTGAATGTTTAGATTTAATGTTCAAAAATTGATCTCTTGAAATAAATATCATCTATAGATCCATTAAATAAGATGTAATGTGATGAAGTTCATTGAATACATGCATACAATGTATGTTAATATTGAATCATTAAATCATAATTTATAACAAATGATTTAATATATAAATAAACCAAGGATTATCCTAAATAATTTATAAAAACCACTACCATGGGATGGTAGTGGGTGTGTGTGCTTTAATAATGATAAGTTTGACTCCCTAACCCAAAAAAGCTATCACTTCTTCTTCTTTATCACTCTGAGGTGCTATCACATCATGGATAAGTGAGAGTACTACATGTATGACATGTGATCCATCTAACCCATGGATACATTCAGAGGTGGAACACTTGTGTTTTATACTATAATTATCATCATCAAAACCTTTTAAAGATATACGAGGATGTTGCAGTGGCTTTATTAGTGTAAGGTAAATGGTTTAAAACAACTGTTCATTTCTAGTTTTATGGTTTTTTCAAATTTCTAATATATGTATATCTTATCATGGTTCATATTTTCTTCTAATTTATAAAATAATTTTGTTTAATCCCCTATGAAACCTATGAATAATCATAAAAAATTAATGGTTTATCTAAAAACATCAATGTCACTCAAGATATAAAGTAATCTAATGTTTTCTCCATAAAACTAATGTATCTCTATATAAGAGTCCTTTAGATACATTTCTATACATCATGTATAATTATAAAATAAACTATTCTAGGACATTGAGTACAACCATGATGCATGAAACATGTTAATTATTTACATGATAACTCATATATTATTGGTTATTCAAGTAAATATTGACTAAACTAAATGAATAGATTACATGTTATTTATTCAATAGATGAGCACAACACATGTAAATCAACTAGACATGACCATAAAATATCTCAATATTACTACATCTAGGGACCATATATCATGGACATCATAAAATATGACGAATACAATCCATGATATGAAAAACCAACTGAATGATTAACAACATACCCAACCACCCCTTGATTAGACCAGGATCAAGGTTAATGTAATAAATTCAACAAAGTGATAAGGCTTATATACAGGGTACCTAAATATCCCATGTGTTGGATTTTATTTATTTTTCAATAAGAAAATATTCCATGATTATTTAAACTATCAATATGTGTTGGTGACGTATGAAAATAATGATGTGTTTCCATCATAAATGGAAAAGAAAATATTGGTTACTGTTTAAAGACCCTGGATCAATAGATTCTTGTAGTATCATCCAAAATATGATGATTGTTGAGTAGATCTTCAATTTAGTATCAAAAAATAAATGGTTGAGAGTAATTTACCAAACATATTATAATAAGTAAGAATGCCAATAGATAAATAGAGAGATTGAAAAACTTAATCTAAAAGGTTAATATTGAAGTCTATATTGTAATTGATAATGATTTGAGATAAGTTATGAGATGGTTTAAATAATTTTTGATTCTTGTAAGGTTGATACAAGATCCCCATTAGTTTGATACAAGCAACTCATAAGGTTAAATAAGCCGATCTTAAGGTTGATACAAGCTAGCTGAGACAACATGGTCATGAGGTTGGGAAAAGATATTTTTAATGTTCATAAAAACTACATATAGGGTTGGGATACATATTCATAAGGTTTATAAAACCCCATGTAAGGTTATTTTTAAGACCTCATAATGTTTAAGAGACCCTTAAGGAACAAATTTTTAATGTAAAAATAAACCTTACGATAAATTTGAGAATTCTAGAATTGAGTATTTAGAACAAGTAAATATAAAGATCCCCTTATCTTTTTTCCATGAAAAAAATGCCATAAATCATATTTGTAATTCAATATTAATATTCTACATGAAAACAAATTTTATAATAATTTGACATGGAGTGAAAATATTAGTTCTATGTTAAGAGGAACACTTCCAAATCACAGTGCCATGAACACATGGATTAAAGTCAAAATGATTTACTATAGTGGATTTCAGGGAAAAATTTGGAGGAAGGAAAAAATAAATTCTCGAGTCTTCATGAAATTTAAAAGGGGAATATCTTATTGGTAATTAAAATTAGTTTTATTGGAAGAATAAAATAGGGTTACTATTGAACTATTTAAATTATGGTAATGCTGTTACTGAGATTTAAGGAGTGTTTAAAATTCCATTTTAGAAACTATTATTCAAAATATTTTTTAATATAAAATAATATAAGTAATAAAGTAGCATGATGAGATTGTTAAAAATATGCAGTAATTGAGTTTCTGAGAGATCCTAATACACAAAAATGTCAGGGAGAGAGAGTGATACCGAAGTTGAGACACATTCATGTAGAAAGATACCTATATGAATGAGAATTCTAGAAGTTGAGATATTAAGATCATTGAGGATATGAATAATATAGTAAGAAAAATATATAGGCTAGTTTATGATAATTGGTTGTAAAGGTTCTTGAAGGTATATAAGAAGACTAGTTGATCCAAGTTGTTAATGGGGGGAGATCTACATCAAGTGGTCTAGAAGTAGCTCAAAGAAAAAGGTGACCATTTCTATTTTAGGTCATATCTTATTGTGGTTAGTGAGAAACTATGAATACCAATGGGAATATAATGTTGGAATATAGTGGTACTCTATTTTTATGGAACCAAGAAGGTCCATGGTGCAACCACTTTCATACATATTATGGAATTTATGATTGGGTGGATTAACCAATCATGAAAAAGAGTAGGATTTTACAACCCAACCTTGTAAAAACTTATTTGTTATAATTTATAAAATTATATTTCATATGATTTGAGGCCAAGTAAATTCAATATTGATAGAATTGGGACTTTAGCAAGTCCAAGTGGTTAAATTAAAAATATTTTTTTAAAATAATGTACCAATTATTCACCCCTCTCAGTGGTACTTAACCATACTTGGAATATACATATGGTATTAGAGCTAATCTAGGTCCCCTATTAAAATTCATGAATTTATTGAGTATGTTTAACTTAAATTATGTGAATATAAAGGATATCCACACATTTTAGGACAAGAAATATTTTATCTTTTGGAATATGATGCTACCTTATCTCCTGTCACTTAGCCTCAAAGTTAGAGATACTGAAATAGTGGGGTTTCCACCCATTTTTTATGGTGGTATTATGTCTCTTTAAGAAAAGAGAATTATGGGAGTAGATGAAAAAGATTAAAAATTCCATTTTTATATATCTTAAAAATGGTATACACAAATTTCATGAGACTTAAAATAGAAAAGGATATTTGGGATAAATTGAAAAGTACTTATGAATGAAATCTTAAATTCAAGGAAGAAAAATTAAAAGTGCAGAGGATCAGGTTTGAAGAAAATAAAATGGATGATGATGAGAACATTGATAAATATTTTATAATAGTTAATTAGATTGTGATCAATATCTAGGGTTTGGTGAGAAGTTGAATGACTCTATCATTGTTAAAAATATAATGAGAAAATTTCCAGATCATTTTGATAAAAAAGTATTATCTTTAGAAGATAAATAAGGACTTTCATTGGGTGAGTTTCATAATATAATTATTTATTATGAAATGAGAAAGCCTCATACCTTCAAGAATAAATAAAAATATGAGATAGATTTTGAGGCTACGAGAAAGAAAAAAAATATAAAGTTATGGAAGTTACATTATCAAGTGATTATGAAAATGATTAATATAAAGAAGATTCAAAAAGTGTTTTTTATATTTTATTAAAGATATTTAAGAAGGAACAAATGAATTGAAATGGAAATCAATAACTAAGGTGTTATAACTATAATGGAGTTGGAAAATTTTCAAATAATTATCCAAAGAATAAGGTTTCATAATCTGAATCAGAATAGGAAGATGAGGAACCTCAAAAATAAAAATGGGGTAAAACCAAGAAGAAATATTCAAGAAAAATGATAAAGAGTTTTAGGATAAATAATTAATATGATGAAGTAAACTTTTTAGATCATGTTGAGAGTGGTTTTGATACCTCAAGTAGTGGTGATAGAGAAAGAAGGAAAGGATTGTAATACCTAATGAAAGATGAGTGAGTTTGAGAAAGATAAGATATTGAGAGATCATAAATAAAATATGGATGGTAAATAATAAGATTTGGATAAGAAACAATACCTATGTCTAATATATAAAAATTATTTAAATAAATTTAGACAAGAATTCAATAAGTTTGTTGAGGTGAAACTTGAGTCTTATCGAGATGGTGAGAATAAGGTTCCCAACAAGAAGTTAAAGTATATTCCAAATAATTCTAAAGATAAATCTAGAATTTTTGGTAGTATATATTTCATAAAAAAGTCTAAACCCATTTGGTCTAATAATAAACTTTATAAGACCTATTATATGTTAAATAATTATAGGAATATTTCACGAATATCAATTCCCCTTAGAAAAATTAGGCTTGATTTGTAGTGGGACAACTACAAGAATATTTTGGGAAGATTTATATCCAATATGGAAGATGAAAGTTCAAAGTTTTTTATTTGCATTGTGAAAGGTATAAAAAAAATCCTACTCTTTCAAGAATAATATGTCACTTCAAGGGAAATGGAATAAACCAAGGGGGAGCTATAGTGAGTATATGAGGACTTATTATAATCGAAATTAAGTTGTCACCATAAATTAATAAAGTCTATAAAAAATAGATTTGGGTGGTTAGAATAAGTGTATGGTAGATGTGGACAATTTGTTTATCAATCTATTGAGTGTATATAAAGGTTTTAAAGAGAAGGTTAATATGATTTGAAAGGAAATAAAATTCATAAGAAAAATGAATAAAAGTCATTCTTTGATGAGAGTAATAATAAATATTTTGAAAAATAAAAATAAATTTTGCAAGTCAAGAAATAATTCCTAATAGTTTGGCCTAATCAGTTGTAAATAACTAAAAAAATATAAAATTCACAAACCAGTACTAGTTCTAAAAGAAATCAAGTGATTTCACCTGAGAATATTGAAACACATGAGAAATTATCTATAAGAGGCGATTTGAAAATTCTAGAAAATCTATGTAAAACATATGAACAAGTTGGACATGGTATAAAGGTCTATATGACTATCGTTATATGTAAGAAGAAATTATAAAAAATTTGATGCATATATCAGGAAGTGAAGCTACCTTGATGATTAAGGTGGTGAATACAATTACAAATAAAGAAAATATTAAAGGGGATAATATGAGCTTTAAATATATTAGGGATCAAAATAGGAAAAGTGACATGAATAAATCCTCCCATACTAATATGGGAAGGAATGAAATTCTTAGTTGAGAGGTTACTCTCAACCTTACTTTTCATACTGAGGAACTAATAGGTCAATCCTTATTCCATCATTTCTTATTTATTTATACTAACATATAAGGAACTGATAGAAAAATATGAGTGTTTTATACATTGTGAAATAAATAAGGTGTAGTTCATGAAGTGTTCTAACTGTCATGTAGAAGTGTAATTGGGTGTATCCCTTGAGGGGGAACAAAGTTGAATAGAAGATATCAAATTATAACTATATAGTGAATCTAAAATTTCTAGACAACTTTATCAATTTGGTAAATAAGGTATAAAAATCACACTCACATCCCTTGTTTTTTATTATATAAAACATATTTATAAAGGTGGAGTAATATATATTACACCTAAATTGTTCTAATAGATATTTTAAAAGATGATTACATGTTAGATATTCTGGAAAAAATTATTTCTATAGCCCAAAAAATGTAAATTGAGTTAGTATCACATGCATGTGAATTTATGGATTGTATTAATCAAGTTGGTTAAATCAATCTAGTTTTCTACACAAAGTTATCCAAAATAGACTTAAAGTTCATTAAAAAAATGATCATTGCTCAGAAAAACATTTGGTATCTTACTTCTCTCAAATGAAGACCAATATTTGATTCTTAATGAAAAATGGAGAAGAGGAATATGTTTTGATAATTATAGAATAATTATGAATATGAGTTTAGTAGATCACCCCTATATTCCTTTTAAATTTATTTTCAATAGGTGGGATTAATAAAAAAACCTATTGGAATAGGATTTTGATGGTATTTCCAATAAATAAAATGGATAATATTGAAGAGTCCATGTGTTATATTTCATTTTTTTAGTAATAAAAAATGAAATGATGATTGAATTTTTCAATATGTGTTAATAATGTATAAAAATAATAATTAAAATAAATAATTTATTGTTGCTAAAAGAAATTGGTTGGAAATATTTTGGTAGTAACATAAAAAATATAATGATCATTGAGCTGATCTTTAAGTTAGAGACAAGTACTAAATGGTTGAGAGTTGTAATGACCCTAACAAAAGTAACCTAGATATAGTGTATGATTTATTATAGTGGTATATGATACATGGAATCACATCCCAAAATACTGAATAAATTAGTAGTTTTGGTAAACTAGATACATACATGATTCCCATATTACATTAATTAACAAAAATTACAACATTTTTAAAAAAAATATCATTATCATATCTAGAATATCCTTTCATATAAATCATAGTACACTTCATGGATTCATTGAAAAGGATAAAAATAAGGGAGAGATTATATGATCAGAAAGGGTTAATTATAGTGTAAGCTATCATGCATCAATAAGCATAATCAACATGAAACGATAAATAACTGAACTCACATGGAATTTAAATAAATAAAATATCATGATAATATAAGGAATAAATCAACATGTAAAGATAAATAACTGAACACACATTATATTTAACTAATAAAATGAATATCATAACTAGATAAGTCATAATTAATATGGAAATGAAAATAACTGAAAACACATGCCATTTAATCAAAATATTGAGAATGAAATGCATCCATAGATAATACGATTTTGAAAATATCATAGATAATAACAACAGAATTATCAATTATGGGAATTATTAATTATTGTAAATCATGATCTAATGCATCATGAAAAACCCTATTGTCAATACCTTCCACAAGATAGTTTAAAACTGATGATTAGTTATACACTTAAAACCCATTTAATTAAGGTTATCTAATTGATTCATCTCATGAGACTACCAATGCATTGAAAAGATATCTATAATTGGTCCCCACCCATATCTTCATGTCTAAATAATTTCTCATATATTGAACAATCAATTTAATTCATGAAAAATACAACTTTCCATTAAATATCCTTATAGAAGAATATTAAGGATTATAAATATTTCCCTATTAAATCAAATAACTTTCAAAGTAAAATACCATATATATAAATTAGATAAATTTTAAGTGCTAATCACATCCATGATAAATAATACGGATATTTAGCAGAAATTTAATCTCCAATGATCATAGTAAAGTGAATATTTCAAGTTAAAATTAATGTCTATAAAAATTAGTCAAGAAATTTAATGTCAATACTTTTGAATAAAATTTATACTTGTTTTTAATATAATATTGTTTTTGTGTATAAATATGTTGTTTTATAAAAACTATTTTAAAATAAATAATGTTTCACCTTTTTAATTAATTATAATAATACCCAATGGGGAATGATTTAAATGGAATATATAGAATATATATCAGTAAATATTATTTTATTTTCATTCAATTATTATTATTATTCATAGAGTTAATATAGAATCATCTTTTTCTAAAAATATACTTTCATTAAAAACCTTTCAACTCATCATGTTTATGGGATTAATATTAAATTAAAATTTACTAATTAGGTGAATTTAATTTGATAAAATTGATTCAATACTTGGAATAAAAATAATTTATAATGTTTAATAAGGTAAAAATAATGTTATACCAAATTGACTAGTGAAAAAAATTAAAATTAATCATAATGATTAAGGTAAAAATGAGATTACCAAGTGACCAAACTTTAAACTCAAGGGAAAAAATGATCTATAAACTTATAATGAACCCATTGGATGGAAATATTTAAACCTTATACCTTATAGTATATAGTTTGGTTCATTATTTGATCCACTTGACAATGGAAAAATGTGGATGTAATTCCCTCTTTGAAAAATCTATAAGTTTTGAACTCACCTCCCTTATAAAGGCATACACCTCTCCTCCTATATTTACACCTATAAAGAAATTTTTCTTAGTAAAAAACTTACCAAGTCACTTCTACACATCCCTTGTATCTTCCTATAATCCTTAATTTTGGAATAAATCCAACCAAGTAAGTCATTTGGATAAAACTAAAAGGAGTTACCCGAAGAAGGGGCAACGTTCATCAACATGCATTTTAGTTTTATTTATTTCTCAACCCTTAAATTATTATTATAACATTATTATATAATTAAATTAGTATAATAAATATATGGATATGTTTTTTATGTTAAGTTTATGACCTGAAAAATACACACTTCCATCAAATGGGTTACAAAATCTTCATTTGTGTGTACGACAGACTACCACCATGTGAAACGATGTCATTCATTTTTCCATTACCATATCTCATGGTTGGGAATAATGATGGACATAATATTTATATATTTTATTTATGATATTTATAAAATAATTATAACTATGTATTAAATATATCATATACACTATTTTTACATTCCATACCATAGGGGATATGATAACATCACTCGTGTGTATGGTGGACTACCGTCTCGCGAAGTGATGTGAAGTGTTTTTCACTAACGTGTTACATTAAAGGTAATAAGGGTAAATATTATTAATATATATCATATAAATGAAATAATTATGATATTAATTACATAATTTTTTTATTAAAATATAATATATCATTTTATTCTTACCATTTCACACACTGAAAAAGTGACAACACCGTTCATGGACGTGTGGACTAATGCCTCCTCAAAGTGATACAATTATTATATTTTCATCACCACATCACAAGAATTATATATTTATACAAATAAATATTAATATTTAATTTATTATATAATTATCATTATATAAAGATAAATGTTACTTAACATCTTTCAATAATGATCATTAGAAAAATGGAAACATTACTTATGCGTACGTACGACCTACTATATCAATGATCATAACATGAGTTCATTTTTCAGAACCATATTCATAATTGATTTTAAAAGTATAATTTATGTATAAATATAATAATTATTTCATGATTATTATTTTTAATATGTTTAAATAAGGACCCCTTTGACCATAGTCTACCTACCAAATTCATTTTTGACACATAAAGAAAATATGGTCAAAACAAATGACTTAAACTTAATTGATTAAGTGATTGTATATAACTTGTTAAAAAGTGAAATAAAATTAATAATAAACTTTAAAAAGTTTATAAATCATGTAAATAATTAAAAGAGTTTTATTCTTCAAGAAGATAAAGAAACACATGACGAATCAGACTCAAGGTATAAAACTTCTTCTCAATTTCCTTTTATTGAGGCAATTATTGATTTTATGAACCTTTAATATTTTATAAGGTGTTTATAAATCCCCTTTTAAATTATATATCAAAATTTTGTATATTATCATGATATTTAATTTTTTGTTTAATTTCAATCTTTAATGGGGTTTATGATTCAAGTGTTTCCCAAGTGATAAGGAGATTTTCTTTGAAGAAAATCCTCTTTTAAGGATTTCCTTCAAAATATATTTCAATTACATGTCCATGTTTTTAAAATGATATTTGAAATTCTTTAGTATGGGAATAAATGATTTATAAAGTTTATTTTATGTCTCTTTTACTTTACTTCAATTGTTTTCAAAAGGAATCTCTTTACATGTTTTAAATGGAATAATGAAAACGAATTTTCTTACCAACATGACTATCATTTCATTTATAGATTCCTTTGAAAGATTCGATATTTTATTAAATATAAAAAAACTCTTTCCCTTATTTTTGGGTATTTTAGTATTGAAAGTGGTTTCTGAAAAGAAAGGTGTCTTTTTTATTGAAAATGAGATTTTGAAAGAAAATGGTATTTTAATATTTGAAAGTGATTTTCATACATGTTTAAAAGAGTTATTAAAATGATGATTTTTTTAATTATTGATGTGGTTCTTAGACATTATAAATGATGGGTGTGCCCACATAGTGCTGGGTGATCCTGTTATAGCTTATATGATGGGTGTGACCAGATATCACTCCAATGCATTGGTTAATGATTATGTTATCTGGAGAATTATATTTGAAGTTATCTTTATGGTTATTCTAATTTGAAAGTGTTCTATAAGTGTTCTATGAGATGATTTCCTAGGGTACCTACATGAATTTTCTATGCTTTCTAATGAGTTTTCATGGAAATAATTTGTTTTCAAAAGGTAAAATAAATGATCTTAAAAAAATATTTCCCTTTTTGGGTAAAATGTTATGTTTTAAAGAAAGGAGTTTTCATTGGTTTTAAAATTTTTCAATATACTAATAGTTTCCTTTTTTATATATCGATTATGGAGATTTTTATGATCATCCCACATTTTTAAATTTTTTTAATATTATTTAAGGATGGGTAATGGATTGGATGGGGTCAAGTTAAAATTCATGAAGATTTTTCCATGAAAATAAATCATTATTTATTTTAAAATTATTATATCATGGGAAGAATTGATACTAATTGAAAGTTTCCTATTTATAATTTTATAGTTTCTTATATATGAGTAATGACCCAATTCTCTAAAACCCTGAATCTAAAAAGATCCTCAAAGTAAAATAAAGTAAATTCTTGGATAAAACAAAAGATTATGTAATTTTTTAGGTCAGATCCTTATAATTGGTATCAAAAGAAAGGTTTAGATATGTTTATTGGTTAGGATAATGATAATAACACTCCTTTAAAGTATTTTACCTTATAGTAATTTTAAAATGTTATATCATTTAAATATTACCATGTTTCTTCATATAAACTAGGTCTGTTCAGAATGGTTTTCCATAAAAAATAGGGAATATGTAGCGGGAAGACACAGAAAAGAATATATCTTTCCAAATAAGCATACTGAGATGGTTGGAATTAGAACAAAATAGTTTCTAGTAGTGATGTATTAGTTGAAATAAGAAATAAATGGTGTCAATATCCATGAAAAATAAAAATTCGATCTACCATGAAGGAACATGTATACTATAGAACATTTCATGAGGAAACATCTCCCATATTTTAGTGGATCATCCGACCCTGTGATAGTTGAAGGATGAATCAGTTCTCTAGAGAATATATTTTATGTCATGGGATATTTAGAATGTTAAAAGGAAACTCTTACTGTTTATCATTTTGAAGGTGAAGCTGATCGATGGTGATCTTTGGTTAAGATTAAATGAGGAAAACATGATATTGATTACATGGAATGATAAATATTTAAGGATATTTTTCTTGAGAAATATTTTTATAATTCTTTTAGACTCCTAATGGAAAAAAATTCCTCGAATTGAAGTAAAAATATGAATATTCTCTAAATGAATATAATGAAAACTTAATAATATTATCCAGATATGAACCATATTTTATTCAAGAAACTAGTGGTAAAATAAATATGTTTTACTCATGACTAAAACCAATTTTATGAATAGATTTGGCCACATAATAATTTAAAAGCTATTATAAATTTTTTCGTTGTGATAAAAAGGTCAAGATAAATTTTTCTAGCTCTTATGTGCCTTGTGATGATGAAAGTAAGAAGAGGACGAGATGAAAGGTGATGGGAAAAAATAAATTAAATAAATATAGTGGTAAGAAATTTAAGGTCTTATCTCGTGGTCAGTGTGGTAAAAAGAACCCTGGAGAATGTCTTATGAAGTTAGGGAAGTGTTACTGATGTAGAAAGTTTAGCCACATGGAACATGAATGTAAGGAAAATAATCTCAAAGAATCAAAGAATGGGGTAATTAATAGTCGTACAATGATAATATGTTTTAGTTTCAATGAATTGGGTAATTATTATAATGAATTTCCAATTTTAGTTACATAGGATGGAAATATTTATGATTAGAAATAGAAGTGTGCAATGTAGTCATTTTGTATTACTACAGTTGTTGTTGGGACATCACATTAAGTGGTTAAAAGTATGTTACTTATATATTATAATTATTCAAATACCCTATTTTACTCTGGATCTTATCATTCTTTATTTTCTTAGAAAGTTTTAAGTAAATTAGGAATATCACCTCATGAAAGTAATATATAAATTTTGGTGAAAACTATGGGAGGAAGTATTGAAGAAACCAAGATTTATAAGAATCTTTATGTTGTTATCTATTGGATGGTATTTCCTTTAAATATTTTTGAATTGAACATAATAGAGGTTGATATCATTCTTGGTGTGGATTGGATCTTAGTTTATCATGATAAGAAAGATTATAGTGCTAAGAAAATTTTGTTCAATGATTTCATGCCTTTGACGACTTACAAATAATATCAATAATTGATTAGAGATAACAGTGAAAGTTACCTAGGTCATATTTTTGAAAATATAGAAACTGTTCAAATTAGTGATGTTCTAGTCATAAATTAATACATAGGTGTTTTTCCATATTATTTTCTTTTCATTATTTCTGATCTAGAGGTTGAGTTTACTGTTAATTTATTACTTGATTCTATTTATATTTGTAAACCCCCTTATCAAAATAATCAAGTGGAACTTTTAGAATTGAAAAAGAAATTGAAGGATTTATTAGATAAAGGTTTTATTCAACCAAGAACTTTACTATGGGGTGCTCCTATTTTGTTTTTTAGAAGAAATATGGTTCAGTGAGAGTTTAGATTGACTATTGAGTCTTGAATAAAATCATTATTAAGAACAAGTATCCTTTTCTGCATATCATTGATTTTTTTGATCAACATCAAGAAGCACAATAGTTTTTGAAGGTTGACCTAAGATTGGGGTACCATTATGTGAATTTGAAGGAAACATAAATTCTATTGACTAAATTTCAAACTAGATATGGTTACTATGAGTTTTTATTTATTCCGTTTAGGTTATCTAATGCACCTACTATATTTATGTACCTTATTAATAGAATATTTCATGAGTTTAGATAAGTTTGTGGTTGTGTTTATTGATTAAATTTTGGTATATTCTAAAATTCAATAGGATAATGTAAGAAACCTAAGGGTTGTTTTGGAAACCTTAAAATAAAATAAACTATATGGAAAATTTATAAAGTGTGAATTTTGGTTACAAAAAATTTAATTCCTCAGACATATTGTTTTTAAATATTGCATAACTATTGACCCTGGTAAAACAAAAATTGTTGAAGAATGTCCAAGACCCACAAATATTACATATATTAATTTGTATTATTAGGTTAATACCGATGGTTTGTTTATTTTTTTTCAGTTGTACATACAACTAACTAAGTTAAATAAAAAAGGAGTTAAGTTCATATGGACAAAAGAATGTGATAATTGTTATGAGGAACCAAAAATAATATTGATCAATGCTTCAATTTTGTCCTTGCCTTATAGAAAGGGTGAATTTATTATCTATAGTTATTCTTTATTGAGAGGAATTGGTTGTTTCATAATACATAATGATTAGGTAATTTATTATAATTCAAATTAGTTGAGTCCACATGAGTAAAATTACCCAACACAAGATTTGGAATTAGATGTTGTTGTTTTTTTATTTAATAATTTGAATCCATAATTTATATAGATTAAAGTATAAAATATACAATGATCAACAAATTTTGAAGTATACATTGAATGAGAAATAATTGAACACGAGATAGAGAATATGTTTTGAACTAATCAAGTATTATTATTGCATGATTCATTATCATCCTGGAAAATCAAATGAAGTGGATGATGCTTTGAGTCAAAAAGTAAAAATATATTAAGTATTTTATTTTTGGAACATGACCCTTTGGTTAATGATTTGATTAATTTTGGACTAGAATTTGTGGATGCAGAGACATCCTCTGTTTTGTTTTAGGTTTTAGTGTAGTTGATTTTTTTGAAATGAATTAAGAAAGATCAGAAGGAGGATCAATATTTGTAGGAAAAGGTAGAATATGTTAATAAGGGGATGTTACCTGATTTTAATATTGATTAAGATGGTGTTTTTATGATTTTTAAAAATATTATGTGTGCCTTACGATTCTCAGTTGAGGAATGGGTTGTTAACTGAAGCTCATAGTTCTCCATTTTCCATTCATCTAGGAAACACTAAGAAGTACAAAGACATTTAGTAGTATTACTGATGGGATGGAATAAAAGGATATATTTTAGAATTTACCATGTAGTGTTTGACTTGTTAGCAGGATAAATCAGAGTAACAGTAACTGAAGGGGAAGATTCAAAGTTTTTTAGTGCTAGAGTGGAAATGGGAGAATATATCAATGGATTTTGTGGTAGGATTGTTAAGGACTTATCAAGGTAACACTGTTATTTGGGTTATTGTTGATCAATTAACTAAATATGCACATTTCCTTCCCATTATAGATATAATGTATTATATCATATTTCAAAACTGCACCTAAAGGATCTTCTCAAGTTACTTGGAGCACGTCTCTCTATCATATCAGACCATGATCCCAGATTTTCATCCAATTTTTGGAAAGGAATTCAGAAGTCATTGGGTATTTAATTAAATTTTAGTACGGAATTTCATCCTCAATCTGATTGAAAGTCTGATAAAAAAATTCAAACCATGGAAGATATGATATGTTATTATTAAATGAATTACCAGGGAAGTTGGGATGAACATATTTATTTGGTTGAGTTTTCTTATAACAATAATTTTCATTCTAGTATACAGATGACACCATTTGAGGAATTATATGGAAGGTAGAGACATGAAAAATAATTTTGGTATGATTTTGGAGAAAGTAATTTTATGGGACCATAGTTGGTAAGGGAAAATACATATAAAGTTCATTTTATTTAGAAACACATGTGGACAACTCAGAGTAGATAGAAAAATTATGCAGATAACTAGACGAAAGATCATTCTTTCAAGGTAGGTGATCATGTATTTCTAAAAGTTTATCCATGGAAAAGTATGATTTGTTTCTATAAGAAGTGTAAACTGAGTCCACAGTTCATTAAAAAATATGAAATCTTGGAAAAAGTTGGATTAGTTTCCTACCGAGTGTCCTTACCTCCAATTTTATCTCAAGTACACAATGTATTCCATGTTTCATTGTTAATAAAATATGTGATGGATTAATCTAATGTTTTAAGCCCAAAATAAGTTTAATTGGAAGAGAATATTTATCATGAGGAACTTCCAGACCAGGTTCTTGAACATAAAGTGATTTTTTTTTAGAATAAGGTGATTCACCAGGTTAGGGTTTTATGTAAAAACCATATATTTGAATTGTCAACACAGGAATTTGAAAATTCTACAAGGGAAATATTTCTTTACTTGTTTAGTAAGTGAATAAAATAGAAAGTATGAAATTTATTAAATGGGGTAAGGATGTAACAACTCAATTAATTATAGAATAAATCATTTTCATATTTATTAATATGTATTATATAGTTACATTAGTTATAAAAATATTAAGTAATTTTAAATCAAAAAGGAAATTGTTTTAATTAAATGCTTTTAATATAAGGTTTTATTTAAAATTTTTGTTTCTAAATATTAGAATTTTAATTTTATACAATTAATATTATTTTTTAAATCATCATATAAAAATTTAATTTGGATGAAATTTTGGGATTTTTTTGGAAAATATTGATTTTTCAATGAATAATAAAAACTATATTTTTTGGTAAAAAAAGTCAATTATTTTAA
The DNA here is from genome assembly GCA_963277665.1 of Viscum album. NCBI lineage: Eukaryota > Viridiplantae > Streptophyta > Magnoliopsida > Santalales > Viscaceae > Viscum > Viscum album. The sequence goes on along the minus strand of OY728147.1, from coordinate 173,405,873 downwards.
AAAAATTAAGTAATTAAAGAGTACCAATATGTTTTAAATATGATTTACGTTGACATAAATATTATTTAGTTACATTTAAAACACTTAATTAATTTTCAATCAACTTTATATTGGTTTTTAATATAATTTTGTTTTTGGGTTTAAAGATGGGGTTTTTCTAAAAACTATTTTAAAATGAAAAATGTTTCACCTATTAAATTCATTAAAATAATAACTAATGGGGAATGTTTTAAATTAAATATATATAATATATATAATTAAATATTATTTGAGTTTAATTAAATAATTATTAAAAGTTATAAAGTTAATATATAATCATCTTTTTCTAAAAAATCACTCTTATTAAAAACCTGCTGTCTCACCACGTCTGTAGGATTAATATTAAATTAAATATTTCCAATTATATGAATTTAATTTGTAAAAATATATTCCATATTTTAATAATTATAATTTATAATTTATAATAAGTTAAAATTAATTTTTTACAAAACTTAGTAGTGAAAATAATTAAAATTAATCACAGTGATTAAGGTTAAAATGAGATTACTAAGTGACTAAAATTTAAAATTAAGAGGCCAAATGAAATATAAACTTTTCAAGAACCCATTTAATGGAAATATTTTTACCATATAACTTCTATTATATAGTCTGGTGAATTTTTGGATCCACTTTACATGGAAAATATGTGGCTGAAATCCCCCCTTTCAAAAATTTATAAGCTTTCCACTCAAATCCCTTATAAAAGGCCTCCACATATCCTCCTCTATTCACACCTCTAAATCCATTTGGATCATCCAATACCTACCCAAATAACTAATAAAATTAACTCATATAATCCTATAATATTTATCTCATATAATCCTAGAATCCTTACTTTATGTATAAATCCAACCAAGGAAGTCCTTTAATGCAAACCAAAATGAGTTACCCAAAGAAGAGGTAACATTCATCAACATGCATTTTGGTTTTATTTATCTATACACCCAATTGAATTATTATTATAATATTATTATATAATAACATTAGTATCCTAAATATATTTAGTTATTGTTATGTTAAGTTTATTACCTAAAAAAACACACACTTCAATAAAATGGGTTTTGAAATCATGATTCATGTGTATAACGGACTACCGCCCCACAAAATGATGTCATTATTTTCTCTATCACCACATCTTATGATTGGGTATAATGATTTAAATACTATTTATATATGATATTTATGATATTTATAACATAATTATACATCTTAAGTCATTATATCATATAGAAACTTTTGACATTCCATACTTGTAGGGGATACTATGAAGTTAATTGTGTGTACGATAGACTACCACCTCGCGATGTGAAGTTTTTTTACTAACATGTTACATGGAACGTAATAATGGGAACTATAATGAATATATATGATATACATAACAAAATTATGATATTAATGACATAAATATCTTTATAAAAATATAATATATCATTTTCTTCTTATCATTTCACACACTGAAAATGTGATAACGTCGTTCATGGACATTTAGACTACTACCTCCTTGAAGTGATGTGATTCTTATTTTTTGATTACAAAATAAAAATAATTATATATATATATATAAGTATATATAATTAAATAATATTGTATTTATGTTTTAATTATCATTATATAAAGATAAATTCCACTTACCTTCTTTCCATAATGATCATTGGAAAAATAGAAATATTAATCATGCATACGTATGACCCATAGTCCACATCATCATAATGCTAGTTCATTTTTCATAACCAGATTTATTAATTGGTTTTAAAAGTATTATTTATGTTTAAATATAATAATTATGTCATGATTACTATTCTTTATATGTCTAAATAATGAACCCATTGACCATAGTCGACCTACCAAATTCGTTTTTGACACATAAAACAAATATGGTCAAAACATCCAACTTAAACTTAATTGATTAAGTAATTTTATATAAATTGTTAAAAAGTGGAATAAAATTAATAATAAAATTGAAAAATGTTATCCATAAAGTACATAATTAACATAAGTTTATTATTTAGGAATATAAAGACACATGTGACGAATTCGATTCAAGGTAAGGGACTTCATCTCAATTTCCTTTCATCGAGGTGATTCTTGATGTTATAAACCTTTAATCTTTTAAAAGGTGTATATAAATCCCCTTTAAAATTGTATATCAATAATTTATCTATTATAATAATATTTAATGTTTTGTTTAATGTCATTATTTAATGGGGTCTATGATTCAAGTGTTTCTCAAGTGATAAGGGGCTTTTCTTTGAAAAAAATCCTCATTTAAGTCTTTCCTTAAAAATCTATTTCTATTCCATGTATATGTTTTTAAAATGATATTTTAAATATTTTCATATGAGAATAAAATATTTATGAAGTTAATTTTATGTCTCTTTTACTTTACTTCAAATATTTTCAAAATGAATCTTTTTATGTGTTTTAAATAGAATGACGATAATGAATTTTCCTGCTACCATGACTATTTTTTCATTTCTATATTTTTTTGAAAGATTACATGTTTTCTTAAATGTAATGCCTGATTTTGTTTTTTTTTGGGTATTTTGGTATTGAAAATGGTTTATCAAAATAAAGGTGTATTTTTTTATTGAAAATGGGATTTTGAAAGTAAATGTTATTTTAATATCTGAAAGGGATTTTCAAATGAGTTTAAAATTATTTTTCAAATGATGAAAATGTTTTATTTCAAAATGTGGTTCTTGGACATTATAAATTATGGGTGCACATAGATATTTCCAGGTGAACCTGTTATAACATATATGATGATTGTGCCTAGATATCACACCAATTCACTGGGTAATGATTATATTCTCTGAATAATTATATTGTAAGTTGTCCGTATTATTATTATAATTTATAAGGTTTCAATAAGGGTTCTATAAGATAATGTCCCAATGTACCTACATGAATTTTATATTCCCACTAACGATTTTTCAGGGAAATTATTTATTTTCAAATAAAAAAATAAATTATATTTTTAAAGGAATGATATTTCCCTTTTATGGGTAAAATTATATGTTTTCAAGAAATGGGTTTTCATGTGTTTTAATATTTTTCAATAGACTAAGGATTTCCTTATTTTTATATCCCTTACTAATCTTTTTGTGATCATCCCACATATTTAATTTTTTTACACAGGAGTTAAGGATGAGTATGAGATTGTGAGAGGTCAAGTTTAATATCTTGAAGAGTTTTCCATGAAAAGAAATTATTCTTTATTTTAAAAGTAGTATATTATGAAAAAAATTAATACTAATTATAAGTGTCAACTTTGTAATTTTATGGCTTTTTTATATATAAGTTATGACCTAATTAGCTAAAACTCCAAAATTTAAAATATCCTCAATGGAAAATAAAGTAAATTATTGACTAAAACTAAAAATTATGTAATGTTTAAGGTTTGGTAATTATATTTTATTATAAAATGATAAATAAATTTTCTTTAATAGATACTAAAGTATACAAAATCCCGATTAAAATGATATTGTGAAATAAACCTTTATATAGATTATAACATTGAAGTGAGAATTAATAAATGAATAAATTATGTGTATCAAACGTAAATACACCTATTTTATTAAATTCAATATAATATAATAAAAATTAATTAAATAAACAATCTTATAATATAAAATACAAGAAATAAGTAATATAACTTAATGAAAATAAATTGTCTCATAAAATTCATTACCACTTAGTAATTTTCAATTCAAATAACCTTGGATGAAATAATTAAAATTGAAACTTAAAATACCATGAATTATAAATTATTAATGATATTATATATAAAATTATACATATATATACAATATAAATGAAATTATGTGCACAATAATATAATACGCCTCAATGAAGGGAAATTGATATGAAGTCCCTTACCTTGATTCTGACTCATCGCATATGATCTTCATCTTATGGAATAATAAAATTATGTTAATTATTTTTTTGATTAGTAACCTTTATCAATATTATTATTCCTTTTATTTCTATTATTACCATATTATATACAATTAATTAATTAATTAACTTTACATCAGGTGTTTTGATGATATTTGGCTTATGTGTCAAAAATGACTTTGACAGGTTGACTATTGGTTTAAGAGGTTATTATTTCATCATATACAGAACAATAATCCTTAAATAATTATAATATTAATAAATCAATTATAATTTGAAAACCAATCATGGAAGATTTTTTCTGAGAAATGAAGTATATTATCATCATGGAGACAACAGGTCATACGTACGCAGAAATAACGTTTCCATTATTCAATGATCATTATAGAAAGGTGTTAAGTAATATTTTACCTTTATATAATTATAATAATATAATAAATACCATATTATTTCTTTAAATATAATTATATATATAATTTATGTGGTGTGGTGATGAAAATAGATTCACATCGCTTCCTGAAGGCGGTAGTCCCCACATACACGAATGATGTTATCATCTTTCAGTGAGATAAAATATAATAAAAAAAATGATATATTATATTTTCAGATGATAAATATGTTATTAATATAATAATTATGTCATTTATATTATATATATTCATTACATTTATCCTTATTACCTTCCATGTGAATCATTAGTGAAAAACGAATCACATCACTTCGTGAGATGGTAGTCTGCCGTACACACAACTGGAATTATCCTATCCCCTATGGGATGGAAAGAAAAATGTTATATATGATATAATAACTCAAGTGGTATAATTATATTATAAATATCATATATTTACTTTATATTTATCACTATAATGAACTGAGAGAGGTGTTGAAGGAAAATGTGTCACATTGGCTTGCAATGAGGTAGTCCACCGTACACATGAACGACATTATCGTTTCCCATTTAAGGTAAAATGGGTTTGATATAAGACTTGAAATTAAAAAAATAAAATCTTATTATATAAGAAATATTGGTTTTTTATATAATCATAAATGAATAATATTTTAAGTAGGTAAAATAAGAAATTAAAGAAAAACACATAGTTAGGAATTTTACCTCTTATAAGGCCACTTATTTAGGATTAAACCTAAATTATTCATAGAATGGATTTTTGATAAAAAAAGGAGACTAGGATTAATATATGTAAGTTTATAAGTGAACTTTATTGGTATTTAATGATTCAAAATGGTTTTAAGGTGTAAAGAATATATGAGAGGGGTGGCCTTTTATAAGTGTGGTGAGTGGCACACATGTAATTTGTGAAAAGAAAAAGGTGTACCTACATTTTCACATGAAAAAGGGTCAAAAATAGATTATTATAAATAATTATACATGATAAGGTATAAATATGTCCATAAAATATATTTTATACAAGTTTTTGGTCATTTTAACCCTTATCTTTTTATTTTAACCCCCAATAAACTCATTTTTACCTTAACCGAGGTAATTAATTTTTACTATTTTTACTATTAATTATGGTAAAAAATTAAGTTGAAATTATTATAAAATATAAATTATTATGATTCCAAATATGTAATTCATTTTTAAAAATTCCTTTCACATATGTGAAAAAATATAATTTAAAATTAATCCCACAGACACAACGAGAATGTGGGCTTTCAAAGAGAAAATGTTCAAAATTTTACAATATTTTTACAAAAAAATTAAATATTAAAATGTTTAAAATTAAATATATTAGTTAAATTTTAATATAATTTAACTAGTTCTTCTTTAAAAATAATTTAAAAAATAATTTAACTTTATAAATAATTTAAACTAAAAGGAAGTTTTGAATTAAAATTCAATATTTTTCACTATTCATCAAAAAATGAAACTTTTCAAAAAAATAAAAAATTCACCATAATATATTATTAATATCATTATTTAAAAAATTAAGTTAATTATATCAAATAAATTTTATAGAAGTGGTAAAATTTAATTTTAAATTATGTATAAAAAGCACAACTAAATCATATTTTAGAAAAAATACAGTTTATCAGAAAACATTCCTTTTTATTTTAAATAATTATTATATTTTTATAATAAATAGATAAATATAATTATTATAATTTAGTTATTAATATTAATACACCCTAATTTTACATCTATTCTATAATGGTATATTATTTTACGGTTCATTTAAGCTCGATGTTGCGTGCAACAAACACTATTGAAATAATATTCTTCTTTTAAAATATCAGGGTGTTACATTCTACCCTACTTAAATAAATTGAATACTCATAATTTAAAATTTATCTCTATAATAAAGGGTTTGAAATTTGAAAATACCATTTTTTAAAAACTCACATCATAAAAGGGTTAAAAAGACTTCCTCTTAATAAGAGAGAAAATGAAGTATGAAGGTCATCTGAAATAACACATAACTAGATTTCCAAGTAAGAGAACATAGGTCAGAAATGAAAAACATGGACATGGAAGAGAATAATAATGCCACAGGATTAATATACAGTGATAAGTATCATTTATTATAAGAAATTGGGTGATCTAAATAAGGTTAACTACCACAAAACCATAAATCTGTTATGAGTTAAGGGACCATTTGATTCATTAGAAATGAAGGTAAAAGGATAATTTTTTTGTTTCAAGATCATTTTTACTAAGTTGAGTAATTATTTTACCATATATGGATATAAGGGAATATACTTACTTAATATCTCTTTATTTTATAAGTATTATTTTATCCTTTGGTTATACATTGATCAATTTCGAATTCATTTCTTACTCTAAGAAATGAATATCCAAAACTGAATTTTTTATTCCCAAAGAACTAAAATTCACTTTTAAAGGATCATAAATTCTATAAAGGAGTGAAAAGTGTTTCAATTTTTCTTATAAATTTTTTCTAAAATCAATATGGTTAGAACAAGTTATCCAATATAAAACATTAATCTCTAAACCTCAATGGTAACACCACTGATTTATCATTAATATTTATTCAAAAAATCATTTAAGTAAGATAAATTAAATATTAAATATGATATAACATAGGATATTGGTAGAAGAAAAAATATTATCATCTTTTTATTGTGGGTTCAAGCCCCATGGACTTGTAAAAAATGACATGTTGTCACTCAGCATGTAGGTTGTACTTTTTATAAAACTATATTAATATAATTCTTATAACATTATAGAATTGTGATGACCCAAAATTAAAAAATAATAAAAGATTTGATAGAAATTAATGGTTCCCAATACCCTAAATCTTAAGTTCAAAATGTTAAGGCATTCTTCCTCAAATATATATTTTTTCATATACTAAACCAATAGGTTGTATTTACATAAATGTTTTCCAAAAATATCCTTAATCATGTTATATCCTTACCACCCAATTTTTCAAAAAGTGTGTTAAGAATTTCAACTTATGATCAACCTTAAACTAATATGCCCATGATGGTATGAATAACTCTTAAGATAATGAAGACATATGCGATTTTGAAATTTTACACAATCCTCAAATGTTTTATGATTCTTTTAACCAAAACACCATTGGTGAAAATACTTTTACAATTTAATTCTATATTCCCAATACATAAATACTTCATACATTTTATTTCAACATAGTTCCTTCCATGGTATAGGGTTTAACCTCTAGAATAGTGAATTGAATTAGATAATCCCTAGATTCTCCACATTTAAGACAAAATACTATAAATGGATCCCTAGGATGAGATTTATTTCTTTCCATTGCACTTGTCATTTTTCCTCAGTAATTATTTTCTTTATGCACTTATTTTACACAAATAATGAATTTTCCTATTCCATTGAGATACATTCCTAGGTTCATCCTTCCAAATTTCTCACATGATTCAAATCGAGTTTTCTTTCCTCTATAGTCTCCACTACCTGATCTCTTAGAAAACTCCATCCTTATCTTCTTTGGTGAGTCTAAGAGTTAATTAAGGAATAGGTTGTTAATAATATTTCAAGATAATTTATTAGGTATAATCATAATAGATTTCACCCCTGTAATCATCCCATTTATTTTATCGTATTCGTCACATTGTCCTTAATATTCAATGTAAACAAAATTATTTCAGGTTGCAGCCATTAAATAAAACCAAAAATCATAATATGTGAAACAATAATTGTAGTGGGAAAACCATATAATCATTTATATGATGTTTAAATCATAACATATGTTTTTCAATATAATACACATTAGGTTTAACCTATGTCATTAATTCTCATCATCTATTTAAATTATTCATAATGGTTTGTAAATAAAATGTAAATTATCCTAATTATATCCCCTAGGAATGTCAAACTAGGTGCACAGTATAGCCCATCGTCGTGCACTAGGTGATTATTAGTTCAATACCAATGTTACCTTTTTAAATAACTTGAATATCATGATAAGTTAAGGAATAAATCAATATGTAAAGGTAAGTAACGGAAAACACATTCCATTTAATAAATAACATGACTATCAAAATTGTAAATAAATAATCAATATTTCATGGTAAATAAATGAAAACAAATTTTAGTTAATCAATAAAATGAGAATGAAATTCATATTGAGATAATATCATTGTGAAAATATTATGTATAATAATAAATTAATTCTAAATGAATGAAATTATTAATTATTTAATTTCATGATTGTAGGCATCATGATAACCTCTACTGTTAATAAATTCCTCAAGATAGTTTAAAATTGATGGGTAGGTATATACCAGAAACCAATTTAATTAAGGCTAGCCAACTGATTAATATCATGGGAATACTGATACATCAATGAGTTATCTATAACTAGGAACCACCCATATTTTTATGTCCAAATCATTCCTCATATATCCAATAATTTATTTAATTTATGATCAATAAGCCTTTACATTAAAAATATGTATTGAAGAAAGAATATGGATTATCAGTATTTCCCTAGTCAATAAAATAACATTCATAGTAAAAGACCTTATGTAAAATGAGATACTATTTAAGAGATAATCATATCCATGTTAAATAATATGGATATTTATAGACGATTTAATGTCTTATGATCACAACAAAGAGAATATTTTGAGGGATAGTCTATGATAAAAAAATGAATTAAGAAATTGAAGGACAATACTTTCCTTGGTCATAATGATCATAAACCAACTATAAGAAAAATAAGGATGGTATAAATAAAATATATCCTCGGTGGATTATATGTAAAATAAAGGGTTATTGAGGAAAATATCGTTAAAAAAGATAAAATTTCATAAAAAATATCCTTTTCATTTTGAAAATATAATTTTAAAATAAATATTCTTGTCATGATGGGGGAAAAATCAATACATTATGTACATGTTAAAATAAATATTCTTGTCACTTTTTTTGTAAAATCCAAATAAAACCTATTTTGAAAATAGAATGAATATTACTTTGTTTCTTTTAAATTCAAAATCGGTAAAAATTTATTTAATAAATAATTTTTAAAATATTAATAAATTTTTTGAAAGTAATTTTAGAAAACATGGTTTTAGAAGAAAATGGATTTCTGACCGAATAGAGAAATGAAGTCATATTTTCATAAAAAAATTTTCTCAATCATTTCAAGTATAAAAGAGTAAAAAAAATGGCAAAATTACATTAAAAATTGAAGTATAGATAGAAGAAAATAAAATTAAATTGGTATATTAGACAATTATAAAATAATTACCTTTATTGGAAACAAAAGTATAAATGATCCCGATAAAAATGAAATTGTTAAATAAACCTTTACAAAGATCATAACATTGAAGTGAGAATTAATAAATGAATCAAGTATGTGTGTAAAACGTAAATACACATATAAAAAGTTGAAATGAAGAATAATAAAATCAAAATTAAGGACACAAATAATCTTAGAATATCAATTACAACAAAGAAGTAATATAACCGAATAAAAATAAATAGAGTTATGGAATTCATTACCACTTGGTAATTTTCAAGTCAAATATGCTTGGATAAAATAATTTAAATTGAAAATTAAAATACATTGAATTATGAATGATTTATTATATTAAATGTAAAATTGGTACTATATACACCATATAAAATAAATTATATGCATAATAATAAAATACACCTTAATAAAGGTAAATTGAGACAAAATTCCTTACCTTGAGTCTGACTCATTACATATATTCTTTATCAAACAGAATAATAAACATATGTTAATTATTTACATTCATAATAACAATTTTAAATTTTATTATTACTTTTATTTCACTTATTACCATATTATATACAATTTCTTAATCAATTATGTTTACGTCAGGTATTTCAATGATATTTGGATTATGTGTCAAAAACAACTTTGGTAGGTTTACTATTGGTATAAGAGGTAATTATTTCAAAATATAAGGAATACTAATAATGAAATAATTATCATATTCATACATAAATTATACTTTTAGTACTAATCATGAAATATGGTTTTGAGAAATGAACTATGTTACGATCATGTAGATAGTATGCCATATGTACACATGAGTAATGCTTCCATTTTTCAATGATCATTATGGAAAGGTGGTAAGTAATATTTTATATTTATAGAATGATAATAATATCATATATACCATTTTATTTATTTAAATACACTTATATATATATATATATCATTCATGTGGTTTGGTGATGAAAATAGAGTCACATTGTTTTGTGAAGTAGTAGTCCACATGTATATAAACGATGTTATCATATTTTAGTGAGTAAAAAGGTAAGAAATAAAATGATATATTATCTCTTAATAATGATAAATATTTCATTAATTTCATAATTATATCATTAATATCATTTATATTAATTAAATTTATATTTATTACCTTCAATGTAAAGCATTAGTGAAAAGCGAATCACATCGTTGTGCGAAGCAGTGGTCTGCCGTACACACAAGTGATGTTATCTTATCCCTTAAGCAATGTAAAGTAAAAGGTATATATGATATAATGAATCAAGAGGTATAATTATATTAAAAATATAATATATATACTTTATATTCATCATCATACCAAACTATGTGAGTTGTTGATGAAGAACATGTTACATCAGTTCGCAAGGCGGTAGTCCTCCACACACATGAGCGACATTATCGTTTCCCATTCAAGAGAATAGGAGATGAATATAGATCATTACCTTATAATAATAACATATTAGTATATATGAGATAATTTTGTTATTATATAATCACAAATTAATAATATTTTAAGGATTTAGAATAATAAATAAATGAAAAATGCATAGTTAGTAATTTTACCTCTTCGCAGACCACCTATTTAGGATTATACCTAAATTATTCCAAGAATGGATTTATGAACAATAAAAGTACTCTAGGATGATTTTATGTAAAATTTTAAGTTATTTTTTTTGGTATTTTCCAATAAAAAATGATTTTTGGGTTTTACGAATAGAGGATAGGGGCTATCCTTTTATAAGTGAGGTGAGTGACACACTTGTAAATTTTAAAAAGGAAAAGGTATACCCAATTTTTTAACATTAAAAAGGGTAAAAAATGGAGTATTATAGATAATTATAAATTTTAAGGTCTAAATATTTCCATCAAATAGTTTTTAGATAAATATTTAGATCATTTAAACCCTTATCCTTTTAGTTTAACCCATAGTAAACCCATTTTTACTTTAACATCATTAAATAATTTTTATTGTTTTTACTATTTATTATGGTAAAACATTAAGTAGAAAATTTTAGATAATATAAATTTTTATGATTTAAAATATTTAATTCATTTTTCCAAATCTCATTCACATAAGTGGAAAAATATAATTTAAAATTAATCCCACAGAAGTAATGAGAAAGCGGGTTTTCAAAGAGAAAATGTTCAAAATTTAAAAATGTTTTTATATAAAAATTAAATATGAAAAAGTTTCAAATGAACTATATTAGAAAATTTATAATATAATTGAACTAATATTACTTTGAAACCATTTTAAAATATAATTTATCTATATAAATAATTTAAATAAAAAGACATTTTTCAATTAAAATTCAGTATTTTTAACTATTCATCAAAAAATGAAACTTTTTAAAAAAAATACCATAAGATAATTTTGATATTATAATATCATAAATGAAGTTAATTTTATCAAGTAATTTTTTTAAAATTTTTAGAAATTAATTTTAAATTATTTGTGTAAACTGTGACTAAACCATCTTTTAGAAAAAATACAGTTTTTTATAAAACATTTTATTTTGTCTTATATGATTATTATTTTATTAATAATCAATAGATAAATATAATTTTCTGAATTTAGTTAGTACTATTTTCAACCACTAATTTAACATCTAGGTTATAATGGTATATTATAATATGGTTCATTTAATCTCAGTATTATATTTCACATACGCTATAAAAACAATGTTATTATTTTAAAATATCAGGGTGTTACATTCACACCACCTTATATAAATTGTTTCCTTAAAATTTAAATATGATCACAGTAATCAAGTGTTGAAATTTGGAAATACCATTATTGAGAAAACCACATCATAAAATGGTTAATAAAACTTCCTCTTAATGACAAAGAAAAGGAAGTACGAAGAACACCTAGAATAACACATAACTAGTTTTCCAATTAGGAGAACACAGAGGGGAAATGAAAACATGGACATAGAAGAGAATAATAATGACCAAGGATCAGTATAGAGTGATATATATCATTTGTTACAAGAAATTATGTGATCTAGAGAAGGTTAATGACCACAAAAACATAAATCTGTGATGAGTTAAGGGACAATTTGATTCATTAAAAATGAAGGTACAAGGATAATTTATTTTTTGTTTCAAGATTCTTTTACATAAGTTGAGGAATTATTTTTACCTTATATGATTATAAAGAAATATACTCACTTTATATATTTTTATTTCACAATCAAAATTTCATTCTTTGGTTGTGCATCGATCAATTTCAAATTTATCACTTACTCTAAGAAATGAATATCCAAAAATGAATTTTTTATTCCTAAAGAACTAAAATTCAATTTTAATGGATCATAAGGTCTATAAAAGAGAAAAAATTATTTCTATATATTTATAAATATTTTCTAAAATCAATATGTTTATAACAAGTTACCCAATATAATATATTAATCTTTAAACATCAACCATAACCCTGTTGGTTCATCATTAATATTTATTCATCAAATAATTTAAGTAAGGACAATGATATATTAACTATAATATCACATAGGATAGTTGTAATCACTAAACTCATATCACCCTTCGGTTTTGGGTTCAAGCCCCATGGCCTTTCTAGATGCGACAGTTGGCCACCCGACATGTGGGTATCCTTGTTCTAAAACTATATTAATATAATTATTATAACATTATGAAAATGTGATGAACCATTACTACTACAACATAAAATATATGATAAACCTCAATGGTTTAAAATAAATTTAATATTAAGTCCAAAATTTAAAGGATTTATTACTCAAATAACGTTTTTATATACGATATAAATAGGTTTTATTCCTATAAATGTTTTAAAAAAATATCCTTAATCATATTATATCCTTATCGCACAAGTTTTCCAAATGGGTTTTTAAGAATTTAAAATTATGGAAAACCTTAAAATCATATATCCATGATGGTATCGATAAATCTTAAGTAAATTAAGACATATATGATTATGAAATTGTACACAATCCTACGATGTATTATGATTATTATAACTAAAATGCCATTGGTGAAAATCATTCTACAATTTAATTCTTGATTCCTGATACATGAATACTTTATCCATTTTATTTCAATATTGACCCATCCTCAGTCTAGGGTTTATCCTTTAGAATAGGTCATTAACTTAAATAATTCATAGGTTCACCACATTTAAGATAAGAAAATATAAATGGATCCCTAGGATGAGATTCATTTCCTTCTATCACACTCTTCATTTTTATCAGAAATTCTTTTATTTATTACCTTATTTTCTACACAGAAAGAAATTTCATATTACATTAAGACACATTCTGGGCTGTCTCCATCTACATTTCTCACATGATGAAAATATAACCTTCTTTTCTCTATGGTCTCCACCACTCAAGATCTTAGAAAAATCCATACTTATATTCTTTAGTGAGTCTGAGAGTTAGTTATGGTATATTTATGGAATAATATTTCAAGATAAATTATTAAAAATAATCAAAATATCATTCACTAATACTATCATCCCATTCAACTTCTCATAGTAACCACATTATCCATCATGTTCAATTTTAATAATATTCCTTTAGGTTAGAGCCATCGACTAAAACAAAAAAGAATACCATGATAAACAATAATCATAGTGGGAAAACCATATAAAAATTTATTGGATTTTTAAATCATAAAACGTTATTTTAAATCTAAGAAACCCTAGGTTTAACTAAGGCCATTAATTATCATCATCTATTCAAATTATTAATAATGGGTTGGAAATAGAATGTGAATCACCCTAAGAATATCTCTTGGAAGTGTCAAACCAGGTGCATAGTAAGGCCCATTGTCATGCACCAAGTAATGATCGGGTCAACCGCAATGTGCCATTTTCAGATGTATTTCCACTAGGCACCTTTGTTTTAGAACCATGAAAACATGTAGTATCCATATAGATATTTATTATTAGAAAAAACTACACAATATCTTACTTACCAAAATTTTAGGATGTTCTTCTATGATTATCCTCAAAGACTATAAGAGGGTCATTTTACGTAATATTTTTCTCTTAATCTAGTTCCTAAGGTTTCTATTAAACTTCCTCTAATACAAACTACAATCACCATGACCCCAGTAACCTAGAGATAGTTTCTATTTTATCACATTAGAATAAGATACAAGGAATAACATCTCGAAGTAATGAATATTTTAATAGTCTTGGTAAAATAGATATGTACATGATTCCTATATTACATTTGAAAACACAATTTATAACATTTTTTTTCAAGAATATCGTTATTCTATCTAGAATATCCTTGAATATCAATGATAGTACACTTCAAGCATTCTTGGGGAAGGAAAAAAATACAGGTGATCTCAAATGATTATTAAGGGTTAAGTACAATGGAAGCTATCATGAATCAATAAGAATAATCAACATTGAAAGGTAAATAACTAAAAAAATATGTCATTTAAATAACTTGACTATAATGATAAGATAAGGGATAAATCAACATGAAAAATTAAATAGTATAACACATTTTCCATTTAATAAATTAAACGACTATCATAAATGGACAAGGAATAATCAATAGGGTATGTAAAATAACTAAAAAAATGTCACTTAATCAATAAACTGAGGATAAAATGAATCCAGAGATAATATCATTTCAAAAATATCATGGATAATAATAACTCAATTCTCAATTAAGGAAATGATTAATTCTTAGACATTATGATCTCAGGTATCAAAAAACCTATACTATCAAGACCTTACTCAAGATAGTTTAAAACAAATGGGTATGTATACACCATAAACCCATTTAATTAAGGTTATCCAACAGATTCATCAAATGAGACTACTAAATCATCAAGGGGTTATCTATAATAAGGCCCCACCTATATATTCATGTCCAAATAATTATTCATATATCAAATAATCTATTTAATTCATGAACAATATTCCTTACCATTAAATATTCATATTAAAGAAAGAATACATATTATCAATATTTCATTATTTAATCAAATAACTTTTAAAGTTAAACACCATATGTATAAATGAGAAATATTTTAAGAAATAATCATATCAATGATAAATAATATGGATGTTTGGAGGAAATTTAATATCTAATGATCACATCAAAGTAAATATTTAAAGGTAAAGTTAATGACTATAAAAATGAATCAAGAAAGTTAATTTCAATAAATTATTTCATCAACATGACCATAAACCATCCATAGGAAGAATAATAATGATATCAATACAATATATTCCTAGTGGAGTATATGTAAAATAAAGGGTTATTGTCATTAATGAACAAAAATACTATAAAAATATCTTTAAAAACATTATTGAGTAAAATATCCTTTTCATTTTGAAAATCACCTTTTAAAACTAAATATTCATAAAATAGTTTGAAAATAATTTTGTTTTAAAATAACCTTTGAAATTTATAATGGAATATTTACAACATTGGGTGGTTATGATGGAAGGAAAATCCATACATAACGTACACATTGAAATAAATATTATTTTAACGTTATTAGTAATATCCAAATGGGCCTTATTATAAAAATGAAATGAAGATTTATTTTAATTTTTTTAAAAAAGTCAAAATAGGTAAAAATTTCTTTAATAAGTAATTCAGAAAAGGTTAAAATCATTTTTAAAATCATTTTTATAAAACATGGTTTTGGAGGAAAATAAATTTCTAGCCGAATAAAGAAATGAGGTTAGATATTATTAAATAAATTTTATCAATAATTTTAAGCACCAAAGAGTGAAAAATGGTAATATTAAATGAAAAATTCATGAGTAACTAGTGGATAATAAAATTAAATGTTTTTATTACAAAATTATCAAATAATTTACTTTAATGTAAACTCAAATATAAAGAATCCAAATAAAAATGATATTGTGAAATAAAAATTTACAAATATCATAACCTTTAATTGAGAGTTAATCAATAAATCAATTATGTGTGCCAAATATAAATACATATAAAAAATTGGAAATAAAATATAAGATTATAAAAATTAATTACACAAATAATCATAGAATATCAAATACAATGAATAAGTAATATAACCCAATGAAAATAAATTGAGTTATAAAATTCATTACCACTTGTTAATTTTCAAGTCAAATCCCCTTGGATGGACTATTTAAAATTGAAACTTAAAATAACATGATGTATTAATTATTCATGATATTAATTGTAAAAGGGACCATATATACTCTATATAAATGAAATTATATGCATAACAATAAAATATGTATCAATATAGGGAAATTGAGAAGAAGTCCCTTACCTTGAGTACAACTTGTTACATATGTTCTTTATCTTCCTGAATAATAAAATTATGTTAATTATTTAATTTATTAATATATTTTTTCAAGTTTATTAATCCTTTTATTTCTATTATTCCCATATTATATAAAATTACTTAATAAATAAAGTCTGCATCAAGTGTTTTGATAATATTTGTCTTATGTGTCAAAAATGACTTTGGTAGGTTGACTATTATTCTAAGAGGTCATTATTTAAAAAACTATAGAAAAATAATGATAATATAATTATCATATTCAAAAATAAATTAAACTTTTAATACTAATTAAGAAATATGTTTTTGATAAATTAATTATGTTACGATCATGGAGAAAGTAGGCCATACATATGCATGAGTATGTTTTTTAATTTTTTAATGATCATTATAGAAAGGTGGTAAGTAATATTTTATATTTATATAATAATAATAATATCATAAATACCATATTATTTCTTTAAATATACATACATATATCATTCAAGTGGTGTGGTGATGAAAAGAGAGTCACATCACTTTGTGAAGGCGATAGTCTACACTTACACGAACAATGTTATCATCTTTCAGTGAGGGAAAAGGTAAGAAAAAATTGATATATTATAATTTTATAGTGATATATATGTCATTAATATCATAATTATTTCATTTATATCACATATATTCATTAAATTTATCGTTATTAGCTTCCATGTAAAGTGTTAGTGAATAAATGAATCACATCCCTTCACGAGGCGGTAGTCTACTGTACACATGAGCGATGTTATCGTTTCCAATTTGAGGGAAGATGAGATGGATATAGGTAATTAAATTAACATAATAAATTCTCATTATATGGGAGATAATTTTGTTATTATATAATCATAAATGAATAATATTTTAATGAGGTGGAAGAATAAATAAAACAAAAATGCATAGTTAGAAATTTTAACTCTTCCCAGACTACCTCTTTAATATTATACCTAAAGTTTTAATAGAATGTATTTATGAACAAATAAAGGATTATAGGATGATGGGATGGAATTTTTAAGTGATTTTGGTAGGTATTTATCAATCCAAAAGGGTTTGATGGTGTAAAGAAGAGAGGATAGTGGGTTTCCTTTTCTAAGTGAGGTGAGTGGAACACTTGTAACTTTTGAAAAGAAAAAGGTGTAACCTCATTTTTTTACATGAAAAAGGGTATAAAATGGATTATTATATATAATTACACATTATAAGTTCAAATTTTTTCTATAAAATATATTTTAGAAAAGTTTTTAGTTCATTTTAACCCTTATCTTCTTAGTTTAAACTCTAGTAAACCCATTTTTACCTTAACCACGATAAATAATTTTTATAGTTTTTACTATTCATTATCATAAAAAATTAAGTTGAACTTATTAAATAATATTAATTATAGTTATTCAAATATAGAATCCATTTTTATAAATCCCATTCACATAAGTGGAAAAATCTAACTTATAATTAATCCTGTAGATGTGATGAGAATGCGAGTTTTCAAAGAGAAAATGTTCAAAAGTTTATAAGGATTTTATATAAAAATTAAATATTTTAATAATTACAATGAAATATATTAATTAAATTTTAATATAATTAACCAAATTCTAAATTAAAACCAATTTAACATTATTAATAATTTTAAAAAGGCAGTTTTCAATAAAAATGTAGTATTTATTACTATTCCTAAAAAAACCTTTTACAAAAATCCAAAAATTTACCCTAAGATAATTTTTATATGATCATTTGAAAAATTAATTTTATTTTTTCAAATAAATTTTCTAAAATTGGTAAAATTTAATTTTAAATTATGTACGCAAAGGGTGACTAAACAGTCTTTTATAAAAAATATAGTTTTTCATAAAACATTTATTTTTCTTTTAAATGATTATTATTTTATTTAAAATCAATAAAAAAACATTATTTTCATAATTTAGTTATTAATACTCAGAACTGATAATTTAATGTCTAGGTTATAATGTTATGTTATATTATGGTTTATCTAATCTCGGTGTTGTGTGTCACATACGCTATCAAAAACAATGTTCTTATTTTGAAATCTTGGGGTCTTACAAGAGTATTATCCAAAAAATCTTATAATAAGGTAGAAGGAAATTACAAAATGGTCATATTGAATAATTTAATTTAGAAGGTGGATATTGAAAAATATCCTGTAATTGATAATGATTTAAGATGACTTACGAGACGGTTTAAAAAAGTTTTTATACTTGTAAGGTTGATAAAAGTGGTTTATAATTTTTATACAAGATACTCATAAGGTTGATACAAGTTAGTTTGGAAAATATGGCTATAAGGCTGGGGAAATCTATTCATATGTTTGAGACATACTATTATTAGGGTCGGGAAACATCTTTTTAAGGTTTATACAAGCTTGCATAAGGTTGGTATGAGCACCTCATATGGTTGGTATGGGGAACTTGTAAAGTTTAAGATCTTTGTAAGGTGTAACTTTGTAAGGTACAAATTAATCTTGAAAACAATTTTGGAATTATATAATTAGGTTTTCCAAAGAAGTAAATATGATGATTCTCTTTCCATGTTCTTTATGGAAATAATTTCATAAATTATATTTGTGATTCAATCTAATATTTCATCTTTAAATTGTAGGTGATTCTGATTTGAAATGGAGTTATAAGATTAGTTACAACCCATAAGGAATACTATCACATCATAGTTTCACTTGCATGTGTATTAAATTCAAACTGATTTATAGTAACCAATTTCATAGAGTAATTTTTAAGAATAAAACGAAATTCCTAAGATAGTAAAAAATGAAATAGGAAAATATTTGACTGGTAATTCAAATTAGTTTTAATGGAAGAATAGAATTGGTATATTTTTGATCAAATTAAAATATGATATTGTTGTTATTGAGATTCAAGGAGTTTCCAAAATTCTATTTTGGAAAATATTATTGATAATATTTTGTGAAAATAAAATAATAAAGGTATGGAAGGAGAATAGAAAGACTGTGGACACTACATGAGAATTGAGTCAATGAGAGAACATGATACATAACAGTATTATAAAGAGATAGTGTAACCAAATCCAAGATTCATTCATAAAGAAGGATGTCGATGTGGCCGAGCATTTTAGAAGTTTAAAGGTTCTAATCATTTAAGATCTAAAGAGGATAATGGGAAAGATTGATCGACCGGTTTGGGATAACTGGATGCCAAGGGTATTGAAGTTATTTAATCAAACTAGTTGATCTAGGTTGTTCATGGAGGTAGATCTATATAAAGTGGGGTAGAGTTATCTTGGATAAAAATGATTTATTTATTATTTTGATCAAATATTTTAGTAGGAAATGATATGTTTTGAACTCCAGTGGGTCTCTGAATTAATAATATAATGGGACTCTATTTTAATTAGATTAGGAAGTTCCATAGTGTAACCACTTTCATATTTAGTGGGGAGTTTTTTACTTGGGAGGACTAACCAATCATGACAAGGATTGGGATTTTACAACAGAACCTTGTAAATATTTGTGTGATGTTCTTTATCTATTTATGTTTCATATGAGGTGAGTATGAGTTAATTTACAATTAATAGGATCTATAATTTAACCATTTTAATAATTTTAATTAAAAATAATTAATAAAAATAGTATATCACTAATTCACCCCTCTAAGTGGAACATAACCATACCTAGTCTCTATAGTGCTATGTTAACCTTAGGTAATGAGAATATCGGGGGAAGGTGTTTATATTTAGTATTTTAAATGAAATAAAAATTATATATAAATGTAAAAAGAATAATAAAATTTCAGCCTAAATATATTCTTATGATCACATTTATGAATGAATTTGCCAAATTATAGAGGAAAAGAAGGGTGAAAAGATGAAGGATGAACCCATTATATGAGATTATGTATATGTTTTCCTATAGGACCCCACCCCAAACTGAGAAGTATAATTATTTAATGAACTCATTCCTAGAGCTCAAACTATATTTTATTTTTCAAATAATATAAAACCATTTTAATTTTAGGAGATAAATGAGATACTAGAATATATTTTAGAAAATTTATTCAGTCATTATACTATATCACATTGAGGATCTCTTATAATCTTTATAGAAAATAATGACCATGCAATGAGATTAAGAATTAATTATTGAGAGATAAATAATATTATGATTGAAAATAAAAAACATTTGATTAAAATTGATTACTAATTTTATCAACTTCATGATGTTATATATTTTTTAAATATTGATCTTTGAACAAGATATCATCAACTAAAAGTAAGAAATGAAGATATCCAAAATATAATATTCTGATCAAGCTATGAACACTATGATTTTTTATGATTTAATTTGGTTTTTAAATTATTCCTACATTGTTTATTAATCTAATGAATTAATAATTTAATGATTACTTAGAAAGGTTTGTGGTAATATATATATTATTATTTATTATAAATGTTTGGAATCGAATATGATACAAATTCATAAAAATTCATATTCCTCTACTTTGTTATTTTGAGGTGTTTGAGATTAATAGAGTGAATTTGGAGGTGAATTGTAGAAGAGGAGATTAATTTTTGGGTTATGACCTAAACTAAATCATGGTTTAGTATCAATACACTATGGTTTCTTCCTTTATCGTGGTTGTTTCCCTCATCAGGGCATGATAATGTGGTTATAAAGAAGGTGATTTAGTGTTGTATTTGGTTACTATGAGGATTAAACTTCATCATGATTTTTTAACCACAACATGGATTTATTAAAGTGACCATTTATCATGGTGTAGTTTGAAGATGTATTTTTTTAGAGTCTCTATATGAAATAGTAAAAGAAAATAGACATTGTATTTCATTATGGTTGAAATATTATTTGGTTTATAGAGTAATACAACATGGTTATCTCAAGGTTTAAAGGGTTGAAATAGGGAAAGAACAACATTATTTATTTCCCACTCCCTGGTTTTGGTAACAATTGGGTTTTTTGGAAAGGAAATGATTAATTGTATTTAAATGGATTTAGGTTCTAAATCACTATGGTTTTTAGATCATCATTAACTAACATAAACCATGACACAGTTTATGGAACTGCACCATGATTTAGTTCACTTAAATTTCAATAAAAAATTATGCCACTATTTTTTCTCTTATTTAATTTATTCACCTACATTACGACCCTCAGTGGTTTAGATCCCTCTTATGGTGAGTTTTTTTCCTCAGTTGAATATTGGGTTCCTCTCCATGTCTAATTAAATCCCCATAATCTATGGTAACTTTTTATCTTAGTATTATCTTATTCCTTCTTAATATTACTTTTTAAAGTTCTCTATGTAGTGTTTGAAGTGATGTTATAGCTAAGGATTGATGTGTAGATAATGGATTATAGATTCCTTAGAGTTCCTTAGGAAACAATTGGGCGATTAGAATATTGAATCTTATTTTTAGATATATTATTATCCCAGATTCTATTGAGATTGGTGATTTAGAAATTTTTATTTTGTTATTATTGTTAATGTGAATTTAATATGCTTTGTATTTCATTGTGGAAATTGTTAAGAATGGAATAATTTTAAAAATTAAATTGTTCTTTAGGTTTGGGTGGGTCTTATTTTATTACATATAAAAATTATATTTCTTTTAATTTTTTTATGTTTTTTGGAATATGTTATATGATAAGTGGTAGTAGCTGTGAGCATGTTTTGGTGTTTAATAATATGGTCATCCAATTAGGTTTAAATATGATGGTTGAGTGGTTTGGTTAATCTTTCTGGAATTATGGGCTTAGTTTTACCCTATATATAAAATGTAACAAAACAATTTTTGTGAGATAATAGATAAGGAATGTGTATTGAGAAATAGAATTTTTGGAACATAAGTTAGAAATGTAAAAAATATTGGAAAGGTGGATAATGTTGAATTATAAGAGTAGGTTCATAAATTATATGTGTAAGGTGTTGTGTTTTTTATCAATCCATGGCTATAAATTTAGACCGAATATAAACACATGACATGATTTGATGTTTTAAGAAGAGTGGTGTAGATTTTTTATGATTTCAAGAAGTTTTTGTGAATGTGAAGAAAACAATGAAGTAAAATATATTTCTATGTAGAGGTTTATATGACCATGATGAAATATTAAAAACATAGTTGTTTGGGAAACCATTTTTGTGAAGAAAATTCCTATAATCCATGTGACACTCAACCACACTGCATTTCATGTCATAGTTCAGAGAGAAATGAGGTGCCGACAATGGTTCTTGATGGAAGTGTTGGTTATAGTACTCATGTATGGTTGAAAAAATAGGGTAATAATGTATACCATGTTGTGGTGATGGTCAATTTGAGTTAATAAAAATTGTAAAGGTTATCTTGAAATGGAAAACAAGGATAGGATAAACATTTTTGGATGATAATTTTGATAAAAATGATATGGTATTCATGGTGGAAATCATGGAAGTATACATTTTTCAACAGAATAAATCTTAAAGATACTAGATTAATAGAAGATATGACCACAAAATTTTTAAAAAATCACTACATCATTTTGTATTTATATATGTAAATTTTAAAGGTGAAAATGACAAGATTATTATAGTGTTTCAAATTTTAAAGTTATGGTTTTTAAAATAGAAGTTTTCATTGAACCAAACCACATTTTAGTGAGGTATAAATATTCAAGGTTTAGTAAATTTATAGTTATGTTAAATATTTTATCTTTTTTGAATTTTTAGATAGATATTAATCTATATACAATAATTATTTTGATCATGATTGTAACATCCCCCAATATGGAACTCTCTCACATAGCCGGAAAGGGTTGGTTATGAGACCTCAAGTGAACCTCCCCGTATGCCAAAGGCTTACGACTAGAAGCGTGGGTGTAAAGTGCATAGTGTGGATAATATACCCATAGGTATGGTGTTTCATAGTAGTAGAACAAAAAATAATAAAATTTAAATGATAATAAAGTAAAGACATAGTGGAAGCTAGCAATAAATTCCATCTGAATAATCAAATAATAATAAAGGAATAATGTAATGATGTGCTAGAATTTAACTAAATGTCTTGCTAAAACAATACAAGAAATAGACTAGAAGACTCAATAAAAGACTCAAAATCATGGGTCCTGATCCCCACATCAGTCCCATCTCTAAACTCTATCCTAACATAAAACAAGTAATCAACAACAAAGTCTTTTCCCTTGTCCAAACCTGTATCCAAGAAATCTATTTGGGTGCCAAATGACGGGCTGAAAGGGTGTGAGTGTAACTCAGAAGGTTGAAACCGCTATATCTGAACAAAACCAGTCTGATAAGAAGTGTATGCAATAAATTGATAAATAGGTGTATTAATTATGTTAACAATTAAATAAATACAATAACCTACATCAGCACCATACTAGAATATCTCTAAGCATGTATTATGACTATTCCAGCTACAACCATGTATCCAAGGTAAACAACCTACTTCAAAGTAATGTCTAAATATCTTTGATCATGTCTTACAACCATTCTAATCACCATATAAACATGGTATAATAATAACAATCAATCAAGGTCAAAGACCTATAAGCCTTACAACATTTTCGGGTAAAATACCTATAAGAGTTACAACATTTTTGGGTCAAATACCTATAATAATTACATCATTGTACTGGGACAATACCACTCACAATCAGAATTACAACATATATATGTCCAAGTACCTGGGCCTAGTCCACTATATAATCATCTCAGCATGGAACAAAAATCTTGTCATATAGCATGGATATAATAATATCACGTCATTTATCTCAATGTTTAATTATGATAGTTACCATTTTTATTTCATATTTCACATTTAAATTCAATTCACAATTGCTTAATAATTATATCAATAAGAAATATTCCACAATTTTGGGATTCTATAACAAGAAATCACCATAGGTCACATGTCATACTAAACATACTTTAAGCCATTAGCCAATTAAAAATTCATTTGAAACCAAAGGATTTAAAGGGATAATATCATTCAATTATTTAATTAATTTGGGAACACACAATGAGGGAGAAATAATGATATTTCATAAACTTATCAATTATCAAACCATAGGGTTAATTTTTATACCCCTACCTAAAACAAAAGATCCAACAATTCTCCCAATGGAAAAAACCTATGAGTAAGACAGTGAAGATGAATAGTCCAATTAGATTGGCCATTAGTTAGTGGATGATAGGTTGTTCTTAAAAGTTATTTTGATCCTAGAGATTTATGAATTCCCCACTAGAAATGTGACGTGAAATAGGGATCTATGTCTGAAATGATACTCCTCAGAACACCGTGCAATCGAACCACCTTGGAAATGTAAAAATTTACAAGGTATTCAACTATAAAGGTTTCTCAAATAGGTAAGAAGTGGGATACCTTAGTCATTCAATCCACAAAAACCCATAAAATATCATTATTATGGGTCGTCCTGGGTAATAATTTGAGAAACTCCATCGTGACATCATCCCATTTCTTCTAATGTATGGATAAAGGCTTCAAAAACCTAGCTGGCCTCTGATGCTCATCTTTCACCTACGGACAAGTGAAGTATCTATATAAAAATATTACCAACTACTTCTTTATTCCTAACCACTAATACTTTATAGTGATATCATGATACATTTTAGTTAAACCAAGATGCACCATCCATCTAAAAGCATGATACTCCCTCATCATATCCTTACACAAGCCTCTAGAAACCCATACTCAACCATGGAAAAGAAGAGAATTTACACTACCGAGATACCATACTCATGGATTATCCACACTATATAATTTTTCTCTTAGAACTGAGCCCTCTATATCAGAAAACTTCTCAATATTAATCCTTTACAAAAGCACCGGTATAATAGATGTTGAAGTCAGAGCTACCAACTCCTATGATTTATGAACAACTAGATGCATATCCTAAAATTGGGCCATTATCCGCCACTCATCATAAGAATCCTATACTACCTATTTATATATATTTTGTATCATATTGTCTGTAATGAAATTTACCTTTACTGGTGTATAATCCTGTTTAAAGTCGCAAGACTTCATATACTCTACCCACCTCCTCTACTGAAGGTTCAGGTCTCACTAAGAAAATATGTACTTGAGGATCTTATGATCCATGTTTATGAAAAAACTATCATTCATGAGATAGTGTATCCAACATCTCAGGGCATGTAACACTACTGATAACTCCATATCATGAGTAGGGTAATTCCTCTCATGCAGTCTCAGTTTTCTGGAGCCAAAAGAAACCACACAATCCTCCTACATCATAACTGATGTGAGTCCAACTCCAGATGCATCATAGTACATAGTATATGATTTACCCAACATATGTAAAGTGAGGATAGGTTTTGAGGCTAAAATTCCTTTTAGATATTTAAAATCTATTTTTAAAGTGTAATACCAAACAAAATTCACCCCATTCTTGGTCATCCCTGACATTACTACTTCCAATTGGGAGAAATCTTGGATAAAACACTGATAATAACAAGATAAACCTAGAAAGCACCGTATTTCACTGTATTCTTGGGATATTCCCAAGATATCATGGCTATGAATTTTTTTGGGTCTACTCATACTCCTACCTTTTAGATGACATATCCAAATAAGTGCACTTCATTTATCCAGAAACTATATTTATTTATCTTGGCGTAAAACCGATGCTCCCTCAATGTACTCAGGATGATGTCAAGATGTTTGGAATGATCATCTACTGACTAGGAGTAAATTTAGATATAATAAATTAAAACCACCAAAAACTAATCCATAAATGGATGAAATATCCTATTCATTAAGGCCATGAATACCATAAGAACATAACTCAACCTAAATTAAATCACTATGAATTCATACAATCCATACCTACTCCTAAAATAAGTATGAGGTATGTTTGATAGTCTCACCCTTAACTGATGATATCCTGATGTCAAGTCAGTCTTGGAGAAGATCTTGACACCTTTCAGCTAGTCAAAAATATGAACAATGCATGAAAGTAGATACCAGTTCTTGAGAACCATCTGGTTTAATATCTAATAATATACACATATGTGTAAAGATCCATTAACCTTTTTAGAGAAGATAATTGGAGAACCCCAAGGAGATGTACTAAAATGTATGAAGCCTTTAGATTCTAGATCTACCAACTAAACCTTTAACTCCCAAAGCTTAGATGGTACCTTTCTGTAAGGTGGGATAGAAACTAGCTCTGCTACCATCACCAACTCAACAGTGAACTCAACCTATCACTTGAGATGTAAGCCATAGAAATAATCATGAAAAACATATTGAAAATGGTCCAACACTAGAGAAAAATAATCCTACTGCATTCCAATACTGTCTAGATCAAGACTGATGATTTGAGCCAGGAGACAATCCAATCTGCACTGAATTGTTCCTACATAACCAACATAAAGATCCCACTCACCTAGGTGAGAATATCTACTACATTCTAGAGATAGTAAAATAACTTTCCTCCTATAACAGTCGATATGATCGTGGTATAGAACTAACCACTCCATACCAAGAATCAAGTTAAATCTTGTCATTTACAGTATTAACAGTTCCCAAAAGAAATGGTAACCACCAATCCTTAATGAAAACACCTTACAATGTTTGATATTATTTGATTGAACACCCAATAACACTTTAATGGTTAAAAAACCATATAATATTTCCAAATCCAAGCCTTAAACATTTTCAAAACGAGTAGATATAAAATAATGTGATTCTACTCTATCAAATAAAACACAAGCTAAGGTAGGCGATACAAGAATCATACCTCTAATGGTAGATGGTCATCCTTCCACGTTAGCTAGGGTTGTCTGCATAATGTGAAATTGACTTGTACCTATGCTATAGGCTCTAGTCTAACTACACTAAGTTAATTCCCTTGGTTGGTACTTTTTCTCATGCACTGGGGTACCACACCCCTTGTCTTGGCCTAAACGACATGTGGAACTCCAACTACCAGCCTGTTAAGTGGTAGCTAAACCCATTCCTAAATCTGGTGACTATCCTAATCCTCTTTCACTAGTCTTCTAGATAAAATTCACACAAAACTTCTAAAGATTTCCCAATTTACCATATATACGACACTCGACTATGAGGTAAGGACACTATGAGTGATTGTGACCAAACATTACATATTGATATAACTGGAAAGGAACATGATCTTGAGATGGTAATTCACTACCTTGAATTCTATTACCACTGTTAATTTGGGGGAAACTATCATAACGATGCTTCTTGACACTCAAAGAAGAACTTCCAAACCGCCCTACTCAAACAGCTTGGCTGTAGCTTGGAGGCTATTTCAAATTCTCTTCCATGATGAGTGGATAATTCATCATATCTTTAAATATGATTAAACAAAAAACATTTAACTATGAAATAATCTCATAATAAATACCATATAAGAAATGTCTCACCCATTAGATCTCATCAGCTACCAAATATGGTTCAAAATTTTGTAGGTCATTAAAACATCTATCATAGTACAACACTGAAAAACCCTCCTATGTCATATTAATGTACTCAAAATATTTTTCATACCTCAAGATTTCAGGATAGGAATGTCTTAGTAACTTTTTCTTTAAGTACTTCCAATATAGATGATCCTTCCACCCTACTTCCTCAAGAATATCCCACCAACTCTTGGAAAGTCTGTGAAGAATATAGACAACAAGATTCACCCTTTTATCTATGGGTGTATCAAGATGCTTGAAGATTTTTTGGACCAAATTGATCCAAGAATCAGCTATCTAGGACCCCTTCCTCAATAAACATAGGTGGATTATGAAATAAAAACACTATTGTCATCTTAGACATCAAAGAAATAGTATGATCAATCTCCCTTTCAATATATTGCATGACCCACATGAATATATCCTGAATATGAACATCTATATGCTCCTCAGAAACTATAAGAAGTTTCAATTCATCTTCATTAGGAGCATGCTGATTTCCACTCTCCTGATGCTCAAGTTGAATACGACAATGAGGAATTTTCTTTATAAGACAATTGCACACCTTAGAGAACTGGATAGCAATAAGGACAACCCTAACATGTGACTACAATGTAGAACCACTAACTCTTAGTCGCTCTAGACATGTATTACAATTATTCTAGCATGAAATGACCACACATTTCCTTTATCCAGTGAAATCGATATCTCATATCATAATTCTATAGGCAATTATTTATTATATGTTAAAATATATATTTCACTATAATGAACAATTCATGTCAATATATCCCTATGTTTCTATTATGATGCATGTATTCTCATCTCATGACATACCGGGATATGGGTAAAAAATGCTAAGAAATAATAAGATCATAAAATGATAACCACACACAACATGTGAATCACCCAAGGAGAAATAACACCAACAGTAAAAATAACACAACACATACAGTAATCCCATCTATGAGTACTCTGATTTCCCTCTATAAACGGGTTAGATACTCCCATGCACAATCTCATTACTACGTCCTGAATGTTCCTAGATTCCCTTCTACCTTTTGCAAAATGTACGGAAAAAATAAAATAAAACCTACTCCTCTGATACCACTTTTCAATGTCCCCAAATCTATAACTCTCTCGTACGTCCAAAAAGGGCTGTTTATGATATCTCAAGCATGCCTCAGCACATGCCAAATGCTACCGACTAGCAACATGGGTGTAAAGTGTATAATGGGGAGACTATACCTGCTATTATGATGTGTTAAAACATAATAAAATGGAAATAATAATCATGTAAAGACATAGTGGAAGATAACAATAAAGGCCAATTGAATGATCCAATAATAAAAAAGGAATAATGTAACGACTTACTGGAATGTAACTAAATGTCGTTCTAGAACAATAAAAGAAAAATAACAGTAGACTCACTAAAAGACTCAAAGTATGGAGTCCCAATCCCCATGTTGGTCCCATCTCTAAACTCCAACCCAACAATAAATAAGTAATCAACAACAAGGTCCTTTTCCCTTGTCTAAACTGGTATCCATGATATCTACTTGGATTCCAAATGGCAGCATGAATAGGGTGTGAGTATAACTCAGTAGGTTGAAATTTCCGTGTCTAATCCAAAACATTCTGATAAGAAGTGTATGTAATAAAGTGATAAATAGGTGTATTAATTAATTCAGAAATTAAATAAATAAAACCTACTTCGGTGCCATGCCTGAATATCTCTAGGCATGTATTATGACCATTCCAAACACAACCATGTATCGAAGGTAAACAACATACTTCAGTGCCATGCCAGAATATCAATGAGCATGAATTGAAACTATTCCAACCACCATATAACCATGGTATAATCACAATAATCAATCTGAGTCAAATCCCTATTATCATTACAACATTTCTAGGTCAAAGACCTATAAGAATTACAACATTTTGGGTCAAATCCCTATAACCATTACAACATTGGACTGGGCCAAGCCCGATCATTATCAGCATTAAAACATATACATGTGTAAGTTCTTAGGCCTAGCTTGTTATATATGAATCTCAACATGGAACAAAAATCCTATCATAAAAAATGGATATCACAATATCACATTATTTATCTTAATATTTAATTATGGGAATTAACAATATTATTTCATATTCCATTTTTCAATTCAATCCACAATTGATTAACAATTATATCAATATGAAATATTCCACAATTTTGGGACTAATAAATCATTCTAGGTCACATGTAATGATAAACATACTTCAAGACATTATCCAATTACAAATCCATTTGAAACCAAATGAATTCAAGGGATAGTCTCATTCAATTATTTAATTAATTTTCATGTATGCAAGGAGGGAACAATCATGATATTTCATAAAATCAGAAATTATGAAAGCACATGGTTAACGTTTAGACCCTCTACCTGAAACCTACAATACAACAATGCTTCCAATGGATAACACCTATAAAGAAGAAGTTGTGGATGATTGTAAAGAGGTTCATATATCAAACCTAATCAAGATCAAAATCAACAACACAATTGGACAAGGGATTTCACCATAATGGGTTGGTGAAGGAAGAAAAAGAGTAATAAACCTAACCAAAACCACTTAATAGGGATTTATCACATAAAAAGAACATTCAGAAGGAAATTTGGAACTCAAAAAATTACTAAAGAATGCCCTAGGGCCGATAGGAGAGGATATATAGTGAAATAGAACAATTTCATCTGAACAACATGTTTAAAACATCAGGTCGGGCATTTACATAGTGTGTAATGTAGTTAAAAATCATATAATTTTTTTAATGGTATTCTAAAAAAAACCTATCACATAGTATTTATTTAATTAAAACCCACGAAACATTACATGACATGTCAAAGCCTTACAGTTGAGTTTTCAACCCATTTTCCCTTTAACTGTTTAAACCTTATTTAAAACTTCTCAACTTACCAAGAACCCATTTTAACACAAGTTCCATTTATAACCAGACTCCATTAATTCAAATGAGTATACATCCCTGAAATTTTTGGTCATTTTTTCCAAAAAGGATCTCTATATCTGAACAAGAATCAACTACAAAGGCTCAAATAAAAAACTCATAGAGAATGTTACTTGAAAAAATATGAGATCTTACAATGATGGATGGATTTTGAATCCAATGAAGTAATTGGATGTGGCATTGAATGGGGGATATTTTTGGCAGATCAAAATTAAGAGATATAGGAGGAATATCAAAGGAATAAAAGATACAAAACATGTTATAAAAGGGATAGAGTAGTTTTCTTTCACATATATAACAATATAGATATTTTCTATTATTCATGGTTTATTATCGAGGATCTAGAGTTGATCAAGGAGGTTGATGAAGATGAAAAAATCCCACACTACTATGGCGTGTTAAATATTATTCATATTCATTTTTATAAACTTATGATTCTAATTATTCTTTAAATATATTCTCGAAGCAGTATATGGATTAAAAGATAGAGATGGTGAACCTTAGTTTATTTTTCTTGTTATTATGTGTAGTGGTTTTTTGGTATACCAGTACATCATCATGTGTATTCTCTTTGGATGTAGTTATTAGTGGTTAATTGAGTTAAATAATTATGTTATAAAATTTAATTTTCATATATATATTATTGGTTATAAAAAATTTGATCCAATAATTTCATTAATTTCTTATTGATTTTGATGATCACAAACACCCTTATTTGTTTTACTAATTAAGTTACTTTAAGTGGATTTCAGGATTATATTTATTAGAATATTTATTTTCATTTCCATAGATTTCTAGAATCTCTTTGGTTATATTTGATTTTAGTTTTTATTTTAAAATTATTATGGATATTGTGAATAATTATGGAATCAATTTTTAGTACCCTAATTTTAAGGAAATCATTTGGTTTGGGAATCTAACTGTTGATAAGGAATTATACTTTTTTGTAACTTATGTTTAGATTTAACATTAGGATTAAGAAACTAAATTTTATAAAGAAACCTAAGTTTGAGTATCTAATGTATGGTTAGTTTTCCATCCATTTGAAATAAATATCATACTCTGAACCATACTTTTGAAGTTATCTTTATGCTGTGAAACTCTACAATGAAGTAGTTTTCTATAGAATTTTATTTTCAAATGTTTTCTGAGATATCAATAATGATTTTATCTAAATAAAAATCTCATTAAAATTTTTTTGAACACAAATTCAAACGCTCTTAAATAATTTATTAAATCATTCATTTTATAAGATAAGTTATGATGTTTATTGGGCATTTAAATTCATATTTAAAATTCAATAAATATTTTGATTATCAAGATTTTTATGGTGATGTTTCTATATATGTTTAACTAACATGAAAAAATATTTTCAATTTATTTTGAATGGATTTATCTAGTTTGGTGACTTCATCAAATTTTTTTAGGACTACCCTTTTGAGATATACATTTTATGATCTGTTTCTATGTGTTTATCCTACTACCATGAAAAGTTATTATTTAGATACTATGCTATCTTGTTAATTATCTAAAATCATTTCTATAGATATTTTATGGAATACACTATAGATACATACATTTTTATGATCTTCTACTATGTATACATCATGTTTCTAAGAAGTTTATTTTGTTGTTGTTTTGATTTGCGATC
The DNA here is from genome assembly GCA_963277665.1 of Viscum album. NCBI lineage: Eukaryota > Viridiplantae > Streptophyta > Magnoliopsida > Santalales > Viscaceae > Viscum > Viscum album. The sequence goes on along the minus strand of OY728147.1, from coordinate 173,372,783 downwards.
TTTATCTATTTAAACAAAAATTTTCTTCGGAAGGAACATGTTGGGAAGTATTTATTGTATCCCTCCAAATATATCTTCCCTTATCAGTTTTTAGAGACAACTGTGAGCTAAACATGTTATCAAAAATCGCCATCTATTTTTGTTAGAGTGTTAGCTTCTCACTCTAAGATTTGTTTCTATAGATCCTTATAAAAGAACCTAAAGGCCCTATAAAATTTTATTTGTAAGGTTTTAACTACCAAAACTCATTTTTAGAGGTCCCAAATAAAAGGAAATGAATTTTTAAAAATTCCAATATCATTTATAGAGTGTTACTGGAGTGCACTAAGAGATATTTTTTCATGAATGACTATAAAATTAATATTTTCATTTCATTATTTTTTCACTATTTAATATTTTTGAAAAAAAGTGAACAAAATATCTTTCCAAATCACAAAGAGGGATTAATTTTAAATTATCCAAGTGTTTTTAAAAGGAACCAATTCACTAAACTCTTATATCCTCATGTTTACTAAAACCAATAATTGGTATCAGAGGAGTGATTTTGGAAGAAACCTTTTAAGATCTAGCAAGATTGAGCCAAGGGTCTATAAAAATAAGGACGAATTTGATTAAACTAAAATAAGGAATGTCAATGATCAGAGTGAAATACTTCAATAGAGAAAATTATGGATGTTGGAAAGCTTATATGATAATTTATTTGAAGAGTCTTGGTTTCAATGTTTATATGAAGATTTTAAAATATTATGAAATCCTTGAAGAACTATAAAAGTTGGATTTCACCAAATAAGATAAATATGATGTAAATTTAAGGTCCATAAATATAATTCTATATGGACTTTGTAATGCCCCGACCCCAGAATCCGGGTGCCAGTGCATTATTTTAATACATTGACATGATTACAAGTAATCAAGTCCCAAAGGACCGATCAGTTTAGTAGTCTTGGAAACAAGATACATACATATGTTCAACACTACAAATTGAAAAGAAAAACAACACTAATTTATTCCATTTGAAACATCCAAGCTTCCAAGATTATTCCTACAAGTCACTCATAACTAACTTCTTTATATCCTGGGAAAATAAAACATGAGAAAGGGGTGATATCAAATGCTCAGTAAGAGTAAGAAATACAGAGGAAGATAACATAAACATTAGGCATGGTTAATAATTGAAAATACATGCCTTTACAAATAAATAACATGAGCACTTTATGGAAGGAATATGAGCTTAGTAAATAATTCTATAATAAAACATATCCATGAGTATTCTACTAGTCGAATAACCACATGAAATATCAATATCTAATCTCATAATGATGGCATACATAATGTCAGACATCATAACCACATATTCGAGGCCTCGTTCCAAGACTACAAATAAGATTTTGTCAAGGCCTTGTGCCAAGACACTAGTTTGTCTCATGAGACATACCGATGCATCGAGGAGCTATATAAGGATCCACCCATCACTTAATAAGTCCAATTAATTCCTCATATGAAAAGGTTTAAACATAATATAAACATTCATACTAAAACTAGCATACGAAATGTCAATACTTTATCTATAAACCATGAATGGTATAAAAATAGCACATCCACAGTCCAACATAACTCATTCAATACAATATGAAAGATTATATTATAATAGATTAACCTCAATTGAGAATAATGAAATATATTGACATAGATGAAAAAAATCATCAAAACTATTTGAGAGAAATATCCTCCTTTTTCTTAAAAACATTTAAAATTCTCTCTATTTATCAAGAAGTCGTTTAAAATAGATTTTTTAATCAAAGTGTACCATACCAATTTGGAACATTTAAATGGAATTTAAATATGAAAACATTAATATCCATATAAATAAATCCTTAAAACCATTTTTAAAACATGGACATTAATGAGAAAGATTTAGAATAATAAATCATTAAAACATTTAAAATGATATTTTTGTTAGAGTTCCGAACCATATGATAGACACTTGAATACAAATAATTTTGGTAATAAAAACTTTATAATATTAATATAATAAATGGATTCATGATATACTATGTCAAAGTACAATATATACACCAAATAAAAGTGAATTCGCGTATAAAAACAAAGAAGACTCAATGGAATGTAAGTTGAGATGAAATCCCTTATAAAGACCGTATCCTTAGGTTAAGGATAAATCAAGGAAAAAATTATATGTGACAAATATAAATACACTCAATATGATTGGATATTAAGTGTAAATCAATAAAAGGAAAATCACACATATTCCTGTAAAAAAACAACACCAATGAATTGGATTTTTAACTCAATAAATGGAGATTGAGTTAAAATTACTCTTATCAAGTTCATATCGATGACTTGAAAATTTATCAATGGAGTGATTATGTGTATCAAAATTATATCCCTAGAAATTGGAGTGGAAATTAATACAAAAATAATAAATAGTGATTTCACACATAATCATGGAGTAAAATAATCAATGAAGTATGTGTAAAGCCCAATGAGTGGAAATTGAAATTTGAAATTCTCTTAACGATTTTGTAACTTATGAAACATACACTCCATGAAAGAAGTATCATACAATGAAGATGTAAATACACATAAATTAAAGTATATTACAAAAGGAATATAATCATTGGCAGTACATACTCCACACAAAAGGAAATAGTTTCCAATATAGCATCAATCTCACGAGAATAAAAGTGAGATGAAAAACCGTTACTTCGTTGCAATCAATCGAGTCGTATGAAAAAAAGTTAATAACCAAAAAATGAATCACATAATACCATGAATAAAAATATAATCATGATAATACATATCAAATTTAAGTACACAATACACCACATGCAATAAATAAGTGGCGAACAATGGAAATCTCACGAAATTAAAAGTGAGATATGAAACCCCTTACCTCAAGTCTGACTTGTCTTGTTTTTTCCTTGTTCCTCATGAATAATAAACTTAAGTTAATTTATACTTGATTAATAAAATTTTTTAATTTTATTATTTCTTTTATATCACTTATTACCTTGAAATAAAAATTAGATTTTTATTTGAGTTCATAATGGATATTTTATCGATGTTCAGAACTTGAGTAAAAAAATGAATTTGTTATAATTAATATTTTTCCATGAGGTCAAAAGTCCATTATCTCCAGAACGATATAAATGATTTAGATATAATATATATATATATATATATTATTTCTAGTATATATATCTATTTATAATAATACATAACATTTGGAGACAAGATATGAAATGTACCGTTCATGGAGACGGTAAGCCGTACGTATACATGAACACTACTTTCATTTCTATTTTGTATTTTAATGGAATTAAAACATAATGATGCAAAGGTATATTATAATTACAATATAATATCATATATAATATTATTAATTACATCCTTTATATTTCCCACACAAGTCATTAACGAGTCATATCATTTTGAGGGGGCGGTAGTCCGCACTTCCTCAAATTAAATTATCGCATTTTACCCCTAATGGAAACCATAAAATAATGATATAAATTGTAAATAAAGAAGAATAAAGAAAAAATAAACATAATATATAAATCATATATAAATAAAGTGCCATATTAATGGCCAACATGAGAGGTTTTAGGAGATAATCATATAATCATCATTTCGTGAGGCGTTAGTTTTCCATCTAGAGAAACAGTATGTCCTTCACCCATTAGATGGAGGTGTCTGTAAGTTTAGTTCTAATCCTTCTCATAAAAAAATCCTAGTATATTGAAGATACTGGTGTTGTTACAAAATAAAGTAATAAAAAGTTTTTAGGGGGTTGGAGAAGTAAAATAAACAAAATAAAACAGAAGAATTTAAGAGAAAACATTACCTTTAATTTGGGTAACTTCATTTGGTTTGAACCAAAAGGACTTCTTGAAGTGTCTTATGACTAAGGTGAGGATTCTAGAAGGAAGAGGGGGATATTGAGAGATTATATTTTTAGGTTTTGGATGATCCAAGGGGTTTGAGAGGTGTGTGGAATGGGTTAGAAGGGGTATTTTTTATAAGGGGGAGGATGGGCTCTGTAGGAAAGTATGAAAATATTATTTTATTATATAGTGATATTCGGTTTCTAAAGGACCAAAACTAATTAAAGTAAAAGAAAATCTGACTCATGGTCGAAATAAAATCATCCAATAAGAATTGGATAGGTTTTAGATGTTATTTTAATATTAGTAATCATATTTATTTAAATAATTTATTAATGAGGTAAATACTACATCATTATTGTGTCATAAATAATTTAATTTATTTGATGTATAAAAATTATAAAAAAATCACCATAATGTAGGAAATATTTTTATCTTTCCAATTATTATTTATAGTTGAAAGTATGACTTATATAACCTCATGTAAAAATTGATAAACTAAAAGATATTTGTTAATGTCATTTTTGTCTTTACTTTAAGTTAATTAAAATAAAGTGTCATTATCATTATTAAGTGGCTCCATGGGGTCCCAAAATTGACCCAAGTATTCCCATGGTCGGCCATGACTCATCCAATAAGGTTAGAATAAGTGTTAATGTAATTTTGTATTATTATAATATTCCTTTTCCCTTTAATTACCCTATTTACCTTTAACTGCGGTAAATAAAAGGAAAAAGTTACTATTCATGAAAAATTATTTTCATTTTATTGAACCAAATTTTACATAATAATAACAATCATGTATCTCAGATTTTTGAAAATCAATTCAAAAAATTAGTAAAATTTCATTTAAATGAAAAAGTCGGAGTTTTAAGCACTACTTAGTGGTTTCACTATTAATCAAAAATTAAAGTTTTTCAGAAAAATATAAAAAATTAAGCCTAAGATATTTTTGATATTACAAATTCAAAAAAGATGTATATTTTACCAAATTAAAAATTTAGGAGTTGGATTAAATATTTTAAAATTAATTCTCATTGTCAAAATAAATAGCGTGTTTTTATGAAACAATAACTATTAAAATATTGACACTTGTTTATGTATAATTTCAAAGTGAAATTAATTCTAATGACAAAAATTGGATTAAAGGGTAAAAATATAATCTAATTACACTTCAAAACCAATTTAAAATATAATATAACCATATAAATAAATTAGATTAAAAGGTAGTTTTTAATTAAAATACAATATTTTTCACTATTCATAAAAAATGAATATTATTAGAAAAATAGAAAAAATTTACCCAAATTAAATTTTGGTGTCCTGATTCTAAATAAAAATTTTATTTTGTCAAATGGAACATATAAACGTGACCAAAACTAGATTTAAAGAGGGCTCTCCATTAAAAGGTGATAAATCAACCCTTTAAAGTAAATTATGTTTAAAATTAGATTTATTCACATTTTAAGCCTCTAACTTTATTGGATAAATGTAAAAACATTTTACAAACATATATAATCATTTTTTAGTTAGTTCTATTCATTTCCGCCATTACAATGGCTAGGTGTTAACTACCATTTTAAAATAATAATATTATATTATTAGTGTGCAATGTAAGATTTCAATGAAACTCGTTGTTGCATATCGGGTATACCATCGAACATAGTGTCCCCTTTAAAGTAGAATTAATATTTAGTCCACAAATATTAATAAATATAAAAAAGGTCATGTTCTTTATTTACCTGGGATGTTACATCCTTCCCCCCTTTTGGGAATTGCATCCTCACAATTTTAAAATTGGGCTTGGAAACTTCATTAAAAGTCCCACATCAGAAAAGAGTCAGTAAAAAAATAACTTTAAAAGAAAGAAATAAAAGTAAAAAGGTCACCCGAGATAACCCATACTAGGATTCCATGTAGGAAAACATGGATATGGAAGATAAAATAAGTGTCAAGTTCGGATGGAGAGGGATAAAAAACGTGATCAGAAGAAAGCTAACAATAAGAAAACCACAAACTTGTGATGGGGTAAACGGTCATTAGTTTCCCAGTAGGAAAAGTAAATGGAAAACGTTTTTTTAAGTTCCATTTCATAAAGTTGAGGAATTTATTTATGATATTGACTAAGAACATAAAGAGATATAATTACTTTTTAAGTAGAGTTTCATTATTTAATAAATTTATACCACCAACTCATCTTTTTTTTTCAAACGATGAGTATTCAAGATGACTTGGTCACACCAGAAGAGCTAGAATCAACTTTTAGAGAATCACATGATGAAAAAAGGATAAAAAATATATTTACCCTGTCTTTAGAGATTAACCACCACCAAAATGGTTAGTACAATATCAGATGATCCCCAAAAAGGATAATCCTTTAGAGAAATAAATACTAATCTTAATTTCTAAAATTAAACCAATAATAACCCAAAGTTAAATAAATACCATTCAATAAACATTTTTCCTTAAAATATTTTGATATAATCCAAACTAATATTGAAACCCAAAACATAGAATAATTTTGTTATATAGTATTCCACGTTAAATTGTATCTCCAACTGACATAGACTACCCTTAAAGTCACATACTCAAAAGTAATTAACCTAATCACATATTCTCTCTGATAGGTTGATAATTTACATAAATAACCGAAAATATAGATAAAAATCCACCATTACTCCTCAAATTAAATCCCATAGTATTCTATTTTCCTTAGGTAAATAGTGTTCCCAACAGATAGAACGTCTTCCAAAATAACATTTATCACTTAATCACCAAATAATTTTCCTATACTAAGGATATGCATTTTATAAGACCTAAGATCCCAAATCAACTTAATATTGATCAATAAAATCATTTAACTAAAAATAATTAGTCACACTAACCAGAGACTTCACGTAGTCCAGTGGTAGGCGATAAATCCCGATTGCACTATGGTTGTGGGTTTGATTCCCACAGCTTTGTACTACACGACGAGCTGTCAAATGGTCTACGCGTTGTCCTTTTTCAAAAACTATATAATTTTATAATATTACAAAAAATGAGATAGATTCCTAAAAATAAATATAACATAATTTCATCACAAATGTTATCTCATACCTCGCATTTTTATTCCAAAATTTAATAACTTGTAATTTCCTCAAAATCAATGATCATATAAAACCAAATGGTTATTTATAACTATATCCACAAGAGAAAAGATAATTCTTCCTCAAATATCATTTTCACATGACAAACTGCAGGGTTACAAATACAAGAGAAAATTCTTCCAAAGTAAACCCATCAACAAAGAGCACTAATACTTATTAAACATTTATCCATCCATTTATTTTAACATATATTCTTTCTTAACCAATAGGATATCAAATAGAATAGGGAATTCACTCGGGTAATGGCCAAGTCCCCTACATTTACAGAAAATGATAGTAAATGGATTATTAGGACTATTTTTATTTTCTTCCATAGTACTATTCATTTTTCCTTGGAAATTCTTTACTTTATGTCCTTCTTTACCACACACAAATCATTTCTTTGTTTTATTAAGACACCTTCTTAGGTGTCTCCTTCCACATTTCCTACATGATGGAAAATGAGATTTATTTTCTCCATGGTCTTAATTGCTGGAGCTCTTATCATTCACCACTTTTCTCTTCCTTGTTGAGTCAGGGAGTTGGTTAATATATATATTATTGATCATATTTTTTGAAAACTGATTCGACATGAAAACAATATCTTTTACGCGTGTCAAAATTACATTTTGTTGCTCATTTCCACCACCGTTCAAACCTTGTACATCATGATCAAAGTTACTATGACTTCCTTGGAAGCCAGCCATTGACTAAAACTAGAAATAATTGTGTGCGTAATAATAGTCATAAAACCATTTAGAGAATATCATGCCACCTTATTTTCAATTTAAAACACCTTAGGATTAACCAAGGTCATTTATTCTCATCTTATATTAAAATACTTCAAATCATTTTGTAAAGAGAATGTGAATTATCATAAGTATATCCCCCGGGAGTGTCATAACCAAGAGTGCAGCAAGGCCCATTTTCGTGTACCAGGATACCTCAGGTCAAGCCCAAAACTCATTGTTGGAGTTTTCACTCCTAAGTACATCCATGCCAGAGCCATCTCTACCTTCTTGTATCTAGACAGGGATGTATTTCTTGGAAAATACACAAAATCTATACATTAACAAAATTCTAGGAATTTATTCTATACTAATCATCAAGGTATATCTTAGGGTAATGTTCTCTAATCATAGTTTATCAAAATCTAGTTTCCAAGGTTTGTACTAAACTTCCTATGATACCAACTGTAACACCCCGACCCCAGAATCTAGGAGCCGATGCATTATTTTAATACATTGGCATGATTATAAGGAATCTTGTCCCAAAGGACCGATCAGTTTAGTAGTCTTGTAAACAAGATACATACATATGTTCAACACTACAACTTGAATAGAAAGACAACACTAATTTATTCTATTAGAAACATCCAAGCTTCCAAGATTATTCTTGAAAGTCACTCATAACTAAATTCTTCATATCCTGGGAAAATAAAACATGAGAAAGGGGTGATCTCAAATGCTCAGTAAGAGTAAGAAATATAGTGAAAGATAACATAAACATTAAGCATGGTGAATAATTGAAAACGCATGCCTTTAAAAATAATTAACATGGACACTTTATGGAAAGAATATGAGCTGAGTAAATATTTCCATAATAAAACACAGTCATGGGTATTCTACTAGTTGAATAACCACTTGAAATATCAATATCTAATCTCATAATGATGGAACACATAATTCCAGACATCATAACCACATAGTCAAGGCCTTGTGCCAAGACTAAAAATAAGATTTTGTCAAGGCCTTGTGCCAAGACATTAGTTTGTATCATGAGACCTACCTATGAATCGAAGAGCTATATAGGGATCCACCCATCACTTACTATGTCTAATGAATTCCTCATATGAAAAGTTTTAGACATAACATAAACATCCATATTAAAACAAGCACACGAAATGTCAATACTTTATCCATAAACCATGAATGGTATAAAAATAGCACATCCACAGTCAAACATAACTCATTAAATACAATATTTAAGATTGTATTATAATAGATTAACCTCAATTTATAATAATTAAGGATATTTACATAGATGAAAAAATCATCAAAACTATTTGAGAGAAATACCCCCCTTTTTGTTGAAAACATTTAAAAGTCTCTCTTTTTATCAAGAAGTCGTTTAAAATAAATTTTTGAATCAAAGTGTCCCATACCACTTTGAAACATTTAAATGTAATTTTAATTTGAAAACATTAATATCATAGTAAATAAATCCTTAAAACCATTTTTAAAACATGGACATTAATGAGAAATATTTATAAGAATAAATATTTAAAACATTTAAAATGATATTTTAGTTAGAGTTTCAAACCAAATGAGAGACACTTGAATACAAATAATTTAGGTAATAAAAACTTTATAATATCATGGGAATAAAAGTATTCATGATATACTATGTCAATGTACAGTATATACACCAAATAAAAGTGAATTGGCGCATAACAACAAAGAAGACTCAATGGAATGTAAGTTGAGATGAAATCCCTTATAAAGACCATATCATTAGGTTAAGGATAAATCAATGACATAATTATGTGTGACAAATATAAATACACTCAATATGATTGGATATTCAGTTTAAATAAATCAGAGGACATTCACACATATTCTTGTAAAAAAACTACACCAATGAATTGGATTTTTAACTCAATAAATGGAGATTGAGTTAAAATTACTCTTATCAAGTTCATATCGATGACTTGAGAATTTATCAATGGAGTAAATATATGTATAAAAATTATATCCACAGAACGTGGAGTGTAAACTAATACACAAATAATAAATAGTGATTCCACATATAATCATGGAGTAAAATAATCAATGAAGTATGCATAATGACCAATGAGTGGAAATTGAAATTTGAAATTCCCTTACCGGTTTGGTAATTTATGAAACATAGACCCCATGAAATAAGTATCATTAAATGAAGATGTAAATACACATAAATTAAATTATATTACAAAATTAATACAATTAGGGGCATTATATACTCCACACAAAAGGAAATAGTGGCCAATATAGCATCAATCTCAGGGGAATAAAAGTGATATGAAAAACCCTTACTTCGTTGTAATCAATCAAGTCATATGAACAAAAGTTAATAACCAACAAATTAATCACAAAATACCATTAATATAAAGATAATCATGATAATATATATCAAATGGAAGTACACAATACACCACATTCAATAAATAAGTGGCGAACAATGGAAATCTCACATAATTAATAGTGAGATAAGAAACCCCTTACCTCAAGTCCGACTTGTCTTGTTTGTTCCTTGTTCCTCATGAATAATAAATATAAGTTAATTTATACTTGATGAAGAAAATTTTTCAATTTTATTATTCCTTTTATATCACTTATTACATTTCTATAACAATTAGTTATTTATTTGAGTTCATAATGGATATTTTATCGATGTTCGGAACTTGAGTCAAAAAATGAACTTGTTATAATTACTATTTTTTCAATGTGGTCAAAAGTAAATTATCTCCAGAATGATATAAATGACTTAGATATCATATATATATTATATATCCAGTATATATATCTATTTATAACAATAAATAACATTTGGAGATAAGAAATGAAATGTACCGTTCATGGAGACGGTAATCCGTACGTACGCATGAACACTGCTTTAATTTATATTTTGTATTTTAATGGAATTAAAACATAATGATACATAGGTATATTATAATTATAGTATAATATAATATATAATATTATTAATTAAATCCTTTATATGTCCCACATAAGGCATTAATGAGTCATATCATTTTGAGGGGGCGGTAGTCCGCACTTCCTGAAATGAAATTATCACATTTTACCCATAATGGAAACCATAAAATAATGATATAAATGGAAAATACAGAAGCATAAAGAAAACATAAATATAATATATACATCATATATAAATAAATTTCCATCTTAATGGCCACAATGAGAGGCGTTAGGAGATAATCGAACAATCATCGTTTCATGCAGCGTTAGTTTTCCATCCACAGAAATAGTACGTTCTTCACCCATTAGATAAAGGTGTGTGTAAGTGTAGTTAGAATACTTATCATAAAAACATCCTAGTATATTGAGGATACTAGTGTTGTTATAAAAGAAAGTAATAAATAGTGTTTATGGGGTTGTAGAAGTAAAATAAAACAAAATAAAACAAAAGAATTTAGGAGAAAACATTACCTTTAATTTGGGTAACTTCTTTTGGTTTGAACCAAAAGGACTTCTTGAAGTGTCTTATGCCTAAGGTGAGGCTTGTAAAAGGAATATTTGGATCTTGAGAGAATATATTTTGAGGGTTTGGATGATCCAAATGGCTTGAAAGGTGTGTGGAATGAGTTAGAAATGGTGTCCTTTTATAAGGGGGAGGAGGGACTCTTCAGGAAAGTGTGAAAATATTATTTTATTATATAGTGATATTCAGTTTCTAAAGGTTAAAAACTAATTAAATTCAAAGATAAGATGACTCACAGTAGAAATAAAATCATCCAATAATAATTGGACATGTTTTGGATATTATTTTAATATTAATAATCATATTTATTTAAATCATTTATTGATGAGGTAAATACTACATCATTATTGTGTCATAAATAATTTAATTTATTTGATATCTAAAAATTATAAAAAATTAACATAATGTAGGAAATATTTTTAAATTTATAATGATTTTTTAGTTGAAATTATGACTTATATAACTCCACGTAAAAATTGATATACTAAAAGATATTTGTTAATGTAATTTTTGTCTTTATTTTAAATTAATTAAAATAAAGTGTCATTATCATTCTTAAGTGGCTCCATGGGGTCCCAAAATTGACCCAAGTATGATCATGGTTGGACATGACTCATCCAATAAGTTTAGGAAAAGTGTTAAGGTAATTTTGTATTATTATAATATTCCTTTTACCTTGAATTACCCTATTTACCTTTAACCGTGGTAAATAAAAGGCAAAAGTTACTATTCACTAAAAATTATTTTCATCTTATTGAACCACATTTTACGTAATAATAATAACCATGTATCTTGGATTTTTGAAATTAAATTCATAGAAGTGGTAAAAATTTCATTTAAATGAAAAAGTCGGATTTTTAACTACTACTTAGTGGTTTCACTAATCATCAAAAACTGAAGTTTTTCAGAAAAATACCAAAAATTCAGCCAAAGCTATATTTGATATTCCAAATTCAAAAATGATATCTATTTTACCAAATTCAAAATTTAGAATTTTGATTAATTAATTTAAAATCAATTCCCGTTGTCAAAACAAATAGCGTGTTTTTAAGAAACAATAACTATCAAAAGATTGACACATGTTTATGAATAATTTCAAAGTAAAATTAATTCCAATGACTAAAATTGGATTAAAGGGTAAAAATATAATCTAATTAAACTTAAAAAAAATTTAAAATATAATCTAACCATATAAATAAATTAGATTAAAAGGAAATTTTGAATTAAAATACATTATTTCTCACTATTCATAAAAAGAATGAATATTATTAGAAAAATACCAAAAATTTAACCAAAGTAAATTTTGATGTCCTGATTCTAAAGAAGAATTTTATTTTGTCAAATAGAACATATAAAAGTGACCAAAACTATATTTAATGAGGGTTCGCCATTACAATGCAGTAAATCAACCCTTTAAAGTAAATTATGTTTAAAATTAGATTCATTCACATTTTAAACCTCTAAATTTTATTGGATAAATGTAAAAACATTTAAAAAACATATATAATCATTTTGTAGTTAATTCTGTTCATTCCCACAATTACAGTGGTTAGGTGTTAACTACTATTTTAAAATAATAATATTATATTATTAGTGTGCAACGTAAGATTTCAATAAAACTCATTGTTGCGTATCGGGTATACCATCGAACATAGTGTCCCCTTTAATGTATAATTAATATTTAGTTCAAAAATATTAATAAATATGAAAAATTCCATGTTATTTATTTACCTGGGATGTTAAAGACTTCTTCCTGATGAATCTAATATCATGTCTCAATGCACTATTGAATATGAGATGTGGAAGATAATTTTAGTTTCTTATAAAAGAACTGATAATGTCATACAATTGAGGTAAAATATGGAAAAAATTAAAATTTGATACTTTTAGGATTTTTTATGGATAAATTATTACAAAAATTAATGAACTAATATAGTCAATGGTGTTACTTTCTTGAGAACTCCAATCCTTTAACCAGATCAATCGTTGAAAGTTCTTAGTGTTTTACCCTCAAAGTGGAATGAAATATATTCTTCCACTAAACAATCCACTCCCATCAAAAATTTTAAAATGAAGGAATTGATTGATACTCTAATGATTTATGAGGTCAAAATGAAAGATAAATAATAAGATCATGTAATTATAGAAAGGTAGAATACTTCTTTCAAAGTCATTTCTCAAAAATTGGAAAGAAATAAAAGGAGGATGTTATATACTAAAATATTTCAAGAGGTTTAGATTTTAGAATGGATCTTACTCAAATAGAAAGAAGATTCAATAATTTTTATAAGAATAAAATAGGATTTAAAAGTCTTACCATGATTCTAGAAAGAATGATCATGTACTAAAAGGGGTTTTGTGTTGTGAGTGAAAATAGATGGGACATATCATATCCTATTTTATGAATATTAAAGAGGAGAAACAAAAAATGGAGATGAAAGAAAAAATGTTCCAAATGAAAAATTATTATGAGGGTATAAGTAAAAAGGATATGAAGGCTATGTGGAGTCTTTATGAAGACTCCAAAATATCTTTCTGATTCAGAAAAGGAGAAGTAACATATGAAATCTAACATGTTATTTGTTGAAAATGAATATGTGGTACAATATTACTACTCTTCTTCTTATAATTCTAATAGTTTACCAAGTTCTAAATTATATTAATAATATTCCATTATTTAATAAAAATATGAATCCATGATAAAAAGGAATAAATTATTAAATAACTATTATAATTTTTTAATTGTAAATGACTCCATGATAAAAAAAACACCTGGAATTAAAAGAAAAAATAATCAAATCTACCCCAAGTTGCACTATGCATGAAACTAGAATTAAAGAATTATAAGATGAATTTGAATCATTTAAATGTGATACAAGAATATTAACTGTGGGAGAATAATCCTTTCATGAAAATAATGTTTTTATAAAAGAAAGATATGGTATTAGTAGTAATGGTGAAAAACCAAAGATGTATAAAAACTATTTTATGTCTAGTAATATGAACCAAATTTTTTTTGGAATTAAATATATTGTGGTATTAGATTTAATTATGATATTGATTATTTCCGAAAAAATCCTCAGATCAGTAGTGTTAAAAAGCCTTATGTTTCAATTGATCTTTATTCTATAAATTCTGAAACAATTAGACAGATATGGCTACCCAAATATTTACTCTCTAACACTATAGGGCCAAAGATCATTTAGGTACAAAACAAAATTTTATTTGATATTTTTGTAGGTAAAAATCCACAGGACAAAATTACTATATGGTATATATATATATATATTGATTTCTCAAGGAATATGTAAATAGGATCTTTAAAATTACTCAAACTATAAAAATTAGATGGAGGATTCATCACTTTTGGAGAGACTTATAAAGGAAATATCATTAGAATTGGATTAGTTTGAGATCTAAAAAAATCCAGATCAACAAAGTTATGTAATTTCAAGGTCTAAAGACTAATCTGATAAGAATTTCTCAACATTGGGATGATTTATTTTTAGTTTATTTTTTTAATAATTCTTGTTTTATATTTAAGGATAAAATTATTTAATTTATAGTACCTTAATCAGAAAATGTCTATACTTTAGACCTTAGTTCCTTGTGTGAATAGAAAGTGAACTGTTTAACTATTAAAATAAATGAATCCTAGATATAACATATGATACTTGGACATTGAAATATATTTTCACTATCTATGTTTTCTAAGAAAAAATTAGTTTTAGATTATCCCAGTCTTATGATTGATCATAATATACTTTGTGATGTACGTAAAATAGGGAAGCAAAATAAGTCATCTTTTAAAACTATTAATAAGATTTCTACTTCTAAACCTTTAGAACTGATCTATATGATATTTTATCCATCAGAAGTATTACAATTTTTTATAAGATTATTTTTATTTGTTTTAGTTGATGATGTTTCCAGATTTAACTAGGTTTATTTCCTGAAATTCAAAAGTAAATATTTCTCAGTTTTTATGAGTTTTTGAAAAAAATTCAAAATGAAAAATATTTCAAAATAACTTTATGAAGTAGTGAAAATGGAAGATAATTTAAGAATTAGGAATTTAATTATTTTTTTATCAAATATGGTTTAAAATATAATATATATTCTTCAAAAACACCTCAATAGAATTTAATTTTAGAAATAAAAAATATGATTATTCAAGAAATTACAATAACTATGTTGAAGGAATATTTTATTCCAACCTATTTGTGGGAAGAAGTTGTCAATACAGCTTTCTATATCATGGATATAGTTTTTAATCATGTCCTTTCTAAAAAATACACCTAATAAGTTATGGAATAACATAAAACCTAAAGTTGGATACATTAATGTTTTTTGATTTAAGATGTATATCTTGAACACTAAGGAAAACCTTGGTAAGTTAGAGCTATAGTGTAAGGAACCAGCCTTAAAAAAACATAATCTTAAATTAAATGAATAATTAACATTGAGGATCTTTTCAAGTTTAGAGTTTTAGATAATTAGGCCATAAATATTACATTACATCTCAAAAATTACAAAGTAGACACTTCTACTCAGTTTCCAATTTTTTCACAAAATAAAAACTCCTAAAAAGAAACATGTCTAGTTACATGTTTTAGACAGCATGACATTTCCTTGATCCCATCCTTGTCCCTATTCATCTTTAAGTCATGTGGAAAAAATTTCAAAAACTTGGGACGAGAATAAAAATCCCAGTAAGGGTAAAAAAATAAGGAAGGAAAACATTATCCCATTAATAAATAAAAATCAATGAAACCAATACTTTTAAATCATAACATACCTTATGAAATCATAAGATTTATGAATAACACACAGAAATCATAAATCATAAAGGAAACTTATAACATTCATAACATACTTACATTATAGCTATAACAACTACATAGGGAGTCACATTTGGAATACCCATCATAGTATATTCCCTAAATCTCTTAGGAGAAACATTAACATTTACCTCTGTTATGTTACCCAATGCATTGGAGAGCTATCTCGGGCTCACCTGCCCTAGGTTTATCACGGAACCACTCATATTCATAAACAACTATGAAGAACTATAACATATTCATAAAACATAAAACAAGTATAAAGGAAAGATATATTTTCCATATTTCTCTCACAATATATTATTTCAAGATACTGACATAATCAATTATTTATCAAACCATTTTCTAAAACTATTTAAAACATTTAATAAAGAGATTTTTGAATAAGAGTGTCCCATACCACATTGAAAATTTTAAATAAATTATCATTTGAAAACATTAATTTCTATATAAATAAATCCTTAAAACCATTTTTAAAACATGGACATTAATGATAAATATTTATAAGAATAAATCTTTAAAACATTTAAAATGATAATTTAGTAAAAGAGTTTTTGACAAAATGAGAGACTCTTTAATACAAATAATTTAGGAATAACATTTAATCAGAACTTCATAATATCATGAGAATAAAGGGATTTATGATATAATATGCCAAAGTATAGTATATACACCATATAAGAGTGAATTGGTGCATAACAACAATGAAGTCTCAATGGAATGTAAATTGAGACGAAATCCCTTATAAAAACTGTATCCTTAGATTAAGGATAAATCAATTACATAATAATATGTGAAAAATATAAATACACTCAATATGAGTGGATATTTATTGTAAATCAATCAGAGAACATTTACACATATTTTTGTAAAAACAACACCAATGACTTGGATGTTTAACTCAATGAATGTAAATTGAGTTAAAATTACTCTTATCAAGTTCATATCGATGACTTGAGAAATTATCAATGGATTGATTATGTGTATCAGAAGTATATCCACACAAAGGGTAGTTGAAATTACTACATAATTAAATAAATAGTTATTTCACACATAATCTTAGAGTAAAGTAATCAATGAAGTATGCATAAAGTCCAATGAGTGGAAATTGAAATTTGAAATTCCCTTACAAATTTGGTTACTTTCGAAACATACACCCCATGAAAGAAGTATCATAAAATGAAGATTTAAATACCCATAAATTAAATTATATGACAAAAATCATATAATCATGGGTATTACATACACCACACAAAAGGAAATAGTTGCAATATAGCATGAATCCCACGGGAATAAGAAGTGAGATGAAAACCCCTTACCATGTTTCAATCAATCGAGTCGTAAGAAAAAAAGTTAATAACCACAAAATAAATCATAGAATACCTTGAATATAAATATAATCATGATAATATGTATCAATTGGAAGTAAAAAATACACCACATGCAATTAATAAGTGGTGATCAACGGAAATCTCACTAAATTAAAAGTGAGATAAAAAGCCCCTTACCATGTGTCTGACTTGACTTGTTTGTTCCTTGTTCTTCCTGAATAATAAACTTAAGTTAATATAAACCTGATTAAGAACCCATTTTAAGGTTTATTATTCCTTTTATATCACTTACTACCACGTTATAAACATTATGTAATCATTTAAGTTAATAATGTTTGTTTTGTCGATATTTGGTACTTGAGTAAAAAATGAACACCTTATAATTACAAATTGTCCATGTGGTCGAGATTCAATTATCTCTAAAATTATATTAATTATTTATATATCATATATATCATATATATCCAGTATATATATGTATTTATAAAAGTACATGACATTTGGAGATAAGAAATGAAATGCACCGTTCATGGAGACGGTAAACCTACATACGCATGAACGCTACTTTCATTTCTATTTAATATTTTAATTGAATGAAAAATTAATGATACATAGTTATATTATAATTCCAGTATAATATAATATATAATTTCAATAACTCCATCCTTTAAAATTCCCACGTATGGTATGAACGAGTCATATAACTTTGAGGGGGCTGTAGTCCGCACTTCCTCAAATGAAATTATCACGTTTACTCATAATGGAAACCATAAAGTTATGATATAAATTAAAAATAAAGAAGAATAAAGAAAACATAAATATAATATATATAATATATAAATACATTTCCATCATAATGAACACCATAAAAGGCGGTAGGAGATAATTGAACAATCATCGTTTCGTGAGGCGCTAGTTTTCCATCCACAGAAACAGTATGTTCTTTACCCATTAGATGGAGGTGTGTGTAAGTGTAGTTTGAATACTAATCATAAAAACAACCTAGTATATTGAGGATACTGGTATTGTTATAAAATAAAGGAATAAAATGAGTTTAGGGGGTTGGAGATGTAAAATAAAACAAAATGACTTAAGAGAAGACGTTACCTTTAAATTGGTTATCTCCCTTTTTTTGAACCAAAAGGTTTACTTGAAGTGCCTTCTGCCTAAGGTAAGGCTTATAAGAGGAATATAGAGATCTTGAGAGCTTATTTGGGTAGGGTTTTGATGATTTAAGGGGCTTGATAGGTGTGTGTAATGGGTTATAAGTGAGAGCTTTTTATAAGGGGGGAGGGTCTCTTTAGGAAAGTGTGGAAGTATTATTTTATTATATAATGATTTTCGATTTCTAAAGGTCTAATACTCATTAACGTCGAATATAAGATTCATCATTTTCTAAATAAAATCATAAAATAATAATTCAACTGGTTTTGGGTATTGTTTTAGTATTTATAATTATATTTACTAAAATCATTCATTAATGAGGTAAACACTGCATCATTATTGTGTCATAAATAATATTATTTATTTGATGTCTAAAAATTATAAATAAAATACCATGATGTAGGAAATATTTTTAGATTTCAAATTAATATTTATAGTCTAAGAGATAACTTATATAACCCCATTTGAAAATTGAATTACTAAACGATATTTGTTTATGTCATTTTGGTCTTTACATTAAATTAACTAATATAAAGTGTCATTATCACTCTTAAGTGGCTTCATGGGGTCCCAAAATAGACCCAAGGATACCCATTGTCGTTCATGACTAATCCAATAAGTTCTAGGCATGTGTTAAGTTAATTTTTTATTATTATGATATTATTTTTACCTTGAATTACCCTATTTACTTTTAACTGCGGTAAATAAATGTCAAAAGTTACTATTCACAAAATATTATTTTTATCTTATCGAACCAAATTTTAGTTACCAATAACAACAACTTATGTCGTATTTTCGAAATTCAATTCATAAAAGCGGTAAAATTTCATTTAAATGAAAAAGTCAGTTTTTAACTACTACTTAGTCGTTTCACTATTCATCAAAAATTGAATTTTTTCAGAAAAATACAAAAAATTCAGCCTAAGATATATTTTATATTCTGATTTCAAAAATGATGTATATTTTACAAAATCAAAAAAATAGAAGTGGCATTAATTAATTTAAAATTAATTCCCGCTGTGAAAACAAAAAGCGTTTTTTGAAGAAATAATAACTATCAAAAGATTGACACCTGTTTATGTCCAATTTCAAAGTTAAATTAATTTCAATGACCAAAATTGAATTAAATGGTAAAAATATAATCTAATTACACTTTAAAACCAATTAAAAATGTAATGTAACATTATAAATAAATTATATTAAAAGTCAGTTTTGAATTAAAATCGAGTATTTTCCACTAGTCATCAAAAATTGAATTTTATCAAAAAATTACCGAAATTTTATCAAAAAAATTCCAAAATTTTACCCAAAGTTAATTTCGATGTCCTGATTATAAAGAAGAATTTTATTTGGTCAAATAGAACATATAAAAGTGACCAAAACTATATTTAAAGAGGGTTCACCACTAAAAGGTGGTAAATCGACCTTTTAAAGAATATTAGAGTATTTATGCTTAAAATTAGATTAATTCACATTTTAAGCCTCTAAATTTTATTGGATAAATTTAAAAACGTATAAAAACATGTATAATAATATTTTAGTTAGTTTAATTCATTCTCACCAATACAATAGTTAGGTCTTATCTACCATTTAAAATAATAATATTATATTATTATTTTTTTAGTATGACTCAGCCTTGTGTGCAATGTAAGATTTCAAAGAAACCCGTTGTTTCATATCAGGTACGCTATCGAACATAGAAACCCCTTTAAAGTAAAATTAATATTTAATTCCCAAATATTAATAAATATGAAAATTTAATATTCTTTATTTACCTGGGATGTTGCATCCTTCCCCCCTTTTTGGGAAATGCATCCTCACTATTTTAAAATTGGGCACAAAAACTTCATTGAAAGTCCCATATCAGAAAAGAGTTAATAAAACTATGACTTTAAAATAAAGGGAGAGAAGTACAATGGTCACCCAATAAAAAAGATACCAAGATTCCATGAAAATATAGATATGGAAGAGAAACTAACTCTCATAGATTAATAGAGAGTGGTAGAGAACTTGATCACAGAAATTTAACCACCAAAATACCACAAATTTGTGGTTGGGTAAAAGTCTGATGATAAAAGAGAGCTTATAGATTTTTTAATTCAAGATCCTTTTCATAGAGTTGAATAATTTTATTAATAACTAGACTAAGATCGTTAGATAATATACTTAATTGTCATAAAGAGTGTCATCCTTTAATATAATTCTATCAAAAACTCTTCTTTTTTTCTAAACGGTAATTAATCAAGATGACTTGGATGCACCTGAAGTGCAAGAATCAACTTCTAGTGTGTTACATAATCTACAAAAGATGAACTATATATTTCCCTATCTTTAGACATCAACCAAAACTAAAATTGGTTAGTACAAGATCAGATAATCCTCAAAAGGATAATCCTTTATAAAAGGAAATACTACTCTTAATCTCCGAAATTCAACAAAAATAACCCAAAGTTCAAGAAAGACCATTCAATATACAATTGTCCTTAAAAATATTCAAAGTAATCCAAACTAAGATTAAAACCCAAAATTTGGAAGGATTTAATCACATAGTCTTCCATAGTAAATCTTAACATTTATCTCCAAAAACATCAACTACTCTTAAAGTATCATACTGATGTGTAATTAATCTAAACACATATTCTCTATGATAGGTTAATCATTTCCATAAATTACCAAAATCACCTTATTTTCACAATAAAAACATATATTCTTTCAAAATAATCTTTCAACCACTACTAAACAAAAGAAAAGATAACTATTTCTTGAATATCATTTCAACATATCAAACAACATAGTTATACATACTAGAAAAAGTCTTCCAAAGTAATCCCATCATTAGTAGATCCTTAATAATTTTAAGCATTTCATCATCCTAAAATGTACCATAACTCTATAATCCCTTATATGTAGACTTTTTACTCTTTCAAAATTCTTTATGATCCATTATCCATTTTTTTCCAAAATATTCCATAATACATCATTCCTAAAAACAAAATCATTAATCATATCCTAAGATTCAATAATGTCAAAACATTAGCTAATAAATAATTCATACATTTCATTGGTCATTTTCAGTTTCCTCATCTTCAATTGTAATGACATTAGGAATTGGTAAATATATATTTGTACGATCCTGCTGATCCCATTCCCAAACCTTCTTCATAGGAAATCTATTTGTATAATGACCATGAGCACTATATTTAAAACATTCAATTGATCCTTCAGAAAGAACTTCTTTCCCTTTCCTAGAGTCAACTGGATGCTGCCTTTTTCCATGGTAGGTTCTTGGTTTATGACCTTCATTCCCACATCTATAACATCTTCCCGTCCCTTTAAAGCATTTTCCTAGGTGTTTCTTTCCACATACTTAACACATAGAGATTTTTAACATACTTACCTTTATTATTATCACCTGAACTTCTGTAGGTATTTTTTTCTCGCATATAAAATGCCTTATAAAAATCACTATGGTTCAGGTTGTCAATCATGACTCTAGATAGTTAGTTGAGAATAACAGCAAGAGTTCTCATTGAATCTTTTATTTCATTCAGTTTCTCATTCAGAAAACTGTCATAGTTTTCTTCACATCAACTATTACTTTGGTTCCTGATAGATCTATCCATTTACTAAAACCAAAAAGGCCAGTGTGAGTATATGAGTAAAATAATCATATAATATATTATGAGGAGGGTAAATATTAAGATAGACTTATTCATGTTATCTTAAACTCATTCAATTTATCTAAAATAACTATGGCTCTTTCTAATATTCTAACCATTATAGTTATGTCACTTATGCTTAAATAACACCCAAACCTCTAAAGTTATCTAAACCGACCTCTGATATCAATTGTAAGGACCTGAGATTAAACATTACATAATCTTGAATTAAATTAATAATTCACATTGAGGATCTTTTCAGTTTTATAGTTTTATATAATTAGGGCATAACTATTACATTACATCTCAAAAATTACAAAGTAGACACTTTTACTCAGTTTCCAATTTTTTCACAAAATAAAAACTCTTAAAAAGAAACATTTCTAGTTCCATGTTTTAGTCAACATGATACTTCCTTGATCCCATCCTTGACCCTATTTATCTTTAAGTTCTGTAGAAAACATTTCAAAAACTTGGGATGAGTATAAAAAGCTTGTAAGGGTAAAAAAACAAGGAAGGAAAACATTAGCCCATCAATAAATAAAAATAAATGAAACCCATACCTTTCAATCATAACATACCTTAAAAAATCATAAGATTCATTAATAACACATAGAAATAATAAATCATAAAGGTAACTTATAGTATTCATAACATACTTACATTGTAGCTATCATAGCTAAATAGGGAGTCACATTTAGAATACCCATCACAATATATTCCCTAAATCACTTAGGAGAAACATTAAAGTTTACCTCCGTCAAGTTACCCAATGCATTTGAGAGCTATCTCATGCTCACCCACCATAGGTTTATCATGAAACCACCCATATTCATAAACAATGCCAAAGAACCATAATGTAGTCATAATACACAAGAAAATCACAAAGGAAAGATAACTTTTCCACATTTCTCTCACAATATATTATTTCAATATATTGACATAATCAATTATCTATCAAAACATTTTCAAAAACCATTTAAAACATTTAATAGAGAGATTTTTGAATCAAAGTGTCCCATTACACTTTGAAAATTTTAAATAAATTATCATTTGAAAACATTAATGTCCATATAAATAAATCCTTAAAACCTTTTTTGAAACATGGACATTAATGCTAAATATTTATAAGAATAAATCTTTAAAACATTTAAAATGATATTTTAGTTAAAGAGTTTTTAACAAAATGAGAGACTCTTGAATAAAAATAATTAAGGAATAACATTGTATCCGTACTTTATAATATCATGAGAATAAAGTGATTCATGATATAATATGCCAAAGGATACTATATACACCATATAAGAGTGATTTGGTGCATAACAACAATGAAGTTCAATGGAATGTAAATTGAGATGAAATCCATTATAAAAACTATATCCTTAGATTAAGGATAAATAAATTACATAATAATGTGTGAAAAATATAAATAAACTCAATATTATGGGATATTCAGTGTAAATAAATCAGAGAAAATTCACACGTATTTTAATAAAAACAACACCAATGACTTGGATGTTTAACTCAATGAATGAAAATTTAGTTTAAATTACTCTTATCACGTTCATATCGATGACTTGAGAATTTATCAATGGATTTATTATGTGTATTAGAAGTATACCCACATAAATGGGAGTGTAAATTACAACATAAGTAAATTAATAGTGATTTCACACATAATCTTGGAGTAAAGTAATCAATGAAGTATCCGTAAAGCCCAATGAGTGTAAATTGAAATTTGAAATTCTCTTACCGATTTGGTAACTTACGAAACATACACCCCATGAAAGAAGTATCAAAAAATGAAGATGTAAATACCCATAAAATAAAGTATATTATACAAATAATATAATCATGGGCAGTAAATACACCACACAAAAGGAAATAGTGGCAATATAGCATGAATCTCACGGGAATAAGAAGTGAGATGAAAACCCCTTACCGTGTTGTAATCAATCGAGTTGTAAGACAAAAAGTTAATAACAAATAAATAAATCATATAATACAATGAATATAAATATAATAATGATTATATGTATCAATTGGAAGTAAAAAATACACCACATGCAATAAATAATTGGCGAATAATGGAAATCTCACGAAATTAAAAGTGAGATAAGAAGCCCCTTACCACGTGTCTGAATTGACTTGTTGGTTCCCTGTTCTTACTGAATAATAAACTTAAGTAAATTTATGATTGATTAAGAACCATTTTTCAAGTTTATTATTCCTTTTATATCATTTATTACCATGTTATAAACATTATGTAATCATTTAAGTTAATAATGGTCGTTTTGTCGATATTTGGTACTTGAGTCAAAAATGAACACCTTATAATTACAAGTTGTCCTTGTGGTCAAGATTAAATTATCTACAAAATGATATTGATGATTTAGATATAATATATATCATATATATTCAGTATATATATGTATTTATAATAGTACATAACATTTGGATATTAGAAAAGAAATGCACTGTTCCTGGAGACGGTAAGTCGTACGTACGCATGAACACTACTTTCATTTATATTTAGTATTTTAATTGAATAAAAACTTAATGATACATAGTTATATTATAATTCCAGTATAATATCAAATATAATTTCAATAAATCCATCCTTTATACTTCCCACTTATGATATGAACGAATCATATCACTTTGAGGGGGTGATAGTCCGAACTTCCTCAAATGAAATTATCGCATTTACTCATAATGGAAACCATAAAGGTATGATATAAATTAAAAATACATAAGAATAAAGAAAACATAAACATAATATATATAATATATAAATATAGTTCCATAATAATGGCCACCATAGGATGCAGTTGGAGATAATTGAACAATCATCGTTTCTTGAGGTGTTAGTTTGCCATCCATAGAAATAGTATGTTCTTTACCCATTAGAAGGAGGTTCATGTAAGTGTAGTTAAAATAATCCTCATAAAAAACCTAGTATATTAAGGATACTGGTTTTTTTATAAAATAAAGGAATAAAAATATTTTAGGGGGCTGGAGATGTAAAATAAAACAAAAGGACTTAAGAGAAGATGTTACCTTTAAATTGGGTATCTCCCTTTGGTTAGAACCAAAAAGTTTATTGAAGTGCCTTATTCTTATGTTAAGGAATCTAATAGGAATATAGGGATCTTGAGAGCTTATTTTTCTAGTGGTTGGATGATCCAAGGGGCTTGATAGGTGTGTGGAATGAGTTAGAAGTGAGGGCTTTTTATAAGGGGGAGGAGGGGCTCTTTAGGAAAATGTGAAAGTATTCAATTATTATATAATGATTTTCAGTTTCTAAAGATCCAAAACTAATTAATTTATAATATAAGATGTCTCATGTTCGAAATAAAATCATCCAATAAGAATTGTATAGGTCTTGGGTATTGTTTTAGTATTTATAATATTATTTATTTAAGTCATTCATTAATGAGCTAAACACTACATCATTATTATGTCATAAATAATATTATTTATTTGACGTCTAAAAATTATAAGAAAACTACCATTATGTATGAAATATTTTTATCTTTAAAATGAATATTTATACTCAAATAGATAATGTATATAACCTCATGTAAAAAATTAATTTACTAAAAGAAATTAGTTTATGTCATTTTTGTCTTTACTTTAAATTAATTAATATAAAGTGTCATTATCACTCTTAAGTGGCTCCATGGGGTCCCCAAATTGACTCAAGGATGACCATGGTCGTCTATGACTCATAAAATAAGTTTAGGAAAAGTGTTAAGGTAATTTATTATTATTATTAAATTATTTTTATCTTGAATTACCCTATTTACCTTTAACCGCAGTAAATAAAAGTTAAAAGATACTATTCACCAAAAATTATTTTCATCTTATTGAATGAAACTTTACTTAATAATAAAAACCAAGTATGTAGAATTTTCTAAATTCAATTCACAAAAGCGGTAAAATTTCATTTAAATGAAAAAGTCAGTTTTTAACTACTACTTAGTGGTTTCACTATTCATCAAAAATTGATGTTTTTCGGAAAAATACAAACAATTCAGCATAATATATATTTGATATTACAAATTCAAAAATGATTTATAATTTACAAAATTCAATACATATAAGTGGAATTAATTAATTTAAAATTAATTCCTACTATCAAAACAAAAAGAGTGTTTTTAAGAAATAATAACTATCAAAAGATTGACACTTGTTTATGTCCAATTTCAAAGTGAAATTAATTCCAATGACTAAAATTGGATTAAATGGTAAAAATATAATCTATTTACACTTTAAAACCAATTAAAAAGATAATTTAAAAATATAAGTAACTTTGATTAAAAGTCAGTTTTGAATTAAAATACAGTATTTTCCACTATTCATCAAAAATTGAATTTTATCAGAAAAATACCAAAATTTTACCCAAAGTGAATTTCAATGTCCTGATTATAAATAATAATTTTATTTGGTCAAATAGAACATATAAAAGTGGCCAAAACTAGATTTAAATAGGGTTCCCCCATCAAAAGGCGGTAAATCAGCCTTTTAAAGAATATTAGAGTATTTATGCTTAAAATTAGATTAATTCACATTTTAAGCTTCTAACATTTATTGGACAAATGTAAAAATATTTAACAAACATGTATAATCCTATTATAGTTAGTTATGTTCATTTCTACCAATACAACGACTAGGTGTTAACTACCATTTAAAATAATAATATTATATTATTATTTTTTTAGTATGATTCAACCTTGTGTGCAATGTAAGATTTCAAAGAAACCCGTTGTTGCGTATCAGGTACGCCATCAAACATAGAAACCCCTTTAAAGTAAAATTAATATTTAATTCACAAATATTAATAAATATTACAATTTTATATTCTTTATTTACCAGGGATGTTACATCCTTCCCCCCTTTTGGGAATTGCATCCTCATAATTTTAAAATTGGGCTCATAAACTTCATTGAAAGTCCCAGATCGGAAAATAGTCAATAAAAATATCACTTTAAAATAAAGGGATAGAAGTACAATGGTCACCCAAGACAAAAGATACTAGGATTCCATGAAAACATGGATATGGAAGAGAAACTAACTCTCATAGATTAATAGAGAGTGGTAGAGAACTTGACCATGGAATTTTAACCACAAAATACCATAAATTTGTGGTTGGGTAAAAGTCTGATGATAAAAGAGAGATTATAGTTTTTTTACTTCAAGATCCTTTTCATAGAGTTGAATAATTTTATTAATAACTAGACTAATATCGTAAGAAAATATACTTACCTGTCATGTAGAGTGTGATCCTTTAATAAAATTCTATCAAAAACTCATATTTTCTCCAAATGGTAAGTAATCAAGATGACTTGGACACACATGAAGTGTTGGAATCAACTTCTAGAGTGTTACATAATCTATAAAAGATGAACTATATATTTCCCTATCTTTAGATATCAACCAAAACCAAAATTGGTTAGTACAAGATCAGATAATCCTGAAAAGGGCAATCCTTTATAAAAATAAATACTACTCTTACTCTCCAAAATTCAACAAAAAGAACCCAAAGTTCAAGAAATACCATTCAATATACAATTGTCCTTATTATTCTTCAAATTAATCCAAACTAATATTGAAACCCAAAACTCAGAAGGATTTAATCACATAGTCTTCCATAGTAAATCTTAACATTTATCTCCAAAAACATAAACTACTCTAAAAGTATCATACTGATTTGTAATTAACCTAAATACATATTCTCTATGATAGGTTAATCATTTCAATAAATAACCCTAATCACCTTATGTCTACAATAAAAACATAGATTATTTCAAAATAATATTTCAACCATTACTCCACAAAAGGAAAGATAACTATTTATTGAATAACATTTTCACATATCAAACTTCATAGTTATATATACTAGAAAAAGTCTTCTAAAGTAATCCCATTATCAATACATCCTTAATACCTTTAAGCATTTCATCATCCTAAAAAGTACCATAACTCTATAATAAATTATATGTTTTCTTTTTACTCATTCAACATTTTTCATGATCCATTATCCATTCTTTTCCAATATATTCCATAATACATCATTCCTATAAAGAAAATCATTAAACATATCCTAAGATTCAATAATTTCAAAACATCAGCTAAGAAGCAATTCGTACCTTTCATTTTTCATTTTCAGTTTCCTCATCTTCAATTGTAATGACATTAGGAATTGGTAAACATATATTTGTACGATCCGGCTGATCCCATTCCCAAACCTTCTTCGTAGGACATCTATTTGTATAATGGCCATGATAACCACATTTAAAACATTCAATTGATCCTTTAGAAAGAACTTATTTCCCTTTCCTAGAGTCAACTAGATGCTTCCTTTTTCCATGGTAGGTTCTTGATTTATGACCTTAATTCCCACATATATAGCATCTTCCCATCCCTTTGAATCATTTTCCTAGGTGTTTCTTTCCACATCCTTGAAACATAGGTTTTTTTTAACATACTTACCTTTATGATTATTACCTGAACTTCCATAGGGATTTGTTTCTCACTTATATGATGCCTTATAAAAATCACCATGGTTCAGGTGGTCAATCATGACACTATATAGTTGGTTGAGAATAACCACAAGATTTCTCATTGCATCTCTCATTTCATTCAATTTCTCATTCAAAAAACCATCATAGTTTTCTTCACATCCACTGTTACTTTGGTGCCTGATAGATCTATCCATTTACTGAAACCAAAAAGTTCAGTGTGAGTATATTTGTAAAATCATCATATAATATCTTATTAGGAGGGTAAATACTAAGATAGACTTATTCATGTTATATTAAACTCATTAAATTTATCTAAAATATCTATGGCTATTTCTAATATTATAACCATTTTGGTCATGTCACTTATGCATAAATAACACCCTAACATCTAAAGTTATCTAAATCGACCTCTAATACCAACTGTAAGGACCTGAACTTAAACATTACATAATATTGAAATAAATGAATAATTCACATGGAGGATATTTTCAGGTTTAGAGTTTTAGAGAATTAGGCCATAACTATTACATTACATCTCAAAAATTTCAAAGTAGATACTTCTACTCAGTTTCCAATTTTTTCACAAAATAAAAACTCTTAAAAAGAAACATGTCTAGTTCCATGTTTTAGACAACATGAAATTTCCTTGATCCCATACTTGACCCTATTCATCATTAATTACTATGGAAAACATTTCAAAAACATGGGATGGGCATAAAAAACTTAGTAAGGGTAAAAAAAATAAGGAAAGAAAACAGTATCCCATCAATAAATACAAATAAATGAAACTAATACTTTTCAATCATAACATAACTTACGAAATCATAAGATTTATGAATAACACACAGAAATCATAAATCATAAAGGTGACTTATAGCATTCATAACATAATTACATTGTTGCTATCACAACTACATAGGGAGTCACATTTGGAATACCCATCATAGTATATTCCCTAAATCTCTTTGGAGAAACATTAAAGTTTACCTCCGTCACATAACCCAATGCATTGGAGAGTTATCTCAGGCTCACCCACACTAGGTTTATCACAGAACCACCCGTATTTGTAAACAATGACAAAGAACCATAACGTAGTCATAACACATAAATCAAGAATAAAGGAAAGATAACTTTTCCACATCTCTCTAAAAATATATTATTTCAATATATTGACATAACAAATTATTTATCAAACCATTTTCAAAAACCATTTAAAACATTTAATAAAAAGATTTTTGAATCAATGTGTCCCATATTACTTTGAAAATTTTAAATAAATTATCATTTGAAAACATTAATTTCCATATAAATAAATCCTTAAAATGATTTTTAAAACATGGACATTAATGAAAAATATTTATATTAATAAATCTTTAAAACATTTAAAATGATATTTTAGTTAAAGAGTTTTTCACAAAATGTGAGACTCTTGAATATAAATAATTGAGGAATAAAATTAAATCAGAACTTTATAATATCATGAGAATAAATTTATTCATGATATAATATGGTAAAGGACAATATATACACCATATAAGAGTGAATTGGTTCATAACAACAATGAAGTCTCAATGGAATGTAAATTGAGACGAAATCCCTTATAAAAACTGTATCCTTAGATTAAGGATAAATCAATTACATAATAATTTGTAAAAAATATAAATACACTCAATATGATTGGATATTCAGTGTAAATAAATCAAAGAACATTCAAACATATTTTTGTAAAAACAACACCAATGACTTGGATGTTTTACTCAATGAATGGAAATTGAGTTAAAATTACTCTTATCAAGTTCATAACGATGGCTTGAGAATTTATCAATGGATTGATTATGTGTATCATAACTATATCACACAAAGGGGAGTGGAAATTACTACATAAGTAAATAAATTTTGAGTTCACACATAATCTTGGAGTAAAGTAATCAATGAATTATGCGTAAAGCCTAATGAGTGGAAATTGAAATTTGAAATTCCCTTACCAATTTGGTAACTTTCGAAACATACACCCAATGAAAGAAGTATCATAAAATGAAGATGTAAATAACCATAAATTAAAGTATATTACACAAATAATACATTTATGGGCCATACATACACCACAAAAAATGAAATACTGGAAATATAGCATGAATCTCACGGGAATAAGAAGTGAGATGAAAACCCATTACCATGTTCTAATCAATCGAGTCGTAAGACCAAAAGTTAATAACCACCAAATAAATCACATAATAGCATGAAAATAAATAGAATCATGATAATATTTATCAATTGTAAGTACACAATACACCACATGCAATAAATAAGTGGTGAACAACGAAAATCTTACGAAATTAAAAGTGAGATAAGAAGCCCCTTACCACACGTCCGACTTGGATTGTTTGTTCCTTGTTCTTCCTGAATAATAAACTTAAGTTAATTTATACTTGATTAAGAACCATTTTTCAAGTTTATTATTCCTTTTATATAACTTAATACCATGTTATAAACATTATGTAATAATTTAAGTTAATAATGGTCGTTTTGTTGATATTTGGTACTTGAGTAAAAAATAAACACCTTATAATTACAAGTTGTCCATGTGGTCAAGTGTCCATTATCTCTAGAATGATATTCATGATTTATATATCATATATATCATATATATCTAGTATATAAATGTATTTATAACAGTATATAACATTTATAAATAATAAATGAAATGCACCGTTCATAAAGACGGTATGCCGTACGTACGCATGAACGCTACTTTCATTTCTATTTAGTATTTTAATTCAACGAAAAATTAATGATACATAGTTATATTATAATTCTAGTATAATATCATATATAATTTCAATATATACATCCTTTATACTTCCCATGTATGGTATGAACGATTTATATCACTTTGAGGGGGCGGTAGTCCGCACTTCCTCAAATTAAATTATCGTGTTTACTCATAATGAAAAACATAAAAGTATGCTATAAATTAAAAATAAAGAATCATAAAGAAAACATAAGCATAATATATATAATATATAAATATATTTCTATCATAATGGCCACCATAAGAGGTGGTAAGAGATAATTGAACAATCATCGTTTTGTGAGGCGTTAGTTTTCCATCCACAGAAAAAGTATGTTCTTTACCCATTAGATGGAGGTGTGTGTAAGTGTAGTTTTAATACCACTAAAAAAAACAACCTAGTATATTTAGGAAACTTTTTTTGTTATAAAAGAAATGAATAAAAATATTTTAGGGGGTTGGAGATGTAAAATAAAACAAAAGGACTTAAGATAAGACGTTACCATTAAATTGGGTATCTCCCTTTGGTTTGAACCAAAAGGATTACTTGATGTGCCTTCTGCCTAAGGTAAAGCTTCTAGGAGGAATATAGGGATCTTTAGAGCTTAATTATTCAGGGTTTGGATGATCCAAGGGGTTTGAGAGGTGTGTGGAATGGGTTAGAAGTGAGTAATTTTTATAATGGGGAGGAGGGGCTCTTTAGGAAAGTGTGAAAGTATTATTTTATTATATAATTATTTTCGGTTTATAAAGGTCCAAAACTCATTAAGGTCGAAGATAATATGACTCATGTTCGAAATAAAATCATCCAATAAGAATTGGACAGGTTTTGTGTATTTTTTATTTATTTATAATCTATTTTATTTAAATCATTCATTAATGAGGTAAACATTGCATTATTATTGTGTCATAAAT
Organism: Viscum album; assembly: GCA_963277665.1. Classification (NCBI taxonomy): domain Eukaryota; kingdom Viridiplantae; phylum Streptophyta; class Magnoliopsida; order Santalales; family Viscaceae; genus Viscum; species Viscum album. The sequence continues at coordinate 173,340,265 of OY728147.1, read as the reverse complement.
AATATTATTTATTTGATGTAAAAAAATTATAAAAAAACTACCATTATTTAGGAAATATTTTTAGTTTTCAAATGAATATTTATAGTTGAAGAGATAACTTATATAACCCTATGTAAAAATTTATTTACTAAAAGATATTTGTTTGTGCTATTTTTGTCTTTACATTAAATTAATTAATTTAAAGTTTTATTATCACTCTTAAGTTGCTTCATGGGGTCCCAAAATAGACCCAAGGATTCCCATGGTCTTCCATGACTCATACAATAATTTTAGGACATGTGTTAAGGTAATTTTGTATTATTATGTTATTCCTTTTACCATGAATTACCCTATTTACCTTTAACCACGGTAAATAAAAGTCAAAAGTTACTATTCACCAAAAATTATTTTTATATTATTGAACCAAATTTTACTTACTAATAACAACCACGTATGTCATATTTTCAAAATTCAATTCACAGAAGTGGAAAAATTTAATTTAAATGAAAAATTCAGTTTTTAACTACAACTTAGTGGTTCCACTATTCATAAAAAATTGATGTTTTTTCAGAAAAATACGAAAAATTCATCCTAAAATATATTTGATATTTTGAATTAAAAAATGATGTCTATTTTAATGAATTAAAACCATATAAGTGGCATTAATAAATTTAATATTAATTCCTGTTGTCAAAACAAAAAACGTTTTTTATGAAATAATAACTATGAAAAGATTAACACTTGTTTATGTCCAATTTCAAAGTGAAATTAATTACAATGACCAACATTGGATTAAATGGTAAAAATATAATCTAATTACACTTTGAAACAAATTAAAAATATAATATAAACATATAAATAAATTAGATTAAAAGTCAATTTTGAATTAAAATACAGTATTTTCCACTATTCATCAAAAATTGCATTTTATTAGAAAAATACCGACATTTTACCCAAAGTGAATTTTGATATCCTGATTCTAAAGAAGAATTTTACTGTTCAAATAGAACAGATAGAAGTGACTAAAACTATATTTAAAGAGGTTTCTCCATCAAAAGGTAGTAAACCAACCTTTTAACGAATATTAGAGTATTTATGCTTAAAATTAGATTAATTCACATTTTAAGCCTATATTTTTTATTGGATAAATGTAAAAACTTTTAAAAAACATGTATAATCATATTGTAGTTAATTCTATTCATTATCTCCAATACAAAGGCTAGGCGTTAACTACCATTTAAAATAATAATATTATATTATTATTATTTTAGTATGACTCATCCTTGTGTGAAACGTAAGATTTCAAAAAAAAACTCGTTGTTGCGTATCAGGTACGCCATCGAACATAGAAACCCCTTTAATGTAAAATTAATATTTAATTCACAAATATTAATAAATATGAATATTTCATATTCTTTATTTACCTGGGATGTTACATATAGGATGATAAATGAATATTTCTTGGAAATTATACTACCTCTAAAGATTTTAGAGTTTTTAATAAAAAGTCAAGGATAACTGAAGAATATGTTCATGTGATATTTGATGAAATTGATCCTTTTGATCCCAAAAAATTGAAATAGATGAAATTACTAATTATTTGAATTACTTGAGACTTTAATCTTATAAAGATTTATTTTAAAGTAAATTATAATATGATCAGAGTCAATAATTTTTTAAAGAACATGAAATTATGGAATCTGAAAGAGAATTACCTAGATATATTAGAAACTTAAAGGAAAAATCTATAAAGACTATTATAAGTGGCCTATATATAAGAGTTAGGACAAGAAGGATGATAGGAAACCTAGATGATTTCTATTTTGTTCTATCCTAGTTTGAACCTATGTCTATATAAGAAGCCTTAGAAGATGAGAGTTAAATGATAACTATGCCAGAAGAACTAAAAATGTTTAAGGGAAATAAAGTTTAGGAATTATTTTATAGGACCTCAAACCATCCAGTGATAGGAACTAAATGAGACTTTTGAAATAAGCCGGATGATTAAGGTATAATACATGGGAATAAGTCTAGGATACTTGTTAAGGGTTATAAATAAGAGGAAGGAATAGATTATGAGGAATTTTTTACCATGATTTGTGGGATAAAACCCATTATAATCCTATTGGTTTATGAATTTCATATAAACATTAAATTTTACTAGATTGATTTAAAATTTTATTTTTAAATGAATATTTATTAGAGGATGTTTATGTTAAAAAACCTATATGTATTTAAACCCCTAATATAATGAATTTTATTTTTAATCTTATTAAAGCAATTTATAAACTTAAATAAGAACCAAGGTATTAGTATAAAAGGTTGAGGTCATTTACTTTGGAAGATGGGTTTTGAATAGGGTTAAAATATCCTACTATTTTTAAGAATTACTATTTGTATAATACTTTATTAGTTCATATATGTGTGGATGTTTTTATTTTTGGGTCAACAAATCAAAATCTCTTAATCGTTTTTCAAAAACACATGAAAAAGGAATTTGAAATGAGTATAATGGGAGAATTAAATTTCTTTCATGGATTTAAAATTTATTTAAAATATTTTTAAAATGTTTTAAATTAAGGAAATTTTATTATTGATTTATTAAAAACCTTTAGACTTGAAAAAATTAAGTCGTATGAAACTCCCATGTGTAATAATATAAAAATTTATTTGGATAAAGCTGAAAAACCAGTTGAAAAAAAGTTATACAGAGGCATGATTGGTAGTTTGTTATATCGTGCAACTAGGAGACTAGAAATCATGTTTTATGTTTATATTTGTGAAATATTTTAGTAGAATAAAAAATAATCCCATTTTACTATTGTTAAAATTTTTTTTATATATTTAAAATTAAACATTTTTATATCGTAGATTTATCCAAAAACTTATTATTTTAATTTAATTTCATATTTAGATGTTGACTTTGGAGGTTTTAGGTTAGATTGAAAAACACCTTAGGTACTTTTAAGTTTTTAGTAAAGTCCCTATTTTCATGGTCTAGTAAAAAGAAACATTCAATTTCATTAGAAACAACTTAGGAATAATACATCTCTACTAGAAGTTACTATATTAGTGTTATGGAAGAAACACACACTTTTGGACTTTGGACTTAAATTCAATAATATTTCTATTTTTTGTGACAATACTAATTCAATTATTATTTCAAAAAATCCTACAAGTTAGTCAAGGACTTATCATATTTATCTTAGACATCATTTTATTAGAGATAATGTACTAAAAAGGGATTTACCTTGGAATTTGTATATACTGAGTATCAACTTGCTGATATTTTCACTAAACCACTTCCCACTGGTAGTTTTGATTTTATTAAGGGGGAGTTATGTTTATTTAATTTTATGTATTTTTTTAATTTTATTAATCATATCAGTTTTGTTTAATTTTTTCTATGTTTTTGTTTTTAAAATATTATTTATTTCTATTAATTGTTTTTATTTTAAATTTATTTGTTTATTTTTTAGCATAATTTATTTTACAAAATTGTATTTTTAATTTAAAAAAAAATGATTACACTGTAATTTTTAAAATAAAAAACAAAACGTCTCCTGAAACTATCAGAGTAAAACTTTATATCTCCCTCCTTCGAACCCATGTGACTTCAATATCTAATGGTATGAATCACTCTCAAACTCTATTTTTTGAACTCTATACCTTCTGATTCTCAAAATATAAAAGATCAAGAGAACCGATGGAGTTGGTCTGAGTAGCTTGAATATGGAGAGTACCTATAGTTCTAAAAGTAATGTTTTTCAAGGAAAATTTATCGATTTTAATGGATTTTATAGAAGAATATATTATTAAATAAAGCACTTAGTTTCTAGGTTTTTGAGTATATGTCTGATGGTAAAAATACAAAGTATGTATTTGAAAAGGAGGTAAAAGAATTTTACAATAACGATAAATTCCAATTTGGATTTTTAGAGGATCTCATCTCCTCAAAGGGGAACAACAAAGAATTTCCCATCTCAACCATCAATATAGATTATATTTTTAGATGACACCATGAAGGTGTTTTAAACATCACTTTAAGATCGATTAGTGATAGTTTATACAAGTCAAAGGATATTATTTCTTTTCTCTTTGGAACTTATCAATTCAAGAAGATTCTTATTAAAAATATGCAGGTAAATCATAAAATTTCGGTTAAATTTGTTCAAACTTATATAGTATATAGGATTTTTGAGTTAGAGAAGATTCAATCCCCATACTTTCAAATTGTGTTTTTGATGTTGAGTGAAATCAAAAAGAATTTCCTTAGATGTATGATATGGTATATGCATCACTATTTCTTATAGGATTCTTGAATATCAATTTATCCCTATGGAATGTTAGTTTCTGTAATTTTATAAAAAATATGAATCATCTATGCCATTCAGACTATCCTGAGATGTCATCAAAAAAACATTATGTCTACTGGAATGATTATAAAGTTTCTCTTTTTCTAGATAATAACAAAGGGTAAGTTGATGCCCATTGGTTTTGAAGAGGAAGAACTATCAGGATCTCATGTTCAAAGGGAGATGAGGAGATTGAAGTCAATTAATTATACTAGGCTTGATGGTAAATAAAATGGTGAATCATGAATTAAAGGAGTTGGAGGCCTAAAAGATACTTCTGTTGGTACTGTCAAAATTTCAATCAGTACCATGATAAGGAAAGTAGTGGAAGAAAATACCCTGTTTAGGATAGGGGTAGTTCTTCAGTTCCTAATATCCTTTAAAAAGTCTTCTATCAAAGACAATGGTGCTATTCTTATTCATAGACCAAGTAGAAGGGAAAAACCTGTTGATTTTGATATAGCTGTTGTGGTTGAAGAACTGGGTCAAACTATTTTTTTAGTAATGAAAGGGCTGATAAGGATACTATTTTTGTAATGAAATAATCTAGTACGATGTTCAAGGTGAAGAAAAACTAGAACAAGAACTTATTTATCAAGGTTCTCAAAGAAATAGAGTGACTCATATCATGGGAGAACATTCTATTGAGCAAGTAGGTACCCCAATTGCTACTAAAACAACTAAACAAACCAGATATTATTTAGTCTCTCTTGTTTAATGGTTCTTAGAAAGTACTAAGGCAGAAGTATTATAGGATCCAGAAGTTCTTGGTGAACTATCTTCTCACTCTAGTGAAGATTTGGAAATTTAGTTACTTTAGATGGTTGAAATTAGAGACCATTCTACAAGATTTGATGAAACTTCATCAGATATCGATGATTTGAATTTTGAGTAGTGAAATCATACCTTAATAAAGGGAATGATTTCTATATATAATGCGATGAAGTATGCAGATTTAAATTTTCAAGCAGAGCTTGAGATTACTCTAAGTATTATGAATAATTTGAAAGTATTACTATTTCCCAAAAAAAAATTTGAATCTATTCATGTTTAGTATCATAATCTATAGTAAATTTCAATATCAAGGATAAATTTTTATGCTTTTAAAATGGATATGGTTGATCAAGTTGGGAAGATCAGAAGTGACTTAGTTTCAAAATCTTATTTTGGTTATTTTAAAAAGTTTTTTTCCAATCAGTTTAAAAGTGTTAAAGCTATACAAGGAAGTGATTGTACTTAAAGTGGAACAACATCTCTATATATTATAAGATTTTTGGAGTCTCATACTACTATTTTCAGTCTTCAATGATACAATTCAGTGATTATAGTGTGGTATTATTCCATGACATGCTCTATTATACTATAATTAATCGTTAGTTGAGAATTTAACTTCTACAGAGCCATGATTTAGAGATGTTGTCAGCCAATGAGGCAATAACATGAGGATATATGTTCATTAGATAGAATCAATTCAAAATTTTATGAAATTAATTTTGGTTGAAGTTATAATGTTTGGATAGGAATCATGGTTGTGGATGAAGGAATTGGTTGGGACAATGAAACATAATTTTAAGTTGTTTATGGACGATTTGAAGGTAGCACATCAAACTATTCATGATTCCTTGATAAAAAAATCTCCTTCTGATGTGTTTGAGACTTTTTATCCTCCTAGAACTTTTCATGTTGAAACCCTTAATCCAAAACATATTTTTAATATTTGATAATTAATATAAATAAATTCATTTATTTATATTCTAATATATTTTATCTTTATTCTCTATTTGTTGTTTGCTATAGTTTTATGTTAAGATCATTTTAATTTTCAAGATATATTTATTTTTGATTTACCTTAATATTCACTAACTATTTTTTTCAACATTGAATGTGTTTTACCCCATTTTTATACTTTAATTTTGATTTCACAAAACAAGGGATATATTCCAAAAAACACAACATTCTATTCTTTGATTCACTAAATATACATTACATTGATTAATAATTAAAACCTATAAGTATTTTTGTGTTCTATGGGTTTTTTGATCATCATAAGGGGGTATAATGTTGGGAATATAGATATTGATCCAATAATTTAATTAATTTATTATTCATTTTTATACTCACAAACACCGTCATTTATTTTATTAATGAATTTACTTTAAGCGGATTTCAAGATTATTTTTATTGGAATATTTATTTTCATTCCATCAGATTTATAGAAACTATTTGGATATATTTTGTTGATGTTTTTTATTTTCTAAGTATTTGGTATGTTTTGAATAAATTTGGAATCATTATTAAATACCCTATGTTTAAGGTAAATGTTAGTTTTGGGAACCTAACTTTTGATAAGGAATGATACTTTTGTACCATATTTTTTGAATAAATGTTATAATTGGGAACCTAAATTTTTTAATAAACCCTATGTTTGATTATTTAACATATCGATAGTTAAACCAACATTTGGAATCAATAGTACATGGTGAACTATACTTTTTAAGTTATACTTATGTAGTGAAACCCTAAATTGAAGCAGTATTTTATGAAATTTAAATTTTAAATGTTTTTTGTGATCTCAACAATTATTTTGTTGGAATAAATATATCATAAAATACCTATAAATACCGATTCAAAGGCTCTTTGAAAATAGATAAAATAATTTATATTTTAAGAGAAGTTATGATGTTTAATGGGTATTTAAATTAAAATTTCAAATGAACTAAATATTTTTAGTATCAAGATTTATCTTGTGATATTTCTCGATCTATTTGACTAGCATCAAATCAAAATTATTATTTATTCTCAATGGAGTTATATGGTTTAGTGACTTTTTATAAGATATTTTTAGGAATAAATTTTTGAAACATAATTTTTATGATCTACTACTATGAAAATTTATTATTTATCTCTTGTGATATTTTATTAATTATTGAAAGTCATTCGTTGAAGTTGTCTTTATGTCTACACTTTAGAGACATACATGTTATGATCTGTTGTTGTGTATTCATCCTATTGCTAAGAATTTTTTCTTGTTTATATTTTGATTTATGATATTTATCTATTGTAACCTAGAGTTTCTTAAAAATAAATATTATGTGAAGCTTTTATTCTATTCCTATGAATATATATTCTTTAATAAGTTATTGAAGACAAATTTGAGATGAACCTATTTTCAAAAATCATAAAATCATTTCTATTGGAGTTTCAGCTTCTATATTTAAGTTGTGTTTATTTTTACCTTATAAATCAACCTAAATTCATAGTAAAATCCTTAATGCAAGGTGTTAAATCCATATCCTAAGTTATAGTGGAATCTGATAAAAAGTCTTGTTTAGTTAAAATCACCAAGATTTTGGATAGAGTGTTAGTGGAGTAGACTAGGAGATATTTGTGCCCCAAAACACTGTAAAAATTGATTTTTTTTTATTTTTTTAGTTTTCCTCCACACAATCCATTTGAATAAAATATCAATGCATCACTTTCCAAAACACCAAGGGGGATTAATTTTAAATTATCCCAATGTTTTTAAAAGGACATAATTCACCCCTTCTTGTGTATTTGTGTTTATTTTCATAAACATGTATTCTATATATGAGTGATTAAACTTAAAAGTTTTAGTGTGTTCTTTATAACATTAAAATGATATTTTTTTGAGAGAATAAATTTACACTCTAATTCACCCACCCTCTTAGTTTATATTTGGACATGTGGTTTCAATAAGTGGTATCATAACCACAAGGTTGACTTATTAGAAAATATTTTTGTATTTTTCAATGATATGAAGAATTATATTATATAAAAGGATTTACACTCTTATATGGGTTAAATGACAAAATCTAGAAAAAATGATATCACATCTATGGTCTCTCATTTTTGATGTTATCATCACTAAAATGTATGGAATTTAGATTAGTGATACTATATAATTTTTATTAACTGAAGTGGATAAGAAGTTTCTCAATGATGATGTAAAAGAAAAAAAATCCATATAAAAAGAATTTTAAAATCAGATTTATATAAATTTTATTAGTTACACATACACTAAAACATTCTAGGACAACCTGACCAATATTTATTATGTTGAAACAAAGGTAAATAAAGCTAATTTTCAAGTGTTTTGTAATGAATTTTATTATTTAAATATTATTCTAAAAAAACATTAATAGATTCTTAAACCAAACCATGAAGGTTATTTCATCCATTCATTAACTTATAAATGAGATGAAATATGTGGTGATCATAAATAAAAACTTTAGGATATTACCAACTATTTATAGTCCAATGATGTTTGTGCTTAGAGAAAGAAACTGTGTGGAGATCTCTCTGGATGATTTTCAAATTAATTTGGTTACTAATGAGATATGTGTAAATATATAAGTGATTAAATTACACTTATCTAAGTAAATTTAATTCAAATCTATCGAGAAACTTGATATCACTCAAGGATGAGATGAAAAAGATGTTTCAAGTGATGAATTCTTATATCTTGTGGCCTGAAAGTTTTATAGAGGAAAAAGAAGGTTTGAGGGTAATCTTATGTTGGATTGATTCAATCATTTAAAGGTTATACACATTATTATTTGTCTTCCAAGGATAATATATAATGAGGTTAAATCCTTTTACCCATATAATTGGTAAAATAAATTCACCCTTAAATGAAATTTTAAATTTGTAAACAGCAGGAGTTTCCAGCTATTCGTTCCCCCATTGCACTTACGGAGCATGTGATGGAACAGACCATTGGAAACCAGGAAGAGGCAGGGACTGAGTACTTGAATTTGGAGGCACCTATAGTGGTAGGTTATTTGGACAGTAGGGTCCATGGGCATAATGAGGGATGGGTGAAGGTGATGAACATGGTATCTCCTAACATTTATTTTCCATAAATTACCCTAACCAACCGCTTTGGAGACCTGGAGGCTGCATTCTTGGTTCTAGAACAACTTGATGAACTGGGCATGCATACACCATTACAAGAGGATGAAGATGAGCTCTCTAGTCAACTATCTATTGATAGTGTTGAACTAGTTAGAGGACTCTACAACCCAAGGAAGAAGAAAGGACGAAAGGGGAACCGTGATGCGGGGGGCTGTATTGTGGTTAAAGGGAATAAGGATAAAGAGCAGAAAGATTAGTCCCAACTTCCTAAGACGATGGAAACAGGATCTGCTAAAAGGGCCAAGGAGAAATGAGGTGTACCAACAGTTCAAGATCAGGATTGAAAGAGGGGATCAGATATTAACAGTGGGGAGATTAAGTCCAAGAGTGGATCTGCTGAGGTCCAAGGGATATGTGATGCAGCAGAAAAGGGTGATGGGGGCATAGAGAAATACCTCGACTTAATTCTTCATTCTATGATAGAAGTGCTGAGAGGGGTTTTTCAGATCAATGATCGAGAGGAGGATTTGAATAGAATATTAGAAAGAGAGGTCCAAAACGATGTTAACAAGGAAAAAAAGTCATGGATCGACCAACAAGACCGAATTTTGGCATGGGACTTCAATGAAGGGAAGATAGAAACGGAGGAGTACATCCAGACTTGGGACAAGCTGGTCGAAAATTTTGAAGATTTAATTAAGGAGGATCTGCATACGAAGGTTAAGACATTACAGTGGGAGCTATATCGGGTAAGTGACTCCAATAATCATAGTCTCATTTTAATGATTTTGTGATTTCCTACTGAACTCATTGATCTTTGATGTTGAACTTAAGAAGTTTCCCACTTTTTCCTTAAAAGTGATTTTGAAATAAAAATTTAATTTTCATGTCAGGATATCAAGGTCCAACTTTAAGGTTCAGTTGAGGAACTTCAAATACAAAGTAGGATGAATAAAAAACTGGTGGAATATTAATGGATTATTTATAGTATATTTATCAACTTAAAAAAAAAATAAATCTGATAGTGAATGTTATGGAAGATGAAAAAACTTCTCACGAAATACCCCGTGATTTTGTTGAGTTCAAGCTAGATATTGAGGAGAAAGACAATTTAAAAAATGTAATTAATTTTGGTACTAAAAAAATAAGGAAAGATGATTTAATCCCTTAGGTAATATTTGGTTTATTTTAAAAAAGGTTTAATGATAAAATGAAAAAACCATTCCTAATAAGAATCTATAATTTATAAAATTATCAGATACAAAATTCAAGGAAAGAGCTGAAAGCGGCATGAGAAGTGTTAAGAAGGGTTAGAATAATTCAATACATATTAAAATGGGTAAAAATATAATTATTTTTTAGACCGAATAATCTAATTACGGGGAAATAACCATAAAGGATAAATAAAATGAAAAGGTTGGTGATAAATTTCAACCCTTAACAGCTATTCAACAATTGGATTGTTATTCGAAGGAAGGAAACATGTGGTGTGAAGGTGGAATGATTTCTCCATTGATGAGTTGATAATTTTATTTATACTTAGGTCATAGCATGATTTATTATAAATTAGAAAAAAATATACTTAAAAGGTGAGGTACCTAGAATACAAAAAACAAGAATGGGAACATACCCTTTACTATAAGGGAAAAAATATTTTTATTGTTATTTTTCCTTTCTCCAAAATTGGTCATGAAATTCTTGATTGTAGGAAAAGAAAGAAAGGAACCAAATCATACAAAGGATTAAGGAGAATCGAAAGGTGATAAGTCAACATAATTACATTGGGATCCAAATTCTCCCTTTTGAAAAAAATAATAAGAGTATTACATAGATCATACTAAAAAGAATGAGGGGTGACCCTCTTATAACACAACTCAATATAGAGTTTCATGGAAGGAAAATAATAAGAATAAAAAGTATATACTTACTAAGAATAATCTTAAACAAAAATAAAATTTTATCATATATATATATATATATATTAATATTGGTGTTTATCTCACATTATCGGGAATATAAACTTGTTAAATAATGTGAACGACCATATTGATGGAACTATTCACTTAAGAAATGATGGATCTTTGAAAATAATGGATAGTAGAAAAAATAGATTCACATGATATGAGATAAAGAATATGAATTTTCTTTATATGGGAAGACTTTAACATAATATCTTGAGTTTATATCAATTATGCGACTCATGGATTAAAGTTATATTCAATTATAATAGTATCCTAATCAAATTTAAGGATGTAAAATTATTGATGAAAGGATGAAACAAATGAAAATTTATATAAAGTAGAAAATAAAGAGAACACTTTTCAGAATAGATTAAGTAATTATTTGTTATGCTGGATTTATTAACAAAGTATGAGAAATATTTTAATGTTAAATTCTATGATTGATATTCCAAATATGAAGTGGGATAGATAAAATACATGAAATTATTACATGGGATGAAATATATTGATACATACCTATATAAGAAAGAATAATCAGACCTCAAACTTACGTGACTTGGTTTATACTGATTTATGTTGTAAAATGACACATCTCTAATCTTGAATAGAAATATATTTCATATTATTTTTAGATCTCTACAACGTGATATACTTCATTATGTTTATATAAACCAAAAAGAAAGTAATACAATGAATTAAGTGGATTTAGTGGCAATATAATAATTAAAATATAGAATCGATGAAAGTCATTCAATAGGATAATGGAATATGATATACTTCTAATGTGTTGGAAAATTATTTGGAGAAACATGATATTAAACTTATGGTTTATCCATGAGAATATTATAGTAGAATGGATTCATTGAAAAGAAAAATCTGAGTGTGAAAAACATGGTAAAAACATTACTCATTAAGAGTGGTGTTTCATGTAATTATTGTAAATAGGTGGTAAAAGTAGTATTTTAAAATCAAAATAGGGATTTATTAAGTCCTATAGAGAAGATAACACCATATGAAATATTTTATAGAAGGAAGATGACATTAAAAAAAATTAGAGTGTTTGTAATTAAGTGTTATATCTGGAATATGGAAGTAAATTAGGGAAAATATGGAGATATAATTGATGAAAGAGTATTTAATGGCCACTCAACTAATATTAAATATTATAAGTGCTCTAATAATAGGTTTAATAAGATTTTGGAAATCAATTATGTTAAGGAAATTGAAAAGAAAGCTATAAAAAATATAGAAATATATATTTGGATGTATTATATGAAGAATTAGATGAAGTTGATATAAATTTTATAGGGCCTCAATCCTAAATAAATGATGTGGATTTTGAGATTGAATTTTAAGAAGAAATAAGTGTTGAAGATATTCAACTACTGACTCAAATAAGTAAGATAAGGGATGAAATCAATGAATCATATATCATTGAAGATAAGACTTATCTAATAGAAACTCAATGAATGAGGATAGTATAAAAAAATACTCTACTAACATAGGTGGATAAAAAAATATTTTAAGAATAAAAATGGATTAATCATTGGTTAAATCCATAAATTAATATCTATATCAAATAGATAAAAAACAAACAATGGAGCTTCTAAAAAGGTATAATGATCGTAATGTTATTGGAACAAAACGAGCATTAAAAAATAAGTCTAATTAGTATGAAAATGTGATATTAAATAAAGATATATTTTTATACAAAGGTTATCCTCAAATCAAAGTCATAAATATGGAAGAAACATTTTCATTGGAGGCTATTCTTGAGTTAATCAAACTAATTTGGTAGTTTAAATTCAAAGAGACTTCAAAATATTTTAAATTCATGTGAATAAGACATTATTGAATATAATTATCAAATAATAGTTTTACATTGAGAAACTTGTGGGTTTTCAAATTATGGATGACAAAGTAATGTTGTTCCAATTGAAAAAAGGATTTAAATGTCTTTAAAAAATTACTTCATGCTTGGTATTCCCATTTAGACTATTATTTTAGGAAACTAGAATTTAAGAGAGGAGGTCTCAATCATAAAATCTGTCTAAAGTCATTGAAATAAGATAAATTTATGGTACCCATATATGTTAAAGATATCATATTTTTTGGAATAAATATTGAATTAGTGGAGTATTTTTCTAAATTAATGCGATCAAAGTTTGAGATGTTAACGATATGTGAGATTACTTATTTTATAGGAATGAAAGTTAGTTATAAAAAGGAATACTCTTCTATTGATTAATAAAAATACATGACAGAGCTACTGAATAAGTTTCATATTCATGATTTTAATCTAGATTCAAATATTATTACAGTTTTAACTAAACTCAAAAAGTAAAAATATGGAAATTTTATAGACCATACCTTATATCAGAGAATTATTGGAAACCTATTTTACTTGACAACAATATAAAAAAATCTAGTTTATGATAATTCTTTAGAACCGAGGTTTGAAAGTAACCTATAAGGATATCATCTCACCATTTCAAAATAATCATGAGATTTTTTCAAGGTACCCATGATAATGTATTGATGATTGATTTAAGAAAATTCTGAGATTTAATAGTATATTCAGATATAGAATATTCTAGAAATACCGTATAAATAAAATTCACAAGTAGTGGATATTTATTTAAAAAAACATACGTTGGTAGGATGAGTATGAAAAAAGAGGGTAATTTTCTTTTCACATCATAGATGGAATACATTTAAACTAAAAAGGCGTGTACTTAGTTGAATTGGATGAAATAATAATTTTTTAATTTTTTTGAATAAGGGTAAGTACATATGGTGATTTTTTGTGATAAAAAAGTGTTGAGACCATGAATGTAGTTGATATTGAGATCTATATTTATAGTGACTATTGTAATTCTGTTGAGACCCATGGGGATCTTTCTAATATCTAGAGTTGAAGAAAAATATCCTAACATTATAGTGTTTTTATAGGGAAGAAAAGTCAGAGAAGATGAAGAGTGGATATGTTTATGTGTTAGATTTTGTTGTTAATAAATACATAATTTTAAAATGAATGTATAATAATATTTATTTTGTGAGATGAATGTTATTAAGAAGTTTGAAGGTTTTTTTAAATAATTATGTATTTTTTGGAAGAGTTTTCTCATTTAGTAGAATTGGGTCAGAAAATTGAGAAAGTCCCCAATATTTATGGGTAACCTTGTTAAATATATAAATATTACTCTAATAATATGAAAAAATAAACAAAGGAAAAACATAATGTTAACTTTACTCAATATGTAGAGGTCACTTTGGTGTTGAGTGGAAGAAGATTGGAAAATAATCTAGGTCCTTAATACTAAAGAGAAACTTTACTTATATGAAAGTGTCACTCTAGTGCGGAGCAGAATAGATTAGAAATTTTGAAAAGGAAACATGTAAAGGAAAATTTTCCCAATATGTAAAGGAAATTTTGATTATATGAAGATGATGTATGGAAAATTCACTAAATCCTTAACATGTAAAAATAATGTTTCTAATATGTAGAGGTTAATCTACTAATTCACAAAGGTTAATCCAAGGAAAAGAAAATATGAAGAAGTAAATCTATTGATTTGTAAAGTTTTATCGGATAAAAATGAAATCATTTACTCCCATTCATATGATATTTTAGGGTCATATGAAATTTTCCCATGATATGTAAGGTTCACTCTAACTCTTAGAGTGATACGTAAGGGTTCCATACATTGGAAAAAATTAAAAGAAAATACTGAAGCTATTATTTTAAAGATTAATTATCGTGAAGAAGAATTATGATAAAAGAAGTTAGAGAATAATGGTCATGATATAAAAAGGATATCAAATTGTGATTTTGAAGACCTAAAATAAAAGATGGGAAGGGTTTCACATTGAATAAGATTATCATGTTGTAAAGATTTATGCAATTTTCTATGTAGTTTGAGTAACTTCTTTATCATGATGTGATATATAATATAATTCCCTACCATGGATCACTTTGAACAGTAACAAAACTAGATCCACATCTGACCTTAGGTGTACTTACCCATATGTTATATGTTCCCAATTAATGACGAGGGTTTGTAGTAATATAGTGGGGATACTATACCCCCTATATTAGAGAGTAAAATAGAATAAAAATTTACCAAAAATCATCATAAAATTTAACATCCATCATACTAAATAGAAAAAGATAAATAAATAAACATCCAACAATAAGAACTAAAATACACTACAGGCCTGAGAAACCATGGAATAGATTCAAATGACTACCCACTAGGATTTTGAATATACAAAACATAATAATGGAAAATAAAGACATATAACTATGACCACCTTGAACCGTACCACATTCCAAGCTGTATATCCCATCTTAGATTCACCATCTTGATCTAAAATTTGGGCACCAACTCAACCTATTCCATTAATAACTATATGGGGGATTATCAGGTACCTATGTGAATTAGTGTCCCGAATAAGGAGTGAGTAAAAAAATAGTAGGGAACCACCAATGTGGTATCATACTGAGAAAAATATATTGTGATATGTTCATGTAACATGCTCAGATGTAATAAATAAATAGCTACATGATGCAAACAAACAAATAAATACATCACATTAATACCTAATATAATCCAATCCTAGAGTTTATTTGAATATATCTTAATGAACATGCCTCTACAGTATCACCACCACCCCATGGGCATACCCATAACCCATGACACTCCCAATAACCATCATAGATCCTTAGGTCCACAAACTCGATCGACCATACTTGCCTTGACCAATGCCAAAATGTATCTGAGAATAAGCATCACCTCTAGTGAAACTCTTTAATTTTAACAAGGATATCTTTATCACACCTCCACTAACGAGTAGTGGATCCTGAGTCATCACTAGGAATCCCTCATCATCAATCCCTTGGGATAAACCCCATGGTAGTACCCTGGAATTCTTGATGTCAAGATGGCATCTGATTCCTAGGTAGGGGAGGTAATAAGAGATTATATATGTCTATTCATGATAGATTCCTGGGAGACCTAGAATATAAATGGAGAATACCCTCCCTAGATCCCACTACTAATACCATGGGCATCCAATATCTCATGACTCATTAGCCAAAACATCAATGGTGCATCCACCCGATCCTTGCAGGAATCCTAGGCATCAATTGAGGGTATTAAACAATCACCCTTGAGATGTTTAATATTTATTATAAGGGATATAAACGCACTTGACACCTTATACTAGTATTCAAATTATAGTAAACACATGCATTCTCAATGGCCTATAAGTATCACCATTTGAATCCTAAAACCTAGGAATTTGTAATGGTGTCATTTTATTTAAGGACCTCCTACCATCCTGAGCATTCATGTATGCGTAAAATCATAAAAATATGATGATGGATCCTTGGAACAACATCTAGGAATCCAATCCTGCATCAACCATATCTTTAGATTCTAGTTGAGCTAGGCATCCACCCCCAAAATATAGTGAGACCATATCCCATCATACCAAGCATCCCAGGGTTTTATCTATATCATCAAGTGATTCTTCGAAATTCTAGGAAACCAAATTTGTATTGGAATTATTGGATGATTTCTATGAATTATGGGTTATCATGAATTATAATTAATCAATAAAGTAAAATAAAACCATGGATGGATGAACTCCCATGTCCATCGCCTCCATAAAAATAACCCACCAGGCTTATACGTTGGGTTGGGTTCTAAGGTGACATACATAACCATCATTACCCATGGTCATACACACCCTATCAAGGATAGTTTATCAACAAGGAACCTGCTCAGGTCCCCTTGATCACTACATAAAAGAAGCATCCTCATGTGGGTTATCAGTATCAATCAAGGTATCAGGTCAACAGTCGACACTCTAAGGTTGTCACATCCCACAATATTATCAATAGGGTAGAATGACCTTGATAAATACATGATGTTCTCTATATATGTAATATTTAGAGACATAGCCCATGAACAATCTTTGATATCAATGTCTCACTAGGTTTTTCCTTTCACCCTAACTATCATACATACCCTATGGTCTATCCACCTAGACCAAACACATCAAAATTCAAGGCCCCAACCATCGATGACTGAGATATACTATCCAGTTCTAAGGACCCTCGTGGCCTTTCCACTTTATACAGTCTATCCAAATATTCCATTTTAAAATAAAATATTAATTAAACACTGTCATGAACCTATATAGGGAGACCATATAACACATTCCATATAAAACTTGTATAAACCATAAGATTAGGTACATAGGACTACCTACCTCAACTGAAGCTTTCCCATTATTTTTCCATGGGTTGAAAGCAAATTCTAAGGAATGTCCAAGCCTGTCTATGATCAACTGTGATAATCTCAGTGCCCTGATATCTAAAATCAATCCTAACATCCTAAATTAATTATTTATAAAATTTTATAATTTATAAACTAAAATAATTTAATTAGGCATAAATTCCTAAAGCTCACTAGGTCATCCCATCACATGGAAACTATGGACAACAGGGTACGATCCACTTGCGACACACACCCAAACCTACACCAAGAAAAATTCCCCATTAAAAACACTATTATATTGAAAAAATAATTTAATTTATGATGAAAGACCTTTCAAAAACCAAATGAAGATGTAAATTCTCTGAAACTTTGTATGATGGCATGTGAAACTCATCTCAAGTTATCCTCTGGCTAACCTAAGTGAAAGCCTAGTAAAAAATGGTCGATTATACAATATTCTAGTGGAATCAACAAAAACACCTAAACTAAAATTCCTGAAATTAGAAATTATAAAGGGAAATAAATAATAAACGAAGGAGGAAGAACCATAACTTTGACACCATCTAATTATATCGAGAACCACCCAATGAAGAGGAGAAAAGAGGGGAAGGGAGCTCTAGTAAAGTGCATCGAGATGATTTTTTCAATATAACGAAGAAAGGGGAACAAAGGCCCCATTTTAATTAATAAAATGGTTGGACTAGTTTCATGGTGTGACCATAGTATTCACACCATGAATTTTCATGAAATGGACCTCAACTCCCCTTTTCATGTCCTAAAACCTCTCGGGAACAACCCATGAATGAGATTCATGTTTTTAATCACTATTCAAGTTGTTAATAGTTTTCTATAATTATTTTAAGTGCCCCGGGACCCCAACCACTCCTCCAGAGGCCTCCAAAACCCCTAGGTCATCTTCTGAGCCATGAAAGATGTCCAAAAAACCATTTAAAGATGTTCAAACATTCAAAACCATGTAATGATTCATAGTTCTCAAAACAAGCCATCCTATAATTAGAAAATTCAAATTCCCTATGTATTTTCTTACACCTGAATGGAAACTCAACTTTATAAAATCCCCACCATAACACATATAATCCCTGATAAATATCTTCATCATTCAAACAACACACTCAACCAAATCAGGTTGAAAATCCATGATCAAATTTCCATGTTCTACCCCAGAACACTGAACTATCTTCCACTATTCAACTCCACACATGTGGCACATCCTTTCCCAAAACCCAATCCACAACTTGTAACCATCACTGAAACCTCTGTACAGTACTCAATGAAACCCATATATCTTAGGAAACCTTTTTATCATCATCCTTATCGTAAATTGTTTGGTACTCCCCACCATAGAAATTAACTCATCACATCCAATTTTGACCCATGATGTTCCTCACCATTATAATTGCCTATCAAAACACATTTATAGTGGTATAATGACCCAATAAATGTAGTTTACTTCTCCTTAAACCCAATAACATATAAAAATACCTTTCATAATCCAACATTACCACTCATATCTGATTCTTTACCAAATCAAATGAGTATAAACTACCCATGTACAAGGTCCCCACTGTAACACCCACATGTTTTTATGAAATATTTTATTTAAATAATTTTTATTCATAAATACCTTTCTTTGCAAACAATCATGAGTTTAACTGAACCATGAGATGCCCTTTTTATAAAATTACCATTATATACTAGTCGTTAGGTTAGTGAGAATAATTATAACTAACTTATTAAAATTTATTATGAATTAATTGGCTATCAATTATTTATGAAAAATATAAACCAAATTAGATATTTTTATTTTTTAGTGAATTGATTTTGGTAATGAAATTAATGAAATTAATGAGATATATATGTGTTATATACTTAATAATATATTTTTGATATTCATTCAATGGATATTTTAGTTATAAAGTATGAATAAAACCCTATTTGATGTATAAAAACCTATTTTAAGGTTAATTTTACACCTTTGAATGGAAAACCTATTTAAATGAAGATTTTGACACATTAATAATTTTTATATGAAAAAATAAAAATGTTATTTTGAAGAGGTATATAAAAATTTACTCTGGATAAATTTTGATAACTTTCATGTTTTGATGAATAGTAAAAATTTGCTAACTTTTAATTAAAAAAATATTTGTTCATCAAGATAATTTATATGGTTAAATTATAATATTGAATGGTTTTAAAGTATAAATAGAATATATTTTTATCATTCAATATAATTTATCTCATTATAATTAATTTTAAATTTAACTCATAGGTAAAAACATTTCAATCTTTCACAATGTTTTAACTTTTAAAACTCGTTTTCTCATTTCAATAATGGGATTAAATGAAAATTAATTACTGAAACTTATATATTTTAAATTTTGAAAAATATATTCAATATTTGGAATCCATATTTCCAAATTATGTTAATAGGAAACTTTTATTTTTGGGCATTATGAATAGTAACTTTGGTAATTATTTTACCATGGTTAAAGGTAAATATGGTAATTAAGGGTAAAAATATTATTATAAAACTACCTTAACACCTGTAAAAATAAAATTGGATATTTAAATTTGACCCTTATCACATATTTTTTGAAATGGAATCACTTTATGGCCACTTACCTATGAATATGACATAAATTTAATAAAAACTAATGAATGTGACAAAATGTCACAATCTCATTTTATATAAGTATATTAATTTTAATATATGGATAACTAGGAGATAATATTGATAATATATAGTATATGAAACTCTAAAATAATTACCAACATCATATAAATTTGTTTATAATTTTTATATACTAAATAATTACCATTAATGATGACACAATGGTGGTGTAAAAATTATTTTATTAATAGAAATATCAAATAAATGGTTTTAAGAATATTAAAATAAATATCATATGAACTAATTACTATTATTCAATGAAATTTTATGTGACCATGAAATTTTAGGAGTGTATTGAATAATTTTTTTTGAATTCATCTTCTGTATGTATTTTTCAAGGTTAAATAAATGAATAGTGTCAAAATTTACACTATTGATATTTTAGGAAAATAAATTATTATTAAATTATTTAAAAATCATAAAAATAATTAAAAATTAAAAAGTTGTAATTATAATATCTTAAATGTAATAAAATATCCATTTATGGTCAATTAACACCATATAAGTAAATATTTATAACCATTAAATATTTATAATGTTATTACCACAATTAAAATTAAATAGAATAACTAAGTGTCAATTAAAAAGATATGGTTTAAATTGAAAAAATAACTTGTACAAATTTTTTTGGTTTGTGATATTATAGCCCTATCTCATCTAATCTTCTAAATTAGGAAATTTTGGAGGGTTTTAGATATTTTTTGATTTTATTATAAATTATTATTTATGGAGTTTCCAAAAGTTCCCCTCACCTCAATTATAAAAGGGAACCTCCTCCCTCACCTCTTTAATTAATTTTGAGCCTTCAATCTTGGAAATAACCTTCCATTTTTCCTTCTCAACTTCGTTATTTTCATTCTAGAGGTTCTGATCATCTTCAAAGACAAACTCTAGTGCTTTATGAGGATATTTAGAGATGGCACATTGAAGAAGAGGCAATATCATTTACTTATTCATTCAAACTTATTTATTATTCTACTTCATATTCATTAGTTGATTCATTATAAATTAAGAGAATCAGTATAACTAATATACTTATATGTTATTATATATATGAAACAATCATACTCCACCTTCTACCCATCCTAAGAAATATGAAATCCCCACATGTGCGTACATACGACTTACCATCTCCACACCATGGTGTAATCCACTTTTCACCACCACCTTACATGGATGGGTATAATGATATAATTAATAAATATATATGATTTATATAAAATTATTTTGATTCTGATATACTATAAACCATCCACTTCAATACCATTCAACAATTATGAGAATGATATCATCGCTCGTGCGTACATACAAATTACCATCTCCACGGTGCGATGTGATTTATTATACATAATATTCATTAAATCATGATTATATAAATAAATTTAATGAATAAATATGACATATATTATAATAATAATTTTTTTTAAATGATATAACTTTAACATAAAAAGAGTAATAAGAACTTATTCGACAAAACATGCATAAGAACATAAAGCAGTTAATACTCGAATAATGAGTAACGATGAAATGTTACTTACAAGAAGATGAAAATATGATCATAAATATTATCATAAAAATGATTATGATTCTGGAATAAATCATCAACATTATGTAAATCATTATAAATGAGGTTGGGATACGTACAAAGCGTATCATACCTAAGTTAAGGGACATCTTTGCAAATCTTGTTTTTATCCAAGATTGCTTATTCTTAAGTATTTAGTAGAGTATATTTATCATCCACATAAATGTTTCCTAAATATGTATTTCAAAATATTATTTATATCCTTCTATAATTTTTAAAAGTTAATTTTACCCATTGGTAAATTTTTACTAAATGGTATGGATGGAATATTTTTCTGTTTTCGGTATGAGGTAATTTTTATTTTTCTAGAAAAAGAATGAGAAGAATGTTTTTTAACTTGTATGGAATAAATGGGTTTTTATGTTTTCACAATTATTTATTTCCTTTAAGTATACCCTATAATCTTTCAATGTTATTTTTATATAAAATTATTTCCTCTAAAATTGTGTGGCATTTTGAGGAAGAAAAATATTTTTGAAGAAGAAAATATATTTTCCTCAGGAATTAATTTTAAATGTTTTAGCAAAATTATTTTCCATCTAATATGACACTATTTAAATAGTAATATATTTATAAAACTATTATTACTATTTTTTGATCGTGTTATAACAATTTTGATGGAATGATGTTTAAGAAACCCATTTTATTTCATGGTTTATGATATGGTGAATGTTTTTATGTTTTTGTGACACACGTAAGAATGGTTTAATTATGAGATGGATGAGACTTATATATCCCTTAAATGCATTGGGTAAAGATTTATATCTCATGGTATAGACATGACCAGAATGACTAGTAAATATGGTTATGTAATACAGGGCTGGATCGAGGAGTGAAATCAGTTCAGTAATGGACTTTGTCCGCTATGATGGTCTCAAAAATGAGCCCTGATAAATATGAAGTTATTTTCTATGCTTATGTGTGTATGGAACGAAATTTCATCTCTTTTTTTTATGACTATTGGGATTAAATTTCACTTTTATAATTTATCCCATGAGATGATATTATTATCTTTTATATACAGGATAATATTTTCAAATGTTATGTTCTTATGATTATGATATGATTGACATTTCCCTTGTTTACTCTTACTGAGTATTTGAGCTCACCCTTTCACATGTTTCTTTTTCCCAAGTAATGAAGATGTGTATTAAGTAATATATGTCAAAAGGGATTTTAATTATGAAGAAATTATTGGGAGACAATGTGGATGTTTTATGAACTAGTTGTTTATGTATCCCAGTTTCTAAAGGCACTAAACCTATACAGTCATGGTGTGGTTTTGTTATATTATTTAATAAATATTCTTCAATGTTTAATTAATATCTATTACTAAAGTATGGGATGTTACAGTTGGTATCAGAGAAAAGGTATAGTTAACCTTTGGAAACTAGTATGAGAGAACCTTAGTAAGAACCATATAGATGTGTCTAAGTATATGTTACAATCCTACCCTTGTGTTTTAGATATGTTCATGAATAACCTAGGATACAACCTTAAGTCTTCCAAATTGAAATTTTATTCTTGATTATGTGGTTTTCCTATTATGATTAGTGTTTCTCACACTATACTTCTTGGTTTTAGTCAATGGATGGAACCCAAAGGAACCACATTAATGCTGCATGTGACAGGAAATACAATGATTGTCCCCCAGAGCAACCAAATATCATGGGAGATAGAATGATAAATCTTGTATCCTTGGTCACACAACTTTCTCAAGATATAAATCATGAAATAATTCCAAACAAGCAAAGGAGGGAGCAACATTCTATTGAGACCTTCATGAGACAACGTCCACCTTTATTCAACGGGTCTTCTGATCTATTAGTGGATGAATAATGAATCAATAGAACTAAAAATATATTTTCTGTTCTACAATGATCTAAACATGATAATTTCATCTTATCATTCAATCATTTGGAAGGTGAAGCTGATCAATGGTGGAATCTTATCAAGAATATGAGGCAAAGAGATGAAATTGAGTCCACAGAATGGGACAAGTTCAAGAACTTATTTTTCAATAAGTACTTTTGTCATATTCTTAGAACAAAAATAAAGAAGGAGTTCCTTTAATTTAAGAAAAAATATGATGAATCTGTTGGTACCTACAAAGAAAATTTTACAAGACTTGCAAGATACGCTTCTGGAATTATCATCCAACCTGAGAGTAAAATTAATCGATTCTTTAGTGGCTTAAAACCAAGTATCTAAAGGGTATATATACATAAAGGACTTCAATATCTACAAGGAAATTTTTCAATGTTCTATCAAGGTTGAGATGGATATTGGAGTAACCCAAAAATAATATGGGTTTGTTAAGAAGAGAAAAATTGAATTCAAAGGAAAATCTAAAGACCAAACTGAAAAGAAGATGACTTTCCCTTATGCTCAAAGAGTGGAAAGAAACATGAATGGAATTGTCTTAAAAGGACTAGTAAATGATTTAAATGTGGAAAATAAGGTCATTAGGTAGTTGATTGCTGAAGTGATGGGAAAAATATGTCTAATGATTTGAATAAAGAAAAGGATACATAGAATTCACCTACTACACTTCAATGTTACAAGTTAAAGGAAATGGTTCATTATGCTAATCAATTCCCGAATTCAAGAGTTATTGATATTGATCAGAATCAACAAACTATTAAGGCCAAATAAAAAGGGAAGTCACATGCAATCACTATCGGTGACGTGGAGTATGATAATGAAGTGGTGACATGTACACTTACCATCCAATCTAAAGTAGAAAATGTCTTATTTGGTTTTGTATCCACCCACTCTTTTATTTTTTAACAATTTTCTAAGGGTATCGATGTATTACCTCAATAATTATATGTTGAGTAAGTCATTCAATCTTATAATGGCACACCAATCACATTAAAAGTTTATAATTTTTCTTCGGTTGAAGTTTGTGGGAAAGTGCTTCCTAAAAATCTTGTGATCCTTCCTATAATGAAATTTGATGTGATTCTCAGCATGGATTGCCTTTTTATATATGGAGATTATATTAATTTCCAAGTAAGGGAAGTCACATTTCATATTCTTGATCAATTTATGATCATCTATCTAAGAAATGATGAATATAACCTTCTAGTATAAATTTCTTCCATCTTATGGGTCTTGATTATAATAAATGAAAGTTATTTATCTCAAATGGTTGGGGAGAAACTCACGATAAAGAATACTCCCATTTTATAGGAGTTTTATGATGTATTTTTAGAGGAATTTCTAGATCTTCCACCAAATCATGAAGTTACGTTTTCAATAGAACTCATACCGGGTGAAATGCCTATTTCAAAGACACCTTATAGAATAACCCCAATTGAGTTACAGGAAATGAAGAAGCAACTCCAAGAGAATCCTGATAAGGGAGTCATACACCCTATTGCATCACCTTGGGGAGAACTTGTTATATTTGTTAAGAAGAAATATATATCAATGAGACTCCACATTAATTATCGAGAACTTAACAAGATCACTATCAAGAAAAATATCCTCTTCCCTGTATTGATGACTTATTTAACCAACTACATGGAGCTCAATACTTTTCCAAGATTGATCTTCGTTCATGATATCATCAATTAAGGGTTAAAAAGGAGGATATACCAAAGAATACATTTTGTACAAGGTATTAACACCCTGAATTTATATTGATGCATTTTTGTCTTAATAATTCCCCTGATATCTTCATGGATTTAATGAATAGAGTCTTTAGAGACTATCTTGATCAGTTTTTGGTAGTCTTTATAGATGATATTTTTATCTATTCAAAGAGAAATGAAGAACATGTAGATCACTTAAGAATTGTATTTAAGACCCTGAGAAAGAATAATATTTTTGCCAAATTTACCAAGTGTGAATTTTGGATTTATAAAGTTTCATTTTTGGGTCACATAATCTCAATAGAGGGGATATAAATAGATCCAGCAAAATAAGAGGTTATTTAAAGATAGTGGAGACCAACAACAATAACTGAGATATGAAGTTTACTTGGTTTTTATAGATACTATAAACATTTTGAGAAATATTTTTCATGATTATATAATCCACTCTCCAAGTTGACTTTGAAACGAGTTAAGTTTGTTTGGATAGAGGAATGTGAAGAGAATTTTAATGATCTAAAAAGAAGGTTAGACAATGCACCTATGCTCACACTTCCTTGTAGTGGAGAAAGGTTTGTGATCTATAGTGATTCATCTTAGAAGTGGTTGGTATTTTTTCTCATGAAAAATGATATAGTGATAGCTTATGCCTCATGACAGTTGAAAATTCATGAGCAAAATTACCCAACTCATGATTTGGAGTTAGTTGTGGTAATTTTTTCATTAAAGATATGGAGGCATTATCTTTATGATTAAATGTGTGATATTTATACTGATCATAATAGTTTAATGTATATTTTTACAAAAAAAATATGAATAAGTTCCAAAGAAGATGGTTGGAGTTGATTAAAGATTATGACTGCTCAATACATTACCACCCTAGGAAAGCGAACAAGGTGGGAGATTCATTGAGTCGAAAAGACCATGCTAGATTATCCATGATGAGGATCAAGAATGTTTCAATATTTATGAATTTGTAAAGGATGGATCCTGAAATTTTAATGGAAGGGGAGAAATCTTATATTTCTCAAATGAATTTTAAACCATCTATACAAGTGAAGATTAAAGAGGAACAAAAGGAAGATGTAGAGTTACAAAAGAAGGTGAGAAATGTTCCTAAATTCAAACTTGATTGGGATGAAATAATAAGGTTCAAGAACCAGGTTTATATTTCTACCATACCATAATTAAAGAAGGATATATTGGACGAGGCTCATGGTTCTTCATTCTCTACTCACCCTAGAAGCCAAAAAACATATGGGGACCTGAAAGAGTACTTCTAGTGGGATGTAATGAAAAGAGATGTCACCGAATATTTCTCTCATCGCTTGGTTTTTTAGCAAGTTAAGGTTGAGATACAAAAGTCTAAGGGGATGTTACAACCATTACCCATACCAGAATGTAAATGGGAAAACATCACTAAGGACTTTGTCATCGGAATTCCCAAAAAATCCAAAGGAAATAATGTTATCTGGGTTATATTTGATCACCTTATGAAGTTGGTGCACTTCATTTTTATTAGAGAGGATTTATCTCTTGATCATATTTCCAGGATATATGTAAAGGAGTGGTAAGATTTCATAGAGTGCCACTTTTCATTATATCTGTTAGGGATCTGAGGTTTACCTCAAAGTTATAGAGAAGTCTTCATCATGATCTAGATACATAGTTAAATTTCATCACTACATATCATCCTCAGACAGATGGTTAGTCTGAGAGGACAATTCAAACTCTAGAAGACATGTTGATAGCTTGCTCTATGGATTTCAAAGGTGGTTGGGATCAACACCTACCATTGTGGGAATTTTCATAAAATAATATATTTCACTCCAGTATTCAGATGGATCCTTATGAATCCCTCTATGTAAAAAAGTGTAGAACTCCATATTGTTGGGATGATGTTGGAGAAAGAAAGCTATTAGTAATTGATCTTGTTGATGAAATGGTAGAAAAGGTCAGATCTATTCAACAACACATAAGAGCATCTCAGAGTCGACAAAAACTTTATATAGAAAACCAAAGAAAAGACCTAGAGTTTAAGTGGGTGATAATGTGCTATTACAAATATCTCCTTGTAATATAAAATGATATTTTGAAAGAAGGTAAAGCTGAGCCCTAGGTATATCAATCCTTTTGAAATTCTGGATCATGTTGGGAAGATAGCTTATCGATTGGATATTCCACCAAATCTCTCTCAAGTTCATGATGTGTTCCATGTATCTCTCCTGAGAAAGTACATACCTGATACTTGAAATGTACTAATCTCATAAGTTGTACCACTGGACCGAGATCTTTCTTATGAAGAACAATTGATAAATATTCTAGATTGTAGTGAAAAAGTTCTACGAAACAAGACCACTTTCTTGGTTAACATTTTATAGAGGAACCACCAATTTGAAGAAGCTACATGAGAACTTGAGGATATGATGAGGGAAAGGTATCCTCATCTATTTGTTTCCAAGTGATTAATTTCAAGGGTGAAATTCTGTTTAAGGGGGGTAGAATGTGACACTGGGATGTTTTTATGAAATATTTTCATTAAATAATTTTTATTCTTCAGTAACTTTCTTTATACGAAATTGTGAGTTTAAAAAAACTGAGATATTCCCTTATTATAAAATTACCATTATATATTAGCCTTTAGGTTAGCGAGAATAATTATAACTAACTTATGAAAATGCATTATGAATTCATTGTTTATCAATTATTTATAGAAAATATAAATCAATTAGATATTTTTATTTTTGAGTGAATTACTTTGGTAATGGAATTAATGAGATATATATGTGTTATATACTTAATAAAATATTTTTTATATTCATTCAATAGATATTTTAGTTATAGGATATGAATAAAACCCTCTTTGATGTATAAAAACTTATTTTTAAGGTAAATTTTACACCTTTGAATGGAGAACCCATTTTAAAGTAAGATTTGGACACATTAATAATTTTTATATTAAAAAATAAACATGTTATTTTGAAATGGGATATAAAAATTTATATTGGATAAATTTCTGATAAATTTCTGATAACTTTCATGTTTTGATGAATAGTAAAGATACGCTAAATTTTTATTAAAAACAAATTTTTTCATTGAGATAATTTATATGGTTAAATTATAATATTTAATGGTTTTATAGTATAAATATAATATATTTTTATCATTAAATATAATTTATTTCATTATAATTAATTTTACAATGAATTCATAGGTAAAAACATTTCAATCTTTTGCAATGTTTTAACTTTTAAAACCCATTTTCTCATTTCAACAACGAGATTAATTTTAAATTAATTACTAAAAATTATGTGTTTTGAATTTTGAAAAATGGATTCAATATTTAGAATCAGTGGGCCTAAATTATGTTAATAGGATAATTTTATTTTTTGGTATTATGAATAGTAACTTTGGAAATTATTTTACCATGGTTAAAGATAAATCGAGTAATTAAGGGTACAAATAATATTATAAAACTACCTTAACACCTATAAAAATCCTATTGGATGACTAAATTATATTCTTATCATCAATTTCTCAAAATGTAATCACTTTATGGCCACTTACCTTTGAATATGACATGAATGTAATAAAAACTAATGAATGTGACAAAATGTCACAATATAATTTTATATAAGTATATTAGTTTTAATATATGGATAACTAGTAGATAATATCAACTATATATAGTCACTATAAATCTAAAATAATTACCGAAATCATAGAAATTTATTTATAAATTTTAATTATTAAATAATTACTATTAATGTTGACACAATAGTGACGTAAAAATTATTTTATTAATAGAAAAATAAAATAAATGGTTTTAAAAATATTACAATAAATATCATATGAAAAAATTAATGTCCTACACGAATTTTATCGGTGACTATTACATGTTAGTAGTGTATTTAATATTTTTTTTTTCGAATTTATCTCCCATGTGTATTTTCTTAATGTCAAATAAATGAATATTGTCAAAACTGACACTACTGATATTTTAGGAAAATAAAATTTTATTAAATTATTTAAAATCATAAAAAATTTAAAAATGAAAAATTGATAATTATAATATCTAAAATTTAATAAAATATCCATTTATGGTCAATTAAAAAAATATTTACAACCATTAAATATTTACAATGTTATTACCACAGTTAAAATTAAATAGAATAACTAAGTGTTAATTAAAAAGATATGGTTTAAATTGAAAAAATAACTTGTCCAAAATTTATTGGTTGATGCGATTACAACCCTATATCATATAATATTCTAAATTGGGACATTTGTGAGGTTTTTGTGTAGATTTTTATTATATTATAAATTATTATTTATGGAGTTTCCAAAAGTGCCTCTCACCTCAATTATAAAAGGGCACATTATCCCGAACCTATTAACTTCATTTTGAGCCATCAAGATCGGCCATACCCTGCCCCTTTTCCTATAAAATTCCATATTTTCATTTTATAGGTTCTATTTATCTTCAAAGACCTACTCTAGTGCTCTAAAATGAGATTTAGAGGAGGCACATCGAAGAAGAGGTAATATCATTTACCGATTCATTCAAATTTATTTCTTCTTCTACCTCCTCTTCATTTGTTGTTTCATTATAAATTAATAATATCAGTATCAATCTTATAATGATATATTGTTATGAATATAAAACAACCATAGTACACATTCTACCCATCCTATGAAAAATGAAATCACCACGCGTGCGTACGTACGACTTACCGTCTCCACCCCGTGGTGTAATCTGTTTTTCACCACCACCTTACATGGATGGGTATAATGATGAAATTAATCAATATATATATATTATTGATATAAAATTATTTTTATTCTGAGATACTATACACCATCCACTTCAATACCATTCAAAAATTATGAGAATGATATCATCGCTCGTGCGTACATATGACTTACCATCTCCACAGTGTGATGTTATTCATTCTACATAATCCTCATTAAAGAATGATTTTATTAATGAATTCAATGAATAAATATTATATATATTATACTAATATCATTATATAAATGATATAACTATAACCTAAAAATAGGAATAATAACTTATCTGACAAAACATGCTTAAGAACATAAAGCTATTAATACCCGAAAAACGTGTAACAATGAAATGTTACTAATAAACAGATTAAAAATTAGATCATAAATGTTATCATAAAAATGATTATTATTATGTAATAAATCATTAAAATTATTTAAATCATTATATAGGAGATTCAGATACGTACAAATCATATCAGACCTAAGGTAAGGGATAACTTTGCAAATATCATTTTTATCCGAGTTTGTTTATTCGTAAGTATTTACTGGGTTATATTTATCATCCACGTCAATGTTTCCTAAATATATATTTAAAAATATTCTTTATATCCTTCTATAATTTTTAAAAGTCAATTTTAACCATTGGTAAATTTTTTCTAAATGGTATGAATGGAATATTTTTTCATTTTCGGTACGAGGTACTCTTGAGTTTTCCGGAAAAAGCATGAGAATAAGGTTTTTTTAACTTGTACGACATGAACATTTTTTTATGCTTTCATAATTCTTTATTTCCTTGAAGATTACCCAATAATATTACAAGGTTATTTTCACATAAAATTATTTCTTCTAAAATTGTGTGGCATTTTGAGGAAGGAAATGTTTTTTGAAGAATAAAGTATATTTTCCTCAAGAATTAATTTCAAGTGTTTTCTCAAAATTATTTTCCATATAAGATGATCCTATTTAAATATGAATATATTTATAACCATATTATTAATATTTTTTAATTGTGTTATAACAATTATAATAGAATGATGTTTAAGAAACCCATTTTATCTCATGGGTTATGCTATGATAAATATTTTTTTTTGTTTTTGTGGAACACGTAAGAATAGTTTAATTATGACATGGGTGGGACCTATATCTCCCTCCAATGAATTGGGTAAAGATTTATATCTCATGAGATAGACATGATTAGAATGAAAAGTAAATATGGTTCAATAATACAGGGATGGAATGAGGAGTGAAATCAGTTCAGTAATGGACTTTGTCTGCTATGATGGTCTTGACAATGAGAATTGACTAATATGAAATGATTTTATATGATTATGTGTGTAGGCCACGAAATTTCATGTATTATGTTATGACTATTGGGATTATATTTCACTTTTATGATTTATCCCATGGAATGATATTATTATCTTTTATATACAAGATAAGATTTTCAATTGTTATGTTCTTATGATTTTGATATGATTGATATTTCCCTTGTTTACCCTTAATGAGCATTTCAGATCACCCTTTTGTATGTTTGTTTTCCTTAGGTCTCAAAGAAGGGTATTCAGTAATTTATGTCAAAAGGGAGTCTAGTTATGAAGAAATAAGCATGAGATAATATGGATGTCTCATAAACCAGTTTTTTATGTTTCCCAGTTTCTAAAGACACTAAACCTATACGGTCCTAGAATGGTTTGGTTATGTTATGTAATAAATATTATTAAATGTTGAAGTAATATTTATATGTAAAGTATGGGCCGTTATACAGACAAACATTGTACTTTCCTAAAAATGTATCATACAAACCTTTGAATACCCTTGTCATACCAAACATGATGTTTTTGAACCACGATACTGGTTTTCATAACTTTCCTAAGCATCTTCTCCCAAAACAGAACATTTGTTACATTTTTTCACATGACTCTACCCTTGAAACTTGTGATGAAATTGAGTTCCACCCCTTGAAACATGTCACAAAAAAAGGATTTATCCCTGAAACATGTCATAAATCTTGTCTCACCCCATGAATTACCCTTAAGTCACACCAGTATCACCCTGAGCCCGATTCCAATGTACTGAATCATCCAAAGTCTCATCTGAATATCAAAAATATTATTTAAACGAGAGTAGAGAAGTGGGATTTACAACTTCATGACATCCAAATGCCACCTCAACCATCCAATGACTAGTCCTACCATGAAAAAAACCTTACCAAATTGGGGACATTCCATAAAGAATCATGCTCCACATATTACCACATGAAATGAATGGACGCGACCATCTCGCTCATACCCAAGAATTAACACAATCTTCATTTTGTTCTCATTCCCAAATCATAGAACTTTACCCTAAAAACCCACCAAATTTAAATTCTATAATGAGGTCCACCCTCCGATAACCTATGGAAGACTCCCCAACATATGAATTTCCATATACCGCTCCATTAATAAAACTTAAATTATTTCAATCATCAAACTCATGTTGCTACTCTTGAACCGAAATCAACTAATAATAGGAAACACTTTACTTAACCAAAACCTGGATTGACCATATCATCAGACTTGATCTATTTCCACTATCTCCTTGACAATGGAGGAGAATTTATCACTGAACTGAAACCTCAAACACCCAATCCATCCATTATCACATCAAATTTCATCATTCCACTTCCTGTTGATGGCCACTCACCCATTCAAACTCAACATCTTCACTCATATCTAGTGCTCACTAACTCGATCTCATATTAAAGTGAATGGGAGTATACTCTAGTACCACATAATTGTAGAAAATCCTAACTCTCACTCATGTGAGTCATTCACCATTGAAACCAACTGTCCATGATCCATGACATGCTAGCTCATCATGCCAAGCACATGCTTAGCCACCACCAAACATTGTTCAAAATCCTAGGGAATTAACCCACGATCCTACCTCCACCAGGTACCTTCTATGTATTAGTGTCAAACACCATCACCTATTTATGTTTCCCACTAGGAACCATAAAAACTAGGCCAACCCATCTTAAAGGTTTCCCTTTATCACCATAAAAGCTCCAACTCACTAAACATTGAGTCGTATCTCAAGGTATCTAAGTCCCCCCACTAATCCCATAAACCAAAGTCTCAATAATACCATAGATTATGAGAAAAACGTAAAGTTACCATTTATACCCATAGGAAATCTCACATTCCAACACCCTCTCAAGGATCATATCTCTATAGTAGCATCACATGCTAAACCAACAGCCTACCAAGATATTGATTATCACTGAGTAGCCATACATAGGAATGCCCCTTAAGAATCCAAAACTCAAGATAATCCCCCATGGAATTGTCTAGTAAAATCTGTATTATATAACTATATTCATGAGGTTTAGTTAGATAAAATTGCATTCCACGTTTTGTAGGAAAACACAATATAGTTTTTTACTCAAACATTAAATAACCAAACATCTAGTCACATCACATATGCATACTCACTCTACCAACATCACATTCCAACAACCGATGTCAAAGTATCTTGACCACTAGGTTCAGTTAGATATTATTCCATTCCAATATATATTGAAAAAAATCATATATGTAAATACACCGACCCTAGTATCCCAAAGGTAGTCATTACTTTATCATATTGGCATTAGATACAAGGAATCAAATCACAAAGGACAACATAATTAGTAGTCTTAGTAAAATGGATATATAATTGAATTTAATATACATTTGAAAACATAAAATAAAAACAAGTATTTTATTTGAGAATATAAATACTCTCTCTAACATATCCTTGAATATCAATCATAGTATACTTCCTAGAATCTTGGGTAAAGAAAACAAAATAAGAGTGATATCAAATTCTCAGTAAGGGCATGTGTATATTAGAAGATAACATAAAATAAATAAGTTATAATAAATATGTAAGGGTAAGTAACTAAAAACACAATACATTTAGTCAATAACTTGAGAACATGAGTGATAAAATATAAATTAATAATAATAAAATAATTCCATATAAATAATCACATGAGCTTAAAAATTTTCCACGAATATCATAACTATTCAAATGATCACATAAACACCAATAAATAATTCCATAATGATGGAATTAATAATTTTTTACATCTTAAACATAACATCATGGCCTTATTCCAAGACATCTAATTATAGCATTATGGCCTCATGCCACGAAATCTAAAAATATGAGCGAAGACTTGGACAAATACCTAATATAGATTATCTCACTAGACCTACCAATGCATCGAGGGGATATGCAATTTTGATCCCCACCTATCAAATATTAAGTCTAATTCATTCATCTTATGAATAAAAAATTAAACTTAATCAACATGACTTATTAATAAAAAACTATCCATATTGAAAGAATAAAGATTGTCAATACTTTCCCCAGTCATACTAACAATAAACCATATAGAGAAAGAATAAGGATGGTATAATTATAACATATCCCAAGTGGAGAATAAGTAAAATATAGGTTTTTTTCATTGATGAATATAAATACTATGAAAATATCATTAAAAATTTATTGAGGAAAATACCATTTTCACTTTAAAATTCAATTTTAAAAACTAATAATTTACCAAATATCATAGAAAATTTTTATTTAAAAATAAAATTGTAAATTTATAAGTAAGTATTAATATAATTGAGTTTTCATGATCTTGGGAAATTATTTTCATTATTTATAATTTAGAAATACATTCCTTTAACAATTTTGTCAAAAGGTCAAAAAGTACCTCATTTAGAAAATGAAAAAAAATTCCTTGTAAACCATTTTGTAAAAATGAAAAAGATGGATAAAAATGACTTTAATTAATCATTTTATATTATTTAAAACAATATGTACAACATTTTAAGTAAAATAAGGAGATGTAGGAAGAAGATTCCAGTTCGAGTTGGAAGAAATCAAGTTTTCCTTAAAATATTTTTTTTCAGCATCTTTAGTACTTAAAGAGAGGAAACTGAAAGGAAAAAATTTAATTTAAAGAAAAAAAATATTTGAAAAAATATATTAGTTTTAAGATATAATGATCAAATAATTCCCCCAATACAGACTTAAATATAAAAAATCACAAATAATGATGAGATTCTGAAATAATCCCTTACCTCTTTGGAAGCTTTTGAATGATATCCCACAAAACATAAATAAATTCAAATGAAACATTAATTGTCATTAATATAAATATATTCATTATATAACATATAAAATTTTAAGTATATACACTTTATAAATTTATATAGGTGTATAACATAACATATGTCCCAAAGAAGACAATTTGAGGTGAAAAAACTCTTACCTAAAGTACGGATTCCTTCATATATGTACAAACCTCATATATAATAAATATATTATTATTATAAATCTATTATAAAAATATAATTATATATAATACCATATCATATTTACTTATAATATTTTATCACCCATTTATTAACAATTATTTGTTAAAATAACAATTTCGGGTGATAACTGCTTCGTTTTTCGTGCATGTTTTGGTTCAGTTGTTTTGATCCTTATAATTTGATCATAGTTACATCATATAAATATTATTTATAATGATATAAAAATAATATATAGTCATTTTATTTATATTTATGAAAATCTATAAAATATTTAGATAAAAAATGAATAACATTGTTCATGGAGAGGTAGGGAGTACGTACACAAGAACATTGTTTTCATTTTTCCACAGATGGAATGAAAGAAAGGTAAATAAAAATTAAATTTTATAGAAACATAAATATATCACATATATGATATATAATCATTAAATATATCTTTATTACCATACATGTAAATTGGAAATGAAAAATGAATAACATCACTTAGTGGAGGAGGTAGTCAACATGTACGCATGAGCGACATTATCATTTTCAAAGGGATTGGAAGTTAAGAAGTTAGATATAATATTATTATGATAGAAGAATAATTATTTCATAAATATCATATATAAATATTAAACCCATTATAATTCTCATCTATGAAATATGGTAATGATAAATGAATCATATCGCTACGTGGAGACAGTAAGCCATACATACGCATGAGCGATACTTTCACTTCCCATTTGATGGAAAAGAGGGTGTAAAGTGGTGGTTTGATAATAATAGTAAAATTTTAATATATTTAATATACATAATTTGTTATTTTATGATGAATAACCCTGATTAGGTGAAATTAAAATATGAAATAAGTTGAAAGAGGTTGGATAAGACAATTACCTCTTCTTTGGGAGACCTCCTTTAGATCCTTTCTTAAGAAACCTTGAGTTTGTATTTTGGGAAGACCAAAAACTCAAGAACATGGATAAAGATGTTTATAATGGTAATGATAACATATTTTTCAATATTTATTAATCAATGTGGTGTAATGAATATAGAAAATATGTTTCCTTTTTTAAATGTAAGGAACAGATTCTTGGAATTTCGTAATGAATTAAATTAATATAAAATATTATTTATTTCTAAACTACTCCAAATTGATACAATTTAAATATAATATGATTAATAGTCTAAATAATCTCATAAAATAATATTTTTATAAATTTTGGTTATGTTTTCACCCCTATATTTTAGTTTTAATCCCATATCAACCCTTTTGAAAATTATCTCAATATTAAAGATTTCTACCATTTAAGTGTTAATAATGTTACTATAAAATAAAAAAACAAAAGATGGAACATGTAGGGAGTTTAAAACCATATACCATTCATCTATATTAATATAATATTTTTTGAGTTTTAAATCATTTAATAAAATATTATTTATTATAAAATAACATTAATATCAATTTTCTAACTATTCATTTAATTTGACCTATAAAACTACAATACAATAATTAAATTAGAATATAATGAATTATAACCTCTATAATATGTCATTTTTATCTATAAAAATATAGTAACATAAAAAATCACTCAAATAATATTATTTTTACTATTTTTAAAATCATTTTATTGATTTCTCTACTTCTTGAACAAACACTATGTCTTTGTTGCAAAAGAATTTATTATAATTATCACATTAAAAATAATTAAAAATAAATTTATAGGATGAAAAAATAATTTATCTTTAAAAATAATATTTATAACTGAACATATCCTCTTTGTATCCCTATTTTAAAAATTTAGAGATAATAAAATAAAGAGAATGAAATTTTTAAATTTTCTTTATATAAAATAATATAAAGGTCACAATCATGGTCAAATGATAAAAATGGCCATATATTAGACATTGGAATTATTATGTATGAAATATATTTATTAAAAAAAATTAAATCAAGTATTAGGGTCATTTTTTTATCCTTTTCATTTTATTTTTAACCTTAATTACCCAATTTACCCATTACATGATAAAACAATTATTGAGATTACTATTCATAATGTAAAAAAATAAAAGTGACATATATAGAAATAATATTTCAAAATATTGAATCCATTTTTTCAAGATTCAAATCATATTTGGTATAATTTTATTTAATATTAATATGAAAAACACAATGAAAAGTATTTTCTTTCCAGAAAAATGCCATTCTATGTATAAAAATATTTTTATACCAAATTCAAGAATAAAATTCATTATCAGAACTATAATTATATCAATTTTAATAAAAACTAACAATTAAAAGTTTAAAACTAATCCAAAATATAATTTTACTTTGTAAATATTTTTAAAGAAAGTACAATTTTTAGTAAAAATCTGTATTTTTCACTATTATTTGAAAAATCAACTTTTAAAAAAATTGTCAAAATTTAAACCAATATAATTTAAATATGTTTATTTAAAAATAAATTTGATTTTATAAAATAAATTTTCCCAAATATCCAAAAAGTAATTAAAATGTTTTCTCACAAAAAACAATAAATATCTTTTTTCGAAGAAAATGTATTTTTAAAGAGTAAAATGAATTTACTAAAAATTGGGTGCTTATTTACTAATAATTAATCAATAATTTTTTACTGAGTAAGAATTATATATATGTATATATATATATATCATAATTTGGTTATTTTTATTCATACCCACCAATGTAATGACTATGTTATAATGATTATATTTAAATAATAATATTTCATAGTCATTTAAGCTCGGTGTTGTATGTCATATATGATATCAAACATAATGTTATTATTTTAAAATATCATGGTGTCACATTCTACCCACCTTAATTAAATCATTCCCTCAAAATTTTATATTGGCCATCAAAAGATCAACCTTTCTTGAAAACACACAACATAAATAGGGATAATAAAACTTCCTTTAAAAAATAGTGGAAAACATAAATTTTACATGAAATATCATATATGTGGGTTACCAAATAACGAGAATATAATATAGAAGTTGAAATATATAAATTAAAGATAATACAAATTACCAAGGACTAATATATAGTGATATAGATCATGGTCATGAAAAATTTAACCACCAAAAAACCACAAATATGTTATGGGTGAAAAGACCATAGATTCATTGGGAATGGAAGTAAATGGATAAATATTTTATTTTGAGATCCTTTTACTAATGTTGATAGGTAGTTTTAATATTAAGATATAAAAATTTATAAAATGTGTTTACATGATTTATTTCCACTTCATTAGAACAATTTTATCATTTGGTTGTTCTTTTATGAATTTTCACTCTATCTCTTAATCTTATGAATATTAAAGATTAAATTTACCTATATAAATCACTAAAACTAACTTTTAATAGATATTATGATCTATAAAATAATGAAAATACATTCCTCCTTTCTCTAGATATTTTTTTTCAAAACCAAAATAGTTATCACAAGTTATCCAATAACATCCAAAATTCAACTTAATCTTACCCATACATAGTTAACATTAAAGATCCTATAAAATATTTTCAATAATATTAAAAACCCAAAAATATGAAATGTTTGATAAAAAATTTATATCTAGACAACATAAAGTATCTCATAATGTTATAAGACAATAATGTATATTCCCTAATCCCATAATTTACAATAAATGATAATCATTTCCCTAACTAACCTAATTTTCCTTTAATATTCATTAAATTCATATATACTTTAAAAATATAAATCAACCTTTATTCCTAAAATAAAATTCCATAAAATTCTATTTACCTTAATCATATAAGGTTCTCATAATAGTGAACTTATTCCAAAATAACATTAATAACCTAATCACCAATTTACTTTTCAATCTAATGATTATCTCTACAATAAAACATATGTTCCCAAAATAAACTTAATCTTTATGTGTGAAATAATTAAAAAAAATTCATATCGACTAAGACATATCATGCACTAGTAGTAGTCATTTTACCCTTTTTCCCATCAATTGTGGGTTCAATCCCCGTGGTCTTATTGAATGTGACTGATTTTCCTTTTTAATAAAACCATATTAATATAATTCTTCTAATTTCTCCAAAAATATGATGAATATCCTTAAAAATAACAATAATCATCAAAGATAATATAAAACCTAAAGGTTATTAAAACCTTTAAAATTATGTCTCAAAAATATAAAATCATTATTCCTCAAATACCCCTCTCACTAAAACAGAAGTTATACATAAGGGTTACATATACCTCAAACCTATATTAAAACTAAATAATTGTATCCAAGGTACTTTCATCACATAAAACCTTAGAAGGTGTATCTATGACTTTGAACTTATGATAAACCTTAGACTTTTCAACCAATGATGGAACCTAAAAATCATAAACTATCCTCAACTAAATCATAAAATTAGTGTCTTTGGGTAATATTCTCATATTATTTCATAGGGTTATGTTATCTAATCTATGTTTTCCTAAATATAGTTCCCAATGTTTCTACTAAACTTCCTATGATTCCAACTATAAAGACACTGACCATAGTTGTAGCGTCCCTCCCCAAAGGCCACTAAGTGGTGCCCTGATATAGTTGGCAACATGACCTCAAGTGTCCCTCTCGGTATTCTAGATTCTGCTGACTAGTAGTGAGGGACTAGGGTGTGTCCGTGAGGAGACTTTTCCTTCATAGATTAGAGTGAAACACATTGTTAAATAATAATGGTAAGAATTTGAATAAAAAATAGGTAATCATTAACAAAATAATTAATATAAATCATATAATTTAAATAATTAGGTAGAAACTGAATCAATAAATGATATAAAATCAAGATGATGATCATGTCATGTAGCTATCAAAACGAGTTATAAGGGATACATGGTAGTAAGAACATACTAAATGCTATAAAAAATATAAAAAAAGACCAAAAAACATCCTCTACAGCATCATGATCATAGGCTCTATCAACTTATCCCATACACTATCCTAGTACTCAGAATCAAACACTATAAGTTAAATACTTTCCTTTATTTACACCTAAAATCATGTAGTTTTATTAGGTACCAAGGGTGAACCAATACGGGCATGAGATATAATCAGTAGGACACCATCAACAGTGTCTAGATCAATCCTTTATATGCATATAAAATGACCAATGTGTAAAATAAAATAAATGCAAGGTAATAAATAAATAAATACATTAGTTTAGGTTCCTTATGGGATACCAGACCGACACTACCTTCTTTCTCCTAAGCCAAATGTCTTAGAACCAAGGTGACCCATACAAGTATGATATAATGTGATAAAGGGGATCATCACATGAAATGTATCAAGAATTTATTGAGCCCCAATAATGTGATTTGTCTTGATAGTTGTGTCCTTTGAATTAATATTTTTGCATTCTTGAAAAAATATGAAACTTAATATCTTGAATTTAAGTAGGTGGAATCCTAAGCTAGTACAAGGAAAACCATATAAAGGAGATTAAGTATTATATTAGAATCTCAATAAATAATCCAATCCATAAGAGTATTTCTAAGGTGATCTATAAATGGAATACCAATTATGACTCCTGGAATGGTGTAAAGATAATAACACTTTGAGCCCATCCTTAGTATCTTACATAGGAGATCGAGTATCACTCATGTCCTGTTATAACTATATAGTCACCGGGACCATCCATAGTGTCTCATTTAGGGAACTATTGTCTCTAATATAAATGTATATAAAATAAAGTATGATCCCATCCAAGTAATACCTAGTATCTCTCCTGATGTATATGAAATTCATTTAAAAATTATAATTATAAACCATAATGAGACCGTCCATGGTGATCCATAAATAGGATCATGATTATTATTATTGGCATGAAATAAGGGTATGGATTAGCTATCATGATATCAAACCATTTCATCAAGGAATTATAGACACAATATTTTAATCAAGTTATCAAATTCATTTAATTCGAACATTTAAATTATGGAATGAATCATAGGGCCAAAATCATGGCCACACATCTTTCTTAATTCAATTTACAATTCAATTTATTTATTACCAAATAAAACAAACCTCAAAAGGTTTTAAAAAAAAATAAGATTAGGGGTAATTAATCCTATAAGGGAAGGAAAACCCATAGGGGTAGATCACATTAAAGAGATCAACCAAAGGGTTTATTCATCACTATCTAGGATAGTATTTCACATGGAAAACCATTTAATTTAATTTATTAATCATTTTAGAGGTGTCACCAGAAAGGAATGACATGAAACAAAATGGAGCATGATATAAAATAAAAAAACTCAAGGGAAAAAAACTGAAACACCTACCTTTTCCCCATAGAACTCTTCTCATCCATTGTTGGATCTTGAATCAAGGTAGAATGGGAGAAATCAGAATAATAGATCAATTCTTTGAAAATAAGGCATATCATCTCACACCAAAATAGTATGGAATATGAGAATATAAATGATGGAAGTAAAGAAGAAGATCAACAATATTACTATTTCAGATCCAATGTGATGAAAAGTGAAGCAAAAAATGCTCAGAAAAAGAATATCCATTGGAACCTAGGTTGGGAATTATAGGGTTCTATCATGTGGCTCCTCTGTGTGGGAGAAAAATAATGAGCCTTTGTCAAAAAGAGTATCTTACCTAATTTTTTTTTAAAAAATTCCTTGAATTATAAGGTTTTTAAATTAATTACATGTCATTTAATTCTTAGTATTTATATACCAGGAAAAAACCTCTACACAATGTGAAGGTGGTGTGTATAATTAATTACACATCATGTATCTAATACATGCCATGAATTTAAATTAAAATCCATGTGTCAGGTACACACTATGTATTCTTCCTATATAAAGCCTCTATCCCACCCAAAAAATTTTCTTTAAAAAGAAAACATACTAGCCTAAGGGCATGATTACCTGATCTTAAGACAAAAGGAAAATTAACATGATTTCAGTAAAAACTAATGAAAAGAGACCTAGATGAAAATTAAGGACATTATAACCTCCCATACTTAAAACTACTCATATCCAAGTTTCAATTCCGAGGGTGGTTAAGAATTTTCTCAGAAATTTTTTTTCCATTGAGCATATAGATCAGCTTCTCGCTCCTAGTTTTCATCCTATACATGGTCATGCTTCTATAACACCCAGACTAGAGGAAATTACCTTTATCGAAGAGACTTTATTCTCCCATAAAAGATACATTTTATATTCTCATCAAAAAATGAATCTTCATCCAAATAAATATCATCAAGATCAAATTAATTAGATAGTTTATCATGATACCATCAGAGCTATGATATGTGGAAGATGTCATGAAAATAATAGCACTTCTGAGGTAACTACAATCAATAGGCTTCCAGCCCAACTCTCTCTATGATCTTTAAAGTCCCGATATAATGAGGTGATGATTTCCTTATCTCCAAATTTTTCTATGAACCAATCTAGGTGAAACTCATAGAAAGAAATGATGTCCCATGTCAAACTCTAGAGGCTGATAGTGATAATTTGTATAATACATCTTCCTAGAATGAGATATAGCCATATGTTTGTGAATTAGCTGTGATTTCTCTAAAGTATCATAAATGAGATAAGGACCTAATAGTTCCACCTCATTTGACACTGACCAGCATAGGGGTGAATGGCATGAACTAATGTAAAGAGCCTCATACATAGCCATATGAATCATTTTTTGAAAAAATTTATTGTAATAAGACATGAAAAGAGGTATTTGTTTCTCTCATGAACCTTTAAAATCATGGATGTATGACCATATCATGTCCTTTAACACCTATATTTTCTTCTTGAACTACATTCTAGTCTGAGGGTGATAAGTTTCACTCAAAAGAACTTGTGAACCTAATGTCATATATCATCCATGCCAAAACTATGATGTAAATAGTGTGTCTTAGTCCGTTATAATGGAATGGAGAACACTATGCAGGAAAACAATATACCATATATAAAGTCTCCCAAGATCATCAACTAAGAAATTCTCTTGAATAGGTAAGAAGAATATGAACATGGTTAAACTATTGATGATTCAACCATACTAAATAAATACATGGAGGGGATCTTAGCAAGCCCATCACATAATCTATGGTGACTTCATTCCATTTATACTCAGGAATGGATAGAGGCTGTAGAAGTCCAGTAGGTCATTGGTTCTCCACCTTCACATTTTAATAGGTGGAACACCTCATGACGAAACCTATAATTTTACTCTTTATGTATGGACACCAATACCGACGATGTATGTCTTAATACATCTTGGTAATCCCAAATTGAACTGTCCAAATAGAGGAATGGTATTCCCACATGAACTCTTCTCGTATATCAATAGGCACCCACGCACACCCAAAAAAGTGTAGAATCACATTCTCATCGATAAACTAACCAAATAGAGGGTTCTCACCTGAGACAATATCCATTAGGATTTGGACCTTAGAATCCGATAGTTGTCTCATCTTCAACCACTCCAAAAGGAAGGATTTCACTTATGAAGATGCTAAAATAGGATACCCATGATATTCCTAAACCTCCAGGTGAATCTCAAAAAACAGATCCATCAACTACCACTCAC
This sequence comes from Viscum album, assembly GCA_963277665.1. Lineage (NCBI taxonomy): Eukaryota > Viridiplantae > Streptophyta > Magnoliopsida > Santalales > Viscaceae > Viscum > Viscum album. The sequence goes on along the minus strand of OY728147.1, from coordinate 173,296,217 downwards.
TACTATCCCCATGGATGGACTATGTTTGAGTCTTTTGGATTAGGGTTTTAGATACTGAATTTCCCTTCCTAGTTGTATAAACAAGTTCAAAGTCAAACTAATGTAGGTACTCTATCCACCTGCAATGCCTCATATTCAATTCATGCTGGGTTGAGATATATTTGATTCTTTTGTGATCTGTGTAGATAATGAAACACTCAACCAATAGATAATGTCTCAAACAACACAAATCATAAACCATACTTGTTAACTCAAGGTTGTGAGTAGGGTAATTTTTCTCACAAGGTCTCCACTGGTGGGACCCATATGCTACAAATCAATATACCTGCCTCACAACTAATCCCAACATGAATCCTAAAGCATAATAATAAATTTTATAGACTCTTCTTGAATCTAGAATAATTTGGATTGGTACTGAATTCAGTTTTTCTTTCAATTCCTGAGAGGATACCTCACAAACTTCAGACCATAAGAACTTCACACCCTTTTTAGTCAATCCCATAAGGGGTGATTCTAGGTGTGATAAGTACATTATGAAATTCCTGTAATAGTCAGTTATCCCTAAGAAACTACATATATTAAAGAAATTATTGGACCTCTCCTAGGAAACCTTGTTTCTCACCACATTTGGGTCAATATATTGGCATTCATTTGAGATGATATGACTCAAGAAGTAAACCTTATCAATCAAAAAGTGGAATTTAGTGGGAGTATCATACAACTACTACTCTCTCAGTGTATTCACCATAATCTTAACTTGGTTTTCATGGTCATGTATTGTGGGATAATACCCTAAGATTTAATATATTAAGACTACCATGAATGAATCCATATATGGGTGGAAAACCCAATTCATAAAGGCCGTAGAAATGGATGGTGAATTCATAACACCTAATGGTATAACCAAATACTCACACATGCCATATATGATCTGAAATATTTTATGTGGTATTTATGATTGTCTAACACACACTTGATAGAAATCCAACCTCAAATTGATCTTATATAAAACTGTTTCACCCCAGATCTGGTCAAATAGGTCATCTATATAAGGCATTGGATACTGGTTCTTCACCATAAGTTGGTTCAACTGTCGATAATCCACACACAAACTAAGGGTACCATAAACCTTATTGGAAAAAAGGACAGGTGAACCCCATGGAGAAGTACTGGATTATATAAAAACCTTTACCTCTATATCATATAACTACTTATTGAGTTATTTGAGCTCAGTAGGTTCCATAATATAGGGAGGAATGAACATTGGTTCTACACCTAGAACTAGATCAATGATGAAATCCACCTCTATCATAGGAGGTAAGACAAAGAAATAATTTGGGAAGACATCCCCAAAATGATCTTCCATAGGAGGAAATTCCACAAGATGCATTCCCAGGTTTATCATAAAGAGACTAGCCATCTAGGATGTCACCTTTTCCATACCATTATGTTCAGTTATATCTTGAATCTCCTGGATGTTCCATTCTCCATTATGAATATACATGATTCCCTTGGGTTATGTAAACAACACACTATGGAGATAGAAATCAATGTGGTCATAATAAGGCACTAGTCAGTCCATTTTGAGAATAACATCGAATTCGGTCATCTTGAGGATAAGGAAATTCCATAAGAAATTGTACCCACCTATCTTGAGGGTTCAATAATTTTACTGGATTATAATCTATGATGAAACCCCTAATGGTATATTGAGAGACATCACGCCACAAAAGTACTTCATCTCTATGACAAGACATTCCATAGTTTTAGTAGATAGAAAAGAGTGTGATGTAATTGTATAAAATATGGTAGAAACTAAAATAGAGGCTTCTTGAATAGTACCTCATATTGTAGAAGGCCCTGGACTCTACTCCTAGGGTATAGGTTTCACTACACAAATATGGCCCGAACCATGGTCTTGAGATACAAACCGACTAACCTGGGAAGGTTTAATCTACTAGCACTACACCTTTGAGGTCTGACTACCTCAACCATAACCACCTCCTCAGCCAGATCATTCATTAATAGAATAGCTCCTAGAAGAACATAGAAATACTGATCCTATACCTAAAATACATGTTGAAATAAATCCATTCTCACTAGATAATGAAGGTAAAGTTTAGCAGAAACTCTATAGGTGACCCATCCTATCACAATATCATAATTTGATTGAGTTACTCATGAAATGGGTCTTCTTGTGCTCTTCCCTACCACACTAGTGACACACCACATAGCTGTCAGTGCATATCATCTGGTTGGTAATTCCCCGGTGTCCACCCTTAAATTGAAATTTCCTCGCATTGGGTAAACCATACCCCACCTGGAAGTTGAACTACTCTAGATCACATTTCCACCTTCCCTAAAGTTCTGCTCTATGATGAAGGTTTGGTTATCTATCTCTGAAATGGTGGTTATCCTAAAAAATTTCACCTATGAATGTATGGTGTATGCAATCCCATCCTCAAAACATCTCATAGTCATCTTCTCATCATTGGTTAGTTTCAGTGAAAAATGTCGGAGCTCGGTGAAATGAGACAAATATCCCATCATTGACATGGAACCCTGCTATAGGTGCATAAAATTTTGAAGAAGTAATCATAAAAGGATATTTGGAAGCCTACCTAATCCATACCCCGATGATGTCTGGACATGGTAATGATATCCCACCAGAATTTTGCAAAATCACATATCATATAGGTAGTGAGATTAGACATCTACTATGGAGGTGTCTATAAATGATCAAAGATAGATAAAATGACCTCTATCCATGACTCATCAACTTGAGGTGTTCCATCCCTCGATATGGTTAGAGTATGTTGATGCTATAATTCCCATGTCAACTCTTCCATATTAGGGCCAGGTTGCAGATCTCCCTATATGGATTACATGAAACAGAAGAAGATATCATGGAACTAATCATTTTCACCTTGTGAATGATCAACTAGAGGTGAGTTAAATGGAAATATAGGAAGTATTACTAGTGGATCAGGGGACACCACCTCTAGATCATGAACGTCTCTACCTTCTTAGTGTACGACTTGAGGAAATTTTGGCATCATATTTCTAAAATATTCTAATTCAAATCTTCAGATAAGATGTAACAATAGATAAAAATAGTGGAAATAGGAACGTATAGGTAAATTTCCCTCCTATAATTATCCAAAACTCTCAGCCTACTCCTAATGTCATGTCTAGGTGATAAAGAAGATCATAGATGTCTCATGAGATTCTTCCTACTTCCCAATAATAAGGTCGGGTCAGGGTTAAGGTCTCATACACAACATAGTTTCTAGTATATGGAGTATTAATTTTAATTTATAGTGGAAAATTACCTTTACTTCTCAATTGGAATCCCCATTTAGTGGTAAAAATTTCATTTTGAAGATAAAATTTATTTATGTTTTTTCTTATTTATATGGATATAGATATATCAATATTTTTAAATCCATCACCATTCCCAATTTATAAAGGTCCATACTCCTTATAAATTTCAATTGGTACATCAAGAAACTATGATCAGAACTTTACATCTGGTATCAAAATGTAATAGGTTATGCATAGTGATTTGATTGAATGAACTAACATTCTCAATTTATAGAAGTAATTTCTTCTTAAATTTATAATTGGAATTCAGAAATCAAATCTTCTAATATTTCATCCCATAAAACAAGTGGTTCTTGGTTCATCCATGGAATAGTTGGTTAATTATGGTTTCATCATAAATCTATGTGAGAAAACACCATTTGATTTATGTAAGAACTTTAATTAATCAAATTATGTTATCCCTAAACAAAATGTTAACACTCTTCACTATATAAAAATCATGTAACGCACAACAAGAACATGAAATATAGGCAATGATTGTAGAAATATAAATATTTCATGGCATAATGTATTCCATATGAATCCTCAAGTTTGGTATACGATTCATGAATTGATATTCCCTCATATATCCAGAACAAAGAAAATAAATTTCATCATAATAACATTAATAGTAATAAAGTCAAATAGCATGTGCATCACCTAATGGTGAAATCATCACAACTGCAACAGGCACAACCAATAACAACAATAACCCATTCTAGATAATTTGAGTTTCCCTTATACATGGGTTAGATACTCCAAGACACATGATCATTACCAATTTCCATTACATTAGTGTAACTTTTATAATACCCAAAAGGTAAGAAATAAAGAAAAAAATTCTATAATACCACTTTTTAGCATCCCTCCTCGAAGGCCACTGAGTGGTGCCCTGAGATGATTGGCCACAAGACTTCAAGTGCAACTCCCCGTATTGTAGAGGATGCTAAATAGTAGTGAGGTCCTAGGGTGTGAATGTGGGGAGAATATTCCCTTATAGACTAGAGTAAATCATAACAGTAAATAATAATGGTATGTATTGGAAACCAAAAAACACAAGCAATAGAAGAATAAAAAATAAAAAAATCTATGTTAAATAAACTGGCAGAAGTTGAATCAATAAATGATACATAAGGAAGATGAAGATCATGTCATGTAGTTTTAAAAAACGAGGTACATGTGATACATGGGTGCATGAATATATCACATGATATATACCAAATATAAAATAAAGAACAAAAATCTTTATTTACTAGAATAATGAGCATAGAATTTCTCCTTGACTCTCATACTCTATTATAGTTTTCATAATCAAACAAAGAAAGCTAGATGCTTCCCTTTATCTACATCTATAATCATGTAGTTTAATTGTGTACCAAGGGAGTCCCAAATGGGGTGTGGGATATACTTAGTAGGACACCACTAATGGTTTCTAGATTAATATGGTATGTACATATAAAATCAATAGTGTTCCAAATAAAATAAATGCAACACAATAAATAAATAAATAAATATTTTCAAGTTCCTTATAAGATACCTGATTGATAGTACCTAATTCAGCCTAAACCGAATGTCTCTGAACCAAGTTGACCTATGAAATTATGATATAATGTGCAAATGGGATCATCACATGATGGGTATCAAAATTGGACCGAGCCCTAAACATGTTATTTGTCTTGGCACTCACATCCTTTGATTTGGTAATTTAGCATTCTTGAAAAAATATAAAAGGGAATATCTTGAATTTATGTAGGCAACATCATGGGTACATCTAAGGAAAACCATGTCATGGAACCCATGTATCATACTAGGAGTAAAATAAATACTCAACTCTATAATAGTCCATCCAAGTTGATCCATAAATAGAATCCTAAGTACCACTCTCAATAATGTGTAAAGATAATAAACCATCGAGACCTTCCCTGATATCTCACATAGGGGTATGAGTATCACTAATGTCATGTTATTACTATATGACTATCGATCCCATCTACAGTGTCTCTCCTAGGGAACCAACATCACTCATACAAAGCTAAGTAAAATGCATAGAGATCCAATCCAAGTCATACCTTGTATCTCTATTGCTATATATGCAATCCATTTAAAAATTATAATTATAAATCATGATGAACCCATCCATAGTAATCCATAAATGTAATCCCAAGTATCTCTCTTGGCATGACATAAGGGTATGGATTAGCTATCACAATATCAAACAATTTCATAAGAGAGTTATAGATATAATATTTTATTCAATTTATATAATTCATTTAATTTAAAAATTTCAATTATGGAATAAATCATAGGGCCTAACTCATGGACACACATCTTATTTAATTCAATTTCATTCATTTATTACAAGAAAGATAAACCTCAAAAGCTTTTCAAAAAAATTTATGGTTATGGGAACTTAATAATTTATTGGAAGGCACATCCATAGGGGTGGATCACATCAATTAGATAAACCAAAGGGTTTATTTTCCACTATTTAGGACCATATTTTACATGGAAAACCATTTAGTTTATTTTATTAAGAATTTTAGAGGCATCATCGGAATGACATGACACATGACATAATAATTAATGGTGTAAATGCAAAAAAAACATGAGGTAAAGGAACTAGAACACATAAATTATCCTCATAATACTATCCTCATTCATTTTTGGCCCTTGAATCAAGAAAGAACATGAAACATTAGAAGAACAAGTTAATTCCCTAAAAATAGGTCATATCAGATCACACCAAAATAATGAAAAATATGGGTAGATAAATGATTTATGTAAGGAATAATATCAATTATATTACCATTTTATATCCAAAATAAGCAACGGTGAAGAAAATAGAGCTTGAACAATGAAGATCTATTGGAACCTAGGTTGGGTGTCAGAGGGTTCTCTCACATAGATCTTTTGTGCAAGAGAAAAATAATGAGCCTATATCAAAAAGTGGTCTTGAACTCTTTTTGGAAAACTTCTCCTGGTATTTACACAGTGTGTAAATTCATTGCACATCGTGTAATGATCATTCTTTCCCTCCTAGGGAAAAATATCCACCCGACGTGAATAGGGCATGGTTAATTAATTACATGTCATGTATCTAATACACACCATGTATTTCAATTACATGCCATATATAAGGTACACTCCATGTATTTGGACTGTTTCTAGCCTCTATCCCAGTTACAGAATTTCCTTTCAGAAGAAAATGGATTGGCCTATGGTCAACATTATCCGATCTTAATCCAAAAGGAAACTTAATTTTTTTTTGTAGAAATAAAATGAAATCATACCTAGTTGAAAAGCTGGGATGTTACGCTAGTAGCCCAGATCCTGTAGTTACTTTATTTCATTTGCACAAGATAAAAGGAAGTACATACTGAAAGAATGAATAGTTTATTAGTTTTGGTAAACTAGATACATACTTGAATTTCAAAAATATTTGAAAACATAAAATACAATAAATTAATTTCTCTGAGAACATCATTATTCTCTCTATCATATCCTTGCATATCAATCATAACACACTTCCTAGCATCCTGGGGAAGGGATATAAAATAAGGGTGAGATCAACTATTCAGTAATGGTATGTGTAAAATAGAAATTATCATGAAATAAACAAGACCTAATGAATATGTAAATGTAAATAACATAAAACACATGACATTTCATTAATAAATTAAGCATAAGAGTAATCCGTCATGAATAAATGATGATCAAATTATGGCATATAAATAATCACATAATCTTGAATCATTTCCATGGATATCATAACTATATATATAATCCCATGGATATTAATAACTAATTCCATAATGATGTAACACATAATGATGAACATATAAAACATATCTTCAAGGCCTCGCTCCAAGACATCTAAAAACACCATCAAGGCCTCATGCTAAGAAATATAAAAGTATGAGTAATTCCTTAGAAAAATAACCAATCTAGTTTTTCTCATGAGACCTACTGATGCATTTAGGGGATATGTAATTATATCCCAAAACTTTCACTTAATAATTCTAATGAATTTATCATATGAATAAACAATAACAATTAATCAATATGCTTTATTAAACAAAAATAGTCCACATATAAAGAACTAGCATACTGAATGTCAATAATTTCCTTAGTAAAATTGATCATAAACCATCCAAAGAAAGACTAATTATGTTATAATTACAATATATCCCTATTTTATCACAATTAAAATAAATTTCTATTTTCATTGATGAATATAAATACTATAAAAATATCATTAAAACATTCTTGAGAAAATATCCTTTTCACTTTAAAATTCAATATTAAAAACATAAATTTATCAAATATTAAGGAAGAAATTTTATTTAAAAATAAAAATTTAAACTATAAACTAATCTTAAAATCACTTAGAATTCATGATAGGTATAAATTCAATTCATTTTGTATAAGTTAAAAAACATTCCTTTTACACTTTTATAAAAATGTCAAAAAGTACATTGATCAGAAAATAAAAAAAGAATACTTATAAATTATTTTAAAAAAAATAAATACATGGTTAAAAATTTCTTAAATAACATTGGATAAAATTAAAAACACTCTTTAAAACATTTTAATGAAAATATGTACATGGAAGGAAAATATTCCCATCTGGGTTGTAAAAAAGTCTGTTTTCCTTAAAAACATTATTTTAGTATATTGAGTACTTAAAGAGATGAAAATTATAGTAAAACCATTAATTTAAATATATAAACAAATTATAATAAAATATTTTATTTTTAAGTTAGAATTATCATATAATTTTCCTAGTGGAGACTTAAAAATAAACAAACCTGAATAATAATGTGAATACGAAACAAACCCTTACCACTTCGGTAACTTTTGAATCATAAAACCCATGAGAGAAATAAATTCATATGAAAATTTAAATAAAATTAATATAAATTTATTCATGATATATAATATAAAATTTACAATAGATACCCCTCATAAAATAATATTAGTGTATTATATAACATATGTCCTAATGAAGACAATTTGAGATGAAGAACCCTTACCTAAAGTATGTATTCCTTCATATATGTTTGAAAATACTGTATAATAAATATAGATATATTATAAATATATTCTATAAAAATAATTATATATATACATCATACCATATATTATTTAATTAAAATATTTTATCTCCCATTTATTAACGATTCTCTGTTAAAAGCACTGTTCTGGGTGATAACAACTACATTTTTCATGTATGTTTTGGTTCGATTATCTCAGTCCTTGTAATTTTATCATAGTTAAATAATATAAATAATGTTAATAATGTTATAAATATCATATATATATATATTCACTATATATGTATTTTTGGTAATACATAAAATATAGATATAGAAAGATGAATAACACCGTTTATGGAGATGGCAGACCGTACGTATACAAGAACACTATTTTCATTTTTTGATGGATAGAATGAAAGAAATGTAAATAATAATTCACCTTCACCAAATAATTATTATATAGTATATATAATATATATTTATTTAATGTATCCTTATTACCATCCATGTAAATTGGAAATGAAAAACTAATCACATCGCTTCATGGAGGTGGTAGTCCACATGTATACATGAGCGACATTATCATTTTCCAAAGGATTAAAGGGTAAGAAGTTAGATATAATATTATTATTCTATGACTATATTTATTTCATAAATATCATATATAAATATTAAACACATCATAATAATCATCCATAAAATATGGTAGTGATAAATGAATCGTATCGCTTTGTGGTGACAGTAAGTCATACATATGCACAAGAGATACTTTAACTTCCCATTTGACGGAGAAGTGGGTGGAAAACAGTGATTTAAAAATAATAATAAAATTTAAGTATATTTAATATAATAAATTTATTATTTTATTTTTAATAACCTAGAATAATATGAATTATAATAATAAATAAGTTAAAAGAGACCAGATAAGATGATTACCTCTTCTTCGGAAGACCACCATTAGATCATTTCTTAAAGAAACCTAGGGTTTATATTTTGGGAAGAAAAAAATATCCAAAACTTATATAAGGATGTTTATAAGATTAATGGGTAGTTTTTGGTCAATCTAGTTTTCTCAATGTGTTGTAAAGAAGAGAGGGAAGACAAGTCATTTTATAAATGCAGGGAGGGGAATTCATAGAATATCTTAAAGTATTAAATATATATAAATTATTTTTTATACCTAAATGGATAAAAATGATTTAAGTAGAATATAATATGAATATGAACCAAATTAAACTCATCAAATAGTATTTTTACATGTTTTGGATATATTTTTACCCTTATCTTTTAGTTTTAACCCCTATTAACCATTTTGAAAATTACCATAATATTAAAGTTTTCTACCATTTAATGTTTAATGATGTTACTATCAAATAAAAAATTACCATAAATGGATAATTTTTTATGTTTATAATCACATCACATTAATTTAGTCTAATTTTATAATTTTATCAATTTTAAATAATTTAATAAAATATTATTTATTATAAAACAACCTTAATGTCAATTTTGGAACAATTCACTTAATATGAAATTCTAAACTAAAATAAAATAATAAAATAATAATATAAATCATTAAAACATATTTAATATTTCATTTTTATTTTAAAAAAACCATTAAACATAAAAAATTATTCAAATAATAATACTTTTAGTGTTTCTAAAATCATTTTATTGATTTGCTACTATTTGCACAAGCATTGTATGAGTGTTGCATAAAAATTTAAGGTTATTATTTAATTATAAAAAATTCAAAATAAATTACCATGATTAAAAAATAATTTATATTTAAAAATAATATTCATACCACAATATACCGTCATTTTATTCCTATTTCAAAAATTTAGATATAATAAAATAAAAAGAATGACAATTTTGACTTTTCTTTATATAAATTATTATAAAGGTCAAAACTATGGCTAAATGTTAATAAAAATAAATATATCCAACTTTTGGATGATTATTTATGATACAAACTCATAAAATTGAATTAAATCAAGTTATAGAGTCATTCTATTCCTTATCTTTTTAACCTTTAATACCCAATTTATCTTTCACTGTGGTGACAAAAATACTAAGGTTTCTATTCATAATGTAAAAAACTAAAAGGTATATGTTTAAAAAATTTTACCACCTGATTACATATATGGAATCCATTTTTCAAGATTCATTTCATGTAAGCGGCATAATTTAATTTAATATCAAAATTCAAAATGTAACGAAAAACATTTTTTAGAGAAACACCTTTTTAAATATAAAAATGTTTATATAAAAAATTAAATTATAAAATTCATTAAAATGAATATAATTGGATTAGGTTTAATAAAAATTAACTAATGAAATTTTAAAAATAATCTCAAATATAATTTTACTTTGTATATACTTTAAATGAAAACACAATTTTTAGTAAAAATTAGCATTTTTCACTATTTATTGAAAAATCAACATTTTATAAAATTATCAAAATTTCACCCTAAGATAATTTAGATATGATGGTTTAAAAATGAATATAATTTTATCAAATAAAATTTCTAAAATTTCTATAAATTAATTATAATATTTTCTCACAACAAGAATTAAAAATGATTTTGGACGAAAATGCATTTTTTAAGAGTAAAATGAGTACCAAAATATGGGTGCTTGTTTACTAATCATTAATCAATAAATTTGTATTGAATAAGGCCTATATATTTCATAATGTTTTTATTACTATTCATATAATCCCATTCAATGGGTAAGTTATAATAGTAATATTTAAATAATAATATTTTGTGGTCATTTAAGCTCGGTGTTGTGTGTCGTATGTGCTATCAAAAATAATGTTCTTATTTTAAAATCTCAGCATGTAAAAATATAGTTTGTAACTAATAATTTAAATGATTGAACCTCGAGAACTCACCCTTTTAATCATCTGTGGAACATGATTCTCCCTATAGGACCCAGACACACTACGGGAACACACACACACAACCGACATCGGCCTAAGGCTATCCATATTCCATAAACCACAATCGTACAGCTGAGTTAAGTAGAGTATCATTACAATATATATGGGAAAATACCATATATGTTGTTATCAACACTTTAAATTGATGAACCTATTTAATAGTCACTCTTAATGGGTGCATCTATAAGTAAAAACCACCCTTACCGACACATAAAGGTCCCCACTCATCCCTTGTAAAACGGATCATATCATCATCATCATTATAAGGAACCAACATTAATCACTACCTAAATTAAATCTTTAGAAAATAATTAATCTTATTTCATTTCAAGGATATTACAAGGTTTAGAGATTTATAATATTAGGTCATAACTCTTACATAATAAACACATACATTACACGTTGGACAGATCCTCTTAGTATCCATTTTCCATAATATAATAATTTTAAAATAAAACTTATTTTTTTCATGAAAAAAATTTATGATTTTCAACTTAACTTATTCTTTGTTCATATTCATCTATAAAACTTATAAAAAAATTAAAAATATTGTATGAGAACAAAAAATCATAGTAAGGGACATAAAAAAGAAAAAACTCGTCATTCAATTTAAAAACCATGAGATCATAAAAGAGAGTTTTCCTTTAATATAATAAACTTTTATCTCAAATAATCATTTACATACACATGAAATCATATTTACTGCCCAAATTTTTACGTAAAATAATTTATAAGAAAACATAAAGGTAAAATAATAATAATGAGGGTTTCTTAGAAAAAATTATAACCCATGAAAAAACCATTTTATTATAAACATAATTTTTTATCCTAAAGGGAATAATCCCTTAAAATATTATTAACCTACCTTTTGAAGTCAAATTATTACCATGAAATAACATTAGTAAGCATAAGTAAAAAATCATACAAGTGTCATGGAACATCATCTTCCTATAACCCTTACAATAACTGTTATATATTTAATAACCAATATGTTCAATTTATATCATAACTATTTGGAGAATATTATCATTACCCAATGCATTGGAGAAATCTATCAGGCTCACCCATCATCTGAGCTATATCAGGCTCACTCATAATCAGGATCTATATCGAGATTACCTGTCATCATGAGCTATATCAGGCTCACCTGTAATCATAATATTTTTAAATACCATATCATGCATAAAACATTTTAATATTTCACCATTTCATCATAAATATCTTGAAAAAATCCATTCAACTAATATGAAAAACACTTTCTGATATCAAAATACCCATTCATTTAAAAAATCCAATTTTATTACTAAAATACCCAGATCAAAAGGAAGTAGGGTTTTTATTTAAATAAAACTTGGAATACTTTAAAGTAATCAAAAAATTAAATAATGATTATGGTGATGTGAAAACCCATTGACACCATATAAGTTAAAATATGACATTCTTTTTGTCTTCTGTAAAAAAGTCAAAACATTACATAGAGATATTCCTTTTGAAAACCTTTGTAACAAATTAAAAATCTTCCTTTATAATTAACTGATGTCCATATAAATAAATCAATAAAATATTTTTAATAATATGTAAATTGAAGAAAAATGTTTATAAAATAAATAAATAATTAATTAGAAACAAGGTTTTTAAGCTAAAATGTCCCTTACCTTGAGTCTGAATCGTCATGTGTGTTATTTATATTACTAGATAATAAAATTATGTTATTTATTTAATTTATTTTTAAACATTTTAAATTTTATTATTCATTTTACTATATTTATTTTCATGTTATATTTAACTATTTAATCAATTAAGTTCACCTCAGTTGTTTTGACGATATTTGGCTCATTAGTCCAAAAAGATTGGTAAGTTGACTATAGTCAATGAGATAATTATTTAATTATCTAAAAAATAATAATATTGAAATAATTATCATTTTTATACAAAAATTATAATTTTAAAACCAACTATGAAATATGGTTTTGAAAAATGAATTACATTATAATCATGGAGACAGTATCCCATACACACATGAGTAACGTTTCCATTTTTCAATGATCATAATAGAAGTAATGTGATTATTATTTCATATTTACAGAAATATTATTATATAAAAATATTATATTATTTTTTTAAATATACTTATATATATCATCCATGAGATACAATTATGAAAAAAATCACATTACTTTGTGGAGGTGGTAATCCACACGGACACACGAGAGACATTAATATTTTTCAATGGATAGAAAGGTAGGAAATTATATAGTATATTATATTTCAAAAATTATAAATATTTTATTAATATCATATATATATATATATATATATATCCACCATTATTACCAGACGTGAGTGGTGGTGATGGAAAATGAATTACATTAGTTTGTGAGGCAATAGTCCACCATACACATGAATGATGGTTTTGCTTCCCATCTGATGGAAGAGGATATTGATATAGGATATTAAATTAACATAATAACATCTTTATATATGATATATAATGGTGATATTATTTTATCATTTTATAGAATATGTTTTAGAGGTAGAAGTGGAAAAAATCGAAAACACTTGGTTAAAACCTATACCTCTCCTTTGGAAAACCTCTTTAGGTTTATGCCAAAAGAATTTATTAGATTTTTTTAATAAAACCACAACCTATAGTAATTGTAGATTTAAGTTTTAGAGAGGCTTTGTTGGGTAATTTCTAAACTGGAGTTCTCAAAATTTGTGCCGAAGAAAGGAGGGTTGGTTCTCTTTTATATGTGAGAGGAGAGGCATTCTTGGTATTTCTTAAAGTATTAAATTAATACAAATTAATTACCATGAAAAATGGATCCAAATTGATATAATTTAAATATAGGAAGATTAGGATTCTAAATAATCTCATAAAATAAATCTTTACAAGTTTAGGTTATGTTTTCACCCTTATCTATTTCTTTTACCCCCTATTAACCTTTTGGACACTTATCGCAGTATCAATGTTTTTTACACTAAAGGAGTCAAGAATGTTACTATAAAAGGAAAAGTATCCCATAAATGGATAATGCTTGATATTATAAAATATATAATATTAAATCTATGAAAATATGTTTTTTTAATTTTAAATCATTTAATAAAATATTAGTTATTATAAAATATCATTAATGCCATTTTTGGAACTGTTCATCTAATTTGTCTTTGAAAACAATATGAACCAAAATAAAATTGAATATAATCCATTAACACTTATATAGTATGTTATATATATGAATAAAATTAGTAGGACACTATAAATAGTCAAAACTATGTTACTTTTAGTGTTTCTGAAAATTAGTTACTTTATTTTCTACTATTTATACAAACATTGTGTCGGCGTTGCGTAAGTATTTATGGTAATTATTTCATCAATAAAAAAAAATTACCCTGAAAAATAAATTCATTTATATTTCAAATAAAAAATTATAACTAAAAATAAGTTTTTTTTTAATCCCTATTAAAAAATTTATAGATATTAAAAGCAAGAGAGTGACATTTTTTACATTATATTTATTTAAAATAATATATATGTCATTTTCAAAGAACATTGGAAAAAATTGACATAAATTAGAATCTTGGAAGATTATAGTAGAAAAAACTAGTTAAATAAATTAAATTCAAGTGTTATGGTTATTTTTAGTCCTTACTATATTCTTTTAACCTTAATTACCCAATTTACCCTTATTGAGGTGATAAATATTTATTACAGTTAATCATCATAATGAAAAAAATAAGAGACATATTTACCAAATATAGAACTTGTGATTCAAAATATGTAATAAATTTTTCAATATTAAATTTCTATAAGAAGAATAAATTAATTTAAAATTAAAACTCTAAATTTAATGATTTTTTTTAAAAAAATTCCTTCTCAGCATAAAAACAAACTTATACAAAAATTAGGTATAATGATCCCTTTGTAATTAATTAGATTATTTATAATTAAATAATAATTATGTTACTTTAATATAAATTAATACTTTTAAATTACTTTATTTAATTAAAAAATGATATTCTTATAAAAATTAGTATTTTTTACTATTCATATAAAAATCAATCTTTCCCAAAAAATAAAAAAAAATCACCCTATGATAATTTTGATATACTGATTTAAAAAATGATGATAATTTTTTCAATATAAAATTATAAAATTTATAAAGTAAACTTTTAAATAAAGTCATGTAATATAAGAAAATACGATTAATAAGAATAAAACTATTTCGTCTTTGATTGAAAAATTAATTAATATTCTTATAATGAATATAACTATATAAAATCAAATTAATAAATATTTTTAAGGCATTATATTGATTGTTAACTTTACTTGGTTTGTTATAATCCTAATCAGTCATCACATCATAGGATCCATAAGGCCCACCACCAAAATAAAACATGTTTACAAGTCATCCCAATAGAGTATAATTCCACTAAGTAATAATATAGGAAGACCACATAATGATAGTTGGTAACACATTAAATAGCTGAGCCTCATGTGTTAGTAAAAATGATCACACTAGAAGGCCTATACCATGTGAATCTTACATGTCTGACATGATGAATGAAACACCTCTTGCCTCAACAATCCAATAGTCAAATCTATAATTAGCATCTTACTAATGGTCCAAGTGCCATAAATCTAAAAAAAACATAAATCATAAATCTCAAACCCATGTTTTCCACACTAGGTAAAAATCACATATAACCATACCAAAAAAAGTCAAGAACATTAATCCCATGCCCATGGTAACCTAGACTTATAATGGTAAAGGTGTTTATGATTAACCATTCAAGATTCTATCCCAAGCTTTGACACATCCCTATGTATTTAGTCTACCAAATCCCGAAACAGTGATAAATAAATAAAATCACACATTAATACCACTTTGTAATGTCCCTTATTATCTCGCTCAAAATAGTAGTTGGATTAGATCTCTATGTGACAATAGGTATGCCTCCCCATATGCTAGATGACGTAAACTAATAGTGGGGATCTATAGGAATACCATGGGAAGACTATACCCCTATATGAGAGTGAAAATTATAACATAAAGTAATCAAACATAAAAAATAAGTAAACATACATCAGAATACATTGAAGAAGATAAATAAATAAATGTTCAACAATAATAACTGAAATACAGTAAAGGATCAAACAACCATAACATATATACAACTGACTACCCACTGGTCCAATTATATATATAGATCAAAATAAAAGAAAATAAAAACAAGGATATGTGACTACTATGAGCCATTCCACATCCCACGATCCATATCCCATATGATATGCCCTAACTCGATCCAAACTATGGGACCTAGCTTAACCTATTCATGTAATTACCATGTGGGAGTTTCTTGGTTTCCCATGTCCAATGGGGGATCAAGAATAGTGTGAGTATAAAATATCATTAGGTAACCACTAACGTGGTCCCATACTAACCATAATATTCTATGATATGTTCATGTGGAAAGATATGCTAAAATAAATAAATAAATGCACTACCTAAATACCTACTTCATCCCAATGATGGAGTGTCCCTGAGAACTTCATGGTGACTGTGCCTCCATAGTATCACCACCACCCCATGGGTATAATCATTACCTGGTCCATGACCAGCAACCATCATAAATCCTTAGGTCCATGAACTCGATCGACCATAACTGCCTAAATCAATGTTAGAATTCCTCTGAGCATTAACATCATCTTAGGGGAAACTTTTTCCTATTGATGGGAATACCATGCTGACACCACCACCGATTATTAGTAGATCTTAGGGAATTAATTTGTATCCATCATACTCAATACCTCGAATGAACCCCATTGTAGTACCTAGGCATTCTCAATGTCAGGATGTCATCTGTTTTATAGTAGTGGGAGGTCCTATGAAATTCTATATGTTTAGCGATGAATAATTATTGAGCGACCCATGAAATAAATGGTTAATACCCTCCCTAGATCCCCACACTCAATATCCTTAGAATCCAATTTATCATGACACATCGTCCAAACCCCTAATGGTGCATCCACCCAATCCTATGGGGGTATCCTCAGAATCATTTGAGAGGATATAGTAATCACTCTCAAGATGGACAACATCTATGATCGAGAATATATGCCCACTCAGTACGACATACTACCACTTGAATCTTGTGAAGAATGGTCATTTTTAATGGTTTGTTGGAATCACCATTTGAGTACTGATAGTCATGAATTATCAATAATGTCACTATATCATAGGAACCCCTACCATCTTGATCATTACTGCATGCATGAAATCTAAAAGATCTTGAGCGGGATCCTAGGTAATACCTCTAGTCATCCACTCCCGAATCAACCATATCTTTGGATGCTGGCTAAGATAGGCATCCACCCCCAAAATATTATGAGATTGAATCCTATCATACTGGAAATAAGAGGGTCTATCCATCCCATTAAGTGATTCATGATCATTATAGGAAATCATATATGTATGAGGCCCATAGGATGATTACCAGGTATCCTAAGAGATCATGTATCATAATTACTAATTAAAGTAAAAGATAACCAGTTTTGGATGAACACCCATGTTTTTCACTGTAATCATGGACCCACTAGGATTAAACATTGTTTCAGGATCTAAGGTGACAACTAAAACAATAACAACCCATGGTCATATGCACCATCTCAGAGTTAGTTTATAAATAGGACACTTACTCATGTCCCCTCGATCACTACATATTATAGGTATGATCACATGGGTTTTTAGTATTAATCAAGGTATCAAGTCAACACCCAACTCTCCAAGGAACTCACATCCCATGACATAATAAACCAAGTAGAATGACCTCACTAGATATAATGGTATTTATATATAGGAAATAATAATAGAGATAGACCATAACGCATATTGATCATTAATGTCTCCTTAGTCTGGTCTGCTCACCCAACTCATCATCCATAGCCAAATGTTTATCCATCAAGGATTAAAAAATCAATGGTAAAGGACTTGGAAACTGGTAGTTAATTCATACAATCTAGTGACAAAGACCCTCATGGCCTTGGCACTTTGTGCAGTCAACCCAAGAATTCGATTTTAAAATAAAATATTTATTAAACAAGTTGATCACCCTTTAGTTTAATATCAAAACCTTTTGAAGAGGTATGTAACATTTACATTATGGTTATTTTTTTAAATGGTTAATGAAATGACTCCCGAGAGTAAGGAGGGTCTTAGGAGTCTACATGGGGTTCCAGACATAGAAAAAGGTGAAAAGGGCCATACAATGCATGGATAATGGTTGTAACATAGTTTTTACTGACCATATTTCATGACCATGATACATGGATAAAGGGAGAGCATGGTTTATAATCTATAAGAGGTGTGTCCTGAAAACTGTGTGTGGTTGAAAAGAGAAATTCCATGGTTCTTACACAATTTATCAAACATTGTAGATTCCCCAAAAAACTGTGACTCAGTTTCCTCATAGACAGAGGAGCATGCACGATTGGGGCATGGTTTGGAAAACCATGTAACATAATTGTGCAACTCATTAAAAGTGTAAAATTGAAATTTTTCCCTTACAACATTTATATTATTTCACCCGATTTTTATCCCCATTTCTCCTCCAACAAACTAGGGTGTGAACTTATTTCTCCCAGCTCTTCCAAGGATAGTTATACTGAGATTCTATAGAGTTTTAGGTATCATTTATTATGATTTTAATCCCTAAGTAATTCTCAAACCCTTTTTACTTATTTTTTTGGATTATTAACATCATGGTCATTTCTATTATTTAGAATCCCATGTTTCCTATTTCTAGGGAGATCTTCACCTTTGTGATTAAGGGAGTTTTTGGTTGAATCAATGACCAAAATTGTGTGAGTGGTTGTCTATGAGAATAATGTAGGCATCGTAAAATCTATTTGCTATATTCTTGATGTGTTTTCATGTGTATATGTAATGTTCCATAACACTATTATATTTTTCTTCTGATTACCTGTTAATATTGATAAATTGGTCATTGAAATGATGTGTTAGACCCTTTATAGATCCTGTTGGGTTCTTTTATGATTATTATACTGGGCCTAAGTCCACCCATGGGGTGTGAAATTCCCTTGATCATGGTAAATGGTATCTAAATGCTGAAATTAAGGGATTATGAGATTAAACTAGTTGTAATTCTTTGGTATGTTAGCATGCTATAAGGGGTTATTTGGATAAACTTTGAAAATTAAGTGTGTGATGATATGATAAATAAAGAAAATTGGGAATGTTTAAAGGGGAATGTTCATGTTATTAAATTGTTATAAATAACATTTAACTATTATGTTATATGAAAAAATATTCAAAGGATTTAAGTATAGAATTGAGGTTAATGATGTTTAATATAATTGACCATGGAAAATGATGAATATTGGAATAAGTTAAACCTTTTTTATAGTGTGGTAAATGGACATGTATGTGGAGCATGAAATTTGGTTTTTGATAAATGTTTTGAAATGTTGGCCATGATGATCCAAACCCATGGGTAAAGATTTTGGACATGAACCAACTTATCCTTGATTTAGGATGACCATAGATGGTTTTTAGTATCCTTGACATGGTATGATGGGCATGAATCTCCCTATTCTTAGTGAGGGTGACAACATGATGATCTGGGTGCTAATAGAATTTTATTTGGTTTTATTAATTGGACCAATGATATTCAATTACTATAAATTTAAATGATTAAAACATTTTCCCCATTTTCATTTAGGGTGTTTAACCCTTATGAATCATGGTTTAGACTTTCAGTATAGCTAAAGTAGGTTTAGTGGGATGGGTGCTATGGTGAAATGTAAGATCCTGAATGAAAAATTGACAATTGGTTATTGTGGCACATTATTCATTTATTTCTCTCTTTATTGGTTCTATTATACTTCTCCATACAATATTTTTTTCATTTGTCTGGATATTTATTTATAATATATTGGTGGTATCCAAATGAGTTAACTCATAGTCTACTGAGGATGCCACTGGTAATTGAAAAAATTTCGTAGTTTCAATTCAGGATAAGGGAAAAGACCCTATGATAGATGGATGAGTCAGGATTATGGGATAAAGCATGGATGATGGAACTATTTTGATGTTCAGACTCATTATGGGGATTCCCAGTGGGTCTATATTTGGGTTTACTTAGACATATGACACTACTATGACATGATATGCTTAATATATTGGTTTGTGGTAATTTACATAGTTTTTTGGATTTTATTATATCATGCGTGGTTATTGTTCATTATTTTTTTATTAATTATTATTCACCATTTTCTGTCTACTCTAATAAATAGGTTATAATATCTCTATGTTTCTAATTATAACCTCACTACTAGCCGGAAGCCTTGGGCATATGCTGACGTTCACTTGATGTCACATAATGAACAAGCTTGGGGCACTAATTTAGTGGTTCCTAGGATGTGACTTTAAAAAGTGGTATCATAAGGGGTAATTTTCTATTGATTTATTATTTGGGAAAGGTAGAAAGTAGGATTGTATGTGTAGGTCCTTAGTAATGATATCGTGCATGGTATTTGTTGAACCATATGTGGGGAAAACCCATGTTCCCTGAGTGGGATTATGGTTCTTGATGTTCACTTGTTACAGTTGAATGTTATTTCACCAAGGGAGAATCACTTGTTGTGTGATGTTAATGAATTGGGAGATTTTACCCATAGTCTAGTATGGATAAAAGATGTGTATATAGTAATTATTTTAGGCACTCAGTAAAACTATGTGACATACATCATGTTAGGAACACATGGAAGAGCATGTTATGGTTGGATTAGGGGGAGTGAAATGATTTTCTATTTATTTTTCCTTTTAAGGAAATTAAACCTAATAAAAATGTTTTAAACTAATACTATTAATTATAATAATGATATTAAATGTAAATATATTAATTTAAATGGTTGGGTTACATTTTCAAACAAAAAATATTGTAATTTTGTCATTTTTTTACCTCGAGTTAGCCAGTGACCCTCGATAGGGATGGTTAAGGGTAGTAAAAGTGTTCAGATTGTGACTGTACAAGTAGTGTATATAAAGTTATCTATTTATATATAGTTGTGACACCCCCTTTTTATGTAATTTTGAAAAATATTTGTTATGTGACTTGTATTTATGTTTGGAATTGCAATGGAATTACTCCACGATAATGCTTACTTATGGGGTGATATGAGGCCATCACTGAGAATATACCTTTGGTAGTGGGACATGATACCTTGTTGGTTCTAGGTAATATGTTGGAAGATAATTTCTTTGATAATTTCACTTTTTTTTATGAATTTTGTGGAACGGGCTACAATATGGGATGTGCTGAGTATGCTTGACCCAACTAGGGAGTTCGAAAAGTAATATCCTATGATCTTTTCTAGAGAGGATTAACATGAGGTAATAATGTTATAGATTGAGTCTATCTAGAAAATTCTGGATCAATTGGAAAATAATTATAGAATATGGTTAATGTTAAGTCCAAAAGGGGACTAGATACCTTGATAGGGGCAGTGAATCAGAGTATGGATATTGTTTTCTAAATTCTTCTGGCTCCACTGGATATTGACCATGTTATTAGAAGGGTAAAATTGTTTTCTATTGAGTTTTTATATTTATATTATACCTTCCAACTTTATCTAATGATCATGAATATAAAGTAAAGAAATAAATAAATATCAAGGACACATAGATTTTTACTTTGTTCACCCTCATTGGGCTACATTCAAGGAGAATACAATGGCAATGTACCAATTGTACCAATTATACTAAGGATCGCTAACAATAATGATGTTCAAGATATATCACTTATATATACAGGCTCACTACCTTTACAAGGTTTAGGGTCAACTCACTACTTTCCCAAGGGTCACTCCCTATGTCTCTTTCTATAGATCACTGCCAGTGGAAAGGATCACAATCTTCCTGTTCCATTGTTCACTGCACTTAGAGGGGATGCCCTCACAGTTTATGGACTTGTAATTCACTTAATTTTCATGAATGAATGCATCATAAACTATATATAAACACTCTATTGAGGAAAATGTTTTACTCATAGATGGAATACACTTTTACACTTGGATTGTGGAAATTAATTTTGTGAAATGTTAGTGCCTTTTCACATTCTCTTGAATCCTCCACGAACTTCCTTGCTTCCTCTGCGAACTAAGATGTATCATATGGCGTGAGTTCTTTGTGTACCAACTCTTCCTCCATAGACCTTTATTTCTTTGTGTATGGGTTCTTCTTCCACGAACTACCTCTCCTTCATGGACCACCTCAGCTTCTACAGATTGATGATCCTTATTGGACCACCTAAAATTTGCATACCCTTTTCTTTGTAAGCTAAAGTGCCCCGAAACATCCCTTCCATGGACCATCTATCATAGACCACTTATACTTTAATAGGATCCTCCTCATGAATCTATTCTTATTCATATAATTCCCCTTCAAGAACTCTTTCAGACTTCACTGAAATCTTCCTGAAGTAAAGATGTTTTCTAATGAAAATATCTCTAATTAATGATTGGATTAGCAGTCCATATATGAGAAAATAGATCCACAAAATATACTAATATATTTTAATGACTTCAATATAGAATATATCTATAGTTTAGGGTGAATGAATTAATGAAAATTAAGGGACCTACAAGTCCATAAACTTTGATTTGATTCCATCCAAGAGTAGTCAGAAAAGGAAGAGGAAGACAATGATCCATTCCACTAACAGTGAGCCAGATAAAGAGACATATGAAGTGAACCTTGGGATAGAAGTGGGTTAAACCTAAACCATGTAAAGTTAGTGAGTCTGGTAATAAGATTGATTGATCCCAAACATCATTATTGGAAGTGAGACTTAGTGAATCTGGAATAATTGACACATTAACATTGTATGATCCTTGGATGTAGCATAGTGAGGGTGAACCTAGTAAAAATATATGTGTCTCTATTATTTATTAATTGATTTACTATCTATACATGATCATCTGATAAATTTGGAAAGGATAATATAAATACAAACACTAAAGAGAAAATGAATTGACCCTTATAATAAATAGGTAAATATCAAGTAGGGAAGGAAGAATTTGAAAAGAATATCCATACCCTAATTCACCTTCCCTCTAAGGGTATCTAGGAACCTTTTGGACCTAAAAATTGGTATCAAAGGGAAAGGTTGAAAGTCAGTGGTTTTCTCCTAGTTGAAGAAATGGTGCCTTTCAATCACAAGGGGATTATGATCATTGATGTGAATAATTTTCAATTATGGAATAATTAGATGAAACACTACTTCTGATCATTAGGAATGAATGTATTTATAGCAGCGATGCATGGAATTTCAACCAATATCGATAGTGGTGATTTATCAGAATCTAATAGAAAGAAATTGGATGAAAAGGACAAAGGAATCAATTATTTAAGAATATCCATATCCAATGAAATCTACACAAAGGTGATGCTGTGTAAAAAATCATATACTATATAGAAAATGGATGTTGAACAATTATGAGGGTGACTGAAAGGTCAGAGAATAAAAGCTATAGGCTCTATGGAACAAATATAAGGATCCCAGACTGAACCCTAATTAGTCTACTGATTCATTATTTCATTAGGTGAACGTTTTTGTGGAAGACATGTGCGGTCTCAGAGAAATTATTGAAGATATAAATATTTTCAAGTGAATCTTTAAAAAACTTCCACCCTGGTTTAATCCAAAGGTTTTTGTATTGGAAGATAAATTTCTAACTGTTATTATATTGGAAAAATTTCACAATAATCTTATTTCATATTAAATGAGAAATGATGTTAATGATGCTATGGAAAAGGGGGTGTCCAAAGAAGTAGAATTAAAGACCATGAAGATAATATCTCTTCAAGATAGTAAAGAGGAAGACAATTTGGATGATGTCATGTCATTTATCTCCTCAAATATGAAAAGTGGAAGATGAATTTTAAAAGGTAAAATTAAACGTTCATGCTTTTGATGTGGCAATATTGGACATTTTGTAGCAAAGTGTCCTAAAATTTTTGAAGATGACGATGAAGACAATGATGAAATTCCCTAAAAAAATCATCTGCCTACATGGAAGGTAAGAAAAAGTTTAAGAGAAAATTATTCAAAAACAAGAATCTAATTTTAAAAGAAAATGATTTTTCGGAAGAATCTAAGGCAGAAGGGTTGGAGGACTGCAAGGATCATGAAGCAGATTCTATGGTGGTAGTTGTGGGAAAATTCCAAAGAAGGGAAGAAAACAATAATGATGAGGGAGAAGTAGAAGGAATACTTGAACATCAGTTTGAATTAGTAGATTCTCTTGAAGATATAGGTGTTTAGATATCCAAAACAAAGAAATCCAACAAAGTGTTTCATGATGCCAAACATTATATGCAGCATCGGGAAGAAGAGAAGTCTGATATGAATGAAGAAATTGAAAATGTAACACCCTAAACCCAGAATCTCAGAGCTGGTGCATTAGTTATTACATTGGAATGATTACACGGAATAAAACCTAGAATAAATGATAAATTTATTATTCTTTAAGAAACTAGATACATACATGTAACTCACATTACATTAGGAAAGGTAACAAAATACAATACATAGAAAAAACTAATAAATTGCATATATGAGAACTCAATAAGTAGTATCCTCTTCGTAACTCGTTGAAGGTAAAAAAAATGAAAAGGTGAGTTAAAATGATTATTAAGGGTTACAAATAGAGGAATAAAGAATCAAAAATAATTGAATCATAATAAAATTGGCACAATCAATATTTCATGGTGAATAAATGTAAAGAAAAAACCATTAATAAACTGAGAATAAAACTACATCCATAGATTTTTTCATAGTGAAATACTCATTGATAGTAATAAATTAAAATTAATAAATATATTTCATATTAATTGGATGTCATGTATTTGGCACATGATACCACTATACCATCGAAACGGTTTAAGTCTGTGGGTAGAAACCCATCTAATTTTCTAGAGACAAACTCGAAGGGTTTGTTTCCAACTGATTTGTCTCATGAGACCTGTCAATTATAGAGGATATATAGTAGGCCCCACCCATCATTTAATGTAAAAATAATTCTTTATACATATATTTAATACAAGTACAATATTCCTTCTCAATATCCGTATAGATTAGAGGATACAGATTCATCAATATTTCTATAGTCAAAACATCATCCCAAATAAACACCGTATGTAAAGGGTATATGGATTAAGAAAATAATATTATCCGTGAAACTAGAATATGGATATATAATATATTTACATGTTAAAATGAAAAATGATCTCAAAGGGGCAGTGGGTACACTTCATAAGAATGATTGGTGCACAATACCGAGTAAATCACAATGAAATGGAAACCGAAACAATGTCCCTTATAATATTGTAATCAATCGAGTTAATAATCATCAAGTGAATCACTTAATAACATTAATATAAAGTGAATAATGATATTATATATCAAATGGTATTAAAAATACACCAAATATAAGAAATAATTGGCGAATAATGGAAATCTCACAGAAATAAAAGTGAGATGAGAAACCCCTTACCTTATGCCCGAATGTGTTTTTAGTTTGATCTTAATGAAATAAATAATCAAATTTATATTAATTAATTAATAATTAAACAACCTCATATAATTTTAAATGATTTAGTTTAACCTTATTAGGTTCATTCATGGACTTTTTTATGGGTTTAATAGGTTCAATTGTATTATTTTGGAAGCATTTTCTTCCTTCGTTTTCATGATCGGTTTACTTGTATTCATGAATGGAAGTTTGTTTGAAATGTGGTTAAACATAAAAAATTGTTAATATATATTATTAGTGACATTAAATTGATATAAATGATCTTATAATGATTTTTTATATACCATTATGATGACTCATTAGTTAAAATTTAATGATAAATGCTTGGATTAGATTGGCGGTTTTTTGCATAATGAACTTGTTTTGTATTATTATTTTATATTATGAGTTTTAAGGATTAAAGAACATTTAATAAGGTAAAATACATATATTATGATATATTTAAAAAATTAAAAAAACTTAATGACCAGGCTTGAAGATAGTAATAGAAATAGAAAACTCGTGGTCCTTGAATGTGATAAATTAACACATCTCGGGTGATATTTTCATTTTTAGTGTAAGAAGAGGGGGGAAAAGAGAGATAAAAATAAAATATTCCATTAGAATTATAAAATTATAGTCTATTTAAGGTACTGTAATTATCATATAATTTTTATGAGGGGAGGTGAGAATATAAAAACAAAATAATGGAACTTGTAAAAGAAGTTGAAAGAAAAAGGAAGGGAAGTTCACCTCTTAAGTACTCCTCCTTGAGAATATCCTTAAGGAATTTGTTTTTGTAATTTTGGTGATACCATAAGGTCTTGTAAGTGGGGAGAGGTATTGAGAAGTGTATCTGGTAGAACGTAGATAAGGATCAAAGTTTGAGTGGTGTGGGATGAAGAGGGGGTGAGGGGTGGTTTATATAGTGGAGGGGAGGAGGGTTTTCTTAATATTTAAATCATTACCTTATTATTTTTCCCTAAGATAATAAATAGTGATGATTAAATGTACAAAAATAGTAATAAGTTCATGTGATTTCTAGCTAATGGTTTTTTACATCAGCTATTATGCAAGGAATAATGTATTTATACCATAATTACGGTATTTTACTATTCACCAAAAATTAAATTATTTCAGAAAAATTAAAAAAAATTCACCCTAACCATTTTTCAACATGTAGAATCCAAAAATGAACTCTATTTTTCAAAAATAATTTTATAAATATGAAAAGTTTAATTTTTAATTAAAATCCTCATTTAATTGAAAAATACCAACACTTAAAATATTCATCTTCATTTTTAAGGTGCCAAAATTTTATTTACACATTCATGGGTATGGTTACCATTCATAAGAGTAATATTAATATTCATAAGGGTAAATTACTATTCATAAGGGTAAGTTACTATTCATAAGTGTATGTTAATAACCACTAAAAATTAAGTTGATTCTATTAGACTCCAAATATCACCCTAATCGCAACTGTGTATGTCTGTTTTTTGAAATTCAAGACATAGAGGTGGTAAATTTACATTTAATGGCAAGGTTATGACTACCTTTTAAATAACCAAGTGTTGTTTTAAAGAGACGGAGTTCTTTATGCAATATAAGCTATCTAATGAATTGAAAGTATTTTAGAGAAACATACCATGAAATGTTTTGGGTGTTATAGAAAAACTTAAGTATTCAATGCCAGAAAAATCAAAAAAGGTGATTGAGTACAAAATCAAAAATGAAGAATAGAAAAGAGAGATAGATAGTTTGAGTAATATGTAAAAGATCAAATAAAACATATCAAAGATCTTTAAGATGAATTTTTCAGTATGAGAAGAAATGTTAAAGATCAGGAGAAACTCTTGATTCCAGCAAAGAAGAAACACAAGAAACAGTAAAAGGAAAAGTAGAATTCAATATTCTAGTGAAGTAGATAAAGGAGTTTCAGGGAAGGAAAATTATTGATTAGAATTATATAACTTGAATGGGGATTTATTGTAATAGAATGAATCAATGGTTGAAGTTAGACCACAAGATCCTACTCTGAGGTTTAAGATTGATTTGGGTACGAATTAAAATCATAAGATTTATAGAACCAAAGGGAGAAACAATAGTGCAGTATTCCCACACAGGATTACAACCCGCAATAGATTCTATTATTGTGGAAATATGGGACACTAAAAAAATATTTTTTCCATATAAAATAAGTATAAAAAAAGTAATACTAACAAAGGAAGCAATATAAGGATCAATATTCCAAGACATAATTTGATGGTTATTGTTTCAAGTGTGGAGGATTCAGGCACCAGGAAAGATACTACTCATCAATAATGAAAATAAATATACCGAAGTATAATGAATATTGTCATAATAAGCAATTAAAGGTATCATCAAATGTGTTGAAAAAACAAAATCAATTTGTAGATCTATAGGATGAAGCTGGTACATCATACTTTGGGGAAGATAAATATTATCAATCCATATCAAGTATGAAGTCAAAAACACGGATCATAAATAAAAGAGATGAACAAGTAGTGGTTGCAGAGATTTAATTTAAATAATTCAATTGCACTAGAATATCGATCATTGATAGCGAATGCACCTCGTATATGACGGAACATAAAGATCTGGTGACCAGATTTAGATACAATAAAGAAGGTATCATAAGATTTGGTAATGATGAAGGATTAAAGATTGTTGTCTTTAGAAAAGCCAAGTTTTGGGGAAAAGACATGAGACATGCTGATGTATTAATAGTTTAAGGTCTCAGTCACAACTTTTTTAGTGTCAGTCAACTGTGTGACTCATGAAATTCCATAATCTTTTAAAAGAAATTATGTGTCATCAAGCCAAAATATGGTGCATTTGTTTTGCAGGGAAAGCACATGAATCAAAATATATATCTTGTGACTGGAGAAGACTACATGTACTTTCTTTCCAAGTTATATGAAAATAAGTTATGGAATAACATCTTGGTCACTTGAACCAAACGTCCTTGGAAGATCTAGTGAAATATGATGTTTCCCGTAACATCCCTAGGTTATCACATGATCATAATCATAAATGTGATGCTTATCAATAAAGAAATATCATCTAAAATATAAATTAGAAAAAAGAGAAATGGTCAACAAGACTGATTGAGTTGGTGCATATTGATGTGTGTGGAACTATTTTTTGAAGATATATTGATGGGAGGAGATACTATGTTCTCTTCATTGATGATTTTAGCAGAATGGAGTGTGTATCAATCATCAAACACAAGCCTGAGGTGTTTGGTTTCATTATAAGATATCAATGGGAAGTAGAAAATATTCTAGCTTAGAAAATACAGAAGACCAGAATAGATAATGTAATCGATTTCACGAATATCCAAGTGGAGGATTATCTCAGGAAACATGGGATAAAGAACCAATTTTCAATAGTGAGAACTCCAAAATAGAATGGATTAGTTGAGAGAAGAAACTAAATTATCAATAACACAACTAGAAAAATGCTCATTGAGAAAGACCTACAAGCGATGTTTTGGAAAGAAGTAACGATGAAATACTTATACACATAAAATAGATATTTATTGTGTCTAAAAGAAGATAAGACTCTATTTGAGCTATTGTATGGAAAGAATCCAATGTTGAAGTACTTTTGAGTCTTTGGAGTAAGTGTTTCATTCTCAATAAGGAGAAACATAATAAGTTTGAATCCTATGGAGATGAAGGGATATTTATTGGTTACTCAAAGAAAGATAAAAGCATATTAATTATTTAATAAACAACTAGGAATTTTTTTTGAAATCCATTATGAAACTATAATGGAGAATGAACAAAATATTTAGCAAAAAAAATGAACAGTCATGGGAGGATAGTGATAAAGAGATAAGCAGATCAGGGGATGTTCTAGTTCCAGAGACTGATTCAGATGAATATTAAGATAATGATAAGGATGGTAAGAATTAAGTATCTACACAAATATAGAAGAGATGAACCAAAATTTATAGACATAACATAATTGGTGATTATACAGTTCCAGTTCAAATAAGGAAGATGATGACTCCACATCATGTATCTTACTTATCACTAGTAGAGCCTAATTGTTTTGATGAAATAGCGAGAGATGAGAATTGGTTTTAGGCTATGAATGAATATATTGACCAAATTGAGAATAATAAAACATTTGAGATTGTTTTGAGGAATATAGATAATAATTTTATTGGTACTAAATGGGTCTTTCATTACAAAATGAATGAATATGGTGTGGTAATTCGAAACAAAGAACATCCAGTGTGTATATGGTACTCAAAAATAGAGGATATCGATGTTGATGAAACATTTTTACATGTTTAAAGTATAGAGATAGTACAATTATTGCTAACCATAACTATGCTAATAAATTTCAATGCTTTCTAGATATAAATCAAGTTATCATTTCTAAATGGGGTTCTAGAAGAAGAAGTTTATATTGATTAGCTAGATTTTTTCCTCATTCAGGAATATGAGAATAGGGTTTTTAGAAGAATAAGTATTTATATGGTTTGAATCAAGAACCAAGATCATGGTATTCAAGGATAGATCAGTTTCTGGAAAAGATCTATCTTCAGCATAGTGGAGTTGATTACATAATATATTTCAACAATGACAGTATTCAAAGGATTACGGTGTTGGTGACACTAAGAAAGAATGGAACATTCATTTTTGAATCTAAATATTCCAAGGAGTATCTAAGGATATTTTTATTAGATAATTACAAGGATATGATAACTCCATTGGCTACCCATATGAAACTATCATGGTATGATAAATGAAAAGATTTTAATGTCACTAAATATAGGAAGATCATTGGAAGTCTATTTCACTTTATAATGAAATGGAAATATATTTTTTTCACATGTTGAGAAGCATAGTATCAAAGAGATTCCAAGGAAAACCACTTACTTATAGTGAAAATTATACTCTCAATCAATTATTTCTTCATCATTATCTCAACATCAGATATATATTAAGGGTTTTCTTCCCCTCAACCATATACTTTCCCAAGATATTAACTTTCTACTAAGTCACTTATCTATGGTAAAATTCATTATACAACCTCAAATACTTGATGAAATAGTATTGTAGTACAATCCTTGTATATTCCATAATTCTTATAACCAGTACATTCCTAATAAAATATTCAAATGACATGATTCTTAATGGGGAATATTAATCCTTAAAATTAATCTACAATAGTATCATAACATGATCATTATCCAGTAACCTAATTTGGGGAAAATTCCTTTGATGCTTGGGACATTGATTCACATAGTGTCCTATGTCCTTGTAGTTGAAGCAATGAATACAAGAAAATTCTTTCCTTGTCTTGTATTTATGAGCATTGTGGCCTTTTTCTACACATTTGTAGAAAACTTATTTTCTTCTCAAGAATATACCATGATGTTTCTTTCCACAATCATCACATGTGGGAAAACAATTCTTTCCCTTCTTCCCTTTATCCATGTTTTTCCCTTCCATCCTCTTCTTTTTTTTCTTCCCTTCAAATCCATATGACTCAGAGAAGTCTTTACATACCTTTTCAACAAATTATAGTATTTTCTCATATTATGAGGATACTTGGGAGATAATATTACTTTTAAATTATGGATCAATACCATTAGATATATGATCATTCTTACTCTTCACATCATGTGAATTGGTGAAGTTATCATTCCTTCTACTAGGTCCCATTTCTAATCAATTCAATATTATATATTATCTAATAAAATTATGAACTCTATATGAATCTAAACATGGTATAACTCATAGCATAAATTTATGCATCATAAATTCTAAAACCATATACTTTGGTTACAATGGGGGAATAAATCCTTCATAATGGTGGGTAAATAAAATTTGAATTATCTTAAGAATATCCCCCAAGAGTGTCAAAATAGGTGCATAGTAAGGCTCGTTGTTATGTACAAGGACACCCAAGGTCAAGCCCAAAACTCCTTGTCAGAGTTTTCACTCCTAGGTACATCTGTGCCAGAACCACATCCACTTGTAGTATCTAGACATGGATGTATTTTCTAGAGAGATCCATGTAATCTATTTCGTTACCAAAATTACAGGATGTTCTTTTATGTTGATCCTCAAAGACTATCTTAGGGGTTTTTTCCCTAATCAATGTTTTCTAAATCTAGTTTCCAAGTTTTCTACTAAACTTCCTTTGATACCAACTGTAATTCCTCGACTCTAGAAGCACAGAGCTGGTGCATTATTTTAAAAAATTAAAATTATTACAAGGAATCAAATCCTGAAGGGCCGATTAGTTTAGTAGTTTTGAAAGAACAAGATACATAAATGGAACCCATTTTAAATTTTTAAAGGAAACAAAATATGATACATAACAAAATCAAATAAACTGTATCCTTGAAAACTCAATAAATGATCTCTTCATCTTAACTTGGGGAAGGAAAAAAATGAAAGGGGTGAGTTCAAATTCTCAGTAAGGGTTAAGAAATACAGTACAATATAACATAAATATAAAACTTTATCATAGTGAATGACTAAAACACATGACTTTCAAAATAAACATGAACACATTATGGTAGGAATAAGAGATGAATAAATAATTCCATAAGAAAACATAATCATGGGTATTATACTAGTCTAATAACCACATGAACTATCTATACTAATTCCATAATGAGGGAAATTAATATGATGGGCATTATAACCATACCATCAAGACCTTTTTCCAAGACCATAAATAACCATTTTGTCAAGGCCTCGTTCCATGACCTAGTTTGTCTCATGAGACCTACCGATGCACCGAGGAGCTATAACAGGCCCCACCCAACACTTAATAAGTCCAATGAATTCATATTATTAATGGGGATAAACATAAACAACATACACATTCACATTTAAAATAACATATGAAATTTATATAACTTTTCCCAATCATTATTCATAAACACTAACCATTCAGAATAATATGGTGAATAGTATCAAGATAGCACAACCACAGTAAAAATAATCAGAAACCCTTAAAACAAATATTTTAGATGATATCATAATAGATAATCCTACATGAAATTCAATATTCATCAAAGTATGTTGACATAAATAAAGACACATTTAAATGAGACTATTTAAAAATTCTTGAGGAAATAATCCTTAAACATTCCAAAGTGTCTCATAAAACCTTGAAATATTCAAATCATAATACCTTAGAATATCACAAGAATAATGATAATATTGATATGATATACCAAAGGACATTACACACAAAACATGCATGGAATAATTGGTGAACAAGTCATATACTTCATAAATGTTAAAGTGAAACGAGGAAAATACTTTTTACTTTGGAAAGAAGTGTTCTATTGGAAAATCATTTGTATTTGTCATGAAATCAGATTTGAAAAAAAATTATATACCATAAAATAAAATGTAAGGAAATTGAGATTATATTTTAAGCATAAATTATTTCCCACTGAATTGAGATCATGTAAAAAGTGTTTTTGAAGAAGCATTTGAATTAAAACATTCTTGTGCGGTTTAAAAAATTCATTAAAGAGATTTTAAAGTGAATAACATGTTTGAGTTCATAAAACCAGAAATGAATCAAAACATATTTTTCATGTTAAAATTTGTGATTTTATAATGATAAATGTGGATTAAAATAGATTATATACTAAACATCTAAATAGGTAATAATTTGAGAAGTTCCTTGAATTGAGTTTGTATTTCAAGAAGAAATTTTGAAAGATCCTTTTAAAACATATAAATACCCATAAGTGATAGTAGGATTCTAGTTTTTAAATATATATCAAAAATTATCATATAATATACAATAATTAAATATGAAAAAATAATAATTCAATTGAGGTAACTATATAATAAAATTAACCCGAATGAAAATGGGGGTTCAGGTGGAAAATACTTAAAACTTTGTAATCAATTGAATCGTATGAACCAAAATTAATAATCATATAATGTTACATTGAATATATTGAAATAAATTGATTCATAATATGAAACATCAAATGGAATTATACACACACCATAAACAAGTAGTAGTAGTGAATACATAATATCTCACAAAAATGGAAGTGAGATGAAGAAACCCCTTACCTTATGTCTAATGGTGATCTTCACTTTATATTAGTGTCCTGGATAACCAAATTAAATTCATTAATTAATATTTTAAGAACCTATTCTTCATTTAATTAATTTATTATATCCTTATTAATTTCATTCATGTCCTTTTTGTTGGGTTAAGAGGTTCAATTTCATTGTTCGAGTCCGTTTGTTTCATGATCAGTATACTTATATACATGAACAGAGAATCATGTAAAATGAGGATTGTTTTACAGAATTTAAGTTATATTTTATTATTGAAAATACATAAGTTTACATGTTTTTAAATTTCATTTCATTACTAGGAGTGAAGATAAATCATTATATAAGTTATTTAATGATAACTGTTTGGGTTAATTGGCCGTTTTTGAACACCACAAACTCATTTGATTTATGAATAAAACCATGTGTAAAAAAATATTCCAAAACCATATATGAGACATAATACATATATTATAGTCTGGTTCAACCATAATAATGGATTCATGACCTGAATTGAAGATGATAGTAGAAATTGAAAACCCATAATCCTTGAATGTGGTAGATTAGCACATCTCGGATGGTGTTTTCATTTTTAGTATAAAAGAATGGGAAAGAAGAGATGATGAATAAATATTTCATTATCATAATAAAATTAAAGTTCATTTAAGGTACTAGAATTATCATATAATTTCTATGAGAGATTATGAGGAAAGAAAAAGAAAAGAAAGGAACTCTAAATAAAAGAAAAGTTGAGAAATCTCTCACGAAAATTCGGCAGCCTAATGACGTCGCATAAAATTTCATAAAATATTTTGATGAGAAAAAAGGGTATCTCATAATTAATACATAATACATATAGTAATTGGGATATGTAATTAAATATCCCAACATAAACCAATTTAAAATAAAAGATAATAACATAATAAGAGTGCCTGAAAAAGAGAGAGATTTTGAGAAGAAAATTATGCAGCATAACGACTATGCAACATGGTTTTAGAAAACATTG
Source organism: Viscum album (assembly GCA_963277665.1). Taxonomy (NCBI): domain Eukaryota; kingdom Viridiplantae; phylum Streptophyta; class Magnoliopsida; order Santalales; family Viscaceae; genus Viscum; species Viscum album. Next base: position 173,261,179 of record OY728147.1, on the reverse strand, counting down.
AAAAGATAGGGTACATGGGTAAAACATTCATAAAATACTCATAAAATATTATAAGGAGAAAACAATATGTAAATAAAAACCTAGTATGAAAACTTGAAATACATACCACATAAAAGAGAACTTAGATGGAAAAGAGAAGTTGAGAATTCTATTACCTTATAGTGTAACTCCTAAGACTTGAATGTTGGGACCTTGGGGGATTGAGAAAACCTTGGTAGGGCTACTAGGGAAGTAAAAAATACCAGATATTATAGGATTATGAGTTTGTATTGAAATAAAATGAAGGAATGAGTGGGTATTTATAGTAAATTAGAGGATGTTTTTTATTAATTTAAAAGGACACCTCAATAGTGTTTTTTGTAAAACCATGAGCTTGCACATGGTATTTGCCCATGGTATTAGCCAATTGGGACACCTAATATCATATATTAATATAAATAATTCTACCAGAATTTTATTTTAATTATTACATCATTATGATTTCATTAAACATACCTAAAACTCAAAACTGTATTTTCAATATTTATAAAAAATTCAAGTATTTTAGAAAAATCCAAAAATTAAATATTACCATTTTTAAAAGTTTATAATTAAAAAATGAACTAAATTTTTTGAAAATAATTTTATAAAAATTTTTAATTTAATTTTTAAATAAAATCGTAATTTATTCCAAAAAAACAACTTTAGAACTATAACTAACTTTATAACTCCTTGAGAAATTAATCAAGATCCCATAAAATTATCCTATAACCATAAGACAATAAAGTAACAATTTATGATTAAATTTTTTGAAAATAAATTTACATTTTAAATTATTAAATTAATAATAAAATTTTAATTAAAATATTTATGACATAAAAAAATACCAATACTTATACTACGATTCGTTTTTCACTTATAAGATGTCTGAATTGTATTTATACATTTATGGATGAAGTTTCTATTTTTGTCCCATTTATTATTCATTACTATTCACAATGGTATGTTACTAGTCACCAAAAATCAATTTTTCCTTATCAGACTCTAAATATCTTATTGAACACAACATGGTATGTCAGTTTTTTTGAAATTCAAATCATATAGGTGAAACAATTATGTTTACTTGGCTAGGTTAAAATAAAGTGGTGCTTTTTAGAGACTCAGTATGTCATGCATTCTATTTTAAATATATTTTTAAATTCATGGGGTGTTACAGTGATGAAATTCAATTCATTACACAAATTATGTTGAAGGATTCCCCAAAATTTAGATGTGAAACATGGATCATGATCAAAGATGACCCAATGTAGAACCCCATGTAGCCTCACCAATTCCTTTAAAAATATATTGGAAAGTTGTTAAAATGAAAAATATTCTTGAATGGTGATAAATTAGGAAGTCATGATGAGTTTATCCACCACAACCCATATCATATTATTTCCTTTAGATGTATTTGGGAGACTATTCAAAAAGTCTATAGTGAAAATTTTCTATTTACACATGGGTATAGAAAATGTTTTCATCATCCCTTTGGACTTATGTCTCTATAAATTAATTTTCTAACATACCAAACATTTTTATATATACTCCACAATATCCTTGTTCATGTTGTCTCACTAGGATCTTTCTCAAAGATCAAGGGACATCTTAGTACTTCCGGGGTGGATAGATAAAGGTGAGATATGTGCATTATAAAATGGATCCTTCTATATCTCAAGTATTGAAAGAACACCAAACCATATTCCAAATAAAAGCACACTATCATCATCAATGTGTAATTCATGTAACTTTCCATCCTTTAAAAATTTCACCCTCTTTTTTATGTCTAGATAATCCCTTTATGCCTACATGATCTTCTCTTGGATAGATGGTTGGGAAATCATTTGGGAAAGGTAGGTTGTATTCCCTACCATTGTGATTTACAAATCAATCCTTTGAATATCCATGAAGATAAAGTCTTTATAAATCTACATCATGGAAAGATTATCTAGTTTTGTTATGCTAAAAGCATCATCTACCTTATTCACCTTTTTCAGATGGTTTTGAATTGAGCATTCATACTCTTTATTTATCTCTAACTAACTTCGTTGATGCATTTTGAGCTCCTTCTATGTGAATATATATTTCTAACTCTTTTGATTAGTATATATATTTCACTTTTGACCGTAGAGGTAGTTCCACAAAATATTTAGAGATAATATCATAACAAATAACTATAGATCATGTGTTAGGTAGTTTTTATCATGGATATTTAACTTTTGTGTGTCATAGGCTATCACTTTATCATTCTGTATAAGTAAAAACCAAATCATTTCTTAAAGAATCATGGTATGTAGTGAGAGTATAAGAATAGTTATTAGCCTCTTCTTGATCTCTTTAAATCCTTACTCACATTCTTCAATCCAGACATAATTTACCCCTTTCAATGTTAACTTAGTTAGCAGGCTATAAAATCATGAGAAATCTCTCACAAAAGTTTGGTAGTGCCAAGCTATTACAAGAAAACTACATATTTCTATGAAACTCGTGGGTCTAGGAAATTCCTCAATTTCATTTTTCTTTGAAGGGTATACAGAAATTCCATCACTTGTGATCATGTGCCCTAAGAATGTGAATTATCGCATCTAAAAGTCACACTTACTAAATTTAGCATACATTTTCTCCTTCCTTAATTATGCCTTCAGAAAGTTTAGATGCTCTTAATGTTCCTCCTTGCTACTGGAGTAAATGAAAATATTATCGATAAACACTACTGCAAATTTATCAAGTTAGTATCTAAAGACTCTATTCATTAAATTAATGAATATTGAAGGGGAATTAGTAAGTTTTAAGGCCATAACTATGACCTCGTAGTACCCAAAACTTATACAGAAAGAAAATTTGGAATATTTTCCTTCTTCACCTTCATTTGATGATATATATAATGAATATTCACCATTGAAAAGTATTTAGATCATTTTAGTTTATTAAAAAAGTCATAAATACTTGGAAGGTAATTCTTATTCTTTATGGAGATCTTGTTGAGATCCTGATACACAACCATATTGATACGTCCTTCTTATTGACAAAGATCACTGGTTCACTACAAGGTGATGCACCGAGGAATATGAACCTTTAACGACCCTATGTTTTATCAATGGAAATTACATTCTTATAATTATTTCCTATAATCACATGAAATCACAACACAATGAAATAATAAGTACTATGTGACCTTTTAACATAATATTGTCACTAATGTGATTTGAATTTCAAAAATCTGACATACACAGTTATGATCAGTAAGATGTTTGGAGTCTGATAAGACAAACATATTTTTTGGTGAATAGTAACTGACCCTTATTAATATTAATGTTACCCTTGTGAATATTAATATGACCCTTATGAATAGAAAATCTTAGAAAATAATAGTAACCACACCGATGAATGTATAAATAAAATTTAGGCATCTTATAAGTGATAATATGACCATAGTAAAAGTATTGGTATTTTTGTAAGTCATAAATAAATAATTAACAATAATTAATTAATTTAAAAGAAAATTTATTTTCCTAAATTGTGTTCATAAATTAAAAATTCTATGTATTCTGGTTTTAATAAAATTTTATAATACAATATGTAATTTTTGAAAGCATTATAAAATCACTTATAGTTTTAAAATCCGTATTTCCCAAGTAGATTATGATTTTAATTAAAAATTAAATTAATAATATTTAGAAAATTATTTTTTAAAAATGGAGGTCGTTTTTTGATTCTAAACATTGAAAAATGGTTAGGATAAAGTTTCTGGATTTTTCTGAAATACTTGATTATTTTGGTGAATAGTAAAATACATTAATTTACTGTATAAATAAATTATAATTTAAATCATCTATTCCTAACATCATAAGTGATTCAATCACTCAAATCTCAAACTCACATAAACTTTTACTATTTTAGGTCATGTAATCATCACTATTTCTTGTCTTATAGAAAAATAATAAACTAATGATTAAAATATTAAGAAAACCCTCCTCCCCTCCACTATAAATACTACGCCTCCTAACCGCTCCTCTTCACTCCTCTCAAGCCTTTTCAATTCCTTAAATTCTTCTCAAATATCTTCCCAATATCATCCCCCACGTCCAATAGCCTTTGGTATCCTCAAAAGACCAAATATTCTCCCCTTAAGAGGCTCTTAAGGAAGATTAAATCAAGAGGTTAATTCCTCTTTTTCTTTTCTTTCATTTTCTTTTCATGTTCCTTTGTTATCTTTTCTTTATTAAAACCTCCTCATCCAAATGGTATGAAAAATATAGTATCATAAATGTATTTAATTTTATTATTCTAATGGGATAATTCAATACCATATCTCCTTTCCCCTCCTTTTAACCGATAGGAATGAAAACACCGTCTGAGATATGTTAATGTGTCACATTTAAGGACGACGAGTTATCAATTTCTATTACCATATTCAATTATGGTCATGAAAAATATTTTATGTATCAACCATAATATTAAATATGTAATTTATCTTATGATTTTTTCTGGAATCCTTTTTTACACATGATGTATTATAATAATACAAAACAAGTTAATTGTGAGAAAAATCGACAAATTAATCCAAGTGTTTATCACTAATGTTTTATATAATGACTCAACTTCACTTCAAGTAACCAAATTAAATTTACAACCATGTAAACTTATGGATCTAAAATAATAAAATATAACTCCAATTCTACACAACCATTCACATTTTCCATGATTCTCCATTCATGAAAATAAGTAAACCAATCGTAAAAACCATGAAAACAAACTGAACCGAACAATGAAGTTAAACCACATAACCCATCAAAAAAGTTCATGAATGAACATAAAAATGTTATAATAAATATTTTAAATATATAATAGGTTCATTAATTATTAATTAATCAACCTAATTTCTTTATTCAGGTCATTAATATCAAGTGGAGAACACTATCAGACTTTAGGTAAAGGATCCTCCCTATTTCAATTTTATTCAAGAATGTCCTCTATGTTATGCACTTTTATGTGTAATACCAAATGATGGGGTATGTTTTCTCATCTCCCCCATACTTCTCTCATGATTTATATTTCAATATAAATGCATTTCTCTCTCATTAATCCCTCTTAAGTACACCTGATACCATGCTAATAATTCGTTAGGTATTCTACAAGAACCTCCTTTGTTCCTTTGAGTTGCCTTATCTTCCTTTTACCAAAATGAAGTTATCTTTTATTTTTATGTTCATGTTCAAAGTTATTTTTACATGTAAAAATTTAAATTATCAAGACCCTTTCATCATTATATTTTGGGGTATATATGTTTTTATGTGATTCCCTTCTCAATACTTCCTGATAAGCAAACATGTTTTGAGGGAGATTCCCAAATTCTTATATGATGTCAAGTTCACTATATCTTCTATTTTAAGACACCATTGTCTTTATAAAATCATACTTTTTATTATGAAATCCTTCTTGGTTCACTTCTGGTTTTATATAATGGATTTTACCTTTTTCTATATTAAAGGCTCTATAGTATTTTCCTTAAAACCTCACAAAAATATTATAATGCTAAAATTTCAAAAATAATTTTCTTACATGTTGTCGCTTTTACTTGACATCACTTACCATGATACATTTCTATTCTCCATTATGAATTTCTATGTATGTTTTAGTTACTTTCTTTCATGGACAATTTTATTATATGCCCATTTGATATGCTTTGTGACATGATTATGGTACCCAATTCTTTCCATGAGTAACCCTTATGTTTATGTAAGATTTTTTATGTATGATTTTTTATGTGGAAAACATATTCATGAAAGTTAAGATGGGTGTTCCCAAATAGTGTAACATCCCAGGTAAATGAAGAATAAGATTTTTTTATATTTATTAATATTTGTGAATTAAATATTAATTTTACTTTAAAAGGGTTTCTATGTTCGATAGCATACCCGATACGCAACAGTTGGTTTCTTTGAAATCTTACGTTGCATACTAATAATATAATATTATTATTTTAAATAGAAGTTAACTCCTAGCCGTTTTATTGGAGGGAATGAATAAACATAACTACAATATTATTATACACGTTTGTTAAATGTATTTACATTTATCCAATAAAAGATAGAGGCTTAAAATGTCAATTTATCTAATTTTAAGCATAATTTACATTAAATAGTCGATTTACCATTTTTAATGGATAAACCTCTTTAAATCTAGTTCTATTCACTTTAATAAATAATATTTGACCAAATAAAATCCTTCTTTAGAATAGGGACATCAAAATTTACTTTGTGTAAATTTTTGGAATTTTTCCGATAAGGTTCATTTTTTAATGAATAGTGAAAAATATTGTATTTTAATTCAAAACTGCATTTTAATATAATTTATTTATATGGTTAGATTATCTTTTTAATTGGTTATAAAGTGTAATTATAATATATTTTTACCATTTAATCCAATGTTGTTCATTGGAATTAATTTCACTTTGAATTTGGACACAAACAGGTGTCAATCTTTTGATAGTTATTGTTTCTTAAAAACACGCTCTTTGTTTTAACAATGGGAATTAATTTTAAATTAATTAATTCCACTTCTATGTTTTGAATTTATAAAAATATACATAATTTTAGAATTCGGAATATCAAATATAGCTTAGGCTGAATTATTGGTATTTTTCTAAAAAACATCAATTTTTGATGAATAGTGAAACCACTTAGTAGTAGTTAAAAAACTGACTTTTTCATTTAAATGAAAATTTACCACTTCTCTGAATTGAATTTAGAAAATCTGACATACATGGTTGTTATTAGTAAGTAAAATATGGTTCAATAAGAAGAAAATAATTTTTGGTGAATAGTAACTTTTGACTTTATTTACCGCAGTTAATGATAAATTGGGTAATTCAAGGTAAAAAGAATATTGTAATAATTAAAAATTACCTTAACACATATCCTAACCTTATTGTATGAGTAATGGCCGACCATGATCATCATTGGGTCTATTTTAGGACCCCATGGAGCCACTTATGAATGATAATGACACTTTAGATTAATTTATTTAATGTAAAGGCAAAAATGACATAAACAAAACTCTTTTAGTAAATTAATTTTTATATGGTGTCATATAAGTAATCATTTTGACTATAAATATCAATTGGAAAGATAAAAATATTTCCTACATTGTGTTATTTGTTTTATAATTTTTATATGTCGAATAAATTAAATTATTTATGACACAATAATGATGCAGTGTTTACCTCATTAATAAATCATTTAAATAAATAAGATTATAAATACTAAAATAACATCCAAAACTTGTCCAATTCTTATTGGATTATTTTATTTCGACCATGAGTCATCTCATATTAGACTCTAATTATTTTTGGACCTTTAGAAACCGAATATAATTATATAATAAAATAATATTTTTACACTTTCTTAAAGAGCCCCTCCTCTCCCTTATAAAAGAAGAGCAATTCTAACCAATTCCTCACACATCTCAAGCATTTAGGCTCATCCAAACTGTGCCCAATTAAGCTCCCTACATCCCTATACTCATCCTAGAAGCCTTAAATCATGCATAAGGCACTTAAAAAAGTTCTTTAGGTTCAAACCAAAGGAAGCTACCCAAATTAAAGGTAACAGTTTCTCTTAACTTCTTTTATTTTATTTTACTTCTCCAACCCCCTAAACTCTTTTTATTACTTTATTTTATAACAAAACCAGTATCCTCAATATACTAGGATGTTTTTATGGGAGTTATTCTAACTAAACTTACACACACCTCCATCTAATGGATGAAGAATATACTGTTTCTGTGGATGAAAAACTAACGCCTCACGAGACGATGATTGTTTGATTATCTCCTATCGCCTATCATGGTGGCCATTAATATGAAACTATATTTATATATGATATATATTATGTTTATATTTTCTTTATGCTTCTTTATTTTTCTTTTATAGTTTACCTTTATGGTTTCCATTACGGATAAACGCGATAATTCCATTTGAGGAAGTGCGGACTACTGCCACCTCAAAGTGATATCACTCCTTAATGCCATATATGGGACGTATAAAAGATGAAGTTAATGATATTATATATGATTTTATATATGATATTATATATGATATTATACTATAATTATAATATACCTGTTTATCATTATGTTTTAATTCCATTAAAATAAGAAATATAAATGAAAGTAGCGTTCACGCGTACGTACGACTTACCGTCTCCCTGAACGGTGCATTTCATTTCTTACCTCCAAATGATATGTAATATTATAAATATATGTATATATTTGATATATATGTTATATATGATATCTAAATCATGAATATCATTCTGGATATAAATAACTTTTGACCATGTGAACAACTTGTAACTATATGGTGTTCATTTGTGACTCAAGTACCAAATATCAACAAAACGAACATTATTAACTTGAATGATTATGTAATGTTTATGACATGGTAATAATTGATATAAAAGGGCTAATAAACTTGAAAAATGTTCTTAAGAAATTATAAATTAACTTTAGTTTATTATTCAAGAGATTAAAGAACAAACGAGTCAAGTCGAACACGGGGTAAGGGGCTTCATCTCAATCTCCTTTCATTGAGGAATATTTTGTTTTAATACAATATTTTATTTTATAAGCTTTATAAACACACTTGACTTTTCAAAGGGAATATTTTTCTATGAAGTGTTTTACTAAACGACAAAAAAGAATGTTTCTTTTAACGTAAGAGGTGACAACGACCTTTTCGCCGCCGTGAGTATTATTTTTTCTTTGGCTTCCTTAACAATCCGTAAGGTTTTCTTTAAATACCATATATTCTTTTATGTATTTTGGTATTGAAAATGGTTTTGATAATGGATTTTTTATTTCAATATATTTAAGTGATATATTGTGATTGAAATGTGGAAATGTTTTCTTTCCTTTATATTTTTTTATGTTTTATGATTTTATATTGGTACTTGGAAATTTGATGGGTGGTTACGTGATAAAACAAATGACGGGTGGTGCCATGAAAACAAGGAAAGGTGGTTACATTATAACCTCCAATGCATTGGGTATAGAAGCTGGCCATATGGCTATTCCATTTAGTCATATGTGTGGATGTCGACCGTATGGTTATTCCATTTAAGTACGTTTATTTCCCAAGTTAACTTTATATGTTATGTGTTCTTTATATGGGTTTTATGGAAACCTTTTGGTTACAAAAGGGTAAGTAGTGATATTTTATTTAGTGAAGGGTATTTACTACTTTATAAAGGTGAAAATTGTTACTTATGTTAAAGTATTCATGGTTTACTTATTGTTTTGAAAAACTAACAGTTTTCCTTATTTGTGTATCTCTTATTGAGCTTTTTTATGCTCATCCCATGTTTTTGAAATGTTTTTCATAGGACATAATGTGGAATAGGTTCAAGGATGGGATCAAGGAAAATTCATGTTGTCTAAAACATGGAACTAGACAAGACTCTTTTTTTCAAGAGTTTTTATTTTATAAAAAAAAATGGAAACTATGTAGAAGTGTCTACTTTGTAATATGTCCTAATTCATCAAAAATATAAACCTAAAAAGACCCTCAATGTGAATTATTCATTTAATTCAATATTATGTAATGTTTAAGGCTGAGTCCTTATAGTTGGTACTAGAAGTTAGTTTAGACACCTTTAGGAGTTAGGGTATTGTTAAATAAATTTCCATAAATTAATTTATGGTAATATTGAAATGATATAGCACTTACAGATTACCATGTTTCTTCACAAAAGATATTTTTGTGTTCAGAATGGTTTTCTAAAGAGGAATCCAGGTAGCTATATTGGGATGACATCAAGAGGAAGACAAACTTCCAAATCAGCAACCTGAGATGGTCGAAATCGGAACTGAACAGTTTGTTGTAGTGATGGAACAATTGAATCAGGACTTAAATAGTGGTGGTATCCATTCACGAGATCAGCCATATAAACCATAGAGGAACATGTCAGTAGTGGAGCATTTCATGAGGCAACATCCCCCATCATTTAGAGGATCATCTGACTCTGTGCTAGCTGAAGGATGGATTAAAGCACTGGAGAAGATTTTTGATGTCATGGGGTGTTCAGAACATCAAAAGGTTACTCTTTTCTGTTTACCGTTTTGAAGGTGAAACTGATCAATGGTGGTTGATGGTGAAAAATATCAGGGATAGTGAGGAGATTCATGCTCTTGATTGGGATGAATTCAAAGGTATGTTTCTTGAGAAATATTTTCCTAAGGTGGTTCATCTTAGGATGGAAAAACAATTCCTAGAATTGAGGCAGGAGGATGACTCAGTGGATTCTTATGAAGAAAAATTCACTTGACTGGAATGGTATGCTTTAAATTTCATCCTAGATCTTGATAGTAAGATAAATAGATTTTTCTCAGGACTGAAGAAAAGATATCGAAGATCATTATCCCTTTATGAGTTCAAAAGAAATGAAAAACTTGTTCGATGTGTGGAGAAGGTGGAAATGGAGTTTTCTGATGATCAGGTGTTCGTTGAAAAACAACAGAATAAGAGGTCCAAGTTGCAGGCAATGGGAAAGAATTCATCAAAGAAGCCTGGAGGTAAGAAAATTAAATATCCAACTTGTGATAAGTGTGGTAAAAAGAATCCTGGAGAATGTTTATCAAAGTTTGGAAAGTGCTTCCAGTGTGGTAAGTCTGGTCATATTGCTCATAACTGTAAGGAAGATGATCAAGAAGGCAATGAAAATACAATGGTAAGATATTTTAAGTGTAATGAAATGGGTCATTATGAAAATGAGTGTCCAGAAATGAACTCAACTGAGGGAAAGAAACCGGACTAAAACTATAAATGGGTGGTGAAATCCTTTGCAACTAATTCAACAGATGTTGGGCCATCGAATGATGTAATATCAGGTAAACTGTTTTTTTGTTCAGATTATGACAATTTGTTTTCTGATTCCGAATTTACAGACTCTTTCATTTCTGAGAAGTTTTCTAGTAAATTGTTAATTCCATATCAAGATATGAATACAGAACTTACGGTAAAAACAATTGAAGGAAACTTTAAGACAAAAAGAAAATATAATAACCTTCCTATCCTTGTGTTCATGAAGAATCTACATGCAAACCTTATTGTTTTTCATCTAGTAGAGTTTGATGTTATTTTTGGCTTGGATTGGCTACCTGTTTATCATACTAAGATTGACTGCAGAGATAAAGAGGTTTCTTTTCATAAAGATTTACAGTTTGAGTACAATAATGAACCCTTGATTTTGATAACATATCAGGAAGCTGAGAAACTAGTAAAATATGGAACTGAATGTTACCTTGCACATATTGTTGAAAATAAAGTAATTGTTCAAATAAATGATGTGCCAGTGGTAAATGAGTATCTTGTTGTTTTTCCTGATTAATTTCCTGGTATAATACATGATCGGGAAGTTGGATTTTCTGTTGACTTAGTTCCTGATGCTAATCCAATTTCAAAACCCCCATATCGATTGACTCAAATTGAACTTTTACAGTTAAAGAAGAAATTACAGGAGTTATTAGATAAAGGTTTCATTCAACCTAGCACATCACCATGGGGTGCTCTTGTCTTGTTTGTTAAAATGAAAGATGGTTCAATGAGACTTTTCATTGATTATAGAGCATTGAATAACATCACTATTAAAAACAAGTATCCTTTGTCTCATATCGATGATTTGTTTGATCAGCTCCAGGGAGATTAGTATTTTTTGATGATTGACTTGAGATCTGGGTACCATTAGTTGAAATTAAAGGAAGCAGACATTCTTAAGACCTTGTTTTATACTAGATATGACCATTATGAATTTGTAGTTATGCCTTTTGGGTTAACCAATGCATATGCTGTATTCATGGATCTTATGAATATAATTTTCTGTGAGTCGTGGATAAGTTTTTGGTTGTGTTCATTGATGATATTTTGGTTTATTCTAAAAGTAAATAGGAGCATGAAATTCATTTAAGGGTTGTCTTGAAAACCTTAAAAGAAAATAAATTGTTTGGGAAATTCAAAAAGTGTGAGTTTTGGTTTTAGAGAATTTATTTCTTTGGTCACATTGTTTCAAAAAATGGAATAACTATTGATCCTGCTAAAACAAAAGTTGTTGAATGATGGCCAATACCCACAAATATAAATGAGATCCGTAGTTTTCTAAGTTTGGCAGGTTATTACCGAAGGTTTGTTGAGAATTTTTCACGGTTATCTAGTAAAATGACTATGTTAACTCAAAAAGGTGTTAAGTTCATTTGGATAAAAGAATGTGATGATTGTTTTTAGGAATTGAAAATAAGATTGGTGAATGATACATTTTTGGCACTACCTTCTTGAGATGGTGAATTTGTTATCTACAATGATGCTTCGTTGAAAGGACTTGGTTGTGTCCTAATGTAGAATGATCAGGTAATTAATTATGATTCATTTCAGTTGAAACCACATGAGTTAAATTACCCTACACATGATTTGGAATTAGATGCTGTTTTTTTTTTAAAAATTTGGAGGCATCATTTTTATGGAGTAAAATGTGAAATATATACTGACCACAAAAGTTTAAAGTATATATTCACTCAGAAAGAATTAAACATGAGATAGAAGAGATGGATGGAATTAATCAAGGTTTATGATTGCACGATCCATTACCATATGGGAAAAGAATATAAAGTTGTAACACCCCAAGCTTCCACAGTACGTTTCCCTTTGAATAATGCAATAGCTTGCATTGTACGCAACTTCGAGATTCTAACACACCGTGACCAATCAAAATAGTCGTTATGAATAGTAATACCCAGTTTTTGAAATTTTAGCTTTCAAAATGGACTTCATTTTTGGATTTGGAATATCTAAATTAGCCTAGGGTAAAAGTTTGGTATTTTTCTGCAAACTTTCAATTTTTGATTAATAGTGAAAATTACTAAATTTTAATTAAAAACAACTTTTTTAATCGAAATAATTAATAGTGATAAATTATGAATTTTAGTGGTTTTAAAATATATTTAGAATAGATTTTTACCATTTAATACAATTTTGGTCATTGGAAATAATTTCACATTTAAAACCGACATAAACAAGTGTCAATCTTTTGATTGTTATTATTTCTTAAAAACACGCTTTTTTGTTTTGACAGTGGAAATTAATTTTAAATTAATTTCTTCCAATTCTGTGTTTTGAATTTGTAAAAATGGATTCCATATTTGGAATCAAGATTTCCAAATTGTGTAAATAGGTAACTCTTATTTTTAGACATTTTGAATAATTACTTCGGTAAATATTTTATTTACCATGGTTAAAGGGTAAATCTGGAAACTAAGGGTAAGAAAATAATATTATAATAATATTAAATTATCCTAAAACATGTCCTAATCCTATTGGTTGATAAATGTCCAACCATGGTCATCTTTGGGTCGATTTTGGGACCCCATGGAGCCACTTGTAAGTGATAATGACACTCTATATTAATTAAGTTAAAGTAAATACAAAAATGGCATAAGCATATATCTTTTAGAAAAATATTTTTTACATAGGGTTATATATGTTATATTTTAGACTATAAATATTCATTAGAAAGATAATAATCTTTCCCACATAATGGTATTTTATTTATAATTTTTAGACATTTAATAATTAAATTTATTTATGACAAAATAATGATGTAGTATTTTTCCTATTAATGAAAGAATCAAATAATTGGTATTATAAAGGTTAAAATAAATATAATTTGAACGGTTTGATGCCATAAACGAATTTTATTGGTTAATATGACATGTTATTATTTCTTAAATTAATTTGGTTCTAATTAATAAAGTTGTTAAGAATTTAACAAAAATAAATTATTAAATATTTTCAAAATTGACATAAATGAGTTTCTAAAACAAGTATTATATTATTAATTGTTATTATATTCCTAAAAATCTAAGATTTGGCCAAAGGACATATATCATGATATGTGTATCATTAATGGACCAATTGGGGGTCACTTGTAAATATATAGTAAGTTTATTAACTATATAATATAAAAATACAAAGTGACATGGTAAATGTCTATCTAATTAACTAAGAGTTAAAACTAAAAGATAAGGTTAATATAATGACCCAAACCAGTATAAAATCAATTTTTTGAAATGATTTAGACCCATACCCATCTTATACTATGAATAATCTACTTTTAAGACATTATAAACTGAATATGAATTTATTATAAATTAATACTTTAAGTTTTTCTAAAGAGCCCCTCCTCCCCCTTATAAAAGGACACAACCTCTAACCAATTATTCACACCGTAAAAGCCTTTTTGTTTGGCCAAACCCTTCCCAAATACTCTCTCAACATCCCTGAATTAAACCTAGAGGCCTTAGTTTGATCATAAAGCCAACATAAGGAGCCCTTTTGATCAAATCAAAAGGAAGAACCTGAAGAAGAGGTAATGTTTTCACCACCCTTTTCAAGTTCCTTTCTTCTTAAAATTATTATTTCTTTGTTATTTAATTTATAAAATAATAAATTCTGTATCTTATATATACTGTGATGTTAATATAAAAATGGTACAATCATATTCAGTATTCTATTCATCCTTTTAATGACATGTCACCATACGTGCGTACGTACGACTTACCGTCTCCACGTCGTGGTGTAATTGTTATTCAAAAACATTATTATTTGGATGGGTATGATAATGATATGTAATTGATGTAAATAATAGATATAACATGATAATGATTCTATATATATTATATACCATCCAATTATATATTATTTTAATATCAAAAGAATGATATCGTCGCTCGTGCGTACATACGGAGTACAGTCTCCACGAACACGATGAGATTCATTCCCCATCGTATCCATGCAATTATAATTCTCATTTGATGATTAAAAATAATTTTTAAGGACTTGATATCATTCTGGATATTAATAAGATACAACCTATCCTTAACAAACACAGCTTATGTAACAAAATATATAAAATAAAACAAGTAAGTTAACACCCGAAATGATGATAATACTAAGATATTATTAACAAATCAATGTTAAAAGATCATATATGATATCATATTAATGTATATGATTCTTGTATAATTTAATAACAATTATTTCACCATTATATAGGAGGTTCACCTACCCTCAATCAAGGAAAAATACATGGTAAGGGTTTATTTCACAATCTCTTCATTATCCAATGTTGTTTATACGTAATTATCTACTAGGACCTCTTTATCCTCCACATCCATGTTTCTTAAAAATGTATTTCAAAAAATTATTACTATTTTACCGAATATGGGTTAAAGTCATTTATACCCATGTTTGACTTTATATAAGAAGTTTATAGAGGAATATTTACGTCATTTTCCTTACAAGGACCTTTTTAACCTTTTTTGACAAAATTAAGGTAAGAATGTCTTTTTAACTTATACGGCGGGTGGGGCTATTTTCCTCCATTATAAAATCGTCGAAGCTTCCCTTACAATATTATAAGAATATTTTCAAAGTAAATGTTTTCTTCTATAATTATGTGACTTTTAAATGATTTCAAAAAAGAGATATTTCTCTCAAATAGTTTTGATTTCACCTATGTCAACATCCTTTGATGGATTTTAAGCTCATTTGAAGTTGATTTATTATGATACAAAACTTCTACATTGTATTGAAGGTTTTGTGATATGTTTTACTATGGATGTGTTATTTTTATACCATTCATGGTTTATGGATAAGGTATTTTCATTTCGTATTCTTGTTTTAATACGAATATTTATGTTATGTTTAAACCTTTTCATATGGGAATGCATTGGACATAGTAAGTGATGGGTGGAGCCCGCTATAGCTCCCTGATGCATCGGTAGGTCTCATGAAACAAACTTGTGTCTTGGCACGAGGCCTTGACAAAATCTTATTTGTAGTCTTGGCACGAGGCCTTGGCTACGTGGTTATGATAGTCTGGAATTATGCATTCCATCATTATGAAAGTGGTTATTGATATTGCATGTGATTATTCGATTAAGTAGAATATCGATGTGAATAAGTAAATGGAATTATTTCATTTTATTTCTGCCATATTATGTTGAAGTTTAGGTTTAAAAGGCTTTTGTTTTAGTTATACATTTCCTTAAATGTTTATGCTTATTTATGAAAGGTTCTGCTATATTGTTATCCTTACGGGGAATCTGATTTCACCCCTTTCTATGTTTTATTTTTCCAAGGATGTGAAAAAGTATTTTATGAATGACCTTCAGGGATAGTATGAGGTTATATGAGTGTGGAATATGGAGAATATGTTATTTTTGTTTTCATTTTATGATGTAATGTAACATTTATGAATGTATCTAGTGTTTCCAAGGATACTAAACTAATCGATATTTCGAGACTTGATATTTTGTGATCATGCCAATGTTATGTAATAATGCACCAACTCTGGGTAACCGGGGTCGGGGCGTTACAGTTGGTATCAGAGGGAGTTTTAGTACAAACCTTGGAAGCTAAATTTAGATAAACTCTGATTAGAGCACATATCCCTAAGATTGACTTTGAGGATTAGTATAGAACAACTTCTTAGAATTTTGGTATTGTAGAGATTTTGTGTGTTTTCCGAGAAATATATCCCTGTCTGGATACGAGCAGGTAGAGGCGGCTCTGGCATAGATGTACTTAGGGGTAAAACCTGAAAACACCACTTTGAGCTAGACTCGAATGGGAACTGGTACCCAACAACCTGCCTTGCTGCACTCTTGGTTACGACACTCCTGGGGGATATGCTTAGGATAATTATCATTTTATTTAAAAACCATTATGAAGGGTTTATGAGTATATATTTCCTCAAAGAAGAAATCTTTATGATTATGGATTATATCTATCAACTGTTTAATTTATGTTATGTTTTTTACAAGTTTGGGATTAGGTATTTCTATTCTTAAACTAATCTAGTGTATGCCATTGTTTATAAATGGCTCCCAATAGAAGGAATGAGAACTCCAACAATACACATGATCCAGAGAGTAAGAAGGATCATATCATTCATGGTCTCAAGAAAGAATTAAGAAGTAAAATAGTCTCCCACATATTATCATCATATGAAGAAATAGTATCATGTGTTGATAAGATAAGTAAATAATTCTCGGAGTCCTATGGCTTTGAAGGAAATCCAGAGAAGGAAAGGATGATAGAGAGAAGGCCATATAAAGGGATGAAGGTAAAAAAGGATTTTCCCATATGTGATAACTGTGGAAATAATCACCTTGTAAAATACTTAAAGGGAATGGGAGTATGTTATAAGTGTGGAGAAAAAGGACACCAAGTACATGACTGCAAGGGTAAGAAAAAGGTTTCAAATGAACAATGCTTCATCTTCAAGGAGTTTGGACACTACGAAAACCAATGTCCCAGTCATCAGACTATGCTGCAAATGATACTATTGGATAATTATCAAGTTATGATACTACCACCGATGAAGAGGAATGCCTAGTGTTCTTATGTTGTTATTTTGGAATTATTTTATTGAAGTGTTGTATCAATGATGTACTGGAAATAAATAAGGATTGTACTGCATTACTATTTCATTGAGGATTTGAGATTTTATGGTACTATGAAAAGTGACTCTACAACAAGTTAAACTTTTTGGAAATTACATGGTTGAAGGAAAGATAAACCTTAATATGGTCATAATATTGAGGTACTAATTTTGAAAAAAGATATGGTTGATTTGGGTAAATTATATTGGATATTGTTGACTGCCTTGAAACTGATTAAAGATTTGTATATTCCATAATTGTTGGAGTTTACAACATTTTTGGAAGGATGAAGTATATCCAATATTATATAAGGAATGAGGGAGAATGAATGTAATCAATAAGGTTTTATAGTAATTCAGGATGTTTCAGTGTTTTAAAATAAAACATGATGAAGGTATTCACATGCTATTATGGGGTAAAAAGGATCTAAATTATGTTTACCTTTCATGTAAATTTTGGACTAAGGGTTTACAGAAGTATTTTGGATATGTATAAAGGTTGGAATGCATTATATTTTACATTGGATACTATTGTTAAAGTTATTTTTGGACATTTATAAAAAGGAAAACACGCAGACCGTGTGATAACCCGTCACGTCAGACAAAGCTGTGGGAATCGAACCCACAAACATAGTGCAATTGGGATTTATCGCCTACCACTAGACTACGTGAAGTCCCTGGAGTGTATAATGTAGTTTTATTTTTTTAAAAGTTCTGATAGATGAATTATAAATTTATTTTTGGAACCAGATACGGTTAGGATAAATAGAATATTTTTGAGTTCTATTACCTTTTGGAGTAAAAGATGGGTTTGTGGTAGAAATTTATTAAAGAATAAAAGTCTACATGACAAGTATGTATATTTCCTTACATTCTTAGTAAATCTCATAATTAAATTCCTCAAATTTATGAAAGGTAACATAAAACAAAAACGTTGTCGGTTAACTTTTCCTACTGGGGAATCAAAGACCGTTTAACCAATCATAAGTTTGTGATTTTCTTGTAGTTAAATTTCTACTAATCTTGTTTTCTACAACTCTCCATTAGACCTTGATGGTTTTTTTCTCCTCCATATCCATGTTTTCATATAATCCTAGTATGGGCTATCTCAGGTGACCTTTTTTACTTCTCTTTCTTTCTTTTAAAGTTATATTTTTGTTAACCCTATTTCTGATATGGGTTTTCCACAAAGGTATTTTCTATTTTCAACCTTTTATTTTAAAAGAACATTTTCAAATTGTGAGGATGCAATTAATTGTAGGGGAGAATGTAACACCCCAAGCTTCCACGGTACATTTACCTTTGAATAATTCAATAGCTTGCATTGTACGTAACTTCGAGATTCTAACACACCGTGACCAATCAAAATAGCCGTTATGAATAGTAACACCCACTTCTTGAAATTTTATCTTTCAAAATGGACTTAATTTTTGGATTTGGATTTGGAATATCGAAATTATCCTAGGGTGAAAGTTTGGTATTTTTATGAAAACTTTCAATTTTTGATGAATAGTGAAAATTACTAAATTTTAATTAAAAACAATTTTTTTAATAGAAATAATTAATAGTGATAAATTATGAATTTGAGTGGTTTTAAAATATATTTAGAATATATTTTTACCATTTAATACAATTTTTGTCATTGTAAATAAGTTCACACTTAAAAGGGACATAAACAAGTGTTAATCTTTTGATAGTTATTATTTCTTAAAAACACGCTTTTTATTTTGACAGTGGGAATTAATTTTAAATTAATTTCTTCCACTTATGTGTTTTGAATTTGGAAAAATGTATTCTATATTTTTAATCAGGATTTTCAAATTGTGTAAATAGGTAACTCTTATTTTTAGACATTTTGAATAATTACTTCGGTAAATATTTTATTTACCATGGTTAAAGGGTAAATCCGGTAACTAAGGGTAACACAATAATATTATAATAATATTAAATTACCCTAAAACATGTCAAAAACCTATTTGTTGATACATTTCCAACCATGATCATCTTTGGGTTGATTTTGGGACCCCATGGAGCCACTTGTAAGTGATAATGACACTTTATATTAATTAAGTTAAAGTAAATACAAAAATGACACAAGCATATATCTTTTAGAAAAACAATTTTCACATAGGGTTATATATTTTATATTTTAGAATATAAATATTAATTAGAAATATAAAAATATTTCCTACATAATTGTATTTTATTTATAATTTTTATACATTTAATAATTAAATTTATTTATGACACAATAATGATGCAGTATTTTCCTTATTAATGAAAGAATCAAATAATTGGTATTATAAAGGTTAAAATAAATATAATTTGAATGTTTTGATGCCATACAATAATTTTATTGGTTAAAATGACATGTTATTATTGCTTAAATGAATTTGGTTCGAATTAATAAAGTTTTTAAGAATTTAACAAAAATCAATTATTAAATGTTGTCAAAATTGACATAAATGAATTTTTTTAAAAAGTATTATATTATTAATTGATATTATATTCCTAAAAATCTAATGTTTGGACAAAGGACTTATATCATTATAGGTGTATAATTAATGGACCACTTGGGGGTCTACTGGATTTATATAGTAAGTTTATTAACTGTATAATATAAAAATACAAAGTGACATGGTAAATGTCAATCTAATTAACTAAGATTTAAAACTAAAAGATAAGGTTAATATAATGACCCAAACGTTCTAAAATATATTTTTTCAAAGTATTTCGACCCCTCCCCACCTTATAATTTGAATAATACACTTTGGAGCCATTAGAAACTGAATATTAATTTATTATAAATTAATACTTTAAGTTTTTCCTAAAGAGCCCCTCCTCCCCCTTATAAAAGGATAGAAACTTCTAGACAATTATTCACACCTTCAATGCCTTTTGGTTGGGCCAAAACCTGACCAAATACTCTCTAAACTTACCTAAATTCAACTTAGAGGACTTATTTTGATCAAAATCCAACCTAAGGAGCCCTTTTGATCAAATCAAAAGGAAGAACCCGAAAAAGAGGTAATGTTTTCACCACCCTTTTTGAAGTTCCTTTCTTCTTCAACTTCTTCATTCTTTGTTATTTCCTTTATAAAATAATAAATCCAGTATCTTTTATATACTTTGATGTTATTATAAATATGTTACAACCATATTCAGTATTTTATTCATCATTTGAATGACTTGTCACCATACGTGCGTACGTACAGCTTACCGTCTCCACGTCGTGGTGTAATTATTATTCAAAAACATTATTATGTGGCTGAGTATGTTAATGATATGTAATTTATGTAAATAATAAATATAACATGATAATTATTCTTTATATATGATATACCATCCAATTTTATATTATTTTAATATCAAAATAATGATATTGTCGCTCGTGCGTACGTACGGACTACCGTCTCCACGAATGCGATGAGATTCATTCCCCATCGTATCCATGCAATTATAATTCTCATTTTATGATTAAAACTAATGTTTAAGGACTTGATATCATTCTGGATATGAATAATATACAACATATCTATAACAAAAATGGATTATGTAACAAAATATATAAAAGAAAACGAGTAAGTTAACACCCAAAATGATGATAATACTAAGATATTATTAACAAATCAATGTTAAAAGATCATATATGATATTATATTAATGTATATAATTCTTGTATAATTTAATAACAATTATTTCACCATTATAGAGTAGGTTAACCTACCCTCAACCATGGAACAATACAAGTTAAGGGTTTATTTCACAATCTCTTCATTATCCGAGGTTGTTTATACATAATTATCTACTGGGATATCTTTATCATCCACATCCATGTTTCTTAAAAATGTATTTCAATACATTCTTACTATTTTACAGAATATGGGTTAAAGTCATTTATACCCTTGTTTGACTTTGTATAAGAAGTTTATTAAGGAATCTTTACGTTATTTTCCAAACAAGACCTTTTTAACCTTTTTGACAAAATTAAGGTAAGAATGTATTTTTAACTTATACGGCGGGTGCGACTATTTTCCACAATTATAAAATCTCCAAAGCTTCTCTTAAAAGCTTATAAGAATATTTTCAAACTAAATGTTTTATTTTATAATTATGTGACTTTTAAATGATTTCAAAAGAAGAGATATTTCTCTCAAATAGTTTTTATTTCATCTATGTCAACATCCTTTGATGGATTTTAAGCTCATTTGAAGTTGATTTATTATGATACAAAACTTCCACAATGTATTGAAGGTTTTGTGGTATTTTTTACTGTGGATATGTTATTTTTATACCATTCATGGTTTATGGATAATGTATTTAAATTTCGTATGCTAGTTTTAATACGAATGTTTATGTTATGTTTAAACCTTTTTATATGGGAATGCATTGGACTTAGTAAGTGATGGGTAGAGCCTGCTATAGCTGCTCGACACATCGGTAGGTTTCATGAGACAAACTAGTGTCTTGGCACAGGGCCTTGAAATATCTTATTTGTATTCTTGGCATGAGGCATTGGCTACATGGTTATGATAGTCTGGCATTATGCATTCCATCATTATGAAAGTGGTTATTAATATTGCTTGTGATTATTAGATTAAGTAGAATATCTATGTGAATAAGTAGATGTCATTATTTAATTTTATTTCTTCCATATTATACTGAATTTCAAGTTTAAAAGGCTTTTGTTTTAGTTATACATTGCCTTAAATGTTTATGATTATTTATGAAAGTTTCCACTATATTGTTATCCTTATTGGGCATCTGAGCTCACCCCTTTCTATGTATTATTTTTCCAAGGATGTGAAGAAGTATTTTATGAATGACCTGCAGTGATAGTATGAAGGTATATGAGTGTGGACTATGGAGACTATGTTGTTGTTGTTTTCATTTTATGATCTAATGTAAACTTTATGAATGTATCTAGTGTTTCCGAGGCTACTAAACTAATCGATATTTCGAGACTTGATCTTTTTTTATAATTCCAATGTTATGTAATAATTCACCGACTCTGGGTAACTAGGGTCAAGGAGTTACAAAAGTAGCTTATTCTTTGAGTTGAAAGAGTAATATCTCATTAACCATGTGACATTTGGAATGAGATCCTTTGGTTTTTGATTTGATGAACTTTGGAATAGAAGTTGTTGGTGCAGGAAATTATTCTATTTTATTTCAGGTGTCAGTGAAATCATCTCTATCAAACATAATAAAGAAACCACAGAAAGAAGAAAATGAGTTGCAGAAAAAGGTATAGTTGGTTCAGAAGGGCAAGTTGTCTGATTTTAATGTTGATAATGATTGTGTTTTGAGGTTTGGGAAGAGATTATGTGTGCCTTGTGATTCATAGTTGATGAATGAGTTGTCATGTGAAGCTCATAGTTATCTGTTTTCAATTAATCCTGGTAGTACGAAGATGTATAGAGATCTTCAGGAGTATTACTGGTGGGATGGTATGAAAAGAGATATTTCTGATTTTATTGTGAAGTGTTTGACTTGCCAGCAGGTTAAAGCATAGTGGCAGTTATCGAATGTGATTCTTCAGTCTTTACTGGTTCCAGAGTGGAAATGGGAATATATATCCATGAATTTGTAATGGGATTACTGAAGACATCTCAAGGTAATAATGCAATCTGGGTTATAGTTGATCGATTGAATAAATCTGCTCATTTCTTTCCTATTCATGATACTTTGTCTCTAGATCAACTTTATCAGTTGTATGTTAAAGAGATAGCCAGGTTGCATGAAGTTCCCCTCTTCATTGTATCTAATCTTGATCCCAGGTTTACTTATAACTTTTGAAAAGGCCTTAAAAAGTCATTGGGTAATGAATTAAATTTTAGTATAGCATTTCATCCTCAATCAGATGGGAAATCAGAACAAAAAATTCAGACATTGGAGGATATGTAAAGTGATTGCTCGATGGATTATCAGGGAAGTTGGTACCAAAATATTTCTTTGGTTGAACTTTCATATAATAACAGTTTTCATTCTAGTATACAGATGAATCCTTTTAAGGCATTATATGAAAATCATTGTCAAACTCCAGCATTTTGGGATTAAGTAGGTGAAAGGAAGCTTATGGGACAAGAATTGGTAGAATATATGGCATAGAAAGTTTATTTGATTTAGAATCACATGAGAACAGATAAAAGTAGACAGAAAGGTTATGCGGATAACTTAAGGAAGGAACTTTATTTTGAGGTAGGTGATCATGTCTTTCTCAAAGTTTCTCCATGGAAAAGTGTGATGCGTTTTGGTATAAAGGGAAAGTTGAGTTTGAGGTTCATTGGACCTTATGAAATCCTGGAGAAAGTTGGATCAGTGGCGTAAAAAGTTTCTTTACATCCATGTTTATCCTAGGTACATAATGTTTTTCATGTTTTGATGTTAAGAAAGTATATTCCAGATCCATCTCACCTTTTGAGCCCAGAGGTAGTTCAGTTGGAAGATAATCTCTCTTATGAAGAACAACCAGTCCAGATTCTTGACCATAGAGATAAAGTGTAGTGGAATAAGGTATTTAACCAGGTAAAGGTTTTTTGGAATGACCATATGGTTGACGAGGCAACGTGGAAATCTTAAAATGCTATGGGGGATCAATACCCCTACTTATTTTGATAAATGAATAAAAATTGCAAAGATGCAATTTGTAAAAGGGGGGAACGATGTAACATACCAAGTAAATCAAGAATAAGATATTTTCATATTTATTAATATTTTTGAATTAAATATTAATTTTACTTTAAAAGGGTTTTTATGTTCGATAGCATACCCGATACGCAACAACTGGTTTCTTTGAAATCTTACGTTGCACACTAATAATATAATATTATTATTTTAAATGGAAGTTAACTCCTAGCCATTGTAATGGTGGGAATGAAAACATATAACTATAATATGATTATATATGTTTGTTAAATTTATCTACATTTATCCAATAAAAGTTAGAGGCTTAAAATCTGAATGAATCTAATTTTAAGCATAATTTACATTAAATAGTCGATTTACCACCTTTTAATAGAGAACCCTCTTTAAATCTAGTATTGTTCACTTTAATATATATTATTTTACCAAATAAAATCCTTCTTTATAATGGGGACATCAAAATTTAATTTCTGTAAATTTTTGTAATTTTTCCGAAAAAGTTCATTTTTAATGAATAGTGAAAAATATTGTATTTTAATTTAAAACTGTGTTTTAATCTAATTTTTTTATATGGTTAGGCTATATTTTTAATTGGTTTTAAAGTGTAATTAGAATATATTATTACCATTTAATCCAATGTTGGTCATTGGAATTAATTTCACTTTGAATTTGGACACAAACAAGTGTGAATCTTTTGATAGTTATTGTTTCTTAAAAACATGCTATTTGTTTTAACAACGGGAATTAATTTTAAATTAATTAATGCCACTTCTATTTTTTTTGAATTTAGAAAAATAGACACCATTTTTTAATTCAGAATTTCAAATATATCTTAGGCTAAAGTTTTTGTATTTTTCTGAAAAACATAAATTTTTGATGAATAGTGAAACCACTTAGTAGTAGTTAAAAAACTGACTTTTTCATTTAAATAAAATTTTACCGCTTCTGTGAATTAAATTTAAAAAATCCAACATACATGGTTTTTATTAGTAAGTAAAATTTTATTCAATAAGATGAAAATAATTTTTGGTGAATATTAACTTTCGACTTTTATTTACCACAGTTAAAGGTAAATATGACAATTCAAGGTAAAAACAATATTGTAATAATTAAAAATTACCTTAACACTTGTCCTAACCTTATTGGATGAGTAATGGACGACCATGGGCATCCTTGGGTCTATTTTGGGACCCCATGAAGCCACTTATGAATGATAATGACACTTTAGATTAATTAATTTAATGTAAAGTCAAAAATGACCTAAACAAAACTCTTTTAGTTAATTAATTTTTATATGGTATTATATAAGTAATATTTTTTGACTATAAATATTTATTGGAAAGATAAAAATATTTCCTACATCATGGTATTTTTTTTATAATTTTTAGATATCGAATAAATGAAATTATTTATGACACAATAATGATGCAGTGTTTACCTCATTAATAAATAATTTAAATAAATAAGATTCTAAATATTAAAATAACATCCAAAACTTGTACAATTTTTATTGGATGATTTTATTTCTACCATTAATCATCTTATATTTTACTATAATGATTTTAGGACCTTTATAAACAAGATATAATTATATAATAAAATTATATTTTCACACTTTCTTAAAGATCCCCTCTTCTCACTTATAAAAGGAGATCACTTATAACCAATTCCTCACACCTATAATGACTTTAGGAACACCCAACTATGCCCAATTAAGCTCCCTACATCCCTCTTCTCCTATTAGAAGGCTTACCTTAGGCAGAAGGGACTTCAAGAAGTCCTTTTGTTTCAAACTAAAGAAGGTTACCCAAATTAAAGGTAACTGTTTCTCTTAACTTCTTTTCTTTTATTTTACTTCTCCAACCCCCTATACTCTTTTTATTACTTTATTTTATAACAACACCAGTATCCTAAATATACTAGTATGTTTTTATGAGAATTATTCTAACTAAACTTACACACACCTCCATCTAATGGATGAAGAAGATACTGTTTCTGTGTATGGGAATCTAACGCCTCACGAGATGATGATTGTTCGATTATATCATACTGCCTATCATGGTGGCCATTAATATGAAACTATATTTATATATTATATATATTATGTTTATTTTTTCTTCATGCTTCTGTATTTTTCTTTTATCTTTTAACTTTATGGTTTCCATTATAGATAAATGCGATAATTTCATTTGAGAAAGTGCGGACTCCGACCCCCTCAAAGTGATATGACTCGTTAATGCCATATGTGGGACGTATAAAGGATGGAGTTAATGATATTATATATGATTTGATATATGATATTATACTGGAATTATAATATACCTATGTATCATTTTGTTTTAATTCCATTAAAATAAGAAATAGAAATGAAAGCAGCGTTCATGCGTACGTAAGGCTTACCGTCTCCATGAACGGTGCATTTAATTTCTGACCTCCAAATGATATGTACTATTATAAATATATGTATATACTGGATATATATGATATATATGAAATCTAAATCATGAATATCATTCTAGATATAATGAACTTTTGACCATGTGAACAACTTGTAACTACATGGTGTTCATTTGTGACTCAAGTACCAAATATCGACAAAACGAACATTATTAACTTGAATGATTACATAATGATTATAACATGATAATAATTGAAATAAAAGGACTAATAAACCTGAAAAATGTTCTTAAGAAATTATAAATTAACTTTAGTTTATTATTCATGAGATTAAAGAACTAACGGGTAAAGTCAGACACGAGGTAAGGGACTTCACCTCAATCTCCTTTCATTGAGGCATATTTTGTTTTAATACACAACTTTATTTTATACGCTGTATAAACACCCTTGACTTTTCAAAGGGAATATTTTTCTAAGAAACATTTTTACTAAATGACCAAAAAGAATGTTTCTTTTAATGTAAGTGGTGACAACGACCTTTTCTCCGTCGCGAGTATTATTTGTTCTTTGGCTTCTTTAACAAGCCGTAAGGTTTTTTTAAATACCATATATTCTTTTATGTATTTTGGTATTAAAAATGGTTTTGATAATGGATTTTTTATGTCAATATATTTAAGTGATATATTTTGATTGAAATGTGGAAATTTTTTCTATCCTTTATATTTGTTTTATGTGTTATTATTTTATAATGGTACTTGGACATTTTACGGGTGGTTACATGATAAATCAAATGACAGGTGGTGCCGTGAAAACCAGGATGGGTGGTTATGTTATAACCTCCAATGCATTGGGTATGGAAGCCAGCCGTATGGCTATTCCATTTAGTGATATGTGTGGAAGTCGACCGTATGGTTATTCCATTTAAGTATGTTTATGTCCCAAGTTACCTTTATATGTTATGTGTTCTTTATATGATTTTTATGGCAACCTTTTGGTTACAAAAGGGTAAGTAGTGATCTTTTATTCAGTAAAGAGTATTTACTACTTCATAAAGGTGAAAATTATTACTTATTCGTGGTTTACTTATTCTTTGGAAAAACTAAGAACTTTCCCTCTTTGGGTATCCCTTACTAAACTTTTTATACTCATCCCATGTTTTTGAATTTTTTTTACAGGACATAATATGGAATAGGGTTAAGGATGGGATCAAGGAAAAGTCATGTTGTCTAAAACATAGAACTAGACATGAATCTTTTTTTCAAGTGTCTTTATTTTATAAAAAAATGGAAACTGTGTACACTATTGGAAATCTGACCTTTCCCAACGCTTCTATACTAACGGTTCATAAAAACTGTTGGTATAGGTTCCCTTTCCCAACGGTTTGGCCAAACCGTTGGGAAATCCCACTTTGAGGCCACCTTTCCCAACAGTTTGGCCGAACCGTTGGGAAAGCCCACACAAACTGTTGGGATAGGTATACCCTTTCCCAAAAGTTTGGCCAAACCGTTGGGAAACGTCCTCTTTGTAGACACCTTTCCCAACAGTTTGGCCAAACCATTGGGAAAGGGTATACCTATCCCAACGGTTTGCCCAAACCGTTGGGAAAGGTCCCCCACAAATCAACCTTACACCCAGAATCAAAATCCCGAATCAAAATCTATTCCAACGGTTGTCAAAACCGTTGGATAGACCTATACCAATGGTTTTGACAACTGTTGGTATAGATCCTTTTATTTTTTATCATTTCTTCTTACCTAGAACATTATATAAATAAAAATTTAAAATAATTATGAGAATACATATATATATTTATGTAATTATATTCACAAAAGTCATGTTAGGATAGTGGTTAAGTCACTCAATAATAAACTAGGGGTCCTGGGATCAAATACCAATGATTTTTTTTTGAAATACATATACCAACGGTTCCATAACCATTGGTACAAATTTTCATATTAATTATACCAACGGTTTCCAAAACCATTGGGATAGGTCTATACCAATGGTTTTGGGAAAACCGTTGGTATATACCTATCCCAACAGCTTACTTGGCAACGATTCTCCAAACCGTTGGTATAGGCTATACCAACGGTTTGGAGGACTATAACAATAGTTCCAAACCGTTGGAATAGTTTAGTTTTATAGTAGTGGTAGAAGTGTCTAATTTGTAATCTTTTGAGATGTAATAGTTATTTCGTAATTCTTTAAAACTCTAAACCTGAAAATATCCTCAATGTGAATTATTCATTTAATTCAATATTTTGTAATGTTTAAGGCCGGGTCCTTATAGTTGGTCTCAGAGGTTGGTTTAGACAACTTTAGGAGTTAGGGTATTGTTAAATAAATGTCCATAAATTAATTTACGGTAATATTGAAATTATATAGCACTTACAGATTAGCATGTTGCTTCACCTAAGATATTTCTGTGTTCAGAATGGTTTTCCGTAGAGGAAACATGACAGCTATGTTGGGACGACATCAGGAGGAAGGCAACCTTCCAAATCAGAAACCTGAGATGGTCGGAATCAGAACTAAAAATCTTGTTGCGGTGATGACATAGTTGACTCAGGCTATAAATGGTGGTGGTATCCATGCACGAGATCATCCAGATCAATCGCAAAGGAACATGTTAGTAGTGGAGAATTTCATGAGGCAACATCCCCCATCATTCAAGGGATCATCTGACCCTGTGCTAGCTGAAGGGTGGATTAAATCACTGGAGAAGATTTTTGATGTCATGGGGTGTTCATAACATCAAAAGGTTATTCTTTCTATTTACCGTTTTGAAGGTGAAGTTGATCAGTGGTGGTCGATGGTGAAAAATATCGGGGATAGTGAGGATATTGATGCTCTTGATTGGGATGAATTAAAAGGTATGTTTCTTGAGAAATATTTTCCTAAGGTGGTTAATCTTTGGATGGAAAAAAAATTCCTAGAATTGAGGTAGGAGGATGACTCAATGGCTGCTTATGAAGAAAAATTCACTCGACTGGAAAGGTATGCTCCAAATTTCATCCGAGATCATGATAGTAAGATAAATAGATTTTACTCAGGACTAAATCCATGATATCGAAGAGAATTATCCTCTTGCGAGTTCAAAAGTTATGAAAAAATTGTTCGATGTGCGGAGAAGGTGGAAATGCAGTTTTCTGATGATCAGGTGTTTGTTGAAAAACAACAGTATAAGAGGTCCAGTTGGTAGGCAAAGGGAAAGAATTAATCCAAGAAGCCTGGAGCTAAGAAAATTAAATATCCAACTTGTGAGAAGTGTGGTAAAAAGCATCTTGGAGAATGTTTATAAAAGTCTGGAAAGTGCTTCCGGTGTGGTAGGTCTGGTCATATTTCTCGTAACTCTAAGGAAGATGATCAAGAAGGTAATGAAAAGCCATCGGTAAGATGTTTTAAGTGTAATGAAATGGGTCATTATGAAAATGAGTGTCCAGTGAAGAACTCAACCAAGGGAAACCAGCTGGACTACAAGTAGAAAGGGGTGGTTAAATCCTTTACAACTACTTCAGTAGATGTTGGGCCATCAAACGATGTAGTATCAGGTACACTATTTTTTTGTTCCGATTATGCCAATGTGTTGTTTGATTTAGGGTCTACACACTCTTTCATTTCTGAGAATTTTTCTAGTAAATTGGGAATTCATCTCAAGATATGAATATAGAACTTACGGTAAAAACACCTAGAGGACATTTTGAGACAAAAAGAAAACATTATAACCTTCCTGTTCTTGTGTGCGGGAAGAATCTGCCTACAATCCTTATTATTTTGCCTCTAGTAGAATTTGATGTTATTTTGGGCATGGATTGACTATCTATTTATCATGCTATGATTGACTGTAGAGATAAAGAGGTTTCTTTTCATAAAGATTTATAGATTGTGTACAAGAATGAACCCTTGCTTTTGATAACATATCAGGAAGCCGAGAAACTAGAAAAAGAATGACATGAATGTTACCTTGAACATATTGTTGAAAATAAAGGAACTTTTCAGATTAATGATGTGACAGTGGTAGATGAGTATCTTGATGTTTTTCCTGATGAGTTTCCTCATATAATACAAGATTGGGAAGTTGAATTTTTTGTTGTATTAGTTCTTGATGCTAAGCCAATTTCAAAACCCCCTTATCGAATGACTCAAATTTAACTTTTATAGTTAAAGAAGCAATTTAAGGAGTTATTATATAAAGGTTTCATTCGACCTAGAACATCAACATGGGGTTCTCTTGTCTTGTTTGTTAAAAAGAAATATGGTTCAATGTGACTTTGTATTGATTTTAGAGCATTGAATAACATCACTGTTAAAAACAAGTATCCTTTGCCTCATATCGATGATTTGTTTGATCAACTCTAGGGAACTTAGTATTTTTTGAAGATTGACTTGAGATCGGGGTACCATCAGTTGAAATTAAAGGAATAGGACATTACGGAGATCGCATTTCGTACTAGATATGGCCATTATGAATTTGTAGTTATGCCTTTTGGGTTAACCAATGCACCTGTTGTATTCATGGATCTTATGAATATAATTTTCTGTGAGTTCTTGGATAAGTTTGTGGTTGTGTTCATTGATGATATTTTGTTTTATTATAAAAGTAAAGAGGAACATGAAATTCATTTAAGGGTTGTCTTGCAAACCTTAAAAGAAAAGAAATTGTTTGGGAAATTCAGCAAGTGTGAGTTTTGGTTAAAAAAATTTCTTTTCTTGGTCACACTGTTTCAAAAAATGGCATAACTGTTGATCCTGCTAAAACAAAAGTTTTTGAAGAATGTCCTAGACCCACAAATATAACCGAGATCCATTGTTTTCTTGGTTTGGCAGGTTATTACCGGAGGTTTGTTAAGAATTTTTCACAATTATCTAGTCCAATAACGAAGTTAACTCGAAAAGGTTATAAGTTCATTTGTACAAAAGAATGGGATGATTGTTTTCAGGAATTGAAAAGAAGATTGGTGAATGCTCCAGTTTTGGCACTACCTTCCAGAGATGGTGAATTTGTTATCTACAGTGATGCTTCGTTGAAAGGACTTGGTTTATTCCTAATTCAGAATGATCAGGTAATTGCTTATGCTTCATGCACTACCACAAAAAAAAGTTTTTCCCGACACCAAAATTTATCAGCGCTAACGAAAAAGCACTGATAAGGGGGGGGGGGGGGTGAATTTATCAGCGCTAAAAAAAGCACTAATAAATGGACCCCTTTATCAGTGCTTTTTTTAGGGGTGCTAAAGGGACCCCCTTTATCAGTGCTTATTTTAGTAGCGCTGATATAGGGGGGCCTTTATCAGCGCTTTTTTTAAAAGGGCTGATAAAGGGTCGACTTCAGAAAAAAATTAATTAAAAATAATACATTAATATATAAATATATAAATATAGTTATGTTGATATAAATATAATATATAATTTTTTAATTTATTTTAGATAAGTATAAATATACATTTACACTTAATATACTTAATATATAAGATATTTAGTGAAAATGGATTATAAAAAAATTAAAAAAATATTTTTAATTAATAATTTGCTTATTATTATGGATTAATAGTAATTTAATAACAATTAGAAGACTAAAAAAATAAAAAAAATTAAAAAAAGATTCAAAATATGTTGAAAACGCAACTCGAACTTCAAACGACCATAACTTTTGATCCGGGTGTCCATTTGAGCTCTACCACATATCAAATCAAAGCCTGCGATAATATCTACACCCCTCTAACCTAGGGGAACATGGTCAAGGTTATTTAGAGGCAAAAATAGGACCAGAAGGCCTACAGAACTGAGTTTTTAGTCGGGGTACCCCGATTTTTTAACATTTTGTGGATTTTCAGCCTCGTTTAAGGGGGGTATTGTTGGCTTTTTTTGGTGGGAAATGAATTTATTCCAAGGTATAACATTCATATTGATATTATGTCTTTGAAATTTCATTGTTTTTTATAATGCACTGCTGTTATAATCAAATATATAACTATATGTACATATTTTTTATATATTTACACCTAAAATTTTAATTTTTTAAATAAATAATTAAACATATTTACATATAAAATATATTAGCTTTATCTAAATAATAACTAATATACATATTATATAAAATACCAATATATGAATATTTATATAACTATATATTAATATAACTATATATATATTAATATAACTATAAATATATATATTAATATAACTATATATATATTAATATAACTATATATATATATTAATATAACTATATATATTGATATAAATATATATTACTATACAAATAAATATAAGTAAATATATATATAAATAAATAGATATATCATAAATAAGAGAGAAAATCAATATAGGGGAGTGGCAAAGGCTTCAGGCGCGCAGGGGGGAGGTCTTGAGATCAAATCCGGGTGGAGGCATGGGTGTGCGCGCAAGGGTGAATTAGAGGGGCTAACACTGATAAAGGTGGGGTATAGAGCTGATAAAGGGTGGAGGTGGTGTGTGCGGGCGCTGGAGGTGCGGGAAATCGCTGATAAAGGGTGGATCAAGTGCAGTAAAAAGCCCCCATTAGATTAGCAGTATTTTTTTAATTTTTTTTAGTCTTATCAGTGCTAAAAAAAGTTCTGATAAAAGGGGTCTTTTATCAGCACTAAAAAGAAAGCACTGATAAAGGACCCTTTTATCATCTCTTTTTTTAGTGCTGATAAAAGACCCATTTTATCAGCGCTTTTGTTTAGCGTTGATAAAAGGTTTCTTTATCAGCGCTTTTTAGAGCGCTGATAAAAAAGACCCCCCTTTATCTTAGCTGGATTTAACATTGCTTTTCTAGCACTGTTAAAGGCCATTTTTATCACTGATAAAAGGGGTATTTGTAGTAGTGACGTTAGTTGAAACCACATAAGTTAAATTACCCAACACATGATTTGGAATTAGATGATATTGTTTTTGATTTAAAATTTGGAGGCTTCATTTGTATGGAGTAAAATGTGAAATATATACTGACAAAAAAAGTTTAAAGTATATATTCACTCAGAAATAATTAAATATGAGATAGAAGAGATGGCTGGAATTAATAAAGGATTATGATTGCACGATCCATTACCATCCGGGAAAATAAAATAAAGTGGCTGATGCTTTGAGTAAAAAAAGTAATGTCTCATTAACCGTGATACGTTTGGAAGGAGATCCTTTAGTTTTTGATTTGATGAACTTTGGAATAGAAGTTGTTAGTGCAGGAAATTCTTCTATTTTGTTTCATGTGTTAGTGAAATCATCTCTATCAGACAGAATAAAGCAAGCGCATAAAGAAGACAGTGAGTTGTCGAAAAAGGTAGAGTTGGTTCATAAGGGTAAGTTTCCTGATTTTAACGTTGATAATGATTTTGTTTTGATGTTTAGGAAGAGATTATGTGTACCTTGTGATTCACAGATGAAGAATGAGTTGTTATGTGAAGCTCATAGTTCTCCTTTTTTAGTTCATCCTTGTAGTACTAAGATGTACAGAGATCTTCAGGAGTATTACTAGTGGGATGGAATGAAAAGAGATATTGCTGATTTTACTGTGAAGTGTTTGACTTGTCAGCAGGTTAAAGCAGAGCGATGATTACCGAAAGGGATTCTTTAGTCTTTACCGGTGCCAGAGTGGAAATGGAAAAATATATCCATGGACTTTGTTGTGGGATTACCGAAGACATCTCGATGTAATAATACAATCTGGGTTATAGTTGATTGATTGACTAAATCTGCTCATTTCCTTTGTATTCAAGATACTTTGTCTCTAGATCAACTTTCTTAGTTTTATGTTAAAGAGATAGTCAGTTTTCATGGAGTTCCCCTCTCTATGGTATATGATTGTGATCCCAGGTTTACTTCTATCTTTTTGAAAGGACTTCAGAAGTCATTGGGTACTGAATTAAATTTTAGTACAGCTTTCCATCCTCAATCAGATGGGAAATCAGAATGAAAAATTCAGAAATTGGAGGATATGTTACGTGCTTGCTCTATGGATTATCAGGGATGTTAGGACCAACATCTTTCTTTGGATGAATTTTTATATAATAACAGTTTTCATTCCAGTATACAGATGGCTCCATTTGAGGCATTATATGGAATGTGTTGTCGAACTCCAGCATTTTGGGATTAATTAGGTGAGAGGAAGCTGATGGGGACAGAATTGGTAGAAGAGATGGCAGAGAAAGTTTAGTTCATTCAAAATCACATGAGAATATATCAGAGTAGACAGAAAAGTTATACAGATAACTGAAGGAAGGATCTTTCTTTTGAAGTAGGTGATCATGTCTTTCTCAATGTTTCTCCATGGAAAAGTGTGATTCATTTTGGTATGAAGGGAAAGTTGAGTCTGGAGTTCATTGAACCTTATGAAATCTTGGAGAAAGTTGGATCAGTGGTGTACAAAGTTGATTTAACTCCAAATTTATCCCAGGTACACAATGTTTTTCATGTTTCAATGTTGAGAAAGTATATACCAGATCCATCTCATATTTTGAGCCCAGAGGTAGTTTAGTTGGAAGAGAATCTCTCTTATGAACAATAACAAGTCCAGATTCTTGACCGTAGAGAGAAAGTGTTGTGGAATAAGGTAATTCACCAGGTAAAAGTTTTGTGGAAAAACCATATGGTTGAAGAGGCGATGTGGGAATATAAAAATTCTATGTGGGATAAATACCCCCACTTATTTTGATAAGTGAATAAAAATTGCGAGGAATCAATTTCCAAAAGGGGGGAAAGATGTAACATCCCCGGTAAATTATGAATAAGATATTTTCATATTTATTAATATTTTTGAATTAAATATTAATTTTACTTTAAAAGGGTTGCTAGTTTCTAAAGCATACCTGATACGCAACAACTGGTTTCTTTGAAATCTTACGTTGCACATTAATAATATAATAATATTATTTTAAATATAAGTTAACTCCGAGCCGTTGTATTGGAGGGAATGAACAAAACTAACTACAATATAATTATACATGTTTGTTAAATGTATTTACATTTATCCAATAAAATTTAGAGGCTTAAAATGTGAATGAATCTAATTTTAAGCATAAGTTACATTAAATAGTCGATTTACCACGTTTTAATGGTTAACCCTCTTTAAATCTAGTTTTGGTCACTTTAATAAATTCTATTTGACCAAATAAAATCCTTCTTTAGAATGGGGACATCAAAATTTACTTTGTGTAAATTTTTGGAATTTTTCCAATAAAGATCATTTTTAATGAATAGTGAAAAATATTGTATTTTAATTCAAAACTGTGTTTTGATCTAATTTATTTATATGATTATATTATCTGTTTAATTGTTTTTAATGTTTAATTAGAATATATTTTTACCATTTAATCCAATTTTGGTCATTGTAATTAGTTTCACTTTGAATTTGGACACAAACAAGTGTCAATCTTTTGATAGTTATTGTTTCTTAAAAACACGCTATTTGTTTTAACAACGGAAATTAATTTTAAATTAGTTAATGCCACTTATATGTTTTTAATTTATCAAAATAGATATCAATTTTTAATTCGGAATATCAAATATAGCTTAGGATGAATTTTTGGTATTTTCTGAAAAACTTCAATTTTTGATCAATAGTGAAACCACTTAGTAGTAGTTAAAAAAAACCGACTTTTTCATTTAAATGAAATTTTACCACTTATGTGAATTGAATTTTGAAAATCTAACATACATGGTTGTTATTAGTAAGTAAAATTTTGTTCAATAAGATGAAAATAATTTTTGGTGAATAGTAACTTTTGACTTTTATTTACCGCAGTTAAAGGTAAATAGGGTAATTCAAGGTAAAATGAATATTTTAATAATTAAAAAATACCTTAACACTTGTACTAACCTTATTGGATTAGTAATGCCCGACCATTGGCATCCTTGGGTCTACTTTGGGACCCCATGGAGCCACTTATGAATGATAATGATGCTTTAGATTAATTAATTTAATGTAAAGGCAAAAATGACAGAAACAAACCTCTTTTGGTAAATTAATTTATATATGGTATTATATAAGTAAACCTTTTGACTATAAATATTCATTTTAAAGATAAAAATATTTCCTACATCATGCTAGTTTTTTTTTATAATTTTTAAATATCGAATAAATTAAATTATTTATGACACAATAATGATACAGTGTTTACCTCATTAATAAATCATTTAAATAAATAAGATTATAAATATTAAAATAATATCCATAACTTGTCCAATTCTTATTGGATGATTTTATTTCTACCATGAGTCGTCTTATCTTTGACTCTAATGATTTTTGGACTTTTAGAAACCGAATATCATTATATAATAAAATATTATTTTCACACTTTCCTAAAGAGCCCCTCCTCTCCCATATAAAAAGAGACCACTTCTAACCAATTCCTCACACCTCTCAAGCCTTTAGGATCATCAAAAATCTGCCCAATTAAGCTCCCTACATCAATCTCCTCCTCCTAGAATCCTTAACCTAGGAATAAGGCACTTCAAGAAGTCCTTTCGGTTCAAACCAAAGGAAGTTACGCGAATTAAACGTAATAGTTTCTCTTAACTTATTTTATTTTATTTAACTTCTCCAACCCCATTAACTCTTTTTATTCCTTTATTTTATAAAACCACAATTATCATCATTATACTAGGAAGTTGTTATTAGAAGTATTTTAACTACACTTACACACACCTCCATCTAATGGGTGAAGAACATACTGTTTTTGTGGATGGAAAACTAACGCCTGACGAGACGATGATTGTTCGATTATATCCTATCACCTATCATGGTGGCCATTAAGACAACACTATATTTATATATGATATATATTATGTTTATTTTTCCTTCATTCTTCTTTATTTTTCTTTTAGATTTTACCTTCATGGTTTCCATTATGGAGAAACATGTAAATTTCATTTCAGGAAGTGCGGACTACCGCCCCCTCAAAGTGATATGACTCATTAATGCCATATGTGGGATGTATAAAGGATGAATTTAATGATATTATATATAATATTATATATGATATTATACTAGAATTATAATATACCTATATATCATTATGTTTTAATTTTATTAAAATAAGAAATAGAAATGAAAGTAGCATCCATGCGTACGTACGACTTACCGTCTCCATGAATGGTGCATTTCACTTCTTACCTCAAAATGATATGTAATATTATAAATATATGTATATACTGGATATATATGATATATATGGTATCTAAGTCATGAATATTATTCTGGATATAATGAACTTTTTACCATGTGAACAACTTGTAACTATATGGTGTTCATTTGTGACTCAGGCACCAAATATCGACAAAACGAACATTATTAACATGAATGAACATAATGTTTATAACATGGTAATAATTGATATAAAAGGACTAATAAACTTGAAAAATGTTCTTAATCAATTATAAATTAACTTTAGTTTATTATTCATGAGATTAAAGAACGAATGGGTCATGTTGGACACGAGGTAAGGGACTTCGTATCAATCTCCTTTCATCGAGGCATATTTTATTTTAATACACGACTTTCTTTTATACATTGTATAAACACCCTTGACTTGTCAAAGGGAATATTTTTATACGAAGCATTTTACTAAACGAAAAAAAGGAATGTTTCTTTTAACATAAGCGGTGACAACGACCTTTCCACCGCCACAAGTATTATTTGTTCTTTGGCTTCCTTAACAAACCGTAATGTTATTTTAAACACCATATACTCTTTTAGGTATTCTGGTATTGAAAATGGTTTTGATAATGGATTTTTTATGTCAATATATTTAAGTGATATATTTTGATTGAAATGTGGAAATTTTTTCTTTCCTTTATATTTGTTTTATGTGTTATGATTTTATAATGGTACTTGGACATTTGACAGGTGGTTACATGATAAACCAAATGACAGGTGGTTCCTTGAAAACTAGGAAGGGTGGTTCCGTTATAACCTCCAATTCACTGGGTATGGAATTCGTCCGTTTGGCTATTCCATTTAGTGATATGTGTGGAAGTCGACCGTATGGTTATTCCATTTAAGTATGTTTATGTCCCAAGTTACATTTATATGTTATGTGTTCTTTATATGGATTTTATGGAAACCTTTTGGTTACCAAAGGGTAAGTAGTGATCTTTTATTTAGTGAAGAGTATTTACTACTTCATAAAGGTGAAAAGTATTTCTTATGTTAAAGTATTCATGGTTTACTTATTGTTTTGAAAACTAATAGTTTTCCTTCTTTGTGTATCCCTTACTGAGATTTTTATGCCCATCCCAAGTTTTTGAAACGTTTTTAATAGGATAGAATATGGAATAAGGTCAAGGACAGGATCAAGGAAAACTAATGTTGTATAAAACATTGAACTAGACATGACTCTTTTTTTCAAGATTTTTTATTTTATGAAAAAAATGGAAACTGTGTAGAAGTGTCTACTTTGTAATCTTTTGAGATATAATAGTTATGTACAAATTCTCTAAAACTCTAAACCTGAAAAGATACTCAATGTGAATTATTCATATAATTCAATATTGTGTAATGTTTAAGGTCTGTTCCTTATAGTTGGTATCAGAGGTCGGTTTAGACAACTTTAGGAGTTAGGGTATTGTTAAATAAATTTCCATAAATTAATTTATGGTAATATTTAAATGATATAGCATTTACAGATTAACATGTTGCTTTGACAAAAATATTTCTATGTTTAGAATGGTTTTCCGTAGAGGAAACAGGGAATCTATGTTGGGACCACATCAAGAGAAAGACAACCTTCCAAATCAGCAACCTAAGATGGTCAGAATCGGAACTGAATAGTTTGTTGCAGTGATGGCACAGTTGAATCAGGCTATAAATGGTTGTGGTATCCATGCACGAGATCAGCCAGATCAACCACAGATAAACATGTCAGTAGTGGATCATTTCATGAGGAAACATTCCCCATCATTCAGAGGATCATCTGACCCTGTGCTAGCTAAAGGGTGTATTAAAGCACTAGAGAAGATTTTTGATTTCATGGGGTGTTCAGAACATCAAAATTTTAGTCTTTCTGTTTACCATTTTGAAGGTGAAGCTTATCAGTGGTGGTTGATAGTGAAAAATATCAGGGATAGCGAGGAGATTGATGCTCTTGAGTAGGATGAATTAACATTTATGTTTCTTGAGAAATATTTTCCCAAGGTGGTTTATCTTAAGATGGAAAAACAATTCCTATAATTGAGGTAGAAGGATGACTTAGTGGCTTCTTGTGAAGAAAAATTCA
This sequence comes from Viscum album, assembly GCA_963277665.1. Taxonomy (NCBI): domain Eukaryota; kingdom Viridiplantae; phylum Streptophyta; class Magnoliopsida; order Santalales; family Viscaceae; genus Viscum; species Viscum album. The sequence goes on along the minus strand of OY728147.1, from coordinate 173,221,392 downwards.
CTCAACTGGAAAGGTATGCTCCAAATTTCATCCGAGATCATGATAGTAAGATAAATCAACTTTACTCTAGACTGAATCCATGATATCTAAGATCATTAACCTCTCATGAGTTCAAAAGTTATGAAAAACTTGTTGGATGTGTGGAGAAGGTGGAAATGGAGTTTTCCAATGATCCGGTGTTCATTAAAAATCCACAGAATAAGAGGTCCAGTTGGTAGGAAAAGGGATAGAATTCATCAAAGAAGCCAGGAGGTAAGAAAATTAAATATCCAACCTATGAGAAGTGTGGTAAAAAGCATCCTGGAGAATGTTTATCAAAGTTTTGAAAGTTCTTCCGGTGTGGTAAGTCTGGTCATATTGTTCGTAATTGTAAGGAAGATGATAAAGCAGGAAATGAGAAGCCATCGGTAAGATGTTTTAAGTGTAATGAAATGGGTCATTATGCAAATGAGTGTCCAGCGAAGAACTCAACCGAGGGAAAGTAGCTGGATTACAAGCAGAAAGGGGTGGTGAAATCCTTTTAAACTACTTCAGCAGATGTTGGGCCATCGAACGAGGTAGTATCAGGTACACTGTTTGTTTGTTCAGATTATGACAATGTGTTGTTTGATTCAACATCTACCCACTCTTTCATTTCTGATAAGTTTTCCAGTAAATTGGGAATTCCATCTCAAGATCTGAATATAGAACTTACAGTAAAAACACCTAGAGGAAATGTTGAGACAAAAATAAAACATAATAACCTTCCTGTCCTTGTGTGCGGGAAGAATCTACCTTCAAACCTTATTATTTTGCCTCTAGTAGAATTTGATGTTATTTTGGGCATGGATTGGCTATCTGTTTATCATTTTAATATTGAATACAGATCTAAATAGGTTTCTTTTCAAAAAGATTTACAGTTTTTGTACAATAATTAACCCTTGATTTTGATAACATATCAGGAAGCTGAGAGACTAGTAAAAGATGGAAATGAATGTTACCTTGAACATATTGTTGAAAATAAAGGAATTGTTCTGATTAATTATGTGCCAATGGTAAATGAGTATCTTGATGTTTTTCTTTATGAGTTTCCTGGTATAATACATGATTTGGAAGTTTAATTTTATGTTGACTTAGATCCCGATGTGAAGCCAATTTCAAAACCCCCTTATCGAATGGCCCAAATTGAACTTTTAGAGTTAAAGAATCAATTGCAGGAGTTATTAGATAAAGTTTTCATTTGACCTAGCACATAACCATGAGGTGATATTGTCTAGTTTGTTAAAAATAAAGATGGTTAAATGAGGCTTTGCACTGATTATAGAGCATTAAACAACATCACTGTTAAGAACAAGTATCCTTTGCCTCATATCAATGATTTGTTTGATCAGCTCTAGGGAGATCAGTATTTTTCAAATATTGACTTGAGATCAAAGTACCATCAGTTGAAAGTAAATGAAGCAGACATTCGAAAGATCACGTTTCATACTAGATATGCCCATTATGAATGTGTAGTTATACCTTTTGGGTTAACCGATGCACCTGCGGTATTCATGGATCTTATGAATATAATTTTCTGTGAGTTCTTAGATAAGTTTGTGGTTGTGTTCATTGATGATATTTTGGTTTATTCTACAATTAAAGAGGATCATAAAATTCATTTAAGGGTTGTCTTACAAACCTTAAAGGTAAATAAATTGTTTAGGAAATTCAGAAAGTGTGAGTTTTGGTTACAGAAAATTTCTTTCCTTCGTCACGTTGTTTCAAAAAATGGCATAATTGTTGATCCTGCTAAAACAAAAGTTAGTGAAGAATGGACAAGACCCACAAATATAATCGATATCTGTAGTTTTTTTTGGTTTGGTAGGTTATTACCAGAGGTTTGTTGAGAATTTTTCATGGTTATCTAGTTCAATGAGTAAGTTAACTCGAAAAGGTGTTAAGTTCATTTGGACAAAAGAATGTGATGATTGTTTTCAGGAATTGAAAAGAAGATTGGTGAATGCTCCAGTTTTGGAACTGCCTTCCAAATATGGTGAATTTTTTATCTACATTGATGCTTAGTTGAAAGGACTTCATTGTTTCCTAATGCAGAATGATCAGGTAATAACTTATGTTTCACGTTAGTTGAAACCACAAGAGTTAAATTACCCTACACATGATTTGGAATTAGCTGCTTTTGTTTTTTCTTTAAAAATTTGGAGGCATCATTTGGATGGAGTAAAATGTGAAATATTTACTGACCAAAAAAGATTAAAGTATATATTCACTCAGAAAAAATTAAACATGAGACAGAAGATATGGCTGGAATTAATCATGGATTATGATTGCATGATAGATTACCATCCGGGAAAAGAAAATAAAGTGGCTGATGCTTTGAGTCGAAAAAGTAATGTCTCATTAACCATGCAATGTTTGGAATGAGATCCTTTGGTTTTTGATTTGATGAAATTTGGCATAAAATTTGTTGGTGCAGTAAATTATTCTATTTTGTTTCAGGTGTCAGTGAAATCATCTCTATCAGACAGAATAAAGAAAGCGTAGAAAGAATACAGTGAGTTGTAGAAAAAGGTAGAGTTGGTTTAGAAGGGTAAGTTGCCTGATTTTAATGTTGATAATGACTATGTTTTGAGGTTTGGGAAGAGATTATATGTGCCTTGTGATTAACAGTTGAAGAATGAGTTGTTATGAGAAGCTCATAGTTCTCCGTTTTCAGTTCATCCTGGTAGTACTAAGATGTACAGAGATCTTCAGGAGTATTACTGGTGGGATAGAATGAAAAGAGATATTTTGCTGATTTTACTATGAAGTGTTTGAATTGTCAGCAAGTTATAGTAGAGTGGCATCCACTGAAAGGGATTGTTAAGTCTTTACCAGTGCCAGAGTGGAAATGAGAAAAAATATATATACGGACTTTGTTGTGGGATTACTGAAGACATCTCGAGGTAATAATGCAATCTGGGTTATAGTTTATCGATAGACTAAATCTACTCATTTCCTTCCTATTAGAGATACTTTGTCTCTAGATAAACTTTCTCGGTTGAATGTTAAAGGGATAGTCAGGTTTCATGGAGTTCCCCACTCCATTTTATCTGATCGTGATCCTAGGTTTACTTCTAACTTTTGGAAAGGCCTTCAGAATTCGTTGGGTACTGAATTAAATTTTAGTATAGCTTTTCATCCTCAATCAGATGGGAAATTAGAATAAACAATTGAGACATTGGAGGATATGTTACGTGCTTGCTCAATGGATTATCAGGGAATTTGATACCAACATATTTCTTTAGTTGAATTTTTTATAAAACAGTAGTTTTCATTCTAGTATAAAGATGGCTCCATCTGAGGCATTATATTTAAAGCGTTGTCGAACTCCAGCATTTTGGGATGAAGTAGGTGAAAAGAAGCTTATGGGACCATAATTGGTAGAAGATATGGTAGAGAAAGTTCAGTTTATTTAGTAGCACATGAGAACAGCTCAGAGCAGACAGAAAAGTTCTGCAGATAACCGGAGTAAGGATATTTCTTTTGAGGTAGGTGATCATATCTTTCTCAAAGTTTCTCCATGGAAAAGTGTGATGTGTTTTGGTATGAAGGGAAATTTGAGTCCTAGGTTCATTGGACCATATGAAATTCTGGAGAAAGTTGGATCAGTGGCATACAGAGTTGCTTTACCTCCAAGTTTATCCCAAGTACACAATGTTTTTCATGTTTTGATGTTGAGAAATTATATACCAGATCCATCTCATGTTTTGAGCCTAGAGGTAGTTCGGTTGGAAGAGAATCTCTCTAATGAAGAACAATCAGTTCATATTCATGACCGTAGAGAGAAAGTGTTGTGGAATAAGGTAATTCACCAGGTAAAGGTTTTTTGGAAAAACCATATGGTTGAAGAGGCAATGTGGGAATCTTAAAATTCTCTGAGGGATAAATACCCCCACTTATTTTGATAAGTGAATAAAAATTGTGAGGACGCAATTTCCAAAAGGGGGAAAGATGCAACATCCCAGGTAAATGAAGAATAAGATATTTTCATATTTATTAATATTTTTGAATTAAATATTAATTTTACATTAAAAGGCTTGCTATGTTCGATAGCATACCCGACAGGCAACAACTGGTTTCTTTGAAATCTAACGTTGCACACTAATAATATAATATTATTATTTTAAATGGAAGTTAACTCATAGTTATTATATTGGCGGGAATGAACAAAACTAACTACAATATGATTATATATTTTTGTTAAATGTATTTAAATTTTTTCAATAAAAGTTAGAGGCTTAAAATGTGAATGAATCTAATTTTAAGCATAATTTACATTAAATAGTCGATTTACTGCCTTTTAATGAAGAACCCTCTTTAAATATTGTTTTGGTCACTTTAATACATTCTATTTGACCAAATAAAATCCTACTTTAGAATGGAGACATCAAAAATGACTTTGTGTAAATTTTTGGAATTTTTCCTATAAAGTTCATTTTTTAATGAATAGAGAAAAATATTATATTTTAATTCAAAACTGCTCTTTAATCTAATTTATTTATATGGTTATATTATCTTTTAAAATGTTTTTAAGCTGTAATTACAATATATTTTTACCATTTAATCTAATGTTGTTCATTGGAATTAATTTCCCATTGAATTTGGACACAAACAAGTGTCAATCTTTTCATAGTTATTGTTTCTTAGAAACACGCTATTTGTTTTAACAACGGGAATTAATTTTAAATTAATTAATTCCACTACTATGTTTTGAATTTAGAAAAACAGACATAATTTTTGAATTCATAATATCAAATATATCTTAGGCATAATTTTTGGTATTTTTTTGAAAAACATCAACTTTTGATGAATAGTGAAACCACTTAGTAGTAGTTAAAAAAACTGACTTTTTCATTTAAATGAAACTTTACCACTTTTGTGAATTAAATTTCAAAAATACGACATACATGGTTGTTATTAGTAAGTAAAATTTGGTTTAATTAGATGAAAATAATTTATTTTGAATAGTAACTTTTGACTTTTATTTACCGCGGTTAAAGGTAAAAATGGTAATTCCAGTTAAAAAGAATATTGTAATAATTCAAAATTACCTTAACACTTATCCTAAAATTATTTTATGAGTAATTTACGACCATGGTCATCCTTGGGTCTGTGTTTGGACCCCATGGAGCCACTTATGAATGACAATGACACTTTAGATTAATTAATTTAATGTAAAGGAAAAAATGACACAAACAAAACTCTTTTAGAAAATTAATTTTTATATGGTGTTATATAAGTAATATATTTGACTATAAATATTAATTGTAAATATGAAAATATTTACTAAATCATGGTATTTTTTTTATAATTTTTAGATATTGAATAAATTAACTTATTTATAACACAATAATGATGCACTGTTTACTTCATTAATAAACCATTTAAATAAATAAGATTATAAATATTAAAATAACATCCAAAACTTGTCCAATTATTATTGGATGATTTTATTTCGACCATTAGTCATATTATCTTAGACTATAATAATTTTTTGACCCTTAGAAACCGAATATCATTTTATAATAAAATAGTAATTTCACACTTTCCTAAAGAGCCCCCCCTCTCCCTTATAAAAGGAGAACACTTATAACCAATTACTCACACCTATTAAGCTTTTAGGCTTGTCAAAACTCTGCTCAATTAATCTCCTTACATACCTATCCTTCTCCTAGAAGCCTTACCTTATGAATAAGGAACTTCAAGAATTCCTTTTGGTTCAAACCAAAGAAAGTTACCCAAATTAAAGGTAACAGTTTCTATTTACTTCTTTTCTTTTATTTTACTTCTCCAACCCCCTAAACTCTTTTTATTACTTTATTTTATAACAAAACCAATATCCTAAATATAATAGGATGTTTTTATGAGAATTATTTGAACTACACTTACACACACCTCTATCTAATGGGTGAAGAACATACTGTTTCAGTGGATGGAAAACTAACGCCTCACGAGATGATGATTATTCGATTATCTCCTTCCGCCTATCATTGGGGAAATTAAGATGAAACTATATTTATATATGATAATTATTATTTTTATTTTTTCTTCATTCTTATTTATTTTTCTTTTATAGTTGACCTTTTTGGTTTCCATTATGGATATACGCGATAATTTCATTTGAGGAAGTGCGGAGTACCGCCCCCTCAAAGTGATATGACTCGTTAATGCCATATGTGGGAGGTATAAATGATGGAGTTAATGATATTATATATGATATTATAATGGAATTATAATATACCTATGTATCATTATGTTTAAATTCCATTAAAATAAGAAATAGAAATTAAAGTAGTGTTCATGCGTACGTACGACTTACCGTCTCTCTGAACGGTGCATTTCATTTCTTAACTCCAAATGATATGTATTGTTTTAAATATATGTATATACTGGATATATATGATATATATGATATCTAAATCATGAATATCATTCTGGATATAACTAATTTTTGACCAAGTGAACAACTTGTAACTATATGGTGTTCATTTGTGACTCAAGTACCAAATATCAACAAAAAGAAAATCATTAACTTGAATGATTATATATTGTTTATAACATGGTAATAATTGATATAAAAGGACTAATAAACTTGAATTTTTTTTAAGAAATTACAAATTAACTTTAGTTTATTATTATGGAGATTAAATAATGAACGGGTCAAGTCGGACATGAGGTAAGGGACTTCGTCTCAATCTCCATTCATTGAGGCATATTTTGTTTTAATACATGACTTTCTTTTATATTCTGTATAAACACCCTTGAATTTTCAAAGGGAATCTTTTTCTAAGAAGCATTTTAATAAATGACAAAAAAGGAATGTTTCTTTTAACGTAAGCGGTGACAATGACCTTTCTGTCACTGTGAGTATTATTTGTTCTTTGGATTCCTTAACAAGCCATAATATTTTTCATAAATACCATATATTCTTTTATGTATTTTGGTATTGAAAATGGTTTCGATAATGGATTTTTTATGTCAATATATTTAAGTGATATATTGTTATTGAAATGTGGAAATATTTTTTTTCGTTTATATTTTTTTTATGTGTTTTTGATTTTATAATGGTAATTAGACATTTGACGGGTGGTTAAATGATAAACCAAATGATGGGTGGTTCCATGAAAACCAGTATGGGTGGTTACATTATAACCTCCAATGCATTGGGTATGGAATTAGGCCGTATGGATATTCCATTTAGTGATATGTGTTTAAGTTTACCGTATGGTTATTGCATTTAAGTATGTTTATGTCCCAAGTTACCTTTATATGTTATGTGTTCTTTATATAGGTTTTATGTCAACCTTTTGGTTACAAAAGGGCAAGTAGTGATATTTTATTCACTAAAGAGTATTTACTACTTCATAAAGGTGAAAAGTATTACTTATGTTAAAGTATTCATGGTTTACTTATTGTTTTGAAAATATAACAGTTTTTATTCTTTGTGTATCCCTTACTAAGATTTTTATTCTCATCCCAAGTTTTTGAAAGGTTTTTCGCAGTACATAATGTGGAATAGGGTCAAGGATGGGATCAAGGAAAATTCAAGCTATCTAAAACATGGAACTATACATGACTCTTTTTTCAAGAGTTTTTATTTTATGAAAAAATGGAAACTGTGTAGAAGTGTCTACTTTGTAATCTTTTGAGATGTAATAGTTATGTCCTAATTCTCTAAAACTCTAAACCTTAAAAGATCCTCAATGTGAATTATTCATTTAATTCAATATTATGTAATGTTTAAGTCCGGGTCCTTATAGATAGTGCTTCAATTCATTGGGTAAAGTTGAGTCTCATGAGATGTTATGTGAAACGGTCTTGGCGGTTTGCCTTGGCTTGTGGCACCATGTGCGACAGTCTTGGCGGTTAGCATCGGCTTGTGCTACCATGTGAAACAGTCTTGGTGGTTAGACTTGAATCATGCTAAATTCATGATTTATATTGCTTCCACATTATTATGACTCCATGTTTATATGATTCCATGTTTATATGTTATGATTCTATATGTCATATTCTTTTTTATATAATCATGTAATTCCTTTTATCCCATGGGTTGATGCTTTGTTCTTATGGTCATTCCCATACTAGGCAATTTAGCTCATCCTTTTGTTCATGTGTTTTGCAGGGTACCCTATACAGATATTTGAGCAAAATGGAAGTTAAGAGCTCAATTTGAATATTAATTAAATAAATTTTTTATTTAGTTCCATGTTTTTAGTTTTATGTACCTTGTCTTCCAAGACACTAGAATTTATAATCCTTGGATTGTACTATGATGTATAATTATGCTTAAAATAATGTAATGTTATATATAAAAGGATATGGTCTCTATAGTTGGTATCAGAGGATGGTATAGTTTTTTTTGGATATTAATAATAGATAACTTTAGTAAGAACCTTATGGATGAGACTAAGTATAAGAAAACACCCCTAAATTTGGGTAAGTATAGAGTAAGTGGTTTATCAAGAAAATACATCCTTGTCTGGATACAAATAGGTAGAGGTGGATCTATCATCGATGTATCTAGGGGTAAAATCCAAAAACATCACTTTGATCTAGACTCGAATGGGAACTAGTGCATGAAAATGTGATTTTATTCACTCTTGGTTTGAAACTCCCAGGGGATATGCTTTGGTAAATTCATGAGATTCTTACAAACAATTATCAAGGGAATGAAAAAAATCTCATAAGAATATATGTTAAGAAATAGATCAAGGATAACCTAGATTGAAACCTAGGGAATAAAAAGTTTTGATATACATCTCACTTATAAGTTTATCCTATTATTTTCAAAGTTTCCTTTATTATTTTCAATATCTAAGTATTTGAGCCATCTAATTTTACGTTCTTTTTCTTAGTTAATGGTAAGAAATATAAGAACGCGTGCCAATAATCAATGTGATAGGTAATGTGATGATTTCCCTAATGATAGGCCAAATATGATGGGAGAGGGTGCTCAAAACTTCATGACAATACTTGCTTAGCTGGCTCAAGTTATTAATAATAACTTGAATCATGTGGAACAACCTCATCCTCCAAGGGAAGTGCAAGTTACTGTTAAATCCTTCATATGACAAAGTCCTCCCTTGTTTAGTGGATATTCTAATATCCACCTCACATAATAGGGGATTAACTCCATTGAAAAGGTATCCTCAATCCTCTAGTGCTCAGAAGAATAGAAATTCATACTAGAGCTCTATTGTTTTGATGGGGAAGCTGATCAGTGGTGGACACTGATCATTAATACAAATCCCCAAGAGAAAATTTATTCCATGGAATGGGAGGGATTCAAGAAAATATTTGTCAATAAATATTTTCCTTGAACCCTCTATCTCAAGATGGAAAGAGAGTTCCTTAGACTCAAGCAGAAGGAAGATGAGTCAATTGGGGAATATGATGTAAAATTTACAAGGCTTTTAAGGTACGTCTCTAGCTTTCTCATGAACAGAAAAAGCAAGGTGGATCGCTTCTTTAGCAGATTGAAGTTGAGTCTACAAAAAGAGTTAGCAATTCGAGACTTGAACAGCTATGAGGAGATTTTCCGTTGTGCCCTTAAGATTGAAATGGATATCAGAAAATCTCAGTGGTATCATGGGTCCAGTGAAAAAAAGTATAAAATGGAATCTAACATGGGAATTATTGAAAATAAATTCCATGATGGAAAGAAGCTTTATTATCCCACATGTAAAAATTGTAAGAAAAATCATCTTGGGAACTTTATAAATGGAACTAATAATTTCTTTATTTGTGGAAAGTTGGGAAATATGGCTCAAAACATCATAAGAGATATGAAAAATTACACTAATGTGGAAGAAGAAAGGAAGGCTCAGATAAACACTCAGCTATGGTACAATGTTACAACATCAAGGAACATGGGAATTATGCGAACAATTTCCCTAAGCCAAGGATTGTCAGAGGAAATCAGCAACAAACTACAAGGCAATAAGGAAGGGATTATACTATCAATACTAATGTGGTGGACATGGAAAATGATGGCATGATAGGTACACTAGTTATTCATTCGATAGCAGAGAGCGTACTATTTGATTCTAGTTCTACACATGATTTCATATCTTGTAAGTTTAGTAGAACTATTCAAACACCACCTAAATATTTGGACAATAATTTATCTGTGAGAACAACAAACAAAGAAATTATTGCATCCATGATTTAAAACTCCTTCCCAATTAATGTTTGTGGACTAAAACTCTTATAAAATCTCGTCATACTTCCTTTAGTGGAGTTCTATGTTATCTTGGTAATGGATTAGATATCTTTATACAAAGCCAACATCAACTATCAGGAAAGGGAGATCAATTTTCACATCCCAAAGCATCCTCCAATTATTTAAAAGTTTAAATAGTAATATTAATCTCCTTTATTATCATTGTCTCAAATGTGGATATTAATTCCTTATGAGCTAACATTTCAATCTCAAATGATTGAGACAAAGTATAGAATCTCGCTTGAAGATATTCCCATCACGAGGGATTACAATGATGTATTACCCAAAGTGTTTCTTGGTCTTCCTCCTGATCCAGAGGTTTATTTCTCAATTGAACTTATTCTTGGATCTCTACCTATATCATACACACCTTATATAATGGCCACAGTAGATATAGAAGATCTCAAGAAGCAGTTACAGGGGAATCTGGAGAAGGGTTTTATACACCCGAGTTCTTCACCATAGGGTGTTCCAGTCTTCTTCATCAAGAAGAAGGATGAATAAATGAACCTATATATTGATTATTATGAGCTCAATAAAATCATGATAAAGAATATGTATTCCCTTCCATAGATAGATAACCTGTTTGATCAGCTTCATGGGGCCAGTTATTTCTCTAAGGTGGATCTTCGGTTGGGATATCACCAATTAAAGGTGAGGAAGAAATATATTCCCAAGACTGCCTTTTGAATGAGGTATGGACACTATGAGTTCATAGTGATTCCCTTCAGACTCACTAATGCGCTAACATTTTTTGTGAATTTAATGAATAGAGTCTTTAGAGACTAGCTCGACAAATTTGTGGTAGTCTTTATTGATGTTATTCTGATATACTCCAAGGGAAAGGAGGAACCTGAGGAGAATTGGAATACTATGTTAAAGAATTTGTGAAGGGAAAAGTTGTATTAAAAGTAAAGTAAATGTGAGTTTTTGATGGAGTAAGTATCATTCTTGGGGAATGTTATCACTATCCAAGGGTATCTGTAGACCCTTCTAAGACAAAGGTGATAGAAGAGTGGTTGAGGCCAACATCTGTAATAGAGATCTACATATTTCTAGGTTTAGACAGGTATTATAGAAAATTTGTGAAGAAATTATCAAGATTGTAAAACCTAATGACCAAGCTAACATGGAATGGATTAATGTTTTTATGGACTCAGGAATGTGAAGATTGCTTTATGGGGTTAAAAAAAGGTTAATCACTATGGTAGTACTCACACTCCGAACAAGTGGAGAAATCTTTATTTTGTATAGTGATGATTCAAAGAATGGATTAGTCTATGTACTGATGAAAAATAATAAATTTATAGCCTACAACTCAAGGTATCTTAAAATCAATGAGAAAAACAATCCCACGCATGATCTGGAGTTGGCAGTTGTGATCTTTACATTAAAAATTTAGCGACATTATCTCTATGGAGAGAAGTGTGAGATATATACTTATCACAAGAGTCTAAAATATATATTCACACAAAAATAGATTAATATGCGCCATGGGAGATGGATATAGCTCATTAAGGATTATGAATTATCAATCCACTACTATCCTGGTAAGGAAAACAAGGTGGAAGATGATCTGAGTAGAAAGGATCCAACATCTTTATAAATGATAAGAGTTGAAAATGATCCAATATTAATAGATTTTATGAGAATAGAAATGGGAATAATTAAGTGGGTAACATCATAAATCCTTTATCAAATGATTTCTCAACCATCCCTCATGGAGAAAATAAGGGATACTCAAAGAAAATATGTGGAAATTCTGAAAAGGGTGGAAGCTATTAGTAATGGAAAATCCTCAGAGTTAAAGATTGACAAGGAAGGAGTTTTAAGATTTGGGTCATGATTATGTGTACCATCCAATCCAGATATAAATAAGGATCTTCTGAATAATGCACATATCTCAACCTTATTTATCTACCCAGGGAGCACAAATATGTATCAAGATCTCCGGGAGAACTTTTGGTGGGACAATACGAAGAAGAAGATTGTTGAATATAAATAAAAGTGCCTAATATTTCAACAAGTGAAAGCTAAAAGATAGAAGTATAAGGGGATTATGTAACCACTACCCATACTAACATGGAAGTGGGAGAACATCACCATGGAATTTTTCACTGTACTTCTAAGGACATCCAGAGGAAATAATGCTGTATAGGTCATTGTGGATCATCTAACAAAGATAACTCATTTTATCTCAATTTGAGAGGACTTATCATTGGATCAAATTTCATAGATATATATCAAAGAGGTGGTAAGGATTCATGGAGTACCACAATATATTGTATCCGATCGAGATCCGAGATTCGCCTCGAAGTTATGGAAAAGTTTCCAATATGCTCTAAGAACCAAACTGAACATTAGTATGGCCTAACATCCTCAAACTGATGGCCAATCTGAGTGGACTATTCAAGAACTTGAATATATGTGTATATAATGTTCTATGGAATTCAAAGGAAGATGTGACCAACATCTTCCAATAGTTGAATTCTCTTACAAAAATAGCTTCCACTCAAGTATTTGAATGGCACCATACGAAGCCCTTTATGGGAAAATGTGTAGAACATTAGCGTGTTGAAATGAAGTCAGTGAGACTAAGCTGCTAGGACCTAAAATGGTCAAATAAATGGAAGAGAAGGTGAAAACAATTCAAAATCACATCAAGGTAGCCCAAAGTCGACAAAAGAGTTATGTAGACAATCGCAAATGAGACCTTGAGTTCAAATTTGGAGACATGGTATTTCTTTGTATATATCCATAGAAAAAGGTCATGAGATTAGGGAAGAAAGGGAAGCTATGACCTAGGTACATCGGCCCCTTTGAGATCCTTATTCTAGTCTGAGCTTTGGCCTGTCGACTGGAACTTCTACCTACCATGTCTAAAGTACACAATTTCTTCCACATATCTCTCTTAAGGTAGTATATACTAGATCCTTCACATGTACTCTCGTCAGAGGTGGTATAGTTGGAGGATGATCTATCATACAAGGAGCATCCAGTGAAGATCTTGGATCATAGAGATAAATTTTTACGTAATAAAACTACTCACCTGGTCAAAGTACTATGGAGAAACTATATGTACAAAGAGGTAACATGATAACTGGAGGAGGAAATGAAGGAAAAGTACCCACACGTTTTTATGTCTTAGAATGTAAAAAAAAAATTTGAGGTAAAAATATCATAAGTGGGGAATAATGTAACAACCTAATGTTTTATCAATAGAAATTCCCTACATATAAATATGTCATATAATCACATGAATTCACAACACAATGAACTACTAAGTACTATGAGACCTTTAAACATAATATTGTCACTTCTGTAATTTTAATTTCAAAAATATTACATACATGATTAGGATCAGTAAGATATTTAGAGTCCAATAGAAAAAACATAATTTTTGGTGAATAGTAACTAACCCTTATGAATAGTAATGTTACCCTTATGAATAGTAATATGACCCTTATGAATAGAAAATCATATAAAAGAATAGTAACCTCACACATGAATGTATAAATAAAATTTAGGTATCTTATAAGTGATAATATGACCATAGTAAAAGTATTGGTATTTTTGTAAGTCATAAATAATTAATTACAAGTAATTAATTAATTTAAAAACAAAATTTATTTTCCTAAAAGGTGTTCGTAAATTAAAATTTTATTTATTTTGGTTTTAATATAATTTTATGAGACCTTATGTAATTTTTGAAAGTATTATAAAACCAGTTATAGTTTTAAAATCCGCATTTTTCAAGTAAATTATGATTTTAATTAAAAATTAATTTAACCAGATTTAGTAAATTATTTTGGAAAAATGGAGTTCATTTTTGGATTCTACCCATCAGAAAACGGTTTGGGTAAATTTTTGGGGTTTTTCTGAAATACATGAATTTTTTGGTGAATATTAAAATACATTAATTTATCGTATAAATACATTATAATTTAAATCTACTATTCCTGACATCATAAGTGATGTAAGAACCCAAATCTAGAACTAAAATTAACTTATTACTATTTTTTTTCATGGAATCATCACTATTAATTTTCTTATGGAAAAATAATAAACTAATTATTAAAATATTAAGAAAACCCTCCACCCCTCCACTATAAATATCACCCCTCCTTACCTCTCCTCTTCACTCCTCTCAAGCCTTATTCCTTCCTTAAAATCTACCAAAATTTATCCCCAATATCCTTCCCCACGTCTAGCATCATTGTTTCTATTCAAAATACCAATTCCTCCCCCCTTAAGAGGCTCTCAAGGGAGATTAAATCAAGAGGTAAATTCCACTTTTATTTTCTTTCATTTTCTTTTCATGTTCTTGTGTTATCTGTTCTTTCCTAACGCCTCCTCATCCAAATGGTATGAAAACTCCAGTACCATACATGTAATGTAATTTTGTTATACTAATTTGATAATTCATTATTATATCTCCTTTCCCCTCCTTTAATATGAAAGAAATGAAAACCCTGTCTGAGATGTGTCAATTTGTCACATTCAAGGACAACTGGTTATCAATTTCTACTACCATCTTCAATTATGATCATGAAACAATTTTAATTATTAAACTAGTCTATTAAATATTTATTTTATCTTATGAGTTGTTCTATAATCCTTTTTCACACATGATTTAATATAATAATACAAACCAAGTTAATTGTGAGAAAAATCACCAAATTAATCCAAGTGATTGTCACTAATGTTTTTTATAATGACTCAACTTCACTCTAAGTAAAAAAATTAAATTTACCACCATGTAACCTTATAAATGTCCAATAATAAAATATAACTCCAATTCTGGACAACCATCCCCATTTTACACAATTCTCCATTTATGAAGATAAGTAAACCGATTGTAAAAACTAAGAAAACAAATGGACACAAACAATGAAATTGAACCACTCCTCCTCCAAATTAGATTTTATATTTTATAACACTTTTAAGAGGGATGTGAGAACCCTCAAATTTAAAGAATTTAAAACATCAAAGGATAGTATGGACTTATCAAACATAGGTCTAAGATGATTGGAATCACCTTCCATAAACAATTTCTAGGGAAAGAAACTTACCTAGCAGTCTAGATCCTCCTCTAAGATATCTTCATAATGCCTTTCTAGATAACCCCAAGATATAATATACTCATATTTATTAATATTATACATGTTTAAGCCTCTAACCAATATGTAATCTTGCTTTTTAATCCAATAAGCTTGCTCCCTGGTAGCTTCCACTTGGATTAATCTTCCCATAATTTGATCAATATATTCCCTTGTCACCTTGATCACCAAAATGTCCTCCTTCATTTCTTCACCAGAGTGAATGAGTAGTTCCATATGACTATCCAAATACACATCCTTCAGGAACTACAAGCCATCAGGAGGCTCTTCCGCACACTACTATCCAGGGGGAAGAGCATCCTCAATCACCGACATCACCTCCTCAGATTGTAGATGCATCTCCTCTTGCTGGTCATCTTATTTTGAGTCCTCTTCCACTTTCTCTTGAGACTCGGTGACACCAATTTTCTTAACCTACTCTCCTACCACTGGCTGTATTTATTACTCCTTGAGTTTACCCTCTTTTTTTGACCGACTGAGTCTCCATCATTCTAGGAAGACATGAGTAGTCTTTCCTCCCTTTAGGTCTAGGCTTCATGGAAAAAATGAAACTCCCCAAGTCCCTGTTTTTTAATTCCCTTTATTCATTATTTGGATATGAACATATTTACAAACCCCACCCAAATCATTATCATCTGAAGGATATCCATATCCATCATACTCGACCTCAGAGGGATAATTGGAGTTTCCTTCAAACTCTCCCTCATTACTCAAACTTTCAAACCAGTTGTTTAAGTTGATACAGGACAAAGTCCCCCTCGAGTTGGTTCCCTGTCTAGTATTCAGTGACCTTCCTACACCATGTGAATTCTTCTCCCACTCCTATCCATCCTTAGACTTACTCTCTCCAGTAGAGAGGATCACCCTTTCAGAGTTGTTTCTACAACCTTCATGCACAAACATAGCATATGTGAGTGGATTTAGGATCTCCTCACCCTTATAGGTTGGGCCAACAGCTCCAATAGAGACCCTAGGAGCCTGATTATATGAATTGAGAATATCCAGAATAATTCGGCCATACCAATGGCCTTAGGAACCCTTGCAAAACAATTGTTTCCATTAAGAATCACCAAGTCATTCCACATCCAGTTAAATATTTAAACTACCCTGGGTTCAAGAGGTAATACCAAAGCTGGTTTTTGTTTCAATTCTCCACCCAAACACATGGTATCCTCAGCCTTGTCATTCACTTGGACTGGACCTTTACATGCATTTGATGACCCAAAAAAAATCGTGTCCAGAATTTTTCCATCAACACCAGGAGAAACACCCCGGGCCCAATCAAATTGGACCTCCAAAACATCTCCTTTTGGCCTCACCCTTCGCATATAGATCGCCAGGATATCTCCTAGAATCTTGCACGATGAAAATTATTCACACTAAGAATGAAATATAGTAGTCTGATTATATCAAAATTCTTCTCCAAAGGCTATACATAAGGATTCAACAAGTTCTTTTGATATATCTACTTCAACCCACACCCTCCGAGAGATCGGGTGGCACATCGCTCGATTTCTATTATAAGTACAGAGGAAATTCCCAACCAAATTTCCAATAAAATGAAGAATTATGGGATTTTGGAATGGAAGAGGGATTCTGGAAATCTTACCCAAATCACCATCTTTATAGGATCCCATTTAATATAAAGATCATATGACCATTTTAAGAGGAGGAATCAAGAACCATCATAGGAGCGAGGCACACTCGACCAAGATAGAACGAAGTCGTATTTAGAGGAGAACAAAATAATGATGTTCCTAGAGTCTAAAAGACCAGTCGTTGCTTTCTCTTGCAAACCCCGTGTCTCAAAAATCAAACTATCAAAAAAATCCACCGATGGATGGTGCCGCTTAAACTGCACGATCAAGGTAAGGTTTAGTAGGGAGGATGCCTTAGTGAATTCTAGAGTTTATAGTGGTAGAAGCAAAAGGCCTTCTAAGCATTTAAGTACTTTCGGGATGATGTGAATCTATCGAAAGGAAGGTATGAAATAAGGGTTTAAAAAGGGGAAGAATAGATAAGTATGAGTTCCAGGAAGATTCCTCAGAGGACCCTCCCCCTTCTAGGGGGGAGGGGCTGAAGCGAGGCTCATCACCACCTAGGGAATGGATGCTGACAGCGTCGTCCCGAGCATCTTAATTAAGAAATAATAATTCAAACCACTTAACCCATCAAAGAAGGCCATGAATGAACTTAAAAATGTTATACTAAATATTTTAAATATATAATAGGTTCTGTAATTATTAATTAATGAACCTAATTTTTTTATTCAGGTCGATAATATCAAGTGGAGAACACCATCAGAAATAATGTAAGGTATCCTCCCTATTTCACTTTTATTCAAGAATTTCCTCTATGTTATTCCATTTTATGTGTAATCCCAAATGATGGAGTATATTTTTTCACCTCCCCCATACTTCCCTCATGATGTATAAGTGGTGAGAAACCCCTTTCTCTCACATTAATCCTTCTTAAGTACACCTGATACCATGCTGATAATCTGTTATGGATTCTACCTGAAGCTCCTTTGTTCCTTCGGGTTGCCTTATCTTCATTTTACCAAAATGAAGTTATATTATATTTTTTATGTGCATATTATAAGTTATTTTTACATGTAACAAATTCATTTATCAAGACACTTTCATCATTCCATTTTAGGGATATAAATGTTTTAAGTTATTCCCTCCCCAATACTTCCCGATAAGTAAACCTGTTTTGAGGGAGATTACCAAATTCTTACCTGATTTTAAGTGCACTCTATCTTCAGTTTTAAGCTACCATTGTCTTAATAAAATATTTATTTTTATTATGAAAATATTCTTGGTTAAATTCTGGTTTTATATAATGTATTTTTCCTTTTTCTATTTTAAAGACTCAATATTATTTTCCTTAAAACCGCACAAAAATGTTTTAATGCTAAAATTTATTAAATACTTTTCTTACATGTTTTCAATTCTACATGAAATAACTTACCATGATACATGCCTATTTTACCTTATGAATTTCTACATATATTTTAGTTCCTTTCTTTCATGTACACTTTTATGATATTCCCATTTAATATGCATTATGGCATGATTATGGTACCCAATTCTTTCCATGGGTAAACCTTATGTTCATGTAAGATTGATTATATATGATTCTTTATGTGGAAAACGTATTCATGAAAAGTTAAGATGAGTGCACCCAGATAGAACTCCAATTCATTGGGTAAAGTTGATTCTCATGAGATGTTATGTGTGACGGTCTTGGCGGATAGGCTTGGCTTGTACTACCATGTGCGACGGTCTTGGCGGTTATCCTTGGCTTGTGATACCATGTGAAATGGTCTTGCAGGATATCCTTGGATCATGCTAAAGTCATGATTTCTATTTCTTCCACATTATTATGACTCTATGTTTATATGATTCCATGTTTATATGTTATGATTCCATATGCTACATGCCTTTTTATATCATCATGTCATGCCTTATATCCAATGTGTTGATGCTTTATTCTTATGGATATTTACTTAATAGGATATTTAGATCATCCATTTGTTCATGTGTTCCCCAAGGTACCCTATGAATATATTTGAGAACAGTGGAAGTTTGGAGATCAATTTGAAGATTAAATAAATAAATGTTTTATTTAGTTCTATGTTTTCAGTTTTATGTACCTAGACTTCCAAGACACCAGACTTTATGATCCTTGGCTTATAATATGATGTATAAATATGCTTAAAATCATGTAATGTTATATGTAAAAGAATAGAGTCACTATAGAACCCTTTTTTATAATTCTATTATAGCTGCTTCTTTAACTCCTCCAATTTAATCAGGGCTATCCTATAGTGGAATTTGGAGATAGGAGTGGAACCAGGTATAAGTTCTATTGACAACTCTACCTCATAGTTTAGGAGAAGTACTGGATATGTAGAAAATACATCTGTTTATTTCTTAAAAATGGTCATTTCCTTATGGTTTATACCTTTCTTTGACTAAAAAAACTGGTAAAGGTATGCTTCTTCATAGGGAATTAACACCCACACCATTGTGGTATTTTATAATAGAGATTCATGATCTTCCTTTCATTTATAGAAGAGAATTGTATTGTTTAGAATTTTAAAAGAAATTCATTTTACCAATAGTTGATGTGTTCTATATATAATTAGATCCAATCAATTCCCAGTATAACATCAAATTACACCAGGGGAAGTGTTACGAGATTCGCTGTAAGAATCTTTACACAGACACTTACAAGGGAAGATTCAAGAACTTGGGTTTCAATTATTTCACCACTATGTGTTTGGATAGATATATACACTTCAAGGTATGAATAATTTGATTCAACATTTTTGAGAAAACATGCATGATATAAAGGAATGTGTATAACTAGAATAAAATAAAAAATTTCCATTCATGAGTGAATAAGTACACCTTGTACAACTTTATTTTCATGTTTCACTTCAGTAATAGTGATGGAATAAGATTTACCTTTCTCCTATATCTTTGGTGGTTACTGATTCCAATTACCCTCAAGGACCTATGGTTTAGTGCACTAGATTTCATAGTTCCCTTTCTCCCAATAGTTCAGGCATTAAACCATGGGTGGTTCATTAGGAGGTTCCTTCCTTTCCTCTATCATGTTGGATGGATTCTTCATATATATCCGACATTCATAAGCGTGGTGGCCTACTCTCCCACATTTGAATAATTTCTCCATTCCTTTGAGATAATTCCCATGATGCTTCTTTCCACATTATTGACATGTGGACAGTTGGATCTTTTTTCCTCGTTTTTCATTTGACCCACCATCTTGAAACTCCATTCTTCTCTTCTTATCTTCATAACCATGAGATCATTCTATAAAGTCTATATCTACTTTGAGAGAACATGAAACCAATTTTTCATAACTACCAAAATATATGATATATATAAACTTTCTAAGGTTTGTTTTTTAACCACTAAAGAATCTATCTATTTTCTATCATTATTGATATAAAATCCAAAGAATATATTTCAAGACTTTTGAAGTTATTCTCATAATCCATGGGTGATTCACCATCCCTTTAATTTAACTCTATGAATGATCTATAAATATTTTTTAAAGAGTTTTATGGAAATATTTAGTAAAAATTATTTTATTAAAGAATTCCCACACCATCTCTTATGTTTCATCCTTTGAATTTGTGTTAATTATCAACAACCACCATTGATCGGCTTCTCCATATAAATGATAAATGATAAGAGTCGACTTCACCTTCGTAGAACAATGAAGTATAAAAAATATCTTCTTCATTGAGTTAACCCACTATTCTATAACTAGTGGATCAGAAGATACACTAAAAACTTGTGGCTATTGACACATAAAAGACTCAATGTCTATTTGATCCCTTTTAGGTGAAGGTGGATGTTCCACATGGTTAAATTTATTATTTATAGCCTGAGAAATATAGGTAATAATATCCATGAAGTTTTAAACTCCACATCCCATGACATTGGGGATGTTATTCGATCGATCATTTCATTTTCCCTCACAAGGGTTGTTGGCCTAGTTTTTCCTGGTTCCCATCATTTTATAAAATTGAAATGTTTTGAACAAAATTCATCAAAGCATGACTCATTTATTATTTTAAATAATTAATAGTCAATTAATATCTTATGGGATCCCTATTTATGGCCTTTTTATACAACAAATATTCTTGGATATTTACATATCATTAGACTTATACTAAGGATTTTCATTAACATTATCTAATACCAATTACCAAATTTACTAAACCATGATCTGATACCAACTATAGTGACCTTAATTTTTCTTACATTAACATTACAACATTTTAAAGATAAAAAACATAAAATTGTTACAATCCAAGATCCAAAGTTTTAATATATTGGGAAAATTAGGACAATACATAACTTATACATAATAAAATGAAAACTTGTTTTAAATGTTCTTCTATAATATTATAAATCTCATGTTCTCCTTAGTACATGATGTCACCTAAGGATATATATCAAAGATAGGGGTGAACTAAAATTCCAATAAGAGGACGAATAAGGGACATGAATCAATATAATAGGGGTGAGTTTAATTGTCATCATATCAAAAACATAGGATGATCATAAACATAATGAGGTAATCATGTGATAAATGAATGGAATGTTTCTATGAAAAAAAATGAAACATCATGTCTTAGTGTTCAAATACCACACATTTTTGCGAACAAAGATAACATCATGTTCACACATAACATATGTGCATAATCATAACATCATCATTGTGAAAAAGTATAGAATCGTGTTCTTTCATATCATACATTATCTCCTAAGATACATTACATTAACCAATTAATTTGAGGGTTATATAATTTCAGAACCACCTATCACATTATAATATTTACATAATCATGCATGTGACATAAAATTTATTACAATCATAGTCATCAATTAACCCATGAAATGTAATTTGTTTTATAAGGAATTCAACAATTATGATTTCATGAGTAATATTGATGTTATCAAATGAAAAAGGGTGAATATATTTTTTATAAGAATCATAATTTCCTAGTGAGGAAGAAACAACTCAAGAGGAGTCAAGGAAGTGTTTTGGAAAGAAGAGTTCTTTTGCAAAATCATTGTATTTTCCATAAAATGAAGTAGGAAACATATATATCCTAAAAAATAAAATTTAACAATAATGAAATCATATTTAATGAACATTATAGGAGTATTCATTCCAAATAGTTCATGAAGGAGGGATAAATCAAATAAAAGGGGTTGGGTTAAAGAATCCACTTACCTTAATTCTTTCTTTATTTCATCGTTTTTACGCCTCTTGAATAATAAACACAGATTTATTAAAAAATTGATTCAGAAGTTAATTATATTAATTAATAATTTTTTTATCAATTATAATAATTTTATTATATTTTTTAACTTCTGTTGATGATATTGAATCCTTTTTATATCATTTTTTTCTTAAAAATTTCCCGCTTCATTTTGATTTCTCTATTTTTGTTCAAATACATTTATAGAAAAGTATGATTAACTATAAAATCTTATAAAAATTTAATTAATTATTTATATATTATATATAATTATTAATATCCATACATGAAGGTGGTTTCAATAATTTTCTTGTAAATGTATCTATAGGTGGTTTACTAACCTTTAGCGGGATGTTGTCGATAGAGCCGAAAATGGAAGTATCACAATTATATTTGAGATAAACATGATAATTATAGTAGGTTGACATCATTAATATAATTCTAAATTAATGAATAATTAATTTTAGATTATATGGTTTTTAATGTAATTGGAAAAAATAAGAAATAGAAGAATAATAGAGGGAATAGTTAATAGAGACTTACTCTCACCTCAATGTAGCTTCTCTTATACGACACTATAACTCCCTTGGTGATTGGAGTTGTATTGCACCTGAATATCCCTAAGTATTATAATGGCATTGAGATTTAGGATTTGGGTAGAGAAAGGCCTTTGGAATGGGTGTGAGTATTGGTTTTCTACGTGAAGGGAGAGGAGTTATTTATACTTGAGGAGAGGGGTATTTTTAGAATAAAATGTTGAATAAAATATTATATCCAAGGTAAACATTGTAATAGTGATTTTTAGACAATATAAGTCATATATAAATATAATATAATGATTTTAATACTTTAAATCCCCTTTATTATTCAGATTCATTAATTTAATAAAAAGGGAAGTAGAAAAAAAGAGAAACTGTTATATTAAGGAATCACTTTTGATTTTAGGTTTCAGAAAGTTCTTTTTAGGTTTGGAAATTAAGTTTATTGTATCTCAATAAATAATTATGAAATAAAATATATCATGACCAAATATAAAGTTCTATAAATAATAATTTCATTATTACATCATGAATGATGTAATTAAAGATACATCAGTTATGTGAAAAACTATATTTTTACTATTTAACTGAAAATTGAAGTATTTTAGAAAAATACCAAAACAATTACCCATGGAAAATTTTTACATGATGATTTCAATAATGATTTTAATTTTATTAAAATTAATTTATAAAATATGAAATTTTAATTTTTAATATAAAAATTATGACTTTTATGAAATACTTTAAAATATATTTTATTAAAAATGGGATTATATTTTCTTCGAGTTTTTTAATCATAATATTTATTTTTTAGAAATATAATATATATTTTTATATAAATTAATCATGATAGATATTATTTATATCAAAATTTATTTTTTGAGGTAAAATTATTATCCCAATGGTCAGGTTACAATTCCCAGCGGTCAGGTTACTATTCCCAAAAGCCAGGTTACTACTCCAAAGGGTCATGTTACAGTTAAAATGATCACATTACCTCATATAAATACCTATAATTTAATTCATTCATTATTCAAATCAATTACTATCAAGGTTCAATATTTTCATGTTCTAATATGTTTATTGGTTTACTAATATTTTTATTCTTTTCTATTGTTTTTGTAGAGGGGGAGCTGATTCTAGACGATTGAGGCGATCCGTATTATCCCATTTTATATTATATATTTTATATTATTTTTCTAGTTATAATGTTTGGAATTTTAATTGGTTTCATTGATGATTAATTTAAAATTATTTAGTAATGAAATAAATTTATTGTTGGTTTCTCTATATTATTTGTTTATAATATCATATAATATAATAAAACTCACATTTATTTAGGAAAAAAATATTAATAATAAACATTGGATCATTGCAATAGATATTAAGGAGGAGTGGGAGAATATGAACCAGATGAATTTATCTATTGATCACTCTATTCTGATATGAATCAAGATGAGGTAATATGAGGATCTACAATGTCTAGCGTTGAGGGATATATTTGATGGTTGGGAGATACCTCATGATTGGACCATCAATGGAGATGAGATTATCCATGTTCATGGATGTGTCATTGTTCCAACATGTAGAAACTAGGAGAATATGTGTGAATTTCATGCCTCAAAGTGGGAAGTGAACCTTGGTTTGAATCAAATGTAGTGAAACCTTCATAGAAAGTATTAGTGGCTGGGAATGAAGAAAGACATTTTAGGATTTTTGATGCGATGCTACACCTTGTAGTAGGTGAAGGCTGGGCATTAAGAACTTTCAGGTATATTAAAACCATTTGTTATTCTGAAATGGAAATGTGATGATGTTACCATGAATTTCATAGTGTGTTTTCTATGTAATCATTGGAATAATGATGTGATATGTGTGATTGTGTATTGGCTAACAAATGTTGAACACTTCATACCAATAAGGGAGACTTTCACTCTAAATCAATTAGATGACATATATATTTGGGAGATAGTGTATTTTCATAGGCTTCTTTAGAGAATAATTTTATATAGATATCTACATTTTAATTCATGTTTTTGGAAGGATTTTTAGAAGTTTATTGATACTCATGTGCTTTTGAGTACAAATTATCACTTGAATACATATGGGAAAATAGAACATACAATCTACGTGTTATAGGAAATGCTAAGATCATACATCCTCAACTTTGATGGAACTAGGGAGAAGAATCTATCACTAGTTGATTTCACCTATAAAAACTATTATTATGAAACTATTTAGATAAAATAATATGATTAATTATATGGTAGGCCATGTTGATCAACTTTATGTTGGATGAAATTAAGAGAATCAAAGCGTTTGAGATTGAGTCTTGTCTACGAGATATCAGAGTAGGTATAGTTGATCCAAAAGCGTATGGATATAGAATAGAGTAGATAGAATTCATAAAATGATTGAATCATTAACCTCTTGATTTTATAGTGGTAAATCGTGTGTGTTTTCAGGTGTCACCATGATTGGGACACCATCAAATTCAAATTCAATGTAAGTTGACACCTAGTTATATCTAGTCATTTGAGATTGTGGAGAGGATCAGTTTGGTAGAATATCGATTCGATCTTCTATAGTAAAATAGTATTATGTATGATGTATTTTATATGTCACATATTAGGTAGTATTATTCCCTCCCTTATCATGTGATTGATGTTGATGATGTTGATATTGAGGTCAATGCGTCCTTTGAGGAGTATCTAATTCTTATTGTGTATTGCAAGGAAAACATTCTATGAGGTAAGACTATTCCATTGGTCCAAGTGTTGTGGTAGCATGGTCATTTTCATGAAGAAACATGGGAGAGGGAAGATAATATACAATCCTAGTAGACTAAATTTTTTACCATGGGGTATTATTGATGTTGTGGAGTATATCTTGAGGATGATATATTATATGGTGGGTAGGTTTTAATATCCCAAACTTTTGATGACATACATGTCATTTATATTTTGGTTAAAATTATTTTAAAATGGTTAATGGAATGCCTCTTGGGAGAAAGAATGGTCCTGATAGAGTCCCAGAGGTTTAAGACATGGAAAAGAGTAAAAACTTTCCATACAATGCATAACACAAAGTTAGTTAATGGTTAGTACTAACCATACGCCATGACTATGTGACAATAAGAATAGAGGATCGTGATTTTTAAATCATGCAAGGGGTGGCCTAGAAATTGTGTGAGGCTGGATAGAGTGATTCACATGGATTTTTTGTGGTATTTCATACTATGAAGGTTCCCTAGAAAACCATGAGACTTAGTTTACTCCTGGATATAGGAGGCTTAAAAATTGTATCATGGTTTGGATATTTGTGTACCCTAACTGTTAACCTCATTAAAATTGGGAAATTTAACTTTTTTCCCTCATGAACATTATATGATTTCACCCGATTTTCATTCCCATTTCTCCACCAATATCCTAGGGTGAAATAATCCTTCTCCCAACTTTTATAATAATGGTTTTACTTTGATTATAGGGAATATTAGGTGCCCATTATTATGATTAAAATCCTTAGGAATGTCTCTAACCCTATTTCCTTCTTTTTTCTAGAATATTCACAACATGGATTTTTGTCTTTTTTGAATCTCACAAGACCAATTTATAGGGAGTTATTGGGCTTAGTGGTTAAGTCCATTTTAGATTGAATCGAGGACCAAGTTGGGAAATATGTTTTCTATAAGTATAATCTAGTTGGTATAAAACCTATTTCCCATAGTATTTATGTTTGTTCATGTGTAGGTGGCATGTGATATTGTGTTGTTGTGATTTAAAATTTATTCCTTATTAAGAATGATAAATTGGGCCTTTAAATGATGAGTTAGACCATTCACAGATCCCGTTATATATTTTTATTATTATTAGAGTAGGCCTAAGGCCACCCATGGGGTGTGACACTCCCTTGATCATGGTAAATGGGTGGTAAATGATGAAATAAAGGGTTCACAAGATTAAAGTAGTCATGATTTTTTTAGAATGTTTGTGTTCCATAAGGGTAATTTGGGATAAACCTGTAAAATTAAATGTTTTATGATATGATAAATAAAGGAAATGGGGAATGGTTAAAGAATAATTTTAATGATATTAAGTTATTTTGAATAATATTTAATTATTATGTAATATAAATAAAGGGTCAAATGGTTAAATTATTGAAATGAGATTAATAATTTTGAATATAATAGATCTTTTGAAATGATGAATATTGGAATAGGTGCACCCTTACTGTTATAGTGTGGTAAAAATTTATGTATACAGAGCTTGGAATTTGGTTATTGATGAATTTTTTGAAATGTTAGACATGATGATCAAATCTCACTAGTAAGGATATTGGATATGATGATCCTTATCCTTGATTTAGGATGGCCATACATGGTGTTCGACATCATTGATTTGATATGATGGACATGATGATTCTTATTCTAGGATAGGGTTCCAAAATGAAAATCCAAAAACTAATAGTATTTGATATTGTACTGGTAATTATACTAATTCTACTTGGAACCTATAATTAGAAATGGTTAAAATTTATTCTCCCTTTTCATTTATGGTGATCAATACCTATGACTTATAGTTTATAATTATATTATAGTGGAAGAAGGTTTAGTGGGTTGGGTGTCATGGTGGAGCCCAAGAGACTAGGTGGTAAATTGATAATTTGTTATTATACCACATGATTCATTTATGACCATTTTATTGGTTTTATTATACTTCTTTGTACATTGATTTTTCATTTTTCTGGTTATTTCTTTAGAAACCATTGGTGGTTCCTTACTAAGTTGTACTCAAAACATTTTTGGGCTACTATTGGCACCCAAGCACATTTCATGTTTCTTGTTCATGATAAGGGAAAATTCCCAATGATAGATGGATGAGTTATGATTATGGGATAGATAATGGATGAGGGAACAAAATAGATATTGGGAACCATTTTGTATATTATCAATGTGTCTTTATTTAGGTTTCCTTTAACACATGACACTACTATGACATGGCATGTTTATTGTATTGGTTTGTGGGAATTTCCGCAGTTTTTAGATCTTGTTATGTGATGCATGGTTATTATTAATTACAATTTAATATTATTTATTTTTATATTTTATTGTTTATATACTCTAATAAGGATGGTATAGACTCCCCATGTTTCTTATTAGACTCTCACTATTAGTTGACAACCTATTTCATATGAAGAGGTGTGATTGAGATCATGTAACTAACCAACTTGGGGAACTAGATTAGTGGCTCCCATTCTAGGACATTACATCAATAGAGATACCATGTAACACATACCATTTAAAACAAGCATAAATGATAGGGGTATGTATGTAGGACCACCTTCCTAAAGAGAAGCTTTATCATTTTTCCAAGGGCTAGAAATAGATTCCAAGGCCCATCCAAGCCTATCTAAAATCATATAAAATTATCTCAACACCCTAAGATCCAAAATCATGTCAAAAATTAATAATAAATTATTTCATTTTATAATTAGATAAGTAAAATAATTTAATTAGGCATAAATTCCTAAAAATAATTGGGTCATATCATGATTCTAAAATCCCCAACAATGTGGTGCAACCCACTACTAAAAGTCACCCAATCATGCACCATAAAAAATAACCAATTAAAAACACCATTCAAAAAACCCAATAATTTAATTTAGGGTGAAACCCCTTGAAAAATATAAATGGTGATGTACCATTATCGAAATGATGCATGATTGTGTGTACCTCATCTCAGGTTCTCCTCTAGTTAGGCTGAGAAAAAACCCCATAAAAATGGGTGATTCCACCATAATTAAATAGAATTGAAGCAAATAAATAAAATTAAAATGGATAAATTGATAAATTTTAGAGGAAAAGTGATAATAAAAGAATAATTAGGAAGAAATATATCTATGAAATCATTGAATTTCATCCAAAACTGCCCAAAATAGAGGATAAGAGATGGGAAGGGATTTCAAGTTGAGTGCCTCCCCATGAATCCCAGGTGTGAAATGATAAAGGGGGGGGGAGACCCATTTTTAATTAAAATAAATAAATGATACAGTTTCACAGCAAGACTATAAGGGCCACGTTGTGAATTTTCCGGAAATATCCTCAAGATCCTCTTTTCACATCCTGAATCCTCCTAGGCACACCCCATGAATTCTATTCACATCATGAATCACTATTAATGATGTGAATGTTCTTATACAACTATTTTCAGTGGATTCAGGCCCATGAACACTCCTTTAGTGGCCACATGAACCCCTGGGTTATCACCTGATCCTTGAAACATATCCAAAACACAATTTTTGGATGTTAAAACACTCTAAACCTCTTTGATCTTCCCAGTTATCAAAATGA
The DNA here is from genome assembly GCA_963277665.1 of Viscum album. Lineage (NCBI taxonomy): Eukaryota > Viridiplantae > Streptophyta > Magnoliopsida > Santalales > Viscaceae > Viscum > Viscum album. Next base: position 173,192,327 of record OY728147.1, on the reverse strand, counting down.
ATAGTTTGGTAATTTAAAAATTTAAATTTCATCTAAAATGATCAAACCTGAATGGATAAGTGTCTTTACATATACTATCACACGGTGATGACATGGAATGATATGAAATATTGAAGACGAAGCTATTGAAGTTAGAGAGAAGTTGATAAGTAGTTGATTGAAGTTTTTGAATTGAATTTTAATTTTAAATTAAAATTTTATCTCAAAGAAAATTATCTTAATATGTAAGATAAAAATTAAACAGGGTCTTATATAATTATTCAATATAGTGTGTTTGTGGAAGAAGATAATGTAGTGAAGGAGTGTGTGTTGTTTATTGTGTATAGAAAGAGTTGAAAAAGAAGAAGAGTACACAATTTTTGTATGATCATCACGCCCTTGTCTTGTGTTGAGGAAGAAGTAAGTCACACATGTTTTATATTGTGAAGAATCATGAGATCACTATAAAATTTTTGGGAGACAATATAGTTATAGGAAAAGGATAATACCTACCTTGTTGAAGGTCAAGACAATATTGAAACATGTTAGGATACTTTTCATTAGACAATATAGTTTCATCAAATATTATGATTCATGGATATAGCATAATTTTTTATATCCCCCTTGATGATCCTAGTGGATCTTTTGGTCCCATGTGATTTCAGATTATTCCAAGAATTTACTACTAATTTTGAGAATGATCCTTGTATATCAAGTTTCTTTGTTTATTTTATTTCCTTAGTGCATGGGAGTTAATCAGTGATATATCACGTTCTAGAAATTGATCAAGTTTGATTTCAAATGGAATCATAAAAGGGAAAACAAAAATATTAAATTATTCCCCTCATCTCTGTGATGAATCGATATTCTACACTAGGTAAAACTGATGTTATGTTCGATTACTTACGTTACATGCTAAACCCAGTGTAAAAAACCAAAACTTATTAATATAATTTTTTAATAAATCTAAAATAAAGGCTATGATTGTAAATCATTAAAATTTATTACCATTGGAAGATAAATAATTCATATGAGTAAATATTGAAAATATTATTTTCAATAAAATATATTTTATTTATATTATTTATTTTATTTAAAAAATACAGATTTAAAAAATATAGAATTTAAATTTTATAAAATAAAATTAATTTTGGAATTCCTCATGTCAAATTTTACTTATTATTAATTTTTGAGTTTTTTCTAAGAATGTTTATTTTTCATCAAACATTCTGTTTTTTGAAAAAATTATAAATTTTATGACTTTATAATTATGTAAGCATATCATAGATGATCATAAGACCCTTTAATTAATAAAATATTTTTTAAAGAATAAAATTTTGAACTTTCAAATATTTTTTTGAACTTATAAACCCTATTTATGACATTTTTTGAACTAAATTAAAATGTAACTTTAATAAAAAATGTTTTCATTATTTTCTTATAATTATGTTTTTATGGTGAAATCCTATTTTGGATTTATTTTAAATCCACATGAACTTTATTTTATTTAAAATATAAAAATTTATGTGATAAAACTTAGTATCCATGATAATTTTCTCTTGTAAATAAATTTCTAAACTTAATAACAAAGTTTTCCTAAAAAAATGTTTTTACGCATTCTGTGTGATAATTTTAAAATTAACATTTAAAACCCTAAAATTTTTATTTGGTAAAATTAAATAAAAATTATAAATAAGAAGGTTTTTATTTGGTAAAAGTTACAATCTTATTTTTTTTACTAATATACAATATTAATGTAAAAATTTAATTACTAAGGTAAACGTAAATTATGGTAAAAGTTAAAAAGTTAAACGAAAAAAGACTAAATATAACATATTTTATCTAAAAAATAATTTTATGTGAGTAATATCTACCCAAATCCATTTAATATCAATTTTTTCCATTTTTTCTACATTTAACTTTGATTTGGAACATTACATTTTTGAAAATGTTATGTTTATTTCCAAAACAACCCTTCTCTTCACTTATAAATGGTAACACTTCCAATACTTCAATATTCAACTATAATTATAATTTATTATTGAAAATATTCCAATTATATCTTCCTAGAACCCTATATCACTTACATGAGCTTTATTTCACCTTTATTTTTATTAAGGCCTTCTTTTCCAAGGAGTTTTCGAAGAGAAAACTCAAGCTTCCAATGTGACTATTACTTTCACTTACTCTTTAATTATAATCCAATACTTATTAAATCATCCCAAAATTATTAATATAATGAAATTATTATAATTAATATACTTAAATTTTATTATATTAATTTTATAAAAATAATTCTATCCTTCCATTCATTGTGAAAACAAAATAACATTGACCATGCATATGTGTGGACTATCGCCTCTAAGATGATATGTGGTTAGTTTTTCATCACCACCTCTCAATGATAATATAAAGGACTGATTTAATGAATAAATATGTTTTCAATTTCTCAAATAAAATTATTTAATTATCACTTTTCATATATCATCATTAGATCCATTCATTGAGAAATGAGATTCGTGAACTTACGCATGTGTAGACTACCTCCTCCATGAACGCTAAATTTCATTTGTCATCACCACCCATCATTGATGGTTACTTGAATTTATTTAATAAGGATATATTTTTTTTCATTAAATATTATCCTTCTATATATTTCACATTATCATTATCTAAATACATCCCCTTACTCATCAAATCGTTATAACAAATTACCATTTGTGGCGATTTTACCACCCATGAAAATGATGTTATAATGATTAAATAATAAGTGATTATTTCATGTCATATAATGGTAATATCATGTAATAAGGATAAATTTTACTTTTTTAATTATTATGGAAGGGTTTTGTTAAAATTTAATTTATTTATTAATATAACACCTTCCAATCGGTAAACACATTAAAATCTAGTTCATAAAAATTTCCATTTTCACAAAACGTATTGATGTCTTTGACCTAATAAAAAAGGAAATCAAGCAATAATTTAAAAATAATAATTATTATATATTGACTTATCTAGTAATTAGAAACATGAAATAACTTAGTGTGAATAAATCCCTTATTTTTAAAGATTGTATAAAACAAACAACCAAAAGTTCTGAAACCTGATACTGAATAAAAACTAGAATTAGTTAATATGTTTGTAAAATATGGATATAAAATAATTATAAAAAGAGAATTATGTTTATATTAAAATTTTTAGCTTATTTATTAATATATTTATGTTTATTTCAATGGAGGTTAGATCCTGACCGAGTAAACATGAATATAAGGTAATTGTTTTCATCTCAAAGCTCCTCACTTTGAGACATGTTTTGTATTATGATCTTAATTTCATTTATTTAGTGTATATAATTCCTATTTTATATATTATATCATGAAATTAATTTTATTCATGGTAATTTATGTCTAATTTAATTCTCTCTCTTTCAATAAGTTTTTATTTAATCTATCCTCGAGTTGTAAGGGGTTCTTGATCACAAATTTGAATCCCTTGAGACATATTTATGATATACACCATGTTTTATTTTAATTGGTTTAAATAATACCCCATTACCATTTTTTATCATTATAATATATTATTTAATTATATTAAATGGTATATTTAAAGTTATACCTCATGTGGGGTTTTGATACAAAAGTTACAAAGGTTTTAATGGGTTTTTGTGACTCAAATATTTTCCTTGGGTCATAATCACTCCTCTTTGACTATTATATTTCAAAATTGATCAATTATAACCTATAATATTATCCAATTTTTATTCCAAATTATTTTATTAGAAAATAATATATCACACCAAAGTATTCTTCCACTATGGTTTTTTTAGTGAAAATACATTTTTGTTAATAGTAATTCCCATTTATTTTAATGGGGTTTCCTCTATATATATGTTTTTACATTCCACCAATGTTCTCATTTACCTACTGAAAAATTAAATCATTTTTATCTCCAATAATATTTACATAAGCCTTTATTTTTTAAAAAATATCATATTATCCTTTTAATGACGTGAGTTTTCAATAAATTTGTTTTCAATTATTTTAAAGGATTTAAATTTTAATGATCATATATTTTTTTTATGATTTTAATTTAGACATATGATTTATTAATTTTAATGATATATTTATTAGAATTTGTTTTAAAGAGATTTATTATGATGTTTTCTCTTAATATTGATTTTTTTGGAATGTGACTTGAAAATCATGTATTTTTAAGTTGATACTAAGAAATGATATTAAAGAAATATTAATCTTGTGATTTCTATTCCATTTTGAAAGTATTTTTATCCAATTAATTAATGGGTTATAAATAAATCTAAATTTTCTATTTTTAAATTCTCATTTTTTGTGATCTGGTTTTTGGTATAAAATGATCAATATTTTTATACCATTTTTAAATGTTATAAAACAAATTTTAATTCCTTATGTTATTTATAATAAGATGAATGATTTTATTTATATAGAACTCATATGTATGTATGATGTTTTTTGGGTTACTATATCACAATCCAATGCATTGATTAAGGTTTCATATCAGATTAGATGATGAAATATTGAGGGAACCAGATGCCGTAAGCTTTTTTCACAAGTTTGTTGTGTGAATGAGATGCTGGAAGATTTTGTCAAAAGTTTTTTGTAAAAAAATTCAGGAATATTTTTTCAAAAGTTATTATGTGAATGATATGTGGGAAGAATTGTTCACAATTTTTTTTGTGAAGTAAATATGGGAATCCTTTTTCACAAGTTTTTTGTGTGAATTAGATGCAATAATATTTTCTTATTTGTTTTTGTGTGAATATGATGTGAGAATATTTGTTCAAAAGTTTGTTTTGTGAAATAGATGTAGGAATCTTTATTTATATATTTATTGTGTGAATGGCATGGAGGGTGATTTTTTCATATTTAGTTTGTTTTAATTAGAGGAATGGAGGTTTGTTTACAACTTGTTGTGTGAACATGGTGCTGAAATCTTTGTTTACAAGATTTTCTATGCTTAATTTTATGCCATAATTCATTATTATACTATGATTAAATAACATTATATATTTATATATTCTTATGATTATGATCCTTAAATCATGTTTAATGTCTCATGATTCCACACACTTTTTCCATGGTATATGTTTGTTCATTTGATATTTCATGTCCTTCCATCAGGAAATGTTGATAGATCTTATTTATCCATGTTATTTTTAATTATAAATTTCTCCCATACCCATGTTTTCTCGTATTATTATGATATAACCCATTATAACATATTCATAATTATTCACATTTGGAGCATTCAAGCTTACCCATTTCCCATGTTTCCTTTTCGAATGTTTTAAATATTATTATAACATATGATATGTCTATAAGTGGATCTAATGTGGTTAAAATGTGGACAAATGTTCACAAGTATTGTAAAATAAGTTTCTTATGTAACTAATCATCAATGAAAATAAATATTCTATTCTTGTTATTGTGAGATGTTTTATGTGTTAAAATTCTTATCCTATGGTAATGTTTTAAAATATTTTTTGTTTTATCTCACTTCGTATTAAAGATATTATTTAAAGAAGTTTTTTAAGATCCAGATATAGGAGTGTGGGTTTGGGGTGTTATAGTTGGTATTAGAGTAGAGTCTATTTATTTTTGCATATTATTTTAGTTATTTCTATTTATTAATTTAGTTATATTTGGTTTTATGGTTATAAAAACTTAGTGAAAACCCTTTAGATGATTATAAGTATAGTATGATATCATAAAATATTGGTAAAGTATAAAATTGGTGGTTTTACAAACAATGCATCCCTTTATGGATATTGGAATGTGAATAAGGCTATGTCACATATTCACCTAGGGTTAATCACCTTGAAAATGATTGGATAAGAATTGACTTAACAATGGATGTCATGTACAATGTAAAGATTTTCCCAGTGGAAAAAAATGGTATAGGATATGAAGTGAGATACTTTTTGATTATTCCAAACCAACTATAAAGAACTATTATAAACTATTTAATATTAGTTAATTTTACAAAAACACTAAACAAGAAAATGATAGAGTCTCATGGATTTTTGGGTAATTAATATGATAAAGGAAAGAATATTTAATTTCTTACTTGTTAAGAATAGCGAAGGAATCACCCAGGGATTTGCCTCAAAAGAACCATAAAATATTTTAATTTTTGTAAAGGAGATTATCAAGTATTCAAATTTAAATTAAAAATTAAGACTTAGATTAAAATGAATGAAAGAAATATAATTCATTATAATGTACCATTAATAATTCAACGTATTTTGTATGATGAATTTGGAAATTATCTAAGTCAATTACCTACTACAAAGACTAACCAAGAAAATGAAAATAAATAACTTCTAAGACCAATTATAAAATTTAATGCCTATAATATCACTAATCCTGAAGTGGATCATGATACTTAATGTTCACATTCCATCCAATCCGGAGTTGTGTATGTCTTGTTGGAATTTTATTCCAGAAACTCTAGAATATATAAGAAGTAATATAAGATCATTAAATCGTCAACCTGATTAATTTATTGTCAAATAAATCATATAGTGGTTTTATTATTATATTCCAATTTTAAGTTTATAGGAATTTTATTCTAGAAATATAATCATCCATCCTTTAGATAAATTTATCAAAAAAATTAGGATGGATTTATTCCCTCCACTCAGAAAAATAATTATCTAAAATAAGGAAAAAAATTCATATTTAGTTATGATATTCTATCAATTAAATTATCATAATAAACACTATCTCGAAAAAAATTATATAATATGGGTCTTGATACCAAATAATGGCAGACTCTTAGCCTACATAGTTGGAGAAAGACTCAATATTAGGGATAAGACTATTACGAGGAAAGAGATATGTTTCCCAAGTTTATAGGTTTGATATATATTTATAAATCATATCCTGAGTCATATCTATAATTTATATGATATTACATATTTCTAATGATTAGTGATAATTAAAATTGGGAGGGAATAATTTGTTTAAGGGGGAGAATAAAACGGTCCAAAATTCTAGACCCTGTAAAAACGATGTTATGTTTGTTAACATTCATTAAACACTACGACCAACAAAAAAACCAAAACATATTAAGAGAACATTATTAATAAATCTATTATAAGGATTAATATTTCAAATCATTAATATTTATTATATTCGGAAGATAAATAATTAACAAGAGTTAATATTAGAAAATTTTATTTTCAATAAAATTTGTTCTCTTTATATTATGTATTTTATTTTAAAAAATAAATTTACCTTTGTTAGAATTTAAATTCAATAAAAAAAATTAATATTCAATTCCTCACATTAAAATTTACTTAATACGAATTTTTGAGTTTTTATTCTTCTGAAAAGATGGCTTTTAGACGAAAATACAATTTTTGTGAAAATTATTTTTTTAATGATTTTATCATTATTTAAGCATATACTATAAGATTAGAAAATAATTTAAGTAATAAAAAATTTATTTAATGAATACAATTATTCATTTTAAATTATTGTTGTAACTTATAAACCATATGCCCAATATTTTTAGAACTATATTAAAATTATACATTAATAAAAACCCTTTTCTATCGTTTTTCTAATTAAGTGTTTTGATGGTGAAATTAATTTTTTGGATTTATTTCAAATAAACCAAAAAAATTTATAATAACCAAATTATCTCATAAAAATAATAATATATGATAATATTATCTTGTACATAATTTGTTAAACTGATTAACACACTTTTCAAAAAAAACTATTTTTATGCGTGTCACGAACCGAATCTGGTCTCCATTAAAACCGGTACCCGGACTGACTCGTGACAAGGATCGGAGGGCGTTACCGATCCCCATGGGCTGGCACAAGTTCATGGGTATCATAAAATGATAATTAGGAACTATTTACCCAAGTTTATAAACATAAAACAACAGATGAATCCAATAAAACGAATCGGGATTTTTCAAACCAAACAATGTTTTACAAAAATTCAGAACTGAATTACATAGTCTAAACCAACAAAACAATACTATAAAAAAGGTACAAAACCAAAAATGAACAGCCCAAGAACCTCAACATGGCAAGAGGCATTTCCCTCAAGCTATCTCCACAACACTGCATCATGAATGACCGGTGAAAAACCGAACTGTTGGCACAAAAGTTATACACAAACCTGCGACAAAAAAAATAACAAATTCTACTTACACCCAAGGGTGTAAGTAGGGTGAGATCCAATTCCCAGTAGGATACCACCACTAAGAGATTCCATGTGATAAATATTCAAAGATGAAAAACATGCATGATTTAAAAAACATGTAATTTCTAGTTACAATTTATAAAAGATGCAACTTAAAAAAAACTCAGTTTTCAAGTGGGCTAAATTAAAGAATCATCACTTTTAAAAAAAATTCCAAAGCTACTGAATTTTTTTGGCCAAATATATTGTATGCCGACGGTAAGTATAAGGGATCTAATGAGCACAATCAATAGGAAATAACCCCTAGGCACTAGCTAGCTGTGGGTCCCAGGTACCTCGTATCTCGGTGAGAGTAACCACAACAAAAATATTCATTCTCATGCACGAGACACTAGTGGGAAACATACCCATAACCTAGTGGTCCCCAATCATCATCATCATCATAGTTTATTTAGAGTTGTAAGCGTCAATCTTTCTAAGTGAAACTGAGGCCAAACCCCATGGATTCACTAGCATACTAGTACACGTCCACCCACCTAGATACCCAAGTTTTCCCTTTGTGCTCAAACAAGTTCAACAAGCCAAGAAATATACTTTTCACATGAAAATATCACTTAAACATCAAACATTAACCAAAAATCCCCATGTACATCACACAAGTCACAAATTCCACTTTTCATTCAAATGCATTTTGAAATCAAACTCACTCCAAAATAGCCCACAAAACCTTTTGCATAACTTTCACAATCCAACACATCCTTTAACAATTTTATGAAGTCCCTAAAATTATGATAAACATCACATAACATCCCACTAACTTGTTTCACAAAAACCTTTTTATAAAAAAATCCATTTGCACATCACACTCACACAAACAGCCCACATCACGTTCACACCTCTTTCACATTTCAGTAAATCCATTAAACATTTTTATAAAACATTTCCAATAGGATACACATCACATGACAGACCTATTCACATTTAAAATGGTTCATTTTAATTACAAACAATCCAAAAAAAAATTCCAATATGGTTTCACCTCTTACATAAATCATTAAACCCCCCAAAACATTCATAAAATAATTCTAAATAGTGTACCAAAGCTTTTCACATAAAACCCATTTCAAAAACATATTTCAGGGACAAAATCACACCAATACAGATTCAAAACAGAATTTGAAGCCCCAAAAACATTTATTAAACTACCCCAAGTGTTATACAAACACCTCAAACAATACCACAAAAGATCCACATGAAAAGCACACGTTTTCAAAATCACTTTCAAGAAGTACAATAAGGTTTTACACCATAAACCCTTAAAAAAACTCTTTAAGACTTAAAGGCACACCAATAACATACCAAATCAGAATTTTCATCCCAAACAAGATTTATTAAACCAAATTCATATGTTATAAAACACACCAAAACAATACCCAATGGGTTGCACATGAAAAAAACCCAATTTTAAGCTAAAATGAAACTATAAAAACAATTGCTTTACCAAATCCAACATAAACAGTTCCCGCACCACATGTAGCATATTGGAAACATGCATAAAAAGTAATTCAAGAAAACTAACTCATCTAAAAATGATTACACATGGAATCACCTACCTTTTATGCGGAAACACTCAAAACATGGTGTGAAACATCAACCGCACCACCACTGCACCTCAAGGAATATAAATCCAATCCTAGAACACAATATTTAACCAAAAAGATACCAAATCAAACCATATGTTCGAACCCTAATTTCTAGACATTTAAGAACATAATGAAAGAGGGAGGAAACCCTAAGGAGAATAAAGAAATTGAAGAGAGAAACACTTACACAAAACAAGCTTGAATAAAATGACATGAAATCCCCCAGAATCTGAATTTTAAAACATCCAACCATTCAAGGGAAGTTAGAACAAGTATTATGAGATCATTTATGAACTAGAATGGGGAAAAAGAGTACTAATTGAGAGAGTTTTGATGGAAATAACTTACCTCCTCAAATATGCCTGATTTTAGAAACCCTAAGAATTTTATCACTCAATCACGATGTAAACGAGCTCCAAAGATGGTGGAAAGGAAATGGGAGCGTGCCTGGACTTCGTAGGGTCGAGAGGGAGGTGGAATCACTGAAAAATTAATTATAATTAATAAGATATTAAAACATTAAAGAAACACTTTAAATCTGGAAAATGGGCTTTCGGGTTGGCCTAATTCTCAAATAAAAACCCATATCCCCCATGATTATGGATTTATAAAGGCACCAAATTTAAATGTGGTGTTAATATATAAGGGGAGGACATTTAAGATTTGGAATGAGTAAAAAATATTAAAAAATTAAAATGTTATAAAAGAAACAATATTTATTTTTAAATCTGGAATTGGGCTCACGGTTTGGCCCAATTCATGAAAACTCACCTATTCTCCTTAAAACCTTCGGAAACCCCCAAAACAAAGAATGAATGGAAAATAAATAAAAAATAACTTTAAAATAAGTTATGTATGTGAGAATTCTCCCCACCCTGAAAACTTTCTGCCCCGGAAGGTCACATCTAGGTCAAAGCAACAACCAAACCCCACTGAGAAACCAATAGGTACTCCCTTGCCAGGTTTCACCTCCAAAGGCCAAAACACCTCTAGTGATCAATTAAGGAAGGATTAATCTCACAAACAAAACTTAAACCACTTTCCTAAAAGGATCAATAACATTCATACTTTATCCCAAAAGAAAAATCCTCAAACACTATCCGAAAATACTCAAGCAATTCACCCAAACGAACAACAACTTTGAACAAGGTTACACTTACCCTACTATAACTAAACCATTGGGAACTCTCCAATCTCAACGTTTACTCAAGAAATATGTTGGTAGCTAGATATCTCCAAAAGATACTATCTACACCAAGAAAAGACCATGGATAAATCTAAGTTACTGGTACGAGGGGACACTAATACGCTCCCCACCATAAGAGACAACCAATATTTTTTTTCCGAGACAGAATCCGGACACTAATAGGGGGAGGCATGAACAGACTCCCTAGTACAAGGGGTATACATCCATTATAAATTTACAAAATAATATGCACGATACCTATGGTGGGTCTCCCCACCACAAGAACCAACCATCTTAACCGACCGGCGTGGGCCGACATGAAAAGACCCCAAAAATTTAATTATTTGGGAAGGCTTTACAGTTAGTCCACACGATTTGGGAAACCATGCACTAACTGTTTAGATCATTCTTTCCACATGGATTCCTGGCACATGGTCACTACTAATCGTGCACAAACCTTCGGCTAAGCCTATCTAACGAAATTTCAATCCATTCTCCAAAGACTCAATGGAAACCAAAGGGGGGGAAGATATTGGGTGATGACATGGGTACACGACCCTCCACCTATTTCCACCAAATGTGAACAACTGAAGAATGATGATGATACCAGAGGTTTAAACTCTTCTTATCTTTCATATTTAGGATAGTAATTTGTACAAGGGTTTAAATGACCCTGTGATTTCCCTTGACTACGAGCCAGCTTCTCTCCGAGACCTATGGCTAGAGCTCAAATGATTGAAGCATCTTCAGCCTCGTAGTTAGTCTTTGGAAACACACTAAATGAGACCTCTTCTTTCTTTTCCACCAAAAACTACACCACAATCCCACATAAGTTTTCCAAACATAACACATTCCAAACTCACTTTACCCTATCTCGATATTTCACTGAAACAAGGGCTAAGAAGATGCACACACATCACACCTTGTTTCTTCAGGTGAGAAACAATAGAAGTAAAGAACACCTACACTCACATTCCTCTAAAATGGATGATTTTGAAGTTTTTCCAAGGGAGACATTCGTCGAACATAACAGGGACTATCATAGGATTTCACCACTTTCACCTATACGGTCAATCGAGCACATGACATCATAAGGCATCACCGAACATGACCATTGCGACTGATATAAACATTGCATGGAGAGGGACCTTATACAACATCCCCAAACAACACACAATTCTAGAAAGTGGCCACAATATCCTATCGTGACCATATTTCCCACACCGGTGGTTTAACATGAACTCATGCTTTAAAGAAACTTTGAAGAACCCAATGGCACTCTTAGACACCATCGAGACACTCGTCCACACTAACAACCCTAGAGCACATCCACCTTCGACGAATCAGGAAACTTAAGAAACTAAGGTCTCTTTCAACCTTCCATGAGCATTCTACCGTTATAAGAGGATCTAAAAATCAAATAAAGAAAAGGATGTAGACTCAATATAATAATCTCAAGAAAAAGATACCTTATATTGATCAACTAGAGGGTCTTCAAAAGGCAAAACAATCCTGGTCGCACTTCAGTTGTGCACTAACCATTAATGGGGGTGTACCTTATCCAATGATTGAACCCAAGGACCCAACGAAGATGGTCCATTGGTCAAGATATACCACAATCCAGATCCAAACACATTAAGGGAACCATCATAAAGGCTTCCCAAAACATTTTTCAAAAGAGACCACTAACCGTCCCTATAACACAACATACTGACCAAACCAAAACCCAAAACACAGTTCAAACAGGTGGGAGTCTTGGACTCAAAACATCCAACAACATCAACATTTTCCAAAAACACATAATATAAAACATCCCAAAAAATTCATCAAGTCATCATGTTTCTCTTCAAAAACATTTCTTTGAAAACAAATGGTTCAGCGGTTAGCGCATCCACCAATGGTACCCCATGGGCCTAACACATGCATGTTTCTGTACCACACCGGGAACCCTCCTCATATCAATCCCGACAATCATCTAGTCATGTTATCAACCATCCATCTTCCCATATAACCCCATGCATGTGGTTGCTCACGAAAATACCAAAGGTTAAAACAAAAATTCATTCCACTTTTTAAAACCAAAATGGTCAACCAACATATCCTTTTTCTCAAAACCGCTAACCACGAGATCAAAATCCCAACTCAAATCTTACAAAACTTTTCGGAAAGACACATCCATTTAGAAAATAACTCACTTTAAATATATTCACATTAATTTAAAACATCTCATTCCATTAAAACACACTTTGATTGTTTAGAAAACTCTATTGGAAACAATTTTCAAAACAAACTTCAATACAGTTCCTGCTTTCAAAAGAGGTGTAAGCACACTATTTTCCATTTCAAAAAAATTCTAAAAAATCAGTTATTCTATTTCATAAACCAAACCATAACCTCTTTATTTGAAAATCATTTCACAAAAACATTACGCTTCTTAAAACCAAGTCACTTTAAAACCAAAGTTCCATGATTTCAAAACTAAAGCACAAAACAATGGGAGAGGAAACTAGTTTCAGTGGGTGACTTGGAAATATGGTTGGAATCCATATTCAAATCACTTCACCATCACAGAGAGTGTTCTAGGGAATATCCCTAGCTCCACATGGCTTTCCATACCCTGCGAGCTCACTGAGACCATTAACCCAACTCTCTTTTCATTTCCCCTAATCATCATCAGACAAAGAAAACCAAAAGACATAGATAAATCCCGACTTCCCCTGGCGACTTGAATCCCGACATGAGGTGTGGTGATCAAGCACACTACCCATAACCAGAATTTTATGTCCCGAAAATCTTAATTCCTGACTATCCCAACTATTTCCCAAATAACAAGACTCAAAGAGAGCGAACCTCCTCTGATACCATTTTGTCACGAACCAAATCTGGTCTCCATAAAAACCGGCACCCGACCAGACCTGTGACAAGGCCCGAAGGGCATTCCCGATCCCCATGGGCTGGCACAAGTTCTTGGGTATCAGAAAATGAGAATTGGTAACGATTTACCCAAGTTTATAAACATAAAACAACAGATGAATTTAATAAAATGAATCTGGATTTTTCAAACCAAACAATGTTTTACAAAAATTCAGAACTGAATTACATAGTCTAAACCAACTCAACAAGACTATAAAAATGGTACAAAACCAAAAATGAACATCCCAAGAACCTCAACATGGCAAGAGGCATTTCCCTCAATCCATCTCCACACCACCGTATCATGAATGATTGGTGAAAACCCGAACTATTGGCACAAAAGTTATACCCAAACCTTCGACAAAAAAAATAAACATGTCTACTTACACCCAAGGGTGTAAGTAGGGTGTGAGAAAATTCCCAGTAGGATACCACCACAAAAATATTCAATTTGATAAACATTAAAAGAAAAAAAACATGAAAGTTTTCAAAAACATGTAATTTCTAGTTACAATTTCTAAAAGATGCGACTTAAAAAAATCAGGTTTCAAGTGGGCTAATTTAAAGAATCAACACTTTTAAAATAAATTCAAAAGATACTTAATTTTTCAGCCAAATATACCATATGCCGATGGTAAGTATAAAGGATCTAATTAGCACAATCAATAGGAAATAACCCCTAGGCACTAGCTAGCTCTGGGTCCTAGGTACCTCATATCTCAGTGAGAGTAACCACAACAAAAATATCTGTTCTCATGCACGAGCCACTAGTAGGGAACATACCCATAACCTATTGGTCCCCAATCATCATCATTATCATATTTTAGTTATAGTTGTAAGATTCAATCTTGCTAAGTTAATCTAAGGCCAACCCCCACAGATTCACTAGCATACTAGTACATGTCCACCCACCTAGATACCCGGGTTTTCCCTTTGTGCTCAAAAAAGTTCAACAAGCCAAGAAATATACTTTTCACATACAAATATCACTTCCACATCACACATTAACCAAACAGCCCCAGGTACATCACACAAGTCACAAATTCCACTTTTCATTCAAATGCATTTTGAAATCAAACTCACTCCAAAATAGCCCACAACACTTTTTGCATAACTTTCACAATCAAACACATATTTTAAAAATTTTATGAAGTCACCAAAAATATGATAAACATCACATAACAGCACACTCACATGTTTCATAAAACCATTTTTATAAACAAAATCCGTTTTTCACATCGCACTCACACAAACAGCCCACATCACGTTCACACCTCTTTCACATTTCAGTAAATCTATTAAACATTTTTATAAAACATTTACAATAGGATACACATCACATGATAGACCTATTCACATTTAAAATGGTTCAATTGAAAGTATAAACAATCCAAAACAGTTTTCCAATATGGTTTCACCTCTTACATAAATCATTAAACCACCCAAAACTTTCATAAAACAATTCTAAATAGTGTACCATAGCTTTTCACATAAAACCCATTTCAAAACCATATGTCAAGGACAAAATCACACCAATACAGATTCAAAACAGAATTGGAATCCCGAAGAACATTTATTAAACTACCCTCAAGTGTTATACAAACACCTCAAACAATACCACAAAAGATCCACATGAAAAGCACATGTTTTCAAAATCACTTTCAAGAAGTACAATAATGTTTTTCACCTTAAACCCTTAAAAAAACTCTTTAAGACATAAAGGCACAAAAATACCCTACCAAATCAGAATTTTCATCCCAAACAAGATTTATTAAACCAAATTCATATGTTATAAACCGCACTGAAATAATACCCAAAGGGTTGCACATGAAAACACCCAATTTTAAGCTAAAATGAAACTATAAAAACAAATGGTTTACCAAATCCAACATAAATAGTTCCCTCACCACATGAAGCATATTAGAAACATTCATAATAAGTAATTCAAGCAAACTAACTCATCTAGAAATGATTTCACATGGAATTACCTACCTTTTATGTTGAAACCCTCAAAACATGGTGTGAAACATCAACCGCACCACCGCCGCACCTCAAGGAATATAAATCCAGCCCTAGACCACAATATTTAACCAAAAAGACACCAAATCAAACCATATGTTCGAACCCTAACTTCTGGACATTTTTGAACATAATGAAAGAGGGAGGAAACCCTAAGGAGAATGAAGAAATTGAAGAGAGAAACACATACACAAAACAATATTGAATAAAACGACCGAAAATCCACCAGAATATGAATTTTAAAACATCCAACAATTAAAGGGAAGTTCTAAAAAGGATTATGAGATCATTTAGGAACTTTAATGGGGAAAAAAGAGTAATAATTGAGAGAGTTATGATGAAAATAACTTACCTCCTCAAATCTGCCCGATTTTAGAAACCCTAAGAATTTCAGCACTCAATCGCGATGAAAACGAGCTCCAAAGAGGGTATAAATTCAATGGGAGCGCTCCGGGGCTTCTTAGGGTCTAGAGGGAGGTGTAATCACCAAAAAATTCATTATAATGAATAAGATATTAAAAAATTAAAGAAACAATTTAAAACTGGAAAATGGGATTTCGTGTTGGCCAAATTCTCAAATAAAAACTCAAATCCCCCATGATTATAGATTTATAAAGGCACCAAATTTAAATTTGGTGTTAATATATTAATGGAGGACATTTAGGATTTTAAATGAGTGAAAAATATTAAAAAATGAAAAAGTTATAAAAGAAACAATATTTATTTTTAAATATGGAATTGGCCTCACGGTTTGGCCCAATTCATGAAAACTCGCCTATTCTCCATAAAACCTTTGGAAACCCCCAAAACAAAGAATGAATGGAAAATAAATTAAAAATAACTTTAAAATAAGTTATGTATGTGACAATGTGTTATGTTTTTTTATTTAAAAAATAACATTTCAAACCCTTAAAAAAATTTATTTGGTGAAACTAATAAAAAATTATAAATCCTAAAGTTCAAATTATGTAAAATATCCAATATTATATGTTTCATTAGTATTAATTAATAAGGTTAAAAATTAATTACTAGGGTAAAACTGAAATATTCTAGATGTAAAAAA
This sequence comes from Viscum album, assembly GCA_963277665.1. Lineage (NCBI taxonomy): Eukaryota > Viridiplantae > Streptophyta > Magnoliopsida > Santalales > Viscaceae > Viscum > Viscum album. Next base: position 173,175,322 of record OY728147.1, on the reverse strand, counting down.
GTTATAATAAAGAGAATAATAAACTCTAGGTTTTCTCTAAAATGATTGGATGGAAAAAATATAAAGCCAAACTCACATGCCCTACAATGTTTTCCATTTTAAGCTATTTAACTTTGAATAGTAACATTTCATTATTAAAAACGTAATATTTACTTCCAAAACTAACATTCTCTTCACTTAAAGAAACAAAACACTTCAACCAATATAATACTCACATATCCTTCTCATTTATTTTTTAAACTCTTTAAATTTTATCCTAATATAACCCTATACAACATCCATAATATTTGTTTTCATTTTTAGTTTTCATAAGGCCTTTATTTCAAAGGAGTTTTCCAAGAGAAGATTCAAGCTTCCAGTGTGAGTATTATATTCACTTACTATTTACATTTACACTATTATTTATAAAATCATCTAAAAACTTATTAATATAATTAAATAATTATCATTATTATAATTAAATTTCATTATATCAATTGGTAAACAATTAATAAATCCTTTCCACCCATTAAGAAACAAACATTGATCATTCGTACGTGTGGACGGGTACTTTCACAATGTGATGTGGTTAATTTTTCATCATTTCCTATCATGACTGGTATCAAAGATAAATATGATAAATAAATAAGTTTTATATTTCCAAAATACAATTCCTAAATTATTATTTTTCATATACCATTATCCCATCAATTCATTGAGGAATGGGATCGTTAATCATGTGCATGCACAGACTACCACGTCCACAAATGAAGGATTACATTTTTCATCAAAAAAAATCATTTAAAATTTCTAGAATGGATTTCATGAGGATATATCATTTTTATGACATGTTTATTATTATTTATATTTCATATTATCATTATCTAAATAAATCCCCTTACTCGTTAATTCATTATAACATGTTACCATTCGAGTGGATTTTACATCCTATGTAAAAAATGTTATAAAAATTATGTCATACATGATAATGGTTGGTAATATAATATAAATATCATGTAAAAATTATATATTTAATATGTTTTAATTATTTTGATTTTTTTAATATTTAAATATTTAATTAATAAATCACCTTTTGATTGTTTAACACATCGAAAACTAGTTCATCGCGATTTCCATTTTCACAAGTCATATTCATGTATTTCACCTAATTAAATTATACTCAATTAATTATTGAAAAAAATTATTATTATATCTATAATGATCTAGTAATGACAAAATTTAATCCACTTTGTGAGAATAAATCTCATCTTTGTGAAGTTTGTATGAAACAAACAACCGAATGTTCTAACACATAATAATGAAACAAAATATAATCAGTTAATATATTTATAACATATGGTTATAAAATAATTTTTAAAAGGGAATTATTTTTATATTAATTTTTTAATATAATATATTAAAATATTTTTATTCATTATACAAGTTTTTAGAACATATTCTAGTAATCAGTAATGCATAGTAAGGGTGTTCATTTAAAAAATCATCTCTTTGAGACATGTTTTGTATTATGCACCTAATTTAATTTATATGGTGTATGTATTACATATTTTAGATATATTATCATAAAATAATTTTTTTTCATTGAATTTTATGTTTAATCTAAATCTACCTCATTCAATATATTTTTATTTAAAAGATCCTCAAGTTTTAAGGGGTTCTTTGTCTCAAATTTGAATCCCTTGAAGCATGTTTATGATATAAACCATCTTTCATTTTTAATGGTGTAAATAATTCCCCATTGAAATTTTATATCATGATCCTATTATCTTTCATGATATTAAATTTTGAATTTAAATATATACCTCTAATGGGGTTATGATTCATAAGTTACAAAGTTTTTAAGGGATTCTTAATAATCAAATATTTTACTTGGGTTATAATCATTCATCTTTGACTATTAACTTTCAATATTTATATATTATAATCTATGATAATGTTATTTTGTATTTACAAATTTTTTATGGGTAAATAATTTTTAACACCAAAATATTCTTCCTCGAAGATTCTATTATTTCTTGAAAATGAAATTTTGTAAAGAGTAATTCAAATTTATTTTAATTAATATTTTTTTATATCCCATTTCTTACTTCCCATCAGTGTTCTCTTTTCCCTAGTGGAAACGTAAATTTTTTTATCTATAATTATCATTATATTCCAGTTTATTTTAAAATAAAATTTTCCTATACATTAAATATTGTGGGTTTTCTATTAAATAATTTTCAAATATTTTTAAGGTTTTTAATTTCAATAATCATATATTATTTCTTTAAAATTCATAATTTGACATATTATGATTTTACTTACAAGGTATATTTATTGGAATTTTTTTAGTAATGTTTTATGAATTTATCTCTTCATATTAAATTTTTATAAATTTGCATGAAAATCACATCTTTTTAAGATGAAATTATGAAACTCTTTTTAAGAAACAGTTATCTAGTGATTTCTCTTCAATTTAAAATAATTTTTCTCTAATGAATTAATGGTTCATAAATCACCCTATATGTTCTTTTTTTAAATAATCATTTTTTGTGATCATGTTTTTTGTATCAAATGATAATGATTATTTATGTTATACTATTTAAAAAATTATGAAACCCCTTTTCTTTCCACATGTTTTATATGATAAGATAAATGATTTTATTTTATGTGGAACTCATATGTCTAGATGATCACATATGGGGTCATATATTTCCCTCTAATTCACTGGTTAAGGTTTTATATCACATGAGATGATGAAATTTTGATTTGATGAGATGCAAGAATATTTGTTCACAAGTTTATTGTGTGAATGTGATGTAGAATGATTTGTTTAGAAGTTTTTTATGTGAATGAGAAACAAGAAGTTTTGTTGGAATGTTTTTGTATGGGTGATATACAAGAATATTTGTTCACAAGTTTTTCATGTAAATGGGATGTGGGAATATTTATTTCAAAATTTTATTTTGTAAATGATATTATATAATCTTTGTTCATAAGTTTTTGTGTGTGAGAGATATGTGGGAATCTTTTTTCACATGTTTTTTTGTGTGAATGACATATAGGAATATTTTTACAAGGTTTCTATATGGATGATATGTGGGAATAATTTTTCACATCTTTTTCATGTGAATGAGTTGAAATAATATTTTTTCACAAGTTTTTGTGTGAATTTGTTGTGGGAATTTTAGTGACAAGATTTTATTTCCTTATTTTTATTCCTAAAAAATTATACTATTATTCAATTACATGAATATTTCTATATTCCTATGTTTATTTTCATTGAATCATGTTTAAGGTCTCTTTATTCCACACATTGTTTCCATGGTATAAGTTTGTTCATTTGAGACTAAATTTTCTTTTATCATGATTTATGGACAACTATTATTGTTCAATGTTCTTTTTAATAATAATTTTATCCTCTACCCATGTTTTCTCATATTATTAAGTTCTAACCCATGATAACATGTTGATAAGTCTCCCTTTACTGATCATTTGATATCACCCCTTTCTTATAATTCATTTACCAAGGTTATAAAGATTATTATATCCCAAGATATGTCTAAAAGTGGGTCTAGTGTGGTTTTAATGTGGATAATGTTTAAAAGTATCTTAAAATAAGTTGTTTATGTAGATGATACTCAAATACACTAAACCTTATATTCTTAAAATTGTGATATGTTTTATGATTTTTTATTCTTATCATGTGGTAACAATAATAAATAAAGATAGGTTCATCTCACTTTTTAATAAATATATTGTTTAAGAATTTTTTTTAGTACCAGATCTAGGAGTTTAGGTCTGGGGAGATATACTCTCAGGGATCCTTTACCATACATCAAAACATAACAAGTGGCATCAGATCAATATAGTTTTCCTCTAAAAATCTATAAGTTTTGAGTTTTCAATTTTAAATCTTATTAAACCTATTTGGTATTTGAGTATTTATCTCTTTATATAATCGAGGTAGTGTCTGATTTTTAATGTTTACTGTGTTTAGTAAAGTTTGATTCATGATATGGAATTTTATATTTATTATGGATAATATGAATTTAGTGAATTTCAAAGGATTTATTACATTTAATGGAAAAAATTACAATATTTAGAAGGATATAATATTAAAAACCCTAATATTTATTACATATTAATTCTTTATCTATTACATAAAAGTACACTTAATATAACCCAAAAATGACTTTGGTAAGGGTAAAAATGGGGGTGGATAAATTATAAATAATTAAAATAACATCCATTTTATATTAGGGAATTTTTATAAATAAATTAAATCATAAAAAATTGCAATTAAGAAGGGAAATTCTGAAAAAGGTACTTGAATTGAAAGAAGGAGATGAAGGTGAGGATCCCTTACTTGAGTGTGTGATAGCAAAGTCTTGGTAAGGGATTATTTAAAGATTGGGAAAACCTTGGTATGACTCTAGAGAGTTGAGGTAAGATTAATTACATGCTTAAATGAGTTTTAGTGAAGATAAATTGGAGTTTGTGTGGGTTCATAATTGAAAAGATAGAGATTTCTTTATTATTTTAGTTCTGGATTCTACATAAGAAAATATCAAAAATAAAAAACCATCCCACGTGGTTTCCCATGATTTCTAAAATAGGGGAGTGGTTTTTATTATTTTATAAGTAAATTTTTAAAAATTATTAAAATATTACACTTGGTGATGTGGAGGTTAGTCACACGCTTAAAGGAATGATTTTAAAATCATAGAATATATTATAAGTCTTGGAGGATTCACAACGGATTAAAAAATAAATAAAATAAACTTAAAATACAAATATTTTAAATTTAAAAAATATATTTGTTAGTTTATGAAATTAATATTACTTATTACATAATTTTTGGGTCATTTTGATGGCATAAAACACAAATTATATTTATAGGGTATTTAATTGTTACTCGAAAATTCAGCTATCGCAGAAAATTATGAAAACTTCACCATAGGATAATTTTAAAATATTGATTCTAAAAATAATATTAATTTTATATAATTAATTTTATAAATATTTTAATTTTCACTTTTAAAATAAAAACTTATATTTATTAAAAATGACGTGTTTTTTGACATCAACATTTTTTGAACCCTTATAAAAATTACATTTAACTTCATAAAAATTATATGATCATTTATATTTAGTAAAAGTTATTTAATAATAATATTTAATTAAAATATATTTTTTTTATATCCATTACTCTATCAAAATATATCTCAAAATTGAATTTGAACATTAACCAAAAATATTATTTGTGTTTTATTGAATGAAAATAAAAATAATTTATAAATAAAAATAATAGGATAGAAATATATTAATTATTATATAAAAAATAATATATATACTCATATTTATAGGGTCTTGTTATGTATCCCTTTAATACAGTAGAAAACTCCCTAAGGGTAAGGTGCATGATGGTGGGAATTTCATGGGGTGGTTCAGCGAACATGGTTTGGGCTGTGATCTCAATGAGCTAGAAATTATCCTGTAAACAGTTTCACTCATAATTTTGTTTTTTGGATATCATTTGATGATTGGTTAAGGGAAAATCCTATAAACAATATATATCTCAAAAGCTCTAATAAATGGGCTTCATAGGGTATGATCCTACTAGTTAAGGCCATCACTTTCCATTTGCAAAATGGATTTGTTAAAACCCTATGTTTTTACTAATCATGTGATCACTATTAAAAAACTATATTATCAAAGGTAATGATACATAATAATATTTTAAATAGAATGGGAATAATAATACAAAATAAGTTCTCGTGTATTTTATAACCATATTATATAACAAGACATTTAATAAAAATACAAGGGGGATTTTATTTATAATAGTTCAGGTCATTATAATATTCCCCCCATAAGAAATTTCACCCTTGAAGTTTTATTTTCCCATACTAAAATATATATGGTTAAGTATTCTTTATCACATCCTCTTGTTCATATGTTTCTTTTTTAAACTTTTGGTTTCTCCATAACACTTTGACTAGGGTAATTTTATTATTTCGTATAACCTTTTCTCTACAATCTAAGATCTTCATCAGCTACTCCTCATAGAAAAGGTCATTCTCCAATGGTACCACCTATGGATTGAGTACATGTGAGGGGTATTGAATGTAATTTCTTAATAAGGATACATGGAGTACATCATGTACTTGAGATAGGTTCGGAGGGAGGTCTAGTTGATAGGACACCACTCTGATGGGATTAAGGATCTCAAAAGGGATGATACACCTTGGAATAAGCTTTATCATCTTCCCAAATCACATCACTTCATTCCATGGAGATATGACTTGGAATACCATGTCTCCAACATCAACCTCTAGGTCCTATCGACGGTTTTCATCATATATTTTTTTTCAACTCTAAGCAACCTTGATATGCTAATGAATGGTCTTAATGTTTTCCATCATTTCATAGACCATTTCAATACCTTGAAGCTTTCATTCCCAAATTTCATCCCAATATTCATTGGGATATAATTGGATACTCAAGTGGAAATTTATTTTGTAAGAGAACTCAACTAGAGGAAGATTTTGGTCCCATACTCATTTGAAGTAAATTGAGAATTCTCTCAACATGTCCTCAAGTGTTTGGATATTCCACAATGATCGACCATCAGTTTTAGGGTGATAAGATGTACTAAAGGGGTATATTCATCTGTAAACCTAGAAGGTGTAACTTCGGCTATTATGAATATAGCCCCTTGCATAAGTACACCTAGGAACAGAGCCAACATTTAGAGATTATCAACCCCCCTCTATCATCCTCCTCAGTAGATTTTATTGGAGTAAGTACCAGGCTCCACATGAAACAAAATCATGGGTACTCTTCCCTTAAGGACATTGTGGATAACCAGCCTAGGGAAAAATCTAGGAACCTTCATTTTTAATGGCCTCCTTCCTCATCTTTAATACTCGAGGAATGGGTGGTCAGGTAAAAACTAAATTCATTGTCAATGAGGCTCTCTCTAATAAGATTTATCTTTATATGGTGATAGAAACCAAGAAAAACTCTTCTATGATCAAAGAGTTTGAAAATACAATAAAAATTAGAGGTTTCATGCATGTTGATCCTCTTAACTAGAACATGCGGATTTTTTAGAATTTTTCCATCTCTGTGGATTTGGTCCAAGATATGTATCAGTGCATCATAATGAAAATTATGTCTAACTCTCAAATATTTCCCTCTCATTTGTTTATGGTAGCTGTGACCCTAAAAAAGGATTTATCTATAGAAGGAGATTGAGTGCTTTGAATTGATGGTACTCCCTTGCTTAGTTGAAGGATACTTTAATGTAGTGGAAGATCCATGTGAAAATAAGGGTAGGGGTCCCTCCCATGGTAAAGAAGTCTTGGATTTCTCTCAATTCATATCTCGCAAAGGCCCGCTGGACCACAGATATTCTGGAAGTCTCTTCACTTGGTGAAATAACCATAGAGGGAACCATAATACATGGTGTTTAATAGACCACTGCCTTGAAAATGTACTGGCTATCTCAACTTTCCAGAATGGTAAAGTGTCTCATCTAGTTCCCAAAGATTCATACCACTCCAACCTTCTTGTCAATCTTTCTATCAGACGAGATCAATGAGAGTCTCACAACATCTCTTGCATATGGATCAACTACCAGGGATATCATCAAGTTGTGGATGACTCATGTAGAAATCTTGTGAATGGAGGTGAATGGGAATGTCTAGAAAAAAAGAAAAGGAACCTTAGGGAGAACCTTCAAGAGTGGGTTAGTAAACAACATACTCCCAACCAAGAGCTAGATGCGGTCATGCAAGAGATCGATTTCATGGAATCCATCCTGAAACCGAACAAGAGTGAGGATCCATTTGGGTATATTTTGATCAAGAAGGATCATCTAGATAAAATGAAACTAATATAGGAGAATCATGATCATGAACTTTATAGATTCAAATGGATTCATGAGGGGGACGAAAACACGAAATACTTCCATGCATTCATTAAACAAAAAAAGAGAATGATTGATACCAACAATTCATTGGAGGAAGGATCTTATACTAATGATTGTAAATTTTATGGAGGAATAATGGATGATTTCTTAAATGATGTTCTTGTGGGACCAAACCCCAAGATATTGAAGGGTTATTTGATGGGGTATGAAGAGATTACTAATGTTATCCCCTTTGTGGTGTCTAGACTTGACAATGAGAGACTTGTTTCTGTGTCACTTGAGTAAGAGATTCTAGAGGTGGTGAAGAGCCTCAATGTCACAACCTGACCCATACCAAGGATCGAGCCACAACTACCCCAAGCCTGCCTCCATAGTCCAGGGGTTAGAGACTAGCGCCGAAGGTACAACAAACTAGGGGAGGCCTTTTCCAAAAAAGCTATACACACACACATGCAACTAACTCAATGAAAAAGTGAAGAGAAAAGAAAGAAAGATACAACAATGCTACAAAATGGAAACCAACATACATGCATCAACCTCTACACAGTACAAGTAAAGTGATGACAAGATAACTGAACAGGAAAATGGAAAAAACATGTGCCCAACTAGAAAGGTTCCACAACCCGGCAACAGGTAAACGAAAGTAAACCGCTGGTGAGTCTCTCACCTCGAAGTCCTACTGCGGCCACTGAATACAGCCCAATCTCTTGTGTCCTCTACACTCCTCTACAGTCTCGATCGACCTATCCATCATCTCCAAGGGAACACTAAGTGCGGGAAAAACCCAACCAAGGGTGAGTATAAAGATACTCAGTAGGATGCCCCGAAATCTCGAGGGAGAAACAAAGGAGGTACTAAAATGGTGAGCAGTAGACAGAGCAAAGAACAATGCAAGACTACAAAATAGAGAGTGCAGCTTAGCCCAACAAAAGGAAGGAAGTGGACTCATCTAATCCAAGAGGATCTAGACATGGAAAGTACATGGAATACCTCGCGTGTCTTCTCCCCTCCTAGAAAGAGAGTAACTGAACCCAAGGAGTGGAAAAAAAGTTGGGTGTATATTTATATGCTCAACACGAATCCCAAACGAGTGTGTAAAGGGATCCCTATCTCATAGCTCAGCCCAAGAGGAGTCGCCAACAGTTCAGAGGATATCCATCAATGATGCCCAACAATCATGTACGTCAAAGCTGTCTCATCGCTGAATCGTACCACCAACAGTCCCACTCCGGTAATCACAAAGAAAAGTCATGAACTAGCCTCATAGAAAGCGCCAAGTCTGAAAGAAGTCATCGGGTAACCCACTGGCCAGCCCCGCTAGAAGGTAAAATCCAATAAGTTAAAGGTGACCCACTGCCAAGCCCCCACAGGAGGGAAGACAGTAATAAATCATCAGGTGACCCACTTCCTAGACCTGCTAGTGGGTAAACACTAAATAAGTCGGTAGTGACCCATTGTCCAGCCCCGCTGGAGGGTAAACTGTAATAAATCATCGGGTGACCCACTACCCAGACCTGATGGAGGGTAAACCCTAAATAAGTCAACAGTGACCCACTGGCCAGCCTCGCTAGATGGTAAACCTTAATAAATCATCGGGTGACCCACTGCCCAGCCCTGCTAGAGGGTAAACCCTAAATAAGTCGACGGTGACCCACTTCCCAGCTCCGCTGGAGGGTAAACCGTATGGTCAATGGGTATCTCACTGCCTAGCCCCATTAGAGGGTAAACCCTAAGGTCAAACAAGTATCCCACTACCCAACCTCGCTGGAGGGTAAACCCGGAACTAGGCCGATAACTCTGCACTACCCGTCCCATCACTGGGTGCGACTAACGCCGATACCGTGCGTAGGTTCGGAGTGCATCACCTTTTACCAACGCCCTTTCATGTTTCCACATTTAATGAGATCTCTAGAGAGGTTTCACATGCCCAAAATGATTACACCATTGTAATCCTCACAAAAAAACATGCAAGATAGGCTACTTACTCGCTGGAAATGGCTCCCAGTGGAAAAGTTATTCAACACCGCTTTAAGCCCAAGAGGGGACCTGTGTGGCCCACACCTCAGTCCCAAAAGAGGTCGAGTGAACTGTGCCATCACGATGATCTTGGAAAAACATGTCGAATCGACTATTCATACGCCTGAAATAGACGCCTGATGAAAAAGTCGCAGTATGCTGCTCACAGCTCAAAAGACTGCCTGTGGGGCCCATGCCTCAACTCCGGCTTCAATACCTGAAACCACCTTGGTCAACTAGGCCTCGATGCCAGGGTCACAACACCACTAACGACACTTAAAACAGACTCCGTATGGGGAAGCTGCAACTGCTCGCGTTACACGCAAGCGGGGCCCTGTGGGGCCCCCTCCTCGACCCCAGAACATGTCATGTGGATCATACAATCGTGTTCCTTGCCGATAACCACGTGATGTAGGTTATCCATTTTCTCTGAAAAGACTTGGGAATCATATTTCATAAAAATTCACCATACATCTGAAAGCCTCCTCGTGGGGCCCACGCCTCGGGCCCGAATTTAGGCAGGAGGATTTCACTATTGCAACCCCCTCCAAAAACACTCAGAAATGAGTGCTCAAACACCCCAAATAGATGTCGGAGGAAAAAGTGACATTTCACCGTAAAACGAGCGAACTAGGCCCTGCAGGGCCCGTACCTTGTCTCTAACCTGAACGCTTTGGAAAGAATCTCTAAAAGTCTGCATGAAGACTAGGGTTATGCTGCCGCTGACGGCGCATCAATCGGACATCCCAAGAAGGAGTTAGTTCCGATGCAACAATTAATTAATTAATTTAAATAATTAATTAATTATTCACATTTAGCATTTCGTGCCATCGAGCAACGAAACCAACCCTCAAAGGTTCTAAACCAACTTTGGAAGGACCGCCTCAGCTCTGGGGCAACTGCGCCTCTGACGGTACGTCAAACCGACGTTCGTCTCGCGAGCCACGTTCGTCGCAAATTTAATGATAATTTAATATTATTAAAATAAGGCATCTTGGGTCACCCTTCCTTAGGCACAAAACTCAATAACCCTGAATCACACTTTGAATGATTCCATCTCACTGACACGGTCCTGCAGCTGCAGACGACACGTTAAATGGATGCGCCGTTTAGAAGTTACGGCCCCCCGAACGCAAGGCGGCCAACCGGGCTGGTTCAGCCTGGTCGGCCCGGTCCGAACCGCCGCAGGCCGCTAAATACGGACAGCTCCAGCTGCACCAGACCCACGTCAGGTCCGGTTTTTTTTCTTTTAAAAAAAAACAGACCGGCCAGTTGGTCAGTCTTCGCTGCGTCGCCTAGCAGGACCCGCGCTTCGCAGGTCCTCGTCTCCCAGCAGACCGGCCGCTTGGCCGGTCTTCCTCAGTGCACCAGTAAGACCCGCAATGCACGGTTCCTGGAATCCTCCTCACACCCGTGGACAGAACTTGGTCTCCCCTTTGATCGCGACGGCCAGCGGATGCCGGCGCCTCCGGCTCTAACAGCACCTTCGCTCTACGCAACCTAGCCCTGTTTCCCACCGTCCTGGCTTCACACTGCACCGCCCCTCCTCCAGCCGGGCACCGCCTTCGGCCACTCGGCTCCTCCATCCGCGCACCACTTCGGCCAGCCACTCCTCCAGCTGCGCACCTGTAACGCCCCGACCCCAGCTACCCAGAGTCGGTGCATTACTTCGTAACATTGGCATGATCACAAGAAAGATCAAATCTCGAAAGACCGATTGGTTTAGTAGCCTTGGAAACACTAGATATATTCATAAGTTTTACATTACATCATAAAATGAAAAACTAATACAACAACATAATGTTTCCACAATCCACACTATTAACCCCTCATAAAACCCCTGCAGGTCATTCATAACTTACTTCTTCACATCCTGGGAAAAATAAAACATAAAAAAAGGGGTGAGCTCAAATGCCCAGTAAGGATAACAATAAAGTGGAAACTTTCATAAATAAGAATAAACATTTAAGGCAATGTATAACTAAAACAAAAGCCTTTTAAATACGAACTTTCAACATGGTATGGCATAAATAAAATGAAATAATGCCATTTACTTATTCACATGGATATTCTACTAAATGAATAATCACATGCAAAAATCAATAACCACTTTCATAATGTTGGAATGCATAATGCCAGACTATCATAACCACATAGCCAAGGCCTCGTGCCAAGACTACAAATAAGATTTTGTCAAGGCCTTGTGCCAAGACACTAGTTTGTCTCATGAGACCTACCGATGCATCGAGGAGCTATAGCGGGCTCCACCCGTCACTTATTAAGTCCAATGCATTCCCATATGAAAAGGTTTAAACATAACATAAACATTCGTATTAAAACTAGCATACGAAATGTCAATACTTTCACAATAAACTATGAATGGTATAAAAATAGCACATCCACAGTCAAACATATCACAAAACCTTCAATACAATATAGAAGTTTTGTATCATAATAAATCAACTTCAAATAATCTTAAAATCCATCAAAGGATGTTGACATAGATGAAATCAAAATTCTTTTTAAAGAAATATCTCCTTTTATTTTGAAATCATTTAAGATCCATATAAAATAAAACATTTTCTTTGAAAATATTCTTATAAGCTTGTAAGGAAAGCTTTGAAGATTTTATAACAGCGTAAAATAACCGCACCCGCCGTATAAGTTAAAAAAAACATTCTTACCTCAATTCTGTCGAAAAGGTTAAAAAGGACCTTGTTTTGAAAACGACGGAAAGATTCCTTTATAAACCTCTTATAAAAAGTCAAAAAAAGGTATAAATGACTTTAACCCATATTCTTGTAAATAGTAAAAATGTTTTGAAATACATTTTTAAGAAACATGGATGTGGATGATAAAGAGATCCCAGTAGATTATTACATATAAACAACCTCGGATAATGAAGAGATTGTGAAATAACCCTTACCTTGTACTTTTCCTTGGTTGGGGTAGGTTAAACTCCTGTATAATGGTGAAATAATTGTTATTAAATTATACAAGAATCATATATATTAATATGATATCATATATGATCTTTTAACATTGATTTGTTAATAATATCTTAGAATTATCGTCGTTTCGGGTGTTAACTTACTCATTTTCTTTATATGTTTTGTTACATAAGCCATGGTTGTTGTATCTTATTCATATCCAGAATGATATATAGTCCTTAAACATCATTTTTAAATCATCAAATGATAATTATACTTGAATGGTTACGATGGAGAATGAATCTTATCGCGTTCGTGGAGACGGTAGTCCGTACGTACGCACGAGCGACAATATCATTCTTTTGATATTAAAATAATATATAAATGAATGGTATATCATATATACAGAATCATTAAAATGTTATATTTATTATTTACATGAGTTACACATCATTATTATACCCATCCAAATAATATTATATTGAATAACAATTACACCACGACGTGGAGACGGTAAGCCGTACGTACGCACGTATGGTGACATGTTATTCAAAGGGTGGATAGAATACTGAATATGGTTGTACCATACTTATAATAACATCACAGTATATGTGAGATACTGGAGTTATTATTTTAGAATGGTAAGAACAAAGGAAGAAGAAGTGGAAGAAGAAATGAACTTAGAAAAGGGTGGTGAAATCATTACCTCTTCTTCGGGTTCTTCCTTTTGATTTGATCAAAAGGGCTCCTTAGGTTGGCTTTCTGATCAAACTAAGGCCCCTAGGTTGTAGTGAGGGATGTTGGGAGAGTATTTGGGCAGAGTTTGGCCGAACCAAAAGGCTTTGAAGGTGTGAAGAAAAGAGAAGGAGGAGTGCCCTTTTATAAGAGGGGTGAGGGGAACCTTTGGAAAAGCTAGAAATATTAATTTATAATAAATTCATATTCGGTTTCTAATGGCTCCAAAGTTGATTCTTCAAAGGTTAAGGTGGGGATAGGTCGAAAACCACTCAACCAATAGAATTTAGACAGGTTTGGGTACTTATATTAACCTTATCTTTAAGTATTAACTCTAAGTTAATTAGTTTCACTTTTACAATGTCTCTTTGTATTTTTATATAATATGGTTAATAAACTTACTATATACATCCAAGAGACCCCCAAGTGGTCCATTAATGATTAACCTATCATAATATAAGTCTCTTGGCCGAACATTAGATTTTTAGGAATTTAATATCAATTAATAATATAATATTTTCTTTAAGAACTCTTTTATGTCAATTTTGACACTATTCAATAGTTGTTTTTTGTGAAACTCATAAAAGATTGATTACTTCGAACAAAGTCCATTAAATCAATCCTAATATATCATATTAGCCTAGAAAATTAGTTTAATTCATTAAAAGTTTCATATTATATTTATTTGGGTATTTATAATATCAATTATTTTAATTTTTCACTATTATAGTAATTACTGCATCATCATTGTGTCATAAATAAAATAAATTATTTAATGTTTAAAAATTATAAATAAAATATCATTATGTAGGAAATCTTTTTAGATTTCTAATGAATATTTATAATCTAAAATCCAACATATATAACCCTATGTAAAAATTGTTGTTCTAAAAGATATATGCTTGTGTCATTTTTGTATTCATTTTAACTAAATTAAAATAAAGTGTCATTATCACTTACAAGTGGATCCATGGGGTCCCAAAATTGACACAAAGATGCCCATGGTCGACCATCTATCAACCAATAGGGTTAAGACACGTTTTTAGGGTAATTTAGTATTATTATAATATTATTTTTTTAACCCTTATTTACCGGATTTACCCTTAACCATGGTAAATAAAATATTTACCGCAGTAATTATTCAAAATGTCTAAAAATAAAAGTTACATATTTACACAATTTGAACATCCTGATTCCAAATATGGAATCCATTTTCCTAAATTCAAAACACAGAAGTGGCAGAAATTAATTTAAAATTAATTCCCGCTGTCAAAACAAAAAGCGTGTTTTTAAGAGATAATAACTATCAAAAGATTGACACTTGTTTATGTTCGGTTTAATTGTAAAATTATGTCCAATGACCAACATTATATTAAATGGTAAAAATATATTCTAAATATACTTTAAAACTACTAAAATTCATAATTTATCACTATTAATTATTTTGATTAAAAAAGTTGTTTTTAATTAAAATTTAGTAATTTTCACTATTCATCAAAATATGAAAGTTATCCGAAAAGTACCAAAATTTCACCTTAGGCTAAATTCGATATTCCGAGTCCAAAAATGAAGTCCATTTTCAAATATAAAATATATATAATTTCAAAAATTAGGTATTACTATTCACAACGGCTAGTTTAATTAGTTGTGGTGTGTGTTAGAACTCGAGGTTGCGTACAACACACGCTATCGCATTATTCAAAGGGAAACGTACCGTAGAAGCTTGGGGTGTTACATTCTCCCCTCCTTCAAATAATTGCGTCCTCGCAATTTCTAGGGTATTACTGCATAAAAAGACTCGGGTGGTTCTTCATCATAAGTTCCTCGGGTTCCCACGTTGCCTCTTCCATCTTATGATTCCTCCACAAAACTTTTACCAGACGCGTCGTCCGGTTTCTCAGCACTTGTTCTCTCGTATCAAGAATCTTGATGGGCTCTTCGCAATAAGACAGATCGGGTTCCAGTTCTAAATCTTCATAGGTGAGTACATGCGTTGGGTCAGGCATGTATTTCCTCAACAGAGATACGTGGAACACATCGTGAACTTTGGAGAGACTTGGCGGCATTGCCAATCGGTAAGCTACAGCCCCAATTCGTTCTAGAATTTCGAAAGGTCCGATGTATCTGGGACTCAATTTACCTTTCTTACCAAAACGTATGACTCCCTTCCACGGAGATACCTTTAGGAAAACATGATCACCGACTTGAAATTCCAAATCCTTCCTTCGATTATCGGCATAGCTCTTCTGCCTACTTTGAGCTGCTTTGATGTGATTTTGGATTACCTTTACCTTTTCCATCGTTTCCTCCACCAGTTCTAGACCTACAAGTTTTCTTTCACCGACGTCATCCCAACAGGTTGGTGTACGACATCTCTTTCCGTATAACGCTTCATATGGTGCCATCTGAATACTCGAATGGAAGCTATTGTTATAGGAAAATTCTACCCGAGGTAAATATTGATCCCACATACCCTGAAAGTCAAGTGAGCAAGATCTCAACATGTCTTCCAAGGTTTGAATAGTCCGTTCTGATTGTCCGTCTGTCTGAGGGTGGTAAGCAGTGCTCAAATGAAGTTCAGTATCCAGGGATTTCTGAAGACTTTTCCAAAACCTTGAAGTAAAACGGGGATCACGATCCGAAACAATTGATAGGGGTACTCCATGAAGTCTCACAACTTCATTAATATATAGTCTTGCTAGACGTTCCAGGGGTAGATCTTCTCTTATAGCAAGAAAATGTGCTGACTTGGTAAGACGATCAACAATAACCCATATTGCATCGTTCCTTCTAGGAGTCTTTGGTAGCCCCATGACAAAGTCCATTGTAATATTGTCCCATTTCCACTCCGGTATGGGAAGCGGTTGCATGACTCCTCCAGGCTGTTGCCTTCCAGCTTTCACTTGTTGACAAACCATACATCTTGACACAAAATCAGCAATCTCCCTCTTCATATTGTCCCACCAAAAATGTTCCTTCAAATCTCTATACATTTTGGTGCTCCCAGGGTGTATAGAGAAATTGGAACTATGAGCATCATCCAGTAATTCCCTTTTCAGATCAGGTAAATCGGGAACACAAAGTCTCTTCCGGAATTTCAAAATTCCATCTTCATACACAAAGTCTCTCAATCTCCCATCATTCACAGCTTTAATCTTCTTCTGAAATTCTTCATCATCAGTCTGAGAACTCTTAATCCTTTCTAGTAAAGATGGTTTGGCAACCATTTGAAAAAGCATTGATGTTTCACCTTCCCTGGTTATTCCCATGTCCATCTTCACTAGATCCATGAAAATTGGATCCCTTTCAATTCTCATATTGTTCAAAACTCCATGGTCTTTTCTACTCAAAGCATCTGCCACCTTGTTTGCCTTCCCTGGGTGGTAGTGTATCGTACAATCATAATCCTTGAGTAATTCAAGCCATCCCCTTTGCCTCATGTTGAGTTCTTTTTGTGAGAAAATATACTTCAAACTCTTGTGATCAGTATAAATCTCACATTTTTCACCATAGAGGTAGTGCCTCCATATTTTCAAAGCAAAGATCACTGCTGCTAACTCAAGATCATGAGTAGGATAGTTTTTTCATGAATTTTCAACTGTCGTGATGCATAGGCAATAACTCTATCATTCTGCATAAGGACACAACCAAGTCCTTTCTTTGATGCATCACTATAAATAACGAACCCGTCATTCCCCGATGGTAGAGTCAATATAGGAGCATTGACTAATCTTCTCTTCAGTTCTTTGAAACATTCCTCACACTCTTTTGTCCAAACAAATTTAACCCCTTTACGTGTGAGCTTCGTTAATGGGTTAGCCAATCGGGCAAAATTCTGGACGAAACGTCGATAATAACCTGCCAAACCAATAAAACTACGTACCTCAGTTATACTCGTCGGTGCTGGCCATTCTTGGATTGCCTTGGTCTTAGAAGGATCAACAGAGATTCCATCTTTAGAGACAATATGGCCAAGAAAAGAAATATCCTGAAGCCAGAATTCACACTTGCTAAACTTCCCATATAATTCATGCCTCCTCAGAGTCTTCAAGATAATGCGCAAGTGATTTTCATGATCTTCGTAGGTTTTGGAGTATACCAAGATATCATCAATAAATACCACCACAAATTCATCGAGATACTCCTTGAAAACTCTATTCATCAGATCCATGAATACAGAGGGTGCATTAGTCAATCCAAACGGCATTACAGTAAACTCGTAATGCCCGTACCTGGTTCGAAATGCTGTCTTCGGAATGTCTTCCTTCTTCACACACAACTGATGGTATCCAGATCGAAGGTCAATCTTTGAAAAGTATTGAGCTCCATGCAGTTGGTCAAATAAATCATCAATACGAGGTAGGGGATACTTGTTCTTTATCGTTATAGCATTGATCTCCCTGTAGTCGATACATAACCTCATAGATCCATCTTTCTTTTTAACAAAAAGAACAGGGGCTCCCCATGGAGAAACACTAGGGCGAATAAATCCCTTATTACTCAATTCCTCTAGTTGTTTCTTTAGTTCGACTAATTCTACAGTGGCCATTCTATAAGGGGTATTCGATATAGGCCTTGATCCAGGAATCAAATCAATAGAAAACTCAACTTCTCGTTCTGGAGGATGTCCAGGTAAATCTTCCGGAAATACATCTACAAATTCTTTCACAACAGGTACATCCTCTATTTGAACATTCCTTTCCTCACCGACAGTTATTTCATTCTCTTCCTCCCCAATAATTGAATTAAGTTGAACTACTGGGGGTGGATCTAAATAAGAATTAGGTGGTGACGATTCTGCTCTAAAAATAAGGTGCTCCTTATCATTATCATCAAGAATCGTAACCTCTTTCTTCTTACAATAAATCTTCGCATCATAGTTCGAAAGCCAGTCCATACTGAGGATTATATCAAACTCAATCATAGGTATGACGATGAGATCAGCAGATAAAGAAAATTTATGTGCTCTAATGGGGACTGATTCACAAAACTTTGTTGCAATGATACTTCCCTTAGGAGTTTTAACTGACAACTCCCTTATTAAATCAAATTGGAAATATCTAATTTTCTTAGCAAACTGGGAAGATATGAAACAATGCGATGATCCAGAATCAAATAATGCATTTTCTAAACTTGAGGAAACCATTAAATTACCTGCCACCACGTCTTTTGGAGCTTCTACCTCTGCAGTAGTGATAGCATAAGCCTGGCCTTGATCCCTTGGCCTTTTCTGAGGTAAGTTCTCCTGACGCTTAGGGAATGCATTTGCATAATGCCCCATCTCCCTGCAATTGTAGCACTGAACGTTGGTAGCTTCCTTCTTCCCCTTGCAATCATGAGCTTGGTGGCCTTTTTCACCACACTTGTAACATACTCCCATTCCCTTCAAGCAAGTACCGGGGTGTTTCTTCCCACATTTAACACATGATGGATATTCAACCTTTCCTTTCTTCCCCTTATTTCCATTCCCAGATTGATCAGCAGGTCTCTTCTTCTCTTGCTTTGCTTTAAAGTCATAAGACTTATAGAATTCCTTTTCGGTCTTGATAGCACATGAGACAATGTCTTCGTACGATGAAATGGATTGTGAGACTAATGATCGACGGAGAAATGGTTTTAAACCATCAAAGAAACGATCAATATTACTTCTTGGGTTGCGAATATAATCTCCAGCATACCTCGCTAACCTTGTAAAGTTAGCCCCATACTTTGTGACATTATCATCCTCCTTTTGTCTCAGACTCAGAAATTGCCTTTCCATATCTGCTCGATGGTCGCGAGGAAAGTATTTTTCTAAAAACAGATCTTTGAACTCCCTCCATTCCATGTTTGATACTTCATCATCTTCCTTCATGTTTTGAATCAATGACCACCATTGATCAGCATCTCCAGTGAGGCGGTAAACTGCCATGGTAACTTTTTCCCTTTCACTACTCCCCAAAGCCTGAAATATTTTCTCTAGGGAAAATATCCATTGCTCAGCTACTAAGGGATTTGTACTCCCATTGAACGTTGGTGGTTGTTGTCTCATGAATCGATCTAACATTGATCCTCCACGCTGCGGATCAGGGTGCTCCATACGGGTAAGGTTATTATTCATAACCTGAGTAAGTTGTCCCAGTACGGTGATTAGCTGATCAGCACCAGTTGCATCACCAGCCCCACTATAATTATCTTGAGCAGGAGGTCAATCCCTACATGGAGTGCGTGCATTGATACGGTTTCCATTTCTTCCACTAGGCGCCATTTCTAAAAAATGGCATAAACTAGATCAGTTTATGCATCAAAATACATAATCCCATACTTATAAAACACTAAACATAAATTGAACTATCTATGGATATAATCCATAATCATAAATATGTTTTCTTTGTGGAAGTATATACTCATAAACCCTTCATAATGATTTGTAAAGAAAGTGGGAGTTATCCTAAGCATATCCCCCAGGAGTGTCGTAACCAAGAGTGCAGCAAGGCCCGTTGTCGTGCACCAGTTCCCGTTCGAGTCTAGCTCAAAGCGGTGTTTTCGGGTTTTACCCCTAGGTACATCTGTGCCAGAGCCGCCTCTACCTGCTCGTATCCAGACAGGGATGTATTGCTCGGAAAACTCACAAAGTCTCTACAATACCAAAATTCTAGGAAGTTCTTCTATACTAATCCTCAAAGTTCATCTTAGGTATACGTGCTCTAATCAGAGTTTATCTAAATCTAGCTTCCAAGGTTTGTACTAAACTTCCTCTGATACCAACTGTAACGCCCCGACCCCAGCTACCCAGAGTCGGTGCATTACTTCGTAACATTGGCATGATCACAAGAAAGATCAAATCTCGAAAGACCGATTGGTTTAGTAGCCTTGGAAACACTAGATATATTCATAAGTTTTACATTACATCATAAAATGAAAAACTAATACAACAACATAATGTTTCCACAATCCACACTATTAACCCCTCATAAAACCCCTGCAGGTCATTCATAACTTACTTCTTCACATCCTGGGAAAAATAAAACATAAAAAAAAGGGGTGAGCTCAAATTCCCAGTAAGGATAACAATAAAGTGGAAACTTTCAAAAATAAGAATAAACATTTAAGGCAATGTATAACTAAAACAAAAGCCTTTTAAATACGAACTTTCAACATGGTATGGCATAAATAAAATGAAATAATTCCATTTACTTATTCACATGGATATTCTACTAAATGAATAATCACATGCAAAAATCAATAACCACTTTCATAATGTTGGAATGCATAATGCCAGACTATCATAACCACATAGCCAAGGCCTCGTGCCAAGACTACAAATAAGATTTTGTCAAGGCCTTGTGCCAAGACACTAGTTTGTCTCATGAGACCTACCGATGCATCGAGGAGCTATAGCGGGCTCCACCCGTCACTTATTAAGTCCAATGCATTCCCATATGAAAAGGTTTAAACATAACATAAACATTCGTATTAAAACTAGCATACGAAATGTCAATACTTTCACAATAAACTATGAATGGTATAAAAATAGCACATCCACAGTCAAACATATCACAAAACCTTCAATACAATATAGAAGTTTTGTATCATAATAAATCAACTTCAAATAATCTTAAAATCCATCAAAGGATGTTGACATAGATGAAATCAAAATTCTTTTTAAAGAAATATCTCCTTTTATTTTGAAATCATTTAAGATCCATATAAAATAAAACATTTTCTTTGAAAATATTCTTATAAGCTTGTAAGGAAAGCTTTGAAGATTTTATAACGGCGTAAAATAACCGCACCCGCCGTATAAGTTAAAAAAAACATTCTTACCTCAATTCTGTCGAAAAGGTTAAAAAGGACCTTGTTTTGAAAACGACGGAAAGATTCCTTTATAAACCTCTTATAAAAAGTCAAAAAAAGGTATAAATGACTTTAACCCATATTCTTGTAAATAGTAAAAATGTTTTGAAATACATTTTTAAGAAACATGGATGTGGATGATAAAGAGATCCCAGTAGATTATTACATATAAACAACCTCGGATAATGAAGAGATTGTGAAATAACCCTTACCTTGTACTTTTCCTTGGTTGGGGTAGGTTAACCTCCTGTATAATGGTGAAATAATTGTTATTAAATTATACAAGAATCATATATATTAATATGATATCATATATGATCTTTTAACATTGATTTGTTAATAATATCTTAGAATTATCGTCGTTTCGGGTGTTAACTTACTCATTTTCATTATATGTTTTGTTACATAAGCCATGGTTGTTTTATCTTATTCATATCCAGAATGATATCTAGTCCTTAAACATCATTTTTAAATCATCAAATGATAATTATACTTGAATGGTTACGATGGAGAATGAATCTTATCGCGTTCGTGGAGACGGTAGTCCGTACGTACGCACGAGCGACAATATCATTCTTTTGATATTAAAATAATATATAAATGAATGGTATATCATATATACAGAATCATTAACATGTTATATTTATTATTTACATGAGTTACACATCATTATTATACCCATCCAAATAATATTATATTGAATAACAATTACACCACGACGTGGAGACGGTAAGCCGTACGTACGCACGTATGGTGACATGTTATTCAAAGGGTGGATAGAATACTGAATATGGTTGTACCATACTTATAATAACATCACAGTATATGTGAGATACTGGATTTATTATTTTATAATGGTAAGAAAAAAGGAAGAAGAAGTGGAAGAAGAAATGAACTTAGAAAAGGGTGGTGAAATCATTACCTCTTCTTCGGGTTCTTCCTTTTGATTTGATCAAAAGGGCTCCTTAGGTTGGCTTTCTGATCAAACTAAGGCCCCTAGGTTGTAGTGAGGGATGTTGGGAGAGTATTTGGGCAGAGTTTGGACGAACCAAAGGGCTTTGAAGGTGTGAAGAAAAGAGAAGGAGGAGTGCCCTTTTATAAGAGGGGTGAGGGGCACCTTTGGAAAAGCTAGAAATATTAATTTATAATAAATTCATATTCGGTTTCTAATGGCTCCAAAGTTGATTATTCAAAGGTTAAGGTGGGGATAGGTCGAAAACCACTCAACCAATAGAATTTAGACAGGTTTGGGTACTTATATTAACCTTATCTTTAAGTATTAACTCTAAGTTAATTAGTTTCACTTTTACAATGTCTCTTTGTATTTTTATATAATATGGTTAATAAACTTACTATATACATCCAAGCGACCCCCAAGTGGTCCATTAATGATTAACCTATCATAATATAAGTCTCTTGGCCGAACCTTAGATTTTTAGGAATTTAATATCAATTAATAATATAATATTTGTTTTAAGAACTCTTTTATGTCAATTTTGACACTATTCAATAGTTGATTTTTTTGAAACTCATAACAGATTGATTACTTCGAAAAAAGTCCATTAAATCAATCCTAATATATCATATTAGCCTAGAAAATTAGTTTAATTCATTAAAAGTTTCATATTATATTTATTTGGGTATTTATAATATCAATTATTTTAATTTTTCACTATTATAGTAATTACTGTATCATCATTGTGTCATAAATAAAATAAATTATTTAATGTTTAAAAATTATAAATAAAATATCATTATGTAGGAAATCTTTTTAGCTTTCTAATTAATATTTATAATCTAAAATCCAACATATATAACCCTATGTAAAAATTTTTGTTCTAAAAGATATATGCTTGTGTCATTTTTGTATTCATTTTAACTAAATTAAAATAAAGTGTCATTATCACTTACAAGTGGATCCATGGGGTCCCAAAATTGACACAAAGATGCCCATGGTCGACCATCTATCAACCAATAGGGTTAAGACACGTTTTTAGGTTAATTTAGTATTATTATAATATTATTTTTTTAACCCTTATTTACCGGATTTACCCTTAACCATGGTAAATAAAATATTTACCGCAGTAATTATTCAAAATGTCTAAAACTAAAAGTTACCTATTTACACAATTTGAACATCCTGATTCCAAATATGGAATCCATTTTCCTAAATTCAAAACACAGAAGTGGCAGAAATTAATTCCCGCTGTCAAAACAAAAAGCGTGTTTTTAAGAGATAATAACTATCAAAAGATTGACACTTGTTTATGTTCGGTTTAATTGTAAAATTATGTCCAATGACCAACATTATATTAAATGGTAAAAATATATTCTAAATATACTTTAAAACTACTAAAATTCATAATTTATCACTATTAATTATTTTGATTAAAAAAGTTGTTTTTAATTAAAATTTAGTAATTTTCACTATTCATCAAAATATGAAAGTTATCCGAAAAGTACCAAAATTTCACCTTAGGATAAATTCGATATTCCGAGTCCAAAAATGAAGTCCATTTTCAAATATAAAATATATATAATTTCAAAAATTAGGTATTACTATTCACAACGGCTAGTTTAATTAGTTGTGGTGTGTGTTAGAACTCGAGGTTGCGTACAACACACGCTATCGCATTATTCAAAGGGAAACGTACAGTAGAAGCTTGGGGTGTTACAGCACCACCCTCGGCCAGCTGTTCTTCAGGCCGCGCACCGCCCTCGGCCAGCCGGTGACACCCGACACCACCCGGCCACCTGCCGCTTCGATCCGACCCCATCCGCACCGGCCACCTTGTCTGAACCCCCACTGTGCCACCCCGACATCTGGCCACCACCCTTTCCAGAGTTGGGGATTCCGACTACTTCCGTCACTACTCTGGTGGCCCAAATTCAAAACCGAACATGGGTTCAGGATCCTCGGGGCGAGGCCTTCGCAGCGCCTTCCCCCGATCGTTGGTCCGACACGATTGGCGTGTCCAAAAATTTGGACGAAGAACGCTGAAGAACGACAGATAAAACGGTGCTCGGGCTTTGGCCATGTTCGTTCGGCCAACACACCAAATTCTAAAACATAAGAATCTAAAATGACAAAATTGACAAAAAACACCAAGAATTTCACAAAGGTACAAAATTTAATCACAAATCCTACCTTGTTGGATCCGTTCTTCGTTGGCGATGCCTTCATTGCGCTCCACCTTCGATCCTCCAAGGTCTCGGCGAAGATCACTCCTAGATCCGACGAAGAATGATGAAGAACACCGAAGAACGGATGAGAGAGAGAGAGGGAGTGAGAGAGAGAGAAGGTGCAAATGGGTCCCCCCTTAATTCCAACACATGGAATTTATAACTCTCGGAAACTCCACCGACGGGTGTGGATTCCAAAACCTCTGCGCCCGCTCATTTTATATCACACCTAGGAAAAACGCCCCATTTCGAACTCAACAGAAGTCTCGGATTTCCATTCCGAGACTCTGTTTGAACGTTATTCAAAAATATCATCAGTGATAAAAATCGCTAAGTCATTAATTCAAAAAGACGATTTTTCCCCTGGGTGACATCTCCCACAGCAGGCCCGTGCCCACAACTTTTACACCCCACCTAGGGTAAACGACACGCTCTGGACGTAACCGTGCCCTCATAATTCCGATTTGAGTTACCATTTAGGATTTATTCAGGTTTTAACTATTAAATTAATAATTTGATAATTTAATTATCCATTTAACACACCGCCAACGAGCGAGGGGTCCAAACGTCCCACACCGACTCATTTTAGGTCACGCCTTGGGTAAACACCGCGTTTCAGACCCAACCGTGGTCTCAGATTTCCAATCCGATCAATCCTCTAAGAGAAATAACATTTTCTTTAGTTAACCACGCGTGCGTAATATAAAAACACTTAATATTTTTATATAATTAATTATGGGCACACTGGCCACGGAATTGCACGTCGTCTGAACGCCCTGCTCTGGAATTTCATCAAGAAATTTTTCAAAGTCTCAGAGTCCCAAAACCTGGGTTCCTACATCATTCCCTCCTTCAAGATTTTCATCCTCAAAAAGCAAAACTAATAAAAACTACTCGGGATACAGATCTCACACCTAGATCTCCTGCACCCAAGAAAACTTGCACAACACCATGCTAACACAACACGCGAACCAAAGGGATGGTTCGTACTTATAAGGTTTGCTTCTCTCGAGGACATGCATAGGAATACACACAAACCTCATCAGCTACGACACGTGGAAGATTCCATACGCCCAATCCTACTGTTGGGAGGGTAGGGAAAGGTGGTATGCAACTTCTCAACCATTTGTACGATTCAAGAACGTCCCAAAGAAACTCAGGGGGACTTCCCCGACCGAACCTCTACTTTCCACGTCACTAACGAAATCAAGGTTTGTTCCTAGAAAATGGTCTCGTGATTCCCTCCTTCAGAATACCCATCTGGTGGAACACCCAAGGATATCTGGTCACACAATTTTCCACAGTCGTTGCATCACAACCAATATTCTCTAGGTGAAGACGCACCTGATACACTGGTGGTCTGAGAAAAACACAAAGAGCTCTCCCAGAATATGGTGTCTCCACATTCTCAGGGGAAAGAACACCAATACCAGTACCACATAGTGAATCGTGTAGTTCTGTTTATGGGTTTTATATCACCTCAACATGTACTTGATAATGGTATCAAGATTGACGTTGAGCATGCAAGGTGCCAATGAACAGGGCATGTGAGAAAACTCATCCAACCACCAGAGTCTAGACACGGAAAGCACGTGGAATACCCCGCGTGTCTTTTCCCCTCTCGGAAGGAGATTAATCCCCAAAATAGGCACTCTTCCAAACCCACTAGTGGCACCTCATGCAAATATAGGTCAAGTAGAAAAGCCCCACTAGAAAATCCAGAACCTGCTCTGACACTCCACCGCACAACCCTACCATGAATGCACTTGTTAGAGGGAATCATCCACCGCACCTTGATACTATCCACTTTGGGTGGTACAGACTCTCCCCCACGGTTTTGATGGAATCACAAAAATGTGTCTTAGTGGGTGAAAAACCCCTCTTTCTTGTGCATTCAAATCTATGTCGGACAACACCAACACAGGGTTACACCGACGTCCTGTGTCACCCTCAGTAACCCCTCGAACAAGGAGTTAGATGAAAAGAGTACCTCACGTAGAATCTAATAAGTTCTACTGAGAAAAGTAGAAAAGACATAGAGTGTACCTATTATCATCTCTTGCACTGCAGAATTATAGACATCCTTAGCACACAACCACCCGTGGCCCCGTCCGTCAACTCCCTGAGCTTGACATGGGCCACTTAGTGGTGGTGGAAGGACCTCGAAACATCATCCACAAACCACAGTTCTTCATGATTTTCTGCCAACACCGCCTCTCTGAGGACCACCCTATCCTCACCTGGGAGTTCTCTGATCACAACACTACCTCTATCGTGGCGGCGCATCTACCAACTATCTGGAAGACTCATCACATTTGGTCGGATAGTATCACTTCACGTGACCCCTCAAATCACAAACATAACACTAGACATCCCTGGGCTGTCTCAGTGCTCTATATTGTCCCCGACCATGTGCCTAAGTCTCATCAAGGGGAGACCTCTGGTGTCGAGGTCCTGCCAATCGACATCCCTCTGACAGAAATTTCTCTGTCACCAGTGCCTTCTCCAGCACCCCGTGATGGGTGAGGATGCACAAGGGAACTATGCTGGAATGAATCTCCCCTATAGAGACCTCACTCAAACATCTGTGCTCAGAAGTTTCCATCATAGACCACATCCAAAGAGTACCGAGTAAGGTTAGTGAACCCAGTCGTGTACTCAACAACTGACATCACTCCCCACTGAAGCTCCAACATCTCCTGAAACCAAAAAAAAAGTAAGCATGAGAGGTATTACTCATCACAAAACAGCTGCTATAAGTCATCCCAAAAGAGTACCGACTCATCGTGTATCCGAGAAACCCTGGCTCTACCATGCCAAACTTCTTGGTGGAAAAAGACTCACTGTCAATGCCACCATCTAATATGTCAGTGTCTGAACAAGCTTGAAGAGGCGGACCACCGACTCTAGCCAAACCTTCACTGTATGAGGGTATGGCTCACCGTGGAACCTCAGTGGTCTCTGACGCTGGAACTCATGTAGCATGGACAGCCTGTGCTCGTCATCGGCCCTCACTACCGGTACTATATGCTACTCCACAGGTGGAGGTGCTACTGCCTATCCTCCTGGGGAAAGGGTAATTGTATAATGGATCTCGAACTGAGGCCTCATCACTCACGGAATCGTCGTTATGAACTGGCGCTAGTATCCTAGATGACTATCATCGTGGAGACATCCTAAATAGGATCAAGAAGTAATGTGGTCAAATGAGCATATATATATCAACAATGATGGGGAGCTGACTCAAGAGGTATAGTCAAACACTCAATCCTATATGATGCACGAACCAATTTCCCTGCAACAAGTGTCTCATTGTGCTGAGTCGACAAGCGAGTTATCAGGGTCCTGATGAATGGATTCTTCAGCTGCTGCACCATCACTGGACTACCTGTCTGGAGAGCCACTCTTGAGACATGTCGACACTATTGCTCCAAAACTCAACCAATTCCTTTTTAGGGACGTCCGAACAAAGCCCAAAGGAACAAACTTGCTCTGATACCACTTTTTCATGACCCGACCCATACCGTGGATCGAGCCGCAACTACCCCAAGCCCGCGTCCATAGGCCAGGGGCTGGAGACTAGCGCCGAAGGCACACAAAACAAAGGGAGGCCTTTGCCTAAGAAACTGTACACACACACGCAGCCAAATCAATGCAAAAGTGCAGAGAAAAGAAAGAAAGATACAACACTGCTATAAAAGGGAAACCAACATACATGCATCGAACTCTACACAGTACAAGTAATGTGATGAAAAGATAACTAAACAGGAAAAGGAAAAAAACACACACCCAGCTAGAAAGGTGGCACAACCTGACAACAGGTAAACAAAAGTAAACTTCTAGTGAGTCTCTCACTTGGAAGTCCTACTGTGGACAATGAACACGACCCAAGCTCCTGTGTCCTCTACGCTCCTCTATAGTCTCGATCGACCTATCCGTCATCTTCAAGGGCACACCAAGTTCAGGAAAATCCCAAGCGGGGGTGAGTATAAAGATAATCAGTATGATGCCCTGAATGCTCAAGGGAGCAACAAAGGAGGTACTAACTCAGTGAGCAGTAAACAAAGAAAAGAACAGTGCAGGAGTACAGAAGAGAGAGTGTAGCTCAGCCCAACAAAAGGAATGAAGTGGACTCATCCAATCCAAGAGGATCTAGACACAAAAAGTACATGGCATACCTCGCGAGTCTTCGCTCCTCCGAGAAGGAGAGTAACCGAACCCAAGGAGTGGGAACAAAAGTAGGGTGTATATATATATGCTCAACAAGAATCCCAAACGACTGTGTAAGGGGATCCCTATCTCCAAGCTCTGCCCAAGAGGATTTGCCAACAGTTTAGAGGATATCCATCAATGATTCCCAACAATCCCGTACGTCCAATATGTCTCATCGCTGAACCGTCCCACCAAGGGTCCCGCTCCGGTAATCAAGGAGAAATGTCACGTACTAGCCTCATAGAAAGGGCCAAGTCTGAAATAAGTCATCGAGTAACCCATTGCCCAGCCCAACTGGAGGGTAAAACTCAATAAGTCAATGGTGACCAACTGCCCAGCCCCACTGGAGGGTAGACCGTAATAAATCATCGGGTGACCCATTGCCCAGCCCTAATAGAGGGTAAACCCTAAATAAGTCTATAGTGACCCACTGCCTAGCCCCACTGGAGAGTAAACCATAATAAATCATCGGGTGACCCATTGTCCAACCCTACCGGAGGGTAAACCCTAAATAAGTCGACAATGACCTACTGCCTAGCCCCGCTGGAGGGTAAACCATAATAAATCATCGGGTGACCCACTGCCTAGCCCTACTGGAGGGTAAACCCTAAATAAGTCAATGGTGACCCACTTCCCAGATCCGCTGGAGGGAAAACCATATGTTCAATGGGTATCCCACTGCCCAGCCCTCCTAAAGGGTAAACCCTAAGGTCAATGAATATCCCACTACCCAGCCTCATTGGAGGGTAAACTCGGAACTAGGCCGATAACTATGCACTACTCGTGCCATCACTGGGTGCCACTAACGCTTCTACCATGCGTAGGTTCGGAGTGCGTCACCTCCGAGTAAGGCCCTTTCATGTTTCCACATTTAATGAGATCTCTAGAGAGGTTCCGTATTCCCAAACAGATTACACTGTTGTAATCCTCATGGAAAAACACGCGAGATATACTACTTACTCACTGGAAACTGCTCCCGGTGGAAAATTTATTCAACATCGCTTTAAGCCCAAGAGGGGCCCTATAGGGCCAGCACCTCAGTCCCGAAATAGGTCAGGCAAACTACGCCATCACGATGATCTTGTAAAAACATGTCTAATCTACTATTCATACGCCCGAAATGGATGCCTGATGAAAAAGTCGCAGTACGCTGCACACAACTCAAAATACGGCTCGTGGGGCCCATGCCTCAACTCCAGCTTCAATTCCTGAAACCACCTTGGTCAACTTCGCCTCGATGCTAGGGTCACAACGCCGCTAACGACGCTTAAAATGGACTCCGGATGCAGAAGCTGCAACTCCCCGCGTTACACGCAAGAGGGGCCTTGTGGGGCCCACAACTCAACCGTGAAACACGTCACAAAGATCGCACCATCATGTTACTTGCTGATAGCCACACGGTGTAGTCTATTCATTTTCCCTGAACAGAATTACGAAGCATAAGTCGTAAAAACGCAGCTTACGTCCGAAAACCGCCTCGTGGGGCCCATGCCTTGAACCCGAATTTAGGCGGGCGGATTGCATCGTTGTAATCCCCTCATAAAAAGACTCATAACCGAGTGCTCAAATTCCCCAAATAGATGTCGTGTGAAAAAGTGGCATTTCACTGTAAAACGTGCGAACTAGGCTCTCTAGGGCCCGCACCTTGTCTCCAACCGAACACTTCGGAAAGCATCTCAAAAAGTCTGCATGAGGATTGGGGTTACACTTCCACTAATGGCGCATCAATCGGACATCCCAAGCAAGATTTAGGTCCGACGCAACAATTAATTCATTAATTTAAATAATTAATTAATTATTCACATTTAGTATTTCAAGCCATCGAGCAACGAAACCTACCCGAAAAGGTTCTAAACCACCATTGGAAGGACCACCTCAGCTCCGGTGCCACCGCGCCTCTGACGACACGTCAAATGGACGTCCGGCTCACGAGCCACGTCCGTCGCAACATTAATAATAATTTAATATTATTAAACTAAGGCATATCGGGTCACCCTCCCTCGAGCACAGAACTCAAAAACCCTGAATCAAACTTCAAAAAATTCCGTCTCGCTGACACGGTCCTACAGCCACAGACGGCGCGTCAAATGGATGCACCGTTTAGAAGTTACGGCCCCCCAAACGCAAGGGGGCCAACCGGGTCGGTTCACCGAGGCCAGCCTGGTCCCAACCACCGCGGCCCACTCCGGCCGCACCAGACTCACTTCAGGTATGGTTTTCTTTTTTTTTTTCTTAAAAAAAAAATAGCCCGGCCAGTTGGCCGGTCTCCACCGCGTCGCCCAGCAGTACCCGCTCTTCGCGGGTCCTCGTCTCCCAGAAGACCGGCCGCTTGGCCGGTCTTCTTCACCGCACCAGCAGGGCCCGCAATGTGCAGGTCCTGGCTTCCTCCACATGCCCAAGGCCATCCCTCATGCTCCCCTTCAACTGCGATGGCCAGCAGACGCCGGCGCCTCCGGCTCCAACGACACCGCTGCTCGACGCCACCTAACCCTGCTGCCCGCCGTCCCGGCTTCACACTGCACCGCCTCTCCTCCGGCCATGCCCCGGCTTCGGCCACTCGGATCCTCCGGCCGCGCACCACTTCGGCTAGCCACTCCTCTGATGGTACACCACCCTCATCCAGCCGTTCCTCCAGCCGTGCACCACCCTCGGCCAGCTGGCAACACTTGACACCACCCAGCCACCTCCCGCTTTGATCTGACCCCATTCACACTGGGCACCTCGTCCGAACCCCCATTGCGCCACCCCGACCTCTGGACACCACCCTTTCCAGAGCCGGGGATTTCGACGACCGTCGCCACCGCTCCGATGGCCCAAATTCAAAACTGAACATGGGTTTAGGATCCTCGGGGTGAGGCCTTCGTATCACCTGCCCCCGATCGTTGATCTAACATGATTGGCACGTCTGAAAATTTGGGTGAAGAACACCCAAGAAAGGCAGATAAAACGGGGCTCGGGTGTTGGCCGTGTTCGTTCGGCCAACGCCCCAAATTCTAAAACTTAAGAATTTAAAATGAAAAAATTGAAAAAAACTCCAAGAATTTTACAAAGGCGTGAAATTTAATCAGAAATCCTACCTTGTTGGATCCGTTCGTCATTGGTGATTCCTTCGTTGCACTCCACGTTCGATCTGCCAAGGTCTCGGCAAAGATCGCTCCTTGATCCGACGAAGAACGATGAAGAAAATCGAAGAACGGATGGGAGAGAGAGAGAGAGTGAGAGAGAGAGAGAGAAGGGGAAAATGGGTCCCTCCCTTAATTCCAACACTTGGAATTTATAACTCTTAGAAACTCCACCGACATGTGCGGATTTAAAAACCTCTGCGCCCTCTAATCTTATATCACACCTTGGAAAAACTCCCCATTTCGAACTCAACGGAAGTCTCAGATTTCCATTCAGAGACTCTATTTGAAAGTTATTTGAAAAGATCGTCAGTGATAAAAATCACTAAGTCATTAATTAAAAAAGACAATTTTTCCCCTGGGTGAAATCTCTCACAGTAGGCCCATGCCCGCAACCTTTACACCCCTCCTAGGGTAAACAACACACTCCGGACACAATCATGCCCTCAGATTTTTTATCTAAGTTACTGTTTAGGATTTATTCAGGTTTGAACTATTAAATGAATAATTTGAGAATTTAATTATCCATTTAACACATCGACAATGAGAGAGGGGTCCGAACATCCTATGGCGACTCATTTTAGGCCCCGCCTAGGGTAAACACTGAGTTCTAGACCCAACCGTGGTCTAAGATTTCCATTCCGATCAAATGTATAAGATATATCAAATTTTCTTTGGTTAACCACACGTGTTTAATATAAAAACACTTAACATTTTTATATAATTAATTCTGGGAACACCGGCCTCAGAATTTCACGTCGTTTGAACGCCCTTCTCTGGAATGTCATCAGGAAAATTTTCAAAGTCTCAGAGTCCCAAAACCTGGGTTCTTACACTCAACCCAGAAATTGACACAGGACCTGAGGGGTTTCTTGGTTCTTTCTTCAGAGCATCATGGAGTACGGTGAAAGGTAATTTGGTAATAGTTATTTAGGATTTCTTTCAGGGTAGTTTCCTTCCTCGCACATTCTGCACAACTTCCATGGTCCTCATCAAAAAAATCAAGAATCCACACTTCCTTCAACACTATAACATAGTGAGTTTGGGGAATTTCATGTATGAGTTTCTTGCCTCTATCTTTAATAGAAGATTGACCTCTCATCTTCCTCACTATATTTCTATGGAACATCATGGTTTTGTTAAAGGTAGGTCTATTCAAGGGGCCATATATCTTACTCAAGAATTCATGGGTGATCTTAACATCAAAGTTCAGGGTTCCAACATGGCCCTCAAGATGGATATGGAAAAGTCCTACCATAGGATCTAATGAAGATTCATCGTCAATGTTTTAGAAGGTATGGGTTTTTCTTCTTGGGAAACCGATTTGAATTTTAGATGATTCATCTCTTTGTAGATAATTGGCCTCTACATGATCAATAAACATGGATTCTTCAAGGCTGTTAGAGGTTTGAGGAAATGGTACCCTATATCCCTAAGCCTTTTTTTCATCTCCCATGATGTTCTCAGCTAGCTTATTTGAAAGGCCATTGTGAACTGTGATATCCTACCTGATCGCTGCAAAGCTTTTCCTTTGGGAATATCTCATCTCATGTTTTCCAATGACTTGATCATGTTCATGAACATGGGTAAGAGGTCTATTCTTGGAATTAATATAGTCCTCTATGACTAATTCCACTCGAGCAGTCGAGTGATTAATAAGAACAAGATACACTTCTTTATCTCGAACAAATGCCTCGAAAGTAGGATTAACTTCCTTAACCAAAGGATGGGGATTCAGAGAGGTTCCTTTTCTATAGAGTATCTGGTTGCCCCAATCTCCCTTGAGTGAATACATATTCATCACTTCAACCATATTGTTGGTAGGATCACATGTTCTGTTATGAACTGGAAAAACCATTTCCTATCCTTCGGGGTGAGAATCATGTTGGCCAACAATGTGCTGTCTTCCACAACAGTCCATACTCTCTCTTCCACCAAAGTTTGGAAGGATATATTTAATAAAATTACCTCTATACTATTTTAATTCATTTTGGACTCCCATGACGATGGTAGGAGTCACTATGTCTCATGGAATAGGCTGGTGCACCCTATCCAAGAGGGTGGAATTAGTGTTAGAAGTATTTCTAGTACGTTGTATGGCATGCAAGCTATGCTAGCTAGGGAGGTATTTGAGGTATAGACCCTCTAGGGAAATTTCATGGCAGCCAGGTCTAGAATTTGCATTTCTCTCATCATCCAGAACAAAGGGTCACTATGGTCTACCATTTTTCCCCACTTTCAGTCTATGCAACCACTATCAAATGGATAATGTGAAAAGGATAGTTACTATTCTGGAATCACAATTGAGCCGGTGTGCCTCCTGGTTTTTTGAGCTATTTGGCCACAAACATATCCTTCATAAAATAATGTTTGACTATGGCGTTCATCAATGTAGTGCTATATATAAACCAACATGCAGTGTTTGAACTCATTGATCTTATGGATGCTGCAGAAAAATGTTTGTTTACAACATCGATGTCAGGATCCTTTTCCACAAAGGGATATAGGAGTCTAACAACAAGCATAGATTAGTAGGATGATTTGGGATTGACACTATGGGTGAAGGAAATACTAGTTAAACTCAACCTTCTTATATGGAGGATTAGAATTTGTGCTTTACCTATGGATGAGAATATCAATACAACTGGTATCAATCATGTTTCTAGATTTTTTTGTTGTAGGGTGAGCAAGGAGGAAAGATCGAATCACCTTTTTTTATAGTTAGTGGGCTTGGGATATGTGGAAGATCTTTTGGGATTTCACTAGTATCACTTCTTCAGAGTTTAGGGCATTACCATTTCTCAAGAGATGGTTTCATAAGGTCGGGGAGACCTGCCCAGAGAGGAAATCTTATAGAATTCTCATAGCCATAGGGTGCTAGTGTATCTAGAATGTGAGGAACAAGGCTAAATATGAGGTAACCTCCTGCTTAGGGAATGATATGGTTACAAGAAGAAAATCCATGTTGGCCGACATGGTTCGTCTTTATAGTAAATGGTTTGATTCTCCTTCTATTAGAGAACTATAGATGGGTAATCATAATATCACCACAAATAACCTTGGTTATTTGGTCCATTAGTATCCTCATCCTATAGGTTATAAACTTAATATTGATGGCTAGTGTATCATGAATGACATAATAGGTGGCGATGTGGTGTGGGAATTGATGGGTCAAGTCCAACTTTCATTTTCTATTCACTTCGGTAGAGCCCATTCTATATTGGATAAAGCTCTGGCTCTCCTCACTAGCATCTATCTTTGCATACAATGGAATTTTTATAAATATATGGTTGAGATGAACTCTAGAATTTTCTACAAATCCCTCCATGGAAAGTTCAATATACTGTGATCAATTTTCTATGTTTTGATAAGGTTCAAGGGATTTATTATCATGATTAAAGATATACTTCACATATGGAGAGAGGGAAACAAGGTATTTGATCACCTAACATCTATGTCAATGAATGATCTCAAAGTAATCCTTCTCCCAGAGTTACATTCCTTGTCTATTGAAATGAGAATTTTGTAAGAGGGCATGCTCTTGGGCTCTATTAATATAGGCCTCTATAGTTTTTTACCTCACAAAACCACTATTTGAACTCTATTTTATTCTCTATCATTTTAATAATAAAATAATCTTATGATGGAACACATAGTATTTACCCAAATCTCATAATTCCTTCTTTATTTACATTGAACTATGATAATTTCAATTTTCTTATAGTTTCCACTTTCTTCTAAATTCCCACATCATCTTTTTGAGAATCCTTTAACCTTTTAATAAGATATGGTTGGGAAATAATTTTTAAAAGGATTTATGATGTTTCTTCCTTTATGATTAAAATTCATATCCTGTTCAATTCTATAAAGATTGGATCCTTCTAAATTTTCATCAATGATAAAATTTATGGATCCTTTCTACTTAGAGCATCATTCACTTTATTTTCTTTAACAAGATGGTAGTGAATTGAGAAATGATAGTCCCTAATCAGCTTTATCCATCTTCATTGGTTCATATTTTTATCTTTATATGTGAATATACATTTTAGAATCTTTTGATTAGTATATATCTAACACTTCTCCCCATAGAGATAATGTCGTCATATTTTCAATGCAAAAATCATAGATTCCAACTCTAGATCATGTGTGAGATAGTTTTTCTCATGATATTTTAGCTACCTTGAAGTGTAGGCAATGATTTTTTCATTATTCATTAACACATGTCCCAATCCATTATTTTAAGAATCCCTAAATTCTATGAAAAGTTCTCCACTTATGGGTAGTGTGAGAACATGAGAAGTGATAAGCCTCCTTTTTAACTCCTTAAATATTTCTTCACATTAATCATTATAAGAAAACTTGATTTCCTTTCAAGTTATATTGGTAAGAGGGTTTGAAAATCATGATAAATTTATAAAAAATTGGTGATAATACCTAACTAACCAAAGTAATCTATGGATATATGTCATAGATGTTTGAATCGCTCATCCTTTGATTGATTTTTTATTTTAAGGATCCATAGATATCTATTTTTTTGTGATGATATGCCCCGATAATGAGACTTAATTCAACCAGAACTCACACATTATATACTTGGAATAAATATTATCCTTTCTCAAGGTCTTTAGCACAATGATAAAATGATCCTCATGAACTCCCTTGATTTTGAAGTATATTTGGATATCATCTATAAAGACTACGACACATTTTTTATGGAAATTTATAAATAATATTCATCATATCCATGAAGATTTATAGAGAATTAATGAGTCTGAATGGAATATCTATGAACTCATATTACCCATACCTTGTAAAAAAGGTTGTCTTGGGACATCTTCCTTCATCACCCATACATGAAAATATCCCGACCAAAGATCCACCTTGGATAAGAATTGTGCTCCAAGTTTTTGATAAAAAAACTCATCAATCTATGGAAGGGAATAATTTTTCTTTAACATGGTCTTGTTGAGATCATGATAATCAATGAAAACATTCATTGACCCATCTTTATTCTTGATAAAGTGTACCATTTCACCCCATGTTAGAGAACTTTGGCGTATAAACCATTTATCTATATTCTTCTATAGTCATTTATTTAGATCCTAAAGTTCTACAACATCTATTTTATACAGAGTCTTGGATGATATAAATTTCCTAGGTATAAGCTCAATTGAAAATTCAACCTCTCATTTAGGAGGAAGACTAAGAAATTCCTCAAGAAACACATCAATGTATTCCCTCATAATAGGCATGTGTTTAAGGATGATCCTTTCTTTAGACTCCATCATTTGAGCTAAATAAAATTTCTTATAGAAAAATAATTTCCATAATTAAGATGATGGTGTTAAATAAGATTCATCCTCCTCCTTGCAGTTGTACATAATTAGGGGTCGATTCACTATATAGAAAGTGATTTACTTCTTGTGTAAATTTATGTTGTCTCTATATAGGGATATCCAATCCATTACCATAATTGTATCGAATTCCAAAAAAATAAGTATGACAAGGTTTTTTGGGAAGTCCATCCAACAAATTGTGAAAGGGGAAGAGTTATATACATGGGATTCAATAATTTCCCTATTTTCCATATTTAATGAAATCTCTACTTCCATGATTTTTGGTGGTGTTTGAATAGTTCTAATAAACTTTCGTGATATGAAGGAATGCATAGAACCATAATCAAAAGGTAAATTTTATATTATTGAATGAATAACTAGTGCACCTATCACCACTTCATTGTTGGGACTCACTTTAGTGGTAGTGGTGGGAAAATCTCACCCTTTCTGCCTTAAAGGTGTTTGGTTTACTCAAAATCCATTGTATTAGGGAATTAGTTTTGAAAATTACATGTTTCATTGCAGTTTCATCAATGAACAATGCGTTGAGGGTTTTATAGAGCATTCATTTTCTCCATCACATTAGTGGGTTTCTCCTTTCAGAAATTATTATCTAGGTGTCCTTCTTTCCCGCGCCTAAAGTATTTCTTCTTCCCCTTTAGAAAATTCCCATGATGTTTATTTCAACCCCTTTGATAAGTGGGATGTTTTAATTTCATGGAACCGTGATATTTCTCCATCATATGACCAAAATTAAATTCCACTTTTTTCTTCTTATCCCTATAATACCCTTGGAATTTTTTGATCTCTAATTCAACTTTGAGAGAGCATCGGGAAATTTCCTCATAGATATAAAAGTCACAAATCACCAAGGTTTTTTATAGACTAGGTTTTATCCCACCAAAGAAGTGGTCAACCTTGTATTTGGGAGTAATGAAAAAACTGGAGGCGTATCGAGTCTTGTGAAGTTTTCCTCATACACCTCAATAGATTCGTCATTTTTTTCTTGAGGGTGAGGAAATCCCTTTCCATTTTTTTAGAGTATGTGAGGAAAATATATATCAATTTTTTTCCATAATTCCTTCTACTCCATCACTTCAATCTATTCCTTAGGCTTCATATTTTTTTTATCAATGTCCACCACTGATCAACCTCTCCCTCCATAAGATAAACAACTAGTAGAACCTTATCTTAATCAGATGACTGAAGAATGGAGAATATATTCTCAGTGGAGTTGATTTATTTTTCTATGATTAAGGTATTTGATGTTCCATTGAAAGTAGGTTTCCTTTATCACATGAAGTTCCCGATTACATCCTTTTCTATCTTGGGGGGAGGGGCACTTCTGCTAATCCATGTTTCTATTCAGAACTTTAGTTAGATGAGAGACTTCCATGACAAAGTTTGTGATTCCTACTACCCTAAAATTTGGTATCTCATTAGGGTATTCATCACATTTAATGTTGCATTGATTTTTCACACTATTCCTCATATTTCTGCCAATTGGATAAAATATAAGGAAAATTATGGATGAGTATTATTAACAATTAAACACATAAGGGGAATCCAATTACATTTAATATATAACTTATAAATTATATTTATTTCCCTAATTTAGGAATTTTTAGGCTCTAATCTATGTTGTCCATGATCTATTTCCTAACATATATTATAATGGTATTTTTCCCTTAATAATCCTTTGTAATGATATTATGAATTTACCAAAGAATATCCCCCAGGAGCATCAAACCAGGTGCATTTTAAGGTAGTTTTCATGTACTGGATTACCCCAAGTCAGGCTCAGAACACCTTGTCATAGTTGTTACTCCTATGCACATATTTTCCAGAACCACATCTACTTATAGTATCTATACATGGATTTAATTTATTGATAAACCACCTACTATATAATTTCCAATATTTAGAGATGTTTTCTTATACTTAGTATTATACCTAAGTCTTTTTCTAGAGTTCGATAATCCTAATTCAAAAAATAACTAAAATTTTCATCTGATACCAACTATAAAAACAATTCTCTTTATTACATATTAATAATATATTTATTACATAAAATTACACTTAATATAACCCATAATATCAATAATCATAGTGTATTTAGGAATTAGGTTCATTTCATAACAACTTATAACATGGGGTGAAAAAGATTATTGGACACTTCGTTGATATGATCATAATATTCCAACGAATGTAAAACTGTATGGGATAAACTGGGGAAATATATAAGAAAGGGGTGAGATATAAATCCCAATAAAGGAATAAAAATTGAATAAGTGATAAATTTTTGACAATAGGAATATTACTTGGGCATAAAAAGAGTAGGTGTTCTAAACATGAACAATAAAACATGATATAACATTGTAATCATAAAGGATACATGAAACAATGGGAAACAACTTAAAAAAATGAATCATAAACATAGGTCAAGTGTAAACTACCAAGACTAAATGGTGGAAAAAGTACTATAAAGGAATCATGTACACCCCTATCCTAACATGAAATGTCATGATACTAAACATTACCCAATGCATTGGAGTGATATTTGATCACATCCATAATAATAATTTCATTCTCATGATTAAGTGTGCCACATAGATCACATGACAATAATTTATTCATTTTCATGATTTATTACATGATCAAGGAATATGTATTTCATACAGGTATGTCCCCAATCAATAAGAATATGTACATAAAGGTGAATACCCAATACAGAATAAAGGGTATGATATTCACTACACAATTGTTTTGGGTTGGAAAATTGCGGCGAAATTTCAGGAATCAAATGGGAAGTAATAGGGACATGTAAAAGCATATCCCAACATTATAAATTTGTAAATATAAGGCATAAGGTAATGAAAAAACATGAATAGAGAAAACAATCCTTATGAAATTTCAGTATGAGAATGGGTGTACATAAAGGATCATGAGAGGCTTAATAAGAGAGAAAGGAAGCTCTCATCATTTATAAATCAAATGGAATGCAAGGGGAATATTTAATGTCACATCCCATCATAAGAAAATGAAATTTA
This sequence comes from Viscum album, assembly GCA_963277665.1. Taxonomy (NCBI): domain Eukaryota; kingdom Viridiplantae; phylum Streptophyta; class Magnoliopsida; order Santalales; family Viscaceae; genus Viscum; species Viscum album. The sequence continues at coordinate 173,134,984 of OY728147.1, read as the reverse complement.
AAATACATAATATAAAAGGAGTGCTTGATAAAATAGGATATAAGAAGATCCCTTACAAAATATGGCATAGTAATGACTTAGATAAAGGTAAAAACGAGAGAGGATAAATAATATCTCATTAAAAAACATAAATTTGATAGTAATGTAAATTTTAAAAATAAATTATATTATACAAAATTTCAATTAAGAATACAAATTCCAAAAGAGGTGCTTGAATTCAAAGTAGGAGAGGAAAGTGAGGGTCCTTTAGAGAATTTCATCATAGTAATGGCATAGGTAAGGGTAAATATGGGGGAGTATAAATGCTAAATCATTAAAACAACATCCATTAGATATTAGGGTATATTTATAAATAAATTAAATTATAAAAATTGTAATGAAGAAGACAAATTCAAAATAAGGGGCTTGAATTGAAAGAATGAGAGGGAGGTGAGGATCCCCTACTTGAGTATGTGACTCCAAAGGCTTGGGAGGGGATTTTGGAAAGCTTGGTTGTGCCTTGTAAGGACTATAGAGAGTGAATTAAAGAGTATGGACTTTATGAAAGTATTTTTAGTGAAGATAAATGGGATCCTAGTGGATTTATATAAAAAAAGAGGGATATTTCTTTATTATTTTGGTTTTAGCTTCTACATAATAAAATATTCAAAACCACAAATCATACCATGGTTTTTGCCCATGGTTTCTGCCAAAGGGGAGTGCTTGTTATTATTTTAGAAGTCCAATTTTATAAATTATTAAAATATTCCCTGTGTTGATGTGGTGGTGAGTCACAATCTTAAAGAAATGATTTTAAAATCTTAAAATATATTATAAGTCTTGGAGGATTCATAATTTATTTTAAAAATAAATCAAATAAAATTAAAATAAAATTATTTTAAAGTGAAATTTTTTTTGTGGATACTATTTAAATTAATTATTAAATCACTTTTGGGTGATCGTGATGTCATAAAACACAAAGGGTATTTAATTTTTATTAAAAAAATTGACTATCTCAAAAAATTAGGAAAAATTCACCACTGGATAATCTCAATGTATTGAATCAAAAAATAATATTTATTTTATCTTAATAATTTTCTTAATATGTGAATTTTATCTTTTAAAATAAAAACTAACATTTCTTGAAAATGATGTGTTTTTTTGATAATAACATTTTTTTGAACCCTTATAAAAATTAAATTTGACTTCATAAAAATTATACGATAATTTATATTTAATAAATTTTATTTAATAATAATATTTTATTAAAATATTTTTTTAAAATATTTATTAATTAATCAAAATTGAATTTGATCATTAACCAAAAATATTATTTGTGTTTTATTGAATCATGATAAAAATAATTTATAAAGTAACAATAATAGGATAGAAATATATTAATTATTCTATAAAAAATAACATACATACTAATATTTCTAGGGTATTGTTAAATAACCCTTCAATACACTAGGAAACCTCTTGAGGGTAAGGTTCGTGATGCTGGGAATTTCCCAGGGAGGTTTGGAAAACATGGTTTTGGCTATAATCTCGATGAGTTTGAGCTTCTCTAGTAAACAGTTTCAATCATGCTTAGGTTTTTGGATATTATATTAGGATTGGTCAAGGGAAAATCCCATAAATAATATATCCCTTGGAATATTTGATAAATGGTCTTCATAGGGATGATCCAACTAGTTGAGGCTATAAATTCCTTTGTCTATGACAATTGGATTTGTTAAACTCTATAATTATACTAATCATGTGATCAATGTTCAAATACTATATTATCAATGGTAGTGATACATAATGTTATTTTAAATCTAGTGGGAATAACAATACAAAATAAGTTCATGTGTTTTCTATAACAATATTATATAATAATACATTTTATAAAGATTCAAGGTGAATTTTATTTATAATAGTTTGGGTCATTACAGAATAATAACCTACTTACTTTTTTTTGGATATTCATGTTATATACATTGTGAATGATGATTTTAAACTTGTTTTATAAGGATAATATTTGAATTGATATGCTAGAATTAATTTGGAGTTCTATGGGCATGCAAGAAATTAAATATTATACATACTTTCAAATAAGATGATTTTAAATGTTATTGGGATCAATAATATAAAAGAAATTTGGGAAATTCTATAAAATATATATGAAGGAAATGTCAAATTCAAAAATGATAAATTGAAAAATTTTCTATTTAAGTATAACGATATGCATATGATTAAAGGTGAATATGATGATGAGTTATTTATAAGGTTCAATGAGGAGATAATAACTATTTGAGGATTTCATGAGACACTTAATGAATCAATGGTGGTCATGCAGATACTTTATGTCACAATAGTTAGATTTCAACCCAAATTTTTGAAACTATAGGATTGTGTTCATGACAAACTTCCTTTGGATTAATTTCACAACATCCTATTTTCATATGAGATTACAAAGGTATACACTCTAAAGGAGAATAGTTTGAATGAGAATAAAATTTCATTCAAATCCATGAATAATTAAAGGATTTCAATGAAAATTGAGGAAGAAGATAAATATTAATTTGTATGTTTATATTCATATGAAGATGTTTATGAGAAGTTATATAGTCTCAAATCACTCATATCAAGTGGTGTCAAAGTGAAAAAGGTAAATTTTATGGAATGTTAACTTTTAAGTGTTTCAGCTTTGGGGGTATTGGGGATTTTTCTAAAAACTTCCCAAATTTGAAAGAAGATAAATGTAATGATAAATATAATTCTTGTTATAATGATTCAATGAATAATTCCACGAATTTTGGAAGAGGTAATATTTTATAAATTAGTTCAATAAATAAGTCTTATTTTTTCCAATAAGAGGATTTATTTATCAGGTAATGATAAAACATGATTTCATAGTAACATGAGTGGTTATTCCTCAAGTGGTAAAAGTGAGAAGAAATTCATTATAATAATGGATGTAAATGAATATAGAAGTTAAAATTTCTCCAAAAAATAAAAATGAATTTCATCAAGTAGTTATAAATAGTTACATAAATATAAAATGGAGTTCATTTTATAGATTAAATTTTTAAATTTCATCTCCATTTTTTTATTTTTGAGAATAAAAATAATATAATTAACAATGAATCTAATAAAGTTGAATTATATATGGATGAATTTAAAAAAAGGAAGTTTATATTCTTTTAAGTGTTGAAAAAGTGAGATACTTACTCACCATGAAGATAAAGTAATTTTAATTGGTTAAAGAAAAGAGTATTTTATAGAATAATTAACTTGAATATATTTAAGTATACTTGATTTAGGTAGAAAATAATATCAAAATTTCATATATTATTTTTCAAATTCCATGAATGAATTGAGATATTACTCGATGAAAGGGAAGTGTATTATGACTAAAGTGATATTTAAAATTTTTTCTAATAAAAAGGAACTCAACCAATGTTTCATAAATAACATGAAATCAATATATAAAATTTTGATTCCAAAAAAATATGAGAATGGTGAATATAATCACACAAGAGAAGACAATTCAGAATTTGTTTAATTTTTAAAATTATAACTTGGAATTAAAATAAGCTATTATTTGTTAAGGTTAAAAACTAATAAAAACATATACAGTGAATAGAAAAATGTGTAGAGAATAAAATAGTTTTTCTACATAAAATGGAGGTCACTAAGGCTTAAAAAATTCTGAATTTTTTAAAAGTACTACTACTGGATAGACTGGAGGTTCAAGAATAAGATTAATCTTTTATGCTCATTGTTTTTTTCTATAGTGGATAAATAAATAAAATGAAATTTTTATGGTTTATAGGACTCACATTTTAGTATAATAATTTTTATTTAATTCACAAATATATGGGGATATAAAAATTTAAAATTAACAAAGTCAAGCAGAGTGTTATTAACCAAAAAACTGGAAAGTTGAAGAACGTATTGGATGGAATGAATGAAGTGTGTGGTTGATATAAACAAAATTTTATATTACTTTAAGGGTGTACCATGATCTTCCTAGTTTATAATTTTCAACAAAAAGAGACAAGAGTATTTTAGGTTAGATACAATAGAAAAAATATTCAAAGAAGAAGATACCTCACAAGAAAAACAAAGAAGATATTGAGTCAATTGAAGATTATTGAATCAAAAAATGGCGGAGGAACAATTATACAAAACAAATACACTAAAGGATTGATCTCAAGTAGAATAAATCATAAAAGTAAGGATAAATAAGGTGATGGTATTTTAGGATACATATGTCAATGTTTTGAAAATGAATTTGATGTAAAGAATAATAAGAAGAAAGAATATTTTTCTTGTTATATTATCAAAGTAAAGAAGAAGAGTTCTCCCAAATAAAAAAGGGTGCTGAAGAATAATTTGGAAGATCAAAGTGGTTTTCAGTCAAAGAGAGAGTTTAATACCAATCCATGAAGGTTGATGATGAAATCACAACCTTCACTCAGTAAAGGCAATGATATGATGAAATCATCCCCCTCTTGTTCTTTGGATATTTATTTTTTGAGGGGAAAAATAAAAAATAGACAACTTTTATATTTTTTCCTTTAATTTATTTACAAAGGGGGAGTAAAATTATATAGAATATAATATAAAGATATGTTCTTAACTTAACGGGGGAGATATATCCTATTTAGAGGGAGAATATATTTGGATGGATTTTTTTAAAATGAAATACTATGAAGTAGTCATGGTTGTGTGTGTTTTGAACTGTTATAATTTTTTTGTTAGAATATATATATATATATATATATATATATATATAAACTTGTTATTTAAAGGCAATGTAAAAATTTAAATTAGTAGAATAATGTCTGTTTTAAGAAGTTGATCTTAGTTGGTTTTAAGTTCTGTAAAGAAGTGGATGTAAGTCACTATAATATAAAACATGAAATTATTATTCAATATTTTTATTTTCTACACTATGTTCACTCATATAGGATTAAAATTATTAATTTATGATTATTTGCTAAGTGTGTTGAGTTTAAAGAGTTATTTTTATTTAATGATTGATAAAAATATAAAGGGGTTATTATTGAGACCATAATTAAAGAAGATATTGATATAGGGAGTTTTTGTGACCTTTTGGAGTTTTTTATACCCAGTTAAAGTTTTATGAGATCTGGAGTTAAAGAAGTGTCTCCTAGAATTTTAGTGTTTGTCTAGGGAAGAATAATTAGATAAAAGAATTAATTGATATTTTTATGTGTGTTATGTTATTATAAATACATAAATAATGTTATAACTCACATTTAATAAAATTCATTATGTGATATGAATGCTGTTAAGTTTTTTGGAGTTGTTTGAAAGAATTTTGGTGATTTTGGAGAGTTTAAGTGTTGAGAATAATTGGTTCAAGAAATTGAAAAATTCCCCAATACCCAAGGGAATATTTTTTCAATATGTAAAGATTACTCTATGTAGGCAGAAAAAATTGGAAAAGAAAATCTGTAAGGGTAAAATTACTCAATATAAAAAAATCACTCTAGTACTGATTAAAAGAAGACTTTAAATTGGTAAATTCTTCAATACATATGAGTAACTTTTTTCATACATAAGAGTCACTTTGGTGATGAGAAGACTGGATCAGAAGATAAGAAAAACAATTATAAAAGTAACTTTTCTAAATATGTAAAGGTAACTATAGTTATGATCAAAATAGGCTTGAAAAATTGGTTGAGTCCTTGATCTATAAAAGTAACATCAATCATACATAAAGGTTTGTATGCTGATATGTAAAGGTTGATCCATGGAAAAGATAATTCCTAAACATAAATTTTTTGAAACTTAAAGGTTGATCTGAGGAAAAGGTAATTCATAATGCTTATTCCTATGATACATAGGGGACATTTGAAGTTTTCTAAGGATATATAAGGGTTACTTTGACTTTTAGAGTGATATAAAAGGGTTCTAGAATTTACTAAAAATAAAATGATGATGCTAAAGCTATTATTTTTTTAATTAAATTTTATGAATAAAAATCATGATGAATGTAGTTTGATAATAATGGTCATATTGTGGAAATTATATCATTACATTATCATGAAGTATTATAATAGAAGAAGATAATGGTCACACCATGAAGAATACTGTCACACAATAAAGAGATAATAAGTTTTTAAAGTAGTAAGTGGAATTTTTTTATCATTCTATGATATATACACTTATTCCATGATGACATGGAATGATTTGAACGAATAAAAAATGTAAGATAAGTTGAAAAGTAGTTTAATGAACTTGGTAGTTCAAATCTCAATTTGAAATTCAAATTTGAACTTAAATAAATGTATCTTATTGTGTATAATAAAAATAAAATAGGGTCTTGAAATATTATTCAAGAGAGAGAGTGTGTGGATGAAGATAACATAATAAAGGATAGTCTATAGTGTAACTTACACAAAAAGAGTGGAGTAAAAAGAAGATTACACAATTGGTCTATGTGTGATCATCACACCCTTGTTGTGTGTTGATGAAGAAGGATGTAACATTTGTTCTACATTCTAAATAAGTTCAAGAGAGCTATAAATTTATATAGAGTCAATCTAATTAAATTTATTGGATAATCCATACTTTGTTAAATATCAAGACAATAATGAAAATCTTCATGAGAGTTATCGAGAGATATTATTTTTTAATCTTTTATTATTAGTCATGGATTTACCCTTCTCATTTGTATCCACCATGATTATTCTTGTGAATCATATGGTATTGGGTGATTCTGAATCATTATAAATAGTAGCTACTCATTTTGAGTAGTAAACCTCATGCATTGAGTGTCTTTGTTTATTTTATTTCCTCGGTGTGTGTGATTTGAGCAATGATATCAATCACTCTAACTATGGATAAAGGTTTAATAAATCATAAATTATAAAATGGAATATTATTCACTTCTTCACCACCATTAGTGAACCCACACTATTCCTGGGGTTGTCACAAAAAGATCCATCGAGTCAACAAAGAACCAAATACAATAATCTTGGATTAAACATATTGGGATTTAATATAATTTTATCAAATAAAGGTGGATCACATTGGTATATATCAATAAGTGGAATACATATTTACTAAAAAATTATCCAAATCATCATTTAATAAACATAAATTGAATCATGGAAATTAACTACCTCCATAACTTTATGAGGTTTGAAAAATACCCTATCCATATATAAATTTATTACATTATTTTTTTCATTGTTGATGAGATATTATCTTTTGGGTTTATTATCAATTGGGGAGAATTTAGAGAAATTATAAAAATAGTGAAAAATATCTTCAATGTTTATAAATATAGACATGGAATGTTATGCTTGAGAAGTGGATTTAGAGAAGGACATTTATATCAAGTAGAAAATATCTACACTTGAGGGGTATTTATTGGTATGAGAAATAAGGGGAGATATAATCCATGGGTGTGATCTCAAAATAGATTATTGAATATTTAGAAAGCTATGTGAAATAAATAATACAAAATTGGTTGATTAGTATTGGTAGTTAAGGTAAGAATTATTGTATATAACTATATCTGAAACTCTTATTTTCTATATTTATCATTGATCATGCTGACTTAGAGTGACATTTGATTATTTCTATTACTATTTATATTTTTTGAATTTTAAGGAGACTTGTATTTTTATTATCATTTATATGAATCCAATAGAGAGTGTAATGGACTTACCACAACAAAATATTGTTTGCTTTGGTAATTTCACTCATGATTTTTTATTGGCTATCATCCAACCCTCCCATAGAAAAGTCCATTTGATGGATGTAGTATCCAAACCTACCTATAAATGTGTGCTTCATTATCCTCCATCATTTATGTGGGATCAACCCATTGGTATCCCCACCCAATAAGGTCCCAACGTACTTGTTGGAACATCAGATGAGCCCTCGCTCTGATACCATTTTGACTGACCACCTATACTATGATATTGCATGCGTTGAGACTCTCAGTCTTGTTTTCATTTTTCATAGGGTATGGGCCAATCCTACCCTAGAAAATGACTTGTGAAAAAATTACTTATGATGGTTGAGGTATCCACATGTACATATAATGGAGTACTTTATTCTTCATCATATCTGATGTGAGATTCCTCTACAGTCCTAAAAAATGATGAGGCCTATTTGATGTACCAAAAATAATTTTTTCCCTTATGGGGTAAGAAGTACAATAGGGAAATAACAGATCAATGAGAGTGGAGAAAAAATCGCTCCTTTATAGGTATGTGGGGATACCTTATCCATCACGATGCCTTTTCTAGGAGAGGACTAGCCCATATCCCATTAAAAATAAAACCATGGGGGAAAGTACCAAAGGTAATAATATCGTAGTGTAGGTGGTCTATTACCGAGGGAATTTTGGAACTTAAGTTTGGAAATCAAGGAATATTATAATGGTAGAGAATATTGATTTTAAAGAGTTGGATGATAAATTATAGGTGAAAGGTTTTGGGTTTGATTGAAATATATATATGTAAATTTAGATTGAATATTTACACATTAAATGGTTAGAAGCATGAATAATAGTTTAGTACATTTTGAAAGGTTTGAGTAATTTTTTATTGATGTATAGAAAACCATGTCGTAGAAGATATTTCCATGCCATAATTTATATAACCATGATGAAATATTGACACCCCAATCATGGCTAGAGATACTTTTATAAAGAAAATTGTTTTAATGTATGTGATACTCAACCATATCATAGTTCATATTGTGTTTTAGAGAAAAACATAGAGTTAATAATTATTATAGATGAAAGTATTTATTTAGATACCCACATATGGTTGAAAAATTGTGATGCTAATGAAATCCATGATATGGAGGTAGTTATTTTGAGTTAATAAACATCATGAAGTTTTTTTTGGAAATGAGTAATAAAGATAAAATAGTCATTTTTGAAGGGTTGTTTTGATAAAAATAGGATGGCCATTGTGGTATAAATAATGTTGGTAAGAATATTTTGTAGAAGAAATTTGGAAGCAATTAGAGGGTTTGTGGGCTTGATCATACCATTTTTAGAAAGAACCATCATAAAGTATGTCTAGATAAAAAAAATTAAAATTGGAAACTATTAGATTATTCGGGTTTTTGAATTATAGGCCTTGGTTTGTAGAGTCAAAGTGTTAACTAAACCAAACCACATCATGGTGAGGTGCACCACACAATGGTTTAATAAATTTATGGAGATGTTATAGATATGGTCTTATTTTAATCTATAGAGAGATATGGATATATATGAAATAATTATTTAGATCATAATGGATGAATTTTGAAGCCAATAAAGTGTTGACATGTGGAAGATATTTTTACATGATCAAATTGAAGTTATACAGGAGGAAGATTAGATGACATGGAGATACACAACATAATGTGAAGTTGATAGATATTTTTTATTAAATATATGGAGTTACATGGAGAGTTTATACTATGAATGGTTTATTCTTGTGGATATTTTTTTGAGGATGTTGAAGCTAATTAAAAACTCCTTCATTGTAATGATGTATTAAATATTATTATTATTCATTATAAGCAACCCATGTGTTGATTTTTTATTTGAATGTCTTATTAAATTAGTGGATGGATAAGATGATGGAGGTGGTAAAACTTGGTTTAATAATGATACATACTAAAAAATTTTAATCACCTAAAATTTATAGTTGTTTTTTAGAACACCATCACATCACCATGTGTGTTCTCCTTAAATGTATCCCTTAACAATGAACTAAATAATATCATTGTTTCATCACATTTAATTTTCATGTATAGATGTTAATGATATTTTATTGAATTAAAAATACTTGTATATTATTGATAACATGGGAATAAGATATGTTTAAGAGAAGAAAGGGACTCGAAAATTCAACCCAATATTAGGGTGTATCTGGGTTGTGGTGTTGAGTTGAAAAAACTTTTCTAACTTAACTTTTGAAAATCAAAATTCACACCTTATATGATTTTCATACATATAATTTTTATCTTCAAAAAGCAAAAAAGTTTTTTTGGACAGTGTTAAGTATTACCAGATGGGTAATTTTAGTTTAATCAGATGGAAAATTATCAATTATATCAGATGGGTGAGTACCAAGTACATCAGGTAGACATGTAAAAAGTACATCAGATAGACATTTATGAATTACATCACATGGATGTCTTATAAATTAAATTGGATATAGTTATACAAAGTCCATCAGAAAATCTTTATAAAATGGATAAATAAAAAATATATTAGATGAACATTTACCAAGCCTAGTTGAAAAAGACATATAATGTTACCAGATGATGACCTATTATTTCTACTGAATTTAATAATGAAAGAATTATAATGGTGTTACATTAAAATAACCTTCACACATTATTCATAGACATTTATAGTAAAATAAGGTGTGCCCTATGAAATTATAACTGATCCTAAGAAGTGCATAATCATACCATTGGAGATTTTCTAAAAATAGGACCACAACCTTGAAGGATAAGAAGCTCATGATATATGATTAAAAGTTGTTACTAAAGTGTTGTAATATATTATTACCGAGATAACTTCATTTGTAACTTTAGAGAGTTTTCTTAATGAATCATTTATGAGGTTTACTTTGTAAATTCCTTAATATTTGTCTATTGTAATTATTGTTTACCTAATCATGTAGACCGAGAGATCTCTAGAATGGAGATACATAGTTTTTCCAATCAGTTTGATCGATGGTTTTTGAGTATATGAAAACATAGTTTGTTGGATCATTATGATTGAGGGATTTATAGGCTTAGAATAAAAACATTATGATGGGTATATAATCATGGATACCTTAAGTTAGTGTTATATACTTCTTTAATACATTGGGAGAATGTGTAGAGAATTAATAAGAATGTTTCTATAAGTTTTTGATACATCTTTAATAAAAGTTATATTACATTGTTTTACTAGTTTTTATAAGTTTTATAAGCTTTCGCTATGTATTTTTTAGAAAAGGTTATATTGATTTATATAAACAGTTTCTTACAGTAGTTATAAGGTATATAGGTACAATTGTTTGTTTGATAATATTTCATTAAGGCTTTAGGAACAATTTATGTTTATATTTTTATAAACTATAATTCAACCCTATTTTATTATTGTTAATACTCTTATTATCTATAATTTGATATCAGATAAGGAATAACTACTAATGTTTTGATTATTTGCAACAGGCTATTAGTGACAGATTCCCATTGCAAAGAAGTCATTTGCAATGGGAGTCCGTTGCTAATGCTCAGTGGTAAAAACAGTGTCACAATTGTGGTTATTTATAACGGATCATCGTAAACAGTGATTAATTCCGACATAGGAATCATCCATTGCAAATATTTGTGGTGATTTTGTAAATAACCAATTGCGATGATTTGTCACAGTTTGTTATTTATGATAGACAGTAAGTCCGTCGCAAATAACTTTTTTTCAAAAAAAAAATCAGAATTTAGAATATTTAAAAATATATGATAATATTAAAACTAATAAAAATTAATTAAAAAATTAAATATATATATATTTAAAAATAATTTAAATATTAAAAAATTAAAAATAATTAAAAAATTAAAAACTATATAAAATTAAAAATAAATAAAAATAATTAAAATTTTAAAATTAATTGAATAATTTAGGAATAATTAAAAAAATTATGAATAATCAAAAAAATTAAAAATTTAATATATTTAAAAATAATGAAAATAATGAAAATAATTAAAAATATTTTAAAATAATTAACAAAAATTGAAATTTTTTTAAAAATTTAAAACATTAAAAATATTTAAAAAAAATAAAATAATTACACATATTTAAAAATCATTATATTTTAAAAAAAATTGAAAAAAAATTATTTTTTTAAAAAATAGACATAAAAGTAATACATAATTCCTAACTTAATTTTTTTATCATACCAAATTATAAAAAAATCATAAAACATTAGAAATCATCAACTTCCATTAGGTGTAGGAGGATTAGACGAAGTATCATGGGGAGGAAATTCCATACCAATGCCACACACAAGTCACCTCATATATACTTCATCATCTTCTCATCTCTCTAACGTTGCTGCTCATGATCCGCCTCCCTCTATTTCTATATCTACTTTATCATCTCATCTTAATATCTCAACCTCCCATCATACTATACAACAAATGATGACATTGACAAAGACTCATCATGAGATCCCTTCATGCTCACTGTTGCCATCATAGAAGTACCATAATAACTCATAGGTGTTAGTCGAGAACCAATACCAATCACTCGACCTTTCTTGACACCCTGTGAAGTGAGATGTATCTATGCCCCCTCATCGAATAGAAAATTACCAGTGGAATCTCTTTAGCTCTCATATTGACTCCCCTGTGAATGAGAGGTCATAGAATCATCTATTTCATTTAAATATAATGAAAATTTTGAATAATAATAAAATTAATTTCCATGATTTTTTTTAGAAATTACAAACCACAATATAGAGCTCTCAGTCGCCTACAATTTCTCCTATATGAGGATTAGTATACATATTCTAATAAACTTAAAACTCTATAATAGATGGGTTAGTAGAGACCTATATAATATACCAAACAAGTTATAGTCAATGCATATATACATTAATAAATAATATCACTTACCATATTTTGTCGATGTTTGCCAAATGTATGACTTCTGGCTCTATGAGTGACCTCTTTCCTCCCTCATCTCTAACGTCTAGATACTGAACTCCTCCTAAAATTCACTCACAGAAAAAAGGATCACAATCCATACTATACCTGAGCTGAGATATAGTCAGGTCGATGGGAGACACAAGGATGGTCAAAAACAGTTGCAAAAGCTTTATCCATAGCTCAATTTCTAAGGTTGTGTAGATACCGATGAAAGCAATCATGTATACAAATATCCTATGCCTCTCAAATAATACCTCTCAGGATATCAAGAATCAGAGAAAAGAAATTCTGCAAGACAACTAAAAAATATATTTTTTCAATTAAATAAAATTTATAAATTATATATTATTTAATATTGTACAATCTAGTGGTTGAAAATATGGTGATGCATGGTGATGGGAACTAGGTCCCATGACACCCATGGCTTGGAATTGTTTTTTCATAGAATCCCACCAACCATTCCAACAACTAAATATGAAAATATGTAAAAATAAAAATAAATAATCATAGAATTATTACCAAAATTAATACAAAAATTTAATATAAAATAAATATCTTAAATAATTAAACCTAACATCATAAATGAGGATCAAAATCAACAGATGGATATCTCTCTGGAAGAGGATCCAGAATCAGTAATCATGAAAGACCACACCCCTCCTAATATGTACACTAGGTTGAGGATTAGCTAAATAATACTTATCAGTAGTGTGTCCTACATCACTGAGAGAATGAAATAATTCATTAAGATCACCTCCATCCATCTAAAACAAATATTCTTACATTTAAGAAATTATTAAGAAATATATAAAATAGAAAAAACTAATAAATACCAAAAACTAATAATCTTACCTTAAACAAATTTTTAATACAAATATAAAATATAAAAAACTAATAAATATAATAATATAATAATTACCTGTAACTAAATACTTCAATTTAATACATAAATCATCATCTTCTTCATCATTTTCATTGAGATCAATGTCTTAATCCTCATCTTTAGTATTATAAAATTCTATATGAATTTTAGTTTCATCATCCCTTATTACTTCATCAACATTATCTATATCATCATACCTTAATTGATGGATTTCATCATCGATACTACATCTTTCTAGGTAAGATATATATTTTGTAATGTTTATTGAAAAATCTCAATATGTTGCACTTCCATAGAACCATTTTCATTTTCAATAAACTGATTTTCATGTGATGTTATTTTTATCAGACTCCATTAGTCTTTCAAATCTCTCAAAAAATCACAATAATTTTCATAATAAACATTATGTTCTTGATTTTATAACATAAAAGTTTCATTTGATGTAATAAGACTATTATATTTAATGTCAAAGACTCTATGTCATGGATAAACTATAACCCCTCAATCAATATCAAACCAATGAAATTTAAAAATTGTTACATAAATTGGTTCTAGATGACATAACTCAATTATTTCATCCAATATACCATAAAATTAAAAATCACATTCCTTATTATGGTATACTTTCAAATAAACACCACTATTTATTGATTTCTTTGTGTCGCCATATATGTGTGTATGGAATCAAAATCCATTTACCGCATACCCATTATTAGATTTTACCAATTTTGATGGAGGAGTTTTGAGCTCACATAATTGACTATCAATTTTATTTTCATGTTCTGTTGCCTATGAACAATAAAAATTATTAATAATAGATATCTTTGAAAAATTGATTTATTTTTCCACCAAAAGAAACACAACTTTCCAGTATTTGAAACAAATATGAAATTTTTTTTGATGAAATTATTCAAAGCATCAGATGTAATATGTATAATTTTTTTTGATATGGTCATCATATAGTCGAAAAAAGTTAATTTAAATAAAGGTATCCCTTATAAATATTCAACAAAATAATAAAAAGTAGTACTTACTGCACAAATCATTTCATTTCTTCACAATTAAGTAGAACTTTTTAATGAGATCTATACAGTTCATTATCTATAATCCATCATTCATGATAACCATCAAAACCAAGCTTGGGATGATTAAAAACAGACAACTGATGGTCTGTGACTTCATCAAAATTTGTCTCATTATGAACCATGCAATTCTTTTTTTAAGAATATTATTTCTGAAAATAATAAGAGCATAAATTGGAAATTTTTTCTTGCAAGTACACTTCTGTAATTGACCCTTCAACTGATGATTTGTTACATACTTTGTTCTTTAATTTTTGTATACATATCTCAAACGGATACATCCACTGAAATTTTATTGTCCCTCCACATTTATCTTCATTTGGAAAATGAAATATTAAATATTCCATGGAATCAAAGAAGTCCAATAAAAATATTTTCTCTAATTTACAAAAAATTAAAACAATATCTTGTTACAGCCAACTCAATGCATCATAATCCAAATTTTTCACAAAAATATCTCAAAAAAATATGATATTTCAGTCAAAATGTCCAAGATTGAATAATTCAAAATCCTTCTAAGAACAACATGTAGTAATCTTTAAATTATGACATGAAAGTTAGAAATTTTTAACCCGGTAATATGCCCATTTCTAATGCAATGAGAAAAATTAAAAAAATAACCATATAGTAACCTAAAATATCTAATCCATTGAAATAATAGTAAACGTTTTTTTTAGTAAGCTGGTAATCTTCTTTTGAATTCACTAATTCATGTGATCTTCTGTATTTAAATAATTGAAGTTCAAGTCATCTGAAAATCTGGTCAAGATCTAACTATTCCTTTACATTATCTTTGGTATTACTAGGTGTGTCCAACATAGTATAAAATATGTCACAATGAAATTCTGCTAAATATGAATTACATTTTACATGTGACAAAACAAAAAATCAGACCAATATTGAATATCCCAAAAAAATATTTTGATCTATCCAATAATGATCTCTACCAAAACAATTTATTTTTTGTTCATTTAAGGTTGGTCGAAAAGTAATAGAATGTTATGCAGAAACAATAGATTTTACTTGATTACATAAGAGAACTTATGGAGGTTCGTTTTTTTGATTTTGAACTTTTTTAAAATATTTTTAATTCCTTCGAAAAGGATGATCTTGAGGAAAAAATCTCCTATGATAGTAAAAAAACTAACCTTTCTCCGATTAAAAAGAATAAATATTTTGTTCCCAGTATTGAAATACAAACGTGATTTTAGATCATGTGTGCTCTATCAAGATAACATACCGTATGCCGAAAATTCATTGATCATCCATAATAATGCAACTTTCACCATAAGATTAAGATTTAAATCTATATCAAATGTAGTCACACCGTCGTCTCATAATGAAATTAACTCATCAATTAGTGGCCTCAAATAAACATCAACATTATTATTTGGATGTCCTAAAATTAATAACATCAAATATATGTATGGTTCTTTCATCAATATCGAATGAGGAAAGTTATAATGAGTAATGAAAATAGGCCAACAATAATATTGACTATCGTAATCACCAAGTTGAAAAAAAACATTAGTAGAAAGGAACAACCATATGTTATGAGGTTCTGAAGAAAAATAGGGATGTGTTTCATAAAAGAGTTTCCATGAATCACCATCACATGGATGATTTAATCTTTTAATAATGAAAATATTTGATTTATGCCATATCATCAATAAAACGGTGTTGTGGGATATAAATAAATGTTGTAAATAAGGTGTAACTAGAAAAAAGTCTCATCTATTTCATAGGAACTCTGGGATTTCCTTGGTGTGCCTCTTTATATCTCAATTCTCCACATGTGGGAAAATTAACCAAGGATTCATAATCACCATAATACAAGATGTAGTAATTTGAACATGAATGTATTTTTTGATAACTAAGAACCAAATTATGAACCAACCTCTTACATTCATAGAAACTTACAGGTAATATATTTCTGTTAGGAAACAATGATTTAACAAAATATAAAATTTGATCAAAATAACTATTTGAAATTCCAAAATCTGATTTAATAGCCATAAATTTTGTAACAGCTTCATGTTTTCTTATATAGAATCCCTAATAAAAGGCCTCATCTTTAGATTTCAACAAATTGAAAAACTGAGAAGGTTCTTGATTTAAGATTTAGAATATCATTCTGAGTTATTGTTTCAGGAATAGACGTACTAGCAAACTCATGTACTAAATAATGAAATGATAGATCTAGAATTTTTTTTTGTATTTTCTACTAAATTGTTTTCACCATGTTGAAACAAAAAAATATGGTCTTTCTGAAAACTAAAATGAAAAAGATAAATTCCATCATTTTCAAACATTTTGAATATCCTAATAACACATTTTCGACATGGACATTTAATCATTCCATAAAAAAAATTGTAATTAAATTATGTAAATGATATAAAGGTTTCAACACCTTTAATGTAGAAATGATTTATTCTAGATCCATTTATATTTTTGCGATGATTTTTCCAATCACGATCATGTAATAAAATTTGGTG
Organism: Viscum album; assembly: GCA_963277665.1. NCBI lineage: Eukaryota > Viridiplantae > Streptophyta > Magnoliopsida > Santalales > Viscaceae > Viscum > Viscum album. Next base: position 173,117,864 of record OY728147.1, on the reverse strand, counting down.
TCTACTTCTTGAGTCCATAGTTATCTAAAAAACAGTAGAATTGAGAGTAATTATTATTGATCAATTTGACTAGTTTCAAATGATTATTATATTCTAACACCTTGAAATATTTTATGGAATATGATCAGAGTGAGGTGCTGGGTTAGAACTGTATTACAGGGCACATAGATGCTCGACGCATATAAAATAAAAAAATAAATATATTATATAAGACACGTGCTATTTTGTTAAAATAATAGAATATCTATTGAGTGATGTCTCACATGAGAAATAAAAGACCATCGTTGGGTCTGGGATGTGAGTTTTACCCTAGGCATGACATAACATTTGTGAGCGTCGGGTGTTTAGTTACATTGCGTGTGAGGGTAATCTAGTTAATATTTTTATTATAATTTCTTAATAAAATTTAAAGTATCTTTAAAACTATGTATTATATGAAAAATTGGAGACCACCATTTGATTCGGTATTTGGGGTTTACCCTAGGCACGACATTAGATTTTTGAGCATCGGGTGTTTAGTAATATCACACACGAGGGTATCATTTTTAATCTTCCATTCACATATATATATATATATTATATGTATATATAAATATATTAAAATATTTATAAAAATTATTTATACGAATTATTTTAGTTAATTAAACATTTATAAGAAATATTGTGATTTTCTAATAGTTATTATTTTTTATATTTTTTGCGTGGTTTGATAAAAAAATTTATATTTTATTACTAATATTTTTTTTAAAATTTTTAGCTGTTGCTAAAATTATTGGTTATGTAATAATAATTATTTATTATTTTTATAAGGATTGAAAATAAATATTACTAATATTTAACAATTACTCATATTTTTTCTTTTATAGAAATTTACATATTTACAGAATTTCCTCAAATTTTCAAATTAATAATAATAATTTGTAACTTCCACTAATATTTACCATTTATTAACAATATTGAATAATTAATTATTAATTATAATAAATTATGTAATGATTATTATTAATTATTAAAATTATTATTATAATTTTATTTATTATTATATATATACCACAATTTCATAATTAATATAAATACATTAAATATATTCTAACTCATTTTAAACAAATATTCAAATATCAAATCTATATAAACACACACGCACACAAATATACAATTTATAAATAATTTTAAATATGGTTAATTTTTATTATAAATAAATTTTATTATATAGAATTAATAATTTATATAAATAATGTATATATAATTTTGAGTTCTTATTTTTGAATTAATAATTATTTTGAATTGATATTAATTTTGAATTAATAATTTTTGAATTAATTATTTTTAACCCAAACACATTATAATAGTTGTACAAGTTGGGTGTTTTTAAAACATTTATACTAAGTATTAATACTAATTATTTTAATTAATACAACATTTATATGAAATATTGTAAACTGTTAATAGTTGTTATATTTTATTATAATTTTTTTTACAAATTATTATTATTATTTTATAATTATCACTAATATTTATAATTTAATAATAATAAAGTCTTATTAATTATTAAATATTATAAATTATTTAATTTTTTACTAATTTATTAAATTAATACTACATTTTTAATAATTAATATTTTTTTACGAATTTTTAATAATTCTTTGTATTTTTTATATTTCTTACAAAGTATTACTAAAATTATCCTAATTATTATTAACAAAGTTTTTAATAAATATTACATTTTTCAATTTGTTTTTGTTTTTTCATTAAACCAATTTTTAATATTTTTTTATAAAATTAATACTTATAAATAAAGTTTTATTAAATAATTTTCTTTAAATTAATTTTTTTATCATTGTTAAAACTCAATCATAACTATTTATTTCATACGTTTTGTATATTTATATATATTACATAATTTTTTAATTAAACCTAGTTACATATAATTTATTATTACACATTTGTTTAAACAAATTAACATAAAAAATCAATACACATACATACAATTGGGCATACACACACAAAAATTAGGAGCTAGGACATAAAAAACTGATTAAAAAAACCAAAAAAAAACTTTGTTAAAAAATCATGTAAATTTATAATAATCTTTGAGAAACCCTAAACACAAAAAAATGTATATAGGATTTGACCAAACCAGAATATTTCCAAATGATTAAAAACATTTAGCATATTTCAATAGTCACCATATTTCAAATAATAATATAAAATAATAACTTCTAGCAACCTTAAACACCAAAACAATTAATCTAATAAATTTAATGATCAAGAAATGATAAAATACATGAAATGAAATTAAATCAAATCATTTGGAATAAAGAAACTCAAATAGTGAATAATAAATTTAGATTAACCATAAATGTTAAATAAATTATTCAAATTATGTAAAAATATAAACCTAGGTTTTTCTAAACCATCATTTACAATATTTAACCAAAATACAAAAAAATGATAAATGATTGAAGCAAAGTCGATACCTAGAAAATCTGAGTCAAAATCAGCCAAAAATTGGGAGAAACCAGGATTTTTTGAGCTGCATGGAGTAGGGAAGACGAGAAGTTTCTTTTGCGGCGGTTCAAGAGCGGGAAGTAGAAAGAAGATGAAGAATAAAGAGGTGTTGTACACTATTAAATCAATTTACATTTTATGACAGAGCAATTGAAATGGAATTAATTCATCTTCAAATGGATTTTTGGTCAAAAGTATTTGTGATAGGAATTGATGTCTGTCGTAAATAATCCAGAGTTGGTAAGTATTTGAGACGGAATTCAAAATCCTTTACAAATTCCCTATTGTGAATGTATTACCAGGTGGGCAATGGGAAAGTACATTTAGACTATTTTCCACTGATGCAATATTCCATTGCAAATAACTACTATTTGCGATGAAATATTATATACATCACAAATAGTTCACATGAAAAGAATATTTATGATGAGGGAATTTGTCTACTGCAAATTCCCCATCGCAAATGAATGAAATTGTAGTAGTGTATCTACTTATTAAATATTTTTTACAATAACCATATTTTTAGTGAAAAATATTTCAGTTTTATAATGGTAGGTTTTTCCATTAGGAATCTTGAGAATCCTAGTCCTAGAAGACCACCAATCTTTGATGGTGTTGACTATGAGTACTAATAAGATTCAATAAAAAACTTTTTTATAAACACTAGGGTTGAAAACGTTTTTATGACTATTGAATGTTATAAAATTCCGAATAAGGAAGTTATTTCTTTTTCAAGTTAATAAAAGTAAGAATATCAATTGAACTATCTTGTCATAATTACTTTACTATATTATATGACAGGGAATATGTATAGTTAGATTTATTCTTGTGAAACTACTAAAAATATTTGGAATAAATTATAAGTTACTCATTTTGGATGGTCAAAGGTTTTGGATACCATAAGAACTATGTTTTTTTGTGTGGATTATTATGCCTTTTATTTCTTACCAATAGAATTTATAGCCCAAACAGATCAACGTTTCATTAATATTGTTAATAACATGCAATATCTTGATAAAAAATAGTTGTCAAATGAGCCGTTGATAGAGAAGATTTATTATATTATGTTGAGGGAATGAAAATCTAAGTGTAGAATGATAAATGATACTAAATATCTATCCAATTTGAGTTTGGATGATCTTATTATAACTCTCATGCAGTATGAGATTAGGTTGAAAAGATATGATGAAAAAGAGAATAAAAATAATTGTTTTTCATGTGCTTCAACATCCATATCTACAACTAAAAAAGTTAAATATTGTTAAAAGGTTTATAAATATTTAAAATATAAGAATAAAGATAAGGATGAATCAAATAATATTTTCTTAGAATAAATTGAGAATGAAATCACTCAATTAGAAAAGAGTTTGAACAAAATATATGGAATGAAATAGTTACAATAACAATTTCAAGAAAAGTCAAAAAATGATATTTGTGATAATAATGAAGCTTTTGTAATTATTTCTTATGAGTGTAAGTATAATGACCCAAAAATTTATTAATGAAAATTCTACTTGGTCTATTTAAATTTCTCTTTATGGTTATGTAATATGTATACACTTATTTTTTTCTATGTTTTGTTTTTTTAAATACCATTAAGAATTGTGACCGTTTCCAATATAGCCATTGAACAGTGTTCACATGATTAGTATAAATATAGGGTTTTAACAAATCCAATTTACTCAAAAAAGGAAGTGATGGCCTCATCCAGAAGACTTTTCCCATACGAATCCCATTTTTCAGAGCTTGGAAAGGAGGTGGCATCATTGGGCTTTGCTCTTGACCAAGCGTAAGCAGAGCTTGAATACGTAAAGCTCGAGCGGAACTGCCTACGAGAGAAGTGGAAGTTGATAGAGATTACGAAACGGGAAATGTTATCTGAGCCACCCCAAGATTCTATCACCATTTTTCACCTTACCCTAAGGTCTTATTCAAGTGTTTTAAGGTGTTATGTAACAAGAACCTAGTACTACGATTTTTTACATTATTCTTGTATAGAAAATATACATTCTTTTTATTATTGTTACATTGTAAATAGTTTTTTAAGAAAAAATAGTATTTTTAGTCAATATTAAACTAAGAAATCTATTTTGATGAATTAATTTATTTTTTAATTAAATAACATTTTAATAAAATAATAATATTATTATTAAATTAATTTTTATTAAATATAAATTATAGTATAATTTTATGAATACAATTGTAATTTTTATTAAGGTTTAAAAGCTATTTTTGTCAAAACCCATAAATTTTTGGTAAATGTCGGTTTTTTATTTTAAAAGTAAAAATTCACATATTTATAAAATTATTTAGATAAAATAAATATTATTTTTTGAATCCAGACATCAAAATTATCCAACGGTGAATTTTTCATAATTTTTCGAGACAATCTAATTTTTGGGTAAAAATTATATACCATATAAATATATAATGTGTTTTATAACATCATAATGATCCAATAGTGATGTAATAAAACACTATAAAAATAATTTTCGGCCAATATATGTTTTACCATTAAAATATTGTGATTTTGGGCTTGTTTTATTTATTTTACAAAGCTTTAGTGGACCCTTCAAGGCTTATAAAACATTTTGTCTATTTAAATTGTTTTCCTTGAGAGTGTGACTCACATCTACATAAGAAAACCTATTATTTTAAGATGTTCGGCCATTGTATTTATAAAATATTGTTTTCCACTTCCCTTTGGCAAAAACCATGGGCAAAAACTATGGGTTGATTTGTGTTTTTTGATTAGTTTAATGTGAGGTGTCCCAAACCTAAATAATAAAGAATTCCCTCTCCTTTCCTATATTAACCAACCCAAGATCCCACTTCCACTTCACTCAAGTCCTTTTTAGTTCAACCAACCTCTGCCTTCCCCTCTCTATAATCCTCCTAATATGCCTCAATCTACCAATAAACCTATCTCAAGCCTCTCCCATGCTTCTGGGATCACACTTCCAAGTAAGATATTTCTTTCTTTCTCATTTTTGTCCAATTTTCTTTAAGTTCTTATGCCCTTTTGTTTTCAAATATAAATTTTGGGGTATGATTTCTCATCTCCCCCATAATGAACTATTTATGTTTGGATGATGGGAGACCCCCTTCTCTCTCATTAATTCTTCCCATGTACACTCGTTACTATGCCAAAATTCCTTGAGGGATTTATCTCTCCTCTTTTATATCCAAGTAATTATTTTGTATTATGCATCTAAATTACATTACGTTTGTTGGGACATGTATCTATATGACCCCTTACTATCCATTTCATTTAAATTTGACGAGACACCCATTTCACTCTCATAAACCATTTTCATGAATCCTTATGTCACGCTGTTATGCTGACAAAATTGCACCGCGTTTTTTCAAGCGAAGATCATTGTGTAGTGAATACCATAACCATGTCTCTATCAAGGGTATTCACTATTATGAATATATACATATTGAATGGTAAATTCATATATTTATTCCACATTAATTAATCCTTAAATAACATATGTTGTTGACTGATTCCATGATATATGATCCATGTGGCACACTTATGCATGAAATGAAATGTTTAAGAAAGGTGTTCCCTGATAGCGCTCCAATGCATTGGGTAAAGTATAGTATCGTGATACATAATTTTCAATGGGTGTTGACTCATTATAATTCATATTCAATGAGGGTTTACTCATTCTCCTTGTGCAATTATCCTTGGCTCATGCAAATTCCAAGTTTAGTGTTGTTTCCACGTTTCCATGTTATGATTATCATGCTTTATCATGCATTTATGTTCATGTTTCTCTTGTGCTCCATTGATATGCCTATTTTCTAACATGTATTGTATTCCTCATGTTATTCCATGTTTATTCCCTTACTGTTCTTTATAGATCCCCCTTTTCTTTTGCATGTCCTCAGGTTATCCCATGCAATGCTAAGTACGAGGGAATGTAGTGGTCATGTAAAGGAAGTTTTCAATAAAGATGTTTTATTTCATGTTTTAAGTTGTTAGATAATGATCGTAATACCCAAAGACACTATACCCCTCTATCTTCTATGTTGTATCAGGTGATGCTTATGTAATAAATCATGTCTAAGTGTGTAATAAAATAAAGGGTTGTTATAGTTGGTATCAGAGGATAGGTTTAGTTATTTTTGGGATTAGGATTAGAAAAACCTAGTGAAGCCTTAGAGACAAGACTAAGTATAATAAATACATCCCTAATTTTTGGTGGGCATTTAGTAAGTGTTTTATCTAGAAGATGCATCCCTTTCTGGATATGAGCAGGTAGAGGCCGCTCTAGCATAGATGTACCATGGGGTGAAAACCCCGACAAGGAGTTTTGTGCTTGACCTGGGGTATCCTGGTACATGACATCGGGCCTTGATATTCTCTTGGTTACGACACTCTGAAGGGATTAGAATTTATAAATTCACAAGCTTAGTATGAACCATTATTAAGGGAATTCCCCTAAGAATATATGTTAGAAAGTAGATCATGGATAACATAGATTGAAGCCTATAAATTCATAAATTAAGGAAATAAAACTTATTTATAAGTCATTAGTTTTGTCCTTGTATTACCCTTTATGTGTTACCCCTAACTTTTCTTTTATTCCAGCCAATGACCGGTAATAGGAGGACTCGAGCTAACAACCGATGTGAAGATCAATGTGATGACTGTGCTAATGAGATGCCTAATCCAATGGCAGTGGAATCACAAACTTTGTCACGCTTCTCTCTCAGTTAACACAAGATTTGAATAGAAACATGTGTCAAGAAGAATGTTTATCACCCCCTAAGAAAGAAAAAGTCACTATAGAGAGATTAATGAGACAAAGGCCTCTTAATTTTAATGGAACATATAATCTCTCAATCACTGAAAAATAGATCAACTCCATTGAAAAGATATTCTCCATCCTTCAATGTTCTAGACAAGAGAAGGTTCTCCTAGATGCTTATCGTATGGAGGATGAAGCTGATCAATGGTGGACATCGATCAAAAATAAATCCTGAGGAGGAGATCGAGGCATTGGAATGGAAGGATTTCCAGAAGATGTTTTTTGATAAATATTTTCCACGCACCCTCCAGCTTAAGATGGAAAGGGACATCCTTTCCCTCAATAAAAAAGATGACGAATATGTCAGAGCGTATGAGGAAAAATTCACAAGGATTGCACGATGCGCCTCAAGATTTTTGTTACCACCAAATGAAAGGTTTACCACTTCTTTGGTGAGCTAAAAACTATCATGCAGAAAGCACTGGCGATCCGTGACTTCGACATCTTTGAGGAAATTGTCTGATGTGCCCTCAAGGTCGAAATAGAGATCCGTGAATCTTAGGGGTATGAAGTGGATAAAAAGTGGAAGGTGGACTTCAATTCTAGCAGTCTGATGGATAAATCCAATGGTGGTAAGAAAATCCAGTACCCCACTTTCCAATGGTGTGGAAAGAATCACACCAGAAATTGCCTAAAGGGAATGATGAAATGCTTTAGGTGTGGAAGAGAAGGGAACCTGGCTACTAACCGTCAGTAAGAAAAACCAACCACTGTGATTGAGGAGAGGAATTCTCCACATGACCCTCAACACATTGTTCATTGATTCAACTACGAAGAACTGGGGAACTTTGCAAATCAGTTCCCTAAGCCAAGGGTTTTCGGAGGCAACCAGTAACCTCCAAGGTAGAAAGGGTGAGCTTTTTCCATCACAACTGCCGAAGTGAACCCCGACAACGAAGTGGTGATAGTTATGCTAATTATTCATTCAAGAATAGCGAACATAATTTTTGATTCTGTTTCTCCGCACTTTTTTATATCCTGAATGTTTAGTAGAACAATCCTAACACCACCACAAAGTCATGGAAGTAAAGATGTCGGTGAGTACGACAAATGGGAAAATCATTGTATCCCATGACTATAACTCCTACCCTGTCATAATTTGTGGAGTGAACTTCCTAGAAAACCTTTTCATACTCCCTCTGGTGGAATTTGATGCAATTATTGGCATGGATTGGAATTCCTTATATAGAGCTAACATAAATTTATTTGAGAGGGAAATCACTCACTATATAGATAATCAACCTTTGATTCTATACAAGTTCCAGGATGAAGATGAATTTTCTTTTTCTACATCATCTCAAGCATGGATATTAATGCCCTATGAGCATGCGTATCTGGGTTAGATGGTTGAGTCCAATGAAGCAACCATCCTTGAAGACATCCCTATTGTGAGGGAATTTGCTGAAGTGTTTCCCAAGGAATTTCCTGGTCTTCCTCCTAAAAGATATGTTGAATTCTCAATTGACCTTGTACCTAGAGAATTTCCAATATCCAAAACTCCATATAGAATGGTTGTTGTTGAGCTTGAGGAGTTGAAGAAACAACTACAAGAGAATCTGGATAAAGGATTTATATGCCCAAGTGCTTCACCAAGGGGCGCACCATTCCTCTTCATCAAGAAGAAGGATGGGTCAATGTGCCATTGCATCGATTATCGTGAGCTTACCAAAATCACGATAAAGAACAAGTATCATATCCAATGAATTTATGACTTGTTTGGTCAACTGTGTGGGGAACAATACTTCTCTAAGGTGGATTTTTAGTCGAGATATTATCAAGTAAGTGTGAAGAAGGAATATATCCCCAAGACTTCTTTTCGTATAAGATATAGGCACTATGAATTCATAGTAGTGCCTTTTAGACTGACTAATGCTCTAGCATTATTTATGGACTTGATTAATAGAGTCTTTAGAGATTACCTCGACCAATATGTGGTAGTATTTATAGAATATATTCTAATATACTCCAAAACCAAGGAAGATCATGAGGAGAATCTAAGAACTGTACTAGAGACCTTGTAGAAGGAGAAGCTCTATGCAAAGTACAAAAAGTGTGAGTTTTGGTTGAAGGAGGTCTCATTATTGGGCCATATCATCATAAGAAATGTGATATATATGGATCCCTCAATGATGGCTGTAATTGAGGGATGACCAAGGCCAACATCGGTAACAGATATCTGTAGCTTCTTGAAGTTATGTAGATATTATCAACGATTTTTGAGAAATTTCTCATGATTTTCCAACCCTCTTACCAAGCTAACTTGGAAGGGATTAAAGTTTTCTTGGAGTGATGAATGTGAAGAAAGAATCAAGGAGTTGAAAAGGAGGCTTATCACTGCACCCGTACTCACTTTACCCACAAGTGGAGAACTTTTTGTTGTATTCAGTGATGATTCAAAGAAGGGACTAGGCCGTGTGTTGATGAAAAATGACAAAATTCATTGCCTATATTTCAAGGCAATTGAAAGTTCATGAGAAGAATTATCCAACACATGATCTGGAGTTAGATGAAGTGATATTCTCAATAAAAATTTGGTGGCATTATCTCTTTGTGGAGAAGTGTGAAATATATATAGAACAAAAAATCCTCAAGTATATATTCACACAGAAAGAATTGAACATGTGCTGACGAAGATGGTTAAAGATGATCAAATACTATGACTACTAAATCTATTATCGCCCTGGGAAGGCAAACAAGGTGGTGGATGATCTAAGTAGAAAGGAACCATTGATTCTATCATTGATGAGAATTGAGAAGGATCCAATCTTCTTAGATTTGATGAAGATGGACATGGGAATCATAAGAAAGGGAACATCATCAATCCTTTCACAAATGATTTCTATAACCTTATCTTTTGGAAAGGTCAAAGGATGCTCAAAAGGATGACGTGGGAATTCAGAAGAAAGCAGAAGCTATCAAAAAAGGGAAATTCATTGATGTAACCATTGCCCATACCAGCATGGAAATGGAAATGGAAGAACATCACTATGGACTTTGTCATCAGAATTTCGAAGACATCCAAAGGAAAAAAAATGTCATTTGTGTTATTGTGGATCGTCTTATAAAGTCTTCACACTTCATTGCAATTCGAGAGGATTTCTCATTGGATCAACTAGAACAGATATATATCAGGGAAGTGGTAAGGATTCATGAAGTACCACTATCTATTGTATCCTATAGAGATCCAAGATTCACCTATATGTTTTGGAAGAGTCTTTAACATGCTCTGGATAATGAACTGAACTTCAGTATGACCTATCATCCTCAAACAAATGGCCAATCTGAGTGAACTATTCAGACACTGGAAGATATGTTAAGATCTTGTTCAATGGAATTTAAAGGAGTATGGGATCTACATCTTCCTCTGGTTGAATTCTCCTCTAATAACAATTTTCACTCGAGCATCCGAATAGAACCTTATGAAGCCTTGTATGGGAAGAGGTGCAGAACACTGGCATGTTGGGATGAAGTCGGTGAGCGTAAGCTGCTAAGACCAGAAATGGTCGAAGAATTGGTGGAGAAGGTGGAAACCATTTCGCAGCATATCAATGCGGCCTAGAGTTGATAGAAGAGTTATGTTGATAACCATCGATGAGACCTTGTGTTTAAAGTTGGAGACATGGTATTCCTATTCATATCTCCATGAAAGAAGGTCATGAGGTTTGTAATGAAAGGGATGTTAAGTCCTAGGTACATAGCCCCCTTCGAGATTCTTGATTGTGTCGGGGTTGTGGCCTATCAACTAGCACTTCCACCTACCACGGACTAAGTACATGATATTTTTTCATATATCCCTCTTAAGGAATTATGTACCAGACCCTTCAAATGTACTCTCTTAAGAGGTAGTACAGTTAGAGGATCATATTTATTATAAGGAGCAACCAGTGAAAATCTTAGATCGTAGGGAAAAAGTCCTACGAAATAAGACAATGCCTCTCGTGAAGGTGTTATGGTGAAACCACATGTTTGATGAAGCGCTGTAGGAATTAGAGGATGTGATGAATCATAGTTACCCTCATCTTTTTAGTGTGGGAAAAGAAAATTTTGAGGGTAAAATTTCTTAAGGGGGGAAGATTGTAACGACCCAAAATTTTATTAATGAAAATCCATCTTGGTCTATTTAGATGTCTCTTTGTGGTTATGTAAAATGTATGCATTTATTTGGTTCTATGTTTTGTTTTTTTTAAATACCATTAATAATTTTTACCATTTCTAATATAGTCGTTGAACAGTGATCACATGATTAGTATAAATATTGGGCTTTAACAAATCCAATTTACTTAGAAAAAGGTAGTGATGGACTCATCCAGTAGACTTGCCACATATGAAGCCAATTTGTCGGAGCTCAAAAAGGAGGTGGCATCATTGGGCTTCGCTCTTAACCAATCCCATTCCGAGCTTGAATACATAAATCTTGAGCGAAACTGCCAATGAGAGAAGTGGAAGTTGATAGAGATTACCACACGAGCAATGTTATCCGAGCTACCCCAAGAGTCTGTCACCATCGCGCACCTTACCCTATGGTATGATGTGGGTGTTTTAAGGGGTTATGTAACAAGACCCTAGTACTACGATTTTGTACATTAATCTTTTATATAGAATATACATTTTTTTATTATTGTTACTTTGTAAATAGTTTTTAAAGAACAAATAGTATTTTTAGTCAATATTCAACTTAGAAATATATTTTGATAAATTAATGGATTTTTGAATTAAATAATATTTTAATAAAACATTATTATTATAATTAATGTACTTTTTATTAAATATAAATTATCGTATAATTTTATGAATGCAATTGTACATTTTATTAATGTTTGAAAGTTGTTTTTGTCAAAACCCATGAATTTTCGATAAATGTCAGTTTTTTATTTTCAAAGTAAAAAAGTCACATATTTAGAACATTATTTAGATAAAATGAATATTATTTTTGGAATCATGATGTTAAAATTATCCAATAATTAGTTTTTCATAATTTTCTGAGATAGTCGAATTTTTGGGTAAAAATTATATACCGTTTAAATATATAATGTGTTTTATGACATCATAATGACCCAATAGTGATTTAATAAAATACTATAAACATTATGTTCGGCAAATATATGTTTTACCATTAAAATAATGTGATTTTTTGTTTGTTTGATTTATTTTACAAAGCTTTAGTGGACCCTTCAAGGCTTAAAAACATTTTTTCTTTTTAAATTGTTATCCTTGAGGGTGTGACTCACCTCCACATAAGCAACCCTATTATTTTAAGATTTTCTCCCATTGGCCTTATAAAATATTGTCTTCCACTCCCCTTAGTAAACACCCATGAGAAAAAACCATGGTCTGGTTTTTGGTTTTGATTAGTTTAATGTGAGGTGTCCCAAACCTAAATAATATAGTATTCCCTCTCCTTTCCTATATAAACTCACCCAATATCCCATTTCCTCTTCGCTCAAAGCCTTTTGAGTTTGACCAACCCATGAACTCATATCTCTATAATCCTCCCAAGGTTCCCAAATATTCCAAGAAGCCTCTCTCAAGCCCCTCCCAAGCTTTTGGGATCACCCTTCCATGTAATGGATTTCTTCCTTTCTCATTTTTGTCCAATTATATTTAACTTGTTATGTCCTTTTGTTTTCAATTAAATATTTTGGGGTATGATTTTTCACCTCCCACATACTTCCCTCTTTATGTTAGGATGATGGGAGACCCCTTTATCTATCATTAATTCTTCCCATGTACACCCATTACCACGTTGAAATTTGGTGAGGGATTTCTCTCTCCTCTTTTACATACATGTAATTCTTTTGTATTATGCATCTAAATTCTATTATGTTTATTGGGAAATGTATATATATGAATCATTACTGTCAATTTCATTTAAATATGATGAGACACCCATTTATCTCTCATCAACCATTTTCATGAATCCTTATGTCACATCGTTATGCTACCAAAACTGCACCGCGTTTTTCCAAGCCAAGATCATTATGTAGTGAATACCATAACTATGTCTCTATAAAGGGTATTCAACATTATGAACATATAAATATTGAATGGTACATTAATTTATTTATTACACATTAATTAATCATGTAATAACATATGATGTTGATTGATTCCATGTAATATGATCCAAGTGGTAGACTTATGCATGAAATAAAATGTTTAAGAAAGGTGTGCCTTGATATCTCTCTAATGTATTGGGTAAAGTATAGTATCATGATACATCATGTGAAATGGGTGTTGAATCATGTTAATTCATGTGAAATGAGAGTTTACTCATGCTCTATGTGCAATTATCCTTGGATCATGCTAATTCCAGGTTAAGTGTTGTTCCCACATTTCCATGTTATGATTATCATTCTTTATCATGCCTTTATGTTCATGTCTCTCTTGTGCTCCATTTATATGCCTATTTTCTAAAACGTATCATATTCCTCATGTTATTACATGTTTATTCCTTTATTGGGATTTATAGCTCCCCCTTTTCTTATGCATTTCCTCAGGTTATCCCATGCAACGCTAAGTGCGAGGGAATGCTGTGGTCATGTAAAAGAAGTTTTCAATAAAGATGTTGTATTTCATGTTTTAAGTTGTTATGTAATGATCATAAGCCCCAAAGACACTAGACCTATCGGTCTTATATGTTTTATCAAGTGATGTTTATATAATAAATCATGTCTAAGTGTGTAATGAAATAAGGGGTTGTTATCGTAATAAAACTGGGCATATCAGGATATATTTTCCAAGGTTAAAGAAAAAAGATATAGGATAGATAAATTTTTATATAAATAATGGAAAAAAGAGTTTGAAAGCTTCAAATATGTGGAGTGTTGGTAGTGTTTATTCTTCTTCAGAAAGTTCTTATAATGATAGTAGTGATAATTATAAGGTTATGGGATTTTATGTTTGAATTCCAAATAATAACCAATGCTACATGGAGAAGGTTTCATATAAATACATTACTAATACTACTTTAAACTCTAATTATCCCAAATTTGATAATAAATCAAATTTTACTTGTTTAAAAGAATAAAATTTTATTACATCTAGTGATGAAGATATTACACATAAATTTTAATAATTGACTAAATATATTATTTTTCTGATGAAAAACAACAATAAAGTTATGAAATACAATGAATTTTATAAGGTAGGACTTGAAAAATAAATTTATATTATTTATAATCATAATTTATAGATTTATAATATTAATTCAGATTTAGATAAAAAATATAATTCTAGTTCAACTCAAAATGATAAGAATCAATTTATGAAATCAAATTTCTAGATATTCAATCTAAAGAATTTTTTTGAACTATACTTCCAAGAAGGAAATTTTTGTTAACCTTTTCAAATAGTTGAGACTACATAGACATACTTTTGGAATAATTTTTACTTTAGGAACACCAAATTTTTAGTCAAATTATTTTATTCCAAAGAGTGAACCCTTTTAAAAAAAAATTCAAGCGGTGGATATTGGAAAAAAAATTTATTTGACTAAAGTTCAGTCATTTGGATTTCATAAATCTTATATCTCTAAAGGATTAATAGTTTTTCAATATAAGATGGTTGTATAGATGCGGATTCCAAAAGTTCAATTTTGTGATAATTATATACATGATAAAGTATGGGTTCAAAAAATATTAGTCTTTTTATTTTAGGGAGAAGGCCTGGGTACTAAAATTCAAAAAATGTCATACATTGATAGTAGTTGTTCTAGATATATGACTAGAAAAACAAATTTCTTCTTTAAAATAATAAAGGTGAAAGGTGGGAAGGTGAATTTTATAGATAATGATCAAGGAGAAATATATGGTATTTGTGATATTTAATTTATTGGTAAATCAATTATTTATAATTTTTTATATGCTGTAGGAATTAAGAAGAATCTCACTAGTATATGAAAATTATGTGATTAATGTTATATTTTTAACACTAGGAATGATAAATGTAATGTTTTCAAAAGGTAAATTTATTATTTCTAATGGGATTCCAAGGAATTTTTACACCCTTAACTTATAATACCATAGAATCCAAGATCTATATTGTCTTAGTGTAATGGAAGATCATTATTGGTTGTTTTATAGTTGTTAAGAACATTGTAATGTAAAAAATTCAGCTAAACTTTTTTGGAAAGTACTTGTTAGAGTTCCACCTGAGCTTTAGTTTAATTATTATAAATCTTGTAACCATTTTCAATATGGTAAGAAACATAATTTAATATTTAAATATATTAGTGAAGTATCGAATTCTGAATATTTATAGTTAATGCACATGAATTTATTCAATCCAACCTAAACTGGGAGTATTAGTGAAAAATACCATGTATATAACTTGGTTTTTTCCTACACTATATATACATGGGTTAATTTTCTATTTGAAAAGTTCTTAGATCTTTTTTTTTCAAATAATATATAGTCCGTGTTAGAAATGATAAAAATATACCTTTAGTTACTATTCACTGTAGCCATGGTGGAGAGTTTGAAAAAATAAACATTGAGAATTTTTGTAGTAATAAAGGCATTACACATAATTTCCCATCTCCTAAAACCCCTTAGTAAATTATTATAGTTAAACGAACAAATAGGAATCTTCAGGAGATTACTAGAACCATATGGAGTGCATACTCAATTGATAAACATTTTTGTGCTGATTCTGTTAGTACTATTTTCTATACTATAAATGGATAATTAATCAGAACTTTTCTTAATAAAACTCTTTATGAGTTGTGGAAAAGAATAAAGTTAAAAATTTATTACTTCAGAGTTTTGGGATATTAAGTATTCATCCTGTATACAAATGATAATTTACATGTATTTGATCCAAAAGATGATGTGATAATTTTTCTTAGGTATTGAAGAAGTTTATATTAAGTTTGATGAAATTGATCCCTTTATTTGTAAACACCCTAAAAAATCTTCTTCAAATGATTTTCATTAAATTTTTTATCAACCATTCATGGATTTGTTTTATAGAATAATGATGGAAGAAATATTTTTTGAATGTTATACCTCTACTAGAAGTTCAACCTGTTGTTTAAGAATAGAGTTTTACAATTCCAATAAATTTTACAATCTTACTAAATCATCCCACGGATAATATCATTAGTGATGTTGATCAACCAGTAAAAACATGATGTTCATTAAGAAATTAATATGAAAACTATGCATTCTTATCCTATTTTGAACATAAAAGGCATGATGAGGATTTAAGTGATGAATATTATATTAGGGAAATCCTAGATGATATTAATTATTTTGATTGGAACAAATTTGGACTCTAGTAGAACGACATAAATATATTCCTATAATTATACTCAAATGGGTATTTTCATAAAAAACATGAAAATATTGAATTATAGTATGAAATAAAGAAATAATTGTTTCTGAGGGATTTAATTAACAAGAAGGAATATATTATGACGAAATTTTTTCTCTAGTAGCTAGACTCAAATAAATCTTTACATTTATAGAATTTACACAATTTTTTAAATTTCACACTTTATCAAATTGATGTGGAGTGTCATTTTATTAATGGATATGTATAGGTTGAAGTTTATATAGAATAACCAATTAGTTTTGAAATTATAAAGTATTTGGGACATGTTTTTAAACTTACTAAGTCACTTTATGGACTTAAACAAGACCCAAGATCATAGTATGATAGGCTAACCTAATTGTTTACTTCAAAACTAATTTTTAATAGGTATATTGATCCAACTTTTTTTGTTATGAATTTTTTTAAGGAAACCATAATTTTTAAAATTTAAGTTGATGAAATTATATATGGTTTAACTCAAAAATCCATTTTATATTACTCTGAAGAACTTATGATTTTTATTTTTAATTGAGTATGATGGAAGAACTAACTTTTTTTCATGGTTTTCAAATTTATCCTAAACTAGAATAATCTTTATTATCTCAAAAAAATATATAAGAGGATTACATAAAATATCTGGTTATGATAATACTAAAATTGTAAGTACTCCTGAAAAAAACATTTGATCTTAATGAATCTAGGAAACCAGTTGATTAAAAACTTTTTCTAAGGATGATTGTAAGTTTATTATATCTTATATCTAGTCAACCTAAATTAATGTTTTCTTTATAATTGTGTGTGTGATTTAAAGAAAATTAAAAATAATATCATCTTAATGTTGTTAAATTAATCTTAATTTTTCTTAAAGTGTCTTTTGATCTTGGATTATTTTATTCTTCTAGAAAATATTTTATACAAAAAAGTTTTTTAGTTGTTGATTTTGGGTGATGTAAATTGGATAAGAAAAAATCATTTTGAATTTTTTTTATTAGGAGAATATTTAGTTTCTTGGTATTATAAGAACCAACACTCAATAGAACTTTCCACTAATGAAGCTGAATATATAGAAACTAGAAGTTATTGTTATCGTATGTTGGGGATGAAACACACACTGCTTTTGGAATGATTATTAGTAAAACTCCAATTTTTATGATAACACAAGTTCCAAAGATTTATCTAGTAACCCAAAAAATTTCTTATAAGAAAAGAACAAAGATATAATAAACTTTTTCCTAAGGGATCTCATAGAAAAATGAGATATTATTTTATAGTTTATCATAATGTAATAACAACTCATTAAATTTTTTATAGAAACCGTCAATTCAGATAGATTTTAATATACTAAGTAGAACTTGGGATAATCAATATAAAGTGATTATTAATATAATTATTGTTTACCTATCTCATTAAAGTTAAAGAATCCTTGAAAATATAAGGAGGACATTTTTTTTATGTTCCCCTTTATTTATGGTTTTTACTTCATTCTTTACAAAAAACTCCAGATAGTGATTTTTTTAATAAACTTATAACATTTTATCTAAAGGAGGATCATTTTATGTTTTATAAAATTTTATCTTTAATTTAACTTTTTTAATACAAATACATGTTTTTAATATTATTTTAAAATATTTCATAATAAAGTATGATTTAAAAACTCTCTCAGAGGAAACTTTTCTATTCTGTTTAAAATCTATCTCGAGGAAAATTTACAAGAAAATATATAACAAACATTAAAGTTATATTATAATGATGTTTTCCAATAATACATAAGTAATTTATAGAAAAAATTTAAAAAGTAATAGAGTTAAAAACCTATAACATTCTTAAATCATATACATCACCATATTCCAAGATTTAATCATAGATTTTGGATCATGTTGGAAGGTAAAATTTATTTCCTATCACCTATATATAGTAGGGGTGGAATAGTTTTTTTCTTATCACCACTTAAAAATGAGAACAAATTTTTTTCCCTATATCTTTATTCCATCTGTTCAATTCTATAGTTTGTCCAATTTTATTCTAGTTCATCTGATAAGTTTTAATGATTGATTCAGGTGATTTTTCGTCAAGGGATGTTATTAAGGACATATTGATAGAAATAATCTACTTTAAAAGGTATGTTTTCCTTATAAAATCCATAATTCTTTTCCAAATATGGGAGTCAATTTGTGTTTCATTGGAATAATTTGATCTTCATAACCCAAGAAATGTTAGATAATTTTAAGTAAGATCCTTGTTTATTGAAGTTTATAGGTTAATGAATTTTTATTTCATATATTTTTAAAAATACTTATAGTTTGAATATTAATAAATTTGTCAAACTTTTTAGAATACATTTATAAGGTTAATATTTTTTTGTTAACCACAAGTTACCCGATATGTTTTGTTCTTTTGAGAGATCCATAGATGAAAAATATCTTTTTGACTCAAATGAGAAGTTAAGTAAACAATCTGATCTTTCATCATATGTAATAATTATTTAATTATGAAATATGAATTATATATTTCTAAGGAAAGGTAATAGAGACACCTTAAAAGTTAAGTATATCTATATTTTTGATTTTTTATGAAATATGAGGATGTTTAAATTAGTGATGTTTATGTGTAATTACATCGAATTAATTAAAACATGAACCATAAAGCATAAAAAACTATTTAATCTAATGTTTATCATTTTTTTGGTATAGTTCATAGATGAAAAATATATTAAGAATTAATCCATGCTTATAGAAGATAAAATTTCATAATTTGGGGATGAAGCTATTGTATAATTGAGGGTAATATATTTTAATACTAAGAGGATGTTTAATGAAAAGTCATTTAAGGTTTCTTCTACTAATTAAGTTGAATATCATATGAAAAAAAGTTCCTCAAAACATGAAACCTAGTGAATACTCTAGAAAGACTCCTGGGTTTCATTGAAATAAAACTAAAACGATATCTAATGAAATTTTTACCTAGTTTATGAATAATAAGAATGAGAAGAAATAAATAGGTCCATATTTTTGTTTGAATGTCTCTGAAGATAAGTCTCTCAAGGAATAAATTTTTGATAGTTTTAAAGAAGAAGAAAGAAATAAGGAGAAATATAAGAAATAAAATATGGCTAAAGTTTTTGAATATTTCATAAGGGAAATAGAGAGTAATCCTATGTAAGTGGAAAGGAAATAAGAAATTTAAAAGAATGATAAGTGTTTCCTCTCCCTGATGTTATGGAAAAAGGATCAAAATATTTATTTTTATATATATCCTCTATTTGTTTATTCTCTAACCATTTTGAACATAGATATTCCATTCATTCCTATTGAGTAAGTTCATAAATACAGTGGAAAAGATAAAGGTAATAAAGTTATGGTTGATTTCTATCAAGTCGTTAATCAAGTTTTTAATCAAGTTACTGAGAAAGGTGTTGAGAATAGAAAGGATGTAGATGAAGTTTATCATCGCAAAGAATATTCCCAAGTACCATGGAGGATAAATGATTTAATAAAATTAGTTGATGTTGTTAAATATGTTAAGATATCTCTAGATATTTTGGAATATTTGGTTCAAACATCTACATATTTAACCTATCAGTCTGAGGAGGTATGCCTCTGTTCTCAATAAGAAGAATATTTTGAATAATAAAACAAAGATTCGACTTAAAATCCATCGAATCATGCTTGTTCTGATGAGGAAGTAAATTCTATAGATATTTGTAAATTTTATTTAATTAATAAATAATATCTTACACCTCTGAGAGTTATAGAGTCTATTATACCATATTTTCCTAGTGAATACACTTGATATGACCCAATTACTATATCCAAAAGAACTAAGATGAATATGAATTATTTTAATGAGTTGATTTAGAGGGTTGAGAGTCTTTTGGAAATATTTCTTGATATCCAAATGAGTTATAACTACATTCAAGTAAATGTTTTTTCATCATGGGTTTGAGATAACTCAATAAAAATCCAAAAAATTAATACAAAATGAAGCTGAGATCAAATATCTTTAAGGAAAAACTTCAGTGGAGTTCAGGAAGATGAAGAGTATAATCATGTGGATGATTTATATATAATAATATACAATTTTTATGGATAATTAGATGAAAAAATGGAATCTAAGAGAGTTTAAAAGTATGTAAATATAATCAATATTGAAGTTATATATTTTAAAAGAGCTACTAATGATTGTAAGTCTCTTTTCATCAATAATGACTTAGATATTTCTTGGAAAAGTAATAGTATTGAGTTGTTAGATGAAAATGTGTCCGATATTGAGTAAAAGAGGATGATTTAGATAAGGGTAAAGATGATATAAGGAAGATTAATGTGATTGTTAAAAAAATTTCTAAGAAAGATTTATTTTTAATTGAACTATTTAATTATTTTAATAATCTATTGGATGAATATTTATACTCTTATTTAATTTTGATGATTGTTTTTGATTGTATATTTCATACATTGTTTTGTAAGAACGCTATATTTTCTTAAATATTAATTTACTACATAAAATTTCCTTGTAGAATGTGTTTATAACATTTCAAGGAATCATTTATTTTATGTCTCTTACCTCTAAAGTTTATTTTCAAAAATCATGATGGTAGATAAGGAATATCACTTATAAGTAACACTCTAAAGTTTGTATGTCATAGGGAGAAAGTGTTTAAAAGTTTTGGGTTAATTTTTTTCTCTTAAGTGTTTTGTATCGTGATTTTCAAAAAGGGGGATATTTTTTAGTTGAAATACATTCTCTAAGCTTACTTTTGAACATAAAAATTCACACTTTATATTTTTTATCATAATTAATTTTTTTATCTCTTCTAAGATAAAAATTGTTTTTTTGGAAAGTGTTAGGTTATAAATGATGGATAAATTAAGCTCAATTAGATGGAAATTTATCAAGTATATAAGATAGAATAGTACCAAGTACATCATGAAGACATTTAAAAAGTAAATTAGATGGATTTGTATTAAGTTCATTAGATAAAAGGATTATAAAGACTATCATAAGGAGCTATATAAAGATTATTGGATAGAATCCATTAAAAGAATACATAGAAAGTATTTTAGATGAATATTTACTAAGAATATTGGGTAAATAAATAAAATGGTGCAGGGTGATGTCTAATTATTTGTAACTAATATAATACAAAAAGATTTATAAAAGTGCTACATAAAAACAACTATCAGACAAAGTTAATAGATGTTTATAGTTGAAAATTTTGTGTTAAATTACATTACAAATGATCCTGAGAAGTAAAAAACTAATATAATTAGAGATCATCTATAAATAGTCCCACAACCTTGAGGGAGAAAAAGATGATGATATATGGTCAAAAGTTACTTCTAAAGTGTTGTAACATCTTGTTACTACTATCACTTCATTTGTATCTTTCAAGAGTTTTCTTAAATAATATGTTTTGGGGTTTATTTTGTAAATGAATTAATATTTTTCATCTATAGTTGTTTCTTTTCTAATCTAGTCGATTGTGGGTTATTAGGGATAGAGAGACTGAGTTTTTTTGATTGGTTTTATAGAATGTTTTTAGGGATAGTGAAATAATGTTTGTTTGATTGTTCTGATCGATGGCTTCCTAGGATTATAAGATAAAACTTACAATAGATATGTAATCATGGATACCATAATCAATTCTCACATACTTCCCTAATACTTTGGGTGAAAGTTAATAACTTTATTAATAATTTTTTGATATATTTTTGTTACATATTTAATAAAATTTTTATTACATTTTTATACTTGTTTTTAATGTTTTTATATATTTCTATTGTTCATGTTTTTGAAAAGTTTATATCACTTTGTATAAACTATTTTGTACTCTTGTTAAAAATTATATTGGTAAAAACTGTTTTTTTGACAAACTTTCTTTATGGTGTTGGTAAAATTTAATGTTTAAATTTTTATAAACAATAATTCACCCCTATTTTAGTATTGTTAATCATCTTAAAATATAACATGTGATTTTATCCATAATAGATAAATGAGGTACTAAATTAATTAAATATAAATGGTGATAAACTCATGATGCATTGGGTACTTGGATGTGTAATATAATTAAAGTGTTTGATGGTTTGTGTAGAAGTTAATAGAGAATTATTTTGGATTGGTAATTTATGGAATTGATTAATCTTAACAAGTAAAAATAGACTATTTAGTTTATGAGAAGGAATATGAATTTTAAAGTGAACAGTTCAAATAATTAAAGTAAAATTATTATTGATGAATAATGTATATTTGGTAATGAAATATGAACTGGGAAAAAGATTGAGATTTTTTTTGCTTAAATTTAATAGTTGTTTTGTTGGATTACTCTGCAGTTAGAGTTAGAAACACTAGTTATGCATCAATTATGGTGTGTTGATGTTATTTTTGTAGGGTTGGTGATGGGATGAGGACCTTAGGATCGAAATGGGTTATATTATATATCATTGTATGTTTTGATATTTCTTATACACCACTAACCGAGTTAGTTTACCTAAATGATGCATATCTGAGCAATGGGTGAACCACCAACACTCAGGATGTGGTGAGATCAGATGGATGACTACCCTCCCCACAATATTACTTCCAATCATTGAGTGGTTCAATGGAAGTGTTTGTGGTTGTGATATGTGGTGTAATTTGTTGTGGTATAAGGTTGTGTTATGTGGTTTTGATATGAAAATTACATCATTTAGTTGTGGTATGTGGAAATTGGAAGGGATTGGAGTTATAAGTCATATGCAATTTGGATATGTGGGTCACTGGATTAGTGGGTATGTGGGTATGGGGAAACATCATGATATATTTTCATGGTTTATTATACTTAAATTGTATATAGATTTAGTGAGCATGTCTATGGTGAGATATGATTGTATATGATCTAGGATAAGACATGATTCAATTTTTGTATTTATTCACTGAGACTTTAATATATTTCATCCACCTTGACAAGTGATTTTATGGGGAGGAACATAAAAAGTGTATTAATATGTTTACCTCAACTTTTATATATGATTTTGACATATTTTTTGAATGGAATTGGTGGGGTGGCCTGAACTTATTAGTTGGTGACATGGTGGTTGGTCAGTGTTTCATGGTTTTTGCTTCCTTATTAGTGGATTATCTATTTCATTTATTATTTTAGAATTTATTTTATATTTTAATAATAAATTACATAAATTCATATCTTATTAATTACATTTTTTTGTTTTTTTAATATGTGGTGTTTTTTGTTGATTCGTGTTTTGATTTACATTCCATGGATTAAAAGGTTAACGCCTCCCATTTTTTATGTTATATACCCCTGATGCTAGTCTCCAACACATGACCTATTGGAGGTGGGATTCATGGTCTAGACTATACTTCACTACTAAACCAAGAGGGGTTCTAGTGGACTTGGACTATAAAATAGTGGTATCAAATATAGAATTTTCTGGGAGTATGGAGTTTAGAGTAAACACTAGTGAGGACTACATTGTTTCTTTAGGGAAATAATATCATCTGTGATTTTCACGTGATATAGGATAAGGTGTAGCTTCCCCACCTAGGTTTACCTAAATAGTGATCATGTCATAAACCAACCTAGGTCGACCCTGAACCAGTCACCTGAGTTGGCCTATGATAAGGCCTGAGAGGCATTCCCAATTCTCCTGGGCTAGCAATAAGTTCCTATAGCATCAATAAGAACCCATGGAATGATTTTTACAAAGTAAATAAAATGAATCATCAGAAATAAATAGAGAAGTCTGATATAATAAACAAAAAAAATATAATTACATCTTTTATATAAACTACAAATACAGCAATCCAAAAAAACCCAAACTGAACCTGAAATCCACTAAGACTCCATGTAACCCTGAGGGTCACTCTCTAATTCCAAAACTCAAAATCTCCCATGATGATTGAAACCAAGCTAGAACCTGAACCAGAATATAAAAACAAGAATAAACTATAGGTGTGAGTATTAAAACTCAGTAGATGTTCCCAAACAAATCTATTCCTAATGAATTTCATTTCAAAAAATAATAATTTATTCTAGGTTTGAAATAAAAATATATAAAATTAGGTTTCCAACAATTTTAATTTAAATAAAACGTCCATTTTTATTTTTCCATTTAAAACCAAATTCTTTCCCAAGGAGGATAAATTTTAATTTTAGAGAAAAAGGATGATGTATTTTCTTAAAAGGGTATAAAGAAACTGTAAAACATTTTCCATAAACATTTTTAAACCACAAAATAACTTTTAATAAATAAGGACACTATACAAGAGTGATGAAGAAATGATTACATAATATTGTAAATGGATTATACCATATATGCATAACCAACCAATAAAGGCATCTCAATCATCCAACATAGACAACTAAGTGCCTAAGAACATGGGAGAACCTAGGAGCTCAGTGGATAATTCAGAACTTACTAAAAGTTGACTCATCTAGTAGGCATGCCTCACCCTAAGACATCCAATCATCAACACACTCAGTCTTACCCTACTTGGACAAACTGAGGGGAACAATCCCAAAGTAGATAAAATACTATACTAAGGTCCACCACTAGCTAGATCAAAATACTAAGCTAGTGAAACAACCATTCTTAAAAGATCCACTAGCTATTCTCAGTTCCCATGTCAAGACTATAGTTGGATGAGCCAATCAAAACCAAACAAGAAAGCAACCACATATACATGCATCACACACCGACATAACCCTGAACCACCCCAAGGTAAAATACCTTTATTTTCAACCATTTGTTCACAATTGAGTCCCAAACCAAGGAACTCCCACATAATTCAACATTACCAAGGCAAGATGATAATCCAAGAAGATTTTTCTAGAGAAATTTTTTTATAAAGGTTCTAAATGGTCCCTAAACAATCTTTGAGAAACCACCCACTTCTAGGGGAAATCAAACACATCATTTAAAAATAAAATACCACTCATAAATTCATTTAAGAAACCCAAAACTATCATTTAAAATCCAAATACATTTACTAAACCCAAATCATTCCTTATAAATCACAAATTACTTGAAAAATATAATTGGGCATTTTATCAAACACTTGGTGTGAAATACATGATAAAAAAACTTCATAAGCTTCGAAACAAGAAGGAAATAACCACATTTCTTATCAAAAAGTTATTCTAAAAGTCATAAATCATTAATTATCAACCAATGAAGGTTATAAAAGAAATAAAAAAACATTTTCTTAAATTTAAAGGCCAAATACAAAGGTACCCTACCTCAAACCACAAGTGCTTCAACAATGCCATCCTGAAAAAACTCTACAAGTTTTACAAGAAGAAAAAATATACAAGGAACCCTAAGATTAAAAGAACCCCTATTTAAAAAAAGGGAAAAAATAACCCTAGACCCACATGAACAAGAGAGAAAAATAAATAAAGAGAAAATGGAATAAAGAGTAAGAGGGAGAAGATAGGTGGATATTACCTTGACAATTTATCCCAAAAACTTGAATAAATCACTTGGATACACCCTTGTAAGAGAAGAGGAGTCTTAGAGGAGAAGGGAGGAGTTACCCTTAGGTTACATGCTTTAAGAGAGGGAGGAAGGGGGTGTTTGGAGTTGAAATCTGATGACTGTAGAAATAGTATTTTACATTTTTAAGACACCGGGGCACTAGAAATAGTTAAGACACATGGGTTCTCAAACCGTGTTCCCCTTAATAGATACACTGTACACCCACACCGTTAGAACACATAGTTTGGGAAACCATGCACCAACTATGAGACATGGTTCTGTCAAAATTTGTAGAACCAAGAAAACACATTATGCATGGTTTTCTTAACTATTCTTAGGTTGTGTGCCCATGACCCAAGAAACCCAAGGACCCACATAGTTTCTCCTAGGAGCCAAAAGAATTAGATAAAACTGTACTTAATCCATGAAACTCAAACTATACAGGTTTAAAACAAACTGAAAATAGATGCAACGTCAGGAGGATGCACACTTACCCCTTAACTGTTCTCTGAAACCATGCAATATATGAAAAACAATCTGAAACTAAAAATTTTAATCTGGGACACCCAAAACTCATGAGACAAATCAAGAAAAATGGACTAACCAAAATAACATAAGTAAATAAAAACAGGGTGTGACAATTCTCTCCACTATAATGATTTTTGAACCTATAAAGAATCAATGTTTCTAGTTGATCGATCAAATACAAAGGTTCCCACCCTTAAATGGTATGATTTATCAAAATGGAATCACCTCAACCACCATTAAGGTGAAAGATGAACTTCCTCCGAAAACACCAACGAATGAAAACCACTTCTCAAGAAATGATTGAAATCTCAAACTATAACTTCCACAACCTTTCCACAAAAAAACACACTGGGCATACTCCCAAAATCATAATGAACTCATATATGGAAAAGACCCAAAATCAAAAAACTCCAAAAGAATCCACCTCTTACTAGGCCAATACCAGAAACTAAATTGGATTTTCCAACATGAGATGAAATAATGGACTCTCCACCATTTTAGAGGGCAAGCTGGGTTTCCATCCAACACCACCCATTGACACCTATACTTTAAACAAAAAAACAACACCCAAAACTCCCATAAAGAACCCAACAAACACAAAAAAACATGGGAATCACTTCACTCTAATAATACAATTTCACTAAAATAGAGTTTCATAAGATAGAAACACATCATATTTTTCACCACGAACAAGAAGTAGAAGAAATAATGCACACAATGAGACACACCACCACTCAAAACTGATAAATTGAAAATTTATGAAGGACATGATTCCATTAAACATTGGTTATCCAAAATATTACAACATCCTTCATCACTAAAAGGAAAGAAAAACCCTACAAAATAAAACTAATACAAAGAGAGGAAAAATGGAAAGAGCCTTAAAAATAAACCCAGAACAACATCTTACTCCTTTAAATGGGATGGGGTGTCTTCTAAAGAAGCGGATCTAACTCCACGTCACTTTCTCGAAACACCCTGGAAAAACCATTTTAAGTGACCTATGTGTCCATAGGAATAAAAGGTCTCCATAGAACTCATACATGACAGATTATTATGAACTGACTTGCCACATTGCTGTCACACAATGCCTAGGAGCCTAGAATAAGATACAGAAAGATAAATATGCCTCTTGATTCAGTAACCAGCACCACCAGATTCAGGATGATTCCCCTTCCTCTTACTAATATTCTCTTCACTAATCCCAGAGACTAAAAGAATGTTGGTTTCCTCAACCACTTTTGGTAACATGGATTCAATCCGAGTGTATTGCATCACTATGTTGGAAAAGGAGGTCAAACGAAACTCTGAAACCAACAACTGATGATCAAGACAAATCCCATTTTCAAAATTTCAATCCTTTTGGAAATCATCCTCATCCCACTCCATAAGATATGGAACCAGATCCTCAAAATGATGAATAAACTCTAACACGGATCCATCACCTTTCTAAATACCGTGCATCTCCATCACTTTCCACACCTTCATAACCTTAGATAAATACTATATAATTAATTAACCCTTGAATAATTCCTAAGAGAATATATTTTGAGTCTTGGTTCGAATAACCAACTTCCACCACTTCTAACTCAGAACTTCAATCATAAATGTAGTGAACTTAAACTTTAGAGACTTAGGAATCTTGAGTAAACTGAAGATCCTTTCAATTTTCCACATCCACTCTTCCACTTATAAGGGATCCACTTGACCCCAAAAGAGAGGAGGTTTCAGATTTTGAAACTCAAGAAGGAAGTCTTTATGTAAATTTACTAAAGGAACCTCTAATGGTAAACCAACCATAGATACACCTTAGATATCCAGCGAGCCCTTGGCAGGGGTGTATACTAAGAAACAAGAAAACAAAAAACATAATCAAAACCAACTAACCAATAAGAAATAAAACTTAATATTCTTCCTAAACAACATTCCAAATTCAAAATTAAATGTTCTACACATCCATCGGTTCTCAAAACATCACAATTATTATATTAAAAACACTTTTAAATAGAAATAAACTTATAAAATTGCACCCTCACCGATGGTATTCCATGGGGTCACACACACATACATTACTATCCCAATCCATGCACTAATCCTCTCATTTCATCAATCATTCACTTCATTTTGTGTATCCATACTAGTGTGCAATCATGAAAATATGAAAGTTTAAAAAACATTTCCACTTTAGAAACAAGATGTTCAACCAAAATTTCATGTTTTAAATCTACATCCCATTGAAAATTTTAAAAAACTTTTCAGAAATCTCCTAGAATGTTTTCCTAAAAACATTACATTTTAAAATTATTCCTCATTTCTAAAATAATCAAATTTGATAAACCAATTAATGTTTTTCCAAAAGTTATATCAATAAAAAAATCAATTTTCCAACACTTTCTTTGAAACAATTTTGAAAATGCATTTTACATATCCCAATAACCAAATCATTATTTCTAGAAATTATGTTTTTACAATTTCAAAGAAATATCATTAAAAAAATTTCAAAATCAATAAGGACCCAAAACAACTCGCAAGGGGAAACTATTCTTGATGGGGGGACATTCCCACATAGTTGGAGGTCATATTCCAGTCACCCCACCATCATGGAGAGTTCTTTAGGTCAATGTACATAGCTCTATATGAATTTTTAGGACCTTCGATCTCACTAAGACCATGGGACCAACTCTCATTTCATTTCCCAAACACAAAGAATCCCAGAAGAACTAAATAAAATAAATAGAACCCAAATTCCCTTAGTAACTCATGGTTCAGTCCAGAATGTGTGGGTTAAACACTCCTTCATTCCTACACCCAAAGTTATAAGATTATTACTCCATATATCTTGAAATATAAAATAAAAAAGGGTTTTTTTGAAATCATTTTCCTCTAAATAACCTAGTCTATGATACCATTTTTTCACAAACAAACTATGGTTGACCTGAAACCGGTCACCCGAGCTGGCCCATGAAAAGGTCTGAGTGGAATTCCTGGTCCTCCCTAGTTGGAGATAAGTGATAAGGAAATAAATGAGAACCAATAGAATGATTTCACTAAAATTAAATAATCTGAAGTAGTAGTAATGAATAGAGAAACCCAATACAATAAACAAAACAAAAAAAATTACATCTTATACATAAATTAAAAATACAACAAGCTAAACAAAAAAAACAAAAAATGAACCTCACAACCACTAAGATTCCATGTGACCTTGAGGTTCAATCTATAATTCCAAAACCCAACACCACCCTTGATCATTAAAACCAATATTTAATCTACACCAAAAACTAAAAATAAGAAGAAATTATAAGCATGAGTAATAAAACTCAGTATACATGCCTGAACAAATCTAATCCCAATGGATTTCCTTTAAAAAAAGAAAAATAAAATCTAGGTTTTAAATACAATATATAAAACTAGGTCTACATAGATTTTCCTTTAAAAAAACATGGTTCATTGCCCTCTTTCCATTTAAAACCATATTCTTTCCAAAGGAAGAGATATTAGCATTTTATAGAAGAAGGATGATACAATTTCTTAAAATGGGAAAAAGAAAGTGTAATTTTTTAAAAACATTTTTCATTAAAATTTTTTGTACCACCACATAACTTTTAATAAATAAGGGCACCACACTAGAGCATATAATCAATGATCACATAACGAGGGAAATGTATTGTAGCACATATGTGTAACCAAAAAAAAAAGGTACCTCAATCATCCACCATATAAAACTAAGTGTCGAAGAACATAGTAGAACCTAGGATCTCAGTGGATAATCTAGTATATACTAAAATATGACTCATCTAGTAGGAATTCCTCAATTTATGACATCAATTCTCCCACATGATTTGTCTTACCCTACATGGACTAATCGAGGGGCCCAATCCCAAAGCAAAGAAAGGTCCATATCAAGGACCATTAACAAGATAGAAATACTAAGCTAGTGTAACAACCATTCCTAGAAGATCCTATAGCTATTCCAAATTCCCATTTCAAGACTAAAATTGGGTGATCAAATCAAAATAAAAAAAGAAACCAACCACATATACATACGTCACACACACAAACATCACACACAAACATATGCTTGAATCACCCCAATTAAAAATCCCTTTCCTTTCAAACATTTTTTCATAATGGATTCCCATACTAAGTATCTCCCAAATCATTCAACATGACCAAGGAAATAGGATAAAATAGGGATCATTTTCAAGGGAATCAATTTTATAAAGTTTCAAAATAGGCCACAAACAATATTTGAGAAACCACCAAATTCTAGTTGAAATACAAGACATAATTTTCAAATCCAATACCACTTATAAATTCATTTAATAATCTCAAAACTATCATTTTAGAACCAAAATACATTTAACAAACCAAAAAACGCCTTATAAATCACAAATCACTTGTAAAATTCAACCATGTATTTTATCAGACACTTGGCTTATAATACTTAATAAAAACAATTCTACAAGCTTCAAAATAATAATAGAATCCCCTAATTTATTAAAAAAATATTATAAAAATCATAAATCACTAATTATCATCCAAGAAAGGTTCTAAAAGCAATAAATTAGTGAATTATTAAATTTAAAGTCCAAATTCAAAGGGATCCTACATCAAACCACAAAATCTTCAATAACTCAAACCCAAAACAACTCCATGAGGATTACATTAATCAATAATATCCACAAGGAACCCTAAAAGTCAAAAACCCCCCAATTTAATCTAAGGGTAACAAGATCCCTCGACCAACAAGACTATGAGAGAAGAATAAATCAAAATAAAATGGAAGAAGGGGGAAGAGGAAGAAGAGAGGAAGGTATTACCTTGAATATTTAGCCCCAAAACTTGAATAAATAACTTGGATCCACCCATGTACGAGTATAGGATACTTGGAGGAAAATGGAGGAGTGCTCCCCAGGTCACACGAGCCAAGTGAGGGAGAAAGGGGGAATTTTGGTTTAATATATAAAGAGGTTAGAAAGAGAATTTTACATTTTTAAGACACATGGGAACTGTGAATAGTTTGGATACACAAGTTCCCAAACCATGCACCAACCATGAACCTCTTATTGGAAACAATGAGCACACACAAAATTTGGGAAACTGTATCCCAACCATGCAACATTTTTCTGTAAAAAGTTATTGAACCATGCACACACCTTCCACATGGTTTGGATAACCATGCTTAGGTCGAGTATCCTTGACCAGAGACACCCAAGGACCTAGACAGTTTCTCCTGGGAGCCACATGGTTTAGATCAAACAATTCTTAATCCATGAAACTCAAACCATGAAAGTTCAAAATAAAAAAAGGAGACTTAACCTTAGGAGGCCACATGGTTACCCCTTAACCATGCACCTAAACCATGAAATAGAGGAAAAAAACCTAAAAATAAAAATTTAAATCATGTACACCCAAAACAATATTAATAAACCTATAATAAAGGGATAAATAAAAATAAAATAATCAAATAAAAACCAGGGTGTGATAGATCAAGATATGTTCTCCAATTCACCTCAATCATGCCTCACCATATGCTAGAGGCTTCTATATAGAAGTGAGTGTTTAATCCCTATAATAGGGAGACTAAACCATTAATATAAAAAACCATATAGTCATAGTAAGTAACTAAAATATAAAACATCCATAAAAACATAGTACAAAAATACAATTAAAATATAATAATAATAATAATATATCATATATTATATCAAAATAAAACATATTCCAGACATACATCACTCGTAAATAACTAGAATCTCTATTAGTAGGTAAATAATACTCACATTAATATAAAAAACCAAAACACCACCATGAACCATGTCCGTGTCTTCCCGTTGAAT
Source organism: Viscum album (assembly GCA_963277665.1). Lineage (NCBI taxonomy): Eukaryota > Viridiplantae > Streptophyta > Magnoliopsida > Santalales > Viscaceae > Viscum > Viscum album. Next base: position 173,085,380 of record OY728147.1, on the reverse strand, counting down.
GTAACAAACCAATTTTTTTAATGATAATTGTTTACTGAAATTATATGTAATATTATTCACAAAAAACCTTGTTTTTTTAGTAAATTTAATATAAAGGGAAATGTTACCATTGGGATTCAAATATTATATGATTGTTGGTAAATTATGACCACTGGACAATATGACCATTGTGAACTATACTATTGATAAAAATATTAACGTTATCATTAGAGTTTATAAGTTAAATTTTGACAAAGGAAAATTGTTACAGAAAGAAGACTCGATGGACTCAACCTGTAGAGTCATTCTATTTAAAACTCATTTGTCGACACTTTTGAGGGAGGTATCATCACTGGGGTTTTCTCTTGAACAATCCCAAGCTGATCTTTAACAAGTTAAGCTTCAATAAAATCACCTACCGGATAAGTTCATGTTAGTGGAGATTACCACTTAGTAAATGTTAACCGAGGAACCCCATGAAACTACCACCATTGCACACCTTACTCTTAGGGTATATGAAGGTGTAAAAAAAGGGTATGTGTTTAGGCTATAGTTACATAAAGTGTTATTCAATTTTATAATTAAATTTTTTATTCCATCATTTCAATTTTAAGAATAGTTTTTCTTACTAAAATTGAAATGGAATTTGATAATTTAATTTTTTGGATAGAGATCATACTTTTATTAAAATAAATAATTATTATAATAAACTATGGTATTATGAATATATTTTATTTTAATTAAATATTATTATTAAAAAAAATTATTTCAAAATAAATGTTATAATTTTTTTTTCAAGTGTTAGAAAGTATACAATGCATTTTCAATCCGCAATTATTTTTAATAAATATGAATTTTTATACATAAAATTTAAGATTATAATATTTATATAATTATTATGATAAAATAAATTTCATTTTTGAAATCACTATATCTAAATTAGGTTAGGGGGAATTCATGATAATTTTCTAAAATATATTATTTTTTCATGAATAATAAAAATGATATTTGAGTTTTTCGATATGTTAATGACATCATAATTATGTAATAACTAATTTACCAAAATCCAAGATAGAAAAAATTTTATTTTATTAATATCATGTATTTTAATAGATTTTATTCAATTTCAAAATATAGAATTTACTTTCCAAATTCAAAAATCGAAGATTTACATTTAAAAATGTTAATTTGTGAAAACTTTAACATTCCTTGAACAAATAATTAATATAAAATCAAGGTATAATCTTGTGGATTAAAATAACATAATAGTTTTCTTAAGTTTCCAATAAAATTGGAAAATACCATGTGAAAGACCATGGTTTTTCATTTATCACCACCTAGGTGTCCAAGGTCTTTATTTGCATATTTATAATCAAATCCTCCACTTTTTCTAAAAAACAAAACCCATTTATCCATTTAAATTCACTCTTAATTATTAATATTTAAATATATGATAGTTTTACCTCCAAAGGAGTCATCCCATGGTTTAATCAATCCCATAAGGTCCTAATCCTCATGTTTTAGGAGTTACTCTTCATGGTAAGGGAAATTTTTACTTCTATTTTCCATAAAAGTTCTCTCTTTATATGGTATGTATTTTAAATTTACAAAACTAAGTTATTATGTCCATTTTATTTTATCCATTTTATTTTATTAATCATATTTTATGAATGGGATACCCTTTTCCATTATCTTTTTACCCTTTTCTAAAACCCCATTTTATACCTGTTATGTTACTGACTTTACTTCTCTAAATATTTCTCTTCTCCCCATGAAATTCCCTTTTATTTTATTTATGTTAATACCCAAACATATTTTTTCCATGTTTATTCACCAACATTTAAAATTGATTTATTTTGTTCCATAATTAACATATATAAAACCATCATTCCCTTTCCATGGGTTATGAATGTCATAACAATCTTGTCATTAAGATCTTTTTAAAACACCTTGATTTTTATATAAAAACTATTTATTCTATTATCCAAGGGTTATTTATGAACTTTTTTGTTATGATATATGTGGATAAAATTAATTAAGGAATATATTGTCGGTTCCATGATATCTCTCTAATTCATTGGGTATCAAAATTAATCTCTAGATATGACATGATTTACGGTACCTTGGTAAATAACCTTAGTAATTTTTATGAATCCTCGGTGAAAAACCTTAGTGATATGCTTATGAATGTCTTATTTAAATTTTGTAACCATATTTAAATGTTAATATTCATGTTATCTTTATTATGATATTCCCCTTTTTTCATTTTCTCATTACTTTATTATATTCCTCATATTCTTATTGATTTTCCTCAAGATCACTTGTAAACGTTTTTTCTTTTTTTTCCCTACTGGTCCTTATGCTCACCCTTTCCTTAGATGTATGTAACAAGGTTAGGAGATGTAGTAAAATTACTTATTATGAACTAATGAATAATAATTTAATGTTTTTATAAGAATTTTTTATTTTTCATGTATTATGTTCCTTTTTTATAAGAAACTAAACTTTAAAAGATCCTCTATTTATACCATGTAAATGAAAAGTTTTGTAAAAAAAAGGTGGTATGTCATAGTTAGTATAAAATGATAGTTTAGTTATTTTTGGAAATTAGGATTTCAAAACATTAGGAATAACCTTAGGGAAAAGTTAAAATATAGAAAAACATCCTGGTATTTTGTTAAGGTATTATGTAAGTGGTTTCCAAGCAAAGAAATACAAGTATGGATACGAGAAAGTGGATTTAGCTCCAAGAAAAGTTGTATCTAGGGGTAAAACTGAAAACCAAACTTTGATCTAGACTCATATGGGAACTCCTGCACTACTGTGGTCCTTGTTGAACTCTTGGTTTTACACTCCCATGGGATATGTTTGGTTAATCACTAGATTTTTATGAACAATTATGAAGGATTTATATAAAATGAAATTGTTATTAAAGAATAACATATTTATGCATGATGTTTTTAGACATAAAAATTCCATTAGATTTATAACATTATTAAATGAAAAAAAAATTCCACTAAGGTTTTATTCTATTTTAAAATAATGGGAAATAAGAGGAATTGTGTAAATGGTGAGCGTAACATACTATATGTTGATAGCCTTCTGATGGAAGCCAAAAAGGAAAAATTCATCAGAATGATGAATCAACTAAATTGAGTCATGAATAATAACTTTAATCAATTTGAGATATAAGATTGAACTCAATGGGATTAGATTTCCATTGATTCCACTATCCATCAGTTACCACCTTATTTCAGTGGATCTACTTACCCATTGATTTATGAAGAATGTATAATCTCTATAAAAAAGATCCTTTATGTGATCCATTGTTCGGAGAAAGAAAAAGTCACCCAAACTGTGTACCGCTAATAGGGAGAAGCTGATTAGTGGTGGAAATTGGTTAAAAACATGATTCCAAAAAGGGATATTGATTCTATGGAGTGGTAAGAGTTCATGGGATCCCTTTTCAATAAATATTTCCCCCTCTTCGATGATAAAAAAAGGGGAAGGAATTCCTAGACCTAAGGTATAAGGAAAATATATTTTTGGGAAGCTATGAGATGAAATTTACAAAGCCTTATTTCTATATCTCTAGTTTTTTCATGGATCCTAATTAAATTTTTTATAGATTACTCAGTGGACTAAGGCCCCATATTTGGAAGAATATAGCCAATCGAGACTATGATAGGTATGAGGAGATAGTGTGAAGTGCAATGAAGGTTGATCTTGAGTTTGGAGAGACATTGGTCCCATAGATTTATTTAAAAGAAGATATATTTGGAGCCAAACTTGGGGAGGAATTTTAATCATGGGAGAGGAGGAAATCATGTGCAAATTCCCACAAGAAAAAATGTGGCAAGAAGCATTTGGGGAACTTATTTCTCTGGAGAAGGAAACGTTACAAGCATGGAATAGATATCCATATTTCATGGAACTATCATGTGAGGTGAAGCCTCAACTTTTCAACACTAATGATAAATGGAAGATGGTGAATTCCCATCCTGAAGTCCAATAATTAAAGTGTATATAGATTGAGATATTTTCTAATCAGTGTCCAAATTAGAAGTTATTGGAGGGGAATCACTAGAAACCTCATCATAGGTAAAGGGAGAAATTTCAGGATTTTATATCATGATGGTTGATGTTGGAGCTCCAAATGATGTGGTAGAAGTTATTCTTGTTGTTATCTTAAAGATAAGAAGTAAATTATTTTATTAAAGTTCATCGTATTCTTTTATTTATTCCAGGTTTGTAAATAATATATAATTAATCCCAGAAATTCTAGAATTAGGGTGATCAGTCAAGACTCCTGGAGGGATTATACAAGAATCGATAGTGTATAAAAATTCTAGTATTCACTTTGGTGATCATAATATCATTCAAAATCCAGTAGTCATTCCCATGATGGAATTAGACACTATACTAGGGATGTATTTCTTATTAAAGTATAATACTAAGATCAACTTTATAAAAATGAAATCTTAGTAATGTTAAATGGAAAATCTACAGTTGTTTTCAAATGAGAGATATATCAGCCTAATATTTATCTAGAAGAACCTCCTGTAGCCTTCTTTATGGATATGGCTAGTGAATACGAAGAAGGAAATGAAAGTATATGAATAGAAAATATCTTCATGTTCATGAATACATTGACATATTTCCTAATGATATACCTGGAACTCCCCTAGAAACAGAGGTAGATTTATCAATTGAACTCATACCTAGATCCAAGATGATATCAAATACCCCATATAGAATAGAAAATGTTGAGTTAGTGGAATTAAAGAACCAAATCCAAGATCTTTATGAAAAGGAGTTTATCTGACCAAGTGTATCTCCTTGGGGATCACCTAATATCTTTGTGAAGAAGAAGGATGGATCAATGCAACTCTGCATTGATTATAGAGAAGTTAATGGGGGAATAGTAAAGAATAAGTTCCATATTATAAGGATTGATGATTTATTTGAACATATTCATGGGGATCAATTCTTCTCCAAGATTGATCTTCAATCTAGTTATCATTAATTGAGGTTGAAGAAAGAAGATATTCTAAAGACTGTCTTCTGATAAATATATGGTCATTATGAGTTTTTTATGCCCTTCAGATTGACTAATTATAATTATATATTTATGTATTTGATGAATAGAGTCTTTAAATACTAACTTTATAACTTTGTGGTAGTTTTATTGATGAGATTATGACATATTATAAAAGTTTTGAGGAGAATGAGGATCAATTAAGGGTTATATGGAAAACTCTAAGGAAGGAAATGATATTTTGAATGTTCCAAAAACCTGAATTTTTGTTACAATAAGTTTCCTTCTTGGGGAAAATTATAACAAATGAAGGAATATCAGTTGACAATGTGAACAAAAAGGTTGCGGAGGAGTGGCCTCATCCTACAATAGTAACTGAGATTTGTAGTTTTCTTGGTTTAACAGGATATTATAGGAGGTTTTTGAAAAATATTTCACAGCTTTCTAATATACTAACCATGATAACTCAAAAAGGGTCCATGTTAATATAGGGAAAAGAGTGTGAATAATGTTTCCAAGAGCTGAAGAATATACTGGTTACTGCACCTGGTCTAACTCTACAATCTATTAGAGAAAGATTCTTTATTTTTAGCGATCCATCTCTAAAAGGTATTGGGTGAGTCCTTATGAAAATGAAAAGGTGATTAATTATGTATCTCAATAGTTAAAGCCTAATGATTAGAATTATCCTATTGGTGACCTAGATTTGGTTGTGGTTATTTTTTCTCTGATGATATAGAGGAACTATATTTAGGGAGATAAATGTGATATATAAATAGACCACCAAAGTTTGAAGTATACATTCAAAAAATGGAATTGAAAATGAGATAGGGGAGATGGTTGGAACTTATTAAGGACTATGATTTTTCAATTCCTTATCATCCTAGAAGATAAAACAAAGTCACTGATTCATTAAGTACGAAAGACAGAATTGTGCTAGAAATGTGAGGTTACAAGGGGATCCTTTGATAAAAAAACTTAGTAAAACTAGAAATGGGAATCATAAGGGAAGATACATAATCAACCCTATACTAAATTATTTCTCAACCATAATTACTAGATAGGATTAAGAAATCTCAAAGAAAAGATCCTTTATTATAGAAGAATATAGAGGATGTGAAAAATGGGATGTTTCTTGAGTTCAATATTTATCAAGAAGGTGTATTGAAATTTCATACAAGGATATCTATTAAATCCATTCCATAAACAAATATGGAGCTTATGGATGAAGCTCATAGCTCTAAATTCTCTAAAAATCCTAGAATTACTAAAATGTAAAGGGAGATTCATGATCATTATTCATGGGATAACATGAAAAGGGAGATAACAAACTACACTACAAGGTTATTGGTGTGTCAACAAGTGAAGCTAGAGAGAAAAATTCCTAAAGGGATATTACAACCACTACCCATACCAACATGAAAGTGGGACAATATAACTATGTAAATTTTAACTGGTCACCCGAGAACATCCAAAGGAAACAATGCAATATGGGATATAGTGTATTGTCTCACCAATGATTCCCATTTCATCACTATTTATGAAGATTTTCTCTTGAACAACTTGCCAAGATATACATAAAGAAAGTGGTAAGGTTTCATGGAGTGTAACTTTCTATAATTTATGATCATGATCCAAGGTCCAAATCAAAATTATGGGTAAGTCTTCGAACATCATATGAATACTAAATCGAATTTTAGTACGACCTTTCACCCCCAAACGGTTAGCCAATCTGGAAGGACTATTCAGACACTCAAGGACATGTTGAGAACAAGATCAATGAAATTTAAAGGTGGATAGGATCAAAATATCCCATCAGTTGAGTTATCATACAACAAAATCTTCTATTTGAATATTCAAATGGCACCCTATGAAGCTCTATATAGTAATCGATGTAGAACACCTACTTGTTGGCATAAAGTTGGTGAGATAATTCTTCATGGGCCTGATCCTGTTCAATTGACGATAGAAAAGGTTCATTCTAAAAAAATACTTAAATCATTCTCAGAGTTGTTAGAAGAGCTATGATAAAAACCATTGAAGGGAATTATAGTTTTATGTTGGTGAACAATTATTCCTTCAAATTTCACCATGGAAGAGAGTCATGCGGTTTGGAACGAAATGGATGCTTAGACACATGTACATTAGCCCCTACGAAATCCTTGATTGCACAAGAGTATTGGTCTATTAGCTTGAACTTCCTCGAAATCTAGCTCAAGTACATGATGTATTCCATGTATCTCTCTTGAGGAATTATATACTCGACCCTTCACATGTACTGAATCTTGAGGTGGTCCAATTAAAACACAACCTATCTTATGAGGAGTAGCCGATGACCGTAGACAAAAGGTTCTACAAGCCAATACTACCAACCTTGTAAAAGTTTTATGGAGGAACCATATATATGAATAAGTAATGTGGGAACGCCAAGAGGAAATGAAGTAGAAGTACCCACACCTTTTATCAACCAAGGGAATGAGTTGAAATTTTGGGGATGAAATTTCTTAAGGGATGAAGAATGTAATGACGTGAACTTTTTGAATGATAATTGTTTCCTGAAATTATGTGTTATATTATTCACAACAAAGAATTGTTTTTAATGAAGTGAATATAAAGGGAAATGTGACCATATAGATTCAACCATCATATGAACATTGGTCAGTTACGACCATCGGAAAATATGACTATTGGTAACTATACTCTTGATAATAATGTTAACATTATCATTAGAGTTTATAAGTAATATTTTACAATGGAAAATTTTTAAACAAAGTATAGTCGGTGGCCTCAACAAAAAGATTCATTCTTTTTTAAGACCATATATCAGAACCTGGGAGGAAGTTATCATCACTGGGTTTTGAGTTTGACGAAGCCCAATTATAGCTTCAATAAGTAAATCTTGAACAAAATCACATATGAGAGAAGTTCAAGTTATTGGAGATTACCAATTTGTAAATGTTAGCCAAGTAACCCCAAGAAACTACCACAATTGCACAACTTACTCTTAGAGAGTATTCTAGTGTAACAAATGGTTATTTGTTGAGGCCCTAGTTAATTAAAGTGTAATTTTGTTGTATAAATAAAATTGTTATTCAATCATTTCAATTTTAAGAATAGTTTTTCTTAATAAAATTATTATGAAATTTGATAAATTGATTTTTCCAATAGTGATATTAATTTTAATAAAATAAATAATTATTAAAATAAACTAAAGTATTATTAATAATGTTTATTTCAATGAAATATTATGATTTGAAAACTCTTATTAAAAAAGTAATAATAATTTTTTTTCAAGTGTCATAAATTTTACTATAAATTTTTAATCCGCTGTTATTTTTAATAAATAAATATTTTTATATTTAAAAGTTAAAATTATTACATATAAAAAATTATAATGACAAAATAAATACAATTTTTAAAATCAACACATTGAAATTAGGTTAGAGTGAATTTATGATAATTTTCTAAAATACATTATTTTTTTCATGAATAATAAAAATTCATTTTGATTTTTTCAGTATGTTAATGATATCCTAATTATATCATAATGATGTAATAAAAAATTAACCAAAATACATGAATTAAAATATTTTATTTTATGAATATCAAGTATTTTAATATATTTTAATTAATTTCCAAACATATAATTTACTTTCCAAATTATAAAATGGAAACTATAACTTAAAAAATGTTATTTTGTGAAAATTTAACTTTCCTTGAAAAAAATAAGTAATATAAAATTATGGTAGAATATTATATATTAAGATACGATAATAGGTTTCCCAGGTATCCAATACCATGGGAAAATACAATAGGAAATTTCTTGGTTTTTTATATAGCACTACCTAAGTGTCCAAGGCCTTTATTTAGAAATTAATAAACAAGTCCTCCACTTTTTCTATAAATACCCACCCATTTCTATATTTACATTCACTCAAAATTATTCCACCATGATTATTTGATATTTTTACCTCTCAAGTAGTCTTCACAAGGTTTCCTTAATCCCCCAAGGTTCTGACCCTCATGTTTTATGAGTTACTCTTCAAGGTAAGGGAAATCCCAACTTCTCTTTTCCATTCAAGTTCCCTCTTAATGTGGTATGTCTTTCAAATTTATAAACTAATTTTTTTATATCCAATTTATTTTATCCCTTTAATGTATTAATATTATTTTATTAAAGAGATACCCTTTTCCCGTCTATTTTTACCCTTTTCTAAAACCCCATTTTATACCCATTATGCTGTCGATTTTACTTCTCAAAATTTCTCTCTTATCCTTAAGAAATTCCTTTTTAGTTTCATTATGTAAATACCCAAACCTATTTATTTTCCAATGGTATTAACCAATATGTAAAATTTATTTAGTTTATTATATAATTGACATATATAAAAATCTCATTACCTTTTCATGGGTTATAAATGACATAAAGGTATTGTATTTAAGCACTTTTTAAAATGCCATGATTTTTATATGAAACCTATTTCTTATATTCTCCACAGGTTATTTTTGAAATATTTCATGATTAGATATTTATATCATATTAATTAATAAATATGAAGGTTGAGATCTAATAGTTCTCCAAATCATTAGGTAAAGAAATCAATCTTTATAAGTGACATGATTTATGATACCTTAGTGAATAACTTTGGAAAATTTTATGAAACCCCAGTGAAAAACATGGCAATATGCTTAAGAATATATCATTTAAATGTTGTATAGAAATTTATATTTTATGATTCATGTTCTTTTTATTATTATATTCCCATTTTTTTCATTTTCTCATTCCTTTATTATATTCCTCATGTTCTTAATGATTTTTTCTTAAGATTACTTGTAAACTTTTTCTCTTGTTTTCCCTTACTAGTCCTTATGACCATCCTTTCAACTGATGTATTTCCCCAAGTTATTATGTTTAGTAAAAGTACTTAGTATTAACCAATTAAGAATCATTTGACATTTTATATAAGATTTTTTTGTTTTCATGTATTATGTACCTTTTCTAAAAAGAAACTAAATATTAATAGATCCGATGTTTTTACTATGTAAATGAAAACATATATATTAAAAAGGTATGATGACATATTGAAACCCTATATTATTCATTTCAATACCCCATCACCAATACTTATCATTGATTACTTTCCCTAACCTACAACATAGACACAAGGGTTGAACATCTACTGATATGCATGTGTAGGGTGTGTGTAAAAAACATTGTAGGTCACCACCAATAATTCCTATAAAAGATACCATTATGTATATATGTGGGTGAATTTACAACATGATATATAAATACATATTATTTAGTATGAAACAAACTATTTTTGGTATAATTTGTTAACTATGCCACCATAATACTTGACCCTACCTACTTTGTCCTATTACTATAAAGGGTTGTAATTATACCCAATTAATTTTAGGGTGTTTCCTCGGTCTCCTGGATCATAAATGGTCCCTCAACCTCCAATATAGTCATAAAATTCCCCCAAACTAGAAATAACACCCCAGTCTTTGAGTTGATTTGACCAGTACATAAATTAACAATGGTGTCCAAATCTATAATTCATTTAGACCATGAAATAAATTAGAAATGGCGACCCATCATTTAAGATGGTTGGACCATACCTCAAACCCATGAATCACACCAAGCGGGTATCAAAACATCACAGTTGGTCCCAAACATTTCACACCTATCAGGGAAAGAAATAGCATTATGAGAATCATAGTGCTTAAAACTATCCCTTAACCACATACTTATTCATCCTTAACATCACACATCCCAATTGTATCTTGATCCATAGGCCAATACCTACCTTATATATATTCTAAAACACCTATTGTGCTCCACACCATCACATATTCTACCTAGGACTAATCTATTCACCTTCACACGTCATGCATCTCACAACCCAATAGTTAAAACCACTTCAAAGTTTAACCACTATTCCTTATAAAAGAAACATATATTGATATCACCATTATAGGTAATGATTATACCTACCAATAACCAATTCATCTCAAATTTCAAGTAAAACTAAGGAAAATAATTAGTGAACCTATCCTATTATTGGTAAGTCACCACACTCAATCACAAAGGTCCCCACTCATTTCTCATATTATTTGTTCATTAATCATTGATGTGATAATTAATCCACTAGGCATATGTTATAAACATACCAAATCCTAATTTTGTTTTGAAAACCATTTTATAGCGTCAAAACCATGGTCCCCTTAATGTTGAAAATTTTAATTTGTCAAGACGCACCGTAGTCCGACCTTTGGACTATTTGCTTAACTCACTTTAAACCTTACTCAACCTCTTATGATATAACTCTTACTACAATAGTCCATCACCCCTAAGGTGATGTATAATGTTTTAAAACTATACCACCATCCCTTATATGAACTATGATAAATATGGTGAACTCATTGAGAAATTAATGATCACAAAAACTACCCCTAGAGGGACATTCCATCTAAACAATCCCAAGAACCCACGTTTTAAATAACTAGCATATCATGAGGAGACACAATCAAAAGGTGATTCTACAACCATTATATTATGAATAGTGTTTCCTTACATTAGTAACAAATTTTACATATAAATTCCTCATTCTTTAGCCCTATTGGTTCCCATTTGAGAAAAATTTACTCTTGTACTCATTCAATTATCACATTTCACACAAAATATACATAAATTCTAGGATTTATAATTTAAGTAGCACGTACCTCATCTCAGAGTTAACTCCTTAGTTTAATGCTTTTTATAAGTCTAAAAAAACTCCACAAACATCATTATCAAGCACCTAAGATCATTTATCAAGATATAAGACTCACACAATTAATTATAAATGTGAATAATTAATTTCATATAATCATTAAATTAAGAATAACACAGAACACAAAAAGTGATATAGAAACACCAAAACCATACCCCAGTATTTTTGAACAGTCCATGGTATTACACCAGTACTTGGATGATTAAAAAACCTATTATTAAATATCTAATTAATAATTAATTTCAAAGAAGAAATGTTGAAATCCCTAGGAAAACCCAATGAGTTACTTACACCTTTCAAAAAGATGAAAGATAAAGTGTGTTCTAGAAAACTCATCCACTTTTATCCATTTCATACAAATGAATCTTAATAAGTGATGGATTTCACCATTCTCTAAAGATACATACCTCAAATACCAAGTTTAAATTGACCCAAATTTGAAGGGGTAGAGAAGGGGAATTATAAAAGGAGAAAGGGGAGAAACCTATGACAAACCATGCATTTTAAAAACTTTATTTAATGATTTATTACATAAATATATACTTAATACAATACAAGAAGATTTAGAGGTCTAGTTTCTTTGGGTAATTAGATACATAATATAATAACTTGAAACACGTATATAATGATATTTTTTAAAAACTCCACAACATACCCTTAAAATCCATTAACCATCTAATATTGTATGGGATAACCTAGGGACATACATAATAAAGGGATGAGCTATAAATTCCAATAAAGTAATATCTCAAGAATAACATAAGTTAAATATGTAAATCTGATTGAAGAAGCATAAATTGGTGACATAGAAAGGTGAGAATCGTAATCGTCAACATTGAATCATGGTATAAGATAATTACATCAAGGAAATATAAGAAATGTGGAAACAAAATAAAAAATGACATCATAGAAATAAATCAAGTATAATTATCAGAACATCATAATATAGTGTGATTAATATTACCTCTCATGCACCATACAGAGTATCTAATGAGAGAAAAACATTACCGAATGCAATGGATGACTATATAATTTTGATCCCACCCATCATATTCTTATCATGTATATACATTTGTGTGCCACATAGATCATATAAAATAAGAACAAATTTAATTACTTTTAATCCTATGATAAAGAAATGCGGGTTAAATAAATTAAATTCCACAATAAATGAAGGATAGGTACATCTAGTTTAATACACTTGAGTAGAAATGCGCATGTGTATTCACTATACAAATGTTTGGCATAGAAATATTGTAGGACAATTTGGACAACATAACATGTGTACATAAACATTCATGAAAGTGTTTAATGAGATTTAAAGATGTCTCTAATTACTAGTAAATCATTTTGATACTAAAAAGTATTTGTAAAAACATATTCCAATATGATGAATTGGTACTCTAAAGGAATAATAAAATGAAATTTCATGAATAAAGAGGTGGAGGAGAGGTTCCCTTACATCAGTATGGTAACAATGTGAGTAACTTTGTAATGAGAGGAGATATATGATATAATATTCTGATAACACAAATTAGATGGTAAATGGATATTTATAAATACATGAAAATATAATAAATTGATATTCAAGAGGCAAAATGAAAATAATGTTCTTGAATGGAAAAGAAATGAGAGATATTCCTTACCTTGAGAGGGTGATCATAAAATATTGGGATGAGATTCTAAAGATATTGGTAACACATTGGGAGGTATTTATAGAGTTAGAGTGAGAGTAAATCCTTTCTAAATGTGTTTTTAATGAATAGGAGTGTGAGGTTGGGTGTGTATTTATAGAAAATGATAGGGGAGTTCTTTATTAATTTCTGAACATAGGTTTTTGACTCCATATATTAAAATAATCAAAACCGAAAACCCTCCAAATGTTTCTAATAAATAGGAGAGGATTTTAATATATTATATGGATAAAAATGTAAATAATTAAATTAATACATTGGGAGATGAAGAAGTGAGCCATGCTCATAAATAACTGATTTTAAAACATTAAAATATAATTTAATTTTTTGATGATTTGTTATGGGATGGTAAAATTCATCAAAATACATGAAAATATTATTTTAAATAGTAAATTAAATTTTGTTCATGGATAATTGTTATAGTATTTATTACACAACTTCTGGGAAATTATGATGTCATAATACACACCATATATTTATATTATATTTAATTTTTACCAAAAAATTGAAATCTATCAGGAAATTAAAAAAATATCCTTTGGATAATTTGAATGTTATTATTTTAAAAATAATATTTATTTTAAAAAACTTATTCTCTAAATATGATAATTTACCCTTTTTAATCAAAATACCCATTAATTGAAAATATACTTTTTACAATGAGAATTGTTTTTTAACGATAATAAATATTTCATTGGACTTATTTAGATAATATTATTATTTATATTTGAATAAAAACTTTTTAATAATAATATTTATTTAAAATAACATTTATTTATTAAAATAATGAATTTATAAAAATATTATATTAATTTAAATTATATATCTCCCAAAAATACAATTTTGATGTATTCATATCAAAATATAAATTTTATCAAACTCATTAATCATTTATAAATTAATAATAAAAGGAATAAATATAATTATTATATCATTTAAAAGAAAATATGAAAATTCATACTACTTGGGTCTAGATACATAACCCCCTATTACACTAGCAGACTCCCTAGGGGAATGGTGTGTGATGGTGACACTTATTGGGATGAATTAGTGAACATGGCCTGGGTTGTGATCTCAATAAGCTTTAAATTACCCAAAAATAGTTTCACTTGTAATTTATTAATTTAATCTCATCTTGTGATTATTCAAGGAAAAATCCTAGTGATTTAATCTCCCTCATAATTTTTGATAAATGAGCTTCATAGGGTATGATTCTATTGGTCAAGGCCATCGCTTCTTCCATTAATGTCAATTGGATTTTATCATAACCATTAATATAATAATAATAAAAATCACCATACAATGGTTATATTATCAATGGTAATTTTGATTAATGGTATTTTAAATATGATAATCTATAATAGTTCAAAATAACCAAAGTAGTTCATTCATTTTCAATAACTACATTACATAATAATGTATTTTTTCATTTTAAATGGGAATTTCATTCATACAAATCTAGGTCATTAAATTATTCCCCCCTTCTGAAATTTTACACTTGAAATTTCATTTTATATATTAAAATAGATTCGGGTACTTCTATTTCATCACCTCTATTGGTTCCCATGTTATTTCATAAAACATGAGTTTCCACTACAACACTTTGACTAAGTTAGTTGACTTGTTTCATATAACTTTGTCCTTCTAATCTAAGGTCTCAACTAGAAGACCCTCATATGAAAGATCATTCTCAAATAGTACCACCTTTGGATTCCGTACAGGTGAGGGGTTTGGTATGCACTTCCTTAATAAGTATACATATAACAAATCATGTACTTGAGATATGTTAGATGTGAGTTCTAGTTGGTAGACCACAACTCCAATGTAATCAAGTATCTCAAAGGGGCCAAATTATCTTGGAATAAGTTATAAATTCTTCCAAAACCTCTCAAATTTTTTCCCTAGAAATATAAAAGGGAACACTTTATATACAATTTGAAATTCTAGGTCTCATTGAGGATTTTATTTATAGGTTTTCTGTCAACTTTGTGAAGATTTCATATAATACTGAATAGTATAAACCTTCTACACCATCTTTTGGATAATATCATGTCCCATCAACTTCTTCTCTCTGACTTCATTCTAGCATGTCAGAGTCTGGAACCTATTTCCATATAGATCCTCAAAAGAATCCATTTTAATAATATAATTGAAACTTTTGTTACCTGAGAACTCTATTAGTGGGAGGTGTTGATCCTAGTATCCTTATAAATCCATTTAACATGATCTTATAATATCTTTTAGAGTTTTAATGGTACTCTCAGATAGTAAAAACACTTGAGGTTGATAAGAAGTACTTAAACTCAACTTTGTATCCAATTCTTGTTGAAGGTTTCTCAGGAACCTTGAGGTAAACCTCAAATATTGATAATATATAATGGATATTTGAACTCCATGAAGTCTTACCGCTTCTCTAATTCATATCTTGGTGAGTTGGTTAAGAGATGAATATTCCTTGATAGAAATGAAATGTTCTAACATTTTAAGGAAATCAAATACCACCCATATGGTGTTACTTCCATTATCTTCCATGGGGATTCCTATGATTAAATAAATGGTTATTATTTTCCATTTCCATATATGTATGGTAAATGGTTTCATCATACCCTTATACTTCTATCATTAAAACTTGAATTGTTGACATACAAAGCATAAAGATAGAAATTCTTTAATATCCCGCTTCATTTTATCCCACAAGAAGTTTCTCTTCAAATATCTATACATATTATTGATTCTTGGATGAATATATAAGGATGATCTATACACATAATCCATAAGTTTTTGTTCAGTTATGGATTTTATAGGACACTTATCCAAGTTCCAAACCATATATCAATATATTTAGAAAAGTTGAGCTTTGGTATATTCAATACATTTTTCTATTAACCTCGTCATCTGTTTGGGCCTCCTTGATCCTCTTAATAATGGATGGTTTATAATTTATTTAATAAAGGTAGAATGAACATAATTTTATTATTCAAATGTCTATATTTTTCATGTATAAGAATATTTGATCCCTTTAAATACTCATCATGTATAGGGTTGTGGGATCATTTTTACTTAGAGAATCTACCAACTTGATTGCCTTTTGTGGATGGTAATAAATTAAACAATAATAATAATTTTCAAGATATATCCACATTTATTTTAATGTATTGAGATCATTTGGGGTGAATACATACTTGAGGATTTTATGATCCGTGTATATGTCACACTTTTCCCCATAAGGATAATGTCACAAAATATTCAATGTGAAGATCACTACAACCAATTCTATATCATGAATTGGGTATTTATACTAATATATCTCTAATTAGAAGGATGAATATGCTATACCTGTTTCATTTTTAATGAGTATGAAACCAAATACCATTTTAGACACATTAATGTTGATCAAAAAATATTCCTTACTAGTGGGTAATGTGAGTAAAGGTGTAATGATTCAACTCTTATTTAAATCTTTAAATCCCTCCATACATTCATAAGTACAGAAATAATTTTCTACCTTCTGATTTATCATGGTTTGTGGGAATTAAAATCATGATAAGTTTCTCGAAATTCATTTATAATTTATATGTAATCCAAGGAAACTACATATTTCATCATAGATTTTGGTTTGGATAATATTCAATTGTATCTATTTTTGTAGGATAAAAAAATATCCATTTTTCGGTGATAAAATTCCCTAAGAATGTTAATTTTATCATCCAAAACATTTATTTACTGTAATTTACATATATCTTTTCCTTTCACAAGGTATTCATTGTCTTATTCTAATGCACCTCATAATCCTCCTTTATTTTGAAGTAGAAAAGAATTTATTCTATAAAGACTACAAAAAAATTTCTAGGTAATCCCTAAATATAATTTTCATCAAGTTCAGGAAAATATCTATAACATTACTGAGTTAAAATGGAATCACTATGAACTCATAGTTACAGTACCTTGTATAGAAATCCATCTTGGCGATATAATTCTTCAACATCTTTACTTGATAATATCTCGAATGAAGATCCACCTTAGAGAAGTATTGGCGAGTTACCTTTATCTAGATTCTTTTATAGTTGTTTCTTCATCTCCTTAAGTTCTACAGTGGCTATTATTTATGTATTAATATATATTAGAAAATCCCTAAGTATAAGTTCTATAAAAAACACATCCTATCAACTAGGTGTAAGACTAAAAAATTATTCAGAAAACACATTATTGAATTCCCATACAATGGGCATGTCATCAAGATGATATTTTCTTTAGTATCAATTATTTTATCCCGATACACTTTCTTATAATGAAAAAAATTAAATGATTTATATGATGATTCCAAAGTATATTCATCCTCCACCATAAACCTATATATAATTAGAAGGTGATTTTTGATATAGAGTATGATTTACTTCAGTTGTAAATTTATGTTTGATCTATATAATGAAAGAAAATCCATTCCCAGAATAGTGTTAAATTATATTAAAGGGGATATAATAAGGTTTTATAGAAAATTAATCCCAATTTTTTATAGGGGATGATTTATAAACTTGGGATGTAATAATTCATCCACTTTCTATCTTCACCGATAACTTGACTTATATGTGTTGAGGTGATGTTTGAATAGTTCTACTAAACTTTCATGATATGAAAGAATAAATAGAACTAGAATCAAATAGTATGTTCACTATCTTTGAATAAACAACTAGAATACTTATCACCACTTTATTATTGGGATCCACCTCAATAGTTATGACGGAATAATCCCGCCCTTTCTCTCTAGGCCTTTGAGGTTGTTTTTATTACTAGTTATCATCCACAACCCTTGGCTTAGGGAATTAATTTTCATAGTGGAATTTTTCATTATAGTTGAAACATTGGAAAAAGGATTAGGTTTGACTTGAACATTACTTTCTTCCATCATATCGGCGGGTTTCTCCCATTTATATTCACTAGCTATGTGGACTTCCTTCTCACTCTAAAATAATTTAATCGTCCCATTAAATAAATTTCTAGGATACATCTTTCCATAATTTTTACAAGTGGGGTGAAATAATTTATTACCCCATGATATTTATCTATCACCCCACTGGAATTAAACTCTATTATCCACTTCCTATCTCCAAACCCATGGGAACCTTGAGATTCAATTATCTCTATTTTTAATTTTAGGTGATATTAGAAAATTTATTCCTCGTATTCAAAGCCTTGAATCATAAAACCTTTTAGTAGACTCATATTTAACCAAAAAATAATAGGTCAACCTTACTTTCAATGTTAATGATAAAATTGGATGTGTATCATGTAAGTCTTTTTAAGTTAATTTCATACACCCTGATGGTTTCATTGACCTTTTTCTTAATGATAAGAAAATCCCTCCATATTTATTGCTAGAGAGTGTGTGGAATTTTTTTATTTAAAAACATTTTTAGGAATTCTTTCTAATCTATTACTTAAATATCCTCTGTATCTTTGAATTTTTTATCAATGCCCACCATTGTTAATATTCTCTCTCCATATGATAAACATCCAATATAGCCTTATCCTTATGAGAGTATTTAAGGATGGAAAAGATATTTTTAATGGATTTTATCCATTCTTCTATGATTAAGGGATTATAATATCCAAAAATATGTTAGAGGCCTTTTTCATATAAATGTTTCAATTGAATATTTCTATTTCTTAGGTGGATGTGGTTGTTCCTCAGGATTCAATTTTATATTCAAAAAATTGATTTAATTGATAAATTTTTATCGTGAATTTCCTAAATCCTATTTGCATCAGGTTTTGTATCTCATTTTTCTGGTCACCACATTTCCCCTCACATTGGTTATTAACTTAGTACCTCATACTTCCATCCATTGATTAAAATAAAGGTGAAATTATGGATGATAATTTTTAAACTGTTAAATACATAAATGGTGAACCATGAGAATTAAAGTGATAGTTGGTAAATTACAAATATTCCTTAACCTATGAATTTATAGGTTTCAATCTAAGTTATCCAAGATTTATTTCCTAAAATTATATTTTTATAGGAATTTTTCATCCCTTAACAATGGGTTTTAAAGAGATTATGAATTTATAAAAGAATATCCCCCTATGAGTGTCAAAACAGGTGTATAATAATGACTCTTTATCATACATCAGGAGACAATCAATTCAAATGCCAACGTTCCCTTTGGGGGGGGGGGGGGGTTATAACCCCTAGCTACCACTATTCTATGACCACATCCAGTTATAGTATCTAGATAGAGATTTTACTTCTTGTAAATCAATTAATCTACACTCTACCAAAACATAGGGATGTTTTCATCTGTTTATTATTATCCCTATGGGTTTCACTAGGGTTTTTAATCATAATCCACATGACTTTCCTCTGATACCAACTTTTACAACCCAAGTGTTTTAAATAACTCATTTCATGATTTATTAAATAATGTTATACTTAGTAAAATCAGAGAATATTGAGTGTCCAAGTGTATTTGGGAAATTATATAAATAACACAGTAACGTAAAATAGGTATGTAATGATATTATTTAAAAACTCCACAACATTCCCTTAAAATCCATTGAACATCTAATATTGCATAAGATAACTAAGGGAAATACATAAGAAATAAGTGAGATAAAAATCCCAGTAATGGAATAATAAAATAATATAACAAGTTGAAGCAGTACATGTGAGTCAAGAGGATTAAAATGGTGAGTTATAAAGGTGAGAATCATAATCATGCACATATATGCATGGTATAATATAATAACATCAAGGAAATATATGTAATTTGAAAACAACATAAAACATGACATAATAAACATATGTTAAGGATAAAAAATGAGATATAATAACATATCATGCTTAGTATAACCTCCTATGGACCTTACATGGTATCTCATGAGATAAAAACATTACCTAATTCATTGAAGGACAATATGATTTTGGTCAATCCTATAACTTTCATATCATGTACATGCATTTGTGTGTCACATAAATCATTAAAAACAATAATGTATTTATTAAATTTTAATCCTATGATAAAGAAATATGGGTTACATATATGAAATTACATAATAAATTAAGGATATGTACATCTAGGTTAATACCCTTGAGTGTAAATAGGGATGGATATTCACTACACAAATGTTTATCATGGAAAAATCATAGAACAATTTCAGTATCATAATAGGTGTACATAAATATTCATGGAAGGGTTTAATGAGAGTTAAAGGATGTATCTAATTAATTAGAAATCATAATTATAGTAAAATTTATGTGTAAAAACATATTCCAATAAGAATAATTGGGAATAAAAAGGTATAATACCAATAATGTTCTTGAATAAAGAGGAGGAAGAGAGGATCCCTTACTTTGGCATAGTAACAACTTAGGTAAAGTTTATAATAAAAGGGGATATATAATATATCATTCTTGAAAACTAAATTGGATTTAAAAGTTAATCTTATAAATATATGAAAACATAATTAATTGAGATTCATAAGGCTAAATACAAATAAAGTTATGAATGGAAAAAATGAGAGAGATCCCATACCTTGAGAGGGCACTTCTAAAAGATTGGGAGGGGATTATTAAGAAATTAAGAACACCATAGGAGGTATTTAAAAGAGGATAAGAAGAGTAAATAAATTTTAAATTGGTTTTCAGTGAATATGAGTGTGAGTTTTGGTGGGTATTTATAGAAAAAGATAGGGGAATTCTTTATTAATTTCTAAACATAGGGTTTGGAATCTATAGAATAAAATAATCAAAACCAAAAACCTTACCATGATTTTTTCACATGGTTTCCACCAAATAGGATTTTTTTTGAATATTTTATTAGTATAATAAGTTAAATAATTAAATTAATACCATTGGTGATGTGGAACCGAGTCATGTTTATAAAGAATTGATTTTATAAAAATTAAAATATAATATAGGTTCTCTAGGATTCATTAATAGACTATAAAATTTATTAAATAACCTAAAAACACATTATGTTAATGGGAAAAACAATTTTGGTTATTGGTACTCATTATTCTATTTATTACATCACTTTCAAGCTATTATGATCTCATAATACATACCCTATATTTATAGAATATCTAATTTTTACCCAAAAATTAAACTATCTTTGAAAATTATGAAAAATTCAATGTTGGGTAATATTGAAGTGATGATTTCAAAAATTGTATTTATTTTACCCAAATAATTCTATAAATATCATTTTTTTCATTTTGAAATCAAAAATCCATATTTATGGAAAAAAATATTTGTTTTACAACAATAATATTTTTCTGACCCATAAAAATATTACATTGAAATTAATTAAATAATATTATAATTTATATTCAAATAAGTAATTTTTAATAATAATATTTCATGAAAATAACATTTATTTATTTTATTTTTTGAATTTTTTTAAAAATGTATTAATTTAAATTATATATTTCCCTAAAAGACAATTTAGATTTCTCCATATCAAAATTTAATTTTTATCACACTCATTAATCATTTATAAAGTAATAATAAAAAGTCAAAAATATAATAATTATTTCATTTAAAAGAAATTTTAAAAATTCATCTGGCTAGGGTCTAGATACATAACCCATTATTACACCAACATACACCCTAAGGATAAAGTGTTCTATGCTGTCACTTTCTTGGGGAGGTTCAATGAACATGGTTTAGGTCATGATCTCGATAGGCTTGAACATCACCCATAAATGATTTATATCAAGCTTTAGTTGCTGAATATATACTTGGTCTTATTCAAGGGAAAATACCAGTGATTCTATCTCCCTCATAAGATTTGATATATGGGCTTCATAGGGTATAATCCTACTATTTGATTCCATTACTTCTTATGTATCTTTCAATTGGATTTTATCATAACCCTTGATTTAAGAATCCTAATGATAACTTTACAATGGAAATATTATCAATGAATATGATGAATAATGGTCTTTTAAATCCTTTAGGATATTATAATTCAATGTAACCAAATTAATGCATGTGTTTTTTATAACTACATTACATAATAAATAATTTATTCATTTAAAAATAGAATTTCATTTATAAAAGTTTAGTTCATTAGAATACCTACTAAAATAAAGGACCCAACACCTCCCAATACACCTTATATCACCAAAAGAGAATTGGGGAGGGAGGAGAGAAAAGGGTGACCACTACCCTCATTCAAATTTCTCTAAATGAATAACCCATAAGGGGTTCTTATTAGAACCCATAGGAATTATAAAAATGAACCCCTTGAAAGGTGGTTCAAGGTTTACCACCAGACTCATGATGGACCCCCACCTAAATATTTTATATTCATATATATCATCATAGACTATAACTAGGTTCTTATTGATAAATTTAGAGACACTTCACCCCTACCAATACCAATGAACACCTAAATAAATTCAACCAGAATCTGAGGGTTCGATATAACCTACTAATGTCCATCCCCTTACTTGAACCTCAATATTTATCTTGGGATATTTTCTATAAATAAATAAACATCTGAGACCTACACTTAAATCTATAATACATCACTAAAAATCCCTTCCTCCAATCAAAACTCAAAAAACTCAAACTTTTTTGGATTTTTATTCTCTAATTCTCGACCTTTTCTTGATCGAGCCAACCCATAATGAATTATGTTGTTATAAACTCCTCACTATACCAATTATAATCCCTAATAAGAATAAACATTAATCTCGAATGAGACACTCCAATCACCAATAACCAAGGTTTTCTCATCATCCCTAAGCTCCTACTAGGCACATACATGTTTCCATGACACCTAATTCAAAAAAAATTATATGAAATCCTGTTGATCTGATCCATGAAATGTACTAGTTATATTCCAAAAAACGCATTTGACCCTAAATTAATCTCACCTTATTCTATAATGTATAATGTTCTAATTGGTACTCCATTGTACCAACTTATTTGGAAATATTCCTAACCTCCACACTATGGAACCAACCATCGATACATTTAAAAAAATTAGAAACACCGCCATGGTGACATACTTAAAATCATACTAAAATTAGTACTGAAATCCACCTATCAATATAATTGGATTTCATAAATCCATTTCCCAATCTATCAATTTAACCAAAAATTAATAGTTATATACTTTTTTCCAGGAGTACTCTTCTAGAAACTTGGTCTACCACATAGAATCCCATTTCACAAGCTCATTATCATAATCTCCTCATGAGTTTTAACATTCACCAGAATAGGTACCACTCCAAAAAATAATCAAAATCCACCCCCTCTAATTACCAAAAACATTAACTACTATAAATTATATAATTGAGTTTCCAATCTAGTTTATTCTCAAAACCCAAATATAATTCACTCATCTTATTCTAGTACCCATCACAATACCACATTCACTAACCGCCAATTTCTTTACACCCATAACCAAAAAAAATTCCTTGATCTAGATATAACCATAAGATTTTTCAATGCGTACTTTATGGACTCATTATCAATTTTAATAATTCTCTCCAATCCCCTAGAAACATGATTCTGAAAGGAAAAAAATTTGGTCACCGGAAACTAGTGGTTATATAGACTTTAAATCTCCTTTAATAGCCTAAGGTAAATTATACCCACAAAATTCATAGATCTATGTAACCAATAGTGAGATACTTAACATAATATTACCCATATTTTCATCCAACTAACAAAAATCATCTGAATTACAACACACCATAAGAACTATAAATCCTAATTTTTTCCATCAACACCTTCCAAAATAGTATACCAAATTTATCTCAAAGTTATTTAAGAATTATGGTTCTCCATGCCACTATTATACCATTTCATGAACTATCATGGTGGTTCTTAGTCATTTTAAATACCACACATAAATTTGGAGTTCCAAAACCCAGTAATATCATCATGATTACTTTTTATAATATACACATTGAAATATGAGTCTTAATTCATCGGGAATTGACCCCATCTTGGTTGAACTCGATGCAACTCTGGAGTCTTGGGTTTCAATTGGTGGTAGAATCTGGAGAATCTATTCCTCTTGTTTCCTAGTTTTTTATCTTTTGGGTTCCTTTCTGATGGATCATGTGTCTTTTGACACCGGTCTCACTGTTCACGCTCCTCCGCCTTTTTATCTTTCCCTCTGTGAAAAACCCCAGATCCAGTTTTTCCCTTTTCCTTGTATTTTGTTCATTTGGTTTCTATTTTGACTCTATTGGATGTTGGAGTTGTTCAGTGTTTCTCTATGTCGAAGATGTTGGTTTCTTGATGTTCTTTACCTGGTGGTGGATCCATCGGTGGGGCTTGGAGGTGATGGTGGTGTCCGCATCCTCTGTTGGCTTTTGTCTACTCCGAAATCTACTATGTCTCCTGATTTCCTCCAATCCTCTCCAAGTAGGATTTGAACGGTGGTTCTCAAGGTGTTTTGGGATGTGAGTTTCGATCAGTTTTAAGAATTTCAGGATGTGTTTTCCCCGTGGTGGTGGCTTTTACTCTGACCATCGGTCACCGGAGGGATTGTTTTTCGTGATAGTTTGTGGTGCAGATTCAAAATTTTTGTTGCTTCGATGGTTTTTGGTGGTAATTTTTATTTTCAATGGCGGCGAAGATGGATTCATGTGGATAGTACCTCTGGAAAAATCTTGTGGATGGTGGATATGAATGGTGTTCAGGTGTGTGACGCAAGGCAGTTTTTTGAAGACGATAGTGAAAAGCATATCAGTGGTACTCTTCTATGCTGTTTTTTGCTATGGTGTTTTCAGCAGCATTGATAGATTCCGGCGGATGGTTCATGCGGGCGTGCTGGTGTTAGGGCGGTTCGGCTGGTGTTAAACTTGAAATTTGAAATTTTAAATGAGGTGGTGAATGTTTTTGTAAGTTTCCCACTTTTCTTTAAAGTGTCTCTTTCAATAAAATAATAAAAAAATGGATTGAGGACTTTATTCCCAATAACCCTTATGATTATCATATCCACTATATAACAAACTCTATCTACCGAGAATTGAAAATCACAATCTAAGATTGAACATATTTTAATCATTAAAAGATTTTGATAAAGACGATCTGAAAATTTTGGCCAACCCTAGACACCCTCACTATCCATTAAAGATCCCTTTACTAAGAGTTTTGAAGAATAATAACAAAATTTATCCAAGGGATGTTTTACTAGGGTATTAATCATTAGATATTCTCTCTATCTAAGCTTGACATTCCATGAGTGATTACCTTCCCAAAATCACTCATTAACACCAAGATACTCACTCAATAGTAATTTCATAATGATCTATCCACCATAACACTTTCTAATCTATTTACAAACTTATTACCATGCCAATAATTCCCATTCATCCCCCAAATCAATTTCTAAACATTTATAACATGAAATTAATCCCACTCCCCAATCTAGTCATGTTTTCTAAACATTTTTTTCATTTTATAATGTTTTATTCACCATGAATCACATCGATTTATCACATCAAAGCACTAACAAGACTTCCCAGCCGATTAAAATCCGAAATAATATTTATAATATGTATTCATATTCAATTACACATACTTAATCCACCTATCATACTAGTCATATCCAATGTCAATACCTAATCACATCATGACATAGTCTATCCCTCTTTTCATTATCCCATGTATCCCATACATTTCATAACTCGGTGATCACCTACCTCCAATGTAAAATAGTACCTATTCATTCCATTCCCACCATAAACCCATAACTCATTATTATAAATCATATAACTCGAGAACACCCACTATTTTACCTATATGGAAAGATTAAAGTCAAAAAAACCAAAACCTTAAAATGGCCTATAATTACCCTCCACATTCCACAGATAATTGAATCACATGTCATAGGCTCACAAAAATAACCATATAGGCACTTCTAGTTTTTTTTCACTTCATGTAGTTATCTAAAATGGTCTATCTACCAATTATTTCAATATCATATCTCTCCTTAATTTTCTAAAAATCCAAAAAAATTGGCCTAGAAAATTAAATATCCCCAAAGGATATATACCTATAAAATATGGGAATTACAAATGAAACTCTGGCCGAATCTCACTAGGGTTCTACTGGGACTCCTTATTTTTCAACTGAATATTATTTTTTAAATGAATAATTATATGGAAAAAATACATAATTAAGCATATATATTTAAAAATTAAAATCAATTTAATTATCTTGTATTCATGAGTCATTAAACACTCCCCACTATAAACTTCTTTGTTCTTAATAAGGATCATAATGTGTCCACCAATAAAAACTCCCTCCACTGCTCTTAGATGTCTACATGTTGATCCCACTTTTTGTGTCATTGATTTTTTTTCTAATTATATTGAATCATTAATGAAGATTCATTTTAATATATTGAATGATAATTTTAATGAATTAGTATCTTATAATATTGGAAGAAGAACCCCAAATTTTTTGTTAAAGTATAAGAGTTCCCAAGAAGGTGTCTACTTGTACTATGTTTATAAAAATTTTAAAACATATATTGGAAGTTTTTTTGGAGAGTAACTATCAATATTTATTTGAACAAGGAATAGTTATTTCCTTTTGAGTTTTTTATATCTATTCATATTAATGAATTTTTTTTTGAAGAATTTTGTTTCTATAAGTAATTTAGAATGATGAATTTTGTCTCTCTTTGATGAATAAATTTAAGAAGTTACATCCTAGTGGTTTATGAGAAGAATAAAAGCAACCAAGATAAAGTTATAATAAAAAAATAAAATTTACTAGAAGGTTGTGAGTGTGGTTCGTGAGTATTTAGGTCATAAGAATTTAACTATATATTTATTGTTGATAAAGTAAAGAGGTGGTATCCAAAAAAACATGTCTAACTCATTGACAATGGAGTAATGAATCATCTAGGAAATCTCATAGAGATATTAAACCAAGCACAAAGGTTAGATGGCCTTAAAATACATCTAGGAGGAATATAACCTATTTTGGGAGGCATATGATCAGGGGGGAAGAGATGCCATGTGGGCTGGCATGATAGACCCATTGGGTAGTTTAAGCTAATTGATTTTTATGATCCAATGGAGAACTATAGGTAATAAGTAATCCACCTCTCCAAAGACGTTTTTATGGGGATTATAGATATGCATTCACGTTTCATCATTTAAAAGTTGGGTGTTATCAGTATTGAAATGATGATATGTAGCTTTTTATCTTTATTATCTCAAATACTACATGACAAAACTATAAATTTTATATAATGTTCCACCATTAATGGTGATAGAGAACTTGATCTTCAATACCACAATTAATGAGAGAGATATTTAAGGTCGTAGGAATACAAGTGAGTTTATAATAAATAATGAGAATGATCATATAAAGTAATCAAACTTCATCACGTACAACTACAATGTTCATAAGGTACAACAATTTGTAAAAAATATGACGATAATTCTTCATAAGTTATTTATAGTGAATGTTAATTGAGTACATATGAGATTTCATAAGGCCCAATGAAGTTTCTAGGGTATAGCCAAACCTAAAAAAACATAGCATTGAAGGATTCATGAAAAATTGGTATTGTCAATTTAAGAATCGTGAAGTCAATGGATTTAGTGAATAGATGTATAAAGTAATGCATGACATTTTTATTTAAAGATAATAATTTTAACCATATGAATTTTCAGCATAAGACTTTTTGAAAATGAATAATACTTTTTTAATAAATACTTTTTTTAAAATTATATAATAATCACACTACATAAGGATTATAGGAGAGTGCGTAAGACTTTTCATGTAAGATTTTGTTGGGTATAAGACTTTTCTACACTATAATACTTTCACTAAATCATTTAAGAATATGGTATTTATAACACATTAAAATATTAAAAAATAGATATATAGACCTATGTATTCTAAATAAATATGAAAATTCTAGTGATCTATTTTTCATCAACATAAATATCACAATGAAAGTTTTTGATTTAAGATGTCATTCAATCACTTCAAACCATAAGGGAAGATTTTCACCGTGAAATGTGGATTTGTAACCAATACTATTTTATATATAATTCATGTATACATGGAGTTTTTGATTAAATTTTTTATGTGTATAATTATAAGCATTTGTAAATAAGAGAAATATAATTTTTGAAATGATGAGATCTCAATAATTTTGAATTACAGTGAATTATGGTAATATGAAATGTTGTATTCATGTGGTACAAAGAATACATACAATAGATAAGGAAGATAAAGAATATAATTGATGTTATTGGATGAATTATATATATATATATATTAAAATTTGAATAAATTTAGTTTTAGGCATTTTTTTATTAAAAGAAAATATTTTTGTTGTGATAGAGAATATATGATGTTATTTCTGATTTGAAAACCCACGTGGTATTGAAGGTGGTAGAGAAGATATCTATCAGATCCCCAAAACCAAAGAAGTTAGGTGTTTCAAATTAGAAAATAATAAAATAAGATCCAAGTTAAGTTTTATTGCACTAAAAAATAATAAGTAAAGGGAGGAAGAATATAGTGATCGTGTAGTCCAGTTTATATAGAAGAAGTGTCTTGTATTTTTGAAAGAGAATAAGAATAAGGAAAAAAGAATTAGTTTAATGATATGAAGAATAAAAATAGGGTGTGTTCACTTCTCTTCATACTGAAGTATAAGGATACATGTTTCTTACATGACGATATAAAAGTAAGAGGAGGATAAGAAGACCAGATATCACATGAACAACTTGTAGAGTCAATATTTGTGAATAGAATAATTTTTTACCATGAATTATTGTTCAAATATCATAAGGTAGTATAAAAAACCAACATTATTTCGTTGGAGTGATATATTCACCATACACTATCAAGATATATGTGAAAAAAGTGTTGGATATTCCTTGTTTATTTTGTCTCATTGGTTGATACTAGTGGCACATGTGATCATGGGTTTTTTTAGATCACACCAGGGATTAAATTTATTATTTTCAGAGGAAAATATTGTAAATCTATTGCTCCTATTATGTGTGTGAATTCAGATGTGTTTCTTGTAAAATACTAAGGTAATAAGAGAGTACAAGATATATATTCACTTAACTTGTAATATAGATAATGAATAAAGGGATAAAAAGTATAAAATTACTTAATTTTTTTGAAAAATCGATTCACCCCCTCTCGGTGTTGAACACAACCCAAGATACTCCTCTCAATTGGTATCAAAGCTTGGTCCACCTTTTATTGGATTATATATTTATGATTTTGTTCTCTTTTGAATATCTAAGTATCTTTCTAAATTTATAATGAAGTGAATTTTTGGTTAAGACACATTTATTTCAATTTAGAACTCTATCTCTACCAATTCGATTATGAATAGAAAAAATAAAGAGAAAAAGTGATTGAAGAAGGAATTACACTTATGTTAAAAGTATGAATATTCATTTTATCCAAGAAATTAAACTGAGGATGATAGATCTAATTTTAATGGAGAAGAAATTGTTACTAAAACTACCACCAATATAATGGACAATCTTTCTACCTTAGAATAATCAAAGAATTTATGTGATTCTATGGTATCTAAAAATTCTTTCTTAAAATATTTTGAAGAATATACAAGCACTAGTGGGAGCGATCGCATTTTAAAAGATATATAAATTGATTTATTAAAGGATATTTTGTATAATTTTCTCTAAGAATTAGTCAATCTTATTTTTAGATATTTTTAAAGAATGAAGTAAGAAATAAAGAATCTTAAAGAAAACTTGGTTATGTATTAGAAAGATAAAATTCTTTCATGTATAAATCTATCCAAATAAGAAATATACATAAATATAATTAATGTTTATATGGAAGATAGATTCTCTAAGTTTTAAAATTAATGGTAGAAAGAAGTTAACGAGAAGGATGAAATCAAGAAGGCTCTTTATTAAAAGAGCCATGTATTTTAATAAAATTAAAAATAAAAAAAGAATAATGAAAAATTAAAGGTTAAATCCAAGAAGGTTAATAATATTGACACATTGTAACAATATATGATCAAAATTAATGATGAATAAGATAAAATTAGTATAATAAAATTGAATACATAATCGAGGTGATTATGGATAAGAACAATATTCTCAATATGATGAATCCTCAGTTTGATGTTAAACTAGTAAATCTAGAAATTGATCATACCATGTCTTCAAAATAATTTTAGGGAAGAAATGATTCTCCCACATATGTTCTTAAGGTATATTATTATGTTGAAATACCTTTTAATGGTGTAAAAACATCTTGATATCATTCAGTTATCATTCAAAAGTAGTCTTAAAGGAATAAGCATCATCTATACCTAAATACAATAATTTCTCTAATTTTTTTTTCAAAAATAGTGGAAGTTTAAATACAAAATATATACAAAAATTGATAATTATAAGTGATTATAATCCTACCACCATGTCAAATGTTGATATAAGAGAGTTTATGAAATATGGTTTCCCAAGATAAGTCCCATTAGTGAATAATAATTCCCAAACACAACATGATTTCAAATATAGAAATTCTAAATAGAATATAGTATATAAAATGAAAATAGGATTTGTGGAGAATTTTTGTTGTTGAAATAGGTTTGGAAATAAGTAATTAGATTTTTAGAACAAACTATCAATATCAAAATACCATAGAAATCCTATATCAAGGGGGAGAAATCCTTAACTAATGAAAAGTCAGCAAGTGAAATTAAAAAATATATTTACCTCTAAAAATTTTAACATTCGTCATGATC
Organism: Viscum album; assembly: GCA_963277665.1. Taxonomy (NCBI): domain Eukaryota; kingdom Viridiplantae; phylum Streptophyta; class Magnoliopsida; order Santalales; family Viscaceae; genus Viscum; species Viscum album. The sequence continues at coordinate 173,054,149 of OY728147.1, read as the reverse complement.
ATGGTGAAACTTGTAATAAGTGTGTTTAGAGTAATGAAACATGATAATTAAACTCAACTAATATTGAATCAAGTGTAAATGAGAAAATAAGACCACTCAAACTGATTAATGGAAGTAAGTGTCATAGGAAAATTTCAAAATCCTGAAGATGAAAAAATTATCCCAAATAAGTTTTTTAATTAGTCTAGTGATTCACCCTTAGGTAACAGACCCAATAATTATAAGTATATTTCAATATAAAAAGGGACTAATTTGGTGAAATTTACTTATAATAATCCATGCATAAGTTCTAAAAAGGCTACCAATGTACCGAAAGAATGTATATTTTTTTAGCTAGTAGATTTAGAGAAATATTGGAAGATGTAAGAAGAATAATTAAAAAAATATCTAAAGGGAATAATGAGATTGGATATAAATATTCTAAATTTCATGAGAGGATTTCAAAAAATTAAAATACTAGAGTCTCAAAAGAATTTTGTGAAAAGTTTAATATGGATGGACACAATTATAAAGAATTTTTAAACGTGTTACAAACTAATGAATAATTTGTAATGAAAATGAAAGATGTACTTTATGATTCCTTCAACCAGACAGAAAGGAAAATAGAAGTATTCCACACAATTTAGGTGAAATATGAAAGAGTTCCATACTACCCAAATAAAAATTTAATTTAAAAATAATTTTTTTGAGTAATAAAAATGGAGAGAATTAAAGAACTTGGTTGAAAAAATCCTATCAACCTTGCTGTTCTTACTAAGGATAAAAACGTTCCACCTTATTCCCTATAATTTATTTATATTCTTGTTGTTATAATTTTAGTAATTGAATTTGAAGCATGTTCTTAGTAGTAGAATATGATAAGAAGTAAAATATATTAACAATTTAATGAGAAATAAAGATTACTATGTCATGGAATATTATATAAATTAATATACTATAGAATATGTGTTTAATAAGATCATACTTGATGGAGATTTTAAAGCATTCAAATATGGACAGCTACATGAAATGATCCTATTTGGTGTATTCTTTACCCGAGAAATCTCTAAATCTATATATAGAATAGATGTTCCTTGATAAATATTATCAAAAGTTTCACCTTGAAGGGGAATTAAGTGAATAATGTTTGGGATGTTTTCAAGAGTATTAATTCATGAAAATATAAATTTATGGAAGTTTCATGAAAATATTTCATTGAAAAGGTATGATTTCACATTTTATCATCTTTGGTTATAAGAATAAAATCATATCATTAATGGGTATAAATTGCAATTAAACAATGACATGAATGTGAAAGATTGAAGAAGATTAAATGTTATTTTATGATGTTTGAAACCTACTACTTATGTTTTAATGTTTTTAACCCATGTTTTAAAGTGCATGTTGGAATTTAAAGTGAGATGTTCCATAATAATATATATAAAAATTGGTATCAAACAATTGTATCAACCTAAAACCATTTGGAAAAATCTTGACAATGATAATGAGTAATTTCTTTTCAGTTGGTATCATATTATTTTATGATGGATAACATTGATTTCTAAATCAAACTTTTTTGTTTTATACACTTATATTAAATCATTTATACATAGATTTGAATTATTTATGGAACATTAGTGGAGTATAAAATTAAATCCTCCTATATCATGAACTCTATATTTCTTGTCAATAAGGGGGTAAGTGTAAATAAAAATTGAAATTTTCATGAGAATTTGGGAGTTATGAGTAGTTGATTAAGTGAAAAATGATGATTACATATTAATATATCATTTTAGTGAGTATTGAAAACAATTACAAAGGGGTATTTGGTGGACCTCACATTGAATTTGTAATAATTTTTTTCAATAATATTAAATTATTTATAAAGTTTTATGTCAATATATTGAAATAGAATTGGAATAAAGTAGTGTAATGAAATATTAAAATGATAACAAAATCTTGTTGATAAATAATACGAGTTACCATGAAGGAATATACTTGTATTAAGTTTATAAATATTATAAAACACATATTGGAAGTAGTTTTAAAGAGTTTTTTTGATTATTCATATGAAAAATAAAGAGTTATTACCTTTTTGTATTGAAAATATATTCATATTAAAGGGAAAATATGTTTTAAGAATTTAATTTCCATAGAGAATTTATAATGATGAATATTGTATCACTAAGATAATGATATTTTGAGAATTTAAATCTTGGTGGTTTATGAGAATAATAAATGATATATGGATGATTTTATAAGAATATTAGAAGAGTATTTAGAAGTATTGGAGTGTGGATTTTGAGTATTTTGTTCTTAAGGTTGTAAATATATATCTATTTTTACAATGTAAGTGAAGAGGTGTCACCCAAAAAAATAAAAGCAACTCAATGAAACCTAAGCACCACAGTATCAATTATATATCATGTATACATTCTAACAAGATAACATATGAGCCAACCTAAAATTACAAGGATGAGGCATATAACTTGTGCTGGGAGACATAGGAGGTGGGGAGAAAGAGTGACAATGTGGGGTGGCATGGAAGACCCACCAGAAAGTTTAACAATAAGGTATTTTTAAAATATAATGATGGTGTGTTGTGTATAATAAGTAATACCCCTATCTAATGAAGTTCTTATATGGGATCATGGATATGTGTGCACTGTTCATCATTTAAAACTCAATTATTATCGTGATGGAAATGACACCATGTAATTTTTCATCTTCCTCATGCAAAAAAATACACACTAATACTATAATTATTATGACATATTCCACCATTGAAGATGATATAGAACTCAAGTTGAAATACCACAATTCACATGAGATTTTTCAAAGGTCATAATGAGACCATGGTGTTTGTATGAATTAATGAGAAGTCTCATATGAAATAACCCAACTTAATAAGTTACAATAATTTAAAGAAAATATGAGGAGAGATATTTATAAGGTATATATAATGAATGTTCATAAAGTATATGTGGGAGTTTGTAAGGTATGATTAAGTCTTTAGGATATAATCAATGCTACCAAAACCAAGAGTTAAATTATTCATGAAAAAGATGGATCGACATTTCCAGAATAGTGAAGTTAGTGGCTTAATATCATGAAAGTAAGAAGGAATAAATGATCTATTAATAGTCGCATAAGACATTGCACCATATAAATTTGAACTGTAAGAATTTGGGGTAGTGAATAAGCCTTTATTACTTTATAAAAATTTGTGGAAAGTTAATTATATGCCTACTCTGTGAGGCTTTCAAGAGAATGCGTATGACTTTTCATGTAATATTCTGATGTGTGGAAGAATTTTTTTGTGCTATAAGAGTTAGCTAAACCCTCTTAAAACATTTTTTCTTCATAAGAATTTAATTTTTTTTTTGAAATTTGAGATATAAATGATTATGTATTCTACAAAAATTTGATGTTTACTAGTGATCTAATCTACATTTATGTAAATATCACAATCAAATACTATGATTTAGGCTATCATTTGAGAAATTCACACCATAAATAAATCATTTAACTGTGAAATAAGGACCTACAACCATGACTGTTTTAGGAATAATTCATGAATACATGTATTTTTGGATGAATTAGTTTTTTCATGTCTATATAAATACATTACAAGTTATGAAGATAAGAAATGTGATTTTTGAAAGGTTCACATCTCAATAATTTTTAATTACCGCGAATTATAGTAATTCATAATGTTATTTGAATGTGGTAAAAATAATAAAATTAAGAGAGAAATAAGAGAAATCTAATTACTGATGTTAATGTTTGTATAATACACAAACACACACAAATATATATATTATAGGTTGAATAAATTTTGTAATTGAAACTTTTATCCTCAAAAACTAAAAACAAACTTCTCTTAAGAGAGAGAAGATCTGATACTATTTATGATCGGAATATCCTTAAGAAATCAATGGTCGTATAGAAGAGATCTGAAAAAAACATGAAGGAGTTATATGAATTGAAGTAAGATCTAATATAATAAGATATTTGGGTAGTTTTGTTGCACTAAATAAAATAAAGAAGGGGATGTAGAATAGAGTGGTTTTGTAGTCCATTTTTTATGGAAGAATCATCATTCATTTGTGTAATAAAAAAATAAAAATAATTAGTTTTAATGTTCCCTATTATGAAGAATAATAATACTAGGGTCTTTAAAATTCTATGTATAAAAAATATGAAGGCTGGGTATTTCTTCAGGATACTTTTCTTGTACGAGGAGAAGAAGAAGGCCCGACAACACATCAATCACTTGTAGATTCTATATTTGTGAAATAATTTCTTATTGTTGATATAATTTACTATATAATTTATAGGAGGTAGTATAAAGACCAAGAATTAGTCATTTAGAATGCCGATTGAACCATAAATTGTCGAGTGATGTGTAAAATGAGTGTTGGATAATCCCTTACAGTTTGTTCTCACAAATTTATACTAGTGTATCATGTGATCATGGGTTTTTTTGGAACACACCAAAGATTAACCTTCCAATTATGGGAGAAAAACCTTGTAAATATGTTGTTCCTCTTATGTGTGTTTGTTTTTGGATGTGTTTAATATAAAAAATTAAGGTAAAAAGATAGAACAAGAGATCGATTCACTTAAATAGTGATAGAGGTAAAAAGGGGTAAAAATATAAAAATGTTTAAAAATTCCCCACCATTGATTCACCCCAACTATTATTGTTGAAAACTTCCCAAATAGATTCTATCTCAATATCTAATTTTGATATATCCTATAAGATATGAACATGTTTTCATATTACCCAAAAAATATCAACTTCTCACATTGTATAATACATTGATGTTATGTATACCCGCAAAAAATCCTTAAATGAAGTATTTAGATCCAATTCCTCTTCATTTTCCCTGATCACATGTGATAAGTCCAACACACATCTTCTTAATTGAGATATATGAAGCACATCATGCATAATACACAACCACTATAGAGTAACCAACTAATAACAACTATCACAATCCTTTATAGGATATTGAAAGGACCTATGAAATGAGGAACTACTTTTCCATTATTTTTCATCCTCTAAGGTGCTAATCAGAGTGGAACTGAAATAAATACATTATTACAGATTCAAAACTCTAGTTATATGTATATCATATTTATATATAATCTTTATTTACTCTAGGATATATTCAAACACTTCTTGATTAATTGTACCAAATCAATATTATCCTATTCATTTCTCAACAAGAGATGGTTATTTGATGCATATCTAACATAGAGTCTATATTAAAGGTTAATAATATAGATCCTTTACAAATTCCATCTAAATTTATGTATAATAACAATTATTATAGAAAAAATACCCTAAGGATATATGTTCCTCCCAAATTCAACCAAAATCAACTATTCAAGCATGTAATACATTTTCTAATACCTAGATAGTCTATTATGACTATTCATTAGCATGTGAGTGATAAGTTTTAATATCCTTCTATTTTAAGCCCAATTACCTTGATAACATAGTCTTGAAATTCTCTTTTAATCTCTAATGTCTTTCAGAAATGAAACTATTAGGCACACCATGTAATATGATCACCTCCCAAATATATATCCTTACTAGCTTACCTACTAAATAAGTCTCCCAAATATCCAGAACGTGAGCTACCTATATCAATTAGTTGATGAGACATACTACATCAAAACCACTATAATATTAATAAAAAACAATCAATATATTCATCATGAGACCCCCCCCCCCAATTATACATAACAACGGGTAATAAGTGAAACATAACCACTAGTCTCTAATTCTTAATCTTCACATATTGAAAAATAATGAATATCAATAAAAAACCCACTATATCTCTCTTTATACCCAATTACCACTTTTTAAACTAACATAATGGTATATCTTGATCAATCAATGATGAAGTGGCCACTATAAAAAATTATATATAACGTACTCCCTCCATTTCATTGATAAAATTAACTTATCATGTATGTATTATGTAGATATGGTATTATGGGTCTAATTAGGCCAACACAACCTATGATCAAAGTGTTAATTCACCATTATATAGTCTTGGTTATCCATTTAAACCTCCCACATTATATACACTATAGTATATGTCATAATTAGTGTTATATAAACTAGTTTACCCAATCCTTAAAAAAATTAGATATATCTATATTAAAAGAATGTCTATTACCTTTCTACTCTAGCCACGTGACCTACATTGGTTTGAGATTTATAACGTAGAGAATCTTAATGAAAATACACTATACATAGGATTTACACCATATTAATGTTAATGGATTGAAGGTATTCATGTCACATCTTCTAATTATGGGATATGTTCTTATTTTATAAAATATATATCAAACTCTTATAATCTATGTGTAGAAATCATATCACTGAAAAGGTAATACCACCAACACTTTAATGCGTGTAAAACCATTTCCCATCCAAGAGAATGTCTTCGGAAATTATTCTCATTGAAACACATTTATCAGTACCTATAATCCACTATATGAATACCTTGCATCAAAAGATAACCCATGCCCACACCTGAGGCATTACAATATAACATATACGGCATACTGAGCTTAGGTAAGACCAATATCAATGTATAAGTAAAACTAATCATTAGCTCTTGAAAAGTTGAATCACACATAGAACCCTATTGAAAACTCACACCCTTATTAGTTAAGGAATTCATTGGATCTATTAATTCAAATAAGTATCAAATAAATCTTTGATAGTATCTGTTATGACCAAGGAATCTACAAAATTCAATCAAATTCTTGGGGACCTAACAAGATTTCACAACATGAACCTTCTCAGGATCTAATGTGATTGTTTACTTGGATACCATGTGCTCCAAAACCTTTGTTTTCTAATAAAAAAATTAATAGATTTTCAAGTAGTGTATTTACCACAATATCATGATGCCTCTCACGATCCTACCAAAACAAAGAGTACAATAATATTTCATCGATGTGTACCACCATGAAAAAATATAGGTTTGAGTGTAATATATAATTCAACAATGACATGAAAAATTTAATTACATTCATCAGAAAAAACAACATCACTAGAAACTCATAAAACCTATACCTGATCCTAAATTATATCCTTCTAACATCCTAATCTCATACCCAAAGAATATGATTCCCAGTTTCTAGAACAATTTTTGAAAACCAATGAGCACCTATCAATTGATCAAATATAACTTATATTTTATGTAATAGATATAGATTTTAAATTTTCACCTAATTAATCCTTCAATAATCTACATAGAATAAAAAACTTATATCCACCTACTTAGTGAACAATACAAGTTCACCTAGTGGTATATACTCTACAACACAAATCCATTCGCCACATGATCCTTATATCAAACCTTCAACTCAATAAACCCAACTTGAGATATATTAGCACCACCCTATAAAAATAAATATTATCTTAACACCATTCCATATATTATTAATAAAACCTCATCCCATTCTATAGGTAACCTTGAAAGTCTTTCAAAAAATACATCCAGGAGTTGATCGATGACTAGAGGGTAGATATGTCACTTTTTCACCCCATTGATCCTAGTTCCATACTAGCTACATAAACAATAATGGCTACCAAATACATAAGTTTAGGTCATTCCCAAATGTACTACATATCCAAAAATCGAATGAAATTTTAAAAATCACCTCTCAGAGAAGTAAATGATATGTGCCACCAATAACAAATCATATATACTCAAAAATAGTCCATTCTATCTATTAAATGATGATATTGAAGCTGTTCATATCAAGAACAAAAAATTCCCATAGATTTATATTGTTACTCATAATGATAAGGTATGTTATACATATCTTGGCCCTCTATACTCTCTACACTTAGAGTTTTTATCAATATTTCTCAGAATGATTACTCAACATTAATACAAAAATTTTCTATCATATTAATAGAAATAAAAAAGTGTGTTTCACTCAAATTAATCTATGAACCTTACAATATTGAAATAAATAGAATCATACCTCATATAGTAAATGGTTCTACCAGAATATCTATATATTCCTTATAAATAGCATAAATATATAAAAACACTTCACACTATCTAAGGTTCCCTAGAAACGTGATCGTCATTATGAAATCTCTTGAATCGTTCACCACCACCATCCCTAGTCCTCCATTAGAAGACACTACAAAAGAAAGGGTTATTAGAGGTGGTTATATAGTGGTCTAGTGGTGGTTTAAACTTTTTCCTAATAGTTTAGTTGTGGTTCCAAAAACTATTGTATATTTCATGGTCTCTAGTCAATTAGTAGCGGTTAATTTTATTTTGTAGTGGTTTTTTAAGTATCATTTTTGGAGAATTTAGTGGAAGTTCGTTGTTTAATTAGAGGCAGTTTCTTAATAAAAAATTACACATCTGTAATATAAATAAAATAAAACTTACCACTATAAATAATTTAACATTGGTTATTTTTAGTGGTGTTTAATCTAAATCACTACTAAACACATTCAATATAATCTGATTAGTAACGGTTACTAAAAATTGCCGCTAAATCTGTTTTTGATTTTTTTAAAATATTTAATAAAAAACTATAAATATAAAAAATTTGACATTCTATAAACGAAAACATAAATATATGATAAACCCTTAATTTATACATCACACATTAAAAATCATATACAAGTATCCATGGTCATCATAAACTAAGTCTCAGTCACCCCATATATCATCCAATACCACAGTCATCAATATATACATATAAATTTTGTCCAACAACAAACCATGCCCAATATATATCCATTTAATGACCTCCACTACATTTTACTACTTCCAAATCATCTCATCAACAGAAACCGACCATGTTATCTCATCAGTAGTAAAAAATGAAACAAAAAATAAAACTAAACATAATAAATCATAATTACGGTAGAATAATCGATAAAATTTTAACATACCACAGAAAATAAGAACTATCACAATTGCCTTTGAAAAAATGTCATGGATTGGAATGGTCAACCTCCTACCTACTGTTGGCATCTACCACCTATAATGAAAACTAGAATATGTATGAAAAGGAATGTGAAAGAGAAAAGTCACAGAATATATTCAGAATGCTGCACATAAAATTCTTAATTTTGTTAATCAAAGAGGTATAATTTTAACATAAAACAAAAAATATATAATAAAAAACATTAAAAATATAGAAATATCTATTTAAGATAATATTCAACACATCAAACTAAAAATGGATAAGTGAATATTCTAATATATGTTTTAAGTGACATGTGGTGTGCTTGAAATTTATTTAATAATTTTTCTAAAATATTTTGATACCAAATAATTTAATATATTTTAAAAAAAAACTGAGAGGTGGTTTTGTAATTATTTCACATCAACATGATGTTGTTTTTTGTGGCTTTGACCATTTCACACACGTTTTAGTGTTTTAAAACACAAAAAACATATTTACATCCATAATGGGAAACTGTTTTTCATAATGTCATACTGTGAGTTCCTAGATTTAAAAATTAAATATATAGTCATTTTACCATTATTTCAAGATAATCTGGTGTTGTTTTATAATTTATGACCATTCCACACAAATTTTAGTGTTTTAAAATAGTAAAAACACATTTACATACATAACAGGAAAACCATCGTTTAGAATTACATGTTGCTAGTTCCTACATTTAAAAATTAAATCTATAGTTGTTGTACCCTGATTTCAAGGAAATAAGACTTTGTTTGATTGTTTTTGATCATTACACACACGTTTTATTGTTTTAAAACACTAAAAACATTTTTATGGACATCATGGGAAAACCTACAATTAGAATGACGTTATATTATTTCATACATGTCAAAATTAAATCTACGGTCAATTTCCCATGATTTAAAGACAATATGATGTCATTTTCCTATTTTTGACCATTCCACACACGTTTTAGTGTTTCAAAACACTAAAAATGAATTTACGGCCATAATAGGAAAACCATAATTTAGAATAATGTACAGTTAGTTCTTTTATTTTACAATTAAATATATAGTGTTTTCTCCTTGATTTTAGAAAAATCCAACATCCTTTGTCATGTTTTGAACATTCCACCAACATTTTAGTGTTTTAAAACACTAAAAATGTGTTTACTAGAATAATGGGAAAACCAGAATTCATAAAGACATGTCATCAGTTCCTACATTTCAAAATATAAGTCTATGGGTTTTCTCCTTATTTTAGGACAATCCAAAATTGTTTTCCTAGTTTTGATCATTCCGTGCACGTTTTAGTGTTTTAAAACACTAAAAATGAGTTTACGACCATAATGGGTAAATCATCATTCTGAATGACATGTTGTTAGTTCCTACATTTTATAATTAAATATATAGTGGTTCCCTAATTTTAGGATGGTCCGATATCGTTTATCTAGGTTTCACCATTCAATGCATGTTTTAGTGTTTTGAAACACTAAAAACATATTATAGACATAATAGGAAAAACTTCATTAATAATGACTTTTCATTGATTCCTATATTTCAAAATTAAATATACGGACATTTTCCCCTAATTTCAGGACAATGTAACATTGTTTTCCTAGTTTTTACATTTCCACACATGTTTTTGTGTTTTAAAACATTAAAAATGCATTTACATCTATAAATAGAAAATCATCATTCAGAATGACATTATGATAGTTCCTACATTTCATAATTAAATAAATGGTATTGTTGCTCTAATTTTGGGGTAATACGACATTGTTTTCCTAGTTTTGACCCCTGAAACTTGTTTTTAAAGGATTTAATACCTTTAATAATTGTTTACCGAGTAATTACGAACAAACCATACATCAGATTGATATTATGTCTATGCATAAATTTTAAAAACAACTAATCAGTGGTTTTCCCTTGATTATAGGAAAATTTGATGATTTTTTCTTGGTTTTGACCATATCACACACATTTTGTGTTTTAAAACACAAAAAATGTATTTATAACCATAATAGGAAAAATGTCATTGAAAATGATGTTTCTTCAGCTCCTATATTTCTCAATAAAATCTGAGATCATTTTCCCCTGATTTTAGGGCAATCCGATGTCATTTTCCTAGTTTTGAGCCCCCTAATAATTGATTTCAATGTCTTTTGTACCTTTTATAAGTGTATACTGGGTAATTCTAATCACACTGCATGCCAGATTGATGTATTGTCTTTACTTACACAACAAAAACAACTAAGAAATGGATTTACCTTTATTTTAGGGCAGCATGACATCATTTTCCTAGTGTTGACTGTTCGACACATGTTTTAGTGTTTTAAAACACTAAAAATTAATATATGACCATAATGGGGAAAATATCATTAAGAATGAAATTTCATTGGTTCTTAAATTTCATAATTAAGTATATTGTGGGTTACCCCTAATTTTACGAAAATATAACTTCTTTTTTATGGTTTTGACTGGTCAATTCGTGTTTTAGTGCTTTATAACACTAAAAATGTTTTAACGACCACATTGGGAAAACCACTATTCATAATGATGTGTTGTCAATTCTTACATTTCAAAATTAAATCTATAATAATTGTACCCTGATTTTATGACAATACAATGTTTTTTCCTAGTTTTGACCATTCCATGCATTTTTTATAGTTTTAAAACACAAAAAAATGCATTTACAAACATGATAGAAAAATCATCATTTCGAATGACATGCCATCAATTCCTACATTTCACAATTAAATATATGGTCATTTTACCCTGATTTCAGGGAAATATGACATCATTTTCTTAGTTTTACCCCACAAAAATGGTTTTTAATGTCTTGTGTAACTTTTATAAGTGTTTACCGAGTCAGAACTAAGGAAAAATTATCGGATTGTTTTTAAACTTATGGATAATGATCTATAATTTATTGTTGACATTTAAGAATAACACACATGTCAATACATCACAATATGTGGTTTTTATAACTCAAAATGTTTGTTTTCTATATAAAAGTGACATTTTTTATGGATGTTATTTGTGTTATTTGCAAAGTCCTTGGGCATGAAACCGAGTCAGGGACATCAAAATGAGAAAAAATATAGAAATAAAAAACAAAAAACTTTATAATTATACTAAACAAAATTACTCATGTCCTTTAAATTAGTTATCAAGGAAAATTAAATTAATATTACCTTTACATGAGTATCAAAGACCTTATTTTTTAAACCTGTTTGAATATGCCTCAAATATTTATAATTAATGGGAAAAATCATTGTCTTGTAAGAAAGATGCCTAAGAATCTTCACATATATGTGATATTGTCACTTGTAGGCACCCTAAAATCATAAAATGGAATGATAATCTTGAAGTATGTTAGGTCCCATACATCTGTTGTGTTCATATATTTATTCCTTATATGGTTTACTTTATCTACTTGAAAAATTCATTAAACAATTATTAAAATATAAAGTTTTTTTGGAAAAATGATAGAGATACCATTAATGGTTACTCACTAATATCCTATATATGGAGGGGTTACCAATAACTCCATCACCGTAGGTGAATCAGGTGGTGGACAACCAATAAAATTTGGGGAAATAGCTGGCTCTCTAGTAGTCTATAGTTCAGTGGAATCACTAGAATCCATAGAAGATGATAGTAGTGGTGGCGTGTTCCAAGATTTTGATCATCTAGAATCCTGTTTTTTTCTTATAATTCCTACATTTCAAATAGTTATTTTATATTAAATATATAAAAAATTTAAAACTAAAATCTTTTTATAAAAAAAATGAAACTAGAAAAATGAATATATGTACGAAACTCTTATCTATGAGAAATTGTAATATAATTTAATTACCAATTTATACATTAAATTATCTTCATATTCATTAGCATCCTTGTTATAAACCTCTATTATGATGAGTTCTTCATTTTCAACCTCCTTTTCAAGTTCTTCCATTCCGATATTGTTAGGAAAAACTGCTCAATATTTTGTTTTGGATGAGATTCACTATCACAAAGCACCAATTGATCTTCATTACCCATATCTTATAAGTCTCTATTATTTAAGTGTATGAAAACACTCTATCCTTCATGTATTTTATCATCCATATAATAAACCATATTCGTTTTTGAAGCCACGATAAATGGACCTTTCTTTGCATGCTCACTGGTATCTATCAAGTGAGAGAAGTTGACAGAAGTAAAATGTAAAAAATAATTCATTATACCCTTATCATTGTTGACCTAATTAAATTTGAATAATATAACAAAAAATTGGCCATGATAGTTTAATTCAAATATATAAATCATATTCCCATAGTATCCCACCTCTCTATAAGTAAATACACCGCTATTTTTAGTTTTCAAGTCCTCTTCAAAATAACTTGTGTGAAACCTGAATCCATGAACATTTTAGACATATAATATCTTATCATGACTTATAGGACCTTGATCCAAAAACATAAAATCATTCAATATTTCAACTTTATTTTCAACATTAATTATCTAGACAAAAAGATATAATCTATTACTTTTAATATAGAAAAAAATAATTATACATCAATAATATGAATAAGAGTATATACTTACGTGATGGGAGAACCATTCAAAAATCTCATTATTAATATTTTTTTTAATTTCAAATCATTTCAAGATCAACCCCTTAGTCTTCTATTTGTTTTTAGTTGAAATTTTTCAATAAATGAATCTACAACAACATTATTTAGTATCAAATATCTATGTTCTTATAGAAACTCCAATTTAGTTAGTGTAAAATTTTACCCCTTTCCAATTGGTCTTCTGATAGTTGGAAATAGCATGATAGATTTTTAGAACTAAAATTAGTGGATATGTCATCATCATGTCTAACACAATTTAATCTAGTATCAATCCCATCAAAATACCTAGAACATAAGTTCATGCACTCTGCAGTTATATAACCTTCAGCAATAAAGCCTTTTGGTTGAGATTTATTCCTCACATATAATTTCAAATGACCTAATTACCTGATGAAATAATAAAAAAAATAAAAAAAAATTACTCAATGGTTTGATAAAATCAAATTCACCAATGAAAATAAAAAAATATATATCCAAAAACCTCTCAATTGTATACATCCATCGATATTATGCCGGTCCACCAAGTTTAGCTTCTTCAACCAAATGAATAGTAAAATGAATCATGACTGTGAAGAATGAAGGGGGAAATATCATCTCTAAATTACATAGTGTCAAAAAAATTCTTTCTTGAAGTTTATCAAGCTTAGTTAGATTTAGATATCTTCCAAAAATCTCTCTGAAAAAGGTACAAAACTCAACTAGAAATAGAGTTACTTTTTCAGGTAATGTATTATGCAAAGAAAATGGAAACAACTTCTCCATCGAAATATGTGAGACATGACTTTTTAATCCATGTAACTTTTGATGTTTTAAGTCAACACACCTTGATTTGTTACTTGAATATCAATCTGGCACTTTTAAATTCCGTAAAGTTTGAAGGAATGCAAATTTATTAGGATCTTTCATTGTAAAAATAGTAGTAGGATACTTACCATTCTAATATTCCCATAAACAATGCTTTATATTCATTGAATCCAAATATTTAAAATCATTAAGGTTATACTTTGATTCACCATACTCAATAAGCATTGTAAAAATTACATTATCACATAAATTCTTTTCAATATGCACTATGCATTTATTATGACGCATCAGATTAAGATCTCAATAAGGAAGTTTGAAAAATAGACTCTTTTTATTCCATTGTTGTGTTCTAGCTTTTTTGGATACTGTACCTCATACAATTTCACCGTTCATTAAACTGATGGAATTTTTTAAAATTTATCAGTGACAGTCATTAATTTTACCAATATTTATAAACTTGATTACACCTTCTGTGACATTATCATTTAAATATATCCTTTTAATTGTGTCTTGTTAAACCTTAATTTATGAGAAGCATCAAGAAATCAATGATTACACATAAAAAACCATTTTCTTCTATAAGGTAATCGTTGAGGTTCAACATAAAAATTCAAAACTGGAAAATCCAAACCAGTATGAGTGTTCCAACTAGATAAATTTCCTAGTTCAAGAAAGTCACTAATTTTCCCCATTAACTAAGCCTATGTTTTGAATATTTGTCTCATTGAAGAATTATATTTTCCATGAAAACATCACATAACTCTCATAATTCTTTGATTATATTTTGACGTTATACAAAAATTTCATTTGTAGCCATTTTCCATCCAGGAATAATTATAGAAATAATGAAATATGTATTCTTTATACACATCCATGGAGGTAGATTGTGTGAGATCAAAACAAATGTCCAAATACTATAATTAGTACTTAAATTAACAAATGGGTTAAAACAATTAGAATCTAATACAAATCTATATTCCTAAGATATGAAGAAAAATATTGATATAGCAAATCAAACAACTTCAATGATGATTAATCTTTTGGATGTCTCAAAAGCCATTGTTACTAGCCTAACCATACCACTTCATGTCGTCTTCAGTCTTATAGTACATGAATAATTTTTTCAATATTGGTTTTAGTGGAAACTAATGTAATACATTTACAAGAGTTTTCATCTTCTGTTTCATCGCGAGGTCACATTGATTTATACTCTCACTATTGTTCATTGACATCCATATTCTTATATAACATCTTGTGCATTATTTTTATCAGAATCTAATCCCCAATAAAGAAAGTAATCATTAGGTAATTCATGTATCTTTGTATAATCAATTCCATGTTTTTTGATGAATTTATTCATCTCAAAGAATGTCGTAGGGATCTTAACTTCACTAAATGCATCATGAAGAAACTCTAAAATCATGGACTTTTCTTTATTATTAATTCCATATAGATTCTTGATATGATAAAACGTAAGTAGAAAATAAAATGTTGAATACTTGACAAAACAATTATATAATTCTTGATGTCTATCTTTAACTAATTCATAAAAATCATTTTTTGGTCACTAAAGTCATGAGAAATATTATCCTAATTAGGATAAAATAAAGGTTATGTTGATATATTTAAATATTTTAAATTGTATTCTACAAAACCAAATGTGCCTTTTGAAAAATATCGAATTAAATTCTCCTCTTCTAGGTCACTTTGTATTTCATCAACACTATTGTCATTGTTTTTACTTTCTGCAACTTTTAATTCACCATTCTAAATCCAACATACATATCTTATAAGAAAATACTTCAATATCAAATGATCATATACTTCGTTTATATTCATCAATTTATTGAATTTAAAATTAGGATAGGAAGATTTTATTCTATCATCCACTGATCATTTTTCAATTTCATAATCTAAAAATTCTTCCAAAACCTTGGAATATAAAGGTGTGTTTAGAAGTAAATTAATCAAACTTTTATCCTTTAGTATTGGATTGTATTCTCTATTTACATTCAGATATATTTATATAAATGATTAATCAAAAATGTAAAATCAAAACTAAATATCACTCAACTTCTCCATTGTCTCTTTCATAACAACTAGAAAATAAAATGGGATGAATCAAATAATGAAATTTTTCTTACTAAAATTCTAATATAAAAACATGAATCAAATAAATTATTATTTCTCACAAACATAGATGAATGAGATGAATCAAATAAATGATAAAGGTGTATTCGACCCAATTATTGTTACTAAGGAGGTTTCATTCCATTAAATAAAACTATATTAATCAATGTCTGAACCATTTCCCATGATCTATCTAAGACCAAGAAATCCCATTTAAAAATACGAATGCAAAGTATACTATTTTCGGACATCATGATATGTAATGAATACCCAAAATATTTAACTATATATTTCAATATTATATTTAATTGGTTTAGTGTGACTCCATGTTGTTCCATTAATTATATAAATCAAGTCTATTGACATAACAACATATCATATGTTTCTTAAATTTGAGGTAAACATAAAAAAACTGACGTTAACATAAATTTTAAAAATTTCTTTTCTTATTTTCAAATAAAATAGAAAAAAAATTATCCATTTGATTCAACAAAAAAACTATAGACTTTAATTAGTTATATTAATATTCATGTTAGTTAAAATAAAAATCAATGAAACTATGTTGGTCATTCCTGTTACCATAATAAATAATTGATTATCATTCATGTGAAACATAACCCAAACTACTCTTTCATTATTTGATAGATTTTATTAAAATAAATGATTCCTCACATATTCTTAAAACATGAAGCATCTTGATAAATTTAAAAAGGGTCTAATATTTCATTTTCAAAGCCTTTATCCTTAAAGACCTTTCTAGGGTTGGTGACGAAACCTTGTGTGATCCCAAACCCTACCACCAATTGGTCATGAGTTGAAAAATATACTCAATAATATATCTATCAAGAATTAGAGGAATTAACATATATAGAAAAAATTTAATTCATTAATATAAATTAAAACCATGAAATTATGAATGATCTAGATTCCATAACCGACATATATCATAAAAAATATTTTCTAATTTAATAAAACATAACAAAAAATTAATGATTATTATAACTCAAAACAACTAACTGAAAAATATCAATAACACAATATAAAATAAAATTACACATATAATTACTACCTAGTGAATAAAAAACAAATTCTATATTGTTTTTATCACCCTTGGTTGTCCATATAATGCTATTGAATAATAAATATAGGTTGAGGATGATTCAACATTTAGGGTGTTTATGTTTCCATCTAGGTGGGGATTTGATCTAAGAAGAGGGTGCTTAGAGGGGGGGGGGGTTATGTCTCCACCAAAGAGGGGAACCATGCCAGGGTGAGGGAGGTTAGAGGGGGTCACGAGGTTTGGGGGTGGAGTGGTGGTCATGGGGGTTTGGGGTCACGGGCTCGAGGTTGCAGCCTCGGTGTATCTATTGGGGAGAGGAGTGTAGGAGGTGTTGGGGGGGGGGGGGGGGGTCAAGGTCACTACCAAGGAGAGGATAGGAGGAGGTTGAGGGAGGTGGGGGGGGGGGGGTCGGGGTTTCACAAATAAAATGGAGGAGGGGGATTAGGGTTTTTTTAAAAGTTTAGTGGTGGTTTAATTAAAACCACTATTAATTGAAACAATAAAATAATACCATGACATTCTTATGAAAATACCACTATATTATATTATTTAATTGGATTTATTTCATGGAGGTTACAAGAACCACTCTAAATAAACCCCTGTTAACCATCTCTTTTTTTTTGTAGTGAGCCCCGAATTTAGCCCCATATTAATCCTCTATGAAATTATTTTGAACCATACATATAATACCCTGTATATATTTTTATTAATTTGATCTAATAGTCACCAAAACTCTATTTTTTGGTAGTTTTGGGTTTACAGAGGTGTTTGAGGGGGCATGAGTGTCCATTTTGGGAAGTTAGGTATGATATTGGGAAATATTTCAATATAAAAATTTTTACTGGGTACCCAGTGAAAGCATGTGGGGAGGTAGTACCCACTAGAGTTTTACTAAGTGATTGGTGACCTCAGGGAGGGTAGTCAGTAGGGCATATAATACTTGATGGTGGGTAGTGAGGTACCTAATGAGTACTTGTGTAATTTTTTTAGTTTTTAAATTACTTAATTAATTATATATAAATTATGCTAAAATAAAAAATCACCCTCATTTCATCCCCCAATAGTCTCCACCCTCCTCTTCCCTTTCCCTCAATTTTTTCTTCCTTAAATAGAGATCTCCCTTATTATTGTTTGAATTTTAGTGTCGTATGACCATGGAAGCCTCCAAGAGTAACATTGTCCCTCCTATAGAACCTAATCCATATTTATCTCATTATTTAATTATCTCATGATATTTATTCATAATATAATGGATTATTATAGGCTTTATGACTTATTACATTTGAGGTCAATTAATTTAGAGATATTCAATGTGAAGGGTTATATTAAGCTAAGGTATATGGTCCATATGTTTTTCCATCAGTTTTTATGGGTTTTGTGTGTGTCAAATTGTATTTTGGTAGTGAAAATTATGTGTTAATTCCCTAAAATCATTTAAAAATTGATTCTTGGTTTCTTTTGGTATGAGAGAGACTAGTTTGGGATTTGAGGGGTCCTTGTGGGTTGTCTTTTGAAACCATGGTTACCGATGACCACGATCCTTATATAAAGTGTTATGTAAACCTAAGTTGTGACCCATGATAGGCATATACAAATATAATGTGTGTCATTATGAATATTATAAGTAATCCTAGACCATTAAATATAGATATAAAGATTGATGGTGACCTAAACTAAGGGGAATTTGGCCTTTTCGTATGGCTTTTATTGACCCATAATATATAAATTACCTTTAATGAATTGTGACTTTTCTCCCATAGAAAGTTTATCAATCCACCCCTTACTCTCTATTCATTATTCCTCCAATTCATATATACCTTGTTCTTGGATATATTTGAGTGTCTCTAGACCTTATGAGTTATTATGGGAAATGTTATCCATATTATAGAATTTAATCCTTGTTTCTCTTATTTTTTTCATCATCTCTCACTTATTATGCCTAATTTTAGGGATTAGGCTAGGTTTTATGATTTATTACATACAGGGTTCATTATTTTTTGAAAATAATCAATGTTAATGGATCTAATTATAGAGACCTGAACTTTTCATACGTAGATATTACATCTAAATGCATGAATATTCTATACATAACATAACTATCGAATTGGGAATCTTATAGTTCTAGTATATTTGGAAACATAGAAACATAAAAAATTATTAATAATATTTATACATCATCTCCCAAATAGATATTTATAACTATCACCCTTATTTTAAATATCATACATAAAACCATTCTTCACAACTTGATAAATAAAATATAAGAAAGAGTGAGTTCTGGTCCTCAATAAGAGTAAACAAGAGAGATATCAATGACCATATAAGCATAAAAAGAGAAAAAAGGTTTGGGAACATGATCATAATACTTGAAAACCATAATTTTCGTATCATATATCATAATCTTGAGTCGTGGAATAATTCTTGGAAGTTTATAAGTTATTAATTATAATGGAATCAAATAACTTTATCCATGATAATATAATATAGGCATAAGACATGGAACGGTGGAATAAAAATAATCATAGAAATTAATTTCTTTAATAGTCAATAATCTTTTCCTAGACTATTATAATAGAATTCATTCACTCTCCAAATCATCATAGTTGTTAAGGTTCACTCCCAAGACTATCATAGTGGATAAAGTCCCTTAGTGAACTACGCTCACTTCACATTCAAATCCTATTTATCTCATGGTATATCAATATTTACCCAATTTATTGGAGGTAGATATAGGTATCACTAATTTGATAATAAAAATCATACATATGTGTTCCACAACATCATAAACCATTCATTATATTAAAACCCATGAAAAAATGGGTT
Organism: Viscum album; assembly: GCA_963277665.1. Taxonomy (NCBI): domain Eukaryota; kingdom Viridiplantae; phylum Streptophyta; class Magnoliopsida; order Santalales; family Viscaceae; genus Viscum; species Viscum album. The sequence continues at coordinate 173,033,753 of OY728147.1, read as the reverse complement.
TCACAATCATTTTATCATAGCATAACGCATGGAAAATGAATGGATTTCAAAAACATTATGCCATCATAAAAATAAATCAACCAAATAAATAATAAGGATCATGTCCTTGGATAATGTTACTAGTAAATCATAAAGTATATCAAGGTTTTTTTGTCTCCGATGAATATAAATTTCTATAAAAATCTTTAAAACATTCTTGAGGAAAATATCCTTTCCATTTTGGAACCACTTCATTAAAATAAAAAAACATTACAGATATTAAAGAAACCATTTATTTTAAAATAATATTATAAAATTATAAAGTAATAAAAAAATATTGAGAGTTCATGATGGTTGGAAATTCCATTCGTTCCTTATAATTTAAAAAAATAATCCTTCAATACTTTTGTCAGAAAAGTCACAAATTACCTTATTTGGAAAATGAAAAGAAGATTCATTTAAAAAAATTCAAAAAATTCAAACATTGATAAATGAGACTTTAAAAAATAATTTGATATTATTAAAAAAATTATTTAAATATTTTTTAGAAAACATGGTTATGGAAAAAAAAGGTTTTTTTGATTGATGAGAGAAATGATGTTGATTTTCCATAAAAACATATTTTCAGTATCTTGAACACAGAAGGTGAGGAGAATGAAATGAAAACATATATTTTTAATAAATAACTAGATAATAATAAAATTAATGAGTTTATTAAAATCTATATCATAATATTTCATCATTAGAAACTTAATCATAAAAAATCTTTATAAATAATGAGATTTTAATCATAAAACTCTTTACCTTTGGTCCGATTTACTTTGTACATTTTCAAAAACCGAATATAATAAATTTAGGTTTATTATAAATCTTATCACAAAATCATAATCATATAAACCATATATAATTTACTTTTAACCTTTTATCACTAGTTTATTAACAATTATTTATTTAAATCCCTATTAAGGGTGATAATAGCATCATTTTCATGTATGTTTTGGTTTGGTAGTTTCGATAATTATACTTTGATCATAGTTACATAATCGATAAAATGATAATTATGGTATTAATATCATATATATTAATTATATATATATATATTTATCTTCATCCATAAAAGTTATGGATGGAAAAATGAATTACAACATTCATGGGGATGGTAAGTCGTACGTACACATGAACGTTGTTTTCATTTTTCAATAGATGTAAAAAAGAAAGGTAAAAAATACTTCACCTTTATAATATCATTAATATATTATATATAACACATATTCATCAAATAAATCCTCATTACCATCCAAGTAAAATATAAATGAAAAACAAATCACATCGTTTCTTAAAGACGGTAGTCCACACATTTGCATAAGCGACATTTTATTTTCCTAAAGGACTAGATATTAAGAGAGTATACATGAAAATTTCATTATAAAAGGAAACTTTTTTCATAAAACCATATATAAATATTATAACAATCACAATACCCATCCATAAAATATAGTGATGTGAAATGAATTGTTTCGCTATGTAGAGGCGATAAGCCGCGTGTACACACAAAAAATACTTTCACTTATAATTTGATAGAAAGAGGGTGAATAAAGGTGGTTTAATAATCTCAATAACATTTCAATATATTTACGATACTTATGTTATTATTTTATGAAAAATATAATAGATTTAGATGAGTTAAAGGAATATTTAAAAAGAAAATTATCAATAAAGGTGATTACCTCTTCTTTAAAATTACTCCTTTAGATATACTCTAATGGTATATAGGTTTTTTCTTTTGGGAAGACCAAAAACTATATAAAATTTTAGGGATGTTTATAATAGAAATTATTTGATTTTTTTGGGCTATAAAGCTCAAAATGGTGTCAGAACATAAAGGAGGGTTCCATTTTATAATTGAGGGGAGGTGCACTCTTAGAATTTCATAAAACATTAAATTAATTTAAATTAATTTTTTTTTTCAAATAGAATTTAATTAATAAGTGTAATAAAATAATCCAATATTTCATCCAAATGAACACCTGTCCCGGACTGTGGCATGGCTTGAAGGGAATTATTGAGCCCCATGGGATGGAAACTAGTGTGTGGGTATCAATATTTCACTTTTTGGGAATGATTTCACCCATGTTAAACAACCATAAATAGTTCACAAGAATCAAGAAACACTTTATAAACAATAACCATATCCAAATGGAATAAAACTATCACAAGTTAAACATTTTTCAACGTTAAAAAAACAAATGGGGAGGGTAACTAACTACACCACCCAAACTCGCAATAAGAGGTCCATCAACATCATGTCACCTCCACCAACACCTGAAGAAAGTGTAAGTTCTAGAAACAGGATCCACATTCACTACCATGGAACGTCTTTCCTTTACCTAGTTAAAACATAATAATGTCTACATACACACGAGGGTGTATGTAGGGTGTGAGCCAACACCCAATAGGATATTACCCAAATGAAGGATTATATGGAAAAACAATATAAGAAATATTAACATGAATGTTTTTAGAATGTTATTGAAAAAATATTTAATAATTTTTTTATGTAAAAAAATTTCAAGAAAATAAATCTTTAAATTAAAATTAAATCCAGGTCCACCATATGATGTTGTTAAGCACAACATCACAAGAGAACCACGAGTAATTATTAAAGGCTCTAGAAATAATGTGGCCCTAAGAACCTCATATATTAGGGATATGGTATAGAAACCATGACCCCCAGCATCCTCATGCATAATGCACTAGAGATAAATCCATCCAATGTTCTAGTGGTCTCCAATCATCATCATAATTTAGTTATTATTGTGGAATCAATCCTACTTTATGGAACCAGACATTAACCCCATTGATCTAACTAGTATAATAGTCCTAGTCTTCCCACCTAGATACCGAGGTTTCCCTTTCTGCTCAATTCTATTTCCCATTCTATATAGATCACATCTTTCACATACACACAACAAATAGTATTTGTACACATGAAAACCCAAAATTTTCTATAATAAAAACCTCTTTAAAATACACTCACACCAAATCCATTTGAAAACGGGCTTTACACCACTTATATGATTCATGGAATACATTTTCAAGGCATAACAAATAAGGCACAGATGAAACCCAACCAATTTCATTTGTAAAATCATATTTCAACCCTTAAACACCTCTAAAACCTTTGAAAACTTATTTCTCACCATTCAAACACATCATAGAACAAATTTAGATAGGACATAAAGCATACCAGAATAATATAATAATTATAAATAATGGAATCACCTAACTCAAGTATGGGTACTTCAAAAATTCAGTGTAAAAAACAACTTCATAACAATAGGAACTTATAAAGGAAAGATCATAACATAACATCAATATTGAACCCAAGAAATAAATATTGAACCCTAACTAGTTCAACCCATCCACTAGAGAAATAATAAATTAGGAAGGAAGGAAGAAGATACAAATTGTAAGGAGGAAATGAGAAATGAAAGGACTTACTTGATGATTCATAGACTTTCCACACTAAAAACACCCATTATTTGAAGGTCTAAGGGAGTTAAGCAGAGGGTAAGAGGCACCTATGGTGAATAATCTAGAATTAGATGAGTTAGGGTGGATTTGGGGTTAAATTTGAATATGTAAAAAGGTAAATTTTACATTTTTAATGACATTGATAGGTGACATGATTTACCAAACCACACAGAAATCATGTTTCCCTCACTATTAAAAGAGTAATGAGGCCACATAGTTTTTTTAGGAGGCCGCACATATATGTGGTCAACCATGTTCCCCAGAAAGAAAAACTTGTTTGGGTGAAAGGTTATCTACATGATTGTGGGGAATAGATAATCATATTGTCTAAGGCACATGGATTCTCCTGGGCTGGTGCACCATTTATACTAAACATGCACCAACCATTCGCCACCAATTTTTGGTTACAAAAACAGTATATTTTGTCAAAAACACCAAGGAAAGATAAGGAACCAAGAAAATATAAAAATTAAAAATAATAGTACCTCAAAATCAAATCATGGATGTGACAATTATCTCCTCCATGAAAACTTTCCACCCTTAGAAAGTCATTCCAAAATATGATTAGAGAAAAAATTGATAATGCTCTCCCAACCAATATTTCTACTCCCATTTCTCATGATCATCACTCCTATGTTTCCAAATAACTCATACCAACAGTATTTACTTCCCTAGAAGCACTTTCCCATAAGAATCAACAATTATAAGTATTCTCTCAAACACATAAAAATATAATTCCAGCTCCAACTCTTCCCAGATCAAAACAAGGGACAAAATCAAAATTATACTTATCTAACTAAGAGATATGAAGAATGTTATGAATTGACATCAATTAGGATGAAATAAATAATTAGTATTACAGCTTTAAAACACTCTTAGTAACCTTAAAAGGTCTAACATACCCTGGTGTTATATTTCCCAACTTACTAAGATGATGTTGACCTAAATGAGGAGCCACATTCAAAAACACTCGATCACCCATAGAGAATTCTATGACTCTATTGTAATGATCATAATAAGACTTATAGAAGATATATGCTATAAAAAACATTTTCCTAATCAAATAACCCTTCTCATATGTCTATTGTACAAGGCTCGGTCCCATCAATGAGAAATCTACCAACTTTTCCTATCATAATGGATACCAACATAACTGACCATAGAGCAACTCAACAGGATGTAACCAAACTGAGGATTTGTAACTATTATTTTTGAAAAAATCCACCAACCCCAAATGGTTATCCCATGAGTGTCCAAAATACAAAACACATGCTCGAAACATGAATTCCAGGATTTGTTTCACCCATTATATCTGACCATCTGTTTGAGGATGGTATGCCATGATCAACTTGTTCTATAACCTCATTTCCTTCTAAAGGAATTCCAAGAACCAACAGTTAAAATAGGGGTCTCTATCTGAAACGATAGTTTATGGAACACCATGAATCCTTACGATCTCTAAAAAAATTAATCGACCTAACTAATATACCATTGATAAATCCTTGATCAAGATGAAATGGGATGGATTGGTCATATGTTCAATCACTACCCATATGGAATCCCCCCTATTGTGTATGAGTTCCTTCAATAATTAAGTCCATGGAGACCTCATCCCACTTCCAATTAGTAATGGGTAAGGGCTAAAGAAAACCAAAGGTAATTTGGTTCGATTATTTAACCTACTAACATATATAACACCGAGATAAAAATTTTGCTACATAATGTCTCGTTCTAGTCCACTAGAACTAATGGAACACATTGTAAAACATCTTGGTGGTCCCGGGATGAATAACCCATTGCGACTAATGACTATCCTGAATCACCACCTTCCATAGTGACAATGGAACTACAACATGAACCTTGAAGGAATGAACTCATTATGAAGACAAATACCATTCATTGGGAACATCCCCACCATTTAATTAATTCTTGGATTACTGACACAACCCATTGCCTGATTTTTATTTCCAAATCATCTCCAAGATGTGAGGATTTATCTAAATACTATCTAAGAATGCACCTCCACTATGCTCTCTGGTTTCTAGATTCATCTAGTAAAAAAGATCCATCAAGGACTATTTTTCACTAGACAATTTTAGAGCCTTCATCAGCATTTTCCTACTCAAAGCATTGGATACCACATTAACTTTACCTATGGTATACATGATATAAAAATCAAACCCCTGAACATACTTAACCCAAAAATGATTCCTCAAATTTATGTCTTTCTTGGAGAAAATGTGACCAAGCTCTTATGATCAGAGTAGACCACAAACTACTCCCCAAAGAGATAATGACTCCCTGAGTTTATGGAATTCATAATTGTTACTAACTCCAGGTTGTGGGTTGTGTAATTCATTTCATATGGTCAGAGATGGTGAGATCCATATGCCACCAAATGGCCATCTTGCATTAGAACACATCCAAGACCCGTATATGAGGCATAATGGTATACCATGCATCCCTTATCATATTCTAGTAAGATCAAAATAGGAGCTATGGTAAACCACTGTTTAAGCTCCCTACAGATTCCTGACACTCCAAGCTTCACTCAAAATTTACAAATTTCTAGGTAAGATCCATCTTGGGAAAATAAAGATGAGATAAATCTACAAAAAAATCTCATGTAATACATTAACATGCTGAATGTATCAATATTTCAAAGAAATTTCTCGATTTTTCACATGAAATCACTGTAGTGATATTATGGGGGTCCATCAAAACCCCTCATTAAAAGATCACATGACCCAAGAACATTATTTTATTAATATATAAGGTAAACTTGGAAATATTAGCGTAGAGGTAATGATCTCAAAAATTTCCAAAAATAATCCTCAGGTGTTGGTCATTCACTTACTTTGTCCCAGTGTAGTCCAGGATGTCATCCACAAATACCACAATAAAGGAATCAAGGTAATGATGGAACCCCCTATTCATTAGAATCATTAATTACATTGGATCATTAATCAACCTAAATGTCATAAAAAATACACCAAATGTTTTCACCTACATTGAAAAGATATTTTTGGACCACATGCCTCTATGAATTTGATTTGGTGATACTTGTACGAAAAATCGATCGTTGAGAACCACCTTAACCCCTTGAGATGATCTAAAAGTTCATCAATATAGGAAAGGGGTTTTATTCTTTATTTCATCATTATTCATATTTTGGTAATCAATACACAACCAAAGATATCCATCGTCTTTCTTAAAAAAAGGACCGGGGTGGTCCTAGGTGAGACACTTGAGAGAATGAATCCTTTGGATTCCTAATTGTCCTGTTTCATATTTAATTCTTGTAACATTTTACAGGCCATATGACATGAGGTAAGAGATATGTGTTGGGTTCCTGGTTCCAAATCAATAGTGAACTCAACCTTCCAATCGATAGGAAAACCTGACATGTCATCTGAAAACACTTCTGGGAACTCATCCACTATATGAGGAAATCCAACCTCAAAGACTCAATCATTGTCTTCCAAAATGAGTGATAATATCTGAAAAACAATAATACTTAGATCCAGAAGTGGAGGTCTAGCACATCCCAAATGAGGATCACATTCACCATGTAAGATCTTCTCACTCCCATTAGTTTCTTTCAATCACACTCCTTGAGGATAATAATCGACGTGCACCTGAAAACACACCATCCAATCTATACCAGGGATCACATAAAAGAGTTCCATTTTTAGAATAAGGAAATATCATTCTTGATCAACCATTGATAGAGGGTGTGAGAAATATGGACATCTTAAATATTACTCTTACTTATTTCAAAGCAGTGTCACAAACTCCCTCACATGTGGAATGAGCTCCATTGGTAGTTTTAACACACCCACAAGATGGTCCAAAATAAAATAAATAGAGGCATTTGTGTCAAACCAAACCAAAAATACAGAAGATACAATAAGAGTCATACCTCGAACCACTGCAGGTCTAACATCATATTACAATGGTGCTTGGTCCATATCATGAACATTCTTTGTCTCTATATAATCCAATGAACAACCACTCACATGTGGCTCTACTTTGAGATGAATCTGAATAGAAGAAGATCCAAGCCTACCACCATGACCACTAAACTATGATCCAACTATCCTGTATGGCTCTGACTTGGATGAAATTCCCTTGGAAGCTATAAAATCTACACCACCTTTATGTGGATGTGTTTCTTTGAAAAACCACTATAAGATTCTCAAAATTTCACATTGATTAAAATTCATGGGTGGAGCTGAACATGTTGAACACACACACCCCTCCTTCTCACACTAATGGAACTGAACTGTTTTATAACGTAAATCCACATACGAAGAAGGTTAGGAAAGATGGCATGGATACCACCTCCCCTATTTTCTTATTCATCACACTTTTTCTTCTTTTTATATGATCTACCAATGTACTAACCCATACTAAAACTTTTCCAAAGAAGCCAGACTTTCTAGAGTGGTCAATTTATACCATTAAAGCACAACCAACCACCTCATCATACGTCTTCATCTTAAACAAGAAAACATTGGATCTGATATCTACCCACAACCCCATTTCAAATTACTGAGCCTTCAGCTGATCATTTGAAATACCTCTGGTTCAAAAAGAATCAACTCAACAAATTTGTTGGAATACTCCATCACAATCTAATCCCCCTAGCAGAGATCCAGAAACTTTTGTGTATTGATGAGGGACAAGGTCTCAAGGAAATAATACTCATTTAACACATCCTTGAAGTCCCTCTAACTCATCTTCTTATACTTCCCAAACTGAACCAACAAGTCCCACCACCTCCAAATGGGGCCTTTTAGCAAGAATGAAGCACAATTCACTCGGACTACCTCAGGAGTATTAAGAAACTAAAAAATCCTCTCGATCTTCTCAATCCAATCCCCATCTTCATGGGGATTTGTACTTCCCTGGAAGGAAGGATTATTGTTCTTGAGGAACTCCTAATCTTTGTAATTTATCAGAACTAGTTCAACTACCTTAACCTAAGCAGGAACAAGGCCCACTTTTTGAACCAAGGCTTAGATACCTCATCCCACCATTTCCCCTAGTCTCTAATTAATTGATGGGGGAGAAATATCGGTGGATCCTTCCTACGATTGCACAAGAAATATCTGAGGATGAATCTTTCAATATGAATTATAAAACATGAGGAAAAACATCAACATACCATTATGAAAATATTTTAGAAAATTGAACCTTTAAACATATCTATAAATCAAAACTGAAACCAAAAAAATCATAATAAAAATTCAAACCACTTCACCCCCAGCCGGTGTCTATGAATAATATTTAACCTATACGTCTCACATAGTGGATAAGTAAAAAATTCCCAACATCCCATGGTGACTCAAGATCTGTCATTCTGTGTGTTTCTAGACACCTCAATCACAAATGGTACCTCAAGACCGGATATTCCTATATCCTTTATATCCAAACTCTACCAAATATCATGACCCAACATAAGGGAAAAGCCTACCATAATCTTATTTTGTCACAAACCAAGCCAGGATTTCATCCAACCTAACACCTGAACTAGCCTTTGGAATTGGCCAAAGGGAATTCCCGATCCCCACAGGTTGGAAAATAGTGCTTGGGTATCAACTACACTTTTTATTAATAATTTCACTCAAGTTGAACAACCATAAACAATTCAAAATAATCAAGAAACACTTGAAAAAATAACCATATCTAAAAAAATATAACTATAACAAGTTAAAAATTTTATAACTTTAAAAAGAAAACAAAAATACCAAAATGGGGAGGAGAACCAACTAAAAAACCTAACCTCCTTATAATAAAAGGGTCATCACCCTCATTCCACCTCCACCAAAACCTATAAAAAGAGGAACCACTAGAAACTGGATCCAATTTTACAACCACAGAACATATTTCCTTTACCTGTGTCAAATATAAAAAGGTGTACATACACCTGAGGGTGTATGTAAGGTGTGATGAAATGCCCAGTAGGATATAACCCTAAATAAGTATTCTATTCCAAAACATTATAAGAAAAATAAACATGAATCTTTTAGGAAAGTTATTGGAAAGATATTTAATACAAAATTTCAAGGAAAACACTTTCAAGAAAAGAAATTTTGAAATTAAAATGAAAGAAAGGTCCACCATGGGTTGATGGTAATCACAACATCACAAGAATAACATGGGTAATCCCTAAAGTAAATAGTAGTATTGGGACCCTAGGAACCTCGTATCTCAGTGATATGGTATAAAAACAATGAAATGATATTTTTTCATTCACAATCCACTTGAGAGGAATCCATACAATGTTCTGGTGTTCTACAATAATTATCATAGTTTAGTAAGTTTTGTAGAATCAATATTTGTAAAAGAAAATAGTCTTATACCCTGAAAATCCAATTAGTGTACTACACCTATTCCTCCCACCTAGATACCTAGGATTCTATTTATGATCAATTCCATTTACCATGTCACATAGATAACCTATTTCATAAACACACACCAAACAATATGAGTAAACATGAAAACCCATAATTTTCCATAAGAAAAACCTCTTTCATATCTATACTCACACCAAATCCATTTGAAAAAATTCTTTACACCACTTACATGATTCAGGGAACACATTTATAAGGCATAACAAAGAAGAAACACATGAAACCCAACCAATTTCATTTGGAAAATCATCTTTATACCCATATTCACATATAAAACATTTGAAAACATATATTTTTCCATTCACACACTTCATAGAACACATTTAGAAATCACATCAATCATATCCAAATCATTTAATAAAGTTAAAGCATGGAATCACCTACCTCAATCTTGGAAAAGACTAGAATATGGTGGAAAACTATAATTATACCCCAAGTGGACCCTATAAAGGAAATATCATACCATAACATAAATATTGAACTCATGAAATCAAGATTGAACCCTCACTAGGATAATCCATATACTATAGAAAAAATTACTCAAGAAGGAAGGAATAAGAAACCAAGATGAAGGAGGAAATTATAAATAGAAGGAATTGGTTGATTATTCCTTAAAAATCCACACTAAAAACACCCAATATTTGAGGTTTTAAGGGGAAAATAAGAGGATAGAAGGAGACTAGGGTGAAGGATCCTAAATGGGATGAGTTAGGGTACATTTGGTGATAAATTAAAAAAGGGAAAAGGGTAAATTCTATATTTATTAATGACCTAGATAGGCTTCACAATTTGGATGCACAGTTTTCTAAACCATGTGGAAACCATGTGTCCCTCTCTATCCAAAGATGAATGATTCCACACGTTTCACAGGGGAGACCGCACGTTCATGTGGTGGACTTTGTAACCTATATAGAACCACAGGACTGGGCTCATGGTTTTTTGTTCAGTTGTGTAGTTAGTCTTGTGGCATGGATAGTCCCACTGTCTAGGGTGCATGGTATCTCCTAGTTTGGAACTTAATTTTTACTAACTATGTGCCAATTTTGTACCACCTACAATTGGGTTCAAAAACTCTACTTTTCAGAAAAAATTCCTAGGAATGATAATGAATCAAGAGGAGTTCAAAATAAACAAGAAAAATACATTAAAATAAAATTAGAGATGTGATAATAAGATTCTAAAATAAGATGAGTATGTGTCTAAATAATCTAACCTAATAAACTTTGGACAAGTTTGGATCATATTTTTACCCTTATATTTTAATTTAATCCCCTGTAAACCCTTTTTACAATTGCTGTAATATTAATGTTTTCTACCCTTTATGGGCCAATAATGTTATATAAAATGGAAAATGACCCATAAATAGAAAATGGTTGATGTTTAATAACATATCCAATACATTTAAATGAATATAATAGTTTTATGAAATTTATATCATTTAATAAAATTTTATTTATTATAAAATATATATAATATCATTTTTAACACTATTCATTTAATTTAACATTAAATACATCAGTAAAAAGGGTTAAATCAAATATAATGATTTAAAACCACCCTAATATTTCATAAAGATTTATAGAATTCCTCAGACACATTAACTCATTCAAATTATATTACTTTTACTATTTTTAAAGTAATTAATTATATTTTTTATTAAATCCATAAATATTGCATCAATGTTGCATAATAAATTAAGTTCTTTATATAATTACTAAAAATTAAAAAAAAAATCTATCAGGAAAATATTTTTATTAAACTCAAAATATATACTTATATCCATTCATAACATAATTTTTTCCCTATATGGACACATAATATATATTAAAAAAAAGAGTGACATTTTTGTAACTTTATTTGAGTTATATATTATATAGGTAATTTTCATGGGAATGTTTCAATTGAACTAATCAATTTCATTGCTATAAAAAACCTGACTATAGTAGTTCAGAGTCAGTTTTATTACAATGGAATAGATACAAGAGATCACATCACAAAGGATCAATCAATTTAGTAGTCTTGAATAACTAGATATAGACATGGTTCCCAAATTACATTGGAAATTAAACATAGAACATGAAAAAGGAAGATAAATTGTATCCTTGATACTTATTCAAAGATTTCATCTTAAGAACCTAGGGAATGAAAATAAATAAAAGTGTGAGATCAAATTCCAAGTAAGGGTTATATATATAAAAACATGAATAAATAATAGGTTAATCATAATCAATATGGAGAGTTAAATAGATGTAAAACACATTACATTTAATCAATAAATAGATAATCAAAATGCACCCATAGATTTTTTTTCATAGTGAAAATATCATGGATAGTAATAAATGAACATTTAATGAAGAAAATTCTTAATTATTGGATGTCATTCAGTTGTCACATGAAACACTACCATCAATACTTTTCACAAGAAAATTAATGGTTATGGGTAGAAACCCATCTAATTCTATATGGAAACAAATTTGAACGGTTTATCTCCAACTGTTTTGTCTCACGATACTTATCGATGCATTAAGGGGATATATATAGCTGGACCCCACTGATGTTTGTATTTTCAAATAATTATTCATACATAAAATAATATATTTAATTCATTAATAATATTTCTTATCAACATAATCATATTGAATAGAGGAAATGGATTTATTAATATTTCCCAAGTTAAAAAAACATTCAAAGTAAAACATGTATGTAAAAATGGTATACAATCAAGACAATAATCATATCCATGATACAAGAAATATCAATATTTAATGAAATATAATTCAAAATGAAAAATAATATTAAAGGGGTAGTATATACACAACATAAAACTTATTAGGTGAACAATACCATGTAATTATCAATTAAATAGAAATTGAGATGAAAACCCTTACCACTTGTAATCAATCGATTCATATACCATATAAAATTAAAAATAATCAAATAAAAAAACGAATACCATAAATATAAATTGCTTCATGATATGATATATAAAATGGTAGAATACATACACTACAGGAAAGAAATAATTGGTTAATAGGCATATCTCATTGAAATAAAAGTGGGATGAGAAACCCCTTACCTTATGCCTGAAATCATTCTGAACAAGTACATAATGTCATGAATAATCAAATTAGATTCACTAATTACTTAATATATAACCTATTAAAAATATATTTTATTTATTGTAATTTTATTAAGGTTATTTATGTCCATTTTTATGAGTTATGATGTTTAATTTTGTTGTTCTTAGAGAGTTCATTCCATGGTTTTATGGTCGGTTCCCTTTTGAATAATTATGTGATTTCTTATTAAATCGAAGAAAAACTCAATAATTGGAATGGATTTATATTAATATAGTTATAGGATTTTAAATTTTCCTCATATATCATTGGATTATATGGTATTATCATGATTCATTAGATAAAACATCAATGAAAAATTATGAGTTTATTTTGGCAGTTTTTAAGACCATCACAAACTAGTATCATTTAATTTAATATTACATTTATATAATGGTTTCATAACATTAAATATGTTGTAATAAATATATTATAATATTTTTAAAAATAAAAATGGTTTTATTACCATCTTTTAAGGTGGTAATGAAAAATGAAAATGCTCCATCCACGAAGGCAGTGAATTGACACCTTAGAGACGATATTTTTATTTTTAGAATAAAAGGAGAAGAGAAGCGACTTGATGATGGATATTCCATTAAAATAAATACATTACAGTATATATATCATAATGGAGTTACCATGAAACTTTTTATAATGAATTTTAGCAGGGTATAAGATAATAAAATAAATTAAAAGAGAAAGAAGGGGGATTTTACCTCTCAAATATTGTATCCTCAGGAAATTCCTTAAGACGTATGGATTTGGTATTTTGGTAAGAGAAGTAGGCCTGGGACATAGGAAATAGGATTTGAAAATGTTTTTTTCCTTTATTTAGACAACTTTAAAGTCTTAAAAGTTTTTAAGAGAAGAGGTGGTGAGTGGTGGTGGTATTTATAGGGGAGGTGAGGGGTGTTTTTTGATTATTTTATTCACTAGTTTATTATTTTTATCTCAAGACTATCAATAGTGTTAATTATTATGAATAATTTTAGTAAATAGATTATGTGATTTATAACTAATGGGTTCTTACCTCATCCATACATCACCCATGACTCAATAATTCATTTATTTACTTATAATGTTAAATATAGTAAAGTACAATATTTCACTATTCACAAAAAAATTAACTATTTTAGAAAAATACAAAAAATTTATCCAAAAAATTTATTGATCTATAGAGTTAAATAAATAGACACTATTTTATGAAAATAATTTTCTAAATATGATAAATTTATTTTTAAACTAAAATCACCCTTTATTAAAAAAAATATTGATTTTAACATTATAACTGATTTTCCGCCACTTTGAAAAATTAATTATGGTATCATAAAATTTTATTATATTTATAATAAAAGAAGATATTAATTTATGAATCTATTTTATGAAAAAAATTCTTTTATATCATTATATATATTATAAAATTTTAAATAAACTTTTACATTTCACAAAAAAAACTAATACTTAATTTATAATTTTGAAATCATTTATTTACTTATTCTATGATATAAATATATCATATTTTAATATATGAGAAACCTAAATTTTATTTATAATTTCATAGGTGAGATTATTATTTTAATAACCAAATTACTATTCCTAATGGTTAAATTAATATTCAAATGATCATGTTAATATTTAATAGTATATCACAGTTCTTTTGCGGAACGTAAACTATTGAATAAATTGAATTTATTTAAGAATATACAAACCATAAAATATTTGGGTGTTGTCTTCTTACCACCTTCAAAAATTCCTTCCTTGAAATTGTTCATGAATATTTCCTTCTAAACTGATGAGGTTGGTTCTTCTTCATAACATACTCAGGTTCCCACATTGCTTCTTCCATTTTATGGTTCCTCCAAAGAAATTTTACTAGTCTATTCATCTAATTTCTCAATACATTATCTCTAGTATCAAGAATCTCAATAGCCTCTTCACTATAAGATAGATCAGGTTCTAGTTCTATTTCTTCATAGGTGAATACATGTATAGGGTCTGGCATGTACTTCCTTAACAAAGATAAGTGGTAAAAATTATGAACTTTGGAGAGACTTGGTGGAATTACTAATTAATAATCTATAACTACAATTATTTCTAGAATTTTAAATGGTCTGATTTACCTGGGGCTCAGTTTCAATTTCTTACTGAAGCTTCTAACACCATTCCATTGAGATTCTTTCATAAATACATGATCTCCCACTATAAATTCGATATTTTTTCTTCACTTTTCAACATAACTCTTTTTCATACTTTGTGCTTATTTAATATGATCATGAATAGTATTTACCCTTATCATTATCTATATAATAATTTTGGGGCCTATAAGTTTACTCTCACCAAATTCATCCTAATAAGTTTTAATATGAGATCCCTTTCTATATAATGCTTCATGTGGGCCATTTGAATACTATACGATAAACTATTATTGTAAGTAAATTATAATAATGTTAAATATTTATCCCACATACCTGTAAAGTCATGTGAGAATGATAAAAACATACCTTTCTATGTTTGAATAGTATATTTAGACTAAACATCATTTTGAGGGTGATAAGAAGTACTCAAATGAATCTTGGTATCCAAATCCTTCCAAAGACTCATCTAGGATTTTTATGTAAATTTTGGTTCTTGATCAGAAAAAATTGATATAGTTTCACAATGAAGTCTTATAAATTCACTAATATAAATTATTTCTAGGAACTCAAGATTTAAATTCTCTCTTATATCAAGAAAATGTTCAAGTTTTTTAAGATGATCAATAATAACACATATCACATTACTCCTTCTAGGTGTCCTTGGTCGTTTTTAAAAAAAGTCAATCGTGATGTAATAAAACATCCATATAGAAATATTTAGAGGTTTTATGACTCCCCTAGGATTCTTGACACATATTCAGCAATTTCCTTCTTCATATTATCCCATAATAAATGTTTCTTCACATATCTATACATATTGGAACTAGTAGGGTGTATAGATAAATTTGATCTATGAACATAATCTAATAGTTTTATTTTTATTTGAGGTATTTATGGAACACATAACCTCTTTCCAAATTTCAGAATTTCATCCTTATACATGAATTCTTACAATCTTCCATACTTAATGGATTTAATTTTCTTTTGAGAATTACCATCATTATATTGATATATTTTTATATTTTCTAATAAACATGGTTTCACAATTATTTAAAAAATGAGTGATATTTCCACTTCAAAAACAATTTTCATATCCATATTTACTAAATCCATGAAAATAGGATCGTTATCAATCTTATTTTGGGTTATAAGTCCATGATATTTCAACTTAATGAATATACTACCTTATTTTCTTTTCATGGGTGGTAGTGTATTGAGAAATCATAATCATTGAGTAACTTGATCCATCATCATTGCATCGTATTGAGTTCTTTATAGGTAAAGATATATTGAAAACTTTTATGATTAGTATATATCTCACTTTTTTCACAAAATAGATATTAACACCATATTTTCATAGAATATATTATAGCTCATAACTTAATATCATGAGTTGGATAATTTTATTCATGAATCATCAACGGACTTGATGCATATGAAATAAATTTATCATTTTCATAAGGAAAAAACCTAGTACTTTATTCTATGCATAATTGTATGTTACAAACCCATCATTTCCTAATGGTATAGTCAAAATCGTAGCATTGACTAATCTTCTCTTCCATTATTCAAAACTATCTCTACTTTATTTTTTCCATACAAACATAACCCATTTGCATGTGATATTGGTTAATGGGTTATCCAATTGGGAAAAATTCTAACCGAAATTATGAAAGTAACCTGTTAGAAAAATAAAACTACATACCTTGGTTATGTTCATTGGTGTAGGCCATTCATGGATTTCCTTTTTCATTACAATATCTACTAAGATTCTATTCTTAGAGACAGTATGTCCAAGAAAAGGAATTTTCCAATGCCAAAATTCACACTTTCTAAATTTATAATACAACTCTTTCCACCTAAGAGTATCAAGAATGATCCAGAAGTGATTCTAAGGTTCATTATAGGTCTTAGAATATACTAGAATATAATCAATGAATACTACAAAAAACCATCAACATATTACTTGAATATTATATTCATCATATCCATAAATCTGAGTGTGAATTAGTCAAATCCAAATAGAATTAATGAAAACTCGTAATGTCCATTACTTATTTAAAAAGTTGTCTTAAAAACATCTTCCTTATTTACTCATAATTGATGATACCCAGAATGAATTTCAATATCCAAAAAATATTGAGCTCCATGAAGTTTATCAAATAAATCATCAATGCGAGGAAGATGAGACTTGTTAGTTATTGTAATTTCATTGATTTATCTATAATAAATTCACAACCTCATGGATCCATCTTTATTCTTATCAAAAATAATATGGGCTCCCCATATTGAAACATTTGGGAGAATAAATACCATATTACTCAACTCCTCAAGTTGTTTCTTCAGCTCCACTAATTCCACAGTGGCCATTCTATAGGGAGTATTTGATATTGGATTTTTATTGATGATTAAATCAATGGTAAACTAAACCTCATGCCCTAGGGATGTCTAGGAAATTACACATGAAATTCATCAATGCATTAATATAAAATTGATACTTCCTCAATTTTAATATTACTTTCCTAATCCCTATATATATTTTTATTCCACCCTAATAATTTCATTCAGTATATCTATAGGGGTATATCTAGATAAGAATTATATGATGAAGTTTCTTCTCTAAAGATATGGAATTATACATATTCCTCAAAAATTGTATTTTATCCTTCATATAATAAATTTTCACATCATATTTTTATATCCAATCCTTACCAAGGATTATATCAAAGTCAACCGTAGGTATGATGATAAGTTTATAAAATAAAACACGTTTATGTGTTATAATGGGGATTACCTGAAACATCTTTTTTTGATCCATTCAAGTAGGGTTATTCTTCGCATAATGAATAAGATGTCCTAATACGGTAATGATCTTCTCATCTCCAACACCAACTGTGGTGACTTTCTCAATGTGGAAATCCCTACATTATCTGTAGGTATTGATTACCTTTCATCGATTTTGTGTTATCACTAAATAATGGAACACACTGAGTTAGATAATAATCATCATGATTATTTAGAAAAAAAAATCACTATAAGGAATTATTATAATTATCATGTTTATTTAACATCTAATTCTCAAGTTTTATAATAAACTTTCTCTGATACCAATAGTAATAACCCCAACCCCAATAACCTAGAGTTGGTAGTTATTTTATTAAAATGGAATAGATATAAGAGATCGCATCACCAAAAAATGATTAGTTTAATATTCTTGAATAACTAGATACATACATGGTTCCCTTATTACATTGTTAATGAAACATATAACCTAAAAAGGGTAAATAAACTGCTTCCTTGACACTTATTCAAAGATTTCATCTTCATAACCTGGGGAAGATAACCCAATAAATGGGTTAGCACAAATTCTCAATAAGGGTAATATACATAATAAACGTGAACCAATAATAGGTGAATCATAATCAATATATCAAGGTAAATAACTAAAAAACACATTCGATTTAATCAATAATTTGATAATGAAAATGCATCCATAGATTTTGTCATAGTGAAAATCTCATAGAGAGTAATAACTAAATACTAAATGAAGAAAATGGTTAATTATTATAAATCATGTATCTGGTACGTGAACAACTACCTTAAATACCTTTAATAAGATTATTTAATTCTATGGGTAAAAAATCATCTGATTCTTCTTGGAAACAAATGTGAAGGGTTTGTCATTAACTATTTTGTCTCATGAAAGCAGTTGATGCATCGATGGGATATCTATAGACATGATCCTCCTATGTCTACATATAAAAATAATTATTTACACATAAAATAATAAATTTAATTCATGAAAAATATGACTTATCTAAATATTCTTATTGAGTAGATGATACATATTTATCAATATTTCCCCATTTAAAATTATATTAAAAGTAAACACCATAAATAAAAATGGTATACGAATAAGACAATAATCATATCCATGATACATAAAATATGGATATTTAATGAAATATAATGTAAAATGTAAAATTATATCCAAGGGGTATTATATGCACCACAAAAAAATGATTAGGTGCACAATACCAAGTAAGACTCACCTGAAATGGAAATTGATATGAAGTCCTTTACCACTTGTAATCAATCGAATTGTTTTCCCCATAAAATTAATAATAATCAAATGAAACATTGAATACTATAAATATAAATATATTCATGATATGATATATCAAAGAGAATAAAACATACACCACACTCAATAAATAAGTGGTGAATAAGTCGTATCTCAAAGAAATAAAAGTGAGATGAGAAACTACTTACATTATGTTTAAAATAATTATGAACTTGTACTTAATATCCTGGATAATAAAATTAGATTAATTTATTACTTAATAAATAAACTATTCAACATATATTTGATTTAATATAATTTTATTAAGTTCATTTATATCCATTCTTCTGAGTTATAATGTTTAATTTCGTTTTTATGGGAGAGTTTGTTTTATGGTTTTATTATTGGTTCCATTGTGTATAATTATCAGAGTTCTTGTCGAATTGAAGTGAAAATCTAGAAGTGGAATTTAATGATATAAATATACTTCCAATATTTTAAATTTTACTCATATATATTTTTTATATGGTTTTATGATGATTCATTAGATAAAACATTAATGAAAAATGATTTGTTTATTTTTATTGTTTTCAAGACCATCACAAATTAATATCATTTTATTTAATATTATGTTTATATACTGGTTAAAAAAATTAAATTAGATATAATACACATATTATAATATTTTTTAACATTAAAAATGGTTTTCTTACAATCCTTGATGGTGGTAATGAAAAATAAAATCACTTCATCTGTGAAGGTGGTGAATTGACACCACATAGACAATGTTTTCATTTTTAGAATAAAAGGAGAAGAGAAAAGAATAAATGATGGATATTACATTAACATAATAAAATTATAATATATATATATATATATATCATACTATATTTACCATGACACTTTGGGTAGGAAAGGTGAGGATTTGATAAGAAAAGAAAAGAAATTAAAAGAGACATAAGGAGGATTTTACCTCTCAAATATCGTCTCGTGGGGAACCTTCCTAAGACACTTGGCTTTCATATTTTGGTAATAATAGTAGGTATTATATATGGGGAAAAGGTTTGTTAAGGGATATGATCATAATTTAGAAAATATTCATGGTTTATAAGGAGTGAGGAGAAGGGGTGGTGAGGGGTGGTATTTATAGGGGAGGTGAGGAGTGTTTTTTATTTCATTAGTTTATTATTTTGGCTCAAGAATATCAATAGTGTTGATTCTTGTTACTAATTATAGTAAATATAAAAATTTAGTTCAGAATAATGGGTTATTAACTCATCTATACATCATCCATGACTAAATAATTAATTTATTTACTTATAATTTTTAATATTGTAAATTGTCGTATTTCATTATTCACAAAAAATTCAACTATTTTAATAAAATCCCAAAAATCCACCCTAAATATTTTTTGAAATTTATATTTCAAAAAATAAACTCCATTTTATGAAAATAATTTTCCATATATAAGAATTTTATTTTTAAATTAAAATTATAATTTATTAAAAAAATATCGATTCTAATATTATAAACCATTGTATGACACATTGAAAAATTAATTATGGTGTCATAAAATTATCATAGAACTATAATAAAAAAAATAAAAAATTATAAATCTATTTTATGAAAATAAATTTTCTTTCAAATCATTATACTAATTATAAAATTGTTAATAAATATTTATGTATCATAAAAACTACCAACACTTAATTTATCATTTTAAAACATTTTTTTAATTGTTTTTTAATATAAATATATCATATTGTCATTTAAGAGATATCCAAGTGTTATTTATAATTTCTTAAATGAGGTTATTATCTTAATTTCCACATTAGTGTTCCTTATGGTTACATTACTATTCAATCTATCATGTTAATATTTTATAGTATATCATGGTTCGTTTGTGCAATGTAAACTATCGACTAAAAGGATTTTATTAAAGAATATAAATTCCATAAAATATTGGGGTTTTATAATTAATACGGTTATAATAGTGAATTAAATTAATTTAATAACAATTTGGATGAAAAATTATGGTATTACTACTTAGTTTTTACCTAGATTAACCCGATTTACCCATTATCATGGTGGTGAATTTGATAATGATTACTATTCATATTGACCAAAACCAAATTTTAACATCATAATTATGAATATTTAATTAATTTTATCTCATTAAATACCCATAAATTGAAGAAATTAATTTTATAGTAATCATGCAAAATGTGATGAAAACAATTTTATATAAAAAATACATTATAATCATAAAACTGGATTTATTATTAACCTTTTCATAATAAAAATATTAGATAAATGTTAATGCATGTAATTGAATATATAATATATAAAATTTTCATTAAAATCACACACTAATAGTATTCAATTTATTTTATTCCGATCAAAATACTAAAATTAGTTTTTTAGAAAAACCTTTCATTTATTTTCCAATGACTTTTATTTCAATTTATAATTAATTAATAAAAAATAAATTACTTTTCGGCATGTATAAACCATAAATTTTTGTAATTTAGTTAGACCTATTCGTACCCTCCAATAAAACAGATAGGTGATAATAATATTTTAATAGTATATCTTGGTTTTTCTAAACTCGTTTTTGCATATAACGTGAGATATTGAAGAAATTAAATTTATTTGAATAAAATATTTCTTAAAATATCAGGGTGTTACACCACTAAGACAAGGTAGGTGTTATCTAATATTTTTCATTATTTTTTTTGATTTTATCATTTTTTGTATGGAATACGGGTAGATCCAACCATGTGTGCAGACCCTAACATCAATTTGAAATTGTTTCTTGGTTTCTTATGGTGTGAGTGGGACAAGTTTGGACCATAAGGGGTCCTCGTGAGCTATCCTTCCAAATTATGGTCTCTAATGACCATTATTATTGTATTATTTTTTGTGTAAACATTAATTGATACCCATGATATGAATCAACACATATGATTTATAGCCTTAGAAACCTTGTACTACTCCTTAAACCATTCCTTCTGGGGAGAAATGTTGAATGTGACCTAGACTAAGGTGAATTCACCCTTGTCTAGTGAATTTTCTTGACCCATAAAAAATTTATCACCTTAAATTAATGGTTTTTAATACATCATTATATTTCATTATTTAATTAATGATATTCTTTTTACATTCTATCATTTTATGCTAGTGATAACTTGTTCTCATATAGTTTATGGTTAGTGATGTGTCAACCACACCAGTTGGTAATCTAGAAATTATTTTATTAGTGCCTTTTCAATATTAGTCAATATATTGGAGGTATTTAAACCACATAGGAATGTTTATTTAATTATGGATCATCTTCTATGGAGATCTTTCAAGGTGGTAGATGGTCCACTTATGGTTCATGATTTAGTGATATATTGTTCACCAATACACTATTTATTATCAATTCATCTTTTAAAAAGTTAAATTTCATTCTAGAATATTGTTTTTATGGTGATATATCATTCATTAGGATAATGTGATGGTAATATATCATTATCCTTGATTATGTTAAGGTGATACATCATTCACTGAGGTAATTAAGTAGTGATACATTATTAACTATAGTTCCATGATGGAGATGTATCATTCACCTAGGAATTGTGATTAACATGATGACCTATTCATCATGTATTATGATTTTAGGGATGATAGATAATTCATTTTTGAGGTTTGTTTATCCCATTGGTGAATCATTATATTCTATAATTGGTCAAAGAAGGTATAGTCATGCATAGTCTAGTTACTGAGCACTCTATGATGTGACATGTTATTTATTCTTTTTCATCATTATCATTTAATACTAAAAATTTACTTATATTGAATGTATTTGGTTAGGTATACCATTAGAAGTGGCTAATAGATTTTTTATCATACCCTACATGGTCACTAGGAACCCAGTAATATTTCAAGATTGCAGGAATTAGTAAAGAAAAAATTGTTTTCATTGGATGAGAGAACAATTGGAGCATAGGTAGAGTTAGAAGATAGGACCGAGTATAAACTTAGGCCCCAATATTACAATAGTCTCCTCTATTTTTCTTATTTTTATTACCTTATATATGGTCAGCCCATGGGTTTTCCCAGTTTCTAGGTTTTCTTATGTGATAGTATAATAAAATTAATTTCATTATAACATGTGATTATTATTTATCCATGTTTGTACAATAATATTAATATCCCTATATACTATATATTAAGATTTATTTATATTATTATTTCTTCCACTATGATTTATGATATTTTTACTTAAGGGTATAGGCTCCCCACATGTCATACATTAACCCCCACTAATAGTCATCAACCTATAGCATATGAAGAGGTAAACCTAATCTCACATGGTTCCATCAATCCCACTACTATTTAGGTGGGATATGTTGGAACATTGCACTATAATTATACTTATTCCCATGGAATATCATCCTATGGTTACTCCCAAGAGAAAGTTTAGGTGTTACCTTCATTAAACATGTATAAAAATATATTGAATTTTTTCATAAAATAAAATCTAATATAAGTTGATCTACCATAATAGAAAAATAAAGGTATATATCTCTATTGTAGTGGTGGAAATGTTTGTCTACTTTGACCATAAACTCTTTCATTATCTAGTTACAACTTTATGAACTATACATTCATGTTTCTTGATTATCATCCACCATACCCACCTATCGAAGAGGTCTCTCTTTCTTCTAACCCCCTCCTAGGTTATTCTTAATTATTTTTACCTTGTTAAATAATCCAAAAAATTTTTGAAGGTTGGAAAATCTTACATCATAACATATCACTTATATTAGTTCTGTATTTACCAAACAAAAAATAACATCACACCACCACCCTTAATTCGTTATAAACCTATATAGGTTTATAAAACTTATAGTAAAATCTATCATAATCATATATTCATACTAAATTTTAATACCATAGGATTTCATAATATATTTTCATTTAAATAAATATCATGTTTGATAGATTTATCCACATGAAACACCAAAAAATAACTATAGAGACCATATATTTTCATACATGGATATTAAATCATTTTTATGAATATTCATTAAATTACACAAACACGCACATGAGAACCATAATAGTTTACGGCCTTTGGAAACATGGAAACAAAATGCTTTAACATGGTTAATGATCTTCAACATCT
Organism: Viscum album; assembly: GCA_963277665.1. Taxonomy (NCBI): domain Eukaryota; kingdom Viridiplantae; phylum Streptophyta; class Magnoliopsida; order Santalales; family Viscaceae; genus Viscum; species Viscum album. Next base: position 173,009,334 of record OY728147.1, on the reverse strand, counting down.
CTCTTAATGATCTTCCCCTTTGGTACTATTCACAAAAATATCCTACATAAAATGTTTCTTTATAACACAGTTAAAGGAAGCATTAGAAAGGGGGATATTAGGTTCTCAGTAAGATTAAACATGGTAGATGCATAAGAAAAACATGAACACACATGTATGAGGACATGATCATAGCATTTCAAAATCATACCCTACATATCAAAGAATAGAATCCATATTCATGGAATAAATATTGGTAGTTCATATGAAATTAATCATAACAAAATCATGATCATGAGCGATGAGAGGATAATGTCAGAATAAGACAAGATTGTTTTTTCAAACACATAAGCATAGAAAATATTATGTCAACAATACCTACCAATACATTCATAACGTGTTATTCTTGGGCTAATCACCCATGTACCTGCGTTGGGATAGGGATGACCTCCCATGTACCAACTTTTGATCTTGGGTTGACCACCTATGTAACCTCATTTTTTGTCTAGGTTATACTTTACATGAACCCTTTTTTGGTCTTGGGATGACCATCTATGTACCCTCAGTCCTCGTAGAGGATTTATCTTTACCCAATGAATTGAAGGGAGATATAATTACTAATCTCCACATAATGAAAACCATATTTATTTGTGTCAAAAGGCCATAAAAATTCATCATAACATAACCCATAAAACAAAATGGGTATCATAAACATTTCTTCATATCATAATATATGGAAAATGTACAGGTTTCATAACCATTTCATCATAGCATAACCCATGAAAAGAAGTGATTTCCATAATCAACTTATCATGGTATAAAGTGAAAAAATGTTTTATAAACATAATTGCATCAAAACATAAACCATTCAGAAAAATAATAAGAATGGTATCAAAGGATCATATCCCTAGTAAATCATAAGTATCCTCAAATAATTTCATCTTATATGGGAAATTGTTTTGAAAGACTACTTGGGAAATTTCTTGAGGAAAATATATTTTATTTAAAAATTTAATTTTAAAACATAAAACATTTTGAAAATAATTTTATTTTAATATAACCTTGAATAATTATAAATGAATCTTTTAAAATTCATTTAAATAATTTCTTGAGGAAAATATCCTTTTCACTTTGAAAAACTCTTTCTGAAACATAAAACACTTTAAAAATCCTTTTCAATTTAAAATCATTCATTTATAATATATAAATTTACCAAATATTAAAGAAATATTTTTCACTAAAATGAAATTTGAAAACTTTTATAGGAATCTTGAAATCATTGAGTGGTCATGATAGTGTTAATATTGTTCATGTAATGCATGTTAAGAACAATGATTATTTTCACATTTTGGTAAAATCCAAAAGGGAATTGGTTTGGAAAATGGAATGAAGTATCCATTAAATATTTTTATAAAATAAAACATGGGTAAAAATTTATTTTTAAAATAAAATGAGAATAATAATAAAAATTAGAAAATATGATTTTGGAAGAAAACATATTTTCGACTGAAGAGAGAAATATTGTAGGATTTTTTTAAATATGTTTTCTGAATTATATTAAGTACTAAAGAGTGTAAAAATTGCACTATTAATTGAATAAAAAATTAATAACCATACGATAATAAAATTAAGTATAATTAATGATAGTTAGATCATGGTATTTTAACATTGGATACTTAATCAAAAATAATCCTAATAAATGATGAGATTGTAAGATAAACTATTTACTATATTGGTAATATTGATTTATATAAATCATGACTGAATAAAATAAAATGGAAGTTAAAATATCATTAGGATAAATAAATTCATGATATTACATGTCAATGGGTCTTTATATACACCTAATAAAGGAATATAGTTTCATAATATAACATATGTCTCAAAGAAGGAAAATCGAGACAAAGTTCCCTTACTACTTGAGTAACTTCTGAATCGTAATCCATTTGAAATAATAACGTCAATATAAGAATTAATTATCATGAAGTAAGATATATTCATGATATATCTAGTCATAGGGTAGTATATATATCACATATAAGAAATTATCGGTAAACATGGAATAAGTCTATTAGAAATAAAAGTGAGACTGGAAATACCCTTACCTTAAGGCCTGGATTTTTTCGTATCCATTCAACCCGCCTGTTTAATAAATATAAGTATATTATAAATCAATTATAAAATCATACTTATATATATCATACCATATATGATTTTTATGACCTTTTATTACATATTTATTAAAAATTCTATGTTAATGTTATGTTTTAGGAAATAATTACTTTGTTTTTTTAAATATGTTTTGAATTTTTATTTTTGGTCCTCTTACTCTGATCATGGGTTCATTATCATTAGAAAGTGAACTATGATATAAATATCATATATATTCAATATATATGTATTTTGAGTAATCCATAATATTTAGTGATAGTAAACTAAATACACTATTCATGGAGACAGTATTCTATATGTACACATGAATATTATTTCCATTTTCTTATCATATTGTAAAAAAGGTAATATATATATATATATATATACTATAATTATAGTATAATTTTTATGTCATATATATCCCAGATATTTATTAAAAATATCCTTAATAAATTCCATATAAATCATGAAGGAATCACATCGCTTCGCGAGGGAGTAGTCCATTGTACACATGAGTGACGTTATCATATTTAGGCTCAACCCAAGGGCAATACCAGTGAGCCCTTGAGATAGGGAAGCCAATTATAAAGGGGAAAACGCTGCCCATCCACACTCTTCGGATCTTAATCCCACCATATATGTAGTGGATGATTCCCTATATTCCTCCACCACCGCACCTCTCTTCCCACATGGCTCACCTCCCCCCACCCAACTTGATCCTAAATTTTCCTCCTTTCCTCCTCTACAACTCCATCCTAGTCTGATGATGTCGATATCTACATCAATTTCAATGTTGGGGTGGTTGATTCTATGATTATGATAGCCTGAAGATCCCTCCAACCTCCTACTCTTCCAAAATGGTAAATCATCTATTTTGATTTCTTTTTTTTACTTAGATCTTGATTTTCTGATCATTCATTTTTATTCTCAAGAAAAAACTAGTCTCAAATGTGATGGATTCATGTGAGGTTACTGAATAATTTTTAGTAATGTTTTATATTTTGAAAACTGATGATTGGGTTCCCTTCTTTATTATTACATGAAAATTTCCCCTACACACACTCTTTAATGTATCACCCTTAATTCCTCCATCCAGCCTTGTTTCACTAAAATCACTGGTGCCAGATTAGTTTTTTCATTTTAATATCATGTGGAAGGGAACCATTTTCAAAATTACTCTCGAGAAACTACCACTTTAGGACCGGCCCTAATCGTATTCTTATAAAATGGAAATCATGAAGGTATGTGTGATATAATAATTAAAGAAGCATAATAATTTCATAAATATCTTAAATACCATATATAAACCATAATTACATCACTATTACTAGATATAAGAGGTTGTAATGGAAGAAATGAACGACATCAGTTCCTGAGGCAGTAGTCCTTCATACACACAAACGATGATGTCGTAACCCATTTGAAAGGAATGTGTGTGGTTTTAGGTCTTAAAATTATCATAAACCATCAAAATATATGTAAGATAATTTTGTTATTATATAACATGGTATAATAAGAATTAAAATGGGTTGAGAAAGAAATATAATAATGATGCTCATTGAAGAATATTACCTCTTTTTTAGGTATCCTCCTTAGGTTTTACTAAAGCATTCCCAGGTTGGCTTGATACTAAGAATAATACTTCTAGGATGTGTGGAGGGAAGTTGGGAAGTTGATTATATATATCTTGGTCAATCTAAATGGCTTGGTAGGTGTGAATAATTAAGGATAGTTAGTGCCTTTTTATAGTAGAGGAGGAGTGACATCTTTGTAAATACTCAAAAGTATTTACTATTAGGAGGTCAATCTTACATAAAGTGGATCCAAAACTGATAATTAAATTTGTGGAGGGGTGATATGGTTGAGACACACCTCCAATACATAAAGAAACACATTTTTTAAACATTTCACTCCTTAACTTCTACGTTTCTCTATTTTTATCATTTTGGTTTGTTCACTGTGGTAATTAGTATTCTAACCTTGGTGATTCATCATTTAAGAAAAAATTAGAGTGATAGTTATTATAAAATTTTCCTCAAATAATTAAAAATATTATATCTAACTTAAAAAATATAAATCATATGTGTTTTTCATATTATTTTTAACACAATTACATGTAATGTAAAAAAGCTTCTCTTTAATCTTAACCACACTAACAATATTTTTACTATTTTGTGGGTTAATATGTTCATTATAAAATAAAAATTGGTCTATTGATGAAATATTGTTGATATTTATTTCTATATAAAATTATATTGATGAAATATAAGATTTTTAGTAATTTTATATCATTTAATAAAATATAATTTAACATAAAATAGCATTAATGTTAATTTTGACATTATTCTTTTAAATTGAATTGAAAAATATCAATCAAATTATGGAATTTAAATCTATAATGTTCACAACATTGGGTCATGATATATTCATCTAAAAAATAACTTAATCCAATAATTCATTCAATTAACCTCCATTTTAATATTTTCAGTATTATTTATTTTATTTTATTGTAAACCAATTAATTAATGTGTTGGTGTTTCATAAGTATTTAAAGTTATTATTTCATCTCAAAAATCAGAATAAATTATGATGATAAAAAAAAATCATTTATCTTCCAAAATTATATATATAATCGATTATATTTTGTCTTTACCTTATCCAAAAGCTTTATAGATCCTAAGGTCATATGGGTGAATCTATGTCCAGAAAATGGGTATTATAAAAACATTTAGTTCATTTTAACCCTTATATTCTTAGTTTAACCCCCTAGTAAAACCATTTTTACCTTAAATGCGATAATTATTTTTTATTGCATTCACGATTCATTTTGGTTAAAAATTATGTTAAAATTATTATAAAATATAAATTATTATTATTAAAAATATGGAATCCATTTTTAAGAATTCCATTCATAGAAGTGGAAAAATTTAATTTAAAAATAATCTTAAAGATGTGATGATAATGTGGGTATTTAAAGAGAATATGTTCAAAAGTCTAAAATGTTTTTATATCAAAATTAAATATGGAAATTATTCCAATCAACTAAATTTTATTAATTGAAATAAAATTGAACTAATTTTACTTTAAACCCAATTATAAATATAATTTAACATTATAAATTATTTAAATGAAACGTAAGTTCTCAATTAAAATTTAGTATTTTTCACTATTCATAAAGAAATGAAATTTTCATAAAAATCATGAAAATTAACCCTATGATAATTTTAATATTATTATTTAAAAAATGTAAATTATTTTACCAAATTAATTTTTTCAAAATCTCAACAAATTAATTTTAAATTTTTTCACGAAAATTCATAAAAATCAGTTTTTTGAGAAGATAGTATTTTCAAAACATATAAATAATTTAATGAAAATTAAATATTTTATTTTTTATTTTTTATTAATAAATAATATATGTAATATATAAAAATTATGAATTTCTATTTATATGACTACGTTTAATAGCTAGGTTATAATGGTCAAGTTTAAATAATATATCGTGGTTTGGTTAAAACTCAGTATTATGTGTAATTCTAGATAATGTAATATTGCATATAGAACAAGAATAACTTAGTTATGTGTATAATGAAAGATTAACTTGGTGTTGTATGTAATTAATTACATCAAAGAAATATATTTTATTCAAACTAATAATAATTCATAAAAACATCGGGTGTTACATTCTACCCCCTTTAAATGAATTTCTCCCTCAAGATTTGTCTCAATCATAAAATTTTTAAAATTTAAAAATTCATTCATAGAAACCCAAATCTTAAAATGGTTTAATAAAACATTCTCCTAAATAAAAGAAAGGTATGTTTAAATTTCATTTACAATAATACAGACTAGGCTTCCAAATACGAGAACATTGGTGGGAAGTGAAAACATTGACATAGAAGAGAAAACTAACACCAAGATACTGATAGAGAGAGATTGAGAACATTGATCACAATAAATTTGGGGAAATTGATAAGGTTAACAACCATAAACCATAAACCAAATAGGCATGAAAAATTTCTTTAATATCATCAAAAAATATTATAAAAAACAATATTTTATTCCAGGATCATTTTTTAAATGTTAGGGAATCCCTTTTCCATCTAGATTGAGAAAATATGAAAATTTAATAACTTGATATGTTCATATTTCATAAGAATAATGTCACCCTTTGGTTGAAACATGAACAATTTCCACTTCACCTATTTCTCTGAAAATGAAGGTGAATTTTTTATTCCTCAAGCACCAACATATCATAAGATCCATAAATGGAATGATAAGTTATTCCATCTTTCTTTAGTTTTCATCACAAACAATTTTTTAGCACAAGTTACCTGATATATATAAATCATTATATGATTAAGTAATACATTAATATATAAAATCTAATACAAATTTCAACTTAAAAAATTCAATAAACGGTTAACCTTATAAATTTTCAAAAAATAAAAATCCAAAACTTTAGAAAGAGGGTCAATAAATTTCTTAAAATTATCTAATCATTGATCCACTATATATCATAAGGTATATATTTATTTTCACATAAAAACATGTAAATAACTTAATCATTTATTCTCTTAAAACATGGTAATTACTAGAATTATCATAAACCCTTATTGAAATCATACATGCTTCCCCATTACTTACATAAAACACATATTATTGGATATATTCCTCAAATAAAAAAATGTTGTAAATTTCATCAAAGATTGTATAAACCAATTTCTCAAAAAACCATTAATCAGTTCCATGTTAATCAGTACTATCCAATTTACTTATTCATTAGAAGGCCTCAGCCTCAAATGTTACATAATATTGAATTAATTCAATACTTTTACATTCATTCACATTGAGAATCTTTTCAGGTTTATATTTTTAGATAATTAAGCCATAACTTTTACATAACAAATAAAATATTACAAAGTATACACTTCTACTCACTATCCATTTTTTCTCAAGGTAATACTCTTTAAAACATGATTTATTTTTTTCTTGATAGAAATCCTCATAACATTCATCATGACTTATTACTTTCTCTTACTCATCCTTATACCTTGTAGAAAATAATTTAAAATCATAGGATGAGTAAAAAAATATCAATAATGGATATAAAATAAGGAATGCAACCATTAGTTTATAAAAATTGTATACTGATGCAAAAATTTTCACAAAATCATATTTTCACCCATAAAACATAAATTCTATATTTTACCTCTTGAAATCATAATATTTCAATAAAATTTCATAGAAATCATAAATCATAAAGGTAAAGTTTTTCATACATATCATACTTTCATTGTAGCTTTCACAACTACATATGGAGTAATCTTCATGGTTACGTTTAGAATACTCATCACAGTATATTCCCTAAACATATTAGGAGAAACCCAAACAGTTTACCTCATCTTATTAATCAAATAATTGGAGAGATGTAAAGCACCATAATTTTTGTATAATTTTTTTTCTAAATTGTATGAAATTATTTTGAGACCTCACGTTTTTATGGAACATGATTTCGAGGCCCGGTGAGCCCGAGACAAAATTTTGAACTTTTTTTCATTTGTTTAAGTAAATGAGAAAAATGGGTTTTCTAACTTCTAAACTGGTGCTCAAATAAAAAATCCAAGGGCACCATTGAACTCAGAATGATAGGATTTTCCTATAAAGGACCCAAATTCGACCATCATGGGTCGGATGAAAAAGTTAATTTTTAGGACTTTTCAGAAGAAAAAAATCTTAAAGAGATATTTTTTTTTTTGTTTTTTGAAGGAATTTGGTGGCATACGAGGGTTCTTCAGTGCGATGACAAGGATCCTTAAATGAAGCTCACTAATGACTCATTTTTGTGTATCATAATGACGCATTAAATGAAGCATAACAATATGTCATCATAGTATAACATAAACACTACAACAAGTTTAATTTTCAATAAGTTAACATTTTGGAGAGATGAGAATTAAACCGTAGAAATTACCTAAAGAACTTATACCAATGATTCCCTCCAAAGATGAATTATGAACACTGGAGGGTTGCTACCAATGTCGATTCTTTATAAAGAACAGGACTGGGAAGTGAATAATTCTAATAGATATTTAATCCTTGAGGGAAAAGCGCTTCAACGACGAACATCGATCGAGGTAGGGGTTTATTTGTTTTAAGTTTTCCTAGTTCTAATTTTAAAATGATTAATGCTGATAAACCCAAAAATAGGTTGATCCGTAGATTGTTCATTTTTGTGGGAGGGTGTTCTTCTTGGATTTTCTATAGTGGGACTAAATTATTTTTGATAGAACATCAACTCCTAACCTTCCCTATTTTAAAACTCTAACGTGGAGGGAACATGATGACATGAACATGGCCCGAGCCCCTCCTCTTGTGTTTTCTTCATGGTCGAGAATTTTAAAGGGGTGGAAAAGAGAATTTGAGGCCTTTATAGGGAAAGAAACACCCCACAAAGGCCTAAGTCATAGTCGATGCAAAGAACGAACCATTGGTGCAAAATTGGTGGCCAGTAGTGGTGACCGCGGGAAGGTGGCGGCATGCTGGAGTAGGATATCACAATTGTATTAGGCTATAGTGTAGTGGGAGAAGCCGTCGACTGGGCTGGAGACTGGCATCAAGCACGCAGGCCCTCAGCTGTATCGGTGGAGTGGCCCACATTCGCAGGCCCTGCTTCATGGGAGCATGTGGTTCCCCGACTGCCTGTGGGAGATCTGGCTAGCTGGCCTGGCTGGCTGCATAGCGACAAGCCCTGGATACCCACTACATTCAGACTGGAGGAAACAACTTATAGGGTGAAGGGGAGCCGGATGCGGCTTCTAGCGGCATCCCGACTAAGAAGAACTAGTCCGCCTATGGAAGACTAGGTAGGGCGCGAGACACCCCAGTGGGCCAGACCCGCCCAATCGAGCCAGTTCTGGGTTGGTTTAGTGGACCCGGGTCAGGTCGGGATGGTCTGACCAGGTCAGACTGGACAAGGACCCCATCAGCCCCTTTTTAAGAAAACACCAATAACTTATAAATATAGTGACTGGTTGACAAGACGTTTGCAGCGTTGGAACCCTCGCGACGAGATAGATCATTTTGGAATACTCTTTGGAGGATTTCATTGATGTTGAAATTTGACGAATGTCTTGGGAAGAATTTCTCCCGAGATCAAGCGTGCTATATGCAGAAACCCTATGGTTGGCTGAAACCTAATGACTACTGACAAGATACCCTATGTGGATTAGATACTATGACCTAGTAGGATGTGGCTTCTATGGGATCCAATAGGCCCATAGTGGGGAGTAGCTTCTATGTGACCCGACAGACCCACGGTACTCGACAGGAGGAGTACCTCAGTATGGCCATAGGTGGGAAGCATCTATCGTGTGACCCAACTTGCACACGGTGGGGAGAGGCTTCTGTTTGACCCAGCATACCCATGGTACTAATCAAGGATGAGTACCAAAATAGATTCATGTTAGTGGGAATCTGCTTCTGTGTGACCTGGCAGGCCCACTGTACTCATTGAGGAGGAGTTCTCCAGTAGCCCATGGTGTTCGATGTTATAACCGATGGAATTACTTTCCTACTCTAGAATATATATGGTGTGAGCTATCTTGCTTCATGATCATGCTTGGTGATCATGCTTTTTGGTTTGGTTGTGGATTGCTTGGTGGTATTTCCTTGTTTGTTTGGGGTCTCTAATGAGTATTTTGTTACTCACCCATGCACGGGCTTCACCCATACGTGTTGTTTCTGGTACAGATGACTTCTTCCTTGATGGAGGACTTAGTGGCCCCGGACCTGGCAGTGCCCAATGAGACTAGATAGGTGGACGTACTTCTATGGCTTCTAGAAGCTACTTTTTACCAACCCATCAGGTGGGGTTTCTAGTGGATATATTTTAGCATTTTCCTTGTACTTTCCTGTTTTCAGTTTATCTTCTGTTGGGTTTATATTTTGGCCCATTTGACCTACAGTTTGTACTTTTACTCAGTTGTTGTTTAGTGGAATGAATGTTTACTTATCTATCATTAGGATGTTGTTGTGTGTATACGTGCGTACAGGTTCTCAGGAAAATGCCTCCCACTTGCAGGTTGACACCTTCAGTTCTAGTCACAAACCCCTGACCATCAGGAGGTGGGCTTGGGGTATGTCACAGCATGGGCCCCGAGGGGTGGGTTGTGACAAGAGATATCATGGGCTCACCTAGCCTTAGTTTAATATGGAACCAACCATATACAAAAACAATTCCTAAGAACCATAACATAATAAAAACTCATAAAACAAGAATAAAGGAAAAAATAACATTTCCACTATGAAATCACATTTCATCATTACAAGACGCACACTCATAAATGATAACACATTATTTTAAAATAAAATGGAAAACTTGTAAAGTAAACATAAATAAAATATAGTTACATAAAAGTGAGAAATTAAATTCATGGCGTATATATAAAAAAAATCCAAGTTATTAAAATAATCATTCCATTATTAAAACATAATTAAAACATTTAAAAATATTTTTTTTTTGAATTAAAGTTTCTCATACAACTTTGAAACATTTTAAAGGAGTTTAAATTTTGAAACATTAATATCCATATAAATAAATCTTTAAATCCATTTTGAAAACATGGACATTAATGATAATTATTTTGAAGAATAAATCTTTAAAATATTTAAAATGATGTTTTTGTTAAAGAGTCCTTTTACATTTTGAACATTTAAATTATAAGCCACATGAAAGTATAAAATTTTAAAAAACATTAAATAACCTAAGTATAGATATAATATTGATACATAATGTAAAAAGGGATGTATGTACAATTTATAAAAGCATAAACGTTCATATCATCAAGAAATGTCTCAATGAAATGAGATTGAGATTAAATCTCTTACCTCGAGTTTGAATTGTCTCATACGTTCTTTATATTCATGAATAATAATATTATGTTGATTTATAAATGCTTTAGAAGCTATTACAATCTTTTTATTCCCTTTATATCACTAATTTATAATTTTATAACAATTACTTAATTATTTAAGTTCATGTCGGACGTTTTCCCAATATTCGGTACATTAGTTCAAAAATAAACTTGGTATGATGTAAATTTTTCCATGTGGTCATAAGTCCATCATCTATATAATAAAACTAAATACATAATAATCACTTATATATATATATTATACCTTTAAATACATTCATTAAATATGGATATGAAAAATTAATAACATTACAATCCTGGAGACGGTAAGTCGTACATACACATGAGTAAGGTTTCCATTTTTCATTGATCCTTACTGAAATAAGGTAATTATTAATTTATATGTAAATAATTATCAAAATATTATTAACATCATAATAATAATTTAAATATACTTATATATATATCATACTAGTGATGCGGTGAATAAAAAAGGATTCACATCGCTTCGTGGAGGTGATAGTTCACACATACACACGAACGACATTATCATTTTTATGTGAATGGAAAGTAAAAAACATAATTGATATAAAATTATATTTAAATGATAAATATGTAATTAATATCATATATAAACATTAATTTAATCATTATGAGTAGTCTTGTGAGACAACAATGAAAAATGAACAATATCGGTTCGCAAAGCGGTAGTCCTTCGTACACAAGAACGAAAAGTTTATTTCCCATTTGATGAAATTGGAGACAGATTTAAGTGATGATATTAACATAATATCATATCTGTATATTTATCATACTTTATTTATTATTTTATCTTGGTTGGAGGTCATTTTAAGTAAGTGTAAGAACAAATAAATAAAAACACATAAATAAAAACATTACATTTCCTTTAGATGATCACCTTTCTTAACACATAAACACCTCTAAGGATGTTTTATGCCTAAAATATGTCTTAAATAAAGTTTGGAGGTATTCCAGTAAGTGTTTTGGTCAGATATTGGTCCAGAAAAAATGTTCTTGAAGTGTGAATTATAGATAAAAAGAGTGCCTTTTTATAGGGGAGGGGAGGGGCACTCTTGGAATTATTAAAATTATTTAATTAATTTAAATTCATTTTATATTCCAAATTGGCTGAAGTTGATTTATTTAGAATATAATATGAGTATGGTTCCAAATATATTTATCCAATAAACAATATAGAAGTTTTGGATATTTTTAATAACCTTATCTTTATGTTTTAACCCTTTTAACTCTTACCGTTTTATTAAGTAATTTACACTTTGAGAGTTAAAATAATTACCATAACATGTCAAATGACCAATGAATGATTCATTAATAAAATTTAAAGACTTAAAAAAACTATTTGACTAAATATTGGATTTTTATATATTTTTATTAATTTAATTAAATATTTTATATTCTAAAATATGAATTATGTCCATTTTGACACTATTCATTACATGACTTTTTAAAAAATCATAAAAACTTGATTCCTTTGAAAAAATACTTTAACTCATAAATAAAATATTTAATTTGTCAATAAAATTTGTGTATGTCATAAAATATTTCAATTTATATTTATTTTAATATTATTAATATCATTTATTTGATTCTTACTTTAATAAACTTTTTACTCCATCATCATTGTGTCATAACTAAATATAATTATTTAATGATTAAAAATTATAAATAAAAAATCATTATGTATGTAATATTTTTATATCTATATTGACTATTTATAAGATAATATATCACTTATATATCCCCATATTAAAATTGTTTTAGTGATAAGAGACATGTTTATGACATCTTTGGTTTTACATTAAATAAAATGTTATTAATGTCATAATCACATACAAGTGGATTCCAAAAATCCAAAATTTTGACCCAAGTATTTTCTCGGTCAACAATAACTCATAAAATAAAATTAGGACAAGTGTTAGAATAGTTTTATATTTTTATAATATTATTTTCACCTTTTGTTACCCGATTTACCTTTAGTTGTGGTAAATCAAATATTAAAGTCACTATTCATAAAAAATTATTTGGATCTTGTTAGATCAAAATATTCATAATTATTATTACCATGTATTTAATTTTTTGAAAATTCAATTCAAAAAGTTTTTAAATTATGTTTAATGTTAATCTCATTGACGGATTGAGAAAACGAGGGTTTGGAATAAAAACATTTAAAAGATCACAATGTTTTTATATCAAATTTCAATGTGAAATTGATTAAAATGACCTAAAATATATTAAATGATAAAACATTGCCATAATTAATCTTTAAAACAAATTAAAAGAATAATCAAACTATATAAATAATTTAGATGAAAAACCAATTTTGAATTAAACTGTCGTATTTTTCACTATTAATTAAAAAATGAAACTTTTAAAAAAATACCAAAAAATAAACCAAAGTAAATTTTGGTGTCTCATATTCCAAATAAGAATTTTATTTTTTCATATATAACTTATAAAATTGTCAAAAACTATATTTAACATATTTGATCTATTAAAAGGCGGTAAAATGCCTTTTCTGAAGAAAAAAACTCCTTTTATGAATAAAATTGAATTTGTTCTTATATCATGTATAGAAAACATATAAAATGATTTATAAACACAATATTGAATTTATATTTCATTAATATAATCCTAAAAAAGTTATTTTATTGTTTTCTAAACACAATTATTCACACTTAAATAGTTATTCATAAAAATGCATCCTTTATATTCACTTGGTTTTTATTTTCATTTCTAATTAATATTCTAACCAATGAATCATTATATAAACCTTTTTAAACCCTATTTTCATAATTTTGTTAATATAATTCATTCCCTCTATTCTTTTGGCTATTAAATAACTATAACATAAAATAATAATATTAATAATATATTATTTTTTGGTATAAATATTTCTGGTGTGAAACATAAGATTTCAGAGAAAACCATTGTTTGTGTCAGGTATGCAATCAGAAATAGAGTCCCTTTTAAATTAAAACTACTATACTATTCATAAATATTAATAAATATGAAAAAGTATTATTCTATAATTACTTGGGATATTATATCCTTCCCCCTTTTGGAAATTATGTACTCACTATTTTAAATTTGGGCTTGGTAACTAAGGTTTCACTTTTCAAATTTACTTTATTGAAAACCCACTTCAGAAAGAGTCAATAAAACCTCCAGTTTAAAATAAATAAAGGTAAGTATAAAGATTAGATTGTATAACACGTACTAGGGGTCCATGTAGGAAAACATGGATATGGAATAAAAACTAACTCTCAAGTTCTGATGGAGAGAGATAGAAAACATAGTTTGGGGAATGTTAACAATCAGAAAACCATAAATTTGTGATGAGTTAAGTGGTATTTTATTTACTAGAAGAAAAAATAAATGGAAAAAAACTTTTATGATCATTTTCATAGAGTTGTGGAATTAATTTACTACCTAGACCAAGATTATAAGGAAATATACTTACTTGACAAGTAGAGTTTTGTCCTTTAACCAATTTCCATCACAAACTCATATTTTTTCCCAAATGATGAATATTCAAGATGAATTTTTCACACCTGAAGCACTAGAATAAATTTATAGTGAATCACATAATTCTAAAAATATTATCTATTTATTTCTCTTATCTTGGAACATTAACCAAAACCAAAAATGGTTAGTACATTAAAAGATAATTCCCTAAAAAGAATAAACCTTATATAACAAAAAACTAGTTCAATATTTATAATTAAATAGTAATACCAAAATTTCGATATATACCATTCAACCAATAATTTTCCATAAAATCTATTAAAATAATCCAAACCATGTTTGAAACCCAAAACTCAAATGAATTTGACTACACAGTCCTCCAAGATAAATTTTAACATTTATCTCCAAATAACATAAACCACTTTTAATGTCCCATACCAAAAAGTAATTACCCCAATCACATATTCTCCATGTTTTGTTAATCATTTCCATAAATAACCTGAATATCCAAAAATCCACAATAAAATCACAGATTCTTACAAAATAAAATTCAACCATTACTCCTCAAATAAAATCCCATAGTATTCTTCTTACCCTAATCATATAAAGTTCCCAAACTAGTTAACATCTTCAAAATAAAATTTAACACTTAATCCCCAAATAATTTTAATATAGCTAGGATATCCATTTGATAAAACATAAGTTCCAAAAATCAACTTATTCTTTTTCCATAAAGTTTTCTAACTAAAAATAAAAATCCCTATTAACTAGGGACTTAACGTATTCTAGTGGTATAAGATTCACCATTGTCACCCTTCAGTTGTGGGTTCTATTCCCAAGACCTTTCCGGATGCGACAGGTTGTCACACATCTTGCAGGATATCTTTTTTCTAAAATTATATCATTATTATAACATTATAAATATAAAATAATGTCCTAAAAAATAACTATAACATGTTTTAAACTCAAAGGTTATCTCATACCTTTAATTTTTCATCGCAAAATATAACAACCCTTAATTACCTCAAAAAGAAAAGATTATACGAACCCTAAATATTATCCATTAATTTATAATTATTTCCAAAAAAGAGAATTCTTCCCAAAATAACATTTTAACATAAAAAATTCAGGGTTACATATTACACAGCTCAAAAAGTATTCAAAAGTTTCCCCATCATCAAAATTTTATTAACAATTTTAAACATTTCCACGTCTTTAAGTATACCATAACTATTAAATCCTTTATATGTAGACATCTTAATATTCCAAAGTTCTTCATAATCCATTAAATATGAATTTCCACATTATATCTTAATACCTCATTCCAAAAAATCAAAGATATCTATTATATCCTCATGATTCATAAATATCTATTAGATCATGATTCATACTTTAGGGATAAAAATATAATTCATACCTTGAAACCAAATTTAAGGACCTTCTTGATTTTACATTTCTCTTTCGGTATATTTTCTTACTTTCAAAAAGTAAACTTTCACACCAATTCTAACATTTATCCTTTCAAAATATTTGGATGAGTTGAGATCTTTAAAGAATATGAGAAAGATACCATAACCCATAAATTTTTTATAAATGAATAGATATCGGATAACTCAAACAAGTTATTACAGATTATTTAAATACTCAAGAAGTTGTCAAAATCATTCGAACAATATTTTTTGGTAATAGTGATGATAAAATCATTAGGGTGTAATGACTCAGAAATTTCAAGGAATTTTTTTTCTTAATTTCATTAGAATTTTACGAGTCTATGACTTTTGACGACACTTGATTCCGAGGCCTGGTGTGCCCGTAATAATTTTCCAAAGTTTTGTTAAGCTTAAATTAACGTTTGTAAGAAGTTTTACTGAAAAAGTGGAATAACTCTTAAAAAGTTATTCGGATCCGAAATCTGAGGGCATCGTTGCGCTCAGGATGGTGGGTTTACCCTAGGAACAACTTAAGTTTAGTCAGCGCGGGCTTCCTGTGAGAAATTCCAAAAATGACATAACCGTAAATAAAATAAATAAATAAATTATTTTATTTTTCAAATAGTTATAACTCACAAATGGTAGCTCGGATTAAAAATCCGAGACCACCGCTGAGCTCGTGAGGGCATGCTTTATTTAAGCTGATACTAAATTTTTCCGGCACTGGCCACCAGAAAATGTTAGTTTTTGGCCGCAAATAAAATAATTAAGTGACAATTATTTTATTGTAAAATTCATAACCTCTAAATGGTATCTCAGATTGAAAATCTGAGAGTATCAATGGGTTCGTTGGGGCGTGTTTTACTTAGGCAGAGCCTAACCTCGACCGGCGTGGGTCAAGGGTGACTTATAATATTTTTCCGAAGTTTAGCTTGGGTACGTTCAGTGAACGAACGAGCGGGTTTTTCTATCATTTGAATAGGTACTCAGAATTGAAATCCAAGGTCATAGATGAAACTGCAGCGCCAGTAATTGCTTAAGAGAACCTTTACGAAGGTGCGTTTTATCAGGAGGAGTTGTTTAAAAATAGGGGATTAAATAAAAAGTGAATAAAATTTGTGGTACAAATTTTATTCTTAACTTAGGATGGTTATATCCTACATGGGGTAGTTGGGGTGGGACCCACAAGATGCTAACTACCCATGTTAGGATATTTGTGAGGTGGGGCCCACACGATCCCCACCCCTTCACATTCCCCATAACCCGTTAAACTCCACATTAAACCTCCCTTGTAATTAAGTGGGTGACTTCTCCTCTCCCCACATCCCCTCATTAAATCATGCCAACACTTATTCAATTAATTGAATTAAGTATTTGAATTTTGTAATTTGAACCCATGACATGTTATAATAAAATAAGAGGAGCTTATTTTATTTCTGGGGTTAGTTTGGTTGTGTTGAGATAAGGGAGGAGAGAGCTCTATCTTTGGAAGAACTCCGTCCTTCCGCGAAGAACGACACCCTTCGACGAAGAACGCCGTAACCACAAGGAGAGACGATGTTTCATTATTTCTTCTCCACAGATAGTGTGAGGCACCGTCCCCTCCTTGGACGCACGCCAATGCCGGCTTCGAAACCTCCCCCCGCGACACCATCATCCGCGTCACTGTAAAACATCATTTTTTATCGTGGTGGGGGTTTGATTTCAGAATGTTAATATTCTCGTGATTGTTCCCTTATAAACAAATGAACGCGGATCAACTCATTATCAAGTTGATCCTCGAATGTTAGTATTTACGGAACGGGAATATTTAATTATGGGAGTATTTTTGGGAACTAGGTTCAATTTTAATTGATTAAAATTTTTCCATGTTAAGTTTTTGAAATCATGTGTTGATTATTTCCAATTGATAACACCTAACATGGAGGGCGCGGGCAGAACAAACACGGCTCGACAACCCCCCCCCCCCCCCCGCAGATTGTTTATTGATGTGCGGATTGACGGGCGATGATGAAACGGGCCGCAATGGCGATTTGAAGTCTCTGCAGTGATGTTTGGGTCCCGTAGTGACCTTAGGCGCAGACGGTGGGTGAAACGGACCACCGGTGTACGACAGGTGGTCCGCAGAAAGCGGCGGTGACGTGCCTCACAGGCGCGGCGGCGTCGGCGACCGGCGGCGGCGGCGCGCCGTCGGAGAAGACCGTCGCAGCTGAGTCGCGTCGGTTCACTGTCAACCGG
This sequence comes from Viscum album, assembly GCA_963277665.1. NCBI lineage: Eukaryota > Viridiplantae > Streptophyta > Magnoliopsida > Santalales > Viscaceae > Viscum > Viscum album. Next base: position 172,991,111 of record OY728147.1, on the reverse strand, counting down.
GGGGAACTGCGCCCCCCCCCCCCCCCCCCCCGCTCCACGTCCGCTCGGCCACGCTGGTCGAGCCTCAACCGTCCGGGCCGGGCCATTCCCAACCGGGCCGGATCCACACCCGGTTCAGGTCGATCCAGTTCGGGCCGACCCAGGGGGTATTGGGCGGGGTCAGACCGGGCCCAAACCCCCTATTTTCAGACCTCCTTCAGTTAAATGCCCATATCTTGAGCTACGAAACTCTGATCGATGCAACTTCAGTTGCGTTGGGATCCTTGGATCGAGACGGTCATTTCTCTATGTTACACTCGACGTTTTGGCATAGTATGGATATGGCCGGGTTGGTTTGAACCCAAAACCAACCGAGCCCTCGGAGTGGAAACGCTTATAACTTGAGCTTCAGATGTCTAATTGACGTGTATTCGACTTAGTTGGATTCATTTTGGTGAGACGAATCTTTTGGCACACTTCACCTGAGGTTTGGACGTAGTTGGAATATGTCCTTGTTGGATTGAACCCAAAATCCTATCGGGCCCCTCGAATGGAAAAGCCTATAACTTTCAGACCGGACGTCCGTTTGATGAACCGTCAGCGGCATTGGTGATCATGTTGAGAAATGGTACCTTTGAATATACCTTATGTGAGTTCGTGGTACAGTTGATATACGACCAGGTTGTTTTGTACATGAAACCAACCGGGCCCCCGGGACTAAAAGGCTAATAACTCACAGACCGAGCGTCCAATTGATGCGCCTTCTATTGCGTTGATACCCCTATGACGAGGCGGTCATTTGAGATACTTATTCATGGGAATTTGTGATACTTGGAGTATCGACCAGTAGCTTGTGGAGAGGACCCTCCCGGAGATGAGGGTACGGAGTACGGAGACCGTGTAGCTGGCTGAGACCTGATGACTGCTTGTCTGATTCGAGTCGGAGTGACTTGTATAGCCCAGTGGGGAGCACTATTGTGTTTGGGTGGCAGACCCGCGGTACTCAATAGAAGGAGTACCTCTACAGGCTATTAGGGGGTGTGCACTACTGTGTTTGGGTGGCAGACCCTGGCGGTGAGCATTATTGTGTTTGGTTGGCTGACCTGCGGTACTCGATAAGAGGAGTACCTCAGCAGTCTAAGGTTAGTGAGAAGTGCCTCAGAGTCATGATAGGATCAGTGTACTCGACAGGTGAGGATCGCTTCAGTAGTTGTGGTTTTCATAATGAAAATCCTGGTTTGAGATGAGTCAATGACCTTTGTGTTTTCCACATGATTGTGATGAGTTACTTGATAACTTACGTATATGTATGGTCATATACCTAAGTAGTGGTTATCTGTCGACTTCATATCTGTGTGATACCTCGTGGATGAGATGGGTTACTTTATAACTTAGGTATAAGTATGGGCTTATATCTAAGTAAGGGTTATATGTTGAGAACTTTATTTGAGATTATCTCTTTTGGATCTATTGAGACCTTGAGGGTATCGGGGTCCCTACTGAGTATCATATACTCACCCCTGCATGGGCTATTCCTGCACATCGTTGTGTTGGATGCAGACGACAGACAGTGCTGACTGAGTTCGAGTGTACGAGGACTGGACGGTACCCAGAGGTGGACCTTACGATGAGTCAGTACCCGAAGATGGACTTCACGGCGAGATGGTACTCATAGGAGGTTGGTGGGCGAGAGCATTGAGGAGGCTATCTGTACCTACCCTTCAGGTAGGATCTGAGGTGAACACCCCAGGATCTGCTTCTATCTTCCAGCTTTTTATCTTTTCTGTTGTACTTTCGTTCAGTTGTAGATTTACTTTTCAGTTGGGTTTATATCCTAGCCCATTTACTTTTTTGCAATTTCTTTTGAACTTAGTGTTTCTTCCTATTATACTCGATGGTGTTTGTTTACTTTTATAAAGGAAATTCCTTCCCTTTTTATCAGGATTTACGCCTTCGGTGCTAGTCGCCAGCCCCTGGCCTATGGAAGGCAGGTTTGGGGTAGTCACGGCACGGGCCCCGAGGATGGGTCGTGAGAAATTGGTATCAGAGGAGTCAGTTCTACCACAGAACGTATAACTCTGATATTTCTTTTCTGTGAAGCAATGGTGTTAAGGGTACTGAGGGTGGTTTTTCGTTTAGGGAATCAAGTGTTGGTGCGGCGGTTGACGTATCCATACACCAGGACCCTGACTACTGATTTCCGACTTAGTGCACAAAAAAACTAATTGCGTGTGTGTTTAAAAAAGTTTTTAAGTCAGCTCAAACCAGGTCAGCTCACTAGGTATAAATCGTTTGCCCGTGTCACATCTGATCAGGTTGCCTCCACGCAGACAATCAGTTGGAGTTTCGAGATAGTACACGATGACGGCCACCGAGTGACGAGGCTCTGGTGCAGGGCCCTTTTTACTATATTGGCACCCTCGGGTGGTGTACCAGCAGCACCATCACCTGTTGGGCAGCGGATGCCACTAGCCATACTAGCAGACAGTGCACACCGACAGAGCGCGTTGCATGTGTTCCAGAAGTAGAGGCTTCTGAGGTTATGAGGCGAGGCAGATTCCCAGAGAGCAGAGGACTACCAGGAGGCGATTGCTACAGTTTTCCGCCTAGCTGAGACACCAGTAGAGTGGATGGTGGACTTGGCTACTAGTTTTTTCTAGTGAGTGACCATGAGGTTGGTCCGTATAGTGATGAGGATTCGGTATGTGGACTGATGCATGGGATAGTATCTTTGGGTAGTGTGCCAGCTATATCACTACCTTTTGGTCAGCAGACACTACCGGCGAAACCGGTAGAGGACACATGTTGGCTTATTGCCTTACACATGTTTCAGCATCGGATACCCCTCAGGTTTCGAGGCGAGACCGACTCTCAGGCGACTGAGGACTAGCTTGAGGAGGTGGCTGAGAGTTTTTCTAGAGCTTATACAGCTACGGCAGAATGACATGTCGGTATCTGAGAATTCATCGGGGCATACCAAACCATTCCTGGTACTCGATGAATACGATGCGATCAGTGCTTCAGGTCTCAGACATCTGAGTGAGGTGTGTCTAAAGGACATCCGAGTCAGCACTTCTTTCTCTATGCATTCCTACTTATACAAGGGTGCTAGAGAGAACCTTTGTGGTTGATAATACATTGGCTGAGTGGATGCAGCCAGTTAAGGTTAGCAATGGGAAAGCAGGAAACTAGCGCCGGTCTTGGAGACTTGGGCATGTAAAATGTTTCAAGAAGAGGAAGTGAAAAGGACTGATGAATCTGCAGGGCAGTAGACATGGAAGCAGAGCTAGGAGAGCAACAAGGGGTGGTGAACATTTTGACATGTTGCAACCACCCACCTTTGTAGTTCCCCCCCGGCTCAGGGAGCAGGAGGGCAGGGGAGGAGAGTTGCCGCATGCGGTCAAGGAGTGTGACCCAGGGGCTCTAAGAATGATTTGAGTTACGGTCTGTGTCTACTATGAGTTGCCTTATCAATAGTCATAGATACTAATCATTCATTTCTTCCACGAGTCTTGTTCCAGACCTAGATTTTCCGGTCAAGCTGTTGACTTGATCCTTATGTCTGGAGATACCTTTGGGAGGAGACTCGATAATAATGCTTATGTCGATGTTGTGATCTGACCCTTGAGGTGAAAGTTTCGGTTGGAACCGCTTTGTGGCAGCGTAGAGGCCTTACGATGTTAGTTTGAGTGTGGACTGGGCAACCACAGTTCATACACAAATTGACGGTATTAGGCAGAAATGTTGTGGTTTATCTACAATGTTGGGATAGGGGTTTCCTTGGTCAGTGAAAAGGAAAACCCAGGCATCACAGGATGGACTTATACATAAGAGGGTGAAGTCGATCACTCAGGATTTGGACAGACTTACCTTTGTGAAAGAATTCTACAGAGTTGTAGCACCACTTCCAGCAATGACAGAGAAAGGGAAACCCTTCGTGTGGTCAGTTAGATGCCAGCAGAGATTTCTGGAGCTGAGACATAGATGGTTCACAGAAGTTGAGACTACATAGAGAAGACAGAATTCCTCTGTTGATAGGAGATAGAGACCACTAGAGTTCGAGGATTGCGACCATGTATTCTTATGGGTCTCACCTCAACGGGGTCTACGGAGATTTGGTCGGGCGACTTTCACGGGGTTCTAGTAGAGGTTTAAGATCAACAAGAGTGAGTCCTACGAGGATGGTCAATTCCTCTTTTGCGCTTCCGCTAGCAGCATAGAAACCTCCAGGAGAGCACATGGTAGTGGGAGGCTCAGATACGTGCTCAGTACCTCCTTTAGTTTCCCAAGTTTCTGTTGTAGCTTTACGGTGACGTAAAGCCCTGAGGTGGGAGTAATGTAAAGACCTGGAAATTTCAAGGAATTTTGTTTCTTAATTTCACTGGAATTTTACGAGTCTGTGGCTTCTGAAATCACTTGATTCCGTGGCCCGGTGTGCCCGGAATAATTTTCCGAAGTTTTTTTAAGCTTAAATTAATGTGCGTAAGCAGTTTTACTAAAAAAGTGGAATAACTCATAAAAAGTTATTTAGATCAGAAATCTGAGGGCACCGTTGTGCTCAGGATGGCGGGTTTACCCTAGGTGCGACTTATGTTTAGTTGGCGCGGGCCTCCTATGAGAAATTCCAAAAATAACATAACCGTAAATAAAATAATTAAATAAATTATTTTATTTTTCAAATGGTTATAACTCACAAACGTTAGATCGGATTAAAAAGATGAGACCACCGCTGAACTTGTGAGGGCATTCTTTATTTAAGCAGATACTAACTTTTGTCGGCATTGGCCACCAGAAAAAGTTAGTTTTTGGCCACAAATAAAATAATTAAGTGACAATTATTTTATTGTAAACTTAATAACTTCTAAACGGTAAATCAGATTGAAAATCCGAGAGTATCGATGGGTTTTTTGGGGCGTGTTTTACTTAGGTAGAGCCTAACCTCGACCGGCGCGGGTCAAGGGTGAATGATAATATTTTTTCCAAAGTTTAGCTCTGGTACGTTCAGTGAACGAACGAGCAGGTTATTCTATCTTTTGAACTGGTATTCGGAATTGAAATCTGAGGGCACTGATGGAATCGCAGCGCAAGTAATTGCTTAAGAGGACCTTTCACGAAGGTGTGTTTGCTTGGGAGGAGTTGTTTTAAAATAGGGGATTAAATAAAAAGTGAATAAAATTTGTGGTACAAATTTTATTCTTAACTTAGGATGGTTATATCCTACATGGGGTAGTTGGGGTGGGACCCACAAGACCCTTACTACCCATGTTAGGATATTTGTGAGGTGGGGCCCACGACAGCCCCACCCCTTCACATTCTCCATAACCCGTTAAACACCACATGAAACCTCCCTTGTAATTAAGTGGGTGACTTATCCTCTCCCCACTTCTCCTCATTAAATCATGCCAACACTTATTCAATTAATTGAATTAAGTATTTGAATTTTGTAATTTGAACCCACGACATGTTATAATAAAATAAGAGGATCTTATTTTATTTTTGGGGTTAGTTTGGTTGTGTTGAGAAAAGGGAGGAGAGAGCTCTAGCTTTGGAAGAACTTCATCCTTCCGCGAAGAACGACACCCTTCGACGAAGAACGCCGTCACCACAAGGAGAGACAAAGTGTTGTTACTTCTACTTTGCAGCAAGTGTGAGGCGTCATCCCCTCCTTGGACGCACGCCAACGCAGTCTTCGAAACCTCACCCCGTGACGCCATCTTTCGCGTCGCCGGCAAACATCATCGTTTATCGAGGTAGTGGTTTAATTTTAGAATGATAATATTCTCGTGATTGTTCCCTTCTAAACAAATAACGCGGATAAACTCATTATCAAGTTGATCCGTGAATGTTATTATTTGTGGGATGGGAATATTTAATTATGGGAGTGTTCTTGGGAACTAGGTTCAATTTTAATTGATTAAAATTGTGCCTTGTTAAGTTGTTGAAATCATGTGTAGATTATTTCCAATTGATAACACCTAACGTGGAGGGCGTGGGCTGAACAAACACGGCCTGCACCCCCCCCCCCCCCCCGCAGATTTTTGATGTGCGGATTGACGGGCGACGACGAAACGGGCTGCAATGACGATTTGAAGTCTCCGTAGTGAAGTTCAGGTCCCGTAGTGACCTTAGGCGTAGACGGTGGTCAAAAGGGACCACCAGTGCACGTCCAGTGGTCCGTGGAAAGCGGAGGCGGTGTGCCACCGGAGAAAACCGTCATGGCTGAGCCACACCGGTTCACTGTCAACCGGGGGAACATCCCCCCCCCCCCCCCCCCCCGCTCCGCGTCCGCTCGGCCACGATGGCCGAGCCTCAACCAGCCGGGCCGCCAGTGCTGGGTCGGGCCACGCCAGCCAGGCCGGGCCGTGCCCAACCAGGCCGGACCTGGGTCGGTTCGATCCGATTCTGGCCGACCCAGGGGGTATTGGGCCGGGTCGGACCAGGCCCAAACCCCCTATTCTCAGCCCTCCTTCAGTTAAACGCCCATATCTTGAGCTACAGACCTCCGATCGATGCACCATCAGTTTAGTTGGGATCCTTGGATCAAGATGGTCGTTTCAGTATGTTAAAATTGATGTTTCAGTGAAGTATGTGTATGTTCGGGTTGGTTTGAACCCGAAACTAACCAGCCCCTCGGAGCGGAAACACTTATAACTTGAGCTCTGGACGTCTGATTGACGTGCCGTCGACTTAGTTGGATTACTTTTGGTGAGATAGTTCTTTTGGAATACTTAACATGAGGGTTGGACACAGTTGGATATGGCCGGGTTGGATTGAACCCAAAATCCAACCGGGCCCCTGGAATGGAAATGCCGATAACTTTCAGACCGAACGTCCGTTTGACGAACCGTCAGCTGCATTGGCGATCATGTTGAGAAACGGTCCCATTGAGTATACCCTATGTGATTTTGGGGTACGTTTGAGATATGGATGGGTTGGTTCATACACGAAACCAACCAGGCCCCCGGGACTAAAAGGCTAATAACTCACAGACCGGGCGTCCGATTGACGCGCCGTCTGTTGCGTTGAGACCCCTATGACGAGGCAGTCCTTTGAGATACTTCTTCATGGGAAATTGTGATACTTGGAGTATCGACCAGTAGCTCGTGGAGAGAACCCTCCTGGAGACGAGCGTACGGAGTATGGAGACCGTGTAGCTGGTTGAGACCTGATGACTGCTTGTCCGATTCGAGTCTGAGTGACTCGTATAGCCCAGTGGGGAGCACTACTGTGTTTGGGTGGTAGAACCACGACGGGGAGCACTACTATGTTTGGGTGGCAGACCCGCGGTACTCAACAGAAGGAGTACCTCTGCAGGCTATTAGGGGGGGTGAACTACTGTGTTTGGGTGGCAGACCCCGACTGGGAGCACTACTGTGTTTGGGTGGCTGACCCGCGGTACTCGAAAGGAGGAGTACCTCAGAAGTCTAAGGTTAGTGAGCAGCGCCTCGGAGTCGTGACAGGATCAGTTTACTCGACAGAGGAGGAGCTCTTCATCAGTTGCAGTTTCAATAATGAAAATCCTTGTTTGAGCTGAGTCAATGACCTTTGTGTTTTCCTTATGATTGAGATGAGTTACTTGATAACTTATGTATATGTATGGGCATATACATATGTAGTGGTTATCCGTCGACTTCATATCTGTGTGATACCTCGTGGCTGAGATGGGTTACTTGATAACTTAGGTATAAGTATGTGCTTATACCTAAGTAAGGGTTATCTGTTGAGAACTTTCTTTGTGATTATCCTTGTTGGATTTAGTGAGACCTTAAGGGTATCGGGGTCCCTACTGAGTATCATATATTCACCCCTGCATGGGCTATGCCCACACCTCATTGTGTTGGATGTGGATGACGGACAGTGATGACTGAGTTTGAGTGTATGAGGACTGGACGACACCCGGAGGTGGACCTCATGATGATTCAGTACCCGGAGGTGGACCCCACGATGAGTCAGTACCCGAAGGTGGACTTCACGACAAGACGGTACTCGGAGGAGGTTGGCAGGTGAGAGTGTTGAGGAGGCTATCTGTACCTACCCTTCAGGTAGGATCTGAGGTGGACGCCCCAGGATCTGCTTCTATCTTCCAACTGTTTATCTTTTCTGTTGTACTTTCGTTCTGTTGTATCTTTACTTTTCAGTTGGGTTTGTATTCTGGCCCATTTACTTTTCATCACTTTCTTTTGTACTTAGTGTTGATTCTTCTTATACTCTGTGGTGTTTGTTTACTTTTATAAAGGCAATGTCTTCCCTTTTTATCGGAATTTACGCCTTTGGTGCTAGTCGCCAGCCCCTGGCCTATAGAAGACCGACTTAGGGTAGTCACGACATGGGCCCCGAGGACGGGTCATGACAAGGGTGAGATAAAAATCATGTGAAATTTCTTTTTTCCTCCCATATAGTCAATTGAACTGTAATATATTGAAAATAATCATCACTTAAACATGAAATGGATTGTTAAAAGTAAAATCCTCTATAGGGTAATGATAACATAATTTTTTTATAATACTCTAATAAATCTACCTACTTATATCATTGTTGTTTAGTTTTTTGTCCAATAAAACTAATTTACCTTAATACAAAAAAAATATACGTATAATAATAACCTTTTTGGTTATATGGGATCTTTAACCTACACACAGATAACATCCTAACCTCTAAAGTTATCTAAACCTTTCCTTTGCAACAAACTAAAAATCCATGGCCTTGAACATTCCATAATAATAAGTTAAGTCAAAAAATTTACATTAATTTAGATTGAGGATCCTTTTAGGTTTAGAGTTCTATAGAATTTATCCATAATTTTTACATAACAACTCAAATATTACAAATTAGACACATCTACTCACTGTCCATTTTTTTCACAAGATAAAACTCTTTAAAACATGATTTTATTTTTTTTCTTCATAGAAATCTTCATAACATTAATATGGACTTATTAATTTCTCTTACACATACTTATAACCTATGGAAACATTTAAAAAAGTTTTTATGAGCACAAAAATATCAATAAAGGATATTAAAGAAGTTATGTAACCGTTAGTCCATGAAAATTTTAAACTCGTGAAAACATTTTCTCAAAATCATACTTTTCAAAAATAAAACATAAAAAATTTATATTAACTCTGGAAATAATAATACTCCAATAAAACATCATAGAAATAATAAATCATCAAGTTTAGTTGTGGAATCTATATCATACTTACATTATAGATTTCATAACTACATAATGAGTAACCTTTATGTTACATTTGGAATACCCATCACAGTTTATTCCCTAAACCTCTTAGTATAAACCCAACTAGTTAACCCTGACTCATTAAAAAATTCATTGGAGATCTGTCATGGGATAACCCACCCTCATTTTATCACAAAAATACCTATATACATAAACAATTCCCAAGAACCATAACATAATCATAACACATAAAACAAGCACAAAGGAAAAAATAACCTTTCCACTTTGAAATGAAATTTCATCATTACAAGTCACACAATCAAAAATGAAAATACATTATTTTAAAATAAAATAGTAAAATTATAAACTAAACATTTATATAATATAGTGACATTAAATCAAGAAATTTCATTTATTGCGTATATGTAAAAAACATTCCAAGTTGTTGAAATAATCAATCTATTTTTAAAACATTTAAAAAGAATATTTTTGAATCCAAGTGTTCCATTCCATAATGAAAAATTTCAAAGGATTTAACATTTTAAAACATTCATGTATATATAAATAAATCCTTAAAACAATTTTTAAAAGATATACATTATTTAGAAATATTTAGAATAATAACTCTTGTAAACATTTAAAATGTTGTTTTTGTTAAAGTGTCCTTTACAACTTTAAAAATTAAAATTATAAGACAAATGAATGTAGATAATTTTAAAAAACATTAAATAACATGATTGTAGATATAATATTGATACATACTTTAAAAGGGGATTTATATACAATTTATAAAAGAATAAAAATTCATATTACCAAGAGATGTCTCATTGAAAGGATATTGAGACGAAATCACTTACCTGGAGTCTGACTTGTTTCGTACGTTATTTATATTACTAAATAATAAAAATAGGTTAATTTAAAAATTCTTGAGAAAATTTTACAAGTTTATTACTCCCTTTATATAACTTATTTATAATTAAAAAAACACTTAATTATTTGAGTTCACACTAGATGTTTTATCAATAATCAGTACTTGAGTTAAAAAATGAACTTAGTATGATGTAAATTTTTCCTTGTGTTCATAAGTAAATAATATCCTGAACAAAATTAATGAAATAATAATAACTTTTATATACCAATTATATCTTTAAATCCATTAATTAAATATATATATGAAAAATGAACAAAGTTACAATCAAGGAGACGGTAATCTGTATATACACATTAGAAACATTTCCATTTTTCATTGATCATTATGGTTATTAGTTAATTATTATTTTATCTTTACATAATTACCATAATATTATTAACATAATAATAATTTAAATATAATTATATATATATATCCTATAAGTGATGTGGTGAATAAAAAAGATTCACATCACTTCATAGAGGTGATAGTTTACACGTACACACGAATGACATTATCATTTTTATGTTCATGGAAAGTAAGAACTTAATTGATATATTATTATATAATAATGATATATATTTCATTAATATAATATATAAACATTAATTCAATAATTACGAACATTCTTGAGAGATGGAAATAAAAAACTAACTATATCGGTTCACAAGGCGGTAGTCCGCCGTACACACAAAGGAAAAGATCATTTCCCATTTGATGAAATTGGAGATGTATTTAGTGGATGATATTAACATAATAACATCTCATTACATTTAGGATACTTTATTTATTATGTAATTTTTTTGGAGGATATTTCAAGTAATTGGAAGAAGAGATTATATAGAAACACTTAAATAAAAACATTACCTTTCATTCAAATGATCACCTTTCTTAACACAATAACACCTCCATGGAGGGGTTTCTGCCTAAAATAAGGATTAAATAATATTTGGAGGTATTATATGAAGGTTTTTTTGTAGATATTGTCTGAGAAAAAAGTTTTTTATGTGTGAGTTATAAAGAAGATGAGTTTCTTTTTACAAGAGAGGGGAGGGGCACTCTTGGAATTGTTAAAATTATTAAATTAATATAAATTCATTTTGTATTAAAAATTAATCCAAGTAGATTTATTTACAATATAATATAATTAGGTGTATAAATTCATACCATGAATAAAAATTATACATGTTTTAGATATTTTTTAATCCTTATCTTTTTGTTTTAACCCTTTAAAATCTTACTATTTTATTAAGTAATTTACACTTTGAGAGTTAGAATAATTAACAAAACATGTCTAATGACCAGTAAAATAGTAATTAATGACATTTTTAGAATTAAAAAAACTATTTGGTCAAATAATGGTTTTTTATAAATTTTAATTCATTTAATTAAATATTTTTTATTTTAAAAAAATAATTGTGTTAATTTTGACACTATTCATTACTTGACTTTTTAAAAAATAATAAAAACATGATTCCTTCAAAACAAATAGTTAAACTAATCAATAAAATTTATAATTCATCCATAAAATTCGTGTATGGAATAAAATATTTCAATTTATATTTATTTTAACATTATTAATATAATGTATTTTATTCTTCCTTTAATAAATATATTAGTCCATCATCATTGTGTCATAATAAAATTTATTTATTTAATTTCAAAAAACTATAAATAAATTATAATGATGTATTTAATCTTTTTATATTTATAAGGACTATTTATATTCTAATATATCACTTTTATAGCCCAGTATTAATTTTTTCTGTAATAAGAGACATGCTTTTGACAACTTTGTTTTTACTTTAAATAAAATGTTATTAATGTCATAATCACACCCAAGTAGCTTAAAAAGACAACAAGTTCATCCAAAGTATTTTATTTATTGATAATAACTCATAAAACTAGATTAAGATATGTGTTAGGGTAGTTTTATATTATTTTAATATTATTTTTACCTTTAATTACTCGATTTACCTTTAACCGTGGAAAATAAAATACTAAAGTTAATATTTACGAAAAATTATTTTGATCCTATTAGATCACATTTTTCATACTAATTACAACCATTTATGTCTATTTTTGAAAATTAAATTCACATAAGTGGTTAAATTAGGTTTAATGTTAATCCTGTAGAAGGATTAGGAAAACTGGTTTATGAAGTAAAAACGTTCAAGAATTCACAAAGTTTTTATATAAAATTTAAATGTTAAATTGATTCCAATGGCTTAAATTATATTAACTAATAAAAACTTTATCTAATTACACTTTAAAACCATTTAAAAACACTTAACTATATAAATAATTTAGACTAAAAAGTAGTTTTGAATTAAAATGTTGTATTTTCACTATTCATTAAAAAAATGAAACTTTTCAAAAAAAGTACCCAAAAATCAACCATAATAAATTTTATTATCTTGATTCCAAATAAAAATTTAATTTTTTAATATATAACTTATGAAAGTTTCAAAAACTAGATTTAAAATAGGTGTATCATCAAAAAGCGGTAAATATTCATTTTTTTTTGACAAATTCCTTTTTTGCATAAAATTTATTTTGTTCTTATATCATGTCTAGAAACCATATAATATGAATTTTAAATAATATATTGAATTTATATTTCATTAATATAGACCAAAAGGGTGATTTCATTATTTCATAAACATAATTATTCACACTTAAATAGTTTTTCATAAAAACACATCCTTTATATTCAATTGGTTTTTATTTTCATTTCTAATTAATTTTATAACCAATGAATAATTATATAAACGTGTGAAAACCATAACTTCATAATTTAGTTAATATCATTAATTACCACCATTCTAATGTCTATGCGATAACAAAAACTTAAAATAATAATATTAATAATATAATATTTTTTGGTATAACATAGTCTTGTGTGCAACATAAGATTTCAGAGAAATCCATTATTATGTGTAGGGTATGATATCAAACACAAAAACACTTTTAAAGTAAAATTACCATCTAATTCATAAATATTAATAAATATAAAAATGTATTATTCTATATTTAACTAGGATGTTACATTCATATCCAACATCATTATCTCAACATGTGGAATATATTAAGGGTTGTATTCCATTAATAAATATATCACATTGACATTAAATTAATTTTCTTGGACATTAGAACCATTTAAAATATTATATTAAATCCTTAACAAAAAAACATATACTGAACAAGAATTATATATTTTATGATTTTTATAACATAATATTTGGATACCAATACATAAATACTTCATTCATTCTATTTTATTATCAAATCATTATCTATGATTAATAATCTTATTCCTCAATTAATATTTATTTTTTAATGTCATATATATTATCTTAATCATCATAAATATAAAAATTAATCATAAAGCCTGACTGATTCTTTTCATGAGATTTCCCCTTAGGACATTGATTTACTTAATGCCCATACTTTCCACATCTAAATCATTCAACAGTCAATGATATCTTAGAGACACAATTATTCCCATACATTTAATTAATTGAACTTTTCTTTTGTTAAATTATCTATTTTCTTATTTTACACGATTAAAGAATCTTCATGTTCTTATAAAACATTCACTTGGGTGATTCTTTCCACTTTCTCAGCATATAGGAAAATAGATGTTCTTTCTTCCATGATTAACATCACCTGAACTCTTAGAAAACTTCTTCCTTATATTCTATAGTGTGTTTGAGAGTTGGTTATGGTACAAATTGTTAATCATGTTCCATGAAAAATGATTAGGCATAATCACAACATCATTTACCCTAATCATCATCCCATTTGACTTCTCATCATAAAATCATTTGTCAAAATCAATGGTATCTTAGTTTCTTATGGTTTCTTCCATAAACTAAAATCAAAATCTTAGTGTGAGAAACACTAATGGTGGTGTAAAATCACATAGTCATGAGAAATCACTTATAGGACATTTAAATCATGACACATTCTCCTTTAATCTATGAAACGCTAGGTTTATCCTAGGTAATTCACAGTTAGCTTCTATTTAAATCCTTCATTATAGTTCGTAAATAGTTTTTCAATTTTGAAATCATATACCCTAGGAGTTTCAAACCAGGTGTGTAGTAAGTCCCATTTTTTTGCACTAGTTCCCGATCAAGTCTTTCTCAATACAGCGTTTTTGGTTTGTTACCCCTATTAACATTTTTTTCCAGATCCACATCCACTTGTCGTATTGAGGCAGAGATATAATTACTTGGAAACAAACTACTATATCCTTTACCAAAATTCGAGGAAATTTTCCTATACTTTGACTCATACTTAGACTTATCCTTAGATACATACTAAGAAATATCCCTAAAAATATCCATACAGAACTCAATAATTTTTTTTCATTCTAGTTTCTAAAGGTAAACCAAACATTTCCTTTGATACCAACTATAGAGACCCCATATTTTCATACTTGGATATTACATAATTTTTTATAGATATTAATTACATTACACAAACAAATTCCTGAGGACCATAATAATTTAGTGACTTTGGAAACATGGAAACATAATCTTCTAACTTGGTGAAATATCTTCAACATATCCCTTAAAGAAATTCTCCTTTGGTACACTTCAAAAACATACCCAACATAAAATATTTCTTCATGACCCAGGGAAAGTAAATATAAGAAATGGTGAGATTATATGCTCAATAAGGGTAAAAAGGGAGATATATAATAATAACATGAACATAATGGCATGATAATATGAGCATAAAATTTGAAAATTATACCCTATTTATCAAATAACATAATCATGAGTCATGGAATAAAGATTGGTATTTCATCAGACATGAATCATAAATAAATCAATAACATGATCCATGATAGAATAGTATTGGAATAAGGCATGGAATTTTTAGCATACACCTAAGAATAGAAAATATTAGGTCATGGATACCTACCAAGAAATTCCTAATATATTAGTCTTGGGATATCTCTCATGTACCTGATTTGGGATTGGTATGACCTCCTGTATTACCTATTTTAGGCTTGGTTTGACCACATTTATACCCTCATTTTTGGGATTGGGATAAGAACCCAGGTACCCTCCCATTCAGGCTTGGAATGACTATCTGTATACCATGTATTCTCATAGAGAATTTTCTTTACCCAATGAAATAGAGGGTGATATAGTTCTCAACCATCACATAATGAAACACATATTTATGTTCTCCATAAGATCGTAAACATTCATAATATCATAACCCATGAAATTAAATGGGTATCATAAACATTTCATCATATTATAACCTATGTAAAAGATACTGATTTTGAAATCATTTCATAATAGCATTACATATTAAATAAAGTGGTTTTATAAGAATTTTATCATGGAATACCCCATGGAAGAGAAAAGGGCTTCATAAAAATCATTACATAAAAAAATAATCCATTTAGAAAAAGAATATTAATGATGGCCTAGGATTATATCCCTATTAAATTACAAGTATCCTCAAATAATTTCATATTATATGGAAAATAAATTTGAAATACTACTTGGGTAATTTCTTGATAAAAAAAGTTTTCTTTAAAAATCTATTTTTAAAGCATAAAAAATTATGAAAATAATTTTCTTCAAAATGATCCTTTAAAATTTATAAAGGAATATTTTAAAAAATATTTAAAACATTTCTTGAGTAAAATATGTTTTTCTCATTGAAAAATGATTTTTAAAACATAAAACACCTTCAAAATCCTATTCACTTTGAAATAATTTATTTAAAATTTAAAAATTCAACAAATCTTAAATAAATAATTTTTCATGAAAATAAATTTGAATCTTATAAATAAATATTAAAGTAATTGAGATTTTAGGATAGTGTAAATATTGTTCATGTCATTCATATTGAAAAAAGTATTCATTTCATATTTTAGGTAAAATCCACACAGAAACTATTTTAGAAATTGATATAATGTTTCCTATCAATTTATTAAAAAATTAAAACATAGGTAAACATTTATTTTAAAAATATTAGGATAATAGTAAAAAATTGAATTTTTTCTTTGAAAACCTAGTTTTGGAAGAAAATAGATTCTCGACTCAATAGATGGATAAAGTTATATTTTCTTAAAAATATTTTTCTAATTATCTTTAGTATGAAAGAGTGTAAAAATAGTACCATTACATGAATATATCCAAAATAACTAGATTAGAATAAAATTCATGATAATTCACGAGGAGTATATCATGATATTTCGACATTGGAGACTTATTTATAAACTATCCCGATAAATGATGAGATTCTGGCATAAACTCTTTACCACTTTAGTAGCATTAATTCATAATCCCCATGAATAAATAATATAAAATGGAAGTTTAAATATCATTAGGATAAATAAATTCATGATGGTAAATGTAAAATGGGTTTTATATACACATCTTAAAGGAATATCGGTGCATAACATAACATATGTCTCAAAGAATAAAAATTGAGACAAAATTCCCTTACTGGAGTAAAATTTAAATAAAAATAGATATGAGAGAATAAAGTCCATGGAAAAAATAATTATCATGAAATGAGGTTGATTCATGATATATCATGTCATAGGTCAGTATACACACTACACAAAATAAATGGTTGTGAGCATAGAATAAGTCCCTCAAAAATAAAAGTGAAACTAGAAATACCCTTACCTTAATTATTGACTTTAATCATATTATTTCAACCAATTTTTATAATAAATATATGTTTATAATAAAAACATTACAGAAAAAAAATTATATATATCATACCATATATGATTTTCTTATGACCTTTTATTACCCATTTATTAACAATTATATGTTAAAGTTACTTTTTGGGTAATAAATGCTTTGTTCTTCATATAAGTTTTGACTTTTTATTTTTTTCATCTTTCTTAAATCATGGTTAAATCAAATAAATAATGTAAAATATGATATAATTATGATATATATTAATTATATATGTATTTATAGTAACCAAAAATATTTAGTGATAGGAAATGAAATACATCGTTCATGGAGACGGTGAGCCGTATGTACGCATGAATGGTGTTTCCATTTTCTTTTCATATTGAAAAAATAAAAGTAAATTATATATATATAATATCAATATAGTTTAATTTTTATGTCATATATATCATATATTTTCCCACACCCATTCTTAATACATTCCACGTAAGTTGCGATTGAATCACATCGCTTCGTGAGACAGTAGCCCTCTGTACACACAAGAGACCTTATCATATTCCAAAAAAATAGAAATAATTTGATTTATGTGTGGTATATTAATTAAATAAACATAATAATATCGTAAATAAAATATATATATATAAATAGTAATTCCATCACTATTATCGACCTTAAGAGGTGGTGATGAAAAACAAATGACGATAGTTTGCGAGGCGGTAGTCTTCCATACACATGAATGACGATTCCATAACCCATTTGATAGAATTTTTTGTGGTTATAGGTTATAAAATTATCATTACAACATCTTATTATATTTAAGATACTAAAATTATTATATTACATGGTATAATAATAATTTAGAGAGGTGGAGAAAGAAATAAAATAAAGACGTTTGTTGAAGAGCATTACCTCTTATTCCGGTATCATCCTTAGGTTTTAACTAAATACTTACTATGATGGATTTATACCCAATATAATACTTATAGGATAAAAATAGGAAAGTATTAAAGTGATTTTTGAAGATATTTGTTGAGACAAATGGATGAGGAGGTGTAAAAAAGTGAGGAGATTGACTACCTTTTTATAGTTGAGGAGGAGTGACATTCTTGTAAATACTTGAAAGTACTCACTATTGGGAGGTCAATATTACCTCAATTGGCTCTATAAATGATTAATATTGGTATTATGGATTATATTATTGATTCAGACCTCCTCCACATGATTAAACACATTTTTTAAACATTTTATTCTATAACTTCTAAGTTTCCATATTTTTACAATTTTGATTTTTTTCAATACGGTAACTAGTTTTCTAACATTGGTACTTTATCCCTGAAGACTAAATTATAGTGAGACCTATTAGATAATTTGGACCCAATTATTATAAATATTATATCTAATTTATTTAATAAAACCCTATGTTTTTTGTAAATTAATTTTAACAGAAGTGCATGTAACTTGAAAAAACAAGGCTTTAACCTTAATCACACTAATAGTGTTTTTTACCATTTAAGGGAAAATATATTAATTATAAAATGAAAAATATCCTATTAATGGAACATAGTTTATATTTATTATCATTTAAAAATATCTAGTAATGATATAATATTTTTAGTAATTTTAAATCTTTCAATAAATCATAATTTATCATAAAATAATATTAATGTCAATTTTGACATTATTAATTTAAATTGAATTTGAAAAATATCATGAAAATGATGGAATTTGAATATATTATGTTCATATATTTATTTCGTGATATATTCATCTAAAAAAATTTAACATAATAATTCATTGAATTTAATTCACTTTAAATATTTTCAGTATTATTTATCTTATTTTATTGGTAACTAGAGAGTTATTGTTTTTACATTTCTTAAGTATTTACAGTAATTATTTCATCTAAGAAATTAAAATAAATCATCTTGATAATAAAATATTATTAATATTTCAAAAGGATATATAACGAAACAAATTTGTTTTCCCCTATCTGAATCTTTTATAGATATTAAAATTAAAAAAAGTATCTTTTTGTATTTTACATTTCTTAACTTATTATATAAATATATCTCATGGAATAGTCACCCAAAAAACTCATAATAATTGATAATTAGGTCATATTCATCTAAATATTTCCATAAAAAGGGTTTTAGAAAATTTTATAGGTCATTTTAACCCTTATATTATTAGTTAAACCCCCTAATAAAACCATTTGTACCTTAAACACGATAACTAATTTTTACTACATTCATTATTAATTTTGTAAAAAAAATTTGTTTACCTTATTAGAAATAATAATATATTATTATTAAAAATATGTAATCTGTTTCTCCAAATTCCATTCATAGAATTGAAATTTTTTAATTTAAAAATAATCCCGCAAACACGGAAAAAATGTAGGTGTTTTAAGAGAAAACGGTCAAAAGGATAAAATGTTTTCATATTAAAATTCAATATGAGATTCATTTATAATTGCATAAATTATATTAATTGATATAAAATTTAACCAATTTTACTTTAAAACCAATAAAAATTATTATTTAACATTATAAAATATATAAATGAAAAAGAAAATTTCAATTAAAATTCAGCATTTTTCACTATTCATCAAAACATGAAAATTTTCAGAAAAATACTAAAAATTTACCATAAAATAATTTTGATATTCTAATTTAAAATATGAATTCCATATATCATTTTCATTTCCAAAAATTTAAAAAAATATTATTGCTCAAAAAAAGACATAAAAAGCAGTTTTTTAGAAAACAATATTTTCAAAACAAATAAAGACTTTACTGAAAATTATGTATTTTTTATAAATATGTTTTATTTATATAAAAGAAATTAAATAATATTTATAAATTATTTATTATAATTAATATGACTAAGTTTAACGGTTATGTTATAACGGTCATGTTTAAATAATATATCATGGTTTTGTTAAAACTCAATGTTGCGTGTAACCCAAGCTAAGATAGTGTTTCATGTATCACAAGATTAACTTAGTTTTACATATAATGTAATATTAACTTGGTGTTTCATGTAATTAATTCCAAAAAAGTGATATAATTTATCTAAAAATAATAATTCATAAAAACTCGGGGTGTTGCATTAACAGGCCATTATACAATTTAATAAAATAGATGTTTATGATTGTATGTTGTCTGCTAAATAAGTGGGTATAAAAAGTTGAAACAATATTATGAAATAAATTTACCTTATAATATTTTTCATTTAGTGAAACTAAAGAGCTAATAAAATCTTCATATACTTAAAATTTATTTTCTAAAATGGATAATTTTCAAGTATTACATATTTTATGTAATAACCCCAAATATAGTTACTTAGAGATGATGTTTACTTTTTATATTGGTACAAGATACAACGGATAACATCACATATGAATAATTAGTTTATAAATCTTAGAAAACTAGATATATACATTATTCCCGTATTACAATGGAAATATAATAATATAGAAAAGGAAATATTCTTTCATCTTTGAAATCATTCAAAATATCTTTCTTCATATCTTGTGGAAAGAAAAAAAGATAAAGTTTTTGTTAATATTCTCATTAAAATATATATATTGAAGAATATATCATTATTTAATAGGGAATAAACAATATATCATAATGGATAATAAAAAAAGATGTCATTCAATCAAAAACTTGAGTTTAAAGTACATTCATGGATAATATCAACATAAAAATCACATAGATAATAGAAACTAAATTTTTAATAAAGGAAACCCATAAATTCATACATTAATGATCTTACTGTTATTTCCTTAACCAATATATCATGAATCTTATTGCCAAGCCAATAGCAAATACATTCTTAATAAATGGGTAGGTGTAATACAATATAACCATTAAATATAGTATGCTTGTTGTTTTGTATTGCGAGACCTAATAATGCATTGAGGTTATATCTATAACTGAACCCACATCATCACTTACATTTAATATTAATTCCTTATATATTTACGATAAATAAAATTATTTCTAAAAATTTATTATAAATCAATATTTATCTATATTAAATCATGAATATAGAATATTTACATAGTTAATGAAATACCATTCTTAATAAAGTTATTAACTGATACCATATATAGAAGTGGTGTAAGTTTGAGACAACATAAAATTGGTATAAATGATTCTTTTTAAATACTTTATACTTGAAATATTTACATGGGGATAAAATAATGTCCAATGAAATGAAGCAGCATGACAAGGAATGTGATCATGAGGAGGTTAATGACCAAAAACCCTTGAATTGGTATGGGAAGAAAGAAGACCATTAATAAATATAAATAATTTTTTTTAGTAAAACAATAACTGTGAATAGAAAATATAGTGGAATAAAAAAAATTTAAAACAAATTCCATAAACATTATGTAAAAACAATTTTATATATCAATTTCAATTTGATTCATTCCTTTGTGTAAACAATACACTTTTATTTTACTACATTTAAAATAAATTACTTAATATGGAGAAATATATATTATTTTTAAATAACCTTTTACACTTATAGATGAATCTTCAAATTAAATAATGATTATGATGGTGGGAAATGTTTTTCGGGCTGTATATGTTAAAAAAGAACATTATTTTTACATTTTTCAAAATTTGAGAACATGACGTATTCAGAAAACATTTCAAAAAAAATCATTTTAAACCATTATAAATAAAATTAAAGTTAATGAAATTTTTATTTCAAAAAACATTTCAGGTATAGTTATAAACTTCCATAAAACAATTCGAAGAACATGGATATATAAGGCAAAGATTCCAGACCAAAAAAATATGGTCGATATCCCTTACATGAAATTTACTTAATGATTCTCGAAATAAAAAGAGCAGAAATGAATTATATAAATATAAATACCATAAATAACTAGATTATAATAAAATTTATGGTTTTTAATATATTATTATTATATAGTTTTCCCAAAATAAATTTATACATAACAATCCTAAAAAAATGAGATTGTAACAGAAATCTCTTACCTTGGTTATCTTCTTAATTTTATTTTTTTGATACGCTTGTATAATGAATTAAAATTTATTAAATAATTAATTAAGAAAATTTTTATTTTATATTCTATTTTTAAGGTCATTTTATAATAATTTTAAATATATTCACTGAATATTTCTTTCTTACATAAATTATTTAAGTTTTTTTGGTTAATTTCTCCAAAATTACATTGGTATATTGTTTATGGTTAAAGGTGTTATCAAATGTTACACCATATAAATAATTTTAACAATATCATGAATATATTTTTTATTCCTTATATACACTTTTAGAATCATCTATGCTTGGTGGAAATAGAAAAATGAATCACGTCGCTTTGTGAAGGTGGTTGTCCACACGTACGCGTTAGTGACGTTATCATTTTCCAACAGATGGAAGGGTAAAAAGGTATTTGGTATATTATATCTTAAGAATCATAATTATGTCATAAATAAAATATATATTCTTTAATTACATATTTATAACCATTCAAGTAAATTGGTGATGAAAAATGACTTACACCGCTTAGTGGAGATGGCAAGTCGTACATACACATGAGAAATGTTTTCATTTTCTATAAGAAGGAAATGAGATATAAAATAGATGTACCACTAGAATAAAAAAAGTAATAGTATGGTTAATATTGTTATTTAATTATTTTAAGATTCTTATTAAATTTTTTTAGGAGGTTTAATAAGATAAGAACTTGAAAATTCTTCATAATAACATATACCTCTTCTTTTGGTTACCTCATTTGTCTTACAACCTAATCCTTATTTAAGTGTTATTTTGGAGTGATTATAACCTCTAAGACATGGTTTGGGTTGTTGGTAATGTTTTTTATAGATATTTTTTTGAGATAATTGTATCAAATAGTGTGTATAATATTGGACACTGGGCTTCCTTTTATAAGTGATGTGGGTGAAAAACTTCTAAATACTTAAAACTTTATTATATAATATATGTTTTAATCAACTCAATTGGCTCTAAATTTTAATAAATTTAAATATGATGAGTTTAAGGTGGAAATAAAACCAAAAAATTATGTTTAATAATGTTTTTTTATCTTTAATCCTTATCTATTTACTTTTAACTCTTTTAACTCATTTTACCCTTAACCGAGGTGATAAATATTGACCATAGTTACTATTCATCATGAAAAATAAAATAATTTTAAATTATTATTAAATATTAATTATTTTAATTCCAAATATTGAATCCATTGTACATTATAAAACCTCTATAAGTGGAATAAATATCTTTTTAAAATAATTTTGTAAAAGTAAATGAAAACAATTTTTATGAAAAAAAATTAAACATAAAAATGATTTTAACAAAAAAAATAATGTATAATATTGAATATAATGGGATTAAATGGATTATTTTAAACTTAATTATAAATATTTTATTTCCATATAGACCAAAAATAAATATAACTTTTAAATACTTGATTAATACAGAATTACTAGAAACAGTTTTTATTTGAACAAAAACGTCACTTAGATTTCCAAAATCCTAAGAATATATTTCTAAGATAAACATTAAATTTTTATGTGTATAATGTTAAACCCTAAATATATATTTGTTATAGTAATAAGTTTTTTGAAACATTCAATTTATTCTTATATCATTATAATCTCCTAAAAGTGATAGTTTATTATAAAATCAATAATTTTCATTATTCTCCCCAAAAATCAGTTCTTTTTGAAAAATATTAAAATTTCATCCTTAGGAAATTTTTCCATGATAAATTTAAGAAATTAATTTATTCAAAATAAATTTATAAATTTTTTAATTTTAGGTTTTAATTTAATTCTTGAATAAATCTACGTTTATTATACGATATTATTTTTAGAAAGATAATCTTACTCACAATAATTGAATCTTGGGTATTACATTCTTTCCTCCTTCCAATATGTCATCATTGAAATTTATATAATTTAACCTCATGAATATATATGGTCATTTATTCATTGTAAATTATCCAGGTTCTCATGTTGCTTTTTCTATTTTTTTGATTTCTCCAAAGTACCTTCACCAATCGAGTCATCTGATTCCGCAATACTATTTCTTCGGTATCAGTAATCTGGATAGGCTTTTGATAGTAAGATAAATTAGATTCTGATTATATTTCATCATTTTTTATGATATATATTGGTTTTTTCATTTAATTCCTCATTTAATAGATATATAATACACCATTAACTTTAGAGAATCTTGGTGGAATTTTCAAACAGTCATCCATATCTCCAATTATTTACAAAATTTCAAAAGGCCCTATATAACTAGGAATTAGTTCCCCTTTCTTGATAAACAATATAACACCCTTCCATAGACATACCTTCAACGAAACATGATCTTAAGATTTAAATTATAAATCATTCTTTTGGTTATATATATTTCTTTTTTTTTCTACTTTGAAATGCCTAAATATTTCTCTGAATAGTTCTCACTTTTTCCTTTATCTCATCAGAAATTTCTAGTTCTAAAAGCTTCCTTTCACCAATTCATCCCAATAAGTTGGTTTATGAAATATTTTACTATATAACACTTCATATGGTTCCATTTTAATTCTATAATGGAAGTTATTATTATAATCAATTTATACCAATGGTAAATACCAATCCCATATACCTTGGATAAAAATGATCATAACCTTAACACGTATTCTAATGTTTGATTAGTCCTTTTGGACAATACAACTGTCTGAGGATGGTAATCTGGGATCATATGTTGCTCAGTTTTGAGATCCTTCAAAATACTCTTCTATATTTCAATGTAAATTGTGGGTAATGATATGATACAATCGAAAGAGGTGAACTATGAAGTCATATAACTTCATTAATATAGATTTGTGTGAGTTAACCAGTAGGAATATCTTCAATTATAATGATTAAATGTGTATATTTCGTAAGGTGATCAATAATAACCTATATATAATCACTCTTTCTCATATTCTTTGGAAATCTAATGCAAAAATCTATAGTTTTATCATCCCATTTCCTCACAAGAATGTGAAGAGGTTTCAAGAATCGTTTAGTATGTTTTATCTTAGCTGTTACATATTGAAAAACAAAGAATATTTAAACATAGTATGAAATTTCCCATTTCATATTATCCCACCAAACAATTTTCTTCAAATACTATTACATTTTGGTCTCACTAGGGTGTATTGAGAAATTTGAGCTATGAGATTCATCTAATAATTCTCTTTTCATATCAATAATTGATGAAACATGTAATCTATTTCCAAGTTTCAATAATCAACATTTATAAAAAAATTCTACCAACTTCTAATCATTCACAGATGTGATTATCTTTTTAATATTCTTTTCATCAAGCATAGAACTTTTTATTTTCTCCAATAAGGATGATTTGGAAATCATTTGTAAGAGTTTTGATGTTTCTCCTTATTTAATTTTCCCATGTCCAACATTAATAAATCCATGAATATTTGATCTTTTCTGATCCTCATTTTTTGTCAAATCACTATGATCTTTCCTACTTAATTCATAAAGCACATTTTTTTCCTTCCAAGGGTGATAGTGTATTGATAATTTATAATCCTTGAGTAGTTATATTCATTTTCATTGCCTTATGTTGAACTATTTAAATAAGAAAATGTGTTTCAAATTTTTTTGACTTGTATATATTTCACATTTTAACCATAAAGGTAATGCCTCCATATCTGAAATGAAAATATTATAGCTTCAAACTCAAGATCATGGGTTGGATAATTCTATTAACGAATCTTTAATTTTCCTAATGAATAGTAAACAACACAATAATTCTATATAAGGACACGTCCAAGTCCCTTATTCAATGAATCACTATATATCAAAAATTCCTCTGTTTCTGTTAGTAAATTCTATATCATTACATTGAAAAATATCCTTTTAATTATACAAAAAAATTGCATTTTCCTGAAAATATGAAATTAAATCTTTTACATGTCAACTTGGTTAATGGGTTTTCTATGTGAGAAAAATTTTAAATATATTTTTTATTATAACATGCTATTCCAATGAAACTATATACCTCATTTATATTCATTTTCATTGACCATTTTATCACCACATTTATATTTAAAGGATCAATAGATATTCCATCTATATAGAGACTATTACTGAGAAAATAAACTTCAGGAATCCATAATTCACATTTGTTAAATTTTCAATATAATTTATTTTCTCTAATAGTATTAACATTGATTAAAAATAGACTATTATTCTCATCATAGATTTTATATTATATCAATATATCATTAATAATAACCAAAATGAAATTATCAAGATAATGATTTAATATTATGTTCATCAGATCTATAAATATATAGGGTACATTAATCAATCCAAAGGGCATTATATAAAATTCTTAATGTCTATACCATATAATAAATTTCAACTTTATAATATTTCCTTCATTACACATAGATGATGATACCCATGAAGATGATCAATATTTGAAAAATAGTGAGATCCTTATAGTTGATGGAACAACTCATCAATACAGGGAAGTGGATACTTTTTATTTATAGTAATGTAATTTATTTATTGGTAATTGATGAAAAACAATATAAATGAATCTTAATTCTTTAAAAAAAGAATAGGGGATACCCATGGTGAAACACTTGGTTGTATAAATATCTTATTACACAAATCATGCAGTTGTTTCTTCTTTTATACTAATTCCACTATGGTCATCCTATAGGGAGTATTAAATATAAGTTTCACATCTAGGATAAGATCAATATAAAACTTGACATTATGCTCTGGTGGATGTCCATGTATTTCTTTAAGAAACACATTAATATATCCCAAAATATTTTGTATTTCCTCTTTTATAAGGATAAATTTCCCATTAATATGATTTATCTTATTCTCCTATCTAATAATTTTATTAAAGAGATCTACAAAAAGTGGATCCAGACATGATTCAGATGATTTAGTATCCCTTATTAAAATAAGGGATTCCACATCTCCATCCTAAATCATAATATATTTTTATTCTAAATAAATTTTTGAATTATAATTTTAATTTTACTCCATACCAAGAATTAAATCAAAGTAAACCATAGGTATAAAATCAAGGTTTCTAATAGGGTTTTCATGTGTATTATAATGATAAATAACTGACACATCATTGTTGAAATAATATTTCCACTGATAATATTGATTGAAAACTCCCTTGATGTTCTATGGAAATATCTAATTTTTTTTTGAAAACATGGAATATATATAAGAATATGAAGATATAAAATAAAATAAATCATTCACTAAATGTGAGGTTATAATAAAAGTACCTTCCACTATATATTCAGTAACTTCAACTTTAGCTGTAATAATTTCATAAGCTTGGACTTCTCCTCTTAGCATATTATTTTGGAGATTCTTTTAAATCATGAGACATTATTTTGAATAAATACCTATCTAATTACAAGTTAAGAACTAAAAATAGTGGTTTATTTCTTTCCCATACATTCATAAGCCTTATGATTCTTCTCTCTGCACTTGAAATAGACTTCTATTTTCATTGAGAAAGTAACTTGGTGTTTCTTTCCATAATTATCACATTGTAAAAATATCATCTTCCCTTTATTTTTCATTCAAACATTTATTTTTATTAGTACTCAACCAACCTATTATTTTGTTAATTTCACTTGATGATACAAGTTCAAGATAATTATTTTTCAATTGAATGGAACTTGATATTATATCATCATATAATAATTTTTTTGAGAAACCAGTGACATTTAGAGACTTGGATTAATCCCAAAAAATGAATGGTCAATATTTTTTCCAGATTAAATATGTATTCTACAACATGCCTATATAATATTTTAAAGTTAGCCTCACAATTTAAAACACTTTATTCATCCATCTGATTTAAAATTAGAACTTCCTCTCCATTTTTTCTTGCATCTTTTAAGGAAAATATTTATTGAATAATATCAATTTAAAAGTTCTCAATTTCAAACTATCTAGTTTATTTACTTATTTAGTGTTCTAGATTATTTTCCATCATGAATAAACATCTTTATTCATATAATACACTACTAGAATAGCCTTTTCTATTTAATTACTACCCAAAGATTAAAATATCTTTTTGATCAACTTAATCCTACATTTTTCTACCAAGGGATTATTAGTTCCTTAAAAATATGGAGGATTATTTCATAGGAAGTGATTCAACATAGGTGAATAATTCATTGGAATAACAAGTTACTCTATATAATAAAGTTTATTCATCATAACATGAGTTAGCTACCCAAAATTGGCCATGATCTTCTCTTCTCCAACACCAATTATATTAGATTTCTTAGTAGGGAAGTCCCTACATTGAGTAAGTGTTTTTATTCCATTCCTTATAATAGGATTCTTCTAAAAACAATGGAACACTCTGAGTTAGCTAATAATAATCATAAATATTGAAACATAAAATTAAAATCCCTATCATGGTAAATTCTCTCAAATACCCTAATGGATTACCATAATTTTGATGTTTGCTATGTTAATTTAAAATCTAGTTCCAAATGATCCTACTAAACTTTATCTGATACCAAGTATAATGAACTCAATTCTATTAACCTAAAATATAGTGTTTATATTACTACATTGGTATAATATATAAGGGACCACACCATGTAGGATCAATTATAGTAGTAGTCTTGGAAAACTAAATACATACATGATTCCCATATTACATTTTAAATATAAAAACATAGCATAATAAATGTTCTTCCATCCTTGAAACCATTCAAAACTTACTTCTGCATATATTGGGGAAAGTAAAAAAATAAAGGGTGAGATCGAATGCACAATAAAGGTTACGTAAAAAGAAATTTACCATTATTAAATAATACATAAATAATATGGTAGAGTGGATAATCAAAACATATTTCATTAAGTCGACAACATGTGTTAAATGTATATCCATGTCTAATATCAATATAGTAATCACATGGAAAATAAAAAATTAATTCTTAATAAATTAAATGCATAAATATATATATTTATGTTATTACTATTAAGACCTCAACCAATATATCATGAATATTTCCATCAATACCTTGGAAAATGTGTTCTTAATAACTGTGTATGTGTAATTCCAAAAACCCATCCAATAGGTAATTCCTACAATTTTTATCACGACACTTGTTGATACATCAAGGGGCTATCTAAAATTGCTCCCACCCATCACTTTCATGCTATATTTATTCCTAATATATTGAATTATCAATAAAATTCACTATAGAGAATATATATAAATCAACATTTATCCGTATTGAATCAATACAAATAAATATTTCCCCAATCAATGATATAATATTATTAATAAAATTACTTCAACTGCTAATGTATATAGAAGTGGTATTCGGTTGATATAATATCAAAGTTGTAGAAATGATTCCATTTAAATACATGATACTAAAAATATGGACATGGACATGGAGGAGAAAATAATGTCCAATGAAATTATGGATCATGATAAGTAATGCGATCATGGGAAAGTTAAGGATCCCAAAACCATGATTGGTAAAGAAATATATAATACCAAAAATTCCTTATAAAAGAAGGTTTTTAGTAAAACCAAGCCTTTTGGGAATACAAAGAAAGTGTAATAAAAACATTTAAAATTATTTCCTTATAAATTTTTGTAAAAAATTTTATAATTAAATTTGAAAATTATTTTCATTCCTTTTGGAAAATAATACCCTTTTCATTTAGTATCTTTAAAAAACAAAAATTCCTATAATCATGAGAAAATTATTTTCTTTTAAAATATCATTGGAAAATTATAAAGAAATATTCAAAGAAAATAATGGCCATAAAGGCTGTAAAATAGTTTCGTGAAATATATGTTAAAATAGAAAATTGTTTTTAGGATTTTGTAAACATAAAAAAACTTATTTAGAAAATAAATTAATAAAAAATCTTTTAAACGATTTTAAATAAATTCAAAGGTAATGAAAAATAAATTTTTTCAAAAAAATCATGTATAGTTACAACTTCCATAATAAAATTTGAAGAACATGGATATATAAGTAAAATAATCTTGATAAAAAAAAATAAATAAGGTCTCAATCCAATACCTATAACTTAATTTATGATTCTTGATCTAATAAGTGGATAAATGAAAAATAAATATGTAAACTCAAAATATATCCGGATTAAAAGAAAATATATGGGTTTAAGATATTAGGATAATATAATTTTCCTAAAGGAAATCTGAACATTATAAATCCGAAAATAAAATGATATTGTAATATAAATCCCTTACTGTGGTTCTATTCTTAGTTTTACATTTATTTTCTTCTTGTATAATGAATTAAAATTTAACAAATACTTTCTTAAGAACCCTTTTCATCTATAATCCCTTACGCATGAGTAGTGTTATCATTTTTTATGTATGGAAGAGTAAAAAGGTAGATGGTACCTTATATTTCTAGAATCATAATTACATCTTAAATATCATATACGTTCATTAATTACATATTTAAAACCATACAAGTAAAATGATTATGTAAAATTAATCACACCAGTATGTGGTTATGGTAGGTTGTAAGTATATATGAGGAATGTTTTGATTTTTCATAAGATAAAAATGAGATACAAAATGGATGTACCATTAATATAAAAAAAATATGAATATGGTTAATATATTTATTTAATTATGTTTAGATGGTTATTGATGTTTTTTAAGAGTTTTAATAATAAAAGAAGTTGAAAAATCTCGATAAGAACATGTACCATTTCATTGGGTAAGATCATTTTTCTTAAAAATTAAACCTTCTTACAGTGGTATTTTTTGAGAGACAAAAACATCAAAAACATTGGAAGATATTACGGGAATTATTTCAGTGGTTATTGGTCAAGATAATTTTCTCAATTAGTGGTGATAATATAGGATATGGGTTTCCCTTTTATAATTTAGGTGGGTGGAAATATTGTAAATTCTTGAAAATGTATTATATAATATATGTCTTACTCAAGTAAAGTGGCACTAAATTGTCATATCATTGAATATATTAAGGTCAATGTTCAATTATTACCATAAAATAAGGTTTAATAATGTTATTTGTGTTATATTAAAGCCTTATCCCTTTTTTAACCCTTTTGTATCATTTTTTTCCTTAACTGATGTGATAAATATTTACCATTGTTACTATTAATTAGGACTAAAGAATAAGTTGAACTTATTACCTAATGTAAATTATGTTGATTATAAATATGTAATACATTCTACATGATTAAACCCCATGATTTTTTAGAAAATATTTTCAATATAAGTTCACAAAACACAATGAAAAACATTTTTAGAAAAATTTTTGTTTTAAACATAAATAATATCTAAAAGAAAAATAAAGGTTACTTTTTATTCTAACGAGATTAATGGAATTATTTTAAGTAAAAAAATTATTATTTTTATTTAAAAATAAAAAAATATAAATGGACCTTATAAATCCTTTACTAAGATAGATTAAGTAAAAAAATTATTTTAACAAAAACACTACTAAAATTTCCAAAATGTTAAGCATATATTTCTATTTACAAAACTATATTTTTATATGAATTAAGTTACTTCTTAAATACATATTTTTCCTAGAAAATTTTTTTCATAAAATTTAATGTTATTATTATATAATTATAATGTCATAAAAGTGAATGTTTATTTTGAAATTGATATTTTTCACCATTCAGCTAAAAAATCAACTATTTCAGAAAATTTTCAAAAATTCAACATAAGAAAATTTTAACAAGATAAGTTTATAACATTTTTTAATTTAGTTTTTAATAATATTATTTAAGAAGTAAATTTACATTATACTATATTTTCTTTAGAAAAAATTATTAATTATTATAATTAAAGCTTGAGTGTTACTTTTATCATTGATTATAGAAGATTATATAATATATCTAAAGATTGATTCTATAAAAAACCGTTTTACCATAAATTATAAAATTATTTTAAATTTAAATTTATGAATTATAGAATGTGATTTTGAAAAAAAATTAATTTTTAGGCTTATCATGACAATATTATCGGAAGATTAATTTTTTGGCATTTTCTTAAATAATTTATTTTTTATGTAAATAATGAAAATTATAGTTTTACCAAAAATGTAAATTTTATGACTTTATAAGAAAGACCTAGAAGTGTCAAAACATTTTATTTATTAAAATATTTATTTAATAAGTAAAACTAGATATTTTATAAAATACTATGTTGAATTTAGAAAACCTATGATTAACATTTTAGGAACTTAAGTAATATTATCCAATAAAAACTATTTTTGGTCTTTTATTTTAATAAAATAATATTTTGGTAAAATTTAGTTTTGGATTAATTTAAAAGCCACATAAAATTTATTTTTTTATTATAATCCAATTTATATAATTAAAATTAATTACATGTATAAATTTACCCTATAAATAAATTTAATGATTAAAAATACACTTTTTCTAAAAACTATACTTTATGAATTACACGCTCTAATGCTAAAATTGATAATTCTTACAAATATAAATTTTATCAGATAAAATTTATTTAATATTTAGAATCATTAGATATAAATTATATAATATGTTCCATTTTATTTTTAGGCATTAAAATAAAATTATTTAGATAAAAATTAGTTACCATTATAAAACCAAAAAAGGTAAGAGTTTCAATTATAAGAGTAAAGGACTTAGAAACATGTTTAAATATATTTAAAAATTAATTGTTAAGTTATTATAAAACTTATCGCATTTCTAATCAATTATTATAAATTTTTTACTCTTCCTGACATATGAAACATTCACCCTCTTTATATGAAGTTGAAATATTTACAAAAATATCGTTCTCGCCACATATAAAATGGGACATTAACCACCCCTTCAAGACCACTTACATAATTAAATTAAATTTTTAAAATCTAATATTTTTTACTTACCGTATAAATTTTTTTCTTCATTTATCCACTGGTGAAAATAAATTTTCTTAAGAGCTCCATTTTCAAGGAATCCTTCAAGGAAAACCCTATGATTTCAACATAAGCACTCCTTTTTCTTAACTTCTTTTCCATTCTATATTAATTTTTATATAGTAATTTTATCATTACTATATAGAGACATAAGATTTTTTTATACTAATTTTTTTATTTTAAGGTAATGAAAATTAACCTCATTTTCTACTTTTTTATTAGGAAAAATGAAACTTTTATTCATGCATTGTGCGAACAACCATCTCCACGAATCAACAAATTCTATTTATTTCACCCCCACATATAGTCACTAATTATAATTGTAAAATTGTGTAATAAATATTTTTTATAAAATATTTTTATTATTATAAAGATAGAAATTATAATCCACCATCTTTCCCTATTATTCTTTTAGAAATGAAAACATTAATTGTGCGTTGTGCAGACTACCGCCTCCATGAAGTAGCTTATCCCTTATTTCATAAAAATTATTTATTATTTTTTAAATTATATTAAAATATGATTGAAAAAATTAAAATAATATAAATAATATAATTATCCTTCTTTAATAATAATATTATTCAAAAGTAAACCACTTTCATAGTCATAATTATCCATTGATTACGATATGTTCTTGTTTGGGTCGGTCAAACCAGCTAATTTAACAATAATTTCAAATAATATCAATGGTAAATATAAGAAAATAATTAATTATAATATATTATTTCAAAAAGTAAATAATAATTTTGTTTTATAATGGAAAAATTAATATTAAACTCATTAATTAAGATATCAACATCCATTTTTTAAAAATCCCTCAAACATGTTATTCACCAATTTCATACTTAAGTATCATTACCAAAAGTCAAATGGAATGGGATTATATATTTATAATTAATTATAAATAATAAATTATATTATCTTTAATTATATCATAATGATTAAATTTTTAAGAATAAAGAATACCGACAAAAAAATCATGAAATTAGTTCAAAATGATCATGATTACTCACACCCGATATTGAAAATATTTAATATACATATAAAGAATTATTATAAATGAGAAGTATAAATTGTAATAGTTTGTAATAAGGTTATTAAAAAATTTATTAATATATTTTGTTTTTTATATTGGATTTTAGAGCATGATCGATGAAATAAAGTTAAAAGTCAATGGATTCCATTTATGCCATCCTTTATTGAGGCATGTTTTGATATTATGAACCAATATTATTTTTTATGGTGTCACTAATTACCCTATAAATATAATGTATTAAATTATTTTTGATATTGGAATCTTAAATTCCATTCATGATCTTCCTTAAATTGGATTATAATTTATATCTTCCTTAAAATATAATGGATTTTCATAACTTAATATGCTTTCTTAAGTTATAATGTTTATCCTTGAGATTTATATTTAATTTCATATGGTATAACTTATTTCTATCTTGGGATATCACTTTAAATTTAAATCATCATATTTATGAATTCTCTTCCTTATAGAAAGCTCAACTACA
This sequence comes from Viscum album, assembly GCA_963277665.1. Taxonomy (NCBI): domain Eukaryota; kingdom Viridiplantae; phylum Streptophyta; class Magnoliopsida; order Santalales; family Viscaceae; genus Viscum; species Viscum album. The sequence goes on along the minus strand of OY728147.1, from coordinate 172,956,850 downwards.
TAAATAATAATTCATATCCTCTTAAAAGATGGTATATCACCCATGAAGATGTTTTCCTCTTCCCTCCAATGTTATCTTATCTTGTTTTGAAACACTATTATTTATTAACTATTATGACTATCATATTTACCTTTCCAACTTTTAAAAATAATGTTTCATTACTTCTTTTAATTTTATGGGTTTTCAACTCATGTATTTTATGAAAATATTGAATGTTTTTCCTTCAAATACTAAATATTTAATCTTCCCAACCATATTATCTTTGGATAACATTATATAATTTTCAATGATCCATTATTATATATTATTTTTAAATATTGTTTTCAAATTTTTTACATCAATGTTTTATAAAGGACTTTTGAATGTGACCCATAATATTAACGTTCGTGATAATCTTAAGAATGTTTTATCAAACTCTTTTATGACTTCTCCTCTATTTTCCTTTCCATTTTAAAAATTATTTACCTTATTATGAATCGTGTTTCATGACTTAAGCACTATTTTTAATTATAATTTGGGGTATTGAACTCCTGGTATCAAACTATCAAATTATTTACCCCTTTTTATGTCTTTCCATTTGAAGAATTATTTTTTCATGGGTGTTTTTTAATATATGAAAAAATACTTCAAAATTTATTTTCATAACTAGGAATATTTAAATTTTCAACCATCCAACTTATTTCTCTAGATGTTCTATGGTCATGTTTTGTGGATGTAATTTTGGAAATCTATTCTTTCCATGGGTTAATAATTATTTAATGAAATTATACATAATTTTCTATCTGGGAAACTTATTTATGTACAAAATATGATGTGATGGGTTAGCCCATAATTATATATCCCTCATGTAACATCCCCAACCCAAGAGACGCTAAACTAGTTCTTCGGGTCGGGTAGTCACATGACCTTAAGAGTGCATCCTCATATACCAAAGGTTGACGACTAGTAGAGAGGGTCCAATAGGTCATGTGGGAAGACTATAACCTCAATACCATAGTAACCCATAATAGATAACAACTAAAATAGTGGGAAAAAGTGAACAATCCAAAAAATTAATAAATAACAAAATCCCAAGAATGGGAACCACTATATACAACAGTAAATATGTCATTTCGTGCTACGGTGCCAAGTAAACAAAACCTAAAACAAAGAAAATATTAAAATCCCCAAAATGGTCTGGAATCCAAGTCTTGAACCTCACCTCAACACGTTCCATGTCCAGCTCAACTCCATAGCATAGGGACCATGCCCTTGTCATGACCTGCAACCATGAAATCAGCTCGGGTACCCAACGGCGGCCCGAGTAGGGTGTGAGTACAACTCAACATGCCACCACCAATGGTGTCTACAAAATATTCAGCAAGGTAGATAGTGAATTAAGATGATAAATAAAGGAAATTTAAGGTAAATTGTTCCAAATTCTATCTTTATTTATGTTCCCTTAAGTTAACCTACAAATTAACACATGTTTTCTACTAGGACATTTCATTTATCATTTCACCCTTTCTTCATGTGTTCAATGGATTAGGAATGATCAAAACTTTGAACATGTGGGAAATTAAAAAGTCATATATCATAAGGAATTATTTAACAAAAATTCCCAATATCCTCACCTTGAAGCCTCAGTCCGAGTGTAATTCAACCGTTAGGGGAATATAACTCTGTCCCTTTACCTAACCCATGCATTTAGGGGGGATCTAGAACCTCAGTCCAACTCAAACCGTGGGCATAGAACCTCAAGTCAATACCCCACTCTATCTAGCCATGTGCACATGCTTATTTATCATTCACCACAATTAACCACATCACAAAAACATAGCCAATGTCATTTATAACATCACATCAATATCATTAAATGGAAACATAACATTTTTCCTCAATATAGTAACACATTCATCGTTTATTACTTAACCCCTTTAGCCCCATTTCCAATTTCCCATGCCTAACTCACTAAGCATTTACAAGTATAGAGCTAGTCCCCTAACATTTTTCCATTAACCTAGTTAAACCCTTTGAAGCCAACCAAACGACTTCTTAGGCCATTACCCAACTTAAGAGCATTACTAAAATCCCAATGGCATTTAATTTTATAATATTAACATATTTATCATGGATTCTACATTCTTACATGACAACATACACTTACTTAGCTAACTCTAAGTACGAGAAATCATCACACCCCATGGGTGGCCCCAAAATAGGTCGTATCATCCTCCATGCATCCCATGGAGATCATGAGGGTTTCCTTAGGTTTTTTAGACACCAACGCAACACATCATATTAAAGGTACTAAGAACTCATCAAAAGAGGGAATGAAATAAAAACCTCCATTCATAAATCTACTCAAAACCCAAGGGATATAACTTGTAGACCACCTACCTTGAATCTGTTGTCTAAAACACTCCCAACTGAAGCCTTAGATCTCAATTCATTCAACCATTTATGCATTACCCAAAAAATCACCTAAAAAATAGGGTTTGAGAGCTTTGAACGGATAGGAGAAATAAATAGAAACCCTAAAACAAAAAGAAAAGCAAGAAGGATATTATCCTTACCCGAATCTTCAATAAATAACCAACAGTGCTCCAAACAGCCTAAGAATGATGGAGATAGACCTCTTGGAAAATCTAGGAAGCTTGGATCATCACTAGGGTTGAAGGAGAAAGAGGGGGGAGAAATCCCGAGTTGGGTATAAAAATCTCACAATGGAATTTGTTATAATTTTTTAAAATTCTCTGAGCCACACTGTTTACCTGCACGGTTTTCCAAACCATGTGGATGCTTCTATCCCAAAATAGCCCACTCACGTGGTTTACCCACACGGTTTTCCATATCATGCACAAAATGTGTGGAGGATGCTTTCTTAACCCCCCCCCCCCCCCCCTCGCACGGTTTCATGGGAATTCTATATGGTTTTCACTAACCGTGCACAAACCATGCAGCATGCCCAAAACCCCACTTTTTATCCATCTTTCAATTCATGAACCCCTGAAACACCCCTAGCCTTCTTAAGGAATTGGGAAAACACTTAATTGACCTAAATAACTGGATTAAATGGAAACATATGTAAAACATACCTTATGGAGAAATACAGGATCTTACAACCTCCCCGCCTTATAACGGCTCATTCCCGAGCTGCTCTTCCTGAGTATCATTGAGTTTCTACAGAAAAGAGATCACGCCATTGGACCCAAATAACAGATTTACACTCCCAAGTTTCCTCCTGAATGTTTCCATGTTTCCATAGAACATGAACCATGCGAACAACCTTACCCCACAAAACTTTCTCACTGTGATTGATAATACGAACTAGGTGCTCCTCAAAGGATGCATCAGCCTCAAGCTCGACATCCTCAGCATTTATCACATGAGATGTGTTAGGTTGATACTTTTGAAGTTCTGAAATATGGAAAATGGCATTAATTCTAGTATACCACTTTGGATGAGCCACTAGGTATCCACTGGTCCGATCCTTTTTACAATCTCAAATGGCCCCACATATCTAGGAACCAACTTGCCCTGTTTCCATATTCTATGGTGACCCAACCTTGGAACCAACCGAAGAAACACACGATCACCCACTATGAACTCAAGAGATCTAAGACACTGATCTTCATATGAATTCTACCAACTCTGAGTTGTTTCCATACACTTTTGAATCAAATAAACCTTCTCTGACATCTCTTGCACAAGACTCAGTCCTAACAACTCAGACTCTCTGGCCTCTAACTAACATAACTGATATCTACATGGTCTCTCATAAAGTACCTCAAAAGGTTCCATTTGAACTGTATCCTGAAAATTTTTGTTATAAGAAAACTCAACAAGTGACAAGTGATTTTCCTACAAACCACTATAATACAAAACACATGCTCTCAACATGTCTTCTAATTTCGGAATTGTACGATCTGACTACCCATCAGTCTGTGGGTGGTAAGTCATTCTCAGAAAAACCTGGGTACCAAGTGCCTTCTGTAGTCCATTTCAGAAGCATGAGGTGAAACACAGATCATGATCTGAAACTATGGTTCTCGATACGCCATGAAACCATACTATTTATCGAATATACAACTCCCCTAACTTGTCGATTTTATTGGTCTCCTGAATTAGCTAGAAGTGGGCCACTTTGGTCAGCCGATCTACCACCACAAAAATTGCATCATTCTTCTAAGGTGACCTCAGAAGACCCACTATGGATTGCATCATAACATCATTATACTTCCACTCTGGAATAGGAAATGACAACAACAACCCACCTAGACGCTGGTGCTCAGCCTTCATCTGCTGACAGTTAAGGCATCCTGCCAAAAAACTCACAACTTCGTTCTTCATTCCCGGCCACCAAAACTTAATACGTAGATTTCAGTTCATCTTAGTCAAGCCTGGATGAACTGCCCACTTTGAAGCGTTGAACTTGTTCATAAACCCTTCTTGTACATCTACCAGAACCACAATACGACCATGAACATAAGAAACTCCATCAGTTTAGAAGGTCCAACCAGAAGTTGACTCCCCACCTTTAAGACTTTCTTTTATATAAAAACACTTTGGATCTACCAACTAACTCTATTTAACTTAGCTTAAAAGCACAGACTCAACTAAAATAGATTCAAGGGTCATCTACCCATGCCCATCGTGTGCCTCCAAATGCATCTCCACAAATAAGTCCATCATCACCCACTCTGACCTGGATTCCTAAACTACTTGATTCTATGTATTTTGGATCAGATCATCAGAGACACTATTCCCTTTCTCTGGTGTGTAAACCAATTCAAAATCAAAATACTATAGGTACTCGACGCACCATTTATTTCAAAGATTCAAGTCCCGCTAATAGAGAATGTATTTGAGACTTTTATGGTCGGTAAACACCGTAAAGGGTTCTCCCAACAAATAATGCCTCGTACACTTTAAGGCATGAACCACATCAGATAGATTTAGGTCACGAGTAGGGTAATTTATTTCATGTGGCCTCAACTACCTCCACCCATAAGGCATAACCCAATCATTCTACATCAAAATTACCCCAAGTCCAACACTGGATGCATTGCAGAACAAGGTGTACCTCATACCTGGTTCGATTACGATCAAAATGAATGCAGTGGTCAACCGCTTCTTTAGCTCTTGGAAAGCATTCTCACAAGACTCTGACCAATTGAACATAACCCCCTTTTTGGTTATTCCTATTATCAGTGCTTCCAAATAAGATAAATATCAAATAAAACTTTGGTAATAATCAGAAAAACCTAGAAAACTCTGAATATTAGAGACGTTCTTGGGATGCTCCCAAGACACCACAACCTACACCTTTTCTGGATCCACCAACATGCCTGACTCAGATATGATATGTCCAAAAAATTGCACCTCATCAATCCAAAAAGGACATTTTTATAGCTTGGAATAAAGCCTATTCTATCTTAGTGTACTCAAGACGATGTCGGTTTGTTTGGAATGATCATCATGACTTCTAGATTACACCAAGATTTCATCAACAAAAACAACTAAAAACTGATCCAGATATGGGTGGAATATCCAGTTCATCAAGTCCATGAGCATAGCTGGTGCATTGGTCTAACCAAATGGCATTACAAAGAATTCATACAACTCGTACCTACTTCGCAAAGCCATTTGGGGTGTGTCATAAGATCTCCCCCTCAACGGATAGTATCTCGATATCAAATAAATCTTGGAAAACATGGAGGCACCTCAGAGTTGATCAAACATATCATCAATTCTAAGAAGAGGGTATTGGTTCTTAACTATCATATAGTTCAACTTCCTATAATCAACACATAGCCTTAGTGATCCATCAGACTTCTTATAAAACAGCATCATAGATCGCCAAGGTGATGTACTAGGACGTATAAACCCCTTACACTCCAATTCCTATAACTAAACCTTCAGTTCCGGGAGCTGTGTCAGCGCCATTCGGTAAGGTGAGTTGGAAACTAGCTCCACTCTAGGCAATAATTCGATCATAAACTCAACATATATCTCGAGTGGTAACCCCGAAAAGTTCTTAGGAAACACATCCTGGAATTATCCCACAACAAAAGGGAAGACTAGATGTAATTTCCCCCCATATTATAACATAAGTCATGCCACTTGAGCTATGAGCTCCCCCATATGATGGTGTAGCAGTCATGTGCGGCCCACTCGAGTATCCCACTCACCACGAAAGACATGAGTGCTCCCATCAAAGATGTGAATGTTACCTAACATCGGTAATAGTCGATATGGGATTTATATAACACCAACCAATTCATTCCCAAGATTAAGTAAAAATCTAACATCTCTAGGACAAATAGATCCTGTAGAAAATGATACCCACCAACCTCCAAAGCACAACCCTTACACTGCGTGATGTCCTCGACTCGCGCCCCTATCGGAGTATCAAGATACATTACTCCCCATGTAGTATCTTTGGTTAATCCCAACATGACTATGAACTGACAAGAAATAAAGGAATGTGTATCACATTTATCAAATAAAGCACTAGAAAACATGGAATCTACAAGAATCCTACCTCGCACAGTAGACGATCCTGCCTAAACAACTTCAGGTGCATCCTGAACAAAATGAAGATGACTTTCCCATTTACCTTGGACTCCATCCTGAGTACTCTATATTTTACTACTCTGCTGGTAAGGGTGATCTCACCCCGAAGTTTCAAATCCACTACCCCTACCATTACGGCCCATGGAGCTCCAACTACCTACCTGATACGGGGTAACTGACCCCCTTCCTACACGCAGCATCTTCCTCTAACCTCCGTCATTCCCTGACTGCCACAGGTTCATGAAGAATCTTTGTGCATGTCCTAGCCCGCCACACACTCAGTACTCAACTGGTGGGTGAGGGCACTGGTCACGCTTGTGCCCCAACCTGTCACACTTAAAAAATAAGAATTGTTCACCCCCATGAGAATCTGACCCTCTCTTTTGACTACTATGTGTGCTTCCCCCTTTTTGGTAAGTTCAAAAGTGGTTCTTCCAACTATAAGAAGCCTCACCACTTGATCACCCAGCTGGAGCAAAAACTTCACTACCTGAAGCTCCGTTAAAGTTCCCTTTTGAGATAAGGGTTTGATCCACCACTTAATCAATCCTTTTTAGATGGAATATATTCACCTGAGATCTGATCTCATTTCTCTGCCTATCTTGGAATCATTTTTCCACAACTTCCTCGTCTCCCTTCAACGTCAGAACAAAGCATCTCAAATATGTGAAATAGATATCATAGTCCATCACTGACATTTTCCTCTAAATCAACCTTATGAAATATGCAGCCTTCTCATGCCTCATGGTTTTTTGATAGAATTGATCAAGAAACATCTCCTAAAAATCTTTCCACATCATCCCATGATCCTACTCTATTTGGACCATGATGTCCCACAAACTTTTTGATTTCCCCCATAGCATATAATCCAATAAATTGAATCGCTTCTTGATAAGAGTCTCTAGATGCTCTGGAATAGTTTGTATGGACTCTATCCAAAACTTTGCTACTTCTGCCCCACCCTCTCTGGAAAATGTCGGAGGGTGTTGCAGCTGAAACTCCCTGGTCAGCTCAAACATACTTAGTGCAACCCACCATGGGTCCCATTCCATTATCTGTATAAAACGAGAAAATTTCTCATGGAACTGATCTTCCCTATCTCCTTGGACCACATCGTTCTACTGCTCCACTACTAGAGGAGCATTTTCAGAAATGTATTCATGTCATCCATCTAGCGCACGTCTTCGAGGTGGAATTTCACTACAATTCCAACACAAGATTTAAAATGCAACCATAAATATTTTTTGATAAGGGAGATATATAGATCGTTTCATCACTTGTAATAACCAAACTAGTTCGCATAAACTACAAAAAAGATTCCACTCATAACTAAATCACTACCCTTGTCCATATCCCCTAATTCCATTGTTATCATGGAATCTAATTCACATGGCTACAAGCCTTATCTTTTACTCCCATTCAAAACCATTTTTATATTCCAATTTACTCTTACAAAAAAAAATTATTCCACTTTTACTTATTTATCAAGAACCATTTTCTAATTACTACTTGACATTTTCACTTCAAATTTTTACTCATTCATACTATCATATTATGAATAATTCATTGCTTTTAAGAGAGCATATGCATCCTATCATTTATATCCCACACACCTATCTTGTGTGTGTTCCTGTCATGATGCATGTCACTTTCCTATATAGGTGCCTAGAATGATGCATGAATGCACAACCTCGTACCTTTCTAGCTATAAGAGAAATATCACAAAACTGTAAACTCACACAACAGTTTCATCACCCAATGGTGAAATATCATAAAATGTAACTACACACAACAAGAATAATAATCCCCTCCCAGGGTGACTTGGGTTTTCCCCTATACATGGATTAGATTCTCCCAAGAACGATCTCATTACCAAGGCTCGACACATTCCTAATATCTTTTCTACCACCCACAAATAGTAAGAAATATAAAATAACCTCCTTTGATAGCACTTTGTAAAGTCCCTGGACTGGGATCCACTAAACTGAGGCTCCGAGTCAGGTAGTCACATGACCTCAACCATGCCTCACCGTACACTAGAGGTTGCTGACTAGAAGTGAGGTTCCAATATGTCACATTGGAATAATATACCCACAATACCAGATTAATCCATAGTAGATAACAATAGAAAGAGTGGAAACAAAATAGAACAATCCATAACATGCATAAATAACCAAATCCCAAGAATTGGCACAAACATATACAATAGTAAATATTTCATGTCATGCTACAGTGCCATGTGAACAAAAACCAAAAGAAAAAAAATAGTAGAATCCCCAAAATGGATTGAACTCCAAGTCTAGAACCTCACCATAATATGTTCCATGTCCAACACAACTCCCTAGCATATGGCCCTTTCCCTTTTCCTAACCTGCAAGCGGGAAATCTACTCAGGTACCCAATGGCGGCCTAAGCAGGGTATGGGTACAACATAGTATGCCACCACCAATAGTGTATACAAAATATCCTGCAATCTAGATGGTGCATCCAAATGATAAATAAAGGAAAGTTAAGGTAAAAAGTTCAACAGGATATCTTTATTTAGGTTCCCTTAAGTTAACCAACCAATTAACCCATGTTTACTACCGGGACATTTCATTTACAATTTCACTATTTACTCATGTGTTCAATGGATTAGTCATGAATAACGCTTTCAACGTGTAATAAATTAACAAGTACTATCTCACTGGGCATCATTTCAAAACAATTCCCAATATCCTCATCTTGAAGCCTCAGTTTAGGTGGAATGCAACCATTAGGGGAATAGAACTCAGTCTCCATCCCTAACCCATGCATTTAGGGGAGGATATAGAACCTCAATCCAACTCAACCCATGGGCATAGAACCTCAAGTTAATACACCACTTTAACAAGAAATTTTCACATTCTTATTTATCATTCACCACAATTAACCACATTACAACAACATAGTCAATGTCATTTACAACATCACCACAGTATCATTAAATGGGAAATTAACATTTCTCCTCAATCCAGTAACAATTTCATCATTTATTACTTAACCCCATTATCCCCATTTCCTATTTTCCATTACTATATCACTAAGCATTTTTATGTATAAAGCTATTCTACTAGAATTTTTTCATTAACCCATTTAAACCCTTTCAATCCAACCAAACGACTTCTTAGGCCATTACCCAACCTAATTGAATTACTAAAATCACAATTTCATTTACTTTAATCATATTAACATATTCATCATGGGTTCTACATTCTTTCATGATGACCTACACTTACTTAGCTAACTCTAAGTCTGGGAAATCGGCATACCCCATGGGTGGCCCCAAAACAGGTTGCATCATCCTCCATACATACCATGGGGATCATGAGGGTTTCATTATGTTGTTTAGAAACCAACACAACACATCATATCAAATGTACCGAGAACTCATCAAAATAGGTGAATAAATAAAACCATACATACACAAATCTACTCAAAAACCAAGGGATATAACTTGTAGACTGCCTACCTTGAATCTGTTGGTGAACGCACTCCCAACTGATGTCTTAGATCATGATTCATCCAACCCTTGAAGCTTCACCATAAAACTCACTGAAAAAATTAGGGTTTGATATATTTTAATGGATAGGGTAAAGAAATAGAAACCATAAACCAAAAAAGAAAATCCAGAGGGAGATTAGCCTTACCCGGATCTTCAATCCACAACTGACGGAACTCCAAATGACCTAGGAACGAAGGATATCGAACTCTTGGAAGATCTTGGATGCTTGGATCATTACTATGGTTAAAGTAGGAAGAGGGGGAAGAAATCTGGAGTAGGGTATAAAAATCCTACAATGGAATTTTTTGTAATTTTTTAAATTTTTTTGGGCCGCACGGTTTACCCACACAGTTTTCCAAACCGTGTACAAACTGTGCAGATGCTTCTATCCCAAAATAGAACCATCTCATGGTTTACCCATTGAGTTTTCCAAACCGTGCGCAAATCATGTGGAGGATATTGTCCGAAAAACCCCCCTTTCGCATAGTTTCATGGGAATTCTACCTTGTTTTCTCTAACCGTTCACAAACCGTGCAACATTCCCAAAACCACACTTTTTCATCCTCTTTCGAGTCTTGAACCCTTAGAACACCCTCGAGCCTTCTTAAGGACTTGGGAAACACTTAATTGGCCAAAATAAAGGGATTAAACTAAAACATAAGTAAAACATAACTTATGGAGAAATCCAGGATCTTACACCTAAAATTTATTGGGTAATGTTTTTATCTCATGATATTCCTTGTATGATGAACATGTGGTTATCAAAATCACACTATGTTATTTTATGGGTAGGCCTAGAATTGCATAGCTCTCCAATGCATTAGTTAATTAATTATATCTCATGAGATATTGTGTATGGGTTCAGGGAGTGGACTTAATCCACTATAGGACTTTTTAAACTATATAATTATAGTATTGGGAGTGAAAATTGACTTATAAAAATGATGTTATGCATTATGTTGTAGTCATAATATTAGGATATCAAGATCCTTTGATATCATTTTCTTTATGAGGAGGCCTCATTATACATTCATGTAATGTGATCCTTGTTTTGTTGGGTATGAATTATATATATTATATTCATGTTCCTTTCTTACATTATCATACCCATATGTTTATCTTATGCACGCTTATGATCTTGATTGTTATAGATTATGATTACCCTTACCAAGATTTTGATTTTACTTGTTCTTATGTTTCTATTTACCTAGGCAATGAAGGAAAGAAATATGTGTGGTATGACTAGAAAATTATAGTGCATAAAAAAATTGTCGGAGATGTTGAATTATGATTATGGTTTAATTGGTTCTTAGTATAGTGAAAATAATTCCCATGGGATAAAAAAGACATGGACTTTTTAGTTAAATTTTCATTAATTATAATTATTCCAAATACGCTAGACTTATCGATCCATGGTTTGTAATAATTAAGTAATTTTATGTATAAGATAATGTAATATTATGTGTTTAAATCTTGCGTCTCTATACGAAGCTCCATGAACTCTTAAGAATTATCTATATTTAATTTATTTAAGAAATGATAACCATAAAATTATGTTTGTAAAATATCCCATGTAAGATCCCTATTCTTTCTAGTATGAACCATGACAGATCACAAGTATAGAGATAGTTCCTTTAGCATGAATGTTGTTAGCCTCACTTATCATATCATAAGTTATACTAATCAACTAAAATATATTATGTATTTTCTCTATCCATACTATTATACTATATTGTCTTATATTACCCTAATAAACAGATATATGTTGTTGTGGAAACTCATAAATTAAATAAAAAATTATAGTATCTCCCTTAGAAAAAAACCTATAAAATAATAAAATCACATGAAATAATATTTCCTTGAGCTTCTCAACCATTGGAGGCCCCCATGCTACCTTATGTAATACATTATTTTCATATCTTATCTGTATCTCTTTTTTCATGTGTTAACATGAAATTACATTACAATTCCAAGTGATAGTTCATATTAAATATCTCAATAAACATTATTTTTACACAATAATGTACACCCCATGTTATCTTATAAAATCAAAATCGATTCCCGTAACCTTTATACTCTGATAGTATGACAAGATTACTAGTAATCACTATGATATACTGTTATTCACTATCCATTATGACATCATATTTAATCATAAATAGGTTATACAACTATAACCATCCTAAGGAAATTATACCTACACCAATAATTTATATAATAAATAATTTTATAATTTATTGTGGATTGTTTGATTAAATTTGGGACATTTCCATTTTCATGTGAGTCCATACTCAAATACAAGAATACAAATTTCATGGGATAATATGTGGAAACCCTGATACATAAATACATGAACTCTCACATATATATCTAATTGAAATCACATAAAAATGAATATTATATATCCTATATAGCTCAAATTATATCTCTTACCACTTTGGTAACTTGAAAATCCACTATAGAAATGTTGGTTGGGTATAACTTTAACTTCTATCACAATCCTAGACTATCTTATTTCTAGTATGATTGGTTCCAAAAACCATAAAAAATAATAAAAAATAGTATTTTATACCATTTGAAAAAATCCCCTCCCCCATCCTCCTAATTCAAGTTTTCCTTATAACCACAAGCTGATCACATCCCTATATACCAAAGGATGTGACTAGTAGTGAAAGCATAATCCATATGAAAAGCAGAATATTCCCAAAAATATTATAACCATCCAATAAAATAAAAAATATCACCATTAGTGAAATATAAAATTAATTAAACATAATATATATATATATAATGTACCAAAACATATATAAGAAACTTATATTATATACATTCATTACAATAACACATATATGTACTCCATGAAAAAATCCCCAATAATCAATCATTTGTAGAAGAGAATAAAAAAATAAAAATTTGAATAACACCTAAGGAAATTTCTCCTTATTATAAAATATCCTATTATAATCAATCCCATTAACAACCAACCTTACTTGACATAGGAAATTTTACCTTACTTTCATTATAGATGATAAAGTTCACATGTACAACAAGGTACACCTATAGGGTGTGAATTCATAATCCTACTAAAATTCACTATAAGACCTTTTCATATCCAAGAATATACTATTCATTCCTATGATATGGTTTCATAACTCTTCCATAAGGTAAACAACCCATTTAGGTCATCTTGTGATGACCATGACACCAAAATACTTGACCTTATTTACATCAGTTAATGATGATATATGTCTATACCCAAATAGGTATAATGAACTTGGACCAATAATAGGACATCAAGTAATTGTGATAATAGTTTATACAAATAAACAACCTCACTAGATCATATCAAGAGTCATTTATAATGTAATTTCATAGACCCTAATGGTTACCACTTTCAAGCCCCATTGGCCTTCAAAAACACTACTTTCCATACCCTTCAGACCCCTTTAGTATATATTGACCCCACATTTAGTATATCTCTTCCACAACTGGTCTATCACCTAGAATATTTAACGTTCAATTTACTGTGACACAACTGACCTTTTGATCAAGGAACCTAAAGAAACTTAATAATATTCATCCCAATGAAAAAACACTAAACCAATTTCTCTTCATTATATTTTTCACAATAACCAAGCATTACCTTAGAATGAATAGAAATTCACTATCATGACTCACACTAGGAAATAATTACATGGCTGCCATGTTCAACACCAAATGATCACATTAGTTGTTTTATACATGGTTTTAGTAGAGTATCCCAATTTTTATCAAAAAAAAATTAATATCAATAATAATCATATAATATACCATTTTCACCCATCATCTCTTTATGGGCCCATATCACTCTTCCACTAACATCTATAGAAGATAAAATATCACACTAACCCATTTTATCCTTCCAAATCAACCCCATAAGTTAAATACCCAATAATTAGTTTTTTATATTTACATAACCATAGTGAAATAATGAGAAACCCTTGCATCAGTATACATTATGAATATTGATTATCCCATCTCCAATAATTTATATCAGTTCATTGATTAATACCTCATTACTCAGACCTATTTATTTGTTCACCCATAATGGGATCACGAATTTTGATCAATACTTGTTGCACAAAATATAAAATATATTACAACATATAGAATAAGTTACCTAATTTAATTGATATGTAATATTTCACCTTGAATTAACTTGTTAATTCCCCATTAACTAGATGATTCTATAAAAGCCTGTTGAAATGGAATAAAATTATATTTAGGATTATCCATCAACAATTAATAAAATAAAAATACAATAATATGTAGCAGTAACTTATCCTCCCAACTAGTAATTTACTTCCACGAATGGATCAAAATGATATAAACTAATTCAAAACCTAGCTCTAATCAAGTAATATATAGAAAGAAGAAGATAATGGAGAGGCCCAAGGTTTATCTTTTCTAAATACCTAGAAATGAGTATATATATATATATAATTATGTTGAAAATGAATAAATTTATCCCATTTAAAATGGGATGGGGTATCCCATCATAATCATAGTTTCCTTTATTTGAGTCCCAATGAGAAATCTAGTTCTTGGTTACCACCACCATAATCTTAATTGTTGGTGTTTTAGCTACTTATTGACCACCAATACCGCCAAAAATTTGATGGCATCCTACTAGGGTTCATTTAAGACTATATAGTTTTCCAATAAATATCATTTTTCCACCAACTCAATAATAATTTAAAAATAAACATAATAAAACATGTAAATTATAAAATTAAATCAATTTACTCACCCATTACCCATTGGTTTTTATAATATCATGATGTACAATATTGATTAATTATGGATATGGAGTTAATTTAATACATTATTGAGTAAGATTTTAAAAATATCAATTTATTATTATTTTAAAATTAAAAAATGTTACTCTTAGATTATAGAAGGTGATAATGGTTGTTATTCTTAGTCTCATAAGTGACCTTGGGGAGGTACCAATTTGTTTTGTTCATAAAAAATCGGTGTAAAATATTTTTTTATGATAGAGTTTAGAGTATGTATGATTGATTTTGTTTAATAAGAAATTCGTATCCCCAAACCTAGAGTGTAACTTATGATAGATAATTGGGTACAAACATAGAGAGTCTCAATGATTCTATGAAAGGACTTTGATTTCCTTTGAATCATTAAATGGGATAGTATAATAAATTTTACTTATCTTTTTAAGTATGATTTTATGAATCATGTTGTATTTAGTTCATGGTGATTGTATTTATTGTGTATAGAATAATGATTTGTATTGAGAAAAATATATGGAAGTGTTATTTAGCATAGATTTATATATTTGGTTTAAAGGTATTATATTTATTTTTAATTATATTTTTTTAAATAATCATCATGGATTTTATCTAAAAGAGATACCTTATGCCACACTAAAATACATTGATGTATGGACCTAAGAGGAGGAAAAACATAGAAAAATTCATGTTTTAATAATTACAATAATATAAATTATCAAAATATAAAATATATATAATTTTTCATGAGACTAAACATTAGTAAGAGTTGGTATATATGGATTTCCATTTGATTCAGATTGATAGTGAAAATGATATTTCTTTTCTCTTGATTTTTTAAGAGTGTTAGCTAGAAATTGGTAGATAATATTCGTGGGAAATCTAGATGCATATATGATTGAGTGTAATCAATTATATATTTAGTTCAATATAGAGTTATTATATGTTACAGCTAGGGTAGAGTAATAGGACTAATTATTTGTTATTTAGTATGATAGTTACACCATGAGTGTATTTTTTATGAGAATTTTAGAGTTATTATGTTACTCCCTGGTTTTTTTACTAATGAAAATCTAAGAGATCATTATTTCCAAAAAACCTTATAATTGAATCCCAAGAGATAGTTTCTTATATTTTATCAAAGTAATTTTATAGATATGTTGAATAAGAATGAGATGGGAAATATTTTTTTTAACAAGAATATTTTTTAAAAATATATTTCTCAATAGAGTAATGTTTATAGTGGACCTGTATATAAGAGTTTATAATTTTTAGGACATTCTATGTTTAGAAATTTTCATATATTCTAGTTGTTGGCATGATCTTATTTCACTATATTTGGTAGTGCAAGACCATCTAGTGAAATAAATGGATTTATATATTTATGGTATAGAATTATTTTCCATAGTTAGTATATATTACATTCTCTTTAGAGTGTGCAGAGTAAATTTAGTAAAAATGTTACTATAAATGAACTATCCCTTTGTTTTATTGGCCTACTTAGCAGTAAATTCTATAGTAGAAATCAAAATTTTAGTTGTAACAAGATATGAAAATTGTACATCTTCTTAAGGAATTTGGTATTTATATATATTTCATAGAAGATATTTTCATACTCAAGAACCATGAGTAGATTGAATACGAGGTGGATTTAGGTAATAGAAAAGAAAATGAGGAGTAATTAGACTTTAAAAATAATAAATATTGAAGTGTAAGAGGGACTATAGATGGTTCTATGCATTGAAATATTGCAAGTTAGTTGTGGAAAGTGATAATTTTTCATGTAATTTAGTTTTTTTATAAATAAAACCATATGATAAAATTATTTTTTAGGATTTTATATATTCTATATAATTTTGTGTTAATTATTATCATTCAAGGGTAGTGTATTTAAATCTATAATTGGACCATATAGAATTTTTTAGATATATATATATATATATCATCATATGTTTCATATATGTATTGATATATAAACATTACTTATCAGGTAGTAAATTTGATTATTTATTCATTTGAGGTAATGAGGGTAGGGTTTCCAAGATCTTTAAGGGAATTTACTTATGTTTTTCAGAATAAAATATGGTTTTATCCCTATAATGAGATATTAAATTTAAGAAAATTTTTTAAGAAATTATTCCATTTTTATAGAATCTTATCATATGGAACTTATAGAGATATAAGTGTAATGAATTAAAATTAATGATATATTGTATAGATTTTTTATTAAATATAGCATATCTTTGAGGGATGTTACAGTGTTTTCTATAATATCAATACTAAAAAAGGGATATGTCCATAGGTGGAAACCATGGAAGTAGGTCCAAATATTGTGATCATTTCCTATAACAACAACCATTCAACCTATTGATGTTATTATCATGGAAGTAACTTTACGACCATGGTTAGGTTATGAATGTATCTATATTGGTCTATTGTCATAGGTGGTGCTTGTGGCTGTAAGTCATGAAATTTTATTTTAAAATACACCCAGGAGGTTTGATCATCACTAACCTAAACCACATATGGACATAGGTGTTTGATTAAGGACTTATGGACATAGGACACATTTAATTTGGTTTTATGATAGGATATAACTCTGATAAATTTGGATCATGGATATATGTCTAATTATGTCTATGATCATTCTAAACATTTCTATATAACTGTAGTCGCTGGTGAATTTCTAGTAGTGGATTCTAAATAGAAGTTTTAGATTATTATTACATTATCCATAAATAAATCAGGTGATGATGAAGAACCAATATATTATTCCAAGTATTATTGATCTATTCAATTAATTATAAGGATTTAATTTGTTATAAATTATTTATTGATGATTATAATATCATCATAAGATAGTTAAAGATGAGGAAATTTTGTATGAATTTTTTTTATGTTGATATGAAAATTTTGTATTTTTAGTGAACCAATTTAGAAATATTAATTCTCTAACTATATTTATGGGATTGATGCATTAGGTATTAATACCTTATCTTAATCAGCATATTGAGGTGCTCATTTATGATATTCTTGTTAACTAAAAGTTAGGGGAGAATCATGAAGTACATTGTTGATGTCTACCAAATGAGCATAGAAAATTTTAGAATTGAAGAAATATCTGAATCATATGTATTATTTTATCTATAATTAGAAGAAGTATTACCATGTCTATTAGGATATCATGTAGCTAGGTTACATAGCTCACATGACGCCCAAGAAGACACCTGATCGCAGGACCCTGGGAACGTCATGTGGATGAGTCATGTGATTTTTAGGATCTATGGATGATTATGTGAAGACCCTCTGATAAGCCCTCATGGTCATGAGAAGGCTTCCATATGAGTTCCTAAGATCATTTTACATGTCAATGGATAGACACTTGACAATCACCCAAGTCCCCTTATGAAAAAAGGTTGATGATTAATGCAATTAAGGTTACATTAATTTTCACATGAAGGGCCTGTATGACTCACATGATTAGTTCAAATATCAAATGATATACTAATGGAATGTTTTATATATCATGTGAAATCCTTTGGATGTGTTAAATTTATTAATTTAAGGCCCTTAGACATGTCAATTAAATCACGTTATGCCCCATAAAATCCATATAAAAATGGAGTGACTGTTTGTGAAATTGATCAAACACCATCACAAGATCAATCATTAATAACATGAAACACCATAGCCAACAAAATATATTTTCCATGATAATGCTCATAGTTCATCATGAGATCCATTATTGATCATACGACACCCTGACATAAATCCAATGTGAAAAAATCAAAGGTCTTGGAAAATAACAAATAAAAATATGGAAAATGAATAAGCCTTATGAGAAATGAGAGTTAAATTGTTTATCATAAAAAGGCCCTTTGAATAGCCAACATGATATCATGAAGGGACCCATAAAAGTCTCCCTTAATCACATAAAATCCTTTTTGATAGGATTTCTAATCTCGTGAATACTTCCTGAAATGTTATCCTGGTCTTTTGATGGACCTTTGAAATGTTAATTTGATTAAGAGAAAGCCCTTTCAAAAGACATGGGTCTAATAAATATGGTTATGACACAATGATATCACAATTTCTATTTATTATGTGACACAAAGATGGTTCCAGGGATAAGCCACAACAGTTTCATGAGAAAAGTGTTATGCTCCACTAACTTAATTCCATATCTGTGATATATGCTCCCTGAAAGGAAGTTTAGATTTTGGATGACTAGGCCTATAAATCCCTTAACCCCTAAAAAACACACACTAGAGAACATGTGAATGGGAAGACTTCTCATAATATAAATCCATGCAATTTTATGGGTCTTCCACCAGGTATATCTGGGGAATGACTTAAGGGATAATGAGACATTTTTATATGCATCATGTGATAACCCTATTGATCATACGAAGGAATTATGGTGTCCAAAAAATAATTAAGTAAATTAGTTTTTACATATAGACTTGGTCACATGAGGTCTCAATAGGAAAATTCCTAACAAACATTGAGGCATTTATGTGATAAATGTTAAAAAAATTAAAATCCTTACACAAAGACAAATACTCTTATTTTCATGTGAAGGTTTCATGTGGTTCACATAAACTATCTAAATCATGTGACAACACTATAAAATATCATCCAAATCATGTAACAACAACCAGGAATGTTATCCAAGTCACGCTAAGTCCTCCAGACATATTTGACAGATTATACAGAAACCCTCAAACATGTCAGTCATGATCATGTGACACCCTTGGATGTGTATGTGTCAATCAATAAATGAATCCATTAACAAGTCATTTAAATCATGTATTATCCCCAAAAATTTCATCCTTGATCATGAGAAACCATTCTACATGTATAATATCATCACCTGAATTCTCTTCATACAAGTTAGATAAATCATGAGGCAACCCTCTGACACTTCTACATCAATCATGTGAAGCACCTTGTACATGTCATCGTTTCCATGAAAAACCCCTAGAAAAGTTATCTGGATCACGCAGTAGACACCTTAGAGATGTTAACCAAATTTCCTTATAAATTTTAGGTTGTTGATAAGTACATTTCTTCCAAACATCCTTATACATGTTAGGAAGATAGCTGAGAAATGTTCAACAGACATCTCTGACATGTCAAACATGTCAAGCATATATCATCAGACATGTCAATCAAATTAGGCAAACACCCCAGGACATGATAAACTTGTTCAGAATAAAAACTTTTACATACAACATTTTGAACAATGAGGACTATAATTCATATCCAAATAAGATACATAGGATGAATTACTAAGACTTCATATCCAATTGGTAATCCACCATGGTGTAAGTCTTTCCATATATTAGACACTCTACAACATGGGACCCAAACTATCTTGTGGGATTATTATTCTCCCTCATATATCATTAGATTGAGTGGATTTCGAACTATAATTACTTTTATTCCTATCAAAACAGGATACATAGGACCCCTACCTAAGTCTTGAGATCCATATTAAACATCCCATTAAGGCTACTCTAGTGCATAAGTCCCACATATATATACGACGAGTCTGGTCATTTGTTATCCCTTGTTTCTCACACTGAGCATGAATCATGTGGGATTAAGAATTTTCTTAATTACCATATCACTAGCATCATGAATTACCCCCAACTAGCGAAACCTTAGTGTGTAATCCCCATTAAGTTTCATGATATGATTTCCCCTATACAATGGAATCAACCTTCATGTAAGTCCCAAAAGAATTCTCATCTTAGTAAATCCTGGGGAAATAACCTTTATGGGAATTAATTTTCATCCACCTCCCATCAGTGGGTTGAGGGTAAATCATACTACTATAAATCTTATTCCTATTATAAGTAGGATATGTAGGACTCCTTACTACGTCTAGTGCGCCATACCTAGTGCCTAAGTGACCTCATATATGTCATATTCACATGATGTTAAACTGAACATATTTGACTTAAATGAACTACATGGGTTTTTATTTCTGTTATACACAGGATACATAGGATATCCCATAAAGGTTCAATCTCATCCTAAAATCACCAATTACCTCATAGTATGTTAGTAAACTCGTTGTTCATAGTTATAAGGATTCAAAATATAAATAACTACCCTTTTATAAGAAACAATGGGTTACTGATGGAGAGCCTTGGTTAAATATATAGAACCTCATTAATATAACCCCCTTTACACGTAGAAAGATTCAACAACCTATTATTTTATTAGGGTAACAAGTCTTGTATCGGGATTTGATGTGTGGAGATCATTTGAAGATAATAGGTTTTGAAATTGAGTCACTGTAACACAAATGAAGACCAGATGTAGGTGTAAGATTGATCATGGGCGGATGATCTCCAATGAACTTCACATTGTATGTATATTGGCTATAATTCAGGATGAATGCCCATAAGGACAACCAAACAAATGATATTGACCACATAGTAGGATTTTTCCATGGTAACATTACCAAACACATGACTATAGACCACATGATAGTACCGTCAACCACATGAAAAATCAATCAAGATAAAATTAATATAGTTTATGATTATGAAGGTCCATGGTAAAATGATCTTCATATATATATATATATCACAATATAGTTCATTGTGACCTCTAAAAATAAAAAAGGAGAAGTCTGGGAAGCTAAAAGAAGAAGTGAGAAATGATGTATGTAAATATACTTACAAAAACCATGTCTATAAAATTTCATGTAATTAAATGAAAATATAAAATTTTAGAGGATTAATTTTAATTCAAAGGTTTCTACATGATGTTGTTCTTCAGTGAAAAATAAATATTACAATACTATAATCTATCATGATTTCTGTAGGTATAAAGAAGAAGAAGAATTTATAGGATTATCATATGATAAAAATAGAGTTTACATGAACCAAAATAAGTATTTTTCTCATATATATATATATATACATATATGTGGGTGTCTGTGTGTGTGTGAATTCATTAATGCATGCACATTTTTTGGAGAGAAGGTGAATATGTGAGATATGAAATTATAGATTTTCTTGGAAGAAGGAAGAATTTTATTTTATTTCTGGTATGTGGGGATTCATGACTATATCTCATGAATACATGATTTAATTCATATAAATTATTAATGCATGAGAATTTTCTTGGAGAGAAATGGCTCCACAATTGTAACGCCCAGACCCCAGTTACAAAGAGTCAGTGCATTATTACATAACATTGTCATGATCACAAAATATCATGTCTCTAAAGACTGATTAGTTTAGTAGCCTTGGAATCACTAGATACATTCATAAGTCTTACATTACATCATAAAGTAAAAAAAAACTACAACAACATCTTGTCTTCATATCCCCTCATACATTCCCTATAGGTCATTCATAAAATACTTCTTCACATCCTGGGAAAAATTAAAACATTTAAAGGGGTGAGCTCAGATTCTCAGTAAGGATAACAATATAGCGGAAACTTTCATAAATAAACATAAACATTTAATAAAATGTATAAAAAACAAAATCCTTTTAAATGTTAACTTTAGAATAATATGGAAAAGATAAAATGAAATAATTCCATTTACTTATTCACATGGATATTCTACTAGTCAAATAATCACATGCAATATCAATAACCACTTTCATAATGATGGAATGCATAATGCCAGACTATCATAACCACATAGTCAAGGCCTTGTGCCAAGAATACAAATAATATTTTGTCAAGGCCTTGTGCCAAGACACTACTTTGTCTCATGAGACCTACCGATGTATCGAGGAGCTATAGCGGTCTCCACCCGTCACTTACTAAGTCCAATGCATTCCTCATATGAAAAGGTTTAAACATAACATAAACATTTATATTACAACTAGCATACGAAATGTCAATACTTTCTCCATAAACCATGAATGTTGTAAAAATAACACATCCATAGTCAAACATATCACAAAACCTTCAACAAAATATGGATGTTTTGTATAATAATAAATCAACTTAAAATAAGCTTAAAATCTATCAAAGGATGTTGACATAGATGAAATCAAAAATATTTTAGAGAAATATCTCCTTTTTTGAAATAATTTAAAAATCACATAATTATAAAAGAAAACATTTACTTTGAAAATATTCTTATAATCTTGTAATGGAATCTTAGATGATTTTATAATGGCTGAAAATAGTCACACCTACCATATAATTTAAAAAAGATATTCTTACCTTAATTTTGTCGAAAAGGTTAAAAAGAACCTTGTTTGGGAAACAACAGAAAGATTCCTTTCTAAACATCTTATAAAAAGTCAAACAAGGGTATAAATTACATTAATCCATAGTCTATAAAATATTAAGAATGTTTTTAAATACATTTTTAAGAAACATGGATGTGGATGATAAAGAGGTCCCAGTAGATAATTACGTATAAACAACCTCAGATAATGAAAAGATTGTGAAATAAAACCTTACCCTTTACTTTTCCTTGGTCAAGGGTAGGTTAACCTCCTGTATAATGGTGAAATAATTGTTATTAAATTATAAAATAATCATATTCATTAATATGATATCATATACGATCTTTTAACATTGCTTTGTTAATAATATCTTAGTATTATCGTCGTTTCAGGTGTTAACTTACTTGTTTTCTTTTATATGTTTTGTTATATAAGTCTTGTTTGATATGGTTAGGTAGTATATTATTCATATAAAGAATTATATCAAGTCCTTAAACATTATTTTTAATCATCAAATGATAATTAGAGTTTTATGGATATTATGTGGAATGAATCTCATCGCGTTTGGGGAGACGGTAGTCCGTACGTACGCACGAGCGACAATATAATTATTTTGATATTAAAATAATATATAATTGGAGGTTATATCATATATAAAGAATCATTATAATTTTATATTTATTATTTACATCAATTACACATCAATGTGATACCCATCCAAATAATAATATATTGAATAACAATTACACCACAACATGGAGACGGTAAGCCGTACGTACACACGTATGGTGACATGTCATTCGAAGGATGGATAGAAGAATGAATATGGTTATACCATATTTATAATAACATCACATTATATAGAAGATACTGGAGTTATTATTTTATAATGGAAATAACAAAGAAAGAATAAGTTGAAGAAGAAAAGAACTTGAAAGAGGGTGGAGAAATCATTACCTCTTCTTTGGGTTCTTCCTTTTGATTTTATCAAAAGGGCTCCTTAGGTTAGCTTTATGACTAAATTAAGGAATCTATGACGAATTGAGTTAAGTTGGGAGGATATTTGGGAATATTTTTTCTGAGAAAAAAGGCTTTGAAGGTGTTAATTAGAGAGAAGGGGGAGTTCCCTTTTATAAGAGTGGTGAGGGGCATCTTAGGAAAGGCTAGAAATATTATTTTATAATAAATTCATATTCGGTTTATAATGGCTAAAAAGTGGATTATTTAAATTTTAAGGTGGGGATAGGTCTAAAAACACTCAACCAATAGGGTTTATACAGGTTTGGGTCACTATATTAACCTTATCTTTTAGTTTTTACTCTTAGTTAATTAGTTTGACATTTACCATGTCTCTTTGTGTTTTTATATTATATAGTTAATAAACATACTATATACATCTAAGAGACCACCAAGTGGTCCATTAATAATACACCTATCATTATATAAGTCCTTTTTCTGAACCTTAGATTTTTAGGAATAGGATATCAATTAATAATATAATATTTGTTTTAAAAACTCATTTATGTCAATTTTGACACTATTTAACAATTGATTTTTTTTAAGTCTTAAAAACTTTATTAATTCGAATAAAATTAATTTAAGAAATCCTAACATGTAATTTTGACCAATAAAATTCGTTTATGTCATCAAAACTTTCAAATTATATTTATTTTAACTTTTATAATACTAATTATTTGATTCTTTCATTGATAAGGAAAATACTACATCATTATTATGTCATAAATAAATTTAATTATTAAATTTATAAAAATTATAAATAAAATACCATTATGTAGGAAATAGTTTTAGCTTTCTAATTGATATTTTTAGTCTAACATATAACATATATAAACCTATGTAAAAATTGTTTTAATAAAAGATATATGCTTATTTCATTTTTGTATTTACTTTAACTTAATTAATATAAAGTGTCATTATCACTTAAAAGTGGGTCCATGGGGTCCCAAAATCTACCCAAAGATGCCCATGGGCATAAATGTATAAACTAATAGAAGTTATTATTATAATCAATTTATACCAATGGTAAATACCAATCCCATATACCTTGGATAAAAAATGATCATAACCTTAACACGTATTCTAATGTTTGATTAGTCCTTTTGGACAATACAACTGTCTGAGGATGGTAATCTATGATCATAAGTTGCTCAGTTTCGAGATCCTTCTAAATACTCTTCTATAATTGCAAGGTAAATTGTGGGTAATGATATGATATAATCGAAAGAGGTGAACTATGAAGTCGTATAACTTCATTAATATAGATTTGTGTGAGTTAACCAGTAGGAATATCTTCAATTATAATGATTAAATGTGTGTATTTGGTAAGGTGATCAATAATAACCTATATATAATCATTCTTTCTCAGATTCTTTGGAAATCCAATGCAAAAATATATAGTTTTAGCATCCCATTTCCTCACAAGAATGTGTAGAGGTTTCAAGAATCGTTTAGTATGTTTTATCTTAGCTATTACATATTGACAAACCAAGAATATTTAAACATAGTATGAAATTTCCCATTTCATATTATCCCACCAAAAAATTTTCTTCAAAAACTAATACATTTTGGTGTTACTGGGGTGTATTGAGAAATTTGAGCTATGAGATTCATCTAATAATTCTATTTTCATATCAAGAATTGATGAAACATGTAATCTATTTCCAAGTTTCAATAATCTACATTTATAAAAAAATTCTACCAACTTCTAATCATTCACAGATGTGATTATCTTTTTAATATTCTTTTCATCAAGCATATTACTTTTTATTTTCTCTAATAAGGATGATTTGGAAATCATTTGTAATATTTTTGATGTTTCTCCTTATTTAATTTTCCCATGTCCAACATTACTAAATCAATGAATATTTGATCTTTTCTGATCCTCATTTTTGTCAAATCACTATGATCTTTCCTACTTAATTCATAAAGCACATTTTTTTCCTTCTAAGGGTGATAGTGTATTGATAATATATAATCCTTGAGTAGTTATATTCATTTTCATTGCCTTATGTTGAACGATTTAAATGAGAAAATGTGTTTCAAATTTTTTTGATTTGTATATATTTCACATTTTAACCATAAAGGTAATGCCTCCATATCTGAAATGAAAATATTATAGCTTCAAACTCAAGATCATGGGTTGGATAATTCTATTAAAGAATATTTAATTTTCCTAATGAATAGTAAACAACACTATAATTCTATATAAGGACACGTCCAAGTCCCTTATTCAATGAATCACTTTATATAAAAAATTCCTCTGTTTCTGTTAGTAAATTCTATATCATTACATTGAAAAATAACCTTTTAATTATACAAAAAAAAATTTCATTTTCCTGAACATATGAAATTAACTCTTTTACATGTCAACTTGGTTAATGGGTTTTCTATGTGAGAAAATTTTTAAATATATTTTTTATTATAACATGCTATTCCAAGGAAACTATATACCTCATTTATATTCATTTTCATTGATCATTTTATCACCACCTTTATGTTTAAAGGATCAACATATATTCCATCTATATAGAGAATATTACTAAGAAAATAAACTTCAAGAATCCATAATTCACATTTGTTAAATTTCAATATAATTTATTTTCTCTAATAGTCTTAACATTGATTAAAAAAATACTATTATTCTCATCATAGATTTTATATTATATCAATATATCATTAATAATAACCAAAATGAAATTATCAAGATAATGATTTAATACTATGTTCATCAGATCTATAAATATATAGGGTACATTAATCAATCCAAAGGGCATTACTAAAAATTCTTAATGTCTATACCATATAATAAATTTAAACATTATAATATTTTCTTCATTACACATAGATGATGATACCCAGGAAGATGATCAATATTTGAAAAATAGTGAGATCCTTATAGTTGATGGAACAACTCATCAATACAGGGAAGTGGATACTTTTTATTTATAGTAATGTAATTTATTTTTTGGTAATTGATGAAAAACAATATAAATGAATCTTAATTCTTTAAAAAAAGAATAGGGGATACCCATGGTGAAACACTTGGGTGTATAAATATCTTATTACACAAATCATGCAGTTGTTTCTTCTTTTCTACTAATTCCACTATGGTTATCCTATAGGGAGTATTAAATATAAGTTTCACATCTAGGATAAGATCAATATAAAGCTTGACATTATGATCTGGTGGATGTCCATGTATTTCTTTAAGAAACACATTAATATATCCCAAAATATTTTGTATTTCCTCTTTTATAAGGATAAATTTCCCATTAATAGGTTTTATCTTATTTTCTTATCTAATAATTTTATTAAAGATATCTACAAAAATTGGATCCAGACATGATCCAGATGATTTAGTATCCCTTATTAAAATAAGGGATTCCACATGTCCATCCTAAATCATAATATATTTTTATTCTAAATAAATTTTTGAATTATAATTTTAATTTTACTCCATACCATGAATTATATCAAAGTAAACCATAGGTATAAAATCAAGGTTTCTAATAGGGTTTTCATGTGTATTATAATGCTAACTAACTGACACATCATTGTTGAAATAATATTTCCACTGATATACTTGATTGAAAACTCCCTTGATGTTCTATGGAAATATCTAATTTTTTTGGAAAACATGGAATATATATAATAATATGAAGATATAAAATAAAAGAAATCATTCACTAAATGTGAGGTTATAATAAAAGTACCTTCCACAATATATTCAGCAACTTCAACTTTAGCTAAAATAATTTCATAAGCTTGGACTTCTCCCCTTAGCACATTATTTTGAAGATTCTTTTAAATCATGAGACATTATTTTGAATAAATAACTATCTAATTACAAGTTAAGAACTAAAAATAGTGGTTTATTTATATCCCATACATTCACAATCCTTAGGATTCTTCTCTCTATACTTGAAATAGACTTCTATTCCCATTGAGAAAGTAACTTGGTGTTTCTTTCCATAATTATCACATTGTAAAAATATCATCTTCCCTTTATTTTTCATTGAAACATTTATTTTTATTAGTACTCAACCAACCTATTATTTTGTTAATTTCACTTGATGATACAAGTTCAAGATAATTATTTTTCAATTAAATGGAACTTGATATTATATCATCATATAATAATTTTTTTGAGAAACTAGTTACATTTAGAGACTTGGATTAATCCCATAAAATGAATGGTCAATATTTTTTCTAGATTAAACATGTATTCTACAACATGCCTATATAATCTTTTAAAGTTATCCTCACAATTTAAAACACTTTATTCATCCATCTGATTTAAATTTAGAACTTCCTCTCCATTTTTTCTTGCATCTTTTAAGGAAAATATTTATTGAATAATATCAATTTAAAAGTTCTCAATTTCAAAGTATCTAGTTTATTTACTTATTTATTGTTCTAGATTATTTTCCATCATTAATAAACATCTTCATTCATATAATACACTACTTGAATAGCCTTTTCCATTTCATTACTACCCAAATATTAAAATATCTTTTTGATCAACTTAATCCTACATTTTTCTACCAATGGATTATTAGTTCCTTAAAAATATGGAGGATTATTTCATAGGAAGTGATTCAACATAGGTGAATAATTCATTGGAATAACAAGTTACTCTATATTATAAAGTTTATTCATCATAACATGAGTTAGGTACCCAAAATTGGCCATGATCTTCTCTTCTCCAACACCAATTATATTAGATTTCTTAGTAGGGAAGTACCTACATTGAGTAAGATTTTGTATTCCCTTCCTTATAATAAGATTATTATAAAAACAATGGAACACTCCGAGTTAGCTAATAATAATCATAAATATTGAAACATAAAATAAAAATCCCTATCATGGTAAATTCTCTCAAATACCCTAATGGATTACCATAATTTTGATGTTTTATATGTTAATTTAAAATCTAGTTCCAAATGATCCTACTAAACTTTATCTGATACCAAGTATAATGAACTCAATTCTACTAACCTAAAATACAGTGTTTATATTACTACATTGGTATAATATATAAGGGACCACACCATGGAGGATCAATTATAGTAGTAGTCTTAGAAAACTAAATACATACATGATTCCCATATTACATTTTAAATATAAAAACATAGCATAATAAATGTTCTTCCATCATTGAAACCATTCAAAACTTACTTCTGCATATATTGGGGAAAGTAAAAAAATAAAGGGTGAGATCGAATGCACAATAAATTTTACGTAAAAAGAAATTTACCATTATTAAATAAGACATAAATAATATGGTAGAGTGGATAATCAAAACATATTTCATTAAGTCAACAACATGATTTAAATTTATATCCATGTCTAATATCAATATAGTAATCACATGGAAAATAAAAAATTAATTCTTAATAAATTAAATGCATAAATATATATATTTATGTTATTACTATTAAGACCTCAACCAATATATCATGAATATTTCCATCAATACCTTGGAAAATGTGTTCTTAATAACTGTGTTTGTGTAATGCCAAAAACCCATCCAATATGTAATGCCTACAATTTTTATCACCACACTTGTTGATACATCAAGGGGCTATCTAAAATTGGTCCCACCCATCACTTTCATGCTATATTTATTCCTAATATATTGAATGATCAATAAAATTCACTATAGAGAATATATATAAATCAACATTTATCCGTATTGAATCAATACTAATAAATATTTCCCCAATCAATGATATAATATTAGTAATAAAATTACTTCAACTGATAATGTATATAGAAGTGGTATTCAGTTGATATAATATCAAAGTTGTAGAAATGATTCCATTTAAATACATGATACTAAAAATATGGACATGGACATGAGGGAGAAAATAATTGCCAATGAAATTATGGATCATGATAAGTAATGTGATCATGGGAAAGTTAAGGATCCCAAAATCATGATTGGTAAAGAAATATATAATACCAAAAATTCTTTATAAATGAAGGTTTTCAGTAAAACCAAGCCTTTTGGGAATACAATGAAAGTGTAATAAAAACATTTAAAATTACTTCCTTATAAATTTGTGTAAAAAATGTTATAATTAAATTTTAAAATTATTTTCATTCCTTTTGGAAAATAACACCCTTTTCATTTAGTATCATTAAAAAACAAAAATTCCTATAATCATGAGAAAATTATTTTCTTTTAAAATATCATGGGAAAATTATAAAGAAATATTCAAAGAAAATAATGGCCATAAAGGCTGTAAAATAGTTTCATGAAATATATGTTAAAATAGAAAATTGTTTTTAGACTTTGGTAAACATAAAAAAACTTATTTAGAAAAGAAATTAATAAAAAATCTTTTAAACAATTTTAAATAAATTCAAAGGTAATGAAAAATAAATTTTTTCAAAAAATCATGTATAGTTACAACTTCCATAATAAAATTTGAAGAACATGGATATATAAGTAAAATGATCTTGATAAAAAAAAGAAATAAGGTCTCAATCCAATACCTATAACTTACTTGATGATTCTTGATCTAATAAATGAATAAATGAAAAATAAATATGTAAAATCAAAATATATCTCGATTAAAAGAAAATATATGGGTTTAAGATATTAGGATAATATAATTTTCCTAAAGGAAATATGAAGATTATAAATCCCAAAATAAAATGATATTGTAATATAAATCCCTTACTATGGTTCTATTCTTAGTTTTACATTTATTTTCTTCTTGTATAATGAATTAAAATTTAACAAATACTTTCTTAAGAACCCTTTTCATCTATAATTCCTTACGCATGAGTAGTGTTATCATTTTTTTATGTATGGAAGAGTAAAAAGGTAGATGGTACCTTATATTTCTATAATCATAATTACATATTAAATATCATATACATTCTTTAATTACATATTTAAAACCATACAAGTAAAATGATTATGTAAAATTAATCACACCAGTATGTGGTTATGGTAGGTTGTAAGTATATATGAGAAATGTTTTGATTTTTCATAAGATAAAAATGAGATATAAAATGGATGTACCATTAATATAAAAAAATATCAATATGGTTAATATATTTATTTAATTATGTTTAGATGTTTATTTATGTTTTTTAAGAGTTTTAATAATAAAAGAAGTTGAAAAATCTCGATAAGAACATGTACAATTTCTTTGGGTAAGATCCTTTTTCTTAAAAATTAAACCTTCTTACAGTGGTATTTTTTTAGAGAAAAAAACATAAAAAACATTGGAAGATATTATGGAAATTATTTCAGTGGTTATTGGTCAAGATAATTTTCTCAATTAGTGGTGATAATATAGGATATTGGTTTCCCTTTTATAATTTAGGTGGGTGGAAATATTGTAAATTCTTGAAAATGTATTATATAATATATGTCTTACTCAAGTAAAGTGGCACTAAATTGTCATATCATTGAAGATATTAAGTTCAATGTTCAATTATTACCATAAAATAAGGTTTAATAATGTTATTTGTGTTATATTAAAGCCGTATCCCTTTTTTAACCCTTTTGTATCATTTTT
This sequence comes from Viscum album, assembly GCA_963277665.1. Lineage (NCBI taxonomy): Eukaryota > Viridiplantae > Streptophyta > Magnoliopsida > Santalales > Viscaceae > Viscum > Viscum album. The sequence goes on along the minus strand of OY728147.1, from coordinate 172,925,208 downwards.
TCCTTAACTGATGTGATAAATATTTATCATTGTTACTATTAATTAGGACTAAAGAATAAGTTGAACTTATTACCTAATGTAAATTATGTTGATTATAAATATTTAATACATTCTACATGATTAAACCCCATGAATTTTTAGAAAATATTTTCAATATAAGTTCACAAAACACAATGAAAAATATTTTTAGAATAATTTTTGTTTTAAACATAAAAAATATCTAAAAGAAAAATAAAGTTTACTTTTTATTCTAACGAGATTAATGGAATTATTTTAAATAAAAAAATTATTATATTTATTTAAAAATAAAAAAATATGAACGGACCTTATAAATCCTTTATTAAGAGAGATTAAGTAAAAAAATTATTTTAAAAAAACACTACTTAAATTTCCAAAATGTTAAGCATATATTTCTATTTACAAAACTATATTTTTATATGAGTTAAGTTACTTCTTAAATACATATTTTTCCTAGAAAATTTTTTTCATAAAATTTAATGTTATTATTATATCATTATAATGTCATAAAAGTGAATGTTTATTATGAAATTGATATTTTTCACCATTCAGCTAAAAAATCAACTATTTCAGAAAATTTTCAAAAATTCAACATAAGAAAATTTTAACAAGAAAAGTTTATAATATTTTTGAATTTAGTTTTTAATAATATTATTTAAGAAGTAAATTTACATTATACTATAGTTTCTTTAGAAAAAATTATTAATTATTATAATTAAGGCTTGAGTGTTACTTTTATCACTGATTATAGAAGATTATATAATATACCTAAAGGTTGATTCTATAAAAAACCGTTTTACCATAAATTATAAATTTATTTTAAATTTAAATTTATGAATTATAGAATGTGATTTTGAAAAAAAAAATTAATTTTTAGGCTTATCATGACAATATTATCGGAAGATTAATTTTTTGGGATTTTCTTAAATAATTTATTTTTTATGTAAATAATGAAAATTATAGTTTTACCAAAAATGTAAATTTTATGACTTTATAAGAAAGACCTAGAAGTGTCAAAACATTTTATTTATTAAAATATTTATTTAATAAGTAAAACTAGATATTTTATAAAATACTATGTTGAATTTAGAAAACCTATGATTAACATTTTAGGAACTTAAGTAATATTATCCAATAAAAACTATTTTTGGTCTTTTATTTTTATAAAATAATATTTTGGTAAAATTTCGTTTTGGATTAATTTAAAAGCCACATAAAATTTATGTTTTTATTATAATCCAATTTATATAATTAAAATTAAATACATGTATAAATTTACCCTATAAATAAATTAATGATTAAAAATACACTTTTTCTAAAAACTATATTTTATGAATTACACGCTCTAATGCTAAAATTGATAATTCTTAAAAATATAAATTTTATCAGATAAAGTTTATTTAATATTTGGAATCATTAGATATAAATTATATAATATGTTCCATTTTATTTTTAGGCATTAAAATAAAATTATTTAGATAAAAATTAGTTACCATTATAAAACCAAAAAAGGTAAGAGTTTCAATTCTAAGAGTAAAGGACTTAAAAACATGTTTAAATATATGTAAAAATTAATTGTTAAGTTATTATAAAACTTATCGCATTTCTAATCAATTATTATATATTTTTTACTCTTCCTGACATATGAAACATTCACCCACTTTATATTAAGTTGAAATATTTACAAAAATATCGTTCTCGCCACATATAAAATGGGACTTTAACCACCCCTTCAAGACCACTTACATAATTAAATTAAATTTTTAAAATCTAATATTTTTTACTTACTGTATAAATTTTTTTCTTCATTTATCCACTGGTGAAAATAAATTTTCTTAAGAGCTCCATTTTCAAGGAATCCTTCAAGGAAAATGCCATGATTTCAACATAAGCGCTCCTTTTTCTTAACTTCTTTTCTATTCTATATTAATTTTTATATAGTAATTTTATCATTACTATATTGAGACATAATTGTTTTTTGTATACTATTTTTTTTATTATAAGGTAATGAAAATTAACCTCATTTTCTACTTTTTTATCTGGAAAAATGAAACCTTTATTCATGCATTGTGCGAACAACCATCTCCACGAATCAACAAATTATATTTATTTCACCCCCACATATAGTCACTAATTATAAGTGTAAAATTGTGTAATAAATATTTTTTATAAAATATTTTTATTATTATAAAGATAGAAATTATAATCCACCATTTTTCCCTATTATTCTTTTAGAAATGAAAACATTAATTGTGCATTGTACAGACTACCGCCTCCATGAAGTAACTTATCCATTATTTCATACAAATTATTTATTATTTTTTAAATTATATTCAAATATTATTGAAAAAATTAAAATAATATAAATAATATAATTATCCTTCTTTAATAATAATATTATTCAAAAGTAAACCACTTCCATAGTCATAATTATCCATTGATTACGATATGTTCTTGTTTGGGTCGGTCAAACCAGCTAATTTAACAATAATTTCAAATAATATCAATGGTAAATATAAGAAAATAATTAATTATAATATATTATTTCAAAAAGTAAATAATTATTTTGTTTTATAATGGAAAAATTAATATTAAACTCATTAATTAAGATAACAGCATCCATTTTTTAAAAATCCCTCAAACATGTTATTCACCAATTTCATACTTAAGTATCATTACCAAAAGTCAAATGGAATGGGATTATATATTTATAATTAATTATAAATAATAAATTATATTATCTTTAATTATATCATAATGATTAAATTTTTAAGAATAAAGAATACCGACAAAATAATCATGAAATTAGTTCAAAATGATCATGATTACTCACACCCAATATTGAAAATATTTAATATACATATAAAGAATTATTATAAATGAGAAGTATAAATTGTAATAGTTTGGAATAAGGTTATTAAAAAAAGTTATTAATATATTTTGTATTTTATATTGGATTTTAGAGCATGATCGATGAAATAAAGTTAAAAGTCAATGGATTCCATTTATGCCATCCTTTATTGAGGCATGTTTTGATATTATTAACCAATATTATTTTTTATGGTGTCACTAATTACCCTAGAAATATAATGTATTAAATTGTTGTTGATATTGGAATATTAAATTCCATTCATGATCTTCCTTAAATTGGATTATAATTTATATCTTCCTTAAAATATAATGGTTTTTCATAACTTAATATGATTTCTTAAGTTATAATGTTTATCCTTGAGATTTATATTTAATTTCATATGGTATAACTTATTTCTATATTGGGATATCACTTTAAATTCAAATCATCATATTTATGAATTCTCTTCCTTATAGAAAGCTCAACTATGTAAATAATAATTCATATCCTCTTAAAAGATGGTATATCACCCATGACGATGTTTTCCTCTTCCCTCCAATGTTATCCTATCTTGTTTTGAAACACTATTATTTATTAACTATTATGACTATCATATTTACCTTCCCACTTTTAAAAATAATGTTTCATTACTTGTTTTAATTTTATGGGTTTTCAACTCATGTATTTTATGAAAATATTGAATTTTTTTTCCTTCAAATACTAAATATTTTATCTTCCCAACCATATTATATTTGGATAACATTATATAATTTTCAATGATACATTATTATATATTATTTTTAAATATTGTTCTCAAATTATTTACATCAACTTTTTATAAAGGACTTTTGAATGTGAACCATAATATTAACGTTCATGATAATCTTAAGAATGTTTTATCAAACTCTTTTATGACTTCTCCTATATTTTACTTTACATTTTAAAAATTATTTACCTTATTATGAATCGTGTTTCATGACTTAAGAACTATTTGTAATTATAATTTGGGGTATTGAACTCCTGGTATCAACCTATCAAATTATTTACCACTTTTTATGTCTTTCCATTTGAAGCATTCTTTTTTCAAGGGTGTTTTTTAATATATGAAAAAATACTTCAAAATTTATTTTCATAACTAGGAATATTTAAATTTTCAACCATCCAACTTATTTCTCTAGATGTTCTATGGTCATGTTTTGTGGATGTAATTTGGAAATCTATTCTTTCCATGGGTTAATAATTATTTAATGAAATTATACATAATTTTCTATCTGGGAAACTTATTTATGTACAAAATATGATGTGATGGGTTATCCCATAATTATATATCCCTCATGTAACATCCCCGACCCAAGAGACACTAAACTAGTTCTCCGGGTCGGGTTGTCACATGACTTTAAGAGTGCATCCTCATATACCAAAGGTTGCCGACTAGTAGCGAGGTTCCAATAGGTCGTGTGGTAAGACTATACCCTCAATACCATAGTAACCCACAATATATAACAACTAAAATAGTGGGAAAAAAGTGAACAATCCAAAACATGCATAGATAACAAAATCCCAAGAATGGGAACCACTATATACAACAGTAAATATGTCATTTCATGCTACGGTGCCAAGTAAACAAAACCTAAAACAAAGAAAATATTAGAATCCCCAAAATGGTATGGAATCCAAGTCTTGAACCTCACCCCAAACGTTCCATGTCCAACTCAACTCCATAGCATAGGGACCGTGTCCTTGTCATGACCTGCAACCATGAAATCGGCTCGGGTACCCAACGGCGGCCCGAGTAGGGTGTGAGTACAACTCAGTATGCCACCACCAACGGTGTCTACAAAATATTCAGCAAGGTAGATAGTGAATTCAGATGATAAATAAAGGCAATTTAAGGTAAATTGTTCCAAATGCTATCTTTATTTTTATTCCCTTAAGTTAACCTATAAATTAACACATGTTTTCTACTAGGAAATTTCATTTATCATTTCACCCTTTCTTCATGTGTTCAATGGATCAGGAATGATCAAAACTTTGAACATGTTGGAAATTAAAAAGTCATATATCATAAGGCATTATTTAACAACAATTCCCAATATCCTCACCTCGAAGCCTCAGTCCGGGTGGAATTCAACTGTTAGGGGAATATAACTCAGTCCTTTTACCTAACCCATGCATTTAGGGAGAATCTAGAACCTCGGTCCAACTCAACCCGTGGGCGTAGAACCTCAAGTCAATACCCCACTCTATCTAGCCATGTGCACATGCTTATTTATCATTCACCACAATTAACCACATCACAACAACATAACCAATGTCATTTATAACATCACATCAATATCATTAAATGGAAACATAACATTTTTCCTCAATATAGTAACACATTCATCGTTTATTACTTAACCCCTTTATCCCCATTTCCAATTTCCCATGCCTAACTCACTAAGCATTTACAAGTATAGAGCTAGTCCCCTAACATTTTTCCATTAACCCATTTAAACCCTTTGAAGCCAACCAAACGACTTCTTAGGCCATTACCCAACCTAAGAGCATTACTAAAATCCCAATGGAATTTAATTTTATAAAATTAACATATTTATCATGGATTCTACATTCTTACATGACAACATACACTTACTTAGCTAACTCTAAGTACAAGAAATCATCATACACCATGGGTGGTCCCAAAATAGGTCGCATCATCCTCCATGCATCCTATGGGGATCATAAGGGTTTCCTTAGGTTTTTTAGTCACCAAATCAACACATCATCTTAAAGGTACTAAGAAATCATCAAAATAGGGAATGAAATAAAAACCTACATGCATAAATGTACTCAAAACCCAAGGGATATAACTTGTAGACCACCTACCTTGAATCTGTTTTCTAAAACACTCCCAACTGAAGCCTTAGATCTCGATTCAGTAAACCCTTTATGAATTACCCAAAAAATCACAGAAAAAATCAGGTTTGAGAGCTTTGAACGGATAGGAGAAATAAATAGAAACCCTAAAACAAAAATAAAAGCAAGAGGGATATTAGCCTTACCTGAATCTTCAATAAATAACCAACGGTGCTCCAAACAGCCTAAGAATGATGGAGATAGACCTCTTTGAAAATCTAGGAAGCTTGGATCATCACTAAGATTGAAGGAGAAAGAGGGGGGAGAAATCCTGAGTTGGGTATAAAAATATCACAATGGAATTTTTTGTAATTTTTTAAAATTCTTTGAGCCGCACTGTTTACCTGCACGGTTTTCCAAACCATGTGGATGCTTCTATCCTAAAATAGCCCACTCACATGGTTTACCCACATGGTTTACCCACACGGTTTTCCATATCGTGCACGAAATGTGTGGAGGATGCTTTCTGAACCCCCCCCCCCCCCCCTCGCACGGTTTCTTGGGAATTCTTTGTGGTTTTCACTAACCGTGCGCAAACCATGCAGCATGCCCAAAACCCCACATTTTCTTCATCTTTCAAGTCAAGAACCCCTGAAACACCCCTAGCCTTCTTAAGGACTTTGGAAAACACTTAATTAACCAAAATAAATGGATTAAATGGAAACATATGTAAAAAATACCTTATGGAGAAATCCAGGTTCTTACAACCTCCCCAACTTATAACAACTCATTCCCGAGCTTCTCTTCCTGAGCATCATTGAGTTTTTACAGAAAAGAGATCGAGCCATTGGACCCAAATATTATATTTACACTCCCAAGTTTCCTCCTGAATGTTTCCATGTTTCCATAGAACATGAACCATGGGAACAACCTTACCCCACAAAACTTTCTCACTGTGATTGATAATACGAACTAGGTGCTCCTCAAAGGATGCATCGGCCTCAAGCTCGACATCCCCAGCATTTATCACATGAGATGTGTCAGGTTGATACTTTTGAAGTTGTGAAATATGGAAAATGTCATGCATTCTAGTATACCACTTTGGATGAGCCACTCGGTATCCACTGGTCCGATCCTTTTTACAATCTCAAATGGCCCCACATATCTAGGAACCAACTTGCCGTGTTTCCATATTCTATGGTGACCCAACCTTGGAAACACCCGAAGAAACACACGATCACCCACCATGAACTCAAGAGATCTAAGACACTGATCTGCATATGAATTCTACCAACTCTGAGTTGTTTCCATACACTTTTGAATCAAATAAACCTTCTCTGAAATCTCCTGCACAAGACTCAGTCCTAACAACTCAGACTCTCTGGCCTCTAACTAACACAACTGATATCTACATGGTTTCTCATAAAGTACCTCAAAAGGTTCCATCTGAACTATATCCTGAAAGAAAAATTATAAGAAAACTCAACAAGTGACAAGTGATTTTCCTACAAACCACTAAAATACAAAATACATGCTCTCAACATGTCTTCTAATTTCGGAATTGTACGATCTGACTACCCATCAGTCTGTGGGTGGTAAGTCGTACTCAGAAAAACCTGGGTACCAAGTGCCTTCTGTATTCCATTCCAGAATCACGAGGTGAAACTCGGATCATGATCTGAAACTATGGTTCTCGATACTCCATGAAACCATACTATTTATCTAATATACAACTCCCCTAACTTCTTGATTGTATTAGTCTCCTGAATTAGCTAGAAGTGGGCCACTTTGGCCAGCCGATCTACCACAACAAAAATTGCATCATTCTTCTAAGGTGACCTCAGAAGACCCACTATGGATTCCATCATAACATCATTCTACTTCCACTCTAGAATAGGAAATGACAACAACAACCCACCTAGACGCTGGTGCTCAGCCTTCATCTGCTGACAGTTAAGGCATCATGCCACAAAACTCACAACTTCGTTATTCATTCCCAGCCACCAAAACTTCCTACGTAGATTGCGGTTCATCTTAGTCAAGCCCGGATGAACTGCCCACTTTGAAGAATGGAACTTGTGCATAAACCCTTCTTGTACATCTGCCAGAACCACAATACGACCATGAACATAAGAAACTCCATCAGTTTAGAAGGTCCAACTAGAAGTTGAATCCCCACCTATAAGACTTTCTTTCATATAAAAACACTTTGGATCTACCAACTAACTCTCTTTAACTCAGCTTAAAATCATAGACTCAACTAAAATAGATGCAATGGTCTTCTACCCATGCCCCTTGTGTGCCTCCAAATGCATCTCCACAAATAAGGCCATCATCACCCACTCTGACATGGATTCCTAAACTACTTGATTCTATGTATTTTGGATCAGATCATCAGAGACATTATTCCCTTTCTCTGGTGTGTAAACCAATTCAAAATCAAAATACTATAGGTACTCGACGCACCATTTATTTCAAAGATTCAAATCCCGCTAATAGAAAATGTATTTGAGACTTTTATGGTCAGTAAACACCGTAAAGGGTTCTCCCAACAAATAATGCCTCGTATACTTTAAGGCATGAACCACATCAGCTAGATTTATGTCATGAGTAGGGTAATTTCTTTCATGTGGCCTCAACTACCTCCACCCATAAGGCACAACCCAATCATTCTACATCAAAATTACCCCAAGTCCAACACTGATGCATTGCAGAACAAGGTGTACCTCATACCTGGTTCGATTAAGATCAAAATCAATGCAGTGGTCAACCGCTTCTTTAGCTCTTGGAAAGCATTCTCACAAGCCTCTGACCAATTGAACATAACCCCCTTTTTGGTTATTCCTATTATTGGTGCTTCCAAATAAGATAAATCTCAAATAAAAATTTGGTAATAATCAGACAAACCCAGGAAACTCTGAATATCAGAGACGTTCTTGGGATGCTCCCAAGACACCACAACCTACACCTTTTCTGGATCCACCAACATGCCTGACTCAGATATGATATGTCCCAAAAATTGCACCTCATCAATCCAAAAATGACATTTTGATAGCTTGGAATAAATCCTATTCTATCTTAGTGTACTCAAGACGATGTCGGTTTGTTTGGAATTATCATCATGAGTTCTAGAGTACACCAAGATTTCATCAACAAAAAAAAAACTAAATACTGATCCAGATATGGGTGGAATATCCAGTTCATCAAGTCCATGAGCATAGTTGGTGCATTGGTCTACCCAAATGGCATTAAAAAGAATTCATACAACTCGTACCTACTTCGCAAAGCCATTTGGGGTGTGTTAGAAGATCTCCCCCTCAACGGATGGTATCTCGATATCAAATCAATCTTGGAAAACATGGAGGCACCTTAGAGCTGATCAAACATATCATCAATTCTAAGAAGAGGGTATTGGTTCTTAACTGTCATATAGTTCAACTTCCTATAATCAACACATAGCCTTAGTGATCCATCATACTTCTTATAAAATAACATCATAGATCCCCAAGGTGATGTACTAGGACGTATAAACCCCTTACACTCCAATTCCTATAACTAAACCTTCAGTTCTTGGAGCTGTGTCGGCGCCATTCGGTAAGGTGAGTTGGAAACTAGCTCCACTCTAGGAAACAATTCGATCATAAAATCAACATCTCTCTCGAGTGGTAACCCCGAAAAGTTCTTAGGAAACACATCCTGAAATTATCCCACAACAAAAGGGAAGACTAGATGTAATTTCCCCCCATATTCTAACACAAGTCATGCCACTTGGGCTATGAGCTCCCCCATATGATGGTGTAGCAGTCCTGTGCGGCCCACTCGAGTATCCCACTCACCACGAAAGACATGATTGCTCCCATCAAGAGATGTGAATGTTACCTAACATCGGTAATAGTCGATACAGGATTTATATAACACCAACCAATTCATTCCCAATATTAAGTAAAAATATAACATCTCTAGGAAAAATAGATCCTGCGGAAAATGATACTCACCAACCTCCAAAGCACAACCCTTACACTGCCTGATGTCCTTGACTCGTGCCCCTAGAGAAGTATCAAGAGACATTACTCCCCATGCAGTATCTATGGTTAATCCCAACTTGACTATGAACTGACAAGAAATAAAGGAATGTGTATCACATGTATCAAATAAAGCACTAGAAAACATGGAATCTACAAGAATCCTACCTCACACAGTAGAAGATCATGCCTAAACAACTTCAGGTGCATCCTGAACAACATGAAGATGACTTTCCCATTTACCTTGGACTCCATCCTGAGTACCCTATATTTTACTACTCTGCTGGTAAGGGTGATCTCACCCCGGAGTTCCAAATCTACTGTCCCTACCATTATGGCCCATGGATCTCCAACTGCCTACCTGATACGGGGTAACTGACCCCCTTCCTACACGCAGCATCTTCCTCTAACCTCCGTCATTCCCTGACTGCCGCAGGTTCGTGCAGAATCTTTGTGCATGTCCTAGCCCGCCACACACTCAGTACTCAACTGGTGGGTGAGGGCACTGGTCACACTTGTGCCCCAACCTGTCACACTGAAAACATAAGAATTGTTCACCCCCATGAGAATCCGACCCTCTCTTTTGACTACTATGTGTTCTTCCCCCTTGTTGGTAGGTTCAAAACCGGTGCTTCCAACTATAAGAAGCCTCACCACTTGATCACCCAACTGGAGCAACAACTTCACTACCTGAAGCTCCCTTCATGTTCCCTTTTGAGATAAGGGTTTGATCCACCACTTAATCAAACCTTTTTAGATGGAATATATTCACCTGAGATCTGATCTCATGTCTCAGCATATCTTGGAATCATTTTTCCACAACTTCCTCATCTTCCTTCAATGTCAGAACAAAGCATCTCAAATAGGTGAAATAGATAGCATGGTCTATCACTGACATTATCCTCTAAGTCAACCTTATGAAATATGCAGCCTTCTCATGCCTCAAGGTTTTTGGATAGAATTGATCAAGAAACATCTCCTAAAAATCTTCCTACATCATCCCATGATCCTACTCTATTTGGACCATGATGTCCCACCAACCTTTTGATTTCCTCCATAGCATATAGGCCACTAAATTGACTCGCTTCTTGATAGGAGTATCTAGATTCTCTAGAATAGTTTGTATGGACTCTATCCAAAACATTGCTACTTCTGCCCCACCCTCTCTGGTAAAGGTCGGAGGGTGTTGCAGCTGAAACTCCCTGGTCAGCTCAAACATACTTAGTGCAACCCACCATGGGTCCCATTCCATCATCTGTATAAAACGAGAAAATATCTCATGGAACTGCTCTTCCCTATCTCCTTGGACCACATCGTTCTACTTCTCCACTACTAGAGGAGCATTTTCAGAAATGTATTCATGTCATCCAACCAGCGCACATCTTCGAGGTGGAATTTCTCTACAATTTCAACACAAGATTTAAAATGAAACCATAAATATTTTTTGATAAGGGAGATATATAGATCGTCTCATCACTTGTAATAACCAAACTAGTTCGCATAAATTACAGAAAAGATTCCAATCATAACTAAATCACTACCCTTGTTCATATCCCCTAATTCCATTGTTATCAGGGAATCTAATTCACATGGCTACGAGCCTTATCTTTTACTCCCATTCAAAACCATTTTCATATTCCAATTTACTCTTACAAAAAAAAATTATTCCACTTTTACTTATTTATCAAGAACCATTTTCTAATTACTACTTGACATTTTCACTTCCAATTTTTACTCATTCATACCATAATATTATGAATAATTCATTGCTTTTAAGAGAGCATATGCATCCTATCCTTTATATCCCACACACCCATACTGTGTGTGTGCCTATCATGATGCATGTCACTTTCCAATATAGGTGCCTAGAATGATGCATGAATGCACAACCTCGTACCTTTCCAGCTACAAGAGAAATATCACAAAACTGTCAACTCACACAACAGTTTCATCACCCAATGGTGAAATATCATAAAATGTAACTACACGCAACTAGAACAATAATCCCCTCCCAGGGTGACTTGGGTTTTCCCCTGTACATGGATTAGATTATCCCAAGAACGATCTCATTACCAAGGCTCGACACATTATTAATATCTTGTCTACCATCCACAAATAGTAATAAATATAAAATAACCTCCTTTGATACCACTTTATAAAGTCCTTGGACTGGGATCCACTAAACTGAGGCTCCGAGTCAGGTAGTCACATGTCCTCAAGCATGCCTCATCGTACACCAGAGGTTTCCGACTAGAAGTGAGGGTCCAATATGTCACATTGGAATACTATACCCTCAATACCAGATTAATCCATAGTAGATAACAATAGAAAGAGTGGAAACAAAAGAGAACAATCCATAACATGCATAAATAACCAAATCCCAAGAATGTGCACAAACATATACAATAGTAAATATTTCATGTCATGCTGTAGTGCCATGTGAACAAAAACCAAAAGAAAAAAAATTGTAGAATCCCCAAAATGGTTTGAACTCCAAGTCTAGAACCTCACCATAATATGTTCCATGTCCAACACAACTCCCTAGCATAGGTCCCTTTCCCTTTTCCTAACCTGCAAGCGTGAAATCTACTCAGGTACCCAACGAAGGCCCAAGAAGGGTGTGAGTACAACATAGTATGCCACCACTAATAGTGTATAAAAAATATCCTGCAATCTAGATGGTGCATCCAAATGATAAATAAAGGCAAGTTAAGGTAAAAAGTTCAATAGGCTATCTTTATTTAGGTTCCCTTAAGTTAACCAACCAATTAAACCATGTTTACTACTGGGACATTTCATTTATAATTTCACTATTTACTCATGTGTTCAATGGATTATTCATGAATAACGCTTTCAACGTGTAATAAATTAACAAGTACTATATCGTTGGGCATCATTTCAAAACAATTCCCAATATCCTCATCTTGAAGCCTCAGTTCAGGTGGAATGCAACCATTAGGGGAATAGAACTCAGTCTCCATCCCTAACCCATGCATTTAGGGGAGGATCTAGAACCTCAGTCCAACTCAACCCATGGGCGTAGAACCTCAAGTTAATACCCCACTTTAACAAGAAATTTTCACATGCTTATTTATCATTCACCACAATTAACCACATTACAACAACATAGTCAATGTCATTTACAACATCACCACAGTATCATTAAATGGAAAATTAACATTTCTCCTCAATCCAGTAACAATTTCATCATTTATTACTTAACCCCATTATCCCCATTTCCTATTTTCCATTACTATATCACTAATCATTTTCATGTATAAAGCTATTCTACTAGCATTTTTTCATTAACCCATTTAAACCCTTTCAATCCAACCAAACGACTTCTTAGGCCATTACCCAACCTAATTGCATTACTAAAATCACAATTTCATTTACTTTAATCATATTAACATATTCATCATGGGTTCTACATTCTTTCATGATGACCTACACTTACTTAGCTAACTATAAGTCTGGGAAATCGGCACACCCCATGGGTGGCCCCAAAACAGGTTGCATCATCCTCCATACATACCATGGGGATCATTAGGGTTTCATTATGTTGTTTAGAAACAAACACAACACATCATATCAAATGTACCAAGAACTCATCAAAATAGGGGAATAAATAAAACCATATATACACAAATCTACTCAAAAACCAAGGGATATAACTTGTAGACTGCCTACCTTGAATCTGTTGGTGAACGCACTCCCAACTGATGTCTTAGATCATGATTCATACAACCCTTGAAGCTTCACCATAAAAATCACTGAAAAAATTAGGGTTTGATATATTTTAATGGATAGGGTAAATAAATAGAAACCCTAAACCAAAAAAGAAAATCTAGAGGGAGATTAGCCTTACCCGGATCTTCAATCCACAACTGACGGAACTCCAAATGACCTAGGAACGAAGGATATCGAACTCTTGGAAGATCTTGGATGCTTGGATCATTACTATGGTTAAAGTAGGAAGAGGGGCAGAAATCTGGAGGTGGGTATAAAAATCCTACAATGGAATTTTTTGTAATTTTTTAAATTTTTTTGGGCCGCACGGTTTACCCACACGGTTTTCCAAACCATGTACAAACTGTGCAGATGCTTCTATCCCAAAATAGAACCATCTCATGGTTTACCCATTGAGTTTTCCAAACCGTACGCAAATCATGTGGAGGATATTGTCTGAAAACCCCCCTTTCGCACAGTTTCATGGGAATTCCACCATGTTTTCTCTAACCGTTCAAAAACCGTGAAACATTCCCAAAACCACACTTTTTCATCCTCTTTCGAGTCTTGAACCCTCAGAACACCCTCGAGCCTTCTTAAGGACTTGGGAAACACTTAATTGGCCAAAATAAAGGTCTTAAACTAAAACATAAGTAAAACATAACTTATGGAGAAATCCGAGATCTTACACCTAAAATTTATTGGGTAATGTTTTTATCTCATGATATTCCTTGTATGATGAACATGTGGTTATCCAAATCACACTATGTTATTCGATGGGTAGTCCTAGAATTGAATAGCTCTCCAATGCATTAGTTAATTAATTATATCTCATGAGATATTGTGTATGGGTTCAGGGAGTGGACTTAATCCACTATAGGACTTTTTAAACTATATAATTATAGTATTGGGAGTGAAAATTGACTTATAAAAATGATGTTATGCATTTTTTTGTAGTCATAATCTTAGGATATCAAGATCCTTTGATATCAATTTCTTTATGATGAGGCCTCATTATACGATTCATGGAATGTGATCCTTGTTTTTTTGGGTATGAATTATATATATTATGTTCATGTTCCTTTTTTACATTATCATACCCATATGTTTATCTTATGCACACTTATGATCTTGATTGTTATTGATTATGATTACCCTTACTGAGATTTGATTTTACTTGTTCTTATGTTTCTATTTACCTAGAAAATGAAGGAAAGAAATATGTTTGGTATGACTAGAAAATTATAGTGCTTAAAAAAATTGTCAGAGATGTTGAATTATGATTATGGTTTAATTGGTTCTTAGTATAGTGAAAATAATTCCCATGGGATAAAAAAGACATGGACTTTTTAGTTAAATTTTCATTAATTATAATTTTTCCAAATACACTAGACTTATCGATCCATGGTTTGTAATAATTAAGTAATTTTTTGTATAAGATAATGTAATATTATGTGTTTAAATCTTGGGTCTCTATACGAAGCTCCATGAACTCTTAAGAATTATCTATATTTAATTTATTTAAGAAATTATAACCATAAAATTATGTTTGTAAAATATCCCATGTAAGATCCCTATTCTTTCTAGTTTGAACCACGACATATCACAAGTATAGAGATAGTCCCTTTAGCATGAATGTTGTTATCCTCACTTATCCTATCATAAGTTATACTAATCAACTAAAATATATTATGTATTTTCTCTATCTATACTATTATACCATATTGTCCTCTATTACCCTAATAAACAGATATATGTTGTTGTGGAAACTCATAAATTAAATAAAAAATTATAGTATCTCCCTTAGAAAAAAACCTATAAACTAATAAAATCACATGAAATAATATTTCCTTGAGCTTCTCAACCATTGGAGGCCCCCATGCTACCTTATGTAATACATTATTTTCATATCTTATCTGTATCTCTTTTTTCGTGTGTTAACATGAAATTACTTTACAATTCCAAGTGATAGTTTATATTAAATATCTCAATAAACATTATTTTTACACAATAATGTACACCCCATGTTATCTTATAAAATCAAAATCGATTCCCATAACCTTTATACTCTGATAGTATGACTAGATTACTAGTTATCACTATGATATACTATTATTCACTATCCATTATGACATCATATTTAATCACAAATAGGTTATACAACTATACCCATCCTAATGAAATTATACCTACACCAATAATTTATATAATAAATAATTTTATAATTTATTGTGGATTGTTTTATTAAATTTGGGACATTTCCATTTTCATGTGAGTCCATACTCAAATACAGAATACAAATTTCATGGGATAATATGTGGAAACCCTGATACATAAATACATGAACTCTCACATATATATCTAATTGAAATCACATAAACATGTATATTATATATCCTATATAGCTCAAATTATATCTCTTACCACTTTGGTAACTTGAAAATCCACTATAGAAATGTTGGTTGGGTATAACTTTAACTTTTATCACAATCCTAGACTATCTTATTTCTAGTATGATAGGTTCCAAAAACCATAAAAAATAATATAAAATAATATTTTATACCATTTGAAAAAATCCCCTCCCCCATCCCCCTAATTCAATTTTTCCTTATAACCACAAGCTGATCACATCCCTATATACCAAAGGATATGACTAGTAGTGAGAGCATAATCCATATGAAAAGAAGAATATTCCCAAAAATATTATAACCATCCAATAAAATAAAAAATATCACCATTAGTGAAATATAAAATTAATTAAACATAATATATATATATATATAATGTACCAAAACTTATATAAGAAACTTATATTATATACATTCATTACAATCACACATATATGTACTCCATGAAAAAATCCCCAATAATAAATCATTTGTAGAAGAGAATAAAAAAATAAAAATGTGAAAAACACCTAAGGAAATTTCTCCTTATTATAAAAGATCCTATTATAATCAATACCATTAACAACCAACCTTACTTGACATAGGAAATTTTACCTTACTTTCATTATAGATGATAAAGTTCACATGTACAACAAGGTACACCTATAGGGTGTGAATTCATAATCCTACTAAAAATTCACTATAAGACATTATCATATCCAAGAATATACTATTCATTCCTATGATATGGTTTAATAACTCTTCCATAAGGTATACATCCCATTTAGGTCATCTTGTGATGACCATGACAGCAAAATACTTGACCTTATTTACATCAGTTAATGATGATATATGTCTATACCCAAATAGGTATAATGAACTTGGACCAATAATAGGACATCAAGTAATTGTGATAATAGTTTATACAAATAAACAACCTCACTAGATCATATCAAAATTCATTTATAATGTAATTTCATTGACCCTAATGGTTACCACTTTCAAGCCCCATTGGCCTTCAAAAACACTACTTTCCATACCCTTCAGACCCCTTTGGTATATATTGACCCCACATTTAGTATATCTCTTCCACCAACTGGTCGATCACCTAGAATATTTAATGTTCAATTTACTGTGACACAACTGACCTTTTGATCAAGGAACCTAAAGAAACTTAATAATATTCATCCCAATGAAAAAACACTAAAACAATTTTTCTTCATTATATTTTTCACAATAACCAAGCATTACCTTAGAATGAATAGACATTCACTGTCATGACTCACACTAGGAAATCATTACATGGCCCCCATGTTCAACACCAAATGATCACATTAGTTGTTTTATACATGGTTTTAGTAGAGTATCCCACTTTTTATCAAAAAAAATTAATATCAAGAATAATCATATAATATACCTTTTTCACACATCATCTCTTTATGGGACCATATCACTCGTCCACTAACATCTATAGAAGATAAAATATCATACTAACCCATTTTATCCTTCCAAATCAACCCCATAAGTTAAATACCTAATAATTAGTTATTTATATTTACATAACCATAGTGAAATAATGAGAAACCCTTACATCAGTATACATTATGAATATTGATTATCCCATCCCCAATAATTTATATCAGTTCATTGATTAATACCTCATTACTCAGACCTATTTATTTGGTCACACATAATGGGATCACAAATTTTGATCAAGACTTATTGCACAAAATATAAAATATATTACAACATATAGAATAAGTTACCTACTTTAATTGATATGTAATATTTCACCTTGAATTAACTTTTTAATTCCCCATTAACTAGATGATTCTATAAAATCCTGTTGAAATGGAATAAAATTATATTTAGGATTATCCACCAACAATTAATAAAATAAAAATACAATAATATGTAGTAGTAACTTATCCTCCCAACTAGTAATTTACTTCCACGAATGGATCAAAATGATATAAACTAATTCAAAACCTAGCTCTAATCAAGTAATATATAGAAAGAAGAAGATAATGGAGATGCCCAAGGTTTATCTTTTCGAAATACCTAGAAATGGGTGTATATATATATATAATTATGTTTAAAATGAATAAATTTATCCCATTTAAAATGGGATGGGGATATCCCATCATAATCATAGTTGCCTTTATTAGAGTCCCAATGAGAAATCTAGTTCTTGGTTACCACCACCATAATCTTAATTGTTGGTGTTTTAGCTACTTCTTGAGCACCAAGACCACCAAAAATTTGATGGAATCCTACTAGGGTTCATATAAGACTGTATAGTTTTCCAATAAATATCATTTTTCCACCAACTCAATAATAATTTAAAAATAAACATAATAAAACATGTAAATTATAAAATTAAATCAATTTACTCACCCATTACCCATTGGTTTTTATAATACCATGATGTACAATATTGATCAATTATGGATATGGAGCTAATTTAATACATTATTGAGTAAGATTTTAAAAATATCAATTTATTATTATTTTAAAATTAAAAAATGTAGATCTTAGATTATAGAAGGTGATAATGGTTGTTATTCTTAGTCTCATAAGTGACCTTGGGGAGGTACCAATTTGTTTTGTTCATAAAAAATCGGTGTAAAATATTTTTTTATGATAGAGTTTAGAGTATGTATGATTGATTTTGTTTAATAAGAAATTAGTATCCCCAAACCTAGAGTGTAACTTATTATAGATAATTGGGTACAAACATAGAGAGGCTCAATGATTCCATGAAAGGCCTTTGATTTCCTTTGAATCATTAAATGGGAGGGTATAATAAATTTTACTTATCTTTTTAAGTATGATTTTATGAATCATGTTGTATTTAGTTCATGGTGATTGTATTTATTGTGTATAGAATAATGATTTGTATTGAGAAAAATATATGGAAGTGTTATTTAGCATAGATTTATATATTTGGTTTAAAGGTATGATATTTATTTTTAATTATATTTTTTTAAATAATCATCATGGTTTTTATCTAAAAGATATACCTTATGACACACTAAAATTCATTGATGTATGGACCTAGGAGGAGGAAAAAAATAGAAAAATTCATGTTCCAATAATTACAATAATATAAATTATAAAAATATAAAACATATATCTTTTTCATGACACTAAACATTAGTAAGAGGTGGTATATATGGATTTCCATTTGATTCAGATTGATAGTGAAAATGATATTTCTTTTCTCTTGATTTTTTAAGAGTGTTAGCTAGAAATTGGTGGATAATATTCATGGGAAATCGAGATGTATCTATGATTGAGTGTAATCAAATATATATTTAGTTCAATATAGAGTTTTTATATGTTACAGCTAGGGCAGAGTAATAGGACTAATTATTTGTTATTTAGTTTGATAGTTACACCATGAGTGTATTTTTTATGATAATTTCAGAGTTATTATGTTACGCCCTGGTTTTTTTACTAATAAAAATCTAAGAGATCATTATTTCCAAAAAACCTTATAACTGAATCCCAAGAGACAGTTTCTTATATTTTATCAAAGTAATTTTATAGATATGTTGAATAAGAATGAGATGGGAAATATTTTTTTTAACAAGAATATTTTTTTAAAATATATTTCTCAATAGAGTAATGTTTATAGTGGACCTGTATATAGGATTTTATAATTTTTAGGACATTCTATGTTTAGAAATTTTCATATATTCTAGTTGTTGGCCTGATCTTATTTCACTATATTTGGTAGTGCAAGACCATCTAGTGAAATAAATGGATTTATATATTTATGTTATAGAATTATTGGCCATCGTTAGTCTATATTACATTCTATTTAGAGTGTGCAGAGTAAATTTAGTAAAAATGTTACTATAAATGAACTATCCCTTTGTTTTATTGGCCTACTTATCAGTAAATTCTATAGTAGAAATCAATATTTTAGTTGTAACAAGATATGAAAATTGTACATCTTCTTAAGGAATTTGGTATTTATATATATTTCATAGAAGATATTTTCATACTCATGAACCATGAGTAGATTGAATACGAGGTGGATTTAGGTAATAGAGAAGAAAAGGAGGAGTAATTAGACTTTAAAAATAATAAATATTGAAGTGGAAGAGGGACTATAGATGGTTCGATGCATTCAAATATTGCAAGTTAGTTGTGGAAAGCGATAATTTTTCATGTAATTTATTTTTTTTATAAATAAAACCATATGATAAAATTATTTTTTTGGATTTTATATATTCTATATAATTTTGTGTTAATTATTATCATTCAAGGGTAGTGTCTTTAAATCTATAATTGGACCATATCACATTTTTTAGATATATATATATATATATATCATCATATGTTTCATATATGTATTGATATATAAACATCACTTATCAGGTAGTAAATTTGATTATTTATTCATTTGAGGTAATGAGGGTAGGGTTTCCAAGATCTTTAAGGGAATTTACTTATGTTTTTTAGAAGAAAATATGGTTTTATCCCTATAATGAGATATTAAATTTAAGAAAAAATTTTAAGAAATTATTCCATTTTTATAGAATCTTATCATATGGAACTTATAGAGATATAAGTGTAATGAATTAAAATTCATGATATATTGTATAGATTTTTTATTAAATATAGCATATCTTTGAGGGATGTTACAGTGTTTTCTCTAATATCAATACTAAAAAAGGGTTATGGCCATAGGTGGAAACCATGTAAGTAGGTCCAAATATTGTGATAATTTCCTATAACAACAACCATTCAACCTATTGATGTTATTATCATGGAAGTAACTTTAAGAACATGGTTAGGTTATGAATGTATCCATATTGGTCTATTGTCATAGGTGGTGCCTGTGGCTGTAAGTCATGAAATTTTATTTTAAAATACACCCAGGAGGTTTGATCATCACTAACCTAAACCACCTATGGACATAGGTGTTTGAATAAGGACTTATGGACATAGGCCACATTTAATGTGGTTTTAGGATAGGATATAACTATGATAAATTTGGATCATGGATATATGTCTAATTATGTCTATGATCGTTCTAAACATTTCTATATAACTGTGGTCGTTGGTGAATTTCTAGTAGTGGATTCTAAATAGAATTTTTAGATTATTATTACATTATCGATAAATAAATCAGGTGATGATGAAGAACCAATGTATTATTCCAAGGATTATTGATCTACTCAATTAATTATAAGGATTTAATTTGTTATAAATTATTGATTGATGATTAGAATATCATCATAAGATAGTTAAAGATAAGGAAATTTTGTATGAATTTTTTTATGTTGATATGAAAATTTTGTATTTTTAGTGAACCAATTTAGAAATATTAATTCTCCAACTATATTTATGGGATTGATGCATTAGGTATTAATACTTTATCTTAATCAGCATATTGAGGTGCCCATTTATGATATTCTTGTTAACTAAAAGTTACAGGAGAATCATGAAGTACATTGTTGCTGTCTACCAAATGAGCATAGAAAATTTTAGAATTGAAGAAATATCTGAATCAAATTTATTATTTTATCTATAATTAGAAGAAGTATTACCATGTCTATTGGGAGATTATGTAGCTAGGTTACATAGATCACATGACGCCCAAGAAGACACCTGATCGCAGGACCCTGGGAACGTCATGTGGATGAGTCATGTGATTTTTAGGATATATGGATGATTATGTGAAGACCCTATGATAAGCCCTCATGATCATGAGAAGGCTTCCATATGAGTTCCTAAGATCATTTTACATGTCAATGGATATACACCTGACAATCACCCAAGTCCCCTTATGAAAAAAGGTTGACGATTAATGAAATGAAGGTTACATTAATTTTCACATGAAGGGCCTGTATGACTCACATGATTATTTCAAATATCACATGAGATACTAATGGAATGTTTTATATATCATGTGAAATCCTTTGGATGTGTTAAATTTATTAATTTAAGGCCCTTAGACATGTCAACTAAATCACGTTATGCCCCATAAAATCCATATAAAAACGGAGTGACTGTTTGTGAAATTGATCAAACACCATCACAAGATCAATCATTAATCACATGAAACACCATAGACAACAAAATATATTTTCCATGATAATGCTCATAGTTCATCATGAGATCCATTATTGATCATACGACACCCTGACATAAAACCAATGTGAAAAAATCAAAGGTCTTGGAAAATAACAAATAAAAATATGGAAAATGAATAAGCCTTATGAGAAATGAGAGTTAAATTATTTATCATAAAAGGCCCTTTGAATAGCCAACATGATATCATGAAGGGACCCATAAAAGTCTCCCTTGATCACATAAAATCCTTTTTGATAGGATTTCTGATCTCGTGAATTCTTCCTGAAATGTTATCCTAGTCTTTTGATGGACCTTTGAAATGTTAATTTGATTAAGAGAAAGCCCTTTCAAAAGACATGGGTCTAATAAATATGGTTATGACACAATGATATCACAATTTCTATTTATTATGTGACCCAAAGATGATTCTAGGGATAAGCCACAACAGTTTCATGAGAAAAGTTTTATGATCCACTAACTTAATTCCATATCTGTGATATATGCTCCCTAAAAGGAAGTGTAGATTTGGGATGAAGAGGCCTATAAATCCCTTACCCCTTAAAAAACACACACTAGAGAACATGTGAATGGGAAGAATTTTCATAATATAAATCCATGCAATTTTATGGGTCTTCCACCAGGTATATCTAGGGAATGACTTAAGGGATAATGAGACATTTTTATATGCTTCATGTGATAACCCTGTTGATCATACGAAGGAATTATGGTGTCCAAAAAATAATTAAGTAAATTAGTTTTTACATATATACTTGGTCACATGAGGTCTCAATAGGAAAATTCCTAAAAACCATTGAGGCATTTATGTGATAAAGGATAACAAATTTAAAATCCTTACACAAATACAAATACTCTTATTTTCATGTGAAGGTTTCATGTGGTTCACATAAACTATATAAATCATGTGACAACACCCTAAAATATCATCAAAATAATGTAACAACAACCAGGAATGTTATCCAAGTCACGCAAAGTCCTCCAGACATATTTGACAGATTATACAGAAACCCTCAAACATGTCAGTCGTGATCATGTGACACCCTTGGATGTGTATGTGTCAATCAATAAAGGCGTCCATTAACAAGTCATTTAAATCATGTATTATCCCCAAAAATTTCATCCTTGATCATGAGACACCATTCTACATGTATACTCTCATCACCTGAATTCTCTTCATAAAAGTTAGATAAATTATGAGGCAACCCTCTGACACTTCTACATCAATCATGTGAAGCACCTTGTACATGTCATCGTTTCCATGAAAAACCCCTAGAAAAGTTATCTGGATCACGCAGTAGAGACCTTAGAGATGTTAACCAAATTTCCTTATAAATTTTAGGTTGGTGATAAGTACATTTCTTCCAAACATCCTTAGACATGTTAGGAAGATAGCTGAGAAATGTTCAACAGACATTTCTGACATGTCAAACATGTCAGGCATAGATCATCAGACATGTCAATCAAATTAGTCAAAAACCCTAGGACATGATAATATTTTTCAGAATAAAAACTTTTACATACAACATTTTGAACAATGAGGACTATAATTCATATCCAAATAAGATACATATGGATGAATTACTAAGACTTCATCTCCAATTGGGAATCCACCATGGTGTAAGTCCTTCCATATATTAGACACTCTACAACATGGGACCCAAACTATCTTGTGGGATTATTATTCTCCCTCATATATCATTAGATTGAGTGTATTTTGAACTATAATTACTTTTATTCCTATCAAAATAGGATACATAGGACCCCTACCTAAGGCTTGAGATCCATATTAAACATCCCATTAAGGCTACTCTAGTTCATAAGTCCCACATATATATACGACGAGTTTAGTCATTTGTTATCCCTTGTTTCTCACACTAAGCATGAATCATGTGGGATTAAGAATTTTTTTAATGACCATATCACTAACATCTTGAATTACCCCCAACCAGCGAAACCTTAGTGTGTAATCCCCGTTCAGTTTCATGATATGATTTCCCCTATACAATGGAATCAACCTTCATGTAAGTCCCAAAGGAATTCTCATCTTAGTAAACCCTGGGGAAATAACCTTTATGGGAATTAATTTTCATCCACCTCCCATCAGTGGGTTGAGGGTAAATCATACTACTATAAATCTTATTCCTATTATAAGTAGGATATGTATGACTCATTACTACGTCTAGAGCGCCATACCTGGTGCCTAAGTGACCTCATATATGTCATCTTCACATGATGTTAAACTGAACATATTTGACTTAAATGAACTACATGGGTTTTTATTTATGTTACACACAGGATACATAGGATATCCCATAAAGGTTCAATATCATCCTAAAAACACCAATTACCTCATAGTATGTTAGTAAACTCGTTGTTCATAGTTATAAGGATTCAAAATATAAATAACTACATTTTATAAGAAACAATGGGTTACTGATGGAGAACCTTGGTTAAATATATATAACCTCATTAATATAACCCCATTTACACGTAGAAAGATTCAACAACCTATTATTTTATTAGGGTAACAAGTCTTGTATCGGTATTTGATGTGTGGAGATCATTTGAAGATAATAGGTGTTGAAATTGAGTCACTGTAACACAAATGAAGACCAGATGTAGGTGTAAGATTGATTATGGGCGGATGATCTCCAATGAACTTCACATAGTATGTATATTGGATATAATTCAGGATGAATGCCCATAAGGACAACCAAAAAAATGATATTGACCACATAGTAGGATTTTTCCACGGTAACATTACCAAACACATGACTATAGGCCACATGATAGAACCGTCAACCACATGAAAAATCAATCAAGAGAAAATTAATATAGTTTATGATTATGAAGTTCCATGGTAAAATGATCTTCATATATATATATATATATATCACAATATAGTTCATTGTGACCTCTAACAATAAAAAAGGAGAAGTCTGGGAAGCTAAAAGAAGAAGTGAGAAATGATGTATGTAAATATACTTACAAGAACCATGTCTAAAAAATTTCATGTAATTAAATGAAAATATAAAATTTTAGAGGATTAATTTTAATTCAAGGGTTTCTACATGATGTTGTTCTTCAATGAAAAATAAATATTACAATACTATAATCTATCATGATTTATGTAGGTATAAAGAAGAAGAAGAATTTATAGGATTATCTTATGATAAAAATAGAGTTTACATGAACCAAAATAAGTATTTTTCTCATATATATATATACATATATGTGTGTGTCTGTGTGTGTGTGAATTCATTAATGCATGCACATTTTTTTGGAGAGAAGGTGAATGTGTGAGATATGAAATTATATATTTTCTTTGAAGAAGGAAGAATTTTATTTTATTTCTGGTATGTGGGGATTCATGACTATATCTCATGAATACATGATTGAATTCATATAAATTATTAATTCATGAGAATTTTCTTGGAGAGAAATGGCTCCACAACTGTAACGCCCAGACCCCAGTTACAAAGAGTCGGTGCATTATTACATAACATTGGCATGATCACAAAAGATCAAGTCTTGAAAGACTGATTAGTTTAGTAGCCTTGGAATCACTAGATACATTCATAAGTCTTACATTACATCATAAAGTAAAAAAAAACTACAACAACATCTTGTATTTATATCCCATCATACATTCCCTATAGGTCATTCATAAAATACTTCTTCACATCCTGGGAAAAATTAAAACATTTAAAGGGGTGAGATCAAATGCTCAGTAAGGATAATAATATAGCGTAAACTTTCATAAATAAACATAAACATTTAATGAAATTTATAAAAAACAAAATCCTTTTAATCGTTAACTTCAGCATAATATGGAAAAGATAAAATGAAATAATTCCATTTACTTATTCACATGGATATTCTACTAGTCAAATAATCACATGCAATATCAATAACCACTTTCATAATGATGGAATGCATAATGCCAAACTATCATAACCACATAGTCAAGGCCTTGTGCCAAGAATACAAATAAGATTTTGTCAAGGCCTTGTGCCAAGACACTACTTTGTCTCATGAGACCTACCGATGTATCAAGGAGCTATAGCGGTCTCCACCCGTCACTTAATAAGTCCAATGCATTCCTCATATGAAAAGGTTTAAACATAACATAAACATTCATATTACAACTAGCATACGAAATGTAAATACTTTCTCCATAAACCATGAATGTTGTAAAAATAACACATCCATAGTCAAACATATCACAAAACCTTCAAAAAAATATGGAAGTTTTGTATAATAATAAATCAACTTTAAATAATCTTAAAATCTATCAAAGGATGTTGACATAGATGAAATCAAAAATATTTTAGAGAAATATCTCCTTTTTTGAAATCATTTAAAAATCACATAATTATAAAAGAAAACATTTACTTTGAAAATATTCTTATAAGCTTGTAATGGAATCTTCGACGATTTTATAACGGCCAAAAATAGTCACAAATACCATATAAGTTAAAAAAGACATTCTTGCCTTAATTTTGTCGAAAAGGTTAAAAAGGTCCTTGTTTGGAAAACAACAGAAAGATTCCTTTATAAACATCTTATAAAAAGTCAAACAAGGGTATAAATGACTTTAATCCATAGTCTATAAAATATTAAGAATGTTTTGAAATACATTTTTAAGAAACATGGATGTGGATGATAAAGATGTCCCAGTAGATAATTACGTATAAACAACCTCAGATAATGAAAAGATTGTGAAATAAAACTTTACCCTTACTTTTCATTGTTCAAGGGTAGGTTAACTTCCTGTATAATGGTGAAATAATTGTTATTAAATTATAAAATAATCATATACATTAATATGATATCATATACGATCTTTTAACATTTCTTTGTTAATAATATCTTAGTATTATCGTCGTTTCAGGTGTTAACTTACTTGTTTTCTTTTATATGTTTTGTTATATAAGTCGTGTCTGATATGGTTAGGTTGTATCTTATTCATATAAAGAATTATATCAAGTCCTTAAACATTATTTTTAATCATCAAATGATAATTAGAGTTGTATGGATATGATGTGGAATGAATCTCATCGCGTTCGGGGAGACGGTAGTCCGTCCGTACGCACGCGCGACAATATAATTATTTTGATATTAAAATAATATATAATTGGATGTTATATCATATATAAAGAATCATTATAATTTTATATTTATTATTTACATCAATTACACATCAATGTGATACCCATCCAAATAATAATGTATTGAATAACAATTACAACACAATGTGGAGACGGTAAGCCGTACGTACACACGTATGGTGACATGTCATTCAAAGGATGGATAAAAGAATGAATATGGTTGTACCATATTTATAATAACATCACAGTATATAGAAGATACTGGATTTATTATTTTAGAATGTAAATAACAAAGAAATAATAAGTTGAAGAAGAAAAGAACTTGAAAGAGGGTGGAGAAATCATTACCTCTTCTTTGGGTTCTTCCTTTTGATTTGATCAAAAGGGCTCCTTAGGTTAGATTTATGACTAAATTAAGGAATATATGACGAATTGAGTTAAGTTGGGAGGATGTTTGGGAAGATTGTGTCCGAGAAAAAAGGCTTTAAAGGTGTTAATTAGAGAGAAGGGGGAGTGCCCTTTTATAAGAGTGGTGAGGGGCATCTTAGGAAAGGCTATAAATATTATTTTATAATAAATTCATATTCGGTTTATAATATCTAAAAAGTGGATTATTTAAATTTTAAGGTGGGGATAGGTCTAAAAACACACAACCAATAGGGTTTAGACAGGTTTGGGTCACTATATTAACCTTATCTTTTAGTTTTAACTCTTAGTTAATTAGTTTGACATTTACCATGTCTCTTTGTGTTTTTATATTATATAGTTAATAAACATACTATATACATCCAAGAGACCACCAAGTGGTCCATTAATAATACACCTATCATTATATAAGTCCTTTTTCTGAACCTTAGATTTATAGAAATAGAATATCAATTAATAATATAATATTTGTTTTAAAAACTCATTTATGTCAATTTTGACACTATTTAATAATTGATTTTTTTAAGTCTTAAAAACTTTATTAATTCGAATAAAATTAATTTAAGAAATCCTAACATGTAATTTTAACCAATAAAATTCGTTTATGTCATCAAAACTTTCAAATTATATTTATTTTAACTTTTATAATACCAATTATTTGATTCTTTCATTAATAAGGAAAATACTACATCATTATTATGTCATAAATAAATTTAATTATTTAATGTATAAAAATTATAAATAAAATACCATTATGTAGGAAATAGTTTTAGCTTTCTAATGGATATTTTTAGTCTAACATATAACATATATAAACCTATGTAAAAATTGTTTTACTAAAAGATATATGCTTATTTCATTTTTGTATTTACTTTAACTTAATTAATATAAAGTGTCATTATCACTTAAAAGTGGGTCCATGGGGTCCCAAAATCTACCCAAAGATGACCATGGTCGTACATGTATAAACTAATAGGGTTAGGGCACGTTTTAGGATAATTTATTACTTTATAATATTATTTTTTTACCCTTATTTACCGGATTTACTCTTTAACCATGGTAAATAAAATATTTACCGAAGTAATTATTCAAAATGTCTAGAAATAAAAGTTACCTATTTACACAATTTGGTCCCCCTGATTCTAAATATGTAATCCATTTTTCTAAATTCACAACACATAAGTGGTAGAAATTAATTTAAAATTAATTCTCGTTGTCAAAACAAAAAGCGTGTTTTTAAGAAATAATAACTATCAAAAGATTGACACTTCTTTATGTCTAGTTTAAATGTGAAATTATGTTGAATGAAAAACATTGTATTAAATGGTAAAAATATATTCTAAATATACTTTAAAACCACTCAAATTTATAATTTATCACTCTTAATTATTTCAATTAAAAATGTTGTTTTTAATTAAAATTTAGTAATTTTCACTATTCATAAAAATATGAAAGTTATCAGAAATGTACCAAAAATTCACCCGAAGATAATTTCAATATTCGGAATCCAAAAATAAAATGTATAAAATTTCAAAAAGTGGGTATTACTATTCATAACGGCTAGTTTGATTGGTTATGGTGTGTGTTAGAACTCGAATTTGTGTACAACACATGCTACTGTATTATTCAAAGGGAAGTGTACCATGGAAGCTTGGGGTGTTACAACGACCCCTCAGTTTTAGGGTTTCTTGGTGAATCTCGTTGGCATCTTCAGCTTTCATCTACCTATCATTGGTTCAACTATTCTTCTATTTTCATGGAATCTTCTCCTCCTCACTATTTCATAGAATATTGTGATCATGGTTTTTCTCTCACACACTACATTTCATGTGCTTCATCTTTCTTTTGCGGCTCTCGGATTTTGATCTCATATTTATCCCAGATATGTGCTTCCCAATTTTATGTTTAGATCATCATGTGATGTTTTTCAATGTAGGGGAATCTTTTCTACGATGTTGCAGATGAAGGGGGGTGACTACATTCATAGCTTCGAAGAACACATGGATTAGACACTATTAGGTAGTGAGGATTACAACAGAATTCACTTCTTGGATAGTAGTGATGTTTGTTATGATCTATTTGGTGGTGTGGGAGTTATCTCTATTGGTCTCCAATATCCTCTATGGTTATCATAGTTTCATGTGACGACATCTATCTTTTTTTAGTATCTTCAGTCTTGCTTCAGGTGGTGATGAAAATGAGTGATGTTTGATAGTGATAACTTTGTTTCTTTGGAACAGGGGGCTGACAGAGGTGATCTAATATAGGGGGTTGTTTACCCAGTAATGCTCATTGTGGCACTTTGGAAAATCCTACTGGCCTCTTGGTTAGCGGAGGCTTCAATGGTGGGTGACATTGGATTTTTCTTTGAATTTTTTTCTTGATGGGGGTATCTATTTGATTGGGTTATGGGTGTCTCTTTGGTAATTGGACGTTTTTTTCATTATGTTTTGATGGTGGTGCATCTTATTTATGGTACTATTATGTGGATTTATTCGATTAAGGGATGGTTATGCTCACACCTATCATTTAGCAAACTTTCCTTGTATTGTTGGATAGATGGGAACCATGATTTGATTTTTCACTTTGATTTTGGTCTTTAATAGTGTGAATCAGGTTGATAGTGCAGTGTGTTTCTCACATGATTTGTCGGGTGGGTAGCTTGTTTGAGAGATAGGTATGCTGGCACCTATCATCTAACCCTCCCTTAACATGTAAATGTAAATAAGAGGAGTTCTCTACCATGTTGTGTTAGACCAGTATGGCACAACTTCTTAGAAGGTGGGAGACACATTATCTTTAACTAATCTCACTATTTTATTATCTGTCAGGGGGGGCGTTAATTTTTCTCTTTTTTATTACTGCATGTGATTCTCATTGTATTCTTAGTACCACCTTTAGACCTTCAGAGATTTTTTATGTCATTATATTGGGGATAAAATTTCCCATTTTCAAAAATAGGTTATATTTATTTTTTTACTTAAAAAAGGGGATTGTCCCTCAACATGTAAAAAAATTATTTTTTGAGATAAGAATAATAAGATTATAATGAAGGAAGAAGGTTGCAACTGTAAATGTATGGACACAAACATACATGATGATTTATATGTGATGAATATTTCATGTGAGGAAATGATGAAGAACACCAAGATTAGCTGGGAGTTTTAAAGAATGAATAACAGTGATAGTTTCTGTAAATGGGATGTAGTTACAATTTATAATTTTTTTTCTGTAAAAGTTTTAGGAAACTGAGAATTTTGGATCTGGTCGAAAAAAAAATGGATGATTTAAGAGGATTTAAATTATCAGAAAAAATGGTAATTAAAATGATGTATTTATATGGTACTTAGTAAACACATGAATGTGTATTGTAACACCCCTATATTTTATTTATATATATATATATATATATATATATCCTTTGAAATAAAACATGAAGTATTTGTTAGCTTTCCATGCACACAACCTCGAGTCTATATGAACCACGATATAGTAAAGCATAATAACATAGCTTTTAAATTGATAGGTATGAATAATAATAAAAATTTGATGAAAAATAAGTGAAAGTGTTTTTATTAATTCTAATTTTTTTATTAATTCATAATAAGTAGGTACTCAATTTTCAATAAATTCATTTTATGCTTTAAAATTATGTTTCCTTCATAAATGGTTTTCATCACATTTTTACATGTGAAATTTAAAATTAATTTATTAATTTTTTATAAATTTTATTTTATGAAATTAATATAATTTTTAAAATAAACATGTAAATATTATCTTATATTCAATTTTCTGGTTTTTTCAAAAAAAAATTTATGGAATAATGAAAAATACCACTTTTTTGTAAAAAAATGTCATTTATTTTCAAATATATGTAACTTTATTTTTTTAATTTAATGTTAAATTAATATAATTATCCTTTAATTATAAATTATCAAATTAATTACATAAGAATCATCGTTATACTTTATCTTCGAATAAGTTATTTTTTTGTCTTAACATATTTTTCTAAAAAACTGTTTTTATACGCCCATTTTATTTTTATATTAATAATTTAGTTTAATATATATTTATTAATTTTTTTATTCAATTTATATATTATACACTCAATATAATATTCTAACAATAATTTTATGTTTTTATGAGGAAATTAATAGAAGTAGATTAAATTTTCCACTTAAAATTTTATTTCTCAAAAACCAGTTTTCATTGAGGTTTATACGCTTAATTAAAATAAATTTACCATTTATATAAATATAATATGTTAAAAGAGATTAAATATTTTTAATAATCATAATTTATATAATTTAAAAGGTTTATCTTAATTTTTTTCATAGTGAATAGTATAAATAGTAATATTTTGTTACCAAGGTTAAGGTTAAAACGGGTTTATCAGGAGGTTAAACCAAGAGATATGGTAGGATTACCTCCTAAACCTAATTGTTTTTTATTTTTTGAAGATATTTAAACCTTATAATATCTTAAATTCAAATACCTGACCATTTATATCCACTTTTCCATGAATGTTACCATAAATCATTGAAATCTTTTATGAAATTTCATGTGCGTCCCTCCCCTCGCCTATAAAAGGGATCCTATTCTTTTCCATTATTCACAGTATATGAGACTTCTATAATGGAAAATAAAAACTCAAAAAAGATAATATAATCCTTCCCTTCATCCTATATCTTCTGGTATTCTTCCAATACCAATAATTTATAGCGTAAGGAGTAATTCAAAGGAGTTATCTCAAAGAAGAGGAATATATCGTAACTAGATTCTTTCAATTTTGTTTCTTATTATAATTCCTATAAACTTGTTTTATAGATAAAAACATGATTAATAAAGTATCAATTATATATTTATATTTTATTATTATTATTTCAAAACCATTTAGTGCCTCTTGTCAATCTAATAAAAGATTAACGCATTGATTGTGCGTATGTGTGGACTACCACCTCCACCGAGTGATACATCTCATTTACCACCTCCACAATTCATGGTTTAATATTATGATATATTTAATTATTTAATGGTATTTATTCTATAATATTTATTCAATAAATATTCATTAATATTTACTTTTTTAAAATCCATTGAAAAATGTGAATATTACTCGTGTATGCGTATGGACTACCATCTCCAAGTTGTGATGTAATTCATTTTCCATTAACAATTTATATGATTGATTATAAATATTTATTTAATAAATATATATGATATTTATATCATTATTAAAATTATATAGATGAAGGAACCATGATCAAATTTCAAGGATGATAACGTCCAAACCAAAACATACATGAAAGATGATGTAGTTAACACCCAAAATGATGATGATAATACAAAGTTATTAACTGTAAGGTGATAAAATGTTATGAGATAAAAATTTGTTGTATTTTAGGTATGATTATGGATTTTTTGTAGAATTATAATAATTTTAAATCTATTATATATGATCTAGGAGAACTTATGAATCAATAAATACTTGATTTAATGGTTTTATGTGCCAATATCATTTTATCAGGATTGTTTGTGCTTAATTTTGTACAATGATATTATAATATCTATCTCACAAATATTATTTATTTTATTATCCTATATTTATTTTAGGATATTACATGTTTCCTGTTTATTTTACTCTCTTTATGTACTCAAGAGACATAATGAATGTTTTTATTGAAAACCAACCTTGTTATTCTATTCAGTTGGGAATCATTTTTTCCATGTTCATATTTTCATTAAAATGTTTTCATGAATGTTTTTTATTCTAAAAATCTCATTTAAATTAATTTTATCAATTTTTTACTTTCATTACCATGGTATAAAATGATTTTTTCTTATCATTATCCAAATTTGGCACTGTTAAACTATTACCAAAAATGTGACAGGATATTTTGTTTTAACATACACCAAATGAATGGATTAACCCTCTATCAGGAATATAATTTTCATTAAAGATTATTTTATATTTTATATTTTATATTTTCAAATATAAAAATTTCATCAATATTTTTTAAAATTTTTATATTTTAAATAAGTGAATTTGAATTAAAAGTTTATTTTTTTTAAGAAATGTTATTCTGATATTTTAATGGTATTTTTATATATAACAATTTCATGTAAGTTATCTTATGATTTACTAGGGATATGATCTTATGTTACAAAATTAATTCTTTCTATGGATGGTTTATGATTATTGTTATGAAATGATTTTGAAACACATATCCTTTACATGGGTTATGATGTAATGAGATGATGGATGTTTTATATTATTTTGGAACACAAATGTATGGTTTTCAGTTTATGACTGATGGTTTCATTATAAACCAAGGAAGGGTGGTTATGTTATAAACCAAGGTCAGGAAGGTCTATTATTTCCCTTTAATGCATTGGGTAAATATTGACATCTCATGAGATAGTAAGGAATTGAATGGGGAGTGAACCTAGTTCAGTAAGAGACTTTTTCACATAAGATAATCTTAGGAGTGAGCCTAGACTAAGGAAATTGTGGAATGTAGAGTCAACCTAATCCACTATAACGGTCTTGGCAGTGAGAATTGACTAAGGAAATGATTTTCTATGCTTATGTGTATGCCAAAAATTTATTTATTATGGTTATGATATTTTTTCGTGGTTCATTATTAACTATTGATGATTCCACACTCTTATCTCATACGTTTTTTTATTGATTAAAATTTATGTTATTTTTAATGATTTTGATATATGAATTTATGGGTGTAATTTTATAATGTTTATCCCATTATCTCATACCTGTTAGCTTATCTTAGGATCACATAGGGTCTTTTATTGATATATCATATTTTACCTTTATTGATCATATGAGTTTAACCTTTCTTATGTTTCCCTTCTCCAAGTTATATAAAAGGTTTTTAAGTATGTTATGTCTAATAAGTGTGTTGGTTATAAAGAACTAAATGGGAAATGACTTAGATGGTATATGTTCTAGTGGTTTATGTATCCAAGTTTCCAAATAAACTAGACATCTATAGAAATTAGGAATGTGTTATTGTAAAATTTATATAATATTCATCTAAAAGGATTTAATATTTATGTATGAAAAGTATGGGTTGATATAGTTGGTACTAGAGGCAAGGTTTAGTAAATTTTGGAAACTATGATGAGGAAACTTTAGTGAGAACCATCAATATAATTTTAATTATAAGAGAATATCCTAATGTATGGTAAATAAATAAGTGTAGTTTTCTTAAGAAAATATATATTTTTCTAGATACTATAATTGGATGTGGTTTTGGAATATATTCATATAGGGATTATAACTCCAAAAAGCTATTATCGAGTATATGTCAACCATAATTTTAAGCATGATGAATGAGACCTTACTGCACACCTAGTTTGACACTCTCGAAATATATTATTAGGTTAATTAGCATTTTATTTTAGAAATATTATAAATTATTTAAATAGATAATTACTATGGATGACCTAGGTTAATCATAAGGTGTCAAATATTGAAAATACTATTTCATTATTTAAATATCCTATAGATTCTTTTCATTATTATATGATTCCCACTATGAATATTTTTCACATGCTGTGATTTTTTGTCTTAGTGAATGACTGGAAGCTGGAGGAACCATGTTGACACTGAATTTTAAGGACAATTAAAATATTTTCATCTTGAGAAACTTATTGAGATAGGAGTTGGAAGGAGAAACCTTTTGATTAAACCTAGTATATATTATGGTATATGATAAACAATATAAACATAACTGAGTTTACAAACACATAAAATAAGAAGAAAATTGAATTTTATGGATGTTTAGGTGGAAATGATCATGTAGGAATAAAAGATAAATTTCTTTCATGTTGATAATGTGGTAAGAAGAAACTCCAAGAATATCTCAAAGTAAGGGGAGATGTTTTTTGTGTGGAAATTAAGGGTAAAGATAAATGAATTGCCAAGGAATTTAATGTCTTCTATGTGGGTAACTTCATAATTATCCGAGTTAATTACCTATTACAATGGGTAGCTCATAAACCAAGGAAGGGTTTCTGTTAAGTTAATCTCTAAAGTGAATCGAGATGTTTAAGGAACACTTATCCTCTACTCTAGAGATATGTAGAATTTTGTCAGAATTTTCCCTATAAAAATATTATTATTCATCCTTTAATGTAAATTTATGTAATTTTGAGCATTTATATATTCCTCTATATAGACCCATTATAAATATATAGAATAAGAAAATCACATTTAATATCCTAAACCAACATATAATTTTCTATCAGTGCAAGGATAAATTTGACTTCCAATGGAAATTGCATCCATTCCATGGGTCCTAATTCCTATACAAAGTGGGTATATATCTCAAATGGTTGGGGAGAAACTCAACATAAATTATATGACTATTACATTTTATTTTTTTGATGAATTTATTGAATATTTTCCTAGTCTTCCTCCAAAATATGAATTTTAGTTTTCAATAGAACTCATACCTGATGAAACACCATTTTTAAAGAATCTATGTAGAATGACCCTAATTGAGTTACATGAATTGAAGATGAAAATCTAGAAGAATATTAATTATGGATTCATTCATCCAAGTGAATCATCATGGGGAACACCAATACTTTTTTTAAGAATAAATATGTATCATTGTGACTCTGTATTTATATATAAAACTTAACAAGATCATGACTAAGAATAATATTCTTTTACCAGAAATTAATGATTATTTTGATCAATTATAAGGAGATCAATATTTTTTCAAGATTTATCTTTGATCTAGATACTATCAATTGAGGGTAAAAAGTGGAGAAATACCCAACAAAACTTTATATTCCCATTATAGATACTATTATTTATAGTGATTCCATTTGATCTTACTAATTACCCTGCTATCTTCATGGACTTAAGGGATGGAGTTTTTAGAGATTACCATGATTTGTTTGTGTATGTATTTATAGATGATATTATTATATATTAAAATATCAAGGAAGAGTGTGAATATAACATAAGTATTTTAATAAATAACCCAAGGAAGGAGACGTTTTATACATAATTTAACAAGTTTGAATTTTTTTATAGAAATTTTCCTTTTGGGTCATATAATCTCAAGTGAGGGTATATTGGTGGATCCATTAAAGATGGAAGTTATTAAACATTGAAATAGACCAACCATTGTGACTAAAATTCATAGTTTTCTTATATATGTTAAATATTATTGATGATTTATGAATGATTAATCATGAATATATAATCCAATCACCATGTTAGCACAAAAGGGAGTTATGCTTCTTTGGAATAATGGGTGTGAATAACATTTCAAGGTATTAAAGATAAGGTTGGTCAGTGTAACTATTATCACACTACCATCCAGTAGAGAAGGGTCAGTGATTTATAATGATGCATAAAAGAAAGGTCTAGTATGTCTTATCATTCAAAATTATATTGTGATATATTATTCCTCATTCCAATTGAAGGTTAATGGGAAAAATTATCTGACACGTGATTTTGAGTTAGCCGTAGTAATATTTCATTAATGATATAGAGTTATTATCTTTATGGAGAAATGTGTGAAATATATAATAATCATAAAATTATAAGGTATATATTCAACCTAAAATACTTTAATATGAACCAAATAATATGGTTGTATTTGATTAAAGATTATGATTATTCAATACACTACCCCCATGGGAAAACAAACAAGGTGGATGATTCTTTGAGTTGAAAGGATCATTATATCTTATTTATGATTAGGATCAAAAAAGATCCAATATTTATGTATTTATAAAGGATAGAACTTGAAATATTTAAATAAGGGGATAAATATTATCTTTCTCAAATGGATGTTCAACCTATTACACGTGTAATTATTAAATAGGTGAAAAAGGAGGATGTGGAGCTACAAAATAAGGGGAGAAACATTATTGAGTTGAACCATGATTGTAATGGAATGATAAGTTTCATGAACTGAATTTTTTTCTCATCCATATTAAAAATAAATATTATAATAAGATCATATAACATCATTATTTATTCATACTAGAAGTTTGAAGATGTATAGAGATCTGAAAGAGTATTTATAGTGGGACAACATGAAGATGGATATTGCAAAGTTTGTATCTCAGTGCTTGGTATGTCAGAAAGTTAGAGATGAGATATGAAAGTCTTATGGTATTTTACAACTATTACCCATACCAGAATGTAAATGGTATAACATCACTGTGTATTTCATTATTGGATTCCACAAATAAATCTAAATTCCATAATGATGTTTGGGTTGTATTCGATCACCCTATGAAATCAATGAACTTCATTGATATCAAAGAATATTTCATAGTCAATAAACTTTTCAAAATATACATAATGAAAGTGGTATGGTTATATGGGTCACCACATTCTATTATATCTAATCAATATCTAAGGTTCACCTTGAAGTTATAGAGAAGTATTCATCATGATCTAGATACAATGTTATATTTAAGTACTACTTATCATCCTCATACAAATGATTTAAAATTAATGTTCATATAAAGTCTTTTCCTTGAATTTTTATTTTAAAATAATTCTTAGGATTTTAATGTATTTTTAAACCAATGACTCATTTTCACGGACCACTAATATAAATACCTTACTCGAGAGACATTATAAGCCCTTTATTACATATTATTTGTTTTAATTACTTTATTGAGATTCTCGATTAATAAAAAGAAACTAGAACTTTTCTTGATTCTATTTTAATTCATAATATTTGACTATGCTCCATTCAAGATAGAGGACATCATTCATTGAAAATAACTTTTCACAATTAACCTCTATTTTATACCACTTTGACATTTTACCCTTCTTAAGTCTTCGAAACCATGAAATAACTATTAGGTAAGCCACATTAGAAGGTAATGTATCGATACCTACTAATCACTTGTGTAAATTCTTTTTTTATTTTCAGTAAGTGTTGGGAGAGAGTGTTTGCATGGGAATTCTAGGGAAATAATCATTGTTATGGGTTTATTGAAAGGGTGGAAACATTTTTTGGGAAATTGATTTACATAACAAATCATATATTTATTTTTCACATGTTTCCCTATTTATCTCTAAATAAAATTATATATAAAAAATAAATAGTTATGTTTGTTGAAAAAATAGAAAAAAAGAAAAAAATAGATAAAAGAATAGGATTTCTTATTATTAACCAAGTCTTAGTAGCAACCTACACAAAAGTAAAAAATGGGATAGTGATTTGTAAGTGATAAACTCTATGAGGGGTTGAGTGTGTTCATTCATTGTAAATACTTGCTAAATTTTAAAAAAAAATTATACTTAAGGGATTAAACTCTCCTCTTCTGCCTCATATTTTTAAACGTTAAATCCTTTCAACCCTTGAACCTTAGAAAAAACTATTGGAATTATTATTGAGTAGCATGCTAGTTTATGACAATACAGAGCTTAAGATCTCATCAAGAATATGGTAATATCACATGAAATCTGGGAAATGAGCATAATTCCACTTTCATATGTTCCTGGAGTGAAGAGGGAAAATTTCAAAGTGAGGTAGGCTACAACATGTTGCATGGGTGAAGAAATTAATTTGAAAAAATTTTAATGTGCAAGAGAAATAATTATAGGAAAATTGATTTCATAAACAAAACATGATGGGTATCATTTAAATGGAATCATGTAAGTTTTATCACCTTTTATATAGCAATGAGATTTTATTAGGATATAAGACTTTGTGGATGAGTACAAATGTTTAGGTTTGGGGGTGTGATCGCATAATTATATTTCACATTTTATCACCATAATACTTTAGTATTATATTTTTTATTGGTTTTAATACCCAATTATTAAATATTTTTACACTCAAT
This sequence comes from Viscum album, assembly GCA_963277665.1. Classification (NCBI taxonomy): domain Eukaryota; kingdom Viridiplantae; phylum Streptophyta; class Magnoliopsida; order Santalales; family Viscaceae; genus Viscum; species Viscum album. The sequence continues at coordinate 172,885,865 of OY728147.1, read as the reverse complement.
CTATATTTTGAATTCATTTGTTGAAAACATGCTTAAATGGTTGAACTTACACATTGACCCAATTGGAAAACATGTTTTTATTTTTATAACAACATTAAATACACTAGTCTAAATTATAAAATTCCTTTTTTAGGATGAAACATTATTTGGCCTACAATTTATTCAACTAGACCTAGAGATTTACTCATCACAAGTAACATAATAGACCCACAAAGATAAAAAAATATGGGTGAGATGGATTGGACCTACCTGTATTGACTGGGCCATAAATTAGGGTTAGGATGTAAAATTTGGATGATTTAACCTCTATTGGATAGATAACTTAAAGAACAACCTATATAATGAATTTCAAGGGAATATTAACTGGTTAAGTTAGTCAAGCATCCATAAAATGTTGAGAGAGAATTTTTACCTTGAATAGTCACCAAATACCTTAGACCCTTGACTTATTCTGTGGAAAATGGAATGAAATTGTCCATAAAATCACCCTTTAACCTCACTACGAAAGGATTATTGAAAAGAATTAATTTTGAGATGTTTTAATTTAATTATTCATTATATATGTATTCCTCCACTTCCATGGAGTTATAAACTCCTTGTGATAACCCAAGGAGGAATAAGATGTAAATCCCAAGCATCATGCTTGTATAAATTTAATGATATTTTAAATTCTATATTTTTATGATTTTTATTCATACTATATTATTTTTTAATTAATTAATTCTCTATTATAGAGTAATAATACTATTATGATCATGTTTGGGGTTACCCATTCATGTGATGTTTCACACACTATTCACCACTTCTTTTCCCCCCTTTCAATTGTGGTGTTTATATGGTTCATGTTGATATATTAAACAATCATAAACATTATAACAGAAATGTACATTTATTTAATTGTATAAAACTAAAATAGCATACAAAACTAGATAACATATCATGTTCTTAGTGTGTTTCCTTAGCGAGTTTTGATTATAAAGTCGAACACAAATCACCTAATCATCAGAAGTAGCTGGTGAATCATTTCATGTTTCTAACCTGACCCTAACAGGTATCCTAGTATAAACTTAGTAACAATATAATTATAGGTGTTACAAAATAGGTATTAAATTATATAAACCTCATATTTTAAAGTAGTGAAGGATGAGCATCATGAGATTTCCTAGGGCTGATAACACTTAATCAAGTCTATTAATTTATACTTTATTTTATCATATTCTAATACATAATTTCATCATAAATAAAAAATAAAAATTTTATACAACATGATTCCCATTTTTCTTAATCAAAAAATTATTTTAAAATTTATTATCTAAGGCTCCATCAGGAGACGACATAGGTTTCTTACTATAGTATAGAAATTATAAAAAATAATAAATATCTAATTTGACTAGCTCGAAGAAACGATAAATACCCAATCCCTCACAAGGATTCCATAACCACATATAAATAATTTTAATTACATTGAATAATTTAATAAAAATAGGACATCCATGTACAAGAGGCCTGGCATAAAAATAGAGTGTAGGAGAAGCCACCTACCTTAACCAAATGATGAAGTAAAATCAAATTGCCAAACATAATATCTGTCATGACCCATCCCCCTGGCCCCATGTCATGACAACCCCAATCCCACCTTCCATAGGCTAGGGGCTGACGACTAGCATTGGGAAGGCGTATCCCTAAAAATGGGAAGGCATTGCCTTTAAACATGTACAAACACAAAGAGTAGAACGCAAAAAGAAGAAATTGTGAAGTAAACTATTGTAGTAAAAGAATGTTTAAAGTAAGGGGGTGGAATAAAAGCCCGTCTTGAAAAGCACAAGTACAATTGAAAATTACTGAACAGCTGAAAAGTGAAAAGAAACTATGGGATCGCCCACCACGGATCCTACCTGAAGGGTAGGTACAGCTCATGATCTGTAGTCCCTGAATCACGTCATGCCTAATGGTCCACCTCCGAGCACCATCCAGTCCTAGCTCCCTCAGCCTCAATCAATGTTATATGTCGTCTACACAAGAAACAACTAGGTGTGGGCGAAACCCGTGCAGGGGTGAGTATAATGATACTCAGTAGGGACCTCGAGACCCCATAGGTCTCCTAAAGTTCCACAAAGGAAAAACCAAAAACAAATACATCAACTCTACTTAGGTATATTCACATACACATACCTAAGTTGTCAAGATATAAACATCTCATACATGAGGGAAAAATATCAAAATTGTAACACCACAAAGGTAACACCAGGAAGGTAAAAGTACCACACATGTAACACCACGAAGATAACACCACGAAGGTAAAAGTATCACACATGTACCACCATGAAGATATCAACACAAAGGAAAAAGTACCACACAGTTATCACCACGAAGATATCACCATGAAGGTAAAATTTCCACAAAGGTATCACCACGAAGATATCACTACGAAGGTAAAAGTACCACATATGTAAAAGACTTAGTCCAAACAGAGTCTCAACTCAAACTAGGTTTTTAGTGAAGTATAGAAGTACATATGATTAGTTGAGAATCTAGATCATATTATTCTGTCAAGAGGCACTGCTTCTAACCATACGGAGTTTGACCCACAAATGATCGATAGGTATTGAACCCCGCAATGATTCAAACAAGATCTGACCTGCCCAGAGTCGATATGTAACTAACCCCTTCTGAACCACATAGAATCTGACCCACACATGATTAGTATGCACTGCCCCATATAGGATCATTTTGCACTGACCCACATAGGATCGGTATGCGCTGACCCACATAGGATTGCTGAGTGTTGAACTCCGTATGATTTGTCTCCAACCTCTGCCTCACTGTCAACCACTAGATTCCCCGCACCCGATGCACTCAAGTTCCGTAGAATCTGACCTTGAGATATCATTCGAACCTAAACCTTCACTAATCTCTACAAATGAGTAACTCAAAGGACCTCCATGTCATCAGGGTTTCAACGCCACAGATGGTGTGTAACACCCGAGACTTTTATGTTATATAAATCATCAAAGGAATCTTTTTCTACACAACACTTTCTTGGCTTACTTTACACGCAATCGTGACCTTCCTCGATAGCTTGCGTCGTACGCAATACCGAGTTTCACTAAACAACAATATGCTATTAAAACTAGCCGTTATGAATAGTAATAACCACTTTTTGAAATTTTATTTTTCAAAATGGACTTCATTTTTGGACTCAGAATATCGAAATTAGCCTAGGGTGAAATTTTGGTTTTTTTCTGAAAACTTTCAATTTTTGATGAATAGTGAAACCACTAAGTGGTAGGTTAAAAACTGAATTTTGCATAAAACATAATTTTACCGCTTCTGTGAATGGAATTTCAAAAATCCGACAGACACGGTTGATATCAGTAAGTAAAATGTGGTTCAATGAGATAAAAATAATTTTTTGGTGAATAGTATCTTTTTACTATTTTTACCGCGGTTAATAGTAAATAGGGTAACTAAGGGTAAATATGATATTAATATTACCCTAACACATGTCCTAATTCTATTGTACAAGTGTAATTCGACCAAAAACAAACTTAGTAATAAAATATGACCATTTAGGCCCACTTGGATTAGATTAGGACATTTATTATTAATTTATTTAAAGAAGGGTTAAAATAGTTAAAATCAATGTTTAATAAGTAACTCATTTTTAATATGGGGTTATACATAAGATAAATTAGATTGTAAATATTCATTAGAAAGCTAAAAAGATTTCCTACATGATGGTATTTTATTTTTAATTTTTAGACATCAAATAATATAATTTATTTATGACACAAAGATGATGCAGTAATTATCTTATTAATGAAATATTGACATAATTGATAATATAAATACCAAAATAAATGTAATTTAAGACTTTTTATGAATTGAACTAATTTTCTAGGTTACTATGATATATTAGTGTTGATTTAATCAACTTGGTTCGAACATATAATTCTGTTATGACTTTCACAAAAATCATATATCAAATAGTGTCAAAATTGACACAAAATAGTTTTTAAATCAAATATTATATTATTAATTGTTATTTTATTCCTAAAAATCTAAGGTTCGGCCAAATGACATATATAAGGATATATATATTAATAATAAACAATTTGGGGTTCGTTTGGCATGTTATAGTAAGTGTATTAACCATATAGTGAAAGAAAACAAAAAGACATGGTAAAAGTTAAATTATTTAACTTAGAGTTAAATCTAATTGATAAGGTTAAAATAATACCCTAAACTTGTCTAAATCCTATTGGTTGATAGTATTTCTACCCTTCACCACTTTATCTTCGAAATAAGACCCTTTGGAACCATTATAAACCGATTTTGACTTTAATATAAAATAATATTTTGAGATATTCCTAAGGTGCCCCTCTCCTCCCTTATAAAAGGGCACCTCCTCCCCCTCCTCCTCACACCAATTTGAGCACTCAAGCTCGGCCAACCCCTGCCATTTTCTCCTCTACACTTCCCTAGAATAATCCTAGAGGTCCTGGTTTTCTCCAAAGACCAATCTTAGTTCCTTAAGTGGAGGATTGAAAGAGGCGTTCCAAAGAAGAGGTAATATCCATTACCGATCTTTTCAATTTCTTTCTTCTTCAACTTCTTCTTCTTTAGTTGTTTCATGATAAAGTAATAACATCAGTATTACTTACATACTGATATGTTATTATAAATATGAAACAACCCTAATTCACCTTCTATCCATCCTACGGAAAAATGAAATCACCGCGCGTGCGTACGTACGGAATACCGTCTCCACGCCGTGGTGTAATCTATTTTCCATCATCACCTTACAAGGATGGGTATAATGGTGTAATGAGTAACTATATATGATTATTATGAAGTAATATTGATACTGAAATAATATATATATACTCCAATACAATTCCACGATCATAGGAACGATATCATCACTCGTGCGTACGTACGGAATACCGTCTCCACGATGTAATGCGACTCGTTATACATGATCTTCATTTCATAATGATTATATAAATGAATTGAATGAATGAATATGGAATATACTACACTAATACCATTCTGGAAATGAATTATCTATAACCTAAATATAATAATAAGGATTTATTCGACAAAACACGCATAAGAACAAAAAGTTATAAATACCCGAGTAACAAGTAACAATGAAATATTACTAACAAGAAGCTAATAATATGACTATATATGATCTCATATCAATATGTATGATTCTGGAATAAGTCAATAACATTATTTAAACCATTATACAGGAGCTTCGGACACGAACAAAGCAAATCGGACCTAAGGTAAGGGAAATATCACAATCTCATTTTTATCCGAGATTGTTTATTCGTAAGTATTTACTGGGGTGTATTTTATCATCCACATCCATGTTTCATCAATATGTAATATTATTTCAATACAACTACAATCGTTTAAATCCAATTTTACCCTTTGGTGAGTTTTTAGTAAAAAATATGAAAGGAATCTTTTGATGTTTTTCATACGAGGTGCTTTTTGACTTTTCCGACAAAAGTACGAAGAATGTTTTTTTAACTTATACGGAATGAATGGATTTTTAGAACAAAATTTCCAAGAATATTCCTTTACAAGTTTTCAAGTTTATTTTTAATCACCTTCTTTTATTTTAAAGTTGTATGGCATGTTATGAAAGGAAAGATGTTTTTGAAGAAGAAAGGATATTTTCCTCAAGAATGGAGTTCAAGTGTTTTATCAAAATTATTTTCCATCTAAGATAATAAAGGGTTCTGTTTTTATCCCTATTATTAAATTGATTTGATCATGTTGTGATGGAATTATTTTTATGAATTCCTTTATCTTATATGAGTTGTTTTATGATGTCATGTCATTTAAGAATCCCATTTTTATTACATGGGTTATGCTATGATGTATGTTTTATGATTATGTGGCACACATAAGAAAGGATTCATTATAAGATGGGTGGGACCTATATCTCCCTCCAATGCATTGGATAAAGATTTTATATCTCATGAGATAGACAGGGCTGGAACGGTAGTTTATACCGGTTCAGTGAAACAGGACTGAAACGAGGGTTACTCGATTCAGAAAGGGACTTTGTCCACTAAGATAGTCTTGGCAATGAGTCTTGACTAACAAGAAATGATTCTCTATGATTATGTGTGAATGCCACAAAGTTTCATGTTTTAAGTTATGATTATGGGGATCTCATTTTCACTTCTATGATTTGTTCCATGTTAAGATATTATGATCTCTTTTGCAGGTTATAATTTTCAAAAAGATATGATATGATTTTTATTTCCTTTATTTGCCCTTGATGAGCATTTGAGCTCACCCTTTTATGTTTTCTTTTCCCCAGGTCAGGAAGATGGATATTAAGTAGAATATGCTAAAAGGGACCCTAGATATGATGAAATAAATGGGAGACACTGTAGAAGATTTATGAACCAGTTGTTTATGTTTCCCAGTTTCTAAAGACACTATACCTATACGGTCCTTTGTGGTTTTGTCATATGTTGTAATAAGTGTGCTTCAATTTTGAAGTATTAACAATGTATGTAAAGTATGGGTCATTATAGTTGGTATCAGAGGAAAGGTATAGTCAACCTTTGGAAACTAGGATGTGAAAGCCTTAGTAAGAACCCTAAGGATAAGTCTAAGCATAGAACACAATCTTAGTGTTTTAGAAATGTCCTTGAATAACCTAGGATAAGACCTTAAGCATGAAAATTTTATTCTTGAATTATGTGGTTTTCCTATTATAATTAGTGTTGCTCACACTATTCTTCTTGGTTTTAGTCAATGGCTGGAACCCGAAGGAACCGTGTTAATGCGGAATGCGATGGGCAATGCAATGATTGTCCCCCTGAGCAACCAAACGATATGGGAGCTGGAATGCAAAATCTTGTAGCCATGCTCACACAACTTTCTCAAGCTATGAATCATGCAGGACTTCCAAACGAGCAAAGGAAGGAGCAACATTCTGTTGAATCCTTCATGAGGCAGCATCCACCTTATTTCAGTGGGTCTACTGATCCATTAGTTGCTGAACAATGGATTAGTACTACTGAAATGATATTTTCAGTTCTTCAATGTTCTGAACATGATAAAGTCATCCTAGCAGTGTATCGTTTGGAAGGAGATGCTGATCAATGGTGGAATCTTATTAAGAATACGAGGCAAAGGGATGAAATTGAGTCTATGGAATGGGACGAGTTCAAGAACTTATTTTTCAATAAGTACTTCCCTCGTATTCTCCGAACAAAGATGGAGAAAGAGTTCCTTGAACTGAAGCAAAGGGATGATGAATCTGTTAGTACCTATGAAGCAAATTTTACAAGACTTGCAAGGTACGCTTCTGGTATTATTATCCAACCTGAGAGTAAGATCGATCGATTCTTTAGTGGCTTAAAACCAAGTCTTCGAAGGGCGTTAGCCATAAGAGACTTCAATAGCTACGAGGAAATAATTCTATGTGCTCTCAAAGTCAAGATGGAGATTGGAGTAACCCATCAGTCACATGGGTTTGATAAGAAGAGGAAGATGGAATTCAAAGAAAAATCTAAAGAGCACACAGAAAAGAAGATGAGCTTTTCCTTATGCTCAAAGTGTGGAAAGAAACATGGAGGGAGTTGTCTTAAAGGGACAAGTAAATGTTTTAAATGTGGAAAAGAAGGTCATCGGGCATTTGAATGCCGTGATAATGGGAAGAAGATGTCTAATGACGCAAACAAAGGAAGGGATACACAGAATGAACCTACTACACTTCAATGTTTCAAGTGCAAGGAGATGGGGCATTATGCCAATCAATGCCCAAATCCAAGGGTTGATGATGATGGTCGATGTCAACAAAATCTTAAGGCTAAAGACAAAGGAAAGTCACATGCAATTTCTATCAGCGATGTGGAGTACGATAACGAAGTGGTGAAAGGTACACTTACCATCCACTCTAAAGTAGCAAATGTTTTATTTGATTCTGGATCCACCCACTCTTTTATTTCTAAAGAATTTTCTAAGGGTATCACCGTATTACCTCAAAAATTAGATGTTGAGTTAGCTGTGACAACACCTAATGGCACAACAGTCGCATCAGAAGTTTATAATTCTTCTCCGATCGAAGTTTGTGGGAAAGTGCTTCCTGCAAATCTTGTGATCCTTCCTTTAGTGGAATTTCATGTGATTCTTGGCATGGATTGGCTTTCTCTACATGGAGCTCATATCAATTTCCAAAGAAGGGAAGTCACATTTCATATTCCAGATCAATCTATGATCGTCTATCAATGCAAGGATGAACATAACCTTCCAGTGGAAATTTCTTCCATTTTATGGGTATTGATTCCACTAAATGAAGGTTATTTATCTCAAATGGTTGGTGAGAAACTCACGATTAAGAATATGCCCATTGTACGGGAGTTTGATGATGTCTTTCCAGATGAATTACCGGGTCTTCCACCAAATCGTGAAGTTGAGTTTTCAATAGAACTCGTACTGGGTGCTTTGCCTATTTCAAAGACACCTTATAGAATGGCCCCAATTGAGTTGCAGGAATTGAGGAAGCAACTCCAAGAGAATCTTGATAAGGGATTCATACGCCCTAGTGCGTCACCTTGGGGAGCACCTGTTCTATTTGTTAAGAAGAAAGATGGATCAATGAGACTCTGAATTGATTATAGAGAACTTAACAAGATCACTATCAAGAACAAATATCCTCTCCCACGCATTGATGACTTATTTGACCAACTACGCGGAGCTCAATACTTTTCCAAGATTGATCTTCGTTCAGGGTATCATCAATTAATGGTCAAAAGGGAGGATATACCAAAGACGGCTTTCCGTACAAGGTATGGACACTATGAATTTATAGTGATGCCATTTGGTCTTACTAATTCCCCTGCTATCTTCATGGATCTAATGAATAGAGTCTTTAGAGACTATCTTGATCAATTTGTGGTAGTCTTTATAGACGATATTCTTGTCTATTCAAAGAGCAAGGAAGAGCATGAAGATCACTTGAGAATTATATTGAAGACCCTGAGAAAGGAGAAGCTTTATGCCAAATTTACCAAGTGTGAATTTTGGCTTCAAAAAGTTGCATTTTTGGGTCACATAATCTCAAAAGAGGGGATATCTGTGGATCCAGCAAAAACAGAGGTTATCGAAAGATGGTCGAGACCAACAACGGTAACTGAGATTCGAGGTTTTCTTGGTTTGGCTGGATATTATCGACGTTTTGTAAAAGATTTTTCACGATTATCTAATCCACTCACCAAGTTGACTCAGAAAGGATTTAAGTTTGTCTGGACAGAGGAATGTGAAGAGAATTTCAAGGAGTTGAAAAGAAGGTTATCCAGTGCACCTGTGCTCACACTGCCTTGTAGTGGAGAAAGGTTTGTGATCTACAGTGATGCATCCAAGAAGGGATTGGGCTGTGTTCTTATGCAAAATGATATGGTGATAGCTTATGCCTCACGACAGTTGAAAATCCATGAGCAAAATTACCCAACACATGATTTGGAGTTGGCTGCGGTAATCTTTGCATTAAAGATTTGGAGGCATTACCTTTATGGTGAAAGGTGTGATATTTATACTGATCATAAAAGTTTAAAGTATATTTTCACACAAAAGGAGCTGAATATGCGTCAAAGAAGATGGTTGGAGCTGATTAAGGATTATGACTGCTCAATCCATTACCACCCTGGGAAAGCAAACAAGGTGGCAGATTCATTAAGTCGACAAGACCATGCTAGTTTATCCATGATGAGGATCACAAAAGATCCAATATTTATGGATTTACAAAGGATGGATCTTGGAATTATAATGGAAGGGGAAAAATATTATCTTTCTCAAATGAATGTTCAACCATCTATACATGTGAAGATTAAAGAGGCACAGAAAGAAGATGTCGAGTTACAAAAGAAGGTGAGAAATGTTCCTGAATTCAACCTTGATTGTGATGGGATAATAAAGTTCAGGAATCGGGTTTGTGTTCCTTCCATTCCCGAATTAAAGAAGGATCTGCTGGATGAGGCTCATAGTTCTTCATTCTCTATTCATCCTGGAAGCACGAAGATGTATAGGGACCTGAAAGAGTACTTCTGGTGGGATGGCATGAAAAGAGATGTTGCTGAATATGTCTCTCGATGCTTGGTTTTTCAACAAGTTAAAGCTGAGAGACAGAAGTCTAAGGGGATGTTACAACCATTACCCATACCCGAATGGAAATGGGAAAACATCACTATGGACTTTGTCACATGACTTCCTAAAACATCCAAAGGCAATAATGCTATTTGGGTCATAGTTGATCGTCTTACAAATTCTGCACACTTCATTGCTATTAGAGAGGATTTCTCTCTAGATCAGCTTGCCAGGATATATGTAAAGGAAGTGGTAAGATTGCATGGAGTGCCACTTTCTATTGTATCTGATCGGGATCCAAGATTTACCTCGAAGTTCTGGCGAAGTCTTCAGCATACTCTGGATACAGAGTTGAGTTTCAACACTGCTTATCATCCCCAGACAGACGGTCAGTCTGAGAGAACAATTCAAACCCTAGAAGATATGTTGAGAGCTTGCTCTATGGATTTCAAAGGAGGTTGGGATCAACACCTACCTTTGGTGGAATTTTCTTATAATAATAGCTTTCACTCCAGTATTCAGATGGCTCCTTATGAAGCTCTCTATAGAAAGAAATGCAGGACTCCAACTTGCTGGGATGAAGTTGGGGAAAGAAATCTATTAGGACCTGATCTCATTGATGAAATGGCAGAAAAGGTCAGATCTATGCAACAACACATAAGCGCAGCTCAGAGTCGACAGAAAAGTTATGCCGACAACCGAAGAAAAGACCTAGAGTTTGAAGTGGGTGATAAAGTGTTCTTACGAATATCTCCCTGGAAGAGGGTTATGAGATTTGGAAAGAAGGGGAAGTTGAACCCTAGATATATCGGTCCTTTCGAAATACTGGATCGTGTTGGGAAGGTATCTTACCGATTGGCGCTTCCACCGAATCTCTCTCAAGTTCACGATGTGTTCCATGTATCTCTCCTGAGAAAGTACATACCAGATCCTTCACATGTACTCATCTCAGAAGTTGTACCGCTGGAGCAAGATCTTTCTTATGAAGAACAGCCGATAGAGATTCTGGATCGTAGCGAAAAAGTACTACGAAACAAGACCACTCGATTGGTGAAAGTTTTATGGAGGAACCACCAACTTGAAGAAGCTACATGGGAGCTTGAGGATATGATGAGGGAGAAGTATCCTCATCTGTTTGTTACAAAGTGACAAATTTCGAGGGCGAAATTCTTTTTAAGGGGGGTAGAATCTAACACCCGAGACTTTTATATTATATAAATCATCAAAGGATTCTTTTTCTACACAACACTTGCTTGGCTTGCTTTACACGCAATCGCGACCTTCCTCGATAGCTTGCGTCATACGCAATACCGAGTTTCACTAAACAACAATATGCTATTAAAACTAGCCGTTATGAATAGTAATAACCACTTTTTAAAATTTTATTTTTCAAAATGGACTTCATTTTTGGACTCAGAATATCGAAATTAGCCTAGGGTGAAATTTGGGTTTTTTTCTGAAAACTTTCAATTTTTGATGAATAGTGAAACCACTAAGTGGTAGGTTAAAAACTGAATTTTGCATAAAACTTAATTTTACCGCTTCTGTGAATGGAATTTCAAAAATCCGACAGACACGGTTGATATCAGTAAGTAAAATGTGGTTCAATGAGATAAAAATAATTTTTTGGTGAATAGTAACTTTTTACTATTTTTACCGCGGTTAATAGAAAATAGGGTAACTAAGGGTAAATATGATATTAATATTACCCTAACACGTGTCCTAATTCTATTGGACAAGTGTAATTTGACCAAAAACAAACTTAGTAATAAAATATGACCATTTAGGCCCACTTGGATTAGATTAGGACATTTATTATTAATTTATTTAAAGAAGGGTTAAAATAGTTAAAATCAATGTTTAATAAGTAAATCATTTTTAATATGGGGTTATACATAAGATAAATTCGATTGTAAATATTCATTAGAAAGCTAAAAAGAATTCCTACATGATGGTATTTTATTTGTAATTTTTAGACATCAAATAATATAATTTATTTATGACACAAAGATGATGCAGTAATTATCTTATTAATGAAATATTGACATAATTGATAATATAAATACCAAAATAAATGTAATTTAAGACTTTTTATGAATTACACTATTTTTCTAGGTTACTATGATATATTAGTGCTGATTTAATCAACTTGGTTCGAACATATAATTCTGTTATGACTTTCACAAAAATCATATATCAAATAGTGTCAAAATTGACACAAAATAGTTTTTAAATTAAATATTATATTATTAATTGTTATTTTATTCCTAAAAATCTAAGGTTTGGCCAAATGACTTAGATAAGGATATATATATTAATAATAAACAATTTGGGGTTCGTGTTGCATGTTATAGTAAGTGTATTAACCATATAGTGAAAGAAAACAAAAAGACATGGAAAAAGTTAAATTATTTAACTTAGAGTTAAATCTAATTGATAAGGTTAAAATAATACCCTAAACTAGTCTAAATCCTATTGGTTGATAGGATTTCGACCCTTCCCCACTTTATCTTCGAAATAAGACCCTTTGGAACCATTATAAACCGATTTTGACTTTAATATAAAATAATATTTTGAGATATTCCTAAGGTGCCCCTCTCCTCCCTTATAAAAGGGCACCTCCTCCCCCTCCTCCTCACACCAATTTGAGCACTCAAGCTCGCCCAACCCCTGCCATTTTCTCCTCTCCACTTCCCTAGAATAATCCTAGAGGTCCTGGTCTTCTCCAAAGACCAATCTTAGTTCCTTAAGTGGAGGATTCAAAGAGGCGTTCCAAAGAAGAGGTAATATCCATTACCGATCTTTTCAATTTCTTTCTTCTTCAACTTCTTCTTATTTAGTTGTTTCATGATAAAGTAATAACATCAGTATTACTTACATACTGATATGTTATTATAAATATGAAACAACCCTAATTCACCTTCTATCCATCCTACGGAAAAATGAAATCACCGCGCGTGCGTACGTACGGAATACCTTCTCCACGCCGTGGTGTAATCTATTTTCCACCATCACCTTACAAGGATGGGTATAATGGTGTAATGAGTAACTATATATGATTATTATGAAGTAATATTGATACTGAAATAATATATATATACTCCAATACAATTCCACGATCATAGGAACGATATCATCACTCGTGCGTACGTACGGAATACCGTCTCCACGATGTAATGCGACTCGTTCTACATGATCTTCATTTCATAATGATTATATAAATGAATTGAATGAATGAATATGGAATATACTACACTAATACCATTCTAGAAATGAATTATCTATAACCTAAAGATAAGAATAAGGATTTATTCGACAAAACACGCATAAGAACAAAAAGTTATAAAGACCCGAGTAACAAGTAACAATGAAATATTACTAACAAGAAGCTAATAATATGACCATATATGATCTCATATCAATATGTATGATTCTGGAATAAGTCAATAACATTATTTAAACCATTATACAGGAGCTTCGGACACGAACAAAGCAAATCGGACCTAAGGTAAGGAAAATATCACAATCTCATTTTTATCCGAGATTGTTTATTCGTAAGTATTTACTGGGGTGTATTTTATCATCCACATCCATGTTTCATGAATATGTAATATTATTTCAATCCAACTACAATCGTTTAAATCCAATTTTACCCTTTGGTGAGTTTTTAGTAAAAAATATGAAAGGAATCTTTTGACGTTTTTCATACGAGGTGCTTTTTGACTTTTCCGACAAAAGTACGAAGAATGTTTTTTTAACTTATACGGCATGAATGGATTTTTAGAACAAAATTTCCAAGAATCTTCCTTTACAAGTTTTCAAGTTTATTTTTAATCAACTTCTTTTATTTTAAAGTTGTATGGCATGTTATGAAAGGAAAGATGTTTTTGAAGAAGAAAGGATATTTTCCTCAAGAATGGAGTTCAAGTGTTTTATCAAAATTATTTTCCATCTAAGATAATAAAGGGTTCTGTTTTTATCCCTATTATTAAATTTATTTGATCATGTTGTGATGGAATTATTTTTATGAATTCCTTTATCTTATATGAGTTGTTTTATGATGTCATGTCGTTTAAGAATCCCATTTTTATTACATGGGTTATGCTATGATGTATGTTTTATGATTATGTGGCACACATAAGAAAGGATTCATTATAATATGGGTGGGACCTATATCTCCCTCCAATGCATTGGATAAAGATTTTATATCTCATGAGATAGACAGGGCTGGAACGGTAGTTTATACCGGTTCAGTGAAACAGGACTGAAACGAGGGTTACTCGATTCAGAAAGGGACTTTGTCCACTAAGATAGTCTTGGCAATGAGTCTTGACTAACAAGAAATGATTCTCTATGATTATGTGTGAATGCCACAAAGTTTCATGTTTTATGTTATGATTATGGGGATCTCATTTTCACTTCTATGATTTGTTCCATGTTAAGATATTATGATCTCTTTTGCAGGTTATAATTTTCAAAAAGATATGATTTGATTTTTATTTCCTTTATTTGCCCTTGCTGAGCATTTGAGCTCACCCTTTTATGTTTTCTTTTCCCCAGGTCAGGAAGATGGATATTAAGTAGAATATTCTAAAAGGGACCCTAGATATGATGAAATAAATGGGAGACACTGTAGAAGATTTATGAACCAGTTGTTTATGTTTCCCAGTTTCTAAAGACACTATACCTATACGGTCCTTTTTGGTTTTGTCATATGTTGTAATAAGTGTGCTTCAATTTTGAAGTATTAACAATGTATGTAAAGTATGGGTCATTATATGGTGCGTCAATTGGACGCCCGGTCTGTGAGTTATAAGCGTTTTAGCTCCGGGGGCCCGGTTGGATTCAGGATCGATCCAACCCGGTCATACTTCAATTGTCTCCAAAACTCAAGAAAAGTATACCAAAAGGACCATATCAATCCAAGGATCCCAACGTCGTAGATGGATTGTCAAACGGACGTCCAGTTCTCAAGATATTTCCCTTTAAGTGATTCCGGGCCCGGGTCTGGTCCGACCCGGTCGGATTGACCTAGCCCAACCCATTCTGGGATGGGCCGTAGAATACTCAGCCCACTGAGCCGAGGTCTGGCCTGGACCATAATGGGGTGGCCCGGCACACAAGGGAGGCGGCCCGGTAGGTCGGAGGTCTTGTCCGAGGGGGAGCGTGGCCCAATGTGGGGTCTGTCGTAGCCGGCGCAGGGGGTGTGACCCCCCAGTCTCCCGAAATCCAAAACTCCTTAACTCTATAACATCCCAGAGGCAGTTTGGTATTCAAAGTGGAGGCGCCACATGGGTGCCTCCCAGTTTCTGTGGAACCCACCAGAGGCACGGGTTCGGCCTCCGTCGTGGCTTCGGTCGTGACTTCTTGTCCGCCAGCGGCGCGCTGGCCGCGCCGCCTCCACGTCTGCAGCCGGATGATGAGTTTGCCACCTCCTCCCTTCGCTGAAGCTGACGAGTTGTGGCCTCTTGCTCACTTCAAGTGCACTATAGCATGCCGCACCTCCTCTACGGCCAGACGGTGCTGACCGTTCTGATGACCGACATGGCTTTGTACTGCAGCTTCCTCTTACGGCGTGCATCAACATGCTATTCCCAATGTAGTTGGTCGGTGTCGTCATGCTAGAAGTCTTCCATGGAGGTGCAAGTATAGCAAGATAGTGGAGGGTTCGAGCTGTTTTTGTTAGTCCCATTCTCTCTGTGTTATCTCATAAACATGAGGGGGGATTAAGAGTTTACTAATCAATTAAATTAACAACAATCAAAACACTACAAAGATACCCCGCAACAACCTCCCGCAAAAATGAATGAATCGTAGATCAACCCATTAGTCAGTTGGTCTACATTCTTCATATTATTCATGAATAGGGAAGAGGAAAATCATTTAAAATTCTTAAATGAATAAACCCCCTACCTCGAATCGTTGGAGAAATGCCCGCGCTTGAAGGTGGGTCGGTGTTCTTCATTCCCACAACAGGCTTCCAATGATGTCGCTCGTACGTCGTCCTCCGGTTCATGGTTTGGTGTCACCCATCACCTCCCATTGGGATAGGCTTTATCTTCTAAGGGTTCGGTGTTGTGTTGCTCCTTCATCACTACGTTGCTTGGCGAAACTGTGTCAATACCCTTTCCCAAGCTCCATATATATAAGGGAGGGGGAGGGTAAGTAATGACGTGAGGATTAATGGGGGCTCCCAAATTTAGAAACCTTCATAATTCCCCAACTACGTCCTTACATAGGGTTGGTAGTTCAATCAATTTATTGGCTTGACACATCACTAGCCTCAAACACCTCTTGTCCGTTAGAGGATATGAAAGAAAATAAAATAATAAAATGGTTTTATTTCATTTCTTTTAAAAAGTTACAAAACATAATTTTTTCTCCAGACCTACTACAGTCAACATAAATTCTTCCTTAAGAAAATCCTGGTTCTGTGAATTCAACGATGCCTTAGGATTTTTTATCCGAGCTCTGGTTCAAAAGTTAGAAAATGCTGCTCATGCGTTTACTGGACGTACCTTAAAAAGTTCAATAATTTAATTATGTTTACCCTTGACCCACATCGGTCGGGGTTAGGCTTTGACTAAAGGGAAAACACCCCAACGAACTCAACGGTACTCTCGTATTTTCGATCCGAGTTACCGTTTAGAAGTTATGTATTTTACAATAAAATAATTTTTACTAAATTAATTTATTTATGGCTAAAAACTAACTTTCATTGGTAGATCGCGTCGGCCAATGTTAGTATTATCCTAAGAAAATAAAACCCTCATGAGTTCAGTGGTGGTCTCAGATTTTAAATATGAGTTACCATTCGTGATTTATATGAATTTGAAAAATAAACTAATTTTATTTAATTATTTTATTTACTATTATGCCATTTTTGGGTTTTCTCACCAGAAGCCTGAGCTGACTAAAATTAAGTCCTACCTGGGGTAAACCCACCATCCTGAATGCAACAGTGCCCTCAAATTTTTGATCTGGGCAACCGTTTAAGAGTTATTTGACTTTTTCAAGAAAACTGCTTACACGCACTAATTAAAGCTGAACAAAACTTCGACGGATCATTCCTGGAACTCTGGGCCTCATAATCACACGCCGTCAGATTTTGTGGTCTCAAAATAATTCCATATAATTAAAACCAATATACAGAAATTCCAGGACATTACATTCTCCCCACCTTATGTCTTTATGTCCCCAAAATCCAAAACAAAGGAAAAACAAACAAATGAGGGTATATAGCACAAATCTGAGCCTTTCACTCCCATGTAATCTCCTAGAGGCCCCTGTGTTACAACCGAACTTGCACTAGAGGGATTGACTGTCTATGAAGGACTCTCTCCTGTCGATCCTCTATCTCCACCAGGAACTCTGTAAAATTCACCCCATCATCAAAGTTCAACTCGCCCCTATCGATAACATGAAATGGATCATGCACACATCTCCTCAGCTACGACATGTGGATAACATTATGCACCCAGTGCATCTGCGGGGAAAGAGATAGATGGTACACCACCTCACCCACTCTGCTGAGAATCTGGAAAGGTCTGATGAACCTTGGAGAATGTTTTTTGCCCCGGCCAAACCTTCATAATCCTCATCGGGGTGAGACCCATAGGAATATATGGTCTCCCTCCTCAGACTCCAAGCGTCTCTGTCTCCTATCATCATAAGACTTTTGATAGATTTGTTCAGTATTTACTTGATGACAAGTGAGGCATCATGATACAAACTCCGCCACTGCTTCCTTCATCCCCAGCCACTAGTGATGACACTAGAGGTCCTGGTACATCTTCGCCACACCAGGATGTGCCGCCAGAGGGGATGTATGGAAATCCCTCAACAAATCCTCCCATAGCATCACCAGTACCATGGTACGTCCTCTAAATAAGATGAAATGCTTCCCACTTTTCAAAAAATCCATCAGGTTCCTGTCCTGAGGATATATGAGCACATCAAACCTCACAGTCAAAGTTCCCAAGTTACGCCTCCCTGACTTGCTGAAGGAGTGGGGAAGTGACTGTCATAGACTAGAGTTAAGCTGCTCCATCTCTATCTATGAAGGATATCTACAACTCTGCTAGCTTCTTTGTCGCCTCACTCAACATCTGTAGACTAAACCTCATGCTGAGTGAATCTACTACCGTGTTCCCTTTCCCAGGAGTATTGACTATCTCAAAGTTATAGTTTGAGAGGAACTCTAGCCATCACCACTGTCTTAGATTCTGAAAGCTCTATTTATACTTCTCTATTCACAGGAAAGGTTACCCCTTCTTCATAAAAGCTAACAAGGGTGTCGCTACCCTGGAGAAGTCAGGTTCAAAACTCCGGTAGTACCTAGCCAAAGTAAAAGTCCATATCCCTTCGAAGAGGTAATCCTGGAAGCATATTTTGAAAATATGTGCCCACACTCTGTCACTCCTGTTGAGAACTGAAAAATAAAAACTCCTACTACCACAAGGGTAAGGTTGGAAAACTCAAGAGTGATCGGCTGCACACTCCTATGCAATAGTTTATCATGTGCTGTTTGGGTCTCCTTTTTCGTCGAACAAGGAAAACCACATTCCAACATTGTAGATCAACCACAACCTTTTTTCCTAATACAGCCAATCTGAGCATGAACTGTGGGTGTCCATTATATACCCAAACTAACATAGTAAGACCTCGACGCTACCACCAAGAGGTTCCAACTAAAACTATCACCTCAAGGGTCAGATCACACCATCGGTGTAAGTGTGAATATTGAGTATCCTCTCAAAGGTTTCTCCAGACATAAGGGTCAAGTCTTCAGTTTAACCAGAAACTTGAGGTCTTGAACAAGATTCATGGTAAGAATGAATGATTGGTACCTATGTCTATTAATACGGCAGCTAGTAGTAGACACAGACCGTACCTCGAATCATTCTTGGAGCCCTTGGTTCACTCCCCTTGACTGCATGTAGCAACTCTATTCCTTTGTCCTCCAGCTCCCTAAGCCTAGAGGGGACCACATAGGGGTGGTGGTTGTAAGATTTCGAAAAGTATAACACCACATGCTTCTCTCCTAACTCCACTTCCATGTCTACTGACCTGCAGATTCATCTTTCCCTGACACTTCTTCTCCCTGAAATATTTTATACGCCTAAGTCTCTGAGACTAGCATCAGTTTCCTGCTTCCCTACTGTTAACCTTCACTGGCTGCATCCGCTCAGCCAAATAACATTCAACCAAAAAGGTTCTATCTCGTACCCTAACATAAGTAGGAATTAATAGAGGAATAGTGTTGGCTCAGATGTCCCTAAACATACATCACTTGGAGGTCTGAGCCCTGAAGCACTGACCGTATTGTATTCATCGAGTACCTGGGGTGTTCGGTACGCATCGATGAATACTCAGCTACCGACTTGTCATCTTGCTGAAGCTGTTGAAGATCTAGGGAACACTCATCTCTTAGGTCTTTATGGAAAGAGACCCCCCTTTTCTAAGGAAGGTTCTCAACCTTGTCCATAGAAGAGTCACCTCTTCGCAAAATTAGGGTAATCTAAACCTTGTCATCATCCTGCTGAGCCACATTGAAGGCTCTCTACCAGGACCACCATCTGATCAAATGGTTCCCTAGCTAGATGAAAACTCAGCCACCTCATCAAGCCAGTCCTTAATTGCCTATGAGTTGGGCTCACCACAGAACCTGAGGGTATCTAATGCTAAAACATGTGTAAGGAACTAAGCCTACAAGTTTCCTCTACTGATACTACTAGTTGTAACTACTGACAAACAGGTAGTGATATAGATGGCACACACTACTAGAATTTGTGATACGTTCAACGGGCTATTTGTGATGGGATCCCTTCACAAATAAGCTTTAGATTCGGGGTCCTGTCGCAAATATCCCATTGTAAAAAAACGTTGTCGTAAAAAATGGGTTTTGCGATGGGCCCGTAGCAAGAAACCTTTTTCGTGATGGGAAACTTCCCCATCAAAAATAACTCTCTGATTATATACATTATATATAAATAAACTTATTGTGATGGGTCCGTCACAAATAGTATTTGCGACAGTCCCAAGGGCCCATCACAAATACAATTTAAAAATATATTTTTAAACTATTAGCGACGGGATCCTGTCGCAAAAGATCCCATTGTAAATAATAACCAAAATAAAAAAATATTTATTTAAATTATAATTAATGAAAAAATAATATTAATATTATTAAAATAATAAAAAAATAAAAAAATATTAAAATTCTCAGTATTGTCAAAAAATATATAAAAAATCATAAAATATTATTATTATTATTATTTGTAAAATAAACAAACATTAATAAATATAATACTAAAAAAATATATTTAATAAAATTATGATTAATGAAAAAATAATATTAATATTATTAAAATAATATAAAATATTAAAATTCTCAATATTCTCAAAAAAATATACAAAAATTCATAAAATATTATTATTATTATTTGTAAAATAAAAAAACATTAAAAAATATAATAATATAAAAATATATTTAATAAAATTATGATTAATGAAAAAATATTATTAATATTATTAAAATAATAAAAAATATAAAAATTCTCAATATTCACAAAAAAAATATAAAAAAAACTCATAAAATATTATTATTATTATTATTAAAATATACAAACATTAAAAAATATAATATTAATAATAAATAATAAAATATTAAAAATAAAAAAAATTAAATTATGCAATATTCACACCAATATAAAAGATAGAAACTGAAAATAGTTCATATTACAACAAATCTAGAATTCAAATGTTTTTAACATAAAAAAATCACTGTAATCATCTTTTGGAGGAGGTGGAGGAGTTGTAGGAGGTGGTTGAGGAAACTACATCCTTAAACTATGAGTCAGGTGGCGCATGTACCTCATCTGCTTGTGATGCTGATGGTGCAACTGCTGCCATCGACACATCTCCTCCTTGTGTTACTGCTGCTCCTGCTACTGTCGTCGACACATCTCTTCATGCTGCTTCTGCAAACTCTTTATAAGCTCAGCCTGAGTTCGCAAATGCTCTTGATACTGTAAGGCAGAATATGATGCCTCTCCATGAGCTCCTGTCGAGTTGGACTTCGATATCACAGCAGTACCATAATAGGTACCAGGAGTCACATGAGAGCTGATACCAACTACTCGGCCCTTCTCAAAGCCATACTGAGTTTCCTGCATCCATGTCGCCTCATCGAAATGGTGGGCACTGGTCTGATCAGTCACCTCGTCTAGACTCATAGCATGTGTCTAAGAGGTCATAGCCTCATATGACTCGTTCAATTACAATTTGAAATTAAAATTGTGAAAATATTATATGCAATTAATTTTCAAACTGAAAAATAATAATACTAACCACAATCTGATGCAGATGATCACCTCTAATCTCTCAAGTGGCTGGATCACTTTACATCCTCCGATAAACGCCATACTCTGTAATATCGGGATGCTCGACTTCCAATAAAAATATAAAATAAATTGTTCATATTTAAAGTTATATAAAATATTTAAAACGGATACTTACCAGATGCTCTCTATACGTACTGAATGTACGGATACTAGTTCGATGCGTCACCTCTTGTCTCCCCCAGTTTGATCGACCCACCGAATACCTCCTCTGAAATCCAACACTCAACTAGTGTAAAAATAATCCATCCCAAACGTGAGATTAAATGTACTCTGGTCGGTGGGCTCTACAAAACTCATCAAAATCTGTCACTCCTACTTTCTTAATGGTCATCCTTCTGAAATTGTGCAAAACCTGGTAGAAACGGTCACTCATAGACTCCTACCATACTGCGTGGATAGCTTCATGCATTCTATCATTGATGGGATACTATAAACCCTATAAATAATTTATAATATCAAGTTATTAATAAAATAAATTTAAAAATAAATATTATTTATTTGGCATACATGACAATGATTGAACATGCTGAGATGCACATAAATGGGAATTTGTTCCCATGTGATCCATGGATGAGAAAAATAATTGCGCAAGATAGCGCTCCCATGTCCAATAGCTACATGCACAAAATTGTGAAAAAAGATTAAATAATCAAACAATTAATATATATATATATATATATATATATATATATATATAAATTAATGAAATGTAACTAAAATATACAGGTTACCATATCTTTGTTTCCGTGGATCGAAGCCAAGACGTGGACGTCGCTCGGGGATAGGGTCAGGAATCATCAGTTACGCAAGAACTTTCCCCATATGTGTACCCCCTGAACCGTCAATAGCCTAAGGGTAAGATGATCCCAAATCCCCCTCATCCAAAGGTATCTCAGACGCCTGTAACTCATGAAATAGACCAGGGTCCATCTGAAACACAAAACGATTGTCGTTAGCAGATAGTTGAAAATAACTATTATATATAGATATATATTAGTTATGATTATAACCAGCATTTAACTGTGTCCATGTTCACCTTCATCATCATATTCATATCTGATGATCTCAATCTCTTCATATTCCTCCTCGAATTCATCAATATCCATATGAGTTTTAGTTTTATCATCTCTTGTCATTTCAAATTCATTTGTAACATCATTAACATCTTCATCATCATCGACCCTTAATTGTGGGGTGTCATTATCGATATTCACGTCTCTTTTTGAAAAAGATAGATTTTGAGTAGTCTCTTGAAAAATTTCAATTCCTTCCACTTCAACAGAACCACATTCAATTTGAGTAAACTGATTTTCCCGAGATTTCATTTTTATTATGCTCCACCAATCACTCAGGTCTCTTGAAGTATCGTGGTACTTTGCATAATAAATTTGATGTGCCGTTTGGGTCGATAAAAATGGTTCATTTACTACAAGAATACATTTATATTTAATATCTACAATTCCATGAGTCCAATGAACACGCAAGCCTCTCTGAAAATCTTTCTACCGAAATTTTGAACATCATTATTTAATTCTGACCTAGATAACACGACTCAATAATTTCATCTAGAATGTATTAAAAGTCACCTTCAGTTTCTCTATGATGTGATCCTTTCAAACAAACTCCAATTTTCATTGTTTTTTTATTCCCCATATGCATGTGTATGAAAATTGAAAACCATTCACCACATATGCATTATAATATTTAACCATTTTGGAGGGTGGGTTACTCAATATACACAATCACTTATCAATTTTATCAGTATGTTGAGACACCTGAAAATTTGTAAAACAATTATCAGTAAAATAAATAGTAAACTGAATTGATATTAAACCGTCAATAATTTATGTTACCATTTTTTGAAACCATTGAGAGAAAAAAAAATTCTGCATTCTTCAAGAGCAGTTGTTGTAATTTGTGGAAGTTGTTTCTTGATACGATTATCATATAACCTACAAATAAAATAAGTTTACATACGGTGACATAAATTATAGAATAAGTGATAGAACCGTTCACAGTACAAATTATTTCATTTCTTCACAGTTGAGCAGAACATATATATGAGCTCTGTGATGTTCATCGTCTGAAATCCATCATTCTTTAACTCCACCGAAGCCAATATTTGGCTGATTAAAAACTGATAATTGATTGTCCATTTAATCATTAACATTTCCCTCATTTTGTCCCATGCGGTTGTGTTTTGAGGGATATTCATATTTAAAATAGTGAGATCAGAAAAAAGAAATTTCCTCTTGTAAATAAGCTTCAGCAATTGAGCCTTCAACTGATGCTTTATTGCAAACTTTTTTATTCAATTTCTGCATGCATCTCTCGAATGGGTACATCCATCGAAACTATAATGGACCTCCACATTTTGCTTCATGTGGAAAATGTAATATCAGATATTCCATTGATTCAAAGAAAGCTGGTAGAAAGATTTTTTCCAATTTACATATAATTACAACAACATCTTCTTCCAGTTTTCTTAGTGCATCATAGTCTGTTTTTGCTGCACAAATGTCTTGAAAAAAATAAGATATGTCTGTTATCAAATCCAAAATCATAGAATTCAAAAAACCTCTAAATCCAATCGGCATAAGTCTTTCCATTATAACATGACAATCATGAATTTTTAATTCAGTAATATGACTATTCTTAACACATCTGCCCAAATTGAAAGCATAACCATCAAGAAATCTCAAATATGAAATCCACTGACAAAATAATAAGCGACTCTCTTTGGACAGTGTATAAGATTCTTTTGGATTCATTAACCTCTGTGATCTGAGATTTTCAAAAGTTCAAGTTCTGGTCGCCTGAAAATTTGGGCAAGATCTAATCGTGCTTTTACAGTATCTTTGGTTTTAACTGGTATATCCAAAACTATCTGAAATAAATTATCAAAATATTTCTTCTCAATATGCATGACATACAACATGTGGTGGACCAACAAATCAGACCAATATGGAAGATCCCAATAAATACTCTATTTTATCCAATTATGTTCTTTTCCAAATCCATGAATTTTATATCGGTTTACTTTTGGCCCAAATGTGATGGGAGGTAATGAAAATAAAATTGATTTTAACTTTGTACTTGAGATCATTTTTGGAGGTTCATCCCTTTCAATTGTGCCTTTTCTGAAATGAGATTTGTTTCTTCGAAAAGGATGATCGGTTGGAAGAAATATGCGATGAAAGTCAAAATAGAAAGGTTTTTTCCATTGACAAACATAAAGGCTTTGTTGTCTTTCATACAGTAAGAACATGATTTTAGACCATGTGTACTCCAACTAGATAACATTCCATATGCCGGAATGTCACTAATTTTCCACATCAATGCAACTTTTAATATGAAATTTTGTTTCGCAAAAACATCATATGTACTAACACCATTACTCCATAATGCATTTAACTCATCAATAAATGGTTCAAAATAAACATCAATAATTTTTTTCAGAATTCCTAGGATTAATAAGGTTAAAAAGATATAGGTCTCCTTCATCAACATCCATGGAGGTAAATTGTACGGAGTTATAAAGATAGTCCAACATGAATACTGACTACCATAAGAACTAAATAGAAAAAAACTATCAGTAAAAAGACCAAATCACACGTTTCGAGCTTCTAAAGAAAAATATGGATGCAAATGGTCACAATTTTTCCATGAATCACCATCAGATGGATGATTCAAGATTTTATCAGTTGAAATATTGGTTTTTTGTCATTACATCATTGACGTTGTGCTCTGAGAAATAAAAAAACATTGTAGCCTAGGTGTAAGGGGAAAATATCTCAACTGTTTTACAGGAATCGATCCAAAATTCCCTGGTTGAGCTTGTTTTTACCTAGATTTTCCACATGTGGGACAGTTATCCAATGACACATTTTCACCAGAATATAAGATGAAATCATTTTCACATACATGAATCTTCCGATAACTAAGGCTCAGATTACAAACCAACCTCTTGCTCTCATATTAATTTGTAGGCAACACATTTCTTTTAGGTATCAGGGTTTTAACCAGAGAAAATATCTTATCCAAATAGTTGTTTGATATTGCATTATCTAATTTAATAGCCATAAATTTTTCAACTGCTTCTAATTTGCTTATATTTCTACCAGGATATAATGCATCCTCAGAAGACCTCAACAACTCATAAAATTCAGATAATGGCAACTCAGGAGTTAAATTGATATCATATTGAGTTTCAATTTGTTGAATAGATGGACCTGCAACATCATGTACTAACTTTGAAACCGTGATGGATCTGAAATCAAGCTATTAGTATCTTCTCTAGAACTTTGTTCATTTCCTTGATAACAAAAAAAAAATAATCTAGTTAAAAACCAAACCGCAAGAGATGTCCCCCAACCTTGTCAAATGTGTCAAACATTCTCAGAGAAAATTTTTTACAAGGACACTTAATTATTACTTTTGAAATATATTCTGTTTTTGATGATGTAAATGATAATAAAGATTCAACACCCTTAATATATACAGGATTTAAACTAGAACCATTTGGATTTCTGTGCTGATTTATCCAAGCGAGATCATCTAATAATGACTGATGTTGATTTCCTTGTTCCATATTTTTCTACAAAATATAAAATCATCACTGTTTTTGAATAATTTGAAATTATAAAAATAGTATCTAAAAAAAGAAGATAAATAATTACAACTACTTCTTAATAATTACCTATAATTTTGGGTGACACAATTTCCAGTGGATTGACGACCACTCTTTTGTCTGAAAGCTCATTTACTTGCATCTTTATCACACTGAAATCACAATGAAGAATCTGCTCGGAGGTACGCATATTCATTCTTGTGCCTATGAGAATGTATAAGAGTGTCGCCGAGCAGATTCTTCATTGTGATTTTAGTGTGAGAAAGATGCAAGTAAATGAGTTGTCGGACAAAAGAGCCCCATTTTTTTCGAGGAATCATATTCTTGCAACTATCACCACCTGAAAACATTATGAAAAATGTGTTCCTATGAATGCATATTCAAAATCATGCATACTATATTGTATATGCATATGTAGAAGCATACTTTTTACAATGCATTGAGTCGGTGAAAGTTGAAAGAAGAAGAGTCATCGAGCAAAATAAGTGTCGTCAATCCCTTGGAAATTGTGCCAAGTTATTACAAGTTATTACAATTTATTACAATTGATATTATTCATAATTATTTTTACTTATTACTAATTAGTACTAATTATTACTAACTTTTACTAATTGTTACTACTTATTACTAATTTTTACTAATTTTTACTAATTATTCCTAATTATTACTAATTATTACTAATTATTACTAATTATTCCTATTTATTCTTATTTATTCCTATTTATTCCTATTTATTCTTATTTATTCCTATTTATTCTTATTTATTCCTATTTATTCCTATTTATTCCTATTTAATACTATTTATTCTAGTTTATTTCTAATTATTCCCAATTATTGCTAATTATTCCTAATTATTCCTAATTATTCCTAATTACTTCTAATTATTCGTATTTATTCGTATTTATTCGTATTTATTCTTATTTATTCATATTTATTGCTAATTATTGCTAATTATTACTAATTATTGCTAATTATTTCTAATTATTTCCATTTATTGCTAATTATTCCTAATTATTCCTAGTTATTGCTAATTATTCCTATTTATTGCTAATTATTCTTATTTATTTCTAATTATTCTTATTTATTTCTAATTATTCTTATTTATTGCTAATTATTACTATTTATTTCTAATTATTACTATTTATTGCTAATTATTACTATTTATTGCAAATTATTACTATTTATTGCTATTTATTCCTATTTATTCCTATTTATTCCCATTTATTGTTATTTATTCCTATTTATTGCTATTTATTCCTATTTATTACAAATTATTCCTATTTATTGCTAATTATTAATATTCGTTGCTGACTATTACTATTTATTTCTAACTATTCCTATTTATTTCTAATTATTGCGATTTATATCTAATTATTGCGATTTATTTCTAATTATTACTATTTATTCCTAATTATTGTTATGTATTCCTAATTATTGACTTTATTCCTGTTTATTATTAATTATTTTTATTTATTTCTATTTATTTCTTAATTATTCCTATTTATTTCGAATTATTCATATTTATTTATAATTATTGCTAATCATTGCTAATTATTGCTAATTATTCAAATTTATTACGAATTATTCCTATCTATTGCGAATTATTTCTATTTATTCTGAATTATTTCAATTTATTACGAATTATTACTATTTAATCCCATTTATTAGGAATTATTCCCATTTATTACTAAATGTTCCCATTTATTAGGAATTATTCCTATTTATTACTAATTATAGCTTTTTATTACTAATTATGACCCTTTATTACTAATTATTGCTACTTATTACTAATTATTGTTATTTAAAACATATTATTTCTATTTATTACTAATTATTCTTAATTATTCTAAATTATTTCTAATTATTCCACATTATTGTTAATTATTCCAAATTATTGGTAATTATTTCAAATTATTACTATTTATTCCAAATTATTTCTATTTATTCCAAATTATTTCTATTTATTACTATTTATTGTTATTAATTACTATTTATTGCTATTTATTACTATTTATTTCTATTTATTACTAATTATTTCTAATTATCCCAAATTATTACTGATTATTCCAAATTATTGCTAATTATTCCAAATTATTGCTAATTATTGCAATTTATTGCAATTTATTACTATTTATTTCTATTTATTACTATTTATTTCTAATTGTTGCAAATTGTTCTTAATTAATCCTAATTATTGCTATTTATTGCTATTCATTTCTATTTATTACTATTTTTTGCTAATTATTGCTTATTATAGCTAATTATTGCTAATTATTTCTATTTATTGCTAATTATTTCTATTTATTGCTATTTATTGCTATTTATTGCTAATTATTGGTATTTATTCCTAATTATTGCAAATTATTGCAAATTATTGCTAATTATTGCTAATTATTGCTAATTATTGCTAATTATTGCTAATTATTGCTAATTATTGCTAATTATTCCTAATTATTTCTATTTATTGCTATTTATTTCTATTTATTGTATTTATTTCTATTAATTGCGATTTATAAACAATTATTGCTAATTATTTCTATTCATTGTTAATTATTGCTAATTATTGCTAATTATTGTTATTTATTCCTAATTATTGTTATTTATTCCTAATTATTCATAATTATTCCTATTTATTCCTATTTATTCCTATTTATTCCAATTCATTCATAAGTATTCCTATTTATTACTAAGTATTCCTAATTATTACTAAGTATTCCAATTTATTACTAATTATTGATATTTATTACTAATTATTCCTATTTATTACTAATTATTCCTATTTATTGCTAATTATTCCTATTTATTTCTAATTATTCCTATTTATTTCAAATTATTCTTATTTATTGCTAGTTATTTCTATTTATAACTAATTATTCCAATTTATTTCTAATTAATCCAATTTATTGCTAATTATTCCTATTTATTGCTAATTATTCTTATTTATCACTTATTTTTACTATTTATAGCTAATTATTCCTATTTATCTAATTATTACTATTTATTACTAATTATTAAAAATTAATAATAATAATTTCAATTAATTATTACAAATAAATAGTGATAACAAAACAATTTAAATATAATTTAATTACAACTAGTAAAAAATAATTAAAATTAACATCAAAAAACTTATATAAATTCTAAATTAAATAAATTATGAATACCTTTAAACTTGATCTCTAATTAATATAGATGGCTTCAGAGTTTTTTTTGAAAAAAAACTAACTAACTCAAATTTTCTCTCTAAAAGTTGAGTTTAGAGAGAGTAAGAAATGAGAGGTGGATTTGAAAAAATGGATGGAGGTATATATTGGTTAGATTAGTTGCAACGAGACTATTTGTGATGGGCTACCCATCACAAATAGAATTTTTTGTGATGGGACCCGTCGCAAAAACCTTCGCCTGCATTAATTACGGTCGGTGGTTAAAAGAGTATTTGCGAGGGGTCCCGTCGCAAAAGGTACCTGCCGACATACTATTTGCGACGGGAGAACATCCCTTCGTAAAAACCTATATACCGCCATCGGGTATTTGTGATGGGACCCATCACAAATAACAAAGTATTTGCGACGGATAGAATCCCCCGTCGCAAATTACCTCTGGGACAGACTATTTGTGACGGGATTAATTCCAGTCGCAAATAGCCCGTCGCAAAAGGCTATTTTTCCCGTAGTGACACTACCCAAAGGTACTATCTCAGGTAACGGTCCATGTATCGAAGCCTCATCACCATGCGGACCATCCTCATGGTCACGCGCTGATAAGGACTAGTAACTAGGATCACCGTCTGATCTGCTGGTGTCCCAACTAGGCGGAAAACTCTAGCCACAACCTCCAGCTAGTCCTCAACTGCTTGGGGATCTGTCTCTCCTTGAAACCTTGAAGGCCTTTTCCACTGGAACTCATGCAACGCGCTCAGTCGGTGTGCACCGTCTGCCAGTGCGGCTAGTTGTAACTACTGCCCAGTGGGAGGTGGTGCTGCTGGTACACCACCTGATGGAGCCAACACAGTAAGAGAGCTCTGCACCGGTGCCTCGTCGCTCGGTGGGCCATCATTGCGTACTCTCTCAGGAATCCTAGCTGGATATCTACGTGGAGCCGTCCTGATAAAGAAAAAGTGTGCCATTTTCATTAAGTTATACCTGGTGAGATGAATCCAAAGAAATCAAAAGAAAAACTTTTCAAAAACACACGCAATCAGTTTTTTCATGCGTTGATTCAGAAATCAAAATTCAGGGTCCTGGTGTATGAATACGTCGACCGCCTCACCAACACTGGATTCCCCAAACTGAAAACCACACTCATAACACTTAACACTATTTCCACATAGAAAATATCAAAGTCCTAGTTCTTCGGTAGAAACGACTCCTCTAATGCCACTTTATCATGACCTGTCCCCTGGGGCTCGTGCCGTGACTACCTCATGCCCGCCATCCATAGGCCAAGGGCTGGCGACTAGCACCGGGAAGGTGTATCCCTAAAAACGAGAAGGCATTGCCTTTAAACCTGTACAAACACATAGAGCATAACGCAACAAGAAGAAACTATGATGTAAACTGCTGTAGAAAAAGAGTGCTAAAAGTAAGGGGTCAAAATACAAGCCCAACTGGAAAAGTACAAGTACAACTAAAAAGTACAAAATAGTTGAAAAGTGAGAAGAAACTCCTGGATCTCCCACCACGGATCCTACCTGAAGGGTAGGTACAACTCATGATCTGTAGTCCTTGCGTCACGTCATGCCAAATGGTCCACCTCCGAGCACCATCTAGTCCTGGCTCACTCAGCCTCGATCAATGTTATACATCGTCCGCACAAGACACAACCATGTGTGGGCGAAGCCCGTGCAGGGGTGAGTATAACGATGCTCAGTAGGGACCATGAGACCCTATAGGTCCCCTAAATTTCCACAAAGGAAAAACCTCAAAGCAAGACATCAACTCTACTTAGGTATATTCCCATACATATAACGATGTTATCAAGATATACATATCTCATACTAGAGGGAATAATATCACAATGGTATCACCACGAAGGTAACACCACGAAGGTAAAAGTACCGCACAGGTAACACCATGAAGTTAACACCACGAAGTTAAAAGTACCATGTATGTATCACCATGAAGATATCACCACAAAGAAAAAACTACCACACAGGTATCACCACGAAGATATCACTACAAAGGTAAAAGTACCACAATGGTATCACCATGAAGATATCACCACAAAGGTAAAAGTGTGACATCCTAGATAAATGAAGAATATGACATTTTCATATTTATTAATATTTGTGAATTAAATATTAATTTTACTTTAAATGGGTTGCTATGTTCGATAGCGTACCTGATACGCAACAACGGGTTTCTTTGAAATCTTACATTGCATACTAATAATATAATATTATTATTTTAAATGGTTGACTCCTAGCTGTTGTATTAGCGGAAATGAATAAAACTAACTACAATATTATTATACATATTTGTTAAAAATATTTACATTTATCCAATAAAAGTTAGAGGCGTAAAATGTGAATGAATCTAATTTTAAGCATAATTTACATTAAAAGGCCAATTTACCACCTTTTAATGGAAAACCCTCATTAAATATAATTTTGGTCACTTTAATACATTCAATTTGATCGAATAAAATCTTTATTTAGAATGGGGACATCAAAATTTACTTTGTGTAAAATTTTGGAATTTTTATGATAAAATTCATTTTCTAATGAATAGTGAAAAATATTGTATTTTAATTCAAAACTATGTTTTAATCTAATTTATTTATTTGTTTATATTATATTTTTAATTGTTTTTAAAGTGTAATTATAATATATTTTTACCATTTAATCCAATGTTGGTCATTGGAGTTTATTTCACTTTGAAATTGGACATAAACAAGTATCAATCTTTTGATAGTTATTGTTTCATAAAAACACACTATTTGTTTTGATAACGGGAATTAATTTTAAAATTAATTAATTTCACTTCTATGTTTTGAATTTGGAAAAATAGGCATCATTTTTGAATTCGGAATATCAAATATAGCTTATGCTGAATTTTTGGTATTTTTCTGAAAAACATCAATTTTTGATGAATAGTGAAACCACTTAGTGGTAGTTAAAAAAACTGGCTTTTTCATTTAAATAAAATTTTACCACTTCTGTGAATTGAATTTCAAAAATCCAACATACATTGTTGTTATGAAGAATTAAAATGTAGTTCATTAAGATGAAAATAATTATTGGTGAATAGTAGCTTTTGACTTTTATTTGCTGTTGTTAAAGGTAAATAGGTTAATTCAAGGTAAAAAAGAATATTATAATAATTAAAAATTACCTTAACACTTTTCCAAACCTTATTGGTTGAGTCATTAACGACCATGGTAAAATTTGGGTCGATTTTGGGACCCCATTGAGCCACTTGGGTGTGATAATGACAATTTAGATTAATTAATTTAATGTAAAGACAAAATTGACATTAACAAACAATCTTTTAGTAATTAATTTTTATATGGTGTTATACAAGTCATATTTTAGACTATAAATATTAATTGTAAAGCTAAAAAGATTTCATACATCATGGTATTTTTTTATAACTTTTAGACAACAAATAAATTAAATTATTTATGACATAATAATAATGCAGTATTTACCTCATTAATAAATCATTTAAATAAATAAGATTATAATGATTAAAATAATATACAAAACATGTCAAATTCTGATTGGAAGATTTTATTTCGACCATGAGTCGTCTTATCTTCATCTTTAATGATTTTTGGACCATTAGAAACCAAATATAATTATATAATAAAATAATAGTTTCACACATTCCTAAAGAGCCCCTCCCCCCCTTATAAAAGAAGACTAATTCTATCCAATTACTCACACCTCTCAAGTCATTTGGATCATCCAAACTCTACCCAAATAATCTCCCTACATACCTATCCTCCTCCTAGAAGCCTTACCTTAGGCAGAAGGCACTTCAAGAAGTCCTTTTGGTTCAAACCAAAGGAAGTTACCCAAATTAAAGGTAACGGTTTCTCTTAAATTGTTTTCTTTTATTTTACTTCTCCAACCCCTAAACTCTTTTTATTCCTTTATTTTATAACAAAATCAGTATCCTAAATAAACTAGGATATTTTCATGAGAATTATTCGAGCTACACTTTCACACACCTCAATCTAATAGATGACGAACATAATGTTTCTGTGGATGGAAAACTAACACCTCACAAAATGATGATTGTTCAAATATCTCCAACCGCCTCTCATGGTGGCCATTATGATGGAACGATATTTATATATGATATATATTATGTTTATTTTTTCTTTATGCTTCTGTATTTTCCATTTATAGCACACCTTTATGGTTTCCATAGTGGGTAAATACGATAATCGCATTTGAGGAAGTGCGGACTACCGCCCCCTTAAAGTGATTTGATTTGTTAATGCCTTATGTGGGATGTATAAAGTATGGAGTTAATGATATTATAAATGATATTAAACTAGAATTATAATATACCTATGTATCATTATGTTTTATTTCCATTAAAATAATAAATAGAAATGAAATTAGCGTTCATGCGTACGTACGGCTTACCGTCTCCAAGAACGGTGCATTTCATTTCTTACATCTTAATGTTATGTAATATTATAAATATATTTATATACTGGATATATATGATATATATGATATCCAAATCATTAATATCATTCTGGATATAATGAACCATTGACCACATGAACAACATGTGATTATAAGAAGTCTATTTTTGACTCCAGTACCAAATATCGACAAAATGGACGTTATTAAATAAAATGATTACATAATGTTTATAACATGGTAATAAGCAATATAAAAGGAATAATAAAATTTAAAAAGGTTCTTAATCAATTATAAATTAAATTTAGTTTATTATTCAGGAGATTAAAGAACGATTGAGTCAAGTCATACATGAGGTAAGGGATTCGACCTCTCTCTTTCTTTTCAAGTACTCTCTTTTATGTCATTTCTTTTATTCTCCATGTTCTTATGTTGTAGGATGTTCTTTTATATTCACCATACTTTTATTTGTATTTTAATTTGTTGAGAGACCCCCTCTTACTCTCATCAATTCATTTTAATAATTTTTAAGAGGCATTGTTAGGCTGCGGAATTTTTGTAAGGGATTTTCTTAGCTCACTTTTAATTTCGTGAGATTTCCATCGTTCACCACTTATTTATTGCATGTGGTGTATTATGTACTTTTTTTTGATATATATTATCATGATTATATTTAAATTCATTGTATTATGTGATTCATTTTATGGTTATTAACTTTTGATCAAATGACTCAGTTGAATACAACAAGGTAAAGGGTTCCATCTCACTTTTATTCCCGTGAGATTCAATCTATATTTGCCACTATTTACTTTTGTGTGGTGTATTTAATACCAATGATTATACTCTTTGTTTAATACACTTTCATTTATGGATTTTACATCTACATTGTATGGTCTTTCTTTCATCTGGCGTATGTTTTGTGAGTTACCAAATCGGTAAGAGAATCTTTCACCCTCCACTCTTTATAAAAGACTTCTTTTTGTTATGTCTTCTAATTTACATCTTATTATGTGGGGATATGTTTTTCTATATCCTTATTGATGTAAAATTTATATCCAAGTGATAATATTCTCTTTTGTATCTCATCAACTCATTTTATGAATTTTAAAGTGACGCTGTTAGGCTGTCAAATTTTAACAAAGGAACCTCTTAACCCAGTTTCAATTCTTTGGGTTCAACTTGTACTTCTTGAATATGTCATCCTATGAATATTTGTGAATGAACACTGATTTTTTTACACTTAATATCCACATATATTGGGTGTATTTATATTTATCACACATAATTATGTGATTGATTTATCCTTAATTTAAGGATTCCATCTTTATAAGGGATTTCATCTCAATTTACATTTCCACTGAGACATCATTGTTGTTATACACCAACTCACTCTTATGTGGTGTATATACTGTCCTTTGACATATTATATCATTAATCCCTTTATTCTCATGATATTATAAAGTTCTGATTAAAATTTATTCCTCAATTATTTGTATTCAAGCGTCTCTCTTTTTGTTAAAAAACCCTTTAAGTATAATATCATTTTAAATGTTTTATTGATTTATTCTTCTAAATATTTCTCATTAATGTCCATGTTTTCAAAATGGGTTTTAGTATTTATTTATATAGACATTAATGTTTTCAAATGTTAATTCCTTTAAAAGCTTCAAAGTGGTATAAGACATTTTGATTCAAAAAAAAATCTCGTTATCAAATGGTTTGATAAATCATTGATTTTTTCAGTATCTTGAAATGATATATTGTGATTGAAAATGAAATGTTAATATTGAAATGTTTATATTTTCAATATTTTATGTTCTATGATTTTTATAATGGTACTTGGACATTTAACGGGTGGTTACGTGATTAACCAAATGACGGGTGGTGCCGTGAATACTAGGATGGGTGGTTACGTTATAACCTCCAGTTCATTGGGTATGGAAGTCGGCCGTATGGATATTCTATTTAGTGATATGTGTGGAAGTCGACCGTATGGTTATTCCATTTAATTATGTTTATGTCCCAAGTTAACTTTATATGTTATGTGTTCTTTATATGGGTTTTATGGTAATCTTTTGGTTACAAAAGGGTAAGTAATGATCTTTTATTCATTAAAGAGTGTTTAATACTTCATAAAGGTGAAAAGTATTACTTATGTTAAATTATTCATGGTTTACTTGTAGTTTTGAAAAACTAATAGTTTTTCTTCTCTGTGTATCTCTTACTGAGCTTTTTATGCTCATCCCAAGTTTTTAAAATGTTTTTCACAGGACGTAATGTGTAATAGGGTCAAGGATGGGATCAAGGAAAAGTCATGTTTTCTTAAATATGTAACTAGAAATAACTCTCTTTTTTTCAAGAATTCAAGTTTTGTAAAAAAAAAGGAAATTATGTAGAAGTTTCTACTTTGTAATCTTTTTAGATGTAATAGTTATGTCCTAATTCTCTAAAACTCTAAACCTGAAAAGATCATCAATGAGAATTATTCATTTAATTAAAGATTATGTAATGTTTTAAGGGCGGGTCCTTATAGCTGGTATCAGAGTTCGGTTTAGACAACTTTAGAGGTTAGGGTGTTATCTAAGCATAATCAACATAACCCTAATGGTTAGCATATCAGAAAGAGTCTTAGTTATTTTAAATGAGTTTAAGATAAAATGAATAAGTATTTACCCTCCTCATAAGATATTATATGATGATTTTACTAATATACCACTACTAGAAAACTAACCTATACCAACGGTTTGGAACCATTGGTATATGCATCCAAACCGTTGGTATAGCCTATACCAACGGTTTTGAGAACCATAGGTAAGTAAGCTATTGGGATAGGTCTATACCAATGGTTTTTGTAAAACAGTCGGTATATAACTATACCAACGGTTTTGAAAACCGTTGGTATAAGTAAAATGAAAATCTATACCAACGGTTCCATAAAACCGTTGGTATATGTATTTCGAAAAAAACATTCACTGGGATTTGATCCCAGGACCTCCAGTTTATCATTCAACGACCTAACCACTAAACTAACATGACTTTTGAGAACATAATTTCATAAATATATATATTTATTATCATAATTTTGTTAAATTTTGATTTATAGAATGTTCTGGTTAAGAGGATCCGATAAAAAATCAAAGGACCTATACCAATGGTTGTCAAAACCGTTGGTATAGGTCTATACCAACGGATGTCAAAACCGTTGGTATATGTACCTGGAATCTATGAAGTGATGTGGATATATTGGGGAATTTTTCCAATGGTTTGGCCAAACCGTTGGGAAAAGTGGCCAAAAATTGGACCTTTCCCAACGGTTTGGCCAAACCGTTGGGAAAGCTTACAATTTCCCAACGGTTTTGGAAAACTGTTGGGAAAAGTGGCCACAAAGTGGGCTTTCCCAACGGTTTGGCCAAACCATTGGGAAATGGGTTATAGAAGTGTTGGTAAAGGTCACATTTCCAGTAGTGTACTCACACTGGCCTTTTTGGTTTTAGTAAATGGCTGGATCTAGAAGGAACCAAAGTAATAATGGATATAAAGAAAATGATGGCGGTTTTATGAACGAGAAACTGAATGACATGAGAGATTCAATGAGAACTCTTGAGGTTATTCTCAACCAACTATCTGGAGTCATGATTGAAAACATGAAACTTGGTGATTTTTATAAGGTATCGTATATTCGAGAAACAAATCCATACGGAATTTTAGATAATAATCATAAAGGTAAGTATGTTCAAAAACCTATGTGTCAAGGATGTGGAAAGAAAAACCTAGGAAAATGCTTCAAAGGGACAGGAATATGATATAGATGTGGGATTGAAGGTAATAAAGCAAGAACCTTCCATGTAAAAAGGAAACATCCAGTTGACTCTAGGAAAGGGAAAGAAGTTATTTATGAGGGATCAATTGAATGTTTTAATTGTGGTGTGCATGGTCATTATACAAAAAGGTGCCCTATGAAGATGTTTTAGGAATGGGATCAGCAGTATCGTACAAATTTTTGTTTACCAATACCTAATTCCATTCTGATTGAGGATGAAGAAACTGACAACGACCAATGAAAGGTATGGATTATTTCTTAACATATGTTCTGATATTATTGAATCTTAGGATATGATTCGTGATTCTGTTTGTAGGAAAGAGGTATTTTAGAATAAGTTGAAAAGGAATGGTTAATGGATCATGAAGAATGTTGAATGTGTTAGAAGTCAACATATAAGGTATTCAAGAGTTATGGTAGATTTTAGGATGGTGAAATTCTTATAAGTATTAAAGCTCTTTTGATGATGGGAATTACATTAGAAGAATTTTTATAGTATGTGTAACCATAAAGTTTGATATATGAAAATTTTATTCAAGGAATAATTATATTTTCTTTTGTGGATATAGTTATAAAGAACCATTTCTGTTTATATGATCCTTAAATTTGAGGAAATTATAGGTTAATAGATTTTTGGGATGCAAAATAAAAGTTATTAGAAAACCTTCGTGGTTAAAATATGCTATGGTTATTTTTGATAAATTTATCTCTTTTTGGGAATGTTATAAACTTATATAGTTTTTGAAAAGAGAAAAAGGAAGACCGTGTGACAACCCGTCGTGTCGGATGAAGATATGTGAATCGAACCCACAACCAAAGTGCGACTAGTATTTATCTCCTACCATTGGACGGCGTGAAGTCCCGGGTTAGTTTGACTAATTATTTTTCGTTAGATGATTTTATGAATCCATAATAAGTTTATTTTGGGTTATCTATGGAAATGATTAACCTAGCATGGAGAATATTTGATTAGGTTAATGGATTTTCAATATGAGATTTTTAGAGTAACTTATGTTATTTGGAGATAAATGTTAAGATTTATCTTGGAAGACTATATGATTAAATCCTTTGAAGATTTGGGTTTCATTCTTAGTTTGGATTACTCTGAAAAAGTTTAAGGAAAACTTTTTATTGAATAGTCTTTGTTAAACTTTGGGTTTTGTTAGACAAATTTTGGAGATTAAGAGTAGTTTTTCATTATGTAAAAGTTCATCTTTTTCTGGGATTATCTGATCTTGTACTAAACGTTTTGGTTTTAGTTAATATCTAAAGACAAGGGAAATATATAGTTCATCTTTTGAGGATTATTTGATTCTCTCGAAGTTAATTATAGCACTTTTAATGTAAAAAACATTCATCCTGAATACTCATCGTTTGGGGAAAATATGATTTTTTGTTAGAAATATAGTAAAAGATAAATTTCTAAATGACAAGTAAGTATATTTCCTTATGTTTTGAGTTAAGATCATAAATAAATTCCTCAATGAAAAGTAACTTAAAACAAAAACCTTGTCTGTTAACTTTTCCTACTGGGAAATCAAAGACTATTTAACCCATCACAAGTTTGTGAATTTCTACTGGTTAACGTTCTCCTAAACATGTTTTCTATCACTCTCCATCAGAACTAGATGGTTTGTTTTCCCCTCCATATCCATGTTTTCATGGAATAATAGTATCTGTTGTCTAGGGTAACCTTTGTACTTATCTTCCTTTATTTTAATGCGATAGTTTTACTGACTCCTTTTTTTTGATATGAGGCTTTCAATGAAGTTCCCGAGCCCAATTTTTAAATTGCGAGGACGCAATTCCCAAAAGGGGGGAAGGATGTAACATCCTGGATAAATGCAGAATATGAAATTTTAATATTTATTAATATTTTCAAATTAAATATTAATTTTACTTTAAATGGGTTTCTATGTTCGATAGCGTACCTGATACGCAACAACGGGTTTCTTTGAAATCTTATGTTGCACACTAATAATATAATATTATTATTTTAAATGGTAGTTGACTCCTAGATGTTGTATTTGAGATAATGAATAAAACTAACTACAATATGATTATACCTGTTTGTTAAAAATATTTACATTTATCCAATAAAATTTAGAGGCTTAAAATATGAATGAATCTAATTTTAAGCATAATTTACATTAAAAGGCTGATTTACCGCCTTTTAATGGAAAACCCTCATTAAATCTAATTTTGGTCACTTTAATACATTCAATTTGACTAAATAAAATATTTATTTAGAATAGGGACATCAAAATTTACTCTGTATAATTTTTTGGAATTTTTCTGATAAAGTTCATTTTCTAATGAATAGTGAAAATATTGTATTTTTATTCAAAACTATGTTTTAATCTAATTTATTTATATGGTTATATTATCTTTTTAATTGGTTTTAAAGTGTAATTATAATATATTTTGTCCATTTATTCCAATTTTGGTCATTGGAATTAATTTCACTTTGAAATTGGACATAAACAAGTATCAATCTTTTGATAGTTATTGTTTCTTAAAAACACGCTATTTGTTTTGATAACGGGAATTAATTTTAAAATTAATTAATGCCACTTATATATTTTGAATTTTGAAAAATAGACATCATTTTTGAATTCAGAATATCAAATATATCTTAGGCTGAATTTTTTGTATTTTTCTGAAAAACTTCAATTTTTGATGAATAGTAAAACAACTTAGCGGTAGTTAAAAAAACTAAATTTTTCATTTAAATGAAATTTTACCACTTCTATGAATTGAATTTCAAAAATCCGATATACATGGTTGTTATCAAGAAGTAAAATTTGGTTCATTAATGTGAAAATAAGTTTTGGTGAACAGTAACTTTTGACTTTTATTTACTGTAGTCAAAGGTAAATAGGTTAATTCAAGGTAAAAAGAATATTATAATAATTCAAAATTACCTTAACACTTGTCCAAACCTTATTAGTCGAGTCATTAACGACCATTTTCATCTTTGGGTCGATTTTGGGACCCCATTGAGCCACATGGGTGTGATAATGATAATTTAGATTAATTAATTTAATGTAAAGACAAAATTGACATTAACAAAAAATCTTTTAGTAATTAATTTTTATATGGTGTTATATAAGTCATATTTTAGACTATAAATATTAATTGGAAATATAACAATATTTCCTACATCATGGTATTTTGTTTATAATTTTTAGACAACAAATAAATTAAATTATTTATGACATAATAATGATGCAGTATTTACCTCATTAATAAATCATTTAAATAAATAAGATTATAATGATTACAATAAAATCCATAACATGTCAAATTCTGATTGTATGATTTTATTTCGACCATGAGTCATCTTATATTCATCTCTAATGATTTTTGGACCATTATAAACCGAATATAATTATAGAATAAAATAATAGTTTCACACTTTCCTAAAGAGCCCCTCCCCCCTTATAAAGGGAGACCAATTCTAACCAATTAATAACACCTCTAAAGCCATTTTTCTCGTCCAAACTATACCCAAAAAATCCACCTAAATCCCTCTCCTCCCCTAGAATCCTTAACTTAGGCAGAAGGCACTTCAAGAAGTCCTTTTGGTTCAAACCAAAGGAAGTTACCCAAATTAAAGGTAACGATTTCTCTTAAATTGTTTTCTTTTATTTTACTTCTCCAATCCCTAAACTCTTTTTATTCCTTTATTTTGTAACAACATAAGTATCCTAAATATACTAGGATGTTTTTATGATAAGGATTCGAGCTACACTTACACACACCTTCATCTAATGGATTAAGAACATAATGTTTCTGTGGATGGAAAACTAACGCCTCACGAAATGATGATTGTTCAAATATCTCCAACAGCCTCTCATGGTGGCCATTATAATGGCACTGTATTTATATATGATATATATTATGTTCATGTTTTCTTTATTCTTCTATATTTTCCATTTATATCACACCTTTTTGGTTTCCATAGTGGGTAAATACGATAATCTCATTTGAGGAAGTGCGGACTACCGCCCCCTTAAAGTGATTTGATTCATTAAGACCTAATGTGGGATGTATAAAGGATGGATTTAATGATATTATATATTATATTATACAGGAATTATAATATAACTATGTATAATTATGTTTTATTTCCATTCAAATAATAAATAGAAATGAAAGTAGCGTTCATGCGTACGTACGGCTTACCGTCTCCATGAACGGTGCATTTCATTTCTTACCTCTAAATGTTATGTACTATTATAAATACATGTATATACTGGATATATATGATATATATGATATCAAAATCATGAATATCATTCTGGATATAATGAACCATTGACCACATGAACAGCAGGTGATTATAAGAATTCCATTTTTGACTCCAATACCAAATATCGACAAAATGGACGTTATTAACTTAAATGATTACATAATGTTTATAACATGGTAATAAGTGATATAAAAGGAATAATAAACTTCAAAAATGTTCTTAAGCAAGTATAAATTAACTTTAGTTAATTATTCAGGAGATTAAAGAACGATTGAGTCAAGTCGGACACGAGGTAAGGGATCTGACCTCTCGCTTTCTTTTCAAGTACTCTCTTTTATGTCATTTCATTTATGATCCATGTTCGTATGTTAGAGGATGTTATTTTATATTCACCATACTCTAATTTTTATTTTCATATGTTTAGATACCCCCTCTTACTCTCATCAATTTATTTTAGGAATTTTTAAGAGGCGTCATTAGGCTGCCGAATATTTGTAAGGGATTTTCTTATCTCACTTTTAATTCTGTGAGATTTCCATTTTCACCACTTATTTATTTCATGTGGTGTATTATGTACTGCCGTTTGATATATATTATCATGATTATCTTTAAATTCATGGTATTATTTGATTCATTTTATGGTTATTAACTTTTGATCAAATGACTTAGTTCAATAGAACAAGGTACATGGTTTTATCTCACTTTTACTCCCATGAGATTCATGCTATATTTGCCACTATTTCTTTCTGTGTGGTGTATGTACTTCCCATGATTCTAATCTTTGTGTAATAAACATTCCTTTATGGGTATTTACATCTACATTTTATGGTCCTTGTTTTATGTTGTGTATGTTTTGTAAGTTATCAAATCGGTAAGGGATCCTTTCACCCTCCTCTCTTTATAAAAGACTTCTCTTTGTTATGTCTTTTAATTTACATATTATTATGTTGGGATATGTTCTTATATATCATTATTGATCTAAAATTTATAACCAAGTGATGACATTCCCTTTTTTATCTCATCAAATCATTTTATGAATTTTAAAGTGACGCCGTTAGGTTGTCGAATTTTAACAAAGGAAACTCTTAACCCAATTTCAATTCTTTGGGTTCAACTTGTACTTCTTGAATATGTTGTCCTATGAATATGTGTGAATGAGATCTAATTTTTTTACTCTTAATATCCACATATATTTTGTGTATTTATATTTTTCACACATAATTATGTGATCAATTTATCCTTAATTTAAGGATACCATCTTTATAAGGGATTTCATATCAATTTACATTTCCACTGAGACTTCATTGTTGTTATACACCATTTCACTCTTATGTGGTGTATATACTGTCCTTTGACATATTATATCATGAATACCTTTATTCTTGATGATATTATAAAGTTCTGATTAAAAGTTATTTTTCAATGATTTCTATTCAAGCGTCTCTCTTTTTGTTAAAAAACTAGTTAACTATAGTATCGTTTTAAATGTTTTAAAGATTTATTCTTCTAAATATTTCTCATTAATGTCCATGTTTTCAAAATGGGTTTTAGGATTTATTTATATGGACATTAATTTTTTCAAATTTTAATTCCTTTAAAATATTCAAAGTGGTATGGGACACTTTGATTCAAAAAAAATCTCTTTATTAAATGTTTTTGAAAATGGTTTGATAAAGAAATCATTTTTTAAATATCTTGAAATGATATATTGTGATTTAAAATGAAATGTTAATAGTGAAATGTTTATATTTTCAATATTTTATGTGCTATGATTTTTATAATGGTACTTTGACATTTGACGGGTGGTTACGTGATTAACCAAATGATGGGTGGTGCCGTGAATACCAGGATGGGTGGTTACGTTATAACCTCCAATGCATTGGGTATGGAAGTCAGCTTTATGGCTATTCCATTTAGTGATATGTGTGGAAGTCGACCGTATGGTTATTCCATTTAAGTATGTTTATGTCCCAAGATACCTTTATATGTTATGTGTTCTTTATATGGGTTTTATGGTAATATTTTGGTTGCAAAAGGGTAGGTAATGATCTTTTATTTAGTAAAGAGTATTTACTACTTTATAATGGTGAAAAGTATTACTTACGTTAAAGTATTCATGGTTTACTTGTTGTTTTGAAAAAATAACAGTTTTCCTTCTTTGTGTATCCCTTACTGAGCTTTTTATGCTCATCCCAAGTTTTTGAAATGCTTTTCACAGGACATAATGTGGAATAGGGTCAAGGATGGGATCAAGAAAAAGTCGTTCTATCTTAAACATGGAACTATACATGACTCTCTTTTTTTCAAGAGTTCATGTTTTGTAAAAAAAATGGAAATTGTGTAGAAGTGTCTACTTTGTAATCTTTTGATATGTAAGAGTTATGTCATAATTCTCTAAAAATCTAAACCTGAAAGGATACTAAATGAGAATTATTCATTTAATTCAAGATTATGTAATGTTTTAAGGGCAGGTCCTTATAAAAA
This sequence comes from Viscum album, assembly GCA_963277665.1. Lineage (NCBI taxonomy): Eukaryota > Viridiplantae > Streptophyta > Magnoliopsida > Santalales > Viscaceae > Viscum > Viscum album. Next base: position 172,841,549 of record OY728147.1, on the reverse strand, counting down.
GTACCACACAGGTAAAATAATTAGTTCAAATAGAGTCTCAGCTCAAACTAGGTTTTTAGTAAAGTATAGAAATACAGATGATTAGTAGCGAAGCTAGATCATCTTATTCTGTCAAGAGGCAATGCCTCTGAGCATAAAGAGTTTGACCCACATAGGATCGATAGATACTAACCCCCGCAATGATCCAAACAGGATCCGACCCACTCAGAGTCGATAGGTAACTAACCCCCGCTAACCCACACAAGATTTGACTCTCACGGGATCAGTATTCGCTGACCCACACAGGATTGCTGAGCGCTGACCCACACAGGATTGTTGAGCGCTGACCCACACAAGATCAGTATGTCTTGACCCACACAGGATCACTAAGCACTGAACCACACAGGATCAGTATACGCTGACTCACACAGGATCACAGAGCGCTGAACTCTGTATGATATGTATCCAACCTATGCCTCACTGCCAGCCACTATATTCCTCCCACCTGGTGCGCTCGAGTTCCGTATAATCTTCCCTCAAGATATTGGTCGTTCCTCAACCATCACTAAGATCCAAAAAGGTGTAACCCAAAGGACCTCCATGTCGTAAGGGTTCCAAGGAAACAGACTGTGCATCAATCGAACGCTCGGTCTATGAGTTATAAGCATTTTATCTCCAGGGGCCTTGTTGGATTCAGGGTCGATCCAACCCCACTGTACTCCAACATTCTCCAAAAATCAAGATGAGTATAATAAAAAATCATCCTGATCCAAGGATTCCAACACCGTAGACGGTTCTTTAAATGGACTTCATGTTCTCAAGACATGGCCCTTTAAGTGATTCTAGGCCCGGGTCCCATCCGACCCGGTCGGAGAGACCCGACCGACCCGGTATGGGCTGGTCCATGGAAGACTCAGCCCACTAGGCCTCGACAGGCTCGGCCCATTGGGCCTAGGTCTGGCCTGGCCCACAAGGGGCAGCCCACAAGGGCTGCCCGACCTGTAGAGTGCGGTGTCCCTGGTAGGGCGACGGCCTAGTTCGAGGGGGGAACGCGGCCCAATGTGGGGTCCACCCTAGACAGTGCAGGGGTTGTGACCCCCTGGTCGCCTGAACTTCTGAACTTCTGAACTCCCGAACTCCTGAACGACCCAGAGGTCGTTCGGTTTGCGAAGCGGCGATGATGTGTGGGCACTGCCGGGTTTCCACAAAACCCACCGGAGGCGCAGGTTCGGCCTCCGCCGCGTCTTTGACTGCAGATTCTTATCTGTCGATGACATGCTGGTCATGCCGCCTCCCCGTCCATGGCTGGCCGACGAGCCACCTGCTTTCTCCCTTCGCCGCGGCTGACAAGCCGCGACCTCTTGCTCACCATCGGCGCGTGACGACACGCCACACCTCCTCTACGGCCGGTCGGTGCTGACCATTATAATGACCGTTGTGGCGTTGTGTCGCGGCCTCCTCTTGGGGAATGCATTGACGTGCTATTCCCAATGTAGTTAGTCAGTGTCGTCGTGCTGGCAGTCTTCCATGATAGCAAGATAGTAAAGGGTTCGGGCTAGGTCTTTTAGGCTCGCGCCCTCCGCATTAGCTCGTACACATGAGGGATGATTAAGGGTTTATTAATAAATTGAATTAACAACAATCAAAACCCTATAAAGATACCCTGCAACAACCTCCCGCAAAAATGAATGAATCTTGGATCAACCCGTTAGTCGGCTGTTCATCATTATTCGTATTATTGAAGAGCGGGGAAGTGGAAAATCATTTAAAATTCTTAAATGAATAAACCCCTACCTCGAAACGTCCGATAAATTCCCACGCTTGAAGGTGGGTCAGTGTTCTTAATTCCCGCAAAAGGCTTCCAACGGCTTCGATCGTACATTGTCCTCTGGTTCGTGGTTCGGTGTCACCCGTCACCTCTCGCTGGGATCGACTCCATCTTCTAAGGGTCTGGTGTCGCGGCACTCCTTCAGCACTTCATTTCTTGGTGAAGCTATGCCGATACCCCTTCCCAAGCTCCATATATATAGGAGAGGGGGAGGGTAAGTAACGACGTGGGTAATTAATGGGGGATCATAAATTAGGAACCTTCCCAATTCCCTAAAGACGTCGTTACTTAGGGTTGGTTGGTCAGTCCATTTATTGGCTTGACACATCGTTGGCCCCACACACCTCTTGTTCTTTGGAGGATATGAATGAAAATAACATAATAAAAAAATTTATTTCATTTCTTTTAAAAATATACAAAACGTAACTATTTCTCCAGACCTACTGCGGTTAAAGTAAAGTCTCCCTTAAGTGATTCCCGGCACTGCGAATTCAATGGTTCCCTTAGATGTTTAATCCGAACACTGATTCAAAAGTTAGAAAACACCACTCATGCGTTTACTAAACATACCTTAAAAAAAGTTCAATAAATTAATTACGTTCACCCTCGACCCGTTCCGGTCAGGGTTAGGCTTAGCCTAAGGATAAAATGTCTCCAAGGAACTCAAAGGTACTCTCAGATTTTTAATCTGAGTTACCGTTTAGAAGTTATCGATTTTACAATAAAATAATTGTCACTTAATTATTTTATTTATATCCAAAAACTAACTTTCACTGGTGTCCCGTGCTAGCCAATGTTAGTATCAGCCTAAGTAAAGAATACCCTCTTGAGTTCAGCAGTGGTCTCATATTTTCAATCTGAGTTACCATTCATGAGATATAAGCATTTAAAAAATAAAATGATTTTATTTAATAATTTTATTTACAGTTATGCCATTTTTGGGTTTTCTCACCGGAAGTCTGTGCTAACTAAACTTAAGTAGTTCCTAGGGTGGACCTGTCATACTGAATAAAACGTTGCCCTTAGATTTCTCATCCTTACAACCATTTAATAGTTATTCCACCTTTTCAGGAAAACTGCTTACACATGCTAATTAAAGCTTAATAAAACTTCGACGGATCATTCTGGCACTCCGGGCCTTGGAATCACATGCTGTCAGATTTTGTGGTGTCGAAATAATTTTATATAATTAAAAAAATTATATGAAAATTCTGGGACATTACAATATCCATATACCCTCTTACCTTATAAGGCATCTATAACCAAAATACCCAATTTATCTCAACTGAAACATTAATTTTTTTTGAAAACCACTCCAATTATGGCTTTACTAAATGAAAAATCAAAATGAGACAAGAGAAAAGATGTCTAATAAAACTAAACATTGATATGAACTCTAAATGTACAAGGATAAAAGTTAATATAAGATCTAGGGGAAAGAATCACCCAAAATCACCTAAGTCACTCTAGGTTGAGTGTCCCACATGATATAGAGAGATAGTGAGAGAGATATAGAGATAGATAATGAGCTAAGAATTATAAAATATATAAAAATCAATGTTTTGGTGAATGTTTTTGTGAACACATGACCTTACTACATTACCTCGGTGACTATGCAGTCGACCATGCATTCCTTTATAGAAAATTTCCTAATATTCAGGGTTGAAATCCATGGTCCTAGTGACCATGTATATATCTAATAATTTTTTCTCACCCTTAAAAACCCACACACATTGTCCCATGAGAAAAATTCATAGTCCAAAGAACATGAAACTTGTAATAACTAAGAGTTTATAAATGATATTTTTTTTTGAATAAATGTGTGTTGTATTATATTATATAATATTATACACATAAAAAATATAGAGAAATCAATAAAAATTATTTCATTAAGAAATACTATTACATTAATCAGCAATGAAACTAATTAAAATCCCAAACATTATAACTAATAAAAATATATAAAAAAGAAAAACTAAAATTGGAAAATATGGATCACCCTAATCTACTAGAATCTTTTTCATCCCTACCAACACTATAAAAAAGAATAAAATATATTTTAAACTAAGAAACATTATAGAAAATGTAAATATATAACCTCAAGAGTAATTGAGTTTAATAATTAATGAAGGAAAGAATATGCATTTATAAGAGGTAATGTGATTGTTGGGAATAGAAACCTGGTCATTGGGAATAGTAACGTAATTGTTGGAATAGTAATTTTACCTCAAAATAATAAATTATGATAAAAATAATTTTTATCATGACTAATTTAATTAAAAATTTATAGTATAATACCAAAAAATAAATATTATGATTTAAAAACTCAATGAAAACATAAGCATTGTTTTAATTAAGTGTATTTTAAAGTATTTCATAAAAGTAATAATTTATATTTTCAAAAATTAAAATTTCATTTTTTAGAAAATTCTTTGGATAAAATGAATATCATTTTTTAAATAATAATTTCAAATTTTCAAATGTTGATTTTGGTAATTTTCTGAAATACATCAATTTTCAGGTGAATAGTAAAAATGCAGTTTTTCACATAACCAATGTATCTTAAATTACAAAATCCATGGTTAAATAATGAAATAATACTTTCTAGAACTCGAAGTTTTGAAATGATATATTTTATTTCAAAAATAATTCATTAAAATAAAATAAAATTAATTTCTAAACCAAAAAAGAACTTTCTAGAACCTAAAGTCAAAAGTGATTCCTTAAAAGACAATTTCTCTTTTTTCCAATTTCATTTTTAATAAACTAATGAATTCAAACTATTAAGTGTATTTTAATCATTAAAATAATAAATAATATTTATAAACGATTTATTTAGTAAAAAAATCACTATTACAAGGTTTTCCTTGGATATAATATTTTATTAAATATTTTATTCTAAAAATACCCCTCTACTCAAGTATAAATAACCCCTCTCTCTTCCCTTGGAAAATAACTACTACAGCTCATTAAAAAGCCCAATATCTTCCAAAATTATCCATCACAATTTTCTTATAGTAATTAATCACATTATGGATCAATCCAACTCTAACCACAAAGGGAGTTATAGTGTCGTACAAGAGAAGATACATTGAGGAGAGAGTAAGTCTCTACTAACTCTTCCCTATTTTCTTCTTCTCTTTCTTCTTTTTCTCAATTACTTTCAAAACCATATAGTATAAAATTAATTATTCTATAACTTAACATTAAATTAATTATTTTATCCTACTATAATTATCAAATTTATTACAAATAGAAATTTCATGCGTCCCTTTCCAACTCTTTCGACAACGTCCCATTAAAGGTCGTTTAACCACTTATGGAGACATTTCCAAGATAATTATTATAAACGACTTCATGGATGGATATTTTTAATTATATATAATATATCAATAAGTAATAACATGTATTATAAGTATCTGAAATTAATCATACTTTTCTATAAATGACTTTTGAATGAAAATAATGAAATCAAAGAGAATCGGGGAATTTTTAAGAAAAAAATGATATCAAAATGATTCAATTTCATCAACAGAAATTTAAAAATATAAAAAAATGATTATGATTGATAAATATTCATATAAATTAATATAATTAACTTATTTTTAGATATTTTAATAAATCTAAATTTATTATTTAGTAGGCGCAAAAGTGATGGAATAAAAGAGGAATTAGGGTAAGGGGATTCTTGAACTCAACTCATTTTCTTTGGGTTATCCCTCTTTCATGACATATTTAGTATGAATACTCCTATAATGTTCCTTAAATTTTATTCAATTATTCATCCCTTTTATTTTCTGGGATATACGTATTTTCTAATTGATGTTATGAAAAATATAAATATTTTCCAAAAGAACTCTTCTTTCCAAAACACATCTTTGACTCGTCTTGAGTTGTTTTTTATTTTCTCTAGAATGATGATTATTATACCAAATACTTTTTCCCATTCTCATTTTGGAGCCAATTTTTACTCATTAAATCATTATTTATGAAATCCTTATGAAAACCATTCCTTTTCATGGGTTAATTCATGACTTTTATTGTAATATGTTCTTTGTGGAATGCATGATTATGTAAATATTATGATGTGAAAGATGGGCCTCGAATTATATCACCCTTCAATTCATTAGGTAATGTGATATATCTTAGGAGATAATGTGTAATATTTGTGAAAATGATGTTATCTTTGTTCATATTGATTATGTTATGATTATTCACATATGTTATGAATGAACATGATTCTAGCTTTGATCAAAACTATCTGTAGTATTTGATCAATAAGACACGATGTTTCATTTTTATGCATTTCCACATTCCATTCCTTTATCAAATATTTCCCTAATGATGTTTATTATGATACTATGTTTATTATATAATGATTATTATTATTCTAACCCATTTTATATGGTTTCATGTCCCTTATTCATCCTCTTAATGGGCTTTTCACCAATTTATTTTTTGTATATCCTCAGATGAAAAAATTTACTAAGAAGAATGGGAGATTTAGACATATAAAGATGAATATTTTAAACAATGTTTTATGTTTTATCTTGTATAAGTGATGTATGGTCCTAATTTTCCCAAGATACTAAACCTTTTGATCTTGGATTGTAATAGTTTTATGTTATTTATCTTTAAAATGATGTAATAGTCATGTAAGAAAATGTAAGGTTGCTATAGTTGGTATCAGAGCATGGTTTTTTTAATTTTTTAATTAGGATTAGAGAATATTAGTGAAAGCCCTTATGATAAGTATAATTACATGTAAATATCCAAGAATAATTGTCTTAGAAAAAGTCTAAACAAAGGGATCCCATAAGATATTTTTTTATTATTAATTTCTTAAAAGAATAAATTATTCATTATTTATTGACTTATGTTTAAACCTTTTATATATTATAAAATGGTGGGAACTAGTTGAAACCAGGCTAATAACCCATGTGAGGGACAAATCAATGATTGCTCGAATGGAATCACCAATTCCATGTGTGTTGGAGTTCAATAATTCAGGTCAATTATTACCTAGTTGTCTTAGGCTATGAGTAATATCCTAAACCATGAGGAACATATTCCTTAACCCAAGAAGGATCACTATAAATTGAGTATTTTAGGTGGAAAAGGTAATAAATATTTATTGGATCTTCTAATTCATTTCTCTCAGAATAGTGAGTTAACTCAAAGGAGAAGACCTTTTCTTTTCTCTACTATTCTGAGAAGGAGAAGGTAATGCTTTCCATTTCTCATTTTTATGTATAAGATTATCAATGGTTGGAATTGATAAAGAACACAAATACAAATGATGAAATGTAAGAGATGGAGTGGGAAGACTTTAAGAAAATATTACTTAACAATTATTTCATATAACTACAAAAACAAATATAGAGATGAAATTAATTTAGCTAGATAAAAAATAAGGTGAATCTATCATGGATTACAATGAAAACATTATAAGTATTACAAGATATGCAACATTTTTTTATAAAAAATGATAGAAAAATAGATATATTTTTTAATGGTTTAAAACAAAACCTTCAAAATGCTATAGATATCTGAGACTTTTAGAGTTATGAAGAAGTGGTTTGATATGCTGTCAAAGTAGAGATGGAGTTCAGAGAATGTTCTCATGGTTATGGTGCTAAAAATAGAAGAATGGAGTTTCAAACTAGTGGCTCAAATGAAAAATGAGGAAGGAGGATCCAACTTCACACATGTCAAAAATGTGGGAAGAATAATCATTTTATTTCTTCAAAGGGATGGGGAAATGATTCAAGAATGGGAGATAAGACCACCAAGCTCATGAATTTCGAATAGACATGAAGAATATTGACAACATGATGGATTAATGGAAGGCACCTCCTTAGGAACCAACCATTGTTTAATTCTTCAATTTTAGGGAGAAAGGTAATTATACATTTCAAGGAACTAAACCATGGGTCCTTGAGGGTAATCAACATCAACAACCACAAAAGACAAATGAGAAAGTTAAATATTATTCCATCACTACTTATAAAGTGGAACATGAAAATGAATTCGTACAAGGTGCACATCCTAGTAAATCAATAATGGATTTTTTTTATTTGATTATGGTTCTACTCATTATTTTATATATTAAAAGTTTTCTTGAACTGTTGAATCATATTTATGAAACCTTAAAGTATAGATATCTATAAAAACATATATTGGTGCAATCATTACAGCCTATGTATTGGACATGTCTCCTATAAGAATTTGTCAGAATATTATTCCAATAAATCTTAGAATACTTCCCTTGGTGGAATTCGACGCTATACTAGGAATGTATTGGATCTCATTATATAGATCACACATCAACTGTTAGGAAATGAAATCTCTTTTCATATTCTAAACTATCCAATGCTCCTATACGAATTCAAGGTATAACATGAATCTAATTTATAACAACCCTTTATTTTATTACACACTTAGACATAATTTATTACATAAACATAACATAATACAACATAAAATATCAAGAATTCTAGTGTCTTTGGGGCTTAGGATCATTACATAACAACTTAAAACATGAAATAAAATATTTTTATTGAAAACTTCCTTTATATGATCACTACATTCCCTCATACTTAGTATTGCATGGGATAACCTGAGGATATGGATAAGAAAAGGGTGATATATAAAGCCCATTAAGGGAATAAACATGGAATAACATGAGGAATAAAATACATGTTATACAATAGGAATATCAATGGATCATAAGAGAAACATGAACATAATGTTATGATAAATCATGATAATCATAACATGGAAATGTGGAAACAACACTTAACATCGAATTAGCATGAGCTAAGGCTCATTGCACATGGATCATGAGTAAACCCTCATTTCGAATGAATTATCATGATTCAACACCCATTTCACATGATTTATCATGATACTATACTTTACCCAATGCATTGGAGCTCTATCAGGGCACACCCTTCTTAAACATTTCATCCCCTACGTAAGTGTGCCACATGGATCATAAAACATGGAATCAATCAACATCATAAGTTATTAAACGATTAAGTAATGTGGAATAAATACATGAAAGTACCATTAAATATTTATATGTGCATAAATGTGAACACCCTTGATAGATACATGGGTATGGTATTCACTACACAACGATCTTGGCTTGGAAAATCACGGTGTAATTTCGGTAGCATAACAGCGTGACATAAGGATTCATGGAAATGGTTGATGAGAGATAAATGGGTGTATCATAACACGTACTTGAAATGGACAGTAAGGGGTTCATATAGATATATTTCCCAACAAATGTAATGGAATTTAGATGCATAATACAAAATAATTACTTGGATGTAAAAGAGGAGAGAGAAATCCCTCAGGGAATTTCGGCATGGTAATGGGTGAACATGGGGGAATTAATGAGAGAGAAAGGGGTATCCCATCATCCAGATATAAAGAGGGAATTATGGGGGAGGTGTGAAATCATACCCCAATGTTTTTAATTGAAAACAAAATGGCATAACAACTTAAATAAAATTGGACAAAAATTAGGAAGGAAGAAATCCTTTACTTGGAAGTGCAATCCCAAAAGCTTCGGAGAGTCTTGAGAGAGACTTATTGGGAGATTGGGGAACCTTGGGTGTATTATAGAGAGATGAGTTATGGGTTTGTTCTAAATCCAAAGGATTTTAGTGAATAGGAAGTTGGATCTTGGGATGGTTTATATAGGAAATGGGAGAGAATTCTTTATTATTTAGGTTTGGGACACCTCACATTAAACTAATCAAAACCAAAAACCAGCCCATGGTTTTTGCCTATGGTTTTTTGCCAAAGGGGAGTGAAAAACAATATTTTATAAGTCCAAAGTCAGAACATCTTAAAATAATAGGGCTGCTTATATGGAGGTGAGTCACACTCTCAAGGAAAAAAAGTTAAAAAGACAAAATATTTTATAATCCTTGAAGGGTCCACTAAAGCTTTGAAAAATAAATCAAACAAACCCAAAATCACATTATTTTAATGGTAAAATATATATTGGCCAAAAATAATATTTATAGTATTTTATTACATCATTATTGGGTCATTATGATGTCATAAAACACATTATATATTTAAAAGGTATTTAAATTTTACCCAAAAATTCGATTATTTCAAAAAATTATGAAAAATTCACCATTGGATAATTTTGACATCCTGATTCCAAAAATAATATTATTTTTATCTAAAATTTTCTCTAAATATTTGAATTTTTACTTTTAAAATAAAAACCAACATTTATCTAAAATTCATGGGTTTTGACAAAAACAACTTTCAAAACATAATAAAAATTACAATTGCATTCATAAAATTATATGATAATTTATATTTAATAAAAAGTAATTTAATAATAATCATAATAATTTATTAAAATATTATTTAATTCAAAAATATTTTAATTCATCAAAATATATTTCTTAGTTGAATATTGACTAAAAATACTATTTGTGCTTTAAAAACTATTTGCAAAGTAACAATAATAAAAACAATGTATATTCTCTATACAATAATAATGTAAAAAATCTTAGTACTAGGGTCTTGTTACATAACCCCTTAAAACACCCACAAAATACCTTAGGGTAAGGTGTGCGATGGTGACAGACTCTTGGGGTGGCTCAGATAACATTTCTTGTGTTGTAGTCTCTATCAACTTCCACTTCTCTCATAGGCGGTTCTGCTAAAGCTTTAAGTATTCAAGCTCGTCTTGATCTTGGTCAAGAGAGAAGACCAATGATGCCACCTTCTTTCCAAGATCTGAAAAATGGGCTTCAAATGGGGAAAGTCTACTGAATGAGGTCATCACTTCCTTTGTCTGAATAAATTGGATTTGTTAAAGCCCTATATTTATACTAATCATGTGATAATTGTTCAACGACTATATTAGTAATGGTCACAATTCATAATGGTATTTTAAACAAAATAAAACATAGAACCAAATAAGGGCATACATTTTACATAACCATAATGAGACATTTAAATAGAACAAGAGGAATTTTGATTAATAAATTTTTGGGTCGTTACAATATTCCCCCCTCAAGAAATTTTTCCCTCGAAATTTTCTTTTCCCACACTAAAAATCTGAGGGTAACTCTGATTCATCACTTCCTCCGATTCCCACATCGCTTCTTCAAACTTTCTGTTTCTCCACAACACCTTCACGAGTGGTATTGTATTATTTTGTAGGACTTTTTCCCTACGATCTAATATCCTCACTGGTTGCTCATCATAAGAAAGATCATCCTCTAACTATGCTACCTCTGAAGAGATTACATGTGAAGGGTCTGGTATGTACTTCCTTAAGAGGGATACATGAAATACATCATGTACTTTGGCCATGGTAGGTGGAAGTGCTAGTCGATAGGCCAAAGCCCTTACACAATCAAGAATCTTGAAGGGACTGATGTACCTAGGACTTTACTTCCCTTTATTTCAAAACCTCATAACCTTATTTCATGGAGATATGCATAGGAATACCATGTCCCCAACAATAAACACAAGGTCTCGTCGAATGTTATCAGCATAACTCTTCTATTGACTCTAGGATGCCTTGATATGATGCTGAATGGTTTTCACCTTCTCCACCATTTCTTCGACCATTTATGGTCCTAGCAGCTTAAACTCATTGACTTCATCCCAACATGTCGGTGTTCTGCACATCTTCCCATATAGGGATTCATAAAGTTCCATTCAGATTCTTGAGTGGAAACTGTTATTATAATAGAATTCAACCAATGGAATATGTTGATCCCATCCTCCTTTAAAGTCCATTGAACATGATCTTAACATATCTTCCAGTGTCTGAATAGTTCACTCAGATTGGACTTCAGTTTGAGGATGATAGGTCATACTAATGTTCAGTTCAGTATCCAGATCATGTTGAAGATTCATCCAAAACTTATAGGTGAATCTTGGATCTTGATCAGATACAATAGATAGTGGTACTCCATGAATCCTTACCACTTCCCTGATATATATCCATGCTAGTTGATCCAATGAGAAATCCTCCTGAATTTCAAATTAGTGTGAAAACTTTGTAGGACGATCCACAACAACCCAGATTGCATTATTTCCTTTGGATGTATTCGGATGTCCGATGAAAAATTCTATGGTGATGTTCTCTCATTTCTATGCTAGTATGGGAAATGGTTGCATCATCCCATTAGACTTTTTCCTCTCTACCTTCACTTACTAACACACCAGACACTTTTATGTATACTCAGTGATCTTTTTCTTCATATTAGCCCACCAATAATTCTCTCATAGATCTCGATACATCTTTGTGTTTCCTGGGTGAATAGAGAAATTTGAACTATGTGCATCATCCAAAAGATCCTTCTTTAACTCGTGACTTGATAGAACACATAGTCTTTTCTCAAATCTCACAATTCCTTCTTTATTAACATTTAACTCCAAGGATTTCCCATTTTTAATAGCTTCTAATTTATTCTGAATTCCCACATCATCCTTTTGAGCATCCTTTAACCTTTCCAAAAGAGATGGTTGAGCAATCATTTGTAAAAGTATTGTTGATATTCCCTTCTTTATGATTCTCATGTCCCTCTTCATCAAATCTAAGAAGATTATATCCTTATCAATTCTCATCAATGATAGAATCGGTGGGTCCCTTATACTTAGAACATCTTCCACCTTGTTTTCTTTCACAGGGTGGTAATGGATTGATCAGTCTTAGTCTTTGATCAGCTCTAACCATCTTCATTGGTGCGTGTTCAACTCATTCTATGTGAATGTATACTTGAGGCTTTTGTGGTCCATATATATTTCAAACTTCTCCCCAAAGAGATAATGATGCCAAATTTGTAAAGCAAATATCACTGTAGCCAAATCCAGATCATGTGTTGGATAATTATTCTCATGAAAATTCAATTTCCTTGAACCATAGTGATTGAATTTTTCATTTTACATCAACAAACAGCCCGGTCCCTTCTTCGAAGCATCACTGAATACCACAAAAAGATCTCCACTTCTGGGTAAAGCGATCACGGGCATAGTGATAAGCCTCCATTTCAACACCTTGAATCTTTCTTTACATTCATCACTCCAAGAAAACTTTACTCACTTCTTAGTTAGCTTGGTAAGAGGGTTGGACAATTGTGATAAATTAATCACAAATCGTTGATAATATCTATCTAACCCCAAGAAGATATGGATATCAGTTACCATTGTTGGCCTCGACCATCCCTAAATTGCAGCTGTATTGGAGGTATCTATAGATATATCATTGCTTGTGATTATATGGTCCAATAATATGACCTCCTTCAACCAAAACTCACACTTTCTGTAATTGTCATAGAGATACTCCTTCCACAAGGTCTCTAGTACAGTTATTAGATGCTCCTCATGATCCTCCTTGGTTTTGGATTATATTAGAATATCATTAATAAAGACTACCAAAAATTTGTTGAGATAATCTCTAAAAACTCTATTCATCAAGTCCATAAATATTTCTGGAGGATTAGTGAGTCCAAAAGTCATTACTATGAATTCATAGTTCTCATATCTTGTACGAAAAACAGTCTTGAGGATATATTCCTTCTTCACACTTACTTGATAATATCCCAACCACAAATCCACCATGGAGAAGTATTGTTCCCCAAATAGATAATCGAAAAAGTAATCAATTTTCGGAAGATCATACTTGTTCTTTATCATGATTTTTTTAAGCTCACGATAATCGATTCAAAGGCACATTGACCCATCGGTGCACCCCATGGTGGAGCACTTAGGCGTATAAAACCTTTATCTAGATTCTCATGTAATTATTTCTTCAACTCCTCAAGATCTAAAATAGAAATTCTATATGGAGTCTTGGATATTGGAAATGCCCCAATTATATGGTCAATTGAGAATTGAACGTCTCTTCTAGGAGGAAGTCCAAGCAATTCCTCGAGAAACACTTCAGCGAATTCCCTCACAATAGGCATGTCTTCAAGGATGGTTTCTTCCTTGGACTCAATCATCTAAGACAGATATGCGTGCTCATAGGGATGTAATATCCATGCTTGATATGATGGAGCTAAATAAGATTCATCTTCCTCCTTGAACTTGTATAGAATCGGGGCTCAATTCTCCATATGGAGAGTGATTTCCCTCTCATGGAAATTTATGTTGGATCTATATAAGGAAATCCAATCCATGTTAAGAATTACATCAAATTTTACTAGAGGTAGTATGACTAGGTTTGTAAGTAAGTTCACTCCACATATTATGATAGGGGAGGAGTTATATTCATGGGATATGATGATTTCCCCATTTATCGTACTCACATACATCTTTACTTACATGATTTTTGGTGGTGTTGGGATTTTTATAATAAACATTTGGGATATAAAAGAATGTGTAGAACCAAAATCCAAAAGTATGTTCTCTATTATTGAATGAATAACTAGCGTACCTATCACCACTTCGTTGTCGGGGTTCACTTCAAAGGTAGTGATGGAAAAATCTAACCCTTATTGCCTTGGTGGTTTTTGGTTGCCTCTGAAAACCCTTGTCTTAGTGCACTGGTTTGCAAAGTGCCCTGGTTCTTTGTAGTGGAAGCAATGAACAACGAGTTGAGGGTCAAGAGGAACATTCCTCTCCTCGGTCGCAGTCGCAGGTTTTTCTTGCCAACAGTTAGTAGCCAGGTGCCCTTCTCTTCCACACCTAAAGCATTTACTCGTCCCCTTCGAGCAATTTCTGGGGTTCTTTTTTTCACACCTTTGTCAAGTGGGGTACTGGATTTTCTTATCACCATTGGATTCATCCCTCAAACTTCTATAATTAAAGTCCACCTTATTCTTTTTATCCCCTTTATACCCCTGAGATTCTCCAATCTCTATTTCGACCTTGAGGGCACTTCAGAAAATTTCCTCATAGTTTTCGAAGTCAAGTATCACCAACGCTTTCCATAGGCTAGGTTTTAGCCCACCAAAGAAGTGATCAACCTTGCATTTGGGGGTAACGATATAGCTGGAGGCATATCATGCAAGACTTGTAAATTTTTCCTCGTACGCTCTAACAGATTTGTCATTTTTTTCCTTAAGGGAAAGGAAGTCCCTTTCCATCTTAAGCCAGAGGGTGCATGGAAAATATTTATCAAAAAACATCTTCTTTAAATCCTTCCATTCCAACACCTATATCTCCTCCTCAGGATTTGTATTTTTTATCAATGTCCACCATTGATCAGCTTCACCCTCCATACAATAAGCATCCAAGAGAACCTTCTCTTGTTCAGAACATTGAAAGATGGAGAAGATCTTTTCAATGGACTTGATCCATTTTTTGGAAATTGAGGGATCAGATGATCCATTAAATGTATGAGTCCTTTGTCTCATGAAGCTTTCGTTGGAAACTTGTTCTTTCTTAGGCGGTGTTGAATGTTCCTCTTGACCCATGTTTCTATTCAAATCTTGAGTTAACTGAGAGAGAAGTATGAAAAAGTTCGTGATTCTTGCTCCCATCAGATTGGGCATCTCATTATCACATTTATCACATTGATCATCACATCAGTTGTTAGCCCAATTCCTCCTATTACTAGACATTGGCTGGAATAAAAGGAAAGTTAGGGGTAACACATAAAGGTTAATCCAAGGAAAAAAATGATGGCTTATAAATAACTATTATTTCGTTAATTTATGAATCTATAGGCTTAAATTTATGTTATCTATGATCTACTTTATAACATATATTCTTTGGGGAATTCCCTTAATAATGGTTCATACTAAGCTTGTGAATTTACCAATGCATACCCCCTGGGAGTGTCGTAAAAAAGAGTGGTGCAAGGCCCATGGGATTAGACATGATTTATTACATAAACATCACTTGATAAAATCTATTAGATCAAGAGGTCTGGTGTCTTTGGGGCTTAGGATCATTACATAACAACTTAAAACATGAAATACAACATCTTTATTGAAAATTTCCTTTACATGACCACTACATTCTCTCGTACTTAGCATTGCATGGGATAACCTGAGGACATCCATAAGAAAAGGGTGAGATATAAAGCCCACTAAGGGAATAAAAATGGAATAACAAGAGGAAAACAATACATGTTAGAAAATAGGCATATAAATGGAGCACAAGAGAAACATGAACATAAAGGCATGATAAAGCATGATAATCATAGCATGGAAATGCGGCAACAACACTTAACATGGAATTAGCATGATCCAAGGATCATTGCACATGGAGCATGAGTAAACCCAAATTAAAAATGAATTATAATGATTCAACACCCATTTCACATGAAGTATCATGATACTATACTTTACCCAATGTATTGGAGCGTTATCAGGGTGCACCCTTATTAAACATTTCATTTCATGCATAAGTGTTCCACATGGATCACATAACATGGAATCAATAAACATCATAAGTTATTCCTCTATTAAGTAATGTGGAATAAATACATGAAAGTAAAATTAAATATGTATTTTTTCATAATGGTGAATACCCTTTATAGAGACATGGGTATGGTATTCACTACACAACAATCTTGGCTTGGAAAAACACGGTGCAATTTCGGCAGCATAACGGCATGAAATAAGGATTCCTGAAAATGGTTGATGATAGATAAATGTGTGTCTCATAATATCTACATTAAATTTAAAGTAAGGGTGTCATATAGATACATGTACCAAAAAATGTAATGGAATTTAGATGCATAATACAAAAGAATTACTTGGATGTAAAAGAGGAGAGAGAAATCCCTCACGGAATTTCGACATGGTAACGGGCGTACATGGGAGGCATTAATGAGAGATAAATGGGTCTACCATAATCCAAACATAAATAGGGAAGTATTGGGGAGGTAAGAAATCATACCCCAAATCTTTTAATTGAAAACAAAAGGGCATTACAACTTAAACAAAATTGGACAAAAATGAGAAAGGAAGAAATCCCTTACTTGGAAGTGTGATCCCAAAATCTTGGGAGAGTCCTAAGAGAGGCTTCTTGTAAGATTGGGGAACCTTGGGTGGATTATAGAGAGAGTATGATAGGGTTTGGTTGAACTCCAAAGGCTTTGAGTGAATATGAAGTGGGAGCTTGGGTGGGTTTATATCGGAAAGGAGAGGGAATTCTTTATTATTTAGGTTTGGGACACCTCACATTAAACTAATCCAAACCAAAAAACCATCCCATGGTTTTTCCCATGGTTTTTTCCAAAGTGGAGTGGAAAACAATATTTTATAAGGCAAATGGCCGAACATCTTAAAATAATAGGGTTGCTTATGTGGTGGTGAGTCACACTCTCAAGGAAAACAATTTAAAAAGACAAAATATTTTATAAGCCTTGAAGGGTCCACTAAATATTTGTAAAAAACAAACATAAAATCACATTATTTTAATATTAAAACATATATTGGCCGAACATAATGTTTATATTATTTTATTACATCACTATTGAGTCATTATGATGTCCTAAAACACGTTATATATTTAAACGGTATTTAATTTTTACCCAAAAATTCGACTGTCTCAGAAAATTATGACAAATTCACCATTGGATAATTTTGATGTCCTAAATAAAAAAATAAAATTCATTCTATCTATATAATTTTATAAATATGTGAATTTTTAGTTTTAAAATAAAAACCGACATTTATCAAGAATTCATGGGTTTTGACAAAAATAACTTTCAAACCTTAATAAAAATTACAATTGCATTTATAAAATTTTACAATAATTTATATTTAATAAAATGTAATTTAATAATAATAATAATATTTTATTAAATATTATTTAAATAAAAAATACATTAATTCATCAAAATATATTTTTAGTTGAATATTGACTAAAAATACTATTCGTTCTTTAAAAAATATTTACAAAGTAACAATAATAAAAAGAATGTATATTCTTTATACAATAATAATGTAAAAAATAATAGTACTAGGGTATTGTTACATAACCCCTTAAAACTTCCACATAATACCTTAGGGTAAGGTGCATGATACTGACAGACTCTTGGGGTGGCTCGGATAACATTACTCGTGTGATAATCTCTATCAACTTCCACTTCTCTTATAGGTGGTTTTGGTCGAGCTTTATATATTCAGGATCAGCTTGGGATTGGTCAAGAGCGAAGCCCAATGATTCCACCTCCTTTCTAAGCTCTGACAAATGGGTTTCCTATGGGGAAATTCTACTGGACGAGTCCATCACTTCCTTTGTTTGAGTAAATTGGATTTGTTAAAGCCCTATATTTATAATAATCATGTGATCGCTATTCAACAGCTATATTAGCAACAGTCACAATTCTTAACGGTATTTAAAAAAACAAAACATAGAACCAAATAAGTGCATATATTTTACATAACCATAAGGAGACATTTAAATAGACCAAGAGGAATTTTCATTAATAAATTTTTGGGTCGTTACATAATTTTTGAAATCCATCAATAGTGTAGGTATTGATAACCTATGAAGCAGCATATCTTTCACAAATGGTTGATTTAATGTAAGTTACCAACCTAGAGGAAATTCTCATTATTAGGTAATACAATGATGTATTTATTTAAGGGATATCTGAACTTACCGTAGATCGTGATGTAGAGTTCTCAATATAACTTATACATGGTTCCACTTCTATCTAAAAAATTTTCTATAGGATATCCCTGATTGAACTAGAGGAGTTAAAGAAGTAGCTACAAGAGCATTTGGACAAAGTATTTATATTCCCTTGTGCTTCACCTTGGGTTGTGATGGTTCTCTTTGTCAAGAAGAAGTATGGATCAATGTCGTTGTGTTCCTATTATCAGGATCTCAACAAGATCACCACAAATAAAAAGTATCTACTACCAAGGATTTATGACTTTTTTGATCAACTATGAGGAGCTCAGTAATTCACAAAGGTGCATCTTCATTATGGATATCATCAACTGAAGGTGAAGAAGGAACATATTCATAATACTGCTTTCTATACAATGTATGGGGAATATGAGTTCATAGTGAATCCCTTTGGACATACTAACTTTCTCTAAAATCTCTATGGATTTGATGAATAGATTCTTTAGATATTACATCAAAAAAATTGGTAGTTTTTATCGATGAAATTCTCATTTAAACCAAGAGAAAAGAGGAACATAAAGAGCATGTAAGGATTGTTCTGGAAACGTTAAAGGAGAAAATATGTGCTAAATTTAGTAAGTGTGACTTTTGGATAAAGCAAGTCAAATTCTTGGGGTACATGATCACAAGTGAGGTAATTTCTTTGGACCCTTCAAATAAAAAGGCAATTGAGTAATGGCGTAGGCCAAATAGTTTCCTAAAAATCCATATTTTTCTTGGATTTTTTGTACTATTGATGTTTTTTGATAAATTTATCATTATTTTCTACCTAATTAAAAAATTTAACATGGAAAGGGGTAAAGTATGTTTGGGTAAAAAAATGTGAGGAAATATTTAAGGAGATAAAGAAGAGGCTAATCACTATGCCTATACTCACACTACCAAAAAGTGTAGAAGGTTTTGTGATATACAAAAAAATCTTCAAAGAAACTCTTGGGTTGTTTACTTGTTTAGAATAAAAAACCGATAGCCTATGCCACACAACATTTGAAAAACCATAATTAAAACTACCTGACACATGATATGTAGTTACCAGCTATAATCTTTGCTATGAATATTTTTCAGCACTACCTATATTGTGAAAAGTGTGATATATATATTGATCACAAGAGTATGTAATATATTTTCACACATAATGAGATCAACATGCATCAAAGAAGATGGTTAGAGCTAATTAAGGACTATGATTTCTCAATTCACTACCATCTAGGAAAGGTGAATAAGGTAGTTGATGCTCTTAGAAGAAAATAACC
This sequence comes from Viscum album, assembly GCA_963277665.1. NCBI lineage: Eukaryota > Viridiplantae > Streptophyta > Magnoliopsida > Santalales > Viscaceae > Viscum > Viscum album. The sequence goes on along the minus strand of OY728147.1, from coordinate 172,821,896 downwards.
TAATACCTTATCCATGGTGTAGATTGAGAAAGAACTTATCTTCTTATATATGAAAAGGACATATCCTGAAATCATTATGGAAGGGAATACATCCTACCTTGTCCAAATGATTTCCTAAACATCTATCCAAGAGGAGATCAAGGAGGCACAAAGGGATAATCTGGAGCTACAAAATAAGGTGAAATAAATATAGGGAATCTACATGAGTTACACATCGATGATGATGGTGTCATTTTATTTGGAATGATTATTTGTGTGCATTCATCACTTGAGATAAAGAAGGACATCTTTGATAATGCACATGAATCATCTTTTTCTATCCACCATGGAAGTACCAAGATGTACCATGATCTTTAAGAACACTTCTGGTGGGATGATATAAAGAAGTATAATGTGGATTATATCTCATGGTGGTTTCTATGTTGTTATGTTGAAGTAGAGGTACATAAGTACAAACAGATGATGCAACCATTACCTATACCCACATAGAGATGGGATAATGTATCTATGTACTTTTTCACTCGTCTCTTGAAGACATCCAAAGGAAATAATGAAATGTGGGCTGTGGTGGATCAAATTACCAATACTACCAACTTAATTTCTATTTGGGGAGATTTATAACTTGAACAACTTGCCAATATATAAATAAAGTAAGTGGTGTGGTTGCATGGGGTTACACTTTCAATTGTATTTGATCATGATCTAAGGTTCACATATAAATTTTAGAGAAGCCTTCAATATTATTTGAGTACTAAAATAAATTTTAGTACAACCTATCACCCTAAAACTAATGGACAATCAAAAAGTAATATTCATATGCTCAAATAAATGATAAAATCATGCTTAATGGAATTAAAAGGAGGATGGGTTCATCATCTCCCATTGGTTGAGTTATCATATAACAATAGCTTCCACTGTAGTATTAAAATGGATCCATATGAATCTCTATATGGGAAGAGATGTATAAATTTATATTTTTGGGATGAAGTTGAAGAATGAAATCTAATTAGGCCTGATCTTATGCAATAGATGAAAGAGAAGGTTCAATTAAACCAACGTCATATAAAAGTTGCTTAGAGTTAGAAAAAGACCTATACTGACAACCATCAAAGGTAATTGGAGTTCGATGTTGGTGTAATTTTTTTCCTTTGAATATCATCGTGGAAGAGAGTCATGTGGTTTGGAAATAAATGGAAGTTTAGCCAAAGGTACATTTGCCCCTTTGATATTTGTGATTGAATAGAAGTAGCGACCTATCAACTTTCACTTCCACCAAGTTTGGTCCAAGTTCATGAAATGTTCCACATATCACTTCTAAAAAAGTACATACCTAACCCATAAAATTTATTGAATCCATAGGTGGTATAACTAGATAATGACCTCTCATATTAAGAACAACCAATGAAGATCTTAGACTATAGAGACAAAGTTCTAAGAAACAAGGAAAATCACCTTGTCAAAGTGTTGTAAAGGAACCATAAGTATGAAGCGGTGGTGTTGGAAGCATAGAAAACAATAAAACACAATTACCATCATCTATTATCAATTGGTAATATGAGTTGACATTTAGAGGACAAATTTTCTAAATGGGGGAAGAATATAACAACCCTAAGTTAATAAATATTATTTTTTCCCTAAATAAATGTGTGTTTTATTATATTATATAATATTATAAACATAAAAAATATAGATAAACCAACAAAAAAATTATTCCCTTACAAAATTTTTTTATATTGATCAGCAATGAAACCAATTAAAATTCCAAAAATTTCAACTGGAAAAAAATATAAAATAGAAAAACTAAATTTGGAAAATATGGATCCCTCCAATCCAATATAATAATCGCCCCCATTTCCAACACTATATAAAAGGGAAAAAATTATTAAACCAATCATCATTATAGAAAATGTAAATATAGATCCTTGAGATTAATTTGTTTAAAAAATTACTAAAGAAAAATATAGGTATTTATATGAGGTATTGTGACTATTGGGAATAGTAACATGACCATTTGAATAGTAATTAAACCTAAAAAATATGATATAAATAATATTTATCATGATAATTTTAATTAATTATGAATATTATAATACAAAAAACAAATATCATGATTAAAAAACTCAAAGAAAACCTAAGAAAAATTTAATAAGCTATATTTTAATGTATTTCGTAAAATTCTTAATTTTTATTTTAAAAATTATAATTTCCTATTTTATAAATTTATTTTGATAAAAATAATATAATTTTTTAATTAAAAACATAATAATTTTCCAAAGGTAATTTTTTGAAAACTTTATTAAATACATCAATTTTCGGGTGAATAGTAAAAATACAGTATTACACATAACCAGTGTATCTTAAATTACATTATTCATGATGTAATAATTAAATAATACTTTATAGAACTTTATTTTCGGCCATTATATATTTTATTTCCTAAATGACTCATTAAAATACAATAAACTCAATTTCCAAACCTAAAAATAACTTTCCAAAACCAAATATCAAAAGTGATTCCTTAAAATATCAATTTCTATTTTTCCACTCTTATTTTTAATAAACTATTAAATTATAATTATAATGGGTATTTAAAGTCTTAAATCCATTATATTATATTTATATATGATTTATATTGTCAAAAAATTACTATTACACGTTTTACCTTTGATATAATATCTTATTCAATATTTTATTCTAAAAATAACCATCTCTCAAGTATAAATAACCCCTCTACCTTCCTTTTTAAAACCACTCCTACCACCCATTCCAAAGAACAATATCTTTCCAAATCCTCCCTCTAAATCTCATTATAAAAAATTAGTGACATTTTGTAGCAATAAAACTCTAATCCCCAAGGGATTTGTAGTTTCATACAAGAGAAGCGACACCGAGGAGAGAGCAAGTCTCTATTAAATCTTCCATATTTTCTTATTATCTTTCTTCTTTTTCTCTATTCCTTTAAAACTAATATACTAAAAAATTAATTATATAGAAACATAACGTTATATTAATTATTTTAACTAATTTTAATTATCATATTTATGCCAAATAAAAATTTAATACTTCTCTTTCCTTCTCTTCCGGCAACGTCCCGTTAAAGGTCGCTTAACAACCAATTAATCCATTTAGAATACAATTCATATAACTAACTTCATGGATACATAGCATTAATTATATATGATATATAAATAATTAATTAAATGTACTATAATCTTCTAGATTTAATCATACTTTTATATAAATCTATTTTAATGAAAATAGATAAATCAAATCGAAACGGGAAATTTTAAAGAAAAATATGATATCAAAATGATTCAATTTCATCAATGGAAATAAAAAAATATAATACAATGATTATAATTGAAAAATAGTTATATAAATGACTATAATTAACTTATTCATAAATTTTTTTATAAATCAATATTTATTATTTGGGAGGCGCAAAAGTGAGGAAATAAACATGGAATTAAGGTAAGGGGATTCTTGAACCCAACTCCTTTTATTTGGGTTATCCCTCTTTCATTACATATTTAGTTTTAATACTCCTATAATTTTCCATAAATTTCATTTCATTATTCTTACCTTTTATTTTCAGGCATATATATTTTTCTACTTTATTTTATGACAAATACAAATATTTTCGAAAATAAATCTTCTTTCCAGAAATCATCTTTGACTCCTCTTGAGTTGTTTCTTCTTTAACCAAGAGTGATGATTCTTATAAAAAATATTTTCCCCCTTTTTAATTTGGGAATCCAAATTTTACTCATGAAACCATGATTGATGAAATCCTTATGAAACTCATTCCTTTCCATGGGTTAGTTCTGGTCTATGATTGTAATACATTCTATGTGTCATGCATGATTATGTAAATATTATGATGTTACATGTGGGACCTAAATTATATATCCCTCCACTATATTGGGTATTGTAATGTATCCCATGAGATAATGTGTCATATGTGTAAAAATTATGCTATCTTTATTCTCAATGATTATGTTATGACTATGTATATATGTTATGTTATGATTATGCATATATGTTATGCATGAACATGATGTCATCTTCGTCACAACTATGTTTCGTATTTGACCACTAAGATATGTTGTTTCATTTTTATGTGTTTCCACATCCCATGCCTTTATCTCATGATTTCTTCATTATTTTGATTATGATTGTATGTTTATGATATGATGATGATGATGATTATTCTCACCTGTATTATATTGATTCATGTCCCTTACCCATTTTTCTTAATAGGATTTTATCTCACCCCTTTCTTTGATGTATATCATCAACTTAATATACATACTAAGGAGAACGTGAGATTTTGATGGATACATAATATTTTTTTAAAAAAAATTTGTTTTATTATGTATAAGTGGTGTATTTTCCTAATTTTACCAAGATACTAAACCTTTGGATCCTCTACTATAACAATTTTATATTGTTTATCTTTAAAATGATGTAATAGTCATGTATGAAAATTTTCATCCTCTATACACCTAACCATGCATGAGTCTAAAAGCCTCTAAAACACCAAAATATCACCCTAAAACCTCTGAAACTTCAATATAAATCAATTATAAACACTAAGAAACTTAAATGGTGTAATAACCTGGATCTTCATTCAGGTATGTTTTCCCTTTTTCTGGAGTTTTTAAGGAAAATAAATTTTCTGGAAATTTCAGAAGTACACGCCGTGTACTTTACGAGTACACGCTATGTACTCTATCCCGGATTGAAGCTGTGTGCTGGCCGTGTCCGGGCCACACCCACGGTGTGTAAGGCTGAGGTGGAGGCCGGTTAATTCAGAGTATGGAAAAATTGAATTACACACCATGTACTAAAGAAGTACACACCGTGTAATTTCTTTTTTTTTTCATTAAACAGACTGGGGTCGCACCTAACCCCTAATTTCATCTTCTTCTCCAGTTTTCGTCTGTCCGAGAGCGACCGTACGGTCGGATCTTCGACGGGCTCCCACCTCGCTGTCCGTTATCTGATTCGAGCACGGTCAATTGCGTTGGAATCGCAGTGGTGAGTTCTTCCTTCCATTTTATCCTTGGTTCTTGATTCCCCCGCATTTCTAAGATATCATGGGATGAACATTTTGTGCGTTTTCTCAAATCTACGTCGTTCTAAGGAGAATCTGTCGTCGAGGTTCACATATATCGATCTCATAGGATTGAGGTAGGTGTTTTGTGCCTTTCTGTAGAAATTTGATGAATATTTTGTTCAATTTCCACCAATACCCTCGAACGGGGTATTGCGTGTTCCTGTTTTGCCCTTGTTCTTGCCTGATTTTCTTGATTTCTTTAGTAGAGGTTATTTCTTGTGAGTAGTGTAATTTATTTTGTTCTCAGTTTTCTTTTCCATGCTTGTTTTTCCTGTTGGGCATTTTTCCAGTTGCCATGCCTTGTTGTAGGATAGTAGAACTGTCTCTTTTTTTGTTACTGTTGAGCCTTAGTTGTTAGTCAAGTAGTTCTTGAGGTTTACTTGGACGATGCACGCACACTGAGCATGTTTAGTTATACTTAGGACTGTGAGAACCTAGAGTAGTAAACCAAAGGGAGAATTGACAGAAGGGCTTCTCCAAAGTGTCTTTTAATTACGATGCGAGACTATAGGGGGAATTGACATTGAGTGCTTCCCCAGAGAGTCGGTAGATCCATGACGCGGGCCACATGGGGAATTGACGTTGAGTGCTTCCCCAGAGAGCCTTTAGCAAGATATGAGACTATAGGGAGAATTGACGGTGAGTGCTTCCCCAGAGAGTCTGCTTAATTACGTAGCTAAACCAGAGGGGTGAGACTGTGTGTGCCTCCCAGAGGGTTGCTAGTAATTATAGGTTAAACCATAGGGGTTATACTGTGAGAGCTACCCAGAGGGTTGCCTGTTCCTTCTTTTGGTTGCTGGCTATTTACTTGTGTACCTTATTTTTTAGAACTGTGGATTGTAGCTTCTTGTGCTTTCATGTTTACTACTTCTTGTTTATTTAATTCCATGTATTCATTGACTGTTAGGCACAAATATTTGGGTGATTGCCTACTGGGATTGTATCTCACACCCTGTTTGGGCCATGATTTTGGGCCCAAGCAGACTATGTTGCTATAGGTATAGATAAGGGAAAGCGCCCTTCTACGTCAGGATCTTGACTGCATCAGGAGCTGGGGAGCATGGGACCGAGCCGTGGCTCGCGATTCTGAGGAGATTACTTTGTTTTTATTTTTCACTTGGTTTCAGTTTTATTTCAGCACGTTGTTGTGTTGGTTATTTTCCTTAGATACTTGTACCTGCTGCATCATTTTCATCATAGTTATATTTCAACATTTCTTTCGCTATTTGGTTTCTGTTGTTATGCATGTTGTTTACTGCTTCGTTGTTTATTGTTTTTTTTCTTACCTTGTATACCTTATCGAATGAGGGCATAGTTTCCCCACCAACTCACCAAGGCCCTCACTGCTAGTCGGCAGCCTCTGGCGTTCGGGGAAACGCGCTTGAGGTCATGTGGCGAACCAGGTACGGGGCACCAGTGAAGGGGATCCTGACTCGGGTCGTTACAAAGTGGTATTAGATGAGTTCTTTTCTCTTTCTTTACTGTTTAGAGACCTTAGCAAGGGATATGATGGATTCAGTACTTGGCATTAAGCTGTGCTTGGGAGTAGCTAACCCGTGTACAGGGAAAAGCCATACTACCTCGTTAATTACAGTTTTCTAGTTTTGAGATTTTATGGTTGGTATGTTTTCACCTAGAGTGATTCGTATGACTTGTGCGGTTATTGTTTTGATATTTCGGTTTTATTTCTGTCGCAAACCGAGGAGATGAGGGTATTCCATATCATGCATTATATAGGCACTTGTATAAATCACATGTCATGCATTCTTGCCATGCCATCTAGGGTGCATTAGCGATTGCATGCTGTTTTGATAGACTTTGTGTAGATTATTCATGCTGTTGTGATAGTTTCTTGATAGATTATCTGCTGTTATGTTAGAAAACTGTTTGTTTTGTTCTTTTCTTAAATTGAACGCCAAATTTTGGTTCTTGAGGTGTTATGGGCCCTCACGGATCATAATTTGGCACTTTTCTCCTTGTTTTAGTGTTATGGAATTCTACACAGTTTCTGAGCTACTGACCAGAAAAACCCAGAATACATGGTGTGTACTTTTTAGATACACGCCGTGTAGTTTTAAGGCCATGTCACTGACCGTGTGACCAGAACACGATGTCGTGGGAGTAACTTTAGGAACACGTCGTGTACCATTGGTACACGCCGTGTGAGTTCGGAGCCGTGTACCCAGCTGTGTCACTAACAACACGGGACGGTGAAGCTCGGGTAGAACACGCCATGTCCATAGGGAACATGCAGTGTTTTCTTGTCCAGGTACCCGGCCATGTCACGAACAACATGGGTCGGCGTTACCTTCCTTTCCACACGCTGTGTTTGTTTGGAACACGCCGTGTAGTCTTTCCCAGGTATCTTGTCGGGTCATGAACAACACGGTACGGTGTCGCCTTCACCTATGCACGCCGTGCTTGTTCGGAGCACGCCGTGTAAGGTCCAGCTGTGTAGACAGCCGTGTACTCAACAACACGGACCGCTGAAGCCTTGTCTAGTGCACGCCGTGTTGGTTTCAAACACGCCGTGTAGTCTCAGGTTGAGTCGGACCATGTGGGTTAGCCGTGTAAAGAGACTCGAGTAGGGGAATAGTTTTCAAGTACACGCCGTGTGTGGGTGTCAACACGCCGTGTAGTTTGAAGTTTACATGACTTGTAGGGTGAGGGTACACGCCCATGTCAGTGGTTTAAGTAGACACGCCGTGTAGTTTTTATACACGTCGTGTAGTCGTGTTTTGCAAACTTGTGTGGTTTTCTTCCCCTGTTCCCGTTTTTTACTCTTCTGTTCCCCGTCCTTGTTTTCCTGATCTAAGGTGTGCTTTTGATCTTTTAGAGCTATGCCTCTGAGATGTCCTTCGGTCATACATCTGTCGTCAGGCAGTGATCAGACGCCAGACAGGGATGATTAGGGACTTCCTGTCGATCCCCCAGCCGAGCCAAGCTTGGCACCGGATGTTATAACTATTGTGGGCGATGATGCGCAATTCAGGGAAGGTTTCATGAGGATGATGCATGCCTTCTAGGGAGCACCACCTCCCGCCTCGTCTATGGAAGACTTGACGCGGGTCTTTCAGTAGCAGCATCCTCCCACATTCTCAGGGGAGGGAGGACCTCAGGCTGCAGAGTCATGGCTGGAAGCCATGCTGACTATATTCAAGCATCTGGAGATGACTCCAGAGAGGAGGGTCAAGATCGCCACCTACATGCTTCGAGACTCCACCAAGAGGTGGTGGGACGTGGTCTCACAGGCGGGTCATCAGCAGGCTATGACTTGGGAGGAGTTTCAGCACGTGTTCTACGACTAATTCTACTTGGAGACCCTGAGGGCTGATCAAGCCCGGGAGTTCATGAACATAGAGCAGGGTACTATATCTATCATGGAGTATTATTATTTTTTCACTAAGCTGTAGTGTTTTACACCCCTTCGGGATGGGAGTGGGGTGTTCTTGGTGAGGAATTTTGGGGATGGACTCAGGCGAGAGATTCGCTCGCAGGTGAACATCTTCCAGCTGACTTCCATTACTTCCATCATCAACCAGAAAATGATTGAAGAGCGCAATCTGAGAGACTTCAGAGCTACGAGCCAGGGCGGTTCTGCTTCCAGAGCTAGCTAGCCTTCAGATGACAGCAAGAAGCGTCGTAGGGAGCCTACACGCGGTGATTCGAGGAAGCGAGTCGCATCATCAGACAGCCAGGTGACATGATACCAGTGTGGCTGGATAGGGCACACAAGGCCGTAGTGCCAGAGAGACCCATTGGAATGCCGATCTTGTGGCAAGATGGGTCACCTTCCGCGTTTCTGCCAGGTTTTCTCACCAGCAGCATGTGACCGTGGTTCTTCCATGACTCCTCGTTTAGGATTAGCCCCACCAATTTCTCACCAGACGGGAAACTGGAGTTCTTCCGGCCATTCGAGCCGAGGGGGAGGTTTAGTTCGTGGCAGTCAGCCACCAGTTCCTCAGCACCAGCAGGGCGGTTCAGCTCAGAGTCGTTAGCCAGGGGCGCAAGGTCGCGGCACGGGCCAATCTTTCGCTGTGGAGCAGACTTATCATGAGCAGGATCTCGACCCTTCTACTGTTCAAGGTATGATTTTAGTAGCCTCAGTTTTATCTTCATCCTTTTTTGATACTAGTGCTATGCATAGCTTTATCTCTGTTGCTGTTGTGGAGAGCCTTGGACTATGCATCTTTTCTTCTGCCGACTCGTTGACACTAGACACACCTTTGGGAATGAGGACATCTAGTGTACGCCATTGTAGAGAGTTCCCTCTCGAGGTGGCAGGGTATCACTTATTATGGGATATTTATGTCCTAGAGATGGCAGGCTATGATGTCATCTATGGCATGGACTAGTTGATTCCCTTCCAGGAAGTCATTGACTGTTATCGCCGCAGAGTCAGTTTCATTTCACCAGAGGGTGAATCTTTCCTTCATAGAGGCGAATGGGACGTTCGGGCGAGTCCTGTGGGACTTGAGCATCTTGGGCAAGGAGGAGTGACGTCCCAGATTAGTAGTCTTTATCTAGATGATCAGGGGACTCCACAGTTGGACTTTCCTCCAGTGGTGGGTCGCTTCAGGGATGTCTTTCCAGAGGACTTTTCAGGTTTGCCTCCGGAGCGTGAGGTAGAATTCTCTGTTGAGCTCGTGCCAGGAGCGGCACCAGTGTCCATTCCTCCATATAGGATGGCCACACCTGAGTTGAAGGAGCTCAAGAAGAAGTTGGAGGATCTACAGGCTAAGGGTTCATTCGACCCAGTACTTCTCCTTGGGGTTTGCCTGTTCTGTTTGCGAAGAAGGCATACAGTACCCTTCGGCTTTGTGTGGATTATCAGAAGCTGAACCAGTTGATGGTCAAGAACCGATATCCCTTGTCATGGATTAATGACGTTTTTGATCATCTTCGAGGAGCCTGGGTGTTCTCTTAGATCGAATTGAGGTCCGGTTATCATCAGTTGCGTGTTATACCATCAGATGTACATCTGACAGCCTTCAGGAGAAGGTACGGTCTTTATGAGTATACAGTCATGCCTTTCGGACTCACAAACACACCTGCAGTTTTTATGGAACTGATGAACCGAGTGTTCCATCCTTACTTGGATTACTTCGTCGTGGTATTTGTGGACGATTTTTTGGTGTACTCTCACACTTGACACGACCATTCCACACATCTTGAGATCATTCTGAGTACACTAAGAGAGCATCGGCTTTATGATAAACTCTCGAAGTGCCACTTCTAGATGGATCAGATTCACTTCTTGGGTCACATCATCTCAGAGGAAGGAGTATATGTGGACCGAGAGAAAGTGAGAGCTGTAGTTTCTTGGGAGCATCCGAAGAACGTTTTTGAGGTACGGAGCTTCCTAGGGTTGACTGGATACTACAGACGCTTCATTCAGGACTTTTCTCATCTAGAAGCACCTTTGACAGGTCTAACCAGAAGGGGGCGAAGTTTTTATGGTCAGATTCTTGTGAATCAGCCTTTCAGGAGCTGAAAGATAGGTTGACGTCAGCACCGATACTAGTCTTGCCAGAACCAGGAAAGAGCTACATCGTTTACTGTGATGCTTCGGGTATCGGGTTGGGAGATGTGCTTATGTAGGGAGATGAAGTCGTTGCGTATGGGTCTCGGCAGCTCAGGCCACATGAGAGGATCTACCCTACGCATGATCTGGTGTTGGAAGTTGTTGTTCATGCTTTGCGTTGTTGGAGACACTATCTTCTGGGAGAGCACTTTTTGGTCTTCATTGACCACAAGAGTCTCAAGTATATCTTCACTCAGGGTGATCTGAATCTGAGGCAGCGCAGGTGGGTTGAGTATCTACAGTCTTTTGACTTCGAGCTGGCCTATACGCCAGGAAAGGGAAACACCATGGAAGATGCGTTGAGCAGGAGAACTCAGATTCAGGCAGTTCAGGAGGCCAATAGTGAGTGGAAGCTGATGGATCTGTTCTCTGAGATGCATCTAGAGGTGCGCGACAGATGGGGACAGACCTTTCTATCTTCTGTAGTTGTTACCTCTATGCTACTTGATCAAGTATGGATGAGGCAGCTATCAGACTCGGAAGGCTTAGTCCTGCGGGAGAGTGTGTCAAGAGGGGACCCTCTTCCTGGATGGATAGTGGGTGAGGATGAGATCTTGTGTTTCCAAGGACGCGTATGGGTGCCAGCAGACATACGCGAGGAGATGATGAGCGATTTCCATTCCTCAGTTTGGTCAGTTTATCTTGGCGTCACCAAGATGTATCGGGATCTTCATCGCCAGTACTGGTGGCCAGGTATGAAGAAGGATGTTGTTGGTTTTGTCATGAGATTTTCTACTTGTTAGCAGGTGAAAGTAGAGCATCAGTGACCAGCAGGCCTTTTACAGCAGTTACCCATTCCGGAGTGGAAATGGAACGATGTGGTGATGGACTTCATAACCAGTTTTCCAAGATCGCCTTGGGGAAATGATGCTATTTGGGTTGTCATCGACAGGCTTACAAAGGTTTCTCACTTCTTACCGATCAAGGAGACCTTCAGTGTCGATGATCTGGGACGAATTTACATCAGAGAGATCGTTCTTCTGCATGGAGTTCCACGATCTATTGTTTCAGACAGAGATGCACGCTTTACTTCTCGGTTCTAGCAGGGACTTCAGAATGCCTTGGGTACACAGGTACTTTTGAGTACAGTATACCATCCCCAGACTGATGGACAGTCTGAGCGCACGATCCAGGTGCTTGAGGATATGCTCCGAGCTTGAATCCTTGACTTTGCCAGTTCTTGGGAGAAGCATATTCCTCTGGTAGAGTTCGCCTACAACAACAGTTTCCAAGAGACCATTCAGATGGCGCCATATGAGGATTTGTACGGTAGCCCATGCCGATCACCATTATTCTAGCTGGAGGCAGGAGAGGCAGCTTTGCTGGGACCTCGTCTTGTACAGGAAACTTCAGAGCAGATAGAGATGATTCGGAAGATAATGGCTACAACACAGTCTCGGAAGAAGTCTTATGCTAATCAATGGAGACGACCTCCAGAGTTTGAGGTCGGTGATCAGGTTTTCCTATGTGTCGCACTGAGGTTGGGACACAAAAGGATTCAGAGACAGGGTAAGATTTCACCGCCGTACGTCAGGCCGTTTGAGGTCTTGGAGAGAGTGGGGCCGGTCATTATCAGTTGCATCTACCTCAGAGGTATCGGGCCATGCACGACGTCTTCCACGTCTCTCAGCTCCGACGCTACTTTTTAGACCCGTCTAACATCTTTCAGCCCGAGGGAATCGAGCTTGAAGCAGATGCATCGTTCGAGGAGCATCCTATTCGGATTGTCGATCGTAGTACGAAGGTTCTCCATGGACGGTCTTTTTTGCTGGTTCGAGTGCTATGGCAGCACGGGCGAGTATAGGACGAGACCTGGGAGAGGGAGGCTGATGTATGATCACAGTGGCCGGAGCTGTTTGGAGTTTCTCCTTCTCCACCTCGTTAGGGAAATTCGGGGACGAATTTCTTTAAGGGGGTAAGTTTGTAAGAACCCAGATCTTCGTTCAGGTATGTTTTCCATTTTTATGGAGTTTTTAAGGAAAATAAATTTTCTGGAAATTTTAGAAGTACATGCCATGTACTTTACGAGTACACACCGTGTACTCTGTCCTGGCTCGAAGCCGTGTGTTGTCCGTGTCCGGGCCCCACACACGGTGTGTAAGGCTGAGGTGGAGGCCGGTTAATTCAGAGTACGGAGAAATTGAAGTACACGCCATGTACTCAAGAAGTACACACCGTGTACTTTCTTTTTTTTCACTAAACGGACCGGGGTCACGCCTAACCGCTATTTTCATATTCTTCTACATTTTTCATCCATCCGAGAGCGACCGTACGGTCGGATCTTAGATGGGCTCCCGCCTCATCGTCCGTTCTCCGATTCGAGCATGGTCGATTGCGTTGGAATCGCAGTGGTGAGTTCTTCCTTTTGCTTTAGACTTGGTTATTGATTCCCCCTCATTTCCATGTTATCATGGGATGAATGTTTTGTGCATTTTATCAGATCTACTTCATTCTAATGGGAATTTGTCGTTGAGGTACACATATATCGATCTCCTATGATCGAGGTAGGTGGTTTGTTCCTTTCCGTAGAAAGTTGATGAATATTTTGTGCAATTTCCACCAATACCCTCGAAAGGGGTATTGTGTGTTCCTGTTATTCCCTTGTTCTTGCCTTCTTTTCTTGATTTCTTTAGTAGAGGTTATTTCTTATGAGTAGTGTAATTTATTTTGTGCTTAGGTTGCTTTTCCATGCTTGTTTTTCCTGTTGGGAATTTTTCCAGTTGCCATGCCTTGTTGTAGGATAGTGGAACTGTCTCTTTTATTGTTAATTTTGAGCCTTATTTGTTATCCAAGTAGTTCTTGAGGTTTACTTGGATGATGCACGCGCACTGAGCATGTTTAGTTATACTCAAGACTGTGAGAACCTAGAGTAGTAGACCAAAGAGAGAATTGACGGAAGGGCTTCTCCAGAGAGTCTTTTAATTACGATGTGAGACTATAGGGGGAATTGACGTTGAGTGATTCCCCAGAGAGTCTGTAGATCCAAGACGCAGGCCACAGGGGGAATTGACATTGAGTGCTTCCCCAGAGAGCCTTTAGCACGATACAAGACTATATGGGGAATTGACGGTGAGTGCTTCCCCAGACAGTCTGCTTAATTACGTAGATGAACCAGAGGGGTGAGACTATGTGTGCCTCCCAGAGGGTTTCTAGTACTTATAGGTTGAACTATAGGGGTTAGACTGTGAGAGCTACCCAGAGGGTTGCCTTTTCCTTATTTTGGTTGCTGGCTATTTACTTGTGTACCTTACTTTTTAGAACTGTGGATTGTAGCTGCTTGTGCTTTCCTATTTACTGCTTCTTGTTTATTTACTGCCATGTATTCACTGACTGTTAGGCCCAAATCTTTGGGTGACTGCCTGCTGGGATTGTATCTCACACCCTGTTTGGGCCATGCTTTTGGGCCCAAGAAGACTATATTGTTGTAGGTATAGATAAGGGAAAGCGCCCTTCTACGTCAGTATGTTGACTGCATCAGGAGCTGGGGAGCATGGGACCGAGCCGTGGCTCACGATGCTGAGGAGATTACTTTGTTTTTCTTTTGCACTTGGTTTCAGTTGTATTTCAGCACATTGTTGTGTTTGCTATTTTCCTTAGATACATGTACCTGCTGCATCATTTTCCTCATAGTTATATTTTAACATTGCTTCCGCTATTTGGTTTCTGTTGTTATGCATGTTGTTTATTGCTTCTACTGTTTATTGTTGTTTTCTTACCTTGTATAACTTACCAAATGAGGGCATAGTTTCCCCACTGACTCACCAAGGCCCTCACTGCTAGTCGGCAGCCTCTGGCATTCGGGGAAACATTCTTGAGGTCATGTGGAGAACCGGGTACGGGGCACCAATGGAGGGTCTCCTGAATCAGGTCGTTACAAATGGAGCTTTAAAATACTCCCCGCTATTGTAATTTCCATCTTCATGAAGTTAGATTAATTTTTTTTATGAAAATATTAGTCCATTAAGTGTCCTCATGTGTGATAAAATATTTTTAAAACATGCATACCAATTTAACAACACACCCATGAAACAATTATCCCATTAATCAACAATATGAATATGATCATTTTTAAAGATGGTATTCAGTCCCATATCCACCTAATACAAACTAATAACATGTGAAGGTTATAGAACATGTTTCCTCAATTATGATATGTTTAAAATATCATACACATCATTATAATGGGATGTTAATTATATTTGGAATAACATAAACCTAATTTTACATACAACTTCAAAGGACCCCACATATCTAGGTGACAACTTTGTAACATCCCCGACTCAGGAGCCACTAAACCGCTTCCCAGATTCAGGTCATCACATGACCTCAAGCACACCTCCCCATATGCCATAGGTTTCTGACTAGTAGAGAGGGTTAAATAAGTCCTTTGGGGGACTATACCCTTTTTACCAGAGTAATACACAACAGATAATAATGAAATAGTCGAAACAATATATATTATCCAATGAACTTTCATAACAAACCGTTTCCCAAAAGGGTAAAAGTCCACAACCAAATAGTAAAATATGTAACATAATTTTAAGCAGTTCCAAGTTAACAAAAACCCAAAGTAATACAACATTGGAACCCCCAAACATGTCTTATCTCTAAGTCTGGATCATTAATCATGCATGTCCCAAGCCCAATGCAACTCCCTAGCATGGGGACCTCACTTTTGTATGACCTGAAACCATAAGATCTTCTTAGGTACCCAACATCTTCCCGAGAAGGGAGTGAGTACAACTCAGTAAGCCACCACCAATGGTGTCTACAAAATATCTAGTATAAAGGAGAGTGCATGAAAATACCAAATAAAAGATAGTAAGTAAAGAAAACTAAAGTTCCATATTTCAATAATTATTACCTTCACTATTTCCAACATTAGTACCATTTTCGATATGTGTCCCATGGGTTAGGCATATACATCATCTACACGTGGGTCTAAGAAAATAAATCACAATTAATAAGAGAAAAATCAAGTACCTATATCACTAGTCATAAAAACATCACATCAACACATTATCCTCGCCTTGAAGCCTTGGTTTGGGTGGAATTAATCCCTTAGGGGAATAGATCATACATCCCCTTCCTTAACCTATGTATTTTGTAGTGGAGTTTAGAGCATCAGTGTAACTTGAAACATGTGTTTAGAACCTCATGTAAATACCCCACCTATACCAAGCCATGTGCACATTCCTATATATCTAACCACCGCATACATATCATATCATAATCAAACACAACCTGTAAAAATAAAAATAACATTACATAACCATCAAAATGGGATTTCACAGTATGTTATAACCCCTTAACACATTTTCATTTTTCATTACATAGCCATTAGCCTAATTCCCAGCCTCATTCCTTAACCCATTAAGTATATTAAAAAATCCCATACATTATCCAACATTCATGAATTACCATACATTATCCCATTTATCCCATTTTTCATTTCAAAAACATTTTCCCACTTCTACATTTAAAGTACAATTATTATATCATATAGCACAACCACCTCATTACATTCATGCCATTAGGTATACCCCATAATTCCCATGTATTAACCCATTCAACATATTCATCAATTTTTTTATGCAACCCACTTACATGTTCTCAAAATCAAAATCCATTTACAATTTAACATGTTCATTATTTCATATATACTAATCCTTTAGACATTTCAACATAATTCATAAACCATTTGATTCAATCTAAATTTACCCAATTAACCCACTTTCCATCCATGCTAACCGCCCCATTATTCCATTATCAAAACCTAGGCACAAATATAAATATTCCATTTTAACTCAACTAAAAATATTAATAGGTTTAACATGGGACCTATGTTATCTAAATTCGACACTAAAATTAAATTTACTAGTCCCTATGTTCAGGGATTCCAACACACCACATTGGTGTCCCTAGATCATTCTAAACATCCTCAATGCATCCCATAGGGATTGTGTGGGGTCTAAATCATTATTTAGCCAATCATTTTACCAAGTCTTACTCAATTTGACAAATTCCCAAAAAGAGGGTGGCAACATCCCAACACACATTCAAAAATATATAACAAAACTATGGTATATAACTTTTATACCACTTGCCTGGAATCCCATGATGAAAGAACTTTGGAATGTAGCCTTAGATCTAGGTTCAAACAACCTTTGAATCCCCAACCAAGTTTCACTAGAAAATAATGATTCTTGAGCTTCAGAAGAATATAGAAGAAACTGAAAACACTAATACTAAAAAGAGAATCAAGGGATGCGATAGAATTACCTAGATCTTTGATCTGTAACCCACTGCACTCCAAATGACATATACTAGAAGGAGATAGACCCCCTAGAAGCTTGGGTCAAAATGGGGTGTCTCTAGGGATGGAGGAGGAAGAAATGGGGGAGAAATTGGATGGAGATCTTAAAATCCCATAATGGAATTTCAGTAATTTTTACAACTTTATAAGGGCGCATGGTTTACCTGCATGGTTTGAAAAACCGTAAAAAAGACATGTTCTAGACACTGTATATAGAAATCTAGGTTGAACGGTTTCCTAGGAAGGATGCACAGTTTTACAAACCATTTGCTGACCGTTCGGTAAGCCTATGTCCAAGGTTTCACAATTTCCTATAAATTTTGCATTGTTTTCTTAACCATTCTCCAACCATGACCCTTGAACATATTGGCATGGTTATCCCCTTTCCTAATTCCCTGACCTTTGGTACACCCTCATGACCTGACATAATCCCCGGAACCATTTCATTAACAAAAAATTAGAGACTGAAACCAAAATTTAAATAGGTGCATACCTCTATGAAGTCCATGATCTTACAACCTCCCCACCTTATAATGATTCATCCTCGAACCACATTCCCATGTATTTTTGGGCTTCCTAAATAAGAATACCAAGCCACTGGGCTTGCATTTCCATTCCCCTTTCGTGATTTTCCACTTTAACATTACAATGCTTCCATAAAACCTAAACTAAGGGTATGGTATTTCCCCGCAAGACTTTCTTACTATGATCCACTATAAGAGATGGATACTCCTCAAAGAACGTATTGACTTTAACCATACCTCGACCAATAG
The DNA here is from genome assembly GCA_963277665.1 of Viscum album. Classification (NCBI taxonomy): domain Eukaryota; kingdom Viridiplantae; phylum Streptophyta; class Magnoliopsida; order Santalales; family Viscaceae; genus Viscum; species Viscum album. The sequence goes on along the minus strand of OY728147.1, from coordinate 172,804,104 downwards.
AACTTATTAGGGAAAACTTAGGAAACAATTTATAATTCACAACACATGGAAACTTTGAAAAAAAAATTATATCATCATGGGGGAACTAATTAGCACCTCCTTGGTTTGATCCTCTTCACGACTCATGATCTGAATCACTTGGAATCATTTTAGTTTGTTTTCTAAACTCTAATGGTGAAAAAAACTTTATATCATCTAAAGGATAACACACGGTCTTTCCAACCACATTTCCTGACTTATGTCAATCCACCATATGTGTCTTCAAAATCCCATTCCATAACCGTACATCCAAACTCAACCAAAACTCTCCGGTAACTCACACATTTAGACACTTTCCAATTATTTCTATTAGGTCCAACTAATCCTAATGGTGATCACTCGAGTCCCTCCATCCTAAAACTATGATTATGTCATCAACCAACCACCTATATTTTATGGTTATCTCCCTGCACTGGCCTCCAACCTAGCCATCGGAACCTCCCATAAGTACATCCCTACACTATTTATTCAAGTAATAAGATAAACTTTTCCTCACTCAAGTACGAACTCATTTATGAAAAGTCCTTTCCACCACAAATACCAAACTTGTGGTGGGTCACAATTCATCACATCCATTTTCATTTACCATATCGTGTTGGATGACCCCAACTTCCTTGTCCCATAACACTCATATTCCATGGATGGAACACTACTCCTTTTATCCTTTCCAAGGCGCTTACAAGCTAGAATCCCATCACTATCACCCAATGCACCTACTAATGTCATTCCCTAACTTTCAATGTAATTTCACCACCACGAAAATGCTACCCTCAAAGCCATCATCGAGTTTCACCACCCCCATTAAAGTTACCCACACAACCACTCCTACTATTCATAGACTAAATAATAATTATAGGTTCTCACTCAAGCCCATTCTGAAATTGGAACTCACATCTCACCCCAAAACATCCACTAAATCTGATTTATAACTTTCCACATATGCCCCCCATTCCAAGCCAAGTTGAGATATCCATAGCTGACTCATCATGGAACACTTAGCTTCACCACTGGCATGGCACTCCATCACATGGTCAAGGTTCTCTCAAACATCAAGACATTCCAATACCACCCAAATACACTTACCCGAGTCTAATACTGATCTTTGTTGGAGTTATATAACCCAATTCCTCCTACCAAAAATCATTGTCATGTCTTTCCAACCCCATAGATGTCTTAATGCATACATTTAAAATTATTTTTGAACTACCATGATCCCAAGGTCACCACTTTCTTCAATCAACCACCATAATCATGGCCCACCTAGCCTCCCTAAGAGACCCATCATGCACCTCATAGTTTCTGTATTGGAATCTTGGTGTCACTACATCAACTCAACTTTCTCCTCCCCACATCCAGGACTAACTTATCGCTCCCCTCTTTAGTAGTGTCATTAACATTGCTCTCAATGAGGGATCCCAATCACCATGAATTACACTCAACCATAAGGTAAACCCCAAAACCGAGATATGATGGTCTAGATTTTTCCCAGAATGTGAAAATGAAAATCACCTAGTTCCCATTCCACTTCCATGAATGGCACCCATGATGTTTTTTAGCACCTGGTCCATCCCAAGGACCTCACCCACAAATATTCTATGGTGTACATCCCATCATCTAACTCCAGAAATACCACCCCCATGAGAATAACCTCTATGATTTCCCTCATCCAACCAAAAAAACTTTAAGTCTCTTGGTGTAAATTTGGAGCTTCTCAATATACCTAGCATGATTTCAAGATGTTGGGCATGATTATTTCTAGAAGAAGTATGCTAATAAATTTTTAAATAAAACCACCACAAACTTATCCATTGCTGATGTCACCTTGAACTATGGGAAACCATTACCTTACAAGGATCTTAATATTTCTTTCCATAGAAATATCAACATCACATAACCACCATCACTCAACAAATATCTTCCAAGAAGTCATGAACCAATGTTTGTTGTTGAACAACTTTCACCAAACTACTTAAATTATTTTGTTTTATCCCTCACAGTTATTCAATCGAAACATAATGGTTTATCACAAGACAAACTTTACCTGCACATAGAACAATGCACACTTACTCTCCTAACCATACATCTTGGTTAGTCTGTCTCATTATCCTAGAGGCATCCTCTACATCTCACCCAAGAACCAAACCATTCATAAAAAAAATCTTAGCAACATGACCACCCTCTCCTCAGTGTCACCTTTAAAACAAAATAATCTAACCAAGATTCAATTACCCTTGTCTCTTACACTTGAAAACAACATCGATGCCTTCATTGATTGTCATAAAAATAGATGTTTCATGGATCCATATAGTATAACTCTTCAAAACGAACCTTAAAACCTACTACAAGTACTCAGGTGCCTTCTGAGAAAACTAGTACACAACCATACCACTTAATGAAACCTAGAAGTACTCATTGTTCATCAGTTCCACCTATGAGACACCTCCCATGATTGCTATTCCAAGGCACCCACATCACCAAACCATCAATCCTCCACTTAGCCCCTAGTCCAAACCCGCACTGAGTAATACTCTTTGTGCACCATTGGCATGGTCCATAACATCCACCTGTGGGACACACACCCAAAATCATTAAGAAATCCATCCAAAATATCTCATAGGTCACCATGAAGGATTAAAGATACCACACCTAAACTGGATTCATGAAAAGTAAAATCCATTAGTCCTCTTTCCAAACTGTACACATCAATCCATGAACAAATCAATGTTCCCGAATAGAACTCTAACCCCCATTCTAATACACACTATGCCTAGTGCGCCAAGTTACCATTAACTCTAGGTTCTACGCCAAAGATAACCATACACATACATCGACACTATAGGACAACCACCCTATTTGGGATAAAAAACACAACTTGATAGGGTCCCTACTCATAATGTCACTAAAACCCAAGCACCATCCTTAAGGTCTAAAATACACTTCGTATGATCACAACTCATGAGATTCTTCACACTCACTTTACCAGACAACAACTTGAAACCCAAAGTCCACAACCCTACCAAGGGTAATCTAAAAACATCTCCTATGCCATATCATAACCATAATGGTCTTACAACCCAAATCCAAGGCCTTAAACTAGGTAACTCTCACTACCCCAAACCACCCATACAAGGGTCAAATTGACACCACAAGGAATACCCACTACCTGGTTCACATAAAGGATTCATCATTACACATCCTTTTTATAATTAACTTCACCATTTTTGAACTCATGCATTCACATTTTGAACTCATGTTCACCCAAAATTTCAAAGTCCCTTACCTTATTCATGAACATAATCCAAAACTTCTCCACAACAAACACTCTGATGAATGATCAATAGGTTGAAAACACATATGGAGATGATCTTATACTATTAACCTTAAACAACACATTTTTGATACACTATCCCAACAATCATCATCACATGTAAAACACTACACTCTACCATACCTACCATGGATCATGATAAACATGGGGTAAATAATTTACAAGAACACATTTCTTTAATCAAAACCCCCTTTTAAACCATTTCCTCTTTCACAACACCAATCTTATCTCTTAGGTACATTCCCCATTTCACAACTCGTGACAATCCTCATTTTAACTCATTCACACCTTCCATTTGGAAAAATGCATTAACCATTTTATTATCACTATGAAATCCTTCTCTTTTAGACACCATTTAGCCTTTAGACTTTATCGCAACACATAATTTTAACACATTTATAATGTTTCATTACAAACACTATTCATTGAGTATTTATTTAAATTCATTTCATTACCCACTTGAATTACCATTATTAGACACTATTTTATTCAAAAAAATCGATGAAATTAAATGGATTCCACTCTCTATGCCCCATACACCCATCTTGTGTGTGCCTATCATGATTCAATCCACCTATATCCTTAGGTTCCTAGAGTGATTCATGAATGCACAACCTCATGCCATTGTTTCCATGAGAAAATTATCATAAATCAGTAACATCAGACAACATGTGGATCACCCAATGGTAAAATATCATTCAAATATAAAAAACATGTAAAAAACAATTCCCACCCCAAGTATCTTGGTTTTTCCCCCGTACATGGGTTAGCTACTCCCAAGGATGAGCTCATTACCAAGACCCAACACTTCCTAGACTCCAATCTACTATCCCCAAATATTAATACAAAAGAAATTGAAATGAAACCCATTTGATGCCTCTTTGTAACGTCCCTGACTTGGGAGACACTAAACTAGTGCCCTGAGTTGGTTCATCACATGACCTCAAGCACACCTCCCCATATGCCAGAGGTTTCCAACTAGTGATGAGGGTCAAATAATCCATGTGGGGAGACTATACCCTCTTTACCAGAGTAAGGCACATTATATAATAATGAAATAGAATAAAAAAATATATTATCTAATGAACATGTATAACAAACCATTTCCCAAATGGATACAAGTCCACAACCAAATAGTAAAATATGTAATGTCATGATAAGCAGTTTCAAGTGAACCAAAATCCAAAGTAAGACAAAAGTAGAACCACCAAACAGGTCCTGACTCCATGTTTGGATCCTAAATCATGAATTTCAAAATCCAAACTCAACTCTCTAGCATGGGGCCCTTTCCCTTGTCTAGACCTGCAACCATAAGATCTGCCCAGGTAACAAACTGCGGCCCGAGAAGGGTGTGAGTACAACTCAGTAGGATGCCACCAACAGTGTCTAAAAAATATCCATTCTAATATATAGTGCATGAAAATACCAAATAAAAGATAGTAATAAAAGACAATTCAGGTTCCATATTTCAACAATCATTACATTAACTATTTCCAACATTAGTACCATTTTCATTATGTGTCCCATGGGCTAGGCATATACATCATCTACATGTGGGTATAAAGAAATAAATCACAATTCATAAGGGAATAAATCATGTCCCTATATCACTAGAGATAAACACATCATATCAACACATTATCCTCACCTCAAATCCTCAGTTTGGGTGGAATGAATCTATTAGGGTAATATATCCTTTGTCCCTTACCCTAACCCATGCATTTTGTGGTGGAGTTTAGAGCCTTAGTCTAACTCAACCCATGATCGTAGAACCTCATGCCAATACCCCACTCTACCAAGCCATGTTCACATGATTATATACCCAACCGCCACATAAATATCATATCATAATCAAACACAACCAATACAAATAACAATCACATTTCATAATCATAAACAAGGGATTTAACACCATTATATAACACATTAGCACATTTTCCTTTTTTTTACATAAATTTTATCCCAATTCCCAGTCTCATGACTTAACCTATTAAGTATAATAAAAAAATATCTTACATTAGCCAATATTCATCAATTACCATAAATTATCCCATTTAGCTCATTTGTCATTTCAAAATAATTTTTCTACTTCTTCATTTCAAGTAAAATTAATATATCATATAGCATAACCACATCATTATATTCAACCCATTATGTATACCCCATAATTCCCATGTATTAACCAATTAAACATTTTCAAAATTTCTTTTATGAAACCCACTTACATGTTCTCAAATCACAATCCATTTCTAATTTAACATGTTCGTCATTTCATATATACTAATCCTTTATAAATTTAAACATAATTTATAAACCATTTGATACAATATCAATTTAACTAGTTAACCAACTTTTAATCCATGCCAACCAACACCTTATTCCATTATAAAAACCTAGGCACAAATCAATTTCAACTCAATTAAACATATTATCATTTTCAACATGGGATCTACATTATCGAAATTCAACACTACACTTAACTTTAATAGTACATGGGTCTTGGGATGTCGGAGCACCACATTGGTGGACCTAGATCATTCTAAAAATCCTCAACTCATTCCACGAGGCTCACAAGGGTTCTAAATCATTATTAACCAACCATTTTACCAAATATTACTCAATGTGATAAATTCCCAATAAGATGGAAGAAACATCTTAACCACATGCACAAATCTATGAAAAAACTATGGGATATAACTTATACACAACCTACCTAGAATCTGACAATGAATGTACTCTTTATCGTAGCCTTAGAACCGAGTACAAACAACCTTTGAAGCCCCAACCAAGTTTCCATTAAAAAATAAGGGTTCTTTAACTTTGGAAGAATATGTAAGAGACTACAAATACTAATTCTGAAAAGAGAAGAAAGGGATGTGATAGACTTACCCGGAGCTTTGATCAGTAACCAACGGTGCTCCAAATGGTTTAGAAATGAAGAATATCAACCCCTTGGAAGATTGGGTATAAATGAGGCATCTCTTGTGTTAATGGAGGAATAAATGGGGGAGAAATCAGATGGAGATATTAAAATCCCATAATTTCATTTTTGTAAATTTTTACAACTTTATAGGGGCGCATGGGTTACCCACACAATTTGTCAAACCGTGAGGAAATCGTGCGCTAGCCACTGTACAAGGAAATATATGTTTCATAGTTACCTAGTTAGGCCACATAGTTTGATAGACTGTGTGTCGACCATGTGTTGAGCCTCTATCCAAGGTTTCACTGTTACTTGGAAATTCTGCATGGTTTTCTTAACCACCCGTCAACTGTGCACCTTGCACAAATTGGAATGGTTCTCCACTTTCTCATGTATCATACCTTTGGTACACCCCTGAGACCTGGCATACTCCCCAGAACCATTTCATTAACAAAAAATGGTAGATTGAAATAAATATTTAAACAGGTACATACCACCAAGATGTCTGGGATCTAACAACTTTCATTTTTTTTACCAAGCCACCATTATCCCAACCTTAGTGAAATTTTTTAAAACAAATGATCCATGATGGATAACTCCAATGTTCATCAATGATTATTGTAATATATCTTTTTCCCATTATAAATTATATCCATACACATCTTAATCAAAGGAATTTTTTATTTATTTCCAATACCATGCTTTTTCGATCAAAATAATTTTAGCCTATGTCTTCCCAAAAAGAGTAGAACGACATGGACTACCAAAAATAACCAAAATAATAATAAATATAAACTATTATATGGTAACTTTTATTATATAATAAATCTACTAATTATAGGTGGATATCCCATATGCCAACAAATTCTATTATACATTCTCTCTACATGCCCACTAATATCTGAATAGACTTCTTAGACTAACCATCCATCTAAGGATTTATAGACATTATTTATGAAAAATATTTCCAAAACCTAAAATTTAACATGTGATATATATATTAAAAAATATATATTGGTTTTTAATATAGTTTAACCACCTAACACAAGTACATATTTTCAAATTATTCCACTAAATCTATTAATTCTTTCATTTTATAAAAAGTGAGGCATTGGGGAATATAACTTATAGTATATCCCTCCATACTCACCACAAAATATATTATTTGATATCCTTAAACATTATATTAGAATTAGGGTGAAATACCTAATTAAAAAGGTGGAACACCTTCATCACTTCATCTTATATTGAGGAAGTAATAATCAACCAACCCTAAAAGTACAATGTAAAATTAAATGATTCAAATCATCCATCCAGGGTTTTCCTAACATTTAGGGAATCACTCAATTACATACAGTTTAATTACAAAAATTGATAATACCTCTCTTAATCCAACATATTCACTGTGATAATTTCTATTTACAACACAATATTCTCACCCTACTTTGGTTCATCAAATCATATTTCCAAAAATAATCTCATTAGTTTCCATTCATTCTTAGCTTCCCACTCTATATCCCAATATGATTTAAAAATCAATGCATTGAAAAACATATTTAATTTAATAGGTTTATATCATATATCATGATAAAATTTCTATAATTACTTCTCCATTAATTCTAATTCAAATTGGTTTCAAGTTTTGAGAATACATACTTCATAATATTATGATATAGTTTTACTATAATATTTAGAAAAAATAAGTAGTGATGCCTATTTTTTAATGTTTACATAACTATATAAACTCAAGGTTGTGTTTCAGGTAATTCCTTTCATATACCCTTTATTAATGTGATCCCAATTCCACCATAATATCACCCTATAATAGAACACACCCCTAGTGTATTTCCTGAGGCATTACAACATACACATCACCTATTTTAGACAATATGAGAGTAGGAAATGATGCCAATATTATCTTAAACTCCTTGAAATATATTTAACACTCCAGATTCTTTGATAATGGTATATCCTTCAAGATCAAGTATATCACTAATGAATCCAAGAACAAAAAGTCCTGAAAAAATCATCAATAATACATAGTTAATCCTATTAGAATTTATACCTCAAATAAATTATTTATTTAATTACATGATACAAAATCAAAAATAAGTTTAGTCAAATGATATGACCTTTTATGATACCACATACATAATGAATTTGAATTCTTGAATCAAAAAATAACATTTGGGGAATTTTGTATATGGGTGATGATTCTATATAGTACTGTAAAAAATATTTAATTATTTTTTATTATCACCCTAGGATCATGAGTATAATAATTTAAAATTAATAAATATGATTAAAAATGATTATTAATATTAATAAAATATATAATTCATTAATTATGTTGAGACCAACCTGTGTGAGATGTATTTGTTGTCATGGAATTTAAATATATTGACGAAGTAGATTGGAATATCATATTAGATGTTGAAACTTATCTTGGATGATTAGTATGTGAAGTTATTGATGAGTTCATGACATGGATGATTTGGAAATATATTTAAGGTAAAATATGTTTGAAGACTGATGTTAGGGATTTTTATGGGGAATTGTTTCTTAAAAATATAAAAAAAAATAATTGAAGAAAAGGATAATATTTATGGTATTTGATTAGAATTAAAACTATATTTTTTATTCTAATCCATGAGGGATTTAGCTAAAAAATAGACTAACATTGTTCAACTGTGGGATTGAGCTCAACCACTAAAACCAAGGATAGCCTTAAGAGCCATCTCAACTATAGCCATCCCAAGTGGCTTTAGAGAAGCATATTGAAGGCAGATAATACACAATTTCAAGAGTTAGGCATGAATAATTGTGGATAAATGAAATAGGAGAGGTGTTTCAAAGCCTTTAATGTGTATAATGAAATAAGAGGCCATTGGGAAAAAACTAACACCCATTTAGTATTGTTCTGACTGACTGAGGTAGCATGAGGGATTATTAAAGAGAAACATCTACATTTATATTTTGATGTGGGAATTAGTAGGGAGCTCAAATTGTGTTATCATAGTATATATTAATTTGATTTAATATATTTTGAAGATAAAATTTAGATAGATAAAGTAATTGTGACTCAAATAAAGATCGACCATGGGTGGAAGTTCAAACATGTGTAGAAGAACTACAATGAACTTCCCATGATAGGAAAACAAACCACAAGTATATATGAATGAACTGAAGTATGATTAAATACATGATATCTACCACACGATAAGATTTTCATATAGTAATGTGACTGACCACATAACTATCAACCAAATAAAAAAATATTTTATCATAGGGTAAGTAAATTTAGATTTGAAAAATAGAGTTTAGGATTATGAAGAAGCATGGTAAAGTCATCTTCAAAGATACATATATCATGATATGGTTTATTATGATCCCTAAAAATTATAAAGGAGACGTTTGGGAAGATAAATGAATAAGTGAGAAATTATGTATTTGAATTTAATTATAAGAACTATATATGGAAACTTCCATGTAAGCAATTATGAAGATCAAAAATGAGAGGAGATGTTTTAATTCATATGTTTCTAGATGATGTTGTTATTTATTGAAAGATAAATATTATGATAATCTATTCTATCATGATTCAGGGAGGTATAAAGAAGAAAAATACTTTTTTTGGATTTTCCTATTCCACAAATGGATTTTCCGCATTCTAAATTAAGTATTCCTCACATATATGAATATATATATTTATATGAATTCTTTGATGCATGATAATTTTTGTGTAGATAAGAGGAATGTGAAGACAGTGAAATTATAACTAGTTTATGAAGAAAGAATAATTATATGAGAGCTAGATCCCATGAGGGTAAATCCATGAATAATGCTTATAAATAAATTCATTTATTCATATTCATATGTAATTCATGATAATTATCATATAGATAATATAGTGAATCTATGAAAGAAGAAAGAAACACGCAATTGTAAATTTATGGTCACATGCATACGCAGTGATTTAAATGTGAAGTTGATTTTATGGGATGAAATAATGAATATTCATAAATTAGATATTATTTTAAAATAATAAATACTAGTGATAGTTACTTCTCATGTGACATAGTTACAATTTTTTTGTTCAGAACTATTATTCTAGGGAGAAGAATTGTGTGTGACAGGAGTGTGTGAGATCTGAAACTGCATCAAAACATGAATATGTATTTTGTGTTAAATCCAGTTAAGAATAACTAGTGTGATATTGTTATGAATTGAAGTAAAGTTGGAAGAGAATATAAGGTAAAAGAGGAATAATGAGAAGTATTTGAGTTATCGATGAAGTTTGTATAAGAATGACTGTCTCGGTATTTCAGTTTTTATAGAAATTATTGAAGAAGGGGAAGTAAAATAGGTTTTATACTATGAATAATAATAAGTGGATGTGTTCAATACTATTTATGAATATAATAATTAGAATTTATTTCATTTTTCTATGAAAGAAATATTATAAGTAAAATAAGTAACTTTATAATATTCAATGGAAGAATATTAAGGAAGAATAAACCCATCAAAAACAAGGAATAAAACTAAATTGGTATCAAAATCACTTTTTATTACCCGTATAATTCATTTTAAAGGTATAATTTGTACTTAAGTGTGGTATTAACAAAAAAAAGTGTGTGTTATTTACACTCTACACTATATAAAGACAATATTGTAATGATAATAGGTTTTTATTAGTGGTTTGTATGACCTTTAGTTTTATCATATCATACTAAGGATTAACTTTCTCATACAGATATGTGAACCTTGTAATATGATGTGATCTGTGTATTTGTATATGTGTGTGTGTGTTTGGTTGTATTTCATGTGAAGACCAATATGAGAAGAGAGAGAGATATATATATTCATCTTAACCAATGAAAATGATAAATAAGTAAAAGTGATAAAAATAATGAAAAGGTTTAAAAGTCGCTAACACTGGTTCACCCCCCTCCCCCAAGTGTGATTCACATCCCAACCAGTCCCTTTAATTGGTATCATTACCCCATTCACCTATAATTATATTCTTTATATTTTATGATGTTCTCTATCGAATATTGGAATTTCTATTTTAATTTGTAATGATGTGTGCTTTTATTAAGGTAATATATATTCTCGAATAGAATTCATTTACTACCAATAACTTCATAAACATGATAAATAAAGAGAAGAATATTATGAAAAATATTCCCCTCTTGTCTAAAAATGAAGAAGGATTAGATCCTTCATGAAGAAATATTATATGATACTGGTCTAAGTTAAAATAATATAAAGGTTTGTTTGATTCAATAACCTATAATATTAATATATCTTTTAAAAGGATCATGAATTTTAAGTGATCTTTAGGTATGTAAAATATTATGTTAAAAAGTTCCACAAGAATATGAACCAAGTAGAGGTTATCATATGAAAAAATATATTTCTATTGATATATTAAAAAACATGAGGTATAGATTTCCCAAAGAATTAGTTTCTATAATTTGTGGGATCCTTGAAAGAATATAGGATGACATCACCCATCTTGATGGAGAGGTAGAAACCATTGAGAAAGTTTTTAAGGAAGGAGATCTAAATTATATTAATCTCTATAAAAAATTTAATTTCAAAGAATATATGAATAAGGATATTGAATACAGATGATTCATATTTTAAGAGAAGTGTCTCTATACAATCCATGAAAATGATGTTTCCATTAACTAATTTGAAAATAAGATCATTTCATTAGAATAAAAATTGTAAATAAAATTAATGTAAAGAATTCACAATTGGATATTAATTCCAATAATACCAATGAGCATGGAATTTTATTACAAGAAAATGTAAAATTGAATTATGGTAAATATATAAAGAAGAAAATATATTTTAAAGAGATAGTTGTAATGATTCAAGATCCTAAGAAATAACTCAATGTGAAGTTCTTGAATTAAATATTTAATTGGACAACTTGGAAATCACACATATTGAGACTTCACAGTTGAATGATAAATCAGATACTACTACATGTTTTTCTAAAGAGGATTATTATATTAAAAATCATCTATTAAGTGGAAAGAATATTAGTACATAATCAACTGATCATTCTCAAACATGCTCAAATAAGAAGGTACCATCAATTTATAATTCTAACGATTTTTCTAAATCTATTTATATAAATAGTGTGGTTTTTAAATTACATTCTATAGAAATATGGATGAGGAAAAATGATTAAATTTCTACCACCAAGTATATGGTGGATAGAATAATCATTTTGGGTTATTTTTCTCCAATAATAGATTAATTATTAATGAAGATTTCCCAAAATCAAAATGTTATAAAATTTAAAAATTATAAAAAACAAGTGGTTTTTAAAACAAGATCACCATATTTAGGGATTTATTAGTACTGTAATAGTTTTGGTAGCTATTAATTGGAATATTGGTATAATAATTTAAATGATTATGATCAGTGGAAGACTATTTTAAGGGGTAGAAATCCAAAAATTATAAAACATTCAAAAAATAAGAAAAATGTGTGTCCTATGAATATATTCAAAACACTTGAATATTTTTATGATGTTTGAAAAGTTAGTAGTCACAAAAATGGTCTATGATCATATCAGTATGCATTAAATGGAAAAAAAATTACCACACGAGAAGAATTAATTTTCAACCATAGAAAATACATTGAAGGGTGATTCAAATCCTGATACTCCCAAATAGATTACAAAGAAGGATGATGGTGTATCATTGGGTAATAAACCCAAGAATTCCAAGAATAGTGATTTATATAAATGAACCGATCAGAATAAAGGAACATATAATATTATATGTGGTGAACCCAAAAAGGATTCCAATATACCCAAAAATATCTTAATCATTTTTCCAAAAAAATTATAAAAAGAAAGAAATATAGAAGAGGAATAATAAAAATCTAATGCCAAGAGAGGAGAAGAAATTCCATATGAAAAAATATATTTTCATGATATTTTGTTAACAAATGATAGCCATTGTTTAAAATTAGAACCATATAATAGATTTAAATAGTTTTTACACAAATCTAAAGGATAATTAACCATTATTCAAACATAATAAGTATAACTTAAAAGAATAAAAAGTGTATTATGCATGAAGGATATTGAAAAGAATAGTTCCCCACACAAAGAAGAAGAGAATGAAATGAGTTCCATGCTAGCTTAAATATATATAGGTTTAAAATATAAATGTGAAAGCATGAATACAAGAAATAATAGATAAACTTGGTTGAGAAAAACCTCTCAAACATTCTATTCACATTGAGGATAAAGAAGATCCACCTTATTCCCTTAAACATTGTGTGTTGATTTTCTGCTCAAAAGTCAAGGAATTAAAGGTAAAGAAAGATATAAATGGGGGACCTGATATGTAACACTCTGACCCCAGTTATGGGAGTCGTTGTATTATTTTAATACATTGGCATGATTATAAGGAATCAAGTCTCAAAAGACCGATCAGTTTAGTAGTTTTGGAAAATAGATTACATATATGATCATTACATTACACATTAGAAAATAAAACACAACATAAATGATCCTTTGATAATTCCATTAATCCCTTAGCTTAACCTTTCATTTCAATCATAAAATACTTCTTCACATCCTAGGAAAAATAAAACATAGAAAGGGGTGAGATAAGATTCTCATTAAGGATAAAAATATAGAGGAAAATTTCATAAATAAGCATAAACATTTAAGTCAATGTATTAGACTAAAACAAAATCATTTTAAACATAAACCTAGGCATAATATGGAAAAGATAAAATCTAATAATTCAATTTACTTATTCGCATGAATATTATACTAGTCGAATAATCACATGCAATATCAATAGCCACTTTAATAATGATGAAATGCATAATGCGAGACTTCATAACCACATAGTCAAGGACTTGTTCCAAGAATACAAATAATATTTTTTCAAGGCCTTGTTACAAGACACTAGTTTTTCTCATGAGACCTACCGATGCATCGAGGAGCTATAGCGGGCTCCACCCGTCACTTACTAAGTCCAACACATTCCTCATATGGAAAGGTTTAAACATAACATAAATATTATTATTAAAAATAGCATACGAAATTTCAATAATTTATTCATAAACCATGAATGGTATAAAAATAACACATCCACAGTCAAACATATCAGAAAACCTTCAATACAATATGGAAGATTTGTATTATAATAAATCAACTTCAAACAAGTTTAAAATCCAGCAAAATATGTTGACATATATGAAAATGATTTTTAAAACTCTTTGAGAGAAATATCTATTTTCCATGAAAACATTTAAAAGTCACACAATTTAGAGTGGAAGACATTAAATAAATTTTTTAATCAAATTTTCCTACACCACTTTGAAACTTTTTAATGGAATTAAAATTTTAAAAACATTCATGTCCTTATAAATAATTCCTTAAAACCATTTTGAAAACATGGACATCAATGAGAATGATTTAGAGGAAAAAATATTTAAAACATTTAAAATGACGTTTTAGTAAAAAATTCCCTTAAAATGAATCCCTTTGAAAACTCTTTTATGAAACATGGACATGGATAATAAATATTTCCCAGTAGATACTTACGTAAAAACAACCTCGGATAATAAAGAGATTGTGAAATTAACCCTTACCTTGTACTTTCCTTTAGTCGAGGGTATGTTTAACCTCCTGTATAAAGACTGTAGTATGTTATTTAATTATACCAGAACCATATTAATATTTATGATATCATACATGATTCATTTATGACTTTATACTACCCATTTAATAATAATTTCCATGTTAAATTAACATTTTGGGTAATAATTGCTTTCTTTATCGTACGTGTTTTAAGTTGTTACTCTTGATTGTATAACTTAGATCATGATTTAAATACTTCCATAATATAAAAAATTATTTATATATCATATATATTTAGAATATAAATATGTATAATAGAAATATATATGAAATTTAAAACATCGTTTTCGGAGACGGTAGGTCATACGTACTCATAAACGATGTTTCTGTTTTCATATCAGATTGAAGGGAAGTAAGTGAATAAGATATATGTAAGTACGTAAATAAATAAATAAATATATATATATATATATATATATCCAGTAGAATTATTATGTCATATATTACATACTTATTAATGATATATATTTTTATAATCATCGTTGAATGGTGAACATGGAAATGAATCTCATCGTGCCGTGGAGACGGTAATCCGTACGTATGAACAAGATAAAATATCATTATATTGATGCTGAAACCGTACTTAATTGGATGGAATATCATATATAAATAATCATTAACATGTTATATTTATTATTTACATCTGTTATACTCATTATTATATCCATCCAAATAATGAAGTGTTTGAATAACAAACTACACCACGACGTGGAGACGATAAGTCGTACGTACGCACGTTTAGTGACTTTGTCATTTAGAGGATGGATAGAATAATGAATATGGTTGTAACATTTTTATAATAACATAAATTTATATAGAAGATACTGGATTTATTATTTTAGAATGGAAAAAACAAAGAAAGAGGAAGTGGAAGAAGAAAAGAACATGAAAGAGGTGATGAAATATTTATCTCTTCTTCGAGTTCTTCCTTTTGATTTGATCAATAGGGCTTCTTAAGTTGGCTTTCTGATGAAATAAATGCCTCTAAGATAAAGGGAGGAAAGTTGGGAGGATATTTGGAAAGGGGTTGTCCGAGTTAAAAGGCTTTGGAGCTATGAAATTAAGAGAAGGGGGAGTGCTCTTTTATAAGAGAGGTGAGGGTCACTTTAGGAATAGCTTGAAATATTATTTTATAATAAAATAATTTTCAGTTTCTAATGGCTAAAAAATGAATTATTTAAAGGCTAAGGTGGGGAATGATCGAAAAACTTTCAACTAATATGTTTTAGACAGGTTTAGGTCATCATATTAACCTTATCTTTTGGATTTAACTCTTAGTTAAATAGATTTACATTTACCATGTCTCTTTGTATTTTTATATTATATGGTTAATAAACTTACTATAAACTTCCAAGAGAATCCCAATAGGTTCATTAATAACATATATAATATTATTGAGGCCCTTTGGCCGAACCTTAGATTTTTATGAATATTATATCAACCAATAATATAGTATTTGTTTTCAAAACTCTATTATGTCAATTTTGACATTATTTAATAAATGATTTATTTAAGTCCTAAAAACTTTATTACTCAGAACTAAATTCATATGTTCAATCCTAACATGTCATATTAACCTAGAAAAGTAATTTAATTTTTTAAAAGTCACTAATTACATTTATTTGGATATTTATAATATCAATTATTTTAATATTTCATTATTAAGGTAATTACTGCATCATCATTATGTCATAAATAAATTAAATTATTTAATGTATAAAAATTATAAATAAAATATAATTATGTATGAAATATTTTTAACTTCCTAATGAATATTTATAGTCGAATTTATATTGTAACATCCCAAGTAAGTAATGAATAATATATATTTTTATCTATGTCTATTAATGATTAAGATAGTGTTTTAGAGGCTTAAAATGAAAATAAATACAATCTTATGCATGGAATACACTAATATTCTTAAAAGATTGTTTTACTACCTTTTGATGGCAAACCCTTTTTAAATCTATCTTTTGAAAATTTTATAAGCTATGTTGGTCAAAATAAACTTATTATTTATGATTGTGACATCAAAATTTACTTTGTGTGAATTTTTGGTATTTTTCCGATAAAGTTCATTTTTTAATGAATAGTGAAAATGTTGTATTTTAATTCAAAACCACTTTTAAATATAATTTATTTATATGATTATATTATCTTTTTAATTGGTTTTGAAGTGAAATTAGAATATATTTTTACTATTTTATCCAATGGTGGTCATTGGAATCAATTTCACTTTGAAATTGGACTTAAACTAGTGTCAATCTTTTGATACTTATTGTTTCATAAAAACACGCTATTTGTCATGACAGTGGGAATTAGTTATTAAATTAATTAATGCAACTTAAATGTTTTGAATTTTTTAAAATAGACATCATTTTTGAATTCGGAATATCAAATATAGCTTAGGGTGAAGTTTTGGTATCTTTCTGAAAAACTTCAATTTTTGATGAATAGTGAAACCACTAAGTGGTAGTTAAAGAAACTAATTTTTTAATAATATGAGATGAGCTTTACACATGTCTTAACCTCATTGTATGTGTCATGGACGACCAAGAAAATCCATGGGTCAACTTGGGGACCCCATGGAGCCACTTTGGTTGGGAAATGACATAAATAACTTTTTATTTAATGTTAATGTAAAAATGACACAAACAAGAGATGTTTTACTAAAACAATTTTTACATGGGGTTATACAAGTCAGATTTTTTATTATAAATAGTAATTGGAAAGATAAAATTATTTCATACATCATAGTATTTTTTTTGTAATTTTTAGACTTTAAATAAATTAAATTATTTATGACATCATGATGATGCAGCGATTACCTCATTGATAAAAGATTTAAATAAAATGAAATGATAATGTAAAATCTATGAACTACACATGTCCAAAACCTATTTTATGGGTGGATTTAGAACCCTTATCACCTTAACCTTTAATTATATTAATGTGTGACCTTTTTAATGCGAAACTCATTTTAAAATAAAGTAACATTTCTTTACTTTCAAAGAGTTGCCCTCCTCTCCTCTTATAAAAGGCCCCCACCTCTACCTCCTTACCCACAATCCCAAAGCCTTTGGCTCGGCCAACCCCTGCCCATTTTGTCTCTCCACATCCCTCTCTTACTCCTTGAAGCCTCACTTTGGGCATAAGTCTTCCCAAGGAAGCCTTTGATCTCAAACCAAAGGGAGTTACCCGATTTTAAGGTAATGTCTTCACTTGAGTCCTTTTGTTTTATTTTGCTTGTCCAACCCCTTAACTCTTTTTATTCATTTATTTTGTAACAACTCCAGTATCTTCAATATACTAGGATTTTTTTATAATAAGGATTCGTGCTACACTTACACACACCTACATCTAATGGTTAAAGGACATACTGTTTCCGTGGATGGTGAATTTATGCCTCCCGAAATGATGATTGTTCAACATTCTTTTAAAACCTTCAAAGGTGTCCATTAATATGTAACTATATTTATATATGATATATAATATGTTTATGTTTTCCTTAAGCTTATGTATTTTTTATTTTGGGCATACCTTTATGGTTTCCATTGTGGGTAAACGCGATATCTTCATTTAAGTAAGTGCGGACTACCGCCCCCTCAAAGTGATTTGATTCGTTAAATACCATATGTGGGACGTATAAAGGATGGAACTATGATATTATATATGATATTATACTGTAATAATAATATACCTTTATATCATTATGATTCCATTCTATAAAATATGAAATAGAAATGAAAGTAGCGTTCATGCGTACGTACGGCTTACCGTCTCCATGAACGGTGCATTTCATTTATTACCTCTAAATGATTATGTAATATTATAAATTCATGTATATACTGGATATATATGATATATACATCATGATTATAATTCTGTATATAATGGATACATGAACAACTTGTAATTATAAAGGGTTTATTTTTTACTCAAGTACCAATGATCGTTAAAACGACCGTTATTAACTTAAATAATTACATAGTGTTCATGACATGGAAATAAGTGATATAAAAGGAATAATGAACTTGAAAAAGGTTATTAATCAAGTATAAATTAACTCAAGTTTATTATTTAGGACATTAAAAAACGATCGAGTCAAGTCGGACCCGAGGTATGGGACTTCGTCTCAATCTCCTTTCATTGAGGCATATTTTGTTTTATACACAACCTTATTTTATACGGTGTATAAACCCCTTTTACTTTTACGTTTATCCAAAAGGAATATTTTTTATACGAAGCGTTTTACTAAATGACAAAAGGGAATGTTTTTGTCATACGTATCCGACGACAACGACTTCTTCGTCGTCGTGACCGTTATTTGAGTTTCGGCTTCCTCTACAAGCCATACCTTTTTTTTAAAAGAAAAATAAATACCATGTTTTACTTTTCTTTTATTTTGGTATTGAAAATTGTTTTCATAATGTTTTTATATCAATGTGTTGTATTGATATCTTGTGATTGAAAGGTGGAAATGTTATGTTTCCTTTATGCATGTTTTATGTGATACGATTATGTTGAGGTTCTTGGGAATTATTATGAAGACTGGTGGTTCCATGATAGACTAAGGGCGAGTGAGCCCGATATAGCTCTCTAATGCATTGGGTAACGTGAAGGAGTGAAACGTTAAAGTTTCTCCAAAGATATTTAGAGAATATACTTTGATGGGTATTCCAAACGTAATCAAGAGGGTTACTCCCTACGTAAGAATGTTATGAATGCCTCAAGTTACCTTTATGTCTTATGATTTCTATGATTTATTCATGATTTGATGAGGTGTGTTAAAGTGCTTATGTTTTATGGGTAAAGTATGATTTCATTCTTATGTATATATTTACCCATGTTTCCTTTCCATATTTTTATATCCCTTACTGATCTTTTTATGCTCATCCCAAGTTTTTTTTGAAATGTTTTTCACAGGTTAAGGGAAAGGTACATGATATGATGATAGTGTCAAGGAAGTGTCAATAAAGAATCCATGTTTTATTTTAAATATGTTTCCATTGATGGGAAAAATGAATACTATCTTTATGTAACCAATTTGTTTATATGTGGAATGTAATGCATGTTTTATGATTTAATTCTATAAAACTCTAAACCCGAAAAGATCCTCAAGGTGTAATCTTGTAATAACTCAAGATTAAGTAAGGTTTAAGGCTGGGTCCTTATAGTTGGTATCAGAGGTCAGCTTAGATAACTTTTGGAGTTAGAATTATATTAAATGATTATCCAAAAATATATATTTTTTATGGTAAAATTGAAGTGATATAGTATTTGAATATTACCATGTTGCTTCATCTAAGACATGTTTGTTCAGAATGGTTTTTCGTAGAGGAAACAGGGAAGCAGTGCTATGAAGGAATACAGAAGGAAATAACCTTCCAAATCAGCATCCTAAGATGGTCGGAATTGGAACTGAACAGTTTTTTGCAGTAATGGCGCAGTTGACTCAAGCGATAAATGGTGGTGGTATCCATGCATGAGATCAGCCAGATCAACCGCAGAGGAACATGTCAGTGGTGGAACATTTCATGAGGCAACATCCCCCATCATTCAGAGGATCATCTGACCCTGTGCTAGCTGAAGGGTGGATTAAAGAACTGGAGAATATTTTCGATTTCATGGGGTGTTCAGACAATCAAAAGGTTAGTCTTTCTATTTACCGTTTGGTGGGTGAAGCAGATAAGTGGTGGTCGATGGTTAAAAATATCAGGGACGCCAATGAGATTGATTCTCTTGACTGGGATGAATTCAAAGGTTTGTTTCTTGAGAAGTTTTTTCCTAAGGCTGTTCGACTTAGGATGGAAAAGAAATTCTTGGAATTGAGGCAAGAGGAAGACTCAGTGGCTACCTATGAAGAAAGGTTCACTCGATTGGCAAGGTATGCTCCAAATTTTATCCGAGACCTTGATAGTAAAATAAATCGTTTTTTACTCAGGATTAAAGCCAAAATATCGAAGGTCATTAGCTTATCGTGATTTTAAAAGTTATGAAAAGCTTGTTCGATGTGATGAGAATGTGGAAATGGAGTTTGCCGATGATCAAGTGTTCTATAACAACCAACAGAAGAAGAGACCGAGGTGGCAGGAGAAAGGTAATAATTGTTCAAAAAAGTATGATGGTAAGAAAACTAAGTTTCCAGTTTGTGATAAATGTGGAAAAAGGCATGCTGGGGAATGTCTTCTGAATTCTGGAAAGTGCTACTGATGTGGTAAGATGGGACATAAGGCTCATGATTGCACTGAAAAGGATCAAGGTGAAGGTAAGACCAAATTTGATTTACAGTTAGTGAAATGTTATAAGTTCAATGAGATGGTTCACTATGCAAACGAGTGTCCAAAAAAGAGCTTGAGCGATGGGAAGTAGTTAGACTACAAGCAGAAAGGGGTGGTGAAATCATTTGCAACTACTTCAGAAGATGTCAGGCCATAAAATGAAGTTGTATCAGGTACTTTGTTTGTTTTTTCATATTATTCCAGTGTGTTGTTTGATTCGGGGTCTACACATTCTTTCATCTATGAAACCTTTTCTAGTAAAATGGGAATACCATCTCAAGAAATGACTCCTGAAATTCTGGTAAAAACACCTGGGAGAAATTTTGAGGCAAAAAGAATTTATAAGAATCTTCCTATCCTTATCTGTGGAAAGAACCTACTTGCAAACCTTATTGTTCTACCTCTAGTAGAGTTTGATGTTATCCTGGGTATGGATTGGATCTCTATTTACCATGCTAAGATTGACTGTAGAGCTAAAGAAGTTTCTTTTCAGAAATACTTTCAGTTTGTGTACAAGAATGAACCCTTACTGTTGATAACTTATCAAGAGGCCAAGAAACTTGTAAAAGATGGAAATGAGTGTTACCTTGCACACATCATTGAAAATAAAGGAACTGTTCAGATTAATGATGTGCCAGTGGTAAATGAGTATCCTGATGTTTTTCCTGATGAGTTTTCTGGAATAATACCAGATCAGGAAGTTGAATTTACTGTTGACTTAGTTCCTGATGCTAAGCCAATTTTAAAACCCCCTTATCGAATGGCTCAAATTTAACTTTTAGAGTTGAAGGAGCAATTGCAAGATTTATTAGAGAAAGGTTTCATTTGACCTAGCACATCACCATGGGGTGCTCCTGTTTTATTTGTTAAAAAGAAAGATGGTTTAATGAGACTTTTCATTGATTATAGAGCCTTGAATAACATCACTGTTAAGAACAAATATCCTTTGCCTCATATCGATGATTTGTTTGATCAGCTCCAGGGAGCTCAGTATTTTTCAAAGATTGACTTGAGATCGGGGTACCATCAGCTGAAGGTAAAGGAAGCAGATGTTCCGAAGACTGCGTTCCGTACAAGATATGGCCATTATGAATTTGTAGTAATGACTTTTGGGCTAACCAATTCACCTGTTGTATTCATGGACTTAATGAATATAATTTTCCATGAGTTCTTGGATAAGTTTGTGGTGGTTTTCATTGATGATATTTTGGTGTTTTCTAAAAGTAAAGAGGAGCATGAAAGACATTTAAGGGTTATCTTGCGAACCTTAAAAGAAAAGAAATTGTATGGGAAATTCAGCAAGTGTGAGTTTTGGTTGCAACAAATTTCTTTCCTTGGTCACATTGTTTCTAAAGATGGGATGACTGTCGATCCTGCAAAAACAAAAGTTGTGGAAGACTGGCCAAGATCCACAAATGTAACTGAGATTCGTAGTCTCCTTGGTTTGGCAGGCTACTACCGAAGGTTTGTTAGAAATTTTTCACGGTTATCTAGTCCAATGACTAAGCTAACTCGGAAGGGTGTTAAGTTTATCTGGACAAAAGAATGTGATGATTGTTTTCAGGAATTGAAAAGAAGATTTGTGAATGCTCCAGTTTTGGCACTACCTTCCAGGAATGGTGAGTTTGTTATATAAAGTGATGCTTCATTGAAGGGACTTGGTTGCGTCCTAATGCAGAATGATCAGGTAATTTCTTATGCTTCACGACAGTTGAAAACTCATGAGGTAAATTACCCTACACATGATTTGGAATTAGCTACTTTTGTTTTCGCTTTAAAAATTTGGAGACATCATTTGTATGGAGTAAAGTGTGAAATATATACTGATCAAAAAATTTTAAAGTATATATTCACTCAGAAAGAGTTACACATGAGACATAGGAGATGGCTGGAATTAATCAAGGATTATGACTGTACAATTCATTACTATACGGGAAAAGAAAATAAAATGGTTGATGCTTTGAGTCGAAAAATTAATGCTTCATTAAAAATGTTGCGTTTGAAACGTGATCCTTTGGTTAAGGATTTGATGTACTTTGGCATAGAAGTTTTTTGCGCAGGATGTTCTTCTGTTTTGTTTCAAGTATCAGTGAAATCTTCTCTATCAGACAGAATCAAGCAAGCACAGAAGCAAGACAGTGAGTTGAAAAAAAAAGTAGAGCTGGTTCAGAAAGGTAAGTTTCCTGAATTCAACATTGATAATGATTGTGTTTTGAGATTTGGGAAGAGATTGTGTGTGCCTGGTGATTCACAGTTGAAGAGAGAGTTGTTATGTGAAGCTCATAGTTCTCTGTTTTCAGTTCATCCTGGCAGTACTAATATGTACAGAGATCTACGGGAGTATTACTGGTGGGATGGAATGAAAAGAGATATTGCTGATTTTACTATGAATTGTTTCACATATCAACAGGTTAAAGTAGAGTGACAATTACTGAAAGGGATGCTTCAGCCTTTACCAGTTCTAGAGTGGAAATGGGAGAATATATCCATGGACTTTGTTGTGGGATTACCGAAGAAATCTCGAGGTAATAATGCAATATGGTTTATTGTTGATCACTTGACTAAATCTGCTCATTTCCTTGCTATACGAGATACTTTTTCCCTAGATCAACTTTCCCGTTTGTATCATAAAGAGATAGTCAGGTTACATGGAGTTCCTCTCTCCATTGTATCTGACCGTGATCCCAGTTTCACTTCTAACTTTTGGAAAGGCCTTCAGAAGTTTTTGGGTACTGAATTAAATTTTAGTACAACATTTCATCCTCAATCAGATGGGCAGTAAGAACGAAAAATTCAGAACTTGGAGGATATGCTACGATCTTGTTCGATGGATTATCAGGGAAGTTGGGACCAACATCTTTCTTTGGTTGAATTTTCATATAATAACAGTTTTCATTCTAGTATACAGATGGCACCATTTTAGGCATTATATGGGAAGCGGTGTCGAACTCCAGCTTTCTGGGATGAAGTGGGTGAATGGAAGTTGATGGGACCAGAATTAGTAGAAGACTTGGTAGAAAAATTTCAGCTGATACAGAAACACATGAGAACGGCTCAGAGTAGGCAGAAGAGTTATGCGGACAACAGGAGGAAGGATCTCTCTTTTGAGGTAGGTGATCAGGTTTTTTCTCAAAGTCTCACCATGGAAAAGTGTGATGAGATTTGGTAAGAAAGGAAAGATGAGTCCAATGTTCATTGGACCATATGAAATTCTGGAGAGAGTTTGATCAGTTGCATACCGGGTGGCTTTACCTCCAATTTTATCTCAGGTACACAATGTTTTTCATGTTTCGATGCTGAGAAAGTACATGCCAGATCCATCTCATGTTTTGAGTCCATAGGTAGTTCAGCTGGAAGAGAACCTATCTTATGAGGAACAACCGGTCCAGATTCTTGACCACAAGGAGCAAGTGTTACAGAATAAGGTGATTAATCAGGTAAATGTTTTGTGGAAAACCACATGATGGAAGAGGCAACATGGGAATCTGAAAATGCAATGAGGGATAAATACCCCCATATATTCGATAAGTAAATAAATTGCGAGGAAGAAATTTTCTAAAGGGGGGAAGGATGTAACATCCCATGTAAGTAATGAATAATAGATATTTTTTTCTATGTCTATTAATGATTAAGATATTGTTTTAGTGGCTTAAAATGAAAATAAATACAATCTTATGCATGGAATACACTAATATTCTTAAAAGATTGTTTTACTGCCTTTTGATGGGAAACCCTTTTTAAATCTATCTTTTCACAATTTTATAAGCTATTTTTGTCAAAATAAACTTATTATTTATGATTGGGACATCAAAATTTACTTTGTGTGAATTTTTTGTATTTTTCCGATAAAGTTCATTTTTTAATGAATAGTGAAAAATGTTGTATTTTAATTCAAAACCTCTTTTTAATATAATTTATTTATATGATTAGATTATCTTTTGAATTGGTTTTGAAGTGAAATTAGAATATATTTTTACTATTTTATCCAATGGTGGTCATTGGAATCAATTTCACATTGAAATTGGACTTAAACTAGTGTCAATCTTTTGATACTTATTGTTTCATAAAAACACGCTATTTGTCATGACAGCAGGAATTAGTTATTAAATTAATTAATGCAACTTAAATGTTTTGAATTTTGTAAAATAGAAATCATTTTTGAATTCGGAATATCAAATATAGCTTAGGGTGAAGTTTTGGTATCTTTCTTAAAAACTTCAATTTTTGATGAATAGTGAAACCACTAAGTGGTAGTTAAAGAAACTGATTTTTTGTTTAAATGAAACTTTGCCACTTCTGTTATTTGATTTTCAAAAATCTGACATACATGTTTGTCATTAAGAAGTAAAATGTGGTTCAATTAGATTAAAATAATTTTTTGTTGAATAGTAACTTTTAAGTTCTTAATCGCGATTAGTGGTAATTAGTGTAGTTTAAGGTAAAAATAATGTTTTAATAATATGAGATGAGCTTCAAAAATGTCCTACCCTCATTGGATGTGTCATGGCCGACCAATAAAATCCATGGGTCAACTTGGGGACCCCATGGAGCCACTTTGATTGGGAAATGACATAAATAACTTTTTATTTAATGTTAAAGTAAAAATGACACAAACAAGAGATGTTTTACTAAAACAATTTTTACATGGGGTTATACAAGTCATATTTTTTATTATAAATAGTCATTAGAAATCTAAAAAGATTTCATACATCATAGTATTTTTTTTATAATTTTTAGACTTTAAATAAATTAAATTATTTATGACATCATGATGATGCAGCGATTACCTCATTATTAAAGGATTTAAATAAAATGAAACGATAATGTAAAATCTATGAACTAAACATGTCCAAAACCTATTTTATGGGTGTATTTTGAACCCTTATCACCTTACCCTCGAATTATATCAATGTGGGACCTTTTTAATCTGAAACGCATTTTAAAATAAAGTAACATTTCTTTACTTTCAAAGAGTTCCCCTCCTCTCCTCTTATAAAAGGCCACCACCTCTACCTCCTTACCCACACTCCCAAAGCCTTTGTCTCAGCCAACCCCTGCCCATTTTGTCTCTAAACATCCCTCTCTTACTCCTTGAAGCCTCACTTTGGGCAGAAGTATTCCCAAGGAAGCCTTTGAGCTCAAACCAAAGGGAGTTACCCGATTTTAAGGTAATGTCTTCACTTGAGTCCTTTTGTTTTATTTTGCTTCTCCAACCCCATAAATTCTTTTTATTCATTTCTTTTGTAACAAATCCAGTATATTAAATATAATAGGATGTTTTTATAAGAAGGATTCGAGCTACACTTACACACACCTACGTCTAATGGTTGAAGGACATACTGTTTCCGTGGATGGTGAATTTATGCCTCCCGAAACGATGATTGTTCAACATTCTTTTAACACCTTCAAAGGTGGCCATTAAGATGTCACTATATTTATATATGATATATAATATGTTTATGTTTTCCTTAAGATTTTTTATTTTTCATTTTGGTCATACCTTTATGGTTTCCGTTATGGGTAAACACGATATCTTCATTTAAGGAAGTGTGGACTACCTCCCCCTCAAAGTGATTTGATTCATTAAATACCATATGTGGGACGTATAAAGGATGGAACTATGATATCATATATTATATTATACTGGAATTATAATGTACCTTTATATCATTATGATTACATTCTATAAAATACGAAATAGAAATGAAAGTAGCGTTCATACGTACGTACGACTTATCGTCTCCATGAACGGTGCATTTCATTTCTTACCTATAAATGATTATGTAATATTATAAATTCATGTATATACTGGATATATATGATATATACATCATGATTATAATTCTGGATATAATGGATACATGAACAACTTGTAATTATAAAGGGTTTATTTTTGACTCATGTACCAATGATCGTTAAAACGACCGTTATTAACTTAAATAATTACATAGTGTTCATGACATGGAAATAAGTGATATAAAAGGAATAATGAACTTTAAAATGGTTATTAAGCAAGTATAAATTAACTCAAGTTTATTATTCAGGACATTAAAGAACGATCGAGTGAAGTCGGACCCGAGGTATGGGACTTCGTCTCAATCTCCTTTCATTGAGGCATATTTTGTTTTATACACAACCTTCTTTTATACGGTGTATAAACCCATTTTACTTTTACGTTCATCCAAAAGGAATCTTTTTTATACGAAGCTTTTTACTAAACGAAAAAAGTGAATGTTTTTGTCGTACGTATGCGGCGACAACGAATTCTATGCCGTCATGACCGTTATTTGAGTTTATGCTTCCTCTACAAGCCATACCTTTTTTTAAAAGAAAAATAAATACCATGTTTTACTTTTCTTTTATTTTGGTATTGAAAATTGTTTTCATAATTTTTTTATATCAATGTGTTGTATTGATATATTGTGATTGAAAGGTGGAAATTTTATGTTTCCTTTATGCATGTTTTATGTGATACGATTATGTTGAGGTTCATGGGCATTATTATGAAGAATGGTGGTTCCGTGATAGACTAAGGGCGGGTGAGCCCGATATAGCTCTCCAATGCATTTGGGTAACGTGAAGGAGTGAAACCTTAAGGTTTCTCTGAAGAGATTTAGGGAATATACTGTGATGGGTATTCCAAACTTAACCAATAGGGTTACTCCCTACGTAAGAATGTTATGAGTGCCTCAAGTTACCTTTATGTCTTATGATTTCTATGATTTATTCATGATTTGATGAGGTATGTTAAAGTGTGTATGTTTTATGGGTAAAGTATGATTTTATTCTTATGTATATATGTACCCATGTTTCCTTTCCATATTTTTATATCCCTTACTGAGCTTTTTATGCTCATCCCAAGTTTTTTTTGAAATGTTTTTCACAGTTCAAGGGAAAGGTACATGATATGATGATAGTGTCAAGTAAGTGTCAAGAAAGAATCCATGTTTTATTTTAAATATGTTTCCATTGATTTGAAAAATGAATACTATCTTTATGTAACCACTTTTTTTATATGTGGAATGTAATGCAAGTTTTATGATCTAATTCTCTAAAAATCTAAACCCGAAAAGATCCTCAAGGTGTAATGTTGTAATAACTCAAGATTAAGTAAGGTTTAAGGCTGGATCCTTATATATATAATGTGTAACCCTATATTAAAAATGGTTTATGTTATTAAACTTTGAATTTAACTCTTTTAACTCTTCTTTAAATAAAATAATAATAAATTTCCTAATCTAATCCAAGTGGACCAAAGAGGATCATATTTTATTCCTAATGTTGTTTTTGGTCGAATTATACTTATCCAATAGAATTAGGACATGTGTTAGAGTAATTATGATATCATTTTTTCCCTTAATTGCCCTATTTACTTTTAACCGTGGTAAATAAAAGTCAAAAGTTACTATTCACCAAAAATAATTTTCAGCTTATTAAACCACATTTTACTTACTGATATTAACCGTGTCTCTCTAATTTTTGAAATTCAACTCATATAAACTGTAAAATGAAGTTTTATACAAATTTGCAAATGCTCCTAGAAGGTGGGTAAAAGACAATAAATTTTTTGATAAAATTATATATATATAAATTTATTATAAAATGACTCCAATGAATAACGCTAAACATATATAGGTATTATTTATCTATTTTGACCTAAAATAAATTAAAATAAAATAACTAATTATTTAAAAAAAAGTCAGTTTTATATAATAACACAATATACTATTCATCAATAATTGAAAGTTTTCAGAAAAATACCAAAAATTTACCAAATTAAAAACATATAAGTTGAATTTATTAATTTAAAATTAATTCTCATTGTCAAAACCAAAAAGTGGGTTTATAAAAAGTAAAAATATATCAAAATATTTACATGTGTTTATGTCAAATTTAAATTTAAAATTACTTATAATTACCTACATTGAATTAAATGATAAAAATATAATCTAACTATACATCAAAACCTTTCAAATGTATAATTTAACACTATAAATTATTTCGATTAAAAAATTTGTTTTCAATTAAAACATAATATTTTTTCACTATTCTTCAAAATATGAAAATTATCAAAAAAGTACCAAAAAGTTATCCAAACTAAATTTTTATGTCGCGCTTCTAAAGAAGAATTTAATTAAATTAAATTATATATATATATAAGTTTCAAATATTGGTTTTAAAAAGGGTTCTCCATTAAAATGCGGTAAAATTTCATTTTTTGAAAAATACTTATTTTATTTAAAAAAATGAATTTGTTCTTATATTATGTCTAAGAAACACGTAAGGTAGATGTTAAAATTATATAGAGTATATAAGATTTAAAATTCAATTAATATTATTAATAACCTCTTTTTGAACGGCTAGTGCGGTAAGTTGTGGTGCGCTCAAACTCAGTGTTGTGTGTAGTGCAAGCTATTGAATTACTTTAGTGAGATAACATAATATGAAATCTTAGGGTGATACATTCTCCCCTCCTTCAATAAATTTTGTCCTCTCAATTTGAAATTGTTCTTTGAAAATAAATGGTTAAAAATAGAAAATTACCTTTGTGTAAAATCCACATTAGAAATTGGGTTAAAAAAATTTATTCTTAATAAGATGGAAAGGAAATGAAAGAGTCACCACCAAATTATAATCCCTATTAGGAGAACATTGGTTGAAATTATAGACACATAATTTGAAGGAAAATGTAAATATTTATAGGGAATGATTGAGGTCATCAATCACAAACAAGTGGAAAATTGAGGGCCTCAAATCCATCAATCTAAGATGATGTAAAATTTTATTGGTTCAATAAAACATATAGTAATAGGGTAACACATTTTTGGTTTGAATATCCCTTCCCTAATGTTTAAGAATTAATTTATTCTTAGAATAAAAGGATATATATATATATATATATACTTTACAAGTAGAGTTTGATCCTTCAAATAATTCCTAGCACAAACTCATCTTTCACTCCAAAAGATAATAGAATTCAAAAATATTCTATTTATCCTAATCGTATAGGGTTACAAAAATGATGAATTTATAATTCATTTGTCAGACTATTTAAAAAAAATACATTATACAAACTAGGACATCATGTATTCTAGTGTTAGGTGATGCACCCTTTTCACCCTTCGATTGCAGGGTCAAGTCTTGTGGCCTTGGCGGTCGCGACGGGTTGTCGTCTGACCTCAAGGTTGTCCTTTTTATGACAATACAGAAATAATATAACGAAATTATTTAACCTTAACAATAGTATCCAATGTCAAACATAATCGATTCCAACCTTTAGACTTATCCAAAATACTTCTGTCCAAACTCATAGTCCAAATTTTATAAGGAAGGTAAACACAATGAAGATCCTTTTTTCCACGTAATAACTTCTGAATACCTTCATCATTTATTCTTTTAAAACACGATAACACCCTGAATTATCATATAACCATATTTATTACATTAATGCTCCCTTATTGCTTATATAATACTGGATATACTCCTTATATTCAAAAATGTTGTGAACTCCAACAATGATGGAATAAACAAACCATTAACCAGTTCCAAGGATGTCAATAATATCCAATATAATTTATCCAAATAAATCATATCTTATTCAAAAATCAATACCACAATATCAGAACCATATTAAGGTTTTGTCTTTCCTTTAACCATGTATTTTCCATGATGTTTAACTTTCCATTGATTCACTTTTCTTGGTTCCACTAATCTCAAGTCTTTAATGAAAAAGTATTGCAGTACAATCCTTATATAATATATAATTCTTATAACATGTACATCATTAATACAATACTAAATTACACAATACTTTAATAACAACATAATAACTATTAATCATTCCTCTTTATCTTTGGTAGTATCATAACTTGATTATCATCCAATAACTGCATTTAGGGTATACTCTGATGATTTGGACATTGATTAGAGTAGTGTCCTAACTCATTGCAGATGAAGAATTGTACATTTAAAACCTTTTTCTCACCCTTTCAATCATGTACTTGGTGTCCTTTTTCTCCACACTTATAGCAAACTCCCATTCCCCTCATGAATTTACCAAGGTGATTCTTTCCACAGTTATCACATATGGGAAAATCCTTCTTTCCCTTATTCCCTTTATCCATATTTCTCTCTACCATCTTTTTCTTCTCTGGATTCCCTTCAAATCCATAGGACTCAGAAAATTATTTACTTATCTTGTTAACACATTATACTATTTCTTCATGTGATGAAATATGTAGGAGACTATTTCATTTCTAAATGTGGGAAAAATACCATGAAAGATATGATCCTTATTACTCTTTGGATCATGTGTATCGCTGGAATTATCATTCCTTCTACTAGGAGCCATTTCTAAACAATGGCATACAATAGGTTAGTTTATGAAATGAAATTCATAATTCTAAACTTTTAAAATACCTAACATAAATTGAAATGATTATGCATATAATCTATAATCATAAAAATTTTTCTTTGAGGAAATATTTATTCCTAAATCCTTCATAATGGCTTGTAATGAAAATTTAAATTATCCTAAGCATATCCCCCGGGAGTGTCGTAACCAAGAGTGTTGCAAGGCCCATTTTTGTGCACCAAATCCCATTCGAGTCTAGCTCAAAGAGGTGTTTTCAGGTTTTACCCCTAGGTACATCTGTACCAGAGCCGCCTGTACCTTCTCATATCTAGACATGGATGTATTGCTTGAAAAAACTCACAAAATCTCTACAATACCAAAATTCTAGGAAGTTATTCTATACTAATCCACAATGTCTATCTTAGGGAAATTTTCTCTAATCAGAGATTAACTAAATCTATTACTATGGTTGTTGCTAAACTTCCTCTGATACCAATTGAACACCCCGACCCTAGTTATGGGAGTTGGTGCATTATTTTAATACATTGGCATGATTACAAGGAAACAAGTCCTGAAAGACTGATAAGTTTAGTATTCTTGGAAAATAGATTACATACATGAACATTACATTACACATTAGAAAATAAAACACAACATAAATGATCCTTTTATAATTCCATTAATCCCTTATCTTAACCCTTCTTATCAATCATAAAATACTTCTTCATATCCTTGGAAAAATAAAATATAGAAAGGGGTGAGCTCAGATGCTCAATAAGGATAACAATATAGTGGAAACTTTCATAAATAATAATAAACATTTAAGGTGATGTATTAGACTAAAACCAAAGCCTTTTAAACTAAAAATTCAGCATAATATGGAAAAGATAAAATCAAATAATTCTATTTACTTATTCGCATGGATATTCTACTAGTTGAATAATCACATGCAATATCAATAGCCACTTTCATAATGATGGAATACATAATTCTAGACTTTATAACCACATAGTAAAGGCCTTGTGCCAAGACTACAAATAATATTTTGTTAAGACCTTATGACAAGACACTAGTTTGTCTCAGGATACCAACTGATGCATTGAGAATCTATAGCGGGCTCCACCCGTCATTTACTAAGTCCAAAGCATTCCTTATACGAAAAGGTTTAATCATAACATAAATATTTGTATTAAAACTAGCATACGAAATGTCAATAATTTATTTATAAACCATGAATGGTATAAAAATAACACATCCATAGTCAAACATTTCAAAAAACCTTCAATACAATATGGAAGATTTTTATCATAATAAATCGACTTCAATCAAGTCTAAAATTCATCAAAGGATGTTGACATAGATGAAAATTATTTGTAAAACTCTTTGAGAGAAATATCTCTTTTTTATGAAAACATTTAAATGTCACACAATTTAGAAAGAAAGACATTTAAAGACATTTTTTTAATCAAAGTGTCCCATACCACTTTGAAACTTTTGAAAGGAATCAACATTTTAAAAACATTCATGTCCATATAAATAAATCCTTAAAAACCATTTTGAAAACATGGGCATTAATGAGAATGATTTAGATGAATAAATATTTAAAACATTTAAAATTATTTTTTAGTAAAAAAGTCCCTTAAAAATAATTCATTTGAAAACTATTTTATGAAACATAGACACAGATAATCAATATGTCCCAGTAGATACTTATGTAAAAACAAACTCAGATAATAAAGAGATTGTGAAATTAACCCTTACCTTGTAATTTCTTTTAGTCGAGAGTACGTTTAACCTCATGTATAAAGACCATAGTATGTTATTAAATTATACCAAAACCATATTAATATTTTTGATATCATACATGATTCATTTATTACTTTATACTACCCATTTAATAATAATTTCCATGTAAAATTAATATTTTAGGTAATAATCACTTTCTTTATCGTACGTGTTTTAACTTGTTACTCTTGATTGTATCACTTAGATCATCATTTAAATTACTACAAGAATATAAAACATTATTTATATATCATATATATTTAGAATATAAATATGTATAATAGACTTATATATGAAACGGAAAACACCATTTATGGAGATGGTAGGCTGTACGTATGCATAAACACTATTACCGTTTTCATATCGTATTGAAGGGGACTAAGTGAATAAGATATATGTAGGTACATATATATATATATATATATATCTAGTAGAATTATTATGTCATATATTACATACTTATTAATGATATATATTTTTATAATCATTGTTGAATGGTGAATGTGGAAATGAATCTCATCGTGTCGTGGAGATGGTAATTCGTACATACGAATGAGAAAAAATATCATTATATTGATGGTGAAATAATATGTAATTGGATGTTATATAATATATACAGAATCATTAACATGTTATATTTATTATTTAAATCATTTTTATTCATTATTATATCCATCCCAATAATGAAGTGTTTGAATAACAAGTTACACCACAACGTGGAGATGGTAAGCCGTACGTACGCACGTATGGTGACTTTTTCATTTAGAGGATGGATAGAATAATGAATATGGTTGTAACATTTTTAAAATAACATTACATTATATAGAAGATAATGGAGTTATTATTTAATAATGGAAACAACAAAGAAAGAGGAAGCGGAAGAAGAAAAGAACTTGAAAGTGGTGATGAAATATTTACCTCTTCTTCGAAATATTCCTTTTGATTTGATCATAATGGATAATTAGGTTGGATTTATAACCAAAGGAATGAATTTTGGATAAACAGAGGAAATTTGGGAGGATAATGTTTCAGGTTTTGGCTGAGCCAAAAGGCTTTGGAGGTGTGAAATTAATATAAGGGAAGTGACCTTTTATAAGAGAGGTGAGGGTCACTTTCGGAAAAGCTTGAAATATTATTTTCTAAAAAAATAATTATCAGTTTCTAATGGCTCCAAAATGAATTATTTAAAGGATAATGTGGTTATGGGTCGAAAAATTCTCAACAAATAAGTTTTAGACAGGTTTAGGTCATCATATTAACCTTATATTTTAGATTTAACTCTTAGTTAAATAGTTTGACATTTACAATGTATCTTTTTATTTTTATATTATATGATTAATAAAATTTATATAAACATTCAAGATAACACCAATAGGTCCATTAATGACATATATAATATTATTAGGGCCCTTTGGATGAACCTTAGATTTTTATAAATATTATATCAAGCAATAATATAGTATTTGTTTTAAAACCACAATTATGTCAATTTTGACATTATTTAATAAATGATTTTTATTAAAGTCCTAAAAACTTTATTAATTAGAAATAAATTCATATTTTTAATATTAACATGTTATATTAACCTAGAAAAATAGTGTAATTCATCAAAAGTCTCAAATTACATTTATTTGGATATTTATAATATCAATTATTTTAATATTTCATTATTAAGGTAATTACTGCGTCATCATTGTGTCATAAATAAATTGTATTATATAATTTCTAAAAAGTATAAATAAAATATCATTATGTATGAAATATTTTTATATTTCTAATGAATATTTATAGTCGAATTTATATTATGTATAACCCTATATTAAAAATGGTTTAGTTATTAAACTTTGAATTTAACTCTTTTAACTCTTCTTTAAATAAAATGATAATAAATGTCCTAATCTAATTAAAGTGGACCAAAGAAGATCATATTTTATTCCTAAGGTTTTTTTGGTCAAATTATAGTTATCCAATAAAATTATTACCTGTGTTAGGTTAATTATGATATCATTTTTACCCTTAATTTCCCTATTTACTTTTAACCGTGGTAAATTAAAGTCAAAAGTTATTATTCACCAAAAATTATTTTCATATTATTGAACCAAATTTTACTTACTGAAATTAACCGAATCTCTCAGGTTTTTTAAATTCAACATACAAAAATGATAAAATTACGTTTTATACAAATTTGGAAATGCTCATAGAAGTTGGGTAAAAGACTGTAAAATGTTCGATAAAATTATATATATAAAAACTTATTATAAAATAAATCCAATGAATTACATTGAACATATATAGGTATTATGTATCTATTTTGACCTAAAATAAATTAAATTAAAATAACTAATTATTTAAATAAAAATTTGGGTTTATATAATAACGCAATGTTTTTCGTTATTCATCAAAAATTGAATGTTTTTAGAAAAATACCGAATATTGGCCCTTAGATAATTTTGATATTATGAATTAAAAAATGATTTCTATTTTACCAAATTCATAACATAGAAGTTTCATTTATTAATTTAAAATTAATTCCCATTTTCAAAACCAAAAAGCGGGTTTTTAAAAAGTAAAAACTATCAAAAGATTAACATGTGTTTATGTCAAATTTAAATGTGAAATTACTTATAATTACCTAAGATGTATTAAATGATAAAAATATAATCTAATTATACTTAAAAACCTTTTAAATTCATAATTTAATGATATATATTATTTTTATTAAAAAGTTGTTTGCAATTAAAACATAATATTTTTTACTATTCGTTAAAATATGAAAATTATCATAAAAGTACCAAAACTTTATCCAAACTAAATTTTTATGTCCCTCTTCTAAAGAAGAATTTAATTTTATTAAATTGAATATATAAAAGTGTAAAATATTGGTTTTAAAAAGGGTTCTCCATTAAAAGGCAGCAAAATTTTATTTTTTGAACAATACTTATTTTATCTGAAAAAATGAATTTGTTCTTATATTATGTCTAAGAAACACGTAATATAGAAATTAAATTATATAGAGTATATAAGATTCAAAATTCAGTTAATACTATTCATAAACACTTTTTTAACGGCTAATGTGTTAAGTTGTGGTGAGCTCAAACTTAGTGTTGCATGTAGCGCAAGCTATTGAATTTCTTTAATGAGATAACGTAATATGAAATCTTGTGGTGTTAAAATGAGAAAAAGTGAATTATTTCCCAAAATGGAAAAGAAATATGAATATGTGGAAATATTAAAATTATTCCTCAATTATTATTATAGAAAATTTGATAAATGGGTCATCTTTGTGGAAGTTGAAGTCTGTGCTATTAAAACTAGAAACCAAACAAAGAAGATCATATGGAAGTTTTAAAATATGGATTGCCACGTGAAGAAGATCCATTATGATGTATTTTCAATATGAAACATCATGTGATTAATATTTATAATAGATTAACCATTATGAAGTTCATTAGAATTGGATCCTAGATGAGAAGACAATTGAAGAATAATTAAGAAGATTCTAGGATTATTATTTCATATAAATCTTATTTTTTTGGAAAGGGATTAAAGAAATTTTCATTTCATAGGTAAATTTTATAATTATCTCAATTTTTATTACTAAAATAAGATCCTAATATAAAGGGTAGAAATTGAATTAATTAATTAAATAATATTATAAGTTTGAAGATGTAATTCCCCAACCCCAGTTACCCGGAGTCAGTGCATTATTTTAATACATTGGCATGATTACAAGGAATCAAGTCCCGAAGGACTGATCCGTTTAGCATTCTTAAAAAATAGATTAATACATGAATATTACATTACATTATAAAATGAAAAAATAACAACAAAATTTTCTCCATTGACCACATTCATATCCCTTAGACTATCCCTGCTGGTCAGTCATAATATACTTCTTCTCATCCTGAGAAAAAATAAAACGTAGAAAGGGGTGAGCTCAGATGCTTAGTAAGGATAACAATATAGCAGAAACCTTCATAAATAAGTGTAAAAATTTAAGGCAATGTATAATACTAAAAAAAAATCCTTTTAAACTTAAACTTTAGAATAATATGGAAAATATAAATCAAATAATTCCATTTACTTATTCACATGGATATTCTAATAGTCTAATAATCACATGTAATATCAATATCCAATTTCATAATGATAGAATGCATAATGCTAGACTTCATAACCACATAGTCAAGGCCTCGTTCCAAGACTACAAATAAGATTTTGTCAAGGCCTTATTCCAATACACTAGTTTGTCTCATGAGACCTACTGATGCATCGAGGAGCTATAGTGGGCTCTACTCGTCACTTACTAAGTCCAATTTATTCCTCATATTAAAAGGTTTAAACATAACATAAACATTCTTATTAAAACTAGAATACGAAATGTCAATACTTTATCCATAAACCATGAATGGTATAAAAATAACACATCCATAGTCAAAGATATCAAAAAACATTTAATACAATATGGAATATTTGTATCATAATAATCCAACCTCGATCAAGAATAATATCCCATAAAGGATGTTGACATAGTTGAAAATGATCAGTAAAAATCTTTGAGATAAATATCCCTTTTTATGAAATCATTAAAAAGTAATATTAATGAATTCATTTAAAATATATATTTGAATCAAAGTTTCCCATAAAAATTTGAAACTGTTGAAAGGAATTAACATTTTAAAGCATTCATGTCCATATGAATAAATACTTAAAACCATTTTGAAAACATGGATATTAATGTGAAAGGTTTAGAAGAATAAATCTTTAAAACATTTAAAATGATATTTTAGTAAAAATTACCTTAAAAAATCCCTTTGAAAACTATTTTATAAAACATGGAAATGGATAATAAATATGTCCCAGTAGATACTTATTTAAAAACAACCTTGGATAATGAAGAGATTTTGAAATTAACCCTTACCTTACACTTTCCTTTGGTCGAGGGTACATTTAACCTCCTATATAATGTCCATAGTATGTTATTAAATTATACCAGAACCATATTCATATTTATTATATCATAAATTATTCATTTATTTCTTTATACTAGCCATTTAATAATGATTTCCATGTTAAATTAAAATTTCGGGTAATAATAACTTCTTTATCGTACGTGTTTTAACTTGTTATTCTTGATCGTATCACTTAGATCATGATTTAAATATTTACTGAATATAAAACATGATTTATATATCATATATATATATATATAGAATATAAATATGTTTAATATATAGATATATGAAATGGAAAACACCATTTATGGAGACGGTAGGTCATACATACGCATAAACGTTGTTTCCGTTTTCATATCGTATTGAACGAAAGTAAGTGAATAAGATATATGTAAGTACATATATATATATATATATATATATATATTCAGTTGAATTATTATTTCATATATTACATACTTATTAATAATATATATTTTTATAATCCTCGTTGAATAGTGAACGTGGAAATGAATCTCATCGCGTTGTGGAGACGGTAATCCCTACGTACGCACGAGAAATAATATCATTATATTGATGATGAAATCATATGTAATTGGATTTTATATCATATATACAGAATCACTAAAATGTTATATTTATTATTTACATCATTTATACTCATTATTATACCCATCCAAATAATTAAGTGTTTTAATAACAAACTACACCACGACATGGGGATGGTAAGCCGTACGTACGCGCGTATGGTGACTTTGTCATTTAGAAAATGGATAGAATAATGAATATGGTTGTAAAATATTTATAATAACATCACAGTATATATAAGGTACTAGATTTATTATTTTGGTTTGGAAACAACAAAGAAATAGAAAGTGGAAGAAAAAAATAACTTGAAAGCGGGTGGTGAAATTATTACCTCTTCTTCAGGTGTTTCCTTTTGATTTGATCAAAAGGGCTCCTTAGATTGGATTCCTAATCAAATTAATGCCTCTAGGTTGAATTGAGTAATTTGTAAGGATATTTGGGTAGGGTTTGTCTGAGCCAAATGGCTTTGGAGGTGTGATTTTGAGAGAAGGGGGAGTGCCCCTTTATAAGAGGGGTGAGTGTCACTTTTGGAAAAGATTAAAATATTAATTTATTATATAGTCATATTCGGTTTATAATGGCTCAAAATGAATTTATTTAGGGCCTTATATGGTTATGGGTCGAAATCCTCTCAGCCAATAGGTTTAAGACAAGTTTAGGTTATCATTTTAACCTTATCTTTTAGATTTAACTCTTAGTTAAATTGTTTAACTTTTTCAGTGTCTTCTTGTATTCTTACACTATATGGTTAATAAAAATACTCTAAACTTTTAGGAGAACATAAAGTGGTTCATTAATTAAATATATAATATTATTTAATCCCTTTAGCTGAACCTTAGATTTTAAGGAATATTATATCAACCAATAATATAGTATTTGTTTTAAAAATTAATTTATGTCAATTTTGACACTATTTGGTGAAAGTCATAAAAACATTATCTCTTCGAAAAAAATTTATCTAATAAACCCTAAAATGTCATATTAACATAGAAAAAAATTTTATGGCATCAAAACATTTAAATTCTATTTTTTTAATATTTATAATATAAACTATTTTAATATTTCATTCAGAGGGTAATTAATGCATCATCATTGTGTCATAAATAAATTTATTTATTTAATCTTTAAAAATTATAAATAAAATACCCTAATGTAGTAAATATTTTTGTACTTCTGATGAATATTTATAGTCAAATTTATCTTATATATAAACTTATATTAAAAATGGTTTATTTAAAAAACATTGAATTTAACACTTTTAACTCTTCTTTAAATAAAATAATAATAAATTTCCTAATCTAATCCAAGTGGACCTAAAGGATCATATTTTATTCCAAAGGTTGGTTTTGGTCGAAATAAATTTATCTAATAGAATTAGGACATGTGTTAGGGTAATTATAATATCATTTGTACCTTTAATTTCCCTATTTACTTTTAACCATGGTAAATAAAAGTCAAAAGTTACTATTCACTAAAAATTATTTCCATCTAATGGAACCACATTTTACTTACTGATGTCAACCGTGTTTCTCGGATTTCTGAAATTCAACTCATAGAAGCGTTAAAATTATTGTTTATGCAAATTTGCAAATGCTTCAAGAAGGAGGGTAAAAACGTTAAAAAGTTCAATAAAATTTTATACATCTAATTTTATTATAAAATGACTCCAATGAATTAAATTGAACTTATATAGGTATTATATATCTATTTTGACTTAAATTAATTTAAATAAAATAAATAATTATTTAAATAAAAAGTCAGTTTTAAATAATAACGCAGTATTTTTCACTATTCATCAAAAATTAAAAGTTTCAGAAATAAACCAAAAATTCACCCTAAGATAATTTTGATAATATGAATTCAAAAATGAATTCTATTTTACCAAGTTAAAAACATAGAAGTTTCATTTCTTAATTTAAAATTAATTCCGGTTGTCAAAACCAAAAGGCAGGTTTTTGAAAAGTAAAATTTTTCAAAAGATTGACATGTGTTTATGTCAAATTTTAAAGTGAAATTACTTATAATGACATAAATTGTATTAAATGATAAAAATATAATCTAATTATAATTCCAAACTATTAAAATGTATAATTTAACACAATAAATTATTTTGATTAAAAAAGTTGTTTTCAATTAAAATTTAGTATTTTTCACTATTCACCAAAATATGAAAGTTATCAGAAAAACACCAAAATTTTATCAAAACTAAATTTTAATGTCCCGATTCTAAGAAATAAGATTATTTTTTCAAATTGAATATATAAAAGTGTCAAATATTGGATTTAAAAAGGGTTCTCCATTAACAGGCGGTAAAATTGCATTTTCTGAAAAATACTTCCTTTATCTAAAAACTTGAATTTGTTCTTATATTATGTCTAAGAAACACATAACATGGATGTTAAAATTATATGAAGAATATAAAATTCAAACTGCAGTTAATACTATTCATAACCTTTTTTTGAATGGCTAGTTTGGTAAGTCGTGGTTCGCTCGAACTCGGTGTTGCGTGTAATGCAAGTTATCGAATTACTTTGAAGAGATAACGTACTATGAAATATTGGGTTATTACATTCTCATATCCTTCAATAAATTGTGTCCTCACAATTTGAAATTGTTCTTCGAAAATGAAAGGTTAAAAATAGAAAAATACCTTTGTGGAAAATCCACATCGAAAATTGGTTTAATAAAATTTAGTCTTAATAAGAGGGAAAGGGAAATGAAAAAGTCACCACCAAATTAGTATCTCAATTAAGAGAAAATTGGTGGAAATTAGAGACACATAATTAGAGGAAAAACATAAATATTTATAGAGAGTTATTGAGGTCATCAATCACAAACAAGTGTAAAATTGAGGGCCTCAAATCCATATGATGATTTAAAATATCGTCGGTTCAACAATACATAAGGTATTAGGATAACACACTTTTGGTTTTAATATCCCTTCACTAAATTTTAAGAATTAATTTATTCCTAGAATATGAGGAAAAAAATTACTTGATAAGTAGAGTTTCATCCTTCAACTAATTCCTACCACAAACTCATCTTTCACTCTAAAATATAATATAATTCAAAAATATTCAATTTATCCTAATCGTATTGGGTTCCAAAAAATGAATTTATAATTTATCTATCATACCATTTAAAAAACTGCATTATACAAAGTAGTACATCACTTGGGCCAGTGGTAGGTAGTGCACCCTTGTCGCCCTTCAGTTACGGGTTCAATTCTCACGGCCTTTCCGGACACGACAGGTTGTCTCCCAACCTTCGGATTGTCCTTTTTATAACAATCCAAAAATAATCTTAAGAAATGTTTTAACCTTAAACAATTGTATCCAATTTCCAACGTAATCCATTCCAACCTTTAAACTTATACAAAATACTTTTGTCCAGACTCACAGCCCAAAATTTATAAGGAAGTTAAACATAATGAAGATCTCTTTTCTCCACATAATAACATGTGAATACCTTCATTATATATTTTCTTAAAACATAGTAACATCCTGAATTACCATAAAACCTTATTGATTACATTCACTCTCCCTTATTTCTTATAGAATATTGGATATACTTCTTATATCCAAAAATGTTGTAAGCTCCAACAATGATGGAATATACAAATCATTAATCAGTTTTAAGGTAGTCAAGAATAACCAACATATTTAATCCAAATCAACCATATCTTATTCCAAAATCACTAACTCAGTATCAGAACCATATTATGGTTTATCTTTCTCTCATCCATATATTTTCCAAAAAATTCAGCCTACTATTGAGTCACTTTTCTTGATTCCACACAATCTCAAGTCCTTAATGAAATAGTACTACAGTGCAACCCTTATATACTCTATAATTCTTATAACATGTACATCATTAATATAATACTCAAATGAAACAATACTTTAATAATAACATAAGAAATATAATCATTCCTCTTCATCTTTGGTAGTATCATAACTTGATTATTATCCAATAGCAGCATTTGGGGTATAGTCTGATGATTTGGACATTGATTCGTGTAGTGTCCCAATTCCTTGCAGATGAAGCATTGTACATTTGAAACCTTTTTCTTACCATTTCAATCATGTACTTGGTGTCCTTTTTCTTTGCACTTATAACAAACTATCATTCCCTTCAAGCATTTACCAAGGAGGTTCTTTCCACTGTTAGCACATATGGGAAAATCCTTCTTCCCCTCTTCCCTTTATCCATCTTTTTCTCTACCATCCTTTTCTTCTCTTGCATCCTTTCAAAGCCATAGGAATTAGAGAATTATTTACTTGTCTTATTAACACATGATACTATTTATTTATATGATGAGAATATGTGAGAGACTATTTACCTTTTAAATGTTGGCTTAATACCATGAAATATATCATCCTTCTTAATCTTTCGATCATGCATATTGCTAGAATTATCATTCATTCTACTAGGTTCCATTTCAAAAAAATGGAATACACTAGGTTAGTTTATGAATCGTAATGCATAATTACAAACTTGTAAAATACCTAACGTAAATTAAAAATATTATTC
The DNA here is from genome assembly GCA_963277665.1 of Viscum album. NCBI lineage: Eukaryota > Viridiplantae > Streptophyta > Magnoliopsida > Santalales > Viscaceae > Viscum > Viscum album. The sequence goes on along the minus strand of OY728147.1, from coordinate 172,760,632 downwards.
ATAAAATCTATAATCATAAAATTTTTTCATTGAGGAAGTATTTACTCATAAATTCTTCATAATGGATTGTAATGAAAATGTGAATTATCCTAAGCATATCCCCCAGGAGTGTCGTAACCAAGAGTGAAACAAGGCCCATTTTCATGTACCAGGATACCATGGGTCAAGCCCGAAATTCCTTGTTGGAGTTTTCACTCCTAGGTACATATGTTCCAGAGCCACCTCTACCAGCTCATATCTATACAGGGATGTATTGCTTGGAAAATACACAAAATCTCTACATTACCAAAATTCTAGGAAGTTCTTCTATATTAATCCTCAAAGTCTATATTAGGGTAATGTTCTCTAATCAGATTTTATCTAAATATATTTCCAAGGATGTTTTTAAACTTACTCTAATACCAATTGTAACGCTCTGAACCCTGTTATCGAGATTCGGTGCATTATTTTAATACATTGGCATGATTACAAGGAATCATGTCCTGAAGGACTGATCAATTTATCAGTCTTGTAAAATAGATTACATACATGAACGTTACATTACATTATAAAATGAAAAAATAACAACAACATTGCCTCCATTGACCACATTCATATCCCTTAGAATATCTCTGCCGGTCAGTCATAATATTCTTCTTCTCATCCTGGGAAAAAATAAAACATAGAAAGGGGTGAGCTCAGGTGCTCAGTAAGGAAAACAATATAGCATAAACTTTCATAAATAAGAATAAACATTTAAGGAAATGTATAAGACTAAAACAAAATCATTTTAATCTTAAACATTACAATAATATGGAAAATACAAATCAAATAATTCCATTTACTTATTCACATGGATATTCTACTATTCGAATAATCACATGTAATATCAATATCCAATTTCATAATGGTAGAATGCATAATGCTAGACTTCATAACCACATAGTCAAGGCCTTGTACCAAGACTACAAATAAGATTTTGTCAATGTCTTGTGTCAAGACACTAGTTTGACTCATGAGACCTACCAATGCATCAAGGATCTATAGTGGGATCCACCCGTCACTTACTAATTCCAATGCATTCCTCATATGAAAAGGATTAAACATAACATAAACATTAGTATTAAAACTAGCATATGAAATGTCAATACTTTATCTATAAACCATGAATGGTATAAAAATAACACATCCATAGTAAAACATATCAAAAAACCATCAATAGAATATGGAATATTTGTATCATAATAAATCAACCTCGATCAAGAATAATATCCCGTAAAGGATATTGACATAGTTGAAAATGATCAGTAAAAATCTTTGAGAGAAATATCCCTTTTCATGAAATCATTTAAAATTCATATAAAGGAAGTCATTTAAAATATATATTTTAATCAAAGTATCCCATTCCACTTTGAAAATATTGAAAGGAATTAACATTTTAAAACATTAATGTCCATATAAATAAATACTTAAAACCATTTTGAAAACATGGATATTAATGAGAAAGGTTTAGAAGAATTAATCTTTATAACATTTAAAATGATATTTTAGTAAGAAGCCTCTTAAAAATAATCCCTTTTAAAACTCTTTTATGAAACATGTACATGGATAATAAATATGTCCCGGTAGATACTTACATAAAAACAACCTCGGATAATGATGAGATTGTGAAATTAACCCTTACCTTCCACTTTCCTTTGGTTGAGGGTACGTTTAACCTCTTGTATAATGACCATAGTATGTTATTAAATTATACCAAAAACATATTCATATTTATTATGTCATACATGATTCATTTATTACTTTATATTATCCATTTAATAATTATTTCCATGTTAAATTAACATTTTGGGTAATAATCGCTTTCTTTACCGTACGTGTTTTAACTTGTTATTCCTGATCGTATCACTTAGATCAGGATTTAAATACTTACAGAATATAAAACATGATTTAAATAAAAAATATATATATAATATAAATATGTATAATAGATAGATATATGAAATGGAAAACACCGTTTATGGAGACGGTAGGTCATACATACGCATAAACGTTGTTTCTGTTTTCATATCGTATTGAACGGAAGTAAGTGAATAAGATATATGTAAGTAAATATAAATATATATATAGTATAATTATAATTTAATATATTACATACTTATTAATAATATATATTTTTATAATCATCGTTGAATGGTGAACATGAAAATGAATCTCAACGCGTCGTGGAGACAAGAATCTATACGTACACATGAGCGACAATATCATTATATTGATGGTGAAATAATATGTAATTGGATGTTATATAATATATAAATAATAATTAACATGTTATATTTATTATTTACATCAGTTATAATCATTATTATACCGATACAAATAATTAAGTGTTTGAATAACAAACTACACCACAACGTGGAGACGGTAAGCCATGCGTACGCACGTATGGTGACTTTGTCATTTATAGAATGGATAGAGTAATGAATATGGTTGTAACATATTTATAATAATATCACAGTATGTAAAAGGTACTGGATTTATTATTTTTGTATGGAAACAATAAAGAAATATGAAGTGGAAGAAGAAAAGAACTTGAAAGAGGGTGGCAAAATTATTACCTCTTCTACGAGTGTTTGCTTTTGAGTTGATCAAAAGGGATCCTTAGGTTGGCTTTATTATCAATTTAAGTCCACTAGGTTTAAGTGGGAGAAGTTGGGAGGATATTTGGGTAGGGGTTGGCCAAGCCAAATGGCTTTGTAGGTGTGATTTTGAGAGAAGGTGAAGTTCCCTTTTATAAGAGGGGTGAGGGTCACTTTAGAAAAGATTAAAATATTAGTTTATTATACAATCATATTCTTTTTATAATGGATAAAAATGAATTCATTTCGAGCCTCAGGTGGTTATGGGTCGAAATAATCTCATACAATAGGTTTTAGACAAGTTTAGGTTACCATTTTTACCTTATCTTTTAGATTTAACTCTTAGTTAAATAGTTTAACTTTTTCTGTGTCTTCTTGTATTCTTACATTATATGGTTAATAAACTTACTCTAAACATCCAATAGGAGCTCAAGTGGTTCATTAATGACATATATAATAATATTTATACCCTTTGGCCAAACTTTATATTTTTAGGAATATTATATCAACAAATAATATAGTATTTGTTTTAAAAATTAATTTATGTCAATTTTGGCACTATTTGGTATTTATAATATAAACTATTTTAATATTTCATTAAGAGGGTAATTACTGCATCATCATTGTTTCATAAACAAATTTAATTATTTAATATCTAAAAATTATAAATAAAATACCATGATATAGGAAATATTTTTATCTTTATAATGAATATTTTTAGTCGAATTTCTCTTATAAATAACCCTATATTAAAAATGGTTTAGTTAATAAAATTTTAATTTAACACTTTAAATATTCTTTAAATAAAATAATAATCAATGTCCTAATCTAATACAAGTGAACATAAATGATAATATTTTATTCCTAAGGTTGTTTTTGGTCGAAATAAACTTATACAATAGAGTTAGTACATGTTTTAGGGTAATTATAATATCATTTTTACCTTTAATTACCCTATTTACTTTTAATCGTGGTAAATAAAAGTCAGAAGTTACTATTCACCAAAAATTATTGTCATATTATTGAATAAAATTTTAGTTAATGATGTCAATCGTGTCTCTCAGGTTTTTTAAATTCAACTCATAGAAGCGGTAAAATTAGGTTTTATGCAAATTTGCAAATGCTCCTAGAAGGTGGGTAAAAAACGTTTAAAACTTTAATAAAATTTTATACATCTAATTTTATTATAAATTTATTCCAATTAATTACATTTAACTTATATAGGTATTATATATATTTTTTTACTTAAAATAAATTTAAATAAAATAAATAATTATTTAAATAAAAAGTTTGTTTTAAATAATAACGTAGTGTTTTTCACTATTCATCAAAAAATTAAAGTTTTTAGAAAAATACCAAAAATTCACCCTAATATAATTTTGATATTATGAATTAAAAATTTAATTCTATTTTACCAAGTTAAAAAAATATAATTTTAATTTCTTAATTTAAAATTAATTTCCATTGTCAAAACCAAAAAACGGGTTTTTAAAAAGTAAAAACTATCAAAAGGTTGACATGTGTTTATGTCAAATTTAAATGTAAAATTACTTATAGTGACCTAAATTGTATTAAATTATAAAAATAGAATCTAATTATACTTTTAAACCATTCAAATTTATAATTTTACACTATAAATAATTTTGATTAAGAAAGTTGTTTTCAATTAAAATTTAGTATTTTTCACTATTCACCAAAATATAAAAGTTATCAGAAAAAAGACCAAAAATTTATCAAAACTAAATTTTTATTTACCAATTCTAAATAAGAAGTTCATTTTGTCAAATTTTATATATAATAGTGTCAAATATTGGATTTAAAAAGGGTTCACCATTAAAAGGCGGTAAATATGCATTTTCTGAAAAATACTTTCTTTATCAGAAAAATTGAATTGGTTCTTATATTATGTCTAATAAACACATAACATAGAAATTAAAATTATATGGAGTATAAAGAATTCAAATTACATTTAATAATATTCATAAGTGTTTTATGAACGGCTAGTTTGGTAAGTCGTGGTGCGCTTGAACTCGGTGTGGCGTGTAGCACAAGTTATCGAATTACTTTGAAGAGATAACATGCTATGAAATATTGGGGTGTTATAGAAGAAGTGATAAGGATATTATAATACTTATCATCTTTTAATGTTATAATATATGTATTAAACGTGATGCAGTAAACTCAGTTTTAAATTAAATTTTTATCTCAATTGATATGTATTACTTATCACAATCTAAAAATAGTGATTTTTTATTGAATAAATTTTATGAGTTATATCATTTTATTTGATATAATTTTATTTTATAAGTGAAATATTTATTATTTTTATCATCCCCAATTGTTTTATACATTGATAATTACTCAATAATACTTAGAGTGGAATGGTTAACAACACTTATCTTAAGTATAAACTAATACCACTTTACCAATAACCATGTATTTATTTTCCATGAAGGGGAGAGAAAGTGAAATGAATGTTTTATAAGAAAGGGTAAGATAAGGAAAAAATTAAAGAACACATATTTCCATATAATTTATATGGTATTTACAACAAATACAAAGGGGTAGTTTATCATGACCACTTTATGTGAGCTATATTTTTTAAGGAATGCCAATATTTTTAAGAAGTAGTTTAAAATATTATATTAGTTATTGAACCTAATCTTGGATTATTGATATTTGAAGTTGTTTAGAACTTCATAACTTGGATGTTTTGGAAATATATTTTAGGAAAATTATGTTTGAATATTTAATTCGGTGATGGTGATAATGAATTATTGACTAAAAACAGAAAAAATAAGAATAAGAGAAAAGTTCAGTATTTGTGGTATTTTTTGGAATTAAACACTCTATGTTTTATGATTATGGGTGAAATAATTAACTAAAAATTTAGAAAATATAGGCCGGCCATGAGATTCAGGTCAACCACATCCACCAGAGGTAGTCATAGGATTCATCTCATCCATTTCCAAACCAAGTGGCTATAGAGAAGAATATTTAGGGTAGGGAACTTGTTACTTCATGCAAGCATGAATACAAGATCATAGGTCAGTTTATGAGGTGAGGTGATTCTTAGCATCTCATGTGTGGGGTGACATGGTATTTCATAGGGTGAGTATCGAAACATCATCATCCTTGCTCTGAATAATTGAGGGAGTGTGAGGGATTATTAAGGAGATAAATCCCCGCATATATTTAGAAGTTGGACTCAAAAAATTTGGTACTGTATATTATTAAATCTCATGCAGTATTAGTCTTATACTCAACTTTTTTACATTATTTTCTTCCTCACACAACTTTGATACATTCTAATCTCACAACCCTCAAGTAATCTAACTCCATTAATGTATCATGGACCTCAAATTATGATGTCAAATTATATATTGAAGTGTGTTAATATTTTTTGAATATTAAAACTGTATAAACTGAGTCACTATAACACAAATTAATAGTGGTTGTGGGTGGATGATCAACCATGGGTAAAAGATTTGCCATAGTCTTCACATGATATGTATATTGACTTCAAGTTAGGATGAATGACTATTAGGAAAACCAAACACAAATTATTGACTGCACATTTGGATACTCATAAAGTGGGATTATCGAACTCATGATGATCAACTACATGATAGAATAGTTGACCACATGAAAAATCGATCAAGATAAAAATAATAGTGTTTATGATTCTAAAAATGCATGGTAAAATGATATTCAAAGATATATATATCATGATATATTTTATTATGATCTATAAAAATAGAAAATGAGAGATATGGGAATCTTAATAATGAATTTTGAAATGGTGTATGTAAATCTACTTACAAGAACTACATCTGGAAACTCTCATGTAAGCAAATGTGAAGAAAAAAAGGAGTGGAGACATTTTAGTTTATATGTTTCCAAGTAACGCATTTATTCAATGAAAAAACAATATTAAAATGCTTTTTTCTATTATGATTTTGGTAGGTATAAATAATTATAATAATTTACATGATCATCCTATGCGGAAAATGGAGTTTCCATGACCGAGATTAAGTATGTCTCACATATGTGTGTTTATGTGTGTGTGTGTGTGTGCATTTTTTAATGTATGCACATTTTCATGAAGAAAAGGGGAATGTGTGAGATATGAAATCATATATTTTGTATGAATTAGGAAGAAATATATGTGAGTTTTTGTTTCTTTAGGATCCATGTCTGTATCTCATGTATACATGATTCAATTCCTATGAATTATTAATGCTGGGGGATTATCTTGTAGAGAAGAAGAATAAGACGAGAATAAAGGAAGAAGGATGCAACTGTAAATACATGGTTGTATACATACATGATGATTTATATTTGAAGAACATTTCATGGTAATAAAGGAGGAAGAATACAAAGATTATCTGGTATTTTCAAATTGTGAAGACCAGTGATAGTTAGTTCACATGGGATGCAGTTACAATTTATAATGCGAATTTTTTATAATGTTTTTAAGAAACTGAGAAGTGAGGATCTGGTCAAAGTAAAATGTGGATGATTTAAGAGGATTTAAATTATCTGAAATAATGGAAATTAAAATCATTTATTTATGTGGAACTCATTAAACTCATGAATATGGATTGTAACACCCCATGATTTTATTCTTATTTCCTTTGAAATAAAACATGAAGAATTCGATAGGTTTCCTTGCACACAACCTTGAGTCTATATTAACTGCAATATAGTAAATCATTATAAAAAAGATGTTAAATTAGAATGTATGAATAATAATAACCATTTTATGAAAATAAATATAAAGGTTTTTATTAATTCAAATATATTGATTAATTCATAATAAACAAGTACTCAATTTTCAGTAAATTCAATTTATGCTTCAAAAATAAGTTTTCTTGAAAATTTGTTTTCATCAAAATTTTCCACATGAAATTTATAATTAATTTGAACCATTTTTAGAAATTTTTTTTTATGAAATTAATATAATTTCTAAAATAATTATTTCAATATTATCTTAGGGTGAATTTTTTGGCTTTTTCTAAAAGGATTTATTTTGCAGTGAATAAAGAAAAGTATCGTTTTTTGTAAAACTTATAATTTATTTTAAAGTAAATGTTTTGTTATGTTTTAAATTTTATATTAAAATAAAATAATTATCCTTAAATAAAAAATAATATAATTAATTACTTTGAAATCATCATTGTGCATTATTTTGGTATAAGTTAATTTTTTGTCTTAAAAATACATTTTCTGAAAAAACATTTTATGCGTGTATTGTGTTTTTATCTTAGAAAATTAATTTATCCTATATTTATTAATTTTTTAATAAAATTTATATATTATATATTCAATATAATATTTTAAAATTCATTTGATTGTTTTTATAAGTAAATTAATGGAATTAAATTAAGTTTTACACTAAAAAATATTTTTTTGAAAACGGTTTTTTGTAGTGGTTTGCACACTTAATTAAAATTAAATTATACAACTTATATAAATTTAATAGGTTAAAACAGATTTTATATTTTTAATAATAATAATTAATATAATTTAATAGGTTCAAATTATTTTTTTAGACATATTGAATAGTAAAAATAGTGAAATTTTGTTAGCATAGTTAAGGTTAAAAGGGGTTTACGAGGAGGTTAAACCATTAGATAATTGTAGTATTGCCTCCAAAACATATCTATTAATTATTGGTTTAAGATATTTAAATATTATAATATGATAAATTTTAATACCTATCCATTTGAATATACTTTCCCATAAAAGTGGCCATAAATCATTGAAATATTTTAAGAAATTTAATGTGTGTCCCTCCCCTCACTTATAAAAGGGAGCCTATTATTATCCCTTATTAAAAATATTTAAGCCTTATATTATAACAAATACCTACTATTAAACCTTCGTATAATACTTAAATTCATATTGGATCTTATGGTATTCTTATAATACCAATAATTCATGTCTTAAAGAGTATGTGAAATGAGGTCTCTCAAAGAGGACAAATAGATCTTAACCGTACTCTTATATTTTTATATCTTATTATAATTCCTAAAAACTTGTTGTATAGATAAAATAATGATTAATTTTGTATAATAAATATAATTATATATTATTATGATGATTTATAAACCATTTATCACCTCTTATCAATCCAACGATAGATAAAAATATTGATTGTGCATATGTGTTGAATACAGTATCCACCGAGTGATACATCTCATTTACCACCACCATAATTTAGGGATGGTTATTATGATATATTTAATTTATTTATAAGATATTTATGTTATAATAATTATTATATAAATATTAATTCATATTTACCTTTATATTTTTCCATCCATTGAAAAATGGGAACATCACGCGTGTGAACGTACGGACTACCATCTCCAAGTAGTGATGTAATTAATTTTTCATCACAAATTTATATGAATGGTTATAAATATGTATATAATAAATATATATTATATTTATATCATGATTAAAATTTTGGATATGAATTAACCATGATCAATGTGCATGTTCCATAACCACAGAACCAAAACATACCTGAAAGATGATGCAGTTAACACCCAAAATGATGATGCTAATGATTCATTATTAACGAACAGGTGATACAATGCTTTAAGTAAAAAAATTATGGTATTATTGGTATTATTATGGTTCATTTATATAATTATAATAAATTTAAATTTTTTATAAATTATTTAAGAGTTCTTACAAATCAAGATAGATATGAGTAAAGGGTTTTATGTTACAATATCATTTTTACATGGATTGTTTTTACTAAATTTTTTATGATGAAATTATATGATCTAAATCTAAATTTTTTTATTTATTATATTATAATCATTTTATTTCATGATATTATATTTTTCCTTTAATTTTACTCTCTTTATCTACTCAATAGACCGAATGAATTTTTGTAATGAAAACTGAACTTGTTTTTCTCTTCAATAGATAATCTTTTCATCCATATTAATATTTCATTTAAAATTTTTTCCGTAAATGTTTTTAAAATTCTAAATATATAAGTTAAATTCATTATATATATATATATTAATTTCTCTTCTGTTGTATACAATTAATTTTCTTATTATTTTAAAAATGTGTCTCTTTTGACTTTTTACCCAAAAAAATGAAAGGATTTTTTGTTTTAACATACACCAAATGAAAATATTTTATCACCATCATAAATATTATTTTATTTAATGGTTACTTTATAATTTACATTAATATTTTCAAATAAAAAAAATTCCGCAATATTTTTAGAAATTTTTATATTCGGCATAAGTGATTCAAATGAGAAGGGTATTTTCCTCAAAAAAATCTAATGATCTTTTAAAGTTATTTTTATCCATAATAACATCCTTTAATGTATGTTATGAATTTCTAGGGATATGATCCTATGTTACCATATTTATTCTTTATATAGATGGTGTATAATTATTATTATTATAATTTTTTTATAAAACCCATACCATTTACATGGGTAGTGAAATGATGATATGATGGTTGTTTTATGATATTGTGGTGCATATAAATAAGGTTTTCAATATATTATTGATGGATCCATTATATACCAGGGATAAAAGATTATTTTATAAAATAAGGATGGATGGGTCTGTTATATCCCTTCAATGCATTGGGAAAATATGGACATATCATGAGAGAGTAAGGATTGTAATGGGGAGAGAACCTAGTTTAGTAAGGGACTTTATCCAACAAGATAATCTTAGGAGTGAACATTGAAAAAGGAAATGATGGAATATGTAGTGAACCAAATCCACTATGATGATCTTGACAATGATACTTAACTATGGAAATGATTTTCTATGCTTATTTGTATGCCAAAAACTTATTTCTTATGATTATGAGATGTTTTTATGGCTCATGATTAACTATTTATGATTCCATACTTGTATTCCATATGTTTTTCGAATGTTAAAAATTTATATAAAATTTCATGATTGTGATATATGAATGGATGGGTATTATTTTCTAATGTTTAACTAATTTTTTGATACCCTTATTCTAATATTATGATCACTTATGATAATTTATTGTTGTCTCTTGCTTTTAACCTTACTGAGTATCTAAGTTAAAATTTTCTTATGTTTCCCTTCCCCAATTTCTGTAAATATTTTTTAAGTATGTTATGTGTAAGAAGGGTGTTAAATGTGAAGAACTAAATGGGAAATGATATCAATGGTTTATGTACTAGTTTTTTACGTATCCAAGTTTCCAAAGACACTAAATATATACAGTAATTAGGAATGTATTATTGTTAAATGTATTGAATATTAATCTAAAAGTATTTAATATTTATGTATAAAATGTATGGGTTTTTATAGTTAGTATCAAAATCAAGGTTTGGTAACTTTTGGAAACTAGGATGAGGAAACTTTAGTTAGAACCATTAGGATAATCCTAATTATAAAAGAACATCATAATGTATGGTAAATAAAGGAGTGTGTTTTTCTTAAAAAAATAAAAATATTTCTAAAAACTAAAATAGGATGTGGTCTTGGAACATATGAATATAGGAGTAATAACCCAAAAAAAGAGTTGGTCGAGTACATATCGATCATCATTCTGGTACAGTGTGAAGGATCCCTTACTGCGCACTTCATTTTACATTTTTAAGGGACATTATTAGGTTAATTCACATTTTATTTAAGAGATATTATAATGTATTCGAATAGATAATGACCATTTACGACCTAGTTTAAACCTAATGTGTCATAAATTGAAAAAAAAATGTTTCATGATTTGAACATATTATAAATGATTTTCATGATTATATGATTTCACACTATGAATATTTTCACTCACAATATTATTTTTGGTTTTAGTCAATGTATAGAACCCCAAGGAACCATGTTAATGTTGAATGTGAGGAAAAATGAAATGATTGACCACTTAATAAATTAATTGAGATATGATATGGAAGGTGAAACCTTATGATTATACTTAATCAGCTATCATGATATATGATTAAGAATATAAACATAGATGAGTTTCCTAACACATAAAATTAGATAAAAATTGACTTTTATAGATTTTTCGGTGGTAATGATTATGGAGGAATGAAAGATCAATTTATTTAATGTTGATAATTTTGGAAAAATAAACTTGGAGAATGTATCAATGAAATATAATATTTAAAAAAAAATAAGGGCAAAGAGAAAATAATTTCCAAGGAATTTGATGTCTTATATGTGGGTCATTTGTAAATTATCTGAGTAAATGCCCTATTCTAATGGATAAATCATAGACCATGGAAGGGTGCATGTTATGGAAATCACTAAATTTAATCTTTATGGTTAAGGAACACTTATTCTTCACTTCGTATATAGGGATGTAATGTTATATTTTGTAATAATTTTACCTATAAAAATATTATTATTCCTCCTTACTTAAATTTTATGTGATTTTTAAAATTGATATCTTTCTCTAAATAGATACCTATATATTGAAAGAATAATTAAATCAAATTTATTATCCCAAACCAAATAATGATTTTTTATCAGTTTAAGGATAGATATAAATTCAAATGGAAATTACATCAATTTCATGGGTCCTGATTCCTATTCAAAGTTGGTATATATCTCAAATGGTTAGAGAGAAACTCAAAATCAAAGATATAACTATTATATGGGATTTTTTTGTATGTATTTATGGAATCATTTTATAGTCTTACACTAAATTTTGAATTTGATTTTTCAATAGAATTCATACCAAGTGTTACACCTTTTTCAGAGAACCCATATAAAATGGCCTTGATTGAGTAACAATAATTGAAGAAGAAAATACAAGATAATATTTATAAGGGATTAATTCATCCATGTTCATCAACATGGGGTGTAATTACACATTATTTAAGAACAAAGATGGATTAATCTAACTCTGTATTGATTATTGATAACTTAACAATATCATGAACAATAATAAGTACCCTTTACCGCGTATTAATGATTTGTTTGATCGATTACAAGGAGATAAATATTTTTCAAAGATGTATCATCGATCTAGATACTATAAGTTGAGGGTAAAAAGTAAGTATTTACCAAGAAAACATTTCATTCAAGGTATAGAAACTATAAATTTATAGTGATTCTATTTTTTCTTATTAATTCTGATACTATCTTCATGGATTTAATGAATTGATTCCTTATACATTTCATTGATTTATTTGTGAAAGTATTTATAGAAAGTATTATTATATATTCAATAATAAAATAAGATAATTAATATACCTTGAGGATTTTATAGAATACCCTAAGGAAGGAGAAGTTTAATTCATAATTTACCAAGATTGAACTTTGGTTATAGAAAGTTTCCTTTTTGGGTTATATAATATCATGTGAGGGAATATTGGTGGATCCATCAAAGTCAAAAGTTATTAAACATTGGGCCAGAATATCCATTATGACTAAAATTTATAGTTTTATTGGATAGGTTAGATATTATTGATTATTTTTATGGATTTATCATGGATATCTAATCCAATCACTAAGATAACTCAAAATGGGGTTAACTACTTTGTACTGTTGAGTGTGATTAAAATTTCAAGGAACTAAATTGAAGCTTGGTCGGTGTAAATATTATCACAATACTATACATTATAGAAGGGTTTGTTATTTATAATGATGCATCAAAAAATTTCTTGGATGTGTTCTCATACATAATGATAAGGTGATAGATTATGACTCATTACAATTGAAGGTTCATGAGAAAAAATATATGAAACATGATTTGGAGCTAGAAGAAGTAATCTTTTCATTAACGATATAGAGGTATTCTATTTACAGAGAAATGTGTGAAATATATATTGATCATAAAAGTTTAATTCATATATTCTCCCTAAAGTAGTTTAATATTCACCAAAGAAGATGGTTGGAGTTGATTTAAGATTATGATTTCTCAATACACTACCACCATGGGAAAATAAAAAAAATGGATTATGATTTGAGTTGAAAGGATCATGATAGATTATCTATGATAAGGATCATAGAAGATACAATATTTATGGAATTTTAAAGTATGGTACTTGAAATATTTAAGGAAAGGAGAAATATTATCTTTCTCAAATGATTGTTCAAATAACTATCCATGAAAAGAATAAAGAGTTAAAAAAGAAGGATGTTGAGCTATAAAATAAGGTGAGAAATGTTCTTAATTTTAACCATTGTTATAGTAGAATGATAATTTTTAGGAACAGACTATGTGTCCTAAAAATATTATACCTAAAGAAGGAACTACTGGAATAATCTCATAGCTCATCATTATCTATTCATCCTGGAAGTAATAAGATGTATAGAGATCTGAAAGAGTATTTATGGTAGTAAAAAATGAATATGGATATTACAGAGTATGTATGTCAAATATGGGTATGTAAAAAAGTTAAATATAAGAGATTAAAGTATTATAGGATGTTACAATTATTTCCCATAACATAATGTAAATGGGAGAATATTACTATGTATTTTTTGTCAAAGTACCAAGAATGTCTAAATTTCATAACGGTATTTGGGTTATAGTCAATCACATTATGAAGTCAGTGCACTTCATTTCTATCAGAGAATATTTATCAATTTATCATCTTGCTAGTATATACATAAATCCAACGATCCTGTACCCAAGTAGTAGAGGCTCCCAATTAGCATCCAAGAGACTCAAGATCAAATCTGGGTGAGGGTGAATTTACGGGCTACTATAGTAGTACTGTAGTGGGCACTGTTGGGTACTGTAGTAGCCTACACTATTCATCTGATTTGGGCCTTTGGGCCATCGGTTTGTTCCTATGGGTCTCAGGGCCTTTGGGCCACAAAGGGCCTTCAGGCAATAGGGTCTTCAGGCTATTAGGGCCTTCGGGCCACCAGTGGCCTTCAAGACACAGGGATTTCGCACCATATAAAAGACCAAGAAGCAGGGCAGACTACACAAACGCAGAACTAGATGAGGATTCATAGAACAAATAGCAACCACTAGAGCCAAGCTAACCCAATTTGAATAATGAGAGGATATGGAAACTTCCATCGGGACAAGGCATCGTGTAGCTCTACATGGGTTAATGTTATCCAACCAACCATGCAAGGTGGGGAGCTAGGTGCATTCAAGATGCAGATATTGGGGATGGGTTATTTCATGTGTTTCAAGTCTCAGTCCTTTAAGGTCATGTATGGGGTCATGTATGGTCCTTGTGCCTTTGGTCTATGGGTCATGTTAGAGTTCCCCTTCAACCCTTGAAAGAGGTATTGTCCAAAAATAAATAAAAGGAAGGACTTTGGGCCATTCGGGGTATCTAGGATATACATAAAGGAAGTGGTAAGTTTATATGGGGAATAAAATTATATAATATCTAATCAAGAACTGAGGTTTATCTAAAAATTAATAGAATTATTCATCAAGCACTAGATACATAGTTGTGTTTTGGTGCTACTTATCATCCTTAGACAGATGGTCAATCTGATAGAACCATTCAAACCCTGGATGATATGTTGATATCATTTTATATAGATTTAAAAGGAATTTGGGATCAATACCTTCCTCCCATTGAGTTTTATTAAAACAATTTATTTCACTCAAGCATTTAAATGGATTCTTATTAATCTATCTATAGAAAGAAGTGTAAAAATCTAGAATACGGGGATTAAATTCCAGAAATAAATCTATTGGGACCTGAGCTGGATAAGGAAATAATAGAGAAATTTTGATATATTCATTATCATATTAAACCATATTAGATTCAACATAACAGTTATTTGGGAAATCTTCAGTGAGATATAGAATTTGATGTTTGTGATAAGTTTTCCTATGAATTTATCCATACAAGAAGGTTATAAGATTTAGGGAGAATGGAAAGTTGAGCCCTAGGTCTATTGGTCCCTTTGAAATTATTGATTGAGTAGGGATTGTAGCTTATCACTTGCAACTCCCACCAAAACTCTCTCAATTTTATGATGTGTTCAATGTATCTCTCTTAAGTAAGTACATACCTGATCCTTCACATAAACTGAACTAAAAGGTTATACTATTGGAGCATGATCTTTCCTATGAAGAATAAATGATATAAATCTTTGATCATAGTGATAAATTTCTACAGAAAAATACTACTCACCTGGTTAATGTTATTTTATGGAATACAAATTTTTAGGAAGCTAGATAAGAACCCAAGGATGTGATGAAGAAAAGGTATCCTCATTTCTATATACTGTAGTGATGGAATTTCTAGGGTAAAATTAATTTAAATGGGGGTAGAATGTAACACTCCAATATTTTATATTTATTTCCATTTAAATAAAAAAGTGAAGCATTCAATAGTTTTCCTTACATGTAACCCTAATTATATATTACCCATGATATAGTAATTTGTTATAAACTAACAATTAAAATGGAAGTTATGAATATTAATAACCACTTTATGAAAAAAATTGTATAATGTTTTTACTAATGCAAATTCAATTATTAAATCATAATAAATAAGTAATCGATTTTATCTAAAGTCATTTTACACTTTAAAAATATGTTTTCATCAAAAATGGTTTTTATGATGTTTTTATATTCATACTTTATAATTAATTTATACCATTTATAGAAAATTTATTTCTATAAATTAATATAATTTTTAAAATAAACATATCAATATTGTTTTAGGGTTAATTTTTAGGATTTTACTAATAATATTTATTTTATAGTGGATAGTTAAAATACAATTTTTTAAAAGGTCATTTATTATCAAGTAAATGTACCATTATATTCTTAATTTTATATTAATGTAACCTAAGTATTATTTAATTTTTAATAATATAATTAATTACTTATGAATAATTATTAAAATTTATTTCAATATACTTTATTTTTTATGATAAAAAACTTTTTTATATATAACTATTTTTATGCACACAATGTGTTTTTATCTAAATAGATTAATTTAATATCTATTTATTAATAGTTTTAATGAAATTTATATATTATATATTGAATATAGAATTTTAACATTATTTTTATTGTATTCACAACGAAAAAATTGAAAGTAAATTATTTTTTATACTTAAAATTTCATTTTTGGAAAACAAGTTTCTATCATAATTTGTGTGCTTAATTAAAATTAAATTCAGACACTTATAGAAGTTGAATCTAGTAAAATTTATTTAATGAGGGTTAAACCATGATATAAGGATTGTATTTCTATCCAAACCTATGAAATTATTTTTGGTTGAAGATATTTCAACCTTATCTCATCCTAACTTGGAATCCCCATCAATTTGGATCCACTTTCCCATAAAAGTGTCTTTAAAACATTAGAATATTTTAAGAAATTCCATGTGTGTCCCTCCCCTCACTTATAAACGGGAACATCTTCTCCTCCCTTATTCACATCATTACATCCATATAGCTTATAAACTACCTACTCAAAAACCTTAAAAGAATCATTCCTATAATACTTCCCTTCATCCTAGAGCTTGTGTTCCCATCCTAAGTCTAATCCTTTAAGGCTTAAGGAGTAATCTAAAAGGAGGTCTCGTAAAGAATATTTATAGATATTAAAAAATCTCTTTCAATTTTATTTCTTATTAGAATTACTCTAAAATTTTTGTATAAATAATAATATTAGTAATATAGTATCATCAAAATACTGATGTTTTATGATGATGATGTAAAAACCATTTTCCACCTCTTCTCAATCCAATAGTAAATGACTGGATCCCTTTCACGTATGTGTGGACTGTCGCCTCCACGTAACAATACAATTCATTTACCACCACCATCATTCATGATTTGTCATTATAATATATTTAATTTTTATATATGATATTTATGTTATAATAATTATTCTATAATTATGAATTAATATTTACCTATTTTTTATTCTCTCGTCAAAAAATGGGAATGTCACTCGTGCATATGTACGGACTACCATCTCCATATAATGATGTAATTCATTTTTAATAACATATTTATAGGAATGGTTAAAAATATGTATATAGAAAATATATATATAATTTAGTTTATTATTAACATTATGGATATTATGTAACCATGATCAAAGTATAGGGACTGTAACCACTAAACCAAAACATACATGAAAAACGAAGTAGTTAACACCTGAAATGATGATGATAATGAAAGATTGTTAATGAATAGGTGATAATATTTTACAATTAAACCATGTATGATATTGTAGGTATTATTATGGTTATTTTAAATATTTATAACAAATTTAAATTTTTTATGTAGAAGTTTAGATCACTTAAGAAGAAATGTATACTTGAGTTAAGGGTTTTGTTTTATAATCTCATTTTTACAGTGATTTTTATACATAAATTTTTTTATGAATAAATTGTATGATATATCACTCCCAAATATTATTTATTTTATTATAATTTTACAATTACTAGATATTATATGTTTTCATTTAATTTTCCTCTCTTCAAGTACTCAAAAGACTGAAATAGCATTTTTTAGGAAAACTGAACTTGTTTTTCTCTTCGGTTGAGAATTTTTCATCCATTTCCATATTTTCTTTAAAAAAATTCAAGACTACTTTTAATATTATTATAAGATAATTTCAATTAATTTTTAACTATATTTTACTTTCATTACCAAGGATTAAAATAAATTTTATTATCACTTTACAAACATTGTACTTTTGATGTTTTATTGAAAATGTAAATAGAATTTTTGTTTTAACATACATTACATGAACTAAATTTCCTACCATCATGAATAATATTTTATTTAAATCTTACTCTATAATTTTTTTTTATATTTTTAAATAAAATTGTTTGCTCAATATATTTGGAAGCTTTTAGATTCTAAATATGTTATGTCAATTGAAATGGGTATTTTCCTCTAGAAATGTTCTAGTCATATTTTAAAGTTATTTTTATCAATAACAACATCCTTCAATAATTATTTTGATTTATAAGGGATATGATCCAATATTACTATATTTATTATTTATTAATATTTTTTTTATTCATGTCAAATTTTTAATAAAATCAAATTCTTTCCATGGGTTTTGACATGATGATATGATGGATGTTTTATGACCTTATGGAACACATATGTACGGTTTTCATAATATTATAGGGGGTGTCCTTATAAACCAATGATGATTGGTTGCATTATAAACCAAGTTTAGGTGGGTATTTTATACCCCTATAATGTATTTTGTAAACATAGATATCTCATTAGATAAAAAGTACTAGAAAGGGGAGTGAACCCTACTCATTAAGGGACTTTGTCCAATAATGTTGTATTGGGAGTGAAACTAGCTCAATAAGGGACTTTTTATAATAATATAGTCTTGGGAGTGAACCTTGACTAAGTAAATTATGGAATGGAGAGTGAACTAAATCCACTTTGATAGTCTTGTAAGTGATCCTTGACTAAGTAAATGATTTTATATGCTTATGTGTATGTAAAAAACTTATTTATTATGCTTATGATATGTTTTCATAACTTATAATTGACTATTTATGATTATTAACTCTTATTTATTATGTTATTCAATTTATAAAATTGTATTACATGATTCATGATTATGATATATGAATTGATGGGTATGATTTTCTAATGTTTAGATCATGTTATCATACAATTATTTTTATATTATACTCACTTATGATTATTTATTAATATCTTCTATATTTACCACTACTAAGAATATAAGATCACTCTTTATTATATTTCCCTTCCCTAGGTTATGGAGAAAGGTTTTAAGTATTTTATGTACAAAAAGGGTGATAGTGGTCAAGAACTAAATGATAAATGTTGTAGATCATTTATGTACCTGGTTTTTCTGTATCCAAGTTTCGAAAGACACTAAACCTCCATGATCCCCAGAAATGTATTATTGTGAAATGTATTGAATATTCATTTAAAAGGATGTAATATTTATATATAAAAATTATGGGTTTCTATAGTTGAAACTTAAATATTGAATATATTTTGTGGTCTTATTGATTAGAAAAAGGTTAGAATAATTGATGAGTTAAATAGTTTGAGGAAGCTGATAAAATGAAGAGATATTTTTATTGAGGAAGTTTTAATATCTTATATGATATGTTTGTGGAATTACAAAATTTTAGGTTATCAATGAATTCAAGAAGATTGAATCATTTTCCACCTAATTATAAGAATATCAATGCTAAAATTGAGGTGAGTTTCATGGAGTTTGAAGACCCTTCTATAACAACTCATACTTTAAATACATAGACATTACATAACTTTTGAAAAATACTTAAAACACTATGCAAAAATAATCCCAAAGTTTGTACTATTCTAGTGCTTTTGGAATCACGGAAACAAAAACAATGGTATATAAATGAGATACATTATCTTCCACTAGGTTCTTATTAACTAGATCCTTATTAGACACATCAAACAAAATACATATATTTATAACTTTGGGAAGGAAATGTAAAAAGTTGTGATCTTATATTCTTAGTAAGGGAAAACAATGAACATTTGTAAGCATAATCATGAGTATAAGGGTATGAGAAAATTATCATGAAAATATAAAATAATACCCTATATATCAATGATCATATACATGAATAATGGAATAAATCATGGAAGTTTATATGGCATGAATCATAAGGAAATAAAGAACATAATACATTAAATAATAACATTGGAATACAATATTGAATTTTGGAAAACACATAAGCATATAATATAATTTTCATAATAGTCATGTCATTTCTTCCAAGGCTATCTTAGTAGTATATGAACACTCCCCATACAATGGAGGTAGTTATGGTTCACTCTCATGTCCATCTTAGTATCATGAGTTCACTCCTAATACCATCATTTTAGTTATGGTTCACTCCCATATATAAATCTTTTCCCAATGCATTGGAGGGAGATATAGGTCCCACCCATCTCATAAAGAAATCATACATACATGTTCCAAAAAATAATAAATAATCATATCATAACCCATGAAATGAAATGGGTATCATAAACATGTAATAATATCATAACCTATGGAAAAATATACAGGTTTTATAATTATTTCAAAATCATAACCAATGAAAATAAGTGGGTTTTAAAATCATATAACCTGTGAATGGGAAATGGGTTTCATAAACATAATAAAATCAAAACATAATCTATTTAGAGAAATAATATTAATGGTAAAATTGAATCATTTTCACATAAAGTCATGGGTAACACCAAAGGATGTAATCTTATATGGGTAATAATTTTTAAATATCTTTTATAAACATTTCTTAAAGAAAATATCAATTCTTCATTGAATTTTTTTTAAACATAATACCTTTTCAAAAATATTTTTATTTAAAAATAACTTTGAAAACTTATAAAGGTAGCATTGAAAACCATAAAAAATATTGAAATACTTTTTCCTTGAAAATTATCTTCAAGAATCAGTTGAAAACATTTTTGAAAACATGGTTTCTAAAATAAAACAAATTTCTGACTATAGTGAGAAATACTGCCAAATTTTTATTAAAAACATTTTCTTAATAATATTAAGTACTAAAGAGGGGAAATGGTACTAATATATAGATATATATTGAATAAATATAGGATAACAAAACCCATGAGTGTTCCATAGATATGGATCATAATATTTCATCAATGTAAGCATAATTATAAACAATCCTCATAAACGATGAGATTGTTTCAATAAACTATTACCACATGGTAACTTGGAATCATACGCTCCATGTAAGAAAATGAAATTAAATGAAGATTAAAATATAATTAAATTAATTAGATTCATTATATAACATTTTAAATTTATTATATATACCTTATATAAAAATATAGGTGCACAACATGGCATGTGTCTCAAAGAAGGAAAATTGAGAAACAATTACTTTTATGATTTGGTAACTTTTGAAACTTAAACACCATAAGGGAAATATAATAAAATTGATATGTAAATACCCATAAATTTATTTAAAATAATCATATAATACATTAATGGTTGGTATATACACCACACAAAATAAGTGAGTGGTGAATAAGGTATGTATCTCGTAGAAATAAAAAGTGAGCTAAAATTTCCTTACCTTTTGTCTTGACTCTCGGAGTACTAGTTAAAATGTCATGTATAATAAATATAATTTTATTATAAATCTATAAAATAACTATATTATTATATATAATTACATATATGGTTTTATTATGAATTTATATTACCTACTTGTAAACAATTCTATGTTTAGGTTTCACTTTGGGTAATATCATCTTTGTTTTTCGCATGTGTCTTAATTTGTTATATATTTGGTCCATAAAATTTTATCATGATTTAAAGAATTTAAAATGTAATATAAATATAATTTATATTCATTATAAGTTTATTATAATAATATATAGAATATAGAGGTATGAAAATGGAATATACTATTCATAGAGACGGTAGGTGGTATGTACGCAAGAACAATGTTTCCATTTAATTGTCGTATTGAAAGAAATAAAGTAAATGACTTATATGTAAATATATTTAATTATTAAATTATCCTTATTATATAATATATATCATAAAATTTCACTAAACCCATCCTTAATTCATTCCATGTAGTGTGTGAATGAATCACATCACTTTGAGGGGGTGGTAGTCCACACTTCCTCATACGAAATTATCATATTTACACAAGATGGAAAGAATAAAGGTTTGTTATAAATAAAAAATATAGAAGAATAAAGATATTATAAATATCATATGTATCATATATAAATTAATTGTCCATAATAATATCCACAAGGAGACGTAGTAAGAAAAATGAACAGTCATCTTTTCGTGAGGTGATAGTTCGGCGTACATGTAAACAATATGTTCGTTACCCATTATATGGAGGTGTTTGTAAGTATAGGTAGCACTGGTAATATAATAAAATATCATTATATTTATTATAATGTTTTTTTATAATAATGGAACAATTATAGTTGAGGGGGTGGAGAATGAAAATCAAATAAAGGAGCTTGAGGAAGGATGTTACCTCTTCTTTGGGTAACTCCTTTTGGTTTTCACCAATGGGATTCCTTGAATTGATTTATTCCAAAGGTGAGGATTATATTTTGAGGGTATGTATTTTTAGGATCTATTTTGGTTGATATTTTTTTATACAAATATTCTTTAGAGGTGTGAGGAAGTGGGAGTAAATGATGCCTTTTCATAGTGGAGGAGGAGTGAAACTCTCGTAAATCTTAGGAAAAATAATTCAACCCACGTTTTTACCATGTAAAGTGGATAAAATAAAATAAAAAAGTCTATAAAAGGGAGTATATGTTTGAAATATGTCCATAAAATGGTTCTTAGAAAAGTTTATAGGTTTTTTTGGGTCTTAAATATAAGGTTTATTACTTTGTTAACCTAATTTTTCTCTTAATCGTTGTAATTAATTTTAATCACTTTCACTAATATTTTTGGTCAAAAACTAAATAAACCTTAATATAAATTATATATTATTATTATTTAAAAAATTTAATCCATTTTTCCAAATTTCAATAATATAATTGGCATAAATTAATTTAAATTTAATCCTGTAAACGGGACGACAATGCGGGGTTTTAAAGTAAAAACATCCAGAAGTTTTCTATGTTTTTATACCCATTTTCATAGTGAAATTCATTATAATTAAATTTAATTAATTGATGAAAATATTATATAATTGAACTTTGAAACCAATTAAAAATATAGTTTAAACTTATTAATAAATTATACTAAAAGAAAGTTTTGAATTAAAATTCAGTATTTTTCATTATTCATCCAAAAAATGAGGTTTCTCATAAAAATACCAAAAATTAACCCTAAACTAATTTTAAAATTTTAAATTAAAAAAATATTATTTTATCAAATTCAATTTATAAATGTTTCTAAAATTAATTTTATTATTTTTTACAGAAGGACATGAAAAGCAATTCATTTAAGAAAATAGTATTTTTAAAAATATAAGGAATTTACCAAAAATATATATTTCAGTTTCAATATGTTTTATTTATATAAAAACATTATAAAAAATATTTTAAAAATATTTATTACTATTTATATTACTATGTTTAATATCTAGTTTATAATTATCTCATTTAAATAATTATAACAAAAAAAAGATGCTTTTTAGAAACTCAGTGTTTCATGTAACATACACCAAGTTGGTGTAGCCTGTAATGTATTCCAATTAGGTGTTGTGTGTAATATGCAACAAGTTGGTGTCATGTGAAAGGAATGTTTAAATTAGTGGAATGCAATCTATCAATTAAAATATAATTTATTCGTCAGAAAAAAAAGGTCCCTAAAAACATGAGGAGTTATATTCTACCCCCCTTAAAATAAATTTCGCCCTCAAAATTATTCATTAGGGTGGAAATGGGGATAATTTTTCTTCATTATATCCTGAAGTTCTCATATATATTTATATAACTTCTTATTTTTTTCACAAAACATTGACTAGGAGATTGGTCTTTTTTTGTAGAACTTTCTATGTATAATCTAGAATTTCAACTGGTTGTTCTTGGTAAGAAAGATCATGCTCCAGCGATATAACCTCTATCTTTAGTTAATGTGAAGGGTTAGGTATCTACTTACTTGGGAGAGATACATAGAACACATCTTGGACATGAGAGATATTTGGAGGAAGGGAGAAGAGATAGGATTCCATCCTGATATGATCAAGAATCTCAAAGGGACTTATATACCTAGGGCTTAGTTTCCCCTTCTTTTGGAACCTCATAACCTTATTCCAGGGAGAGATCCCTAGAAAAACCTTATTTCTAAATTCAAAATCCATATCATGCCATCTATTATCATCATAACTTTTCTTCTAAGTTTTAGTTTCCCGGATATGTTGTTGAATGGATCTAACCCTATCTACTATTTCATCAGTGATCTTAGGTCCCAATAGATTTCTTTCTCCAACCATATCCTAGAATGTTGGAGCTCTACATTTATTTCCTTAGAGGTATTTATAAGGATCCATCTGAATGATTTATTGATATCTATTTTTGTATTAAAACTCAACTAGAGGAAGGTGTTGATCCCAACCACCTTTGAAAAACATATGACAAGATCTCAACATATCCTATAGGGTTTGAATAGTTCTTTCACACTAACCATATTTATGAGTATGATACATAGTAATGAAAATAAATTTCATATCAAGTTCTTTTGGAAGACTTAACTAAAACTTAGAGATAACCTCATATCTCAATCCGATATAATATAATGTGGCACTTCATGCAACCTTGCCACTTCCTTAATTTATATCCTGGAAAACGGATCTAGGGAGAAGTCTTCTCTAACAACGATGAAGTGGGATGAATTTGTATAGAAATCAACTATGACCCATATATCATTAAACCCTTTATATATTTTGGGTAGTCCAATGAAAAAATCCATAGTGATGTTCTCCCATTTCCATTCTAGTATGCGTGATGGATGCAACAACCCCTTGTAATTTTTTCTTTTAGCTTCAACTTGATAGCATACCAAACACCAAGATACAAACTCAATGATACCCCTATTCATTCCATACTATCAGAATTATTATTTCAAATACCTATACATATTTTTACTTCTAGGATGAATAGATAATGAAGAAATATGAGCTTCATCTAATAGCTCCTTCTTCAAATCTAGTATGGAAGGAAAACATACGTGATGTATGAACCTTATGATTCCATCCTGGTCAAGGTTAAACTCATGATCATTTGTAAATAACTTTTACAGATATACATCTTCCCTCTATGCCTTATTAATCTTTACTTGGATAGAGGGTTCAACATTAATTTGATAAAGATAATATTTTCCCCTTCCTTTAGGATTTCTAGATCCATCCTTTTCAAATCTAGAAATATTTGATCTTTTTTGATCCTCATCATGGATAAGTTAACATGACCCTTCAAACTCAAATCATCATCCACCATATTCACTTTCCCAAGGTAGTAATGTATTGAGGAGTCATAATTCATTATCAAATCTATCCATATTCTCTAGATCATGTTCAACTCCTTTTGTGTGAATATTTTTTTCATAATTTTATGATCGGTATATATATAAAAATTTTCTCAATAAAGAAAACGTCTCTATATATTTAATTTAAAAATTACCACTACTAACTTTAAATCATGAGTTGGGTAATTTTTCTCATGAATCGTCAACTTTAGTGAGGCATAAATAATAACCATGTTATTATGCATAATAACACATCATAATCTTTTTATGGATTAATCACTAAAGATTAAAAACCCTTCTCCAGTATAGGTTAATTTAAGCATAGGTGCACTGACTAACCTTCTCTTTAGTTCCATGAAATTTTCCTCACATTCATCTGAACAGAGGAACTTGGCACCCTTCTGAGTTAACTATATTAGAGGATTATATAATCATGAAAAATCTCAAAAACCCATCGATAATATCAAGATAAACCAAGAAATTTATGGATCTTAGTTATCATGGTTGTTCTAGTCCATCATTAAATAGCCTCCTTATTTGATGGACCTACTGATATACCCTCTCTTGAGATTTTGTGACCTAAAAATGAATCATTTTTCAGCCAACATTCACACATTGTAAATTTTTCATATATTTTCTCATTAATTAGGGTCTTTAGTATATTTCCCAATTTATCATCGCACTCTTCCTTTCTATTTGAATAGATAAGAATATCTTTTATAAAGACTACCAAAAATTAGTTATGGTAATCTCTAAAGATTCAATTCATAAAATCCATGAAGATGGTAGGGGAATTATTAAGACCAAAAGGCATAAATATATATTCATAGTGTCTATACCTTGTATGGAATGTCATCTTGGGTATATACCGTTTATTGACCCTTAATTAATGATATATATAATGAAGTTCAATCTTAGAAAAGTATTGAGCTCCATGGAGTTGATCAAAAAGTCATTAATATGGGGGATAAGATACTTGTTCTTGATTTTGATCTTGTACAACTCCCAATAATCAATAAAAAGTCACATTGATCCATATTTATTTTTGAAAAATAGAATAGGTGAACCCCAAGGTGACACACTTAGTCAGATGAATCCATTATCAAGGTTTTCTTTTAGTTGCTTCTTTAATTCTTGCAACTCAATTGGGGCCATTCTATAGGGATACATTGAAATTAGTGTGCAACTAGGTATGATTTATGTAAACAAATCAACTTATTTTTTTGGTGGAAGGATATGAAACTCTTCTGGAAAGACATCTAAAAATTATTGAACAATAGGAATATTATCAATGTTGCTTTTCTACCCAACCATTTGAGATAAACAACCCTTCTAAGTAGTAATTAAGACCCATTCACTGTATATAAACCCCATTGTAATTTCATGCTTATCATCACATTGATGGATGATCATAGGAGGGTTTGAAATATCAAAAATAACTTCCATTAATCAAAAGTTAATGTGGTATTTATGCATATAAATATAATCCATGGCTAATTTGACATAAAATTCAACCAAAGGAAGAATGAAAATATTTGTAGGAAGAAAATTCCAACAAACGCCAACTGGAGAGGAATCATAGACATGGTATGTAATCATTATACCTTTAGGGGTTTTCACGGATAAATACACATATAATCTTTTTTGGTGGAATATTAACCTCTAATAAAATTATTTAGATATGAAATAGTGGGTAGATATAGAATAAAATAAGACATTGGATGTTCTATAGTGGATGGTAAGTGTACCTTTCACCACATAATTATCACACCACTCATCATAAATAGTGATTTCATGAGATTTAACCTTTTCCCTTAGTTTAAGAGGTTAGTGACATCATTCATCATCACCAGCCCTTGGGTTTGGGAATTGGTTAGAATAATTCTTATTCTTCTTAAACTTTTATAATGGAATCGTGGGAGGTTCATTTTGTGCTACTTTTTCTCCATTTTCATTATTAGAGAAATTTTTCCCATCACTTCAGAAATAACATTCCTAATGTCCTTCCCTTCAATAGTTAAAAATTTTATTAGACCCCTTAAGGAATTTTTTTCCATGATTCTTCCCACACTTAGAGCATAATGGAAATCTAATATTCTTCACTTCATGGTTTTCATATTTTTCTTTAAACTCCATCTTCCTTTCCTTATCAAAACCATGAGATTGATACGTGACTACAACCTTCATTTCAAACATGATTTAATGATGAAAAATATCTTCATATCTACTAAAAATATTTTATTTCCAATTCCCTTTTAAGACTTGTCTTTATGATACTGAAAAAAATATCAACTTTACTTTCAAGTGGGATGATAATTCCAAAATCATACCTCATAGGTCTTGTAAAATTAGCCTCATAGGTACCAAAATATTCATTATCCATTTCCTTTAACTCAAGGAACTCTTTCTCCATCTTGGTATGAAGAATAAAAAGGAAAGTTATTATTGAAAAATAAGTTCTTTAACTCATCCCAATCCATGGATTCTATTTCATATTTTTACCTCATATTCTTGATTAGTATCCACCACTAGTATGCTTCGCCTTCTAAACAATAAACTAATAGAATGACTTTCTCATGATCCAAACACTAGAGAACTGATAATATATTTTTATTAGTATTGATCCATTGTTCAGCAACAAGTGAATCAGAAGACCTGCTAAAAGAAGGTGGATGTTTCCTCGTAAAGGAATCAATAGAATGTTTTCCCTTTATTGCTCATTTGTAAGTCCACCATTATTCATGGCTTAAGAAATCCATGTGAGGATATAAATGAGGTTTTACATTCCATATCCTATAGTATATGGTTTCTCAAGATGAAAATTGTTGCATTGTCCATCGCCATCACCATTAACGCAATTCTTGCAGGTTCCATCCATTGACTAAAACCAAAAGCATAGAGTAGGAAACAAGTATCATAATGAGGAACCAAATAATCATGAAGAGTAATTTATAGGATGTATAAATTATGAAAACTTCTTTAATATATGACACTTAGGTTTACCCTAAGTTATTCATATCCAACTTATTTTTAAATACTTCATGATGGTTTTTGAAGATTTTTTTAATTCCTAAAGCATATACCTTGGGAGTGTCAAACCAGGTGTGCATTAAGCCCTGTTGTTGTGTACTAGGTTACAATGATTCAGTCCTGATACACCTAGTTGTAGTGGTTACTCTTATGTACATCTATTCTAGACCCATATTAACTTTTAGTATTCAGAAAGTTATGTATTGGTAGGAAACCAGTTACTCTATCCTTTACCAAAATTCTAGTACATTTTCTTATACTTTTCCTTATCCATTGACTTATTCTTAGACATGTCTTTAGGGTTCTTACTAGGGTTTTATAATACTAGAATCTAAAGGATAACTAAACCATTGATATGAAACAAACTATATAAACCCTCTCTTTACATACATAAACATTACATAAATTTTTCATAATAATTAAAACATGACACAAACAGACGCCAAAAGACTATACTAGTGTGGTTCCTTTGGAAACAAGGAAACATAAACACTAGTACATAAATGAGTTACATTATCTTCTACTAGGTTCTTTTTGACTAGATCCCTTCTTATACACTTCAAAAATAATACATAGCTTCATAAAATGGTGAAGTAAACATAAAAATGGGTTAACTTAGATGCTCGTTAAGTGTAAACAAGGGATATAAGTAAGCATAATCATGCTTATAAGGGTTTTAGAACATGTTCATGAAAATATAAGATCATACCCTACATATAAAAGATCATATACATGAATCATGGTATAAATCTTGGTAGTTTATAAGATATAAATCATAAGGAAATATAGAATATAAGCCATGAAATCATAAAATAGGAATAAAACATGGAATTATGGAAAAAACATAAGAAAATAATATTATTTATATATTAGTGAAGGCATTTCTACCAAGGTCGTCTTAGTAGTATGGGTCCACTCCTCATACTATCTTGGTAGTCTTGGTTCACTCCCATTACCATATTAGTAGCATGAGTTCACTCTTAATAACATCTTAGTAGTCACGGTACACTCCCATGGCCATCTTAGTAGTCGAGGTTTACTCCAAAGACTATATAATTATATATCCTGAGATATATATGTTTACCCAATACATTGGAGTGATACATAGTTCCCACCCATCTCATAATTAAATCATATATAAATATGCCACAAAATCATAAATAATCATATCATAACCCATGAAATGAAATGGGTATCATAAAGATTAAATATATCATAACATATGGAAATATATACAGGTTTCCAAATCACTTCAAAGGTATAAAACTCGAAATGAAGTGGGTTTCAAAAGAATATAACCCATAAATGAGAAACGTGTTTTATAAATATCATGCCATCAAAACAAAATCCATTCAATGAAACAATATGAATGGTAACATTGAATCAATTCCCCAGAAAGGCATCAGTAACACCAAAAAATTTCATTTTAGATGGTAAATATTTTTTAAATATCTTTTAAAAAAATATTGAGGAAAATATCCTTTTTTCATTGAAAAATTCTTTCTAATACATAAAACATTTTGAAAACCTTTTTATTTGAAAATAGATTTGAAAACATATAAAGGAAGAAGTTAAAACCATAAAATATTTTTAAAATAATTTTTATATGAAAATGTTTGTAAAGTGTGACTTTAAAACCTTTTCGAATACATTTTTTAAAAAATTGTTTTTGAATTAAAATAGATTTCTGACTGAGGAGAGATATACAGTCAATTTTTTCTTAAAAATGTTTTAATCATATTAAGTGCCAAAGAGTATGAAAATGGTACTAATACATAGATATATCTTGAATAAATATATTATAATAAAACTCATTAGTTTTCTTAAGTTTTTTATCATAATATTTCATTAATGGAAGAATAATCATAGACAACCCCTATAAATGATGAGATTGTTTCAATAAAATCTAACCACGTGGTAACTTGGAATCAGACTCTCCATGTAAGAAAATTAAATTAAATTAAAATTAAAATATAATTAATGGAAATATATTCATGACATAAAATTTCAAAGGCAGTATATACACCTCATATAAAAATATATCTACATAAAATGGTATGTGTCTCAAAGTAAGGAAATTGAGACAAAATTATTATACTGATTTGTTTTGTTTTGAAACATAAACCCCTTGAAGGAAATATCATAAAATGAATATGTGAATATCAAAAAATTTAATTATAATAAGAATATAATAAATTAATGTGTATTATATACACCACACAAAATAATTGAGTGGTGAATAAGGCATGTATCTCATAGAAATAAATAGTGAGATGAAATTCTCTTACCTCGTGTATTGACTCTCATTGTACTCATTCAAAATTATTGTATAAATAATAAAATTTTATGTTAAATTTATCAAAGAACCATATTCTTATATATAATACCATATATTATTTTTAATGACTTTATATTAACCATTTGTTAACAATTATATGTTAAGGTTTCACTTCGAGTAATATCTGCTTTGTTCTTCGCATGTGTCTTAATTTGTTATATCTTTGGTCCTTATACTTATATCCTGATTTCAAAAAAGTAAATCATAATATAAATATCATTTATATTAGTTATATGTGTATTATAATAATCAATATAATATAGAGGTATTAAAATTGAATACACTATTTATGGAGACGGTAGGCCATACGTACGCATGAATGTTGTTTCCGTTTAATTGTAGTATTGAAAGAAATAAAGTAAATGAAATATATGTTTATATATATATATAATTATTCAAGGATAATAATTATATTATATATATATTATAAGTTCACTAAACCCATCCTTAATAAATTCCATGTAGTTTGTGAATGAATCACATCGCTTTGACGGGGTGGTAGTCCACACTTCCTCAAATAAAATTATCGTATTTACACAAGATGGAAATCATAAAGGTTTTTTATGAATAAAAATTAAATAATAATAAAGATGTTATAAATATCATACATATAATATATAAATATATTTTCCATTATAATTTCCACCATGATAGGTCATAAAGGAAAAAATGAACAATCATCGTTTTGTGAGGCAGTAGTTCGTCGTACATGTAAACAATATGTTTTTTACCCATCAGATGGAAGTGTGTGTAAGTATAGGCAAAAAACTTAATATAATAACATCTTGGTGTATTTAAAATAAATTTTTAATTATTTAATAATGTAATAAGGATAGTTTATGGGATGGAGAAAAAAATAAAAGAAAGGAGATTGAGGAAGGATGTTACCACTTCTTTGGGTAACTCTTTTTAGTTTGCACCAAAGGGATTCCTTGGACTGATTTCTTCAAAATTTGACGCTTATAGGTTTAGGTGATTTATGTTTAGGATATTTTTTGGAGGTTATTGGTTGATAAAAAGTGTCTTGAGAGGTGTTAGAAAGTGGGAGGATAGGATGTCGTTCATAGTGGGGGGAGTGTCACCCTTGTAAACCTTTGGAAAAAGAAATCCACCCACATTTTTTACATGTAAACTTGATAAAATAATGATCCAAAGTATATAAAATGGCGTATAGGGTATAAATATTACCATAAAATGGATTTTGGAAAAGTTTCTAGGTTAATTTGGGTCTTAAATTTAATGTTTATTACTTTGTTAACCTAATGTTTATCTTAATCATTGAAATTAATTTTAATCACTTTCACTAATATTTTTGGTCAAAAACTAAGTTGAAATTAATATAAATTATAAATTATTATTTTTACAAATATTAAATCAATTTTTTAAAATTCCAATCACATAAGTTGTATAAATTAATTTAAATTTTATCCCGCAGACGGGACAATAATGCAGGTTTTTAAAGTAAAAACATCCAAACGTTTGCTATGTTTTTATACCCAATTTCAAAGTGAAATTGATTACAATGAAATAAATTAGTATAATTGAAAAAAATATTATCTAATTAAACTTTTAAAACATTTTAAATTATAATTTAACTTTATAAATAAATTATATGAAAAGGTAGTTTTGAATTAAAATTCTGTATTTTTCATTATTCATCCAGAAATGAAGTTTCTTAGAAAAATCCCAAGAATTCTACATAAATTAATTTAGACATTATAAATTCAAAAATTTATTTTATTTTATCAAATTCAATTTCTAAATGTGTCTAAAATTAGTTTTATTGTTTTTCATAGATGGTCATGACAATCAGTTCATTTGAGAAAATAGTATTTTTAAACATATAAGGACATTTCCAAAAATTATATATTTCATAATCAATAGGTTTTATTTATATAAAAAAATAAAAAAAGTATTTGAAAAGTATAAATTACTATTATTATTACTAAGTTTCACAGCTATATTATAATTATCTCATTTAAATAATTATAAAAAATATGGTTCATAGAAACTCAATGTTGCATGTAACGTACACCATGTCTATGTTGCGTGTAACGTACGCCATGTTGGTGTTGTTTGTAACATACATCAAGTTAGTTATATGTGAAAGGAATTTTTTAATTAGTGAAATGAAATATATCAATGAAAATTTAATTTATTCAAGATAAAAAAAGATCCATAAAAACTCATGGTGTTACATATGCCTTATATTAGTACTCTATAAAGAATAAAAATATAGCTAGTTGTAAAGTATAATCTAGATAAATATGGAATTATATTAATAATAAAGGATATTATAATATCTATATGTACACACTTTGAGAATGTACTTTAATATTTTAGTTTATTGAGGTAGTGTATGTTACATTGAATAACTAAAAATGGCTTATTTATATTTTATATGATTTGGGAATTGTGATAAAGAGTTTTATTGAAGTCTGATGAACTTATGAAGTTATTTGAGTTGTTATGAAATGATTTGGGGTGGATTTATAATTTTGAAAAAGATTTTATATGGATATAAAAGGATGTAATAACTTTTTTTGATATGAATGAATAACTCTAAAAAATAAACCACCAACATAAGATTAGACCCAAGGTTATAGAAACAACATATTATTAAACTAATGCTTCAATATGCCATTTAAGTATTCTGTTTTTTAAGAAAATGTTCAAGTTGTTATTTATGAAGAAATATAAGAATTTGAAGCAATATATGAGTAATCTAGGTGTTTCAAAATCCATGTATGAGTAATCTAGATATCACATACGTGTTTGATAATTCTATGTAATATTAACCACTTTCTATTTAAGTGTTATTTCTTGAATACATGGGATATTTTTAGTTGATATTGAATAAAATTTCACAGTAGGATTAAATGATATTATTATAGGATATTTATAAGGATCCTTGAATAATATTCATAGAACCTCAAAAAACCAAGTTTATTTCCATATTTTTTATGACTAATGAAAAATTTTCATATGTTTGAATATTTGAAAAGTTTAAAATATTTAAGACCACACTTCTATTTTTACTTGGAGTTTCCAAATATAAATATGGAAAATATATATGTGATCATGTTGATTCTATAAATAAAGATATGAGATGATGATGAAGAAAAAAATATCATATGGTGTAATATTTATAATTACTAATGTGAAACTACTGGGATATTATTATATTTTGAAGGGGAATTATGTTATTATCAGTTTCCCTATGGCTCATTTTTTTATGAGAAAAACAATTTTTGTTTTCAAACTATAATAAGTTTCTTAATAATTATGAAGGTGAGAAAGATTGGTGAGATGTTGCTAATGTCATTGAATATCATCTAGATATTAAAGTTCCTTTAAAAAAGAGAGAAAATATTCATGTTGAATATTAAAGAGACTCGAAAGAGGATTTATTCATTAATTTTGTGACATTATGAAGAGTATTGAAGATCATGTTCATGGGGAAATACTTAAAAACCAATGTAACTAGGAGGGATCTTGTATAAAGAACTTTTTAGAAGATAATAATCTATTTTGAATTAATTAATGTGGTAATAAATGACACCTTTCTTGTTTTTATTCAATATATTATATTAGTGGAATAACTATATATCAAATTTCATCAAACACAAAAGGACGTAGTCACCAACTTCATGGTTGGAACTTGTAAAATCTATTGTGTATTATTATCTCTTTCATTCTATATTTTTTATATGGTTTCAATATGTTGAGTATCACATATCAGGTATATTCATCTAGAAAATTTTATAGGTTATAATTAAATATAAATGAATAATTTGGTAAAAAACTATCTTGAATGATCCACCCCCACCTAGTGTGGATGCATGAGTTTAATGAGCACCTGAAAAGGTAACTTTTATTATTTAATTTCAAAATATACCCTTAGGTTTTGTCTTAAAAAAATAATTTCATTGAGTATTGGTGGTATCCTACTGGGTTTGTGATCACACACCATATCCCCACTTTGGTGTGTATAAAGATTTGGTTCTCCATAATATAGGAAAAGGGAAATATTATTATTTTTTATGGTGTTTTATAGCTGATCTTTAGGAACTATGATGATGGTGATGCATGTGAGGTTACTTTTGAGTCACATGGAGTTTGTTCTTTTGTTATCATGGGAATATTGATCCATTGGGATTATATAATTGTACAAATTCCACATCTTCTATCTTCACTCTTTTGAAAAACTCTTATATTTTAATATATTAAGAATATATATTTTATTTTTTATTGTTAATGTCTTATTTGGATTGTTTTTTATTATTTATATTGATTTGTCTATGTTTTATTTTATCTCTTATTTATATACAGTTATTTTTTCATTTTTTTTATTGTGTAATAATTATTCATCCAATATATAGAATAATCATCATGGATTTTCAAGTGTAAATATATATTTATTTATTTTTTATAATTTTGAGAAATAATTACCAATAGATAAGGTTGATGTTCTTAGAACTTGTTTCTAGCCTAGGGTGATCAAGAATATTCTTTAGACCTTGTGGTGAGTTATCTTGGGTATTGATATATAATGAATTGTATCACATTTTTGGACATAACCTCAGCCACTAAACAGTATTACCTAGCATCCCAACCACATATACTATAGTCTCCATCCTTGTATCTCTGTTGTGGTGCCCCAATAACACATACATTGACACCAAGCACTGCTTCATATCCTAGTCATACAATGGAATCCCTCCTCAACTATAGGGTTCCATATATACAAATATTGGAATTTATCACCTTCCAAAATTCCTCCCCCATCCCCACTTATATTAATATCTCACCTTTGTGCACCTTATCATATCAAAAATTATATAATACAATACTGTTATTTCTCGTCATCTGTCAATCAATTGGTTTGTTATCTGTTACACCATGACTCGCGAACATTCTTATATTTAATTGTTCTTTTATTTTCCAAAAAATAGGGTGGAATTTTAACTTTTATTGGACACAAAATATTGACCCAATACATGCCTCATTATTCTCCAAAAACCCCATGTATGGTTTTTGATTCTAGTTGAGGAGGGGAAATGAACACAATTTCTTGAATTATTCTTACATTCAAGGTATTTGATAAAAATACATTTCAAAAAACTTGATGAATATGAATTTTTTTCGACATAAAATTTTGTATTTACACCTTTTATCAATGTTTGGGATAGGTTTAACTTGTATGAATTCAATAGGTTATAAAATCTCTCAAATATAATGAATTCTTTTGTATGAAAAAATAGATAACCCTTGATTCCATTATTGAGTTACTCATTTTGGGTGAGGTAAATTTTATAATATTATTATGGATATTTATGTTTTTCTAGATATAAAAAAGATAATTTTATGATATTAGGGAATAATAGGGTTTTTAAAGTTTATTTTTAATTCATCTAACTACATGAGGGAAAATATGATGCATTTTGGAATTTAGCGAAGTCACTTTCATCATCTATATTCTTCCTCCAATTATTTTAAATTATGTTTAATATATATCATGCTTATTTTTCACACCTTTAATGTATTTTAAAACCTATAATAATATTGATTATTGTTATAATGTTTATCTACCATAACAGGTAATTTTTATTATTTAACATTATAGTTTTTGTTCTTTTCATTTTCAAAAACAATCACATGAAAACTATAGCTATTTAATATTATAATAAATTTTTATAGTTATTTTGGTTTTTAGTATTAATCTTTATGTTTTTTGTTCATGTTATCTAGTGTAAAATTTTATTACACATTAAAATGTTATGGTCTGAGAACATCAGGATTTAAATGGTAATTGAATTTATTTATAATAAATCCAATTTAATATAATTTTTATTTCTAACTCTCCCTAAAAAATTATATTATAAAGTGAATATAAAAATTATTCACATTTTAATCATACACTAATATAATATCATATTTTATGGATTTTGAAAGTATATTTTCAAACAAGTTTTATCTTTTTTGAGCTCAAAACATATTTTATGAAGAAAAATTATTTCTAAATTTTGAAAGTTATTTTTCTAAATATATGTTAAAAATGAACTCCCCAAACATATATCAAATTTAGTGTAAATAGAGTAAATTTTTATTATGTTTGTTCCTTTTAAGATATATAGTAGTTTCAGGTAGAAATTTTTTTCCCAAATAAATAAAAAATGTTAAATTTTAGACCATATATACTTTATTTTTTGTTTTTCACTTTTCACATTTAATATTCTTTTGAGAGTGTGCATGTATTTTTTTATTTTATTCCTGAAAAAAATTCTATATTCCTTCTTTAAAAATATAATATATACTATAAAATACATTTTGGATTAGGGGAAAACCAAAAAAAATCATATCATTTAACATTTCAATCGTTACCATTTTTTTTAAATATAAAATAAAATATTTTATTAAAAAAACTCATTTCCATTTCCATTTATTTAAACTTGTCAATCATTTGTATAATTCAACACAATTTGAATAATGAAAGTTTAAAATTATTTCTAAAACCAAAAGTAACTTGATTTTTTGTGTGTGGGTGTGGTTTTCTAGGTTGTGTTATTGTTGGTGAATGGACCAAGGGTGTAATATTATCAATCATCATTACTTTATAATTTTAAACATAGTTTTATATACTAGGTTTATGGGAATTAAAGTTGTAGTGTATTTATTTTATGCCTCTGTATTGAAACATATAAAGTTTATTTATGATATAATATATGAAAATGAGAATTTTTGGTAATTACTATTTGAATATTTAAAAGTTCAACCACTAAGATACTTACTAGTAATCATGTAAAAATATCACCAGTAATTGATATCCATATAGTGATTATTTTGAGTTCCATAGAAAATGGTAAAATATTAATGATTATGTGTTTAAAAATTTGATGTGAGATTCTCATACCATTGGTATTGATTCCATTCCCTAATAAAAAATAAAACACTATCATAAAATATTAAAAATAGGATATAAAATAAAGGTGATCCCACATTAGGTTCTTATACTTTAAGTACCATGAAATTACTAGAAAAAAAGGTTTCATAAACTTCCAACTGATAATATGTAATATTACATTATTATTTATAATAAATACACTTATTTTTTGAAATTTCTTATCATAAGTGATAAGTGCTAAATTATTTTCCAATTTGTTTTCAAATAGGTTCTTATTCATTAATTAACATCACTTATTAAAAACTAATTATAAAATTTATTACTTATGAAAAGAAGGTCGTAAAAATAATTAATGTTTCTTCTATTTTAAAAATAATATTTACATATAAATTTCAAAAAAATAATTTAAATTATTGAGAAAAATAAATATGCAAAATAGAATTATTTATATAGGTTTACTTGACAAAATTATTTAGCATAATGTTTTCCATTTGACGTGTAAAATATATTATGGTATTGTGAAATTATACTTATATAAATAAATGTACCAGTTAATGAAAATTTTATATAGTTAAATATGTACATGCGGTTTAAAATAGATTTATGGTGATTCTTTATTGCTACAGTTGCTTGTTGTTTTTATTGTCACGACCCGACCCTACCCAGGCTCGAGCCACAACTACCCCAAGACTGCCTCCATAGGCCAGGGGCTGGTGACTTGCGCCGAAGGCACAACAACTCGGGGAGGCCTTTGCCTAAGTACCTATACACACACGCAGCACACTCAATGCAACAGTGTAGAGTAGAAAGAAAAGACAAGTAAAGAAAAAGGGAAACTGCTATATAAATACCACAAATGTGAATCAGCCTCTACAAGTACAAAGAAAGCTGAGAGTACACTGAAAAGAAAAGGTGAAAAACACGCACCCAACCAACAAGTGCCACAACCCGGCAACAGGTAAACAAAAAGGAAACAGCTGACGGGTCTCCCACCTGGAACTCGGCCATAACCACCGCACGCGGTCCAAGATCCCAAGCTCCCATGCTCCACTAAAGTCATGCTCCACCTGTCCGTCGTCTGCAAGGGCACACCAAGTGCGGGCAAAGCCCAAGAGGGGTGAGTATAAAAATACTCAGTAGGATACCCCGAAGGCTCGAGGGAGAAACAAAGGAGGTACCGAAGGGTGAGCAGTAGAGAGAACAGGGATTAGAACAGAAGTACAATAGAGTGCAGTAGAGTAACATTAGAGAGTCCATCTCAACCCAAAAAAAGGAAATAATGTAGACTCATCCAAACACAAGGAGATGGAAATGGTGAGAAGATGAACTTCTCGTCGAGTCTTCGCTACCTATAGCAGGAGAGTAGACTCATCCAACCACAAGAAGCTAGACATGGAAATTACATGGCATACCCCGCGCGTCTTCACCTCTCCTGGAAGGAGAGTATCCAAAACCCAAGGAGTGGATACTCGAACAAGGTATATACATATCCTTATGATCAATAAAAAAGCCCAAACAACGTTATAAGGGGATCTTCGTCCCCTAGCTCAGCCCAAGAAAATGTGTCGCCAACAGTCCCAGAAGAAACTCCATCAATGCCCAGAATCCTGCACGACTGCCCCGAACCGCAAGCCAAGGGGCTCAATCACCGCACTTCGACACTATCCGCTTTGGGCAGAACTGACTCGCCCGCACGGTTTTAGATCGCGTCACAAGAACACGTCTCGGTGGGGAAAACGCCCCTCGTACTTGAGAGTTCTGGGGGAACGTCAAACCACAACTCGTCACTGCCCCGCAGTCGAGAGTTCCCCTCAAAGTAAAGTCGTTCCATCACCGACCCATACAACCAAGGGTCCCGCTCCGGTAAACACGGAGGAAAGCCACAGACTAGCCTAGTCGAAAGGACTGAGTCTGGAATTCCAACCGGTGTCCCACTGCCCAGCCCTGCTGGAGGGTAATTCATAACCAAATATCGGGTGACCCACTGCCCAGCCCCGTTGGACGGTAAACCCTAATACATCATCAG
Source organism: Viscum album (assembly GCA_963277665.1). Lineage (NCBI taxonomy): Eukaryota > Viridiplantae > Streptophyta > Magnoliopsida > Santalales > Viscaceae > Viscum > Viscum album. The sequence continues at coordinate 172,720,798 of OY728147.1, read as the reverse complement.
GCGACCCACTGCCCAGCCCCACTGGAGGTTAAACCATAATACATCATCACGTGACCCACTGCCTAGCCCTGCTGGAGGGTAGACGATAATACATCATCAGGTGACCCACTACCCAGCCCCGCTGGAGGGTAGACCTGGAATAAGTCGACAGGCGACCCACTTCCCAGCCTTGCCGGAGGGTAGACCTGGAACTAGATGACGGGTGACCCATTGCCCAGCCCTGCTGGAGGGTAGGCCCTAAGAGGTCATCGTGTGACCCACTGCCTAGTCTCTGCTGGAGGGTAGACCCTACGTGCGTCGGGTGACCCACTGCCCAGTCTCTGCTGGAGGGTAGACCCTAAGTGGGTCGGGTGACCCACTGCCCATTCTCTGCTAGAGGGTAGACCCTAAGTGCATCGGGTGACCCACTGCCCAGTCTCTGCTGGAGGGTAGATCCTAAAAGTTTCGGGTGACCCACTGCACAGTCTCTGTTGGAGGGTAGACCCTAGAAGCCTATGAGTAACCCACTGCCCAGCCCCGCTGGAGGGTAAAACTCAGAACTGCTCTGGCAACATCCACTAGAGGGTACAACACTGGCTAACCAAACACAGAGTGGGTATCGTGCAACCACCCAACTCCAGAACAACTCATCCAAAAGAAGTTATGTGCCTGTCCCATCACGGGGTGCCACTAGCACCACTACTGACAGATCCATCGAGAACGAAACTAGGGGGAGACCACTCAACCCTACTAGTCAACAAACGATCACAGAGCCAGGGGAAAAACTCCACCCTGCTAGCCAAACAAACACACAGAAGGACCCTCTACGTCGCGAGAGGTCGAAGTACGTAAGGCAGAACACGGCACGCACATGGGGACCACACGACGTGTGGCCCCAAGTCAACCCCAACCAAGCGCATGAATGTCTCAGGTACAAACCACACGTACCTCCAAGCACTCTCGTATACTCCCAGAGTATACCACGTCTCCATCCCAAGGGCTATCGTACACATGGAACCCAGCGTCAACGCAAAGGTGTGACGTAACAACTCCACCTCAAAGGCCCAAACACGGCCAACCACAACTTGTGAACCATTTACATCACTCTCCCAAGAGTGCGCGATCACACGCCAAGGGTCCTCTACAAACAAGGTAGGGAGAACCACCACTAGAGCACCTTTCATGCTTCTTCTATTAATAAGATCATGAAAGAGGCTCCGCACAGCCAAACGGATCTTACCGTTGTAATCCTCGCGGAAAAACACACGAGATTGACTACTTACTCGCCTCAAACGGATATCCGACGGGAAAGTCACCAACACCGCCTCACGCCCGAACGGCGTCCCATGATCCCGAGCCTCGGCCCCGGAAACAGTCAGGCGCATCGCACCATTGAGATCCCCTCGGGAAAACACGTCAAAATCACTACTCACTTGAGTTCCACAGATATCCGGAGAAAAAGGTGCATCACGGCGCACCGCACACGAGCGGTGCCATGTGGGACCCGCATTCCAGTCCCGAAACTCAACGAATGGATCATACCGTTGCGATCCTCTCGAAAAAGTACACGAAATGGACTACTCACTTGTCCAAAACGGTCGCCCAGTGATAAAGATGGAAAATCATCGTCGACGCCCAAACGACCCTCGTGGGGCCCGCACCAGCATGGGGAATTATAGCGGGCAGACTGCGCCAATGCGATGCCCTCGGAAAAACACCCAACATCGACTGCTCGCACGCCCCGAACGTACGTCCGAGGAAAAATTCGTTAAAAGCTGCACGCAACTCAAAAGACGGGCCGTGGGGCCCGCGCCTCAACTTCGGCCACAACGCCTAAAACCACCATGGAAAGCTCTGCCTCGATGCCAGGGTCCCAACTTCACTGACAGCGCTCAAAACGGACGTCGGACGCGTCTGCGCCGTCCAAAACAAGAATCTCGGGAAAAACGTTCGACCACTTAAAGATGTGTCGCACCTCCGAGGCCCCTCATTTCGGGAACTAAAAATTCTCGAAACCATCTCAAAAAGTTCGCATCGGCGATACGGTTCCACCGCCGCAGACGACACTCAAAACGGATGCCCGTAGTAGAAAATACGAGCGTCCGAACCCTGGGGGCAGGGCCCCTTGGGCCGGACCGGCCTGAACCGGCCGGTCCGGCCATTCTGGGCCGGGCCGCGGTCCAACCGCGTGGTCCGGCCGCTGACCATCGGACCGCACACCGACCGTCCTATGTCCGGTCGCTTGGTCCGCGCGAAGACCCGCGTCGCGCGGGTCATGTCCCCGCGCGGGGGTCGTGCGCCGCAAGCGCAGGGTTGTCGTGCCCCGGCGGCTCGGCCTCGCCGACTGGAGTCGCCGCCTCGCGCAGCCGGCTTCCCCTCGCGCCGGCGCCCAGTGCCTCGCGCTCGGGCAACCCTCCGCCGAGCACCCGTGCCACCGATCACTTCCACCGAGTCGCGCCGCCGCTCGAACTCGCCAGAACCCAAAAACCCGCAATCTTCGGCGGATCATTGCGGATGCCTCAGAGCTCAGAATTTAAATCCAAAAGATGCGTTGAAAAGGTAATTAACTCTAATACGTATTATTGGGCTTTGATCGAAGTTTTCAGAAGGAATAGACAGTGAAAACGAGCTCAAAGTAGGTACGGGAAACTAAAAACGAAACGTGTGATCCTACCTCGCTGGGCATTGCCCGGAGCTTCGCCGCGATCCGTCGGAGCCACGCTTCGCCGGACCGTCACGCCAAAGCTCGCCTTGCCGGAGCTGCCTCGCGCGGAGGTGATAGAGGGGGGGTGAGGGTTTGAGGAAGAAGAAGAAGAAGAAGAAGGCGGGGTAGGTGTGTTTAAGTACAAATCACTTAAACGCCCGCCCGACAGCCCCGAACCCGAACTCCCGACGGGGTTAGGATTTAGCCTCCCCTAGGCTAAGAACCACGCTCTTAGTGCAACGGCGGTCTCGGAATTTGATTCTGAGCATCCGTTTGGAAGTTATAAAATTTAACATCCGAAGCCTCTAAATTACGAAAACGCCCCTGGGGCCATTTTTCACAAACGATCTGCGCCCGCAAAACTTATAACCCTCCTAGGGTAAACGGCACGCTCCGAACTCAACGGTTCCCTCAGTTTTCCAATCCGCGCCACTGTTTAAAAGATACTAGCGTTTCTCCATTAAATGAATTAATTAATTTATTTAATCCGTTTAACCTTCCAGAAGCGGGCGAGGGGTCCAAACATCTCGCGCCAACAAGTTTTATGTCGTTCTTAGTGTAAAAACCTCATTCCAGACCTCTTCGTACACTCGGATCTCTGATCTGGAACTCCGTTTAGGAGTTATAACATTTATTTGGCGTTTCCAGTGTGAACGCACTGAAAATTTAATTCCGGCCACTCCGGGGCTCGGAATCGCACGCCGTCTGTAGGCACTTCTCTGGAATATTATCAAGAATATTTCAAAGTCTTTCTCAGAAAAAACCGGGTTCTTAAATTTATTTTTTCTACCATATCTTATATTTATGATCTTTCTATAATTGGTTCTTAGGTTTTTAGTATTTTTTGGTATGTGGAATGTAACACCCGAGAATTTTATAAGAAATATTTTGTTTTTATTTTATATAAATCATCAAAGGAATATTTCACTACACACAACACTAGCTTGGCTTGCTTTACACGCAATCGCGACCTTCCTTGATAGCTTGTGTCGTACGTAATACCGAGTTTCACTAAACAACGATATGCTATTAAAATATTATTAAAACTAAACGTTATGAATAGTAATAACCACCTTTTGAAATTTTGTAAATTTCATTTTTTCAAAATGGACTTCATTTTTGGATTCGGAATATCGAAATTAGCCTACGGTGAAATTTTTGTATTTTTCTGGAAACTTTCAATTTTTGATGAATAGTGAAAACACCGGGTTACTATTTAAAAACCGACTTTTTATTTAAATAATTATTTATTTTATTTAAATTTATTTTAGGTCAAAATTGATACATAATACCTATATAAGTTCAATGTAATTCATTGGAGTAATTTTATAATAATTTTAGATATATAAAAATTTTATTGAACTTTTCACTGTCTTGTACCCACCTCCTAGGAGAATTTGCAAATTTACATAAAACATAATTTTACAGCTTCTATGAGTGGAATTTAAAAAATCATAGAGACACGGTTGATGTCAGTAAGTAAAATGTGGTTCAATTAGATGAAAATAATTTTTGGTGAATAGTAACTTTTTACTTTTATTTACCACGGTTAAAAGTAAATAGGGTAATTAATGGTAAAAATGATATTATTATTACCCTAACACATGTCCTAATTCTATTTGATAAGTTTAATTCAACCAAAATCAACCTTAGGAATAAAATATGACCATTTAGGCCCACTTGGATTAGATTAGGACATTTATTATTAATTTATTTAAAGAAGGGTTAAAATAGTTAAAATCAAAGTTTAATAAGTAAATAATTTTTAATATATGGTTATAAATAAGATAAATTCAACTATAAATATTAATTAGAAACATAAAAATATTTCCTACATAATGGTATTTTATTTGTAATTTTTAGACAGTGAATAATTTAATTAATTTATGACACAAAGATGATGCAGTAATTATCTTATTAATGAAATATTGATATAATTGATGTTATAAATACACAAATAAATGTAATTTGAAACTTTTTATGAATTACACTAATTTTTTACATTAATATGACATGTTAGTATTTATTTAATTAACTATTTTCGAACTAATCATTCTGTTATGAGTTTTACAAAAATCAATTACTAAATAGTGTCAAAATTGACATAAAATAGTTTTTAAAACAAATATTATATTATTAATTGTTATTTTATTCCTAAAAATATAAGGTTCATTCAAATGACTTATATAAGGTTATATATATTAATAATAAACAATTTGGGGTTCGTTTGGCTTTTTATAGTATGTTTATTAACCTTATAGTGTAAGAACACAAAAAGACATGGTAAAAGTAAAATTATCTAACTTAAAGTTAAATTTAAATGATAATGTTAAAATAGTAAACTAAAATTGTCAAAATTATATTGTATGAGATTATTTAGACCCATACCCACCTTATATTAGAAATAAATCAATTTTTAGCTATTTAAAACCGAATATGGCTTTATAATAAAATAATATTTTTTTTTCCAAAGGTGCCCATTTCCTCCCTTATAAAAGGGAACCTCCTCCCTCTCTTCCTCACACCACTTTGAGCCTTAAAGCTCGGCCAAACCCTGCCAATTTCTCCTCTCCACTTCCCTAGAAACATCCTAGAGGTCCTGGTATTCTTCAAAGACCAATTTTAGTGCCCTAAAAGGAGGTCTCAAAGAGGCGCTTCAAAGAAGAGGTAATGTCTGTTACCGATTCTTTCAACTTTATTTATTCTTCCACTTATTCTTCTTTAGTTGTTTCATTATGAATTAAAAAAATAAGTATCACTCATATACTGATATTTTATTATAAGTATTAAACAACCCTATTTCACCATCTATCCATCCTACGGAAAATGAAATCACTGCGCGTGCGTACGTACGGAATACCGTCTCCACGCCATGGTGTAATCTATTTTCCACCACAACCTTACTTGGATGGTTATAATGGTGTAAATAATGAATATATATGATTATTGTAAAGTTATATTGATTCTTAAATAGTATACATATACTCCAATACAATTCCACGATCATGGGAACGATATCATCGCTCGTGCGTACGTACGGAATACCGTCTCCACGATGTAATGTGACTCGTTCTACATGATTTTCATTTCATAATGATTACATAAATGAATTGAGTGAATAAATATGATATATATTACACTAATACCATTATGTATATGAGGTATCTATAACCTAAAAAGAAGAATAAGAATTTATTCGACAAAACACGAATAAGAACAAAAAGTAATAAACACCCAAATAACAAGTAGCAATGAAATATTACTAATAATAAGCTAAGAATATGACCATATATGATATCATAACAATGAGTATGATTCTGTAATAATTCAATGACATTATTTAAATCATTATACAGGAGGTTTGGACACTTACGAAGCAAATCGGACCTAAGGTAAGGGAAATATCACAATCTCATTTTTATCCGAGATTGTTTATACTTTGGAATTTACTCGGGGTGTATTTTATCATCCACATCCATTTTCCTAAATATGTAATATTTATATCCTTATACAATATTTTATATCCAATTTTACACTTCGGTGAGTTTTTAGTAAAATATATGAAAGGAATCTTTTGTCGTTTTTCGTACGAGGTACTATTAGACTTTTCTGACAAACGTATGAGAAGAATGTTTTTTTAACTTATACGGAATGAATGGATTTTTAGAACATTATTTCCATGAATATTCCTTTACAAGTTTTCAAATTTATTTTTAATAAAATTCTTTTAGTTCAAAATTATATGACATGTTAAGAAAGAAAAATGTTTTTGAAGTAGAAAGGATATTTTCCTCAAGAATGGAATTCAAGTGTTTTATCAAAATTATTTTCCATCTAAGATAATATAGGGTTCTGTTTATATCCCTATTATTACATTGATTTGATTATGTTGTGATGGAATTATTTTTATTAATTCCTTTATCTTATATTAATTGTTTTATGATGTCACGATGTTTAAGAATCCCATTTTTATTACATGGGTTATGCAATGATGTATGATTTTTTTGATTTTGTGGCACACATAAAAATGGTATCATTATGAGATGGGTGGGACCTATATCTCCCTCCAATGCATTGGGTAAAGATTTTATATCTCATGAGATAGACATGGATGGAACGGCAGGTTAAACCGGTTCAGTGAAACAGGACTGAAACGAGGAATGAACTTGGTTCAGAAATGGACTTTGTCCACTAAGATAGTCTTGGAAATGAGTCTTGACTAATAAGAAATGATTCTCTATGATTATGTGTGTATTCCACAAAATTTCATGTTTTATGTTATGATTATTGGGATTACATTTCACTACTATGATTTATCCCATGTTAAGAAATTCTGATCTCTTTTGGAGGTTAAGATTTCCAAAATGTTATTTTCTTATGAATATGATGTGATTGATATTTATTTTGATTACCCTTACTGAGAATTTGAGCTCACACTTTTGAATATTTTCTTCCCCAGGTCAGTAAGAAGGTTATTAAGTAAGATATTCCAAAAGGGACTATAGATATGATAAAATAAATGGGAGACAATGTAGATGATTTATGAACCATCTGTTTATGTTTCCCAGTTTCTAAAGACACTATACCTATACGGTTTTTAATGGTTTTTTTATATGTTGTAATAAGTGTACTTCAATTTTGAAGTACTAACAATGTATCTAAAGTGTGGGTCATTATAGTTGGTATCAGAGGCAAAGGAGGTAGGAATGTATCCGATCCTTGGGAACTCTCACATGTGAGCGTTGGACGAAGCATGCCTCTCTGCCCAAGGGCTTCATGAGGAAATAGCTGCCACTGGGGATGGTGGTGTGTCCCTCCCAGTGGGTGTAGCTACCCATGGAGTGCCCTGATAGGTATCAATTATAGTCCACTGGAAGTAATTCCAGACCGTTATAGTTAGTATCATAGGAAAGGTATAGTCAACCTTTGGAAACTAGGATGTGAAGTAAGAATCCAAAGGATAAGTCTAAGCATAGAACACAATCTTAGTGTTTTAGAAATAACCACGAATAACCTAGGATACGAACTTAAGTGTGAAATTTTATTCTTGATTATGTGTTTTTCCTATTATAATTAGTGTTGCTCACACTATTCTTCTTGGTCTTAGTCAATGGCTGGAACCCGAAGGAACTATGTTAATGCGGAATGCAACGAGAAATGAAATGATTGTCCCCCTGAGCAACCAAACGTTATGGGAGCTGGAATGAAAAATCTTGTAGCCATGCTCACACAACTTTCTCAAGCTATGAATCATGCAGGACTTCCAAACGAGAAAAGGAAGGAGCAACATTCTGTTGAATGCTTCATGAGACAGCGTCCACCTTCATTCAGCGGGTCTACTGATCCATTAGTTTCTGAACAATGGATCAGTACTACTGAAAAGATATTTTCAGTTCTTCAATGTTCTAAACATGATAAAGTCATATTAGAAGTGTATCGTTTGGAAGGTGATTCTGATCAATGGTGTAATCTTATCAAGAATACGAGGCCAAGAGATGAAATTGATTCCATAGAATGGGACGAGTTCAAGAACTTATTTTTCAATAATTAATTCCCTCGTATTATCCGAACAAATATGGAGAAGGAGTTTCTTGAACTAAATCAAAAGGATGATGAATCTGTTGGTACCTATGAAGCAAAATTAACAAGACTTGCAAGGTACGATTCTGGTATTATTATCCAACCTGAGAGTAAGATCGATCGATTCTTTAGTGGCTTAAAACCAAGTCTTGGAAGGGAGTCAGCCATAAGGGACTTCAATAGCTACGAGGAAATCTTTCGATGTGCTCTCAAAGTTGAGATGGAGATTGGAGTAACCCATCAGTCATATGGGTTTGATAAGAAGAGGAAAATGGAATTGAAAGGAAAATCTAAAGAGCACACTGAAAAAAAGATGATTTTTCCCTTATGCTCAAAGTGTGGAAAGAAACATGGAGGGAGTTGTCTTAAAGGGACAAGTAAATGTTTCAAATGTGGAAAGGAAGGTCATCGGGCATTTGAATGCCGCAATTATGGGAAGAAGATGTCTAGTGATGAGAACAATGAAAAGGCTACACAGAGTGCACCTCCTACACTTTAATGTTACAAGTGCAAGGAAATGGGTCATTATGCCAATCAATGCCCTAATCCAAGGGTTGTTGATGATGATCGACGTAAACAAACTCTTAAGTCTAAAGACAAAGGAAAGTCACATGCAATTTCTATAAGTGATGTGGAGTATGATAACAAAGTGGTGAAAGGTACACTTACCATCCACTCTAAAGTAGCATATGTTTTATTTGATTCTAGATCCACCCACTCCTTTATTTCTGAAGAATTTTCTAAGGGTATCATCGTATTACCTCAACAATTAGATGTTGAGTTAGCTGTGACAACCCCTAATGGCACAACAGTCGCATCAAAAGTTTACAATTCTTCTTCGATTGAAGTTTGTGGGAAAGTGCTTCCTGCAAACCTTGTGATCCTCCATATAGTGGAATTTGATGTGATTCTTGGCATGGATTGGCTTTCTCTATATGGAGCTCACATCAATTTCCAAATAAGGGAAGTCACATTTCATATTCCAGATTAATCTTTGATCGTCTATCGATGCAAGTATGAACATAACCTTCCAGTGTAAATTTCTTCCATCTTATGGGTCTTGATTCCACTAAATGAAGGTTATTTATCTCAAATGGTTGGTGAGAAACTCACGATTAAGAATATTCCCATTGTACAGGAGTTTGATGATGTCTTTCTGGAGGAATTTCTGGGTCTTCCACCAAATCGTGAAGTTGAGTTTTCAATAGAACTTGTACCGGGTGCTTTACCTATTTCAAAGACACCTTATAGAATGGCCCCAATTGAGTTTCAGGAATTGAAGAAGCAACTCCAATAGAATTTTGATAAGGGGTTCATACGCCCTAGTGCATCACCTTGGGGATCACCTGTTCTATTTGTTAAGAAGAAAGATGGATCAATGAGACCTTGCATTGATTATCGAGAACTTAACAAGATCACTATCAAGGACAAATATCCTCTCCCACGCATTGATGACTTATTTGACCAACTACGCGGAGATCAATACTTTTCCAAGATTGATCTTCGTTTAGGGTATCATAAATTAAGGGTCAAAAGGGAGGATATACCAAAGAAGGATTTTCGTACAAGGTATGGACACTATGAATTTATAGTGATGCCATTTGGTCTTACTAATGCCCCTGCTATCTTCATGGATCTGATGAATAGAGTCTTTAGAGACTATCTTGATCAGTTTGTGGAAGTCTTTATAGATGATATTCTTGTATATTAAAAGAGAAAGGAATAACATGAAGATCACTTGAGAATTATATTGAAGACCTTCAGAAAGGAGAAGCTTTATGAAAAATTTTCCAAGTGTGAATTTTGGCTTCAAAAAGTTTCATTTTTGGGTCACATAATCTCAAAAGAGGGGATATCTGTGGATCCAGCAAAAACATAGGTTATCAAAAGATGGTTGAGACCAACAATAGTAACTGAGATCCAAAGTTTTCTTGGTTTGGCTGGATATTATCGACGTTTTGTGAAATATTTTTCACGATTATCTAATCCACTCACCAGGTTGACTCAGAAAGGAGTTAAGTTTGTTTGGACAGAGGAATGTGAAGAGAATTTCAAGGAGTTAAAAAGAAGGTTGTCCAGTGCACCTGTACTCACACTTCCTTGTAGTGAAGAAAGGTTTGTGATCTACAGTGATGCATCCAAGAATGGATTGGGGTATGTTCTTATGCAAAATGATATGGTGATAGCTTATGCCTCACGAAAGTTGAAAATCCATGAGAAAAATTACCCAACTCATGATTTGGAGTTAGCTGCGGTAATCATTGCATTAAAGATTTGGAGGCATTATATTTAAGGAGAAATGTGTGACATTTATACTGATCAGAAAAGTTTAAAGTATATTTTCACACAAAAGGAGCTGAATATGCGCCAAAGAAGATGGTTGGAGCTGATTAAGGATTACGACTGCTCAATTCATTACCACCCTGGGAAAGCAAACAAGGTGGCAGATGCATTAAGTCGACAAGACCATGCCAGTTTATCCATGATGAGGATCACAAAAGATCCAATATTTATGGATTTACAAAGGATGGATCTTGGAATTATAATGAAAGGGTAAAAATCGTATCTTTCTCAAATGAACGTTCAACCATCTATACATGTTAAGATTAAAGAGGCACAGAAAGAAGATTTAGAGTTACAAAATAAGGTGAGAAATGTTCCTGAATTCAACCTTGATTGTGATGGGATAATAAAGTTCAGGAATCGGGTTTGTGTTCCTCCCATCCCCGAATTAAAGAAGGATCTGCTAGATGAGGCTCATAGTTCTTCATTCTCCATTCATCCTGGAATCTCGAAGATGTATAAGGACCTGAAAGAGTACTTCTGGTGGGATGGCATGAAAAGAGATGTTGCTGAATATGTCTCTCGATGCTTGGTTTTTCAGCAAGTTAAAGCTGAGAGATAGAAGTCTAAGGGGATGTTACAACCATTACCCATACCCGAATGGAAATGGGAAAACATCACTATGTACTTTGTCACAGGACTTCCTAAAACATCTAAAGGCAATAATGTTATTTGGGTCATAGTTGATCGTCTTATAAAGTCTGCACACTTCATTGCTATTAGAGAGGATTTCTCTCTGGATCAGCTTGCCAGGATATATGTAAATGAAGTTGTAAGATTGCATGGAGTACCACTTTCTATTATATCTGATCGGGATCTGAGGTTTACCTCAATGTTCTGGCGAAGTCTTCAGCATAATCTGGATACAGAGTTGAGTTTCATCACTGCTTATCATCCTCAGATAGATGGTCAGTCTGAGAGGATAATTCAAACTCTAGAAGATATGTTGAGAGCTTGCTCTATGGATTTCAAAGGTGGTTGGGATCAACACCTACCTTTGGTGGAATTTTCTTATAATAATAGCTTTCACTCTAGTATTCAAATGGCTCCTTATGAATCTATCTATGGAAAGAAATGCAGGACTCCAACTTGCCGGGATGAAGTTGGGGAAAGAAATCTATTAGGACCTGATCTTATTGATGAGATGGAAGAAAAGGTCTGATCTATTCAACAACACATAAGAAGAGCTCAGAGTCGACAAAAAATTTATGCTAACAACCGAAGAAAAGACTTAGAGTTTGAAGTGGGTGATAAAGTGTTCTTACGAATATCTCCTTGGAATAGAGTAATAAGATTTGGAAAGAAGGGAAAGCTGAGCCCTAGGTATATTGGTCCTTTCAAAATACTGGATTGTGTTGGGAAGGTAGCTTACCGATTGGCGCTTCCACCGAATCTCTCTCAAGTTCAAGATGTGTTCCATGTATCTCTCCTGAGAAAGTACTTACCTGATCCTTCACATGTACTCATCTCAAAAGTTGTACCGCTGGAACAAGATCTTTCTTATGAAGAACAGCCGATAGAGATTCTCGATCGTAGTGAAAAAAGTCCTACGGAACAAGAACACTCTCTTGGTGAATGTTTTATGGAGGAACCACCAATTAGAATAAGCTACATTGGAGCTTGAGGATATGATGAGGGAGAGCTATCCTCATCTGTTTGTTACAAGTCACGAATTTTGAGGGCGAAATTCATTTTAAGGGGGGTAGAATGTAACACCCAAGACTTTTATAAGAAATGTTTTGTTTTTATTTTATATAAATCATCAAAGGTATATTTCACTACACAAAACACTATCTTGGCTTGCTTTACACGCAATCGCGACCTTCCTTGATAGCTTGTGTCATACGCAATACCGAGTTTTACTAAACAATGATATGCTATTAAAATATTATTAAAACTAGCCATTATGAATAGTAATAACCACCTTTTTAAATTTTATAAATTTTATTTTTTCAAAATGGACTTAGTTTTTGGATTTGGAATATCGAAATTAGCTTAGGGTGAAATATTGGTATTTTTCTGGAAACTTTCAATTTTTGATGAATAGTGAAAACACTGGGTTACTATTTAAAAACCGACTTTTTATTTAAATAATTATTTATTTTATTTAAATTTATTTTAGATCAAAATTTATACATAATACCTATATAAGTTCAATGTAATTCATTGGAGTAATTTTATAATAATTTTAGATATATAAAAAATGTATTGAACTTTTCACCATCTTTTACCCACCTTCTAAGAGAATTTGAAAATTAATATAAAACTTAATTTTACCTCTTATGTGAGTGGAATTTCAAAAATCTGAGAGACACGATTTATGTCAGTAATTAAAATGTGGTTCTATGAGATGAAAATAATTTTTGGTGAATAGTAACTTTTTACTTTTATTTGCCATGGTGAAAAGTAAATAGGGTAATTAAGGGTAAAAATGATATTATTATTACCCTAACACGTGTCCTAATTCTATTGGATAAGTTTAATTCGACCAAAAACAACCTTAGGAATAAAATATGACAATTTAGGCCCACTTGGATTAGATTAGGACATTTATTATTAATTTATTTAAAGAAGGGTTAAAATAGTTAAAATCAAAGTTTATTAAGTAAATAATTATAAATATATAGTTACACATAAGATAAATTCAACTATAAATATTAATTAGAAAGATAAAAATCTTTCCTACATAATGGTATTTTATTTGTAATTTTTAGACATTAAATAATTTAATTTATTTATGACACAAAGATGACGCAGTAATTATCATATTAATGAAATACTGACATAATTGATGTTATAAATACCCAAATAAATGTAATTTGAGACTTTTTATGAATTAAACTAATTTTATAGGTTAATATGACATGTTATTATTGATTTCATTAACTTTTTTCTAACTAATAATTATGTTATTATTTTTTAAAAAATCAATTACTAAATAGTGTCAAAATTGACATAAAATAGTTTTTAAAAAAATATTATATTATTAATTGTTATTTTATTCCTAAAAATCTATGTTTCGGCCAAATGACTTAGATAAGGTTATATATATTAATAATAAACAACTTGGGTTTCGTTTGGCTTGTTATAGTAAGTTTATTAACCTTATAGTGTAAGAATACAAAAAGACATGGTAAAAGTAAAATTATCTAACTTAAAGTTAAATCTAAATGATAAGGTTAAAATAGTAAACTAAACTTTTACAAATTCTATTTGATGAGAGGCTTTCGACCCATACCCACCTTATCTTCGAAATAAATCAATTTGGAGCTATTTAAAACCGAATATGCCTTTATAATAAAATAATATTTTTAGTTTTTCCAAAGGTGCCCCTCTCCTCCCTTATAAAAGGGCACCACCTCCCTCTCTTCCTCACACAAATTTGAGCCTTCAAGCTCGGCCAACCCCTGAAAATTTATCTTCTCCACTTCCCTAGAAACATCCTAGAGGTATTGGTCTTCTTCAAAGACCAATTTTAGTGCCCTAAAAGGAGGTCTCAAAGAGGCGCTTCAAATAAGAGGTAATGTCTGTTACCGATTCTTTCAACTTTATTTCTTCTTCCACTTATTATTATTTAGTTGTTTCATTATGGATTAATAACATAAGTATCAATATTATACTGATATTTTATTATAAGTATGAAACAACCTTATTTCACCATCTATCCATCCTACGGAAAATGAAATCACCGCGCGTCCGTACATACGGAATACCGTCTCCACGCCGTGGTGTAATCTATTTTCCACCGCCACCTTACTTGGATGGGTATAATTGTGTAAAGAATGAATATATATGATTATTGTAAAGTGATATTGATTCTGAAATAGTATACATACACTCCAATACAATTCCACGATCATGGGAACAATATCATCGCTCGTGCGTACGTACAGAATACCGTCTCCATGATGTGATGCAACTCATTCTACATGATTTTCATTGCATAATGATTACATAAATTAATTGAGTGAATAAATATGATATATATTACACTAATACCATTCTGGAAATGAGGTATCTATAACCTAAAAAGAAGAATAATAATTTATTTGACAAAACACGCATAAGAACAAAAATTAATAAACACCTGAATAACAAGTAGCAGTGAAATATTACTAATAATAAGCTAAAAATGTCCATATATGATATCATAACAATGAGTATGATTTTTTAATAAGTCAATGACATTATTTAAATCATTATACAGGAGGTTCGGACACTTATGAAGCAAATCAGACCTAATGTAAGGGAAATATCACAATCTCATTTTTCTCCGAGATTGTTTATACTTTGGAATTTAATGGGGGTGTATTTTATCATCAACATCCATGTTTCCTCAATATGTAATATTTATATCCTTATACAATTTTTTATATCCAATTTTACCCTTCAGTGATTTTTTTAGTAAATGATATGAAAGGAGTCTTTTGTCATTTTTCGTACGAGGTACTTTTTGACTTTTCCGACAAAAGTACGAGAAGAATGTTTTTTTAACTTATATGGCATGAATGGATTTTTAGAACATTATTTCCATGAAGCTTACTTTAAAAGTTTTCAAGTTTATTTTTAATAAACTTCTTTTAGTTCAAAATTATATGACATGTTAAGAAAGAAAAATGTTTTTGAAGTAGAAAGGATATTTTCCTCAAGAATGGAATTCAAGTGTTTTATCAAAATTATTTTCCATATAAGATAATATAGGGTTCTATTTCTATCCCTATTATTAAATTTATTTGATTATGTTGTGATGGAATTATTTTTATGAATTCCTTTATCTTATATGAATTGTTTTATGATGTCAAGATGTTTAAAAATCCCATTTTTATTAAATTGGTTATGCAATGATGTATGATTTTTTTTATTTTTATGGAACACATAAGAATGGTATCATTATGAGATGGGTGGGACCTATATCTCCCTCCAATTCATTGGGTAAA
Source organism: Viscum album (assembly GCA_963277665.1). Taxonomy (NCBI): domain Eukaryota; kingdom Viridiplantae; phylum Streptophyta; class Magnoliopsida; order Santalales; family Viscaceae; genus Viscum; species Viscum album. The sequence goes on along the minus strand of OY728147.1, from coordinate 172,705,255 downwards.
GATTTTATATCTCATGAGATAGACATGGATGGAACGGCAGGTTAAACCGGTTCAGTGAAAGAGGACTGAAACGAGGAATGAACTCGGTTCAGAAATGGACTTTGTCCACTAAGATAGTCTTGGCAATGAGTCTTGACTAATAATAAATGATTCTCTATGATTATGTGTGCATGCCACAAAATTTCATGTTTTATGTTATGATTATTGGGATTACATTTCACTACTATGATTTATCCCATGTTATGAAATTATGATCTCTTTTTCAGGTTAATATTTCCAAAATGTTATGTTCTTATGAATATGATGTGATTGATATTTCTTTTTTTTACCCTTACTGATCATTTGAGCTCACCCTTTTGTATTTTTTCTTTCCACAGGTCAGGAATAAGGTTATTATGTAAGATATTCCAAAAGGGACTATAGATATGATGAAATAAATGGGAGACAATGTAGATGCTTTATGAACCAGTTGTTTATGTTTCCCAGTTTCTAAAGACACTATACCTATACGGTCCTTTCATGGTTTTGTTATATGTTGTAATAAGTGTACTTCAATTTTGAAGTACTAACAATGTATTTAAAGTATGGGTCGTTATATGGAAGCTAGGGAATATGTTACCAGTGTTGGTACCTCAAAAGGTTCTCTTATGTTGAAAGTTAATTAGTGTCATGGGTGAAGGAGCAAAACAAGTAAACTTGGTCTAGACTGATTTCTAGTTGGGTGGTTTGGATGTCTTCTCAACACAACTGTGTGATACTATTTCCTACACTTCTTGGTTGGTGATGGGTTTGGAGTGTTTTACATATTTTTATTTTATTTTTCAACAATATTGTATTTAATTGTTACATATTTTTAATTTTTTATATATTATAAGGAGCATCAATTAGTGGGTTTTCTTTTTTCATTGTAATAATTATTTATCTCTTCTATAAGTGGGGGTTTTTAATAATTTTTTATGTTTGTTGGAAAAATATTTAAAAAAATCATCTTATAAAATTATATTAATTAAAAATTTATGTATATTATTCTAATTAATTTATATTTTTTAAAATATTATTTATTAGTTTTTAGTTGAGTTGTATTATTAGTTTATCCATGTTTAAATGTTTTCCTAGTGTCAGTTACCACATTTCATATAGAACTATTCACTAAATTCAAACCATGAAATGATGGTATAAACCATGTTTTGGTTTTTGTTTGTGTATACCATGATGTAATAAAGGTTACTATGTCATGATTTTATGCATGGCAGTTCATATATCATATATTAATGAAATAATCACCTATTTTTTCACCTATGTTATCATGATTGAATTATAAAATAATATAATGATATTTATCAGAGTTTCAACTTTGGTATTGATCATTGAAACCTTACAAAACTGAGATGAGCTTTAATTATAAGTTAAAACGTGTAATTTAATAGTTTTTAATGTCCATGAAACATTTAATTTATAGTTAAACATTTAATTTTCATATATTGAACTTGTATGGATATATAAATTGGTTCAAGAGTTGTGAAATGAATAACATTAAATTATGATATTGAGCGTGAGAAAACTCCTTAAACTATTGATATCTCTATATTTTTCATTAACTAATGTTCTAATAAACCATGAGTAAGAGAGGATCCTTATCAATAATTTGAAGATTCATTAAAACCATGTATTACCCTAGTAGGAAGGATTATTTTGACTTCTTTTTAGTGAACTTCATAAACCACGGAAAAAAAGAAAAAGGATTCCATATTGAAATTATAAAGTTATGTTCTTTATTTATATTTGTTCAATTAAAATGAATGGATGGTATTTTATAAAAATGGGGTTTTCTAGATTTTTTCATTATAGTTATATAAGTTTTATTCCCACCAAAACCCTTTATTTGTATAAAATCCACTTCCATATCATTTGGATTTATTTTTTAGAAAAAATAAAGAAAATTAGAAAATGAAATTTTCTAAAACCATAAAATATTTTATGAAAACAATTTTTGTTCTTAAATTTTTTCATAATCATGGTTTATTTTAAGAAAAAAACTTGGCTTTATAAAAGTTATAAAATAATGTCATATTTCAGGAATAATGAGTGTGTAAAGGGTTTCCAGAAATAGATCATCATAAAATGATAATTTCGCACCCTAGTTTAATCAAAATATAAGTATCATTTTCATAGGAAGAGGATTTCTAAAATAAAGCCATGATTTATCCAAGAAAATACACACCCTCATTTTAGATGTGTTACTTTTAAAGGCATGGATCAAAGTATCTTCACCTAAAGAAAAATGTATGTGACTTCCCTTAGAAAGTAATTCCATATAGGAAAAACAATCACGGTTTTATGTTTTTATATAGTATTTATAAATTGAAAAATAAGGCTAGTATAAAAGTGGTTATACTAATGTATGTAATTTTCATAAATAATATCATGACATGTTCATATTAAATTTCTTATTAGGAAATTTATTTAAACCATGTCAAAAAGATTTATTGTGGATCTGATCAAATGGTTTAAATAAAATGAAATGTGTGATACTTTTTTATGTAAAATGTTTACATAAAATATTAAATGTTTATATGATTATAAAAGATTTTATAAATTTATTATATTTTTAATATGAAGGAGTTTATTTTAAATTTCATGTAAATTTTCAATACTAAGGAGTAAATATTATAATAAATATGAAATAATCTTGTTTTTTATTTATATTATAGAATTTCTAAAACTCATGTTTAATTATAAAATGTTTAAAATTTTTCATTTATGAATTATTCACAAATTTTTTATTTAATATCTAAATTTATGAGTTATTAATTTATTTAGTTTATGTTGTACTTTATTTAATTCATAAATGATTTTATATCATGAATAGAGGCACACTTTAGTTTAATATGTTAAACTTCACTTATAAATGTCATACGATACATATAAAGAGTTACATTCTAGTTATGTCATAAGTTTTGATTATGTTCAACCATGGATATAAAGTTTTTATAGGTTATAAACTTGAAAGTAACAGTTCATTGTGACTTAAACATATTATCTATTAGTATTATATTTAAATTTAGGTCTCCCTTGGGTATTCATTTATGGATAGTGGGGATTTGGGTTAGATATCTCACTAGATTTTAATCTGAATATTTTTTCTTTAAAATTGGGGGTTACTAATTACCACAATATACATTCCCTTGTGAGGATTTGGGTTTCATATAATTCTAAACCCTTACATGAAAATTTTTTAGGTATCTTATGCATGTAATGCATTAAGACATGTGTGTATATAATTAGATTTTATTTTTGATTAAGAAGAAAAAATCATGAGTTTTATAAGGTATTTTACATTAATATGTTCTAAACTTATTAATTTGGTAATAATTATAGGATATAATAAATAAATTGTAAAAAATATGCCTATGTGAAGAAAATACATGGGATAAATTGTGATATTTTTAAATCCATTAAAAATAGAAATCATTGGATTCCTTTAAAAGTAAAAGCATGTTAACAACTAGATCATTCAAATAGGTTGTTTTATGATAAATATAGATCCTCATGGATTATATTATATAATTCAAGGTGTAAATGGATAAATCTAAATGTTTGTTAACAAAATTATACTATGAACTTTAGGTTACAGTTAGTTAGGAAGCCCTAAAATTTATAATTCTAGAGGAATGGTTTTGAGATAATTTATATGATGGATTTAGGAAATGATTTTTTCACTAAACTATCTAAGAATATTATATGATATGATAGATATGATAGAATTAATAAATAGATAAGTGATAGAAGAAAAATTAATGAGTACTCAATTCTTAATTAAATATATATCATGGTCCACTAATGGATATGATGAAATTAAAAGGCAATGTAATTTTATTAGGGGTACATTTAATAAAATTCCTTGTTAAATGATTGTAAAACATGACACATATTTGATTAAAAAATTATAAATAAAAAATAATCAAAATACTAAAACATTACTTTTATATCAATTCTAAAAAAATTATTAATGAAATTTAATTTCTATACTGGTATATAAGATTTAAATTTTTTTCTTAAGTAAGAAGTAAAATTTTATTTGTTCTAGAAACACCATCCTAAGTGGCCAACAAGTGAAGTGGTCCAAAAAACTAATCTAAAAGTTTGCGAGAAGAATAATAATTATTTTTTGAGATTTTTAAACCCACTTTTAAATAAAAATGGCTATAGGAACATCATTACCTACTTATCTACTCAATATGATGGAATTTGTTATTGATTTTGAGTGGTCGGAGTCTCCATTATGGCTAAATGTGGTTATAGACTTCATTATATAGTAATTATTAGAAAGGATTCAACAATTCATTGTTAACTATAATATGAATGATTTTGATAAAATTTTACCTGATCTCATCAATATTTTAAGGATAACTGAGTAGGACATGGGAGGTCGGGGTTCTAGTTCTATGTCGATAGTATAAAAGTATAAAATTTTAAGATATAATAATAATATTGGAGGGTAAAATAATCCTCATAAATCATTTAAACATGAAAAAGGTGTTAATAAATAGGGTTAGTGTTTCCATTATGGTAAACCTATTCAAATAATGAGGAGTTTTCCAAAATACCTAAAGGGGTGCGAGAAACATAGTAGAGAGTCCATTTTGTGTATAAAAGTTATAGAAATCAATTATTATGTTTTAAAGGGTATATGATATCAAAAATATATTAAAAAATATTATTGATAACTATATTAGTCCAAAATTGAATAAGGATTATTGGTTAGATCTTTAAGTATGTATTTAAGTGATGAAGAAAAACAGTGGAGGTATCAAGGAGGTGTATTCACTAAATTAGTTTAAAGCTCTAGTGGATATAAATAATGAATTTTTATACTCATTTTTTTCTCATATGTGATATGATAATTTATTCCTAAATAATAGTTGTTATGAATGATATAAGATGATGGTTTTGATACACATGGTTATGATTGATCCTATAATGACCTACACCAAAGTGTTTTGGTGGAGCTAAAGAAAATCTGAGTTTTGGGGAGGATGGATCTGGGTACAGATTGAATTTTTTTAATTAAAATCATTAATTGGTGTTTTTCCATGAATTATAAATTTTTATAAAGATGATTTAATGGTTATAGGTTTGGTAAAGGAGGCTTAAAAAAAATTTCAAGTGTTTACATAAATGAAAAATATGGGATGTGAAGGTTATATGGTGTTTCAAAAGTAGTATACTAGTTCTTGATTTTTATTTTTTATTATTTTCAATGGATAAATCCAAATAACGTAAAAAATGAAACTTCATAATCTTATAAAGAATATCGTTCACATTAAATTAATAATTAATTTAAAAAAATAATTAACTCAAACACAATAATTCTACTTGATCAATTTTAATATCATTATTCTCATATATTCATTGTGGTGGTGAATCCAAGTGAGTATTATTCTAGTTTTAATCATATATTCTCTATGAAACAATTAAAAATGTAATTGGGATTATAAGTTCTAGAACATATAGATTTATGTCATTCTTCATTGATCACAATAAGGTATTTCCTTGCTCAATCTTTGTTCTTGGGAGGGATGATGGAGGATTTTCTCTCTTGGTATTAAGAGAACTATCTAGATTTTCACTAATGTTCACAACAACTCTAATCTTCTACAATGATAAATATATGATTATATTATTTTGTTTAACATTCAGTATTTGTAAAATATCCATTTATCAAATATTTTTTTCAAGTATTTCTATATTTTTAACAATAACAATATTATTATTATTATATTCATTTCCATGAATTTATTTAAATATCATTAGTTAAATAAGTAAATTAATATTTATTTAAATGATACTAAATAAAATATATCATTTACATTGAAACCTTAACTCATTCCGTCAATCCTCCATAGAATTCATCAAATAGTGAACAATAAATTATTTATTTGAATAAAAAAATATCATTAATTTGATAAATAAATAAATATTACATTCACTAATCTTGCTAATAAAAATTTATTATAATATTCACATAACTAAATAAATATTTATATTAATCTATTCAATAAACTTGTGAATAAATATTTATTTATTTATTACCTTGGGAATAAGAAACAAGAGATAAAATTCATCTCACATATTATAAAAATTAATATCTCATGACTGAATTAATGTGATTAAAAATAATTGAATAATTTTTATTTTGTAAGTTTAGAATAATATATATTATTAATATTGAATTTGATAAAATTTAATGAGATTTTTTATACAATTAGTGTGTAACCCTTTAGGAATATTTATTATTGGCATTAGGTGTACCAACAAAAAGATCAAGAACAATGTCTAGATCGATTTCAAGTTACCCATAGAGAGAGAATTTAATTTCACAACTACAATAATCTTTCCATGAATTCTACTTTCTGATATAATCCCTTTTTCATGATATCTCATCAACAAATATGCATACTTGTATCATCACAATAAATTCTTTATTTATGTGCCTTTGAATTTATAAAATTAAATAATATAATAAATACCATATTCTTGGATTTAATTAAATAGTTATATTTCAATCAAAGGTCCAAATACATATTTTTCCATTCACTAAAAATGGAAAAATAATTTCTTGACTTATTCAATTAATATCATATCACTTATGATTCACCCAATGTATGATGTCTCTCCACGATCATATTTCATGGTAGTTTTTATCCATACATCAAAGTACATGATTTATGATATATATTAATACTAATTTCTAGTCTAAACACTAGTACACACATTCACTGATAAGAATATATAATTAAACTCAAAAATGTGGAATTCCTATTGGTGGACCTATCCTAAAAACCTCCGTCCTTGGAGGTTACCAAGTGTGAAATTTAAAAGACTAAGTCTCAATGTATTATGAGTCCACAAACCTTAATAAATAAACATTATATGTGTCCTGTCATATAGTTGTTGTCTAGACTATAAGAAATAAGTTTAAGAATATTTACATAGCATCTCTAGATTCTCATTAAGAAGAGAAATGTTATAACCTTTCAATTTGATAGATACTCTAAGGAAATTATCATATTAATATTACACATATGAATAATCATAATGTGATAATATATTTATAAATATTATAGAAATTAAAAGTAAAAATTCAGTTGGTTCTGGAGAACCAACTCCAACAGACTCCCACTTTTACTAGATACAACTGCTAAAAACTTATACTTAGTTTTCTCTCACATGATAAACATGCTTCTATTGAGGTATTAATTTATATTTTAGACCTTTTATATTATTCTATGGCCATTCTTCTTGTTGTGACTTCACTCCATTGAGAACATCCCTCAAGAGCTGATATCATCAAGTATTTACCTTTTCATCATATGTTATAAACTAGATATTTGTTGTTAATACCATACTCATAGGTTTATCATAATATATATTCTGTTAATACTTTTATATCTTGGTAACATACTAAAATATAGAATAAACCATTTATTAAATTACTTCTTAAGTTAAATCATCCACAACATACTTAGTCTATATATATATGGCTACAACTAGATTTACTAATATTATATTTCTTATTTAGTTAGTGTTACAATAATATAGATGATAAAAATCATTTATAAGAAAAATAGTTTCATATCCCCTTAATTACTATCATTCCCACTTCTCTAACCACTGAGGAATTATCCTTCACACTTTCTCAAGTACTTTTGGACAGTTCTAATTAATACCTTATGTAATTCTCCTTAATCTACTCAATATTTTACCACAATGCTTTACACATAAGTTGTATCAAATATATAAACATATGATGACATATGTGATATATTTAAAGAATTTAAGTTTATGGAATTTTATTCATGATAATATCTCTATGTGACTTAACACATCAACTTAGAGGGATTTAATAGCATGTGACTTAGGAAACAATTAAGGAAGGTGGTATTTTCATACATTCACCAAATTGTATGTTCATATAAGGTTGTTATGACATGTATAATTTTTAAATTATTTTACCATGATGACTGTTGAAAATAGGTTTCATCAAGGGCTCTTCTTATAAATTTCTCAAAGCCTATAATAATCGCCCATGCCTTATAGGTACTAACATTACCATTCATATCATGTTTCATCTTGAATACCCACAAATTTATTTACATCAACATAAGAAACCACCAAAATAAAAACCTATATTTTGGTACATGGAATCCTTTTCTAAATTTTTATTAACTTCCCAATATTTTCTTATTTCCATTTATTTCTTTTATAATGTATTAATTATTATTATTAAAAAATATATCACCTAAATTAGTGAGTATAAAACTACCTATTTGGTTTGAAATTTTCTCTATTTTATGTGTCTCTGAAACAACACATCCCATTATGTCTTGTGGAGTTCAGTGTTCCTATTCCAAATTATGCGCATCTAGATCTTGGACTCCATTAAAGTCGAGATTTATCCCACTATCTCAAAATATATTTTCTTCTATTTTATGTAAATACAGTGAATCACTTTACTAATAACTTTCTATTTTAAAGATATTTATATCCTAATTATTTTTTTGGATAATTAATTTAGATTCACATAGTGTTTTCTTGATGTGTTTTTATAGATAAAATTTTATTTAACAAACATTTTTCATCAAAACATGTGAAATTATGATATAGTTTATTTTTTTTATATTATAACTTATTTTATATTAATTATTCAATATATAAATCATATGGTAAAGTTTTAACTTTAATAATCATGAAACATGTCTACAAGGGAATTTATAGAAGACATTAAATACTTATAAGAATCATCATTGATTGTCATTCTACTACCATCATGAATATGATGAGTATATGGTAATTTGAGTTTATTAATATCTCCACTCTATATTAAAATGATCAATGAATTATTCATTAACATATTCTCCAACTATCCTATTGGGGGATCCTATGTATTATACCAAGTATATTCACCACTTCACTTTCCATTCCTAAAATCTTGTAAAGGAATCTCATGAAGTATATTAATTTTCCTCTAGATTATCCATAGAATAGTTCACACATATATTACTAAACAAATTCTAGAATCTTTGTGGCTTTATGAGTTTTAATCTCTAAAGGTTTATTTATCTTGAAACATATTAAGTAAATACATTAAAATACCTATCTATTTTATATCCAAAGAGTCTAAACATCCTTTTGGGTATAGACTTGAAATTTAATTTAAGATTTAATTGAATACAAATTATCTTTCCACAAATGGGTATAATTTTATTCTTATATTTCATATTCATCATTAATTTCCAATCTTAGAAATATTTGATTAAAGTGTTGTTAAACTGTCAATTAAATATGATAAAACATAACAATATTTATTTCAAACATGAAATGATATATTATTGTGTTAATAAATATACATTAAGATAAATTTTTTGGAAATAGTTTATACAAAAAAAATAGTTTTAAAAGAATTAATACACTTGGAAATATGATGTTGTGACCTTCACTTAACTGACTTAAGAACCACCCACCTTCAGCTACTTATAAAATTCACCTTACTTCTTCTAATATTTATAAACTTCCTTATTTTTTATTTGGATATAAATATGTGAGTATTTTATTACATCTAATTCCCATAAAGTGAATTATAAAACTTATATACAATGATCAATAAACCAAAATTGGAATATTTTTCTTGTATCTTCTTCAATTCATTGTAGTTCCTCTTCCAATTACTTATCTTTCTACATGTGAAGTAGATGGCCTATTATTCATTAAATTATCTCTAAATATTTTATTTATTTAAAATTCATTATAAAATCACCTTTGAATTTAAATTTTTTATAGGATTTTCAACCTCTTACCTTAATTTATTAACCAAAAATGGTGTGTAACCAAGTTCCCACCAATCCATGTCATCTTGAAAAATCATAGTTAAAAGATTCATGGCTTATTAATAATTTTAATTCTATAATTATTAATTAATATTGATAATCTAGGTGGTAAGGATGAAAATTTTATATTAATAGATAATTTCTTATCCATATGAAATCCCAACCTTTCTAACGAATTGATATACTTAAATATCTTCTAAGAAATATCACTAACTATAGGTACCAGTATTCTAGATTAAATTTGTATAGTGAAGTCACAATCTCATTTATATTTTAGCCTCTCTTTCTATTTTTCATATTTTGGGTAATTAATTCTCATAGTTTATTCATCCATGTCTTTATATGGAATCTTAATCTCCCCATATATAGATAATCACATGATGCAATGAACATTTGATGCATCATCCACATATCTCTTATAGGCGTATTTTTAACCTTCTTTCACTCACTGAGGTGATGGACCAAGAATAGGGTATTCTATTATATAATATAGATTTTACTATAGTAGTTCAGTGTACTAGAAGATGTACCACTCTTGGAAATTTATGTTGTTGCAGAAATTTTCTTTGTGTAGAAATTATCATTGTGTTCTCATGTTTTTTCGTACCATTTTCTATTACAAATAAAGAATATATTTAGTGTTTTATCTTTATTATATATTTTTACATAATAAATTAACTTTATTATTCTCCCACTATTTTATATAATCCCAAAAAACATCACCCTTGGGTTCATATCATCCATTTGTTAGGATTTTATTGTGTCAATGATCTATATTTCCATTTTAAATAATATAGATAGGGGATTAATCAAATTATTCCAAGGTATTCATGTAGGAATTTATTTCCAACAACATTAAATTATAAGACCTTGGTCTGTTGAGTGGACTCCCCAATTCAAAAGTCATATACTTTGACTTCCTTAATGCTCGACTCCAAGGTACACAATATCTTGCTAAGGTAATCAATACTCGATTCTATCAATTTCAATTCATCCCAATAATTTCATTATAACTCCCCAATAATTGAAATCATCCTAATGAGGTCTAAAAATGTTCTTTAAACTATGATTCCATTCTATTTCTAGTAATAGAAGGAGTTTTTTACTTAATATTTTATTTAAGGGGTTTTATTTAACTTTTTTATAAATATTCTTTATTTTATTCTTCACATGATTGTTAATATTTTGTAGAATTTACATAATTAATTAATCATGTATGATAAAATAATTTATGCATAATAATTAAATTTTGTTTCACCTTTTCATGATTGTTAATATATTTACATTACATGATCACATTTAGTAAATCAAATAAACTATGAATCATATAGATAAATAAATAACGATGAATTGACATGATAAAATAAGTATATGATATGATCATCATATTTTAACTACCAATTATTTTATCAAGTAGATATAAACCAAAATTATCTATATGGGAAATAACTCTTTGATCCCATGCATAGACTGAGTTATAGAATTCCTCTATTAACTAGTTTATCTCCTTGGTTGATTTCACCTTGAATGAGATCCTAAACTGAATTCTCTTCTTATGAGGTTCATCTTTTAAAAAAAATTACTCACTCATAGGTGAGACATACCAGGGGTTTAGGGTTACATAAAATAAACCTTAGAAAAATAGTCTCATGCATAATAAAGAAGTAATGGATGATTCATATATCATTATATTTAATTTAATAATAAATTATCACATGAAACCATGTGATAAATAATTAAATTAAATTAACCAAATACATGCATAGGTATACAAGCTCATGATTAATCACAACATGCAATGACTATTCATTTAGACTTTCTAGCATTAATACCATTTTATATGATTAATACATTGTTATTATAATTAATAAATTAATATAAAAATTACTTATTTATTTATTTTTCATAATATATTGTCCAAGTATTCCTTTAGATATGATAATATTTTCATCCTATATTATTTTAATTAAATTAAATAAATTTAATTTTTAAAAAACAATTAAGTACTCGTCATGTGTCAACAAGGCCACACTGATTATACCTTTACATATTTTATTAAATTAATTTTTGTAATATAATATATACATGGTGTATACACTAGAGGAGACAAGGTTTGTACCTTCTAGGTAAGATTAAATCCACTTATAGAATGTAATTCTTACACAACATGTACTTTCACTCGATATTTCATGTGATTAATGTTGTTTATAGTCCTTTTTGTCCACTCTAAACTTTCTAGAGATATATTCCTACATGGTGTGTCATGATATGCATGAAATTTGGTTTCATTGGTCATGTAGTGTAGTCTTTACAGCATGTATGACCACATAGAAATCCATAAATATTCAGAATACACACTTATATCAATTTATCTAAAGTTCATGGAATGTATTAAAACTGTTACATATTATGTAGTTATATAATTTAGACAAATAATAATTTTTAAGCATTTATATCTACATGATATTATAAATATCACTATGTGTGTTCCTGGTGTGTAATAACATCTATCACGGGGAATATACCGCTAACTACACGTTGTGTATTTTATGACGTGCATTAATTATCCATTTTTTGAACCACACAACACACATAAAGTCTCGGTGTGTACTTTTTAGGACTTTTCATTAGTTATATGGTGTGTACATACTGTTACATGCCATGCAATCAATTTCCATCCACATCACTCATCTAAAAGTTAATAGTTAGCGTGTAATGAATTTGGGTATTTGACCGCACGACATGTCACAATTTTCATGTAGTATAAAACATGTGAGTTTATATGACATGTATGCTAGATACATTCCATGAAATCATTATTAAACCACATGACATGTTGTAAGATAATTCATGATGTGTAATGACACCATGTGATAATACACATAATGTACTATGATTTTCATGACCCCCACTTTGTGTGGTTGAACATGGGTACACGGTGTGTAATTTACCATTACACACCATGTATCTCTTCCATGTTTCATGTAGATACAGAACCTATTGATGGAATTTTATAGAATTACTCATGTTTTCATGACTAATTCTTGGCCACAAAAACTTGGATGAACACGTTCTCTCAACTTTTGGATTAAGAACAAAATTATTTAAATGAAAAATCTAACTAACTAATGAAAAATTTGATCAAATAACTTATAAATAAATATAAATTAAAATGTGTCCACACATATACCACTTAAATGTTTCAAAGAATAAATAAGGTAGTGGGATAGTGCTTGATTTTTTCATTTCACCAATTTCACTTGATAAATATGAAGAAATTGAAAAAAGAAACCCTGGAATAATATAGAGAGGATCTTCAAATTTTAATTTAAATTTAATTTAAAACAATTCATATCTCAAATATTGATAATTCTCCTTGAACAATTTCTATGCCACTCATGGAGTGTCTTAAATAAAGTGGATAATCTAATCAATGATTCTTCTATTTTTATCCCCATGTTCTCTAGGAATTTATAAACAACATTCTTAGTATTTTGATTACTAGCACATAGGAACCTACAAATTTATGTCATTAACTACTAATCACAATAAATGATTCCTTTATTCTCTAATTGTTCTTAAGAGATGGGGTGGAGGATTTTATCTCTAGGGATTTATATAATTCTCTAATGTTTCAGCATTTTTCACAATAACACCAATTGTATGATATAAGTTGAAATATATAATTTGGGTTAACATTCGATAATTGTGTAATGGCTCTTTATAAAAAATTTATTCCAAGAAATTATACATGTATAATAATATTATTATTGTTATTAGTATATCCCATGATATTAGTTTACTTAAAAATAAATTTTTTAATTAAATAAATTAATATTTATTTAACTGATATTAAATAAAATATATCATTTACACCAGGTCATTACCTCAACCTGTCTGACTAAAAATTAATTTTTTATTATTCAAACACTTTTGAGGAGAAAGTGAGAAACCATGCATGGAATCAATGACTTAAAAACAACCAAACCACCATGGTATAAAAGTTTAAGGCCAAACAACTCATTCAATTCTTTACAGAGGAGCCCTTACCCAGTATAAAAAACAATAAGATCAGTTTCCTCCTACCTCTCGTTGCTCAACTAGCTATCTCATGCATGAATTAATGGGCCTGGTACCGATGGAAAAGTCATACCCTCTCAAACATCTAATTATGAAAAGAAAATACCAGGAGAAAACCCTCAGTTCAAAACACCATCTGGAGAAACCCCTTATAAGAGAACAGTTGCAACAACTCTCAAACCTCAAACCATAGGGCCACAATAAAATCACCACTACAAAAAGAGAATCACAATGCCAAAATCTAAACAACATCACATGAACTCAAAAATGCATCATCATCATCCACAAAAACCCCTTCACCACCCAAGAAGCAACCTAGACAAGACATGTCGCGCTCCCCCCACCACCACTGCAGTCATCAGAGCAACTGGAAGACGATCCAAGGAACATGAAGTTGATTCATTGTCACCTAGGACTAGATCAACCAACACCACACAAAGGGGAAGTCACCAATGAGGGAGTTCGGGCTTCTATAAACCAAAAATGATGCTCTGAAAATGGATCTGCTCATAACAGAACCGTAGATGCACCCTCACCAGAGTCTTCTGCAAGAAGACCATGAGAAATGAGGAACATGACATACAGGGAGTGAGAACCAGTTTCCGCACACCAACAATGCACCAGTTCAACGCATTCAACCAACAATAGCTCCACCACTTCAATGAATTCAACACAAAAGTTGAAAAACACCAGAAACAAACCTGAAAGATAGGCCACATGATGCCTGAAGCTAGAATAAGAGAACCCCCCCCCCCCTCTGCACTGCACTGAGGCCAATGTCGAGCCTCACCTAAATGGGAACCAACTAAGATGAGGCCTTCATCACCGTCACCGATCCAAGAATGCAGACGCTCATCTGAGAAATCCAGAGCCTCGCCTGAGCCTTCTCCCAGTTGATGAAACCTTCATCATCGACGCTGAGTCCAGATCCAATGCTGAGACACTCACCTAAGGAATATGGATCCTCGATGATCCTACTCCGAGTCGACGCACTCAAAGCCAAGATCTCACCTGAGTTAAATCTGAGCTGAAATGCCAGGACAGGAAAAATCAGAAGCCTCTCTAGATCAACACTGAGACACTCGCCTCATGAATAAATATTTATTTTAATATTCTTGTAACTAAATAAATATTTTTTTATTACCTTTTGAATAATAAACAAGATATAATGTTAAATACACATATTATAAACTCAATTATATAATGATTGAATTTATACGATCATAAATACATTAATAACTATTATTCGACAAGATAAGAATAATATTTATTCTTAATATTAAATTCAATAGAATTTAAATACATTCTATATACACTTATTCTGTTACCCTTTAATCCTTTTTCTCATTATCATTTGGGAAACTTAACTTAAATTCAAGATCAACATCTATCAATGCATAAAGTAACCCATAGAGAAATAAGTTAATGTCACAATGAAAACAACCTTCCTTCAAATATAACTGTGTAATATAATCCCTTTTTCACAATATATCATCATGTAGGATATATAATTGTTCCATCTCCTAACATTCTTTATTTCTCTTTATTTGAATTTCCAAAATGAGATCATCGATGAACTAACATTGCCATGTATTTAATAAAATGTTTCTATTTCAATCAAAGGTCAAGATATATCTTCATCAATTAACTAAAAATGAAAAATCACTTCTTTACTTAATAAATTAATGTTATGTCATTTATGATGAACCCAATATATGATAGCTCACTATTCACATATGTCATAATAGTTTTCATCAATACATAAAAGTATATGATTCATGATTTAAATTAATAAAATATCAATTACAATAACTAATACACAAGTTTGCGATTTGGAATATAAAATTAAACACAAAAAAGTGGAATTTCTCTTGGTGAGTCTATCCTCATAACCTCCCTTCTTGGAGATTAAAAAGTGAGATCTTCAAGAGAAGAAGACTCAATGTCTTATTATCCCTAAAAATTTTGAATTTCAAACATTATATTTTTTACATATGATAGGTGTTATATAGGATATATAACATATTATTAAGAAAATTTTCATACCATCACTATTTTCTAATTATAGTAGAGAAGTATTATAACCTCTTCATGTGAAGGATAATCTAAAGAAATTACCACAATGTTTTTATGTATAAAAAAATCATCATGTGATAAGATATTTTTAAATATTATGGTAATAAAAAAGAAAAAATTATGTTGATTTTAGGGAACCAACTCCAATAGGTTGTTGGATGTATTGAGACACTGTATACCAAGTTGGTTGTCACTGAGTACTCATTAGATGTCACATGGAACGTAATTTCTACCTGGTAACACCAGGTTTCTATTTTAATGCAATAAGAACCCCATGGATCACCAAGTATCCTTTTTTAGTGTACCGAGTACCCAGTTCTACCCAGATCCATTTTTTAATTGAAGGTCATTTTTAGCTTTTGGGTTTCATTATTTTAACATTCTTTTGGTGTGTATGTTTATACTTATATTCAGTATTTTCTAGTGGTATGGGTAAAGTTTTTTCATTATCCCATGGGTGTAGGATGAAAGTATTAACTACGTAATCCCTATTATTGTTTATATTTGTTCTCATATATATCTTGTTTTTTTGTGTGGCTTATTTTTTTGTTCATAAATGTATAATCAGAGGAGGAATGTAACATATTTCTACGTTGACTAGTTATGGTGGTTGGGGTACTTCTTTAATCCAATTCCCAAACCCAAATCCATTAAGGATCATCTAATCTATGGAGATCCAAGAGGATAATCCAAATTGGTTCTTCTAGTGGAGTTCATTCGGTGGTTGTCATGGAGGAGGTGTGTTCGATAGTTATATTAGAATGAAGCATTTTTATGATGTTATTGAATAGATTTCAATATTATGGTTTAGATAGTTCTATCCCTAACAAGTGGTATCATAGGCTTTTTCTCGTTATGGTTAGTTTTCTAATGAGAAGTTACTAAACGTTTTTAAAGAATGTCCCTCTGAATTCACAGTGGTATTGAAGGAGTTTCTAAGTGATTTGAATATATCTTGACTAGATAAGATATAGGGTAATATTCTATTATTGAGGTATCTATTCAATCTTGGATGGAAGGATTATGAGTTTCTATAGTATGTTTATTTGCTGTGTTTTCATATAGTTTCAACCTAGAATATAGCAGTGGTACCGTTGAGTTTGTTGTGATATCTAAAGTGTTATTAGTCATAGGGTTCATGTGTTTTGTTTCATTAATTGTGGTTCTGTTTAGTGATCAGGGATACTACTGAATGTTATGAAAGGATATCCTGATATCCCTTATGCTTTCCTGATTTCAGTGGAAGTCATGTTATCCGATGGGGTACATTGCATGGGAGAGGCACTGGCTTGATGTTCTGATGATGGAGGCTGTAATTTTTTGAGAATGTAATTATTATACTCCTAGAGAGTTTTCAAGTTACATTGGATGGGGAATATGTTACATACAAACTAAAGGTTATGATAGAAATCACGACAGGATGGATAGTTTGTTAATTCATAAGCATTAGACATTTGACCGATTATCGGATGGTCTATTATCTGTAAGGATCACTCTAGAGGTCTTAGTAGCCTGAAGATGATAGAGGTGACTAAGATGTTACTAACATATTTTCTAGACTAGTATAATTAATAAAAAACTCTAGGGTTCATCTATTAATGTCTATTGAGTGGGTGTGGGTGACTTTTTCTAGATAATCTATCTGGTGTGATGGTTTCACCCAAACTTTTATAAAAAAGAGGATTGGTATAGATCTAGCTTCATTAGACTGAGATAAGTTGAAGGTCAGAGAACCTTGTGGGCACTACCCTAGAATTGATGGTTGATGGAATCTATTATTTTAGGACTTTTTTTGAGTATGAGAATCATCTTTGTGTGGGATATTGCTTGGATCGACCTGTAAAAACAATTATTAAGTGGGATATTATTGGGTTTGGTGTGAGAAATGATTTCTTACTAATTTTTTGAAAAAATTTGGGAGTAAATTTTTTGGAAGTAACACATGAGAACCTAAATGGGGATCTTGAACTAGAACCTTGTTCAGGTTATGGAAGGAATAAGATCCTTCACCAGACCAGTCTGTTTGGATAGAGTTTAGTAGATGAAGTCTAATGGGATGGGTTCAATAGATAAAGTATAGAATAAAGGGTTTAGAGGAAAAATATATATGATAGAGTTCAGTGGATAGATATCAAGACTGAATCAGTTTTAGATCAATGATAGGTAGAGGTGTGAATTAGTGGTCTCTTTTCATTTTAAAAATTTATTTTATTCAATTAAACATTTTTGGTTGGTTAAAGAATTGATCCACTCTTCTTGAGACTATCAGCATCACCTCAAATAATGTTTCAAATAAAAGGAACAAAACACAATTATTTAAAAGGATTAGTATAAATATTGACTCATGTTGTTTAGTCCCCCTAACACTGAATCTCTACTTCATCATAAGGTTATTACAAACAATAACTTGTTATACCCCAAATTACAAACTGGTTATACCTTCCATCTTCAAACCACCTTTTCCAGTTAGTGATACACCCCAACTAAACCTTCTTATCTAGTGGTTGGTCATAACCCCCCCCCCCCCAAATCACTATCTTACAGCAACTATTTGGACCCCCCTAGTTGTAACCTTTTTCTTCAAATGTCTTGACCCACTGTAGAAATATCTTTTACACCTCTTGGTTTCTTCTAGAATAATTGATAAGTTTCATCCTATATGAGATATATATATATATATATATACTAATTACTCATGTACACTAATTCAAAATCCTTTATAGCTTACTAATCTTGATCAAATATTTATGATCACCTATGTATGGTCAGTTACCTCAGTGAAACAATTCTCAATTTGATGTTCTTACTTCAGCCCAATGATGACTTGAACTCAATATAATGTGTGAAAGTGATGAACCAAAATTTTTAAATATTATTTTATACAATTTAGAACTTTAACTACTCAAAAATATTCATCTTTAATTTCTCAAATTAATTCATGCTTGCATGAAATAATGTATAGTGCAAGAACATCACACATAACCCTTTTTCATAATAATTATTTTATATGAATTCTCAATTAAGTATTATTTAATATAAGAATATCTCAATAATACTTTAATATTATCTTTATATTTAATTCCAATTTATTAAACCTTTTCAATAGTAACATGTAGGATGCATGTAATACATGTATTCCATGAAAATATGTTATATTCTCCTTCACATAATGGAACACATGATCCCTTCACTACATTTGTGTAAAAAATGTGTATATATGATGAATATTGTTTCCTTAATGATTAATATCTTCATGAAATACGTATTTTCTATTTGTGGTAACATGTACTACTTTGGGCCTTCTCCTTTATGTGAACAAATCACACGTTCACCTCCTGCAAAAATAAAAGTATGGCTTGAGGGTGCTTATCCTTCCTTCACATGATTAAAGCACACAAGGTTAGGTTAGATCCTTATCCTTTATGAGACTATTGTATCCCATAGAGTCCCTTATACTTCATGACATTGCACAAGGTATGTTTTTTCTTATTTCCTTCACATAACCAAGATAGTTAATAGCACCTTCTTCACATAATTGAATCCTACAAATGCTCTATTTATTTATAAATGATAACTCTTAAAATATTATGAATAGCGGATAAATCCTCACTTATGCCTACGTATTTATTGAAATATATGTGGCACATATCCTCTGATGTCCAAGTCAATTCAAGTCACATTTAGTGCTCATAATATCTTAATAGATATCAATGATCTTGAAAATCAAAACTCTCAGTTTTGTATTTTGATTTTGAAGTGAACATGCGATCACATGATAACTTCACTTGATCATGTGGTGGAGGATGTCTAAGGTGGGATCAGGTTACATAAATTCTTCTTCATGTGATGAAATCATGAAATTGGGGTTGTTTATGTGACGACTACGCCTGAACTCATTTGCAACTTCGAATAGTTTCATTCATGTAAGAAATCGATTGCATGCATGGTCTTGGATCACTTGAGCATGTTCCACATTGTGATTTTATCATCATGGTCACTGGAGATGGATAGTGTGCAAATGTCTCAAGTGAATGTATAAACTCTTTTAATGCTGAATTTTGAAGAAAATTCTCATTCGAATATGTAGTGTGTGATCAATTGGATGGTGTAGAGTAATTTGATCAAACAACTGATGTAATATACATATATTCTTTTGATGGATCTATAGTTTGTATTTAAGTAGAATCCCATATATGTATTTCATTTAGTTTCATTATCTTTAATAACACATCCCGTTCCATTTTTTTCATTTGATCTGGCACCATGATCAGCTTTAGGAAACACTTTGCCCACCAGGGCTTCATAGGTCGTGCCTCCCTATGTAGGCCCACTCACCCACCTCTATGCTCACTCACCTGTGTGAATCTATGTAGGTGTTATTTTTTCACCTTATTTTTCATATGTTCTCACCCAAGCCTACATATAGGCTTGTTGGGTTTATCTCTCCCTTGTAGTTGTTCTATCTCCCACAATAAGTTTGATTGAATTGACCCTTATGGATTGTATGTTTATCTATATTTTTTCTTTAAGTCCCACTACAAATATTCATATTCATATTAATTATATAATATAATATCATTCCATATATTCCTATAATTCTTTAAATATTATTTATATAAAATATAAATATATTTTTCATGGCCTTATTCAATTCTACTTCTTTATCTTCTTCTTCAGTATGTTGCAAACAATATTTCAACATTGATACAAGTATTTAACATTAAATAATAATTCAACAATAATCATAATTGTGAGCTACTTAATACAAAGTAGAATAACACATACTGACATCCCAATTCAATCACCAAGATGTCATACCTTATTGAAAAAAATGCAACACAACTTCATTGGGATCAATAATATCCCCTTTGAATTTATTTTCAACACCAACACCAAATTCATCATGTAAATATGTGAATATTTCTCTCTTTATTCTCTCCTTTATTGATAATTATTACAAAGGTTTATTTATGGGTACTCATTTTAACTTCAACTTCATACAACTTTAAAAATCCATTTCTAGTTTATCTCAACTTAAAGAATTGAACCACTCTTTTCAAAAAGAAATGAACTTTTAGTTATTCAAAATTAAGTCTATATGTGAAAACCCAGAGTATAAAATAAGAGTGATTTCACTAAAGAATAAAATACACCCAAATAATATTCATTAATGTTATACCATTCTCAATATCATTCCAACTTATTCATTTTAAGTGTTATCTAAGCATTTTTTTCAACAGATATTCTACAAAAATCTTAACAAACACATCAAAACAATTAAAGTGTGTAAAATATTTCTCCCCTTGCATCACATGATCCATCAATCCCTCTTGAGAAATATATTTTCTTATTCAAGGAAGTTTTCAAAGTGTGATGGTAATACATTAGCTTTAATATTACTCCCCAGGAAGGGATACACTCCATTAATCATCATAGAAATGGGTGTTCTCCATGATAAAAAACTATTCTCCTTATATTCTATACATGTTAATTTATATAAAAATAATAAGGAAATAATGATGGAATAATATACATTCATGATGAGCATACCCTCTTAATTTAAACTTCTTATTATTATTATATTTAGTATGGGATGTGCCTTCTTTATTAGCTTTCTTATAATGTATGATTTATTTTTTCTTTATCTGTTGAAATTAATAAGTGGATATATTTTCAACTTCAGTATCAAAATCATTTAATTGAGCTTTTCACATCTTCTTTTCTATATTCTTGGACTGGTTGAATTTCCATATAATATTTTATGTCATTCCTGGTTTTCTTACACCATTCACACTTAAGAATTTTTATGTCTTCATTTTTTTTGAATTCTCATAAAATTTAACATATTCAACTTCCACTAATTTCTTTCCTTTTCCCTTGGAATTATTATTATATTTATATATTTGTTAGCCTTGTCTAGTAGTCCAAGATAGATAATTATACATTCTTTCTAAATGTTATCAGTTTGTTTGAGATTCTCACATAATTCATTGGTGAATATATATTTCTTCACTATCTAAATTTTATTCTCATTTACATTTTGAGGAATCTCACCTAGTAATATAACTCTTCATTTATTATATTTGTGACCTTATTGACCATATCTACCATAAAATTCATTCATTCAGTCATATTTGTTCTATGCCGACAGTTTAGATGATATCTTGGCCATGGGATTCTATTTTTGATAATATTATCTCATATATTTATAGTATCTCCCCTTTATTCATGCCTCTTTCCTTGTAGTGACATGTTATATTAGTATGAATAAAATTTTTGACCAAAAAATCCACAACACCAGTAGTATCTACTGAACATTGATCTTTTAGACTAATAGAAGTTCTTCTCTAAAGATTTTTGTTTCTGTATTTTCACAGATTTTAGGTATTTCGATTGGGAGGAAACCTTCTAGATGAATTACACAACTCTTCCATTGTGAAATATGTTTTATTATTTATTCCATTATTCTTCACTTGTTTAGTATTCCCTCTTAAATTTTCACCCTTAGAGATGTTATTGATATAAATAATATTTTCAATAAAATTTGTCTTCATTTAAATAATTCAAACCCACCAATTTTTCATTTTATGTGAAATTTCACCATTTTTTGAATTTTGAATTGTTTTGAGATAAATAGTGAAAATGCTCTAGTTTTGTAATTTCAACATATTTTCATCAATTTTTTACTTTGGTAATACATTTTTTCTATACTGATCCAATTTTTTAATTTATTTTTTTATGAACTCTTTTATCATGGGATTCATATGTTCCAACTGTTCCAATTCTTGATTCGAACATTGGGAGGCTCAAATAAATTAGCCTTTGTGGAAAGTTTTTTTGGATGAAAAAATGGACCCTACATCAGTAATTGTGGAATAAATTTGGTTACATGTGTCTAAATTTATTTATTCCACATGGATATGAAATATAACTTGATGGTGTGCATGAATGAAAAATATAATGGGAAAATTAGCTCATTAAAGCATTATTTGAATTATTAAAACAAGATAAATATGAAATGTCACTTTGGGTAGAAACATTTGTATTTAGTAATTAAATAATAAAATTTTAACCACATGTCAAAATGATATTAAATTAGGAGGCTATATAGAATATTCTATTTAGAAAAACTTTCTATAAGGACTTTATAGAAATATTTTCTAGGATAAGGCCCAAAATAGAGATAAAATTTTGGATTCAGAGACTAGACAGAAGATTTACAGCCCTCATTTTTCCTTTATATTCTCATCTTCATTTCATTTCAAAGGATTGTTGGATTTTGGGAGTGAGTTTTGATGGATAAAAAAAATTAGTAGAGAAGTATTCCATGAAGTAATAAAGCCATGAAGGGATAAAATCCAAGTGGTGGAGGGCAGTGAAGATCCGAGTACATTTCCCTTTTTGAGTCCTTTCTTTTCATGGTAAACCTTTATCTTTTGAATTATCATGGAAATTTTTTCATGATTGAAGGAGGTATATTTATCACTTGTTCTCATTTTATTCATTTTTTCTATAATTGTTATCAAATTATTATTATAAAATAGTTTTCAGGTTGTTTAAACTTCTTTGGGAGAGGTCTCCCCATTGAGAACAATAAGGTCAACTAGTTTCGGTTGTTGGAGGTATTTGGGTAATCGAATCACATTAATAAGAAAATAAACTCCCATAATTGAGGTATCTACTTTTTTTTATTCAATATAGTTGTATACCTTAAGGTATTGCCATATACATTGGATAATTCAATTGGAATATAAATTGTTGGTAATGAAAAAGAGAGTGTCCAATGATCAAAAGTTCCCACCACTACCTTATTTAGTTTGTTTTTTAAGTACATATTGCTTCTGATTTTCAATAACTATCATATATTTATAGATTTAATATGTTTTCATTTAACTTTACTTATTTTAACTAATTTTAATCCCCAATTTTATTTATTACATTTCAAAAAACAAATTAACAAAGTGAAATTTTTATAACTTAGCATGCAATCTCCCCATGAGACAACCTCATGGTTAACACTATACTACATTTTAAGGGGAAAAATTATTCACTGCAGTTTCATGAAAAAACCCCTAGAGTCACTTTTTCACCATTCTAAGGAGGTTTCCTCGGTTTTTTATTTGTTTTTTAATTTTTAGGATTTTAACAACTAATTTAGAGTCGTAAAAAACAAAAAAAATATCAATTTTCACAGTGATTAATTTTATGCTTGGAATGATTATGAACAATATGAGGGGACTAGTGATGGTGAATTTTTAAAATTTCAATTCTAAAAAAATACTCTTGAAATTCAACAAATGAATCTGGGGGTTTAACACAATATTAAAGTATTAACAAAAATAATGGTGATTATACCAAATGATTTAAAAGAATTCAAATAACTGAAATATCAAAAAAGACACTCAAGTAATTGAAAATATTATACCACCCACTTTTCATATTGAGGAAAAATTTTTGGGTGTGTTGAAAACTGATTTGGAATCTAATTTTTCAAATTTTAATTAATAAATCATTACTAATTCACCAACTGATATATATTTTGGAAATCCAAACACTTTGAAAAATAATTTTGATGAATTTTTTGAAAATGAAATTTCATGTAAAGCCACTATTTTAGAAACTAAAAAATCAGATCCTTTATATGACACTTTGGTTAAATAGGAAGATAAACATGAGTCATTAATTTTTTAAGAGCATATAGAAAAGCCTAAGCTACCAAACAATTTCAATACTATTGTTTTTAACTCCCAAAATAGTTGAAACTTGATAAGACATAAGAAAAATTCTTAAATTTTGATACAACTTTTCTAGAATAGTTTGATAGTAAATTTCTAACTATATCTCCTTATGTAGATTTAGTGACTATTTATTTTGAGTGGAATGATTTTTAATATGAATATAAATTGAAAGCTCAAATATAAGAAATAACGGTGTGTTCGGTTGAAGAGTACATTGGTTTAGATGACTATGGTGGTACTAAGATGGTTTTCAAATAATAAACAATTTTTAAGATGAATTTAAAGATAAAACACATTCTTGGATTAAGATTCAAAAACCATTGGATTTATTTTGCAAGGATAAAGTCTTGGAAAGAGGCTTTTACTTTTTTCCCTCTTACAATACATCATTAGAACATCAAATTTCCGAGGGGAACCTGAAGATATCTGATTTTAGGAGCTTCTAAAATTTATGTGAGATGAAGAAAAATGGATAAATTTCATTTTTCTAGTTCATGAGGAAGAAACCTCACCCACCATTAGAATGGGGATGATCAACTAGAACTGCCTGACTAGGGGTAGTGAATCCTAGCACCCACTTGGGGGGTTCATACCAATGATATTTTACCTTATCTTTATTTTTTATTTTATTTATTTCAATACAATTTTGATTCTTTGTTTTGTTTTTCTTGTAGGTTTCTAAGTTTCATCATCTAATATAATATCCCAAGGATACTACTGGTTAATAAAAACACGATTATGTCCTTCCTCTCTAATTTTTTTTGTCATGTATTGTGGGTGACTCTCCTTCATTCGCATGATTATATACCATGATATCATGTGAGATACTTATACTTTATGATAGTAGGTTATTATGAAGTGTCTTTTATCCTTTGTGATACCACTCAAGGTATGTGAGTTCTTCTTTCCTCTGTATAACCAAGTTAGTTTTCAGGATATTATTCACATAATCAGATCACACTGATGCTCAGTTTCTTTATAAATGAGATCATTAAAAATATTCCAAATGATAAAACAACCCCCTATTATGACTATATACTTATATGAATATTTACACTACATATACTGTAAAATTCAAGGTGATTTAAGTATTATTCAATTCTCAATAGATCCCGATAGATATCAAAGCTTTTTAAAGATAAAACTCTCAATGTTATCTTTCAATGCCAAAGTGAACATGTGATTTCATGATCACTTTACTTGATCACGAGGTTGATGCTATCAAAGGAGGGATAATATTTTTTTAATTCCTTCTTCAAATGATGGAATCATGTGATCTGGGTTGTTTATGCAATGTCTACTCCCTAACTCATGAATAACTTCAAATAGTTTCATGCATGTAAGAAATTGTTTTCATCCATGGTATTGGATCAGTCAAGCACATCTAAAATTTAGTTTCTATTGTATTGGTCACAATATTGGAATAGTGTTAATTTTTCTAAATTATTCATAGGAACTCTTCAAAGTTCAAAGGTTATTAATAATCCTTATTGAAATATGCAATGCAGGATCAATTAGATGATGTAGAGAAATTAGATCAAATGACCAATGTAATGTTCATATATTTTTAAAATAGATTTATAGTGTGAATAAAATGAAAATCTCATATAAGTACTTCATTTGGATAATCTCTCCTTAATAATAAATCCCATTACATTCTCTATTCAATTATTCATTGGGGTCGGAATTCAGACACACTTCCCACACCTAGGCTACATGGGTCACACCTCCCTACATAGGACCACTCACCCAAGTCCACAAACACTCACCTGTGTGCATCTCTATGTGATTTATACATCCACATTCCTTCCTAAAGATTCTCACCCATGCCTCTATAGGTTTTCTCAGGTTTTCTCTCCCTTTTGGTTGAGTTATCTTCCAAAATAAGGTTGATTGAGTTGGACCTTGTGGCTTTTATGGTTATCCATTTTTTATATAAGGCCCACTAAAAAATAATAATATTAACTCTGAGTATAGAATATAATATCCATCCATATATCATCATCCATATTCAAATATTATTCATTAAAAATATAAATATATTCTTCATGACCTTATTCAATTCATCTTATACATATTTTTCTTAAATGTGTTGTAAACAATATGTAATTATTGAAAAAAAATTGTGACATTAAAGAACAATTTAATAATCACAATAATTTTGTTATTCTTAATAATGTAATGATATGTGTTTTTAACTAGGTGAAAATGAAAGGAATTTAAAATTTTTCATTTACTGGATGGTCTGTTTTTAAAGATAATCATCAAAACTAAATTTTGGGAGTTGTAACCCTTCAAATTGATGTTTTTGGACTTGGATGAAGGCCCAACAAGTTTCTTTGGTATCTTTAGGGATTCAGGGAGTCCCAGACCAGAAAAATATAGTTTTTAAGGACTTTTAGAGGGCACATGGTTTGTTATAAACTATGCATCCCACAACAAGAAATGGTGTGGCCTTATACAGGTGGATATAAGATGTTGAACAAGCTACACATGATTTTTCAATCCATTCGCTTAGCCCATATGGTTAGTGTAAAGAGTCGGTACCTAAGAAATATTCCTCACATGGGTTTCCCATGGTTAGGCTAACCATGTGGGACTAACCATGAGGGATTCCTAGGTACCAAATAAAGGGTGCACGATTGAAACATGGTTTTCCAAAACATTCCTCCCAAACTGTTCGCAATGAACTATTTTAAAAATTGAATTAAAATTAATTAAAGCAAAAATAAAATAAAATTAAAACCCAAAACACTCATTCCTCACTCTCCACTCACCAGACGCCCTCCATGGACTCCTCTCTAGGTCACGCGATGCACCTCCCTATATCCTCCTCTCCTTCATCGATTTCATCTATTTTTTCATGATTCTTGTTTAAATCATCATGGTAATCTTTCTGTCTTCCTCTTCTCCCTTGTTTTTGGCCGATTTTCTTCTCCTCGTCTCCCCACCTTGTTCGTCCGAACCTATTGTTTAAGGCTAACCCAATTTTTGGTATTTTTCTTTGATTTTTGGGTATTCTAAGGTTCTCTCGGGACCCCTTTGTAAGTATTTTGGAATCCTATTCCAATGGTGAGGTGTATTTTGTTCAATTTGATTTTCTGCCAACGGTTTGAGAGCGTTTGAAGACTCTGGGAGGGAATTCACTAATATACATAGATATGTATATGTATATGTATATGTATATATATATTACTTGTACATATTCCCTTGTGGAAATGGGAATATGTACATTGGATTAAGGGGTGTATATATATATATATAGTAATTTATGTTTGTGCAAGTGTCGAGGAGTTTCAAGTTGTCATTTCCAAGTTGTCAAGTTTTGAGTGTTCATCTTGGCTTGGTCTACTTATTGAGGTAGGATCCCTTTCCTTTCCCTTTAATTTAAATAATTCATCAATTACTTTCTTATCACACATTACTTAGATTTTAATTAATGCGGTAAGGTATTTAGATTAAATTTCTCTTAAATGTGAATAGAGCATATTTCATGAATGAAATGTCAAATATAATAAATGAGTTGTTTAAAGAAAAATTTCATGATTTTATAATAAAAACCCTCTAATAGAGGTGTGATATCTTATAAACTAAAAAGTAGTGATAGTATTTAATATCATGCTTGATCTAGTTTGAGTTTTCTATATTCCTTCTGGTTAATGTTTGTTATGTGGAAAGTTAGTATGTTTCCCGCTTTTTACATGAGTTTTAAATGTAACCCATGACACCTCACTAGATTTGGACCTCCTTGAATTGGAAATTTCCCAAGTAGGTATATGACATGTTTCCATGACACTTTTCTTGTCTTTTGAGCTTTATAAATTTAATTCATGTAGTCTATAGAATTAAATAGAATTGGTCATTTTGGATGGTTAATAATGATGAGTTTCCTTTCTTAAATTGAATAAATTGGTTTTAAGTGGATTTGAATATGTATAATAAAAATAATGAAAGGTTTTTTCTTCATGAAGTGAATTGTTTATGTGATCATGAATCTGATAAGGTTTTAATTGAAATTATAAAGATGTTTTTACTTAAGTACAATTATGATAAATGAATATGCATCTTATATAGATATGGATTAATAAGAGCATGAGAGGTTTATGAATCATTACTTACGATATAAATGTAATGGGATAATGGGATAATGGGATGCATGAGAGGTTAATGCATCATGAATTATATATTATGAATGATTATGCCTTACATAGGCTTTGGATCCACAGGACTATGAGAAACTTTGAGTAGGAATACTATGGCAGCTTCCATATTGGGTTCCAATGGACCATGAGAGTATTTGGGTAGGAATACCATGAGATATTCCTTGTTGATTACCAAGATACCATGAGATATCTTGGATTTGGTCCATGGGATAAACTTTGAGAGTTTTCCCTTATGATGGATGACAGTGGGTTACATCCTGGTCCTACCAACATGTGTGTCCCGAGAGTTTGTGAGAACTGTTGGAGTTGGACCAGGGGTTAGACTATGAGAGATTTACCAGGTATTTAATGTTTGAGATTTATGTACTGTTTCATCCCAATATATATTTATAATATATATATATATATATATATTATATTATATATATATATATGGTGGCATGAATCATACTCTTATTATGACTATGGTTCGAAGCAGGTATAGTCGTTAGGTGTCCCTTAGGAACCTGGATGGGTTGTTGTATATTTATTCAGTTATCTTAATATCACTATTATACCTACACACTACTTAGTTTTTATTTCACTTTATATATTGGTCTAGACACTATGGGTGTCGGTCTACTAAGATTTCTATCTCAAACACTGCTCGGACCACCAATGTACTAGGGTACTCGAGTTGACTTCCTTTTTTTAAAGACTGTGTACCTTGGTTGATAGCCTATTTCTATATGATTATACCTAGAGTTAAGATCAAAGGACCGAGCGAGAGCTCAGGATACTCGTGGAGATATCCCTTGGGGATTTTCTATCGTTTCCATATTTTTTTCACTGCACAATGTAGTGTGTTTTATTTCTTTTGTTTTAGATTTTTATCAACATCAGGACATACATTCATTCTTTTATAAACTGGAATTAGCCACTTTTATTCATTTATATTAAATATTTACTCTGTTGTTTGTCATTTATTATTTACTACTTCTGTTAATGTCTATTTTTTATTATCTGGTAATACCATTGTTCATATCTGATAATAGGGTATAGTCTTCCCACTATCACCTCCTGAGACCCTCACTTCTAGTCGAAATCCTCAGGCATATAGGAATACATGCTTGAGTCTATGTGACCCATCAGTGTGGTTACATGTTTAATAGTAAGATGGGTTGGGACATTACATAGTGTTATTAGAATTAAAACTTTTTCTTTTCCATACAATTTTGGGTTGTCAGATATGAGACTATGAATGTGTTGGTGCTTGGTTAATAGTTTTGTTTGGGACTGATCACCCAACATTTGAAAAATGACCAACTAGATAGGGCTAGGAATTGTTGTTTGTGTTGTTTTATGTTACAGTTGATATGATTTCACCATTGAGTGATTGGTGTAATTTATATTTCTTATTAATAAAAAGGCTTATGGTATTTTTACCCTTGTCCCATTTTGGTAAGGTTGAAGCATTTCATGCATCATTATAGGCACATAGGGATTAACATTTCATGAATGTTCCATACCATGTAGTTTAATTTTTGTTTTCTTACTGATTAGACTATGTAAAATCAGTGATTATAATCCATGCTTCCTATTTATAAAGTATTCCATGCCTTTTTATATTCTGTGATTTTATGTCTATAATATTTTTCTCAATGATTACTACTTCATGGTATGCTAGCTTTTTTTGATATGTAATTGCATTCATTATCAGAATTAAATGGTTGTGATTATGATTGGATCCAATTTTCAGTTTTAAGGTGTATGGGAACCTTATATCTAGGAAATGGTAACTCGTGCATTCAAACCATTGTAAAAGGATGATAGAATTCAATTGTTTAATAAAAATTGATTTTGATTTATGGGAGACAAATTTCAAACTATAAAGTGTATGGGAACTTTATGGATTTCTATATGGGCACCAATATGACTTGAATGTTGTGTTTGATCGTGTTAAAATCTGAAATGGGATGGGTTTTGATTAATGGGAGCCAATTTTAAATTCATGGAGTGTTTGGGAACTTCATTAATTGGGAAATGGTAAACCATGTATTTGAACTTTGGTATGTGACTATTTTATGTTATTAAATGGTTTTAAATTTAAAGATAGTTCAATTTTAGTTGGAAATGAATTTGAAAATTTCTAAATACACAACTTGACCCAAGTAGGTCAGTTAGGGAATGATTTTCATATGATAACCCTGTATGGGTGTTTAAAATATTAATAACTAAGAAACTACTATTGGGTTTCATTTTTGATGAACCCAGGTTTCCCTAGCGGGACCCTTATAGGTTGCCTTATCTGTTAAAAAGTATTTTTCTAATAAATTTCATAATTATGAATGAATTTCATGAAGTGTAAAATGTTTGATATACTTTCATGTTTTTCTCTTGGGGAATTGGTTAAAATAAAGTACCTTGATTTTCTCTTTTGAAAAATGGTATATGATGTTTGATTAAATATTTTAATTATTAAGTACTAAACATGAATAAAAAGTGAAGGGCTTGGAAAAGGAACCATAGGTGGTGTCCTCTATTTTAAATCCTCTTGTAAGGGTAGGTTGAGATTCTATGCGAGTGCCTTGGAATGAAAGAGGGCACATTTTACATATGAGTTATTTTATTTAGAAATGGCATAGATAATCATATTTTGAGGCTTGTGACTTTGGTTTGGAATGACCAAGTGATAGGTTTGGTGTGTGTGTCTCTGTAAGGGGAAAACTCGTGGTAGGTATCACCCTTATAACTTGAATTCCTTTCTAATTCCATGTATTTTCTAACATTGGTGTTTTTTGAGTGTTGTTTTCTCTTGTTTGACTCTTTTTTTAATGAAACCCCTATTTGGATGGGTGTTCATGTTTTTATTGACTTTTTTATGGGTGTTAATGTTGATTAATACTCGCTACCACCTCCTTTCCCTGGATTGGTTAAGTGTTCCCTCTCATACTCGGTGGATTGTGGCGACGGATCCCTTACTGTAGGGGTTTTCTAGGCTCGGCATCCAGCTTCCTTGCATCGCTATTGGCCTACACCTCACCTGAATACTTTTCACTAGATATGGCTTCCACGATGGCATGGTGTTGATCCATGATCGAGCTCCAGCTTCTGCGGCCTGTCGATGTCTCCCCAACTCCGGTGGGTGCGTAGGGTGGTTCGGTGTTCCTCTATAACATCGGGCTGGTGGCGATGAGATATGTATGCGGCGGGTCTTCCTTTGGGCGTCTAGTGATGTTTTGGTTTTTCTTTTTCCAGTTGTTTTCATTTTTTTTCCTCAAATTCAGTTCGATCTCTGTGGCATGAATGGTTTTTGGCAAGATACTTTGGCGATCAGAGTCGGTGTTGTTGTGTGAATATGTTGTTTTTTTGTTTTAGCGATTGAGATTTTGTGTTTTCTCTTGGTTTGATTCTAGTTTTTGGGAAATCAGCTTCTACGAAGACCACAATGTGGAGGAGCATCCGGGTCATTTGTTGGCTCAGGTAGTGGAAGGTTTATTCTCTTGAGGACTTGATTGGGATGATGATGGTTGTTCTTGGTGTTCGTTTTATCAGTGAATTGAATTTGGTCTTGGACCCGGTGGTCCGTAGCTCAAGAGTGTTTGCAAATCACTGTCTATAATAAGTTGTTCCAGATGAGGTCCAAGGCAATGAATTCTCACTATTTCTTGGTTATTCAGAATCAGACATTTGAGAGGGTATGGATTCTTCCATCGGTACCAGGCCCATGCACTTTTTCACGGAACAGCTAGTCGTTTAGCTCTAAGACAGTGGAATTTGGACTTACTTTTTTTTGTTTTTGGGTGGTGATTCTTTCTTGTAGTATGGGGTGTTTGTGGCCTTGAGACCTTGGTTTTTTGGTGCTATTTTTCTTTTTTAAGTCAATGATATCATGATGGGTTCCTCCTCGGCCCTTAAAAGAGGATTATTCTCAATAAAATATTAATTTTCAGTCAGTAATGCTCATTTTGGTTGGTTATACATGACTTAGGCATGGTCGGACACTTCGTAGGTCGCTTGACCCTTTCTTTTCTTCATTGATGGATGACATGGTATGGAGTCACTCAGGTTGTTGGTCATATGGGTAAATACGACTCTAAAATAAATCTCTTGTATGAGCCACATGATAATGGAATGTTTAGGGTAGATAGCCTATGGGTAGTATCAAGGATGTGTTGTCTTCCTTCTAAACCCCGAGATACTATGGGTTGATATACATGGTACCTTTGAATTGTAAAATGGTATAATGAACCAGTTCAGTTTGGTGAAGCATTGATCCTTCTAATGTTGATTATGGCCTTCAGTAATCTCCATAGTAGAGTGACACTGGGTGTTAAAGAAATCAGTTTGTCCCAATGATTGGGAGGTATTCCAAGAGACACAGGTGTTTTGACATACCTGTCGGTTTGGCCTTAGTTTCCTTTTCTAATGTTTAGATGTTGTGATTGTGGCTTAGAGGAGAACCTTGATGGTTTCGGTAAATGTGTCCTTCCAAGTAGAGGGAACCCAACCAAAGAATACCATTTGAAAATGGTCTTCTTTCTCGTATTACTTTAAGTCTTGCAAGTCCTGAATCAAGTTGGTGCTTTCTTGGAAGCATGACTCTATCATTGTTTAACATTTAAAACCTTTGAGAAACTTCAATGTACATTTATGGACTTCAGTGGTTTTTCATTAATGATCATAGAATTCATCGAGTGGTGATGTTATTGTGATCGGTTGTAATAACACATTAGTGAGTGAAACGGAGCTTCTACCTATAATTTGACCAATTTTGGTTTGAAAATTCTTCTTTACAGTCATTGGGTATGATTGAATGGAAACTGTTCAAACCCTCTTAGTGTATTCTATTGAACAATGAGTGTGTCCCCTATCTTGACTTCTTCCTAGATTAACTAAGAGAGCATCAGTTTTACGCCGCACTGAAGATTTAAAAGATTTTGTGATTTTTTCAGTGGTTCTCTTTCAGTGTTTCACACTATATGTGTTGTTATTATTGAGGAATACTGGTTATGAGTGACCCTTGGGTTCCCAAGTAGGAACACTCTCAATCTAATCTTGTATACCAACTATTTCTTCTGATGTGACCACCAACTTGAAAGCACTCTGGGTTCAGTCAATGACCTAAATTGGACATTGTGACCTTGATTCAATGTCTCACACATATTTGCGGAGTGTGTACTACCTTGTAATAGTCCCTTGGACTCTATTTTTTTTATATGAGGCTACCCGAGACTAGTCATTAGTCGTAGAAGTAATTATTCAAAGGGTAACATGTCTTGTGGTTGGATCTGAGTTATTCCCCTTGTTCATGTTGTGTCATGGTAGTTTAATGGCCATGTGATGGTTAGACCAAGGAACATCATTTTAAGTTAGGAAAGAGAGTCATTGAACATCCTCATGGTAAATGAAAGGTTCCTTGGAGGAAGGCATTGTGATTCTATTTAAATACATTGGCCTTCTAAGCCGGGAATTTTGAGAATGGTAAGTTAGCTGGGGAGCCTCGACTTGTTATTCTTCTTTAGAAAGTGCACGGTTGGTGAAGGACTATCTTGGGCACATCATTAGGTGGAGACAAGTGTAGTTTGTGTGGGTGGGATCCTTCCATGGAAATTCAGCATGACTTGACCTTAAGGTAAATGGGAATAAACCATTTTAACCATTTTATAAATCACGTGAGAAGAGTCATTAAAACTCCTAGACGTGTGTTTGTTAGGAAATTATAATAGTGGAAAGTGTTATAGATCAATATTAAGACTCTTTACTATTAAATCCTATGTTGGGAAGTTATATTGGCCAAATGTTTAACAAGAATACAGTATGATCATGTCTCTAGCTAAACAGTCTTGGGTAAGTGTTATCTCAGTGTTTTGATTGGAAATTTAGTATTGACTTGGGTTTTAATGGATTAAGTGCCATTTTCTTAAAAAATGAATGATGGTGTGTTGGATGTTTGGAAATGTAGTACGACAATTTTAATGATGATTCAAGAACCGTGCAAGTTGGGTTATTTTTACATTATTCATAAAGGCTTATTTGGGATGAGAAGTTCTTAGGTGGGAAGGTTGTAATGATCTGTGTTTTGAATCGGATGAAAATGAAAAGGAATTTGAAATTTCCATTTATTGGATGGTCCATTTTTAAAACCGAGATTCAGAACTAAATTATGAGAGTTATAACTCTTCAAAGTGATGTTTTTTGGATTGGGTGAAGGCTCGATAAGTTTATCAGGTGTCCTGAGGAGTTTTAGGAGTTCCAAACCAGGAAAAACCAATTTTGAATGACTTGTAGAGGGTGTATGGTTTGTTTTAAATTGTGCAACCCACAGTAGGAAATTGTGTGGCCTTATACAGGTGAATATATGTTGTCACATGGGCTATGCATGGTTTTCCAAACTATGCGCCTAACCCACACAGTTAGTGCTATTAGGCAGTACCTAAGAATTATTCACTGTATAGGTTGCACATGATTAGGATAGTCATGTGAGACTAACCATGCGGGGTGCCCCGGTTCTTAGTAGAGGGTGTACATTTGGTGCATGGTTTGTAAAACCAGGCGTCCCAAACCATGTGTGGTGACCTATTTTGAAATTTGAATTTAAATTAATTAAAACTAAAACAAAATTAAATTAAAACCCTAAACACTCATTCCTCCCTCTCCAATCACGTGGCACCCTCCTTGGGCTCCTCTCCAGGTTGTGTGATGCACCTCCCTCCAGCCTCCTATCCTTCATTGATTTCATCCATTTTTTTCATGATTCTTGTTCGAATCATCATGGTAAGCCTTTTTTCTTTTTCTTATCTCTTATTTTTGGATGATTTTTTTCTCTGTGTTTCCCTACCTAGTTCGGTCGAACCTAGGGTTTGAAGCTAACCCGGTTTTTTTATGTTTTCCTTTGATTCTAGGGATGATATTGGTCTCTCGGGACCCCTTCATGTATATTCTGGCTTTCACCATCAAAGGTGAAGTATATTTGGTTCGATTTGGTTCATCTCCAATAATTTGGGAGTGTTTGACAACTCCGGGAGGGCTTTCACTCATATACATAGGTATGTATATGTGTGTGTCTATATATATATATAATCCTTGTATATATTCTGTCATGGTGATGAGAATATGTACATTGGATTAATGGGTATATATATATATATATATATATATTAATGTTTGTGCGTGCAAGTGTGGAGCAGCTTTGAGTTTCCTTCATCAAGTTTTTAAGTGTCGAGTGTTTGGATTGGCTTGGTATACTTCATGAGGTAGGATCCCTTTAGTTACCCTTTAATTTAAAGAATGAACTAACTACTAACCTATCTCACCTATCTTATATTTTAATTAATGTGGTATGGTATGTACATTAAATGACTCTTAAATGTGAATTGAGTATGTTTCATGATTGAAATATCAAATATGAAAAATGAGTTGTTCAAAGAAAAATGTCATGATTTTATAATAAAACCCATCTAATGGAGGTGTGCTATCTTCTAGACCAAAAAATTGTGATAGTATTTTATGTAATGCTTCATCTGGTTTGAGATTTCTATATACCTTCTTGTTAATGTTTTTTACATTAAAAGTTTGTATGTTTCTCCCTTTTTACATGAGTATTAAATGTAATCCATGAAACCTCATTAGTGTTGGACCTCCTTAAATAGTAAATTTCTCAATTAGGCATACGACATGTTTCCATGACACTTTTATTATCTTTTGATCTTTATAAATGTAATTCTCATGGTCTATGTAATTAAATTGAGTTGATCATGTGGGTTAGTTAAGAAAGGTGAGTTGCATTTCTTAAATCAAATCAATTTTTTTAAGTGTATTTGAATATGGATAATGAAAATAATGAATGGTCCTTGCATCATTAAGTGAATTTTATATGTTATCATGCCTCTGATAATTTTTTAATTGAATTGCTTAGTATGTTTTTTCCTTTAGTACAATCGTGATAAATGAATATGCATCTTATATCAATATGGATTAATAAGAGCATGATAGGTTTATGACTCATGACTTATGATATAAATGAAATGAGATAATGGGATTCATGAGAGGTTAATGTCTCATGCATTATATATTATGAATGATTACACCTTACATTGGTTGTGGAGCCATGGGACCATGGTATCCTTTGAGTAGGAAGATTGTTTGAGATTTCATATTAGGTTCCAAAGGATCATGAGATCCTTTGGGTAGGAATACCATGAGATATTCCTTATTGATTACCAAGAGACCATGAGAGATACTCATGTTTAGATAGGGTTTAGAATATGAGAGTTTTCCTAGGTGATGGATTTCAATGGGTTACATCCCGGTCCTTCTATCACATATATCCCAAGAGACCATGAGAACTCTTATACTTAGTCCAGGGGTTAGACCGTGAGAGATTTCCCTAGTATTGAATGTCTGAGAGTTACATCATAATCCATCCCAATATATATTTATACTAAATATATATATTCTATAATATATATATATAGTGTCAGGAATAAAAATCTTATTATGGATATGGGTTGAAGTAGGTATATTCGCTAGGTGTCCTTTAGAAGCCTAGATGGGTTTTTGTATATTTATTTAGTTCTCTTAATATTATTTCAATACCTACACATTTCTTATTTTGTATTTCCCTATCTGGACTGGGAAATACATCATGGGTTCTAGACTATTGAGATTTATATCTCACACCTTGTTCGGGCCTCCATTATACTGGGGTGCCCGAGCATAATTTCTTGTTCATAGGATTTTGGACCTTGGTTTATTTCTTGTTACTATATGCAAGTACCTGGAGTTAGGAACAAATGATTGAGAAGGAGCTTAGGATGCTCTTGGATATTTCCCTTGGTGATTTTCTATCATTTCTTTATTTTTTGAACTTCAAAATGTATCATGTTGTATGTATTTTATTTTATATTTGTATCATCATCAGGACATACATGAAATATTGTATAAACTGGTGTTTTACAATTTTATTTAGTTATATGAAATATATATCCTATTGTTTTTCATTTATTGTTTACTAATTCTACTAATATCAGTATTTTATTATCTGATAATACCATTGTGCATATCTAATAAAAGGGTATTTTTTCCCCACTATCACCTCCTGATACACTCACTGCTAGTCTATAGCCTATGACATGTAGGGAGACGTGCTTGAGGACTTGTGACCCATCAGTTTGTTTACCTGTTTTATGGTAATATGGGTCAGGGTGTTACAAATACTAAATACTAGAACATATATTGACATCCTCTGTAACATCCCCTATCCTGACACTCTCTCGTGTGGCCAAACTGAGTTGGTTATTGGACCTCAAGTGTGCCTCTTAGTTTTCTAGTGGTTTTTGACTAGAAGTAGGAGTGTATATAACATATTCGGGAGACTGTACCCCCTGGTATTGAGTTTCAATATAGTGGAAGTAAAAAAATATCAGAGTAACAAAAATAGTGTAAATAGTACATCATACAACTAGAAAATAAAGGATAAACCAAGTGAACTAAATAATGATGAACCATGTAATGTCAAGATGGAGTGTATCTAAATGTCACATGAAAATTAGTATAGATAAAATACAAAGCTAACAAAAATAAATTGAAAAACCCTGGTCCTGAACCCCATGTTAGTCCATATCTAAGCTCCATATCATCTAGTAATCAATAGTCAACAAAAAGGTCATTTTCCCTAATATAAACCTATATCCATGTAATCTTCTTAGGTAAAAATGGTATCCAAAATATGGTGTGATTAAAACTCAGTTGGTTGACACCACTTTGTATAAACAAAACCAGACTGATAATAAGCACATGCAATAAGGTGATAATTGTGATTATTAATTAATCAATTAATAAGATAAAACAATCATCCTTCTTCGACACCATGCAAGAATATCTCTTAGCATGTAGTACATCCATTCCAATAGTAACCAAAAAACATGTAATAATCAAAAAACCTTCTCAATACCTATAAACATTATAGTATAACCAATAAAGTCCATTTATATAATTATTTCGACATCACTAGGAAAATCCCTTTATATGGAAATTTAAGTACCATCGGGAAAAACCATTTATATAAGCATCGCATCATTACTAGGAAAATAAATTTATATGAGAATTTCAGAATCACCAGTCAAAACCATTTAAATACGAATTTTATTATAACTCACAACAAAAGTCATAATGGAAAGAATACCATAACATAACATCATAGACCACATTTGTTAATTTAGCCAATTTCTATTTTCATTTCAATTACCTTTCATTCAATAATCAAGTAATCCATTTTATAAGGTGAATCTATCAAAATCAATCACCTAATGTCTCATGTCATGAAAAATCACATTTTAAACCATTATCCAGTTCATTATTGTTCTAAGGTAGGCTCACCCTATGGGTATCCACAACCCAGGTTGCAGTGCTATTGGATATAAAGGAATCCAACAGTAGTCCAAACACATGATTATCATCACCCATTGTTCCATTATTTAATGTGCATATTGTTTCAATGAAATCAAATAATATTTCGCATACTTGAAAAAATAGAAATAGACTAAAGGTTCTTTTTATAGACTACCTTAATTTATCTATAAATAAAATAAATTCTTCCAACTGGTAATGCCAACATGGAACAAAGGTGATGGTGATCATAAAGAAAACCTCGATCACACTATCAATAAGATCAAAACCTAGTTCAATTCTAGTTAAGAGATCACACCTCTATATTAGAGAAAAAATAAAAGAGAGGTTGAAAAAATAAAAGTAACTCAACGATGATCAAGTGCTAGATTGAGACGTTTGAAGGGTAAGAAACAACTCCAAAATCACCTAGAACCTTTCTAGGGTTCAATAGATGAGGTCGCATGATGGATGAAATAAAATCATATGCATAGCATGGTATAAAACTATTGATCCTGAGATATTCATGATATGATACCCTTTCATAACATGAATTTATCGATTTATGAGATATACCAAAAAACATGTTGCCTTGGGTTAAAATAACCTTGATCGACCATTTCACAATGTGAACCAGTTTCACATCATGTAACCATGTCATGCTCTGAACTAGTTGACAACTTCTTCCTCGAAATACGTTCATATAGAGAAAACCATCCATAACATGAAAATGTCTAATAGACACCTTTCAACCCAAATTATATTGAAACACCACGAACCACCTCCAAATACTTACAAACCATAGAAAATACTCCAAATATTTTAACATGTATATTAGACTCTATTAATTAAAAAACACACATCCCTAAACCTTAGGTCATTTTCCCTAGAAAATTCTCTCTATCCCCAAAGAAATGACTCCACCACCATGGTTTTAAGAATAAAAGAAAACCCAAGTAAAGTAAGTTCAAACAAAACTAAATAGTTATGTTCCTATAAAAAGATGAGATCTTACAATCTCCCAACTATATAACAGCTCAACCATAAGAAGGTCCAAGAAAAAATATGGGGTCTTGAAAAACAAATCTGGACACTATGATCATATATCATATTCCCTCTCCCAAGTCTCCTCTTGAACATAAAATACATCTACTTAACATGAACTTGGGGGGGGATGATCTTTCCCCAGAGATACATCTCACTATGGTCTATAATCTATATCATATGCTCATCAATGTACACATCTACACCAAGCCCTATGTCATCAATATCTACCACATGAGAACGGTCTGGATGATATCTTTAAAGTATTGATATATGAAATATGTTTTTCATGTAACTGTAAAAATATGGAAGTTCCAATTAGTATTTCACTAGATTTACCCTTTTCACTATATCAAGTGGCCCTAAAAACCTAGGTGTTACCTTTCCATATTTCATGATACAGAGTTTTCCCAATCTAGGAAAAACCCAAATGAAAGCAATATGAATAACCTCAAACTCTAGAGGTCATCTTCATTGAATAGAAGAATATTTATTTCTTCTTTTTACAGTCACCAACCATCTCCTGATTAGCTGTACTTACTCAAACATATCTTGCACAAGACTAGGTCCAATAAGAGTTGAGTAACCTATATTCAATCATCAAATAAGTGTGCGGAATGACCTTCCATAAAAGGCCTAAAATGTGTGATTTGTATTTATTCTTGGAATATGTTATTATTAGATAACTCCAAGAGTGTTAAGTGTTACTCCAATGAACCATCAAAATATAAAACATAGGATCATAACATATACTCCAAAATTTGAATAGTTTGTTTAGATTAACAATCCATTTAAAGATGATATACTATACTCAGAAGAACCTAAGATACCATATCCTTCTAAATACCCTTCCAAAACTGATATGTGGAATGAGGATCTCTATAAAAAATAATATTCCTCAAAACACTATGCAGTCAAACTATCTCTTGCATGTAGTGACTACCCAGATCATCAATAGTGAAGATCTCTCTAATAGAAAAGAAGTGGGATACCTTCAATAGTTGATCTATAATCACCCATACTGTATCATTATTTCAAGGTTTCCTAGGTAATCCTACCACAAAATCCATAGTGATATCATCCCATTCCCACTCTAGAATGGGAAGAGGACGCAATAACCCAACATGCCTCTGATGCTCGACCTTCAACTACAGACAATTGAATCTTATCACCATGAATCCTAACACCACCTTCTCCATTTCTTA
Source organism: Viscum album (assembly GCA_963277665.1). Taxonomy (NCBI): domain Eukaryota; kingdom Viridiplantae; phylum Streptophyta; class Magnoliopsida; order Santalales; family Viscaceae; genus Viscum; species Viscum album. The sequence goes on along the minus strand of OY728147.1, from coordinate 172,663,694 downwards.
CCTACAGCACTATCTATGTAAATCATGATACATCTTTTTTAACCTTGGATTTACCACCCATCTAGAATAATGAAACTCTCTCATCAGATCATCATGCATGCTTGTAAGAGCTCATACTGTCCATGGAAAATAAGAACATTGTAACTTTAAAGAGACCATCCTAATGGTGGATCCCCACCATATAAGTTATCCCTTAGATATAATCCCTCTAGATTAGATAAATAATCTATCTTAATCTGGCCAATAATAATGGGTATAACATATATTGAAGTTAGATCCACTCATCTCTAGGACTCTTGAACATCTAGATGCATTTTTTCAAAGAGTTACATCATCAACAACTCATCACTAGGCTCCCATAGTGTCTTTTTCTTCATATTCTAGCTCAAGGCATCAATAATGATGTTTCCCTATATTGGTGTATAATCCAACTCCAATTCAAAAGATTATAGCCACTCAACCCACCTCCTCTGCAGAAGGTTCAGGTCTCATTAAGAAAAGATGTACCTGAGGATCCTCTGGTCAGTTTACACCACAAACCTCTCAACAAAAAGATATAGTCTCCAGAATATCAGGAAACGTACCACCATAGCTAACTCCTGATCATGAGTAGGATAATTCCTTTAATTTATTCTTATATTTCTAGAGCCATACGAAACCACTTGGCCCTCCTATATCATAACTCCTCTGATTCCAATTCTAGATGTATTATAGTACGCGATATATGCCTTACTAAGAATAGATAAGGTGAGGATTGATATAGAGGTCACCCTTCTCTTCAACTCCTAAAAATCTATCTCACAAGTATCTGACTAAATAAACATCACCCCTTCATGGTCATCCTAGACAAAAATACTACCAGATAGGAGATGTCCTAAAAAAATACTAATAATAACTTGTTAAACCCAGAAAACTCTAAATCTAGCAGACAATCTTGGTTTTCTCCCAAGATACCATGGTTGAAACCTTCTCTAGATCCACTAAACCACCATTCTCTAAGATAACACGGCCCAATAAGTGCACTCTATCAATCTAGATATTATATTTGGTTAGATTGGAGTAAATTCAAGTCTTTCTCAATGTACTTAAGATGATGTCAAGATGTTGGGCATGATTTTATGCTGAATGGGTTGAAAAAAAAACAAAAACCAATCCATGAATGTATCAAATTTCTGATTCATAAAGGCTATGAATACTATTGGTTCATTCATCAGACCGAACAACATCACCAATAACTCATACAAGAAATTTTTTATCCTAAAATCATTCTGAGGTATGTTTGATGGTCCCAATCTCAACTGATGATACCAGGATCTCATGTAAATATTAGAGAAAATCCAGGAACCTTTCATCTATTTGAAGATTTAATCAACTCATGGAAGGGGATATTGGTTCTTGACTATCATCTGGTTCAATCTCCAGTAGTCCACACACAATTGAAAATACCTATAATCTTTCTTGGTGAAAAGAACTGGGGAACCCCATGGTGACATACTAGGATGTATGAAACCCTTAGCTTCAAAATTTTCCAATTAAACCATCAATTCATGAAGCTTAGCTGGTTCTATCCTATATGATGGAATAGAAACTAGCTCTACTCCTAATATCAACATGATCATGAACTCAATCTCACACTTGGGTGCCAAGCCATAGAACTTATCTGGAAAGGCATCATGAAAATAGTCTACTACTGGATGAAAAATATCCTACTTTAGTTCACTATAATTTAGATAAAGACCCCCGAATTGAGCTATGAGCCAATCTAATTTGTACTAAATTGTTCCATCATGACTATCCTGAATATCCTACTCACTTAGGTGAAAATAACAACATCTTTTTGGAGATAAAAAGGTAAATATCATTCAATAATATTTGATATGATCCTGGTATAGAACTATCCAATATTTATTAAAAATCAAACAAAAAATGATCATTTACAGTACAAACGATTCCCAAAAGAATTGATAACCTCCAATTTATAGAGAATACACCTTGAATTGTTTGATATTCTCTAACCACACTCCCAACGGTGTGCTGATGTGAAAGACACCATCCAAGATTTCCAAAACCAATACTAAACCATTTTCTATGAGAGAATATATAAAGGAATGTTATGCTCTTATATCAAAAAAATCAAAAAAGGGTAGATGATATAAGAATCATACCTATGAAGGTAGGAGATCCTGGATCTAAATAAGCTGGAGTAGGATTCATAGCATGAAAATGTCATTCCCCTCTAACCTATGTTTTGATATGACTCCCCTAGGCTATTCTAGTTGAATGGTACTACTTCTACTGCACTTGATTACCACATCCCCTATCTCAACCTGAATGTATTGTGGAACTCTAGATACTAGTATGTTGAGGGGTAGTTGTTTCCTTCCTGCACTATGGTACCAATCCTACTCCCCTTCCACAGCTCTACTACTATATTCCCCTAAAAAACCTTTGAAGGGGGCCTAAGCTACAACAATCGTGGTACACCAAAGTACGGTAAGGACACTAAGTCTTCTTGTGACCAAACTTTCCACACTGACAGAACTGCAACAGAACATGGTCCTAAGATGGATTCCCACTTCCCTGGCTTCTCTTCCTATTGTTTCTTGGAAATAACTACCACATTGGTGATTCTTACTTCTAGAAGAATATCTCCTAGTTCACCCTACTAAAACTAGGTTGGATACTGCTCGAGGACTCTCTCGGATTCCCTTCCATGATGAGAGTCTGATTCATCAAGTCCAGAAATATACTCAAGCAAAAAACATTCACCTATGACCTGATCTCATATCGAATCCTATCCTAGAAATTCATTTCCCTATAAATTTCATCTCCTACTAAAGATGGTGAAAATCTCTAAAAGTCAATGAAATGTACAACATATTCTATAGTTGATATTATCTCTTATTTGAGGTGCATGAACTCATGAGCCTTCTCATCCCTCAATATATCTAGATAAAATTGGCTTAAAAACATCATCTTGAATTTTTTCTAGGATAACTCCTATTTTTTCGTAACTTTATCTATAGTGTCCCACCAATGCTTGGATAGTCCATAAATCATGCATATAGAAAGATTCACCCTCTTATATGTGGGTCTCTTAAGGTTCTCGAAGATCAATTGGATTGACTCGATACATAACTCAACTACCTGAGGGCCTCCCTCTCTAGTGAACATATAAAAATTCTATAGCTAAAACTATCTCATCAACTTAGAAATTTAAGACATGGTATGAACAATATCTCTTTCCATTGATCATAGAACCCTAATTAATTTTTCATAAAGATAAACATCTATCTGATCCATAGGTACTATAGGAATCTCATATTCAACTATTCTAGGATCATACTTATTTCTGCTCTCCTGATGCTCAATTAGAAGATGTCAATGATTCATTTTCATTATAATAAAAATGAACTCCTTGGAACACATTATAACATTAAAACCAACCTTAATAGGTTATAATAACAGAGAACCACTGGCTCATGGTATCTCAAAACATGGAATAAATATTTAATTATGATGATATAATTTTACTTTTATTTTCATTTATCAGATCTAACAAGTATCTAATTTCACAGTTCATATAGGAAAATATATCACATGCAATAAATATGTCCCTATCATGAATAATGCATGTCATGATATATCCTTATATTCCAATCATGATGCATGTATACTCATATCCTACCATATCATTCTTTGAGTTTAAATCTCAAGAGACAATAACATCACACAATATCTAAATCACCCAAATTGAAATTACATAAAACCATAACAAGAGAACATCATGAATAGAAACCCCATCCCTGGGTACTCGTATTTTCACCCATACATGGGTTAGATACTCCCATGCACAAGATTATTACTGAGTCTTGACACATCCTAGTATTATTTATAAGTTTCCTAAATTTTAAAGTGATAGAAAAGAAAAATTTGATCCTCTGATACCACTTTGTAATATCACTCGACCTGACACTCTCTCATGTAACCAAACTAGGTTGGATACTAGACCGCTAGCATGCCTCACCGTATTCTAGAGGATACCGGATAGTAATGGTGGTTTCAAGAACATATTGTGGGATACTATACCCTTTGGTATAGAGTTTAAATACAGCTTATGTAAACAAATATTATAGTTACAGAAATAAAGAAAATGAATACATCATACAACTTAAAAATAAAGGATAAACCAAGTAAACCAAACAACGACGAACCATGTAATTTCATGCTGGAGTGTATCTAAATGTCATGATGAATTTCATATAAATAAAATACCAAGATGACAAAAATAAACTCAAAATACCCTAGTCCTAAACCCCACATAGATACCATCTCCAAGATCTAACCCATCCAGAATGCAATAATCAACAACAAGATTCTTTACCTTATCTAAACCTGTATCCATGTAATCTACTAGGGCACCAAAAAATAGACCAAATGGGGTGTGAGTAAAATTTAGTGGTTCAATTACACCATGTCTAAATAAAACTAGTCTGATAATAAGTGCATGAAATAAAGAAATAATTTGGATTATTAATTAATCAATTAATACGATACAATGATCAACTTGCTTTGAAACCATGCCAAAATATCTCTAAGCATATAGAATAACCATGCCAACCGTAGCCACAAGTCTATGTCATAATCACACAACAGGGTCAAGCCCTATAATCATTACAACATAACTGGTCCAAGCCCTTTATATAATCATTTCAACATCACTAGGAAAATACCTTTATAATCATTTCAGCATCATCGAGAAAAACTCTTTATATAATAATTTCAGCATAACTCACAACACAAGTCATAACAATGATAATACCACAACATAACATTATAATCCAAAATGTTAATTTTAACCAATTTTCTATTTGTCTTTTAATTACCCATTCATTAAATAATCAACTATGCCATTTTCCAAATTCAATCTATCATAATCAATCACCTAGGGATTTATGTCATTCTAAATCATATTTTTAGCTAATAGACAATTCATTATTTTTCCAGGGTAGGCTCACTCTACGGGTATCTGAAAGCTAGGTCAGAACACTATTGGATCCAAAGGGATTCAAGGGCGGTTCAAACACATGATTATCATCACCCATTATTCTATTAGTCAATGCACATGTTGTTTCAATGCAATCTCATAATAATTCACATACTTGAACAAATAAAAATAGACCAAAGGGGTTTGTTATAGACCTCCTACCTTTATCTAGTGATCAAAGAAATGTTTACAATAGGTAATATCAATATGGAATGAAGGTAATGGTGATCATAAGGAAAACCTAGATCATATAATCAATAAGATCAAAACTCGGTTCAACGAAGATCAAGATATCATGCAATGATAATGATGAAAAAATATAAGAGAAGGTGAAAAAGTAAAGGAACTCACTAGAGATCAAGTGCTCAATCAAGAAATAAAAAATAAATAAATTGCTCCAAAATTGACTGGAATCATCATAGGTTTCAAGATATGAGGTTTCACGATGGATGAAAGAAAATAATATGAAATGCATTTTTTAAAACTTCTCATACCAAGAGATTCATGATGTAAAACCCTTTCATGAAGTGAATTTATCAATTTACAAGATATGCTAAAAAATGTGTTACCTCAGGTAAAAATAACTCGATCAACCATTTCATGATGTAAACTAGTTTCATGAAGTGTAACCATTTCATTCTCTAAACTAGTTCATGACATATTTCTAGAAACACGTTCATGTCATGTAAACCATTCAGGATTTGAAAATATCTAGTAGCCATCTTTCATCCCAAATTCTAAAGAAACTATTTGAACTAACTCTAAAGCCTTCCAAAAAATAGAATACCTTCATAGTACCTTGAAACATTTATACATGTACTCAATGATTTCAAAAAAGCATTCATCCCCAAACTTTAGTTCATTTTCCCCAAAAAATTATCTCAATCCCCAAAGAAAAGACTCTACCACATAGGTTTTAAGAAGAAATGAAACCCCAAATAAAGGAGGTTCAGTGGAAAATCAAGAGGGAAATACTTGGAAAAAGATGGGATCTTACATCCTTCTTCAACCTCCAAGATTTCATATGTTATTTACAACAAATGAAAATCAAATTAATTAGGATCAACAACATAGTCCAATGGATAGACTTCATTAAATAGAGTCTATCAGATAGTTCATTTTCAATGAGTTGCACAGATTAGGTGAACTGATCCTATGTTCACACAAATGGAACTTGTGTCAGGATCAATGGGATGGGCATGGGGGTGTTTTAGAGACTAAAAGGGGAAGATTTTATATGATCTCAAAGGAATATTTCATTCTATAGAGAAATTCAGTGAAGATAGTGGATGGAGATGTGTCTGATGGCTAAAAAAAGTCTCAGGTGTGGGTGTTTTGTTGTGTATAAGTCACTCTAATAGGAAACATTATGGATGAAACTTCGAAGAATACTTCATAGATGTGGTGAAGGAAATTTTGGTTGAAGACTTTGTGTGAATTAAAAGGTGATGTACACTCTTTAATGGGAGTTGGAAAATGAGGTGGTAGAAGTTACTGGTGATAAACTAGGTATTATCAATGGAAGGATGCCCATGAAAGTTGAATGTTGGTGCTAACTAGATGACTAGTTAGTTCCCTCTATAAGAAGGAAATTAGAACACCTAAGAGATTAGGATTATGGACTGACTGGTGATGACGAGGCCCGGACAAGGTATAAGTGCCCCTTATTAAAGGGGGATACTTTGTAACACTTTAGTTATTGTATGATTAGATAATGAATGAATGGACCATATTTGGATGAAAAATGATTAGATAGAAGAACCAATTGGTGTATATATTAGTGAGGATTTTTTTGGTATTCTATATAGGGTATGCATGTTTATCCTTGTAACAAAATATTATTTTGATGGATTAGGTAAAGTTATTTTTTTCTCTCATGGATGAAAAATGAAAGTCTAAACCACATAATACATGTTGGTTGTATGCTTGTGCTCACATATGTCGTTCTTGTTTACATGGATTGTTTGTTTGTTTGAAAAAGGGGATTCAAAGGAGGACTCGAACATGGTTCTACATTGACTCGATATGCTAGTTGGGGTTATTATTCTAGCCAATTCATGAATTTTAATTTACCAGGGATCCTCCGATCACTATTTCTCTAGAAGAATGTTTTTTATTGGTGCTTCTGGTGGAGTTCGTCAGCTGGTTGTCATGGAGGAGGTGCGTCAAACAGTTCTATCGGACTGAGTGATATATAATGATGTTACCAGATAGAGGTTAGTCAGTTTTTTTTGGTTTTTTTATCCCTAACATAACCATATTATGGGTTTTATTAGTTTTGACCAACCAAAGAAATAGGGGAGGTTATTTTTTCATCCTCCTTTCCCTCTTCATTTCCCCCCTTAGATCCATCGCAATTGGATGTGGTTTCTTTAGAAATTTAAGGTAAATTTCCCTTTCCCTCTCCATCCTAATATTTTCCCTTGTCTTTTATCTAAATTTGGTGGGTTTTAGTTAGTTATTTAATGTTTATTACACAAGGGCATGGTGTAATCTGGACAGGATAATGGGGATTTGGTGTTTATTGGATAAAAAGGCCCCATGAGGATGAACACTTGAGGTATTACATTGTTTCACTATTAGTAAGTTTATTCCCTTATTTATTTTAGTTTTTCTTTAAAATTGGGAAGTAATTAATTTATTAATTGGTGTAAGGTGTTAGGTTTTTATTTGGTAGTGGACTCAAGGGTGTGGAAAGAGTGATCTACACCCCATTTATTAAGGTCTTAGCATTGTTACATAATCATGTGGGTTATTATTTAATTATTATGAATTGGATTAATTAGTTCAAGTTTTGGTAATTTATTATAATAATTTATTAATTAATTAAAATTTATTTTTGATTGGGATAGGGTATCATGGATGAGGTTGAACGCTAGTTTGGCCTTGGATGATATTTGGAAATAATGGTCAAGTATTTCTTGAGGGGATAACTCCTTTTAAGAAAGGTGGTCCCTAACCATTCCCAACAGTTTATATAATATTTCATGTGATTTTTGAAATCTATTATTACTATCCATGAGTGATTGAGCTAAAAAAATAAATTGAATTGTTTTCCCTTAACAAGTATGAGTTGGGAAAGGATGTCTAGGTCTGTTATAGACCCTTCTATTATTTTTCCTCAATTCCTTGATCATTGATGGTTATAGGATGGAACCAAAGTGTGTAAAATTTATACTCAATAACATTGGGGATATACCTTGAGTTATGATATAATTCATAGGAATATGATTGTGTAATTTATACACCTTAAACATATGAGAGGTGTGTAAATGAGAGAGGTAAGAATGATCCATTATTTATTGTTATTATTTCACCACTTGAGAGTGAGTATGAGCTATTAGGGGAATGATTGGTCATTAATTTTAGCATTGAACTCCATGGTTTGGAAATTAAATTATTTTAAATTATGGACTTAAAACCAATAGGAATGTCTCCTTAGTTGAATATAATGTGGAAGATCTAGAATAGGTTTCTTTAGCCTCACTTGAGTAAAATATGTATGAATTATGTAAGGATGGCATAAGTCCTTACCTAAAAGTGTCATTAGTGATACCTTTTTATCCTTTTGGCTTATGTAACTAATATAGGGGTGGTTGTTCCTTCATCATTCTATTATGTAGTAACTAAGTGGTTTATACCTTAGTTTTGGATATGGATATAGGTTGGTCATGTAAAGTCCAACCTAGATTAAACTTAAATTGAGTTGGACATCATGCCAACCTAGTTGTGCCTTATTATATAGTTACTCTTAATCTATTAATTATGCCATTATATGATTGTGTGATGTGTGGTGTGGGATGAATTTACATCTTACCATATGATAATGTGACCATAGATGTTATGATGAATTATGTGATATGTTTATGGCTTAGAATGTTCTCTCTAATTGCCTTGATATCATTATGGAATGGGATGACACACCCAATTTTTATCAATTGTGATATAGTGATATGAAATACCCAGTTACACTTATGACCCATATGGAATGGGATGACGTGCCCATTATTTTATGGGATAAGTTATGGAATGAAATTATCATTTATCTCATGTTATATTATTGATTTATATCATTGCCATTGTAATATGATCTCATGACTTGGACATTATGACTATGGTAATTAGATGTAATTCTCACTGAGACATATAATTTAATGCCCATATCCCCTTTATAATTATGTGGATAGGATTATATGACAAACTAATTACTATTACCCTTAGAAGTGGGATGTACTTCCAATGATATGATGCTTCCAAGGAAGGGGATGAGATTATCATATGAGAATAGTTATTGTGGGAGTGATTTCCCCTCTTATGATGTGGCATGCGGCTATGGATTATTTTCTCTATATCTTTTGATTACTACCACGGATAGGGATATTATTACCTCTCTTGATGATATTGAAAATTAGTGAGGACCATTTATATATAATGGATTAGGGATGTTCTGTCCATAGGTGTGACTATGTTATCAGGACATACTACCCATGTAATGATGATCAGTATATCACAATGATGTTATTATATCTATTTTGACTATTTCATAGGGACACAATTCCATTGTATTTCTCATAATACTATGATAGGAAATTATTCCCTTTAATGATTACTTGATATGTGATTCCAAATTGAAATTTATGTGATATGATGATAAATACGCATACACTAGATGGTGAAAGCACATTCACACATAAGTAGTTGTGTATTACCCATGGTTGTGACATTTTACTACTATTACCTGTTTACTTTTATCTTACTATCATATGAAATTATACATGCACTTTTATTTCACTGGATATGTTTTGGGTCATTATTGGTGTCGACCTTCTTAATTTTTACTCACACCCTTCTTAGATACCCTTATACCTAATATGTTTTTATATTTTATGATTCAAGTAGGGTAAAGGGACCTATTATTGATGGATGAGTAGTAAATCTTGGTAAGAGATGGGATATGGGATTAGTAATGCAGTCAAGATTGATTTTTCTATCATATCTAGACTTTTTCTTATTTTTAGGACTAGTTTCATATGATCTACCAATGAGGGGTCCTACTTATTTATATAAGATTGTGTGGAATGACTTATACTCATTTTTTTATAGAATGGGTGGGTTATTTTACTTTATAATGGAATTTAATTGTGATATACACTTTTATTTGGTTTTTTATGTGATGATTATTGATTATTTTTATTTTATTTTGATTTATTTTTATCTATACCAAAGATGGTATATTATCCCAACATTATACATAGAACACGCCCACTAGTTAGTAACCTCTATCATATAAGGAGGTGTGCTTGATGTATGGGGAACTCAGTTTGGTCATGATGGAGGTAAACTTGACTGGGGATAATAATAAGAGGTAGAAGATGCTTTTTTTTATTTATCTCATGAATTTGGATATTGTAGATGTAAATGGGACTAGTTTGAACTTGGAATGGGTGATATTTTTATTCCTGAATAGAACTTTCATGAGAGTAAATACATGTTACCAGTTAGTGGGGATTGACATTTTTTTCTTTTTTTTATTATAGTTGAAATATTTTTATTAGGAAAAGTATGATGTTTTGGGATTATTTAATTAATTATTTTTCCTTTTAATTATAGTGTAAAGATGTGTGTGTTCATGCATCATATTGGAATATAGAAATAAAATGAAATTAATGTGCTTTCTTGTGGTTGATTAACTTAATTATGGTATAGATTCAAGTTATTTTAATTTAAAAAACAACATATATAGTGTTTTCATATATAAATTTATGTTTCCATTATAACTAATTTTTTTTCCTTTATTATTTTAGGATAATATGGGATAAAATAAACACTTAGAGGGGGGTTGAATTAGTCTTAAGTATTTTTCATCCAAATCCCAATCGCCCTCCTACTTCTTCAGCACATCTCTCTTTAACTTACTATGGTATAGAAATAGAAATGAAACCATATTAAATTTGGTAATGAGGTTCACTTCTATGATGGATGAATATATCCATATTTTGTGGTGATTTTTATCCCATACTTACACAATTATCCTTTTATTATCATGAAAGAACTTTGAAAATGGTGTGATCTTGAACCTATAAATATTTGGGCACCAACTAGGATTTCATGCAAGAAATAACTCACATTAACAATAAAAATAGGAAACAATTCATTTAAGAATAATTATCAATACTTTTATAAGTCACCAATTGAATTTATAGATACTTATCTTCCTCCTCCTTTCACCTATATCAATATTCAATAGTCACACATAGGTCCTTCTTTGTTACTCTAATTTTTATTCTAGAATGTAGTATCAGGTCCTTCAATAAAAATTTATATCTTCTATTCTTATTCTCATTTATATTTCAAATCACATGAATACATTTCTATTTCTAAATATGGAAATCATCCCTTTATTTTTGGAAGGGTGATATTATATTTTAAAAATGGTCAATAATATTCCCTTGATTTTTTCTCATTTAACCCTAATCAAATCTACAGTGAGCCTTCATGATTTATTCTTTACATGATATTCAAAAATATTGAAACTATCCTCCACAAAATCCACATGATCTTGGATATTCTCTATATATACAAGGTATCATGCACTATTTTAGTCATGAAATGAATCTTTCTTATGATTATACTCTTCAACTCACACAATGACATTATCTTCTCTTTATAGTGAAACTTCATATCATTTCACAAAAAAAACATTGGATGTTTTTTATTCTAAGAATACTTCATGGTGTAATCTTATTATTTATGATAAGAGGTAAATTTTATATAATATAAATCTATTATAATAAAACAATAATTCAATAGTATTTTTAATACATTTAAGAACAAAATCATCATCAAATGATTTAATTTCCAAAAGTATTTTCTAGATTTTATACATCTTCTAAAATTATTCTCACTAGGATACTCTTATGTTTTTTTTAACTTTACATAAGAGTAAGTAACTCTTATATTTATCATTGAACCCATACCTTTTCCAAATATTTGGCTCACTAATGACTCTTATGTAATAATTATTAAATATTATGTTTTCCAGATAACTCTTACACATTTGAGACTCATCCAAATATTCAACAGTCTGTATAGAGTTACTCTTACACTTACCTCATATGACTCTTATATACCTCAATACTTTTTCACTTTCCCACTCCAATATTGGATTGATTCCTACATATAGATGAATTTACTATTAAGATTTCTAAACATAGCTAAATTCCATTGATAATAAATTTACATAACTTACTCAAATTAACTTAGATCTTATTCTAACATCTTTAAGTTGTATTTCATCATTACAAAACACCTTAGAACATATTTATAAAAACATTGGTTATTATATAAATAATTTAAAAACTCTATATTTTCAATTCTAATGTCTTGAAATATATAAATACTCAAATTTTAGTGTTTAAGGAACTTCACTTCCTCGACTCATTTATATCCTTAAGAAAAACTTCTCTAATCCTTCATATAAGATATATTATTTATTAAAAACATATATATTTATGCTAAAAATCTATGTATAGATTCAAAATAATCCAGTCATCTTGGTATTTTAGCCAAAAAACATTCTTCTCTATAAATCCTAGCCAGACCCACTTAAATCCCATAAATTTATAGTGTAGTCTATAGTACTGAAAACAACCATAACACTTTTTATTCATTCATATGAAATACAACTCAACAAAAACACATATAAAAGGATACTACCATTAAATATATTCATCTATGAATTCTAGGTATTTCACACCATGCCAATTGGCAAGGGTATATTCTTCCATCAATTGGTATCATCAAAAATAAATTCAAAACTCATTCACTCATTCCTAGGTATTTAAAAAAATAAAAAATCATCCTCAAGTGGGATAAATATATTATGTTATTAATATTTATTACTTGATGAGTTGAATCTTATCTATATCTGATACATGGCCCAGGAGTGGGTAGGTTGACTAGGGTTACACCCTCGTGACATGAGACCCTTATGTGGTGGGGTGAGAGTGGTTTGGTGTCATGAATTTCCTACTACCTACATTTTCTTTTCTATTAGGGTATGATGGGATTAGTTTCTAAGGGTTATCATCATCGATGTTCTTATGGACATCGTAGAGATATTCGAGGGGTATTTTGGCACGTGGATACCTAGTGAGGATTGGAACCTTATAGTGGGTGCCTTGTTATAGGAATAGATATTTCACTATTGATAGAGGCCCAATTAGTGTATTGAATCATAAGTTTCCTTGTATGGTTGAGGCTAAAACATTATAGAACTACTTCATTGGTTGTTTCATTCATGGTATAAGATCTATATACTAGGTTGGAGATCCTAGTAATGATGTTTTCAACCCATGATCATGGTGAGATGAGTTTTATCTATGTGGTATATATTTTTTCACTCATAACTATAATGGGTAGTGTTTATATGAGGGTAACCTAAGAGAAGGATGAAACTCATATATATGTGTTCCTTTTATATAATAAAAATGGGTATATGCCTTTATGATATGTATTATGTTAATGACATATGAGTGATGTGTGATCAGAATTTTTTTCAACAAAAGGGATTCCATGAGGTATATGATATGGAAGAATGGGAGATGCTTCAGGTGGTATTGTGACCAATATGTATATAAGAAATGGTTATTTTTTTATTGGTATTATGGTTCTAGGATTATTTGTATGTGACTCTTAATGAGATGACTCAGGTTATTAATAGGATGGAACTGGGGTATGGACCATCATAGGTATGGATTTATGACTTATCCCTTTCTTTAAATTAAAATAATGGTATTTCATGCTAAGTGTGTGGCTTTTTTATGGATATGGTTGGATCTTGGCCTCTAAATAGTGATATTAGTATTTAGACAGGCATGATCAGTCTCTTATGAAAACTAAGATATATTGATAGGGGGTTTTAGAAACTCTTTGTTTTAGGGGGAGTGTGTTTGTAGGTCGCATGACACTTAGTGTTATTTCATGATAACCTTGTTCACTAAAAAAAGTGACCTTTACTAAAAGAAAATTACCGACAGATAATATATCTGTTGGTAAAAATGATTAATTCCAATAGATATTAAATCATGTTGATATTAACTATAGGTACCAACAATTATTTTTACCAAAAAATATATATGTTTATATTAGTATTTCAATACGAACAAATATTTTACTAACACTTAAATCTATTACTTTATTATATCAATACCAACATTTTTTTTACCAACACATGAATTTATTATTAATAACCATTATTACCAACATATATTTTTATATCAAAAAAAATATGTTTCAATAAACTGTTGAAGAAAAAAATACCTTATCATTAACTGATTTAGAAAATCCAATTTATTATCACATCATTTTTAAGACCAACGTATTCAATTTATTATTTTTTGGTGTTTTCATAAAATATCATGTTTTATATAGTAATTTAATTATTATATTTAAATTTATTAAACATAAAATAACTAATCAACATAAATCCAATTAATTATTAATAGAAATTTAGGAATTAAAAAAACATAAATATCAACGAAGTAATATAATTTTATTAGTAATTATATTTACATATTGATTTTTTTTAAATAATAGAAAAAAAACTAAGAAATGATATAAAAATTTATACAATTTATAATTATATTTTAAATCTTTATAAATAACTTAATGTATTGAATAATATTTTTTATTTCATTTATTTGACATTTATAGAATAAAAAATAAATATATAATAAAAAATAAAATTTATTGATTTGGTACTGCACACAACCCTACCTATCCCCCACCATCAAAATTCCCCACCAAAATCTGGTCGTGCCATAGAAATCTCCCCCTACACGAATCTCTACCGCACCACTAAAACCCTTAACACCTTCTTTTCCACCGAAATGTTTTATGAACGATGCCTCCTCCATCGATGGGCAAGTCAAAGTTCCGAATTACAAGGCCTCAATACCCTTCTAGGATTCCCTAGCTTGTTTCACTGTAGATTTTTCTGTGAAGGGTTTAATTGCCTGTTCTTGGTTCAATATTAATTTTATATCTATTTATTTCATGGAATTTGTCTCTATCATATGCTGAGTGTTTGGTTCAAGGGGTTTTTTGACTGGTGATTTCTCTCATCGTATCGGGTCTTTCAGGACGAATAAGTTGTCTTCACATGGAATTTAACAGCAGATTTGCTGTAATTTTACTATTTTACATGAATGTTTCCATGATTTACCTCATAATGTTTCTTGGATTGAGTTTTTGTAACCTGTCCAGTGGTTAGAGGAGCTTTATGAACGTAGATCAAAACTCAACAATCTTATAACGTAGCAGTGGAATGCATGATATGGACAATGATAGGATAGATTTTGGATAGCATAGAAGAAAGTTTCAGATTCTGGGTGTTCCCAACAAGGTTGAATTATGTAGAAATTTTTTTGGTTAATATTGGATTGTGATTTCATTCTATTATTTATTTAGTTGACAATCGCTAGTTGCTACCTATTTGAATCGATGTTGTTCGTTGCTACCTGGGATTTCCTTCAGTGCCTGCCCCTACCCCTGCCCCTATAGTTCATTGTATCTCCCTTACTCCATATCATTTGATCTTCAACTCGTACAACCCTTGCTTACCCAGTTTTCTACCATATGAGAGGTAATTTCTATTTCAATGGTCAGTTTCTTCCACTACCCCGTGAAATTGTTGAAACTGCTACAAAAGTAAATTTTAGGTAATAATTAAATAGATTAGGTTATGAAGAATGTGCTCAAAGGGGAAAATATGATAATTATATCATGGTTTCCCGGTCTATTTTAAATTTATTAACTCACATATAAAAATATTTTGTTACCCTTTTCTACTTGAATCATTATTGCACAATAATGTATGATTTTTAAGAATTTTATACCCTTAGTAGTAGAAATTAAGTGGTGAATTTAACATTTTTTACTAATATATTGGTCACATTGAAAAGAAATTGATTCATTATCCTTTTAAAATATTTTTTATACCATATTTTTTTTGAACAAGAGTAAGAGGGCCATGCCAATGTACAAGTACTAATATTGAATTCATAATTGACTATACAATTTTTTATGTCTTAATCTAGGTATGAATGCCATTTTAATGGAAATGAACCGTTTCTATTCTATATGATCTAATAAAATATGAATTCCACTTAGAAATTATACACCTTTAATTTGTGGGGATTGAATTTTTTAAACATGAATGCATCCATAGTCATCCAATTAGAGAGGGATTCATTATTACTTTTGTAAATTATGTTTCACCATTTTGTATTTTATTACAATTCATTATTTGATTTGATGTGTGGAATGTCGTGGTCTCTATTAATTAATGTATTATTCACATTTTGTGATGTTTTAAAATGCTTAATCATGTAGTGCACAATTAAATTTGGTATGATACTATTTAATTCTATGAGTATGATTTGCGCTCAAAGAATTACTTAGTTGACCAATGAATAAAAGTGGACATCTATATTGAATTTCGTCAATATTTTGAACATCTGAATGATACATTTACATCATTATAAATTATTTGGGTTTCATGTTAATTATTAATATTTTACTTTAGTATTTAAAATTAATTTTTTAATGTATTATATTTAAGTTTATTTTTTAATACATAGTTAATATTAATTTTTAGATTATTTCCATTCTTAATTGGTAATTTTTAACTTTAATTTTCATGTTAATAAATTATATAATTTATATTAAATAATAACAACATTTAGTCATAATTTGTTTATTTACTGTTCTTAATCACTTGCAAATTGATTAATATATATGAAATTCTTTGATGAATATATTTAATGATAAGAGTTAAATGAGTTTAAAGCGAATAAGGCAAGATTATTTAAGAGATTATGATATAATATTTTATCATTATTTTGAAACCTCGGTAGGGTATGAAATGATTATATGTCCATGTCGAAATAGTGATAATCATCATTATATATATCGTGATGTTGTCGGAGCCCACCTCATTATGAAAGAAATGGATATTGATTATCAAAAATGTATTCGTAATTTTCATTGGGAGTTGAAGTTCATTAATGATAATAACCTTTTTCGCATTGAACATGAAAATTCTTCTAAAGATGATATGCCAAAGATGTTGGGGGGTACCTTTGAATTTGAGAAACCAAATAACACCTCACTAGGTATTACCGATGAAGCCCAAATGTTTTTTTAAGTTGTTTGAATATATTATGTGTTTTATAAAATACATTGAATTTAAAATTTTATGTTTTTTTTGTTTCAAACATTCCTTTTTGTCATTTATTTTCCAGGTGTAAACTCATTTACGATGTGACATTTCTATAGAAAATGATTTTACATATTTAAGTTAGTTTTCTTGTGAATTAAATCGATAACTATGGTCGATTGTAATGGTTATAAATAGATGGTTTGTGAAATCTATTGGTAAGAGGAGTGACTAAAAATTCTAGTGTTCTTTTGAACATAATAAAAAATAATAGTATTGTATCATATTATGGTGTTTTGACTAAAATTATTAAGTTGAGTTATTTAGTTGGAAGAAGTGTTATTTTATTTTGGTGTGATTTGGGTAAATCCTATTAAATTTTTCAAAGAAGATATGTTTGGATTCACTTTTTTCAGCCTTAAGGTGATTATGAAAACAAATAAGTTCTTTGTGCTTGAATCTGAAGATTTACAAATCTTTTATATAAAAAAATATAAATAGAAAAATTGGCATGTTTTTTTCATTAATATACCAAGAGATTTATTTGAAATGGAAGGAGATATAATACTAGAAGTGTATAACTTACCAACTAACATCGAAACTAATGCCAATGAGGCATATCTTTATATAGAAGATGTTACAACTGAATATCCTACACTAAATTTTTTTGAAATCCATTGATGCATTTCGAGAAGAACACTTATGTTGTGGTGAGTTATATTTTCTATTTGTATCTTTCCATCTCAAGTATTTTGTGTGTATGTGTTTTTATTGATGTGTCTTTTGTGACATGATTATTTTTTTAAACGGCTCATTGTTTATATATTTTTATGAATTACAAAATGGTAAATAAAACATCGTTTCTTGGGTCCTTTATTAGGCCTTTTCTTTCACTTTTCTGAATGCATTTAATAGAATGAATGCATGTGAACGACTAAAATTTTAATAGGGTGATTTTTTAGGTGACTGTGTATTTTATATCATGAATGAAAATGGCTCATTTTCCTTGAATCTTTGAGATATTGGGATCTATAAATTGGACTTAGGATTCCATCATTTATTTTCATCACTTTTTGTTTTATCTTTCTATTTCTTTTCAATACAGGACATCAAGGATTTGAAGGGATGAATCACTGAGTATCATGACACTAGAAACACCCCCTCTCCGCAACCATCACCCATGCCTCAATCAAATCTTATAGCGATAGGTGGAGGTTCCTCACCAATGAAATGTCGTGAATCGAGAAATGCCAAATCCTTTCCCAAGAATTTTCATTCCAGGAGATCTATGTTGCGATACAGAAAATTGATTCCAATTTCTTGTTAGAAGAAGGGGTTTTTGTAAGGGTTTACAAAGGGTACCTCGAGAGCAGCAAAAATGTGCACTTTCTCCCAGTTATTTTAGTTTCATTTCTATTTTGATTATGATTCTTTTTTTTAACTATTCCATAGTATTTTACTATTAAGATACTTGAAAATTATGGATTTTAAGGTAATAGAAAATTTACGGTGGAGGTCCTCATGCTGAACCTTTTTCACCATCTCATCCTCATGAGCTTGGTAGGTTTTTGTGTTGAGGGAGATATAAGGATTCTTCTCTATGAATAAATAGTTCTCTGGAGGGTAATCTTCTTGGTATGTATCTTCATTTTTTATTCATAAATCACATAAAAATGAATCATCAAACAATGACCAATTGAAAAAACTTTTTATTAGAGATTTACCTCCAAATATTAAGCCCTTGGATTAGAATACCAGGATAAAAATTGCTTAAGGGGGTAATAATATGGCTTGAATACTTGCATGAGAAGGAAAACCTTGAGGTAATATATTGTGATTTCAAAGCATCGAACATATTTTTAGATGATGAATTTAATCTAAATCTCTTATTTTAGGCTTCCCAAGATTAGTCGAACTAGGGATATGACCCATATTTCCACAATGTTGATGGGGACCCTTGGATACTGTGCTCTTGAGTATGCACTCACTATCTAGTTGACTACCAAATCTAATTTGTATAACTTTAGTGTCATGTTATTGGATATTTTTGGTGGAAGGAAGGTTATTAACAATGTTGGGCCCACTGATGAGAAAAAATTGATCCTTTAAGTTATTATTTCAAACCTAATGTGATGTCTACTTTTTTTATAAATCAAAGTATGTCTTTGATTATTAATTTTACTATTATGATCATAGGAACCCCTTCACTTCTCCCTACTGATGTTCATCATTTCCATATTTTCAAGAACACCCCCTCCCTATTCCCGGTCATCGTCACCCTCATACATCATTGCGTGAACCCCCTCTCTTTTCTCGACTGACATCCTTAGGTGAAATCCTCTTCTCGGAATCACCCTTTTGTAGGATACCCAATATCCCCATGTCGACATCGGTTGTCCATCGGTTCTCTATCACATCTCACTTATCTAATTCAGTCTCCAATAACCATCCAGTAGCATTTGTAGTATCTGATTTCGTTTTTGTTCTTCATGTTTATAAATTTATATCGTGTTCATGTTGGGAATACATTCTATATTGATTAGGTATTCTTCGTTTTTTCCATTTTTTGTTCTCTATTTTGATACTCTGTGATGAGAATGGTTTATTATGTTTATTTATTTTGATGATTTGATTTTTCATAACTACAATTTAGGTATTGTTTGTATTTCCTTAGGCAGAGTTATCATCATTTTTTCAATTCCCAATTGTTCAATGTTTGGGTTGGTTTTGTAGTTTAATAGTTAATAGCTATCTTAGATACTTAGAAATGCTTTACGTGGCATCCGGGGGACCATAGTTTAGTCACCATAGTAATGTTATACAAAAATATTGATTTATAATTCTTATTTTGTTTGACTTATACATTAAATGTATACACTTTACATATTAAATGATTGTTTGGTTTAATAGTAGGGTGACATGTAATACTTGTTAGTAATTTCAAGTTATTTTGTATTAATATGATTTAAATGAGGTTGATTACACCAAATTCATAATTTTATTATGACTAAAAATCTAGGTTATCATTTAAGAATATTATCTTACTCAGCCCTTGAAGCATTCAATTATGGAAAAAAGGTGAGTTTTTGTGTTTTAATATTAGTTGTTAGGAACTTAAAATTGTTTCGTTTCTTGTTTCATTGAACAACATTCATTGATTAATTTTTTTTATATTTTCATTTATTTCTATTTTGGTTTCAATTCATGCAGATATTTTGCACTGATTTGTGGTTATGTTTTTTGGCTGTTTGTGTAACACCCCGACCCTAGTTACCCAGAGTCGGTGCATTATTACATAACATTGGCATGATCACAAGAAAGATCAAATCTCGAAAGACTGATTGGTTTAGTATCCTTGGAAACACTAGATATATTCATAAGTTTTACATTACATCATAAAGTGAAAAACTACTACGACAACATAATGTCTCCATAGTCCACACTATTATCCCCTCATAATATCCCTGCAGGTCATTCATAACTTACTTCTTCAAATCCTAGGAAAAATAAAACATAGAAAAGGGGTGAGCTCAAATGCCCAGTAAGGATAACAATATAGCGGAACATTCAAAAATAAGCATAAACATTTAAGGCAATGCATTACTAAAACAAAAGCCTTTTAAACTTGAACTTCAACATAGTATGGAAAAAGTAAAATGAAATAATGCCATTTACTTATTCACATGGATATTCTACTAATTGAATAATCACATGCAATATCAATAACCACTTTCATAATGTCGGAATGCATAATTCTGAACTTTAATTTATTTTTCAAGGCCTCATCCCAAGACCTAGGGGCTAACTGTAACCGGAACCCAACCCGGAGTGCCTCTAATAACCGGACACCAAGCTGGAGTGCCTCGAATAACCGGACACCAACCTGGAGTTCCTCTAATAACTGGAGACCAAACTGGAGTTCCTCTAATAACCGGAGACCAAACCGGAGGGCTAACTTTTACCGGTCCCCAACCCAGAACATAATTTTCTAACACATTCATATGAATGAAAGATTGAAATATAACATAAACATTTGGATTACAAATAACTTATAAAATTTCAATACTTTAAACAAAAACCATGAGTGACATAAGAATAACTTATCCACAGTCAAAAATATCACAAAACCTTCAATAAAATAGGGATGTTTTGTATCATAATAAATCAACTTCAAATAAGCTTAAAATCCATCAAAGGATGTTGACATAGATGAAATCAAAACTATTTTAGAGAAATATCTCTTTTTTTTGAAATCATTTTAAAAGTAACATATTTATAAAATAATACATTCAATTTGAAAATATTCTTATAAGCTTGTAAGGGAAGCTTTGATGATTTTATAACGGCGGTAAATAGTCGCACCCACCGTATAAGTTAAAAAAACATTCTTACCTTAAATTTGTCGAAAAGGTTAAAAGTGCCTTGTTTGGAAAACGACGGAAAGATTCCTTTAGAAACACATAAGGGTATAAATGACTTTAACCCATATTCTTGTAAATAGTAAAAATGTTTTGAAATACATTATTAAGAAACATGGATGTGGATAATAAAGAGATCCCAGTAGATTATTACGTATAAACAACCTCGGATAATGAAGAGATTTTGAAATAACCCTTACCAATTTGGTAACTTATGAAACATACAACCCATGAAAGAGGTATCATACAATTAATATGTAAATACACATAAATTAGAGTGTATTACACAAATAATATAATTATGGGCAGCACATACACCACACAAAAGGTAATGGTGGCAATATGGCATGAATCTCACGGGAATAAGGAGTGAGATGAAAACCCCTTACCTTGTACTTTTCCTTGGTTAGGGTAGGTTAACCTCCTGTATAATGGTGAAATAATTGTTATTAAATTATACAAGAATCATATATATTAATATGATATCATATATGATCTTTTAACATTGATTTGTTAATAATGTCTTTGAATTATCGTCGTTTCGGGTGTTAACTTACTTGTTTTCTTTTATATGTTTTGTTATGTAAGACATGTTTGTAAAGGATAGGTTGTATATTATTCATATCCAGAATGATATCAAGTCCTTAAACATCATTTTTTAAATCATCAAATGATAATTATACTTGAATGGATACGATGGAGAATGAATCTCATCACGTTCGTGGAGACGGTAGTCCGTACGTACGCACGAGCGACAATATCATTCTTTTGATATTAAAATAATATATAAATGGATGGTATATCATATATACAGAATAATTAACATGTTATATTTATTATTTACATGAGTTACACATCATTATTATACCCATCCAAATAATATTATATTGAATAACAATTACACCACGACGTGGGGACGGTAAGCCGTACGTACGCACGTATGGTGACATGTTATTCAAAGGGTGGATAGAATACTGAATATGGTTATACCATATTTATAATAACATCACAGTATATATATGATACTGGAGTTATTATTTTAGAATGGTAACAACAAAGGAAGAAGAAGTGGAAGAAGAAAGGAACTTGGAAAAGGGTGGTGAAATCATTACCTCTTCTTCGGTTTCTTCCTTTTGATTTGATCAAAATGGCTCCTTAGGTTGGCTTTATGATCAAACTAAGGCCTCTAGGTTGTATTGAGGGAAGTTGGGAGAGTATTTGGGCAGAGTCTGGCCGAACCAAAAGGCTTTGAAGGTGTGAATAAATGAGAAGGAGGAGTTCCCTTTTATAAGAGGGGTGAGGGGCACCTTTGGAAAAGCTAGAAATATTAGTTTATAATAAATTCATATTCGGTTTCTAAAGGCTTAAAAGTTGATTATTTAAATTTTAAGGTGGGGATAGGTCGAAAAAAACTCAACCAATATAATTTAGACAAGTTTGGGTACTTATATTAACCTTATCTTAATTATTAACTCTAAGTTAATTAGTTTCACTTTTACAATGTCTCTTTGTATTTTTATATAATATGGTTAATAAACTTACTATATACATCCAAGAGAACCCCAAGTGGTCCATTAATGATGAACCTATCATGATATAAGTCTCTTGGCCGAACCTTAGATTTTTAGGAATTTAATATCAATTAATAATATAATATTTGTTTTAAGAACTCTTTTATGTCAATTTTGACACTATTCAATAGTTGATTTTTGTGAAACTCATAACAGATTTATTACTTAGAAAAAAGTAAATTAAATCAATCCTAATATATCATATTATCCTAGAAAATTAGTTTAATTCATTAAACGTTTAATATTATATTTATTTGGGTATTTATAATATCAATTATTTTAATTTTTCACTATTATAGTAATTAATTCATCATCATTGTGTCATAAATAAATTAACTTATCTAATGTCTAAAAATTATAAATAAAATATAATTATGTATGAAATATTTTTATCTTTCTAATTAATATTTATAATCTAAAATCCAACATATATAACCCTATGTAAAAATTGTTTTTCTAAAAGATATATGCTTGTGTCATTTTTGTATTCATTTTAACTTAATTAAAATAAAGTGTCCCTATCACCTACAAGTGGCACCATGGGGTCCCAAAATCGACCCAAAGATGCCTATGGTCGAACATGTATCAACCAATAAGGCTAGGACACGTTTTAAGGTAATTTAGTATTATTATAATATTATTTTTTAACCCCTATTTACCGGATTTACCCTTAACCATGGTAAATAAAATATTTACCGCAGTAATTATTCAAAATGTCTAAAAATAAAAGTTACCTATTTACACAATTTTAACATCCTGATTCCAAATATGGAATCCATTTTTCTAAATTCAAAACACAGAAGTGGCAGAAATTAATTTAAAATTAATTCCCGCTGTCAAAACAAAAAGCGTGTTTTTAAAAGATAATAATTATCAAAAGATTGACACTTGTTTATGTTCGGTTTAATTGTAAAATTATGTCCAATGACCAACATTCTATTAAATGGTAAAAATATATTCTAAATATACTTTAAAACCACTCAAATTAATAATTTATCACTATTATTTATTTTGATTAAAAAAGTTGTTTTTAATTAAAATTTAGTAATTTTCACTATTCATCAAAATATGAAAGTTATCCGAAAAGTACCAAAATTTCACCTTAGGCTAAATTCGATTCTCCGAATCCAAAAATGAAGTCCATTTTGAGAGATAAAATTTCTAAAATTTTAAAAGGTAGGTATTACTATTCATAACGGCTAGTTTGATTGGTTGTGGTGTGTTAGAACTCGAAGTTGCGTACAACACACACTACTGTATTATTCAAAGGAAAGCGTACCGTGGAAGCTTAGGATGTTTTATTTTAAATTTTTTGATGTCCCCATTTAGTCAAAAAGTTTAAAATATTGTATTTAAAAAGGTTTCCCTATTAAAAGTTGATAAAAGTGCAATACTGAAAATGAATCTGTTCTTGCATTATGTCTAAGAAACTCATAATATGGATTCTAAAATTATAAGGATTATATGAAGTTTAAAATTTAGTTAATACTATTCATAAACTCTTTTGAGTGGCTTTTTTTTGGTAATTCATGGTTTGATTGAACTCGGTGTTGCGTGTAGTGCAAGTTATTGAATTATTTTGAAGAAATAACACACTATGAAATCTTGGGGTGTTACACATGCAGTCACTTGTCTTTTATTCATGCAGTCATTTAAGACTTATCCAGATTTTTAAAAATAGAATAATTTGAAGACTCGTAGTATATGTGATGTTAACCCATGTTGTGATGTATTTTTCTCCTAAATTAGTTCAAAAAATACATGACCATCATAAACATCTAAATGGTAATCAATTACCAACAATATATTTTTATATAGTCAATATAAGAATAAAATAATGATCTTAACCATGTTTTAGGGAATAAAAGAGTAAAATAAAATATTTGAGAGATTATAATCCTGAAAAAAAAAAATTATTTTATTGATCAAGACATAAATAAATGAAGTGGTTGGTATAAACTTCATTATTATACCCTATTTTGATAATTTCAAAATAAGATCCAAGTTTCTTCCCCTTTTTGAAATTGATCATAAATATTAAAGAAATAAATTCCTAGCTCTTTTGATGTATACACTGTTATAATTTAATAGGTGATCCCCCTAAATTAGATAATGATTAATAAAAAATAAACAAACCCTAAAATTACATAAAAAATTTTAACTCCCCCTAAATTCATGCATTTATGCTCATATATAGTAGTCCAAACTTCTTTTGAAAAATATTTTGTAAGCATTAAGGATCAATGAAAACATTTCAAGATATTAATGAAATTATATGATATTTAATGAATAATTTAGTGACCAACTATCAAATTATATTCTATTAATATAGATAATAAGGTATTAACATAAAAACTAGTCAATGAGTAGTTAAAGAAATAACCCAAAAGTATAATTTAACTCACATTAAAATACGTTTTATCAGGTTAAATTTCCATCATACTAAGGTCAAAACTTAGTTAAATCCAAAGGTATAGTAAAATTTTAGCATATTGATCTTACATAGAAACATATTTCAAAATAATATTTTCATTTTGAACATAAACTCTAAGAAATTAATATCTGATATCAATGTGTTTAGTCCTATATTTCTTTAATGAATTTTTAGATATATAAATTAAATAATTAGTATAATAATAAATTGAGATCTTCTCAAAATTAAAACCAAAATCAGAAAATATTTATTTAATCCATAAAGACTTTCACTAAAATGATGCAGTAGAAATAACATAATCATTCATAGTAGTTTATAAAACCATTGTATTTTGCTTCCTAGAAATCCATGAAACAAATCATTTACTAAGAAAGTGACACATACGTGTTGGGATTTTTCTATCTATTTTGTGACCACTAAAATCAAAATATGAAAAACTAGTTAGTTCAAATGAAATATGTGTATGATAAAATATAGGAGATTCATATATCCATTAATATACTTAATTACACATTTAACTGGACTTTAACTTGCTTTCTTTAGGATTAGATTAGAATCTATCAAAAATATACACTATAAACATCAAATATTATCTAGATTATATCAAAGAAAGTAAGATACCAATAATAGATCTAAACATCATGTTAAAATTAATTTTTATATATTAAAAAAATCAGCTTATAAGAAGTACTCATTAGAATATTTTATCTTATACAAGCATCAAGACCGAATCATTTAACTAATTCATCAACATAATTGTATTGATTAATAAAAATTATATATTTTCTTTGAAGTATTTATAAAACAAAGAACTTAAGTTTTCACATAAGACTAATGTGAAACTCTAAAGACATTAAATTTAAAAATTTACTAAGAAGTGAATCACTTGAAGATCCAAATATAATACCATCAATATATATTTTAACAATTAAATTATTTCTTGAATCTTTTATAATAAATAGAGTTGGATAAAATTTCCCATTTTAAACCCATTATTCAAAATAAATAATTAAAACTTATCATACCAAGATTGTGGATATTATTTTAAACCATAAAAATATAAATAAAGTTTCAAACATGGTAAGGTTTAGATTCATTCACAAAATTTAAGGTCTATTTTACCCAAACATTTTTAGAAATATATCAATTCAGAAATGTTCTTTTTACCTCCATTTGACAAAGTTTAATTCCATAATGAGATACATATTCCAAAATAATTATTATATATTCTAATCGATCAATTAGGGAAATGGTTCTTTAAAATAAATTCCTTCTTCTTTATTATAATCTTTAGCCAAAAATTTAGATTTTTTTCTAATTAATTTTACAAACTCATCCAACTTGATTTTAAATATTCATTTTGTGAGATTAATATTTTTATCTTTAGGGGATTTAAATAAGTTTTTTAATTTATTTTTGTCAAATTAATTTAATTCTTCATGCATTTATATAATCCAGTTTAAATTAGATAAATATTCCCCCATATTTTGAGGCACAAAATTTGAAATAAAATATTTATAAGAACAAGTATTTCTTAAGGATTTTTAAGTTTTAACACTAGAATTTATAACACCAATTAATTTGCTAACGGGATGATCTTTATAATCTTTTAAATTTTCTTCTTGAGAGGATCTCTTCCCCTCAATTGATGTATCCAAATATGAATTTTTAGATTCTCCAAATTTATATTCTCTAAAATATTCATCAACATGGTCAAAATCATATTTTATTTCCTTTAAATTATTTTATTTATATTTTACATTAAAAGATTCTTCAACTACTAATGTTCATTTTTTATAAACTCTACATTTCTTGCAAGAAATAGAATACCCTATAAAAATACCTTCAATGTATTTTGAATCAAATTTTTCTAATGAATATTTGGTATTAAAAATGTAAACCTTATAATCAAATACTATAAAATAATTATTTCTTGGATTTAATCCCTTCCATATTTCATAAGTTTTCTTTTTTAAGAATGTTCTAATAAAAATTATATTAGAAACATGAAAAGTTGAGTTAATATCTATTAATAAAAAATATTTTTCAAAATAATATTCATTTAACATAGTCCTAACCATTTATTGTAAATTATTATCTGTACTCTCTACTACATAATTTTTTTATAGTTTCTAAAGAGTAGAAAAATTATGATTATATCCATTTTCTTCAAAAAAATTATTAAATTTAAAATTTAAAAACTCACCACCTATTTCACTTCTAATTAATAAAATTAGATAACCTTTATTATTTTTGAACCAATTTACAGTAGGTAATGAATTTAGATAGATTCTTGGATTTATGTACAAGGAATTATATCCATGTAAATATAATATTATCAAAAGCAATAACAAACAAATACGTTATTTCTCAAAGACTATAAGTATTTATGCGGCCAAATAAATCCAAATCTGAAAGTTAAAGGATTTTAGAGGTTCATTCCACTAGAATAGTTTTAAATGACTCTTTATGTGGCTTACCTTTTAAGCATGAATATAATACATTAGTGCTGTCAAGTTTTATCTTAAGAAGATCCTGCAACTTTTTATTTTTTAAATATTATGTAAAATATGAAATTATAATGATCAAATATTTTATTCCATAAAAAATTCTAGACTATACAACATTTAAAAATTTTACATTCTATTTAGTTAATTTATAAAAATTAATTCAATAAATATGTTCCTTTAGTTTTCAATAAAATAATAAATATTCTTCTACTAAAACAATACATTTTTATTTTTCCAATTTTATATTCATATTATCATCATAAATTTTTAAAATACTCATTAAATTATGTTTTAATATTTAAATAAATAAAAAAAATTAAACAAAAACTAGATTTTAAATTTCAATTTCTCCAAAACCTTTTACTTTTCCTTTTGAATTATCAAAAAAAGTAACACTACTAACATCACACTTGTTAAAAGAATAAACATAGAGATATCACCTGTCATATTTATTAAACATCAATTATCCATGAACCACACATCTTTTTTGATGATTCTAAGATAAGTTTTATATATAATGATGTTTAATAAATATTTGATACCCATGAAAACTCGGGTCCTATGGGGTTAGTCTATAAATTATTAGGAACCCATATAGATTTAAAAACATGTTGTCATAGGTAATTGAGAAGAAAGTGATTTAGAAGTAAAATCATTTATGTGACTAGGAGACTGTGGAAATCATAAAGAATATTCATTTGTTTGATGTCCTTTCATTTGAAATTTAAAACATGTAACAATAGATGTAATTACTCTTGAACATTAAAAAAATAAGGTTTTATATATTTTAGGTAAAATTTTATCATAACCAAGACCATTTTACATTTTTCTCATATTATATAAACCCATAATTTTTTTATAACTTTTTATCCCTTGAACAAATGGGGATATATCATCCTTTGACCTTTCAATTTAATTTCTAAGATTAACATTTTCTTATAAAATAAAATAAAATTTAATTCCTTTAGATTATAAGAATTTATAATGATAATATTTATGTTTAATATTTTTGAGTTAAACATTTTCAATATTAGAAAATAATTTATCATTTTATCTCAAAGGATTATTTTTCAATTATATATTTTTAGCAAGAAAATCCTTATATTTCTCTTAATATATTTGAATAATTTTTTAATCATGTAAAATTTATGATTTCATCTATCAATATCTTCATAAAAATCATATTTATAAGAATCAAAATTATATTCAAAAGAGGAAGAGTAGTTAGATTCACTTGTTTATTTTTTTGAATCTATTAAATATAGGTTTTTTATTATTTTCCTACATCAGATTCATTAATCGAATCTAAATACAAACTATAACTATAATTAACTACCATTTTTTATTTAATTTTTATATTTTTCTCCTTTTTTTGTCTTTACTGAGTATTTGGAAGTTAGGATTGATTTTCCATCTTTCCCTTCATTCATAAAATATAACTTCAATATTATAATTACCTTTCTTACTTTCTTTAATCTATGGATAATTACTTTTTCTCCTCCTTGAGTAGCCTTTAATTATTCTCTCTTGGTAAACATGTAAAACATTATCTCTTTTATTTATTTTTAATTCTAAATCATAAGTTTAATTGGTTACATGATTTTTTTTAAAAATAAATACTTTTCTTTTTCTAATTTTCCTCTTGATAAATATTTTTCAGTTCTAATTTATATTACAGTAAAGATCTAGTAATATCATATAATATATATTCCTTGAGATTTTTACTTTCATTAATATCTAACTTTTTAGCATGTAATTTACCTTCTAAGGATCATAAAACTATTTTCAATCAGAATTTATTTATCTAGATTTTATCTTAACCCCCTCATAGAATTCACAATACTTGTAAATATATGAAAATTTTGATTCAATATTTATAACTCTCCCATTTTAAACTCTTGATACTCATCTCTTAACATGCCTGGTTTAGTTCTTATAATCATATTTGAACAAAAATGAGTAACTTACAACATACACCATATTCCATTAGTTGCTTTAAATAAAGAAACGTGATTGTAAAAATTTATACTTATTGCACAATATAAAAGATTCATTACATTTAAATTCAAAACCTATCTAACATTATTATTACCAGTCAATGATTCTAGATCAACTGTAGTTAGTTTGTATGGATTCAACATGATTTTCCAGGTATCAATGTTGAGGTTCTTATGAAATGTTTCCATGTGAGACTAAAAATAACAATAATCGGTTCCATCAAAGAATGGTGGTCTTTGAGGTGTCCATCTATTATTCATATTCATTCTTTCTACCTCAAAACAGATCATTTCCCCTTTACAATTTAATTATAGAATATATTTAAATAAATAATATATAAATATACCAAATATATCGAGGACCTTTGATACCAATTGTTGGGTCACAATGTGAGAATGGTTGAATGGTTAAGAGGGGGGTGAACAGGCCTCTTTAAAAAATATTGAAAAAATTATTATCAAAGTTAATAATTAATATAGCAGAAAAATAAATAGAAATGAACATAATTATTTTTATAGTAGATCAGTTGAAAATGAACTTACACTACTCTTCACCCCACTAAAACACAAATAGAGATAACACCCACTAACTATGGAATCTCTAAATTTTAAATAGAGATCAAACCCTTTACAATGCCTTTTAAACCCTAGAGTCAAAACCCAAAATAATATTTTTTTCACACCTGATTTCTTAACCCGATCAACCTTCCTTTTTCACACATTGAGGCAGAACCCAAAACTTACCATTTGTATAGTGTAGTATAACCCAACTCCTACCTTTTATGTTTAATATAACCCAACTCTAACATTTCATCAGTAGTGTAGTCCAAACATGATTGAGAACATAAAAAAAGAATTAATAACTATAGAAATAAAAAGATAAATAATGGATTAGAGTATCGAGGAAACCATTTTCTCCCCAGTATCAACAGATCAAATGACTAGAGTTTAGGAAAGAGCAGTAATTAATTACTAAGGTGTTTCACATAGTACAATTCCAAAATATCCTCAACCTATCTATCAACACTGGTTTTGTCGAACTCTTTATATAGAGTTCATCCTTTCCCCACATAATAAAAAAATGAATCTTGTTGCATTTTATAATTCCCAAAGAAAAACAAGATTTCTTCATTGAATGTGCATGAAAAACATTCTCACATGGGTTTTCTTATATAGTATTTAAAACTAAATTTTTTTTATAGTAGAAATTATTAATGATAATTAATAAAAAAATTAAATAATCTGATAAAAAATATAAATTTTCTTAAAAACCTCCCATAATCCATGCAATACATACTTTTTGTACTCCAAATAATTTTAATTTAAACATTTCAAGTTCCAAATAGTGTGTATATTAATACATGAATGATCACATTTAGTGTGGTTTAAATATATAATAAAAAATCTCAAAATATATTTATAGAGTATTAAAATATTTAATGAGTATTTAATCAAGTGAAATATATGAAACAAACATGCATAAATTTGAAATAAAAATAGAATAAGTAAAACAATGTCTGTTTTGAACTAAAAAATGAAAACATTGTTCAGAGACCATACTACATCAAGTAATAGTGAGGCT
Source organism: Viscum album (assembly GCA_963277665.1). Classification (NCBI taxonomy): domain Eukaryota; kingdom Viridiplantae; phylum Streptophyta; class Magnoliopsida; order Santalales; family Viscaceae; genus Viscum; species Viscum album. Next base: position 172,631,915 of record OY728147.1, on the reverse strand, counting down.
TGAGTGACATTGAGTCTTGAGTGACATTGAGTAAGGCCATGTTTTAGGTTCAAGACTTTGCTAATAACTCACTTATGGTTGGTCATAAGGTAGGTTCAATATTTTTCCAAACTTTCACTTATGATAGGTCATAAAGTAGGTTTAACACTTTACCAAATTCTTAATCATAATAGATCATAAAATAGGTTAAACACTTCCCTAAATTATCACTCATGATAGTTCAAAAAATAGGTTCAAAACTTTTCTAAATTTACCTTATAGTCGATCAAAAAATGATCTTATCGTCGGTTAACATTTCTCCATGTGGTCACTTGAAATGGCATGATCAGTCTATGGCTTTGTGAGATTTTCAAAATACCTTATAGTCGATCATGTTTCCTTATGATATTGGTTTAATAGTTATAAAAATTCTATAAACCTATCTTATGGTCACTTCAATTTTTGTTCATGCGGTCAATTGGCTTTTGTTCATGCTACTAGTCAAGACTTTTCCATAGTTTTCAAAATAGACTAATATGAAAACTCATAGTATATGTGATGTTAATTCATATAGTGATGAATTTTTATCTAATATCAGTTCACAAAATACATGAACATCATGAAAATCAGAATAGTGATTAATTATAAATAATTGAATTTTTTTTATAAATAATGTAATCATAAAATACATTTATTAACCCATATTAGAGGGAATAAATGAGTGAAATAAAAGATGTAAGAAATTATAATTATTTAATAAAAAATTATTATACTTATAAAAACATAAATATATAAATTGGTTAGGATCCATATAAACACAAAAAAACGTTTGATTCATCCTCCACATATCTCTTATAAATATATTTTTCATCTTTTCTCGCTCACTAAGGTGGATGATCAGAAATCGGGTGCTCCAATTTTTCATTAGCAGTATAGTGTATAAATGATAGTTCCACTCTTAGAAATTTGTATTGGTGGGGAAATTATATTTTTTCGGAAATGATCATAGTGCTATATTTATTTTTAATTCCATTTTATATAATAAATAATAGTATATTTTAGTACTTTTTTATTACCAAGTGTTATGTAATTAATTTTATTTTATAAGTCTCCCACTATTTTATCAAATTAAAATATCTCTATCTATTGGATTCATAATATACTATTTTGTGGATATTCCAGTTCAAAGTATCCATAATCCCTTTCTCATAACCCAGACAAGGATTTGGTAAAATTACTTAACGGTATTTAAGTGTGCAGTTTTTAGAACTGCTTTAACTCATAGTTCCTTGATCTATTGAGTGGAATTCCAAATCCTAAAATTTTGGACTCATATTTTCTAAAAACTTGAATCCACGTTACAAAAAGTCTTTTATAGGAAACAAATATTGATGTAAACTTGGTTAAGTCAACCCAAAACTTTTATAATAACTCACTGATAAATGAAAGTGTTCTAAAATGGAGTAGGCCAACACTTTGATATATGGTTTCATTCTAAGTAATTGAAGGCATTGTCTGACTTAATATTTTCTAGATGGATTTAGTTTATCTTATGATTGGATATTATTTATTTTATCTTTTATAATCTTTTTAATCATAGGTATATTTTATATAATTAATTAACCAGGTTTGACAAAAATAATTTATGTGTAATCCATTTATTTTATCTAAATATGATTTTTTATTTATTTATTTTTTGTGATCTTATTTAAACATAAAATAAACCATGCATCGCATAAATAAATAAATAACCAATAATTAGATGAAAAAAATAAAATAAACATGTGGTATGATCATGAGATTTTAACTATCAGTAGGTTTATTGAGAGAATGATAAACCAACCCTTGACACTAAGGGAATAACTTCTTGATTCGGGCTTGGATCTAGTTGAATCATTCCACCTTTGCCCTATTTATCTCCTTTTTGTTTTTACACTGACTCATTCTTAAACCATCACCAATTATTGGGAGCTTCATCCTTTACATATGCCTACTCACACACTAGTGAGGGGTACCAAGGGTTTAGGGTTACATAAATAAACTTTAGAAATGAAATCCCATACATAATAAGGGAGAAGGGATGATACATGAATCCTCATATTTAATTTAATAATAAATTTTTAAAATAAACCCATGAAATAAATAATTAAATTAAATATAATTCCAAAACATGAATAGGTTATTCAAGCTCATGATCATCCATATTATGCAATGATTTCTCATTTAAACTAGCAAGCATTCATTTCAATTCATTATTTATCAAGATATGATTTCATGGATTAATAATTAATCATATTATTAACTAATTAATTCTTTTATCTTAATTATCCATCTAATACTTGATATTCATATATTATCTAATTTTAAATAAATCATATAAATTTAATTTAATTTAAAAATAATTATTACACTTTATGTACTGATAGGTAACACAAAGTGTACCCTTACTGGTTAGATTTTAAATTAAGTCTAGACTTTAATATTCACATAATGTATAGGATATGATGTAGAATACAGCATTTTACATTACACAATGTGTACTGTCACTCGCATAGCATGCCACATATGTTCTGTATGGTATTTGTCATGTATTGAGTACATATAAGATATGTTTTCCTACATATCAGGTCTTAATATTACAAAAAATATTTTTCTATAGGTTAATCCATTTAGTATTAAAAGTATGTATGACCATGAGGAATGCATGAATATACACTACATATACCATTGGGGATTTCTTTAAAGTAAACTGTGTGTACAACAACTACACAATTATATTTTTTGAATAACATGGAAAATAATAATTAAATAATATAATTCCACATGAGCCATTGAAAATCACTTAGCATGTACTCTAGGTGGAGAAACCATATTATATGGTATGTAGACTTGATACATGAAATGTGGTTATATTTTGATTTAATAAATATTTATTCCCATTTTTTTACTTACACAACATGGATATATCAACATGTACCTTTTGTGAGTGGGTATGAGTTACAAGGTATTTATAACCAACTACATACCATGTGATTCTTTTTTTAGACACTCACACTACATAAAAAGGGACTCAACGTGTGTTTTTTGTGGTAAATTAAGTGTTTCATATCATGTACAACTAGTTATATGTCATGTAATCGCTACTAGACCATGTCATTGGAATGGAGGTAAATAAACATTGTTTATTTTAATTAAAAATCATATATATTGACCACATGACTTATGAAATTCTCATAGGGTCAAGCTATGTGGAGTTACACTATCTGTACACTAGCTACACATCGTGTACCCATATCATGTTGTATTTCAATTAGTAGTCAATATTTGGCATGTAATCACACCGCATACTGAATCACCAAATGACATGTCGTGTTGTTTAGCCTCATCTTTATGTCGTTGAACATGGGTACACTACATTCTCTTTTTTTATTACACATTTTGCATCTATGTCATGTATCTAGAATCTTTGGCACCTCCTGTTGGGATCATTAAGAATTATTCATCTATTCTTGTCCTATTATTGATTTTATTAAATTAAAAAATAAAAAATATATTGACTTTCATATTAAAGAATAGAAAAATAAAAATGAAAAACTAACAACCAAATGCATAATTTTTCAATAAATTATAAATAATAATAAATTAATATGAGACCACTATAAAGACACTTGAAGGTTTTAAGGGAAACATAAGTGGTTATGCTCATTCCCAAAAATGTTTTTCATCGGTTTCATCAGATAAAATTATTAAATCTTGATCAATTCAACCCTATAATATTCATATAGAGGATATTTTCAAATATAATTTATAATTAATTTAAAACATGATTTACCTTGTCTTGATAATTATTTCTTTATTGATTAATTCAATTGATTTTATTTCTAGGACATATCTTTTTTGAATAATCCAAAGTATAATTCCTCTAAAGGTATCTACACATGCTTCATGAATCTCATAATTTCAATATTGGAACTTCAGGTGTTATCATGGAGGAACCAAGCATCTTGCATCATTCATCATTGATCGCAACAAGAATCACTTTTGTCTTGAAATATTATCTCTTTTCTCTCGGTCAATAGAGGGAGGAGAAGGATGATAAACCCTTATTATTGAGAGCATTATTGAGATGTTACCTAAAGGGCTTCAAGAGAATTCTCTTGGGAGAACCTCATTGGGTACAACAATTCCCACTATGTTAGAAATGATAAAATTTGGGTTATATACTTAGGGTTATACACTTTAGTAATTCCACAAAGGCCCTTTAATAATTTTTTTTGCTAAATAAATCCCATTTCAGATAAAAATAGTATTATTATTATATTTCATGATATACACTAACTCACTGATATTTAAATATCATTTTTTAAATAAATAAATCAATATTTATTAAATTATATTAAATAAATTATATCATTTCCACTAGGTCCATAACTTAGTTCATCAATCCTCCTTGAAATTTATCAAACATTGAATAATAAAAATTTATTTAAATAAATAAATATCTTTATATTATCCATTCAATAAATAAATACATATTATATTCACTTTTTGGAGAATAAATATTTATTTTAATATTCATGTAACTAATTAAATAATTATTTAATAAATAAATAATTATATATTAAATTGAGAATAATAATAAAAAGATAAATAGGTATTATATTCAATAACTCACAACTAATATTTATTTAATATTCAACTCACATTTATTCTAACTTGAATAACTGGTTATTGAATTTATTTGGTCAACATAACATGAATAATTATCATCCCATGATCTTGGGAATAATATTAATTTTTAATATGAAATTAAAATAAAATTTAACAAATATTTTGGATACACTTATGTGTGTGACCCTTAAGGCCTCTTTCTCTGTGGAATTAATTGGGCTTACATAAAGTTAATATTGGCATATAGTAATATTTCAAGGAACATATAGAGAAAGAAGTTAATGTTGCAATGGTAATAACCTCATATGAATACTTAATGTGTAATATAATACCTTTATCTTGATATCTCATCAAATAAGATGCATACTTTTTTAATCGTCCTATATGCATGATTTATCTTTCTTTAACTACCTAAAATGAACTTGTTAATGAACCACCATAGTTATGGATTAAATCAGATGGTTTCATTTCAATGAAATGGATGAAGCTATCATATTATATAATTTGTAACAGAAAAATACTTTCTTGAAATATCCAATTGAAGTATATCACATATGATACACCTAACGTATCTTACCTTACTGTGATCATATATTTTCATGGTTTTTTTCAATATAATCAAGTATATGATTCATGATACACATTAATAATAATATCAAATAAACATATAACATGTGTAAATAATATTAGTGGGTCATCCCCATAACTTTCTCTTTTGGATATTGCCGATTTTGTACTTTATGATAAGAAGTTTCAATTTCTTATCAGCCTCCAGCACCTGATAGTCAAACATAATCAATATCCCATCAGATATATGTCATCCAGACCATTGGACATATGTTTAAGAATATAGTTATAGATTTCCAAGGTTCTCATTACAGTGGAGAACTTATATAACCTTTCTAAGTGTCACATAATCTAAGTACATTGTAACATTGATTTTACATAGAATATAAATCATTATGTTATAAGATATTTATTATTATTCAGGTGCTCAAAAATTCTTGTAATAAAAATTACAAAATCAGTTGGTTCTATGGTACCAAATCAGATATCTTCTTCATTAAATATGGATTTTTTTTATTTATGAACATGAATTAAGTAGTTAATTACAATTTATACATATTGTGTTAAAGATTTAGGATAGAATTGATATCTTGAGTAAAGTATCTATGAGTATAAGGAATTTGGGTCACACTACTCACTATCTTGGAGGCTTATGTCTTGTACAGAAAAGTGAAGGATGGAAATATATATCTCAAGGATTACTTATGTGGTGATTTTTTATTTCATATAATTATAATTATTTATTTTAAAGGTGAAATACGGTTATATTTTAGAAAATAAAACTGTATTTGATGGCATATTCGACACGCAACACCGAGCATAAAAGACCCATGAAATATATAAGCATTATTACATAGCATTAAAATTATAGGGTATGAATATTATTAACTAATTTATGAAATATATATAAAAATTTACTACTAAATATATATTATTGATAAATTTTTAGTAAATAAGCAATCAATTTTTTGTAAAGTATTTTTATTCTTCAAAAATATGTTTTCTTTAAAAATGATTTTGGATGATTTTCATGAAAAAATATTATAATTAAATTTTGTAGCTTTTAGAAAATTTATTTTTTAAATTTTAATATCAAAATTCACTTTGGGTGAAATTTTTGTATTTTTTGAAATGTATTTTTTTTCCTATGAATAGTGAAAAATATCGATTTTTGTAAAAATATCATTTTTTCAATAAATTAATCAATTTAAAAGTGAAATTATTATTTTTTAATATGATTTCAAGTAAAAAATTTATTATTTAGTTATATATAACCCATTTAATTTCTTTTTAATCAACTTCATATTGAATTTTAGTATAAGTTTTTATTTGGGTTTAAAAATGATATTTTTCCGAAAATTATTTTAAAGTGCATTTTCTTTCTTCTTTTTAATTATTTAAAAAAAACATAATTAGGGGTTATTTAAATGAAAATTATATATTATTTATAAATAAATATTAATTTGGATTCATAAAATGATTATTATTAGTCATTGAGTTAATATAAAAATATATTTTTCTCGAAAAATACACATCTTGAAAACCTTTTTTTCATCGCGTCTGTGGGTTTTTTTTAAATTAAATTTTGACACTTATGTGAATTTAATTTGGTAAAATGGATTCTATATTTTCAATAATCATAATTTATATTATATAATAAGTTAAAATTAACTTTTTACCATAATTTATATTGAAAATAGTAAAAATTAATTACCATGGTCAAGGTAAAAATGGATTTATCAAGGGGTTAAACTAAAAGGATAAAGATAAAAATGACAAAAAAGATATATAAAAACTATTGGATGGATATATTTATAACTTATAATATCTAATTATTAATAATTATCCATTTTTGAGTCTTTTGGAATGTGAAAAATGTGGGTACGTATTTTTCTTTTCAAAAATTACAAGTGTGCCACTCACCACACTTATAAAAAGCCATCCCCTATCCTCTCTTATTAATGCCTTCAAACGATTTTGGGTTCAAAAATACATACCCAAAATAACTTCCCAACATCTATAACCTAATAATATAAGAATTTTCTTGTTCAAAAATCCATTCTAGGAATACTTTATGTATAATCCTAAAGAGGTGGTTTGAGAAGAGGTAAAATTCCTAACTATGAATTTTTTATTTATTTAGTCTTCCACATCCTTCAAATATTACTAAAATATTATATTTTTATATAAAAATTATCTTATATATATTTATATTTTATTATATTAATGTAATAACCTAAATCCATCTCTTCTTCCATCAAATTGGATACGAAATCATTATTCATGAGTACAACTGACTACCACCTTGCAAACCGATATCATTCATTGTCCATCATCACCTATCACATATTATTTTAATGATGAATTTAAAGTATATATATTATATTTTTAACATATTTATAATTTTTTAGTTATGATATCACATATACTTTTTTACTTTACATTCTGTTGGGGATATGATAATGTCGCTCCTGTGTACAGTGGACTACCGCCTCATGAAACGATGTGATTAATTTTTTACTAATTTCTTTTTATGGAAGGTAATAAGGATAATGTTAATAAATATATTTTATATAAATGACATAATAATTATATACATGAAATATTTATCATCATTAAAATATAATATACAATTTTCTTTCTTATAGTGGAAAATGATAATGTCATTCATGTACGTGTTGACTACCACCTCTATGAAGTGATGTGAATATTTTTTCATCACCAAATCCCAAAAATGATATATATAAGTATATTTAAATAAATAATATCATATTTATTATATTATTATAATTCATTAAATATAAAATAATGTATCACTTCTTTCCATAATGATCACTGAAAAATGGAACTGTTACTCATGCGTATGTACAACCTACCGTCTCCATGATCGTAACGTAGTTACTTTTTCATAACCATTTTTTATGATTTGTTTTAAAATTATAATTATTTAATAAATATTATAATTATTTCATCATTATTATTCTTTATATGTTTCAATAATTACCTCTTTTACCATAATCAACACACTGAATCCCTTTTGAAACAGTGAATTGAATGTCCTCAAAACACCCAATGTGGACTTAACTGATTAAATATTTAAATATTTCATTAAAAATAAATAAAATAATTAATTTAAGTATAAGCTATTAAATATATTATATTTTATTAATAAATAATATAATCGATTTAATATTATTATATAGGAGTTAAAGGATGCAAAATGAAAGTCTAGACTCGAGGTAAGGGGTTTTCTCATATCGCTTTTACTTCTGTTAGACATATATCATATTCACCACTTGTTTTTATTTTTTGGTGTATATTGTCACACCCCAACCTTGTAAATTAATAATTTTAATTATTTTTAGTCCTTATTTTGAGTTTCTATAGGTGTTATGTTGAATTTTAAATTTTTGGTAATTTTTTTTATTTTTGTAAGGTTAACCTTTAGGGTCAGGGGTAACCATGTAGTGCCTGTACAAGTGTCATTTCTCTCTAGTGGTGTGTGCATGGTTGGCGAACGATTTGGAAGACCGTGCTACCGAACCATGCAGATCACCCTATGGTTAAAAATAGTAAAATTTAAATTAATAATGTGATAAAATAAGATAAATAAAATAAAATAAAATAAAAGGAATGTTAATAATATTATTAGTAATAATGATAACATTGTTATTATGAATATTATAATAATAATTATTGTTTTTGTTGTTGTTGTTGTTGTTGTTGTTGTTGTTGTTGTTTTAGTTTTTCTTATTATTATTATTATGTTAGGTTTAAAAAACCTAAGAGGGCTTCTCCCCCTCTCCATATACCCTTGGCACATGCCCCCCATGGCCGCTCAGCCTACAATGAACCGACCCCCACCTTGATTCCCTTGTGCACACGCGACCACCCCCATCCCAGAACCCTCCCTTTCCAGAGATCTAGTCATCCTCCCCTCTGTTCGTATCTCTCTCCACTAGAAGTGACCACCCCCCCCCCCCACCCCCCCCCCCACCCTACTCATTTTTTCATTCCCAGTAGTGTCCTCCTTCTCTAGCATGCTCCGGCGCATGCCTCTGGTGCGAGCCCCTTGTCTGGTGCGAGCTGCTCCGACCGCACCCCTCCCCCACTGGCATCACCCTTTCTGGATATGAACCCCCTGACCGGTGTGTTATTCTATCAAGTTTTAGGGATTATCTCCCTTTTTCAAACCCTAATGTCTAGGGTTGTCTTTGGTTTGTTTTTCATTGGTCCTAGGGTGTGTGATTGGTCTGAGGGGCATTTTTATTCCTCCTGTTGAAGCATCGTTCCATTTTTGCATGGTTGAGGTAGGAATTTTTGACTTTTTCCTTTCTTTTGTAACCCACGGAAGCTTGTGTGTTTTAAATTAATTTTTAAATTGTAGTGTTTTTATGTTGGTTAAAATTACTAAAAATAGATTTTGAAATGATTCTTCAATTATGTCTATGTGTTGATTCTTTGGAAGTGTTTGATAAAATACCTTGTGGCTTTATTAGACAAAAAGAATCCATGTTATGATGCTTTTCCCATGAAATGTTTTGGTAATTGAGTATGAATTTATGGTTTTGGTCTTGTGTGTAATTTGGAGTCCCTTCTTAGTTTGAAGGGTATGGTAAAGTGTTTTGGAAAGGTTTTTATGGTCCTAAAGAGATGGTCTGTGCTTTTTAAATAATGTGAGTGGTTGGGTTTGGTTTTAAAGATAATAGTGACTCTATAAAAATAGTTTTGAGTATCATCCAGGGATTTTGGAGTGTTCTATTGGATGTTGGCACATCTATGGGTGCACTAGGTGCACACATGGATGTGACCTCAAATGAAGATGGTACTTGTAAAATGATTTCCTCTCTAAACCTCAATTTCTTAAATGGATTTTGGTTTTTAAAAAAATTCGGCCCCCTTGTGTGATTTCTAGAAATGGTTTTAAATGTGTTCCTCATGTTTTGGACTTTTTATCCTTGAAACATGTTTTGGAGTGATTTTGAAAAGGATGAAGTCCTTTTTAGTAGTTTTGAAGTGTTTGAGTTTAGGTTTGGAACTTAAGGACCTGTTTGGAATTTTAAATATAAAAGAAGTGCTTGTATGATGTTTTTCTTGTAAAAAAATTTGGTTATCTCAAGATAAAGTCCCATTTGGAAATGTCAATATAGATGTGATGTTTGATCTTGGTTTTGGAAATGGATTTTAAAGTGTTTTTTGTAAATGTATTTGGAATTTTTAAATTTAAAGGGAATGTTTGGCAGTGTGTATTTAAAAGAGATTTGTTGTATTGTATTTGTAAAATAATGTGTCTTGGTAAATTTGTGTTCCTAGTTGGATTCTTTGAACATTTCGAGGTATGTTTTAGAAGCAATGTGATGTGATGTCCAAGTTGGAAACTCAATTATTTTATAAATTTTTTTTGATTTTGATATGATATGAAGACCTGGTTGACACTTCCAATGAGTGACATATATATATTTATATGTATATAGTGGGTACCCTTATCTAGGATTTCACTTTATGGGTTATCATATGGGAGTTGTCTATTTCTGGGGAAGTAAAGTGTGGTGAAGATAGGTAAAGTGAGTCACGTGTGTGGGGGACTCCAACTTACACCTTTTATTTATCCCTACCATGGGTTCCTGGAAATCTTTTAGATGATCGAGTGATAGTTTCTTGCTATACCCGATTAGATTAGTTAGTACCCTCCTGGAGTTGTAGACAGACCAGAAGGGTTGTGCCACTAGTGAGGCTATGTTAGATCATCCAATTGGTTATTGACTTAGGGGCTTCACCATATGCCAGCAAGTGGTTCTGAATCGAGTACGCCCAGGATTCTTCTAGGGATATTTAAGATTTCCCATGGTTATTATTTATTCTACTTGGTTACTTTATTTATTTTATTGTTGGTGTTTTTTCACTTAGTTTTCTATTTACTCTATCTATTTATTATCAACACATCCCTAGTATATTTTGGTTTGAATTTTATTTATAAAATGTTAGTTTATTTTGGAAATGGAAGGTGGCATGTGTTTGATTACAAAAATGGAAAGCTATGGTTTTTTATTAAAATTTTGTAAAACTTATTTTTATTACTTTATTTCAAAATAGTGTTTATGGAATGTGTTTGGAAAGGAAAACACTTGGAGTTTGTGGTAATTTCCTACTGATATGTTAGATCACACCCTACTTGTACCACTCAGGGCTAGTAGTCCCAAGCTATTTTGTATGTTCAATTTCTTGTTCAGGTTCTTTCCTTTTATTCTCATGGTTGGAATAGTTTGGTTGGTGGATGTTGGTAAACTTTTGGTCACATAGAGGTTGTGTTGTTAGCGGTCTAGTGTATATTGTTTCAGTTTAGCTTTGTTTTCCTTTCAATTTTATTTTTTATCTGGATCAACCGTTAATTGATTTATGATCAGTTATCATTTTTATTATTATCTTGTTTATTTTGTTGATCCTAGTGTTTATTTTGGGGTTAAATTGTTTCCACATGTAAATTTTGATTCTTGGAACTAGTTTCCAGCCCATGGGGATCAGGAATGCCCTTCGGGCCATGCCAAAGACTGGCCTGGGTGATTGGTTCAGGATCAACCCAGGTTGGTTCATGAAAAAATGGTATCAAAGCTAGGTTCTTGTTATTTTTGGTGTATTGTAGTTGGATATTATGACTAACAGGACTCAGTGGGTAGGTGTGGGAAGGTCATCATGAACCCTTGCTTGTTCCGAACCTCAAGTCGTCAGGGTTAGTCCAGGAATTGAGTCTTTTGTCTTTGTTTTGGATTGACGGATGACAACTGTGCTGAGCTAGTGTCATGTACTGATCCCACATGGAGTAGTGACCCATGTGGATTCCATGTTCATAGTTCAAGTACCTCATAGTGTTATGACCTACTTGGGTCATGTCCCACTACCATGTTGCTGAGTTAGGCATAGACACTAGTCCCTCCTTCCGGTAGTTTGGTTTAAGTTGTGATTTGTCTTGGTTTTAGATGGTGTAAATTTGTTTTTGAAAATGAAAAGGATTTTTAAAATTATGATGCTCTCTTTTAAATGGTTTTGTGGACTGGTAAAATGGGTTTTAAATAAAAATATTTGTACTTTCTAAGAAAATGGATTGGGTGTGACACTCAGTACTCCTTTTGAATGTTAGCACATGTGAGAGTATGTATGAAAAGTGCGTGTTGGCACATTTGGATGAAAGTAGATGAAGACATGTGTGACGGTTCATGGGTTTTCATGGGTATTTATTTGAAACCAATGGCTTTAAATTGTTTTTCTAAAGGTTATTTTGGAAAGGGGAAATGATTTTGGAAATTAAATTTGGTTTGAAAAGGGGTTTTTGGAATTTGGAGAAATGGCCTTGGAAGAAGGTAGTTTTGAAAACTTAGATGGAAATAGTAGTTATTGAAAGGGATGTTTTTTGCTGTGTTTATATTTTTTTGGTTTTTGAGCTAGTTGTTTTTGGATTAAGGTGATCTTTTTATTTTGCTTCAGCTTGATACCGGTTTTGGTTTTGTGTTTTATGTGTTGTTCAGAAAAATGATGCCCAAAAATTTTCCCAAGGATTCCATTGATTCATTCCTAGTTTCTGATTCTTCTCAAATATTGCCTATCTTTTTTAGTGATTGAGGTTTGTTAGAGTCAATAGAGTGGATTAAAGAGCTCAATTGTATCTTCAGGGTGTTGGGAACTCCTAAATCTATCAGAGTTTGATCCATTTTGGGTCTATTAGAAGGTTTATCTTTAGGTGAGTGGGAGTTGTTTACCCCATCGTCATTGTGAGTTGGGATGATGTGTGAAGTATTTTAAGTCTGCCCTCATCTGATGGTTCATACCTGAAGAGGTTAAGATAAATAAAAGGGAATATCTCATGAGTATTCAACAAATCCAGCGGTTGGTGAAGGCCAACGTTGGCCACTTTAAAGAACAAGTTTCTTTTTCTTTGGAGGTATCATCACATTATTTGATGAATACTTCCCTCTTTATCAGGGGTCTTCACTCAAATATAAAGGAGAGGGTACTCTCTTCTAAGGACCATTATTTTGAGAAGATGGTAGATGAAGAGTTTCTAGATGATTTGGTCTCCATAGCACAAACAGTTGGCAATACTGCATCTCTTACTACTCATGAAGGTCCCCCATCTAGTGAGTGGGGTGTGCTGCAGGGATCTATTTCTGAAAAATATCCTCCATTGGTTCTGGTTTCCTGATCGTTAGATGGTTCAGTTTTGTGCTACCAGTGTGGCCGGTTCGGGAACCCGAAGTTGTCATGTCACATCCCTCCAAATACGTGCCATCATTGCGGCTCTCTAGGTCGTCTAGAGAAGTTTTATAGAAAGAATCACTGAAATAAGACATTCTGATCAGAGAATGATAGTGCATGACTATGAGGCAGTAGATGCTTCATCCATCAAGGCCCCAACCATAGGTCTCAGGATGAAGCTTGCGCATAGTCAGGAGTTTCCAGGGGTGTGAACCCTCAATTCGGGTTTTGCATCCCATGTTGGGATTGGAATGTTAAGTCTTCTCTCTCTTATTTTTCTACTATGGAATTTTTTCCATCATTGTAAATTCATCATTTCCCTAAAGGATTATGATGAAATTATTCTATTGTAATCCAAACAGTCTTGTTATTCTAAATATGGTTTTATGAATCGTGCATTTTTTTTAAATGTGTTTCACCCTTGTATGGGTTGATCTTGGTTTAGCTGCATTCGTTTGGAGATGTACGTGCCTTTGGAAGAATCGAATTTTGTAGTTTTTCTTGGGTTCGTTGTTTGGGTTAAGTTCTTATTATGGGTTTTTTCATAGTGTTGGGGTTTTTGGCATGGGTCGACAGTTCCAAGTTTACGTGGAGGTGTTGTCTCGCTCATGCTATAGAATTTGGTTTGGATCAGTTGGGATTTCTCACGTTGGCCCCCCTCCCCAAGGTGGTATGTATGGGTTCTAATTTACGTACTAGTTGAGTCCTTATGGTGGAGATAACCCTTCTATGTTCTCCCATTCTCTTGTGTGTGGTTTTTTCTGGGTTGGTCGGGTGAGACTTGTGGAGTGAAAGTTCACCCAGAGGTTCTCGGTTTCTATTAGTTTTGACTAGGCATGAATTTGAGTTTTGGATATCTTTGGGCTTGGTGACTTATTGGGGAAAGAAAGTGTATGTGGTTGGAATAATTAACATACCCCACCCTTGTAAATTAATTATTTCAATTATTTTTATTATTTTAATTATTTTTAGTCCATATTTTGAGTTTTGGTAGGTGGAATGTTGAATTTTAATTTTTTAGAAACTTTTTTTTATTGTTGTAAGGTTAGGCAGCATGTTCAGGGGTAACTGTGTGGTGCCCATGAGAGTTTCCTTTCTATACGGTGGTGTGTGCACAGTCTGGAAGACCATGCGGCCGAAATGTGTGGCTCTCCATGTGCTTAAAAATAATAAAATTTAAATAAATAATGTAATAAAATAAGATAAATTAAATTAAATTAAATTAAATCAATGTTAATAATATTATTATTATTAATGATAATGTTATTATTATGAATACTATTTTTATTATTATTACTGTTATTATTGTTATTATTATTATTATGTTAGGTTTTAAAAAAAACTAAGAGGGATTCTCCCCCACTCTCTCTCCCTCAGCACATGACCCCCCATGGTCTCTCAGCCTGCAGTGCTCCAGACCCCACACTACTTCCCTTGTGCATGTGTGACCACCCCCAGCCCAGACCCCTCTCTCACCAGCACTCCATCTGGCCTCCCCTCTGGTCGTATCTCCCTCCACTGGAAGTGACCCCCATGCTCCCATTTCCCTTCCCAATGGTGACCCCATAATCTGGCATGCTCTGGAACACATCTCTGGTGTGAACCCCCTATCTGGTGCAAGCTGCTCTGACAGCACCCCTCTCCCACTGGCAGCACCCTTTCCGACCATGAACCCACACACAGATGCACTTTTTTGTCAATTTTTATGGGTTATCTCTTTTTTCAAAACCCTAATGTATAGGGTTGTCTTTGGATTGTTTTTCTTTGGTCCTAGGGTGTGTGATTGGTCTGAGGGGTGATGTTCTTCCTCTCGTTGAAGCGATGTTCCATTATTTCATGGTTGAGGTTGGTGTTTAAGAATTTTTCCTTTCCGACACAACCCATGGGAACTTTTGTGTTTTGAATTAATTTTTAAATTACATTCTCACCTCCATACATATCATAGTTAACTTATTGTAGTGTTTTTATATTGGTTAAAATTTGTTAAAATAGATTTTGAAATGATTCTTTGATTATTTCTATGTGTTGGTTCTTTAGAAGTGTTTGATAAAATGCCTCTTGAATTTCTTAGAAAAAATGAATCCATGTTATAATGTTTGTCCCTTGAAATGTTTTGGTAATTGAGTATGAATTTATGTTTTTGGTTTTGTGTGTAATTTGGAGGCTCTTCTTGGTTTTAAGTGTATGGTAAAGTGTTTTGGAAAAGTTTTTATGCTCCTAGAGAGATGGTTTGCGCTTTTTAAATAATTTTAGTGGTTAGGTTTGGTTTGAAAGTGACCGGTGACTTTGTGAAAATAGTTTTGAGTATCTTCCTTGGGCGTTGGAGTGTGACATTGGATGTTGGCACATCCATGGATGCACTAGAAGCACACATGGATGTGCCCTAAATTGAAGATGGTACTTGTAAAATGATATACTCTTGAAACATTGTTTTATTAAATAGATTTTAGTTTTTAAATAAATTTGGTCCCCTTGTGTGATTAGTAGAAATAGTTTTGAATTTGTTTCCCATGGTTTGGCCTATTTGGCCTTGAAACATGTTTCAGCGTGATTTTGAAAAGGGTTAAGGCTCATTTGATAGTTGTGAAGTGTTTGATTGTATGTTTGGAACTTAAGGACCCATTTGGTATTATAAATATAAAAGAGGTGTTTGTATAATGTTTTTTTTTGTATTTGATTCTGATGACTCTTACCTTTGTTAAAGACTTATGTCGTGTTTTCATTTTTGATGATCTAGGTATTGGTGGGTATGAATATTCTTATATTATACTCATAAACTTGGATTATGGCATCATAACAATATGATATTCTTATACTCACTAAAGACATTCAATTTTCAATGCATTTTTTTAACCTTACTAAGTATTTGAGATCACCCTTATTATGTTTCCTTTTCCCCAGGTTATCAAGTATGATGTTGAATGAATTATTTCTATAATAGTTTTATATGTATTATATTGATGACCTAACATGGAATATGAAAATATAGTTATAGTGGTAAATATACTCACTATAATTCATGGGTATTATTTATGTAAGATTATGTCCTAATTATCTAAAACTTCAAACCTCAAATGATCTTGAGGAGTAAGTGATCTAATATTTCCTTTTGATATTGTATGTTTTGGATGGAAAAAATTAGGTCACCTTTATTGGTATCAAATATGGAAATGTATTTTTTTATGATTTTATCATCGGATCTAGGAGTGTGGGTTCGAGACTATTATAGTTGGTATCAAAGGAATGTTTTAGATAACTTTTGAGATTAGGATATCTTTATGTGAGGTTATCTTAATATTTATGGATATAATAATCGGAATATAATATTAAGGATGATTATAAGTTCAAATTATTAGACACTCCTTTTAAGATTTTAAGTGGTGAGATCTTAAAGTGATTAATGACAACATGTGAGACATTTTATTAGGTAGAAATATATGTAAAGATTTGGTTTAATATGAAGTATTCATTTAAATTTTTTGGAAATAATATTTAAGGTATTGATAAACTTTATATTTTACATGATCTTGGATATTAATGAAATCATGGGAACATGAGTTTTATCATATATATAACCATAAGATTGGGAAGTAATTTGGTGACTAAGTGATTAATATTAATTCAAAAAAACTATCTCCATATTTTTTGTCTTGAAATATAAAAGGTATGAGATATCATTTTGGGTCAAAATAGTATTTAATGTTTAGGTTATTTATGAATGATTTAGTTTGAAATTTTGGTATTATTTTTGAATTTTGGAGATTAATGTATTATTTCATCATATGATGTTTTACTAATTTTGGTGAACATCTTACCATGTTATAACCATTTTGGTTTTTTTCAACGTCTAAATTCATGAGGAATATATTTTTATACCTTTAATGGTTATGTGGTCTTTGAAAGTTTATTTTAGTGCTTCAGGCATGAAAAAATCATCTTGAATACTCATTATATAGAGAAAAATATGAGATTGTGATGGAAAATGAAAAAATAATGAAATTCTACTCATCAAGTAAGTATATTTCCTTATGATCTTAGTATATATGGAAAATAATTTCTCAACTCCAGGAAAAGGATATTAAAATAAAATTTTGTCATATTACCATCATTTTGGGTAATATCAATTACCATTTTTACACTACTTTGGTTTATATATTTGTGGTTGTTAACTTTATCTTGATCATTCACTTTATTATAATCAATGATATCTATAAATATATATCATTAATTGGGAATTAAACTTTTCTTCTATTTAAAAATATTCATTTACCACCTATATTCTCCTATTTAGAAACATGGTATGTTTTATTTTAGATGGACTTTGTACATCCTTTTTTATCTTATCAAGAGGATGTTTTTTATCCATTTTTACATTGTGGGTTTCCAAAAAAAGTTATTTTCAAATATCTAACCTTTGATTAATATGATAAAGTTAAAATTTTGGCCACTAAATTTATTAAATGGTGTGGGTATGTAACACCCTAATATTTTAGAAAATAAAATTATGTTCTCTAGTATATTCGACACGTAACACCAAGCTTAAACAAACTACGAAATATATAACCATTATAACCAAGCTGTTAAGTTAGAGGGTATGAATATTATTAACTAATTTATGAAATATATATATATAAATTTTATACTCAAAATAAAATATTGTTAAATTTTTAGTAAATAATCAATCAATTTTTAGTAAAGTAATTCTATTCTTCAAAAATATGTTTTCTTCAAAAATAATTTTTATTTCTTTTCAGGAAAAAAATTATAATTAACTTTCAAAAATTTTAGAAAATGTATTTAATAAAATTAAATTAATTTTTTAAATCATCATATAAACATTTAACTTGGGTAAAATTTTGGTATTTTTCATAAAATATTGATTTTTCAGTGAGTGGTGAAAAATACTGATTTTTGTAAAAATGTCAATTATTTTTAGTAAATTATGAAATTTAAAAGTAAAATTATGTTTTTAATATGATTTTAAGTAAAATAATTATTATTTATTTATATTTAATTTAATTAATTTCTTTTTAATCAAATTCATAATTGATTTGAGTATAAGTTTGTCTTTGGGTTTAAGAACTGGTTTTTTCTTAAAACAATTTTAAAGTGAATAATGTTCTCCTTTTCAATTAAATAAAACAAAAATTAATGAGGAATTATTTAAATTAAATTTATATATTATATATAAATAAATATTAATTTTTATTCATATAATTATTATTATTAGTCATAGAGTTAATATAAAATCATTTTTTTCTTGAAAAAATATGCTTCTTAAAAACCTGCTTTTTCGTCACGCATGTGGGTTTTTTTAAGTTAAAATTCGCCACTTCTATAAATTAAATTTGGTAAAATTAATTAAATATTTTTAATATAAATAATTTATATTATAAAACAAGTTTAAATTAATTTTTTACCACAATGAAAAGTGAAAATAGTAAAAATTAATCACTACGCTTAAGGTAAAAATAGATTTTCTGGGGGTTAATCTAAAAAGATAAGGGTCAAAATGACCTTAAAATTTGTATAAAAACAATTATATTGAAATATTAAGACTTATAATTTCTAAATATCTATAATTATCCATTTTTTAATTTTTAATATGAAAAATTTGCGCACACCTTTTTCTTTTCAAAAATTATAAGAGTGCGACTCACCTCACTTATAAAAGGTCACCCACTCTCCTCTATTCTTCACACCTTAAAACCCTTTTGGATCAGTAGTTTCCTGACCAAATCACTTACCAAATTACATTATCTAATTCTATAATAATTTTTCTTCGATAAATCTTTTATAGGAATACTTTAGGTATAATCCTAAAGAGGTGGTCTGAGAAGAGGTAAAATTTCTAACTATGCATTTTTGTTTTATTTCAATTTCCACCTCCTTAAAATCTTCTTCAACTATGATAATTTGATAAAAATGTATATAATATATAATAATATGTTATTATATTAAGTTTATATCCTAAATTCTTCTCCTCTTCCATTAAATTGGATACAAAATCGTCATTCCTATGTATGACAGACTACCGCCTCACAAAATGATGTCATTGTTTTCATCATCGCCTCTCAAGACTTTTTTAATGATGTATTTAAAGTATATATATGATATTTGTAACATATATAAACTTTTTTAGTTATTATATAACAAATACCTTTTTAATTTCTATTCTTTGGGTGATATGATAACATCGCTCGTGTGTTTGGAAAACTACCACCTCGCGAAACGATGTGATTTTTTCACTAATAAATTAAATATAAAGTAATAAGGATAATTTTAGTGAATATATATGATATAAATGAAATAATAATGATATTTAGGTCATATTTATCATTTTCAAAAGAAAATATATCATTTTCTTTCTTACACTGAAAAATGATAACATCATTCAGGTACATGTGTGATACCACCTCCATGAAGTGATGTGATTCTTTTTTAATAATGACTCGAAAGAACAATATATATAATTATATTTAAAGAAATAATATGGTATTTATTATATTATTATCATTATTTAAATATAAATAATAAATACCATATTTCCATAATGATAATTGAAAAATAGAAATGTTAGTCATGTGTACGTACGACCTATAGTCTCTATGATCATAACGTTGTTCATTTTTCATAACTATTTCTCATGATTAGTTTTAAAATTATAATTGATGAATAAATATTATAATTATTCTA
Source organism: Viscum album (assembly GCA_963277665.1). Classification (NCBI taxonomy): domain Eukaryota; kingdom Viridiplantae; phylum Streptophyta; class Magnoliopsida; order Santalales; family Viscaceae; genus Viscum; species Viscum album. Next base: position 172,611,755 of record OY728147.1, on the reverse strand, counting down.
TGATTATTATTCTGGATCTGCTAAAATAATGGCTTATTTGACCATAGTCAACACACCGAATCTGTTTTGAAATAATGAACTGAATGTCCTCAAAACACCTGATGTGGACTTAACTGATTAGATATTTAAATGTGTCATTAAAAATAAATAAAATAAATTATTTAAGTATAATTTATTAAAAAATAAAAATTTATTAATAAATCAAATAAGTTATTTAATCTTATTTTATAGGAGTTAAAGGATATACAATGAAATTCTGGTCTCAATGTATGGGGTTTTCTCATATCTCATTTACTTTGGTGATACATATACCATATTCACCACTTGTTTTTATTATGTGGTGTATATACTATAAATTTTACATATAATATTATGAATCCTTAATAAATCATGGTATTTTAATATTCAAATTGAAATAATTTATACAAGGGGATTGAATTTAAATTTACCAAGTGGTAAAGAGTTTCTTAACTCAATTTTCTTTCATTGGGTTATAAAACTACTTTATTGAATCAGTTATGATATGATTTTTTTGAATTGATATATAAGTTTTTTAATTCTTTATTTACACTTTTTTTATGGATTTAAATTTTTTAGAAATAACTTTTCCATTTATTAATTCTCAATTCAGTGATATGATCTTTGTAAGGTTTAACTGTCCTAAATTCATTTCTTCAGGATATATGTTTATGATATGAACCTATCTTCTTTATAAGGTGTATATAATGAAATTTTATAATTTTATAAAATTTATATCATTATTTTCAATATATTTATATTTTCATTTGATTCTATTCTTCCATGGGTCTTACAATTAAAGAGTTACCAAAGTGGAAAAGGCTTTATGTTACAATGTCCTTTATTTTGGTAATGTTTATGATCAAGTTTATTTTTGAAGAAATAATATTATGTTATTTTATTAAACCATGTATATTTTATTATCCTCTAGTTATAATTTTTTTCACATGTATAATTTCCTTTTCCTCCCTTATTGATCTAAAAATCATCAATAAAGTCATTTGAAAGTGATAAAAATCTTGTATTTTATTCTAGATCATGAATTTTTCTCTTCTATACCTGTGCTTTCAAAAATGTATTAAAAAAACTATAAAAAAATGATTTATTATAGAAATTTTACATTTTTTTACCTTATCTAAAAAATTTTTGAAATTAAATTTCTTAAACTTTTCTAAATGAGTAACTTTTGACTTCATTTTACAAAATGTTTTAAAAAGAATTTTTATTTTTAAAATTTACACTGTAAACATATTTTCCAACCATCATGACCATTATTTTATTTGAAACTTACATTATATGTTTCCAAGTTTTTTTCCAATAAAATTATTTTCACAGTATTTTGTGAATTTTTAGTTTTAAAAAGTGATATTGAAAATGAAGATGTTATTTTCCTAAAAATGTTTTTAATAATATTTTATTAATATTTCCATTCATTAACATCAACAACACTTATTATTACTTATGTTCTAATAGAGATATTTTCTAATTATACCATCCTTATTCTTTATCTGGATGGATTAGGATTGTTTTAAATATATTTTTATATAACTCATTTTTCTTTCATGGGTTAATCATGTTTTAAAGATATTATTATGGAATATATTTCTTTTTCATGTTATGGAACCCATTTCTTTTCCACAAGTTAATAATGTTTTAAAGTGATTATTACGGAACCCATTTATTTTCCATTTGTTAATTAAGTTACAAAAATAATAATGAATTTTTCTATGATTTTATGATTAAATTAATTCTCTATATACTTTATTCATGATACGGTTCTTGGTAATTGTTTATGATAACCGATGGTTCCATTATAAACCAAGTATGGGTGGTTACATTATAAACCAAGGATGATTGGTTACATTATTAACCAAGGATGAGTGGTTCCATTATAAACCAAGGATGGGTGGGTCCATTATATTCCACTAATTAATTAGGTATTATGAAGATGGAAGTCAACCATATTGGTTATTACATTTGTAAGAAGTGATGTAAAGATAATGTTACAATATACCAATAAGTTTTTTCTATGATTTCTATGGGATTATAATATTTCATATGATCAGGATTGATATCACATGGTTTATGATATTTTATTATGATTAATCTTACATTTATTAAACTCTTATTCCATATTTTCATGTTTTATGATCCATGTATTCATGGGTAAGAATATTCTTATTTTATAACCATGCACTTTGATTATGTCATCATACCCTTATGATATTCTTATACTCATTGATGAAATTTAATTGTTAATGCTTTTGTTTACAGTTACTAAGTATTTTAGTTAACCCTTATTATGTTTCATTTTCCTTAGGTTATCAAGTATGTTGTTGAATGAATTATAAAAATAAGGGTTTCATATAGATGATATTTATGACATAATATGGAATATTAAAATCTATGTATATTGGGAAGGATACTCTATTGAATTCTTGGGTATTATTTATGTAATATTTTTTTCCTAATTATCTAAAACTCTAAACCTAAAAGGTCCTTGAGAATTTAAGTGATCCAATATTTCCTTTTGATACTGTAAGTTTTGGATGGAAAAAATTGGGTCACCTTCATAGGTATCAAATCCATAAATGTAATGTTTTATGATTTCATCACTAGATCTGGGATTGTGAGCTTGAGTATATTATAAAATGGTTTCATATACTTTATTCATATGATGAATTTTCATATGTAATAATATATTTGGATTTTCATTTTGGTTAGTAACACAAGTTGTGAGTTTTATAAAGGGTTAGACATCAATATGGTTTGAACATATTGATTTGTTGGAAGGAATCGGATTCCAAAAGTAAATCATTAGAATAATTCATACATTTAAATGAAGTAACATGAGAGAAGATGGTTTGATTAAATCCCATTAAAAATACTAAATTTTATATTTATTCTAAAGAAACAATTGTTAAGACCTCAATCATCCAACTGGGAAGGTCATGTGAAATCTAGGTAAGAATGGATTATATTATGTAATACAAGAAAGTAATGGGTGACCATAATAGGATTATTTCCACATTATTAGATTTTTATTTGGGTTTCACTTATCCAAGAGACCCTAATAACATTAAGTTACTAGAGTAATAGAGTTTTGTTTATCCATTTAATGGATTAGGTAAAGAATTTCATGATCAACTATCCAAGAGTTATATATGATATGATTGGAAAGTGGTGTGGGAAATTACAAATTATACTCATTACTTAGTAAAATATTGATATTGGCCTCGTAATGGATATATTAAATTAAAAAGGGTTCGTAATTTTAGTGAGAGAACATTTAATAGAATTATTAATTAAATGAATGTAAGACATGATACTCATATGATAAAATATTATATTTTAGATAAATAGTATAATCATAATCAAACTTAAATTTAGGATCAAACCTAAAGAAATTAAAATATTGATATAATAAAATCTGAAAACTAGTAACTTAATATATGTTCTTAAAATAATATTCTATGTGTTAGAGGAATACCTTCATGAATAAAACAACTGTTGAAGTTATTCAACACTCAAAATCTAGATGCTTATGAGAAACATAAAATGAATAAATTAGGGTTTAAAAGGAATTATATTCAATATGAACAAATTAATTTTATTCTCTAATCATATATTCAATATGATTTGATATGTAGAAGTTTTCTTAAGGATTATTCTAGTAAATGAATCCATTCTTTTATCATCTATGTTAATGTTTCAAAAATATGAATAAATTGTATAAAAGTTTACCCAATATTCTCAAGTATTGAGAATGGATGGGATAATCATGTGATGTCTATGTTGGGTGATATTTTGATAGTACAAGTGTGTAAAATTTAAAACTAGAATAAAAAATTTGTTAGACAGTCCAGAAATGTTTCTTTAACTATTCAATCAAGGTCATTGAAACCTAATGGTAAAATTATAAAGGAAATAGTAATGACTACATAGGATGAAATTGTATAGATAAATGACGGGGTTTTGAGAAACTACATGGAATTTAAATTTCATGTATCAGTGTTATAGAAATTAATTATTCATTTTTTAAAGGGTATATGATACCAAATATATACTTTACATGTGTTGTAATTACGCAGGTGTTTAAAGTCATGGTAAAGATTAAAAAATATTATATTTTGTATTAAAATGATGGTTCAAAGAGTTACTATATAAAATATTTGAATTTAAAGGAATAATATATAGACCCATGGTAAATTTAACCTAAATAGTATAATAACATCATAATATAAATAATACATCTCAAAACAATTTCATAATCTAAGGAATGAAAGGTTTAGTGTCTTTGAAATTAGTTATGTAAACATCTTATTTTATAAAACATGCAAAAAAAATCCATTATTTTGATCCTATAGACCCTTTACTATATATATCACATGATGAAATAATCTCCATAACCTAGAGAATGTAAAAATAAGAAATGGGTGGTCTCAAACTCTTGGTAAGTTAAAAGACATATCATTAACTATTAGTTGATAATCATGAAGGAGAATATTAGGAAAACATAAATATCTTAGTAAGAGATCATAAGACTATGCATGATAGTAAAAAACATGATATATCCAAATAAGATCATAAAAAGATAATTAAGTAAGAATAAAGGATATGACATGGATCAAAACACATCAATAATAATAAAACATGTGAATATGATATAAAAGTGTTAAATACTTTAAAAATCAGGCATGATCATGAAGAAATGACATTTACAGAAATGAAATTCATCTTGTTAAATTGGAAAAACTTGATAAAAACTTTATAATGATTCCTAATTTGATAAAATTGAAAATGCTTCACAATAATAATAATAGGAAAACATGTGTAATAAAACACAATATACTCATGCTTATGTGAACAGGCTCATTAAGCTCATGCCTAAAGATGTGAGCAACCCCATCATGCCCATGCTTATGTGAAAAACACCATTATATCCACACCTGATTATCATATGATATATTAGCCTAAATAAATGAATTATAGGGTGATTTAGGACCCCACCTATAATCATCCATACATATGTGTTCCACATAAAATCAATCATCATAACTTAAATAACCCATGGAAAAAAGAATGGGTTTCTTAAACTTATCACATAATGTGAACTTAATAAATCATAGGTTTTAAAATATTATCATCAAAAAGGGTTCATAAAAAAATATAAAACATCACTTCATGAGAGATAAATAAATTTAAAATAATGAAAACTGAATCATGAAAATAGTTTTCTTAAATATTTTTTATTCATCATTGTAAAATTCATAGTTACAAATCCCTTTTCAAAAAGTCACCTTTGTTTTTAAGAGAAATAAAAATAACACCTTTAATGAAATTTATTTTGGATCAAAAAAACTTTTTTATCCAAAAATAAGTATATAGAATCAATCAAAATGGAAACACATTTAAAAATTATGTTCAATAAAAATTTTGTAACTCAAAGAAATAATTTTGAGTTTCCAAGTCCCTTACTGTTACCCTTGATTTCCACGGAATATTTTAACCTCCTGTATCATAAATATAAACATATTAATTAATTATTTTATAAAACTATTATAATATATATCTATTTATAATCTTAATTTATAACAATTCTCTTCATGTATTATATTTTTTTGATCTTTTTTCAGTATCACATGTTAATAATCATAACTGTTTTGAACTCGGTTCATAAAGGAGGTGTTGATATTCCTTTTTCTCTAAAATAATAATTTATAAATCATAAAAAGTTATTAAATTTATTTTTTATAGATAAATATAATGTTATAATTCTATTACATTAGAGTTTTATTCACATTTCATGAAAACACAAATGGTGAAAAACTAGTTTTCGGTTATTTACCGATATCGATGGATTACCTTATAATGATCATTAATTTTTTTATTAAAAAATAAATACATTTATGACATGTATTACTTATAAATATAATTTATAATTATAAAATTTAAACTAAAACCATCTATTTTTTTAAGTGAAGGATAAAATAAAAGATGTTTATTCATGGAGGTGGAATTATGCACAACACACGATTCCCGTTATCGATTTTCTTAATGGAAAATGGGAGGGTGATTAATGATTATTCCATAATTATAATAACATAAAATTATAATAATTATAATTATTTTATAATTTTATTATGGTGAAATTGAATTTTAGGAAGAATAAAATCATATAGAGAAATATAAAAAGAAAAGGAGGTTTAAGAAATTATACCTCGCTTCTTGGATTATCACCTTTGTGAAGAGGATTAAACCTTTGAGGGGTGAATTTTTTAGAATACCAAAACATAATTAAAGTGTATAAGAGTGTGTATAATAGTTTTATACATATTTTTGGATGAAATTTTATGTTTTCTAGTGAGGGTAAGTTAGGAGAGGGGTTCCCCTTTATAAGTGAAAAGGAGTGGAATTTTTGTAAATACTCAAAACTATTCAATAATGGGAAGTCACTCTTAAGAAAAATGTCTAAAAAAATATAAATAATGTATTTTAGGGAATATAAATTTTATTCACACCTAAAACATTCAAAAATAAACATTTTTAAACATGTTATTTCTTCTACCTCTAAGTTTACTCACTTTTACCATTTTAGTTTTTACCACAGTAACTAGTTTTTACCTAGGTGATGTATCCCTTAAGCATAAAACTAAAATGAGACTTATTAGATAATTTGGAAACAATAATTTAAAAAATGAAATAAAATTTATAAAAAAATCCTATATTTATATAAAATTAATTCTAACATAAACGCATGCAACGTGCAAAAAAATCGTTTTTCGAAAAAGTTTATTTTTATGGAAAAAGGTTTATGATTAGGGTAGAATTATCAATTCCATCAATTTAAATGAATTTAAAATAATTAATTTTATTAAAACATTATTTATTTATTAATATAATAAATTAATAACTTCATTTCATCATGTAATAATTAAGTAAATAAAATAGTTGGAAAACAGTTTTCATTAAAATGTGACATAAATTTTTGAAATGTTGATCATGAATTTTTAAATTCAACATAGTATTTTAAAATATTTTATTATATATAATTTTTTAGGAATTTTTTTTAAAAAAAATTAATTTATTTATATAATCAAATGATTTTGTAACAGTGAAAACATTAATAATATCGATATTTTCACTATTCACCAGTAAATTTGATTACTTAAAAAATCCCAAGAAAAACATCTTAAGTAAATATGATAATGATAAATCCAAAAATGATGTTAATTTTTTCAAATTAACATACTAAAATTTATAAAAAAAAATTATTTAAAAATATAAAATATAGTGAAAAATATTTTTTATCGTAAAATGACTTTTTTTATATTATTTAATGTTATTCTTGTTTCTAATAAATTACTAATTAAACTAGTGTTAAGAATTTATTACTATAAAAATATATTATTCTTTAAAAGGGGTAAATTTTAGAAAATAGATTTCATTAGTTTCTTAGCTTCACCAGTAGAGTCAATATTTAAATTAAACTTTATTATATATATATATATTCCTAATCTTGTTACCAATATTTATAACTTACAAATCTAGGAATACCTTACAATGAAACTTATTTTTTTGGTTCTGATATTTTATTTATATCAATCCATCAAACACGGTTTTTATTTAAGTAAAATGTACTGGAAAATCCTGATTCGTTACAAATTTATCAGTCTCAAATGTGTCTTAGTAAAGGATATGTATAATTACCTCATTTATCTTATATGATAAGAGAGATTATTTTTTTAAAAATTGTTATAAAAAATATGTGATAATATATTTCATACACATGGTTTATGATTCATTAGATTCTATAACATTTTTTTAAAATGTGATAAGGATAAAAATGTTTTATCCATGATAAAAGTGTTTATCTAGATGTTTGTTAAAATATGAGGTAATATGTTCTTTCCACCCATAAATAGTAAATTTTAGGGAATAAATAATAAAGAGAACTAGAGAAATTATTTATTTCTAACCTTTGTAGTATATAAACCCAAGTATATTATTTTTTCATTAAATCCAATTCATTTTGTGTTGTGAAAAATGAAATTCGGAGAGAATACTATCAATACCTATAGTGTTCCCTCTCAAAGAAATCTCCCAATAATGGAGATAAATATTCCACCACATTACACTCTTGAGTATAGAAAGATCAGGTAGAATACTTTGGAATATATTCTTGAGGCAATCAAAGGTGAACGATGTAAGGGATAGGATCTATCGTACTTGCACCTGATGATTACTACGGAATTTTTTGAATATTCATGGATCACACTTAAGGGAAATATAATATTGATTCATAAATAAAAATGATGTTATAAAATATATCCATTTTCAGATCCACCAACAAAGGAATAATTTCACATAAGGTAATTATTTAATATAGTAAATTAATTATAAATAATATGTGATGATCTTGCACTTCAATTTTGATGTTTATCCATTTTATATATTATTTCATTCAATTATATTGATCATGATTTGTAACTTGATATAAATCTTGGATTAATCATCCATAATAATAATAAAAGTTTGGAACAACTCATCTGACACTTCCCCTACACCCTAAACCTATAGGAACAAATCCAATTTGATTGATAAAATTATTGATTCAAATAACATCCTTTACCACATCAGATGCAATGATGTGCTATGAATATATTGTCAAGTACCCCTTAGTGGATTCTTTGGAACTCCTATAAGAGATAACTCCACTATCCAGTAAAAACATTAAACTAGATTTATATTTCATATCATCTCTATAGGATTGTAAACTTGCATATGTGTAACCCTTTACAAAAAGTTCATCCTCTCCTCCAAATATAAAGAATATATCCTCAGTACTTTTTAAGTACTTAAGTATTTTTTTCATATCAATCTAGTACTCTCACTAGGATTAGATTGGTATCTACTAGTTATAATTATAGCATAGATGACATCGGTTCAAGTAAACAACATGGAATACATTATAAAACCTATGGTAGATGCATAAAACATTTTATCCATATTTTTAACTCCTTAGAATGATCCTGAATATTCTAAATATTCATGCCATATAACACTAGTAAAGACCCATTTTTTGGAGTTCTTCATGATAAAACACCTTATAAGTTTACCAATATAAGTATTCATATTGATTCCAAGTAGCCTCTTAGATCTATCTCTATAGATCTTTATACCCAAAATGTAGGTATCTTCACTTATTTATTCCATAAAGAATAATTCACTCAAAAATATCTTTATAGAGTAAGTATTTAGGATATCATTTTTTATAAGTATTATTTTATCTACATACAATAAAAAACACTACAACACTCCCACTAATCTACTTATATACATAGAAATCACAAAAATTATTTATTAAACTAAACTCTTTGATTGCATCATAAAATATGATATTCCAACTTTGAGAAGATTTCTTCAATTTATAAATAAAAAATTACAACTTTTATAACTTATAAGACTAATTTATCTGAGATAAACCTTTAGGATGTATCATTTACACATCCTATACTAAATTATCATTAAGGAAAGTAGTTTTTACATCCATTTGATATATATCATAATCAAAGTATGCTACTATAGTGAGAATTATATAAATATAATTTATCATCACAAAATGTGAAAAAGGTTTCATCATCATTAATACCTTGGATTTTCTTGTAATATTTCCCATATAGTCATGCTTTATAGCTAGACACTCTACCATATATATGAGTTTTCATACAAAAAAACCACTTTCACCCTACGGGTCTCACCCCTTCAGGTGCATCCACTATGTTCTAAGAATTGTTAGTGTATATGGATTCCATATCAGATTCCATGGATTTTAGCTATTTCTTAGAATTAGAACTCTTTATGTCCTCCTATTAGGTGGTAAGTTCATATAATATGAACATTACCTTGTCATCATTAGTTATGAGAAATATATATTTCATAAGCTCTTAATTATTCATACTAGACCTTCAAGGTTCTTATGTTGTTTGATTCAGATCTTCTTCCATGACTTTGGAAAATAAAATAAACTTCTATATTAGGAACATTTCATATTTTTTTGGTCTTAAACTTCTCTAAGTTCAACATTCCTCTCACGGATTCCATGATCAATAAATATCTTTTCAAGGAACATAGAAAATCATACCACAAATGCTTTTTTATCAGTAGGATTACAGAAATAATGTCCCTTAATTTCCTTGGTATAACCAAAAAATAAACATTTATTAGATTTGGTATAAATTTTATCATAATACAATCTTCATATAAATTATTTACATCCCCAAATGTTTATAAAATACATACTAGGATATTTGTCAATCCATATCTTGTATGGTGTATTTATAGATTATTTAAATGGAATATAATTTAGTATACATGTATCATTATCTGGTACATAACCACATAATGAAATATAAAGGTCATAGTGAATCATCATTGATCAAACCATGTTTAACAAGATATTATTCCTCCTCTCAGAAACACCATTACAATTTGGTGTTTCAGGAGGAGTGAGTTGTGAAGTAATTTCACAATCCATCGTATGATCAATGAATTAATGAATCACTTATTCACCAATATGATCTGATCGGAGAATCTTTATATTTTTTCCCAATTTATTTTAAACTTAATTTTTAAACTCTTTGAACTTTTCAAAATATTTATACTTTTCTTTCATTATAAACACATATCCATACCGACTAAAGTCATCAGATAAGGTAATGATGAACCTAAATCCACCACTTTCTTGAGTACTCACTGGTCAACATACATTAATATATATTATATCCAATAGTACACTATCCTTAACCTTTTCTAGTAAAATTTTTTTTCTCATCTTTCATAACAAACAAGATTTTAAATTTTCAGACAATTCCTAATATAATAGTTCCAATGTTCTATATTTATGGAGTATTTGGATGTGTTTCTTATTTATATGTACAGGGTGATAATACCAATGGTATGTGGGATTATAATCAACCTTAACCTTATTATTATAAACATTATAGACTGTAATATCCATATCTAGAATATATAAACTATTTATTATATTCACATTTCTATAAAAAATCTCATTCATATATATATAACAATACTTTTTCTTAATAGTGAATGAAAATCCAATCTTTTCCAAAGAATATATTAAAACAAATTTAATATTTATAGAAGTAACATAATAATGTTTTTCAAATTAAAATAATAATCAAATTATTAAAATCAGGTCATAAGTGGTTACTTATAATGTAGAAAAAATTTCCCTATACCGACATGAAGATATACTTCACCCTTTATATCTTCTCTTCTATCATTGAGTATGTGTTTGTTAGCACAAATGTGTGGTTTAAAACTAATATATAATACCCAAGAGTTAGATTTAGTTAAATTGACCTCTATAACATTCACATTCAGATACTCAAACTTCTTCACTTTGAGAATATTTATCAACCTTAGTTATTGCTCTCTAACAAATCTATAGGTCAATCCTATGTGAGATATCAATATGATTATCATGAAATAATCTCTAATTATATTTTTTATTTTATTTATAGATAATATATATTTTTAAATAGGTTGAGAGGGAACCCTTTTACGTGACTTGAAGGCACAAAGGCACAAAGTCTATAAAATTACATAGCCTAATAGCCCAAAGGTACAAGACCTAAACTGTAATAGCTCCTTCCTAAAATTCCATCGTCCATCCCCTTTTGCTCATCACATACTTAGCCTCTCCATTACTTACAATGATTTATTGGATATTATTCTATTAATTCACTAATGTTAGTGATCATTCACACCACCATTGTACCCTCAATGGAATCCATGCATTCAGATAAGCCAGACTGCCACCACTTAAACATCACTTAAGCTACTCCATGGCCTAGAGACCTTGTGTCTCAAAGGCCCTAGATGGAATAGTGATGATACGGACACATATCCAATTTTAATAACCTAAAATAACATTAAATATTAACATTACTATTACTATAGTACCTCCCACAGTACCTACACTACTATAGTGTTGCTACAGTGCCATGGAAGTTTACTCCCGTCTAGTTTTGACCTTGGGTTTTATGCAAGATGACATGGTAACTTTACCACTCAGGTAAGCCCCCAATTATATCATTAAGTAATCCATGACATATAGTAAAAACATATTTATGGGTGATTATCATGTATTATATCATTTCATCAAGTACTTTTAATGAAAATACTATCACTAAAAATGATGAACTCATACATCACATCAATTTAGTTAGACAAGATCCATATTTCACTAAGTAATTATTCAATATTATAATTCATGTCACTAATTAGTTATTATGGTAGTAAAACATCCCAATCATAAAAATTATTATTATTGGATAGTTTGGTGGTAAAACATTTTCCCAGATTCATTATATGTATAAATTCAACTTTATTATGATAGTATCCTAACACTTAGGGTTTCCTAAGTGTAAACCAAATCTCACAACGGGATTTGGTTACCTATGTAACAAACCAAACTTGGAAATACTTCCATATAATTCCCATGTTATCCCTTCACATACTATAGGAGTATCCCCAATCTCCTTGGGCTGATGACAAGCATTAAGGGTATCATACATAATCGTTGAGTATGGTTTCACCCTTAAGGAACCAAAAAAATATCAAATCAAGGCAAAATAAAAAGGAAAATATAAATTCCAAGAGAAATTTCATATAAATAAAACACCCAATCAGAGCTAAAAAAATAAAATAGAAAATAAAAAAATAAATAATGCAGAATATAATAAAAATCTTGAGCCAATCGGTTCCACGAAATTGAAGGTATGATCACAAACTTTGTGTGACTCTCCTATCACCACCATTATTTATAAAGCGCCTGCATTACAAGGAAGATGGAACCATATCCAACCTGAAATCCAAATACTATAGGAACCTTTAAAATAGATGAATATTGTATACCCAACAACATGAGTATATAGGGTGTGATCTGAATCTAGTAAGATGACACCATGAGTCCAATACATTCCTTTTACAAAAGAAACCAAGATCACTAGTTTGAAAATAATAGGTAAAATAGTTTTTCCTTTACTTTACATAGTATAGGAATAAAAAAATCATGGAACCTGAACTTTCATAAATCATCACCTTCATAAAAAATCCATAAAAATTTTTTTCCAAAAACAAAGTCATTTAAAAGTTCTAACCATTTCTCTTTAAAAATAATAGACCTTTGAAAAATAAACCAACACATGGTTAAAACATTTCAAAATATGCCAACCAATAAATCCACTCAGAAAATTATTTAACCCTTTTACTTTAAAATTATTTACACAACCAATACAAAGAGTATTAAGGAAACAAGAGAAAAAAATAATTAAAAACAACTATAACATGTTATAAATAAATCCAATAAATATGTGGAATCAATGTAGTAAACAACATGAATAACCCACAAGAGGATCAACACATTAAAAAATTTCATCCAAGAAATAAACATCACACATACCAATATATACAAAAAAATCATAACATGTCATACATATCATGAGGAAAAACAATGAGGACTAACCAGATAGTACAAGACATACAAAACTGGAAAGAACTCCTAAAAAGCTAATAGTCACACATTCGTCTGATGAATCTCACTAATAAGTATCCTTGGTGAAAAATCACCAAGCTATAAATATGTAAAAATAAGGGGGACTAGAAATTGATAAACCTCATCTAGCCTAGTAATGTCACACAAATTCCCACTTAGAAACCTTGATCTCCTCATGGAATAATAACAAAGGTGCTCTATGAGAAAACAATGTCACCACATGACAAGACAAAATTCCCATGAGATAAAACCAAAGTCAAATCCTTCCCAAATTATACATTCCTTAAAATGATCCCCCATCTATGAGAACATCATGAATCACATCACAATCATCAACCACTTGGATAACATAAACATTAACAAAAGAAAGGGGCTCAACAAGGGCACAAACAATGTCACTTCACAAGTTCCAATCGGGCCTTCATTTATCATATATAATACATATAATTTTGGATATACCTTTTTAAAAAACTTTTTAATTCACATTAAATTCTAAAATAAATAAAAAATAATTCCAAGAACAACCAAACAATTCAATGGAAACTCTATTTTCACTTTATAAAAAAATGTTAATGCTTTAAAAATAAGAAACCCTTAAAATAAAAAAAAAGGAAACCCAATTGAAAACTCAATTTGGCCTAAATACTAAAGAATAAGTTAATTTAATGATGGATACTCTATTTTTCACTTTATCAAACACAAATAATGCATAAAACACCAATTTAAAACAAACTTCCATAGCACAAGGCAATTTACCCATTTTTTTCAAAGGAAAAGAACCACTCAAACATGGAAGATCTTTGATGATCCAGACTATATATAATATATTCCATTAATTTAAATATAAAATGAATTTAAATAATCAATAAATCATGTAAATATTAAATAAAATTCAGTGAATATGAAACACCAACCTCAAGTGGTGGAATCATGTTGCCTTTGACAAAATCCATCAGAATGGAACTCAAAGAAGGGTTCACAGCCCATAGAAATAAAAAACCCCAATTAATCACCATACACTACGGGAAAAATGGGTATTTGCGACGGGTTATTTGCGACGGGATTTATTCCCGTCGCAAATAGTCCCGTTAAAAACTTATTTGCGACGGGGGTCTTTACCCGTCGCAAATAAGTAGTCTTTTGCGACGGGGAAGCCTATCCCGTCGCAAATAGTTTTCCCGGGCTTTGGCGCCAAATCCGGGGAAAACTATTTGCGACGGGGAAGCCTTTCCCCGTCGCAAATAACCGGCGGCGGTAAAAGGTATTTGCGACGGGAAAGTATTCCCGTCGCAAATAGTATGTTATTTGCGACGGGTCCCGTCGCAAATAACTATTTACCGGTTGACCGTAATAAATGCGGGCGAAGGTATTTGCGACGGTGCCCGTCGCTAATAATCTAACCTATAAATACCCCCATCCGTTTTTCTCAAATCATTCTCATTCTCCACCTTCTTCTGCTCTAAAATTTCTATTTCTAAATTTGAGTTTTTGTTCAGTTTAATTTTTTTCTTCGGAGCTGTTATTAAAGTTTTGAAGAACGATCAGAGCTCATCAATTTTCAAGGTATTTATGTTCATTTTAATTTAATATTTATTTTTAATTTTGTATTAATTTCAATTATTTTTGATTAGTTGTAATTTAATTATGTTTATATTGTTTTCTTACTTAATAAATTTAAATTATTAGTATTGTTCATAGTTAATGGTAATTAGGAATAATTTGTAATAATTTTTAATAATTAAGAATAAATATTAATAATTAGTAATAATTGCCAATAATTAGTAATAATTAGTAATAATTAGTAATAATTAGTAATAATTACCAATAATTAGTAATAATTAGGAATAATTAGTAATAATTAGTAATAATTAACAATAAATAGTAATAATTAGTAATAATTAACAATAAATAGTAATAATTACCTATAATTTGGAATAATTACCAATAATTAACAATAATTAGTAATAATTAGTAATAATTGCCAATAATTGCCAATAATTACCAATAATTGCAAATAATTAGGAATAATTACGAATAATTAGGAATAATTAGGAATAATTAGTAATAATTAGTAATAATTAGGAATAATTAGTAATAATTAGGAATAATTAGTAATAATTAGGAATAATTAGTAATAATTAGGAATAATTAGTAATAATTATCAATAATTAGTAATAATTACCAATAATTAGTAATAATTACCAATAATTAGCAATAATTAGCAATAATTAGTAATAATTAGCAATAATTAGGAATAATTAGCAATAATTAGGAATAATTACCAATAATTTGGAATAATTACCTATAATTTGGAATAATTACCAATAATTTGGAATAATTACCAATAATTTGGAATAATTACCAATAATTAACAATAATTAGTAATAATTTGTAATAATTACCAATAATTTGTAATAATTAGGAATAATTAGTAATAATTAGTAATAATTAGTAATAATTAGTAATAATTAGTAATAATTAGTAATAATTAGTAATAATTAGGAATAATTAGTAATAATTAGGAATAATTACCAATAATTACCAATAATTGCCAATAATTAGTAATAATTATCAATAATTGCAAATAATTAGGAATAATTGCAAATAATTAGGAATAATTGCAAATAATTAGGAATAATTAGTAATAATTAGGAATAATTAGGAATAATTAGTAATAATTAGTAATAATTAGTAATAATTAGGAATAATTGGTAATAATTACCAATAATTGCAAATAATTGCAAATAATTAGGAATAATTAGTAATAATTAGTAATAATTAGGAATAATTAGTAATAATTAGGAATAATTAGCAATAATTATCAATAATTAGTAATAATTAGGAATAATTAGAATAATTATCAATAATTAGCAATAATTACCAATAATTAGTAATAATTACCAATAATTAGCAATAATTAGCAATAATTAGTAATAATTAGCAATAATTAGGAATAATTAGCAATAATTAAGAATAATTAGGAATAATTAGGAATAATTACCTATAATTTGGAATAATTACCAATAATTTGGAATAATTACCAATAATTTGGAATAATTACCAATAATTAACAATAATTAGTAATAATTTGTAATAATTACCAATAATTTGTAATAATTAGGAATAATTAGTAATAATTAGTAATAATTAGGAATAATTAGGAATAATTAGGAATAATTAGTAATAATTAGGAATAATTAGTAATAATTAGGAATAATTACCAATAATTACCAATAATTTGTAATAATTAGGAATAATTACCAATAATTACCAATAATTTCCAAAAGTAATGTTGCAATCAGACAAACCAAGTCATTCCCTTCTTATCTATAAGAATCATCTCACATGAACCTTTACATAGACCATTCTTCCTTGAAAATTTAAGGGAAAAATAATGATATCCCCTCAAATTTTTAAGGAAGAATGATCTATGTAAAGGTTCATGTGAGATAATTCTTATAGATAAGAAGGGAATGACTTGGTTTATCTGATTGCAACATTACTTGCGAAGTGATCAACCATGCAAGGACAATTATAGAGTTTACATTAGACATGGCTGACAAAAACTTTTTATTGCGCATGACCTGACAATTGGCGACCCTTTAAGATTTGAACATGTTAATAATAGAACAAAGTCTGTTATGAATACTGATAATTTTAATATTTTTTAATTTTTGTTATTATTTTAATAATATTAATATTGTTTTTTCGTAATTATTGATAATATTTTTTTTATTACTAATAATTAGTAAACGAAATCTGCTTGGATAATGAAGGGAAAATTTATAATCATCTCCACAATGATGATTACAAAATTTCCTTTCATTATTCAAGTAGTTTTCCTTTTGCTAAGTATTGCTAAGTATTGCTAAATTAGTAATAAATAGTAATAATTAGCAATAAATTGTAATAATTAGTAATAAATTGTAATAATTAGTAACAATTAGTAATAAATTGTAATAGATTGTAATAATTAGGAATAATTAGGAATAATTAGGAATAATTACCTTATTACATTATTTGTATATTTTATTATTAATATTAAAATAATATAATTTTCTATATTATATACAATTCTCTTTTCTTCTGTGTTTTTTTTTTGTCTCCACATGTAATATTGGCATTGTTTTTCAAAATTATCAACCTACTCGCCAATGGGGAGGTGAAAGTGAATGTCAATATTACATGTGGAGACAGAATGTGAAACACACAGATGAAAGGAGAATTTTATATAATATAAAAAATTATATTATTTTAATATTAATAATAAAATATACTAATAATGTAATGATGTTATTATTATATAATTAATATTTATAAAAAAAATTATATTAGTATTATTAAAAAAATAAAAAATCAATATAATATTAAAATTATCAATATTTGTAACAGGTTTTGCTTTATTCTCAATATATTCAATCCTTGCTTGAGTGTTTTTTCTAACAAATTATTCAAAACCAGTAATGCTTTTATATTTTATAGAAAAATATGGAACAACGAGGTCGTCAACAGTCATTATTATATGACCGCATATGGATAAATCAACGTAGAAATCCAAATGGTTCTGGTTTAAATCCAGTATATATAGAGGGTGTGGAGATTTTTTTATCATTTGCGGCATCAAATTCAGAATTTGTTTCAGAAGGAAAGATAAAATGCCCTTGTAGAAAATGTGCATTGAGAATGTCAGAACAGAAAGGTTACTGAAACCAAAAGTAGCTTATACACTGTCTAAAGAAAACCGTTTATTATTTTGTCAGTGGATTGCAGATTTGAGACTTCCAGATCGCTGTGCTTCCAATTTGGGTAGATGTGTAAAGAATGGTCATATTACTGGATTGAAAAGTCATGATTGTCATGTTATAATGGAGAGACTTCTACCCATTGGATTAAGAGGTCTGTTGAATTCTGTGATTTGGGATTCCATAACAGACATGTCTCATTTTTTTCGGGAAATTTGTGCGGCTACGGCAGATTATGATGCTCTAGGCAAACTTGAAAAAGATGTTGTTGTAATTATATGTAAACTGGAAAAAATATTTCCGCCGTCTTTCTTCGACTCAATGGAACATTTGATGTTAAATTTGTCATATGAAGCCAAATGTGGAGGTCCGGTATAGTTTCGATGGATGTACCCATTTGAAAGATGCATGCAAAAATTGAAAAGAAAAGTACGCAACAAAGCATCTGTTGAAGGATCTATTGCAGAAGCTTATTTGCAAGAGGAAATATCTTTTTTCTGCTCCCATTATTTTGAATCTGAGTATCCTTCAAAACACAACTGAATGGGACGGAATGAGAGGAATATTGATGAAATCGACAATCAATTATCTGTTTTCAACCAGTCAGAGCTTGGTTTTGGTGGAGTTTCTGAACGCTGGCTTTCAGATGATGAACATCATAGAGCTCATACGTATGTTCTACTCAACTGTGAAGAGATGACATCAGTTGTACTGTAAGTGTTTATATCACTTATTCTATCATTTATGTTACAGTAAATAACTTTGGTTTTTATAGGTTGTATGATAATCATATCAAGAAACAAATTCCACAAATTACAGCAGCTGCTCTCGAAGAACGTCGACTGAAAAATTTCTCTCAGTGGTTTCAAAAACTGGTAACATAAATTCTTTATCATTTAGCAACTCATTCAATGTATAGTTTACTATATTGATAATTATTTCACAAATCTTCAGGTGTCTCGACATGCTGATAAAATTGACAAACGGCTGTGTGTATTGAGTAACCCACCTTCCAAACTTGTTAAAACTTATAATGCATATGTGGTGAATGGATTTCGATTCCACACACATGCATATGGGGAATCGAAAAAAACAATGAACAGTGGAGTTAGCTTGAGAGGATCTCATCATCGAGAAAATGAAGTTGACTTTTATGGCATACTTGATGAAATCATTGAACTTTGTTATCTTGGACAACATTACATAACCATGTTCAAATGTCGGTGGTTGGATACAGAGAGAGGCGTGCATGTTCATCCGACTCATGGAATCATCGATATTAAATGTAAAAGTGTTCTCGCAGTAAATGAACCATTCTTATTGGCTCAACAGGCATATCAAGTTTATTATGCAAAGTACTGTGCAACATCAAGAGACTTGACTGATTGGTAGAGTGTAATAAAAATCAAAATTCGAGACAATCAGTTTAGTCAAAGTGAATGTGCTTTCACTGATGTGCAAAGAATTGAAGTTTTTCAAGAGAGTACTCAAAATCAATCTTTTTTACAAAGAGATATGAGTATCGATGATGACACCCCACATTTAAGAGTCGGTGATGACGATGATGTTAATGATGTCACACATGAATTTGAAATGGTAAGAAATGAAGCAACTGCAACTCGAATGGATATCGATGATGTTGAGGAGGAATATGAAGATGACATTGACATATATGAAGATGATGATGAAGATGAACACTTATAGAATTCCATGGTATTTATATACAATCATAATATGTATATATGTATATATAATAGTAATTATCAATTATTTGCTAATATTAACATTTTCTGTTTCAGATGGACGAGGCCACATTTCGTGAGTTTGCGGAGGCTGACCTGCCTTTCGATGCGGATGAGTTGCTGGCAGATGACCCTCAGCCTGCAGGCGCTCCAGGGAGTACGCGGAGGGGGCGCGGTCTTGCACGATTGATGATTCCTGACCCCGTCCCCGAGCGACGTCCACGTCTTGGGTTTGATCCGCGCACCCAGAGGTGTGATAACCTGTGTCATAACCTGTGAATTTGACTAAGATTTCATTAATCTATTCACATAATAAATGTTTATTATTTTTTCAGTTTTTCGCATATAGCAGTCGGACAGGGCAGCGCTATTTTGTGCAACTATTTCTCTCAGCCGTGGACCACATGGGAGCAGATTCCCATTGATGTGCATCAGGCCATGTTCGGCCATTGGTTGGTACGTACGTAAATAAATAATTTTTATTTTGAAAATTATTTCATTTCTAACTTGATATTTTGAATTATTTGTAGGGTTTATGGTATCCGATCGAGGATACCATGCGTGACGCCATCCACGAGGCATGGGAGGTGGCCATGCGTGATCGCCTTCGTCAGTTTTTGCACAATTTAAGAAAAGTTTCGATGAAGAAAGCAGGAGTGTCAGATTTTGATGAGTCATGTAGAGCACACCGACCAGAGTACATTTCATCTCATGTATGGGATGGATTATGTGCGCACTGGTTGAGTGGTGCCTTTCAGAGGAGATCATCGGTGGGGAGGCAGAATCGGGGGAGGCAGGAGGTGACTCATCGAGTTGGGAGTCGTTCTTTCAGTACTCATAGACAGCATCTGGTACGTACATTATTTATAAATATTTTATATAACTATAAATATTAACAGTTTATTTTTTATTCTTATAGGCTGTCGAGCACCCCGATATTACAGAGTACGACGTATATCGGAGGATGTATAGTGATCCTGCTACTGGGGAGCTCAGAGGTGATCGTCAGCATCACATCGTGGTCAGTATTATTTGTTTTCAAGTTTAAAAATTAACTGCATATAATATATTCACAATTTTAATTTTAAATTGCAACTATAGGAGTCATATGAGGCTACAGCGGCACAGGCCCGGCCTGAGAGTCAGGCCGAGTCATCATATCAGACCACTGCCCGTCAGTTTGATGAGGCGGCATGGATGCAGGCCACCCAGTATGCCTTCGAGAAGGGCCGGGTAGTTGGTATCAGCTCTTGACTGACTCCCGGATATTATTATGGCAGTGCTGCGATGTCGGCGTCCAGCTCGAGAGGAGCTCGTGCATCTTCTTCTACACAGTATGAGGAGCAGTTGCGATCTCAGACTGCACAGATAGAGAGTCTCCGACAGGAGCAGGAGCAGATGCGTCAGCAGCATGAGGAGGAGCGTCGACGCCAGCAGCAGCTGTACGAGGAGCAGACGAGTCGGTGGCAGCAGCAGCATCAGGAGAAGATGGAGTACATGCGCCGACTCACTCATGCTTTAGGGATGGAGTTTCCTCCACCACCATCTGCAGATCCCCCACCTCCCCCCCTCCCCCCCCCCTCCTACAGATTAGAGTTTGTATTTCTGTTATAAAATTTGTGAAATCAAAATATTTTTTTTTTCTATTCGTAGTTTCTGTCTCATTATAAAATATTAATAATATTATATTTTTAAATAACAATATTAATATGAATAATAATAATATTTATATTTTATAATATTAAATTTTATATATATATTAAAATTTTATTTATATAATAAAATTTTATATATATATTAAAATTTTATAATATTATAATTTAATTATTTTTTTGTAATACTTGAATTATTTTAATATTTGTATGTAAAATAATTCTATTATTTTTATATTAATTAAAATAACTTATTAATATTTTTTTTATTTATGAATTATAATTATAATATTATTATATTAATTAAATTATTTATTAATATTCTATTATTTTTATTTTTGAATTATAATTCTACTATTATTATAGTAATTAAAATAATTTATTATTTTCATTTGTAAATTATAATTCTATTATTATATTAATTAAAATAATTTATTAATAATTTATTTTTTTTATTTTATTTATAGTATTTGCGACGGGATACTATGCCCGTCGCAAATACTAGTATTATTAATAGTTTTTTATTTTTTTTTAAAGAGTATTTGTGACGGGTCCCGGTTCCCGTCGCAAATACTAGTATTATTAATTTTTTTCATTTTTTTAAAAAAGAGTTTTTGCGACGGAACCGTCGCAAAACCTATTTGCGACGGGTCCCGTCGCAAAAGGTATTTGCGACGGGCCCCTCGCAATAACTGTTTAAAAAGTTTTTTACAAAAATACAGAATACTATTTGCGACGGGGAGAATGCCCGTCGCAAAAAAAGGCTTTAGCGACGGTCCCGTCGCAAATAAGTTTAGTTGCGACGGCGTTTTCAGCAACGGGCTATTTGCGACGGGACCCCGTCGCAAATGGCTATTTGCGACGGGATCCCGTCGCAAATAGCCCGTCGCAAATACCTGCTTTTCTAGTAGTGATAATAGTCATGAAAATAATCCCAATAAAGAAATAAGTTTTATATGAGAAGGGTAAAAGTATATAAAACCTAATAATAAGGAAAAAGAAGATCTAACCTTTCAAATCGGGTGAAGAATCACCAAGAAACCACCTTGAAATCCACTTGGAGGAGATTTAGAGAGGGAAAATCTCCATGGAAGGAATAAAAGTTAGGGGAAATTGGTAGGGGGGACAAGGGAATAAATCCCACTTAAAAATAAGGATAAAGGAAAAAATACCCCTCTTCGAGTGGGTTTCATGGTTAAAAAATCATGCAAAAACCATACAGATCCCCACTGTTTTTCACTACACGGGATGCACACTAAATATACACAATTAGAATAATTGTGATACTTAACCATGTGACCGATAAAAAGTCCTTAAACTTTACCATTTTTATCCTAAAACACCCCAAACTCAAGGTTATAAACCATCCAAAAAATACCCCCACATAAAAGTGACGCTATGGGAGTTAAAAACATCCCACCATGACACTTTCTTCCCCCAGAAAGTCCTGAGTCATGATGGAAGTAAAAACGAAAAATTCACATCATGTCTTCCCTAAAGCGAGGTGAGTTGGATGATAAACCACTATATTGGTCCCTTGGAAGAAACTCTTGATCAACAATGATTCCTCAAAACTGAACCACCGAATTCAAAATAATAACAAAAGTCTCTAAGAAAAACTAAAACACAATTACCTATACGAGACCCAAAAAGGAAATGAAAATTGATAATAGTTCTCCCCACCAATTATAAATCTTCTAAATGTTTTAATAAAAATAAAAAACCACAAATTCAAACCTTCAATATAGGAAAAACACTAAAAATATCTAAATAACACTTAAAAACAAACTCCCACTTACTCAAAGGAAAACCAACCCAAACAACTCAACACCCACATGGTTGAGCCATAAACAAGTTTAAAACTCACCTCTAGAAATGGTAACATCAAATCATACCATAATAATAGATGACATAATCCCTTAACCAATGTCACCAAACTCTAGGGATAAACTAGGACCTCAAGAAAAAAAACACCATCACATGGAGAACTACACAAAATTAACACCATCAAGTTCTAAAAGTCCCAAAGGCAACATCTTTCCTAATTACCCACATACCAACCCAAAAGTCACTTATACCCAAATAAACAAGAAAATATCCTTAAAATAGGACATAACATAATAATACATAGAATGCTTCAAAAGAAGAGAACTGAAAAACAAATCATGCATTAAATCTTAAGACCTATGGTATCACACAAGCTAGAAGATAAACACACAAACCAAAGGAATTCAAAATAAAAAACACATAAAAGTATTTTACAAAAATCTCCAGATTGGTTTAAACAAACAACCACTTCAAAATCACCTTTCCGGGCTTTAACTTTATTATATAAAACACCGAAATAGATCTGATTACTAAAAACAACAAAAATAAGAAAAAAAACATTTTGGACTCTTTCAAAACATATTCACAAAAAATAAGTCAAATCATAATTCCTTTATTTACCAAAAACATTTTCCAAATCATATCCAAAATTTAATTTGAAATTGAATAAAAACACAAATCACCCTTTCCATTTAGGAAAACAACAAAAGTGACACTTTTCAATAGTTAAAGTCCCCCCTTTAAACAAGCTCTTGAAATACATTTTGGAAAACATATTCCAAGAGAGTTTTCATAAACCCAAAGAATAATTTCAGAAAACAAAGAAATTTATTTTAAGACCATGAATGGGATTTAAATATCCATTTTAAAATTTCACAACATGAACCAAACAGGTTTGAAACATTTTAAAACATCACACTCTTGAATCACCCAATAAAATTATTTGGACGTTGAAAACATCACTTTAAATTTCATTTAATGAACCAAATGAGTTCAATATCCATTTAAAATTCCATTTCAAATTTTAAATCAAACTTTAAAATTTAACATTACTTTTCATTCCAAATCTCACTTTAAATTCCATGTGAAAACCATCTTTCATGGAAAATAAAATCACCTTGAACATGTTTTAAAAACCCCAAAAATACAACACATAAGGGTTAAACCTTAACACTAGGAAATTTTATAACTATTGATAACTAAAGGAATGAAATATAGAAAAATGAGTTCAAAAACATAGAAACAAAACCATAAAAAGCTAACCCCTTAAAATAACACTCGATATCTTATCAAGAATTTTTTAGTAGGAACTTAGAAAAAAACACAATACATGATCCCAACCACCCACTAACCTCAAAAAAATTAAGTAGTTTCATAACAAATGGAATAAAAAAACAACTTTTCAAAACATCCTTCAAAAATAATTTCAAATTTCTTTTAAAATATAATTTTAAATATCAACCATTTTCCACCACTCTTTTCTCAAACATAAACTCATTACTAAGACCCATCGATATCATATCATTTAGACCAAGGGTTAACACCCTTCTCTTTCAAAATCATGACATAACTTTTCACAAAAAGAGAAAGTCCACACACCTATCCAAAACAATTTCAAAACTCTTTGAAATAAACTATCTCAAGAAAAACACTTTCTTAAAACAATTATTAAAACATCTCATATAAGAATTAAAATATTTCACCAAAATTTCACTTTTTTATTAAAATTATTTTCAAATCAAAACATTTTCCTTATCCCTATTTCAAAAAAACACACATGGTTTTCAAACAACCGTGAAATGGTTCCCAAAAACAAGACTCTTCTCTTTCATTTTGAAAACCAAATTTAATCTCTCAAAACAAAGTCACCAAGGTAAAAAAACCAAGCATACAAGCACACATCTCAAATCAAACCACAATAACCACACTACTTTCCATAGATATCATGATTAAAACTCCCTTGTAGGACACTACATTAATGGCATACTCAATTAGAGTCAATTTGGGAAGAAAGGGAGGAAAACAATAATTCTAGAGAGAAAAATTCACTATGCACTATTTGGACACATGGTCTTGTAAACCATGCACCAACCATGAAATATGAACTATCATGGTTTCAGAACCATGTCACATGGGCACCATATAGTTTACCAAATAGTGCATACTAACTATTTGACCCTAGTCCATTTACCTTTTTTTTTATGAAACCAAAACCAACCCTCAAATCATTACTACACTTAGTGGGAATCAAATAATCATCAAAACATACTAATAATCCATAAAAATTTCAAATATGAACTCAATATCAAGACTCGATCCTGATACACCCATTGAAACTTAATATCTAGTGTGATAAAGAGATGGACAGGCCCTTTCCCTCACATTCCACCAGATCCATGATGACAATCCTAGTTTCCAGACTAACCAAATAGACCCAAAAATAATGATAAGGTTAATCTTGAGAACCTAAGACCTTTTTTAAGAAACCTAGAACCTCTTATATCATTTTGTAACAAACCAACTTAGGATATCCATTTATCATATTTCCAAGGCATCCCACTACATACCCAAGGAACTTCCCTGACCCCCCCCCCCCCCCAGTTGAAGAAAATCATCAAGGGTATCATACATAACTTTTGGGGATGGTTTCACCCTCAAGGAACCAAAAAAACATCCAATCAAGACATAACATAAAAAATACAAGATACATGCCAAGATACATCTCATATAAATAAACAATCACTCATAGATACAAAACATAACATAAGCTAAAAAAAAGATCGAATAATCTGATATAAAGCTCAAGGAAACTAGTTCCATGGAACCAAAGGGCTGATCACCAATTTCGTGTGACTCTTCGGTCACCAGAATCATTCATACATCACCCACATCCCAAGGAAGGTGGAACCAGATCCAACCTAAAAGACAAAACCTGGAGGAACCTGCACAATACATATAGACTACATACGCACTAATGTAAGTATGTAGGGTGTGATTTGACATTGGTAGGATACCACCATGAGTTCAATACATTCCTTTAATAAAAGAAACTAAGATCACTAGTTTGGAAATAATAGAAAAAAATAGGTTTTCATTTTCTTTTACATAGTATAGGAATAAACAAAACATGGAACATGCACTTTCAAAAATTGTAACTTTCATAAAACAATCCATAAAATGGTTTTATAAAAAAAACATTCCATTTCAAATTACTATCCATTTATCTTTAAAACACCACACATTTTAAAAATAAACCCACACATTGTTTAAAAAATTTCAAAAGCATTCCAACCAATAATTTCACTCTAAAACAATTTTTCCCTTTTTTTCTTTAAAATCTTTTACACACCCAATACAAATTGAATCAAGGAAACAATAGAAAAAATAATGAAACACAATCATGGAAGGTTAAAAATAAGTCTAATAAACATATGGAATTAAACTAGTCAACAAGATAAATAAACCAAAATAGGATTAACACATCAAAAAAATCCATCCAAATAATAAACATTTCACGTGATAATATATACAAAAAGTTCATAACATATGATTAATAGCATGAGGCAACACCACGAGGACTACCAGGATAGCACAATACATGAAAAAGTGGACCTAACTACTAGTAAGCTAATAGTCACACATCCATCCACTGAATCACTCTAAGAAGTCTCCTCAATGAAAAACCCCCAAGATAGGAATACGTACAACTAGGGGTACTAGCCAATGTTAAACCTCAACTATCCTAGAAATGCACTACTAGTTCCCTGTTAGAAGCCTCGGTCTCCTTGTGGAATAATAACGGAGTTGGTCCATGAGAAAACAATGTCACCACATAAGAATAACAAATCCAAATGGAATAACACCAAAATCACATCTTTCCCATCTCACACATCTCATAAAATGATCCCCAACCCATGAGAACATCATGAATCACATCAGGATCATCCATCACATGGATAACATAAACATTAACAAAAATAAAGGGAATCAACAAGGAAACAAACAACGTCACTTCGCAAGTTCCAATTGAGCCTTCATTTATCATATATGATACATATGATTTTGGAAATGCCTTTTTAAACACTTAGTAATTCAAACAAAAATCTAAAATAAATAATAAATACATCCAATCACAACCAAACAAGTCGAGCTAAACTCTATTTTCACTTTACAAAAAAAATCACCACTTTAAAAATAGAAAACCCTTTAAACACAAAAAAAGGAAACCCACTTGAAAAACCTATTTGGAATAAATCCTAAAGAATAAGTGAATTTAATTATAGAGGCTCTATTTGGTATTTTATTAAACATAAAGAATTCATAAAGCACCAATTTCAAAACAAATTCCAAAGCATAAGACAATTCATACATTTTTTGTAAAGGTAAAGTACCACTCAAGTATGGAAAACCTTTGAGGATCCAAACTAGATATCATATATTCCATTAATTTAAATCTAAAACACATTTAAAGCATTAATAAATCATGTAACTATTGAATAATATCCAATGAATCAGAAACACATACCTCAAGTAGTGGAATCATGTAACCTTTGATGGAATCCACCAAAATAGAACTCAAAGGAGGGATCATAACCCCTAAAAAGGAAAAAACACAATTAAGAATCACATAAGGTGTGAAAATCATACAAACATGTACACTATGGTTATAGGAGAATGGTTAAATAAATAAAACCCAAGAATAATAGGAAGGAATCTTTAAACATTCAAAACAAGTGAAGAATCGCTAAGAAACCACCTTAAAATCCACTTAGAGGATATTTATAGAGGTAAAATCTCTATTGAATGCATCTAGGTAGGGGGGAAATGATTTGGGAGTCCAAGGGAAGAAACCCCACATAAAAATAATGATTAAGGTAAAAAAATACCCCTCTTTAGGTGGGTTTCATGGTTTACCCACACAGTAAAACAAAATGTGTGTAAACCGTACAGATCCCTACTATTTTGAGTTGTACGAGCTACACAATTAGGCTAAACAATTAGACTAGCCATGAACCTTAACTGTGTGACTTGGAAAAAGTCACCAAACTTCACCCTTTTCAATCCAAAATACCACAAAATCAAGGTGCTAAACCATCCAAAAAATACCCCAACATAAAAGTGGCATTATGTGTGTCACAAAATATATTTTAGGGTTTTATATTTATACCATTTTTACACCTGATAATCTATGATAACTCTACTATGGAAGAACCTTCCAATTTTAATGATCGATATTTTGACATTTTCTACTTTAGAAGGAATATCACACTTGTTATTTAAAGGGGTTTCCTTTTAAAAGTCTTTCTGATTTAATATACATATTATTCAAATTAAACCCATTTCATCGCATGAAATATTTATTATCTCATGTTTTATTCCTTTTTTTATTCGTGTTTCTAATTATTTAGATTTGGAATCCATACTTATCCATAAAACTAATATATTCACACCACATTAATGTGAAACTCTTTACCCAACCCAAAATTATGTGTTTCTCACACAAAAATTGGATCCAAACATATTCATACATATCAAAATTCATCTCATGAATAACTTATATGAAATTTTTATATAAATTCCAAGAGTTATGTGAAATTGAAAATCTCTACATGAGTAATCCCAGAGAAATTGATTTCCAACCCCTGACCTTTCTAAAATAAGGCACAAGCCTCTAGGCCAGTGTCTAGTCAAACCCTAGGTCTCTCTCCTTAGGGAGAATTTACTCAAGAGATAATTCAATTCATGATATCTCTAAAACCTAATATGTACAAACTATATTCAATAACTATTATCAATATCATAACTATAAAAACAAACTCAAGTTAGGGTATATGAAAAGTTGAATCTTATGGGGTCGCACATAGAATGTAATGTCAGGATTTATCTCCTAGAATAATTTTATCATATAAAGTTAACATACACATTATTCATATTTTGTAAACAATTTATAAGTATGAATACTATATAAGAATAAAAAATTAAATAAAAACTTTATTTAACATGAGAAACAAATATGAATCTTTTCATATTTAACTTAGGTATGGAAAATATTATTTCATAAATCATAACACTTATCATTTATAAATAATTTAAAAACTCTAAGAATTGTTATTTTAAAAAAATAAACATTAGATTTATTTTACCCAAAAAATAATTCATCCATAGTTATCTTGCTTGAGAATCGAACCATCAAAATGAGAAACAACCAAGCTCAAAGGAAATCCATTCGATTGGTAGAGAATATGAAGACGTTTTTCATAGGTGAGTGCAAGAAAAATAAGAATACGTTGATGCAACAGAAAAGAAACAATATAGTGTGGTAGTGGTAAATTTTCTATACAATGTGGTGTCTATACAAGAATTAAACAATTTCCCATATAGCATGTAGGTTAATAAACCAATGTGAATTTCAGTTAAAGTCCAATATGGGACTCATTGGCTACAGGAATTGTTCATCATTTAAGTTTACACTCCCTAAATTTGTTGAACCGTCAACATAATGTCAAGTTACTACCTCAAATTACATATAAACTCAATGTAATATTATGTTTCCCAAAAATGGTATCCTTTTTTCTACGGTGTGCTAAATAGGATACATTATCTTTATAATTTCTGTTATGCCCTACATTATGTTAACTGCTTAACATAATGTTGAGTATTAGCGAAAAACATGTTATTTAATAATCATATATTAAGGTTATAACCTAATATTATATTATTATCTTGACATTATGTCAAGTTAGATCACCCAACATTATGTTATCATATGACATAACATCAAGTGGGGAAAAACTAGTTCACGCCATGAAAAACTTGATTTTTGATACCAATGAATTAAATATGATTAATCCTTGAAGAGCATAGATTTTATACCACTTATGGGTTTTAAGATGTCATCTAATCATTGATGTAAGTGTAATAAAACCCAAAAATAGTATGATCTATCATTAAGAATCAATATATGGAATCCTGCCAATTTATTACATAACTTTTCATTACATTTTATAAATAGAGGATCTTTAAAAGTTTATTTCCTTGGAAATAAGGTACATAATAAATGAAAACATAAAACATTATTATATTATACTAAAAATTATTCTTCAAGTTTTATCCTAAATACATTTATTTCATCTCATAACCTAGGGACATTCATCAAAGTAAAGGATGAGAATAATGCCCAGTAAAGGAAAACAAGGGAAATAGTTTACTTTTGATCATGAGGAATATCAATAAGAACTTTCATAAATACATAAATGAATGAGAAAGATACATATAATAATGATAATAATAATAATGTGAATAATAACTTTTAAATGTGGCTAAAATATTTAATTGAGTCATTCATAAGCATATCACCATGGTTTGTCACCAAGGTGTCAAAAAAATTACCAAGGTTATTCACCAAGGTATCGTAAATCTTGTTATCTCTAGAGATTAAATTAGTTACCCAATTCATTGGAGAACTATCAATGTTCACCCTTCATATTTCATAATTAATTTGAGACACATATATCTTAATAAAAATCTCATAAAAACCCATGCATAATAAAATAAATGGGTTTCATTTCAAAATCATAGTGTTTTATAAAGTGCTTAAAAACAAGATCCTTTTGTCATTTTAAAACCATGAAAATGGAATTCGGGTTTCATGTATGTTAATAAAAAATTAAATATATCATTTTGAAATATATGTGAATACCCCTAGATAATAAATAGGTTTTTGTATTCATAAAATAAAATAAAATAATTTCTTGATAAAAAGAGATAAATTTTGAAACGAAAATATGACAGCAAAACGGGTATGAAACATGGTTTTATAAAACATTAAAAATATAGGGGACAAGGTTATCCCATTAATAAATTAATATTAACATATTAAAGGTATAGTATAAAATAGATATAATAATATGGTATGTAAATTTGAAATATATACCCCATAAAAAGGGAAGATAAAAGGAATAGAGAAGTTGAGGGTTCCTTTACCTTGAAGAGTGACTCATAAAACTCAAAGATAGGGACCTTGGAGGCTTGAGGACACCTTGGGAGGTCTCCTTGGGAGGTTCAAATAGAATAAATTCATGTATGATGAATTTTAAATTAAGATAAACGAATTAATGGGTGTGTATTTATAGCAAAATGGAGGGATTTTTTTATTAATTTTCAAGGACACCTCAGTAGTGGTATCTGCAAAACCATGGGCTTGAACATGGTATTTTTATTTGGTATTGGCCAATTTTGACACCTATTATCATATTTTAATCCAAAATAGTCAAATATAATTATTAAATCATTATTACATCATTAATGATGTCATTAAACATACTGAAAAAACTCAAACTGTATTTTTACTATTCTTGAAAAACTAAAGTATTTTATAAAATACCCATAAATTAACCCTAACCTAATATCAATATTATTAATTCAAAAATAACATTTATTTTATCATAATAAATCTCTAAACATGATAAATTTAACTTTTAACTATAAAAATATTTATTTATTAAAAATAAATCGGATAGAAAATGCATAGTAAAATTTTTGACACTTAAAAAAATAAAATTATTTTATCATTCGTAATTAAATTAAAGTGTTTTGATAATACTGTTTTAATTATAATAAACATTTTTAATAAAACCTTAGTTTAATATAGTAATTTATATCTCTCATAAAAGTACAATTTTTATCCAAAAAATCAATTTAACAAATTCCATTTCAATTTTTAAGAAAAACAATTATTAAAATGGAAATGATGAAATAAAAATTTTATTAAAATAAAGGTATTAAAATTTAAGTGACTAAGGCCTTAACACATAACCCTTTATAACACCTTCATATGACCTAAGGGTAAGGTGTGCGATGGTGATATACTCTTGGGGCGGATCAGATAACAACACCTGAGTGGTAATCTTCACTAACTTGAACTTATCTTGTAGGAAATTTCATTCAAGATTAACATATTGAAGTTTGGATTGGGATTAGTCAGGAGCAAATCCCAATTATGCTACCTCCTTCCCATGTTCTGATAGATGGTCTTCGTAAGGCATGATTATACTGGATAATGTCATCGACTCTTCTTTCTTCATTAATTAACCATTATCATATCTATTTATAACATTATTTATAAAATTAAATTTATTATTGAGAGTATTGTTTCTAATAGTCATAATTCACCAATGTTCATAATTGACCAATGGTTAGAAATAAATGGTCACATTAAAATATACTTACTTCATTATTAAATATATATAGTTTTTTTGTGTAAAAATAATATAACACACATTTTCAAGAAACAATTATCATTTGAAAAGTTTGGGTTGTTACATTCTTCCCCCTTAAGAAATTTTGTCCCCAAAATTTCAAATCATTCCCTCAGTTTTGAAAAGGTGAGGTAACTTATGCCTCATTATTTCCTCTAGTTCCCACATCACTTCTTCATAAATGTGGTTACTCCATAACACTTTGAAAAGGTAGGTAGTCTTGTTATGTAGAACCTTGTCCCTATGATCTAAGATCTCCACCAGCTGATCCTCATGAGAGAGGTTATTTTCCAGTTGTACCACCTCTGGATTCAGTACATGTGAAGGTTTAGGTATGTGCTTCTTCAAGATATATACATGGAAAACATCATGAACTTGAGATATATTTGGTGGAAGTGTTATCTGATAGGCCACTGCTCCAATGCGGTCAATTATTTCATAGGGGCCAATGTATTTAGGGCTAAGATTCCCTTTATTCCCAAATCACATGACTCCCTTCCTTGGTGATATTTTAAGGAATACTTTATCACTAACATCAAACTCAAAGTCCCTTTCATGGTTTTCATCATATCACTTTTTCCGACTCTGATCAGCCTTAATGTGTTGTTGGATGGCATGAACATTTTCTGTCATCTCTTGCATAAGATCAGGGCCAAGAATCTTTCTCTCACCAGCTTCATCTCAACGAGTAGGATTTCTACATTTCTTCCCATATATAGCTTCATAGGGATCCATTTTAATACTCTAATAAAATATATTTTTGTATGATAACTCAACTAATGGGAGGTGTTGATCCCATCAACCATTAAATTCCATAGAGCATGTTCTCAGTATTTCCTTGAGTGTTTGAATAGTCCTTTCAGATTGGCCATCGGTTTGAGGGTGATAGGTTGTACTGAAATTAAATTTAGTACTCAGGGTATGTTGAAGACTTCTCCAAAATCTTGATGTGAACCTTGTATCGCAATTAGATACAATAGAAAGTGTAAATCCATGCAGCCTTACCACTTCCTTCATATATATCTTGGAAAATTGGTCGAGAGAGAAATATTCCTGAATAGAGATAAAATGGTTAGTCTTTGTGAGATGGTCCAATATAACCCATATCACATTATTTCCTTTAGATATTTGTAGGAGACTAGTGTCAAAATCCATAGTGATATTATCCCACTTCCATACCGGTTCGGGTAGTGGTTATAATATCCCTTTAGGAATTTTTCAATCTACCTTCACTCGTTGACATTCCAGGCACCTTGTAGTGTAGTTGGTTATCTCCAATTTCATGTTATCCCACCAATAATGATCATGAATATCCCTATACATTTTATTTCTTCTAGGATGTATAGAGAAAGTAGATCTATGAGCTTCATCCATCAACTCCTTCTTTACTTTCAGAATAGATGGAACACATATCCTTGTAAAAATTTTCAATACACCTTCTTCATTAATATTGAACTCAAGAAACTTCTCATTCTTCATAGACACTAACTTCTTCTGTAAAAAAGGATCTTTTCTTTGATATTTCTTGAACTTATCTAGTAATGACCATTGATAAATCATTTGGTATAGGGTTTGTGATGTCTCTTCCCTTACAATTCCCATGTCTAGTTTTACTAGGTATTTGATCAAAGGATCTCCTTGAATTCTCATCATTTCTAGCACAATAGGGTCTTTCCTAATTAATGCATCATCGACTTTGTTTTCTCTTCCGGGATGATAATAAATTGAACAATCATAGTCTTTAATAAATTCCAACCATCTCCTTTATCTCATGATCAATTCCTTTTGCATGAAAATATACTTCAAACTTTGATGGTTTGTGTATATATAACGTTTATCCCCATATAGATAGTGCCTCTATATCTTTAGAGAAAAAACAACTACAGATAGCTCCAAGACATGTGTAGGATAGTTCAACTCATGAGGCTTCAATAGTCGAGA
This sequence comes from Viscum album, assembly GCA_963277665.1. Taxonomy (NCBI): domain Eukaryota; kingdom Viridiplantae; phylum Streptophyta; class Magnoliopsida; order Santalales; family Viscaceae; genus Viscum; species Viscum album. The sequence goes on along the minus strand of OY728147.1, from coordinate 172,576,994 downwards.
TGCATAATCAATAACCTTGTTATTTTGTATGAGGACTCACCCAAGCCCTTTCAGAGATTAATCGCTAAAAACAATGAATCCTTATCTGATAGAGGGTAGATTTAACACTGATGTAGTAACCAATCTATTATTCATCTCTTGAAAAACTTTCCTCAAACACCTTTTTCCAGATGAACTTAACCCCTTTTTTGAGTTAACTTGGTTGGTGTATTATAAATTCATGAAAATTTTTTCACAAACCTCCTATAATATCTTATTAAACCATAGAAACTAAGAATCTTAGTTACTATTGTAGGATGAGGCCACTTCCCCGCAACCTTTATCTTCGTAGGGTCAATTGAGATTCCTTCACTGGTTACAATGTGCCCCAAGAAATAAACTTATTGTAACCAAAACTAACAATTTCTGAACTTTCCAAATAAAATCTCCTTCCTCAGAATTTTTAGTATCACCCTTAGATGATCCTAATTCTCCTCGTGACTTTTGAAATATATCAGAATATCGTCAATAAAAAATACCATAGAGTTATTAAGGTAGTATTTAAAGACTCTATTAATCAAATCCATAAAAATTGAAGGTGAATTAGTCAATCCTTATGGAATAAAAACAAACTCATAATTTCCATATCTTAATAGGAAGGAGTTCTTTAGAATATATTCTTTCTTCACCCTCAACTAATGATAAATAGATTGGAGATCAATCTTATAGAATATTTGAGCCCCATGAAGCTGGTCAAATAAATTATCAATTCTTGGAAGATGGTACTTGTTCTTTACTGTGACCTCATTAAGTTCTCTGTAATAAAATCATAGCTTCATTGATCCATCCTTATTATACATAAATAAAATAGGTTCTACCCAAGGAGACATAATTTTTTAGATAATCCCCTTCTCCAAAATATCTTGGATTTGTTTCTTTAATTCCACCAGCTCCACATTTTCCATTCTATACGGGGTTTTTGATATCATATTAGAACCAGAAAAAAGTTCAATGGAGAACTCTACATACATTTTTGGGGAAGGTCTAGAAAGCTTCTCAGGAAATACATCAATGTATTCTTGAATGATGGGAACATTTTATATTCTTATGCTTTCATCCCCTTCTCCATCTTTACCGATCAACTCCATAAAGAAGGCTACAGGTGGTGATTTTAGACAAAGCTCAGTTCAAGATATCTCTCCTTTGAATATAATTGTACATTTTCCATTCAATACTACTAATATTTCCTTTCTTCTACATTTGATCTTATAATTATACATTGAGAGTCATTTCATCCCTAGTATAATGAAAAATTCCAACATGGAAATTACTATTTGATTTCCGATAATATTGTGCACACCAAAGTAAATACTATAGTTTCTATACATTCGTGATGCTTGGATAATCCCGCTAGGAGTCTTGACTGATAATTATACTTATAGAATTTAAGTGATTGATTTTATGTTATTTGCAAACTTATAGGAAACAAAGGAATTCATAGAACCAGAATCAAACAAATTACTTGCTAGATTTGAGAGAACAATGAGAGTACCTTCCACCACATAATTTAGAGATTCATATTAAACTATTATGATAGAAAAAGAATGAACTTTCTCCCTTGGCCTATGTTGAGGTTTATGTTGATTCCCCTCCACTAACCTCGGATTTGGAAAGTGATTGGAAAAGTTCCCAAGATGTCCACATTTGAATCATTGGACTTCAAGAAGGGCATGCACCATCTTCCCTTTTTCTTTTGTGTTGAGAAGTTGAGGCTTTACCTAACTATGAAAATTTCAAGTGATATGGACATATCTTCCACCCTTATAACATTTCCCACTCCTGAGAAATCAATTCCTTGAATACTTCTTCCCACACTTGTTACACATGGAAAGTTACACTTGCTTTCTACCTCTCCCTTGATCAAAGTTCCTCCCCAGGTTTATCTCTAGGGATCTCTTCTTCTCATTATATTTGTGATACCACTATATCTTGTCAAACTCCAGTTCAACCTTCATAGAACTATATATGATTTCCTCACAGATTTCATTGTCTTGGATGGCTAAATTATTCCGTAGATGGTGTCTTAGTCCACCAAATAATCTATCAACCTTATCATTAGGATCCATGAAAAAGATAGAGGTATAACGGAAAATTCTTGTGAATTTTATCTCATAGCTACCAACATATTCATTCTCCTTATATTTAAATTCAATAAATTCCTTCTCCATTTTAGTTCTCATCAAAGGAGGGAAATACTTATTAAAGAAGACTCCCATGAACTCTTCCCACTCCATAGATTCAATCTCCCCTCTTGGCCTCATGTTTTTAACTAGTTCCCACCACCGATTAGCTTATACCTCTAAATAGTACACATCTAGAGTGACTTTCTATTATTATTAACAATGAATTACAAAAAAGAGATTTTCTATAGAGCTTATACACTATTCCACAATCAATGGGTTTGTAGATCCACTAAATGTTGGTGGTATCTGACACATAAAGGACTCAATGGAAAGTTTTTCCCTTAATATTGAAACCAGTCTCTCAGATTGATTCAAGTTATTTCCAAAAACTTGAGTTAATTGATTCATTATTCTCATGAATGTTTCCATTTCGGATTCCATCAGAGGTCTGTCAGTGCATGGTCTATTGCGCTCACCATATATGCAGTTTCTCCTATTTCCCACCATTTTCTAAAATAATAAAACCTTAGTTAGAAATGTGTTAAATTTAATAATACTATAATTATAAAGTAATTTCATGTCTTAAAACATAATGCTTAAATTTTTTATTCATTAACAGTAATTACATTTTCAATAAATCCTTCATAATAGTTTATAAAAATCTTGTGATTAACCAAACATACCCCCTGAGAGTGTAAAACCAGGAGTGAAGCAAGGCCCATTTTCATGCACCATTTCCCCTTATAGTCTAGATCAAAGTGGTTTTTTCTGGTTTTACCCCAAGATACATCTGTTCTAGAGCCACATTCACTTGTTCATATCTAGACATGGATTTCTTTGTTAGAAAACCACTTAATTAATATTTCACCAAAATACCAATATTTTCTCATATATTTAAACTTGTCTCTAAGGTTATCCCTAAATTTTTCAAATCCTAATTTCCACAAATAACTAAACTGTCCTTTGATACCAACTATGGAATCCCACCTTTTTATTACATAACTTTTCATTACATTTTACAAACATAGGATCTTTAAAAGTTTAGTGCCTTGGAAATAAGGTACATAATACATGAAAACTTAAAACATTTTTATTTTAAACTTGAAAGTATCTTTAAAGGTTAATCCTAAGTATATTAATTACACCTCATAACTTGTGGACATACATCAAAGGAAAGACTGAGCATAAGGCTCTGTAAGGAAAAATAAGGGAAACATTTTAATTATGATATGGAGGAATATCAATAAGAACTTGAATGAATACATAAATTCATGAGAAATAGGAATATAATAATAATAAGAACATTAATCATAACTTTTAAATGTGGTTACAACATTTAATTGATTCATTCATAAGAATATCACCAAGGTTTTTTAGTGAGGTGTCATAAAAATTACCAAGGTTATTCACCAAGATATCATAAAACGTGATATCTATATAGATTAAATTATTTACCCAATGCATTAGAGAACTATTAGGTCGCACCCTTCATATGTATTAATTAATTTTAGCCACATATATCTTAATAAAACATCTCATAAATAACTTTTGGATAATAAAAGAAATGGGTTTCATTTCAAAATCATGGTGTTTTAGAAAGTACTTAAAAAAGATCCTTTTGTCATTTTAAACCCACGGAAAAGGAATATGGGTTTCATGTATGTTAATCCCATAATTAAATAGATAATTTTGAAATCTATTTGAATACCCTTAGATAAGAAAGTGGTTTGGGTATTCACAAAATAAAATAAAATAATTTTTTGATAAAAAGAGAGAAATTTTGAGATAAAATTAGGCAGCATAATAGGTGTGAAACGTGGTTTTAGAAAACATTAAAAATATAGGGGATAGGGGTATCACATTCATAAATTAATCTTAACATAGTAAATGTATAGGATAAACTTGAAAGAATAATATGGTATGTAAATTTGAAATTCATGCCACATAAAAAGAAAACATGAAAGGAATAGAGAAGTTGAGAGTTCCCTTACCTTGAAGAGTGACTCCTAAAACTTGAAGATCAGGACCTTGGGTGATTGAGGACACCTTGGTATTTAATGAAGAGAAATTAATTTATGGGTGGGTATTTATATAAAGTGTGAGGGAGTTTTTTATTAATTTATAAGGACACCTCAGTAGTGGTATTTGAAAAACCATGGGTTTTACCATGGTATTGGACAATTGGGACACCTATTATCATATTTTAATTCACAAGAGTTTAACAGAATTATTACATCATTATTACATCATTTATGATGTCATTAAACATACTAAAAAACTCAAACTGTATTTTTACAATTCATGAAAAACTAAAGTATTTTATAAAATCCTTATAAATTCACCCAAACCTAATATAGATATTTTGAATTCAAAAATGACATTTATTTTATCATAATAAATCTATAAATATGATAAATTTAACTTTTAACTATAAAAATACTTATTTATTAAAAATAATAGTAGATAGAAAATGCATAGTAAAATGCATAATAAAATTTTCAACACTTAAAAAATAAAATTATTTTATCATTTGTAATTAAATTAAAGTGTTTTGATAATATTATTTAATTATAATAAACATTTTTAATTAAATCTTAGTTTAATATAGTAATTTATATCTCTCATAAAAGTACAATTTTTATCCAAAAAATAAATTTATCAAATTTCATTTCAATTTTTAAGAAAAACTATTCTTAAAATGTAAATTATGAAATAAAAATTTTATTAAAACAAAGGGATTAAAGTTTAAGTGACTAAGGCCTTGACACATAACCCCTTATAACACTCTTATATGAACTAAGGGTAAGGTTTGTGATTGTGATTAACTCTTGGTCCGACTCGGATAACATCGCCCGAGTGGTAATCTCCACTAACTGGAACTTCTATAATATGTTATTTCTTTCAAGATTAACATGTTAAAGTTCGGGTCATTACACAACATGCTTGGAAATGAAGAAAAAAACACCTGTGGAGTACCTGTATTATAGTAGTAGTAGCCTCCATCTCGATAGAGAAATTTCAGTGAGGATCACCAAAGTAACAAAGGATTCTTTCCTTTGAGGGATTACACTAGCCTTTGGATCCATAATCACATCATGCGGATTACTATACACCAAGAGGGATTCTAGAACCTTCAATGTTCATAATGAATGATTATATGTGATGGAAGAGAGATTCATAAATCTTTTCATGAAATTGATTATCATTCTAATATGTGGTATCACATCCCTTTATATATCCATTATCAATGCTCCTCATTAAATGAAACATGTTGGCCATATGAAATGTATTGAGTGTTGTCTCATGTAATCTTTGAATTATATCAAGTTGGAAAATCCATTAAAATCATTCAATGAATATGTAAGTCGTGAATAATTCATAAATAATGGATTATAATAAATATAAATAATGTAGGGATGATGAAGTGGAAATGATATTTGAAAGCACGCATTATGTTGGGTGAAACATAGTCTTGGGTTTCATCACATTCACATATAACTACATTGGAACCAATATATTCTCAATATCGAGCTTAATGATACATTTTCACCAATGTTCCCTTAATTAATATACATTATATGCATATTATTTTATTTCACATCCAATATACAGATCAATCATGTATGTCTTCCATATGGTACAAGAAGTAGAGGTCTTCCCCATAGTATGAAGATCAACATGAAAGAAGGTTGTCCCCATTCCAACCCATCAAAAACTATTAATCCTGGAGTTCCTCCCAATATAAATGAATCCAATAACCATGGAGTCCTCCATATGGTTCTCATTAAGGAGGTACTCCCCATAATGGAATATCATATCAGTATGAAGGCCCTCCTTATGTCATAACTACTCTGATTCTATCTTCATATCAATAATCACTTGATAGTTCAAGTTCAATTAAACCAATCACCTCATCACTTACTATAAAGGTTTTATCTCCATTGAATGAAATTATAAGGTGAATTTCATTATATATACCTCCTTCGGATCACTTACCCTTTGATGCAGTTAAGGAGATCTCTAATGACTCTGCTTCTCTTAATGAAGAGGTGAGGAAATGACTATTATGGTCAAATAAATATAAGTAATCCCACTCTAATGATGAGGATAATATAATGGTCATATATAAGTAACCGATTCAATTAAATATATTGGTCATATTCTATCCCATTTTCACTTCCTAGAATGACATTCCAGTTTCATTTAAAGAGGAATTCATGTCATATCTTTGCTAGAACCTAAGGGTGACTCTAAACCATCACAATGAAATATTTCTATATTATGAGGAGTATGTTAACCATATCATGAAGTTAAGAAATATATATTTTACAGTTTATTTTTCTTCCTTATTAGTGTCCTAGAGTCCTAAATTGATAAATTCATGTGATTTCATCCAACAAGCATGCCTCAACAACATAAATTAATTCCACCAGATAATATATAATTTCTATCCAAATAATAACATTTGAGGTAGGGCCAAATATGGAGTATTATATTTCACTCCTCTCAGTGCCTAGAAGATCTTGCTAAGGAAACATGAAATGCCACCACCTCATGCTAAGCCTCAATCCTAGGATCTAGATATTCTAGTCGATCTATACAATTAAATTATACTAGTCCCAAGGTCCAAAAAAAGTGTATTTGGTAGGAGTGATCCATTGACCAACTCCTATATCAAGTTTCTAAGAAATTAAATTAGTAATCCCGATTATGGAAATACAATCCTAAAACCACAAAGTACCACTCAATAGAAAAAAAAATATCTCCCATAAAAGGAACTACATATAATTCAAGCCTAAGATGAGGCTTGGAAAATAAGGAATGATGTGATATCAGTTTCCTCTACAGCAATACAAGAGAAACACCATATCATAGGGTTTGGGGTATTTTTAACACCACTACCCCCCCATGGGTCATTAATTCCATAATAGATCTTTGATGTTATGGTGGTAAAACCAATCCAAACCTATCCGAAAAAAGATAGAAACATTATTTCCCCTCCTCCTACAAAGAAATAATTCTTCTCTATATTGTATTTAACTTCAATGGAAGAACCCTCATAGTTTCTCACACTTTGTGTTCCATCACCTTTATTAAAATTTTGTATGGTAAAAACTATTGGGGACTCTCTCAATGTCACTGTCCATTAAGAAGGGTAGATGAATCATTATAGGGGATGTAATCCTAAAATTTAAATAAAAAATAAAAAATAAAAAGTATCATGTTTTTTCCCTCTATGAATATTTAAGGGGAAGAAATATCTTTATTACCTTTAAGAGGATGAGGATATGATTCTCATTTCACATTATGCATCAGAAAATGTCTTAGTTGTTATAATCATAGATAACCCAAAGCATCACCTTGAAATGGAAGGACACAGTGAAGAGATGTTCACTATAAATATGGTCTATACTAACAAAGAAGTTGTGTTCACATGGAATAAGAGATAATCTAAAAATCTTAAAGTTTCCTTAAATGCCCAGTTGTCGCCTTCTTGGTGAGCTTAAACTAAAGAAAAGGGTAAAGGTTTGGTTATATCCATAGAACACCCTCCACTAAAGGAATATGAAACTCTTCCTATTGAGGAAATTTTTTACCAATGTGAAGATGATACAGGGTATTTGAGGTGCTTCAACACCAAATTACTCAAATGCAATATTCTTGTTAAGTATAATTCCCAAACAGATGCTAATATCTCTCCTCCGATATATATCTGATAGGAAGGGGTTTCTCATCCAATAAGATCATAGTTTAACCACCCAACTATATATAGTTCTAGGACATTAGCCTATCTAAACATAGAGGCAAAAGTGTTTTAGGATTTTCCTATGTTGGGGTAGAAACTACTATCGTTTTGAGAAAGCTGCCTCAGGCTGGTTCAAACTAAATATTAACAATTAGTGTAGATGATCCAACCATATTAGGATCCACCCATAGGTTTCACTAGGGAATCATCCCAAGTGATATTTCCACCGGATATCCTTGATTCCATTGAATATCATTTAAATTTAATGAAATCTATGGAGTTTATATGTTTTTCAATGAAACTAAAGAGAAATACCATTCCCAAATGGGAAAACACTACCCCTCCACCACCTACTCTTATGAATCCCACGTCCCCGTTATTCAATAGCATGGGAGACCCATAAAACCACTTGGTGAATTTTTGGACTTGGTATATTCCCATAATAAGAATTTTTTTAATACTAAAACGTAGAAAAACTAAGATGATTTTTCTATACCTTGGAAGAACCAGCAACCATATGGTATTGTAATCTACTGGTATGTTTTGTTTCTAATTGGTAAGATCTAAAAATATATTTATTTTTCCTGTTTAGTTAGAAATTAAAGAATAAAATTGTCCTTAACCTATCAATATACAAATATATAGAGAATAATATGTTTGAATACTTAATTTCTAGGTGGAAGGGACTATCCAAATCCATGAATATGAAACTCCCTCAAGAGAAAATATTGGATATCTACATAAAAAATATCTATGGAGAGCTCCAGATATTCCTAATCCCATTTAAATACCCTAGTGTATTTTGGGAGTTTGAAGAATTTGCATAGAGTTTGGAGGATGAAATATAGTATTCTAGGGAAAACACTCAGTCATCATTAGTGGAATAAGGAAAGAAAACTGGTAAAGTGTGGATTGTAACTATCATGCTCAAGTCAACACTAATACTAACTAAAGAAAAAAAGTCACCATAATTCATGTGTTCTCTCCCCCTAAATGATAACATCATCAGTAGTTTCATCATTAAAAGGGAAGTAAATAGAAAAATAATACAAAGTTCAAGGATTATAGTAACAATTCCTATTATTTATGAAGAGATAATGTTCTAGGATACATCATTTCCACATTGTAAAATATCCTACTCAAACTACTGGTTGTAAAGAATATTCATGAAGTCAGTCAAAACAATAACACTAATTATGGACCCTTTCATTGAATACCAAGGCACAATATCCAAGAATTATTTATATTTAAGGATATAGTATAGAATATAGTGGATTTTGGGAAAGATAAACTAGGAAAACCACCAACATAAGTGAACCATATTTCTTCTACTCCACTAGAAGAAGAATAAGAATATAAGAAAAACCTGGACAATTATGCACAAAGATTTTATGATTAGATGAATAGGAAATAGGCCAATCATACACACTCTATTCTAATGGTACAACTAAAATAGATTTTTATAACCCCAATTCCCATTGTGAAGTATGAGATGATATCATCATCGTTCCATCCTTCTAAGAGTGGGTGTGATTGTTGTTAGTGAAATAATTCATAGGAGGAAAATTATATACTAGTACCCAAGTTGGTGTAGACCCTTTCAAACTCCCTACCTATATCACTATGAGGATGGGAACCATTCTACTAAATGATAAAATGGGTGTCACCCCCAAAAAATAGATCCTTCCTTGAATGAGGATTCACAACTCAATCAACATCATCCACTTGACTAACCCCTTTTCTAGTAAAGATAAGTAATTTTATGAACTTGAACTCCCTATACATAATAGGGGAGGGGTCACATAGGTCAAATACATTAAGGAAGATGAGGTCAAAATGGACTCAGACACTCAATTACCATTTATTCTAAGGCTACATACACCATATAAACCTAGAGGTAAGTGATCTAATGAGCTAAAAAGAAGCATCGACTTGGTCCTAAATCATTCAGGGATCATTTAGATCCAATCATACTATAAGTATAGCATGAAAAAAATAGTTTTTGAGTCAACATTGGGTTGAGGGAATATTAACTTATCCTAACCCACAAATAGAAATAATCCCCCCCCCAAATTTTATCCATGAGAAAGATTCATTAGCGTAGTCAATAGAAACCTCCAAACCCTAAGATAAGAAACCACCTCAAGATAGAAAGCATAGACCCTTGTTCCAAAATTATAATATCCTGAAGAAAATCACCATTAATTTGGATAAGATCTATATTTTAGATGATATTTATATCTCAATAGAACTTAGGGAATCCTTTATCAAGGACCTCTTGATCACTCAAGAGTTCAAGACTAAATTTTTTATATTTTATATGTATCATGCATAGATTTATTCCATCAAGTACCACAAAGTTATTTCCTTCATAGAGTAAGACCAGGAAGTGACCATACTTGGGAATATAAGTCCCATGCACAAATTTGGAATTTTGGGTTTTATTGATATTTATTAGTATCTAATTCATAATGTTTATAGGATTAATCATATACTAATATGAACCCTCTAACACATAGGATATGATGAGGCTGACTTGACTCCTTTTAACCTAAAAATTCAAGGATATGATAAGAGTGAGAAGAAACTGCTTGGTAATATCAATCCAAGAACCCAATTTAGAGATCTTATATTTGAATCTAAATTCATGGTGGTTCACCAAGACTAGCCTTAAACACTTTACTTGGATGTTTATGGCTTCATATTCATGTCTTAGTTCAATCATCAAACCATTAGGGCCTTAATTACTCAATCAATGGAAAAGTAGGGGTAGAATATAGTGATAATTTCCCATTTTATTCAAAAGACTCCCAATATATAATCACAGAGTTATATAAAAGTTATGGAAATAATATGATGATACATGACGCATTTTCGATTAAAGTACCCAATGGATTAGAATATGGATTGATCATCCCATGGTGTGAACTTAATAAAGACTACTTGTTGACCATAAATCGAATTGAGGTGACAAATCATAACCTAGAAATTCATTAGATCATACGGGTGTCATTATAAAATAAACCAAATCATACAATCACTTTATTTTCATCTGCTATTTATACAAATGTCCCCATGGAAGAACTACTTCCAAGGAAGGGAAATACTGTTTTGAAACCCATGCATATCAATATGTACTCGGAGGGTGTTTAATATCATTTGGGTCTAATGAAACTTCAATCTCAAATAACATAGAAAATAATTTTCAACTAAATGGATATTAATCCCAAAAAATAAGAAGAGTATGAGGTTTGGGAATATTTTATCTTGTCCTTATGATATTTGTTTCATTATACAAACTTGGATATCCAGAAGAAGGGTGACATTCTGATAGAGATAATAGATATTCCCTTTCATCATCCTTGGTTTCTAAATATTCCCTTTCATCTTATATTAAATCACATAATGTCTATTTGTATTACACTTTTATAAATAGAGAAGTGAAAGAAAAGTAGAAAAAATATCTCAAACATTCCCCTACATCATTAAAGGAATGGGTCTACACTACTATTGATGAACTCTGATAGGTAAATTTTTGTTCATAAGAAGATTTGTGGCCTACAATGATCAATTATTCCATGGACCCCAAAGAAGAGAAGAGATATATCTCTTTATTATAACAACATCGGGGTGTCTTTGTATAAAACAATATATAAATTCTCATGTTGTAACCCACTATATCTTGTTGCAGTTGGTGGCCTAGAACCAATTATTTTGTACTTTATTCATTAATGAAAGATTTATCACATCTTGATTGTTCTTCTGCGTGACAAAGCATGTGATGATATCCTAAGGATAGCTGTTGCACTAAAGGGTCATAGTAGATCCCTGCTATGATGAGAACTCGGAAGTGCCATAACACTATTCTTGGAAGTATGTTCTATGGCCAGATGATATTATTTGAGTGGCACAAATAATACAGGTCATTAGGGGTGAGGAATCATAAAACTTTGAGGCACCTTCTCATGGTGTGCGCCCTTGGTAATATCCAGGAGGATATTATGAGAACGATACCCGCCAGTAGAAAATCCACATTTCATAGTGTCATTGGATGTTCCTATCTGCAGACATGTGTATTGGTCCTTAGAATTTAAGATTATTATTAATGAGTATTATAACTCGCGCACTTAGATGTATTGACGAAAAATGTGACGACACACTGTTCACAGCGAGGTAGGATACGTTGGGTGCATCACAAGTAATACTGCATTAATAGATAATGCGAGAAAGGATTTGTCCCTTCTGTTCCATAAGGGAAGTAGATATCTCAGGACATTTGATGGAATTGATATATCCTACATAAATCCATGGCCATGGTAAGGTACAGGAAAGTTCAATTCCGGGAAGTCAAAGAAAGAATAATCGAGCACATGTGTTGATGGCACTAGCATGCAACCCGCTTGATTAGAGATATCGATACAAAGGGATTATATTACACGGTAAGCGTTCGTAGGAGGTGACACGTCATTTCGGCATTAACTTCTTTCTCTACGGGTGCCTTGGCATGTTGCTAGATGCTAACCTTGGACTTTAGGCAGGATCCGCCTAATGCCACTGAGAAAGATGCCTAGAGGGTCACACACTAAGTGTGTCCATGTATCTCAGTTAAATATTAATTTTACAAGTTGAATAAATATTATTCCCAATTGTGGTTTAATAATTATTCAAGGATGTTTGATCGCATTTATTTCAACACTAGTTATTCGAGAGAATATATTGTGGGCGAAATAATATGTATTTATTGGTGATTAATGCAGTTACATTTATTTAAGAAATAAATATCCATTACTCAAGGTCTAATAAATGAGGTGGAGGAAAATAAATAAAACTGGAAAAATAAAAGTACACATCGTGTATGTTTTTACATACACGCCGTGTAGTTTTTTTCGGTATTCGTGAAAAAATATTGTTTATTTAATTAAATTATATTAAATGTGATACATTGAATGCATGTAAAGTAATAATGATGGTCAACTATCATTATTAAGACATGGGGCATTACTAAGAATTAAATGAAATAATTAAATTCTTTTGGGAAATTAATTCATTTTATTATTCTATGTATTATAAATCCCAATTACATTATTCTCAATCGGGATTATCTAGTTGGGTTGTGCACAATGGATTGGAAGTACTCTTAAGCCAAGAGAGAATTTCCTTTCCACCAAGAATGATTTCAAGTCACGAAAGCAAGATCCTCCACCAGATCAAGGCGATTGAAGACGGACATTGCAAGATAAGGATCTTTCGCGCTAGCACCCAGAGTTTCCTTCGGTGACGTCCAGAGATATGTGGAGCACATGTGGATCACCGCTAGAGGAATCCTATACTTGGATTTTGTGATTCAACGACGCATCACAGGATCTTGAACAGAGACATCAACAAACAAGGAATTCCATCGAGGTAATTCTTATTAATTAATTAAATTAATTATAACCAACATATGATGATCCTATCTTGAGGGTTCTGGGGCTCTTCTTTTCTTTTTCCTTTCTTCGTTCTATTCCGAAGATCTGGAATTTTATATCATGACAGATCTCGGATTAAACGTTGTTTAACGTTAAAATTAAAGTTGGGAAATCCTATAATGTGATTCCACTATGCCCAGAATCTACAAGTGGTATCAGAGCAGTCATATCGTTGATTATAATTATTTAGTTTTTTGTTGGTGATTTACTCATTTAATAATTTAGTTGTTTCAATTCAATTTTAATCGTTCTGGAAATCTGAATATCGAGATCCGTTCCTCCTCCCTCATTTCTCGTTCACCTCACAGAAACGAATTTTTCTTTTAATTTTGATTAAAATAAAATAGAGGAACTCATCCGGAGGAGCCAAACATTTCTGTCCGTACAACACCAGAATACACGGCGTGTATTCGGAAGTACATTATGTGTAGTCTAGGTTCAATGCATTGACCAATCCGCCAAATCAGGTCGTGTATTGAGGTCATTTATGACACCGTGTGTTGACCAGAAACAGGTGGCACACGGTTTCCGGATTACACGCCGTGTGGTCCAACTGAACACGACGTGTAGTCCCTTCAGGTTTGGGTTGGGCTGTGTACCCCGTACACGGCTTGCCTGGATGAAAACTGTGTAACGGGGAAACTACACGGCAAGTGTCCACTGAACACGCCGTGTACTCTGAAAAATTTCCAAAGTACATTAACATGCCATGTCCCCGGGCGTGTACTTCGGATGGACGGTGAAGAAAAGTACACGCCATGTAGTCGGAACTACACGCCGTGTACTCACCAAAATTACGTAGATTTATTAAAATTTAATTATTATATTATAAAAACCCTTGAGACCTATACCATACTGCAGGCGTAAAGCTGAGGCACAACACGTGATATGTGTTTTATATATGTGTGTTTAATTTAACATCTGCGTAATGAAAGGGAATTCACCGGGTTGCCTCCAAGGTACAATTTACATACAAGAATAATTTTAAATGAATTTATTTGTTTAAAATTATGATGGATGAGAATCTCAAGGAAGTTCAGAAAAGGGTTTAAGATAAAAGGATTGATTAATTAAAGATAATTAATTAATTCGAGCGTGATTTATCTTAAACAATAACGATTAAAGAATTGAATGCTAGTTTTATTTATGTGTAAATATCGTTGCATGTGTGGATGATCATGAGCTAGACTGAGACCTTTGTATGTGAATGGTTTCTTTTAATTTATTTATTTAAATTAAATTTTTTGGCCTGCGAGCCATCTCCTCATTAATATGTAGGGCCTACGTGGCCAAGGATTATTTTATGTAAAAACTCATTTTACCCCTCACCTGTGTGTGAGATAAATGCATATGTAATGGATGGAGCTCCCAAGCTAGTGGTGGCGACTCAATTCAGGAGCCGAGGTGAAACCAATCCAAGGAGATACAAAGGTGGAAAGTTGTAAACACGAACCCTCAAGGTTCGAGGTGTTTCTCCCCTAGGTCTTGGGTTAGTTTATCAACCGCTAGATAAAATAACCAATAGAAAAATCTCATGATCATACCATTTATTTTATTTCTGTTAGTTGCATAGTTTATTTATTGTGGGTGTGTTGTCACGATCACACAATTAATGAATATAACAAGCATGAAAGATGGAACTGAAATAAAAATCAATTTATACATAAAAATTATCTTATACATGGTTAATCACTTAAGTATATCCCACTTAATATTAACAAGCATGTAATCAAAGATAATAAAATGGAAATTTACGTATAAGGATAAAATCCCTAAAAATAAATATTAAGTCGGTATAGCCTTCCATAATCTTGGTTAGAATCGAACCATAGTTCAAAGTGCTTGACCAACCCTAGTTGGGGTGCTTTCAATTATCGGGGAATTATAATTGAAGGTTTTGGGTTGACTTGACTTGGTTTGCATCAAGGTTTGACTGCCACAGTAGGACTTGGTGTGACCAAGAGGTAAAGGTTGAGGAAATCCAAAATAAAAGGATTTCAGGATTGGGGAGTCCACTCAGCAGATCAAGGAGTTGCAAGTTAATGCAGTTGGAATTTGGAATGCCTACCTAAAACCCTTAAAGTTGCTTGACCAACCCTAGTTGGGGTAATGCAAAGGGAAATATGGATCCTTGCCACTAGAATATTTAGGCAACAGAATATTCTGAAGTCAATGGTGAGGGCTATTGGATTTAGATAAAATAGTGGGAGACTAATAAGTATTAATTTATTTATTTGTCTCAATTTTTGTAATAATGTACTAAACCTTTTCTCATCTTAATTTGTAGAAACGACAAGAAAATGATGTCAAACATATCATTGCGCACCATACTCGAGAAGGAAAACCTTCTCACAGGCTCCAATTTCCAAGAGTGGCAGAGGCGTTTACGCGTCGTCCTTCGCCACGAAAGTAAATTGTATGTGCTGGAAGAGCCTATTCCAGTTGCTCCTAGGAAAGAGGCCAGTGATGAGAAATTATCTCTCTATATGAAACACATGGATGATGCCACAGATGTCCAGCGTTTCATGCTATCGTCCATGTCTAATGAGCTTTTGAAGCAACATGAAAACATGGACGTATATAGCATGATGTCTCACCTTAAGGATCTATACCAAGAGAAGGAGAGATATGAGAGGTATGAGATCTCCAATGCTTTGTTCACCATGATGCTTGGAGAGTCTGCGTCAGCTGGGCCTCATGTAGTCAAGCTTATTGGCTACATTGAACGCCTGTACATCTTAGGGATTAAATTCCCGGATGAGTTGCATACAGATCTCATCCTATCATCACTTCCCAAGACCTTTTCTAGCTTCATTGTCAACTATAATATGATTGGCAATGAGAAAAGTCTATCGGAGCTTCTGACCTTGATTCACTAGGTAGATAGGTACATGGGGCGTGACAAACCCGCGGTTCTTATGGTGAACAAGAAAAGGAAGGACAAGGCAAAAGGGCCAAAGACTTATAAATGCTCTGAAGCCCCCCGAGCATTGTCCCTCTAAGAAGGGGAAGATCCAGAGGCAGGGCAAGGAATGGGTGGCAGTGTGTTTTGCATGTGGAAAGCAGGGCCACTGGAAGAGGAACTGCACCTAGAAGCATGGGGACGCTAAAGGTGCATTCGTTATCAAGTGCAATATTTCTATTTCTACGCATTGGGTATTAGATACAGCTTGTGGGGCTCACATCTATATTCAAATGCAGGAACCAAGTAGATTTAGAAAGATTGCCAGAGGAGAGGTGGATCTTCGAGCTGCCAATGGCACGAGGCTGGCTGCATTTTCTATTGGCGACTACCACCTCTCATTGCCGACTGGGATGATTTTGGTTTTACATAACTGTTATTTTGTACCTAGTGTTACCAAGAACATAATTTATGTATCTTGTTTGGATATGGATGGATTTGTTTTCAAGTTCAGAAATAAGGGTTGTCTCTTTTATAATAACAACGTATGTTATGGTATGGCACATTTGAATAATGGTTTGTATGTATTAAATTACGAAAACCAAGTGTTGGCAATCGATAATGAAACAAACTCACATGACTCATACATCACCCAGTTGTGGCATCACTACCTTGTTCATGTAAATGAGAAGCTCTTGACAAAGATCTGTCAAGATGGCTATTTAGACTCTACTGAGCTAAAACCACTTGATAGATGTCACGCTTGTTTACAAGGTAAAATGAACAATCCACCTTTTGGTGGACATGGTGAAAGGGCTACAGAGCTTCTAGGATTGGTACACACGGATGTATGTGGACCATTTCCAGTAGAAGCTAGAGGTGGATATTTTTACTTCATTACTTTTACTGATTATTTGAGTAGATATGGATTTGTCTACTTAATTAGGTATAATTCAGAAGACTTAGAGAAATTTAAGGAATTCAAGAATGAAGTAGAGAATCATCTTGGTAAGAAGATAAAGAAGCTTCGATCAGATCGAGGTGGAGAATATCTGAACCAGGAGTTCATCGATCTTCTACGGGAGTCTGGGATTCTATCTCAGCTCACTCCTCCTTATACACCACAGTGGAATGGTGTTAGTGAAAGGAGGAACCGCACCTTGTTAGACATGGTGAGGTCGATGATGAATCATGCGGATCTTCCATTATCCTTTTGGGGATATACATTACAAACTACAGCATACACATTAAACTGAGTACCAACTAAGGCGGCAAATGGAATTCCCTCCGAGTTATGGAATGGAAAGAAACCCATTTTGTCGCATACACGTGTATGGGGATGCGAGTAATTTGTTAAGGCCTTATCAGGCAACAAACTAGTAACCCAGGGCACGAAGTGTATCTTTATAGGATATCCTAAGGAAATGAAAGGATATTACCTATATAACCATAAAGACAAGAAAGTGATTGTCGCTAGACAAGCCGTCTTTCTTGAGAGGGAGCACATCCTCAAGAAGGATAGTGGGAGAAAGATTGAATTCGATGAAGTTGATGCTCAAGATACACAGGAGTTGGTATAGGAACAAGTTCCACAGGTCCCCATGGAAGATGTTCCAGAAACACAATTACTGCTTAGGAGCTCAAGAGAGGTAAGGGAACCCGAGAGATTTGGTTTCCTAGTCACCGAGGATGGTGAATCATTATTGTTGGACAATGATGAACCTCTCTCCTACAAGGAAGCAGTAGAAATCTCAGAAGCTGCAATATGGCTAGAAGCTATGAATTATGAGATGGATTCCATGTATCAGAACCAATTTTGGGTTCTGGTCAATGATCCAGTTGATGTAAAGCCTGTTGGATGCAAATGGGTATTCAATAGAAAGCTGGACATGGAAGGTCAAGTTAGCACCTATAAAGCAAGGCTAGTGGCTAAAGGATTCAGACAGTGTAACAGCCCGAGATTTTATGAAAAATATTCTTTTTAATTTTATTAATGTCTTGTATTGTACGCTACATCAAAAGGAGCTTGCACAACACGCATCTTTGACTTTCCTTGCATTACACGCAATCGCAACCTTCCTCAATAGCGTGTGTAGTACGCAATACTGAGTTTCACGAAACAACGATATGCTATTAAAATATTATTAAAACTAGCCGTTATGAATAGTAATAACCACTTTTTAAAATTTTTAGCTCTCAAAATGGACTTCATTTTTGGATTCGGAGTATCGAATTTAGCCTAAGGTGAAATTTTGGTAATTTTCGGATAAGTTTCATATTTTGATGAATAGTGAAAATTACTAAATTTTAATTAAAAACAACTTTTTCAATCGAAATAATTAATAGTGATAAATTATTAATTTTAATGGTTTTAAAGTATATTTAGAATATATTTACAATTTAATACAATGTTGGTCATTGAATGTAATTTCACATTTAAACTAGACATAAACAAGTGTCAATCTTTTGATAGATATTGTTTCTTAAAAACACGCTATTTGTTTTAACAGCGGGATTTAATTATAAAATTAATTAATGCAACTTCTATGTTATGAATTTGGTAAAATAGACTTCATTTTTGATTTCGGAATATGAAATATAGCTTAGGATTAAATTTTGGCATTGTTCTGAAAAACATCAATTTTTGATGAATAGTGAAACTACTAAGTGGTAGTTAAAAAAACTGAATTTTTCATAAAATTTAATTTTACCGCTTCTGTGAATTGAATTTCAAAAATCTGAGAGACACGGTTGATGTCAGTAAGTAAAATGTGGTTCAATGAGATGAAAATAATTTTTGGTGAATAGTAACTTTTTACTTTTATTTACCACGGTTAAAAGTAAATAGGGTAATTAAGGGTAAAAATGATATTATTATTACCCTAACACATGTCCTAATTCTATTGGACAAGTGTAATTAGACCAAAAACAAGCTTAGGAATAAAATATGACTATTTAGGCCCACTTGGATTAGATTAGGACATTTATTATTTAATTCAAAGAAGAGTCAAAAGAGTTAAAATCAAAGTTTATTTACTAAAACATTTTTAATATAGGGTTTTACATAAGATAAATTCGATTGTAAATATTCATTATAAAGCTAAAAATATTTCCTACATGATGGTATTTCATTTGTAATTTTTAGACATCAAATAATTTAATTTATTTATGACACAAAGATGATGCAGTAATTATCTTATTAATGAAATATTGACATAATTGATATTATAAATACCAAAATAAATGTAATTTGAGCCATTTTATGAATTCCAATAATTTTCTAGGTTACTATGATATATTAGTGTTGATTTAATCAACTTGGTTCGAACATATAATTCTGTTATGACTTTCACAAAAATCATGTATCAAATAGTGTCAAAATTGACACAAAATAGTTTTTAAATCAAATATTATATTATTAATTGTTATTTTATTCCTAAAAATCTAAGGTTCGGCCAAATGACTTAGATAAGGATATATGTATTAATAATATACAATTTGGGGTTCGTTTGGCATGTTATAGTAAGTGTATTAACCATATAGTGAAAGAAAACAAAAAGACACGGTAGAAGTTAAATTATTTAACTTAGAGTTAAATCTAATTGATAAGGTTAAAATAATACCCTAAACTTGTCTAAATCCTATTGGATGATAGGATTTCGACCCATCCCCACTTTATCTTCGAAATAAGACCCTTTGGAACCATTATAAACCGATTTTTACTTTAATATAAAATAATATTTTGAGATATTCCTAAGGTGCCCCTCTCCTCCCTTATAAAAGGACACCTCCTCCCCCTCCTCCTCACACCAATTTGAGCACTAAAGCTCGGCCAAACCCTGCCAAAATCTTTTCTCCACTTCCCTAGCAACATCCTAGAGGTTCTGGTCTTCCTCAAAGACCAATTTTAGTGCCCTAAGAGGAGGTCTCAAAGAGGCGCTTCAAAGAAGAGGTAATTACCGTTACCAATTCTTTCATCTTTATTTCTTCTTCCACTTCTTCTTCTTAGGTTGTTTCATTATGAAGTAATAACATAAGTATCACTCATATACTGATATGTTATTATAAGTATGAAACAACCCTATTTCACCATCTATCCATCCTACGGAAAAAGAAATCACCGCGCGTGCGTACGTACGGAATACCGTCTCCACGCCGTGGTGTAATCTATTTTCCGCCACCACATTAATTGGATGGGTATAATGGTTTAATGAGTAACTATATACGATTATTATAAAGTGATATTGATACTGAAATAGTATACATACACTTCAACACAATTCCACAACCATGGGAATGATATCATCGCTCGTGCGTACGTACGGACTACCGTCTCCACGGCGCGATGAGATTTATTCTCAATGATTAACCATTCATGAATGATTATAAAGTATATATAATAAGTAATAATGAAATATATGACATAATAATGATACTGGAATTATTTATATGTATGTCATCTACTTAATTCCATTCAATTCAATAAGGAAACGAAAACAGCGTTCATGCGTACGTACGGACTACCGTCTCCATGAACGGTGTATTTCTTTCCATTTACTGATTTATTATATATGTATATTCTGAAAATATATATATAAATCATGTTTTATATTCTGGAATTAAGTAATCATGATCTATGTAATCATATTAATAATTACAAGTTAAAAACATGAACGACAAATGAGACGATTTTACCCAAAACGCTACTTTAACATGAATTTACAAAAGAATGGGTAATATAAAGTCATAAGTGGACCATATATGATATAATAACAATTAATATGATTCTGGAATAAGTCAATAACATCATTTAAATCATTATACAGGAGGTTCGGACACTTACAAAGCAAGTCGGACCTAAGGTAAGGGAAATATCACAATCTCATTTTTATCCGAGATTGTTTATTCGTAAGTATTTACTGGGGTGTATTTTATCATCCACATCCATGTTCCTTCAATATATAATATTGTTTCCATCCACTTACAATAGTTTAAATCCAATTTTACCCTTCGGTAAGTTTTTAGTAAAAGATATGAAAGGAATCTTTTTTCATTTTTCATACGAGGTACTTTTTGACTTTTCCGACAAAAGTACGGGAAGAATGTTTTTTTTAACTTATACGGCATGAATGGATTTTTAAAAAATTATTTCCAAGAATCTTACTTTACAAGTTTTCAAGTTTATTTTTAATCAACTTCTTTTAGTTTAGAATTTTATGACATTTTAAGAAAAAAAAAGTGTTTTTGAAGAAGAAAGGATATTTTCCTCAAAGAATGGAGTTCAAGTGTTTTATCAAAATTATTTTCCATCTAAGATAATAAAGGGTTCTGTTTTTATCCCTATTATTACATTGATTTGATTATGTTGTTACGGAATTATTTTTATGAAGTCATTTACCTTATATGGTTTGTTTTATGATGTCATGATGTTTCAAGAATCCCATTTTTGTTACATGTGTTATGCGATGATGTATGTTTTATGATTATGTGGCACACATAAGAAAGGATTCATTATAATATGGGTGGGACCTATATCTCCCTCCAATTCATTGGGTAAAGATTTTATATCTCATGAGATAGACATGGCTGGAATGGTAGGTTATACCGGTTCAGTGAAACAGGACTGAAACGAGGGTTACTCGATTCAGAAAGGGACTTTGTCCACTAAGATAGTCTTGGCAATGAGTCTTGACTAACAAGAAATGATTCTATATGATTATGTGTGAATGCCACAAAGTTTCATGTTTTAAGTTATGATTATTGTGATTACATTTCACTGCCATGATTTACCCCATGTTATGAAATTATGATCTCTTTTGCAGGTTAAGATTTCCAAAAGTTATGTGCTTATGTATATGATGTGATTGATATTTCTTTTGTTTACCCTTACTGAGCATTTGAGCTCACCCTTTTATGTTTTCTTTTCCCCAGGATATAAAGAAAGGTTTTAGGTATAAAAAAAAGAAGATCATTATCAGAGATTTTGAAGATCTTTCACCACGATTAGAAGATTATATTCCGAGTTTCCAAAGACACTAAACTATTACGATCCTTGTATGTGTGTTTTTTTGTTATGTACTAAGTATTCCGCAAATGTAATGTAATGTCCATGTACGATAAGATTCGGGTATCTACAGTTGGTATCAGAGGAAAGGTTTAGTCAACCTTTGGAAACTAGGATGCGAGAACTTTAGTGAGATCCCTATAGATATTTCTAAGGTATGTCTAGGGATGTCCCTAAGGATAAGTATACGTATAAGATACAGTCCTAGAACTATAGTAACGATCATAGAATTTAACCTAAGATGTTAGATATTAAGGATACTTCCCCTTTACTATGTTGTTTTCCCTAGCATGATTTTTGCCTCTCACAAGATTCTTTTTGTGTTTTAGTTAATGGAGGGAACCAGAAGGAATTCGGTTAACATTGAATCCAATGGACAAATTGGTGACTATGAGAAAAAAAATTGTGTAATTCCTAGAGAGAAAGATCTTGTGATTATGCCAAATCAGTCATCGCGATATATGATTAACAAGGTGAAATTTAGTGGTATGCCTAATTCATCAAAGAAGAGGAAGATAAACTATTATGCATGTTCGCATGTTGAGGAGCATAAAGAAAGGAAGATTGAGATTTCTAGAGAAGGGAAGAAGAACCTTGAGGAATACCTCAAATGGAGGGACCGATGTTATCTGTGTGGAGAAAAGGTTCATAGAGTGACAGACTGTTATGGAGTTCAATGTCTTATTTGTGGAGAACATGGACATTACCCAACTCAATGCCCTGACCTAAAAAGTTACTTCTAAATCAAGGAAGGAATTCTTCCTGGACAATCATTGAAGTGGATGGACTGAAGTGTTTATGTATTGGTATTCAGGAATAATGTTGTTGAGGTACTTTTATGGTGTATTGAAATATTTATGTATTGGTCTATTGTGGTCTTCAATAATTTTAAGGTACCAGAAACCATGAAAAGTGATTCAAATATTTTGGAAAGAAGATAATATGCCCATAATGAAGGATAAGGAGAAAATGAAATGTTTGACAGTATTCATGAGCTCATGATTGATATAAGGACTAAGTGATATCATGGTTTGAGTATATATAATTTTGAGGATTTTGGTATGTGGAAGGTGTTAACTTTTAACTGCAATCATGTTTTCACTAAGGTTCAATGGGTATTCAATAAAATACTTGATTAAGGCATTTGAATGTTTGGAATGTGACCAACAAGACATATCTTATGATATATGGGGATCGACGATGGTGTTAAATCTCTGGTAATCATTTTCACTATGTTATGAGAGTGGACTGCAGTATTATGGATAAGCCTAAAGATTGGAATGGATTATGTTGGACATAAGTTAGTATTGTATAAGGATATAAGTTTTCTCGATATTATTGATGGGATGTTATAGTAATATAGTTTTAGAAAAAGGAAAACCTACAGGACGGGTGACAGCCCATCGCTTCAGACAAGGCAGTTGGAATCGAACCCACAACCAAAGTGCGACTGGCCTTTATCGCCTACCACTGGCCTACAGGAAGTCCCTTTTTATTAGAAACTGTTAAGTCAAAAGTCTTCTTTTGACTTCTATATCATGTTTTGGAAATCACAAATGTATTCTATCATATGTTTGTATATTACAATTGTCTTTTATCATGTTTATCGTATCGTACGATGTTGATCGTACCGACCAAATCGTATCGTACTGACTCTGTCAAACGTATCGTACTGACTCTGTCAATCGTATCGTATTGACTCTGTCAATCGTATCGTACTGACTCTGTCAATCGTATCGTACTGACTCTGCTATTCAGATGATCATTATTTGTTTTGGTACTTTGTCAAAAACTCTCTCTGCATATGAATCGTTCTCATGTTTTACATTTCTATATATCTCTTGTCCTAACAAAACGATGTCGTTGAGTTAGTTACAAACTAATCAAAACGATGTCGTGCTTTCTGTTTCAATATGACGTTTGGAGGTAATATGACCGTTGGAACCCGAGGCCTATAAATAGGAGGTCATTTGAAGCTGAGAACACAACGATGAACAAAGAGAACGAATGAAGAGACTCTGTGAACTACAAAGATTCTAGAGAGAGACACTGTGACTTCTCTCATCATCTTTGTGTGTCTGATCATCGTATCGAGGGCTTTCAAGTAATTTAAAGACAGAGGTGCCGATTACCTGCAAAATCGAGGGCTGCCGGGGATAGGCAGACAGACGTGCCGATCATCGTATCGAGGGCTGCCGGGGATAGGCAGACAGACGTGCCGATCATCGTATCGAGGGCTGCCGGGGATAGGCAGACAGACGTGTCGATCATCGTATCGAGGGCTCACCAAGGTGTTGGTGAGACAGACCTTTTATCCTAGGTGAAAGGATAACCCTTCTCTTTGGGTTAAAAGAATTGTATTACTTTTACATTTCCGCTGTTGTATTAGAAAGGGATTTGTGTTGTTTCCTTTCTTCTTTACATATTCAATTGTAATTGTTTCAATTACAATCATTCTATTACATTTTGTATTGATTGGTTCTATACGCTTTAAGGTAGAATCATTCACATTTGTATTACTCTTATTATTGTGTTCACCTTGAATACAATTGTTTTGCTTTACAATAGTATTACAATACATCATACCTTTTACATTCAATACAATTGTGGGTGTTTGTATTTGTATTAGTTTAAGATCATTTAAACTAATCTCTTTGTTACTAAAACTCAAAGTTTTTAAACGTACAATTCACCCCCCCCCCCCTCTTGTATTGTTCCATCTAATAGACTTTTATATCTACTATTCGATCCAACAATTGGTATCAAAGGAGGTTTTCCACTGATTTGTATTATTAGATTTATTTCTTATTACTATCTTGAATACTTACTACACTAACGTGTGGAGTGGAAAAGTTGTTTTTGTTATATTAGATGGCAGGAATGAATATCGGATCAATAGATAATCTGAATCCTTCTAGACCACCAATTTTCGATGGGAATGATTATGAGTATTGGAGAGATCGTATGAAGACTTTCGTCATCAATACCGGTGTAGACAATTTTATTATGCTTACTGGGGGTTACAAAATTCCTGACAATGAAGTTAGCACTTTCACCAACCAAGAGAAGCAAGAATATCAATTAAATTACAAGGTACGCAATACTTTATTATGTTCTATGACCAGGAATATATATAGTCAGATATCTTCATGTGAAGTAGCCAACTGTATTTGGAAGAAATTAGAAGTCACTCATTTTGGTACATCCAAGGTTATAGAAACAAGGAGAGCAATGCTTCGAGCAGAGTATCATGGATTTGTTTTTCCTTATGGAGAGCCAGTATGTAAAGTGAAACAAAGGTTTATGACAATTGTCAACAGCTTACAATCTATGGGAGAAAAAGGTCTTGATGATGAAGCTCTTGTTGACAAGATTATAGATATTATGCCAAATGAATGGGAGTCGAAAAGAACAGCTATTGATGAAAATAGAAAAGTTTCCCAGATTACTCTTGATGAACTCTTTGTAACTCTTCTACAGCACGAGACAAGAATGAAGAGAGATGCTGATTTCAATAAGAAGAAGAATGGGAATGGAAGTGTAGCTTTTGCATCTAAAGCTAAAACACCTGAAAGGGTTACAAGGTCTAAATCCAAGAAAGTTGTTGTATCTGATTCAAGTGATTGTAATCTTTCGGATAATGAGTTAGCTAATCTTGCTCGGAGGATGAACAATATTGTGGGAAAGAAAGATTTTCAATATAGATTCAAAAAGAAAGATAGGAAAGATAGGAAAGATTCAGAGGTAACTTGTTATGAATGCAAAAAAGCAGGACATATAAGGCATGATTGTCCTTTACTGAAGAGGAAAGATAGAAAAGAGAAACACTCTGAAAGAAAAAAAGAAAAGGTTTTATAAGACAAAGAAAGGCTTGAAAGCAAATGATACATGGAGTGCAAGTGGTAGTGATTCCTCAGATGATTCTTCAGAATATGAGACGTCAGGACAAAGGAATATTGGACTTCTAGCCAGACTACCAATTGAAGATCATTGTCTCATGGCTAAGGTAAATAATGCTGAAGCTGTTACAAATGTCTCTTTAAATGCAAATTATGTTGATAATAGATATTATGAATCTTCAAATGATGAACCCTCATCATCAGAAGATGATACATTACCTTCTTTTGAAGAAGTCTCTAGATTTTCTAAATTACTTGAAAATGAAAATTCTAAACTCAAAAAGAGATTTGAAAAAGCAAATTCTAGAATTTCTATTTTGACTAAAGAAGTATCAGATCTTTCTAAAGATCTTGATGGGAAAACTTCTGATTTTGAAAGCATTTTGAAAACCCTTGAGAAAGTCAAATCTGAAAAGGATAAACTTTCTAAGGATCTTGAAACTGCTATTTCAAAGAAAAATATTTTAGAGTCTAACTCTAGTTCAAATTCAAATGTTTTAGAAAACAAGAATTTGGTTTTAAAACTAAAGTCAGAGATTTTATCTTTGAAAAAGTGTTTGTCAAACTTTACTCATGGAAAAGAAAACTTTGATAGGATGTATTCTCAAATTAGACCGTTGAGAAATCGTTCTGGTCTTGGTTATACTCATTCCAAACCTATTTTTAGTAATAACTATTTTGTTCCTCAAAAAACCATTTTCTGTTCCAAGTGTCAATGTGGTGGACATTGGAGAAGAGATTGTTCTCTTAACAAAACTCAATCCTTAGGATTTCATAAAGCTCATTTTTCTAAACAAATGTGGATTCCTAAAATTCTTTTATCTAACCCTTCTGGATCCAAACAAGTTTGGATTCCAAAAATCTAATTGTTTCTTTTTCAGGGAAACGAGAAGTGTATCAATAAGAACATTTGGTACATGGATAGTGGTTGTTCTCGACATATGACTGGAAACAAAGATTTCTTTGAAAAGGTTATCAAAACAAAAGGTGGAAAAGTTACCTTCGGAGATAATGCTAAAGGAAAGATTGTTGGTATAGGTAATATCGTTTTTCTTGGAAAAGTTCTTATTTCAAATGTTTTATTTGTAAAAGGTCTTAGGCACAATCTCATCAGCATAAGTCAATTATGTGATGAAGGTTACCTTATGAATTTTAGAAATGATAAGTGTCTAGTTCACAATTCCAAGGATGAATTCATTCTATCTGTCCATAGGCAAAAGAATGTTTACACTATTAACTTAGAAGACCTTAGGAACCAAAACTTACCTTGCTTAAGTGTAATAGAAGACCAATCGTGGCTATGGCATAGGAGACTAGGACACTGTAATTTGAGATACCTAAGAAAACTCTCAAAGAAAGGACTTGTAAAAGGGCTACCGGATCTTAGATATGATTCTTCAAAAGTCTGTGATCCTTGTTAATTTGGAAAGCAACATAAAACTAGCTTTAAACCAATTAATGAAGTTTCAACTTCTAATGCATTACAGCTTGTGCATATGGATCTGTTTGGTCCTTCATAATCTGGAAGCATTGGAGGCAAATACTATGTATTTGTTTTAGTTGATGACTTTACTAGATTTACATGGGTCTACTTTCTCACAAAGAAATCTGAAGCCTTTTCCTATTTCAAAACTTTTAGAGCCCAAGTTAAAAATGATAAAAACCTACCATTGATAACTATTCATAGTGATCATGGTGGTGAATTCCAAAATTCAGATTTTGAAACTTTTTGTAGTAAGAAAGGTATTACTCACAATTTCTCAGCTCCAAGAACTCCTCAGCAAAATGGGGTTGTTGAAAGAAGAAATCGTATTCTTCAGGAAATGACTCGAACCATGTTGAGTGAATACTCAATTGCTAAGCACTTTTGGGCTGAAGCTGTAAGTACTGCCTGTTATACTATAAATCGTGTTTTAACTAGACCATTTCTTAATAAAACTCCTTACGAGTTATGGACTGGCCGAAAACCTAAAGTTTCATACTTCAAAGTTTTTGGATGCAAAGTATTCATTATGAATACAAAAGATAATTTACACAAATTTGCACCAAAATCTGATGAAGGAATCTTTCTAGGCTATTCTACAACCTCTAAGGCTTATAGAGTTTTCAATAAAAACACTTGTACTGTTGAAGAAACAGTACATGTAAAATTTGATGAAACTAACCCTTTTGTTTTCAACCAACCCAATCCTACATCCTCGGATGTGTTTTCTAAAAATGTTTATCAACCTTTATTAGAAGAGCATTCTGATAAGGAAAATGTTCAAGAAAGTATTCCTGAAACATTTACCACAGAAGATTTTCTACCATATGTTGATGAACAGGTTTTACAAAACCCAAATCAATTGTTTCTTAGGAATCATCCCAGTGATAACATCATTGGTGATATAAATCAACCTGTAAGGACCAGAAATTTCTTAAGAAATGAAATAGAACATCTTGCTTTTCTTTCCCAATTTGAACCTAAAAGTCCAAGTGAGGCCATAGGTGATGATGATTGGATCAAAGCAATGCAGGATGAACTAAATGAATTTGAAAGGAATCAAGTCTGGACTTTAGTTGAAAGACCTAAAGAAACAACTGTAATTGGTGTAAAATGGGTTTTCAGAAACAAGTGTGATGAAAATGGAATCATTGTAAGAAATAAAGCAAGACTTGTTGCTAAAGGCTATAATCAACAAGAGGGAATAGACTATGAAGAAACATATGCTCCAGTAGCTAGACTTGAATCTATTCGTATTCTATTAGCCTTCGCAGCATATTTCAATTTCAAACTATTTCAAATGGATGTCAAATGTGCTTTTTTAAATGGTTTTGTTCAAGAAGAAGTTTTTGTCGAACAACCTCCTGGTTTTCAAGACCCAAAACATCCTGATCATGTTTTTAAACTTACCAAGGCTCTATATGGTCTTAAACAAGCCCCTAGAGCATGGTATGATAGACTCATAGGATTTCTTTTACAAAACAATTAAGGAAAAGGTACAGCTGATCCAACTCTTTTTATCAAAATGGAAAACAAAAATGTTTTGATTGTCCAAATCTATGTTGATGACATCATATTTGGATCAACTCAGAAATCTTTAACCGATTCTTTTGCAAATTTAATGAAATCTGAGTTTGAAATGAGTATGATGGGTGAGTTAACATTCTTTCTTGGTCTTCAAATATCTCAAAAACCAGAAGGAACTTATATATCTCAACATAAGTATATTAAAGACTTACTCAAAAAGTATGGATTTGACAAAACTAAAAGTATTAGCACCCCAATTGGTACCTCAAATACTCTTGATCTTGATGAAACTGGGAAACCAGTAGATCAAACAATTTTTAGAGGTATGATAGGGAGTTTGCTATACTTGACAGCTAGTCGACCCGACTTGATGTTTTCTGTATGCTTATGTGCAAGATATCAATCTAATCCAAAAGAGTCTCACTTAAAAGCCGTAAAGAGAATCTTTCGGTATTTAAAAGACACTATGGATTTAGGACTTTTCTACTCTTTTGGAAATGATTTTGTTTTAAAAAGTTTTTCAGATGCTGACTTTGGTGGTTGTAGAATGGATAGAAAAAGTACATCTGGAACATGTCATTTCTTAGGAGACTCTTTGGTTTCTTGGTCCTGCAAGAAACAACACTCAGTAGCACTCTCCACTGCTGAAGCTGAATATGTAGCAGCTGGAAGTTGCTGTGCTCAAGTATTGTGGATGCAGCACACACTCACTGACTATGGTTTGAGTTTCTCCAAAACTCAAATTCTGTGTGATAATACAAGTGTCATAGATCTTAGTAAAAACCCAGCACATCACTCTCGTGCAAAACACATAGATGTTAGGCATCACTTTCTTAGGGATCACACACAAAAAGGAGATATTGTTTTACAATTCATCGGAACGCAAGAACAACTTGCTGACATTTTTACAAAACCTTTACCTTCCGATAGATTTGAATTTATAAAACAGAAGCTAGGAATGATTACGTTAAAATAATCATTCATATCTACTTCCTGTTTTACATCTCTCCTAATAGTAAGAAACTTCTCGTAGAAAGGGGGAGGAAATTTCTTTATGTCTTTATGTTTCTGATCTTTAACTATTTACTCTATTTATATATGTTTCTTTTTCTGTTTATCGTATTGACAGTTTTATCGTTTCTTTTTAGTTTCCTGTTTATCGTATTGACCATTTCAGTTTTTCTGTTTATCGTATTGAAATTCTTTTCCATCGTATCGTTCAAAAATTTTGTATCATCCGATGATAGTATTGAAATTCTTTTCCATCGTATCATTCAATTTTTTTTCGACCGATGATGGTATTGAAATTCTTTTCCATCGTACCATTCAATTTTTTTCGACCGATGATGGTATTGAAATTCTTTTCCATCGTACCATTCAATTTTTTTTCCTCGACCGATGATGGTATTGAAATTCTTTTCCATCGTACCATTCATTTTTTTCGACCGATGATGGTATTGAAATTCTTTTCCATCGTATCATTCGATAGTTTTGTATCGACCGATGATAGTATTGAGATTGTTTTCCATCGTACTGTCAGTTAATGGTAACAACTATTTTCTATCGTACGGTCCGATCATAGTAATGACTTTGTTTTCCATCGGCATCATTTTTTTTCCTTACGATTGTTTCTTTGATTCTTACCAAAATCAGCAATCACCTTATGTTCTCCGACAGGTTTCTTTTCACTCTTCTCATTTTTTTTAAATTTTTTTTGCTTTAATCCTAACCATTGATCTGGTATTATCTAATCTTGACCGTAGAATATCAACGGTCATCTCTTTATCGCCTATAAATACCCCCCCTCCCCTCCCCAAACCCACATTGAAGTTTCAGGATTTGAGGCGAAGCTCTGCTCCACCAGCTATAAACAATCGTACGATCTTCTCATCGGCAGAACCTTTATGTCTCAATCTTCTGTTAATACTCCTGCCGAAATGTCTTCAAAGACTTTTACAGAGAAAGACTTTCACAGAGAAAGGTTAGTATCCCGAGACTTTTTCGATATGTACGATTATACAATTAGGAGGATTATTTTGTTTCAAGGATGGGAACATCTCTGTGTGGAAAAGCCTGATATTCAAGATCCAGTTCTTTTTGATGAAGTTTGTCAGTTTTACAAAACCGTTTCTTTTGACAAAGATATGACTATTAACTTCGTTGTGTATGATAGAAAATTATCTATGTCTGTGAAACAAGCGGCACATTTTCTGAATGTTTCTATAGAAGGCGATGCATTCTGTCCATCTCACAAACTACCAGAGGAAGTTGGTACGTTTAATAGAGAAAGTGCTGAAAAAACTTTGTTTGTTATTAATGAGGAAAAGAGGAAAGTTTCTCATCTTTCACCGGACAATCGGTTCGTCACTTTATGGATGCAAGGTTTTCTTATCCCAAGGAAAGGGGATAGAGAAACCCTTAAAGTTTCTGATGTCTTTATGCTCGACTATCTTGTGAATATGAGGAAAGTAAATCTCATGGGATATGTTTTTGAAACCATCAAGAATGTCAAGAAAGGAGGGATTAAATCCCAGATAATAATGTATCCAGCCATCCTTAAGAAATTCATTCTTGAGAGTATGAAATTTTGTAACATTCCTTTGAAAGGTGAACCTATGGATTTGAGGCCATCTTTGATTAATAAGAGTACGATGAAAAAGCTGAATGTTTTTTTTTTGATTCAAATTCAAAACTTTTTGTCAGAGATGTAGAAGCTGAATTGGCTCAAAATCAATCGGCACCTATGCCAGCCAAGGACAATCAATCCACCGGTGTTACTCGAAAGTCTGATCCTCAAACTAGTTCAAAACCAAAGAAGAAGTCGAGGTACAGTAAGGAAGTTGTAGCCAAATGGAGAAAGGACAAGGAACAGAGAAAGGAAGGTGATCCGAAGTTTGGTCTTGACCCTGCTGAGGCCTTTGCAGAAAGAATAAGGGTAGAAGAAACCCTTCAAGCTGAAAAGAAAAAGAAGACTCTTTTGAAAAGAAAGGCTCAGGACTTTGATATCTCTAAAGTCTTGAAAGCAGTTGAAGATGCTAGTGCTCAACTAACTGTGGAAGTGCACCAAGAGACCATCGTACAGAGTCTTCCTGAGAAAGAAAAAGGAAAACAAGTGATAGAAGAAGTGGAAGTAGAAGAAGGAGATTTTATGTTAGAATTTCTTCAAAGTTCAAAGAAAAGTAGAGAGGAATCGCTTCAAAAGCTGAGCGAAGGTGTTCAACAAACTCCTCATGCCGATCAGGAAAGATCTCCGGACAGGATGTCATCTCGAGAAAAGCAAGATGCTCAATCTTCTCAGTCTGATAAAGTAGTTGTCATTAGTGACAAAGTGGAAGATGAAAGAAAGCAGAAAGAAAAAGAAAAAGGGAAACAGCCAGTTGTTGATTCAAGCAGATCGTATGAACTAGAATCGTACGATGAAGATACTGATTCAGAGCATACAATCTCTCTCAAGAAGAGTGATTACATTGTTCATGTTTTGAGAAGGATGGAGAAAACCATTCCTTATTTTCCGAGGCTGGAAGGGAAGATTGATTTTATTACTGAAAATCAAAGGAAAAAGTTTGGCTCTGTAAAAGAATTGAGAAAGAAAGTTTTGTCAGTAGAAGCCGATCTGAAAGTTCTTTCAGAAAGCTCAGTTGCTCATAAGAAGGCTTGCAATAAGATGACCAAGTGGTCCTACAAAACCGAGAGCTCAATCAATGATCATGAAATAGCTATTGAAGATATAAGGAGGTTATCAAATGAGCTAGCAATTGCTTTCAACAAGCTTGATAAAGAAACGGTTGAAAGGCTGAACTTTTTATCTTCTCAAAGAGCCGATGTTCCTTCAATAAAAGACTTGCAAGATAGGATGAATGCTTTCCAATCTGAATTCTCGAAGTTTTCATCTTTCAAAGATGAAATGGTTTTACTAAAGAATCAAAATTCTGAGTTGTCCAAGGATAACAAGACTCTGCAAAACAGAATTGATACCCTTGAAGAAGTAATCAGAGTACAGGAGGAGACCATCAGAAATCAAGATCAGATTTTTGCGGATCAACAAGAGCTTCTCAAAACTCAGGGTGAATCAATTTCTGAAGACAAGAAGGTGATCAAGAAGATGAAAGTTGTGCTTCATGAGCTTATAAAGAAAGAGAAGGAAAGAGAAAACAAATGATTGTTGTATTTGTTTCTTTTGGAACTTGTTTGTTTTGTAATAACTCTTATAATCCTTTCTCTTTTATCCATTGTCTTGTATTACTTCACTAAATCTTTCAGACAATTCGAGATTACTCCTTTCTTTTTGTAAATCACAAAGGGGGAGAATATTTACAAAGCAAAGATTGTTTTACAAAGGGGGAGAATGCATTACAATTCTCTTAAGGAAAATCTACAAATACAATCCTTAGGAAAGTCAATACCTAAGGGGGAGTTAGTTGTATTCAATTTTCTTATTCAGAAGAGTTTTTAAACTCAGGGGGAGATAAGTATTTCTTGTTTCATTTACTTTGTGTATTTGTGCTTTCCAAAAAGGGGGAGATTGTTAAGTCAAAAGTCTTCTTTTGACTTCTATATCATGTTTTGGAAATCACAAATGTATTCTATCATATGTTTGTATATTACAATTGTCTTTTATCATGTTTATCGTATCGTACGATGTTGATCGTACCGACCAAATCGTATCGTACTGACTCTGTCAAACGTATCGTACTGACTCTGTCAATCGTATCGTATTGACTCTGTCAATCGTATCGTACTGACTCTGTCAATCGTATCGTACTGACTCTGCTATTCAGATGATCATTATTTGTTTTGGTACTTTGTCAAAAACTCTCTCTGCATATGAATCGTACTCATGTTTTACATTTCTATATATCTCTTGTCCTAACAAAACGATGTCGTTGAGTTAGTTACAAACTAATCAAAACGATGTCGTGCTTTCTGTTTCAATATGACCGTTGGAGGCAATATGACCGTTGGAACCCGAGGCCTATAAATAGGAGGTCATTTGAAGCTGAGAACACAACGATGAACAAAGAGAACGAATGAAGAGACTCTGTGAACTACGAAGATTCTAGAGAGAGACACTGTGACTTCTCTCATCATCTTTGTGCGTCCGATCATCGTATCGAGGGCTTTCAAGTAATTAAAAGACAGAGGTGCCGATTACCTGCAAAATCGAGGGCTGCCGGGGATAGGCAGACAGACGTGCCGATCATCGTATCGAGGGCTGCCGGGGATAGGCAGACAGACGTGCCGATCATCGTATCGAGGGCTGCCGGGGATAGGCAGACAGACGTGCCGATCATCGTATCGAGGGATCACCAAGGTGTTGGTGAGACAGACCTTTTATCCTAGGTGAAAGGATAACCCTTCTCTTTGGTTTAAAAGAATTGTATTACTTTTACATTTCCGCTGTTGTATTAGAAAGGGATTTGTGTTGTTTCCTTTCTTCTTTACATATTCAATTGTAATTGTTTCAATTACAATCATTCTATTACATTTTGTATTGATTGGTTCTATACGCTTTAAGGTAGAATCATTCACATTTGTATTACTCTGATTATTGTGTTCACCTTGAATACAATTGTTTTGCTTTACAATAGTATTACAATACATCATACCTTTTACATTCAATACAATTGTGGGTGTTTGTATTTGTATTAGTTTAAGATCATTTAAACTAATCTCTTTGTTACTAAAACTCAAAGTTTTTAAACCTACAATTCACCCCCCCTCTTGTATTGTTCCATCTAATAGACTTTTATATCTACTATTCGATCCAACAGAAACTAGTTTTATTATATTATGCAGTATGATATATGATTAATCTCACTATAGATCGACTTATGTATATAATTTTTGCTAACCTTTTGTTTGAGACAGATGGAATGACCCGTCATTCTATCACATGATCTGCTAACACTTCACGAATAACAAATTCAACTTCATTTATTTAAGAGATGAAGTGGAAATTGTTAAAGGCACGAACAACAGTGAGATTGTACCAAAATAAAGTAAGTATTTATTCTAATTCAAATTCTTTAACTTTAGGGAAATGATCTTGAAAACCAAAAATTTTGTCCGAGTGATCTTATATCTGATGAATCAAATGGTACCTTAGATCATCACAAATTTATGGATTTGTGATTGCTGGCTTTTCCATAGCCATGTTCTCTACCACTCTCCATCAGAACATAATGGTTAGATTTCTCTTACATATCCATATTTTCACCTATGTGGAAACCCAGTGATTAGTTTATTTGGGTAACCGTTACATTTCATACCTTTGTTTTTAAAGATTGGTTTTGATATTCCTTTTTACGATGTGGTTTTCTATTAAAGAAACTTTCGAATAGTAAACCATTTATAATCCCGACGAATTTCGAGGGCGAAATTCATTTTAAGGGGGGTAGAATGTAACAGCCCGAGATTTTATGAAAAATATTCTTTTTAATTTTATTAATGTCTTGTGTTGTACGTTACATCAAAAGGATCTTGCACAACACGCATCTTTTACTTTCCTTGCATTACACGCAATCGCAACCTTCCTCGATAGCGTGTGTAGTACGCAATACTGAGTTTCACGAAACAACGATATGCTATTAAAATATTATTAAAACTAGCCGTTATGAATAGTAATAACCACTTTTTAAAATTTTTAGCTCTCAAAATGGACTTCATTTTTGGATTTGGAGTATCGAATTTAGCCTAAGGTGAAATTTTGGTAATTTTCGGATAAGTTTCATATTTTGATGAATAGTGAAAATTACTAAATTTTAATTAAAAACAACTTTTTCAATCAAAATAATTAATAGTGATAAATTATTAATTTGAATGGTTTTAAAGTATATTTAGAATATATTTACAATTTAATACAATGTTGGTCATTGAATGTAATTTCACATTTAAACCAGACATAAACAAGTGTTAATCTTTTGATAGATATTGTTTCTTAAAAACACGCTATTTGTTTTAACAGCGGGATTTAATTATAAAATTAATTAATGAAACTTCTATGTTATGAATTTGGTAAAATAGACTTCATTTTTGATTTCGAAATATGAAATATAGATTAGGATGAAATTTTGGCATTGTTCTGAAAAACATCAATTTTTGATGAATAGTGAAACTACTAAGTGGTAGTTAAAAAAACTGAATTTTTCATAAAACTTAATTTTACCGCTTCTGTGAATTGAATTTCAAAAATCCGAGAGACACGGTTGATGTCAGTAAGTAAAATGTGGTTCAATGAGATGAAAATAATTTTTGGTGAATAGTAACTTTTTACTTTTATTTACCACGGTTAAAAATAAATAGGGTAATTAAGGGTAAAAATGATATTATTATTACCCTAACACATGTCCTAATTCTATTGGACAAGTGTAATTCGACCAAAAACAAGCTTAGGAATAAAATATGACCATTTAGGCCCACTTGGATTAGATTAGGACATTTATTATTTAATTCAAAGAAGAGTTAAAAGAGTTAAAATCAAAGTTTATTTACTAAAACATTTTTAATATAGGGTTTTACAAAAGATAAATTCGATTGTAAATATTAATTAGAAATATAAAAATATTTCCTACATGATGGTATTTCATTTGTAATTTTTAGACATCAAATAATTTAATTTATTTATGACACAAAGATGATGCAGTAATTATCTTATTAATGAAATATTGACATAATTGATATTATAAATACCAAAATAAATGTAATTTGAGCCTTTTTATGAATTCCACTAATTTTCTAGGTTACTATGATATATTGGTGTTGATTTAATCAACTTGGTTCGAACATATAATTCTGGTATGACTTTCACAAAAATCATGTATCAAATAGTGTCAAAATTGACACAAAATAGTTTTTAAATCAAATATTATATTATTAATTGTTATTTTATTCCTAAAAATCTAAGGTTCAGCCAAATGACTTAGATAAGGATATATGTATTAATAATATACAATTTGGGGTTCGTTTGGCATGTTATAGTAAGTGTATTAACCATATAGTGAAAGAAAACGAAAAGACACGGTAGAAGTTAAATTATTTAACTTAGAGTTAAATCTAATTGATAAGGTTAAAATAATACCCTAAACTTGTATAAATCCTATTGGATGATAGTATTTCGACCCATCCCCACTTTAGCTTCGAAATAAGACCCTTTGGAACCATTATAAACCGATTTTTACTTTAATATAAAATAATATTTTGAGATATTTCTAAGGTGCCCCTCTCCTCCCTTATAAAAGGACACCTCCTCCCCCTCCTCCTCACACCAATTTGAGCACTCAAGCTCGGCCAAACCCTGCCAAAATCTCTTCTCCACTTCCCTAGAAACATCCTAGAGGTTCTGGTCTTCCTCAAAGACCAATTTTAGTGCCCTAAGAGGAGGTCTCAAAGAGGCGCTTCAAAGAAGAGGTAATTACCGTTACCAATTCTTTCATCTTTATTTCTTCTTCCACTTCTTCTTCTTAGGTTGTTTCATTATGAAGTAATAACATCAGTATCAATCATATACTGATATGTTATTATAAGTATGAAACAACCCTATTTCACCATCTATCCATCCTACGGAAAAAGAAATCACCGCGCGTGCGTACGTACGGAATACCGTCTCCACGCCGTGGTGTAATCTATTTTCTGCCACCACCTTAATTGGATGGGTATAATGGTTTAATGAGTAACTATATATAATTATTATAATGTTATATTGATACTGAAATAGTATACATACACTTCAACACAATTCCACAACCATGGGAATGATATCATCGTTCGTGCGTACGTACGGACTACCGTCTCCACGGCGCGATGAGATTTATTCTCAATGATTAACCATTCATGAATGATTATAAAGTATATATAATAAGTAATAATGAAATATATGACATAATAATGATATTGGAATTATTTATATGTATGTCATCTACTTAATTCCATTCAATTCAATAAGGAAACGAAAACAGCATTCATGCGTACGTACGGACTACCGTCTCCATGAACGGTGTATTTCTTTCCATTTACTGATTTATTATATATGTATATTCTGAAAATATATATATAAATCATGTTTTATATTCTGGAATTAAGTAATCATGATCTAAGTAATCATATGAATAATTACAAGTTAAAAACACGAACGACAAATGAGACGATTTTACCCAAAACGCTACTTTAACATGAATTTACAAAAGAATGGGTAATATAAAGTCATAAGTGGACCATATATGATATAATAACAATGAATATGATTCTGGAATAAGTCAATAACATGATTTAAATCATTATACAGGAGTTTCAGACACTTACAAAGCAAGTCGGACCTAAGGTAAGGGAAATATCACAATCTCATTTTTATCCGAGATTGTTTATTCGTAAGTATTTACTGGGGTGTATTTTATCATCCACGTATATGTTCCTTCAATATATAATATTTTTTCCATCCACTTACAATAGTTTAAATCCAATTTTACCCTTCGGTAAGTTTTTAGTAAAAGATATGAAAGGAATCTTTTGTCATTTTTCATACGAGGTACTTTTTGACTTTTCCGACAAAAGTACGGGAAGAATGTTTTTTTAACTTATACGGCATGAATGTATTTTTAAAAAATTATTTCCAAGAAGCTTCCTTTACAAGTTTTCAAGTTTATTTTTAATCAACTTCTTTTAGTTTAGAATTTTATGACATTTTAAGAAAAAAAAAGTGTTTTTGAAGAAGAAAGGATATTTTCCTCAAAGAATGGAGTTCAAGTGTTTTATCAAAATTATTTTCCATCTAAGATAATAAAGGGTTCTGTTTTTATCCCTATTATTACATTGATTTGATTATGTTGTTAGGGAATTATTTTTATGAAGTCATTTACCTTATATGGTTTGTTTTATGATGTCATGATGTTTCAAAAATCCCATTTTTGTTACATGTGTTATGCGATGATGTATGTTTTATGATTATGTGGCACACATAAGAAAGGATTCATTATAAGATGGGTGGGACCTATATCTCCCTCCAATGCATTGGGTAAAGATTTTATATCTCATGAGATAGACATGGCTGGAATGGTAGGTTATACCGGTTCAGTGAAACAGGACTGAAACGAGGGTTACTCGATTCAGAAAGGGACTTTGTCCACTAAGATAGTCTTGGCAATGAGTCTTGACTAACAAGAAATGATTCTATATGATTATGTGTGAATTCCAAAAAGTTTCATGTTTTAATTTATGATTATTGTGATTACATTTCACTTCCATGATTTACCCCATGTTATGAAATTATGATCTCTTTTGCAGGTTAAGATTTCCAAAAGTTATGTGCTTATGTATATGATGTGATTGATATTTCTTTTGTTTACCCTTACTGATCATTTGAGCTCACCCTTTTATGTTTTCTTTTCCCCAGGATATAAAGAAAGGTTTTAGGTAAAAAAAAAGATCATTATCAGAGATTTTGAAGATCTTTCACCACGATTAGAAGATTATATTCCGAGTTTCCAAAGACACTAAACTATTATGATCCTTGTATGTGTGTTTTTTTGTTATGTACTAAGTATTCCGCAAATGTAATGTAATGTCCATGTACGATAAGCTTCGGGTCTCTACAGACAGCGTCAAGAAATTGACTATGATGAAACCTTCTCGCTAGTTTCCATGTTTAAATCCATAAGAATCATACTTGCCATAGCAGCTTACCATGACTACGAGATTTGGCAGATGGATGTCAAAACAGCATTCCTTAACGGGAACCTTCAGGAAGATGTCTACATGACACAACCAGGAGGGTTTGTGACACCAGGTGAAGCCAAACGGGTTTTCAAGTGGCAGAAATCCATTTATGGATTAAAGAAAGCATCCAGGTCATGGAACATTCGATTTGATGAAGCCATAAAGGAATTTGGTTTCATTAAGAATGAATGTGAGCCATGTGTTTATAAGAGGTTTAATGGGAATGTGGTCTTTATCCTAATAGTATATGTTGATGACATATTGCTTATTGGAAATGACGTACAAGACTTTCAGTCAGTTAAGGATTGGTTGAACAAATTCTTCTCTATGAAAGATTTAGG
This sequence comes from Viscum album, assembly GCA_963277665.1. Taxonomy (NCBI): domain Eukaryota; kingdom Viridiplantae; phylum Streptophyta; class Magnoliopsida; order Santalales; family Viscaceae; genus Viscum; species Viscum album. Next base: position 172,536,695 of record OY728147.1, on the reverse strand, counting down.
TGAAGTAGCCTACATTCTAGGGATCAAGATCATTCGTGATAGATCCAAGAGGCTTCTTGGACTAAGTCAGGGTACATACATTGACCAGATACTAAAGAGATTTAGTATGGAACAATCCAAGGGAGGATTGGTTCCAGTGTCACATGGCTTACATCTTTCTAAGAAAATGTGTCCTCAGACACAACAAGAGAAAGATAGGACGAGAAAGATCCCATACTCCTCGGATATAGGATCCATCATGTATACCATGTTATGTACCAGGCTTGATGTTGCCTATGCACTGAGAATGGTAGGCAGATATCAAGAAGATCCAGGGGAACATCATTGGACTGCTGTTAAGACTATCCTTAAGTATCTGAGAAGAACTAAGGATGTGTTCCTGGTGTATGGAGGAGACGAGGAGCTTGTCTTCAGAGGGTATGATGATGCTAGTTTTCAGACAGATTAGAATGATCTGAAGTCGAAATCTGGATATGTTTTCTGTCTTAATGGATGAGTTGTGAGTTGGAAGAGTTCAAAGCAGCCAGTTGTCGCCGATTCTATAGCGGAGTCTGAGTATATAGCAGCTTATGATGCATCCAAGGAAGCTGTCTAGATTTGAAACTTTTTACAAGAGATAGATGTGGTGGCTAGCAGTAAAGATCCCATTACATTGTATTGTGATAATACTGCAATGGTGGCTCTTGAAAAAGATCCAAGGTCACATCAACAGACAAAGCACTTACTCCGGAAGTATCACCTCTTGAGGGATTTATATCAGAGGGGTGAAGTTGCAGTGATCAGAGTGTCCACGGAAGATAACGTGGCAGACCCCATGACTAAAGGCCTATCTCAGTAGAAGCATGAATATCATGTGAGAGCTAGTGAGTTAAAGGTTGTTAGCAATTGGATCTAGTCCAAGTGGGAGTCTGTTGGAGTTGGTGGCCTAGAACCAACTATTTTATACTTTATTAATTAATAAAAGATTTATCACATCTTGATTGTTCTTCTGCGTGACAATGCATGTGATGATGTCCTAAGGATAGTTGTTGAATTAAAGGTTCATAGCGGATCCCTACTATGATGAGAACCCGGAAGTGCCATAACACTATTCTTGAAAGTATGTTCAATGTCCAGATGATATTATTTGAGGGGCACAAATAATACAGGTCATTATGGGTGAGGACTCATAAAACTTTGAGGCACCTTCTCATGGTGTGCACCCTTGGTAATATCCAGGAGGATATTATGAGTACGAGACCCGCCATTAGGAAATCCACATTTCATAGTGTCATTGGATGTTCCTATCTATGAATGTGTGTATTGGTCCTTATACTTTAAGATTATTATTAATGAGTATTGCAACTCGTGCACTTAGATGTATTGATGAAAACTGTGACGACACACTGTTCACAGTGAGGTAGGATACGTTGGGTGCGTCACGAGTAATACTGCATTAATAGATAATGCAAGAAAGGATTTGTCCCTTCTGTTCCATAATGGAAGTAGATATCTCAGTCCCTTTGATGGAATTGATATAGCCTACATAAATACATGGCCATGGTAAGGTACGAGCGAGTTCAATTCCGAGAAGTCAAAGAAAGAATAATCGAGCACATGGGTTGATGGCACTAGCATGCAACCCACTTGATTAGAGATATCGAGACAAAGGGATTATATTACATGGTAAGAGTTCATAGGAGGTGACATGTCATTGCGGCATTAACTTCTTTCTCTACGGGTGCATTGGCGTGTTGCTAGACACTAACCTTGGACTTTAGGCAGGCTCTGCCTAATGCCACTGAGAAAGAGGCCTAAAGGGTCACACACTAAGTGTGTCCATGTATCTCAGTTGAATATTAATTTAACAAGTTGAATAAATATTATTCCCGATTGTGGTTTAATAATTATTCAAGGATGTCTGATCGCATTTATTTCAACACTAGTTATTTGAGAGAATATATTGTGGGCGAAATAATATGTATTTATTGGCGAGTAATGCAGTTACATTTATTTAAGAAATAAATATCCATTACTAAAGGTCTATTAAATGAGGTGGAGGAAAATAAATAAAACTGGAAAAATAAAAGTACACACCGTGTATGTTTTTACATACACTCCGTGTAGTTTGTTTTTTCGGGATTCATGAGAAAATATTGTTTATTTAATTAAATGATATTAAATGTGATAAATTGGATGCATGTCAAGTAATAATGATGGTAAACTGTCATTATTAATACATTGGGAATTACTAATAATTAAATTAAATAATTAAATGATTTTAGGCAATTAATTCATCTTATTATTCTAAGTATTGTAAATCCCAATTACATTATACTCAATAGGGGTTATCCATTTGGGTTGTGCACAACAGATTTGAAATAATCTCAAGCCAAGAGAGAATTCCCTTTCCACCAAGAATGCTTTCAAGTCACGAAAGCAAGATCCTCCACCGGATCAAGGCGATCGAAGACGGGCATCACAAGCGAAGGATCTTTCGCGCTAGCACCCGGAGTTTCCTTCGGTGACGTCCAGAGATACGTGGAGAACGTGTGGATCACCACTAGAGGAATCCTATACTTGGATTCTGCGATGCAAAGACGGATCACAGGATCGTGACCAGAGACATCAACGAACAAGGAATTCCATCGAGGTAATTCTTATGAATTAATTAACTTAATTATAACCAACATATGATGATCCTATCTCGAGGGTTCTGGGACTCTTCTTTTCTTTTTCCGTTCTTCATTCTATTCCAAAGATCCGGCATTTTATATCGTGATGGATCTCAGATTAAACTTCGTTTAACGTTAAAATTAAAGTTAGTCAATCCTGCAACGCGCTTCCGCTGAGCCCGAAACCTACATATCTACCCATAAATTATGTTTTCTAGACAACCATTATGGTTATAAAGAGGCATAGAGGAGAATGCATCCAACTCGTAGTTCCAAGGTAGATACTGAATTTTTCAAGATTAACAAAACTAACTTCATCTAGGAATTTCAATACCCAAAATGGATCTCCAATATTGTCCATTTAAATAAAAATAATGGAAAAATCTAAGTATGCATCAACTCCATGGGTCTTAACCATAACTGCCCAAAAAATTATTTACTAATTCTAGTAACAATACTACTGATCAATGCTACCACTAGATTTTAATACCTCTCCCTCATGGTTGATAATTCTTGATATAGCCATATTTTTATGTCTTTTTATTACAAGGATTCCATTACCTTCAATACACCAAATTCATAGTTTAGCAGCAGTTTTTTATTATTAATTTAATAAACCGACGCAAAATATTATTCATTTATTAAAAAAGGAATCTTTATCCCCCGATCCCCCTACGTCTCCCCTGAGTACCTCCACCCCACTCTCCCCTGAGAACCCCTACCTCAATCCATATCCACTTTAAAGTTCCCCCCTCGATGGTGCTCCAGTGATTTCCCCCTCACCGGTGCTCCTATTTCCCCCGATCCCCCCCTCCCGAGCCATCGTCAATGCTCAATGGAACTTCATTTTCCCCTGAGCCCCCAAAACCATCACCCTCACCAAATATGGATCCAAATGGCCCTCACCCTCTTCTGGGTATATGGTCTCCCCTAATCCCCCCTCACCCTCGGCCTCACCCTCACCACTTTCAAGTCTTCTCCTGTGTAGTGTAATTTTTTCTATTTTTTCCACTATAAATTTTGAATATTAAAGTAAGATGAAGTGTTTATTGAATTATTTTTCTATATAACATGATTTATGGGTAATTTTTGATTGTTTATGTCTTATTGGTTTGTTTAGATCATACAGGGGTTTCTAGGATTACAGTTGGTTGTAGTTGTTTATTTGCAGACTTTGGTTTTTTGGTTATCAATGATGATATTGGTAGATTATAAAATTTTATTATTATTATTTATATATAATTATAAATAATATATTTTGTCTTTTAAATTATTAATTTTTACTTTAAATTCATTCAAGTGAAATTTTTGGATGCCTGGTGTTACATCTTGGTGTATATGTTGTCCAGCTACTACTTGTTGTTTTGATACTATGATTTGGTATTTAGCATAAGGTTTTAGCTACATGATGGATGTTTTTATATAGAAAATTATAATGGTTGTTGTAATTTTGTGGAGTATTTTCTCCTTAGAGGTTCTTCTTGATTTGTTTTCCATGCCACTTTAGAAAAAAAAAATCTTTACTAAGCTTCTTAGGCCATATAATCCTAAATGCATTTGTGTGTGTGTTGTTTTAATAAAATTTAATTAAACCATTGGTTTAGATTTCTAAAACCATGTATTATGTCATTTATGATAAATATAGGTCCCTTATTTGAAATTTCAAAAATACCATTCACTATTTAAATAAAATTAATAAATATCCTATAAAATAATTCTTAATATTAATTAAAAAAACATTCTAATATTAATTGAAAACAATTCAATGTTTATGAATCCCATTAAATAATTATTGATATCTACAAGCACCCCATAAAATTGATATTAATCTAAAAAAATATTAATAACACCTCATAATAATGATATTAATAAACAACTCATAACAATTATTGATATTAACAAACACTCACAACATAAATATTAATCAAAAAAAATATTTATATTTGGAAAAAATAATCAAAAACCATGAATCTAATCATTTATAATAGCCCATAAATCATTTACAGAAAAAACATAAATTATTTCATAAGAAAAGGTCATTCATCAAGCATTGTATGTGCACTATTATTTTAAAAAAAAATTCAGCAAGTTTTTACAGAAAATAAATAATTGATTATATAAATTATTATAGATTTTAAGATAATGATATCATGGGTTTAAATTTTATTTTTTTTATCCATTTTTTTCTTGAAGTAATGGTGATATTATTTTATTCCACCCTTTATATGCTCCAATTTTTATCATATATATAATATTTGAATCATATGGTTGAGATGGTCATATATTGATATGAAACTTTTTATTTCTATACATGGATGTATATGTGTGACATGATAGTCTTATAAATATTATATTTGATATTTTGATAGGATTGAATCATACCCTAGTGAGATGGTTATATGTGAGTAAAGTACTAGATTGTCTCATTACGACCGTGAGAGTTATCCACTAATTTTTAATGGTTATTTTATTATTATTTTATTGATTTGTTTCACCTTGTAAAGTGTAGTAACATTTATAAGAGTTTTTTTCCAAGAACCAACTGGTTTTACTTTGATTACATGGATATTTAATGTATTATTACATATTGTTCATTGTTCTGCATGATTATGGTGTAATAATTTCCAAGAGTATTTGTTGCATTGATAAGCTCGTGGCAGTTCCCCTCTATGATGAGAACCTTGAAATTCTATAACAATATTCTTAAATATAGTTATGTGGTTTGATGACATGTTATGATGGGACACATAGCATACAGACCGTTAGGTGCGAGTACTCATAAGCAGATGAGACTTCCTCTCATTAAGTTCTCACTTGGTAATCTCCAAGACAGGAGATTATGAGAACAGACCCACTAGTAGGAATTCTTCATATTTTGGTGTCATTGGATATTTCTATCTGTGATCTTGTGTAATGATCCTTAGACTTTAATATTATCATTAATATGTATTGTGTCTTACGTGTTTTGATTTACAGATGAAAATCGTCATGCAGACAGTTGGCACGAAGTAGGGTACATTGGGTGTGTCATGAGTGGCATGTTATTAATGGATAAGTCGAGGAAGGATTTGTCCCTTCCATTTATGGAATTCAATATCTCGGCCCTTTGATTGAAATAGAATCGTTGTACGAAATTCCATGTCCATGGTGTAATGAAGAGTTTATTTCAGGTAGTCAAAAAGTGACGTATCAAGCAAAAAAGTTGATGACACAGTCATGAAACCTTCTTGATGAGATATTGCAACAAAGGGATTATATTACATAGTGATCATTCATATATGGAATTCGTTTTTGAAACTTTATGTTCTTTATCCTGGGTGCCTTGACCCGTTTCTAGATAGTACTCTTGGAATTTAGGCAAGCCCACCTAATTCCCATGAGATAGAATCCTAGAATGTCACACACTAAGTGTTTTTGGTGGTCTCGGTTAAATTCTATTTGAATTTAATTAATGAAATAAATATTACTTTTAAGACCATGGAATAATTTTATTCAAGTTAAAATGATCGCATAAATTAAATAAAATATATTTATTTATTTTATTAAACATTTAATAAATATTTATTTACTAGTTTGTAAATAAAATATTTATTTAAGAGAATAAATTATTTATTTATTTATTCGGGTGTTCAATAAATGGAAGTGGAGTTCAAGCAGACCAATATTGGTCCGGTATTAAAATAATTATTTGCAAGACGGTAAATAATTAACTAGTTGGAACAAATTAAAATAACATTGCTATTATTTTGTGATTCGGAATTTTATTTATAATTATTTTTTACGCAAGCTGGCGCACCATAAATAATGATGCAGTATTATTATTAAATGAATAGGTTTTCTCTAAGTTCATGAATGTATTTAATTGTTGCTTTGTAATTAAATATTTTAACTAAAATTACATGTATATAAATGGGAAAGTACGCCTATTTTACCAGACACCACACCACATGTCTGGTGAATTGAGAATTGTTGATCCAAAAAATTTCTTTCTCGAATCCTCTTCTCTCCCCTCTCAAGAATGAGAGATTTTCTTCAAGGCCGAAGAACAGGAAATCAAGAACGACTGACACAAGACACTCGATTCGCCGCGCTAGCACCCAGAGAACGAACGGTGTCGATCGGAGGCCATCAGATCATGTGTGGATCACCATTAGAGGGATTCTGGTTTGGATCCTTACAAGTGAAATGAGATAATCCTAAAGGGTCATTCCAGATGATCAACATCATCAAAGAAGAAAAATACCAAAGATCCAGGTATTATTTTTCTTTATGAAATTAATTAAATTAATTATAAACATGATGTGCAAGATCCTCTCTAAACATTTCGGGCCTCTTTCTTATTTATCTAAATATTTTATTATATTACGTGGAGACTGGAATTCATCATCGTATTGATCCTAGAATAATCATTGATCCTGGTAAAAATTTAAATTGGGTGTCGTCCCAACCATGCTTCTGCCACACCCGGAACCTTCAATTGGTATCAAAGCGAGGTTACATCATAGTTTATAATTATTTAAATATTTCGTTGATGACTTACGCATTTAATAATTTAGTTGTTTCAATTCAAGTTAATCATTATGAAAATCTAAATCTTGAGATTTATTCCTCCTCTTTTGTTTCTTGTTCACCTTAAAGAAACGATCTTCTCTTTTAATTTTGTTTAAAATAAAATAGAGGATCTCATCTAGAGGTTCCATAGCTTCCAAGTCGTACAACACCAGAACACATGGTGTATATTCGGCAGTACACGTCGTGTAGTCAAGATTCAATGCATCAGACCAGTCCGCCAAACCAAGCCATGTTTTGGAGTCTTTCTAAGTCTTAAATTACTCCATGTGTTGACTAGGAACATGTGGCACGTGGTTTCCATATTAAACGCCGTGTGGCCCAATGTACACGGTGTGTAGTCCCTTCAGGTTAGGGTTGGACCATGTACCTCATACATGGATTTCCCGACTGGAGACGATGTAATGAGGAACTACATGGCGTGTGGCCCACTGGAAACACAGTGTACTCTAAAGATTTCTGAAGTATACTCACACGACGTTTCCCCGGGAGTGTACTTCGGATAGATGGTGAAAAATAGTACACACTGTGTAGTTAGAACTATACATCGTGTACTCATCCAAATTACGAAAATTTATTAAAATTTATTATTATATTATACAAACCCTTGATACGTGTACCATCGTGTGGGCATAAAGTTGAGGCACAACACATGATAGGTGTTTTATATATATGTGTTTAATTTAACATCTGCGTAATGATCATTTCTACTCATTGGGTAGTTATGAATAGGAATTAACCAGGTTTCCTCCAAGGTACAAGTTATATACAAAGATAATTTTAAATGAATTTATTTTTTCAAAATTATTATGGATGATAATCTCAAGTAAATTCATAAAACGGTTTAAGATAAAAGGGTTGATTAATTAAATTTGATAATTAATTGTTTCGAGCGTGATTTATCTTAAACAAGAATGATTAAATAATTGATTGTTAGTTTTATTTATGCGTAAATATCATTGCATGTATCGATGATCATGAGCTAGACCAAGACCTTTGTATGTGGATGGTTTCTTTTAATTTATTTATTTGAATTAAATTTGTGGGCATATGAGCCTTCTCTTCATTAATTTGTAGGGCCTACGTGCGCAAGGTTTATTTTATGTAAAACCAATTTTTACCCCTCACCTAAATATGAGTTAAAAAGGGAATATGTAATGGATGGAACTCCCAAGATAGTGGAGGTGGTTCAATCAGGAGCTGAGATGAAACCAATCCTAGGAGATACAGAGGTAGACAAGTGGAAGTTGTAAACACGAACCCAAAAGGTTCAAGGTGTTTCTCCCCTAGGTCAGGGTTAGCTTATCAACCGCTAGATAAACTGACCATTAGAAAAGATCGTGATCATTCCATTTACTTTATTTTATTTATGTCAGTTTAATGGTTTATCATTATAGATGTGTTTTTACAATCCCATAATTAATGAATTAAACAAGCATGCAAGATGGAACTAAAATAAACCAGACTTATGCGTAAATATTATGAAGACATGGTTAATCACTTAAGTAAGTTCCACTTAATATTAATAAGTGTGTGATAATGATAATAATCAATTCATGCATAAGAGATAAAAATACCTTAAATAAAATATTAAGTCAAAACAAGCCTTTCGTTACTTGATTAAGGGAAAAACTCAATAAAACTATGTTTTTGACCAACTATTGTTGGGACACTTACTTTTATACATGAAGACCTTATGAAAGGTTTCAGGTTGACTTAACCATATTACATCAACAGGAGTATCCCTTTCTAGAATTTTTTTAATATTGGAGGTAGGAGTTGAGGAAATTCAAATTCATGATTTCAGGATTGGGGAGTCCACTCAACATATCAAGGAGCTGCACGCCCATAGTTAGAAAATACCTACCTACCTAAATACCTTCTAATAGCTTTACCAACCCTTTTTGGGGTTATGAAAAGGGGAATATAGATCCTTTCCACTAGAATGTTATGGAAACTGGACATTCTGAGTTCAATGGTGAGGGCTATTGAGACTTGATAAAATAGTGGGAGACTTAATAAATTTTATTATGTCTTATAAAATGTAATCAAGAAATTAATAATGATCTTCTATTTTAATTATAGAATAAAAATGAAAAACTCATCAACCACACTATCCCAATAATCAATTCTGGATAAAGACAACATCCTCACCGGCAGTAACTTCTAGGAATGGTTTAGACTCCTTTGGGTTATCCTACCCCAAGAATGGAAGTCTTACGTGCTAGAGTCAACATTACCTGATCTACCTGCCAAAGAGGCAATTGATGAGGATTTCTTAGTCTATGAGAAACATATGAATGATGTGGTCGATGTTCAATGTTTGATGATATCATCAATGTCTAGTGAGCTCATGAAGTCTTATGAAAACATGGATTCTTATAGCATGCTCGATCACCTCTATGGTCTTTACTAGGAGAGAGAAAGATAGGAAAGGTTTGAGATATCTAAGGCACTCTTTCAGAGTAAGCTTAGAGAAGGTGCCCCAACTGGGCCTCATGTAGTCAATCTCATTAGCTACATTGAGCACCTATAGGTTCTAGGGTTTAAACACCCTAAAGAAGTGGGCATTGATCTCATTATCACATCACTCCCTCAGATATTCTCTAACTTTGTTGTAAATTTCAATATGAACAACATTGAAGTCTCTATCTGATCTTCTTATCCTCATTCGCCAAGTGGAAAAAGATATGAAGCGTGAAAATCCTTCTGTCCTTATGGTGAATAAGATGAAAGGGAAGGTGAAGAGCTTTAAGCCCAAAGATTTTTCATGGACTTCCAAGAAAAGGAAGATCAAAGCGGAGGCAAGGTAATAGGAGGCTTTTTGTTTCTCATGAGGCAAGAAGGGCCACTAAAATAAGAACTGAACCCATTCTAAGAAGAAAGGGGAAGCTTCAGGTGCATTTGTTATTGAATGTAATCTATCTATTTCTACAAATTGGGTATTAGATGCAACATGTGGTGCTCACATATGTATCCAAATACAAGAACCAAGTAGATTCAAGGAGAGGTAGATCTACGAGTAGCCAACAGAGCTAGACTTGTTTCTATAGCTATTGGGGACTACCACCTCATGTTTCCAACTAGGATGATCTTGGTGTTAAAGAGTTGTTTTTATGTGCCTTCTGTAACCAAAAACATAATTTCTATATCCAAACTAGATATAGATGGATTTTTTTTCAAGTTTAGAAATGAATTTTGATTCTTTTATAAAGATATCATTTGTTTTGGTAGGGAGCATTTATAAAATGGTCTTTATGTGTTATATTACACAAACTAGGTAATGGAAATCGATGACAAAGATACTTCACATGACTCATAACACACCCAACTTTGGCATCACCAGATAGGTCATGTAAACGAGAAACGCTTGACAATGTTACATCAAGATGGATATTTAGATTCTTTTGAACTAAATCCACTCAGTGTATGTCATGCATGTTTACAAGGCAAAATGACCAAAGCCCCATTTGGTGGGAAAGGTGAAAGGGCTAAAGAACTTCTTGAATTGGTTCATACCGATGTGTGTGGACCATTTCTTATTGAAGAAAGGGGAGGGTACTCATACTTCATAACTTTTACTGATGATTTTAGTAGATATTGATATATCTACTTAATGAGGTATAAGTCGGATTATTTTTATAAGTTCAAAGAATACAAGAATGAAGTTGAGAACCATCTTGGTAAGAAGATTAAGAAACTTCGCTCAGACTGAGGTGTATAATATCTTAATCATGACTTCATTGATTACTTATGATAGTTTGGGATCCTATCCCAACTAACTCCTCCAAACACACCCCATTGGAATGGTGTGAGCGAAAGGAGGAATTGCACCCTGTTGTACATGGTGAGATCAATGATGATTCATGCGAGTCTTCCATTATCATTTTGGGGATATGCGTTATAAACAATGGAACACATACTAAACCAAGTACCAACTAAATTGATAAATGGTATTCCATACGAATTCGGGAGTGGAAGAAAATCCATGTTATTGAATTTACATGTGTGGGGTAGAGAAGCATTTTTTAAGGCCTCTTCAAGTAACAAACTCGCACCCCAAGGCACAAAGTGTACCTTTATAAGATACCCTAAGAAAACAAGGGGATATTACCTATACATCCCCTTAGACAAAAAGGTTGTAGTGGAAATACAAGCTATATTCCTTGAGAGGGAGCACATATCCAAAAGATAAAGTGGGAACAAGATAGACTTCGAGGAAGTCGAGGCTCAAGGTACACAAGAGTTGGTACAGGAACAGATTCCACAAAGACCTGTGGAAGAAGAATCTATTCTAGAGACACAAGTACTGCATATGAGTACAATAGAGGTTAGCGAACTGGAACAATACATTTTTATTGTTACAGAGGATGGTGGATCATTATTAGTTGATAATAATGATCCTCTAACCTACAAGGAAGAAGTAAGTGGAATAGACATTGCCAAGTGGCAAGAAGCCATGAATTCCTGAAATGGATTCCATAGACAAAAACCAAGTCTGGATTTTGGTAGATCCTCCAGTTGATGTAAAGCCTGTTGGTTGTAAATGGGTATTCAAGAAGAAACTAGACATGGAAGGACAATTCAATACCTATAAGGCATGACTGGTTGCAAAAGGTTTTAAACAGCGTCAATGAATTGACTACGATGAAACCTTATCACCAGTTGCAATGTTGAAATCCATCAGAATTCTACTTTCCATTGTGGCTTACCATGACTATGAGATTTGGAAAATTGATGTCAAAACATCATTCCTTAACAGGAACCTTCAGGAAGATGTCTACATGACACAACCTAAAGGGTTTGTGACTCCAAAGGATGCCAATAAGGTATACAAGTTGCAGAAATCCATTTATGGATTAAAGAAAGTATCTAGGTTGTGGAACATTCATTTTGATGAACCCATAAAAGAATTTGGTTTTATCAACAATGAATTTGATCCTTATGTATACAAACGGTTTAGTGGGAGTGTAGTTATTTTCCTAATAGTATATGTTGATGAACTATTGCTTATTGGAAATGAGATACCAGTCTTACATTTTGTTAAAGCATTGTTGAATCAATGCTTCTCTATGAAAGACTTGGGAAAGGAAATGTATATTCTTGGGATCAAGATACATTGTGATAGTTCCAAGAGATTGTTGGGCCTAAGTAAAAGTACATACATTTATAAGATACTAAAGAGATTCAGTATGGAACAATCCAAGAGGGGGTTGTTTCCAATGTCACATGGAATTCATCTTTCTATGAAAATGTGTCCTCAGACACATAAAGAAAGAAATATAATGGCAAGGACTCCATATGCATCAGTGATTGGGTCAGTCATGTATGCCATGTTATGTACTAGGATAGATGTCGCCTACACATTGTGTGTGGTAGGCGGATATCAAGCTGACCCAGGTGACCGCCATTGGATGGAAGTCAAGACTATCCTAAAGTATCTAAGGTGTACTAAGGTTATTTTCTTGGTTTTTTGAGGAGATGAGGAACTATTCATCAGAGGATATGCATATGCTAGTTTCTAGACTGAGCAAGATGACATGAAGTTGCAAACGGGGTACATCTCACTACTACAAACTGCACCTTTATCAGCGCTAAAAACCAGCATTAACAGCGCTAGAAAAGCGCTGTTAATGTCGGCGTAGATATAGGGGGGGTCCCCTTTATCAGCGCTCTGAGAAGCACTGATAAAGGACCTCCTTTATCAGCGCTTTTTTTAGCGCTGATATAGGTCTCCTATATCAGCACTGATAAAGGTCTCCTCTATCGGCGCTTAACGGAGCGCTGATAAAGTCTTCCTTTATCAGCGCTCCTCTAGCGTTGTTAAATGTGTCCTTTATCAGTGCTAAAAAAGAGCTGATAAAGGCCCCATTGCCTGCACCTACAAAACAGGACCTGCACACCTATACACCAGAATACCTGCACAAAGTAGCACATGCACACCTGCACACCCTAGCAACCGCACACAATATTTTGACCGACAACGGTATATACATTTACTTAACATCATGAATACAAAAAAATGCATTGCTATATACATTTCAAACATTTTTTTACATGGTTACAATTACAATTATTCAACAACAGTTATAAACATTCATGTTTCATCCTTTGATATCCGTTATCCACTCTCGATGGTATTTGTTGCCGAAAAAAGCATCCGAACTCAAGGAAAAAAATTCACCTATATAAGAAAACAAATATTATGTTAGTAATGAAATAATGAAAGAAATTAAAACAGTATAAGAAAGAATACATTAATATGGAAATGTGAAACTAAAATATGAAATTTTAAACTCAAATGTTTTCATTTTCAAAAAAATGAAAGGGAATAATGTAAAATCAATATGTTTTTGATTGATTTATCTCATTTAATATATACTGATTCTTTATCTAATAAAAAGACTTATCGGTCACACCGTGCGTCGGTCGGATTGAGGTGCGGTCGATTCGTACATGTCACAAATGACTCGTGGATCATTGTCCTAAAGTATCAAAACAATAAGAACGCGTTTGCTCGGTTTTCCGTATGTCATTGGTGTTGTTTTCCAAAGTTTATCTCAATTTGAAACTAATATCAGACACTTTTAGCCATACCGGTCACACCGTGCGTCGGATTGAGGTGCGGTTGATTCGTACACGTCACAAATGACTCGTGGATTGTTTTCCTAAAATATCAAAACAATCTGAACGCCTTTGATCGGTATTCCGTATGTCATTGGTGTTGTTTTCTAAAGTTTATGTCATTTTCCAACTGATAACAGACACTTTTAGGCATACCGGTCACACCGTGCGTCGGATTGAGGTGCGGTCGATTCATACACGTCACAAATGACTCGTGGATCATTTTCCTAAAGTTTCAAAACAATCCGAACGCGTTTGCTCGGTATTCCATATGTCAGTAGTGTTGTTTTCTAAAGTTTATGTCATTTTTAAACTGATATAAAACACTTTGAGCCATACGGGTCACACCGTGCGTCGGATTGAGGTGAGGTCGATTCGTACACGTCACAAATGACTCGTGGATCATTTTCCTAAAGTATCAAAACAATCCGAATGCTTTTGATCAGTTTTCCGTATGTCATTGGTGTTGTTTTCCAAAGTTTATCTCAATTTGAAACTGATATCATACACTTTTAGCCATACCGGTCACACCGTGCGTTGGATTGAGGTGTGGTCGATTCTTACACGTCAAAAATGACTCGTGGATCATTTTCCTAAAGTTTCAAAACAATCCGAACGCGTTTGCTCGGTATTCTGTATGTCAGTAGTGTTGTTTTCTAAAGTTTATGACATTTTGAAACTGATATCAAACACTTTGAGCCATACGAGTCACATCGTGTGTTGGATTGAGGTGCGGTCGATTCTTACAAGTCACAAATGACTCATGGATCGTTTTCCTAAAGTATCAAAACAATCCGAATGCGTTTTCTCAGTTTTCCGTATGTCATTGGTGTTGTTTTCCAAAGTTTATCTCAATTTGAAACTGATATCATACACTTTTAGCCATACCGGTCACACTGTGCGTCGGATTGAGGTGCGGTTGATTCGTACACGTCATAAATGACTCGTGGATAATTGTCCTAAAATATCAAAACAATCCGAACGAATTTTCTCAGTATTCCGTATGTTAGTAGTGTTGTTTTCTAAAGTTTATGTCATTTTTAAACTGATATAAAACACTTTGAGCCATACGGGTCACACCGTGCATCGGATTGAGGTGCGGTCGATTTGTGCACGTCACAAATGACTCGTGGATCGTTTTCCTAAAGTATCAAAACAATACGAACACGTTTTCTTGGTTTTCCGCATGTCATTGGTGTTGTTTTCCAAAGTTTATCTCAATTTGAAACTGATATCATACACTTTTAGCCATACCGGTCACACTGTGCGTCGGATTGAGGTGCGGTCAATTTGTACACGTCACAAATGACTCGTGGATCATTTTCCTAAAGTTTCAAAACAATCCGAACGCGTTTTCTTGGTATTCTGTATGTCATTGGTGTTGTTTTCTAAAGTTTATGTCATTTTGAAACTGATAACAGACACTTTGAGCCATACGGGTCACACCGTGCGTCGGATTGAGGTGCAATTGATTCTTACACATCACAAATGACTCGTGGATCATTGTCCTAAAGTATCAAAACAATAAGAACGCGTTTTCTCGGTTTTCCGTATGTCATTGGTGTTGTTTTCCAAAGTTTATCTCAATTTGAAACTAATATCAGACACTTTTAGCCATACCGGTCACACCGTGCGTCGGATTGAGGTGCGGTCGATTCGTACACGTCACAAATGACTCGTGGATTGTTTTCCTAAAATATCAAAACAATATGAACGCATTTGCTCGGTATTCCGTATGTCATTGGTGTTGTTTTCTAAAGTTTATGTCATTTTCCAACTGATAACAGACACGTTTAGCCATACCGGTCACACCATGCATCGGATTGAGGTGCGGTCGATTCGTACACGTCAAAAATGACTCGTGGATCATTGTCCTAAAGTTTCAAAACAATACGAACGCGTTTTCTCGGCATTCCGTATGTCAGTAGTGTTGTTTTCTAAAGTTTATGTCATTTTTAAACTGATATAAAACATTTTGAGCCATACGGGTCACACCGTTCATCGGATTGATGTGCGGTCGATTAGTACACGTCACAAATGACTCGTGGATCATTGTCCTAAAGTATAAAAACAATCCGAACGCGTTTTCTTGGTTTTACATATGTCATTGGTTTTGTTTTCCAAAGTTTATCTCAATTTGAAACTGATATCATACACTTTTATCCATACCGGTCACACCGTGCGTCGGATTGAGGTGCGGTCAATTTTTAAACGTCACAAATGACTCGTGGATCATTGTACTAAAGTTTCAAAACAATCCGAACGCGTTTGCTCAGTATTCCGTATGTAAGTAGTGTTGTTTTCTAAAGTTTACGTCATTTTGAAACTGATATCAAACACTTTGAGCCATACGGGTCACACCGTGCGTCGGATTGAGGTGCGGTTGATTCGTACACGTCACAAATGACTCGTGGATAGTTGTCCTAAATTATCAAAACAATCCGAACGCATTTGCTCAGTTTTCCGTATGTCATTGGTGTTTTTTTTCAAAGTTTATCTCAATTTGAAACTGATATCATACACTTTTAGCCATACCGGTCACACCGTGCATCGGATTGAGGTGCGGTCGATTCGTACACGTCACAAATGACTCGTGGATCATTGTCCTAAAGTTTCAAAACAATCCGAACACGTTTACTCAGTATTCTGTATGTCAGTAGTGTTGTTTTCTAAAGTTTATGTCATTTTGAAACTGATATCAAACACTTTGAGCCATACGGGTCACACCGTGCGTCGGATTGAGGTGTGGTCGATTCTTACACGTCATAGATGCTCAATAAGTGTAAACAGAGATATCAATGACCATATAAAGATAACATAAGTATTAGGAATTCACCTTCATTTTCCTATTTGTTTACATTCTTCCATCAAGTATGCTGCCCATTCATTTCTAAAGACATTTATATCATCTTCTGAATAGGAGTTTTTGCGACAGTCATAGTAGTACTGAAAAAATATAAATACACAAAGGATTAATAATTATTTTAAATAAAGTAGAAATTATTTTCAAAAATACCTCTTCAGGGATGCTATTTTGTTCATGAAATATGATCTCTTTCATAAATTTACAAACATAATAACCGCAGTCCTTGTCGTTTGTTTGTTTCGGACACTACAGAAACATCGAGAAAAATAAGTAATCTGTTTTGATATGTATTTGGATAGTGAAATATAATTATATATACCCAGATACTTCTCCATTTGTAGATCTTGTGGGCATTGTCGTCCTTATGCCCTGGATTCATTCCAGCCTTTAGACGATATTCATACACCGCCCTATCATAACAAAATCCTCATTAAAAGATAATATAAATTATATAACTAGATATTTAGTTCTAAAATGTTGGATCTAGTGTATTACAAATTGACAATCGCCATCATGTGTGGTCGGTTAGTTGGATATCCATGCAGTGAATCCAGAAAATAAATCTTTGGAGTATCCAAATTGACTGCAATGAGCATCCAATGTTCCCTAAAAACACAAAAAGAAATAAGTACTGATAGAAATGAAAATATAATTGATATGATTAAAATTTAGAGTTTTACCCTTGCATCGTTGGTATTAAAAATATCCTTTCAGTCGTAATTCTTCTTTGAAACGTTCTGAGCAGATTTGACATCAATTCAGCCTGAACATTAGAATCTACTTCTCTTCATTGTGTAGAAATGGTGTGAGGACTAACGAGTCCAAATTTGTATTCATGGGCAAATCCCTTCAATTGTTTTTCATATATACGCCTGTGAAAAATATGAGATGTATTTATCCATAATTATCAAAGTATATCAGCTTCTGTAAAATCAAATCATGAAAACATACCTCATGTATACATTTATAACTGAGGCGCCTAGCCAGTCGTATGTGATGATCTCAGAAACAGCGTATGCACTAATGAAATCTAATGTTTCCTCTCCGTACATATCTTTTTCCCAAACAATTGTATGACTCTTGTTTTCTTTCATTTTCGTATCCACATGAGCTTGCAATGCTATTAAATGTGGATATAGAACGGGTGGGGTGAACGCGCTCTCAGTAGATCGTTTTGATCGGTTGGTTGATCCAATGTTGGAGTCGCTCTTTCATTTTAGCTTCTCCATTTTATCCTTCTGTAAAAAAAAATCATCGGTTCAGCCATTTTCTAATTTAATGTTAAAGGTTCTTCTTGAAAAATGAACTGAAAATGAATACCTCCTGCTCGACATGTTTTTTTACAAGATTCGACGGCCATGCAACGAATGTTCCAACAGATTTTTCCACTGTATGAATGTCGTCATCGTCATTTGGCACGGGTAGATTGGATCTCGGCTCATGAGCTACGTTAATCGACACTTTGACATGACCGCTTGGAAGTGGTCTGGAGTGTAGTGTGTCATTCTGCATCTTGAACACCATAGCCCTCGCTACAAGGCGATGGGTGGGAGTTGACAGATATAAATCACAGTCATTTTCACCCTGTAGAATATCATTACATGAAAGGTATCAGTGTCTATGTGATTCACATCTCACAAAAAGGAATATTATAACATTGATTACCTCGGTTAAGTTAGGTCTTTGAGGGGAATGGCTTGCCTCAAAGCTGGTGAGGGGTGGATCTTCTCGTGGGGGTTATTCCTGAGTTGTTTGTTCTCTTCGCCTATCCTCCATCAAACTCTTTAGCATCTCTCCCTGAGTTTGGATTAGTTCTTCAAGGGTAGATACTTTATCTCTCATTACATGCAATTCTTTAGTTTGTTCATCCTCTTCTTTTTTTTCTTAAAATATGCCCGGGGTGACACCCCAAAACCCACACCTCTGATGCAGCCATACTGTTCTGCCTGTTTCAAGGCCATTGAAAGTATGTCTGCATCCGGTGCGGGTTTTGTTGATTCCTGTGACTATGTCAAATAGAAAATATGAAAAAATAAGTAAGCATTGTTATGTAATAGTGATTTAAAGCAAAAAAAGTTTATATTATGTCATACTTACACATGTTTCCCACACTTTTTGTGTGTTTTCATCTATCAGTTTCCCCTATTTATTAACACGAGCCTCCTTCCATAGCACATGGCGTGGAATGGAAGTGACTTGAGATTTTGCTTCATCAGTCTGCATATAAACAGAGAAACATGGTTACAGTGTTGTTTTATGTCACATAAAATTATTACAGTACTTTTAAAATACATACCAATTGTTTTTCAATTGAAGCGCACCCCAACCTTGCTTTACGGTAGGGGTACGCTGGTTTTTCTGCCCATTCCTTATTTTCAGCACTCAGTTGTTGTTTCATAAATAAAAACCTATCAATCAATGTGATGAATACAAGCAACGTTACACAACGTGTAACCAAACACAATGTACCTGAAAATTCTGTTCTGCACGACGGTTGCAAAACACATCCCACGTTCCTTGGGATATCAAGTGTGCATAAAGAGGAGGCGGGTGCAGCTTGATTTTCCCTTCGGCATCTTTCAGATGATGTTTCGTTAAAATGGTGCGAAAGCCTCTATGAATCCTTCCTTCCAATATTAAAACATATTCTTTGTGAAAAACATCTACTATAAATGCACTCTGCAAGAGATGATGAAGGGTTAGTCAATATTTCAATATTTTATTTTATTTTAATAAATTAAATAGATGATATCGTAATGTTACCGTAATCTCTTCCCACATTAATGTTTTCAACCCGCTGACAACATGGTGCCACGACTCTACGTCAATCGGCACGCGTTGTCGAGTGATGATTCCAACGTAGATACTAAACATGGCTTTGTTGGGATTTACATGCTGGCCTCGTTTATTCCATCCCACCTCATATTTGATGCCTTTTGCTTTTGCCTTGAGGATTTTTTCTAAAACTGTCAAACTACGGTGCACCTGTTTTTTTGTGTCGCTGGGGTTTCATCGCCTACCATTTCCTCAGTTTATGAATCATCATTATGTCTCTCTGAAGCGCTAGCATCGCCACTGACACCAGCTGCAACAGGTTGAGAGACCTGTTGTACGTCAGCAGTGGTACCAACTGCAACAGGTTGAGAGACCTGTTGTCTTTCATTGGGTGCATCAGTAGGTGAAGAATTCATTATCTGCAGAACTGGTTTAAAATTTAATTTAGATCACATAAAAGCAGCAGAAAACAGATAATAAAATAATTTAACACAATCTATATTACAATAAAAATCAATAACCTTATTATTGAACTCCCTTTTTTTTAAAGGCTGAAGGGATTTGACCCGTCTATCAACTATCCATATCCCTTCATTGTGGTCTCCTCTTACATAAAAAACATTGTCTACATTGGGACCACTGCGAAATGATTGTGAAGTCCCAATGAAAGGGTCATCTTCCATTGAATTTTCATCTGACCCTTTAGCTGTTTTGGTCGATAACAGAACAATTGACCAGTTTCGGTTTGCGGGATCTGGAACATAAAATACTTTCATTGCCTGTGATTCCATTATAAATGGTTCGTCTTTCTCCCCTTCCTTACTGAAATCAACTTTCACGAATCCAAAATCATCTATTTTAACAGCACTCCTGTTATCAACCCACTTTCATTGAAATATCGGAACTTGAAATTTTGTATAATCCAACTCCCATATTTGTTTGATGATGCCAAAGTATGACATATTCGCATAAATTGGATTTCTGTCCTTAGCACCGGAAACATGCATCGCTTCAGCCACAAGTGTAACCCCACTATTTTTCATGGTACTATCTTCATAATGTTCATTAGTATAAAATGTATAACCATTAACTACATAAGCATTGTAAGACAATGCATACACACTTGGTCCTTCGGCTAGCCATCGAAGTCGTTCCGGAATTGACTCTGGATTTCCATCTGACTTCTTAAAAATATGATCTCAAAACCATCCTATAAACTGTCGATTATGTGTATCTGATATCCATTTTTCATCCCTTGATGGATTCAAATGCCTAATAATTTCTTTGTGGATTTCAACATATGGGTCAACGTCGAAACTGTTATGCAAAACATAAAGGTGGGCCTGATCCCGATCTGTAATATTGATTGTGACAACCTTTCTTCTAGAAATTCCTTCACCCTCAAGCCGCCCAGTGTGACGAGATTTTGGTAAGCCAATGCTTTCCACACCAGACAAGTATTCGGTACAGAATTCAACGGCTTCCTCAACAATATATCGCTCTGCAATACAACCCTCTGGCCGACTTCGATTTTTGACATACCCTTTCAAAATCTTCATATACCGTTCAATGGGGTACATCCATCTGTAATGTACAGGACCACATAGTCGAATCTCTCTCACCAAGTGGACCATCAAATGAACCATCATATCAAAAAATGAAGGCGGGAAGAACATTTCTAATTCACATAATATGACTGCAATTTCTTTTTCCATAGCTGGCAATTTCGCCGGGTCTATAACTTTGCTACATATAGCTTTGAAGAAGAAACACAGTTTCGTTAATGTATGGAGTACATTCTTGGTCAAAATGCAACGTAAAGCAATTGGAATGAGATTTTGCATCAAAACATGACAGTCATGTGATTTCAGACCTTTTAACTTCAAGTCGCTCATTGACACAAGGTTACTGATATTTGACGAATACCCATCTGGAACCTTTACGTCATTCAAGAAGTTGCAAAACTGATATATCTCCTGCCTGGAAAGAGTGTAAGCATCAGGAGGAAGAAATGTTCGTTTTTCACCCTCCACTGGTGCCAACTCTTCTCGTATTCCCATCTCATCCATGTCCAACCTAGCCTTAATTCCATCTTTTGTTTTTCCAGATGTATTTAGCAACGTGCCGATAACACTGTCAAATACATTTTTTTCTATATGCATAACATCAATAAAATGTCTTACATACAGACAATTCCAGTATTGTAATTCAAAAAAAAACTGATCTCTTTTTTCAACCGATTTTTGTAAGGTTTTTCGAATCCAGTTTACCAAAAGTAGTGTCCACATTTTTAACTTTCTCAAATAGTTGATCGCCTGTTAGTGGAGACGGTGCTGTACATTCTTCTGAAATTCCATCGAATGATGTCTTCCAAGAACGGTACTTATGTTGTCGCGGTAGAAATCTGTGATGTCCTAGAAATACGGTTTTCGATGAATGTTTCAACCTAATTGATTGTGTACCTTCTTCGCAAACGGGACAGCCTTGAGTTCCTTTAATGCTATATCCTGACAAATTTCCATAAGCAGGGAAGTCATTTATCGTCCCATACAACATGACTCTCAAAGTGAAATCTTCCTTTCTATAAGCATCATACAATGTAACACCTGAATCCCACAATAATTTCAAATCTTCGATCAATAGAGCTAAATAAACATCAATATCATTACCCGATTGTTTTGGTCCTGATATAAGCAGAGATAACATGATGTATTTTCGTTTCATGCATAACCACAGTGGTAAGTTATAATTTATCAACATAACCAGCCATGTACTGTGACTGTTTCTTTGAAAACCAAAAGGATTCACTCCATCTGTAGATAACGCAAGACGAAGGTTTCTCGACTCGTTTCCAAATTCAGGATACTCGTGATCGATTCTCTTCCACTGAGGAGAGTCTGTCGGGTGACGTAGTATCCCATCTTTAATTCTTGTATCTTCATGCCATGTTAATTGTTTTGCAGTCTCCTCACTTTAATTTAGGCGTCTAAACCTTGGAATGATTGGAAAGTACCATACAACTTTAGTAGGGATAGATTCATCTTTCTTGTATCGAGAACCACCACGCTTTGGGAATTCTTTAAGTGATTTGTGGTCCTTGCAAAACAGTATACAGTCATTCGGGCAGGCGTGTATTCTTTCAGAGATCATACCCATAGAGTGTAGCATTCGTTTGTCATTGTATATTCGGCTCAGGAGCTCATTGTCTTCTGGTAGCATGTCATTCAAGAGGGCAAGTAGTTTCGTAAAACTGTCGTCACTCCACCCGTTATCTGCTTTCAAATTATACAGCTTCAGTATGGCTGACAATGCTGTATATTTAGTGAAACCAGCATACAATGGCGTCTTTGCACAACTATTTAACTTCTCAAACAATTTTGGGCAATCACGAAGTTCATCTTCGAAGGTCCTTGTCATTTTCTCAATACGATCTTCATCATCATTCACATCTATAATCACATCCTCCATACGGTCATCTTCATTTTTCATGTTTGTAATCATATCAGATGATCCATGAAACGCAGTGTCACCCCAGTCACTACCTACATTCGTTGTTTCCCCGTCTTTATTCCAACATGTATAACTTTGATCTATTCCGTGACAGATCAAGTGTTCTTCCAACTCATCTGGACTAATTTGTTTTGAATAACAACAGCGTAAACACGGACAAAGGATTTGAGAAGAGTCACATGCATGATCTTTTGCAAACTTGATAAACTCTTTCACTCCTTCTTCATACTGTTTTGTCAACCGATTTCCATTCATTCATTCTTTATTTATATTCATCCTATTTGAAATCCATAGGATGAGTATATAGGTTATAGGAGAAGGAATATGAGTATAATTTAGATATTAAACAAGATACTTCAAGGAAATAATGTGACCATGAAATGACTAAGTCTAAAATGTTGTAGATCTTGAATACATTCTTTGACTGATTTGGAGAAATGACTTCTCGAACCTTTTCTGGATAACCTAAAACTCCTTCCAAGGAAATAATGTGACCATGAAACAATACTTCTTAAACAAAACATGGGGAATTTATAATATTTTAATAAAGACAAAGCTCTCTAAAAACACCCAAAACAACCTCCAGATTATCGGAGTACTCCTCCTATATATTGTAATATGCGGCGTGACCACGGCGTGACCGCGGCGTGACCGCGGTGTGCCCGCGGCATGACCGCGGTGTGCCCGCGGCGTGACCGAGGCATGACGGCGGAGGAGGAGGAGGCTGCGGAGGCACCGGCGGAGGAGGAGGAGTCCGCGGAGGCACCGACGGCACCGGCGGAGGAGGAGGAGGCATCGGCGGAGGCAGCGGAGGAGGAGGAGGATGAGGCCTGTAGAGGAGGAGGAGGAGGAGCAGGAGCAGAGGAGGAGGAGGTAGCCGCGGCGGAGGGGGAGGAGGCGGCGGCCGTAGAGGCACCGGTGTGACCGCGGCGTGACTGTGGCATGACTGCGGAGGAGGAGGATACGTGGAGGCACCGGCGGCACCGACAGAGGAGGAGGAGGAATCGGCGGAGGAGGAGGAGGCCGCGGTGGAGGAGGAGGCACCGGAGGCACCGGCGGCAGTGCGAAGGTATGGCGGAGGCAGGGCGGAGGCAGCGAAGGCAGCGGAGGAGGAGGAGAATGAGGCCGGTGGAGGGGAGGAGGAGCAGGAGAAGAGGAGGAGGAGGCGGCCGCGGCGGAGGAGGAGGAGGCAGCGGAGGCAGCAGAGGAGGAGGAGGATTCCGCGGTGGAGGAGGAGGAGGCCGCGGTGGAGGAGGAGGCACTGGTGGCAGCGCAGAGGCAGGGCGGAGACAGGGCGGAGGCAGCGGAGGCAGCGGAGGCAGTGGAGGAGGGGGAGGATGAGGCCGGTGGAGGAGGAGGAGGAGGAGAAGGAGCAGAGGAGGAGGAGGCGGCCGCGACAGAGGAGGAGGAGGGGGCGGCCGCAGAGGCACCAATGTGACCGCGGTGTGACCGCGGTGTGACCGCGGAGGAGGAGGCGGCCACGGAGCCACCGGCGGCACCGGCGGAGGAGGAGGAGGCATCGGTGGAGGAGGAGGAGGCCGCGGTGGAGGAGGAGGCACCGTCGGCAGCGCAGAGGCAGGGCGGAGGCAGGGCGGAGGCAGCGGAGGCAGCGGAGGAGGAGGAGGATGAGGCCGGTGGAGGAGGAAGAGGAGGAGCAGGAGCAGAGGAGGAGGCGGTGGCCGCGGCGGAGGAGGAGGCGGCGACGGCCGCAGAGGCACCGGTGTGACCGCGGCGTGACCGCAGCGTGACTGCGGCGTGACCGCGGAGGAGGAGGAGGCATCGGCGGAGGAGGAGGAGGCCGCGGTGGAGGAGGAGGCACTGGCGGTAGCGCAGAGGCAAGGCGGAGGCAGGGCGGAGGTAGGGCGGAGGCAGCAGAGGCAGCAGAGGAAGCGGAGGAGGAGGAGGATGAGGCCGGTGGAGGAGGAGGAGGAGGACTAGGAGCAGAGGAGGAGGATGTGGTCGCGGCGGAGGAGGAGGAGGCGGCGGTCGCGGAGGCACCGGCGTGACCGCGGCGTGACCGCGGCATCACCGCGGCGTGACCGCGGCGTGACCGCGGCGTGACCGCGGAGTGACTGCGGCGTGACTGCAGCATGACTGCAGCGTGAATGCGGAGGAGTAGGAGACGTGGAGGCACCGGCGGCACAGGCAGAGGAGGAGGAGGCATCGGCGGAGTAGGAGGAGGCCGCGGTGGAGGAGGAGGCACCGGAGGCACCGGCGGCAGCGCGGAGGCAGGGCGGAGGCAGGGCGGAGGCAGCGAAGGCAGCGTAGGAGGAGGAGGATGAGGCCGGTGGAGGGGAGGAGGAGTAGGATCAGAGGAGGAGGAGGCGGCCTCGGAGGAGGAGGAGGAGGCAGCGGAGGCAACGGAGGAGGAGGAGGAGGCCGAGGTGGAGGAGTAGGAGGCTGCGGTGGAGGAGGAGGATGAGGCCGGTGGAGGAGGAGGAGGAGGAGTAAGAGCAGAGGAGGAGGAGGAGGTCGCGGCGGAGGAGGAGGCCGCGGCGGAGGAGGAGGAGGCGGCGGCCGCGGAGGCACCGGCGTGACCGCGGCGTGATCGCGGCGTGACCGCGGCGTGACCGCGGCGTGACCGCGGCGTCACCGCAGCGTGACCGCGCTGTGACCGCGGAGGAAGAGGAGACGTGGAGGCACCGGCGGCACCAGCGGAGGAGGAGGAGGCATCGGTGGAGGAGGAGGAGGCCGCGGTGGAGGAGGAGGCACCGGAGGCATCGGCGGCAGTACGGAGGCAGGGCAGAGGCAGGGCGGAGGCAGCGAAGGCAGCGGAGGAGGAGGAGGATGAGGCCAGTGGAGGGGAGGAGGAGCAGGAGCAGAGGAGGAGGAGGCGGCCCCGGCGGAGGAGGAGGAGGCTGTGGAGGAGGAGGAGGAGGCCGCGGTGGAGGAGGAGGAGGCCGCGGTGGAGGAGGAGGCACCGGCGGCAGCGCAGAGGCAGGGCGGAGGAAGCGGATGCAGCGGAGGCAGCGGAGGAGGAGGAGGATGAGGCCGGTGGAGGAGGAGGAGGAGGAGCAGGAGCAGAGGAGGAGGCGGCGACCGCGGCGGAGGAGGAGGAGGCGGAGGCCGCGGAGGCACCGGCGTGACCGCGGCTTGACCGTGGCGTGACAGTGGAGGAGGAGGAGGCCGCGAAGGCACCGACGGAGGAGGAGGAGGCCGCGGAGGCACCGGCGGCACCGGCGGAGGAGGAGGAGGCATCGGCGGAGGCAGCGGAGGAGGAGGAGGATGAGGCCGGTGGAGGAGGAGGAGGAGGAGCAGGAGCAGAGGAGGAGGAGGCAGCCGCGACGGAGGAGGAGGAGGTGGCGGCCGCAGAGGTCCCTACTCTGGGTGGATATATATGGATACTTTCCTTAACTGGTCTCTATATGAAATAATTCTAAAAGGCTCCCTCACCTTCCAAAGATATATTATTTCTAGAAAATTGTTTTGTGGGAGATATAATTAATCATATATAGTTGATGTCACTTTTAGATCATATGATTCCTTACTCATCAAGATAAATAGACAAGAACCAAAACCTAAGAGGCCTCAGGCCTATCCAAATCTCTAGAAGTGATGACTTCCCAGTGCTTATTGGAAAACTATGGAAGTTTCGACTTCCCACATGCACATCCCCCCTCCCATCCACCCACTACACCCCCCCCCCCACTTGCACAACCCCCCTCCCCCACCCCCACCTTCACACCCCCCACTTGTACACCCCCCAACCTCACCCACCAACAGACTCCCACCTACCTAGACCCCCCCCCCCAACTAGAACACTCTCTTCCCCACCACCCACTTGAACACCCCCCCCCCCCTCCCACTTGCATATCCCACCCACCCCCACCTGCACAGCCCACCCCCACCCCCACCTCACACCCAATAGACCCCCCATTATACTCCCCACCTACACATGTTCACCCACTGCACATCTCCCCCACCTAAACACCCCCACCTGCACACCCCCCCCCCCACCCACTACACCCCCGCAGCACCTGCACCCCCCCCCCCACTTCAAATAAAATTGATTCACAAAAATCATGATAGTTGAAATATAGAACAAAAACAAAAAACATAGCAAATTACAATTATTGGGCATAGCATACCGCACAATGGAGGAGGAGGAGGTCGTGGAGGAGGAGGAGGCCGCGGAGGCACCGGCGGAGGAGGAGGAGTCCGCGGTGGAGGAGGAGGCACCAGCAGAGGAGGAGGAGGCACCAGCAGAGGAGGAGGAGGCCGCGGTGGAGGAGGAGGCACCGGCGGCAGCGGCGCGGAGGCAGGGCTGAAGCAGGGCGGAGGCAGCGGAGGCACCAGAGGAGGAGGAGGATGAGTCCGGTGGAGGAGGAGGAGGAGGACCAGAAGCAGAGGAGGAGGAGGAGGTCGCGGAAGAGGAGGAGGAGGCGGTGGCAGCGGCGCAGACGAGGGATTCCGCGAGAGCTTGATTGTGTGCAGGGAGGAGGAAGAGGACCCACGGGTTTTTAACAAATCCGCGGGACCCTTTATCAGCGCTAGTAAAAAGCGCTGATAAAGGGTGTATTTATCAGCGCTAAAATGAAAAGCGCTGATAAATACAACCTTTATCAGCGCTTTTTTAGCGCTGATAAAGGGGCGGGCCTTTATCAGCGCTAAAAAAGCGCTGAAAAAGGTTACACCTTTATCAGCGCTAGTTTTAGCATTGATAAAGGTGTCCTTTATCAGTGCTTTTTTTAGAGCTGATAAAGGTGTCCTTTATCAGGGCTTTTTTTAGCGCTGATAAAGTCCCGACCCTTTATCAGTGCTAAACCATTAGCGCTGATAAAGGGGGGCGTAGGCCTTGCCCAGTTTTGTGGTAGTTTCTTCACTTTGAATGGAGGTGCAGTGAGCTAGAAGAGCTCAAAGCAAAGTGTGGTCGTAGATTCTATAGCAGAGTCTGAGTATATCATAGCTTATGAGGTAGTTAAAGAAGCACTTTGGATACAAAGCTTCAGCCAGGAGATAGATGTGATACCTAGCAGTAAATATCCCATCACACTGTATTGTGATAATACTGCAATAGTGTCTCTCACAAAAGAGTCAAGGTCACATCAGCGAACGAAGCACATACTTTAGAAGTATCATCTCTTGATGGATTTTTCTTAGAGAGGTGAATTTGCAGTGAGCATTATTTCTATGGAAGACAATGTGGAAGACCCCTTGACTAAAGCCTTGACTCAGTAGAAACATGATCATCATGTGAGGTTTACTGTACTGAAAGTCGTAGGCAGTTGACTCTAGTCCAAGTGGGAGTTTGTAAGAGTTGGTGTCCTAGAAACAACTAGTTTTACTTTAATTACATTGATATTTAATGTATTATTACATATATTTCATTGTTCTGCATGATTATGATGTAATAGTATCCTATAGTATTTTTTGCATTGATAAGTTCATGGAAGTTCCCCGTTATGATGAGAACCTTGAAATTCTATAACAATATTCTTAAATATAGTTCTGTTGTTGGATGACATTTTATGATGGGATACATAGCATTTAGACCGTCATGTGTGAGTACTCGTAAGAAGATGAGATTTCCTCTCATGAAGTTCGCACTTGGTAATCTCCAAGATATGAGATTATGAGAACATACTCGCCAGTAGGAATTTCACATGTTTTGGTGTCATCAGATATTTCTATCTGCGAGGATGTGTAATGATACTTATACTTTAAGATTATCATTAATACATGTCATGACTTGCGCATTTTGATTTACTGATAAAAACTGTCACACAGACAGTTAGCGGGAAGTAGGGTACGTTGGTTGCATCACGAGTGGCATGTTATTAATGGATAATTCGAGGAAGGATTTGTCCCTTCAATTTATAGAAGTTAATGTCTCGGCCCTTTGATTGAAATAAAACCGTCGTGCGAAATTCCATGGCCATGGTGTAACGACGAGTTTATTTCAGGTATTCAAATAACGACGTATCAAGCATAAAATTTGATGACATAGTCATGAAACCTTCTTGATGAGATATTGTGATAAAGGGAATATATTACACAGTGAGAGTTCGTATGTGGATGTCGTTGTTGTGACTTTACGTTCTTTCTCTTGGGTGCCTTGACCCATTGCTAGACATACTCTTGGAATTTAGGAAATCCCGCCTAATGCCAATGAGAAAGAATCCTAGAGGGTCACACACTAAGTGTTTTTTGTGGTCTCGATTAAATTCGATTTGAATTTAATTAATTAAATAAATATTATTCTCAGTACCGTGGAATAATTTTATTCAAGTTAAAATGAACGCATAAATTAAATAAAATGTATTTATTTATTTTTATTGAACATTTAATAAATATTTATTTACTAGTTTGTAAATAAAATATTTATTTAAAAGAATAAATTATTTATTTATTTATTCGGGTGTTCAATAAATTGAAGTGGAGTTCGAGTGAACCAAGTTCGGTCTGGTAGTAAAATAATTATTTACAAGACGGTAAATAATTATTTAACTAGTTGGAACAAATTAAAATAACGCTGCTATTATTTTGTGATGCAGAATTTTATTTATAATTCCATTTTGTGCAAGTTGGTTTACCATAAATAATGACATGGTATTATTATTAAATGAATGGGTTTTCTCTCAGTTCATGAATGTGTTTGATTTTTTCTATGCAATTAAATATTGTAACTGAAATTCCATGTATATAAATAGGAAAGTACGCCTATTGTTCCAGACACCACACCACATGCCTGGTGAATTGAGAATTGTTGAGCCAAACAATTTCTCTCTCAAATCCTCTTCTCTCCCCTCTCTAAGAATGAGAGACGTTCTTCAAGGCCAAATAACAAGTGAACAAGAATTACCGACACAAGACACTCGATTCATCGTGCTAGCACTCGGAGAACAAACGGTGTTGATCGGAGGCCATTGGATCACGTGTGGATCAACACTAGAGGAATTCTAGTTTGGATCCTTACAAGCACAATGAGATAATCTGGAAGGGTCATTCTGGATGATCAATATCATCAACAAAGAAAATTACCAAAGATCCAGGTATTATTTTTCTTTATGAAATTAATTAAATTAATTATAAACATGATGTGTAAGATCCTCTCTAAAGGTTTCGGGCCTCTTTCTTCTTTATCTAAATCTTTGATTATATTTCGTGGAGACTAGAATTCATCGTCATATTGATCCCATAATAACCATTGACCATGGTAAAAATCAAAATTGGGTTTCATCCCAACCATGCTTCCACTGCACCCGGAACCTTCAACATTGTGATCTATATGTATTAAAGTTGGATCACATTTCTAAGGAACACACCTCACTATACTAAGAGTTTGGAATATTTTTTATATTTTTCAATTTCCAATCGATTTTATAATGGGAAAATAATATTTATATGTCCTAAATATAAATTTAGGAGATTTTTGAAGATATATGAAGTTAAAGAAAAATTGATATTGAAGAAATTCCATGCTCAATATTTGTGTTGAATTTGGCATGGAGAATCGAACATTATAGAAAGTTTGAGCGCACATTTCAATAAAAAGAATGAGCTCCCAACTTCATCAAAAATGGATAATAAAATGAAAAACGTTATAAATGATGCTTTTGGTATTTAAAAACAACAACATCAACATCAAAACATATCAGAACAACAAGTTGAGGGTGATAAAAATAGTAACTTGAAAAGTGATGTTTTTTAGACTATAGGATAACAAGATCAAGACTATAACATATAATTGGATAATCCTCTTGATTTTTTGGAGACTAATGTATGAGATAACTTCACTAAGAAAAAAAATGTGTTTCATGATTTAGTTGAAGATGGAAATCAAGAGTTTTATGGTGGATGTTTGAAATATTCAAAACTTTCTTTTCTGCTGAAGTTGAATCATATCAAATGACTATGAGGAATTAAACATAAGGCGATGTACATGATATTGGAATTGTTACATGATGCATTTCCTAAATCTAAGATCTTTGATCCTTTTATGATATGAAAAAAAATAACAATATTTGTTTTAATTATACAAAAATAAATGCTTGTCCCAGTGATTGTATGCTTTATTAGGGAGAGGATTAAAGTAGATAGGATTAGCAAAAATGTTCTTCTTCAAGATAGCATTCAATGGGTGATGTTTTAAGTATAAATCAACATACTATTATGAATAAGAAGAAAAAGAAAACACCTAAAAAGGTTTTATATTACTTCCATTCAAATACTCGATTGCAAAGATTATTCATGTCATCGAAAACCATTGATCACATGAAGTGTCATTCTAAAGATAATAACAATTATGGGTTAATAAAACATCCAAGATATTAAATATCATGGAATCTATTGGATTCATTACATCCAAATTTCTCATCTGATCCTAGGAATGTCCATTTGGGATTGGCTACTGATGGATTCAACCCATTTGGGACTTTGAGAACTAGTTATAGCATTTGGCTAGTTGTTTTGATCCCTTACAATATGCCTTTGTGGATGTGTATAAAACAAAATTATTTTATCATTTAGATAATTATTCTTGGAAAACAATTCCTAGAAATTATATTGATGTACACTTTCAACCTCTAATTGAAGAATTATAGGAGTTATAGAGAAACGGTGTTGAGGCATATGATGTATCTTCTAGACAATGTTCAAAATGCCCGCTACTCTAATGTGGACCATTAGTTACTTACCTAGACTTGGTAACTTATCTGGTTTGAAAACTTAAACAGGTTTGGATTTTCCTATTTGTAACTTTTATTTTGATCAAGAACAGCTACCTTGTAGTAAAAAATGGTTCTTCTTGTGTCATCGAAGATTTCTCAATGCATATCATAGATTTTGGTTGAAGAAGTCAAAATTAAATGGTTCTATTGATCATATACCACCTCCAAATTTCTTAATAGGTTCTAAAATATTTGTAAAACTTGGAAATTTTGAAACATAATTTTGGAAGGTGCATCATCTAAATGATAGTGGGAAATGAGTTTGAAGTACATCATCATGTGAAATCAGAATGAAAAAATGGAATAGAAAACATATATTTTTTAAACTTTTATGTTCGGAATTTAATTTGTTATGGCATAATCTTGATTTTATGCATATTGAGAATAATTTTTATAACAATTTGATATTCATATTTCTTAATAAGCATGGAAAATAAATGTAACATCTAAATTCTTGAAAGGAATTATAAAAAATGAACATAAAGTTTGATATATGGACAAATGAGAATGGAAAAGTTTTCTCCATGAATTTTTTTAATGAAGAATAGGGATAAAGATACATTCCTTTGAATTTTAAAACATTTTAAGGTGTCTGATGGGTATTCAAGTAACATCTCAAGGTGTGTTGACTTAAATCCCCATAGGTTACATGGATTGAAAATCCATGATTCACATATTTTGTTACATCAGTTAATACCATTGTAATTATGTACATTATTACCTGAAAAGGTTATTATTGTTCTACTACAATTTTTCACATTCATGAGACAACTATGTGAGAAAAATATACAACCATATTATATTGAAAACCTTTAGTAGATATTTTTATTTACACTTTGTGCAATTTATATTATCTTTCCTTTTTTGTTTTTTACTTTCATGATACATTTAACTCTGCATTTGTTCGAGGAAACAAAATTATTAGGATCCATACATTATAGATAGATGTATCCAATTAAGAGGTGATTTATTTATATGTTTTTAATATTAAATAAACAATTCTTGTCACTTAATTAAATATATAATTATGTTTTATTTATTTTATTTCATAGATATATTGGTCATTTGAAATCATGTGTGAAAAATAAATCCCAACCTAAAGGCACTATTTATGAAGGCTATTTGGAAGAGGAGTGTATTACCTTTTATTCTAGATACTTTGGTGATATTGAGATAATATTCAATCGATTTGGATGTGTTGATGACACATTTAATCATTCTCAAATGCATGGGAAATAATAAAAAAATTCCTTCTATTGGCCGATCAGTTAGTAGAAGCTCAAATATTGCACTGAAAAAAATGGAATTATTACAAGCACATAGATATATGATGATGAATAGTTAAATTTCAGATCCATTTATTGAAGATATAGAGATACAAATAAAGATATGAATGTGATTTTGAAAATGAAATGAGAAAGATATAACAAAGTCTATTAAAAAAGAGCTTGTAGAATGGTTTTCACATCTTGTGAGTTTATAAATACTGAAATAAATATGGATATTAGGTTGACACATATATTTTTGAAATCTAATAATGTGTATTAATTTTTTTAGATCATTAATACTGATATTCAGTTTGAGTTGTTAGAATATTTGAAGTTTCTGGATCAAGGTCCTCTAAAACAGGCTAGAAAGTTCAACGCTTGCAATGTGAATGACTTTAAGTTTTGTACAGTTGATTGGGTAGAGGGTTTGAAAACATAGAATAATGGTATATTTATGGTTTATGGATTGGGATACTATGAACATTTGACT
The DNA here is from genome assembly GCA_963277665.1 of Viscum album. Classification (NCBI taxonomy): domain Eukaryota; kingdom Viridiplantae; phylum Streptophyta; class Magnoliopsida; order Santalales; family Viscaceae; genus Viscum; species Viscum album. The sequence continues at coordinate 172,503,270 of OY728147.1, read as the reverse complement.
GATATTATCGAATTAAACTACCACAGGCATTTTTCAGTTGTTTTATTCAAATGAAAGTGGGTCAATATTACCAATGGTATTAAAAGAGATTCCATGCAATTTATTTTTGTGAACTTCTCTCGATTGATGGGTGTCGGTGACCATGAATTACATGATCCATATATGTTATCATTGCAAGAACAAAATAGTATATTATATGGAGATGTCATGGATGAAGAGTGGAGTGTATTTGTTCACATAAAATAAAGAGACTTGTATGATATGGGTGATGAATTGGATTATTTGACCTCTAACATTGAATATCATTAACATCAAGAAAAAAACTTATTTTCCCATCATGATATTTAAAATATTAGTCTTTCAAAGTATTATAAAGAAGATGAAGTGACAATATAGAAAGACAATGACACGATTGATGGAAAAAATGGTTGTATGTGTAGTCATTCATTATCATAGACACATATATTTTTTTGTCAGAATTGTGCGTCTATTATCATTTCTAAAAAAATATTTATAAGTTTTTTGAAATATATATTCTAAAGTTAATTTAATTTGATTAAATAATAGAAATGACAAGGAGGAATTGTTTTACTAATCTCAAATGAATCCCAATCGATGTTCCCTCAACCACACTGATAGATGATGATCCATCAATCTCCATCCCTATAGCATTAGAGATATCCTCCATATACCCCATGCACTATCTCTCACACCCTCCATTCCATAAATATTTGGAACACTCTTTTTCAGAATACCATCAACATCTGAGATAGTTCCTCACCATTCAGTAGGTTCAGCTGTGAGGGAGTAGGTCATCACTCCTATTTCTTCATGAGGATATTTAAGGGTGATAGTTATAGGTACAAATTTTAATGTAAATAATGTTATTTCACTTTTTTATGCTACTAACAATTTTTTCATAAAATATGAAAACAATGTTACTACAGAGAGAAATATGAATAGTTAAAATGTTTTGAATCTAAACAAATTAAATATAGTTGTCCCATTTAACTATTATGGGGTCCCTGATTATTTTGTGGGATTATTTTTCCAGATTCTATGCCAGCTAGTAGAAAAGGTATTTACCCTTCTAATTACCTATGTTGATTCAAGACATGTTCCTCAGTCTTGGAAAAATTAACTCTTTGATTCACATATAAAGGTAATTTTAATACATTATGGTGTAATTGAATGTCATTATGTTATTAAATTATAATATTTTAAAAATGAATCTCTTTGTACATATGTTATTCCACTTTACCATTGTTGGTCTTATAGTATGGAAATAGACATTGAAAATGTGGGGTAATAAATGGATGGATTTTAAATGAATATTATAGAATTAATTTTATGATACTTAATTGAATACTCAGTAATTGTATGATAAGGTACCTGAAGGGGTACCTATAGAGCAATATAAGGTTTTTGTTGATAATCATCATCATGAGAAGCATGTGGTATTGAAATGTATATTATTATATTAATATCATTTTACATATATACATGAATATGAAAAAAAGATAACATTGCATACATTACTATTAAATTACATGTTATTTATTTCATGATTTTCAAGGAAAAATGAATCAAGTAGAGTTAAACAAATCATCCCTCACACTATTGGGTCAAAGAGTTTTTCCATAAATAGATTAAATCTGGTAATATTTTCATTAGTTTAAATATTTATAAGATAAAATTATTTATTTCATATATTAAATTGTTGATTTATCTTTTTTAAATTCAATCAAAGAATTTATGGAACCAAGTCACCCAAAAATAACTGTGGTTGGGTGTTTATACAAAATATGATGGGAGTTATGTTAATGATTCCGCCAAAGAAGTTGGGGTACGAATTTCTTTTTCATTGTAATAACTTATTACCATTTTTCACTATTTTAATATGTATTTCTTCAAAGACGAGTGATATTTGATTTATAGTTAAAAATAAAATAACTATAGGATGAAAATAACTAGTGGTCTTTCTCAGTATCCTAGGATGATCAAGTTTATCAAGTCCTTAGGAAGGATCATCCTGGTCAAGTGTGTGGTATGGGTTTGGGACCATTACCATCTGAGGTATTTCAGAGGCCACCAAGGATTATAGCATCATCTACTTCTGGTTATTTCACCCTACCTTGAGATGCTTAGAGGGGTTTTTTCAATGCAAAGAACAATTCAGAAATAGGGGAATCATATAAATATACAAGATGAAAAGTTCATTGCTCAGTAGAAATCATAGATTAAAATTTATTATAAGACAAATGGATCTTTCCACAGTATGTTTCATCAATTGATGGTAGTGAGTAGTTAAATCAAACAACTTCAAAATCATTTAGTACACAAAATTTTATTTGTTTTAAGTTAAAATGTAAATATACAACACTGTTTAATTTTCAACATAATTTTCATTTTGGTGCCAGTAGCAGGAATTGGAGACAGAGATGGAGAGGTTATTGATCAAATTTATTTAGGTAGTGATTAGTGTTTACTTTGTATTTGTAGATGATGTGTAACTAAACTTATGATAGAATAACACTAGTATGGTGGTTCACAAATAATGGTGTGGTTTCTGGTAGGGATATTTTTATTTCCCTTATATTTCTTAAAAATCTATATGATTGGTTCTTTAGGAGTATTTTTTTGTATGGGTAACCACATTTTCTGTTTCTAGGTTATGGTTGAGTGCATAGTAATATCACTTTATTTTGAAATCTGTAAGCAATTTTCTTAGAATGTGTTAATAGTAACCCTTCTAGAAAACTCAATGAATCACAACATCTATTCTTAGTGGGTTATTTCTATATCCCTATAATTTTCTTCTTATTTCTTATATTATTAAATAATTATATTATTATTTATGAAAGTTAATGATCAATTTTTTTGTAATTTCTTAACTCAAATTTCTCTAGGTGATAGGTTAGTGGAATGCATGAACATCAATTATTCATGGATTAAATCACTTACATGAACTTGGGTCGTATATTCTAGGATGATTTCATTGTTTTCTTTAATGTAGTTATCATTCTTGAATTGGTTTTCCAAGTATAATGAGGTATAGTGGTCAAATTCTAATAGTATTAACATTAGGTTTAACCTTAATGGTGAGGACCTATTGAAGGGTTGAAAAAAGATCACTAATATCACTTGTGTTTTGGGATCCAATTTTGGTTCCTCCTTATGTTATGATAGTTTCAATTGATTTTTCTATTCTGATATTGGGATGTTACATGGAGTAGTGAATGTGAAACACCAATAAATGTTAATTTTTACTACTTTATACACATTTTCAGTTGTGAGAGTGATTTCTTAGGGCCTTTTTCACTAGATTGTTTGAAATGATTTAGATACTAAATGTTATCAATGTGGTACATAACAAAATCATCAAGTTAGTGTGTTTAATTAAAATTATATAGGGGTAGTATGTAAATATAAAATCTAGTTATTATTTCTATCTTAATGTGTTATAGTTTTCTAGTGTACTTATTTCCAAAATATCTTATAGTGGCATTATTTTTCCCATTGTAGGTTTTCCCCATAATGCATCATGTATACATATTTAGAGGATTGTATAATCATCCATGTTGACCTCTAGTTTTCTCATTTTAGTTTCCATTTTGTAAAATATTCATTAATAAGGGACATTATATATTATTTTGGTATACATGTGATTGAGGAATTATCACTAGTGTAAGCTAGGGTTGTTACCCCATAGTGTCAGCTGATCTCTATTGCATAATTGGTTGGGATCATGTTTATCTTGAGTAAGATATCCCATCAGGTTCCCTACATGTATCATATCCTTGGATGTTCATCATAAACTCTTTCTATGTAATCATATAACATAGGTTAGTCTATTATAGTATCATTTTTGGGCTAATATAAAAATTCATAATGGAATGCCATTATGCTACACTAACAACCCTAGCTTTGTTATAAACACCACCAAACTCTAGAATTGTGAGGATTAAATGCCTAATGGAAGGGATAATGTGACACCATTGGTATGTGTTTTCCCCTTTTATTGTGAATTTTGATGTTATGAGATGTCTTGGATCAATTTTGTGATTTTTTGGGAAGGGGTGTGGTTAGCTAGGGATGTTTTTGGCTCACTAAGATTCACTAAACCTTGGTGTACACCATTGTGTAAATCATTCTTTGAGTTGTGTTGCTATTGTGGGTCTTTCACCTGACCATTTTTGTGATTTGTGTTCCATGTTTTGAGTTTTGTTGCTATTTTAGATGTGGACTCTATTATTTTTTTCTATTCTGGGGGTGCAGATTATGCAATTGTATTTTATTAAAAAATGGTATATAAAGGTGGTTTAAACAGACTCTATATATGCCAAATTATTTTTTATTAGTGGTTTAAACTGATGCTATTTAAGTTTTATATTTTTCTAGTGGTGGTTATTTGTTTTTAACAGTGGTTTCCCCTCCCAAAAATGTCGAGGGGATAAGGGAATTTTAAACCGCGGTTATATGTTTGACATTTTTTTGGATGGGAAACCATGGATAAAACTAAAAAAACCACAACTAAAAAAATGTTCTCTAATGATTCCAAGAAACTTCCGCTAAATGTATGGAACTAAAGTGAGTTGTATGTCAACACTAACTTTAGCATCAGTTTTTGGAAACTATCATTGAATCATATGGAGGAATTTTAAACCGCCTAAAAATAGAATAAAAATTTTAATTATCAGTCGATTTTGTTATAGTGATAAAAAGATATCAATGGGTAAACTACTATCAAGAAATTTCTTTTGTATTGAATAACATTAGTGATACATATAAATGTTACATGCACCATATCTTCAAGACCCTCCTAGGTAAGATCATAAAATCCAGTTTTTATGATCTGGTGGTCAATTATCAATAATGATGTGATCATCTTTCCAATATTGATATAGTTTTCAAAATGATACAACAAATCAACTTGAAGTTGAACCCCTTGAAATGTGCTTCTAGGGTAAAATTATGGAAACTTTTTAGCTTCATTTTTTTTGTGGCGATATTGAATTCAACCCTAAGAAGACAAGGGTGGTCCTTGATATTCCACATCCAAAAAATCCCAAGGAGTTGAGGGGAATCTAGGGGTATCTTACCTAAATCATGAACTTCATAACCAACCTCATTGTAAAGTTATTTCCCTTAATGAAAATTATAAAGAAGGAAGTCATCAATTAGTGGGACAAAGATTGTCAAAAATCTCTTGATGATCTCAAGAAGTATCATGTGTGACCACTAGTGTTGATGTCACCTATAGAAGTAAAATCTATCATCCTTTACATGGAAATTATGGAGTGGTTACTTATCACTCTCTATACTCAGAATAATTATTAGAATAAGGAAAAAATTATCTATTATCTCAAAATAACCATGTTGGATATTGAGAATTGATATTATGATATCAAAAATAGATGTCTGGCATTGATCTTTAAAGTGCATAAGTTGAGGCTTTACTTAGAGCATCATGAGGTCTATATTTTATCAAATCATGACCTATTAGATTATATCCTTGACATCCTAATTTTTATTATCCATATAGATTGATTAGAATTCATTCAACAACAATTTGACATCTAGATCGTATCTCAGAAGGCAGTAAAGGGTCGGGCATTGGCAGATTTTCTTACAGCGCAACCTGTTTTAGAAAAGTTATTGGTAAACACAGATCTAATTTTGAAGAAGTATTATCCATAAATGACACTCTATAAATTTGGGAGATGTACTTTTATGGAACTTATAGAATCCTAATAGTAATAAGGATGGAAAACTTGAATAAAAACTGGGTTGGTTTGGGGATTGTACTTATATATCCATCCAAAGATGTTTTTCTATACTCCTTCCTATTGTCGGAATGTTGTGCCAAAAATGATGCAAAATACTATGAAACCCATCCCACTATCACCCATTCATAGAATATATGAAATATATATAATGGTAATTAATAATGGTATAAATTTTGTACCTTTCATTGAAGATATTCTATAACAATCTTTCCATACTTGATGGAAACCACCAAAGAACAATCATAGGACCCTTACATCCATGGTGTATTCATGGGTTGTTCTTGAAACGTCCATCATATGGATGAAATCCAAATTCTATTCACAATATTTTAGAATATTTTATGAAAATAATGAAGTGGAGATAGATTCAAGTATAGGGTAATCTCAACCATGAATTATGTATGAATCACACCCACTGTCATCCCATGGTAATGGTTTTTTATAACTATAGGGACACTCCTTAGTGATTCATTCATTAAATAATGTGTTTTAATCCATGATTAAAATCCTCATCTAGATAATGCATCGTATTCATGAATATGACCACACTCCTACATTGAATATCATTTAATGCTTTATTAAATGATATCCTACATGGGATAACCACTCAAATGATATTTTTTTATCATTTAGCTATCACTATAATATTCCCATGATATGTTAGGAGAAACATAATCTCAATATATGCATCACATTAATATCATATTACATTGAATCCATTTTATTTTCAAACCTATGATCAAGGATAAGTTCAATAAAAATATAACACTAAGATTGTTAGTGATTTAAACTTCCGATTGTCTTTTATCATACCATACAATAGTGAAGGAAGTAGCATGAAAAACACAATTTCATTCCCCTTATGATATGGCCCAATTATTTAATATAATTTCCCTATTGTATCATATAAAAATAGGCTTTAGGGAATATTACTCCTTCAATCTCCCACTTATACTAAAGCCTAATAGTCTTTGTGTCATTTCACCTTATAACATGTCATATATGATAACTCATGAAATAATATTCAAAAACATAATTTTAAATCTATCATTAATTTTACCTTGTATCACATCACATGAAATTCCTTCTGAATACTCATCTGAAACTATTTTGGATAAATTTTATAACACTTTTAGATTAACTTTATGATTAGAACTTAATCCTTATTCAGTCAACCACAAAGTGTTACCCCATGGGTTTTTACAACATTGAAAACAATAATGAATCATCAAATCTATAAACTTTAGAAAAGTGTGGTCTCAAGAAAAACATCAATTCTATTCAATATATAAAGGGATCTGGAATGATCTCCATAAAGCATATGTATCTCTATACATGTATCCACCAGTTCTATCTCATTCTTGTATGAATTTCCATATGTTCCATTTTTTTAATAAATTTTGTGATCACGGGAAATGGTGTATGGAAATCCCATATATCCAAATTATGAACTCTCAACTCTATAAGTATACACTAACATGATCAATGAATACATCACATTTTATTAATATTTATGGATGAGAAAATCATGTTCCCCTCATCCAAATAGAAAAGAACATCATATGTACTATTTATGTATGAATATGCACTCTACATTCTATCTCAATTTAGGACCTAGATTTCATACTCATTATATGAGAGGATAAATCCCATCTTGGTTGAGATCTAACTGATGACATTATCAGCAACATACCCAACCACCCTTTAATTTTTAAAATCATGATGTCTTGTATAAGAAAGATATAAGATTATGAAGGTTCTCATACTAAGTATCTAACCAGCCTTATGTAATGGGGACTTGATATTATCCATTCACCCCTAGGGTACCAAATACATAGTGTATGAAACTGAATGTGGTATAATTAATGGGTCATCCCACACACATAAAAGAACCTTTATTTTTCTTTCTAAATATTAAGAATATTCTATATCTCATACAAGAATCTTACTCATGATAACCTTAAAATTTCATCATAACCTATAATACTCTATGAAGAACATTAATTAAGGATAAATCAAAGTCATACTTTAATAGGTCAATTATCATTAAATTTCATGAAATTTATATCATTATATACATTTACATGGCCAATATGAAATAACGATAAAATAAAGATCACGTTTTATAAGACACATTTTATATTCTTAGAAATATTTTAAGAAAAGTTAATAAAACCCAACATAAGAACCTATCTATCATATCATATATTATTTACTTCCATATTATCCTTATGTTTTATTTATTTTCTAGGGTAATGTTCACTTATTACATCTATATGTAATTCTTGCCACATGTCTATGTGACCATCTAATAAAATCCTCCCACTAAAATTCTTTAGTGAGTAGAATCTATGAAGAAATAATGTTTTAATACTTTTGAGATTTAGGAATCATATTCATAATGTTAAAATCCTTGAACATATTCAAACTTATTATACTTCACATCCTAAAATTTTATGATGTTAACTTCTTATTTCCTACTTAAAAAAATTCTAAGTTTAACATTATCATATTTAGAACCTTATCCCATCAATATTTTTCCTCGAAATAATATTATTGTTTAAATTATTATTTACTAACACATACTAAAATCTTTTAGCCTAAAGTGAAATTAACTTTAACAGGTATAATCCTTTAGAAAAAAATAGAATTATTTTTTTATGGTAGCTAAATGTAACTCTTTACATATTTAATTATAGTCACATATTATAAACTATTTAGGATATAAGTTAAAATCACTTTAACCTTAGACTAGTATAATCTTTTATTTTTTAACTTTGAACTTCTATAAGTTCAAAATTATTCCCAGTAGACTCTTAAACATTATATTCAATTCAAAATATCATGTTAAGATACATAAGATATTTTTATAAATAAATAACACTTATCTCCTTTAGTATTAATATTTAATAAATAAAATATTACTTCCATATCAAATATGGTATTATATATGTTTGGATAATTTACCTATAAAATGATGTCTATATTAAAATATACTAATCATGGGTGGCAGGAACATCTTGCCTTATATTTAAATAAAATGGATAAACTCTTTATCCTAGATAAAACAATTTTATCCTTATCTTCATCTAAAAACATGTTATATAATATGATGAATCATAAACCATGTTTACACAATTAATCATCTCATTTTTTTCATAAAAAAACTTCTTTAACAAAAAAATTCTCATATCATTTAAGAGAAATGAGATAAAGGTACACATCCTTTTATGAATTGTCTAAGATTGATATAGTCCTTTACATTCAAATACTTGGTATTAAAACTCTTACTTTATCACTTGGATATAAAATATGAGATTAATAATTTATTCCCTTGGTTTTTTAACTCCTATATATTTACAAAAATAAAGTATACATCTGGTATCGCATACCCTTTAAAATCAAAGAATCAATTTCTATAACATTGATACCTAATATGTACATTGCATGGAGTTTCCAAAACCCCATTCAGGTATCTTGAAAAATTCCATCATATGGAATCATTGATCATGATTTTACCTTTAGGTTTCAATGAATTTGACTAGCTACTCAAACAAACTCTATTCGAATCTCTAACTAACTTTCATTCTTATGGTTTGAAACTTTACCCACTTGAATTATCCCCACATCACCACAACTAATACATCACATACCTAGTTCATTTATTCAAAACTTTTTAGAAATTTTTTTAAACTTTTATCAAACTCATTTATATTGTCTAAAAATTCATAGATAAAAATGGAATGAATTCTTTAACTATAACAATCCTTATGGTTACCTATAGTCACACCAAGTCACCATCATACTCAATTATTTGAGACTAAAATTTCTTAGGTCATTTTTAATATTATTCCTTTAAAACATTTAGTGAATAATTTTATGCTTATTATAATCATATATATCCCCTTTTTGAACAAATTCAACACTTGGTTATGCAAGAAGGTGTATTTATAACACATATAATTTTTTATATACTTAAGATATTTTCTTATGTTATCAATATTAATTATTACTTATATTAAGAATATCATTCAAAAGTATTAATCTTGAAGTTAAATATGATAATAATGATGTTAATGTATACAATAGAATATTTTAACATATGAGTATCAAGTTTAATTAACATTAATAATAAATTTTATTAAATGAGATCCCACTAAAATGATGACCCCTATTAAGATAATCATATTTTTTAGAAGTACAAGATCTATATTTTATCATGACTTTAATAAGTTTTTTCACATAACTAATTCATGACTATATATTTTAGATAACACCTTCCAATCATATCATATATGACTCTTGGATAATAAAGTGGAAAACCCCTTGTCCAATCCATTATATGGATAAATTCAACTTTATTACTCGATTATCCTATTTTTTAGGGTTTCCCGACTAAGTGTAACCCAAAGAAAATTCCAAGAACAAGGAACCTAACCATTAGGGTCACCTCATTGCTCTATTTCCTTACATAGGGTAACTCATGGGAACCTAACTGTTAGGTTCAACCATATTGATTGATCAAGGTCTTGACAAGTGTCTCTTTAGAAGGAATCTTATACTTAGTATTTTTAGATGGATTTAATCTCAACATATCATCTCATGTTATTCCTTTTTATGTATGAATTGTTATAATGATTTAGTTTAAAATATTATTCCATCCACTATATCAATATATTCAAACTATATTGATGTGTAACTCTTTACACAACCCATGTTTTGTATTACTCACCCAAAAATATAATCCAAATATATCTAAACATAACCAAACTCTTCTCATGCATACACTAAAACAGAATCACCGTTTAGCAGCAGTTTTTTTTGCGTTTAGCGGCGGTTTAAACCACCGCTACATTTTTTTGCGGCGGTTTACAGAAACTGTCGCCTAATAGGGCGTCTCCAATCTATTAGCGGTGGTTATTTGTGTTTAGCGGTGGTTTCAGGAAAGAGTTGTAGCTGACTCATTTCGCGGCGGTTTTCCTGAATTTAGCGGTTGTTTTATGAGCCCTGTATATCACTTTATTCATGGAGGTTATAACTGCCGCTAATAAACTCAAATTCTAGTGACCGTAAAACTGCCGCTAAACTCATGGGAACCGTTGTGGAATGAGGCAGCCACGATGATCCTATTTAGCAGTGGTTTTCACCATTTAGTGGCGTTTTAAACCGCCGCCAATATACATTTCGTGGCGGTTAAAACCACCATGAAAAGATGCCCAGAATAAAAAAAAATAATTCTTTACTTCTGATGCACCACTTCCTTGAAAAAAAAATAAAACCAGAAATATAAACCAACAGAGAACAACCTGAGAAACAACACCCAACATGGGGATCAATAAGAAGGAATCACATATCATATCGACCAAACAGGTCACTACACCTCTTATGTAGGAGGACAAAGTCATCAGCCTCACAAAAAAAATGTTTCAACATAGACCCACATAACCTTCCATGAAAGTTAATTATCTGTTTATGAAGGCTCAAAGGACTCATTTTTCAGTAAAATCACACACTAGAAAATATATATGATGTGAATCCTACATGCCAAATATGATGCATGAGAGTCCTCTTTATTACCCGCCTAAGAGTCAAAAACCATCCCTGGCCTCCCACCAATGACCAAGAGCTGAATATCCAGAATAAATCACAACATCTAAAAAACATGTTTTCTCTCAATGAGAAATAATTTACAACTTTAATATTTAAAAATAGAACAAAAATCTAAAACCCTGGAAAATAATATTTCCTATTAGAGAAAGTATTATTAACACAGCAGTCAGATATCCATCAAAGGTTCCAACACATTCTTCATACTCATGTATACAATATCCTAAATAGTAAATACTAGGAAGATAAAACTCCATTGATACAACATTGTAACATCCCAAACTGGATTCCACTAAACTGATGCTCCGAGCTGATGGGTTACTAGGCATCAAGCACACCTCCTCGTACGCCAGATGCCACCAACTAGTAGCGAGGACCCAAGTGGTGATATTTGGAGAACTATGACCTCATATAAAATTAATAAACAATAGGAAATATATAATTATCATGAAAAAGGGAAAGTAAATGAATGCAGAATATGTACACAACTAAAAATTAAAAAGCTTCAATATTACATTGATGTAAAATCCTGAACAACTACACAACATGATACAACACTGGTGACCCACTAGGCTGACCATAAAAATAAAATAGTACGCAATAAAATCAATGTAAAAGTACATGGATCCACTAAAAACTCTATATAATCAAACATGTATAGTCTCATACCTATACACTAATACATAAATATGAAATTCATTGGTATGTAATATAAATTATTATATTCTAGTTTCCAAAAAAAAATTCTTTTTACTACCATCTTTAAAAAATTATCTTATTATAATGGCCAAGAGTTTATTAAATGATAAAAAAAAGAAGTAATCCATATCATCAATTATCAATCAATAAGATTCAATTCATAGTAATATCATGAAAATCCATAAAGTACAAGCGACTCACTTTTCCCTTCTAATTTACTCTTAACTAGTTTACTATCTTTATTTAGTTTTTTCTTCTTTAAAGAGTGTTCCCCCATGTTCCCATTCTTCATAACCATGAGTAATAAAGTAGTCATAAGCAAACACATATAAAAATAATAATATAGGACCCTTGAAAAAGTTCTTAGTAGGCTATTCAAACAATTTATTCCTAAAGATAGAAGATAAGTTTAAAAATATTCTACCTCAACCAAATATATGATGCCTATTGTGTAATGAAGGATAAAAATAATATGGTGACCTAAAACACATGAGGGGATCCTTAATCAACCTAATGCATAGTTATTTCCCATAAAAACAAAATCCAATCCACTATACAACCCCTCTGATACATGGTTAAAAATCATTAAATAAATATCATTGAGGAAGGTTGCAATATGAAAAAAGAACTACAGCATAACGTCACCCAAGGAAGAACCATTATAAATTGACCTCTAGGTCCTTGTGTCATGATATAGGCAGACACACCATAAATAACCAACTGGAAGAACTCTAAATTCATCCTTTGAACACCATGTCATATCAAGAAAGTACCACTCTATGAAGGAAATCTACATAAAACTTCATCCTCTTGTTGATTTTATTTTATAACCTTTGATCTCTTACAATTGTATGTAAATTATCCTCCAAAAATCTCGACTATGTTCACCACTTGAGGGTTGTATTCAGATACTAAGTTTTCATTTTATCACTAAACTTTTATCTTTGTTTAACATTAGTTTAACCTCATCCTTTACTCCTTGGTATATCTCCATGCTTGATATCACTTGTCTTAAAAAATCTAAATTTTCTTTTAATCTCAAAACCTCTTTCACATATAGCTTCATTTTATTATAGATTTTTAGTGAGTGAATTTAAAACTTGGAAATTAGTTATAAATAAATCCTTTAAATCTAATGATCTAGAACTTAATATAAGAAACAAGAACTTAAGTTAATAACTCCAGTGGTATCCATCAAGTTATCTTCTTCCATATCCTCAATTGGATACCACTTTATATGTTCTAATGTCACTTTTTATCACCATATTTTGATTGATAGCATTGAATACTTTATATAAGGATTTTACACCACTTGAATTTCAAATCTAACTCTATACCACATGAACTCTTTCATTACTATTTATAATTTCATATTTAACAAGAAATGACCCAATTTGTTCAACAGATCAACAATGGGCCTCACCAAAGTGTCCATAACACTATCCCCTTGATCACTATGAAATGACCCAATTTGTTCAACACATAAACAATGGGTTTAACTCCTAGTCATCCAAAATCTTGACTACCAATTCAAACACAAACCTAAATGGAATGATGTATACCAAACTCGAGAAATGAAGACATAAAAAGAAACATCAAAAATCAATAAAATGCATAAAAAGAAACATGAGAAATCAAGGAAATTTTAGGACATGAAAATGTGTGGTGGAAACTATGTGCCACAAATGTTACATATACAAACCAACTGTTTCCATTTTTGTTCAACACATCAAAAATAAAACTACTCAGGGTCCGATGATGCATCGTCACCCTCTCCACCTTCATTTCCACTTTGTGTTGTCACCTGTAAGAACATTATATTGAAAATTAAATATGGTTGCATATTTATATTAAAACTTAAAACCAATGAAAGTTAGAAAACTAAATGATTTTGATTTTCTGTGATTTACCTGCATACCACCACTCGATGCACTCCCACCGGGGGCATATCTGCTCATCTGCTGACGTATTTTAGTCAACTCTTTTAGCAATGCAAATATCTGATCCCACTGCTAGTGAACTGTGTTTCGTAAAGAAATAATATCTTTCTTAGCATCTCTGGGTATGGGCTGACTAAAGTCAGGAGTAGATGCAGCAGCTATCCTCGGTGGCCAGATAAAAACCTCAGATGGCACAGGTCCCAAACCCATCCCGTGCACTCTCCCAGGATGCTCCTTCCCAAGGACTTTAGCAACCGGGTCATCCTGGGAGATAGAGTAGGAATGTGTGGGATTGGCATCCCATAGTTCTTTAATTTTGACCTATAAATCAAATATCAATATATATTAACATAGTAAAAACTAATAATAAGTTATTATGATAAAAAATTGACTTCATACCCCAACTTATTTAGCAGGCTCATTAACAAAACATCCATCTGATTTCTTGTGAACATCCAACCACAGTTCAGTTATGGGTGCTTCATAGCCTAAACTCTATGACTGCATTAATCAAAGATAAATCAAAAATTCAATATATTAAATAGATAATATTTTCTTATAAATATTTAAACTAATTAAAAGATTACCAATTTCATTCGACTTCTATAAAAACTTTTTGAGCCTGCAATGTGTGGGATGACTTGCTTCACTCGGTTTGACGCATTCTGTCTTGAGAGATCCTGAAATAAATAAAATGCAATTTAATAATGATGTATTTAATGTCATTTCCTTTTCATATACATGTATAAATGTAAAATGAGGATAATATAATAATATATATATTACAATACCATCCGCTTCTGATCCTGATGCCTTTCAACAAACACTTTCCACTGCTCTTTCGGTACCCTAGGTAGCTTCTCATACATTTGCAGCTCGGTCAACAAAGCATCGTTGACATCACACCACAATCTCCATTTAAAATCTTTCCACTTCTTACCTATATTTTTCAACGTACACTTTTGTGTTATCACATCAGCAACGATAAAGTGGAAGAACATCTGTATACAAAAATTCATTTTGAACATATTAGTAACATGACATTAAATTAAACCATAATGTAATAAATTTACCTTGATTTGAGAATCAAACACTTCATTTTTCCAGATTGGAGGCATATGTCTCCAATCGTCATATGAAATGGGAAGGGAAATGGGCTCCGCTGCCAGCTGGCCTAGAATCTGGCCAAGTAACCCCACGGCATCATCCGTAGGGACCCCGTAAGAATAAAATGGAATAACAATCTTCTCTCCATTCAGATTCCAAACATCTGAAATTTTTATGTTTTTATCCATGGTTTCATTTTTTTCATCTTCAATGAGCAAACAATTAGTATAAACAAAATGAAATAAATTTATTTAATTAAAATTTGTATCTATGACAGTGACACTCCAGTATGTTCGGGATGAACTGGAAGGGGCGCGTCGCTGCCCCACTACTGAGGCTCATGAAGGGGGAGTCGATGACTCAGCCTCTACTAGGACATCCATAGATGGTGTGAGAGATGGTGCAGGGGGATATGGTGTAGGGGGATATGGTGCAAGGGTGTCGGCAACTGGTGCCTCAGATGTCGTAGGGAGGGAGCCAGATAGAGCGTTATTTGTCACAGAACTGGATGAAATAATGTACCACTTCTTCCTTGGAATTCATGTCATTTAATCAAATAAAATTAAGTTCAGAATATATATTTCAAAAAAATTATGTAGAAAAAAAATTAAAAATGATAATAGATGGAGTACTAACAGACAAAATATATATAAGAATGATAATGAATGACTGCAGAAATGAAACAAGTGGTTGCTGAATAAATAAATAATTGTACATACAATCATTTTCCCCTTCAATCATGTCGGTTTCCTGATCCATTGCTTCATCCACATCATTCATCCTTTCTAGACTAATATTTTCAATATCATGATGGACAAATAATTTTGCTTCCTGTTGCTGATTAAATTCAATTTTAGAGGTCAAATTTTCCACTTCATCACCCAAATCATACAAATATCTTTGTATTACGTGAGAAACTACACTCCACCCTTCATCGGCAACATAATTCACATAATATACCATTTTTTCTTGCGATGTTAAGATATATGGATCATGCAGTTCACGATCACCAACATCCATCAAGCGAGAGAAGTTCACAGAAGTAAATTGCAAGTAATCTCTTTTAACACCTCTGATAATATCGACCCATTTGTATTTGAATAAAACAACCAAAAAATGTCCATGGTATTTTAATTCAATAATATCATGTAGCTTTCCATAGTATTCCACTTCAGAAAATGTAAATATACCACTATTATGTGTTCTCAAACCCACTTCTCGATTGATTGTACTAAATCTAAAGCCATTCACATTATAAGCATCGAACTTTCTAACTTCTTTTAGTGGACCTCTAGCAAGAAACTTCAAATCTTATGACACCTCTGCTCAAGTATCAGTATTCATGATCTGAAAAAAGAAATATACTTTATTAGATTTACAAAATGTATGTGTCAAACTAATATTCATATTTATTACAATATTTATGAACTTACACATCGTGAAAACCATTCTACAAGATCTTTATTAACAGCTTTCGTTATATCTTTCTCATTTCGTGTTCGGCCTCTCATTCGTCTCTTTTTTTGTATCCTCAACTCTTCAATAAATGGATCTGCAATTTCACTATTCAGCAGCACATATCTATGTTCCTGTAATAATTCCAATCCAGTCAGTGTCACATTTGAGGTCCTCCCAACTGATCGGCCAATAGCAGGAAATATTTTGGATTTATGATGTATTTGAGATTGAGTCGATGTGTCGTCAACACATCCAACTTGATTAAATCTTGTCTCAATATCATCCAAGTATCAAGAAAAAAAGGTAAGACACTCCTCAACCACATAGCCTTCAGAAACTGAGCCTTCTGGTTTAGCTTTATTTCTCACGTATGATTTCAAATGCCCAAGATATCTGTGAAATAAAATAAACATAATTATGCATTTAATTAAGTACCAAAATTTTTTTACTTAACTGGAAAACATATAAATAAATTACCTCTCAATTGGATACATCTATCGATAATGAACGGGGCCTCCTAATTTAGCTTCCTCAACCAAATGCACAGTTAAATGCATCATTACAGTAAAAAAGGACGGAGGAAAGATCATCTCTATTGCACAAAGGGTCAATACAAACCTCTCCTGGAGGTTTTCAAGCTGAAATGGATGTAGAGATTTCTCAAATAGTTTTCTGAAAAATGTGCAGAACTGGAGTACAACAACAGTAATTATTTTAGGTAATAATGTACGCAATGCCAATGGTAGTAACTGTTGTAACAAAATATGTGAATTGTGGCTTTTCAATCCATGTAACTTACGATTCTTCAAGTCAACACACCTCAATATGTTACTTGAATACCCATAATATACCTTAACATTCTTTAACATTCTAAGGAATGTATCTTTATCCCTATTTTTCATTGAAAAAATTGCCAGAGGATACTTTTCATTCTCATCTGGCCAGAGATCACGTTTTATTTTCATTTATTGTAAGTCTTTGCGAGCATTGAGATGATCCTTCGACTTTACATGCTCATTAAGCAATGTGAAAATCAAATTTTCACAGACATTCTTCTCAATATGCATCACATCAAGATTATGCCGCAACAAATTAAATTCCCAATACGGAATTTTGAAGAATATACTTTTTTTCTTCCATTTTTGCATTCCGGTTTCGCTTGACGATGCACTTTGGACCCGTTTCCTGCTATCATTCAAATGATGAACCTTCCCAAATTTTGTTTCAACATTTTCAAGTTGTGTCAATATTTCAAAACCATTTAACAACTTTGGAGGTGGTCTACAATCAATGGAACCATTAAATTTTTATCTGTTCAGCCGAAATCTATGAGATGCATCGAGAAATCTTTGATGACACAAGAATCACCATTTTCTACTGTGAGGTAGCTGTTTGGGCTCAAAATCAAAGTTACAAATAGGATAATCCAAACCCATGTAAGTGTTCCAACCAGATAAATTCCCAAGCCCAGGGAAGTCACTAATGGTCCAAATTAAAGCAGCATGCATTTTGAACATTGTTTTAGAAGAAGCATCAAATGTGTCAACACCGTTGCTCCATAACTCCTGCAATTCGTCAATCAAAGGATGCAAGTATACATCAATATCATTTACAGGCATTTGTTTTCCAAGAATAATCATCGAAAGGTTAAAAGATATTTGTTTCATACACATCCAAGGGATCAAAACAACTAGCCAAATGCTATAATTGGTACTCAAAGTCCCAAATGGGTTGAATCCATCAGCAGTCAATCCCAATCGAATATTCCTAGGATCAGTTGAGAAATCGAGATGTAATGAATCAAATGTCTTCCATGATTGTGAATCTCATGGATGTATCATTAACCCATCATTTTTATTATCTATAGAATTCCACTTCATGTGTTCGGCGGTTTTCGATGACATAAATAATCTTTACAATCGAGGCTTCAAAGGAAAGTAACGCAAAACCTTTGCAGGTGTGCTCCTTTTCTTCTTCTCCATGAAATTATGTTCATTCAGACTTCCAACATCACCCTTTTCCTGCCATCTAGAAGAAGAAAATTTCTTGCAATTCTGTCAACTTGAATCCTCTCCCCAATAAAGCATACAATCATTGGGACACGCGTGTATTTTTGTATAATTCAGACCAAGCTTGTTAACAACTTTTTTCATATCATAAAAAGATTCTGAGATTTTTTCTTCAGGAAATGCATCAGAAATCAATTCCAATATCATGGACATTTCCTTATTTGTAATTCCACATAGACATTTGATATGGTAAAACTTCAGCAGAAATGATAGCTTTGAATATTTCAAACTCCCACTATACAACTCTTGATTTCCATCATCAACTAAATCATGAAATTCATTTTCCTCAGTGAAGTTTTCTCTTACATTTGGATCCATAGAATCAATAGGAGGATCCAATGATATGTGACAATCTTGATCTTCCTGTGTTACATTATCAAAAAAATCACTTGTCACGTTGCAATTTGTAGCACCCTCTTCTGGTTGTTCTGATATGTTTTGAAGCTGATAGTGGTGTCTTTCAATGCTGAATTCATCATTTATTAGGTTTTTCATTTCATTTTCCATTGTCTACGAACTTGGGACCTCATTATGCGGATTAACATTAGTGCTCAATCTTTCTGTAACGTTCGATTCTCCATGCCAAATCCAAAAAAAATATTGAGCAGGGAATTGCTTCAGTATTAAATGTTCATAAACCTCATCTCTCTTCAACCATGTTCTAAATTTACATTTAGAACATGGACATTTTATTCTTCCTTCAACGGATCGATTAGAAATTTCAAAATCTAAAAACTCATTCAAAACCTTAACATACTGAGGTGTGTTCCTCAGTAATGTGATCCAGGTTTTATCCATGTATATCACAATGTTCCTACACAAAAAACAAGGAATTTCATAAAATAGCATTAAAACAACCAATAAATATATTCAAAAAAGTAATCATTAAAAAAATATAAATGAAAACTACCAAAAATCCAAAAATAATTTCAACAATCAAAGGTCCCAAAACCGCACCTCTAAAAAATTATCAAACATGAGACATCTTCTATAACCCCATCATCAAAAACAAATAATTATGAAAAAAAATTCCATAATAGAGAAAAATTCAAGGATATATCAAGAAATGGGTCTCAGAATTCCTCAAAGTCCCTAAACTGGAAGCAAAAAATGGATGAACTCTTTCTATAATAATGGGCCTTTTCATCATGTTATGGTTCATCCTGCCTCTACTCCTTGCACATTGGATTCTCTTCATTCCCACTATTAATTTGTTGCATACCTGATAAAACTGAGGAATGAACAACCATCAATTTCCAAGAATATTTAGCTTCCATTCACATGTCCCTAGTGAAAACCTCCAAAATGGATGTTATGCCCAAAGAAAGTAGATATGTACCAAGGTCTGGGTGAAGACCATCACCAAAGAAATGATCTTTCTCATAATTGATGAACCCTATCTTTAGAGAATATATACCAAACCTTGAAAGGTTATTGACATACTCCCATACTGATCTGTCACCAATAAAAAGTCTCATGAGCTCAGTCTATTTCTCTACATGCATTCCCTTAGGAAATAACCATTAAAAAAATCAATCTTGATGAGATTCCAATTCATACATTCATGAAGTTAAGAAGGTACCACTAACTCCCACAAGACTCTACTGAAACTATAAATCCAGTTCTAAAAAATTCTCACCCACAAAGTATCAGGTTCCCTAAGATAATTGAGGATCACCTCAATTTTTTCCAACTACCTAACTGCTTCCACTGACCCTTGAAAAACACTTAATGAAGGAAGATAGTGATTCAGGAATCCTATGATGGTTTCCGAGATTGAAAATTATTTAACATCAACAAATCAACATGAATTCTAGGTCGGAATAAGAACTAAAGAATCCTTTTTGAAAATTACAGTGGACAACAATAACATCTAAATGAACTATATCAATTAAATACTCAAAATAAATCCTAATTATTCTATATGAAATTAAGAATAAAATACAAAAAAATAGTATAAATTAAACAAGGAACACACTAATGAAACCAAAATTACTTTTCGTTTTAAACCACCATTTTTTATAAGTAATTATGAAATACCACCTCCAATAAGTGTAAACCTCATTTGGAAAATACAGATTGGAGAGGAGTTGAAACAGGATAATAGGGGGATAAATTGTAATGTAAATGCTTTGGCTTTGTGGGATGGGTGTCTAGGTGCAAACCATGAATACATTTTTGAAACCTGAGAACATGTATATGAAACAGGATAATAGGGGGATAAAAGAGTTATCTCTAAAAATTTCCAAAACTAGACTCATATGATTCTCCTTGGTTTAATATTAAACCAATATGTCATACTCAAATACCACTAAAATTAATCAGGATAATCATGGAATATAATGTTGTTCAACACTATAAAAATTATGGGATCATTTGTTAGACCAAAAGGCATAGAAATATACTTTTAATGTCCATACCTACTCTGGAATAAAATCTCCAATATATAAAACTCTATTATTCTTAGCTAGTGAAAACCAGAATGGTGATAAATATTTGAGAACCAGTTATTCACTTTCAACTGATCAAACATATCACCAGTCTAAGGAAATAGAAACTTGTTCTTTACTATGACTCAATTCATCTTTCGGTAATCATTACAAAGGTGAAGGGTTCCATAATATTTATTCACAAAAAACAAAGCCATTTTCCAATATTAAAGGCTTGGGAGAATAAATCATTTATCAGATACAGTAGGTTTATCAAAACACATCATAAAGGAAAGAAAATAGAACATGAAATAAATATGTCCCTACCATGAAGAATGAATGTCAATATATACATTCCTATGTGCCTATCATGATGCATGAATACTCATTTAACACCATTCTGGTCCATGATTATAAATATCAAGAATCAAAATTCATCACTAAACAATACCATCACATAAAATACAAATCACCCAAGGTGAAATAACATAAACTTTTTCAATAAAATAACATAAGAACCAATCCTGTCCATATGAACACATATTTCCCCAATACATTGGCTAGATACTCCTATTCAGAATCTCATTTCTATTTCTTGACACATCCTAGTATCTCTTATACCTTTCCACAAGTAGTAATGTAATAGAAATTAAAACATGATTCTTTGATACCACTTTGCTACATCCCCCAATCCATCACTCTCTCATGTGGCCAAATCAGGTTTTTTATGGGACCTCATGAATTCCTACCCATATTCCATAGGTCATTGACTATAAATGAGTGTTATATTTATAGTGGGGAGACCATACCCTCGGGTATGTAGTTATATAGAAGTGGAAAAATCAACATAAATAACTATAATAAAATAAATATCCGTAGAGGAAACCATATAATAAAACATGTAAACAAAAAAAAATCCAACTAAAGAATCCAATAAATAATAATGGAATAATGTAATGAGATGATGTAATTAAAATGAATTTATTGATGGTTTTAATATAGAGTAAAAGAATTTATGTTTCAAATAGCGACACAAAATCCCATTATCCCAATCCCCATTTCAATCCCTTCTCCAAAATCCAACCCATCCTATATGAAAAAAATTAGCATAAAGGTCTCTTTACCTTTTTGAATCCTACATCCATGCAATCTTATAGGGTTCAAAATGTTGAGATGAGTAGGTTGTGAGTAAAACTTATTAGGTCAACACCATTATTCATATAAAAAACAGTTGGATATATATTGTACACGGTAAGGGTATAAGAATGAATATTAATTAATCAATCAACACAATACACGAATCATCCTAATACAGAACCATGTCAGATTATCTCTGATCTTATTACACAACCACGCCAACAATAATAATAAACCATGTAAAAATTTAAAAAACTTGGAATATCCCTCTATATAAGCGTTTCATCCATTGGGAATATCCATATATATAATTATTTCAACATGTGTCCATTGGAATAGATCACTATATTTGCATCTCATCATATATATATGGGCATAACGTGCTATATAAGAATTTCAAACCTTAGGGTTTCCTATAGGTCGTCGGGGAAGCGGGGTCGCCGGGGTCGTGGGGTCGCCGGGGTCATGGGGGGTTGGGGTCATCGAGGTCGCGGGTTTGTCGGGGTCGCGGGGTCGCCGGGGTCGCGGGGTCGTCGGGGTCACGGGGTCGCCGGGGTCGCCGGGGGCCGAAGTCGCGGGGGAAGCGGGGGGCTGGGGGAATCTGGGTGAGGAGGGTTGTGGTGGGGGGAAGTATTGGTCTGTTGAAAAAAACAATGTTTCGCAGTGGTTTATTATAAACCATCGTGAAACCTTTTTTAAAAAAGGTTTAGCGGCGGTTCCTAGAACCACCGCTAAACAGCGGTTTTGTTGTAGTGATAAGGAACATGAACTATTCATGTAAAGTTTTAGAATTATATAATATTGTAAATATATATATGAGTAAGCATAGATCTATAGATGGAAAACCCCTACCTTTCTAGAATAAGGAATAATCCTCTAATCTAATGGGAAATCTGACCCAAATTCCCTCTACTTGGGGATACTTTACTAAAGTTATAATAAAATTCATCATAAATATAACACCTAATATGTACCTAATAATTCTAGATATAAACTAAGGTTAAGGTAGATGAAAACTTGATCTTATGTTGACATGCCTAGCATGTAATATAGGGCTTAACAATTTTATAAGAAGAAGTTTATCTCATAAACTAAACTATACATAGTAATTTATAATTATGAATAAAATAAGGGATTAACCTTTAAATAAATGATCATATAATAAATTTGAACATCGTATAAAAATTTATGAACAATTCATAAATGAATGTTAACTAAAAATATTTTATAATTAAGCTATATTTATTGTTGAAATTTTCATAATTCTTGAATATAAACTCCTTACATTTACTAAATAATATGAAAATTTTATATTATTCATTATATGGAATTTTATTTTAAGTATATTATTTTCATAAATTATAAAAAATTTATAATCCATTATTTATTATAGATACATTTTACATAATCTTTATACCATACACTTAATATTTTTTAAACCATGATCAAATCAATCATTAAAAAAAAATTGAGTTTTAAATAATTTACTAATAAGTCAATTTTAATTTAAACACTATAATTTAATCATTATAAACATTTCAGAGTTTTATTAAATATAAACACTATATAATATGACTTATTTTTTAATTTATAAAATCTATAAATTGAACTTCATGATTACCAAATAAACACTTTATTTTATAATCACAAGGTATACCATATAATTTTATAAAATGTGTTTATAATATTAACTTTCAATTTTATCAAAATTTTATTAATAAATATTTAATAAATATTAATTAAATAATTATAAAATATTTATAATTAAATAATTTATAAACACTATAAATTATAAAATATCCCCAATACATCTTTTTCCATTTATTCAAAAACAATTTATAAATAATTTATTCAATTTATATTTGAATATAAATAAAAATAAAATATTTCCTTCCAATAAAATTCTATGATTCAGTGGATATTGTATGGTATGATCGATTCATCGTAACTCTTAAAATCTATCAATCTAAATTATTATTGATAACTATGTTATTGAATACAATAAACCTTTGATTAGAAAACAATTTTATTTTATGACTACAATTACTATGGTTACCTATGATATCATATATCATTTTTAATGATATGTATCATGTCATTTTTATGATATAATGCCCAGATTTCTAAAAAAATGCAGGAAATCATATTTAATGATAAAAATTTATCATGTGATACAAAAAAAAAATCCATGGGTTTATGTTATATTAAGTCTTAAGATATCCCATATCATATGTCATGATATAAAACCTATAGAATAATATGTCATTCATATTTAACAACTTCATATTTAGCATGAAAAGTGATATGGTTTTCTTAATTTCCATGTATGATTTCACAAATCTAATAAAATAGGATGCTCTGATATCACCTCTAGGTTTCATATGGGATTAAAAAACACTTTTTATCTATTGTAAGTGAATGGAAATCCATACCAAGATCACCCATGCATAGAATATATGAATTATGTGTACTAGAAATGAAAAAAATGTATAAACCATGTACCATATATTGAATAAATTCTACAAAAATCTCTGATGCTTGATGATGGCGACTAAGTAATGATCATAGGATCCTTCTCTATATAGTGTATCCATGAGTTTCAACTGAATCATCCATTATACGGATGGAATTCAATTTTTTCATGATGTTTTATCATCTCTCATGCAAATAAGAAAGTATATATAGCTTGGAATATAGGGTAGTCTTGTTCATTTTGCAAGAATTACACCCACTATCATCCCATGATAGTGGTATTTTTATAACTTAATGGATGCTCCTCGGTGATGCATGAAATAATTCATACATTTTAATACATAATTTAATGCCTTGACTAGATCATACATTGCATGCATGAATGAGATTACATTACTACATTAAATCTCATATAACACTTCATTAAATGATAACTTATATGGGATAACCAATTTAATGATAATTGTTTATCATTCAGTTTTCACTATCGTATGCCCATGTTATGTTAGGATCAACCTAATCTCAAGGTATTCATCATATGAATATTATATTATATTGGATGCAATGTATTCTCAAGCCTCTACTCGAGGATATGTTCAATGGTAACGTAACCCTATGGTTGTTGGTGATGGAAACTTATGATTTCCTTCTATTATACCATATGATAGTGAAGACGGTGCCATGAAAATCACATTTTCATAACCTTTATGATATGAACTAATCATTTAATATTATTTCCCTATTGTATCATATACAAATAGTATTTATGGAATATTACTCCCTCACTCCCATGATATCTAGGAAGAAGCCTCAGAATCTTGAGCCAAAGTGGGACAGACCTTACACCATACACAAGGTCTACTCCAATAGAACTTATTCCTTAATCACAATGGATGGAGAGCATATTATTCTAGTCACCAAAGCAAGGTTTCTCAATAGCTATTTTACATAAATTCACATCAAGTTCATAATATCCTCACTGTAAGATGTTAAAATGAATAGTCCAAGCCCAGTATGTATGGCTTTAAATTTATTTCTATAGGTCCTCATCGCATGTCCCTACACTGTAAAACATTTCATTCCTAGTCATTTGATGTTAAATTTAACTACATAAGTTCTACCATACATGACCTACAAAAATTTTTGGGGTGGTCTATTTATGAGACCAATTTTTCTTACACATGAGTTAGATCTATATAGGAATTCTCAGTTTATATTCCCACCATCCATGTATTAATCTGAATTGAGATAAAATTTAATCACCCTAAAAAAACTATGTGTGTCTTGATTCATAATATATTAGAAACAAAGTAACATTCAGACTATTGTACCTAATCAAAAGTATAATCCCAATTATCCATCACTTTTTCTTGCTTCTTAATCCCTTGTTTATTCATGTTGAGTTTTCTCCCCTTGATCAACGTTAAGATAAGGTTATATTATTTGTTCAAAAGATATATAGATGAAAAACCCCCAACATAAAAGTCCCACTAGTAGAAAAATAGTCTTTAATGTTGGTGTTTTAATGTCAGTTCTTCAAGACCTACTTTAAAACTATTTCATGATGGATTTTAATGTTGGTTATTCAGTAACTAAAGTTAAAAGCCAAATTTTAATGTTAGTTCTATAAAAACAAGCATTAAAAGGCCTCATGGAACACTTTTAACATCTTTGTTTTAGTAAAAGATTTTAAAATCCTAATTTTAACATCATTTCCTAAATAACTATCATTAATGTTCCTCATAAAAGACTTTTAACATCATTTTTTTCAAGAAACGATTTTAAAAGTAACTTTTAATTTTGATTTTTCAAATAACTAACATAAAAAATGTTTACCAAGTTGTATTTCATTTCCCAATATTTTATTTGACTGGTCATGGAGCCCAAATGGACATAAATATCAAAAGTTATAGTCATAAAAATTTGTACTTTTCTAAGAGATAAAATAATTTTACATCAGTTTTTTTATAGAACTGATGTAAAAAGTAACTTTTAATGTCAATATTTCAAAAAAAATTGACATAAAAAATGTTATCCATGTTTTATTTTTTTTCTCAATCAATTTTAGTAGTCGTGAAACTCAAATGGACTTATGGATCAAAAGTTATGGACATCAGAATTTGGACTTCTCTAAGAGTCATGAAATGTATTTTTCTACTTTTGATGTTATATATTAGTAAAAACTAATGTCAATAGTATTTTTTAACATTTGAAATTTTATTTTTAGTAAAACCAACATGAAAGGTTATGTGGTGATCCTTAAACATCATTTTGAGAAAAAACCAAGATTAAAACCCCAATATGAGAAGGATTTTAACTTTGGTTATATATTTACTTGATTTTAAAAGTAAAATTTCAAATATGCGGGATCAGTATTTAATTTTTTTTCAAAAAACGCATTTAAATTTTTAAAATGCCACATAAATGTTAATAAAATTCCACATAAAATATTTTTATCTACAATATATAAAGCCTTATTTTTTTTCTTCCAACACTTTTAACCTCTTAGATACAATCAAATTTTTAACATATCTTCAATTTAAGATTTGAACATGGTATATATTCTAATCATTTAATTTCCTTATTATTGTTTTCCATAATCGCTAAAAAACTTGATAATTTTTATTATGATTATTAATACTTCTTCTGATCGAGTTATAAATTTAAAAAATCCTCATTAGATTCATCTACTGAAGTTAAAAATTCCCTATCAATCACTATTTTCATTATTTCATGAGTTCTTCCCTAAAAAGAATTGAATTAACAAAAACAACATATCTATTCAAAGGAAACTGCCAAAAGAATTGAAATTAGGTCTAAACTTCATGTTTATTTTTTGTTTTTTTCATTTGGTGTCTGTAATTTTTTGTTAATGTTTCTCATGTTTTCTTTAAAATGAGTATTATCTATCGAATATTAGAGAAGTCAAACATTTGATGTCTATAACATTTGATCCATAATCCTATTTTAGCTCCATGAATAGTCAAATTGAAGCTTAAGAAACGAAATATGCTATAATATTCATAGTTTCTATGTTTTAGAATCATATTTTACTAAAAACATCATGAAAAATATTTTTTTACATTTGATGTCAGGTTTTTTGTAAAAACCATGTTAAAACATACTTTTCACGTCAGTTTTTATCAAAAACTGATGTTAAAAACCTTATAGAATCAGACTTTTGACATCATTTTTGAAAAAAAACAAATTTTAAAGGTCAAATTTTTAATTTTTGACATTAGTTTATAAAAAAATATTTCAAAAGTCCCATTTTTAACATTGGTAGTAAAAACGTTGGTTAAAAACTGATGTTAAAATACAAAAAAAAACATCAAGAAAAATTTTTCTACTAGTTTCCTCATCACATGACATTAAACTATAGAACATCCATGTAATTATATCATGACATAAAATTTCATGATAAATTTTTTTTATTCATGACTATAAACTATATATCATATATTCCCATCTACATGACTTAAATTTGTGGAGAATTTCATCCTAGTCAAATGATTTTAAACTAAAAAGAACCTTAAGCTCATCCTGAAAGACCATAAACTTCTTAGAGTGATCTATTAAATGAGACCTAGCTTCCCTTACTATGAGATAGATATATAAAATCATCCTTATTATGTAGTTCTTTACCCATAACCCTATGATAAGACAAAATTTCCCCCATGTTAAAAAGTTTCACCCAATATTTTGGCCTTCTTATTTACATAGGATCTCCTAACAACCCATAATTTGGATAGAACAACCTTAGGTACTTATCTTATTGTGTTATATTGTATAACATATGGTATATCCTACAAGAGTTAAAATTTATTAGAGAGTTCTATCCCATGGGACTGGATTCCTTACTTATGATACAAATCTACATAATATTTCCTCACACATGGTTCATTATCCATATATATATGTTATGAAAAAGTTCCCTTACCCTATGAAATAGTTTGATCTATATAAGTATGTGTTATATTTCTATAAGGATTCAATGTTTATGGTTATACCATCCAAATCTAGTGTCATGGTTCACCTAACCTATAACCAAAACCCCCTTTACATCTAAGTGTTTGGGTCCTATTTGTTTATGTTGGGTGTTCTACAATGGACCATCCATTGGGAAATTCTAATAACTAAATGTGTCTTTATTTCTATTATCATAGAATACATAGTGATTCATTGATATCCTATCATGGGACCATCTATAAATTCCAATCAAATTCTCACTTTGTCTTGATGTCTAAACCTTATTCACTTGATGCTAATACAAGGTTATCATACTTTGTGAATGAGATAGATATTAATATAAGTACACCTATATAAATTTTTGTGTCTTGTGAGCCTAAAATACATGTAATTGAGTCCTTGTTTCTTGATGAAACATACAGTCCATCCCACATGACTTAAAACTATTCGGAATGGTATATCCCATATGACCTTAAATTACTTGAAGCAATATATATCTTATGACCTAAAGTCATTGATCTTACCCTTATATAAGATCTTGATCTACATAATTTAAAATTCCCTAATGTTCAAGATCTTTCCCTAATTAGGATAGTTTTTTATTTATAGATGTTATGTATATGGTTATATTTTCCTATCATAGTGTTGTGGTTCACTTAACCTGTGACCAGAATAATACCCCTATATTTATCAAAACTATGTGTGGTTTTATTCCTAATAACATAGGATATGTAGTGGCATTGATTTCTCCTATCCTAGTCCTATTATAATTCCATTTCTTTATTGTATTATGCTTTGGTGATGAGACTTTTCCTAATTCATGTAAGGTTATTTCCTTTTCTCACTTAGGAACCCATGCATTACACTATTCCACTCTTATACATGAGCCAGATCTATACAAAGAGTTTATATTTATATAAAATAAATCTTGTTTGATTCTTATTATTTTAGCATATGTAGTTATTCCTGGATATTTTATCCTAGGCCTGTTTATAAACTCCAACCAAACCCAGCACTTTTTCTTTGTAACATCTCATTACATGATTTTAGATAATTCCTTTTTCTTTTCTTGTTTTCCTGTTTAATTGAGTATGTATTTGGACTCTCAATAATGGAGAAAATTTATTGATAAAAATTATATAAAGTTCAGGGATGTATATTTGTTTGAATTAGTGTAGTATGGGCATAAACTTGTTATGGGTTAGCGAGGTTCTCCTTGAGTTTGGAGAACATCCGAGGTGGTTTGTGTTTTCATGTAAGAATATATAGTTTTCACTGTCTATTGGAAATCTACATGCCATGTTATGGGAGTGCATGATGTGTAAAGTGTTCCAGGATCATCTCATGATCTAAATACATAGCATGAAAGGATATATCCCATGTAAGTATTACAAGTTGTGTAATGTTAAAAATTGGGTTTTTAATAAAAATTCAATGGTCTTTTGGCGTATGTGATCCCCATGGATTACATGATATGTAAAGGGATTACACCCTAATTAAATGTCATGGGAAAGGATTTTAGGGTGATTAATAGTTGAATATTATTTCATTATTCCATATTCCTCCTTACTCTGGACCTATAAGCACTCTATGGTAATTTTGGGAACCCCCAATCCTTTTGGATTGATTCTCTAGACATTTGATCATCAAGGTTGTGTGTGCACAGTATCTCTCTGGGTGAGTAATCCTTTCTTATTATTCATTATCTTTGATTGTAGTATCTCTATTGTGTCGCATTATTGGATCCATTTATCTATGGTGATAATTCCTTTGTTTCTTTTCTAGATCTGTTGTGTGATCTTGTTCTAGGGGCCAATCCATTTTGGGTTGTGGTGTGGTGAGTGTGCGTTCTTGAGGTATGTTGTGATATTTCCTCTTCACCAACACTTTTTGATAAATTTAAGCAATTATGAGATGTGTAGATTTATTCTAGGGCATCTGTTTTCATTATTGTGTTCTTACTATTAGTGGATCCCATTTTGAGTGTGTATGACCTGAGTTTTGAGGTAGGTGGTTTCATCTCTAGACTATTTTGGTGAACTACATTACTACGGTTTTTGATAAATTATTTTATAACTGAAATTTTCATGATTGAATTATTTTATTTGTGTGTGTGGGAATATTTTTCTGATAAAATATGGTTTTTCCCTAGTTTTGATAAATGAAAAGGGTTTTTCAAATCATTATGTAATGGTTTTATGAAATGGTGTTAAAATCATGGTTTTATGAAATGGTTTGGAAAATAGAGAACATGGGAATCTTTGGGTAATTAGGTGTAAGGTGCAGTAATATGCATCATCCGCTATCATGGGGTTTTCTCATGGGGCTTTCCTCTGCTCTCTAGGCCTGTTTCTCTCTAGATCTGTTAGGGGGTTCACTTTATAGGGTGTTTCTATGAACTCTATAATTAATAAATATGTCTAAAGTC
The DNA here is from genome assembly GCA_963277665.1 of Viscum album. Classification (NCBI taxonomy): domain Eukaryota; kingdom Viridiplantae; phylum Streptophyta; class Magnoliopsida; order Santalales; family Viscaceae; genus Viscum; species Viscum album. Next base: position 172,472,166 of record OY728147.1, on the reverse strand, counting down.
TTGATGCACACATTATTTTCTATGTTAGGTATGAGTTTCCAAGCTATCGTAGCCTAGTATGATCCTTAGTGTGATGTTACCTATGATTTTTGAAAATTTGGTCCATTTTGGATTGTACTACCATGGATTTGATATGATATATGATGCATACTTTGGTTTGATTTGATATATCTGTTTTGATATATGTCTATAAAATTATTTGAAACTAATTTACCTGATTTATTTGGAAATGTAGAAAAGGGGGGAATTAAATTTTTTTTTCTATTATTTTGATTTAAAAACTACTAAAATGTATATCATGCCATGTTTTCTTTAAAGTTGATCATGTTTGGATTATTGTTTATATAGTTGATATGGAACACATTGGTGGGAACCCACTGAGCCTATTATCTCACACCCTATGTACTCCTTTAGTGGTGTGTAGACCTAATTATGTATTTCAATGCAGAGAAAGGAAAGGCACCATAGTGAGGTGGTGAGTTTTTCTATTAACTGTGTTTATGTAGATGTATGGTGAGATGGTGGGAGTTTTCCCACACTATCACATGAAGACTATTAGTGTAGAATTTTAGCTTTTTTATCCTTCTCTGTTGGACTTGTCTCTTGGATATTGTTTCGCCAATATTTTAGTTGTATAACTTTTGTTGCTCTATTTATATTATGACATATATATATTCATGTTTTCTTCCACTATTTCTTTATATAAAAGTTTATATATTTCATGTTGTTTGCTTCAAATTGGGATAAATCATTCCCTCTTTTTTTTGATACTCGAGTTCTAAATGTCATCCCATGGGGATTAGGAATTCCCTTTGGGTATGTGGAATTTTGGTTTGGGTACTAGTTTGAGAGGGTATTTTGGTTAGGTTCATCATAGTTTGGTATCAAAGTAGGTTTTTACTTAAGATTCCTTTTCTTGGTACATTTGGTAGACTGGAGAGAGGATTTTTAGGACTTGAGAGTTAGATTACAGTGAGTTCCTAGCTATATATTGTCATGATGAGACTCAAGTTACTATGGTATGTTTTCATGTGTGTATCCTATTTTTAGTTATTGATCTTAATATCAATTTTTTCTTATGGTTTTTTTTGTTCTAATTGAGATTATTCTGTTGTCTGATGATTTCTTCTATTTTGGTATATAGTGGTATGCCTCTGTGATGTGTTCTACGAGTTCCTTAGGAGGGTTCAGCTGATTCTCCTTAAGGTAATCCACCTATGGATCAGAACATTATCTAATCTATTATGTCGGAATTTTTTGTTTTGGTTCAAAATGTACTGTAATCGCATAATGTAGTTGTTGAGGTACAGCCATGAGATATTTGAGAAAGGGATCGATCATGGGAGTTCTTGCGTGAGAAGCCACCATCCTTTAAGGATATGAATTAACCTTAAGAGGAAGAAGACTGCCTTGAAAATATTGATAAAATATTCTAATTCCTTTATACACCTGATAGTATCAAGGTGAAGTATGTGGTGTTCAGGCTTGAGGGTCCCAGCAAGCGATGGTGGGATTCCATGGTATAGGTGGATAGGCACGTGGTCTTGGACTGTAAGGGTTTCAAGAATTTCTTCTTCCAGAAATTTTTTCTAGAGTCATTGATGATGGATAAGTATCTAGATTTACAATATTTTTAGTAGTAAGAACATTAATTGTTAGTGTACACTAATCAGTTTACAGAGCTAGTTTTTTTTCACCAGAGGTTGTGAACAATGACCAGTTAAAATATCAGAAGTACCTACAGGGTTTGTGAGTGGATATCAAATAATAGGTATTTATACTAAATATTTAAACCTATGTGGAGACAGTAGATAGGTATATGATGTAAATGATTAATATATAAGGAAATGTTAGATATCCTTCTCCTTCTCTTCCACATAGTGGTAGCTTCAGTGGAGCATCAAGGAAGAAGAGGAAGTGACAAGATCATCACGGGAGTAGTAGAGATGGTTCTTAGTAGTAGGCCTATTCAAACCCTTTATTTTCATCTAGTGGTGTGCCCTAACTTTCTATCATTGTTTTAAGGTTGGACACACATGGAACTCTTGTCCTTTATCTACAAATATGTGTAACAGTTGTGGGTGTTGTGGTCATTTATAGTGTTTCTTTCAGGCTTTTTCTACACCTTGTTATGGTTAGGGATCACCTACTCCAAAAGCTACTATGGAATGATCATATGATTCTAAGATTTTAGGAAACTATCCATAGGCCTTATGAGTGAATCACCTTCATTTATTAGATTAGTTTCCAGTGGAAGTAGACACAGGTCCAATGATAGTGAGAGGTACCATCTTTATTTCATCTTCAGTAGCGATTTCTTTATTTGATATTGGTGCCTCCCACTCATTTATATCCATCCATTTTGTTGATATTTTTAACCTTACAATTGATATCATGTACTTTATTATATATTTAGCGACACCTCTTGTAAAGAGACAAGAGTAGGGGTTTTGGTGTCCTTCTTGTGCACTATCGATAGCTGATGCAAAGTTAGTCTATGATTTTTGCATTCTTGGTATATATTTTTTTACTTCATCATTGGGTTGTATTAGGTTGTTTCTCATCATACAAATGTTTATTGTTATCATCTTCATGTTTGGTTTATTTTGACTGATGAGAGCTCATGGGTGTTTCAGGGAGATTGGGATCTGAGGTTTGGTCGTGCAGGACCTTTCTACCCAGAGCTCAGTAGTTTTTTGTATTTTCTAACAGTTATTCCAAATGCCTTTCCTTATATTGTTGATATTCCCACTATTTTTTAGGATTTTCCTGAAATTTTCCCAAAAAAATCTATAATATTTCTCTAGATAGGGAGGTAGAGTTTACAATTGACCTGGTTCCAGGTACACATCTGGTTTTGATACCTTCCTATCATCTGTAACTAGTGGAGCTGAAAGATCTCAAGGTTTAGTTGGATGACCTAATAGGAAAAGGTTTTTTTGTTTCTCCTTGGGATAACCCAGTACTCTTCTCCAAGATGGCATATGGTTCATTCCGATTGTGCATAGACTATTGAAAGTTAATTTGAGATACATTTAAAAATAAGCATAATTTTCCTCATGTGGATGATTTTTTTGATCAATTAAATAGGTAAAAGTGGTTTTATAAGATTGATCATAAGTCAGGTTATCATTGGTCTATAGTTTGGTAGTGTGATATACTGAAGATAGCTTTTAGAATAAGGTATGTCCATTATGAATATCTTTTAATGACATTTTTCCTAAATAATATTCCTATAGTTTTTATGGATTTTATGAATTGGACATTACATTATTATCTTGACACTTTTTTGGAAGATTTTTTGGATGATATTTTGGTTTACTCGGGATTTGAGTGTGAGAACGAGCACCATTTGGGTTGGGTTATGGATATCCTGAGAAGTCGCTATTTGTATGGAAATATTTCCAAATGAAATTTTAGATTCAAGAAGTGAATTTCTTATGGAATTTAATTTATAATAATAGATTATTAGTTGATCTTGAGAAGGTAAAGGTTGTTTTAGTATTAGGAAGAACCATAAAATGTCTTTGAGATTCAGAGATTCTTTGGTATTGTTGGATACTATTTATTATTTTTCAAATATTTCTCAAAGTTGGCATCACATTTGATAGATCTTACCTAGAAAAGGGTGAAATTTTTATGGGATTAAAAGTTTCAGTCTTCTTTTGATGAACTGAAATGAATTTTTAAATCAAATCCTATTTTTAACATACCTAACTCATTAAGGGGTATATGGTTTTCTATGATACTTTTGGCACTGGTTTGGGTTGTATTCTCGTGCAAGATGATCATGTGGTGGCTTAAGGATCTCATTAGCTTCAACCGCATGAGAAGAATTATTCCATTCATGATTTAGAGATTACTGTAGTTATGCATATGCTTAAGTGTTGGTAGAACTATCTATTTGGGGAGAGAATCACAGTCTTTTCTGACCATAAGAGTTTGAGATCTATATTTTCTTAGAATGAATTCAATCTCAAATGGAGGTGGTGGGTGTAATACCTTCATAAGTTTGACTTAGATATTGTTTACACCCTAGGGAAGAGGGATGTTGTTACAGATGCTCTTGGTAAGAAAGTTCCATCACATGTTATTTAGGGATCGAAAAAAGAGTGGAACCTTATAGGGATTTTTGCTCAGTTGCATCTAGATGATCAAGAGGATGTTTGTGGTATAGTTATGACTAGTGATCAGTTATCATCATCTCTCCTTGACTCTATTTTGTAGATTTAGTAGCTATATGAATACTTTAGAGGAATTTGAGATACCCTATATAGTGGGGAGACCATTTCTAGTTGATCTCTCTCTTTATATGGTATTCTCTATTTTGGGGATTGGTTTTTCATCCCAGTATTAGTGAGGATATAAGTTTTTTTATTGTCATATATATTCATGGTACATTCATCTAGGAACTAATAAGATGTATTATGACATGAAACAGTGAGTCTAGTGTCCAGGTATGAAGCGTGACATTTCTGATTATGTGTCTTATTGTTACACCTTCCAACAGATAAACGCATAGCATATGAAACCTTATGTTTTTTCTCAAACCTTTTCTGGTTCTAGTTTTGAAATGAGATGATGTATACATGTAATTTTTTGTTTTATTACCATAGTATCCCCAAGGGAGTAATATTATATGGGTGGTGATTGATCGGATGACAAAGTCATCTCATTTCATTCTGATCAGGGACGCCACTAAAGTTAAAGATATGGGTAATATATATGTGTAGAATATTGTTCGATTAAATGGGATTCATTATTCCTTTATTTCGTATAGGGATACTAGGTTTACTTTGATATTCTATAAAATTATTCAAGAGGTGATGGGGACTCAGTTCAGATTGAATAAATCTTATCATCTACAGATAGACAGTCAGATGGAGGGTTCTATTCAGATCCTGGAGGATATGATCCATGCCTATGTCATAGATTTTTGTGGATATTAGGATATCCATATGATACTGATTGAGTTTGATGATAATAATATTTATTATTCATCGATCATAATGGATCCTTTCTAGGATCTATATGGTCACCTCTGTATGTCACATCTTTTTTAGGAAGATGTAGGCAAAGCTTCTTTGGTGGGACTGAGTTTGGTTCAAGAGACGTCTATAAGGATTCATAACATACATCAGTGTCTAGTTATAGCATATATTCAATAGAAATATTATGCAGATCAATGGTGTTTCCCTTTGGATTTTTCCATAAGTGATTGTATTTTCTTGAAATTTTATCCTCGGTTGGGTTGTTGTTGACTTGGAAAATAAGGAAAGTTGAAACCGAGATATATTGGACCGTTTAAGGTCACTAAGTAGCTTGGGAAGGTTGCTTATTAGTTGAATTGATGTTTCAGTTGATAGGAATTCATGGTGTTTTCTACATATCACATCTCAGTAAATACAAACCAGATCCTTCTCATGTTATGATATGGGAATAGATTTATATAGAATGATATGTTTCTATTTTTGAGAATCCAATAGAGATCGTTGACTCTCAAGTGAAAGTCATTTGTGGGAATTACATTTTTTTGGTCATAGTGTTATAGAGGAATTGATTAGATTATCATGATACTTGGGAGTATGAGTTGTTAATGAGATATCAGTGGTCTCATCTCTTTACTAGACTTCATTTTTTCACATGAATTCCCAAGGATATAAATTCTTATGGTGGAGATTTTGTAACATCCTGTTACCCACTTTCAGGTAATTCTCTTCTCTTTACTTGAAAATTTGCTGAGAAAAATGAACTAAAGTTCAGGGGTGTGTGTTTTTTTGAATTAATGGACTATGGGTATAAACATGTAATAGATTAGCGGGGTTATCACTGAGTTCATAGAATTCCCAAGGTGGTTTGGGTTTTCATGTAAGAATATATAGTTTTAGCTATCTGCTAGAAATTTATACACCATGTAATATGAGTACACAATGTGTAAAGTTCACTAGGTTCATGTTGTTATATGAATACACCACGTGAAATAATAAACATCTTTTAATTATTTCATTCCATGTAATGTTAAAAATTTGGTTTTTAATAAAAATTCAATGGATTTGTCATTGTATCTGATCCCTATGGATTACACAATTTGTAAAGGGATTACACGCCATGTAAATGTCATGAGTAGGGGTTTTAGGGTGCTGTGTGGGTGAATATTATTTCATTCATCCATATACCTCCTTGTTCTCGGCCAAGAATCACTCTCTGGTAATTTTGGGAACCTCCAAACCTTTAGGATCAATTCATTCAGCATTTGATCATCAAGGTTGAACATGGTATCTCTTCAGGTGAGTAATCCTTTATGATTATTCATTGCCTTTGATCTTGGTAGAGACATTGTGTTGTATTATCAAATCCATTGATTTGTGGTGGTAATTCCTTTATTTATTTTCTAGATCCATCGTGCAATCTTATTCCAGGGGTCGATCCTATGTTGGTTGTGGTGCAGCAGGTGTGTATTCTTGAGGTATATTTTGATGCTTCCTCCTCACCAACCCTTTTTGATAAATTGAATCAATTATGAGATGTGTATATTGATTCTAGGTCCTCTATTGTCATTGTTTTTTTCTTCCTATTTATGGATCATTTTGTGGAAATATTCAACCTAAGTTTTGAGGTAAGTGGTTCCATCTCTAGCCTTTGTTGGTGAACTACATTGCTTCAGTTTTTGATAAATTGTTTTATAACTGAAATTGTAATGATTTACTGATTTGATTTGTATATGTGGAAATGGGTATTTGATAAAAGATGGTTTCTCCTAGTTTTGGTAAATGAAAATGGTTTTTCAAAGCATTGTGAAATTATTTTATAAAATTGTTTTCAAATCATGGTTTGATGAAATGGTTTGATGAAATGGTTTGGAAAATAGAGCTCATAGGAAGCCTTGAGTACTTAGGTGGAATGTGTTGTAATAGGCCTCATCCACTATCTAGGGGTTTTCTCATGGTGATTTCCTCTACTCTTTGGGCTTGTTGTTATAAGGATTAGTTACACTTATTAGGGGGTTCACTTTCTATATTTTTCATCTACTCTCTAGACATGATGCATACGTCTAGAGGCTTGATTCACGCACGATTTTCTATGTTAGGTATGAGATTCCTAGCTATCCTGGCTTAGTGTGATCCTTGGAAAGATGTTACCTGTGCATGTGGATGATTTAGGATATTTTGGATTGTATTGTTTTGATTGTACTGCCATGTATTTGATATGATATGTGATGCATGATTTGGTTTGATTTTATATATCTGTTTTGATATATGTATATGAAATTCTTTGAAACTGATTTTCATTCTTTATTTGGAAATGTGGAAAAAGGGGAAATTAAATTCTTTTCCCATGATTTTGATTTAAAAAATACTAAATTGTATATCATGAATTTTTTTATTTAAATTTGAGAATTCTTGGATTATTTTTCATATACTTGATATGGAACACCTTGGTGGGACCCTGCTAAGCTCGTTAGCTTACACCCTGCATACCCCTTCGGTGGTGCGTAGACCTAGTTATTTATTTTAATTTTAGAAAAGGTAAGGTTACACGGTGAGGCATTGAGTCTTTCTATTAGCTGGGTTTGGGTATCTAGATGGTGAGATGGTGGGATTTTTTCACACTATCACATGGAGATTGTTGGTGTAGCTGTGTATCTTTATCATCCTTTGTTTTTACACTTGTATTTTGGAGATTGTTTTGCTACCTTATCAGTTGTATCACTTATTTTGTTCTATTTATATTATAACATATATATATTCATGTTTTCTTTATTGTTTCTTTATTTACATGTGTATATATTTTATGTTTTATAATTTAGGTTGGGTGAAATTTTTCCCTCTATTTTTTTATACCTAGGACTAGATGTCAGCCCTTGGGGATAAGGAACACCCTTTAGGTATGTAGAAATTTGGTTTGGGTACTAGATTTAGAGGGTATTCAATTCAATTTTTTCAAATTCTTGGTGTTTGAACCCCTTCAATCACATTAGGTTTCCCTTAAAAATTTTAGCACTAAGATGAATTCATTCCATTTTGTGCATGAGATAAATCTACATAAAACTTCATATTTAAAGGTATGTGTTGTATGGCCCTAAAATATATGGTACCTCAGTCCTTGTCACATTATGTTAAACCGCATGACATATTTTCCATACTTTATGACCTTAAACTACTTAGGTATGTTTATTATATATGACCCAACTTCCCTACATGAGAGTCAGATCCATGTAACCCAATGTGTGGATTATATCTATAATTCCATTCTAGGATAAGATTCCCCCATTCTCAAGAACTATTTCCTAGCACTTGGGCTTCCCATATTTGTATTGAGACTTATTCCTAGATCATTCACTAAGGAACTTTGTGTAGAATTCCAAGTCTCATATCTAGGGTGTTATCATAGATCCTTTTCTGATTCTAATCCCATACCAAGATATAAAATTTCCACATCCCTGTATATGATCTAGATCTATAAAGGGACTATTTTTTATCATAACTACATATGGATTGATTCTTATTATTTTAGGATACATATCCATGTATGAACTATATATGTTGGACCCAGCTACAAATTCCATTATTATCCAACCCCTCATAGTTTATGATTTCCCAATTCATGTTAATTAATTTTACATCAGAATCTACACTAGGATGGTATATATTTTATAAGAAATATGTGTGGATTTATTATTGATATTTTAGGATATATTGTGACATATAAACCATACATTTTAAACCTATATTCAAATCATCATCCTTCTTCATTCCCATTCATCATCCCTAAACAAACTAACCATGGTTAGTTTGAGACTAGAATGATTCAACCACCTCTTGAATGTTCCATTCCATATACCGTACTTCATACCTTGAGTGTCTTGAATCATCATAAACCTTTATGACTATCAATAATGAGCATATTCATCTCAAAGGGACACCAATGATCGATAATGTTCATGCCTCTATATTTGACAATACCAATTAAGAGGCATATTTTTTTAAGAGAAGGTCCTCTAATATCTATACACCTCCAACAACATTTTCAGGAAACTCATCATTTGAATGTTAGTTGATGGTCATCCTTAGCATACTTGTTCAATCTCATATTCTTTATTCACATACCTTAGGCTATGATTTACATCATCTCCATTCTCCATTAAAATTTATTGGGACACTCTTAGCTATTGATCCCCATATGGGATTTCATATCGCAACCCCAACCATATGGTCAAAGCATTGTGACCTTAAACCACAAGCACCCCTTCAAAGGAGATCTATAGTATCATTATTGTAACATCCCAGGTAAATAAAGAATAATACATTTTCATATTTATTAATATTTGAGAATTGAATATTAATTTTACTTTAAAGGGGTTTCTATGTTCGATAGCGTACCCGATACGCAACAAAGAGTTTCTTTGAAATCTTACGTTGCACACTAGTAATAAAATAATATTATTTTAAATGGTAGTTAAAACGTAGTCGTTGTATTGTAGGGAATGAATAGAAATAACGAAAATATAATTATATATGTTTTTTAATTGTTTTTACATTTATCCAATAAAAGATAAAGGCTTAAAATAAGAAAAGAATTCAATTTTAGGCATAGATACTCTAATATTCACTAAAGGTCCACTTATCGCCTTTTCATGGCGATCCTTCTTTAAATATAGTTTTGTTTACTCTTATATATTCTATTGGACCAAATAAAACTCTTCTTTAGAATCGGGACATCAAAATTTACTTTGTGTAAATTTTTGGTATTTTTCTGATAAAGTTCATTTTTTAATGAATAGTGAAAACTGTTGTATTTTAATTCAAAACCTCTTTTTAATATAATTTATTTATATTATTAGATTATATTTTTAATTGGTTTTAAAGTGAAATTAGAATATATTTTTACCATTAAATCCAATAGTGGTCGTTGTAATTAATTTCACTTAGAAATCGGACTTAAACTAGTGTCAACCTTTTGATACTTTTTGTTTCATAAAAACACGCTATTTGTTTTGACAGAGGGAATTAATTATTAAATTAATTAATTCAACTTATATGTTTTGAATTTTTTAAAATAGACATAATTTTTTAATTCAGAATATCAAATATATCTTAGGGTGAAGTTTTGGTATTTTTCTGAAAAACTTCAATTTTTGATGAATAGTGAAACCACTAAGTGGTACTTAAAAAACTGATTTTTCATTTAAATGAAACTTTACCACTTCTTTGTTTTTAATTTCAAAAATCTGACATACATGGTTGTCATTAAGAATTAAAATTTGGTACAATGGGATTAAAATAATTTTTTGTGAATAGTAACTTTTAAGTCTTTAATCGCGATTAGAGGTAATTAGTGTAGTTTAAGGTAAAAATAATGTTTTAATAATATGAGATGAGCTTGAAACATGTCCTACCCTTATTGGATGTGTCATGGCCGACCAATAAAATCAATGGGTCAACTTGGGGACCCCATGGAGTCACTTTGGAAGGAAAATGACATTAATATCTTTTTATTTAATGTAAAAGTAAAAATGACACAAACATGAGTTGTTTTACTAAAACAATTTTTAAATAGGGTTATACAAGTCAGATTTTTTAATATAAATATTCATTAGAAATATAAAAAGATTTAATACATCATGATATTTTTTTATAATTTTTAGACATTAAATAAATTAAATTATTTATGGCACTATGATGATGCAGCGATTACCTCATTATTTAACGATTTAAATAAAATGAAAAGATAATGTAAAATATAAGACCTACACATGTCAAAAACATATTGGATGGGTGGATTTAGAACTATTATCACCTTATACTCAAAATATATAATTTTGGGACCCTTTTTATCCGAAAATCATTTTATAATAAAGTATCTTTTCTTAACTTTCCAAGAGTGCCCCTCCTCTCCTCTTATAAAAGGCCCCCACCTCTACCACCTTACCCACACTTCCAAAGCCTTTGTCTCAGACAAACCCTATCCATTTTGTCTCTCCACATTCCTATCTTACTCCTTGAAGCCTCACTTTGGGCAGAAGTATTCCCAAGGAAGCCTTTGAGCTCAAATCAAAAAGAGTTACCCGTTTTAAAGGTAGTGTTTTCTCTTGTGTTCTTATGTTTTATTTTTCTTATCCAACCCCCTAAACTCTTTTTATTCATTTATTTTGTAACAACACCAGTATCTTCCATATACTAGTATGTTTTTATAATAATTATTCAAGCTACACATACACACACCTTCATCTAATGGTTAAAGAACATACTGTTTCTGTGGATGGTGAATTTTTTCCTCACGAAACGATGATTGTTCAACACTCATATAACACCTTCAAAGGTGGCCATTAAGACGAAACTATATTTATATATGATATATAATATGTTTATGTTTTACTTAAGCTTCTGTATTTTTCATTTGTGGCATACCTTTATGGTTTCCATTGTGGGTAAACACGATAATTTCATTTTAGGAAGTGCGGACTACCGCCCCCTCAAAGTGATTTGATTCGTTAATGCCATATGTGGGACGTATAAAGGATGGATTTAAAGTTATTATATATGATTTTATACTGAAATTATAATATACCTTTATATCATTATTATTTCTTTCCATTAAAATATGAGATAGAAATGAAAGTAGCGGTCATGCGTATGTACGGCTTACCGTCTCCATGAACGGTGCATTTCATTTCTTACCTCTAAATGATTATGTAATATTATAAATACATGTATATTCTGGATATATATGATATATATGATATCCAAATCATGAATATCATTCTAGATATAATGAACCTTTGACCACACGAACAACATGTAATTGTAATAAGTCCACTTTCGACTTAAGAACCAAATATCGACAAAACAAACATTATTAACTTAAATGATTACATAATGTTTATAAAATGGTAATAAGTGATATAAGAGTAATAATGAACTTGAAAAATGTTCTTAAGCAAGTATAAATTAACTCAAGTTTATTATTCAGGACGTTAAAGAACGATCGAGTCAAGTCAGACCCGAGGTAAGGGACTTCGTCTCAATCTCCTTTCATTGAGACATATTTCATTTTATACACAACTTTCTTTTATACGGTGTATAAACCCCTTTGACTTTTACTTTTATACAAAAGGAATATTTTTCTATGAAGCATTTTACAAAATGACAAAAAGGAATGTTTCTTTTAACGTATGCAGTGACAATGACCTTTTCTGCCGCCGCGAGTATTATTTGGTCTTTGGCTTCCTCTACAAGCCGTAATGTTTTTAAAATGAAATAAATACCATATAATCTTTTATGTATTTTGGTATTGAAAATGGTTTTTATAATGCATTTTCTATGTCAATATATTTAAGTGATATATTGTGATCAATGTGTGGAAATGTTTTCTTTCCATTATATTTGTTTTATGATTTTATAATGGTACTTGGACATTTGGCAGGTGGTGCTGTGAATAAGAGGACGAGTGGTTACGTTATAACCTTCAATTCATTGGGTATGGTAGTCGTCCGTATGGATATTCCATTAAGTGATATGTGTGGAAGTCGACCGTATGGTTATTCCATTTAAGTATGTTTATGTCCCAAGTTACCTTTATATGTTATGTGTTCTTTATATGGGTTTTATGGTAATCTTTTGGTTACAAAAGGGTAAGTAATGATCTTTTATTCAGTGAATATTTTTTACTACTTCATAAAGGATAAAGGTATTACTTTGATAAAGTATACATGGTTTGCTTGTTGTTTTGAAAAACTAACAGTTTTCATTCTTTGTGTATCCCTTACTGAGCTTTTTATGCTCACCCCAAGTTTTTTTTGAAATGTTTTTCATAGGACTTAATGTGGAATATTGTAAAGGATGGGATCAAGGGAAATTCATGCTATCTAAAACATGGAACTATACATGTTTCTTTTTAAGAGTTTTTTATTTTATAAAAACTTAGTAGAAGTGTCTACTTTGTAATCTTTTGAGATGTAATAGTTATGATCTAATTCTCTAAAACTCTAAACCTAAAAATATCCTCAATGTGAATTATTAATTTAATTCAATATTAAGTAAGGTTTAAGGACGAGGCCTTATAATTATGATATTCAATTCATAAAGATTTTTTATCTTACCATTCCACATAGTTTGTCTTGATTTTATATTCTAAGAACTATGAACTTAAACTACATGAAAACCTCTCATAGATGATCTTATTTAGTATTGGAATCCTAATTCATGTTGGGATACCACCATTCCCTCTTCCATATAGGTTATCTTTCCATTTGGTAAAAGTTTCAAGACCTTAAACTTCATCCATTGTTGGTTTGAGAACTATAATATTAAATTATGTGCATCCCTATTTGAGATAGTCTACTACATCATTGGTATTTCCATTTACATTGGGTTTTACTTACCCCTTATTACATAGAATATCTCACCTTTTTTATCTAATCATCATGAACTTAAACTGCATGCATCCTATTTATGAGGTAGTCAATATTAATAGTGGGATCTTCCCTCCCCATTAGCTTTTTAATTTCACTTGTTAGATAAACTATCTCACCATTTGGTCAAATCTATAAAACCTTAAACATTTTTTCAATGTTATACAACCTTAAACCCCAGCAACATTTTTTTAAAGTTGTATGACATTAAACACCATCCCTTAGTGGTCTAAATTACATGACCCTTAAAATGTAAATGAATGATAAATAAAAGGATTTTCATATTGAAACCCCATAAAGGTAGACCTGAGAAAATAACAAGTATATTACATGATAGAGTGTGTGTAGTTGATCAGGCATGGCCAAGCGATGTAGTAAATGTAGAGGTTGTAGCACATGGTTACAATTACAAGAACATGGGTGAGAAAGTGACATAGTAGTGCCTATTTGTGGGACTCATATATGGTAAAAAGTATGTAAAAATATAAGAATGAAAAAATATTGTAAGACCCTTCATATACCCCTAGTAAAAGATAAGGTATGCTCATTAGACCCACTGGTCTGGTTAAGAGTTTGAGTGGACCATCTGCCTTATCTACTGCAAACATGTTTTGGTGATTTTATTCCATATATATTCACCATAATAATGTGTTCAATATATGATGGTGTAATATTTATTGTTCTTTAACCCTTCCTTAATATCCTTTCCTTTATCATTATACTTCATTCCTTAAGTGTTTGAATCGTCATGAACCATTCATTTTCTATTGGTAACAAGCACATCAGACCCCATAGGACACCTCTGATTATTAATTTTTTTGGCTCCATATTCGGCACTACCAACTAAGATGCATGTTTCTTCCTAAGGGGGGGTCCTTTAATCTCTATACACCCTGATAGTATCACAGTGAAACCCATCATTTAAATTTGGTGAATATTTATTTTTAGCAAAACTATTCCATACTATCATTTATTAATTCAAACATTTCAAGTTATGATTTTCACATCCCTCAATCCGGGTATTAAAGTGGATTTGAATACCCTCTATGTTATAAATTCATACATCACACCCATTTTCAAGTAAATAATATTACATTCTATTCTTGAACCTCCATTGATCCTTATAATGTGACACTAAATTGAAAAGAATGTTGGTTTGGGAACCAAAACCATGAACTATGTGCATCCACCCATGAGATGGTTTATAGAGGCATTAGTCTCCTCCATTCACATCAGGTTTTTCCTTGACCTTAATAAATGAATTATCTCATATTCTTTTAGTAAAATTTTTCTAACCATAAACATTAGAAACATTTGTTAAAATTTATCAAACCATCAACAGTAGAAAAATTTGGTCAAATTTGTATGACCTTAAACTCCTACCCTCATCATTTATTATTGTATAACCATAAACTAGACAACACAATGGTCTGATCACAATGAACTTAAATTGAATGAATTTTTTTTTAAGAAATATTTAATAATGGAGGCCCTCATTCATTCATATCTATTCAACCTTGCCTCCATATTAAACACATAACCTCACCCTTCATCTTTTGGACAGTGATATATGACCTTAAACCTCAATAAATTTGTTCAAAGAATCATGAACCTAAAATTAGGTATATCTATGTTGTTGGAATTGGGTTCCTCATCCATGTTGGGTTTATCTCGCCCTTGTTGATAGATATACTACCTCGTATTTTTATCAAAGCTTCCCGACCTTAAATTCTAGTTACATTATTCTGAGTACTATAACCTTAAAATGCATGCATTGTTCCTTTATATTGTCTAAATATGTGACAATGGTATCTATATTCACATCAGGTTGTCTTCTCCCATTTTTCTATGTAGACTAATTTATACTTTGTTCAAATCTACCCAAACTAAAATGCTAGCTACATAGGTCCAATTTGAAAGAACCTAAACTTCCCAAGGAAATATACATAGCACTCACCATGTTGAAAAACCATAAATGTAAACCTTAGAAAATTTTGAGTCTCTTATATCTAGGAATTCACCTTGTATAATCTAGGAAAAATAGAGCTTCTGAAAAGGTAAAAGGCATAAAACATTTCATGTTGAAAACCAATAAAGGTAATTCAAGGAAAAAGATGAGTTCCATACTACTAGGCCTCCCCTATCTAAATCTTAAAAAATTGCAGATAAAGAAAGAGACACAAATATTTTAGGGTCCAAAATATGACCCTAGAAAAAATTTTATCTATGCTTTCTAGGTCCCTCATCCTAGGTAAAAAATTAGAGAAATATTTTTTTCTCCCATATATTGGTTTGGATGGATTATATCTATATGATTTCATAGTCTCAATGTTCTCAATCCATCTTCAACATTTTAGTTCTCATTCCAAATAACTCGGTCTTAATTTTCATCATGCTAAGTCACTCATCTTAATATATTAATTAACTAACTTTAATGTATGGTTATGGTACATATAATATTATATTTTTCATTCCCATACTCTTATGAGATCACACATATTGAAGGAAACCATATTTCATATCAAAATTATCAAACATTAGACTATGGTGATAGTATATATGATGTTATATATATCTTTCCAATATCCTTATAAGTGAACACACTCAGGAGGTGATAGAATTCTGTAATACTTAATATCAATAATTAACCCCCAACTTATAGTGATGGTATATGATTCTATATTTAACCCACCTATATTTTTCTAAGGTTTCATGTTTTAGGGATGAGGGATTGTTTTATATTTCATCCTTAACTTAATTATTTTAGAAATTATGATTGACTCTATCCATATTTATATGATCTTCAAGTGGGTTCAATGATTCTTGATATTATTCCTCATAAGTTTCACTTATTATCATGAATCAATTATCAATATGGGATAGATTATTGGAAACAGTTCAAGGAAAATAATTTTTATCGTTCATTAAAAAGAAGGGGAATATCCAAAAATCAGAGTCTCCCTTGGGTTATCAAAGAAAAATAAGGTAGAGGATATGAGTAGATGCATTAAAATATATGCTCTACTGAGATATTAATTTCATTTATTTATCACTTGGACTCATTGATGTGACATCAAATTTTATCCATCCCTATAACCTCATATTCTTTGGTGGGATGTAACTCTTCCACCTTGGAATAAGGTTCCATCTATTTAGTCTTTGAGTCCTTGATCATTCGTCTATGTTCTTAGAATTATAATTTGGATGAATTTAGTTCTCAAATAAGTTTATCCACTAAAGTTTTCTATTCATAAACTATATGTTATTATCCTGGTATAGTATCCTCATAGTTATATATTTCTTAAAGTATTACAGTCTGAAGATAAGTAGAGTGTGCGGATGATTCTTCCCTTGATAGAGATAATTTAGTCAACTTCTCTTACTCTCATTCAAAGATGATCTCATTTATGGCAGCATTGATAGATTAATATTTGGATCCCACATATCCCAAAAACATGAATAGATAGATAATGTTTTGAAATTTCTTATTCAGATGTTTTACATGGGTCTTATGAATTATCTTTTATATTCCTTCTATACATGTTGTCATAAGGAATTTTGGAAGTCTAGGGACTCATACTCTAGCTCAGTGTCACTCCAATAGAATGATATATAGTCAAAGACTAATTCACTAAAAAATAATATTTGATCATTCACATCTAATCCCATTGGAATTAAGATATCCTCATCCTCTATACACTCTATCTATTAGATTGTGGAGACAACAACCTCTTCAATCAGTACCTTCATTTGTGATGGAATTATTGTAGGTGATATGATAGGTATATACATATGTGTATATTAATCAGTGGGTTCTAGATAAAATAGAAGGATTTATAGATACTCACTCATTTCCACTGGATCATTGAATTCTCTAATTGAAACTACTTCCTCTGATGGATCCATATGAGTCTCTCCTACATCATTGTTTCCTCATATTTCATGGAAGGATCTTAAGTTATCAACATCATTTCATCTTTCATCATCATGGGAGTGTTCTCACCTCCAATCAAAACTTTATTAACCACTGGATCTTGACCCTACTTCTATATGGTTTCCTCATCATTTTTTTATTAATGATTTTTGGGAAAGTTAAATATTCTAGGGAATACTCATTGCCCACTTTTTTCAGGTCAAATAAATCCACCCTCACTAGTCCTTGAACTTTTTATTGATCTATAAAAAAAGTTAAGATAGTTATAATATCTTAATGATGGATCAATATAGCTATTTTTTTAACATAAAAAGTTGTATAATATTGAATTTCATATCATCATATCATTTAAGGAAGTAATTAGACAAACATGGAATACTAACACCCATCTATCTCTTTGTTAAAGTCCTTGAACTCAGCCAAGTTAGAGTAGGAATCTATCACTAAAAAGATATTGTTAATTATGGTTATGGATTCAGTTAGTGAAATCATCCCTATTGGGGAATATAAATTTAATGGGTTGACATGAAGTGTATTATTTTCTATTAGTAATAATAAATTAGTCATCCTATCTTCCAATGATAGGTATAGTCAGAGTGGATGATGTTGATTCTCACACCATTGTAGTTGAAACTACTTATATTGTGGGAGGTGAGAGTTCATATTGATCTTCACCTACAATATCCTTTGGGTTTTTCTTTGTGGTATACCTCTTGGAGAATAAATATTTGGATCGAGAGTAACGGAATAATTGATCAAACTTATATTCAAGATGTAAAATAATAGGATAAACTTGAAATCTAACCTCTTTCACCAGCCCAAATATATTGGGCCAATATTTCAACATTCTGCAGCATTTAACCTCATGTAAGAGGTATTCAGTCTCATCACTAGGGGAGATGGTCCTAGAGGCAGGAATAGAGAATAAAGATTTCATCCCTCTACTTCTTGTATCTCCCTTTTACTATATGGTATATCCTCTTCCCCTAGGGTGATAGATCACACAACACCTATAGGGATTCCACCCACGATGTACTCTGGATATTCCATGGGTATATCTAATGAACTTATTCTCTACAAGATGGGGAAATTGGAGATTAATATGAGTGTGTGGATATTTAAATACAATCTTCTTAAAGGTAAACCATGACCATAAATATTAGTGTTTGATAAGTTCACCCCATTCATCATCAAGGGACTAGTTAATGGCCCCCATGATAGTACCCCAGTTGGCCATATCTCGCACTTTCATTGTGATGGGGACCCCATAATCAGTAGAAAATATCAACATATTCATCTCTTTGATGCATTTTTCAACCTCGAAAAGGTTTGTCTCGAGGTTGAAGTTCTAATTCACCTTCACATTACCAAGGTAAGGGATACGGATTCCACCTTTAAGGGTGGTCCATAAGTTATCAATATCTATAATAATAATCTAGTTTTCCCAAGTTAATGGCTTATATAAACTTATAGTTTGAGGAGGAATAAACTGAACCATATTTAGGTATTTTAGATGAATAAAGATCTTGAAATTTTATATATTTCCCAAGAATATCATCCTCAATTAGATCCTCGCCATGTTTTTTCAGTTGTACAATATCATCCCATATTCATGATTCATTGGATCATCAAATATGAGTTTCCAAGTTTCTTATAGTTGGGGATAACCCAATGATTCAAGAACATCATCAATCACATGTATTTTATGAGGATTTTTGTTAGCCCAGTTCCTACTATCTGGGGTCAATTTAGTAGTGACCCTAAGAAAATTTTCTTATAGCATTCCACTGGGGTATGAAGATATCCAATAGAAGGCATATCCATTCATTAGCTTAAAGATGGTTCTTGGGAGAGGTATATTGATCACATTTCTAATACTCTCCTGGACCATCATCTCCTAGAGATACTATTCCACCATGGGATGTTTCTCTTTCTTAATATTCTTTAGTGGTACCACCATTGGATATTGTAGGCATTGGAATTGATGGGAGAATCTTTAAGGTGCATAAGAATCATAGATGATATCATATTATACCTTGGACACTAGAATGAAGTCCCTTATATCCATCATATAGGACTTCATTTCATATTTTTTGTGACCATAATCGTTGATCGTCTTGATGGTGGTGGGATTTAAGGAAAGAATCTAAATTCTTAGTGTAGACTCAAAAGCTTTGGGGTTTCATAATTCTTCAATGATAGTTTCCTAATGATCAAAATGAATAGGATAAATGGATGGTAGTTATACTTCTAGGCTTGTACATCTCCATGGAGTGAATATGCATTAAATTGTACTACCATTAAACATAAAAATACTTGGAATGTACAAAAAATATATAATGAGGACTTTCCTTTGTAAATGTGTAGTAAGCATTAATATATCCTCACCAACACCAGCACTACTAGACCAATGGTCTCCCCCTCCACTAACTTGGTTTCCATTACAAATATACTTTTCTAGAGGTTATTAGAGGAGTCACATACCATAATTATATACCCATTCAACAAAATCTCTAAAAATAGAGTCATCCAGGTCTAAGGAGAGATATCAAAATTGACATCATACCCCCATTCTATATATTAGACTTGATCTAACTCTATCTAGTACGTTCTTAGGGACCTTCATTCCTTCATAGAGTGGTATACCTTTGGATGCTTAAAATTTGGTACATTCACTTGAGGAACTAGGAAAACTTTCATCCATACCACAAAACTTACATTAGTCAAGAGATAGGGTTACTTCCCTATAGAATTCATGAATTCCCTCATCAGTGCTTGGGACAGTAAGGGTGTCTACCTAAGATCTCCCCATGTGTCCTTTGGGGGGATAAACATTTCATACATATCCCCATAAATATGTTCCTTAGAGACTTTTTATACATCCCATAAATAGATTTCAACTTCTCCATGCACCAAATGGAATATATTTTTTTATGGGCTCTAGCGGCTCACCATATTTGGGATCAAGTCAGAGTTCTTATATATGTAAATTTGAGATATCCAAATAGATTAATAAATGGATACAACTTGTAGATGGAACTTGAACTCAAAACATGTCTATTAGACCTGATATGCTCACATCTATTGAAGATTAATGTTGGCTCTAGGGAACATATCTTGATCTTTATTCTAGCCTTACAGTTGAATGGTGGTTGAGCGATGGAAGATAGATGAGTAGTAGTGTGTTTTAGGTTTTAGTATATATAGATGGTTGTCGGGGGAAGATTTGGATTTATATAACACACATTCTTGATTGATTTACCATTTATTGATATAAAAACACTTTGAATATATATTATCTCTGCCCAGGTTTGCGTATTTATAGAACTAAGAGTTAGACAGGTTGTTTTCTATCCATGGTACATCGGTATATATCATGATATTGTGATCATATAATATAAGGAAGTTAGATAACATGTATCCTTGATGGTTTTTACATAGACTTATTTTGAGGGAAAAAGTTATCCTTAAATTTTCAATGGTAATCATGTCCATAGTCTTGAATCATGTCATCAATGAAAGTAGAAACTTCAACATTTGAGACTCTATTTAAATGTTTGACCATTTTTTTATAAGAGAAAATTAAAAAAAAGTGTCATATGAATAAAAAAATTAGAAAAAAATACCCAAGAGTGAAGATGAGACAAGTATAACAGCCAAAAAGAATAAATTCAACAAAGTATGTAATTTCATCCAAGTCTCTTTGCTTATGAACTTTTGTCCATATCCTTTCCCTTAACCCCCTTCACCTAGGTCATTTTTCCTTAGTGAAGGTTCATGCCAATCTAGGACACACCTAACTCACCACACTAAGGCCATAGTGAAGAGGGAGGTTATCATGCTTACCTTGGGTAGTGAGAATGAATTGGATGAATATAGAATGTGAAACTTATGGGTTTTCTCATGTTAGATGAGTATAAGGAAGATAGAGGGGCCACTATTTATAATGAATTTACATCCCATGCCCAGGTCTTAGTGTTCATTATTCACATAGGTGATTACATGCATCACCAGTATGCATCACCTAGCTATCAATGTACGCAGCATGAAAATTTGTCTTAACTTGTGAGTATGATTCCCTAGTCTAAAATGAGCTCAAATATTCTCCCTTTAGAAAAACATCCATGCTAGAGTCACATTTAACTTAGAATCAGATCATCTTTATTCTAATAAAATCCAATTCTGAGGGGGGGGGGTATGCTACTTTTTTGGGAAAGGATTGAAACATTGATATAGTGAAGGAAAAATCCATGGGAAGAGAGCTATCACTTCACCTATGACCCTAGGCATGCACCCGGGTCACTTTTCCTAGGTCCCTAGGTATACACTTAGGGTAATTAAACTAGGAATTATGATGGCCTTAAGCTCACCTGTACAAATGAACTAGCACACTTTCCCCATTCACACAATTCTCTTGCATAGGCATACCTGTGTGCATGGCCTCTGTACCCATACTTCTTTCACAAACTGCATTCCAAACCCAGACTTTTCATGATCTTACCCCCATGTTTATATATAAATAGACCCCATGGGTGTCTATTTTTTAAAGTTATAAAGATATAATAATATGAATGGGACTCCCTAAAATAGATAGGCTTTGCATGATTAAGTCTACAAACCCCATTTAAGTAGGTTAATTCATCCAAAAACCTAAGGGAAGTAACTGTAAATTGAGGTGATTTCATTACCCAAAGGCTTGTCACATTAAAACCTTCATACAGACCACTTCTTACCTTAATCTCTACGACTAGTTTGAATCACCCCATACCGAATGTTACTCTAGGTAACCCCACACCCAATTCATAACTGGAGGCCTTTATATTAGATAGAACCCTCACCCAAGACTACTAATTAGGGTGACCACTTCACCCTACCCTTATTAGGGAATTCAATTTTCCCTTCCATCATTAGGGAGACCCTTTTCCCTACCTTATACTAGGGTGCCATTTCTTCCCAAGACTATACTAGGTTGAACCTTCACCCAAACCCTTAACTTGAGAACTCATTTTCCCTAGTCCATACACCAGGGAATGGAAATCCCCATAACCTCTTGGATGAGCACACTCTCACCCAAGTCACCTATTTAGGTCCCACTTTTTCCTTGGTTTCCTACTTGGTTGCCTATCCCTTTAGGCCCCCTCCATGGATTACTAGTGTTTACCCCATTGATTATATATTCCCTTAATGAAATATATCTCCTAAATTTTCCTCCCAAGATGATAGGACCTCTAGGGGAGTCATCATCATGTACTCCCTCGATAATGAGGGTTCTTATCATGAGGATACAGATGAATCCTCTCTTAGATCATTTCATCTAACTTGGTTGACACATATACAATGTCCGATCATCCCAAGTAACTAGTAGACCCCTTTGGTCCATTCAATGGTCTAGGGAGAGAGAAAGGGCCTCCTACTAGTTGTAAGCCCCAAAATCCATCATTCACCCAAGTCACTGACTAGTTTGAGAACCTTTGGAAGGTACATTCATAATCCCCACACATATCTGTCACGAATTTTCCTCAGGGCCCGTGTCGTGACTACCCCAAGCCCGCCTTCCATAGGCCAGGGGCTGGCGACTAGCACCAAGGCGAAATTACCGGTAAAAAGGGAAGGCATTGCCTTTGTAAAGTAAACAAACAACACAGAGAAAGCAAGCAGAAGTAAACACTAAGTAAAAACTGGGTACAATAAAAAGTGTGGTAAATTATGTGGGCCAGAATACAAACCCAAACAGAAAGTAAAGTATAACTGAAAAAGGGAGTACAACAACTGAAAAGTAAAGCCGCAGCATCGAGTCGTCCACTGGAAGTCCCACCTGAAGGGTGGGTACAGATAGCCTACACATCTCCTCGGGTCCATCCGTCCGCTCCGAGTACGTCCCGCCCAGTGGTCCACCACCAGGTACCGACCTGCTCCGCAAGCCCCAACCATGATCAACGTTGTCCGTCGTCTGCAACCAACACAACGTAGTGTGGGCATAGCCCATGCAGGGGTGAGTATAAGCTACTCAGTAGGGACCCCGAGACCCCCGAAGGTCTCCCACAATCCACAAAGGATGATCTACAAAGGAAAGATACAATCACAAAGTAACATCTGACACTACTTAGGTATATGCCCATAAATATACCTAAGTCATCAATTCCAGTTCGGCTCCAACATCCGAGCCCAAGTACAACCCATTCCTCACAGGAAATCACAACCCGATCCACACAGGAAGCATAACGTAATCCACACAGGATATCAAGTCAATCTTATCGAAGATAAGGATTGAAAGTCAAGATTCATCTCACACAGGTATACTTCTTTGTAAGATGATAGAGATGATCAGATGTAGCCACTGATTCATCTAAGTCGTCAGACCCACACAGGATTGATAGGTACTAACCCCCTCAATGACCCACAAAGGATCGATAATTAACTAACCCCTACAATGACCCACAAAGGATCGATAGGTAACTAACCCGCGCAATGAACCACACAGGATCTGTAGGCGTTGGCCCACACAGGACCGCTGAGCGCTGACCCATACACGATCTGACCCACACAGGATCGGTAGCACTGATCCACATAGGATCGCTGAGTGTTATAGTCGTCGTCGTCGAATCCACGAAGGATTTCTGTACAGTTGTTATCGTCGTCGCAGTTGCAGCCAGCTCTAGGGTTCCCGCACACAGCAAGCTCGTTCGGGAGGGTCCGCTCCACGATCTGAGGGGCTGACACATCAATTGACACATACTTTGGATTTGATGTATCCAAAAGTTTTGTATCATCAACAGGAACTCAACGACACAGACGGCGCGTCAATTGGACGCCCGATCTGAGAGTTATTGGATTTTTCGTCCCAGGGGCCCGGTTGGTTTTTAAGTCAAAACCAACCCGACCATACTCCAACTGCGTCAAAACCTCGAGCGGAGTAATCCAAAAGTTCCTTCTCACTAATAAAAATCCACCAAAATTGACGGCACGTCGATCGGACGTCTGGAGCTCAAGTTATAAGTGTTTCCGCTCCGAGGGCCCGGTTGGTTTCGTGTACGAACCAACCCAGACGATCCCAAAGTCCTCTGAAACCTTTAGTGTAATATACCGAAATGACCATCTCGATCCAAGTATCGCATCACAGCTAACGGTGCGTCGATCGGAGGTCCACAGCCCAAGTTATGGGCAAACGACCGTGAGGGGTCCGGTATTAGGGGGTTCGGGCCCGGTCCGACTCGGGACAATACCCTCTGGGTCGGCCCGAACCGGGTCGACCCGACCCGAGTCCGGGTCCCACCCGCTTGGGCACAGCCCGGACCAGCTAGCGCGGCCCGGCCCGGCGGCCAGGCGGCTCGGCCGTTACGGCCGAGCGAAGAGGGGGGGGGGCGCTACCCCCCGCGTAGTGAAGCTGCAGCCCCCATGTGGGCGGCCACACCTGCTGGCCAACCGGGGGTTACGAACCCCCGGTTTTCCCCTGACCGGCCGGCCCGCTACGGCCGTCCGGCTGCTACCGCCATGGGACCGAGGCGGTCTCGTCCCCCTGCTCCGACGTCGGCGGCCCAGAACCGGCCGCCGGTCCTGCTCCGCCGTGGGCTAAGCCGTGGCCTTGGTCCGTTCGGCGCGGCGCGACGGTGTCGCGCCCCTCCGCCGCGGCCCCACTCCGGTCATGGTGTCTTCGAGGTTCCTTCGAGGTTCTCTGGCGCGGCGCAACGGCGCCGCAGATTAGTTCGTTTTCAACGGCGCGGCGCGACGGCTCCGTGCTTCTTCGCCCTTCCTTTAATATTTCTTGTGCGATGCTTCGACACTGCACCGCCTTACACGTGCCGCAACAAAAATCAAACCAAAAAGGGGGGGAGGGTCGGCTGTGTTCATGCAGTCTGACCTCCTCCTATTATTGTGATATCAGGCGGATCAAATTGAAAAGAAGAAAGCGACGAAAGTAATCACGAACAAACAGATAAAATAAACCCCTACCTCGAGCGTAGTCGTCGAACGAGGTTGTCGCGGAAAGGGACGTCGCGGAAAAAGGCGGATCGTCGCGTCACAGAGGAACGGTGTCTCCCTTCCTTTGACGCGTAAAGAAAGAACGAGGTGATGCGTGTCGGGTCGTCGATCTCCGAGGAAGGTGTCTCTCACCATCGTCCGTCATCAGAGGTCGGCGTTCTTCGCGTTCTTCGTCGAGGAGGAAGAACTTCAAGAACTTGAGAAAATTCTCCCAAGCCTCTCACAACCCAACAACTCTAATAAAATAAGAGTTTGTCTTATTTTATTTCTCAAGCCATGTGTGTTGAAATTCAAAAACAAAACAATCAATTAAGTGAATTAATTGCAATATTTAAACCTCCAAATTAATTGAGGCATTTCATAAACAGAAAAACGCAAGGGTTGACTTCCACTTAATAGGGGTGCGGGTGCGTTACCTTAATTAAAAGGGGGTTGAGGAAGTTGAAAGAAACAGTGGGGCTCATGTGGGTCCCACCTCACAAATATCCTACCTAGTGGGTAGGATATTGTGGGTCCCACTCCAAACACTTAGCTTAGGTTAAATTACATTAAGTAAAATAAAAATTGGTCGCACCATTTTTATTTTATTCCTTTACTTAACCCAAAAATTTAGAAACCACACCTGAACAAACGCAACTCCGGAAAAGGTGTTTCTAAGCAATTATCGGCGCTGCGATTTCATTGGTGCCCACGGAATTCGATTCTGAGCACCGGTTCAAAAGTTAGAAAAACCCGCTCGTTTGTTCACTGAACGTACCCGAGCTAAACTTCAGAAAATAATTCTGGGCACACCGGGCCTCGGAATCAGGTGCCGTTAGAAACTGTGTTCTTGTAAAATTCCAAAAAAAATTAAGAAAAAATTTCCCTTGAATTTTATGGGTCTTTACATTACTCCCACCTCAGGACTTTACGTCCTCGTAAAGATACATCAAAAACTAGGGAAACAATTGTGGGTACTGAGCACGCATCTGAGCCTCCCGCTCCCAAGTGCTCTCCTGGAGGTTCCCGTGCTGCCATCGGATGCGCACTAGAGGAATCAACCATCCACGTAGGACATGCTCCTGTCGATCCTCAATCTCCACCGGGACCTCCACAAAAGTCTCCCCATCATCAATGTCCAGCTCCTCATGGTCAATGATATTCATTGGGTCATGCACGTATCTCCTCAGCTGAGATACATGAAAGACGTCGTGCACCCGGTGCAACTGAGGTGGTAGAGCCAGGTGATAAGCCACCCGGACAATCTTGCTGAGGGCCTGGAATGGTTCGATGAAGCACAGAGACAACTTTCTGCCTCGGCCAAAACTCTGTAATCCACGTCGAGGTGAGACCCGCAATAAGACGTGGTCGTAATCCTAGAACTCTAGTGGTCTCCGCCTCCTGTCAGCATAAGAAATCTGCCGGCTTTGAGCTGTCCTCATCCGCTCCTGGATGACCTAGACCTTCTCTGTCGTGTCCTGGACCATCTCTGATCCCACAAGTGCTGACTCCCCAGGGTCTGTCCAGCACAGCGGTGATCTGCAAGGTCGGTCGTACAACGCCTCATATGGTTCCATCCCGATGGTGGAGTGGTAGCTGTTGTTGTACGCGAACTCCACCAAGGGTAGGTGGTCCTCCCAACTGCGACCAAAGTTGAGGACACATGCGCGGAACATGTCCTCGAGAGTCTGAATGGTCCTCTCCATCTGACCATCCGTATGAGGGTGAAAGGCGGTGCTCAGACGTAGCTGCGTCCCGAACACCTCCTGCAACCTCTTCCAAAGCCGGGAAGTAAAGCGAGAATATCGATCGGAGACGATAGATGATGGCACACCGTGAAGCCGTAAAATCTCTTGAACATAGAGGCGTCCCAAGCTCTCCACTGAGACCTGCTCTCTAATGGGTAAGAAGTGAGCCGACTTGGTGAGTCGGTCAAAAATCACCCAAATGGATTCATGACCTCTGGAAGTGTGTGAAAGTCTAGTCACGAAGTCCATAGATATGTCATCCCACTTCCACTCTGGAACCTCTAAGGGTTGTACCAAGCCTGCTGGTACCCGGTGCTCTGCCTTCACCTACTGGCAGGTGAGGTATCGAGAAACAAACTCTACCACATCCTTCTTCATGCCCGGCCACCAGTGTTGTCGTCTGAGATCTCGGTACATCTTCGCCACTCCAAGATGTACCGCCAAAGGGGAAGTGTGAAACTCTCTCAGCACCTCCTCTCGTAAAGCAACTGGTACCAAGGTACGTCCTCTAAAAGGGACATCGTGCTCTCCTCCTACAGAGAAACCATTAGGTGCATGTCCTGAGGATATCTGCGCATGCTGCGTCTCACAGTCGGCGTCCCCATGTTGTGCCTCTCTGACCCGCTACAGTAGTGGAGGAGTGACTGTGAGTGACTGAAGAAAGGTTGCTCCATCTCTATCCAAGAAGGATATCTGCAAAGCGGCTAGCTGCTTTGTCGCCTCCCCAAGTAGTTGAATTCCCGTCCTCCTGCTGAGAGCATCAGCTACTATGTTCCCCTTTCTAGGAGTATAGCCTATCTCAAAGTCATAGTCCTGGAGGAACTCAAGTCATCGCCGTTGTCTCAGGTTCAGGTCCTTCTACGAGAAGATGTACCTAAGACTCTAATGGTCAGAATAGACTGTAAAGTGCTCTCCCATCAGATAGTGTCACCACATCTTCAGAGCGAAGACCACTGCTGCTAACTCCAGGTCATGGGTAGCGTAGTTCTGCTCATGCTACCTCAACTTTTGTGATCCATAGGCAATCATGGCCCACTCCTGCATCAGGACACATCTGAGTCCAGTCCCTGATGCATAATAGTAAACTATGTACCCAACTCCCTCCTCCAGTAGCCTCAAGATAGGCGCGCTGGTCAATCTCTGTCTCAGCTCTTGGAAGCTCTACTGACATCTTTCTGACCACACAAAGGGTTTCCCCTTCTTTTTCAAAGATGATAGTGGTGCCGCAACTCTGTAGAAGTCTGGCACAAATCTCTGGTAGTACCCAGCTAGACCCAAGAAACTCCACACCTCCGTCACGCTCCTGGGTGGCTCCCAAGCTAGCACTGCCTCGATCTTAGCAGGATCCACTGCAACTCCCACCTCAGAGATGACGTGTCCTAAGAAGTGGACCTCACATATCCAGAACTGACACTTTGAGATCTTTCCATAAAGCTGGTGCTCTCGGAGTGTGTCTAGTACAACCCGCAAGTGGTAGGCGTGCTCCTCCTCATTGGTCGAGTATATCAAAATGTCGTCAATGAAGACCAGGACAAATCGATCGAGGTATGGCTAAAAGATCTTGTTCATGAGTACCATGAACACTGCTGGAGCATTGGTCACGCCGAAAGGCATAACCAAGAACTCATAGTGGCCATACCGACATCTGAAGGCCGTCTTCTGCACGTCCTCATCCCGAACTCTGAGAAGATGATAGCTTGATCTAAGTTCTATCTTTGAGAACCACCGTGCTCCCTTGAGCTGATCGAAAAGGTCATCAATCCTCGGTAGCGGATACTTGTTCCTCACTGTCACCTGGTTTAGGAGACGATAGTTGACACAAATTCGCAAGCTCCCGTCCACCTTCTTGGCGAACAATATCGGGGAAGCCCAGGGTGAAACACTGGGTCGGATGAATCCCTTGCCCTGCAAGTCCTCCAACTGTACCCATAGCTCTCAAAGCTCCGCGGGGGACATCCTATATGATGGAGTGGATATCGGTGTTGTCCCGGGGAATAGGTCAATATAAAAGTCTACCTCTCTGCAAGGAGGTAGTCCTGGAATGTCGTCATGGAAAACGTCTGCATACTGATCCACCACTGCAGGAAAACCTGGACTTCGCTCGTCAACTGCTCCTAGGATGAGGCTAGCCAACTGATGATTGATGGGTTGTCCTCTCCTCTGCGAGAGTCCATTTTGTGCTGCGAAGGCCCCCTTCTCACCGGTGAAGGTGAACCTGCTCCTGTCGGTGCGTACACATAGCACCTTGCACCTAATACAGTCAATTTGAGCATGGACTGTAGATAACCAATCCATGCCCAAGATGATGTCGTAAGGCCTCGACGCCGCTACAAGAAGATCCCAGCCGAAGCTCTCGCCTCCTAGAGTAAGCTCACACTGCCGGCACCAGTGCATAATCGTTGAGTCTGCTCCCGTAGGAGTCTCTAGCCATAAAGATCGAGCCAACGGCTCTATTGGAATCTCTGAGCTCCGAACAAGGGAAGCAGCTATGAAAGAATGACTCGCTCTTGTGTCTATAAGAACTGCAGCAAAGGTGTAATAGACACAGATAGTACCTCGAATCATCTCTGGCGCGCCGTGGTCGTAGGCCTCCGCTGCCTGGAGCTGTGCCTGTCTCTGCCCGCCAGCTCCCTGTGGTCGGGGTGGACCTCCTAGTGGTGGTGGTGGTAGAGCCTGAAAGTGTCGCCCACCACCTGCTGCTCGGCCAGCTCCTCTGTCTCATCCACCTGCTCCCTGCGGACCGCCACGGTCGACCCTCTGCCTCTGCCTGGGTGGTCCCTCAACTGTCTGTTGCTCCTCGGTACAGCGGGTCGGACAGTCACGAGCCATGTGGCCCTGTCCGCCGCATGCGTAGTACTGTCTGCCTCTCGAAATACTGGCTCTGTGATGAGTGCCTTAAACCTCTGAGCCAGTGTCCTAAGGTCTTCTTCCTGAGGCTCTGGTCTTCCTGGACCCATGAATCATCTGTTGACTGCCTGCTGTAGAACACTCTGCTACGTGCCGCCCTACGGTAGGTATCGCTGCTGATGAAGGCTCAGCAAGGAAGCTCTCGATGAGAAGGGCTCGCTCCAGTACCCCTTCCTATGTCGGAATGCTGAGGGAGATCAGCGATGCCCTAATCTTCTGCCTCAATCCTTGCTTGAAGGCCCAGTACCAGAAGAATGGGTCACGTACCATGTTCGTCGAATAGCTTGAGAGATCTGTAAATCTCACCGAGTACTGGGCAACCGTCAAGCTGCCCTGCCGCATATGTAGAAGCTTCTGGATGCGCACCGCACGGAGGGTGGCTGGGACGAACTCTGAGTGGAAGAGACTCTCAAAGTCCGTCCAGAGGAGAGATGCCTTGTCGTGCACCTAGAGCATCAAGCTCCACCATCTGCCTGTTGCCGCGTTCAGGAGGCTCGTGGTGAGGATCACCATGAGGTCTTCTAGTGTCCTCACTAACCTGAAAACTCGTACAACTGCCTCCAGCCAATCCCCGGCTGCCTGAGGGTCCATCTCCCCGCGGAACCTGGGCGGTCGCTGACGCTGAAACTTGTGCAGTGCACTAAGGTGACCTGCATCATCAGCGACTGGGGCTGGTAGCATCGGTGGCTTGGCGGGTAGAGGTACCTCCGGTGCCTCTGCTGTTAAAGGGCCATGTACTAAGGCCTCATCGCTCAGTGGGCTGTCATCACGTACAACGCTCGGAACCCTAGCTGGCTGCCGTCGTGGGGCCATCCTGAAAAGAAATAGGTGTGCCATGGTCAAACAGTATACCTGGTGAGCTAACACAAAGTAATCACAAAGAAAAGTTGAAACACACATGCAATCAATGTTTTCGTTCATTAAGTCAGAAATCAGAAGTCAGGGTCCTGGTGTATGGATACGTCGGCCGCTGCACCAACACTGGACTCCCTAGACTGATAACCACACTCAATACTCTTAACACTATTTCTTCACATAGAAAAAGATCAGAGTCCTGAGTTCTGTGGTAGAACCAAACTCCTCTGATACCAATTTGTCACGACCCGTCCTCGGGGCCCATGCCGTGACTACCCCAATCCCGCCTTCCATAGGCCAGGGGCTATCAACTAGCACCAAGGCGAAATTCCCTGTAAAAAGGTAAGGCATTTCCTTTGTAAAGTAAACAAACACCACAGAGAAAGCAAGAAGAATTAAACACTAAGTAAAAACTGGGTACAATAGAAAGTGCGGTAAAGTATGTGGGCCAGAATACAAACCCAAACTGAAAGTAAAGTACAACTGAAAAAGGGAGTACAACAACTGAAAAGTAAAGTCGCAGCGTCAAGCCGTCCACTGGAAGTCCCACCTGAAGGGTGGGTACAGATAGCTTCCACAGCTCCTCGGGTCCAGCGGTCCGCTCCGAGTACGTCCCGCCCAGTGGTCCACCTCCAGGTACCGACCTGCTCCGCAAGCCCCCAACCACGATCAACGTTGTCTGTCATCTGCAACCAACACAATGTAGTGCGGGCATAGCCCATGCAGGGGTGAGTATAAGCTACTCAGTAGGGACCCTGAGACCCCCGAAGGTCTCCCAGAATCCACAAAGGATGATCCACAAAGGAAAGATTCAATCACAAAGTAACATCTAACACTACTTAGGTATATGCCCATACATATACCTAAGTCATCAATTCCAGTTCGGCTCCAACATCCGAGCCCAAGTACAACCCAGTCCACACAGGAAATCACAACCCGATCCACACAGGAAGCATAACTTAATCCACAAATGATATCAAGTCAATCTTATTGAAGATAAGGATTGAAAGTCAAGATTCAACTCACACAGGTATACTTCTTCGTAAGACGATAGAGATGATCAGATGTAGCCACTGATTCATCTAAGTCGTCGGACCCACACAGGATCGATAGGTACTAACCCCCGTAATGACCCACAAAGGATCGATAGTTAACTAACCCCCGCAATGACCCACAAAGGATCGATAGGTAACTAACTCTCACAATGAACCACACAGGATCTGTAGGCGCTGGCCCACAGAGGACCGCTGAGCGCTGACCCACACAGGATCGGTAGCACTGATCCACATAGGATCACTGAGTGTTGTATTCATCGCCGTCAAATCCACGGAGGATTTCTGTATAGTCGTCATCGTCGTCGCAGTTTCAGCCAGCTCTAGGGTTCTCGCACACAGCAAGCTCGTTCGAGAGGGTCCGCTCCATGAGCCGAGTGGCTGATACATCAACTGACACATAGTCCGGAGTTGATGTATCCAAAAGTTCCGTATCGTCAACAGGAACTCAACGACACAGACGGCGCGTCAATCGGACGCCCGGTCTGAGAGTTATTGGCTTTTTCATCCTAGGGGACCGGTTGGTTTTTAAGTCAAAACCAACCTGACCATACTCCAACTGCATCCAAACCTCTAGCAGATTAAGGCAAAAGGTCTGTCTCACTAAGAGGAATCCACCAAAATCGACGGCACATCGATCGGACGTCCGGAGCTCAAGTTATAAGTGTTTCCACTCCGCGGGCCCAGTTGGTTTCATGTACGAACCAACCCGGCCGAGCCCAAAGTCCTCTGAAACCTTGAGTGTAATATACCGAAACTACCGTCTCGATCCAAGGATCGCATCGCAGCTAATGGTGCATCGATCCGAGGTCTTCAGCCCAAGTTATGGGCAAAATACCGTGAGGGATCCTGTATTAGGGGGGTTCGGGCCCGGTCCAACCCGGCCTGATACCCTCTGGGTCGGCCCGAACCGGGTCGACCCAACCCGGGTCTGGGTCCGGCCCACTTGGGCGCGGCCTGGCCCGGCCCGGCGGCCCGGCCTGGCGGCTCGGCCAGGCCAGGGGGGCCAGGCGGCTCGGCCGTTACGGTCGAGCGAAGAGGGGGGGGGGGGCTGCCCCCCGCGTAGTGAAGTCGCGGCCCCGATGTGGGGGGACGCACCTGCTGGCCAACCGAGGGTTACGAACCCCCGGTTTTCCCCTGACCGGTCGGCCCACTCCGGCCGGCCGACTGCTGCCGCCACGGGACCGAGGCGGTCTCGTCCCCCTGCTCTGACGCCGGTGGCCCGGAACCGGCCGCCGGTCCTGCTCCGTCGTGGCCTAAGCTGTGGCCTTGGTCTGTCCGGCGCGGCGCGACGGTGCCGCGGATTAGTTCATTTTCAACGGTGTGGTGCGACGGCGCCGCGCTTCTCCGCCCTTCCTTTAATATTTCCCGCACGGTGCTTCGGCACCGCGCCGCCTTACACGTGCCGCAACAAAAATCAAACTAACAAGGGGGAGGAGGGTTGTTCGTGTTCGTGCGGTCCGACCTACTCCCGTTATTGCGATATCAGGCGGCTCAAATTGAAAAGAAGAAAGCGACGGAAGTAATCACAAACAAACAGATAAAATAAACCCCTACCTCGAGCGTAGTCGTCGAACGAGGTTTTTGCGGAAAGGGATGTCATGGAAAAAGGTGGATCGTCGCGTCATGGAGGAACGGTGTATCCCTTCCTTTGACACAGAAAGAAAGAATGAGGTGATGCACGTCGGGTCGTTGATCTCCGAGGAAGGCGTCTCTCACCGTCATCCATCGTCGGAGGTCGACGTTCTTCGCGTTCTTCGTCAAGGAGGAAGAACTTCAAGAACTTGAGCAAATTCTCCCAAGCCTCTCACAACCCAACAACTCTAATAAAATAAGAGTTTGTCTTATTTTATTTCTCAAGCCATGCGTTTTGAAATTCAAAAACGAAACAATCAATTAAGTGAATTAATTTCAACGTTTAAACTGCCAAATTAATTGAGGCATTTCATAAACAGAAAAATGCAAGGGTTGACTTCCACTTAATAGGGGTGCAGGTGTGTTACCTTAATTAAAAGGGGGTTGAGGAAGTTGAAAGAAACAGTGGGGATCATGTGGGTCCCACCTCACAAATATCCTACCTAGTGGGTAGGATATTGTGGGTCCCACTCCAAACACTTATCTTAGGTTAAACTACATTAAGTAAAATAAAAATTGGTCGCACCATTTTTATTTTATTCCTTTACTTAACCCAAAAATTTAGAAACCACACCCGAGCAAACGCAACTCCGGAAAAGGTGTTTCTAAGCAATTATCGGCGCTACGATTCCATCGGTGCCCTCGGAATTCGATTCCGAGCACCGGTTCAAAAGTTAGAAAAACTCGCTCATTCGTTCACTGAACGTACCCGAGCTAAACTTCGGAAAATGATTTCGGGCACACCGGGCCTCGGAATCAGGTGTTGTTAGAAACTACATTCTTGTAAAATTCCAAAGAAAATTAAGAAAAAATTTCCTATGAATTTTACGGGTCTTTACAATATCTTTCATGTTCCCATGAAAATCTAGGTCTTCATACTAGGTGTAGGCCACAACTCCTTCCCCATTGGACTGTATTACCTATGATACCACTCCTCCTTCATAATATTATTACCAATAGACTGAAGGTGGACATCCATACCTCCAGAAAACATGTGCATAATCCCCATCACAGTCCTCAAAGGGTTATATCCCCTATAAACCATATCCTTTAAAAGGCCATGTTCCTTATAAAAGTGGTACCTATGATCATTCCATGCGTAAGATCCAACTCATTCTAATAATGTCATATCCCCTAGAAATTACCCCTCAAAATATTATATTCCCTATGAGTTAACCATACTCACTGAGCTATATTCCCCATAAAATTTTATCCTTACCGGTCCATATTCCCTATGAATCAATCTTATCTCAATGGGCCATATTCCCTATGAGAAATCATTCTTTGTCCTATTTCATTACTAATTAATGGGATGAAACAAAAAATAGTCATTTATATATAAGTCCCACACCAAAATTTAATAGTCTTATTTCACCAAAAATGTATTAGTTTCATGACTTTAAACTTTTTAGAATATGTCCTTGCCGCATGACATTAAACTTCATGGTATGGTCCTCATCACATGAAATTAAAATACATAAAATGTACTACTTGGGATTCAATTCCTACTAACTAGTATACGTAGGATGCCTCACTAAGTTTCAATCCCAACACCTCATAGGTCCAATATGCACAACCTTAAAATTCACTTTGCTTGGCCATGGTTTCATGAACTTAAAAGGCACTATATTTTTCCTTACCACATGACCATAAAAAGTATATTGTGTCTTGTTAAGTGGCACGGAACTATGTGGGTTATGATTCTCTTCATAGGGATACAAAATAGTCCCCTCTCATGGTCCTAATCCCAAATCCATAACACCTACCACCTCCCTATATGGAGATAAATTCTAGAGTGCCTAGCTATGAATCTTTAAAACATAGAGTAATCAACTAATAAGATGAATATAGGTAACCTCTGATATATACATATATTCAAATTGAATCATGGTTTTGTTAAATCTCTTACATGGTGGTAACTAATCCTACATTGTGATTTGGGAAGGATTTAAAAACATATCTTAAATCTATAAGAGATCCCCGGATTAGGTAATAATTCCCCCCAAAAGGGTGAGATGATATTGACCTCCTATCCTCTTGAATAATATACATTATAAAGTGTAATTGGTATGTCTAATGACTTCTTACCTTTGGAAAGCTGGTATACACTAACACAAAACATCTTTGGGTCAAAAAAATTTAAAAAATAATGACTCATCATGTATATTACATTGAATGGATTACATTATGTCATTAGAATAATAGGAGTTCATGTTTCATATTAATCCCCATTACCTAAAGTTAATGTGTGATCTCACATGTGTGTCTTCATACTTTGATACCTTACTTATGTCATCCTTAAGGCTAATCTATTTAAAGAGTGGTTGGGTATATTACTGATAATGTGATGGGTTTTTATTAAAAAATATGGTATTTTTTCTCTTGAATGATAGGTATAGAATTTGTTCCTCGGTTGATAAATACTAAAAAATTCTGTGGTTATACCTAAATAAGTGGAAATTTTTGTTCTTATCTATTTAGGTAAGTGGTATGTGATGTACTCATATGCTTATATGAATGACAAGAGATGTTTATATCCATCTTATTCCATCTTTACACAAGGAATCGAGAATGTATGAGTAGGATATATGAGAATGGTATATGTCATTTCTCATGGTCACTCGATGTAATAGTTAAAAGGATTTTATGATTTTTCATGATCTATGTGATACATCAAGTGGATATAAGTATGGAGATACATGAATTTGATAAAGATCATTTCAAATCCCTTTATAGTTCGAGTATCACTGATGCGTCTTAGAGATCATTTCTTGTTTATAGTTGTAGATTATAGAATTCATAATTGTTTTCAAGGAAATAAAGACCCATGGTGTCACACACAATGGATGTGTGAATGAGGATAAGTTTTGTTACAAATTTTTTATAAAAAAATTTGAGAGCATAATAATAGCTTCTCCAAAATTAATTTTGGAAGATATTCAAAATGGGTTTTATATTAGTTCATAAGTTCCTACATATGATGTGACATGAGGTGAAAATGAATTAAGTTTGTGATCTTTTAGTCTGATTTGGAGGTTATTAGAAATATATACTAAAGAAAAACCACAACATTGAGGTATTAACCATGTCATTGTTTTGATTGAAGAAAAATAAATAGTGGTGAGGGTTACTTCATCATGGTTTTTTTCATGGCATTTCATGCATTACGAGATAATGCATGAAATAATCATTACTTCCTTGTAAGCTATCATATATCAATTATAACATCATTGGATGATGTTTAAGGAGTTTCAAACATTAATATCAATATTTTAAATGTTAAACAATTAATGTAAGGATGAGCTAAATGTTAAAAAGTTGTGTAAAATTATGATATGTTTATGAAATGTTTGAGTTATATCCAAAAGTTTATGAAATTTTTGGGAATACAAGGAGAATTATATAATGGATATATAAATTGGTTCATGCATTGTGAAATGGATGTATGAATGTTTGTGTGAGATTTGATCTATTAAAACTTGAAGTCATATATTTTATTCTCTCTTTTATTTCACTAAGGTTTTAATAAGTCATAGATAAATAAATAATCATATCTATGCATTAAGTGATTCATACCAGTTATTGATTATACTAGGAGGAAGGATTTTGTTGATTTCTTATAAGGGATCTTGATAAAGCATGTGTAAAATAGTTTGATAGGAACACATTTAAATAATGAGGTATGTTTTTATTCATTTTATTTCATTAAATTCAAACAAATGGTTGGATCTTGTAAAAAAAGGGGTTTGGTGGTTGATTTATATTTGTTTTAGACAAGTGTTGTTCTCATTAACACCCAACATTTGTACTACCTAAAATTTTCAAAGTTGGCCACTTTAATCGAGAAATATTAGTTTTAGTTTGGATTTTTTAGTGATCTTGATCCTAAAAGTGGTATTAGAACCATCATGATGGTATTTGATGTCCTAAAAAATATATCAAATCATAATGAGTATAATGTGAATAATGTGAGTGAAACATGTTTTATGTGAGAATTTATTCTAAACCGTTTTTTAAATAAAAATAACCTCTTTGAGTCTATATAATTTCTATGATTTCAAATTATTGTCAAAAAATTTATATTAATTATGATGTATATTTTTGAAATTTAGTAGATTTTTCTAAATTTATTAAAATAAAAAACATCATAAATGTAAGATATAATTTTAATTTATGTTCTTTCATAGTCATTTAATTATATATTGTGATGTTGAATTGACATTAACTTCATATTATATCGATAACATTAAATATGTTTTATCATGGAAAGATGTATAATCTCACTTACTACTATTATATTCCATTTTTATTTTTGAAAGAAACTTTATAAGGTTTGTTGGGAACCCTTAAAATTTACTAGATAGAATCCAAACCATCAAAACACCATAATCTAAAAACTAAAAAATCATCTAAAAACATTTCTATGTTTTTAAAAAACCTTAAACCTCGTACTTAGATTTTTCAAGTGGTTGAATACCTCTTTTAAATCCTTCAAGTAGATTGGGTATCCACCCCAAAGCTTCCTTCCTTAGGAAAAAAACACACTTTATTCTTGATTTTTTCCCTTATCAAGAGAGAAGATGTTAGAATGTAACCATTATCATCCATTATATTTGAACCTAAGCTGGACTCACTAGTCACTAGATATTATTTTGTACACCCTACTACCTCACCTATAATTGTAGTATCATTTGTTGGATTATAATTATAATAATTGGGATTGAGACCCCATAAATGAGGTATAATTTCCTTATTTCCTATAATCTAAATTTTATTCAACCCCCTCCCCATTAAAATGTGATTTTACTTATTCCATAAAAACTAAGAGGAACTCTGCTGAAAAAATTCACATTGAGCTTAAGTAGTTTCTTGATTCATAGTTTTCCCTAAATGTGTCATCATAGAATCACTTATGTTTTATTATTCCTCCTAGAAATAACTTCCATCCACCCATCCTCATTGACCAGTCTAGATTTCATTCTAGCAGGAGCAAGACCATCATTAACAGTGGTATGTTTCTTAAGACCTACAATAATACTATTAATATGAAATTTTTAAATTTGGTTCCTTAAGATCTTCTCACCAATGTGGGTCCTTTTTCATCCTTTAATCACTAATAGTTATTCTAGGATGAGTTTTTGCAACATCTATATGAGAAAGGTCTTCCCCAATTCCCTTAAACAGACAAGTGGCTATGAGTTTATTGGTTTTTAATTCTTGAAATTCCTTTATATCATCAAGATAATGAAACCTCAGATAAGTAGTATTTCCTTCAGTGAATTCTTGGTTGATCTAGATCTGGTAAAACCTCAAAAGTGTTTTCAACCTATAGGGGCTCATTCAGTTAACCATCCAAATTTTCTATATCTTCTAAATAATTATTTATTACTGAATATTTCCAATATTTAATCTTATTTTGACCTTGTAGCTTGTTATGAGGACAAAAATTGATACATGATTCAAAATATAGATGTTATTTAAATTAAAGTCCGACCTCAACCTCAAACTAGAATAACTCTATTGAAGTATTAGCAAAATTAACTTTGAAAAAAATTCTTGTGAATATAGGGTACTTACCTACGGTGATGCTTTGATATTCTGAGGAAATGACCCACTGCATTCCTATATCACTAGAGAATGAAATAATTATAAAATGGAAAATGTAATCCAGGTATATATATCTAAAGTAATATCAAATATGAATCATGCAAATATAAATCTAGGGACCACAATGAAAGACCAATCTAACACCCTTCAAAGGATCTTGATTATCTATTCCAATCCATTTCAAAATCCTCATTGTTAGAAAACTTAATTAGATTTTGATGAGAGATGATAAATCCAACAACAATGTGATTCTTAAAACCCCAAGTGTAATGAATATTATTTTTGAAGGCATCAATAATAGGTCATATCCTCCCATAGATAGTGTATAATGTAAATTTTTTGAGAAATAAAGAGTATTAAAGATCTATAGAATTGGTAGACACCATTGGAAGACCATCCTTATGACTATTCATCGTTGAGGATAATTTCATTTCAAGGATGATAGGGAGATTGAATGGATGTGTAAAAGGTAAAGATGCTAGTGGAAATATTCATTCACTATCACCACAAACAAACAAGTTAAGCTACCACCTGGAAGTGGAATTGATTAGAAACTCAAAACAAGATCAACCATGTGAGAAAACTAAAACCACATTGTGATATAAAATGAAGAAACAATGTGTGTACCTTTAACTGAGGGGAGATTTTATTATATATTCATCATTGTGGTTGATAAATATCACAAGAGGCAGCCTAAAGAAATCTCTCCTCTATGGTGTATCCATGTGTTGATTTGAATCACTCGACACCCGAGTGGGACCCTCTTGTCACCCATGGAATGATAGTGACTTGTTAAGGATAAGGGTGGAATAGGAAGCGAGCTTCATGGAGAAAAGAGATTCATCCATGAATTTTAAAATTCATTTGATCTCATATCATGGTGATCAAATTATTTTATAACTACTCAAAACACTCTCGGGTGGAAATGCATTAACCCATACATTACGAGTTAATGTATGTAGTTGCATTGGTTATAACCCTTAATCCATGTTATCCCCAACTATTTCATTATATTAAATGGAATTTTTTAAGTTGGGTCCAAAGTATCTTTTTATTATGAAATAAAAGACCTCTTTCTATCTGGGTAGATGGAGACCCATTACATAGCCTGTAGGCCCAAGGCCAAGTGTCCCATGAACATGGACTGAAGGATCAATTCAGTGTCATGCCTGCATTATCCTACCTGCATCACCAGGCCTGCATCACCACTTGCCCACGTCATGCTTACATCACTGCATGTTTCATAAATCCCCCTAGGGGTTTTCTAGGATTTGGACCCTAATCATTTGGATGCAAGATTATGGGGTTTAACACTTAGGAACCACCCCAACTGCATGTTTTATTAATGATAGCCTATGTATGCATATTTAAATATTAACATCTAACATTCCACTACCATGCAATATGATTGTAAATGGAATTTTTAAATAACATCACTATATCATTTTATATTATATACCCAAAACCAAGCATTGCAAATGCTTCAGTTTCTATATGTCATACCATATAGAATATCAATGTCATAAACTATGATATTGTAATATATACATTATATATATGTGTGTGTGTGTGTGTGAATTTAGGAAATAAATCCAAAAATCTCTCAC
Organism: Viscum album; assembly: GCA_963277665.1. NCBI lineage: Eukaryota > Viridiplantae > Streptophyta > Magnoliopsida > Santalales > Viscaceae > Viscum > Viscum album. The sequence goes on along the minus strand of OY728147.1, from coordinate 172,431,451 downwards.
TTACACTAAATCCTCATAGGCTTTATGTCATTTCACCTTCTATTTTATAATATACAAAAAATCATCAAACTATATCCAAAACTCTTTTTGGATATTTCCAAAACACTTTAATAGAGCTATCAATAACTTCATCATGTATTATATAATATTAAATACACTGTCAATATCCATCCAAAAATATTTTAGATAAACTCTAAAATAATTTTAGAGATTCCCTCTGAGTCAAACTCATTCTTCATTTAGTCAACCATATAGTGTGGCCCCACGAGTCTCTATATCATTGAAAAAAATATGAATTATTTAATACATAAATTTAAGAAAATATAAGCATATATAAAATCACCAATTCTACTCAATCTATAAATGGATCTGGTATGATCTCCATCAAATATATGTATCTCTATACATGTGTCCACCAGCTGCATCATATGAAAAAATTCATTCTCATATGATCATTTTGTATAATACATAGAGTGACCATGGCACATAGAGTATGTCAATACCATATAACCTACTCACAAGTTCTTGATTCTATGAGTATAGACCACCCAGGTCAATGAATACATCACATCTCATTCACCTTTATGTACGAGAACATCACATTCCTCTCACCCAAATAGATAACAACAACTTATATACTATCTTGGTATGGTTGTACACTTACTTTTTCTATCTCAATTAAGGGCCTCGATGTCATACTATTTATATGAAAGGAAAAATCTCATCTTGGTTGAACTCCAACTGATGACATGATTAGAAATATACTTATCCATCCCCTAATTATCTAAGTATCAAGGCTTGTGTAAGAAAAGTATAAAATTATTAAGGTTCTAATTCTAGTTATCTGTCCAATATCAGGTATTTATGACTCTAAACATGGTTCATGCACCACTAGTATACCAAAGACATAGTGTATGACACTTCATGTGGTAAACTTTGTGGGTTATCCAGTGTAGAAAACCTATTTTGAGCCTCGTGAGCATATTTCATATCTTGATACACTAATCATACTTATTCTAACCATAAATTTTATTTATAACCTATAATACTTCATGATGAACATCAATTAGGGATAAATCAAAGTTATAATTTGAGAGATCAATTATCATTTCACTTCATGATATATATATATATATATATATCAATATATATATATATATGCATCCAATTTGAAATAATGATAAATTATAGATTACCTTTAGTATAACATGATACATTTTATATTCTTAAACTTATTTCAGAATACTTAAAAAACCATACATAAGTGCATTTTTCACATATCATTTATAATAGACTGCCAGAATAGAATTATGTTTGTTGCACTTTTAGGGGTTTTATTAAAATAATTACATATTTATTTAATTCATGTCACATCTCTATGTGACCATATAATAAAATTATCCCCCTAAACTATTTAGTGAGTAAAATCTATTAAGAAATAAATCTTGAATAATAGTGATACTTAAGAATCATATTCCTAATGTTCAACTCCTTAACTCCACAACATTAAATTTTATGGTGTTAATAACTTTTATTGTCTACTTAGAACTCTTTATAAGTAAATCATCGTCATACTTTAAACCCTTTCTATCAAATTTTTCCTTTAAATATAATGTAACTATTTACACTATTAGTTCACCAACACATCCTAAACTCTTTTAGGATGTAGTGAAATTCACTTTGTATTTTGATCGATATAATATTTTATTTGTTAACTTTGAGCTTCTATAAGTCCAAAAACAATCTCACTTTCCTCTTAGACACTATATTATCTTTATAATATCTTATTAAGATACACAAAATCCTCTATGTTGGGAAATAACACTTATTTCCTTAAGTGGTAATATTTAATTAGTAGACTGTTGTATCAGCATAATATATGGAATTATATGTGTTTTAATAGTTTTATTTAAAATAGGATTATTATTTAAAATATTCAATTTATGGTGGTGGGATTAAATCCTTTATAATTTAATAAACATTTTGATAAAAAAAATATCCTCTATAAAAAAATTATCCTTATCTTCAAAGAATGTTAAAGAATATGATGAATCATAAACCATGTATATTGGATCCATTATCTCATATTTTTTATGATAATTTTTTGTTAATAAATAATTTATCTTATCATATAAGATAAATGAGATAACGATACACATATTTTACTTAGATCCATCTATGCTTGATATATTCCATTACATTCAAATATTTGATGTAGAAGCTCTTTGTTTCATCACTTTAATGAAAACTATAGGTTCTATCAATTCATCCATTAATTTTGAACTCTTGTGCATTAACAACATTTATAAAGTATACATTTAATATCACTTACACTTCAAAAACAAATAATTATTTTTTATAATAGTGGTACATGAAATATACATTCCACATAATTTCATATATTCCTTCACATATTATAGATAGTTCTATACAATGGAATTATGGCTCCTCCTACTTAATAGCTTCAAGTTTCAATGATCTTGATTTACTATTGGAAGAAACATTGTTAGACTATTCAACTAAATTTTCTTCTTCTGGTTTAAACTTTTACCCATTTTTACTATCAATACAATAATAGAACATGGATATCACATGCCCTAGTTTATCTTACCTCAACACTTTGAGAAAAATAGGGTAAATTTTTATTGAACTCATTCACATTGTTGGAACATTTCTATCTAAATGAATTTCACAACTATAACAATCCTTAAAAGATGCCTTTATTATCACTTAGTCAATATAATGCTCAATCACATTGATTATATTATTGGAGACTAAATATCCTTAGTCCATTTTTCATATAATGCCTTTGAAACCTTAAGCGGGACATTTTAGGCTTCTTATAATAATATAGATTCAAGTATTAAACAACTTCAACAGTTGGTTACTCGGGAAGGTGTTTACCTTAACACATAAAATTTCTATTACTTAAGAACTTTTCTTAAGTTTACAATATTAAGAGTTTATTACATTAATATTCTCCCTTTCAAGGATTTATATCAATGATAATTTTGAATATTATAATTTCATCTATCTACAACAAAATCTTTTATCATATGATTATCAAATTTTACATTCATTTAATAAGGATTTTTATTAAATGTGTTATTAATAAAATGTTGTTCTCATTTTAAATTCATCATGTCTATTAATAGGTCAAGGTACATATTTCACTATGATTTTGTTTACTCAGAATTTCTCCCATTACTTAGTTATATAGGTTGGGAATCAACCCAATCATATCATATATGACTCTTGGATAGTTGATTGGATAACATTTTATCCAATCCATTATATGGATAAACTCAACTCTTTATATAATAATCTAATCCCATTAAGATCTCCCAACTAAGTATAACCCAAAGAAAACACCAAGAAAAGAAACCTAATCCTTTTTTAGTCACTCATTACTTACTTTCCTTATGCAATATAATCCAAGGGCACCCAGATTTAGCATGGCCAACCCAATTTAATGATCAGGGTCTTGGAATGTGTTCACTTTGAAAGTAATCTAACACTTAGTATTTTTAAGGAGATTTAATTTAACCATCTTTACTCATGTTATTCCACTTACATGTATGCATGATTTTAAATATTTAGATTGGAATCATATTCCTTCCACCAAATAGATATGTTCAAATCATATTGATGTCTAACCCTTTACACAACCCATATCTTTTGTTACTAACCCAAATTAAAAGCTGATGATATTAATTCATTTTTATATGCATCTCATTAATGAGGAACATAAAACCTTTTCATTTTTATGAATTAATCATAATTAACCTTCTAATTTAAGTTTGTAACTTAGTATAATCCAAATTCATGGTAGAAGAAAACTGAATCCATTGTCATACCTAGCTTGTAACTCCTTAGATTCATGTATGATAATTTCAAGAAGTGGTTTGAACACATTTAAACTAAATTATACATCAAAATTCATAATATAAAAATTATATATATGAATAAAGTAGGGAATAACTTTTAAATAAATGAATAATTCATATATTTAAAAATGATATAAACATTTACAAATGATTCATAAATAAATATAATTATAAACATTTTATAATTTAGAAATTCATTATAGAAAATCCATAATTTTGAATATAAAAAATTTATATTCATTCCTAAAATGAACTCTTTCATATTATTTATTATACAAAAACTACTTTAATATGCGATGTTGAATGAAATATAGGAATTTTATATTCCAATTTATATTATGTAAACTATTTACATAATCAATATATCACATATTAATTATTATTTAAACCTTGATCAAATCAATCATCAAAAGTTATTTTGATGTGGTTTTTATATTATTACCTCAAATAAGACCTTTAATTTGAACAATTAAAATTTAAATAATTATGAACAATTCATAATTAATATAAACTCCTTTATATTTTTTTTCTTATTTAGTAATTTATAAACATTTAAAATATTACACTTATAATTTCCACATAAAACATTTGTATAAAAATTATAATCCATGCTATATAATTCAGAAAAAGGAATTTAAATATTGACTTTTAATATTTGGATATTTATTTATTAAATGATTCATAAACATTTAATAAATTAATTATAAAAATTATTAATTAATTAATATATAAACATTATAAATTAATAAATATCCAAAAATAGATTTTTCTATAATTTATAAACAATTTATAAATTATTTAAATCAATTCATAATTGAAATATTAAGAAAATAAATTTTTCTCAAGTATATAATTATTAATGATATTTGAAGCACATTAATTATCCTATTATGACTAATAATTATGTTTTACATATAATTTAACTGATATAGGAATAAGTAAGATTAATCTCACATAGCTAACATATGGTATGGCTCATGTAGAATGACTAGAACTTGGAGGTCAAACCCAAACTCAAGTCACCTCACCATAATGCACATCCTTCATAAGACTAAGACAAGAACTATCAAAAGACAGTGATTAGAAAACAAATGAGGTATAAGAACAACATAAGTGATTACATGGTTCAGACTAGCATCCTAATCCATGGGGGGATGCTACTTTACTTTTATTCTAAGTAAAGAAGGATAATTAAAATCAAGCAAGTCCATAATAATGTGATCTCAACCTACTAATATAGTAGTGCTCACCCAGTGGTATTAGTCTCCATCACCATCCAAACTTTATAGGTTTAAAACCACTTAATCCAATCTCCATGGACAATCCTTTTTTGTCCAAAGGATACCACCTCTTTAACTAGCTCATCTGGTGCATTGCTCCCCACTTTTAGTGATTTCACAAGACATCTTTCTAGAATAAAACATAGTGAACAAACTTATTGTATTCTATTCCACTACACTTTTTTATCTTTTGTGACTTCCAAATATACCAAATATTTCACTGGCCTTCCATTATCCCTTTAAATAATCATAAATTAGGCTACCAGAGCTTCTCCTTGTGGTAGTCTTATATTACTCATCCAAAAAATGATTCTTGTATGCCAAAATAATCTACCACTTCTTATTGTTTTATATTCTTGAAAATAATTCCTCTATAATATTTTCACATACTTCCTTCCACTTGAATTTTAGTTTAGAAGTTTCATGTTTCCCCAATAACAATTCTGAGTCATCCCAGTCCAACCAAGGCACAGTACCACTCCAGTAATTCTATAAAAACAACCTTTATAAACATGTTTTCTAGATTATGTGCCCCTTCAATCTTCCAAAGGTATAAAAATCCATCCTACAACAATTTTCAGATGAAGTGGTACTTCAAATAAATGTTCTTCATCTAATAATAAAACATAAAATTTATGTTTAAGTGAATCATGCTCTGTAAATCAAAAAACAATGTTTTAGCTTCCATTTTTCTTCTAAGATCCTCTAGAAACCCTAACAACCAAAACAAATCCTTCCCCGCTTCTATCAATTTGAATTTCTACACTTTCTTTTTCTAGATTGAAACTACTATTTGAAGCTTTGGAATCTAACTTATTTTCATTCCACTGAAATTAAACACATAACATGAAGTATTCTTGTGTGTATCTAAATATCTACCAAAATATGAGACTACAAAACCTTGAAATAACTCCCAGTATCTAAAGTAAAGTGTTATGATTTCAAAACCCTTCAAGTACCAATTTCACAGCCTCCCAGTGCTCTCTTCTAGGGTTTGATATAAATGTGTTGAAGACCCATTGTCTGCACAATGTTCAAATGAGTACACATCATGGGGTACATCAAAATTTTGATGGTTAATTTATACATAACCTTGATCATGTACTCAACCTCAACTTTTTTTATGATCCCTCCATGGTAAGCTTAATGTGTTTGACTTGGGGTATAGATATCGGCTTTTTCCTTACTCATCCCAAAGTTCTCCACTATCTTCAGTACGTAGTCACCATCATTAAGGTACAAAGTACTAAAACATAGGTTCCTTATGATTCTCATCCATGGAATTTTCTTTGACAGACCAAGGTCCTTCATATTTAGACTTCTACACAACTCATCTTTCATCTTATAAATTCTTTCCTTTACTGGAACTGAAATTGACATATCATCGATCTAGAGTAATAGTATAATAAAACCCTAATCACCAAAATCCTCATGTTAATAGTAATGATTAGTATTTCTTTGGATGAACTTCCAATATTTCATGAAGTATTTGAAATTATAATTCTAATTCCTTGACTCTTGCTTCAAATTGTAAAGGTTTCATTTGAGTGAGAAGACAAACCCCTAGTTTTGGGGAACTTTGAAACCAAATGGATTCTCTATATAAATTTCTTTATCTAATTACCCATGATGTAATTTTATCTTCATGTCCAACTATTCCGGATGAGGCCTTTATGATGCAACCATACTCAACACCATTTGAATATTTGTATGATTAATGATTATGTACTAAAATAGGCTAATATTAATTATTAATATATATAATATTCATGTGATTTATTATTCATAAACACCATTTTAGTTCATTTTACACTTTGAACATCATTTCACATTATGATTGTAAGTCTTTAAAATGAACTATTACATAGTACATTTTTGAACACCTAATAAAACACAAAATGTTATTTATTATATTTTAATATTTTATTTTTTGATTTACCATGACATAAGTAACAATTCGTGTTTTTTGAGAACTTAGATATTCATATCACAAGATCACCAAAGTTAGCCTTGAACCAAAAACATTCAGGGAAAAGTAAACTGGACAATAGATCAATAAAGAGACTGTATTGGCCACAATTTAAGCTCAATAATTCTGAAAATTTAACTGAATATATATTAAATCAAGGAGAAAATTTCCTCTCATAGTTACAATATCTAATTCAGAGTGTTAAAGGGAGTTTCATGCTGCCCAATTTGGAGATAAAATTCTAGTCCAGATTCAGAGGCCCAGAAAAACATCCCACCAATTTAATAATATCTCTGAAACCAAAAATTATTTTGGGTTGAAATTTTACATATAGTTTGTAGACATCCTGATATACATTTTTCTACTATATGGTCCACTCTAATTCGGCCATCTAGAAGTTAATATAGGTGCATCTGTTCGGTGTATGAAAGTTGGCTGCAACTTCGGGTCAAGGGTGGAAAAGTCTCCTCTCCTTTACTTTCCACAACCCTAGGCATACCATTCTCAATTGGGATACTTTTTACTACTAGGGGATCGACCCAAGACTCTTGAAATTCCTATTTAAGGCAGTGGTGGTGGTGGATTTTATCATCTTTGGTGCTTTCTTTCATTGTAGTGTTATGCTGCCACTTTTATTTTGTAATTTTCTTCCTCAATTGTAAGTTATTCAAATCACCTTAGTTTTCTTATAAAACTTCTTCTTATTATCATTTTCTGTTATTATTATTAACACTTTGATACTATTTATTCATGGTGTAAATTTATTCACACCAAACCTAGTGATATTTATCACACAACGGTGGAGTGTTTGTTACTTTGTTTTTTTTCTTTAATTCCTCCCTCGTGAGTCTACTTCCCGCTTCCATTAAGATCATAGGATCAATGGAGGGATAACCCACTTATGGGTTGATGCAAGGGAGTATAAAGGGGCGATATGTAATGTTATTTATCACTCCATTAATCTCTAATAACTTCTTTTAAATGATATTTTTATTTGATGATTTTAAAACTTCTTCATCCTTATTGAATTTTAAGGTCACACACTTCAAGTGCTAATACGAATATTTACCTTGGAGTGCTCATAAATATGATCCTCCAAGTGCATAGGTGATTAGTATTAGAGTGTGTTGGTATGAACCAGTAAGTAATTAAGTTGTTTGATCTCCTTTAATGAACTCATCTCAAATGTAATAAATTGAAATCGCTAAAGAGTAATTTCATCCAATCCACCCCTTGTAATAACCTAGGATCAACCCTTCTCATAATTTGAATTCACTTAAGTCACATAGTGTTTTATTAAACCTATATAATTTGGCCACTTAATAGCCAAAATAAGTCCATATAATTTGCATGTATATAGGTTTCTTCTTAGGTATCTAAGGAATTGACAACCCAAGATACTCTACATTTGACCGCTTAACCCTAAAAACTTAGGTAAATTTGGACGAGACCAAATTTTGGAACCGTTTCTGGGGACCCAAGTAAGTCATCTCAACACCTATTCTATTCTTCCCCATTTCTTATTTTCTCACCCAAATTATCTTATCTTTTACCTTTCTATTTTTTTTGGTGCATGTCCGCCTACACCCATGACCAATCAAACTGTCTAGTTAGGGTGGATAGTCCTGGGGTTGGGGAATCAAGTACACCAAGGGAACTATTTTCATTAGATCCTAATATTCCTAATACTATAGATTAAAAAATTGATCCATTTCAATAGAATTTATTTAAAGAAATCAATGCATAAACCCGAGTAGGAACCAAAATGAAAATCCAAATGAGGTGGCCCCAAACTTGGGGAATGCAGTCGATCAAACCATGAATGACTACCTCACACCAGTCTGGACCAATGCCCCCTAATGCACTAGAAAAAATTCCCTAGGATATTCCAACTACATATTTAAATCTCATGTCCTAAACCACCTTCCCAAATTCCATGTAATGGATTCCAAGATACCCTACCTTCATGTTAAAGAGTTCAATGAAATTGTAGAAACCATGTGCCCCCCACATCAACTAGAATTAGCTAAAATGAGTATATTTCCTTTTTCTTTAAAGGATAGAGCTAAAAATTGTCTAAAAAATTTGATACCATTATCCATCAACTCTTGGGACCAATTACAAAAAAAATTCTCCAAAAAATACTTTCCCTACCACAAAACAATTTCACTTAAAAAGAGAATCCAAAACTTTTTTGAAAAAGAGGGAAAGTCCTTCTATGAAATATGGGAGAAGTTAAAATACACGCTAAACATGGTTCCACACCATGGTTTTTCTATTCCTAAACAATTGAGAAGTTTCTATGAAGGGTTGGGCCCAAGGAACTAACAATTCATTGACATGATGTGAAATGGGACCTTTAAAAACAAAGCCCCAAATGATGCTTATGAGTATCTAGAAATCCTTGTTGAACAAAACCAAACATGGGGAACATCACCTTATTCTAAAAATCCACAAAGAACTACTAGAATTCATACACTTATAGAAGAAGAAATCCTTAGGTCTAAACTCATATCACTCACTAGGAAGGTTGAAGAGATAGACCTTAGGAAAATCCATGAAATCCAAACTGTAGACCCTATTTGCACAATTTGTGAAAAACATGACCACAAAATAGACAACTTCCCAACCATCCCATCAATCAATGATGTTCTTCTAGGAGTACCACCTGCTGAAGTCAATGCCTTAAAATTCCAAAATCCCCAATACCAAAACACATTCAACCCAAGGTATAATAACCACCCAAGATTATGCTGGAAAGATAACCAACAACCTAGCCAACCAGAAGGACCCAACCCCTACCCTATACAAAATTTTTAAAACTGTAAACAATTCCAACCAAAACCGCCCATTCTCTTCACTCATGTCTAAGTATGGAGTTTCTCATAAATCTTCCACTGCATACCATCATCAAACCAATGGTCAAGCTGAGTTAGAAAATAGGGAGACTAAGTAAATTATTGAAAAAACTTCCAATCCCTCTAGGAAAGATTGGTTCGAGAAACTCATGGATGACCTTTGGGAATATCATACAGCATTCAAAACCATCCTAGTAATGTCATCATATAGGTTGTTTTATGTCAAATCATTCAATTTACCTGTTGAAATCGAGCATAAGGCATTTTAGGCAATCAAAAAAATGAATTTCGATATTTCTTTGGCCAAAGCAAAGAGGAAATTAGATCTTAATGAACTTGAGGAACTTAAAATGGAGGCTTATGAAAATTCAAGGATAAATAAATCTAGATTTAAAGCTTACCAATCAAGTAATCTCAAAGTTAAACACTTTGAACTAGGAAAATTCATGCTCTTCTATAGTTCAAAACCTTATTTACACCCATGAAATTTAAGGTCTAGATGGTCAGCTCCATTCATAGTGCATCATGTATACCCCCATAGGGCAGTAGAGATTCAAGATCCCACAAGTGGTCACATTTTCAAGGTCAATTGTAAAAGGTTAAAACCATTCATTGAATCATTCAATAAACAGGAAATAGATGTTGAGTTAACTAATCCAAACTATGAACCATGAAAAAATTGATAGATTTAGGATCCATGTCGGGCTAATGACGTTAAATAAAAGTGCTGCACAGGAGGCAACCTGTGGATTTCATGTTTCCAGTCTTTTTGAATCATCTTTATTTTTCAAAATAGGATTAATGAATCATTTTGATATTAAAAAAAATTAGATAGTTGACATGTTCTTCTATTATGAGTATGGATGGGTATGAAATGGGAGTGCCATATTCATCCGTGTCACATGGTGTGATCCTTGAGTAATACCTTACCCATAAATTTAAAAATAAGACAATGTATTATCAGTTCATTTTATTTTTATGTGTTTGTAGGTTAAAATAAAAGCACAAAAAAATAATAATAATGAAAAAAATTAAAAGGACATGTCGTAGGTTGTGGGGAAAACCCCATCACAACTGGCGAAGCCGCGGGGACTCGAACCCAGGACTGAAGGGAGGCAGGGGCACATGCTTACCACTAACCAATGACTTATAGTGCTTCCTTAATCTCTATTTTTTGTATATATACTTATATGTTACTTTTTTTATTATATTTATATATATATATTGTTATTTTGTTTGTTTGTTTGTTTTTATTTATTCTACTATGGAACTCTACGAGTTACATGGATATCGAAGGATTAAATTGGAGTAGCACGAACATCAACTTCGACCATCAAGTGACTTAATTCCATGATTCTCATTTTCAATGTCCTCTTCGAACTCTTATGTAATGCACCGACCATAGTTACCCTGAGTCAGTGCATTATTACATAACATTGGCATGATTACAAGGAATCAAGTCCCGAAAGATTGATCAGTTTAGCAGTCTTTGAAAATAGATTACATGCATGAACGTTACATTACACATTAGAAAATAAAACACAACATAAATGATCCTTTTAGAATTTCATTAATCTCCTAGCTTAACCCTTATTATCAATCATAATACACTTCTTGTAATCGTGGGAAAATTAAAATATAGAAAGGGGTGAGCTCATATGCTCAGTAAGGATAACAGTATAGCAGAAACTTTCATAAATAAGCATAAACATTTAAGGAAATGTATAAGACTAAAACAAAATCCTTTTAAACTTAAATTTTAGCATAATATGGAAAATATAAAATAAAATAATTCCATTTACTTATTCATATAAATATTATACTAGTCAAATAATCACATTCAATATCAATAGCCACCTTCATAATGATGGAATGCATAATGCCAGACTTCATAACCACATAGTCAAGGCCTTGTGCCAAGACTACAAATAATATTTTGTCAAGGCCTTGTTCCAAGACACTAGTTTGTCTCATGAGACCTACCGATGCATCGAGGATCTATAGCGAGCTCCACCTGTCACTTACTAAGTCCAATTCATTCCTCATATGAAAAGGTTTAAATATAACATAAACATTCGTATTAAAACTAGCATACGAAATGTCAATACTTTATCCATAAACCATGAATAGTATAAAAATAACACATCCACAGTCAAACATATCACAAAACCTTAAATAAAATATGGAATAATTTTATCATAATAAATCAACTTCAAACAAGTTTAAAATCCATCAAATTATGTTGACATAGATGAAAATGATTTGTAAAACTCTTTCAGAGAAATATCTCTTTTTCATGAAAATATTTAAAAGTCACATAATTTAAAAAGAAAGACATTTAAAGAAATTTTTGAATCAAAGTGTCCCATAACACTTTTAAACTTTTCAAAGGAATTAACATTTTAAAAACATTCAAGTCATTATAAATAAATCCTTAAAAACAATTTTGAAAACATGGACATTAATGAGAACGATTTAGAATAATAAATATTTAAAACATTTAAAATGATGTTTTAGTAAAAAGTACCTTAAAAAAAATCCCTTTGAAAACTCTTCTATGAAATATGGACATGGATAATAAATATTTCCCAGTAGATACTTATGTAAAAACAACCTCTGATAATAAAGAGATTGTGAAATTAACTCTTACCTTGCACTTTCCTTTAGTCGAGGGTACGTTTAACCTTATGTATGAAGACCGTAGTATGTTATTAAATTATACCAGAACCATATTAATATTTATTATATCATACATGATTCATTTATGAATTTATACTTCCCATTTAATAATAATTTACATGTTTAATTAGCATTTTGGGTAATAATCGCTTTCTTTATCGTATGTGTTTTAACTTGTTACTCTTGATTGTAACACTTAGATCAGGATTTAAATACTTCAAGAATATAAAAAATTATTTATATATCATATATATTTAGAATATAAATATGTATAATAGAAATATATATGAAATGGAAAACACCATTTATGGATATGGTAGTCCGTACGTACGCATAAACGCTGTTTCCGTTTTCATATCGTATTGAACGGAACTAAGCGAATAAGATATATGTAAGTACATATATATATATATATATCCAGTAGCATTACTATGTCATATATTACATACTTATTAATTATATATATATTATAATCATCGTTAAATGGTGAACGTGGAAATGAATCTCATCACGTCGTGGAGACGGTAATCCATACGTACGCATGAGTGACAATATCATTATATTTATGGAGAAATCGTATGTAATTGGATGGTATATAATATATACAGAATCATTAACATGTTTTATTTATTATTTAAATCAGTTATACTCATTATTATACTCATCCAAATAATGAAGTGTTTGAATAACAAACTACACCACGACGTGGAGACCGCAATCCGTATGTACGCACGTATGGTGACTTTGTCATTTATAGGATGGATAGAATAATGAATATGGTTATACCATTTATATAATAACATCATAGTATATATAATATACTGGAGTTATTATTTTTTAATGGAAACAACAAATAAAGAGGAAGTGGAAGAAGAAAATAACTTGAAAGATGTGATGAAATATATACCTCTTTTTCGGGTTCTTCTTTTTGATTTGATCAAAAGGGATCCTTAGGTTGGATTTATGACCAAAGGAAGGACTCTAGGATTAAGGGAGGAATGTTGGAATGATATTTGGGCAGGGTTTGTCCGAGCCAAATGGATTTGGAGGTGTGAAATTAAGAGAAGGGGAAGTGCCCTTTTATAAGAGAGGTGAGGGGCACCTTAGGAAAAGCTAGAAATATTATTTTATAATAAAATAACTTTCAGTTTATAATAGCTCCAAAATTAATTATTTAAAGTCTAAGGTGTGGATGGATCTAAAACCACTCAACCAATAAGTTTTAGACAGGTTTGGGTCACTATATTAACTTTATCTTTTAGATTTAACTCTTAGTTAAATAGTTCGACATTTACCATGTCTCTTTGTATTTTTATATTATATGGTTAATAAAATTACTATAAACTTCCAAGAGAACCTCAAGTGGTTCATTAATGACATATATAATATTATTTAAGTCCTGTGGCCAAACCTTATATTTTTAGGAATATAATATCAATTAATAATATAATATTTTTTTTTAAAGTCTTTTATGTCAATTTTGACACTATTTGGTATTTTGTTTTTGCTAAATTTATAACAGCATTATTACTTCGAAAAAAATTCATCTAACCAACCCTAACATATCATATTAACCTATAAAATTATTTTAATTTATAAAAAGTCTGAAATTACATTTATTTGGATATTTATAATGTCAATTATTTTAATCTTTCATTAATACGGTAATTAGTGCATCATCATTGTATCATAAATAAATTTAATTATTTAATGTATAAAAATTATAAATAAAATAAAATTATGTAGGAAATATTTTTATATATATAATGAATATTTATAGTCTAATTTATCTTATGTATAACCCTATATTAAAAATGTTTTAGTTATTGAACTTTAATTTTAACACTTTTAACTCTTCTTTAAATAAAATAATAATAAATGTCCTAATCTAATCCAAGTGGACCAAATAGGTTCAGATTTTATTCCTAAGGTTGTTTTTGGTTGAATTATACTTATCCAATAGAATTATTACATGTGTTAGGGTAATAATAAAATCATTTTTACCCTTAATTACCCTATTTACTTTTATTCATGGTAAATAAAAATAAAAAAGTTACTATTCATAAAAAAAATATTTTCATCTTATTGAACCATAATTTACTTACTAATATTAATTTTTTCTCTCATGTTTTTTAAATTCAACTCACAGAAGTGGTAAAATTAAGTTTTATGCAAATTTGCAAATGCTCCTAAGAGGTGGGTAAAAGACGGTAAAAAGTTCAATAAAATTTTTATATATCTAAACTTATTATAAAATTAATCCAATGAATTATATTGAAATTATATAGGTATTATATATATATTTTTACCTAAAATAAATTTAAATAAAATAAATAATTATTTAAATAAAAAGTCGGTTTTAACCAATAACTCAGTGTTTTTCACTATTCATCAAAAATTAAAAGTTTTCAGAAACATACCAAAATTTCACCCTAAGCTAATTTTGATATTATGAATTCAAAAATTAAGTCTATTTTACCAAATTAAAAACATATAATTTTGATTTATTAATTTAAAATTAATTCATGTTGTCAAAACCAAAAAGCGTGTTTTTAAGAAATAATAACTAACAAAAGATTGATACTTGTTTATGTTCAATTTCAAAGTGAAATTATTTCCAATGAATAACATTGGATTAAATTGTAAAATTATAATCTATTTATACTTCCAAACCATTAAAATTTATAATTTAACACTACAAATTATTTTGATTAAAAAAGTTTTTTTCACTTAAAATATAGTATTTTCACTATTCACCCAAATATGAAAGTTATCGGAAAACACAAAAAAAAATATTAAAACTAAATTACTATGTCCCAATTTTAAAGAAAAAGTTTATTTTGTCAAATTGAATATATAAAAGTTTCAAATATTGGATTTAAAAAGGGTTCTCCATTAAAAGGCGGTAAAATTGCATTTTTTTAAAAATACTTCTTTTATCAGAAAAAAATGAATTTTTTTTCATTATGTCTAAGAAACTCATAATATGGATTCTGAAATTATAATTACTATATAAAGTTAAAAATTTAGTTAATACTATTCATAACCTCTTTTGAACGGCTAGTTTGGTAAGTCGTGGTGCGCTTGAACTCGGTGTTGCGTGTAGTGCAAGTTATTGAATTACTTTGAAGAAATAACGTACTATGAAATCTTGGGGTGTTACATTCTTCCCAACAATAAATTTTTTCCTCAAAATTTGAAATTTTTCTTTGAAAATAAAAGGTTAAAAATAGAAAATACCTTTGTGAGAAAACCCACATCGGAAATTGGGTTAATTAAATTTAGTCTTAATACTTAATAAGAGGAAAAAAATTATATATATATATATATATATATACTTGACAAGTAGAGTTTCATCCTTCAAATAATTCCTACCAAAAACTCATCTTTCACTCCAAAATATTTCAAAAAAATATTCTATTTATCCTAATCGTATAGGGTTCCAAAAATAATGAATTTATAATTCATTTTTCAGACTATTTAAAAAAACTAAATTATACAAACTAGTACATCACGTAGTCTAGTCGTAGGTGATGCACCCTTTCTGCTCTTCGATTGCGGGTTCAAGTCTCGCGGCCTTTCCGGACACGACGGGTTTACTTCCCGACCTATGGGTTGTCCTTTTTATGGAAATCCAAAAATAATCTCAAACTAGACTTATCCAAAATACTTCTGTCTAAACTCACAGTCCAAAATTTATAAGGAAGTTAAACACAATGAAGATCCTTTTTTCCACATAATAACATGTGAACACATTCATCATGTATTCTTTTAAAACACTACAACATCCTGAATTACCATAAAACCTTATTGATTATATTCATGCTCCCTTATTCCTTATAGAATACTGGATATACTCCTTCTATCCAAAAATGTTTTAAACTCCAACAATGATGGAATATACAAACTATTAATCAGTTCCAAGGAAGTCTAGAATATCCAATATAATTTGTCCAAATCAACCATCTCTTATTTCAAAATCACTACCTCATTATCAGGACCATATTAAGGATTAAATTTCCTTCAACCATGTATTTTTTCAAAAAGTTTAGCTTACTATTAAGTCACTTTTCTTAGAACCATATAATCTAAAATCCTCAATAAAATAATATTTAAGTACAATCCTTATTTATCTCCATAATTAATATAACCAGTATATTGTTGATACAACACTCAAATAAAATAATTCTATAATAACAACATAAGAACACTAGTCATTACTCTTCATCTGAGGTAGTATCATAATTTGATTATTATCCAATAACATCATTTGCGGTATACTCTTATGATTGGGACATTGATTCACGTAGTGTCTCAACGCCCTAAAGATGAATCATTTTACATTTGAAAACTTTTTCTTACCCTTTCAATCACGTACTTGGTGTCCTTTTTCTCCAAACTTATAACAAACTCTCATTCCCTTCAAGAATTTACCAAGGTGATTATTTCCACATTTATCACATATATGAAAATCCTTCTTTTCCCTATTCCCTTTATCCATATTTCTCTCTTCCATCCTTTTCTTCTCTTGCTTCCCTTCAAATCCATAGGACTCAGAGAATTCTTTACTTATCTTATTAACGCATGATATTATTTCTTTATATGTTGAGAATATATGGGAGACTCTTTCCCTTCTAAATTTTGGCTTAATACCATGAAATATAGGATCCTTCTTACTCTTTGGATCATACGTATTGTTGGAGTTCACATTCCTTCTACTAGGCGTCATTTCCAAACAATGGCATAAAGTAGATTAGTTTATGAATCGCAATACATAAATCCAAACTTGTAAAATACTTAACATAAATTGAACAGTTTATGGATATAATCCATAATCATAAAAATGTTTTCTTTGAGGAAATATACTCATAAACCCTTTATAATTGTTTATAAAGAAAATGATAATTATCCTAAGAATATCCCCCGGGAGTGTCATAACCAAGAGTGCAGCAAGGCTCGTTGTCGTGCACCAGTTCTCATTCGAGTCTAGATCAAAGTGGTGTTTTTAGGTTTTACCCCTAGGTAAATCTATGCCAGATCTGACTCTACCTGCTCGTATCCAGACAGGGATGTATTGCTTTGAAAACTCACAAAATCTCTACAATACCAAACTTCTAGTAAGTTCTTCTATACTAATCCTCAAAGTCTATCTTAGGGCTATGTGCTCTAATCAGGGTTTACCTAAATCTAGTTTCCAAGGTTTGTACTAAAATTCCTCTGATACCAATTGTAACGCCCCGACCCCAGTTACCCAGATTCAGTGAATTATTACATAACATTGGCATGATTACAAGGAATCAAGTCCTGAAATACCGATCATTTTAGTAGTCCTGGAAAATAGATTACATACATGAACGTTACATTACACATTAGAAAATAAAACACAACATAAATGATCCTTTTATAATTCCATTAATCCCCTAGCTTAACCCTACTTATCAATCATAATACACTTCTTGTAATCCTGAGATAATTAAAACATAGAAAGGGGTGAGATCAGATGCTCAGTAAGGATAACAATATAGCGGAAACTTTCATAAATAAGCATAAACATTTAATGCAATGTATAAGACTAAAACAAAGGCCTTTTAAACTTAAACTTCAACATAATATGGAAAAGATACAATAAAATAATGTCATTTACTTATTCACATATAAATTCTACTAGTCGAATAATCACATGCAATATCAATATCCACTTTCATAATGATGGAATGCATAATACTAGACTTCATAACCACATAGTCAAGGCCTTGTGCCAAGACTACAAATAAGATTTTTTCAAGGCCTTGTTCCAAGACACTAGTTTGTCTCATGAGACCTACCAATGCATCTAGGAGCTATAGAGGGATCCACCCATCACTTACTAAGTCTAATTCATTCCTCATATTAAAATTTTTAAACATAACATAAACATTTGTATTAAAACTAGCATATGAAATGTCAATACTTTATTCATAAATCATGAATGGTATAAAAATAACACATCCACAGTCAAACATATCACAAAACCTTCAATACAATATAGAATATTTGTATCATAATAAATCAACTTCAAAAAAGTTTAAAATCCATCAAAGGATGTTGACATAGATGAAAATGATTTGTAAAACTCTTTGAGATAAATATCTCTTTTTCATGAAAAAATTTAAAAGTCACATAATTTAAAAAGGAATACATTTAAAGAAATTTTTTAATCAAATTTTTTCATACCACTTTGAAACTTTTCAAAGGAATTAACATTTTAAAAAAATTCATGTCCATATAAATAAATCCTAAAAAACTATTTTGAAAACATGGACATTAATGAGAATGATTTAGAAGAATAAATATTTAAAACATTTAAAATGATGTTTTAGTAAAAATTCAATTAAAAATAATCCCTTCGAAAACTCTTTTATGAAACATGTACATGGATAATAAAAATGTCCCAGTAGATACTTACATAAAAACAACCTCAGATAATAAAGAGATTGTAAAATTAACCCTTACCTTGCACTTTCCTTTAGTCGAGGGTACGTTTAACCTCTTGTATGAAGACCTTAGTATGTTATTAAATTATACCAGAACCATGTTAATATTTATGATATCATACATGATTAATTTATAACTTTATACTACCCATTTAATAATAATTTCCATGTTAAATTAACATTTCAGGTAATAATCACTTTCTTTATCATATGTGTTTTAACTTGTTGCTCTGGATTGTATCACTTAGATAATTATTTAAATACTTACAGAATATAAAACATTATTTATATATCATATATATTTAGAATATAAATATGTATAATAGACATATATATGAAATGTAAAACACCGTTTTTTGGAGATGGTAGTCCGTACGTATGCATAAACGTTGTTTCCGTTTTCATATCGTATTGAACGGAACTAAGTAAATAAGATATATATAAGTAAATATATATATATACATAGTAGCATTATTATTTCATATATTACATACTTATTAATGATATATATTTTATAATCATCGTTGAATGGTGAATGTGGAAATGAATCTCATCATGTCGTGGAGACGGTAATCCGTACGTATGCACGAGTGACAATATCATTATATTGATGGATAAATCATATGTAATTGGATGTTATATCATTTATAAATAATAATTAACATTTTATATTTATTATTTACATCAGTTATACTCATTATTATATCCATCCAAATAATGAAGTGTTTGAATAACAAACTACACCACGACGTGGAGACGGTAATCCGTACGTACGCACGTATGGTGACTTTGTCATTTATAGGATGGATTGAATAATGAATATGGTTTTACCATTTCTATAATAACATCATATTATATAGAAGATACTGGAGTTTTAATTTTTGAATGGAAACAACAAAGAAAGATGAAGTGGAAGAAGAAAAGAACTTGAAAGATGTGATGAAATATTTACCTCTTTTTCGGGTTCTTCCTTTTGATTTGATCAAAAGGAATACTTAGGTTGGCTTTATAACCAAAGTAGTGCCTCTAGGATGAAGGTAGGAATGTTGGGAGGATATTTGGGTAGGGTTTGGATGATCCAAATGGCTTTGTAGGTGTGAAATTAAGATAAGGGTGAGTGCCCTTTTATAAGAGAGGTGAGGGGCACCTTAGGAAAAGCTAGAAATATTATTTTATAATAAAATTATTTTAGGTTTCTAATGGATACAAAATTAATTATTTAAAGTCTAAGGAGGTTATGGGTCTAAAACCACTCAACCAATAGGTTTTAGAAAGGTTTGGGTCACTATATTAACTTTATCTTTTAGATTTAACTCTTAGTTAAATAGTTTGACATTTACCATGTCTCTTTGTATTTTAATATTATATGGTTAATAATCTTACTATAAACTTTCAATAGAATCTCAAGTGGTTAATTAATGACATATATAATATTATTTAAGTCCTCTGGACAAACCTTATATTTTTAGAAATAGAATATCAATTAATAATATAATATTTGTTTTAAAAACACTTTTATGTCAATTTTGACACTATTTGGTATTTTGTTTTTTCTAAATTCATAACAGCATTATTACTTCGAAAAAAATTCATCTAACCAACCCTAACCTATCATATTAACCTTTAAAATTATTTTAATTTATAAAAAGTCTCAAATTACATTTATTTGGATATATATAATGTCAATTATTTTAATCTTTCATTAATACTGTAATTACTGCATCATCATTTTGTCATAAATAAATTTAATTATTTAATGTCTAAAAATTATAAATAAAATAAAATTATTTAGGAAATATTTTTATATTTATAATTAATAATTATAGTCGAATTTATCTTATGTATAACCCTATATTAAGAATGTTTTAGTTATTAAACATTGATTTTAACTCTTTAACTCTTCTTTAAATAAAATAATAATAAATGTCATAATCTAATCCAAGTTGACCAAAGAGGTTCATATTTTATTCATAAGTTTGTTTTGGTCGAATTATACTTATCCAATAGAATTACGACATGTTTTGGGGTAATAATAATATCATTTTTACCCTTAATTACCCTATTTACTTTTATCCGTGGTAAATAAAAGTAAAAAAGTTACTATTCACCAAAAATTATTTTCATATTATTGAACCACATTTTACTTACTGATATTAACCTTTCCTCTTGTATTTTTGAAATTTAAATCACAGAAGCGGTAAAATTAAGTTTTATGCAAATTTGCAAATGCTCCTATGAGGTGGGTAAAAGACGGTAAAAAGTTCAATAAAATTTTTATATATCTAAACTTATTATAAAATGACTCTAATGAATTATATTTAAATTATATATTTATTATGTATTTATTTTTACCTAAAATAAATTTAAATAAAATAAATAATTATTTAAATAAAAAGTCAGTTTTAATCAATAACTCAGTGTTTTTCACTATTCATCAAAAATTAAAAGTTTTCAAAAAAATACCAAAATTTCACCCTAAGATAATTTTGATATTATGAATTAAAAAATTAAGTCTATTTTACCAAATTAAAAACATAGAAATTTCATTTATTAATTTAAAATTAATTCCCGTTGTCAAAACCAAAAAGCGTGTTTTTAAGAAATAATAACTAACAAAAGATTGATACTTGTTTATGTTCAATGTCAAAGTGAAATTATTTCCAATGAATAAAATTGGGTTAAATGGTAAAAATATAATCTATTTATACTTCTAAACCATTAAAATTTATAATTTAACACTGCAAATTATTTTGATTAAAAAAGTTGTTTTCAGTTAAAATTTAGTATTTTTCACTATTCACCCAAATATGAAAGTTATCAGAAAAACACCAAAAAATTATTGAAACTAAATTATTATCTCCTGATTCTAAAGAAGAAGTTTATTTTATCAAATTGAATATATAAAAGTTTCAAATATTGGATTTAAAAATGGTTCGCCATTAAAAGGCGGTAAAATTGCATTTTTTTTTTAAACTTTTTTTATCTGAAAAAAATGAATTTGTTTTTTTTTTCATTATGTCTAAGAAACACATAATATTGATTCTAAAATTATAATGACTATATAAATTTAAAATTTTAGTTAATACTATTCATAACCTCTTTTGAACGGCTAGTTTGGTAAGTCGTGGTGCGCTTGAACTCGGTGTTGTGTGTAGTGCAAGTTATTGAATTACTTTGAAGAAATAACGTGCTATGAAATATTGGAGTGTCACATATTATCCTTTACCCCTTATAAGGTTTCTTTTCTTTAAATACTAGGGATAGTGTTATTTTAAGTTGGGGGGGGTTGAAATAAAAAAAATTGCTTTTGTGTGCAAAAAAATTACTTTTGTGTGCAAAAGAAATGATTTGAAAGAAAAGTGTGACTTAATGGAAGGAAAAGTTACTTTAACCTTGAATATTATAGTACAAATTTCACACTTTGAAATTTAATATCAAATAATTTTTCATTCCTTAATTCTGATTTCAATTCCAGTTTAAGTTCATGTACATAGATTTTTGAACGTGCGGTTGTCCGATGTGATTTTTCACCATTTATATTTTCATCCTTTTAATAACAAAAAAAAAAGAACCTCCTATAGATTATTAGGTATTAGTTTGAGTTCATAGGGTCCCCCAAATAAATATCATAGGTTTGGTGATCATTTTAGTTTTAATATAAGTATTCAATAAAAAATAAAAAAACAATAAATTTGTACATAGAGCAATGAAATGACCTAATGTGTGGCTTTCAAATCTTGGGAATCATGACTCCATAGTTTTCTAGACCAGAGTTAGTAATTTTATCACTATTTGTGGTAATTTTATTTTTTTCGACTGAGTTAACTTGAGATGATTCCTGATTATGTGGTCTTCACTTTGTGCCCTAAGGTTTTTGAGCCTAGGAGTCGTCGGCAATGTCTCGCGACATGGGTTGACTCTATTGAGTGAAATATCAATTACCATGGAAAAACTACAAAAAAAAATACATATATATATATATAATTTTAATACTCATCTTGATATTTAAATGTGATTCCACCTAGTGCTTTCATCATTTCCTCCTTGAATAAAGATGAATCCCCGTGTCTATTGTGATACACAACGCATCATCATGATTAATTGATATTGGTTGAAATATGACGATGAATTTGAATAAAGGAATGGGAATGGGATTGGGATATTATTATGAAACTATTTTTTATTAAAATATTTTTATGGGTTTCATGATTTTTTGGTATAAGGGTTCTTGGTGATCAATATGTATTAAAAAGTTTTTGGAAAGGAGAATTCGAATTTCATGTGTTGGGATTTATTTTGCTCGGGACTAGAAAAACTCAAGTTGGGGGTGTGACTATCCACTGAAAGAGACTAATATTCATTATTAATATATATAATATTCATGTGCTTTATTATTCATAAACACCATTTTAGTGCATTTTACACTTTGAACATCATTTCACATTATGATTGTAAGTCCTTAAAATGCACTATTACATGGTACATTTTTGAACACCTCCTAAAACACAAAATTTTATTGATTATATTTTCATATTTTATTTTTATGTCCCCCATTCTATAAGGAACAATTAATTTTTTTTTGAGTACTTGAAGATTCACATTAGAAGATCACCAAAGTTGGCCTTAAACCAACAACATTCTGGGCAAAGTAAACTGGAAAAGAGCCCAATAAAGAGAATATATAGGCCACAATCCAAGCCCAGTAATTATGAAAATTGAAATGAAGATATAGGAAATAAATGGGAACATTTTATACAACAGTTAAAAGAGATAATTCAGAGTTTTAAATGGAGTTTCATGTATCCCAATTTGGAGATAAAATTCTGGTCCAGATTATGTGGCCCAGAAAAACATCCAACCAATTTAATAATATCTCTGAAAAAACAAATTATTTTGGGCTTAAAGTTTACATATAGTTATTAGACATACTTATATTCATTTTTCTCTTCTATGTTCCACTATAATTATTCCATATATAAGGTCATATAGGTTCCTCTATTCGGTGTATGCAAGCTGGCTGCAACTTCGGGTCAAGGGTGGAAAAGTCTCATCTCCTTTACTTTCCACCACCCTGGCCCTACCATACTCAAGTGGGATACTTTGTAATATTGGGGGATCAACCCAATACTCTTGAAATACCTATTTAAGGTAGTGTTGGTGGATTATTTTATCATCTTTGGTGCTTTCTTTCATTGTAGTGTTATGTTGTCACTTTTCCTTTGTAATGTTCTTCCTCAATTGTAAGTTATTCGAATCACCTTAGTTTTCTTATAAAACTTATTATTATTCTCATTTTTTGTTCTTATTATTAACACATTGATACCATTTCTTTATGGTTTGAATTTATTCACACCAAACATAGTGATATTTATCACACAATGGTGGAGTGTTTGTTACTTTGTTTTTTTTTCTTCAATTCCTCCCTCATGAGTCTACTTCCTGCTTCCATTAAGATCATAGGATCAATGGAGGGATAACCTGCTTATGGGTTGATCCAATGGAGTATAAAGGGTCTGGATGGGATGTTATTTATCACTCCATTAATCTCTAATTACTTATTTTAAATGATATTTTTATTTGATTATTTTAAAACTTCTTCATCCTTATTGAATTTTAAGGCCACACACTTCAAGTGATAATATGAATCTTTACCTTGGAGTGCTCGTAAATATGATCCTTCAATTGTATAGGTGATTATTATTAGATTGTGATGGTATGAACGAGTAAGTGATGAAGTTGTTAGATCTCCTTGAATGAACTCATCTCAAATATAAGAAATTTAAATCGCTAAAGAGGAATTTCATCCAATCCACCCCTTATAATAACCTAGGATCAACCCTTATCATAATTTGAATTAACTTAAGTCACATAGTGTTCACTTAAACCTATCTAAAATCAACCCAAAGTTGGCTAATTAATATCCAAAATCAGTCCATAGAATGTGTGTATCTATAGGTTTCTTCTTAGGTATTTGAGGAATCGATTACCCAAGCTACTCTACATTTGACCGCTTTACCCTAAAAAATTGGGTAAATTTGGCTGAGACCAATTAAATATTGGTAAAAAGATCTCTAAGAAATATACACCTTCCATTTATTAAAATACTTTAATAACTAGCCTATACATGTACATCATTATACAATATGCCCCTTCCTTCATCCAATAAACTCATTTTTTTAAAGGCTTTTTTCCAATAGCCCTTTATGTTATCTCTCATGTTCCATACACATGAATGGAATCAAGTTCATCCCTAATGGTAAACTCCCATTTTTTTTAGTCTTTAAAACTCCAAATCTCTTTTTCACCACTAAAAAAACATGTTATGGCCATGAGGGTATATCCACAGACGGGGTTCTCATGGCTATAGGTCCCATATATCCACCAACATCCTGCTTATTTCTATAGGTTGGTGCATGAAAAACTTTTGAGCATGGGAACATTGTGGGAATACCCTATATCCATGAGTAAAGTATGCTTGTGGCTATATCCCATTACAATGAACGCATATATCCATGGGCATATATTCTCATGGTTATAGACCCTTTCTTGAACCCCTATTTCCATGAGCCTATATTCATGTGATTATAGGCCCCCTATAACCACAGGTGGCCTCCCATTGCTATAAGTACAAGAATAAAAATTATTATAATTAATATAATAATAATTATAATATAAATTTAAAAAAAACAAAGATATATATATATATAATTGTAATTTATAAATATATATATATATATATATAAAGACACTCATATAGAAGAGTGGTTAATTGTGTTATTTTTTATCATGTGAATTCAGGATCAAAACCTAGACACCAAAAAAAAATTATTTTTAAAAGACTATAGCCATGGGAAAATAAGCATGTGGCTATAGCCCGATGCACAAACCCCTATGTCCATGGGCCTCTATGCCCGTGGCTATAAGTACTGGAATATAAATTATTAGAATAAATATAATAATTATATTGATATAAATTTTAAAATTACTTAATATATATAATTATAATATATATATATATATATATATATTCGAAGACACTGGTATAGAAGAGTAGTTAGTTGCGTTGTTTTTTATTACATGAACGTGGGATCAAAACCTGGTGTCTATAAAAAATATTTTTGGAAGGCTATAGACATGGGAGACCACCTGTGGATATAAGTGTAGGCTATATCAATGGGTGGATTCCCATAGTAGTATCCAACTACTACCATGGTCCATGACCGTGGCTATAAATATATGGCATAGTCTCAAACTTATAGCCACAGTCCTTACCCATGGCTATAACCTATATCCATAGATATTGAATTAATAACCAGGTGTATGGATTGTGGCTATGGGCCTTTTTATACTTATGTTGGGATCTCAAGATCTCTATTTTCCATTATAAGTAAGTGGCTAAAACCATCACCATACTTTTCATTAGGCATTTATCCCTTGTAAATCTCTGTAATTTTCCGTACAGTTGAGTTCCTTCTATCACTACTACCTAAAAATTGTTAAATTCTAATTCTCAATATTATTTAATCCTTGAACTCTCAGGTATATCTAACCTAGGTACCACCATAAGAACTTAACCTTCTTCTTTTGGTAACTCCTCTAATGATCTGTTGTTTTTTGTGCTGATGTGCTCATTGGATTCTCCAAAACATCCCTAACTTCCAAATGTCTCTCTAGATGAACCTTATATTCTAATGATACCTTCCTCACATCCGAACTTTCTTCTAGTTTATGATCCTTCCATAATATCCCTTAATTGAATATTACATTCTAACTTATGATGAATTTATGAGAGTCATTATCCAAGAGTCGAAACCCAAAATATTTGATGCCATAGCCAACAAAGTACCACACTCGAAACATAGAGTCCATCCTATCTCATTAATTAGAATCAATGAGGAGATAGGAAAGTTATCCAAATACATTGAAGTGGTTTAATTCTATTTTCCTTATAAATCAAAAATATTTGAAAGTTGTTGTCCAATTGGAGATGATGCACTCTGTTTGATTAAGTATGTCTCACAATTCAAAGCTTCCATCCAAAACACCTTAGGGATCCCCATGTGAATTTGTATACTTTTATCCATCCCCACAAAATTATTATTCATCCTTTATATAACTTCATTATGTTCCATAATCCTTATAACAGTCTTCTCAAATAGAATCCCCTTCCACTATAAAAATCTCAAAAACTCTCTGCTTTTGTACTCACTGCCATTGTACGACCGTAGACAGTTAACAATATAACTAGTCTCTTTCTCCTCAAAATCCCTCCACCAGAAGAAAGTCTCAAACACATCAATATTATACCTTTTAAAGTAAACCCACAAATTGAATGTATAATCATAAATGAAAGTAACGTAGAATAGTGAT
The DNA here is from genome assembly GCA_963277665.1 of Viscum album. Classification (NCBI taxonomy): domain Eukaryota; kingdom Viridiplantae; phylum Streptophyta; class Magnoliopsida; order Santalales; family Viscaceae; genus Viscum; species Viscum album. The sequence goes on along the minus strand of OY728147.1, from coordinate 172,403,935 downwards.
CCTCTATGAGACTGCACCGAATCTGTCCCCCAAACATTCATGTGAACTAACTCCAACTTTTGGTGTTTTAGTGTTTTCCCCTCCATTAAAGAAACATTTTGCTACTTTTTGAAGAAACAATCATTACATTTTTCATCCTTCATTATTATGGTATTTATAAATCCTTTAGAATCTAGGATCTTAATACCCTTCTCACTAAGATGACCAATATGGTCATTCCATAACTTCATGAAAGTTAACTCTTTAGCATGCATCGCTCCTTATGGTGAACCTATAAGGTAGAGCATCATTTCCTTCAATCCTATTCTAATGAACATGGATCCATGTAAAATATTCCATGCACTATCTTTAAATTTGTTACATAAACATGCATCATCATGATTCCCCACCAATATTAGATTTTTCCTCAAATCTAGTATGTGGCACATGTATTTTAACTCCAACATACTTTCATTCCTTGAATGAACTGAAACATCACATTTCCCTACTATCTTGAGATCATTATTGTCCGAAATATACATATTCCATACATTCTGGAAGTTTGATTCCTAATAATTCCTATCTTAGGTGTTGATTTAAATTAATCTCTATACTATAATACTCAATACCCAAATGAACTAGTGGCACTTAGGAGTAAGCTGATATTATCTTATAATACAAGATTCACATACCCACTACCAAAAGAATGTATTCTAGAGTTCTAACTCATTTTACTGAAATATTTTTATATGTGGAATTTTCTCCTACAATTATAACATATGGGATCACCATCTTCCAAACTACTCCTACTCTGAATCCTCCTTCCTTTTCCCTTATGCAGACTTTTCCTTCCAGTGGCATGTCCTCTTACTTTAGTGTTGTATGTGTTCCTATAATATTCTTGGATCTCCTTCTAATTAATATCCTTATTCAATATATATTTTTTAATTTCTATGAACTTCGATTCTACCTTTGCACTAGAGTTACTCGCAATATTCACCAACACATCCCAAGATTCCACGAGCGAAGAGAGTAGTAAAAACACCCAAACCGAATCTATGAAGGTTACCTTCACTGAATCCAACTAACTTCTAATTATATTGAATTAATTTATATAATCAATATCAGACCTTCCTTATAACATTATCATATTTAATATTCTCCATAGTAATAACACCTTATTCATCATCGTAGGATTCTCATACATGTCAATGAGGGTCTTCATGAGTTTTGATTTTTTTTCACTTCTTAGGTGTTGTACGCTATGTTCTAGGAAAGTGGAATTCACATCAACCTAATTGATTTCTTATTGATCCTATATTATTCTTTTACTTTGATCAATTTCATCTTGGATCCATTCAACAAAAGATCAAGGTCCTTTTGCAGAAGGAAATCCTCCATCTACATCTTTTAGAACCCAAAATCTATTTTTTCAAACTTCTCCACTGGTTACTTACTCTCCTCCAACACCATTCCTCTAGAAATTTTAAACTCCCACTACTTCCAAACAATGTGAGGAAAAGATATCAGGGGATTATTTCCAATATTCTCCTAAAAGGAAAAATGGAAGAATATTTCTATTGAACTGAGCTCTAAATTACCTTCATTGGGGTCTGATTATCAAGAAATACTCCAACCTTTAGCTTTATAAAAGGTTCTATGTGTAGTGAAAGTGCCTTTAGTGGGTGATAAATCAAAAAATATTTTAAATTTTATTTTCCCGGAACCTAGAGAAGATCTTTTCATGTTAAATTTATAATTAATTTATTTAAAATCGAAATAAATGGTCACCTCATCTTATGAGCTTTCTTCGATGATAATTTTTATCTTAAAAAATACATTCTTGGATTACCTCCATTTTTTTATGATTATCCAAGTCTAAAATATAATTAGAGATGATTTACATGTGTTCCTTTGATCTTTGAGCGACGCCAATTGATTTTTGGGTGTTATCACAGTAAATCAACTGTCTTGTGTTATTTGTGTTGATAGCTTCCAGTTTCTTCAAGCCTTAAGGAATCTCTCTAGTGATTCTCATTCTTTAAAGGGAGAGAGGAGGAATAAATAGAGAAATATTTTGTGTGTAATTATTTTCAAATCTTTATTGACCCTACATAATAGATATAACCATCTATTTATAGAGCTAGGGTTTAGGTAAAAATATAATTTAATTATGTGTTGACCATTAAATAATATAATAATTCTTAAAAAACCCCATGTAAAATATTATTATTATTATTATTTTACCAGGAAGGTTAAAGATTCATGCATTATTGGTCCTATAATTTATTAAAGAAAATGTAAATGTAGAGAAAAAACAATGACTCAAAGCATGTGGAATAGAAAGTACCACCAATCATGAAAGTGGAAAACAAGAGACCCAGTAATATTGATGCCTGAGGACTCCATTAATGAATGTCCCATCATCCTTATTAAATAGATCAAAGCCCCCCTGGAATTTGGTTCATATCCCTACTATGGGATCATGAGTGTCTACTGTGAGACTGTCATCCCACGAAAACCCCTTCACACCTGAAGCCCTTACATATCCATGACATCATCCATCTAAATACACCCCATGAATGTTGTTGTTACATTCAAATTCACAACTCATACATTGTTCATGAAATAGCACTTCACCTTTATACTTGTTATATAAACCCTTCAATGTCCCATACCACTGATAGTCTTAGTAAGAAGAGTCCTCTACACCTATGAACATACCATACAACTGACAGTCGTCATGATATTCATACTGCACCTGCATCCCATGATACCAATATCCTCTTGATAGTCCCAACCCATCATAATTATAAGAATTTAATAATCATTTTCTCCATTAAAAACTAGTGGCCCACATGATCACATGCATTCAATGGGGACCAGTAGTCTTGGAATCGGATTTCTCGCACCAATATCAAAGTCTTTGTCAGCTTGCGTCCAAGTCGTCTCCAGATTGGGGTTTTCAACCTATGCCTATGTATAATCCCAAGGGCATCACCTATTTTTTTCCCACTACCAGAGGTCTTATCCAGCTCCCCACATCCCTAGGTTGTCACATTCTATACTCGTGGTCATCGATGGCCTGCAACCCATATCAAGTTCCTCACCAGCTTACTCCCAATCATCAACCCCCATTCTCATAATCATTATTATACCCACACTAATATCCTTTTAGACCTTATTCTAATCACCACACCTATTGTAGTTCAGGGGCCCCTATTACCGAGACATAGTATTCAGTGGTTTCTAGCCTATGTCGCATGTTTCTCTGCCGCCAACCCCATCATTTTTCACCACTGCCAAGGTCCCAACATCATCAGTATGTGACAAAAGAGTTGCTGAAAACACCTTTCCCATAATCTAATGGGGCCTCATGTAATAGATCTTCACCACCATGGGAAGCCTCACTCCATCCCCATCAGTCCCAATGTCGATCACCACCACCGGGGTCCCAAATGACGGCAGTCCATAATAGCTCAAGTTCAAAATAACTTTCCCAAAATAAGAGTGCGCTTGCTTGAAAATAAATATTCATCACCAGAAACAATATTGGTCTAATCCAAATATCCAACATTTATTGAATACCCAAATAAATATTTAATTAAATATTTCATTCATCATTGAATAAAATAAATATTTTATTCACAATCCAGTGAATAAATATTTATTAAATATTTACATAATCAAATAAATTATTTATTAAAGAATAAATAATTATTTATTACATTATTAATATTAACAATCAATAAAACATGAATAAAATTATTCCTTGGTCTTGAGAATAATATTTATTCCAAGAATTAAATTCAAATAGAATTTAATCAAGATCAACAAAAACACATAGTGTGTGACCCTCTAGGATTCTTTCTTGTTGGAATTAGGTGGGCTGGCCTAAAGTCCAAGATTATTGTCTAGTAACAAGTCAAGTAACCTAAGATAAAGAACTTAATTCCTCAACATTTACAACCATATAAGAATGCTCATTGTGTAATATAGTCTCTTTGTTATGATATCTCATCAAGCAGGTTTCACACACATGTCATCAACCTATTTTCTTGATATGTCTTTATTTGACTATATTAAATAAACACATCATTAAACCATGTTCATGAAATTTAATGTGATGTTTCTACTCCAATCAAAGGGATGAGAAATCAACTTCTATAAATATGAAAGGGAAAAATCCTTCCTTGACTTATCCATTAATAACATGTCATTTGTGACATACCCAACATACCCTACATCCCATGAACATATGGTGTCACGGTTTTGGTCAGTAAATATAAGGATGTGATCCATGACATTCATTAATGATAATCTTAATGTCTAAGGTTCATTACACACTATCATGGTTAGGAATATTCGATGGAACTGAAACATGCGAAATTTCTACAGTAAGTATGTTCTCATAATCTCTAATCTTAGAGATTACCAAGTGTGAAATTTACAATATGAAGTATAATCCAATTACTGGTACTTTCACCTGACATTAAATATACTATGTGCCTTGTCATATAATTAAACCCAACCATAGAAATATATTTGAGAAAATCATCATAGCACTTAAAGGTTATCATTATTGTGGGGAACTGTTGTGACCTTATCAATGCGACAGATACTCTAAGACATTATTACATTAAAGTCATGCATAAAAATGAAAAATATATGATAAGATATTTTTTTAATATTCAAATATTGGAATATACATGTTATACAAAGTAAAAATAGTTGGTTCTAGAACACTAACTCTAACAAACTTCCACTTGGACTAAAGTAATCAACCTATAACTTTCAGTCTGTTAGACCTCACATGATAATCATGTTTATAATAAGTTAAGGATTTAGTCAATGAGTCTTCCACATTATCTTCCATGGAAATTATTCTCACTACAACCTCACCTATCTAAGAAAAATCCCTCAAATTATGATACTTCTAATGCATGTGCTTCATCCACTGATGTAACATAGGATCCTTTGCAAGTGCCACCATTGTGGTATTATCGCAATAGAGTGTGATAGGATATTTATTGATAGGTACCACATAAAACTATTAGATGAAGTTGTGTATCCAAATTTCTTCTTTAACTGCCTTAGAATCTATAATATACTTGGACTCTACAATAGAATCTTCGATTAAAACTTGTTTTTATCTCTTTTGGCTCACAATACCTTCATTAAAAGTAAATATATATCCCATCTATGATTTCAGATCATTTTGATCTATTTGAAAACTATCATATGAATATCCTATGATGACTAGATCCTCATATCCTCTATAGACCAAGAACATATCCTTAGTATGCATCAAATACTTAAAGATAGTCTTAATTGTCATCTAATGGTGATCACCTAGGTCAGCTTGATGTCTTCCTACCACACTCAAGGTGTAAAAAACATCTAGCCTAGTGAAAATCATAGAATATATGACAAGGAACTCTTCATCACTCACCTCCTTCATAGTAGGATTGGGTAATGATGATTCTATCATGTAATATTTCCATTCATGGAACAACATAACTCAAAGGTGTCTGAACCACTCCTGGAAGTTACTGCCAGTGAGGAGATAGTCTTTCTCAAATATAGTTTGTAGGGATAGTGTGGATGAAGAACTTTTCATTCTCCTATAATTTAAAATATTGGATTATTATTAATTTTCTTGATTACAAATTATGTGAGAAATAATAATAATTAAATTTTTATTAAATCCCCCAATATTTTTTCAAGTTTCAATAGCTATTTTTATTATGAAGAACCCAAATTGATTAAAGTGATAATTTTGTTATATTTTTTTCAATGTTCTTTTATACTGAGAAGTTAATGTTACAATGATTGAATTATGGAGTTTCTTTCATTGAATAATTCTTGAGATTTATTAAGTTGGAAAGGATGTTTTGAGTTTAAGAGTTTCTTTAAATAAAGAAGCATTTTTTGTGATGATTGTAGAGATATTCTTAATGTCCAAAACATGTGTCCAATTGCATTAGGAGAATGAACATTATTTACACCATTTTAATTTATTATTTGAGATGTTAAAAGAAAAAGGAGTTAATGAAGATCATAAAAAATATATATTTTTTAGATGAATATTTTGAGAAGAAATTTTCATGGCTTGGATTGGAATGGACTTTATGTTGGGATAACACTTATATTGGCCTATATAAAAAAATATGGAATTCCAACTAATAAGGGATGGGATCCATGTGAACCACTGCTTAGGTGGTCACTAGGATCTACCACAGCATAGCTGGCTAGCATAGCACCCAATGACATGAATAGCACACCCACACAGAGTCACAATAGAGCATGTGATCCACCATGTGGGGTAGCACAGAGGCGAATGATACCAACATGGTGTGGTGCTAGTGAGAGTAGGAATTGGATCCAGTTATATGATTCTGGACACCACAGTATGCATGTTTTTGTAAAAGTGAGCAACAGAGATTAAAACTAATGTGTGACACATGATAGCGCGTCACTATTCATCTTCTATTAATGATATGATTAAAATAGGGGCCATCGGATATCATTAATCTGAGTCATTTGATTACCCTGCAGCATTATCTTCTACTTGTGTATATCTAAGGATTTTTTATCGATGGGGGTTCTTTATGAAGCATCGTCCGAAGATCGAGCCGAAGTATTCAAGAAATATTTGATCATTTTGAGGATTTGAATACAATCGAAACTACATGTAACTTCATTTTAATGTTTAAAGGAAGTTAAAAATTAAGACATACAGTGTGAATCAAGAATGGTTTTATGGTGATGGTGTTGTTATCACATGAAGGAGTAAGTAGGAGAAACGGATGGTTTTTCGTATTTTTCAGAGCACTTAGTCAGTGGAGTGTTGTCTATAAATACCATATACCTCACTCATTTTATGTATGAACTTAAAGAATATTCTAGAGTTATTTTTTAGAGATAAAGACCAAAATATAGCATTGAATAATATCTATATTCATGTAAGATATCTATGTGTTCATGTTGTGATTCTGTATTCATGTTTTCATGATGTTGTTCTAATTCTATAATCCAGTTATACAATTAACTTGGTTATGAAAAGGATATAAGAAAATTCATACAGTTCTTGTTTTATGAAAATATAGAACTCTAGAAGAGGGAAGATATTCTTATGATTCATTTATGCAAAGCTGGTTTATGCAAAGAGGACCAGTGTCATTTTTTCATGCCCGCAAATACATGAAGGGAAAAGCTCGATAGTCCCATGTATACTATTACATGAAGAAAAAGTAGAGAATAGGTACTGCATATACTGTTATGAGAAGGATAATTAGATACACACATGAAATTATATCCATACATAAAGATATTTTCATGTATGAAATGAGGTTGATCAAAACAGTGCAACTGTTTGAGTTCTTATGAAGGAATGTGTTGTGACTAAGTAAGATACATGAAAGTATTGTGCATAGAATTATATAATTACAGAGGTAGTGAGAGCCTCACATTTGTGTTGAACTATACATAAAGGAATAAGTGATATCATTTGATGATATATTTTCATGAAGGAAGTAGAAATTGTGTTTTGTGAAGTAGTAGAAACTTCTATTTACTTGGGAAAAGAAGAAGAAACACCACATATTGTATTGCACAAGAAAAATGTGGAGTTTATACTTATTCAGTGGTATTGTTTCAAAAAGAATAATATTGTAGAATTTTGTAGTATTCTATAAACAAAATATAATCATGCATATGATAGTACATGCATGAGGTAGAGTAATGAGTATGCTAGGCATGAAAATATAATTGACCTCATACATGAATGAATGACACAAAAATTTCATGTGTTTAGTGATTAAAGGAAAATATTGTTAGTAGTATTTGTTTTAATTGAAGAAATATTTTTTTAGTAAAGGAAGGAGACAACTTGTAGTGTGATGAGGAATATTTAGTTGTTCATTATGATATTATAGTGAGCTAAAGTGGACATTATATCTTCTACAATTCAAAAGATTATACTTAGTTGACTTGAATGTGGTATTGTTGACTATATTTAGTGGAAGTTTAATACTTTTAGTTGAAGTGAGAAAATGCATAATCAGCTTATCTTAGTGGCTTGAAGTGGAAGATTGTTTTTTTCTTGTATTGGTAGCTTGAAGATTGTGTGATATTTCTCATTGTGTTAGTGTTGTGTTTATAAACACTGGTGGGATTCTAGTATAAATAAAAATGGTTGGATTCCAGTATAAAGAACACTAGTGGGATACCAGTATTATTTGGGAAGTGGTCCATACCTACCCACCATGATTTCAGGGTGATACTTTACCAACCCACTTGTAATTGTTGATTGATTTCTAGTGGAGAATATGTGTCTCGGATCATCCCAAACACAATAAGAACATAGTCACCCACATCAGGGGAGAACCTTATAAAAATACTATATGTTTTGATTCATTTACTTTCTATCATTCATATGGTATGATTGTGTTTATTTACATGGAAGATCTATTAATCTTAACAAGTGAATTAGTTTGAATTTAATAAAGGGTATCAGTGAATGAAAAGAAATTGGTAAAACTTGTGTACATTGATTCACCTCCCATCTCATTGTACCTATATGATTCAATAGATTCTTCAATTGGTATCAGAGTAAAGGTTACACCTCTGATTGAATCTACATTATCGTCCCGGTTATTTGTATCAGACATATATGAAGTGGAAATTTGAATTCAAAGAAGTAATAGAGATGAATCATATGGAAAGTTTAGTTCCTGTCTCTATTAATTATAACAAGGAGGTTTTTTCAAAAACCTTTAAGAACATATAGAATAAAGAGGCAAGAAATCTGATAAATAATTTGATAAAGAAAGAGGGTACACCACAAACTGAATATAGTCATAGTGGTAGTCTATCAACAGTATCTATTAAATCATTTAATAAATACCCTTTTAATAATTCTAGTACAAGCAGTGATGAAGAAGAGTTTATTGAATCACTCAGTGAATTTTATTCATAATTTAGATATTACATGAAGAAAGTTCCTATCGAGGTTTTCACTTACATATTTTCTTTTATCAAGGGACTATATGATGAAAAGTCACAGCTTGAAGAGGAAGTTGAGGATTTGGAGAAAGACTTGGATAATAATTTTCAAAGATGAAAACTTATCACACAACTTATTGAAGACAAATAAGAAATTTTATCACTTTATAATGAATATTTCTCCTATATTGAATAATATTTACAAAGAAATTTTTGTGAGAAAGAAGTAACTAAGAAGGCCCTTACAAATATGATTCATATACTTGAATAATCTCATAAAGATACCATGAGTATTATGGACTCTCATTTGTAAATCAAATACAAGGATGATACATTCATCCCAACTGAAGAATCAAAAGAACATTCGTTATTTCATTTCAATTAAAGATTCACTTTAGTTGAAGATGAATTGCAAAGGACTATGTTTGAGGAGGATGTGACTAAGAAATTTTATATAGAAGTGTGCATTGGATAAACTAAATAGGAACTCTATAAATGTTAAATAATCCCATCTAAAGGTTAATACAAATATAATTAAATAGTTAAATAATTCTCTACTGGAGGTAAATCAAATGAATGATGATCAAGTTTATAAAATGAAGAGTCAATGGGAAGACAAACTAAAATTTGTTGGGGATGAGAAAAATTTCCTCAACATGAAGTGTCTTGAAATGGAAGTTAATTTGAAAAATATAAAGGAAACATAATTAAATACTTCCCATAAATAATTTGAATATATAGTTAAATAACTTGAAGACCAGAAGATCTCCCTAAATATGAAATTTCTTAAGTTGGGTGTAAAGTTTAGAAAATTGGAGAACACCCAAGATGAATCTTCACAAAATGATGAGATCAGAAAGGCTTCAAAGAGTAACTCTGAAAAGAGTATTACTTTTAACAATACTCATTCAAGTGGTAATAAGAGATTGAGATTATCTAAAGATAAATCTATAGTAATCTCATTGAAATAGGTAACACTTTCTCCATAATTTTCTATTTGTACTAATATTATTTCATCTTTTAGTACAGGTTCTAAAAGGAATTATGGTCAAACATGGATAAATAATATTGATAATAAATACACTATATCATCAAAGGTGGATGTGAATAAGAGTATAAATTCTTATTCACTATAAGAATCTCATATCAAGAATCATATTATCCAAAAGAAATAAGATGAAAAATCTATCCAAATTGTATCACAAAAGAAAAAATAAATATTTTTTGGTTATTGTTGGTTTTTTTTTGGAAATATGGTAATTAGGTCATTGACTGTTGGCATAATTTTTCAATGCATGATAACTATAGAAGGCCAATATTAATGGGGATCATATTTGATGTTAATAGAAATCCTACATAGTTGAATCCTAATTCATAGATGAACAAAATTATTTCTATCAAGAATAGATTTGAGTGTCTTGAAGAATTTTATGATTATTAAAATAGAAGTGGTAAAAGTTATGTTGAGTTCTAGTATTTACCAATTGTGCACTATTTAAGGGTTGGTGTCCTCAGAACCAATTGTTTTGTACTTTTATTACATAAATGTTCACTTATTATATATTGTTCATTGTTCTGCATGACTATAATATAATAATGTCCTGGAATATTTGTTGCATTAATAAGGTCATAGCAGATCCCCGCTATGATGAGAACCTTGAAATGATATAACAATATTCTTAAATAAAGTTCTGTGGTTGGATGACATACTATGATAGGACACATAGTATACAGACCGTCATGTGCGAGTACTCGTAAGAAGACGAGACTCTCTCTCATGGAGTTCGCACTTGGTAATCTCTAAGATGGGAGATTATGAGAACAGACCTGCCAGTAGTAATTCCACATGTCTTGATGTCATCAGATATTTCTATCTACGAGCGTGTGTAATGGTCCTTAGACTGAAATATTATCATTAACTCATGTCATGACTCACGCACTTAGATTTACTGACGAAAACCATTACGCAGACAGTTGACGGGAAGTAGGGTACGTTGGGTGCGTCACGAGTGACATGTTGTTAATGGATAAGTTGAGGAAGGATTTGTCCCTTCCATTTATGGAAGTTGATATCTCGGCCCTTTGATTGAAATATAACTGTCGCATTAAATTCCATGGCCATGGTGTAAACGATGAGTTTATTTCAGGTAGTCAAAGAACAATAGATCAAGCATATAGGTTTATAACACTGCCATGAAACCTTCTTGATTAGATATCGAGACAAAGGGAATAAATTACACAGTAAGCATTCGTATGAGGTGATACGTCAATGCGGCGTCAACTTCTTTCTCTTGGGTGCCTTGACCCGTTGCTAGATAGTAATCTTGGACTTTAGGCAAACCTGCCTAATGCCAACGATAAAGAGGCCTAGAGGGTCACACACTAAGTGTATCCAAGTATCTCAAGTTGAATAAAGATTATTCCCTTATGTGGTTTAATAATTATTCAAGGAAGCCTAAGTTGTTTTAAATGATGGAGGAAAAATTAAATAAAACAAGTACACGCCATGTATTATTAAATGTACACGCCGTGTAGTTTTATTTTGGAAAGGAAATGAATAAATGAAAACAAGATATACACGCCGTGTACATTTAATGTACACTCCGTGTAGTTTTCAATGAAAAACAAGTACACACCGTGTATTTATTATTACACGCCCTGTAGTTTTTCCAGTCGGGTTTTTGAGGATATAATATCGTTTTATTAAATGATATTTATTATAATCAGCGTGAGTGCATGTCAAGGAATTAATTATTCAACATTGGGGTTTTCAATAAGAGTTAATGAAATAAATGAAACGTGTAACGCATTTATTTATTGTCATAACTCTACAACCTCAAACTTGATTATAAATATCCTCACAACCCAACTCTTTTCCTACACAAGATAATCATTGTGCACAACATCTCTGGAGAATTCTTTCAAGACCGAAAGAACCTATTCCTCCAAGAACGCTTTCAAGACCGAGAGAGATTCTCTTCCATCAGATCAAGACGATCTAAGGTGGACAACGCAAGAAAAGGATTCTCCATTCTAGCACCCGGATAATCCTTTGGCGACGTCCATAGATACAAGGTACACGTGTGGATCACCGCTAGAGGGAGTCTATACTTGGCTTCTACGACGCAACGATGGATCACATCGACAACGTGATCGAGAACATCAACGAAGAAAGAACACCCAAAAGGTATTTCTTTATAATTAATTAAATTAACTATAATCAACCTGTAACGATCCTTGTTTTTGGTTCCGGGACAAACCATCTTCTTTGTCTTTTTCTGTGATTCGATCCGTGGAGACTGATGTTTAACGTCGTATTGATCCTGGATTGATCATTGCTAATGACAAAAGGCCAAGTGGGCACATCCACCCACGAGCTTCCGCTGCGTCCGGAACCTTGAAATGGTATCAGAGGGAGGTTACAACGTTGATTATAGTTATTTAATTTTCGTTGATAATTTACACATTCATATTTGATTCAATTCGAAATAAATCGTTCTATAAATCTGAATTAACGAGATCTATTCTTCCTCCTTCATTTCTCGATTCATATCACAGAAACGACCTTTTAATTTTAATTTTGATTAAAATAAGAACGAGGAACTCATCCGGAGGAGCCACTCTTTCTGTCTGTACAACACGGGATTACACGGCGTGTAATTAAATCTACACATCATGTACTTAGGTTCAACGAACCGGCACTGGTCTGCCAAACCATGCCATGTAAATTGATTATGCCTAAGTTTTAATCACGCTGTGTTGACCAGAATAAAATGGCGCGTGGAAACCAGAATACACGGTGTGTATGTTGGAACAACACGTCGTGTAGTCCGTTCCAACCCAGGTGAAAACGTGTACAAAGATAAGCCGCGTACCGCGTACACAGGATCTCCAGGCCGGTTACCGCGTAACAAGGAAGTACATGCCTTGTATGATTCATCTACACGTCGTGTACTCTAAAATTTCCAAAGTACAGAAAACACGCCAAAGGCCCGGTGTGTACTTTGGATAAAATGTGAAAAGAAAAATACACGCCATGTAATTATAAACTACACGTCGTGTACTTTACAGAAATGGAATTTCACCAAGTTTCCTCCAATGTACAAAGACCCGTACAAGGAATATGGATGAGAATAATCTCAATGAAATTCAGAAAGGAATTTAAGATAAAGAATTGATTAATTATAAGATCATAATTAATTGAATTTGAGCGCTTCTTATCTTAAATAAAAGAACGATTGAAATAATTTGAATTCTAAATATGCATAAATGTCATTGCATACTATGGATGATCATGAGCTAGAACAAAGACCCTTTGTATGTGTATGGTTTCATTTAAATTTATATAATTTTAATTTGTTGTCCTGCGAGCCTTCTTCCAATAAAATGTAGGGCCTGCGTGCCCATGGTTTCTTTAATATAAACCCATGTAATGGAGGATCTCCCAAGCCAGAGGAGATGGTTCAAATCCCAAATCCGAGGTGAAACCGACGCAAGAAGATACAAAGGTGGACAGGTGGGAGCTACAAAACACGAACTAACAGGTTCAAGGTGTTTTCCCTAGGTCAGGTTTAGCTTATCAAAACCGCTAGATAAGATAACCAATAGAAGCTCATGATCATGCCATATTATTTTATTTCTGTCTGATTGCATGTTTTATTTATTATGTATGTGTTGTCGCGATCACATAATTAATAAAATGAACAATCATGAAAAGATGGAATAAAATAAAAACCGGACTATGCATAAACATTATCAGAACATGGTTAATCACTTAAGAAATCATCACTTAATATTAGCAAGCATGTGATAATGCAAAAATACGCATAAAGAATAAAACCCCTCAAATACCATATTAAGTTAGACCAAGCCTTCCATTACTTGATTAAGGGCAAGACTCAATAAAACTATGTGTTTGACCAACCCTTGTTGGGACACTTACTTTTATAAAGGAATCCCTTATGAAAGGTTTCGGGTTGACTTAACCATATTACATCAAGAGAAGTAGCCCTTGCTAGACTTGATGTAATATTGGAGGCAAGAGTTGAGGAAATCCAAGTCAGGATTTCAGGATTGGGGAGTCCACTCAACAGATCAAGGAACTGTAAGCTCACAGTTGGCAAAGACCTGCCTACCTAAATACCTTCAAATAGCTTGACCAAACCTTGTTGGGGTTATGCGAAGGGGAATATGGATCCTTGCCACTAGAATGTAAAAGCAACTGGACATTCCGAGTTCAATGGTGAGGTCCATTGGGACTTGATAAAATAGTGGGACACTTAATAAAATTTATTATTTATCATAAAATGTAATCAAGAAAGTACTGATGAATATGCTCTTTTAATTTGTAGAATCAATATGAAAAACACATCAACCACATTTTCTCTGTGATCAATTCTGGATAAAGACAACATCCTCACCGGTAGTAACTTTCAGGAATGGTTTAGGCGCCTTCGGGTTATCCTACGTCATGAACGGAAGTTTTACGTGCTGGAGTCCTCACTTCCTGATTATCCTGCCCCAGGGGCGAGTGATGAAGATTTCCTAGTCTATGATCAATATTTGAACGATGCTCTTGATGTTCAATGTTTGATGCTGTCATCTATGTCTAGTGAGCTCATGAATTCTCATGAAGACATGGATGCCTATAGCATGCTCGAGCACCTCCGTGGTTTATACCAGGAGAGAGAAAGACACGAAAAGTTTGAGATCTCCAAGGCTCTATTTCAGAGCAAGCTTGGAGAGGGTGCCCCAGCTGGGCCTCATGTATTCAAGCTCATTGGCTACATTGAGCGCTTGGAGGTTCTAGGGTTTAAACTCCCTGAAGAACTGGGTACCGATCTCATTCTCGCATCACTCCCCCAGAGATTCTCAAACTTTGTTGTTAATTTCAACATGAACAATATTGAGAAGTCTCTATCTGATCTTTTTATCCTTATTCTCCAAGTGGACAATGACATGAAGCGTGAAAAGCCTTCTGTCCTTATGGTGAATAAAAGGAAAGGGAAGGCGAAGAGCTTTAAGCCCAAAGCTTCTTCAAGGCCTTCCAAGAAAAAGAAGATCAAAGGGGAGGCAAAGGAACAGGATTCTGTTTGTTTCTCATGTGGCAAGAAGGGCCACTAGAAGAAAAACTGCACCCAGTCAAGGAATCAAGGGGAAGCTTCAAGTGCGTTTGTTATCGAATGCAATCTATATGTTTCTACTAATTGGGTATTAGATACTGCTTGTGGTTCTCACATCTGTATCCAAATACAGAAACCAAGTAGATTTATGAAGATTGATTGAGGGGAGGTAGATCTACGAGCATCCAATGGAGCCAGACTCGCTGCTGTAGCTGTCGGAGACTACCACCTCACATTGCCTACTGGGATGGTCTTGGTTTTGAAAGGTTGTTATTATGTGCCTTATGTTACTAAAAACATTATTTCAGTATCCATATTATATACTGATGGATTCATATTCAATTTTGGAAATGAATGTTGCTACTTTTATAAAGATAGCATTTGTTTTGGTAGGGCACATTTATATAATGGCCTTTATGTGTTAGACTACACAAACCAAGTAATGGAAATCAATAACAAAGTTAATTCACATGACTCATACCACACCCAACTTTGGCATCACCGGCTAGGTCATGTCAATGAGAAACGTTTGACAAAATTACATCAAGATGGGTATTTAGATTCTTTCGAACTAAAACCACTTGGTGTATGTCATGCGTGTCTACAAGGAAAAATAACCAAATACCCATTTAGTGGGAAAGGTGAAAGAGCTAAAGAGCTTCTAGAATTAGTTCACACAGATGTGTGTGGACCATTTCCAGTTGAAGCAAGGGGTGGTTTCTCATGCTTCATAACTTTTACTGATGATTTTAGTAGATATGGATATATCTATTTAATGAGGTATAAGTCAGATTCTTTTGATCGGTTCAAAGAATACAAGAATAAAGTTGAGAACCAGCTTGGTAAGAAGATTAAGAAACTCCACTCAGACAGAGGAGGAGAATATCTTAATCAAGACTTCGTTGATTTCTTACAGGAGTTTGGGATTCTATCTCAACTCACTCCTCCTTACACACCTCAGTGGAATGGTGTAAGTGAAAGGAGGAACCGCACCCTGTTGGACATGGTGAGATCAATGATGAGTCATGCGAGTCTTCCATTATCCTTTTGGGGATATGCATTACAAACAGCAGTGCACATACTAAACCAAGTACCAACTAAATCGATAAATGGTATTCCATACGAATTATGGAGTAGACGCAAAGCCATGTTATCGAATTTACATGTGTAGGGTAGCGAAGCATTTGTTAAGGCCTCTTTAGGTAACAAAATTGAACCCCGAGGCACAAAGTGTATCTTTATAGGATATCCCAAGAAAACAAGAAGATATTACCTATACAACCCCTCAGACAAAAAGGTTACAGTGGCAAGACATGCCATATTCCTTGAGAGGGAGCAAATCTCCAAAAGAGATAGTAGGAGCGAGATAGACTTCGATGAAGTCGAGGCTCAAGATACACAGAAGTTGGTACAAGAATAGATTCCACAAAGCCCCGTGGAAGAACAATCTATTCCAGAGACACGAGAACTGCGTAGGAGCACAAGAGAGGTGAGAGAACCAGAACGATATGGTTTTCTTGTCACCAAGGATGGTGACTCATTATTGGTTGACAATGATGATCCTCTTACCTACAAGGAAGCAGTTGAAGGCACAGGCGTTTCCAAGTGGTAAGAAGCCATGAATTCTGAAATGGATTCCATGTACCAAAACCAAGTTTGGATTTTGGTAGATCCTCCAGTTGATGTAAAGCCTATTGGTAATAAATGGGTATTCAAGAAGAAACTGGACATGAAGGGTAAAGTCAGCACCTACAAGGCACGACTGGTTGCAAAAGGTTTTAGACAGCGTCAAGGAATTGACTATGATGAAACCTTTTCACTGGTTGCAATGCTGAAGTCCATCAGAATCCTATTGGCCATTGCTTCTTACCATGACTATGAAATTTGGAAAATGGATGTCAAAACAGCTTTCCATAACAGGAACCTCCAGGAAGATGTCTACATGACACAACCTGAAGGGTTTGTGACTCCAAAGGATTCCAACAAGGTATGCAAGTTGTAGAAATCCATTTATGGATTAAATCAAGCATCAAGGTCATGGAACATTCGTTTTGATGAAGCTGTTATAGAATTTGGCTTTGTTAAGAATGAATGTGAGCCTTGTGTCTACAAAAGGTTTAGTGGAAATTCAGTCGTTTTCCTAATAGTATATGTTGATGACATATTGCTAATTGGAAACGAAGTACCTATCTTACAGTCATTTAAGGCATGGTTGCATAAATGCTTCTCTGTGATAGACTTGGGCGAGGTGGCATATATTCTTGGTATCAAGATCCGTCGTGATAGATCCAAGAGAATGTTGGGCCTGAGTCAAAGTACATACATTGACAAGATACTGAAGAGATTCAGTATAGAACAGTCCAAGAGAGGATTGTTGTCAGTGTCACATGGCATTCATCTTTCCAAGAAAATGTGTCCTCAGACACATGAGGAAAGAAAGAGGATGGCAAGGATCCCTTACGCATCTGCGATTGGGTCAGTCATGTATGCTATGCTATGTACGAGGCTAGATGTTGCTTACGCATTAAGTGCGGTAGGCAGATATCAAGATGATCTAGGAGACCTCTATTGGATGGCAGTCAAGAATATCCTTAAGTATCTGAGGCGTACTAAGGATATGTTCCTGGTTTATGGAGGAGATGAGGAACTAGTCATCAGAGGACATGTAGATGCTAGTTTCCAGACTGATCAAGATGACATGAAGTCGCATACTGGATACATCTTCAGTTTGAATGGAGGTGTAGTGAGCTGGAAGAGGTCAAAACAAAGTGTGGTGGCAGATTCTACAGCAGAGTCCGAGTATATCAAAGCTTCTAAGGTAGCTGAAGAAGCAGTATGGATGTGAAGCTTCGTCCAAGAGATGGATGTAGTACCGAGCAGTAAAGATCCTATCACACTCTATTGTGATAATACTACAATGGTGGCACTTGCAAAAGAGCCAAGGTCACATCAGCGGACAAAGAACATACTTTGGAAGTATCATCTCTTGAGGGATTTTTCTCAGAGAGGTGAAGTTGCAATGAGCATTATTTCCACAGAAGACAACGTGGCAGACCCATTGACTAAATCCTTGACTCAGCAGAAACATGATCATCATGTGAGGTCTAGCGGACTAAAAGTCGTAGGCAGTTGGCTCTAGTCCAAGTGGGAGTTTGTAAGGGTTGGTATCCTCAGAACCAACTGTTTTGTACTTTTATTACATAAATGTTCACTTATTATATATTGTTCATTGTTCTGTATGACTATAATATAATAATGTCCTGAAATATTTGTTGCATTAATAAGGTCATAGTAGATCCCTGCTATGATGAGAACCTTGAAATGCTATAACAATATTCTTAAATAAAGTTCTATGGTTGGATGACATACTATGATAGGACACATAGTATACAGACCTTCATGTGCGGGTACTCGTAAGAAGATGAGACTCTCTCTCATGGAGTTCGCACTTGGTAATCTCTAAGATGGGAGATTATGATAACAGACCCGCCAGTAGTAATTCCGCATGTCTTGGTGTCATCAGATATTTCTATATACGAGCGTGTGTAATGGTCCTTATACTGAAATATTATCATTAACTCATGTCATGACTCGCGCACTTAGATTTACTGATGAAAATCGTCACGCAGACAGTTGGCGGGAAGTAGGGTACGTTGGGTGCGTCACGAGTGACATGTTGTTAATGGATAAGTCGAGGAAGGATTTGTCCCTTCCATTTATGGAAGTTGATATCTCGACCCTTTGATTGAAATAGAACTGTCACATTAAATTCCATGGCCATGGTGTAAACGAAGAGTTTATTTCAGGTAGTCAAAGAACGACAGATCAAGCATATAGGTTTATGACACTGCCATGAAACCTTCTTGATGAGATATTGAGACAAAGGGATTAAATTACACAGTAAGCATTCATATGAGGTGATACGTCAATGCATCGTCAACTTCTTTCTCTTGGGTGCCTTGACCCGTTGCTAGACAGTAATCTTGGACTTTAGGCAAGCCTGCCTAATGCCAACGAGAAAGAGGCCTAGAGGGTCACACACTAAGTGTATCCAAGTATCTCAAGTTGAATAAATATTATTCCCGTACGTGGTTTAATAATTATTCAAGGAAGCCTAAGTTGTTTTAAATGATGGAGGAAAAATTAAATAAAACAAGTACACACCGTGTAATATTAAATGTACATGCCGTGTAGTTTTATTTTGGAAAGGAAATGAATAAATGAAAACAAGATATACATGTCATGTACATTTAATGTACACGCCGTGTAGTTTTCAATGAAAAACAAGTACACGCCATGTATTTTTTATTACACGCCGTGTAGTTTTTCCAGTCGGGTTTTTGAGGATATAATATCATTTTATTAAATGATATTTATTATAATCAGCGTGAGTGCATGTCAAGGAATTAATTATTCGACATGGGGGTTTTCAATAAGAGTTAATCAAATAAATGAAATGCGTAATGCGTTTATTTATTGTCATAACTCTACAACCTCAAACTCGATTATAAATATCCTCACAACCCAACTCTTTTCCCACACAAGAGAATCGTTGTGCACAACATCTCTGGAGAATTCTTTCAAGACCGAAAGAACCTCTTCCTCCAAGAACGCTCTCAAGACCGAGAGAGGTCCTCTTCCATCGGATCAAGACGATCTAAGGCGGACAACGCAAGAAAAGGCTTCTCCACGCTAGCACCTGGAGAATCCTTTGGCGATGTCCAAAGATACAAGGTACACGTGTGGATCATCGCTAGAGGGAGTCTACACTTGGCTTCTACGACGCAACGACGGATCACATCGACAACATGATCGAGAACATCAACGAAGAAAGAACACCCAAAAGGTATTTCTTTATAATTAATTAAATTAAATATAATCAACCTGTAACGATCCTTGTTTGTGGTTCCGGGACAAACCACCTTCTTTGTCTTTTTCTGTGATTCGATCCATGGAGACTGACGTTTAACGTCGTATTGATCCCGGATTGATCATTGCTAATGACAAAAAGCCAAGTGGGCACATCCACCCACGCGCTTCTGCTGTGCCCGGAACCTTCACACTATTCATATAATGATATGAAGATATGACCAAAAAAATGCAGAGGCAAATAAAAAAAGAAGAAAAAATATCCCTTGGGGTATAAGTAGAAGAAGAGAGTAAAGAAAACTATGAAGAATGATACACCTAAGAATAATGATGAAATAAATACCGCACCAAAGAAAATGTTTTTCTACTATGGAAGAATAGTTCATATCATGGACCTTTGAAAATAGGTCATAAACATTAATTCTTGTGGAAGAAAACTAAATTAGAAAAATAATTTAATTTCAAAAAAAAATAAAATTGTTGATTTGGTGCATGAAAATCAAGATAAAAAATTTTATTTTCATGAGAGGTTTTCTAAAAACAATAACCCTATGATTGTTGGAGATTTTTTTGAAGGTGTAGAATGTCTGGTTATATTACATAAAAATGCATGACATGGTTTACTAAACAAATAGAATTAGTGAAGAGAAAATGGAAATCACTAGTGGCATATTATGTTAAAAATTGTACTGTAGAGGATTCTATACAAAAGAAGTATGATCATGTACCAAAAGAATGCTTAGTCATATATTCAGAGTAGTTGGAATTGTCTAAAAAATTGGATTAGGAAAAAAGAATGAAAGTTCGCAACTTTCCAATGTGAATAAGCCTATTCCATCTAAGAAGAAAGTTAAAAAAATTGAGAAGTCATTGTTGCCCTTAAATGATAAAATTTGGAAAGTCAAAAAAGGATAAATCATGATGAGTTTTCAAAAATCTTGAGTAGAATTGAAAGTATTTTTTGGGTTGAGAAATAAATCTCATCCATGTTTCTCTAATTGGAAATCATTAAAGAGCCACCTCATTCCCATGTATATTGTGTGTTTGTTTCTTCTATGTAGGGAATTAAAGGTGAGGCATATATTCAAGGGGATTCCTGAAGATATGAGTGCTTAAAAAACATTATACATCATCTAGGAAGTTATCCATAATGGAATTTATTTAATTCAATTGGTTTTAAAATTGTTCTTAGAATTCATTCTTGAAGAAATCCAATCATGGTGAAGAAGATGGATGAAGCTCTTCCCTCTAGGAGGAGAAAAACTGAACAACTACTAATTTTTAATATATCAACTAGTATCACATGAATATTTGAAGTCATGGTAAGGGATTTATCTAATGATTTCAAATTCTTGAAATTGAAACTTTTCATTAAAGAGGTATGTTCTCCTATCTCTTTATGAATAATAATTCTGATTAAAGGGGAGAATCAGAAAATTTGATGAAAAAGGTAAAATGGATTGATAAAGGGGAAGTGCATTATTTTATTTGAATGATTTTAATATGTTTGTCAATATGAATTTAGGATATTAGTTGAATATATTTTGAACAACCCCGGAAAGAGGTTTTCAGTGTTGGCATCACATTATGAAAAATTTATTGACAGATTTGTTGTCTAAATTTATTTCTCTTGTTTTCTACACCAAGTTAGCACACATTGGCTTGGAGATGAAAAATTAATGACTCATTTATTTAAGAAAGTTTATTTTTTCCTTCTCTTATATCAATTTGAATTTCTCTAAATTTTAGCTGATTATATAATGATATGAGTTGAATTCTTTCCCATACTTATATGTTTTGTTTTATTATCAAGTAATTAGTAGAATAAAACATTGACTTTGGAAGTAAAATGGGAACTGACAAAAAATATAAAGGGGGATATTGAAGAACCCAAATTAATTAAATTAATAATTGTGTTATAATTATTTTAAATGTGTTTGTATGCTGAGAATTCAATGTTAAAATGATTGAAGTATGGAGTTTATATCATTTAATTATTCTTAATAATTATTAAGTTGTAAAGGATATTTTGATTTGAAGATTTTATTTAAGTAAAGAAACATTTACTGTGATGATTGAAGATATTTTCTTAATGTCCAAAATGTGTGCCCAATTACATTAGGAGAATGCACCTTGTTTACACCATTTGAATTGGTGATTTAAGAAGTTAAAATAAATAGTTAATAAAGACCATGAAAAATATATATTTTTCATGATGAATATTTTGAGAAGAGCTTTGGATGGATTGGCATGGCATGATCTTTATGTTGGGATAACACTTATATTGGCCTCTACAAAAAATATAGCCTACCAACCAAAAAGCCATGGGATCTTTGTGCACCACTACTTAGGTGGGAACTAGGATTTACCACAGCATAGTCAGCCAATATAGTGAGTGAGTACATGCATAGCACGCCCACACAAAGGCACAAGGGAGCAGGTGAACCATTGTGTGGGGTGGCATGAAGGTGGATGATATCGGCATAGGGTGGTGCCAGTGAGAGTGGTAAGTGGATCCATTTACATTATTCTACCTACCATATGATACGCGTTGTTGTAAAATGATGTGGGTGATAGAGATTGAAACTGATGTGGGACATGTGATAGCACGTCACTATTCATCTACCTTTAATGATATGCTTAAAATTGTGGTTGTCAGGTCTCATTAATTAGAGTCATTAGATCACCCTTTAGTGCCATATTCTAATTAAGTACACTCAAGGCTTTTTCATTGATGGGAGTTCTTCAAGCAGTATCATCTTAAGATTGAGATGAAGCATTCAATCACCATTTGATCATTCTAAGGATTCAAATAAGTTTGAAAATACATGAAAATTCGTTTTCATGTTTAAACGAAGTTTTAACCAAGGACATACAGTTTTAATAAGAAATGGTTTTATGGTGATAGTGATTCTTATTATCGCATGAAGGAGTAAGTATGATAAAAGGATGGTTTTCCATGTTTTGGATAGCTTAGTCAGTGGAGTGTTGTATATAAATAACCCAGACCTCAATTTTTTCTGTATGAACATAATCCATATCTAAGAGTGGTTTTTGAGAGAGAAATACTGAAACAGAGGCTTGAATAAGCTCTATATTTGAGTAAAAGATCCATGCATTCATGATTTGATTATGCATTCACATTTGCATGATGTTTGTAACACCTGAGACTTTTATAAGAAATATTTTGTTTTTATTTTATATAAATCATCAAAGTAATCTTTCACTACACAAAACACTATCTTGGCTTGCTTTACACGCAATCGCGACCTTCCTTGATAGCTTGCGTCGTACGTAATACCGAGTTTCACTAAACAATGATATGCTATTAAAATATTATTAAAACTAGCCGTTATGAATAGTAATAACCACTTTTTGAAATTTTGTAAATTTTATTTTTCAAAATGGACTTCATTTTTGGATTCGGAATATCGAAATTAGCCTAAGGTGAAATTTTGGTATTTTTCTGGAAACTTTCAATTTTTGATAAATAGTGAAAACACTGGGTTACTATTTAAAAACCGATTTTTTATTTAAATAATTATTTATTTTAATTAAATTTATTTTAGGTCAAAATTGATACATAATACCTATATAAGTTCAATTTAATTCATTGGAGTAATTTTATAATAATTTTAGATATATAAAAATTTTATTGAACTTTTCACCGTCTTTTACCCACCTCCTAGGAGAATTTGCAAATTTACATAAAACTTAATTTTACCGCTTCTGTGAGTGGAATTTCCAAAATCCGAGAGACACGGTTGATGTCAGTAAGTAAAATGTGGTTCAATGAGATGAAAATAATTTTTGGTGAATAGTAACTTTTTTCTTTTATTTACCACGGTTAAAAGTAAATAGGGTAATTAAGGGTAAAAATGATATTATTATTACCCTAACACATGTCCTAATTCTATTAGATAGTTTTAAATCGACCAAAAACAACCTTAGGAATAAAATATGACCATTTAGGCCCACTTGGATTAGATTAGGACATTTATTATTAATTTATTTAAAGAAGGGTTTAAATAGTTAAAATCAAAGTTTAATAAGTAAATAATTTTTAATATAGGGTTATACAAAATATATATTCGAATATAAATATTCATTAGAAATCTAAAAAGATTTCCTACATAATGGTATTTTATTTGTAATTTTAAGACATTAAATAATTTAATTTATTTATGACACAAAGATGATGCAGTAATTATCTTATTAATGAAATATTGACATAATTGATGTTATAAATACACAAATAAATGTAATTTGAGACTTTTTATTAATTACACTAATTTTCTAGGTTAATATGACATGTTATTATTGATTTAATTAACTTTTTTCGAACTAATAATTCTGTTATTATTTTCACAAAAATCAATTACTAAATAGTGTCAAAATTGATATAAAATAGTTTTTAAAACAAATATTATATTCTTAATTGTTATTTTATTCCTAAAAATATAATTTTCATCCAAATGACTTAGATAAGGTTATATATATTAATAATAAACAACTTGGGGTTCGTTTGGCTTGTTATAGTAAGTTTATTAACCTTATAGTGTAAGAACACAAAAAGACATGGTAAAAGTAAAATTATCTAACTTAAAGTTAAATCTAAATGATAAGGTTAAAATAGTAAACTAAACTTGTCCAAATTCTATTGGATGAGAGTATTTTGACCCATCCCCATCTTATCTTTGAAATAAATCAATTTGGAGCTATTTAAAACCGAATATGGATTTATAATAAAATAATATTTTTGGTTTTTCCAAAGGTGCCCCTCTCCTCCCTTATAAAAGGGAACCTCCTCCCTCTCTTCCTCACACCACTTTTAGACTTCAAGCTCGTCCAACACCTTCCAATTTATCCTCTCCACTTACCTAGAAACATCCATGAGGTCCTTGTCTTCTTCAAAGACCAATTTTAGTGCCCTAAAAGGAGGTCTCAAAGAAGCGCTTCAAAGAAGAGGTAATGTCCGTTACCGATTCTTTCAACTTTATTTCTTCTTCCACTTCTTCTTATTTAGTTGTTTCATTATGAATTAATAACATCAGTATCACTCATATACTGATATGTAATTATAAATATGAAACAACCCTATTTCACCATCTATCCATCCTACGGAAAACGAAATCATCGCGCGTGCGTACGTACGGAATACCGTCTCCACGCCGTGGTGTAATCTATTTTCCACCACCACCTTACTTGGATGGGTATAATGGTGTAAATAATGAATATATATGATTATTGTAAAGTGATATTGATTCTGAAATAGTATACATACACTCCAATACAATTCCATGATCATGGGAACAATATCATCGCTCGTGCGTACGTATGGAATACCGTCTCCACAATGTGATGCGACTCGTTCTACATGATTTTCATTTCATAATGATTAAATAAATGAATTTAGTGAATAAATATGATATATATTATACTAATAAAATTCTGGAAATGAGGTATCTATAACCTAAAAGGAAGAATAAGAATTTATTCGACAAAACACGCATAAGAACAAAAAGTAATAAACACCTGAATAACAAGTAGAAATGAAATATTACTAATAATAAGCTAAGAATATGACCAGATATGACATCATAAAAATGAGTATGATTCTGGAATAATTCAATAACATTATTTAAATCATTATACAGGAGGTTCGGACACTTAAGAAGCAAATCGGACCTAAGGTAAGGGAAAATATCACAATATCATTTTTATCCGAGATTGTTTATACTTTGGAATTTACTGGGGAGTATTTTATCATCCACATCCATGTTTCCTCAATATGTAATATTACTTCCATCCACCTACAATTGTTTAAATCCAATTTTACCATTCGGTGAGTTTTTAGTAAAAGATATTAAAGGAATCTTTTGTCGTTTTTCGTACGAGGTAATTTTTGACTTTTTCGACAAAAGTACGAGAAGAATGTTTTTTTAAAATTATACAGCATGAATGGATTTTTAAAAAATTATTTCCAAGAAGATTCCTTTAAAAGTTTTCAAGTTTATTTTCAATCAACTTCTTTTAGTTTACAATTGTATGACATGTTAAGAAAGGAAAAGTGTTTTTGAAGTAGAAAGGATATTTTCCTCAAGAATGGAGTTCAAGTATTTTATCAAAATTATTTTACATCTAAGATAATAAAGGGTTATTTTTCTATACCTATTATTACATTTATTTGATTATGTTGTGATGGAATTATTTTTATGAATTTTTTTATCTTATATGAATTGTTTTATGATGTCACGATGTTTTAGAATCCCATTTTTATTACATGGGTTATGCTATGATGTATGGTTTATGATTTTGTGGAACACATAATAATGGTATAATTATGAGATGGGTGGGACATATATCTCCCTCCAATGCATTGGGTAAAGATTTTATATCTCATGAGATAGACATGGCTGGAATGGCAGGTTAAACCGGTTCAGTGAAACAGGACTGAAAAGAGGAATGAACTCAGTTCAGAAATGGAATTTGTCCACTAAGATAGTATTGACAATGAGTCTTGACTAATAAGAAATGATTCTCTATGATTATGTGTATATGAAAAAAAGCTTCATGTTTTAAGTTATGATTATTGTGATTACATTTCACTACCATGATTTATCCCATGTTATGAAATTATGATCTCTTTTGCAGGTTAAGATTTCCAAAATGTTATGTTCTTATGAATATGATGTGATTGATATTTCTTTTGTTTACCCTTACTGAGCATTTGAGATCACCCTTTTGTATGTTTTCTTTCCCCATGTCAGGAATAAGGTTATTAAGTAAGATATTCCAAAAGGGACTATAGATATGATGAAATAAATGGGAGACAATGTAGATGCTTTATGAACCAGTTGTTTATATTTCCCAATTTCTAAAGACATTATACCTATACGGTCCTTTCCTGGTTTTGTTATATTTTGTAATAAGTGTGCTTCAATTAAGAATTATTAACAATGTATGTAAAGTATGGGTCATTATAGTTGGTATCAGAGGAAAGGTATAGTCAACCTTTGGAAACTAGGATGTGAAATCCTTAGTAAGAATCCTAAGGATAAGTCTAAGAATAAAACAAAATATTAGTGTTTTAGAAATGTCCATGAATAACCTAGGATAAGACCTTAAGTGTGAAATTTTATTCTTGATTATGTGGTTTTCCTATTATAATTAGTGTTGCTCACACTATTCTTCTTGGTTTTATTCAATGGATGGAACCTGAAGGAATTGTGTTAATGCAGAATGCGACTAGCAATGAAATGATTATCCCCCTGAGAAACCAAACGTTATGGGAGTTGGAATGCAAAATATTGTAGCCATGCTCACACAACTTTCTCAAGCTATGAATCATGCAGGACTTCCAAATGAGCAAAGGAAGGAGCAACATTCTGTTGAATCCTTCATGAGACAGCGTCCACCTTCATTCAGCGGGTCTACTGATCCATTAGTTGTTGAACAATGGATCAATACTACTGAAAAGATATTTTCAGTTCTTCAATGTTCTGAACATGATAAAGTCATCTTAGTAGTGTATCGTTTGGAAGGTGATGTTGATCAATGGTGGAATCTTATCAAGAATACGAGGCCAAGAGATGAAATTGAGTCCATGGAATGGGACGAGTTCAAGAACTTATTTTTCAATAAGTAATTCCCTCGTATTCTCTGAACAAAGATGGAGAAGGAGTTTCTTGAAATAAAGCAAAAGGATGATGAATCTGTTGGTACCTATGAAGAAAATTTTACAAGACTTTCAAGGTACGCTTCTGGTATTATTATCCAACCTGAGAGTAAGATCGATATATTCTTTAGTGGCTTAAAACCAAGTCTTCGAAGGGCGTTAGCCATAAGGGACTTCAATAGATACGAGGAAATCGTTCGATGTGCTCTCAAAGTTGAGATGGAGATTGGAGTAACCCATCCGTCATATGGGTTTGATAAGAAGAGGAAAATGGAATTCAAAGGAAAATCTAAATAGCACACTGAAAAGAAGATGAGTTTTACCTTATGCTCAAAGTGTGGAAAGAAACATGGAGGGAGTTGTCTTAAAGGGACAAGTAAATGTTTCAAATGTGTAAAGGAAGGTCATCGGGCATTTGAATGCCGCAATGATGGGAAGAAGATGTCTAGTGATGCGAACAATGAAAAGGCTACACAGAGGCACCTCCTACACTTCAATGTTACAAGTGAAAGGAAATGGGTCATTATGACAATCAATTCCCTAATCCAAGGGTTGTTGATGATGATCAACGTCAACAAACTCTTAAGGCTAAAGACAAAGGAAAGTCACATGCAATTTCTATCAGCGATGTGGAGTACGATAACAATGTGGTGAAAGGTACACTTACCATCCACTCTAAAGTATCAAATGTTTTATTTGATTATGGATCCACCCACTCTTTTATTTATGAAGAATTTTCTAAGTGTATCACCATATTACCTCAACAATTAGATGTTGAGTTAGCTGTGACAACCCCTAATGGCACAACAGTCGCATCAAAAGTTTATAATTCTTCTCCGATTGAAGTTTGTGGGAAAGTGCTTCCTGCAAATCTTGTGATCCTCCCTATAGTGGAATTTGATGTGATTCTTGGCATGGATTGGATTTCTCTATATGGATCTCATATCAATTTCCAAATAAGGGAAGTCACATTTCATATTCCAGATCAATCTTTGATCGTCTATCGATGCAAGGATGAACATAACCTTCCAGTGGAAATTTCTTCCATCTTATGGGTCTTGATTCTACTAAATGAAGGTTATTTATCTCAAATTGTTGGTGAGAAACTCACAATTAAGAATATTCCCATTGTACGGGAGTTTGATGATGTCTTTCCGGAGGAATTTCCGGGTCTTCCACCAAATCGTAAAGTTGAGTTTTCAATAGAACTCGTACCGAGTGATTTACCTATTTCAAAGACACCTTATAGAATGGGCCCAATTGAGTTGCAGGAATTGAAGAATCAACTCCAAGATAATCTTGATAAGGGGTTCATACGCCCTAGTGCATCACCTTGGGGAGCACCTGTTCTGTTTGTTAAGAAGAAAGATGGATCAATGAGACTCTGCATTGATTATCGAGAACTTAACAAGATCACTATCAAGAAAAAATATCCTCTCCCACGCATTGATGACTTATTTGACCAACTATGCGGAGCTCAATACTTTTCCAAGATTGATCTTCGTTCAGGGTATCATCAATTAAGGGTCAAAAGGGAGGATATACCAAAGACGGCTTTCCGTACAAGGTATGGACACTATGAATTTATAGTGATGCCATTTGGTCTTACTAATGCCCCTGATATATTCATGTATCTGATGAATAGAGTCTTTAGAGACTATCTTGATCAGTTTTTGGTAGTCTTTATAGATGATATTATTGTATATTCAAAGAGCAAGGAAGAACATGAAGATCACTTGAGAATTATATTGAAGACCCTGAGAAAGGAGAAGCTTTATTCCAAATTTACTAAGTGTGAATTTTGGCTTCAAAAAGTTTCATTTTTGGGTCACATAATCTCAAAAGAGGGGATATCTGTGGATCCAGCAAAAACAGAGGTTATCGAAAGATGGTCGAGACCAACAACAGTAACTGAGATCCGAAGTTTTCTTGGTTTGGATGGATATTACCAACGTTTTGTGAAATATTTTTCACGATTATCTAATCCACTCACCAGGTTGACTCGGAAAGGAGTTAAGTTTGTTTGGACGGAGGAATGTGAATAGAATTTCGAGGAGTTGAAAAGAAGGTTATCCAGTGCACCTGGGCTCACACTGCCTTGTAGTGGAGAAAGGTTTTTGATCTATAGTGATGCATCCAAGAAGGGATTGGGGTGTGTTCTTATGAAAAATTATATGGTGATAGCTTATGCCTCACGACAGTTGAAAATCCATGAGAAAAATTACCCAACTCATGATTTGGAGTTAGCTGCAGTAATCTTTGCATTAAAGATTTGGAGGAATTATCTTTATGGAGAAAGGTGTGACATTTATAATGATCATAAAAGTTTGAAGTATATTTTCACACAAAAGGAGCTGAATATGCGCCAAAGAAGATGGTTGGAGCTGATTAAGGATTACGACTACTCAATTCATTACCACCCTGGGAAAGAAAACAAGGTGGCAGATGCATTAAGTCGACAAGACCATGCCATTTTATCCATGATGAGGATCAAAAAAGATCCAATATTTATGGATTTACAAAGGATGGATCTTGGAATTATAATGAAAGGGGAAAAATTGTATCTTTCTCAAATGAATGTTCAACCATCTATACATGTTGAGATTAAAGAGGCACAGAAAGAAGATGTAGAGTTACAAAAGAAGGTGAGAAATGTTCCTGAATTCAACCTTGATTGTGATGGGATAATAAAGTTCAGGAATCGGGTTTGTGTTCCTCCCATCCCCAAATTAAAGAAGGAGCTGCTGGATGAGGCTCATAGTTCTTCATTCTCTATTCATCCTGGAGGCACGAAGATGTATAGGGACCTGAAAGTGTACTTCTGGTGGGATGGCATGAAAAGAGATGTTGCTGAATATGTCTCTCGGTGCTTGGTTTGTCAGCAAGTTAAAGCTGAGAGACAGAAGTCTAAGGGGATGTTACAACCATTACCCATACCCGAATGGAAATGGGAAAATATCACTATGGACTTTGCCACAGGACTTCCTAAAACATCCAAAGGCAATAATGTTATCTGGTTCATAGTTGATCATCTTACAAAGTATGCACACTTTATTGCTATTAGAGAGGATTTCTCTCTAGATCAGCTTTCCAGGATATATGTAAAGGAAGTGGTAAGATTTCATGGAGTACCACTTTCTATTATATCTTATCGGGATCCGAGGTTTACCTCAAAGTTCTGGCAAAGTCTTCAGCATACTCTGGATACAGAGTTGAGTTTCAGCACTGCTTATCATCCTTAGACAGACGGTCAGTCTGAGAGGACAATTCAAACTCTAGAAGATATGTTGAGAGCTTGATCTATGGATTTTAAAGGTGGTTGGGATCAACACCTACCTTTGGTGTAATTTTCTTATAATAATAGCTTTTACTACAGTATTCAGATGGCTCCTTATGAATCTCTCTATGGAAAGAAATGTAGGACTCCAACTTGTTGGGATGAAGTTGGGGAAAGAAAGCTATTAAGACCTGATCTTATTGATGAGATGGCAGAAAAGGTCCGATCTATTCAACAACACATAAGAGCAGCTCAGAGTCGACAAAAAAGTTATGCCGACAACCGAAGAAAAGACTTAGAGTTTGAAGTGGGTGATAAAGTAATCTTACGAATATCTCCTTGGAAGAGAGTAATGAGATTTGGAAAGAAGGGAAAGCTAAGCCCTAGGTATATTGGTCCTTTTGAAATACTAGATCGTGTTGAGAAGGTAGCTTACCGATTGTCGCTTCCACCGAATCTCTCTCAAGTTCACGATGTGTTCCATGTATCTCTCCTGAGAAAGTACATACCAGATCCTTCACATGTACTCAGCTCAGAAGTTGTACCGCTGGAACAAGATCTTTCTTATGAAGAACAGCCGATAAAGATTCTCGATCGTAGTGAAAAGGTCCTACGGAACAAGACCACTCTCTTGGTGAAAGTTTTATGGAGGAACCACCAATTAGAAGAAGTTACATGGGAGCTTGAGGATATGATGAGGGAGAGGTATCCTCATCTGTTTGTTACAAGTGACGAATTTCGAGGGTGAAATTCATTTTAAGGGGGGAAGAATGTAACACCCGAGACTTTTATAAGAAATATTTTTTTTTTATATAAATCATCAAAGGAATATTTCACTACACACAACACTAGCTTGGCTTTATTTACACGCAATCGCGACCTTCCTTGATAGCTTGCGTCGTACGCAATTCTGAGTTTCACTAAACAATGATATGCTATTAAAATATTATTAAAACTAGTCGTTATGAATAGTAATAACCACTTTTTGAAATTTTTTAAATTTTATTTTTCAAAATGGATTTCATTTTTGGATTTGGAATATCGAAATTATCCTAAGTTGAAATTTTGGTATTTTTCTGGAAACTTTCAATTTTTGATGAATAGTGAAAACACTGGGTTACTATTTAAAAACTGACTTTTTATTTAAATAATTATTTATTTTAATTAAATTTATTTTAGGTAAAAATTGATACATAATACCTATATAAGTTCAATGTAATTCATTGGAGTAATTTTATAATAATTTTAGATATATAAAAATTTTATTGAACTTTTCACCGTATTTTACCCACCTCCTAAGAGAATTTGCAAATTTACATAAAACTTAATTTTACCGCTTCTGTGAGTGGAATTTCAAAAATACGAGAGACACAGTTGATGTCAGTAAGTAAAATGTGGTTCAATGAGATGAAAATAATTTTTGGTGAATAGTAACTTTTTACTTTTATTTACCACGGTTAAAAGTAAATAGGGTAATTAAGGGTAAAAATGATATTATTATTACCCTAAAACATGTCCTAATTCTATTTGATAAGTTTAATTCGACCAAAAAAAACCTTAGGAATAAAATATGACCATTTAGGCCCACTTGGATTAGATTAGGACATTTATTATTAGTTTATTTAAAGAAGGGTTAAAATAGTTAAAATCAAAGTTTAATAAGTAAATAATTTTTAATATAGGGTTATACATAAGATATATTCGACTATAAATATTCATTAGAAATATAAAAAGATTTCCTACATAATGGTATTTTATTTTTAATTTTTATACATTAAATAATTTAATTTATTTATGACACAAAGATGATGCAGTAATTATCTTATTAATGAAATATTGACATAATTGATGTTATAAATACCCAAATAAATGTAATTTTAGACTTTTTATGAATTCCACTAATTTTCTAGGTTAATATGACATGTTAGTATTGATTTAATTAACTTTTTTTGAACTAATAATTTTGTTATGATTTTCAAAAAAATCAATTACTAAATAGTGTCAAAATTGACATAAAATAGTTTTTAAAAAAAATATTATATTATTAATTGTTATTTTATTCCTAAAAATATAATGTTCGGCCAAATGACTTAGATAAGGTTATATATATTAATAATAAACAACTTGGGGTTTGTTTGGCTTGTTATAGTAAGTTTATTAACCTTATAGTGTAAGAACACAAAAAGACACGGTAAAAGTAAAATTATCTAACTTAAAGTTAAATCTAAATGATAAGGTTAAAATAGTAAACTAAACTTGTCCAAATTATATTGTATGAGATTATTTCGATCCATCCCCACCTTAGATTCGAAATAAATCAATTTGGATCTATTTAAAACCGAATATGGCTTTATAATAAAATAATATTTTTAATTTTTCCAAAGGTGCCCCTCTCCTCCCTTATAAAAGGGAACCTCCTCCATCTCTTCCTCACACCACTTTGAGCCTTCAAGCTCAGCCAACCCCTATCAATTTCTCCTCTCCACTTACCTAGAAACATCCTAGAGGTCCTGGTCTTCTTCAAAGACCAATTTTAGTGCCCTAAAATGAGGTCTCAAAGAAGCGCTTCAAAGAAGAGGTAATGTCTGTTACCGATTATTTCAACTTTATTTCTTATTCCACTTCTTCTTATTTAGTTGTTTCATTATGAATTAATAACATAAGTATCACCAATATACTTATATTTTATTATAAGTATGAAACAACCCTATTTTACCACCTATCCATCCTACGGAAAATGAAATCACCGCGAGTGCGTACGTACGGAATACCGTCTCCACGTCGTGGTGTGATCTATTTTCCACCACCACCTTACTTGGATGGGTATAATGGTGTAAATAATGAATATATATGATTATTGTAAATTTATATTGATTCTGAAATAGTATACATACACTCCAATACAATTCCATGATCATGGGAACGATATCATCGCTTGTGCGTACGTATGGAATACCGTCTCCACGATGTGATGCGACTCGTTCTACATGATTTTCATTGCATAATGATTACATAAATGAATTGAGTGAATAAATATGATATATATTACACTAATACCATTCTGTAAATTATGTGTCTATAACCTAAAAAGAAGAATAAGAATTTATTCGACAAAACACGCATAAGAACAAAAAGTAATAAACACCTGAATAACAAGTAGCAATGAAATGTTACTAATAATAAGCTAAGAATATGACCATATATGATATCATAATAATGATTATGATTCTTGAATAAGTCAATAAAATTATCTAAATCATTATACATGAGGTTCAGACACTTATAAAGCAAATTGGACCTAAGGTAAGGGAAAATATCATAATCTCATTTTTATCCGAGATTGTTTATACTTTTGAATTTACTGGGGTGTATTTTATCATCCACATCCATGTTTCATCAATATGTAATATTATTTCCATCCACCTACAATTTTTTAAATCCAATTTTACCATTCGGTGAGTTTTTAGTAAAAGATATGAAAGGAATATTTTGTCGTTTTTCGTACGAGGTACTTTTTGACTTTTCTGACAAAAGTACGAGAAGAATGTTTTTTTAACTTATACGGCATGAATGGATTTTTAAAACATTATTTCCAAGAATCTTCCTTTACAATTTTTAAATTTTATTTTTAATCAACTTCTTTTAGTTTAGAATTGTATGACATGTTAAGAAAGGAAAAGTGTTTTTGAAGTAGAAAGGATATTTTCCTCAAGAATGGAGTTCAAGTGTTTTATCAAAATTATTTTCCATCTAAGATAATAAAGGGTTATGTTTCTATCCATATTATTACATTGATTTGATTATTTTGTGATGGAATTATTTTTATGAATTCATTTATCTTATATGAATTGTTTTATGATGTCACGATGTTTTAGAATCCCATTTTTATTACATGGGTTATGCTATGATGTGTGGTTTATGATTTTGTGGCACACATAAGAATGGTATCATTATGAGATGGGTGGGACCTATATCTCCCTCCAATTAATTGGGTAAAGATTTTATATCTCATGATATAGACATGGCTGGAATGGCAGGTTAAACCGGTTCAGTGAAACAAGACTGAAACGAGGAATGAACTCGATTCAGAAATGGACTTTGTCCACTAAGATAGTCTTGGCAATGAGTCTTGAATAATAAGAAATGATTCTCTGTTATTATGTGTTTATGACACAAAGATTCATGTTTTAAGTTATGATTATTGTGATTACATTTCACTACCATGATTTATCCCATATTATGAAATTAT
Source organism: Viscum album (assembly GCA_963277665.1). Lineage (NCBI taxonomy): Eukaryota > Viridiplantae > Streptophyta > Magnoliopsida > Santalales > Viscaceae > Viscum > Viscum album. The sequence goes on along the minus strand of OY728147.1, from coordinate 172,368,755 downwards.
GATCTCTTTTGCAGGTTAAGATTTCCAAAAATGTTATGTTCTTATGAATATGATGTGATTGATATTTCTTTTGTTTACCCTTACCGAGAATTTGAGCTCACCCTTTTGTATGTTTTCTTTCCCCAGGTCAGGAAGAAGGTTATTAAGTAAGATATGCCAAAAGGGACTATAGATATGATGAAATAAATGGGAGACAATCTAGATGCTGTATGAACCAGTTGTTTATATTTCCCAGTTTCTAAATACATTATACCTATACGGTTCTTTCCTGGTTTTGTTATATGTTGTAATAAGTGTGCTTCAATTTTGAAGTATTAACAATGTATGTAAAGTATGGGTAGTTATAATGTTGTTCTGATTCTGCAATCTAGTTATATGGTTTAACTTGGTTATGTGAAGGATATAATAAAACATTTACATTTATTGGTTTATGTGAAGATGGAACTCAAGAAGAGGGAATAGATTCATGTGATTCATTTATGAGAAGATGGTTCATGCGAAGAGGACCAGTGTCAGTTGTGCTTTCTTGAAAATACATAAAGGATAAATATGGAAAATCCCATGTATACTATTACAAAAAGAATAAATATAGAAGAGTTATTATGTATACTGTTATGTGAAGGATCATAAGATACACAGATGAAATGATATTTATACATAATGAGAGTTTCATGTGTATGGATTGAGGTTGAGTGAAACAATGCATGTGTTTGGGTTCTTGTGAAGGAATGGGTTACAAGCTGAGATAGGCTACATGAAAGTATTGTGCATAGAATTATATAATTACAGAGGTAGTGAGAACATCACATTTGTGTTACACTATATGTGAAGGAAGAAGTGATATAATTTTGTGATACATTTGCATGAAGGAAGCCGAAGTTGTGTTATGTGAAATAGTATAAACTTATGTTTACTTGGGTGAAGAAGAAGAAACACCACATATTGTATTGCACGACCAGAGCATGGAGTTTATACTTGATCAGTGGTAGTGTTTCAAGAAGAAGAATACTGTGGAATTATTGAGTATTTTATAAACAAAAGAGAATCATGCATATGATAGTACATGCATGATTCATAGTGATGAGAATTCCATACATGAAAATATAATTGACATCATACATACATGAATGACACACAATATTCATGTGTGTAGTGATTAAAGAAAAATATTGTTAGCAATATTTGTTTGAGCTGAAGAAATATTTTTTAGTAAAGAGAGGAAGGATAAAAGTTGTAGTGTGTTGAGGAATATTTAGTTGTTCCTTCTGATATCATAGTGAGATGAAGTGGAAGTGATATATTCTACAATTCAGAAGAGTATATTCAGTCAAATTTCATGTAGTATTGTTGATTGTATTCAGTGGTAGATGAAGACATTCAATTTAATTGAGAGAGTGCAGAATCAGTTTATCTTAGTGGCTCTAAGAGGAAGAGAAGTTTTATGTTTTAGTGGTAGATTGAAGTTTGTGTGATATTTATCATTGTGTTAGTGTTTTGCTTGTAAACACTGGTGGGATTCCAGTATAAATAAAATGAGTGGGGTGACATTATAAAGAACATTGGTGGGATACCAGTATAATTTGGGAAGTGGTTCATACCTAACCACTATGGTTTCGGGGTGACACCTTACCAACCCACTTGTAATTGTTGATTGATTTATAATATATAGTCTATGCCTTGGATTATCTTGAACAAAGTAAGGACATAGTCACCCACATCAGGGAGAAACCTTGTAAAAATACTATGTGTTGTGCTTCATTTACTTTCTGTCTTGCATATGGTATAATTGTGTTTGTTTGTAGGGAAGATATATTCATCATAACTGGTGCAGAGGTTTGAATTTAATAGGGGGTAAAAGTGAATGAAAGTAAATTAGTAAAACTTTTGTACACTGATTTACCCCCCCCCCCCAAGTTTACTTGCATGATCCACTGGACACTTCACATTGAACTTGGAATGACTAGTTTATAATACATTCAAGTGCAAGGATCCACATGCCCCTTCGCATAACCCCATTGAGGGTTGTTCAATCTACTTAAAGATATTTAGGTAGGCAAATATTTTCCAACTACACTCTTGTAGGTCCTTAATTTGTTGAGTGAACTCCCCAATCCTAAAATCTTGACTTGGATTTCCTCAACACTTTCCTCCAAGTTACATGAAGTTTTTAGAGGGGTAATTCTCTTGATTTAAGATGGTTAAGTCAACTCATGACCTTCATAAGAACTCCACATTAAAAGTAAGTGTCCCAAAAAGGGTTGGTCAAATGCTTAGTTCTAAGGATTTCATTCCTAATTAAGTAATGAAAGACCAATTCTGGCTTAATATTTAATTGATGGATTTTTTTATTATGTGTAAAATTGTCTTATTTTATCTTTTAAGTGTTTTGTTAATATTAAGTAGATTTTAATTAATTGATTAACCATGTTTCAATAAAACTTTTATTCTTAATCCGTTCATTTATATTTCAAATTTTCACATTAATTCATTTATTTATGTGATCGTAATCTTGCATCCATAAAATAAATAATGTATGAGAAATAAATTACTCGATCATGATCTTATCTAATAGTTGATTTATTGAGCATACAATAAATCAAGCTGTGATCTAGGGGAAAACTCATTGTATCAGTCTTGGAATGAGTTTCAGCATTCTGCATATCCACCTGTGCATCACCTGAGTTGGCATCTTGGTTCCATATTAAATTGTCTTTATGCACCTTGGGATAATTTATTTATTACATGTATTTATAACTCACACATAGGTGAGGGAAAACAAAGGATTGTTTAAGGGGTGTTATATAAATAACCTTGGACACGTAGGTTCTACATAATAATGGAGAGAGGGATGACACACAGGCCATCATATTTAATTTAATAATTAACAATTGAAAACTCATGCAATAAATTTAAATTAAATAATGTTGACACATACACAGGTCTTGGTCAAGATCATGAATTTTTATACACATGAAACGAATATGCAAAAGTATAATAGATAACATTAATTTGTATCCATTCTTTATTATTAAGATAAATGAAATTACATTAATTAATTAATTAATTCCTTTTTATATTAATGACTATTCGAATTATCTTTTATATATACATCATAAATGAATTTATAGAAAATAAATGGAAGAACCAATAATTATAGATAATTATAATAAATTTATTTAGTATTTAATAATTATTTAATACCATTATTAAATTTTCCAACACAACTTGTGTCAATCAATATAATAAAGTTTTAATTTTGTAATTATAAATTTAATGTAAATTGATTATATCCTTTATTGGGAGACTACATTGTGTGTACTTATGAACTACATGTCATGTACCTCGATTTTCGTGTACCTGGGATATATGTTTGTGGTTGTGATGTGTACCTTGGTAGGACTACATGGTGTGTAAAATTCAGTTACATATTGTGTATCATTCTTATCGTGTGTCTATGCAACTCGATGTAAGACTCATCGTGTTCTTCAAATGTGGGAAATAATGAACTACCTATCGTTTGTGCCGACTACATGTTGTGTATGTCATTATTGCTGTAGGGTTTCATTCGCATGCAAATTTAACTGTGTATTGACCACACAGTTTGCATGTTAATTTATTTAAGATAGGAATAAATGGTTTCCTCGTCTTAGAAAAATTCTTTGATGATGATATTGATCTTCTGAAAATCTATTCTCATATTAACTTCATTGCATTAGGAGTATCCAAGTGTATAATCCCTCTAATTGTGATCCACACATGTTCCTTTGATATCTAAGTGATGAAAATTGATTTCCATGTGCTAGCATGGAAAATCAATTGTCTTTCATTGTTCATGTTGATCGCTTCAAGTTCCTTAAAGCTTGGAGGAATCTCTCTAGTTCTTCTCATTATTGAAAGTAAAGGAGGAGGATGAATAGGGAGAGAATTCCATTATGCACAACAATTCTCAAATATTGATTGCCCCTACACAATAGACATATCCATCTATTTATAGAGGTAGGGTTTAGGTTAAAATATTATTTAATTGTATACCATACCTTAAATAATATAATAATTCTTAACAAACTCCACGAAAAATAATAATATTGTTATTATTATTATTATTTTATGGTGTGCACTAACTCGCACAGTGATAAATATTATTTACCTACTTATAAATAAATATTCGTCACCGGACATGATCTTGGTTTTCTCAACCTCATTAGTGTTTATTGAATACTCGAATAATTATTTAATTAAATATTCCATTAATTAATAAATAAAATAAATATTTTATTCACAATCCAACAAATAAATATTTATTAAATATTCATGTAATTAAATAAATTATTTAATAATGAATAATATTAACTTGTGAATATTATCGATCAATACAACTTGAATAGAATTATTCATTGGTTTTGAGAATAATATTTATTATAATAATTAAATTCAAATAGAATTTAATCAAGATCAATGAAAACACTTAGTGTGTGACCCTCTAGGATTATTTCATATTGAAATTATGTGAACTTGCTTAAAGTTCATGATTACTGCTATCTATAAACGGGTCAAGGAATATAAGATAAATAAATTAATGTTACAATGTCGAAAACCACATACAAATGCTCATTGTGTAATATAATCTCTTTGTCATAATATCTCATCAAGTAGGTTGCATGCATATGTCATAAACCTATGTGTTCAATATGTCTTTCTTTGATTATCTGGAATAAACTTATCATTGCATCATGGCCATGAAATTTAATGTGGTGGTTGTATTCCAATCAAAGGGTCAAGATATCAACTTCCATAAATATGGAAATGAAAAATCCTTCCTTGACTTATCCTTAATAGCATGTCATTTGTGACACACCCTACTTCCCATGAACATATGGCATCATATTTTTTTCAGTAAATCTAAGTGTGCGAGTCATGACATGCATTAATGATAATTTTAAATTCTAAGGATCATTACACATGCTCATAGATAGGAATATTCGATGACACCAAAACATGTGGAATTTCTACAGTGGGTCTATTCTCATAATCTCTCATCTTGAAGATTTCCAGGTGTGAACTTCATGAGATGAAGTCTCATCCGCTTATGATTACCCACACCTGAAAGTCAACATACTATGTGTCTCATCATAGAATGATATCCAACCATAGAACTATATTTTAGAATGTCTGTAGGATTATAAGAATTGGCTTATATATATATATACATACAAGAGGGGGGATTGTAGTTTAATAACTTAGTTTAAAAGATTTAAACTAAACAAAACAAAAAGCCTCTTAAAGTAAATTTATCGAACTCAGACTTAGTCCAATTATTAGAGTCACAAAATCGGAACTAGACAACGTATGATTATATCAGAGTAAAAGAATTGTACTCACAATGGACTTGATTAAAATAAAAGTATTATTATTATCATAATAATAGTAACACCAATAAAAGCATTAGTATATAAAGATAATTTCTATTATCATGCATAATGGAATAAGAACTTGTATAATCAAGCAATACAATAGCTAAGTAAAAGTAAGAATGACTTACAAGATATTATTAAAATATTTACCTCTTTTAACCTTAAGAGTAAGGTAGTCAATAACCTTGACTAAAGGTATCCACTATTTTATACTTAGAGTGAAGTTTTTATTTCCTAACCAGGAAATCCCTTGATGTGATGATTGAAATAGATTTATCTTTCTATCCCCAGAATCCCTTGATATGATGATCAGCTTTGTCTTCCTATCCCTAGAAGCCCTCGATCTGATAGATCGGATTCACCATCTTTCTATCCCTAGAATCCCTCAATAATAATAATGATTGGATTCAAATACACAATTCAAAAGTTCTTAAGGAAACAACCCTAATAAGGATTCCTTAGAAAAATAACTCTCTAAAGAATTAAAAATACTAAGAACAAGCAGTTCATGCTAAATAATCTTTAGAATACTTGATAGTGAAAATGTATCATAACTTCTAGTGTTTTTTTCTACTACACTTTCTCAGCTATCACCTGGGACTTCTGAGGATCTCAACTTCCACCGCTTCCATTCCATCATCCCTTCCAATGATCGTAAATTAGGATTCTAGAGATTCTCCTTCTGGTGGTCTTAGTTTCCTCATCTGAAAAATGATTCTCACATTCCCCAATGGCATTAACTCGGTGCACTATGTGATATTAACTTAGCACTTATGTAGGAATAATTTGGTGCCCGTGTCAGATTAAAACGTCACCGTGTGAGAATAACTGAGCACACAAAAACATGCTTGAGGATTAATTTGTGAGTCTCGACTATCGTAGAATATGATATGTTGGTGTGTAAGACTAAACCCAGTGAAGAATGGATCATGTAGGATTAACTCTAGACACTATTGGGTGCGTAGGAATAACTCACGCTGGCCACACATAATTAATCTTAAGTGGCGTGTCCTCCTTGAGATTAACTCAAATCCTATGTGAGATTAACTATATGTTTTTGAGATATTAAACCTGGCATGGAACAACTCATGTAGTATTAAACTAGAGTTATAGGGACCTACATAGGATTAATACTGCATTGAACTATATTGGATTAAATTGCACAAGTCGGGGCTATGTAAAATGAATCTTGGCACTGCATGCGATTAATCACATTCAAACCAAGTCTTTGTACTATTAGATCATGTAGGATTCATTCAGTGGGCCAGAAATATAGTATTAAATCCAAAAATGCTTATGATATCACCTATATCATAGTGACTCTATTGTATTATGTTTTTTGCAACATGAACAGTTCGAGATTTTATTCATTTTAAACACATGATTTTGATATTATAATCACATGGTAAGTTGAAGATACCACTGGTGGGTTTATAAGGGTACTTTAAAAATTAAACTAAGTTGTAGAAGTGATTAAAAACTCAAGAAAAAATCATCCATGAAAGAAAATTGAAACCACTATGTAATATAAAATGAATAAATGGTGTGTGTACCTTTCATCATAGGAAGCTTTTACTGTTGTCTTCATCAATGTGGTTGATGAAGATCACAAGAGGAAACCTAAAGACATCCCCCTGTGTGACATATCCACGGTTTGGAATTAATCACTCTGACACTTGAGAAGGACCCTCTCATCACCCATGTAATGCTCATTCCTCATGTGAAGTCTAAGGGAGGAAAATGTATAATTCTTTAGGGAGAAGAGTGATTTAGTCATGGCCTGGGTAGTTCAATTGATCTCATCTCATGATTATCATCCTCTTTTATGGCTACTTGAGAAAATCCCAAGTGAATATGAAATAATTAATTGATATTAAATATTCATTCATGATTTTACATTACTCACATCATACATTTTTCAGTTAAAAATGATTGATTTTCGATCAATGTTCATGTTTTAATCATAAACACATAAAAAGATCATTGTTCAAGTTCATTTAATTAAAATAAAGTTTAATGTATTGATCATATATTTCAACATAATAATCCAAATAATGTGATACTTCTTTTTTAGTGTTTCTTATGAAAATCAAAACATATCATTAGAAGGGAGATTTGGACAATTAGGTCATTTGAAGGGTCATATGGACCACACAAGAAGACCCAATTGAGAAAACTTGACCATCCATGAAGATAGAATATTTGAGCTCAATCCAGAATCAAAAATTTTATTAAACTCCATAGTATGTTCTTGATTATATAAAAAATCATGGATAAAAATTTGAAGTCACAACTCCACCATAAAGGGGCCCAACTGATGTTTTGAAGTCCTTCCCACCATGTTGTCTGGGAATTAAAAGCAGCACACAATCCTTGACTTTTATCCTGATATAAACATCCAATTGATCTAATATTTTGTGGTGTGAAATAAAAGATATATTTGTATGACTTTTTTTAAGAAATGTTTCGGATTTTATGGCATCTTCTTGTCCAAAAACCCATTCAAATTGTGGCCTTCAAAAAAGTGTGGATAAAAATGGACAGAAGTACATTGTTTAGTAAAATAGCCATAACTTTAGATAAAAAGGTCCACTGGATGCCCAATTTTTAGGTTATATAGACAACATCAATATATAAAACTTGTAAGAAGATTATTTTTCGATATTTAGCTATCTGTATGGCCAAATTAGCGATCCATGTGGAGGGGGAGATTTGGAATGCAAACAGTCCACCGCCTTGGGAAATAAATACATCCTCCTCTTCTCCTTAAAAGGAGTTGTAATTTTAGAATAGATGAGGATAAATTGTCATGAACAAATCCTTTAAAAATTCTTGGGATGAATTTATAAAATCAAGTCTTAACTTGAGAGACTCTTCCTCCTCTCTTTTTTTCATGTTCTTTTGTGTTCTTATTTGTAATCGTGTAAGTTTGTTTTCATTTTAATATAATTTTAATGTGTGTTTATTATTCTTAATCTCTTATTCTCATCCACCTTATGTTTTATAATATTAATAGTCTTAAAATATTTCAAATAAATCAAAATAAACCCTTTTTATTTTGTTTTCTAATTCAATCCAAAGCATGTATTTAACTTTCTTCATCACCCATGTGTGTGTTCAGTGAACAAATATTTTCTTATCTCATTCTTTTCATTCTATCTATAATTCATCAACATAAACATATTAAACTATATTAATAACCATCTCAATGTCTGGGTAAGTCTCTCATTGGGGTGAGTCATAATTTGGGGATGATAAGGGATTGAGATATTTTTCTCGATTAATATTATTTAAATTAATATTGTGTATGTTTAACTTAAAATTTAATGGATTAATAAAATGTTTTAATTAATGAGTGGTTTCCATGGATTATTGGAACCATAAATACACTACCATAAACAAGTTTTTATTGAGATTATAACCCTAATTTAAGTTAAGTCTTGGATTAAAGGCTCAACACTTGGGAATTCTGATCAAAATCATCTTATGAAGTGGGTGTTAATTTAATGCAATATAATGCAAAGATCAAGGATATCATAAGATTAAATCCACAATAATGAACTTACCCCAATATTTATCAAGTTGTTAAATCATACATCATCCATCAATCAATTTAATTAAGCTCTGCAAACAAACCCCCATTAAAAAGAAAAACAAAATAGAAACAATCGACTCTAAAATTTGTATCATCGCCAAGGATTTGACCTGAGGGCTGTTATACACATTAGAAGAGTAGAGGGTATTTGAATGGTCGAAAGGAGAAAATCGATCATGCTTTAAATGGCATCATTTTTTGTGATGGTTCAACTTATAGTCGGTAGTTTTTTATTTTTAAAAAAGAAAAAAAAATTCCAAAAAAATCATAAACTAAAGAAAAAAACACAAAGAAAAACTCTCATTCTTCATCCTTTCAAAATTTCTCTAAATTCCCCATAGCCTCCCAAATAATCCATCTGATTTGTTTGACATAGAAATTGAGAAAACACTTCAAAAACTTGGGAGTAATATTATGGATAATCAAATCATTCAAGAACCATTCATTGTCCATCCAATTGTTCTAAATATGGCCAATACTAGGGAAAAAACCCTTAAAGAAATCTATGTCCCTAATATGAATTAACAACCCCTTGGTATTCAATATCCAAACATTGAGTCATATTTCAAACTTTAAATCAGGTTTGATTCATCTTCTACCTCATGTGCATGGGCTAGCTGGTGAGGATCATCATCTTCACCTCAAAGAGTTCCAAGTTGTGTGCTCCACCATGAAGCCTTAAGGGGTTTCTGAATAACAAATCAAACTTTGGGCATTCCCTTTCTTACTAGATAACTCCACCAATTCATGGCTCTACTACCTCCATCCCAGTTCCATAACCACATGGAATGACATGAAGTGGCTCTTCTTAGAGAATTTTTTTTATGCTTCTCGTATTGATTCTATCCAAAAGGAAATAAGTGGTATTCTTCAATTACCTAATGAATTACTCCATGAGTATTGTGAGAGGTTTAAAAATATTTTAGAAACCTACCCACAACACTAAATCCCTGATCAACTCTTAATCCAATACTTCTATGAGGGGTTATTTCCTATGTAAAGAACTCTCATTGATGTCGCAAGTGGTGGTGCTCTTGTTGAAAAAAATATTGCAGCTACATGAGATCTCATAAGCAATATGGCTGAAAACACACAACAATTCCATACTCGACCATATTCTCAAGTCAAAAAAGTCTAAGAGAATTAGTCTATAGATCCCAACAAGATTACCAAGTGGATGAGTGAACTTATAGGTCTTGTGAGACAACTAGTGGTGGATACCAAATCCCCAACCTCATATTCTCCACAATCTTTGTTCCCTGGACCTATCAAGAATTGTGGAATCTGTATCTCACTAGATCATCCAACAAATATATGTACACTACTTCAAGATGAACCATCTAATTCTTCTAGTGTAATGGGGATCAATGCAGCATATTCTCAGAGGAACACCAACCCTCAACAATCAAGTTGGTTCATTAGAAAATTCAACCAACCCCACCTTGAGCTCTTATCTTCTACCTATAACCCTAGCTTGAGGTATGGTAATCCCATATCTCATCCCCCTCAGTTCCCTCCTCAAAATCCAAACTAATTTCAATATGGTAAAAGTGGTGGTAACTTTCAACAACCTTATCTTTTTGTTCCTCAACCTCAAAGGAGAAATCCTCCTCATGTTCCTCTTGGTTTCCAATATCAAAGTGATCCTTCTCAGTTCCCAACCCAATATAAGCACTTTCCCAAGAACCAAAATCAAGGCAATCCAAATGTGGGACATGACACTTCTTCCAAGAAACCATGAGAAAGTGTTATGGAAGATCTTTACTCCTTCACCCGTTCTAGCCTCAAAAACATTGAGATGTAAATTGGTCAACTTGCATCCCACCTCATCCAGCAACAAAAATCCAATTATTCCCAACTCCCATCTCAACTATTTCCCAACCCCAAGGTCAATGTAAGTGAAATTTCACTTAGATTGGTAAAACAAATCGATATTCCTCATGATGAATCTACAAAATACTATTTAAATGTTGAGAAAGAAAATGAAAAGAAAAAAATCCATAAAAAGAACTTGAAGCCACTCCTCCGCCTCCTTCCATTCCTCTAAGGAACCCAATTCCTTTTCCTCAAGCCGTCTCTAAGACAAAGAATCCCTTTGAACCCAATTCTGAAATTCTTTACAAGTTTAGACATGTTGAAGTCAACATTACCCTATTAGATTCCATCAAAAAAATCCTAAGTATGCCAAGTTTCTTAAGAAATTGTGCACTCATAAGAGGAAACTTAGGACCATAAAGAATGTTTTAACCCAAAATTCCATACCCATAAAGTGAAAATATCTAGGTACCTTTACGGTTCTATGCCAAATAAGGAGTTACAACTTTGATGATGCACTCATAAACCTAGGAGCCTCAATAAATGTCATGCACAAATCTATCTTCTCTAACCTTGGTCTAGGTCCCTTGCACCCAATGATTATTTTCATTCAGTTAACCAACTGAAGCATTGCTAGTCCTGAGGGAATAATTGAGGATGTCCTTGTCTAGGTCAATGATGTTATCTTCCCATCTGACTTCTATATCCTTGACATTGAAGGTGATACAAATTCTTATCAATCTCCTCTAATTCTAGGAAGACCTTTCCTCATTACATCTAGAACCAAAATTGATGTCCATGTTGGCATCTTATCCATGGAATTTGGTGACCAACTGGTCAAGTTCAATATTTTTCAGTCTATGTGATACCCATCAGAGAATCACTCTCTATTCTCTATCCATGCATCTGAAAGTCTCTCTGAGAGTGTGTTGAACCCTGATCCATCATGTTATTCATGTTCTAATGATAAAGGAGATTGTGAATTTTTCATCCTCATTAACCAAGTCATAAATGGAGAAGTTGATGTTGACATTTCACATGTAAAATATATCGATTTAAAGGATATTGAAAAATCTTTGGAATCTCATATCAGCTTTGATCCCCACTGCTCCAACTTAGATAGAAACGAGGAAAATGAACTAGCATGCTCATCTATGGATTCAAATCAGATTATCCAACATTTATCATTTCCCATCCATGATTCTGAAAATTATGTTATATGTGAGGTGAACCCTAAACCAATGTGTTTATCTTGTCCTAATGGTAGTGATGTTTGTGAAATTTGTTCCCTAATTAATAAAGTGATCACTGGTGAGGCTGAAATTTACCATTCTTTGGTAAACAACATTGATATTAATGATCTAGAAAAATAAATTCAATCTCATGTCCCCTTTGATCCCCATTACTCCACATTGGAAAGTGATGAAATAAATGAGTTAAAAACAACTAGGATCTCATAATCTGGTTTCATGTTATTTGAACCTTACATAAATACACCATCAGAATTGAAACATCTTTCAAAATTTCCAAGTATAGAAAACCATCACTTTTTGGATAGCATCATTCCTCAAGTTGAAGACCAAAGGGAGGATACCCATATTCTCTTTCAACCCTCATTGAATCGAAATCCCAACAACAAGGCAGGGAAAAATTATCCAATAAACAGTTGGGAATCTCAAAGGAGAAGTTTTTCTAGAAGCACACTAGATTTGATAAAATACATTGGCCACCAACAGACTATGGGTAGTCCACTGCTAGTGTCTAGTTGTAGAAAAAATAAATACAGTGCTTCTTGGGAGGCAACCCAAGCTTTCGTTTACTTTTATGAAATTTTAATTTCTTTTTAGTTTTCTATTAAATAAATAATGATATTTGTTTTTGATTCTCTTTTAGGTAATGGGAATTTTCTAAAGCATCACCAGAGAGGAGACATGCATCAGGAACCACATCTACTTCCACCAACCCACCACTGAATGGAGATGCAGACCCACCAAATCCAAACTAGGGGCACTTATTTCCCTTTAACTCCCTCTTTATCCCTCTATCCCTCCCTCTCTCTCTCTCTCTCTCTTCTTCTTCTTCCTCTCCCACTATCATTTTTTTTACCACTTTCTTTTTCACACTTTCTTTTTCAAAACCTTTTTTTCACTTTTTTTATTTTGTTGTGGGTGTTTATTTTAATAAAAAACTACAAAACATAAAAAAACTAAAAGGAATACAAAAAACTAAGTCATAATTACTCACTATTAAATATTTAAACTTTTTCTAACCTTTTTGGGGTGCCCAATGACTTTTTTTCATCTAAAAAATTGTGTATTTTCATTATAAATTTGGATAAAGAATTTTCTGTCAAAAAAAAAATAATGCTCAATTTTTTATTTGGAAAATGATTCTTCCCCAACTGTGAGGAACAAATTCAACTTTCATGCCAAGGTCACCTATGGCCATCTTTTCAAAATGTTTATTTCTCACACCCAATTGTGAGTCTTGAGTTTGTAGACCTTCGAGTTGAATTTCCTACTTTAGTGTACATTAATATGATAGAGGCATTTTTTGAACCACATGAGAATCGCAATAGCCAGATAGTCTCTTATTACCCTTACATTGATCCTCCTTTTGAAAGCCCCTTCGAGCCAATGGAAACTTTTTTTTATACCCACATTACAAGCCCAAAACTTTGTCTCACCCAACATCTACATGGATTTTCATTACATGATTTATTGAAATTTAAGTGTGGGGGGAATGGATTTTATTTTGGGTGCCATTTTCTTGATTTTCAATGTGTCATCATATGCTTGAGGGAAAGCATATATTTAAGTGTGGGGGAGAGGTTTTCATTCATTAAGTTTTGGGAATGGATTAACGTTTATGTATTTTTGTATATGTTATAAAAAGTGTTCAAAAAATGAAAAAAAAGTAAGACAAAAAAGAAAAAAGAATGGGTTGTGTCTTGGGTAGGTTAAAAATCACTCTTCCTCAACCTTTGATCTTATTGTAACTATTACAATTAGTGTCATGAGGATATCAAACGTGGGTTGAGAGATGAGTGTGAGATCTATTTCAAGTTCATCTTTCGAAAAAAAAAATAAAAAAAACGAACACTTGCACCATCTTTTCTTGTGTCATTGGGAAAAGTTTTGTGTGCTTTGTACAAATTTCATCTTTTCCTTTCTCTCTATTTTCTTTCTTGAAACACCATATTCTTGTAAATATGTGTTTTCATAACCTTCCATGTGTTATTTCAAAAATTGCACATTGTTTTTTCCATGTTGGTGTTTTACCCATCTTTTCCACTCTTTTGAACATTATATTCCTATCGTCCCATAGCCACTGAAAAATCCATAAAAGGACCTATTGATTCTTGTGCACTTTAGGAAAGAGAATTGAAGCTGAGAGCACTTTCAAACTCTAATATTTTCACTTTTGGTTGGTGAATGAGTGAACCACCATGATAAATTTTTATCATCTTGAGAGGTGTGAGTTATGAGTGCCCACCTTTTCCATTTCTAATTTTGATCATGAAAAATGAATTGATTTTGAAACTTTTTTTGTAACAACTTGTGGTGGAATTCATTATGGATTAGTGAACTAATCTAGACCCCCCTAATTGTAGAAATCAAAATTTTAATATTTGTTGGTGAGTAAAAATGATTTAGTTATGTTTTTATTTGATGTATATGAGGAAATGCACAAGTCTAAGTGTGGGTGAGTCGATATTACATATTCATTCATGATTTTACATTACTCTCATCATATAATTGTCACTTAAAAATGATTAATTTCCAATCAATGTTCATGTTTTTATCATAAACACATAAGAATAGCATTGTTCGAGTTCATTTAATTAAACTACAGTTTAATGTTTTGATCATATCATTCAACATAATAATCCAAATAATGAGATTCTTCTTTTGCATTGTTCTTGATGAAAATCACAACACATCATTAGATTGGAGCTTTGGCCAATTAGGTCATTTGAAGGGTCATATGGACCACATAAGAAGGCCCAACAAATCTGTTGAGAAAACTCGACCAGCCATAAAGATAGAATTTTTGGGCTCAATCCAGAAACCCAAATTTGATGAAACTCCATAGTATGTTCTTGGTTATCTAAAAGAATCATGGATACAAATTTAAAGGCCCAACTCAACCATAAAGGGGCACAACTGATGTTTTGAAGTCTAACCCACCATTCCGTCCGGGAATTAAAAGAAGCACACAATCCTTAACTTTTCTCCTGATATAGACATCCAATTGATCTGATCTTTTGTGGTGTGAAATCCAAGATATAGGTGGCCAACTTTGTAGGAGAAATGGTTCATATTTGAGGGCATATTCTTGTCCAAAAAACTCATTCACATTGTGGCATTCAAAAAAGTGTGGATAAAAATGGATAGTAGTACATTGTTTAGTAAAATAGTCATAACTTTGGCTACAAAAGTCCACTAGACACCAAATTTTTAGGGTAGATAGCCAACATCAATATCTATAGCCTGTAAGAAGAATATTTCTCGAGATTTAGCTGTCTGGATGGCCAAATTGGTGATCCAAATGGAGGGAAAAAATTGGAATGCAAACAGTCCACCACCTTGGGCTATAAATACATCCTCATCTTCTCCTTACAAGGAGTTGACATTTCAGAATAGAGTAGGATACATTGGCATGACCAAAGTCTCAACAAATGTCTGGAAGGACCATCCAAACTCAAGTTTTCATTTGAGAGACTCTTCCTCTTTGTTTTCATGTTTTTTTGTGTTCTTATTTGTAAACGTGTAAGTTTGTTTTATTTTCAATAGAATTTTAATGCATGTTTCTTCTTCATTTATTATTTTCATCCACCTTATATTTCATAATATTAATAGTCTTAAAATATTTTAAATAAATCAAAACAAACCCTTTCTTCTTTTGTTTTCTAATTCAATCCAATGTCCGTATTTAACTTTCTTCACCGCTCGTGTGTGTGTTCGGTGCACAACTCTTTTCTTATCTCGTTCTTTTCGTTCTATTTATAATTCATCATCATAAACATATTAAACCAGAGTAATAACCATTTCAATGGTTGAGCAAATCTCTCATTGGGGTGAGTCATAATTTGAGGATGATAAGCGATTGAGAGATTTTACTCGATTAATATTCTTTAAATTAATATTGTGTATGTTGAACTTAAAATGTCATGGATTAATAACGTGTTTTGTTTAACGAGTGATTTTCATGAATTATTGGAACCATAAATACACTACCATAAACAAGTTTTGATTGAGATTAGAGTCCTAAGTTAAGTTAAGGTTTAGATTAAAGTCTCAACACTTAGGAATTCCGATCAAAATCATCTTGTGAAGTGAGTGTTAATTTAATGCAATATAAAACAAAACTCAAAGATATCATAAGCTTAAATCCTCAATAATGAACTCACTCCAATCTTTATCAAGTTGTTAAATCAGAAATCACCCATCAATCAATTTAATTAAGCCCTGCAAACAAACCCCTCATTAAAAAGACAAACAAAACAGAAACAATTGACTCTAAAATTTGTAACGTCGCTGAAGATTCAACCCGAGTGTCGCTATACACGTTAGAAGAACACCGGACCTTTGAATGGTCGATAGGCAACGACCGGTTGGACTTCACTCGTACATTACAAGTTAATGAATACAATTACATTTGTTGCACCCCTTCAACCATTCTATCCCCCATGGTCTATTAATGATACCCAGCGTAGTAAGATTTATACATAAACATTTAACATTCCACTATCATGCAATGCAATATGCAATGGCAGTGTTTAACAATATCACCATATTGTATTATATGATATGCTCAAAACCAAGCAATGCAAATGCTTGAGTTTCTATATGTGGTAACCTATACGACATATCAATATCGTACACTACGATAATGACATATATACATCATATATATATACAAGTGAGAAGATTTGACTTTACAACTTCTGATGAAAATTGCATAACATGAAAGACCATTCATTTAGGAGTTATTCAAAACAAAGGTGCATGACAGGCATAAATAAACACAAACCATGGAAGAGACATAACACTTCATGAAGAAAAAATATTGGCTGCTCTGCAATAAGGCAAAACCGTTCGTTCACACACCATGCTGGCAACCCACAACACAAAGGCTTAATTTAAGGACCCCATACACATACAAAAAGACCTCTTCCATTACCTGCTACAACAAATGCATCCGCTCCACATATGACTCCGTCAGCCACTGCCCGAGCCGCTCCCCGCAGCCCACAAAGCACCCAGAATTACAGTTCTCCATGGCAAACGGGAATCCAAACAAGCGCAGCAGCTCGTGCACCGACTGCCTGACCAGAGAAGCCCCGGTGACCCGGCTCCGCCTGCCCCATCCCGTCACAATGTCGACCCGGCTAGGCCCGATCCCCGATACAAGCATCTGCCTCCTCAGCCATGCCAGAATCCTCGACAGAGCCGTCACTGCCGTCCCCTCCGACATGACATGGAGATTGATGAGCCAGTAACATGAGCTCTTCTCCCTGAGAACATCTGGATACACATTCCTCCCCGCAGCCACCTCCCAGACCGAG
The DNA here is from genome assembly GCA_963277665.1 of Viscum album. Classification (NCBI taxonomy): domain Eukaryota; kingdom Viridiplantae; phylum Streptophyta; class Magnoliopsida; order Santalales; family Viscaceae; genus Viscum; species Viscum album. Next base: position 172,351,363 of record OY728147.1, on the reverse strand, counting down.
CCAGCCTCCTCTCTGAGCCCCGATTTGTGAAGGAAGTCCACCACGGCATCCACAATCCCCCTCTTGCTCTCCCGATCCTCGCTGTGCATCAAATCCAGGAACCCACGCATGTGGGCCCGGATGTTCTGCCCGTCGGGCCCAGCAGCCGGCATGGACAGCAGGAACCCGTGCGCAGGGTGGCCCGTGATCGCCATGAGCTCGCAACAGAACCCCATTTCCAAAGGCACCGCCTGGGCTTCGGTGCAGCAGCTGAGGAGCAGCGTGTAGGTCTGGAGAGAGGGGCGCAGGCCCAACGCCAACATCCCCTGCAGCAAATTGTAAGCATCTGACAGCCGGTGCGCCCGGAGGAAGGCACTGAGCAATGAATTGCAGGTCGGCACGTTAGGGCACAAGCCGGCATTAAGCATGGCTTGGTACCACTTCCACGCCTTTTCCACGTTCCCAGCCTTTCCCCACAAGTCAACAAGGAGACCATATACCAGCTCGTCAGGAACCCAGTTCTTCCATTTCATCTCACCAAAAACAGCCTCGGCTTCCTCAAGATACCCGCACTGCCCGAGCACCTCCATTACTATACTATAAGTAACCTTGTCTGGCTCAAACCCGGCAGACTGCATGTCACGATAAAGCTTCAATGCGCTCGTGTAGTTCCGCGCCTTCGCATGGAGAGCGATCATGATGTTGTAAGTGACCAAATTAGGAACGCAGCCCTGGTCAACCATCTCACAAAATAGCTTGTGCGCAGCATTCAAGTGACCGGCCTTCCCGAGGCAATTGATGATAACGCTATAAGTAAACGTGTCGGGTGAAAGGCCGGCTTGCTGCATCTTTTGGTAGATGTACAGTGCAGCATCAAGGAATCCTGCTTTTGCATGGATGTCGATGAGAGTGCAGTAGGTAACATGATCGGGCGCACAACCCACATTCCGCATCTGATTAAAAACGCCAAGCGCTTCCTTCAAATAGTTAGCACGCCCATAACTGTGGATGAGACGATTATACGTCACCACATTGGGCTGGCAACCATCCCCCAACATATGGTCAAGTAATTTGTTTATGGCAGCAAACTGCTTGCTCCGGCCGAGAATGCCAACCATGGTGGTGTAAGTGTGCTCGTCGTGCCTGAACCCGGGTTGCCGCTTCAACCAATAGAAAAACCCTAGGGCAACCGAATGGTCTTGGAGCTTCTTGAGAATTTGGTTGGCCTGATAGGCATCCATTGAGCAATTGAGCCTCCCAAGAGCCTCTTCAGTTTCACAACCCCATCTCAACTGCTGCAATATGCGGGACACACTTTCGACAGAACGCTCAGGAATCTTTGCATGGCTCGGGGGTTTACCAAAACCTTTAGGAACTCCACCGGATGCCTTAACATCCGAAGACTGCAAAGAAGTATGAGAATTTGACATTAAATGGCTTGCACTAGATCTTGTTGGCTGGGGCTTGGACCTTCTCATATTGTCTCTATCTAATGATGCCCCACAGCCCTCTACTGAATTGCCCATCCCAGCCTTTGGGATGTGGTTGCATTCTTTAACTGGCCTTGATTTATCACCTTTACCTCTTGTGCCACCATAGCTGTTTGCAGGCTTTGGCTCGGCAGATAGGTTTCTATTGAACTTGGTAAAGCTCTCTCTTTTGGCAGGTTTCACATCAGCTGGTCTGACATTGCTGTGTTGTGTCGAAGGGTTGACCATGTAGCTTTGGCTCAACCCTGATATTCCACTCCCATCTAAGATGGGGAGCTTATAATTTACTAAATCTGACAAAAACCCTGCAGCTGCAATGCCGACTTTGACAAATTGGTCTGCAACAACAGGTGATGACAGCGCCATATCGCTCTGAATACCATGAAAACTGGCCACTTCACAAGCGTCTCTGGGAATCCGAGTTGCAGCTTCTGCTGAAGCTTTGGATACTAAAGTGGATGCTTTTTGTGGAAGTAGAAATCCATTGTTTGTGTGTTGCTTTCCTGGAAAAGGCTGTTCATCTTCTGTGCAACTGAGTGAGCTCCCATCCACAGTGCCACATCTTGATCCGCTTAGAAAGAAGGATCTAGCACAGCTAGAAAGGGTGCTGATTGGCTTTGTTCGTAACATTATGTGCAGATTTAGTTAACCTGGACAACAAATGGTGAAGGACACAAGTTGTTAATAAGATTAACTGCTGAATTAAGTTTGCATTCTGCTCAATTAAATTATCTTGAAATTATCTTGAGTAGCTTGTGCTGGAATAGTTTGCAAGTATTGCGATATCATTTACACCCCTACAGCAGGTATCATCCAAAAAAGTTGAACAAAGAAAAGAGAGAGAAATATGCAAGCCAGTGAAGTGGAATGGATCATATAAAATCGGTAAAACGGCGTTGAAAGGAAAAAGGACAGAGAAGTTCTGGATTCAAATGAAGCTAGGTGCCACCATGTGTCGACCCAATAAACTAAAAGGCCAACAAACATAGCGAATCATACATCGAATGCTGTTTAAACTCAAGAGAGAGAGAGAGCATGCTGAAAACAAATCAAGCAGATTCAAATTTACACAGAAAAGGATATTTTGTAGTGCATCCGCCAATAGCAACATTTAAGAGTTTAGAGTGGGAGTTCAAAACATAAACAAACTTGCACTCGTATTTGAAGATATTTCACTCATTACAGGAATTTCACATACTCGAGTTCTGAGATTCTGTCACCAGAGGTTTAGAACCACTAACCGTGGTTCACTTCAAAACAGATGAAATTAATCAAGCCACACAGATACCATGGAACAAAAACTCAAACTTAACATCAAACTGACCCTATTCTCAAGTGTCCAATAACCCAAAAAAAAAAAGCTCCATTTATAATCTAAGTGTCAAAAAACTAGCCTTAAAGGCCTTGGGATTTATAATCCAAAATGGAATTCATCAGTTTTCCCAATCGAGATCCTGTTCAGTCAAAAATTCATACAAACACAGACACCGACAGCAAGGGCTGTTCAGAGAATCATCTTAACCCAAGGAATACTCACACGAAATAACTTTCTTCCCATCTAACCTCCAAAACTTCTTCTAACGTACTAAAATAGAAATAGGAACTGTTTTTTATGAACCAAACAGAGCTTAACACTTCTGTGTTTCTGGTGATGACTAAGTGCTTCTGGCTATTTTTCCAAGGGAAGAAATTAACTTACAAGTTGATAAATATCAATAAGATGAACAAGCGACAACAGCAGATCGCTAAAACTCCATCAACCATCAGCCGCTTTTATTCTGAAGAACGAATCCACAACCCATTCCACTCCCGAAACAATTTCCCCGTTTTAATTAAACATAATCATGAAAGAGACCAACGGGGAATCGACAGTCCAGTGTTTCCAACTACCACACAGGGCCGAGACAGCAGAGGAAGAGTGAAACTATACTCGGTAAACTCGAACCATGCGGGCAATGATAATCCAGCATAGACACAGAAGAAATCGATGCGGGAAGCGACACCTGAACAGGGGAAAGAATTCGGGGGAGACGGTGAAGGAAGGTAAGAGGCGTGCGAGACTTCGGCTCCCGCCGACAGCCCCTCGAGCTTCCGAGCATACGGGGCAGTCAACGTCAGTGACCCCGTGGGCGAACCTCCGTCTCCAATGTCATTGCGGTCCGCCGGTGCCCTACCCTCTGGCACCCCCCCGACGCGTTTATATGGAAACCACCCTTCAGCCGACACGTATCATCTGCCCTCCCGTCTTTCCGTGAAAGCCGTGACGCTGACCTTTATTCACATTTTAGTATAAGGGCAATGACACAACACTATCAGCATTAAAAGCTGGAGTATGCACATTTATCACAACTCACCTTTCCTCCATTTTTTCTATTTCCTTGACTGCATCTATAAAGATTCGACCTTAAAACATTACATAATCTTGAGTTTTAAATCAAAAATTCATTTTCTTACATTTCAAGAATATTTCCAGTTTAGAGTTTTAGAAAATTATATCATAACTCATGTATAATAAACTCATACATTACAAAATGGATACTTTCACTCAATATCCATTCTTTCCATAATACAGTACTTTTAAAATGAAACATTTTTTTCATGAAAAATATTCACAATTTTCAACTTGACCTCATCATTGTTTCTACTCATCCTTAAACCCTATGAAAAACATTTGAAAACATGATATGAACACAAAAAACTCCATAGGGGACATATAAATAAAAAGAAACTCGTTGGTCCATTTCAAAACCATGATATCATATAAGAGAGTTTGTCTTTGACATAATAAACTTTGAACTCAAAATAATCATTTACTTAGACATGAAATCAGCTTTACTGTCCCAAAGTTTTTCACAAAACTCTTTATAAGAAAACATAAATACAAAATCATAATCAATGAGGGTTTCTTTGAAAACATGAGAACCCATGAAAAACATTTTCTTACACTTTTTTTTATCCTTAAAGAGCACAACCATTTCTTTAAACAAAAAGATCGTTATCTTACCTTATGAAATCAAGATATTTCCATTAAAATTCGTTAGCAAGCATAGAAAATCCATGTAGGTGTCTTGGGACATCATTTTCATAGAACCCTTATAAATGGAATAACCTACTTGGTTAATTTCAACATAATTTTTCAAAAAATATAATCATTATCCAATGCATTTGAGAGTTATATCAGACTCAACCATCACCATAAACAATGTACATGGACCATAACATACATGAAACACATAAAAGCATTCATTTACATCATTAAACACGTAAAAATATACTTTTGATCCCATAAACAAAACATTTTTGGATATTAATATATCCATTTCCCTTGAAACCCAATTTTCAAAGCTAAAATACCCAAAACAAAGGGAAGGGTGGGTTTTTGTTAAGTAAAACATGAAATTTTGTAAAGGAATCGAAACATTAAATAACATTTGTGGTGGTGAGAAAATTCATTGATGTTGTATTCGTTAAAATAGAACATTCCTTTTGCCGTTTTATAAAGTGTCAAAACGTTCCATATAAAATATGCAAAAAAGTTTCCTTTTGAAAACCTTTTAAAGAAAATAAAAAGATACATGAAATATGCTTTATAATTTTATTTATGTAAATATAAATACATCCATAAATTTTTTTTAATAATATGAACATGGAGGGAAAATATTTAGAGGTTAAAATTTTAAAACATTTAAAATGAAGTTTTAAGGCAAAGTGTCTCATACCTCAAACCCGACTTGTTACATAGGTTTTTTATCTTCCCGAGTAATAAACTTATGTTAATTAGTTAATTTCTTAATAAATCTTTTCAAGTTTATTACTCATTTTATTTCACTTATATTCATATTATACCTAATTACTTAATCGATTAAGTTAATGTCAAATGTTTGAGAACATTCGACTTATAAGTCAGAAATGCCAACAAGCCCGTACCCGAGTAGTAAGGGCTCCTACTTGGCATCCAAGAGACCCGGGTTCAAAACCAGGTGGAGATGAATTTCCGGGATACTGTAGCAGTACTGTAGCAGTTACTGTTCGGTACTGTAACAGCCGGAACTATTCACCCGATTTGGGCTTTCGGGCCACCGGTTTGGGCCTACGGGTCTCCAGGGCCTTCGGGTCATCAAAGGCCTTCGGGCCACAGGGCCTTCGGGTCACGTAGACCATGGAGTAGCCCATTTCACACAGAACGGGCCCCAGAAGAGGATCAGAGTAACAGGAGTAGCAGCCACCAGATGCAGAGCTAACCGGATTGGAAGAATGAGAGGGTATGACAGCCGCCATCGGGACCAGACACTGTGCAACTTTGTACGAGGCAATACTAGCCGATCAGCAATGCAAGGTGGGGAGCTAAGGAGATCAATGATGCAAGACGCTGGGGAGGGGCAGTTCTAGTGGGTTGGGCCTACGGGTCATGTAATGGGCATGATATGCCTCTGGGCCTTCATGTCATGTATTGCAAGTCATGTCGGGCCTTGTGTCTTGGGTCTACGAGTCATGTTCGGGTTCCCCTTCAACCCTTAAAAGGGAGATTATCTATAATAAAATAAAAAAGAAGGCCTTCGGGCCATTCGGGCATAAGTCAGAAATAGCTTGGGTAGGTTGACTATGGTCAAATAGGTCATTATTCTATCATCTCCAAAATATTAATAATGAAATAATTATCATGTTTATAAATTAAATACAATTTTAGAACCATCCATGAAAGACAAACATAAAAAAACAAATCATATCTCTTCATGGAGGTGGTAGTCTACACATACGCATGAATGACGTTGTCATTTTTCAATGGATGGAAAGGTAAAATAATAGATGATGTATTATCTTTATAGAATGATAATTACGTCATTAATATTATATATATTAATAAAATCCATCACAATAACCATCCTTGTGAGTTAGTGATAAAAAACGATACACATCGCTTCGTGGAGATGGTAATCCACACGTATACACGAGTGATGTTTTCATTTCCCATGGGATGAAAAAAGAGAAGAAAAAGGGTTGAATCATAATCATAATAACATTTAAGTATATGGAATAAATTGTTGTTATTATTTAATCATAGTTGAAGAATATTTCAATGAGGTATAAGAAAAAATAAACTTGAAATAGGTTGATTATGACTTATACCTTCTCCTCGGATAACCTATTTGGATTGCACCTTAAGCCATATAGGTTGGGTCTTTTGGTGAGACTGGGACCTCTAAGACATGAGGAAGGATGTTTAAGAGAGATTTGGATAGATATTGGATGAACTAGAGTACTCAAAAGGTGTGAGGGAGGGGGGAGAGAAGGTTCCCTTTTATAAGTGAAGGGAGGGGCACCCTTAGAAATACATAAAGTATTAAATTAATATAAATTAATTTTCATGTTCAAGTAGAACAAAATTGACATATTTCAAAGATAGTATGTGTATTATTCTAAATCCTCCCATAAACTTAAATTTGTACAAGTCTAGGTGATGTTTTCACCCTTATCTCTTAGTTGTAACACCCCATTAACCCTTTTGATGCTTACTATGATATCAAAGTTTTTTACTCTATAGGAGTTGAGAAAGTTACTATAAAAGGAAAAGTGATCCATAAGTGGAATTTTTTTGATATGATAGAACATATACCATTCACTTGTCTTAAGATAAGATTTTTATTAATTGTAAATCATTAAAAAAAATATTTAACGCAATAAACCATTAAAGTCATTTTCAGGAATATTCACATAGTTTGACTTTAATGAAATCAAGATAGTAATGGAATCATAATATAAACTTTTAACACAACAATAATATTTTATATTATCTAAAAATTCATGGAACATAATAATTCATCCAAATTTTATTACTTTTAATATTTTTAAAAATCTTTTACTTGATTTTTCTATTACTTGAACATGCAGTGTGTCAGCGTTGCATAAACATTTAAAGTAACTATTTCATCAGTCAAAAATAAAAATAAATTCCATGATAAAAAAAATTTGTTTATATTTCAAATAAGCATTTATAACTGAATGTAACCACTTTTTATCCCTATGAAAAAATATTAGATATATTAAAACAAAGAGAGTGATATTTTGTTTTTATTCTTTACTTAAAATCACATCAAGGTCATTATCAAAGGAAAGTGGCAATAAATTGCCACATTTTTTAAACATGGATGGTTATGGTCTAAAAAATTATAAAATAAAATAAAGTCAAGTTTTAGGGATATTTTTAGGCCTCGTCTCATAGTTTTAACCTTGTTTTACCCCTTTTACCCTTACCGAGTTGACAACTATTTACTATGGTTGTAACGTCCCCGACCCGGGAGCCACTAATCTGGTGCCCCAAGCTGGGTCACCACATGACCTCAAGTGCGCCTCCACGTACATTAGAGGTTTCTGATTAGCAGCAATGGTCTAATAGGTCACGTGGAGAGACTATACCCTCATTACCAGAGTAAGACACAACAGATAATAATTTAAATAATGGAAACAATAGGCAACAAACAATAACATGCATAAATGACCAATTCCCAAAACTAGGTACAACCATATACAACATAAAATATGTCATGCCATGCTATAGTTCTAAATGAACAAAACCCCAAAAGAAAGAAAAACAACAAAATCTCCAAAATGGTATGGACTTCAAGTCTGGAACCTCATCCATACACGTCCCATGTCCAACTCAACTCCCTGGCATAGGGCCCTTGTCCTTGTCCTGACCTGCAAGCATGAAATCTACTCAGGTACCCAACGGCGGCCCAAGCAAGGTGTGAGTATAACTCAGTAGGCCACCACCAATGGTGTCTACAAAATATCTAGCAAAAGAAGATAGTGCATGCAAGTGATAAATAATGGTAAGTAAAGGTAAAAAGTTCAACATGTCATTCTGGACTATGTTCCTTTAAAAATCATACTACCATTGAATCCAGGTTCACTATTTAGACACCTTAATGTTTAATCTACCTTTTTAATCTATTCAATTGATTATTCATGTTCAATGTTCTCAAGAATATGAGAATAAAAATCAAATCTTATCTCACTAGGCATCACATTATAACAACCTCATAATCCTCACCTCGAAGTCTCAGTTCGGGTGGAATGCAACTGTTAGGGGAATAGAACTATGTACCCTTCCCTAACCCATAAATTTGGGGGGTGGATCTAGAACCTCAATCCAACTCGACCCATGAGCGTAGAACCTCAAGTCTATACCCCACTTTACCAAGCCACGTGCACATGCTTATTTATCATTCACCACAATTAACCACATCACAACAATCATAGCCAATATCATTTAAAACATCACAACAATATCAATAAATGGGAAATTAACATTTTGCCTCAATCCATTAACACATTCATCATTTATATTACTTAACCCTTTATCCTCATTCCCATTTCTCATGCCTATCTCACTAAGCATATTCAAGTGTAAACATGATTCCTTATCATCTTCTCATTATTCCCATTTAACCCATTTAAATGTCAACCAAACAATCCCTTATCCTTTAACCACATTAGACACAACTAGCCAGCATCTATTACAACTCATTACATGAACCAGTTAACCAACTCATTAAGTCTCTATATTATTATGAGTCAATTTCACACTTTACATTTCTTTTAGCCCAATCGGGAGGGCCGACACACCCCATGGGTGGCCCTAATTTGGTCAAGTCATACTCCTTTAACCCCATGGGGATAAAGAGGGGTTCAATTAATTGTTTAGACACCCAATACATCACATCACACTAAAGTCACCAAGAAATCATCAAAAGAGGGCAATAATAAAGACCCTACATGCACAAATATACACAAAAACCAAGGGATATAACTAGTAGACCACCTACCTTGAATCCGTTGGAAAACTCACTCCCAATTGAGGTCTTAGATCCCAATTCGACCACCCTTTGAAGCCTCAACCTAAATCTCACTAGAAAGAAGGGGTTTTAGAGCTTCAAAAGGAGATGGAGAAAAGGTGTGAACCCTAACCCAAAAAGAGAAACAAGGAGGAGATTGGAGTTACTCGGATCTTCAATATGCAACTGACGACACTCCAAACAGCCTATGAATGAAGGAGAATCACCCTTGGGAGCTATTTGGGAGCTTTGGTTTGTTCCTAGGGTTGAAAGAGGGAAGGAGGAGGAAAATCCCGAGTTGGTACTTAATTCCCCGTAATGGCATTTTTGTAATTTTTTAAAAGTTTCTGGGCTGCATGGTTTACCCGCACAATTTTCCAAACCGTGCGCAAACCGTGCGGATGCTATTGCCCAAAAATATCCCCCTCGCATGGTTTTCTAGGATTTCTACATGGTTTGTGCTAACCGTACAGAAATCGTGCAACATGCCCAGAACCCCCTTTTTCTTCCTATTTTGTGGCCTGAACCCCCAGAACACCCCTGGGTCTTTACATGAACTTGGGAAAACACTTATTTAACCAAAATAAAGAACTTAAACTGAAACTTAAGCAAGAACATACCTTAAGGGAGATCTGTGATCTTACAACCTCCCCACCTTATAACGACTCGTCCCCGAGCCGCTCTTCCCGAGCATAATTGAGTTCCCAAAGAAAAGAGATCGGGCCACTGGACCCACATATCAGATTCCCACTCCTAAGTTTCTTCCTGAACATTTCCATATTTGCATAGAACACAAACCAAAGGAACCACCTTTCCCCGCAAGACCTTCTCACTATGGTCCACAATATGAACCGGGTGCTCCTCAAAGGACGCATCAGCTTCAAGCTCGACATCCTCAGCATTTATCACATGGGATGGATCTGGGTGATACTGTTGGAGTTTTGAAACATGGAAAACATCATGCATCCCACTATACTGTTGTGGAAGAGATAATTGGTAACCCATTGGTCTGATCCTCTCCACAATCTCAAATGGACCCATGTATCTAGGCACCAACTTGCCCTATTTCTGAATTCAATGGTGAACCAACCTTGGAGACACACGAAGAAACACACTATCATCCACCATGAACTCAAGAGGTATATGAAGCCGATATGCATATGACTTATGCCTACTCTGAGATGTTTCCATACACTTTTGAATCAAATGAACCTTCTCCAATGTCTCCTGCACAAGACTCAGTCCAAACAGCTCAGACTCCCCAACCTCTAACCAACACAACAGAGATCTACACGGTCTCCCATAAAGTGCTTCAAAAGGTTCCATCTGAATTGTATCTTGAAAGATATTATTGTAAGAAAACTCAACAAGCGACAAGTGTTTCTCCCATGATCCTCCAAAATCCATAACACATGCTCTCAACATGTCTTCTAATACCTGAATTGTACACTCTAACTGCTTGTCGGTCTGTGGGTGGTAAGTCGTACTCAAAAACACCTGGGTACCAAGCACATTATATAGTCCTTACCAAAACCATGAGGTGAAACGTGGATCAAGATCCGAAACTTTGGTCCTCGGTACACCATGCAACCGTACTATTTCTCAAACATACAATTCTCCCAACTGGTCGACTGTATAGGTCTCCTAGATCAGCAAGAAATGATCCAATTTTGTTAGCCAATCTACCACCACCCAAATTGCATCACTCTTCTAAGGCATCCTCAGAAGAACCACTACGAAGTCCATCATAACGTCATTACACTTCCACTCTGGAATAGGAAATGACTACAACAATCCACCTTGACGATGATGTTCAGCCTTCACCTGCTGATAGGTAAGGCATCGTACCACAAAAATCACAACTTATTTCTTCATTCCCAGCCACCAAAACTGCCTACATAGATCACGGTACATCTTAGTCAATTCCGAGTGCACTTACCACCTTGATGCATGAAACTCACGCATCAACTCCTCTTGTACTTCTGCTAGCACTAAAACATGACCATGAACATAAGCAACCTCATCGACACTGAAAGTCCAACCAGAAGGTGAATCCACACCTTTAAGACTTTACTTCATATCCAAACACTTCGGATCCTCCAACTGACTCTCTTTAACTCAGCTCAAAAGTACAGATCCAACTACTATAGTCGCAAGGGTCATCTGCCCGTTCCCATCCTATACCTCCAAATGCATCTCAGCAAATAAGGCCATAATCTTCTATTCTGAATTGGATTCATAAACCACCAGATTTTGAGTCTTCCAGCTCAGAGCATCGACAACACTATTCCATTTCCCTAGTGTGTAGACTAACTCAAAATCAAAATACTGCAGGTACTCAACCCACTGTCACTGTCGAAGATTCAAATCCCACTGAGAGAATATGTACCTGATACTTTTATGATCGATGAACACCATTAAAGGTTATCCTAACAAGTAGTGCCTCTAACACTTCAAGTCATGAACCAAAACAGCTAGCTCAAGGTCATGAGTAGGGTAATTCCTTTCATGTGGTCTCAACTGCTTCGACCTATAAGCTACTACCAAATCATCCTAAATCAACACTTCCCCAAGTCCAATACCAGATGCATTGCAAATAAAGGTGTACTTCTTACCTAGTTTGGGTAAGATCAAAATCAATGCGGTGGTCAACCGCTTCTTCAGATCTTGAAAAGATTTCTCACAAGCCTCTGACTAATCAAACTTAATTCCCTTCTTGGTTAGACTAGTGAGCGACATTTCCAAATGAGAGAAATCTCTAATAAACCTTCAGTAATAACCATCTAAACCCAAAAAACTCTAAATATCAGAGACGTTCTTGGGATGCTCTCAAGACACCACAACCTACACCTTTTCTAGATCCACCGACACACCTGACTCAGAAATGATGTGTCCTAGAAAGTGCACCTCATCAATCCAAAACTGAAATTTTGATAGCTTGGAATAAATCCTATACCCTCTTAGTGAACTCAAGATGATGTCAAGATGTTTGGAATGATAGTCATGAGTTTTGGAGTACACCAATGTCACAAACCAAACTAGGTCGACCCTGAACCGGTCTGGTCACCCGATCTGGTTCGCGACATGTCCCGAGGGGTGTTCTCGATCCCCACGGGCAGGCAACTAGTGTCGGTCATCAAAACCTAATTGTTGGGAACGATTTGTCCCAAAAGATAAATAAATAACCAAGAATAAATAGAATAATAAAACTGAACTTGAGCAGTGGAAAAAGGAATAAATGGAACAACTCAACATACCTCCATGTGACCTACTAGGTCACCACCCAACCAAAAAACAACCTTGCTCCAATGATGAGTAACTCGGACAAGAGAACCTGAGAAAAGGGGAACCTACAACTGAAATGATAAATTAGGAATGAGAATTAAAATTCTTAGTAGGGTTTCCAAGATAAACCACAAAATCCAATGTCTCCTTTCCCAGAACAATCCATTAACACAAGTTTGAAATACAATTATAAAAGTAGGTTTCCATGTTTTAATAAAACAATATCATTTACCCATTTTAAAAACCCAATGTAGACCACATGCCATTTCGGAAACAAATTACAATTTTTCAAACAAAATCCAAACAAGGAAAACAAGGAAGTGTTAAAAGAAACAGAAGACAATATGAGATGGAAAAACAAGTATAGCTGAAAGTAAACAAGCAAAGAAAAGGCAAACCATGGGTAATCCTAAACATACCTAGAAGACACCTGGACCTACTCAGTTTCGTAACCTCCTACTGGTGTCTGGCGGAGCTCCTAAGTCTATAACCAACTGGCCACCCTATAACTGACCAACTAGTGGCAAAGCCCGCCAGACCTAACAACCAATCTAGGGGGTATCAACCCATCTAATCGGGGTTGATCAACAACCGTCACTCAATCATCTAAAAGTGGTTCAGGAACCCATGGTGGTTATAATAATACTATGTAAGTATGAATACCCTCGCACACATGACTCATCTCACCGCACTTGCCTACCCCAAACACATACACTTCCTATGCATTCACCCATAAAGGGTTACCCTAGACAGGAGCACCCCCAAATACACGTTCAACCATTTCACATTAACAAAGTGCCAATCGGGCCGTCATGCCATGAAATCATTAAAACCATTTGGTTCCTTTTTCAAAATATTAAAGTTTCTAAATAGACATACAGTAATCAAAATGTCACCATTTCAAAGAATCAACACAAACATTACACTAAAGCTGAAAGTGCCAAATGGGCCTTTGAGTCGACATGTCTAAATCCATTTACCCAAAACATCATACCAATACTGCTTTTAAATTTATAAATCCAAATGGACATGGTTCTTTCCAAACTCACACTAAAGCATGTTTCAAGGACAAACGACCAAACCTTAAGGAATACATTGAAAACCATTTTAAGAACCACCCAAAAGACTAAACCTCATCTAGAAGGCATGAACAATTTAGAAAACCAAAATTTCAAGGAAATGTCAATTTAAAACACCACCTTCATTTGAAGACACATACATGTGTTCACCTAGTGCACCCATGGATGTGCCAACATCTAGTGGTACCACAAACATCCAAAGAGACACTCAGATGCTTTTTCCACAAAACACCAATTGCCTTTAAACCATAACTGACCAAACAATTTGTAAATAATTTCATAAACAAACCAAATAGTTTATAAATGATTTTATAAACAATCCAACTAGTTTATACAAAAAAAATCTATGAACAATCCAACCAATTTGTAAACACTTTTATAAACAAACCAATAAATTTTATAAACAGACTAAACAATTTATAAAAAACTTTATAAACGGACCAAACAATTTAGTGGAAGCCCCCCTAATCCCACTTTGAAGAACAAAAAAATTTAAAATAAATATCCTAGGTATCTTAACTTGAGAAATTTACACAATTCCCTAGAAAAATTCATTTTTAGTAAGTTCTAACAAGACAAAAACAATAATCACATCAAACCATAGATATAATAGAGGTGAAATTAAACTTTAAGAATCAATTGAAGACATGCAAGTTATAATGAATAATTTCGGAATGGAAATATTGGAAAATCTACCTCAAAGTCGAGCACGGATACAACGATGCATCCGTGGAAAGAGGAACAACACCCAACATACCATTTTCATGCCTTAGACAATGAAAAGAACGTGTAAAACACAAATCACGATATTATGATTCATCCAGAACAAATAGAAAACACCATGGATGAAATAAATAAATAAATAATAAATAAATAAATAAATAAATAAATAAATGAATAAATATACCAGATTAGGAAAAAATTACTGGAAAGGAGGGATGCAGTCACGCCGGAGCAAGGAGGCCGGAGCAAAGGATGGGGTTCGCCGCTGGCCGGAGCAAGGGAGAGCAGGAGCGTGGGAGGCCGGACTGCTGGGTAAGGGCGAGGCCAGCGTGAGGTTAGGCTGCTGGGTGAGGGGTGAATATGACTAAGGCGCGGAGGGAAGGAGGCGAACGAGAGACAAGGGTGAGGCGGGTTGTCGACTGGAGTTGGTCGGCAAGCCAGAGGCGCGAGACGAGGGTGTTGTGCGCTGGACGAGGGCACTGGGCAGAGGTCGAGGGCGGAGCCAGATGAAAGAAGAGGGATAGTGGCAGATGGGAGGCCATAGGAGAAGTTCCTGGGCATGGTCGACAGGAAGGGTGAAGCCGGCGCTGCGTAGGAAACTGGGGGAAGGGGGGGTGCCAGGTAGAATAGGGTTAGGATATTTTTTTCATTCATTTTATAATGTAATAATAATAACAATACAAATAAAAATAATAAAAAAAATATAAAAGATGATAATAATAATAATAATATAAAGAATAATAATAATAAAGATGATGATACAATTAATAATAATAATAATAATAATAATATAAAGAATAATAATAATACAAATAATAATAATAATGATATAAAGAATAATGATAATAATAATAATAATAATATAAATAATAATAACAATAATAATAATAATAATGACAATACTAATAATAATAATAATAACAATAATAATAAGCAATTGCATGACACCAGGGTCGGCTGCGCGACTACCGCCAACCACGCGGTGACTATGCACGGGTCCAAAACCCAGTAAAATCATTAAACGTCAAATTTTTTTTGACCCATGCTCAACTCAAGTCTCAACGAGAGAACCCAAATCCAAGAAATATTAAAATAAAAATTAATTAGAAAGTCACAGTGTGACAATTCTCCCCACCACAGACACTTTCTTCCCCCAGCAAGTTACCCAGTTGAACAATTAACCAAAAAAAAACCATGCCCGATTGAAACTGAAAGAAACCACAACATAAGAGAACCAGAGAACACGATAGGGTTCTACCCACCACAAGAACTCTACTAGTGCAGAAATTTAACACCCAATCATAGCACCCTGGGAGGGGGGGGGGGGCGACACGAGAACTCCCAACCGATCCAAAATAACTTATATAGCGCAATCGAACAACACCTAGGCTGAAACTTGGAACTCTCGACCTGAACCAAAAACCCCGAACACTGAAAAAAACCCCTAAGAAAAACTTACTCAAATAGTGAACCCGAGTATAACCATAAGCCTTAAATCCTTTGTAGGCACTTGCATCTCCAAACGAACACCGCTAACTCAAGATCAACCCATACAAGGGCCAAACACACTTTTAAGAAAAACACACGATTCCAAAATCCCTAATCAGAAAAACAAAACTGTTTAGATTACAATAGAACATGTACATCATAACTCCACGATGAAACAATGAAATTATTATGACGTCAAAACTTTAACGGCATAAAAACAAGAATGAAAAGACTTTAAATGTTTCACTGCCAACACGGAACACCGAACCGAGGATTCAAACCCCCGAAAACTCCTGACTACATGTGAGCTTTACCCCAAGACCTGTGGCTGGGGATATGATGGTCGATGCATCTCCTACCTCATAGTCAGGCATAGAAATCCTCTAGTCACAACATCTTCCTCAGGTGATGCTTCCTATAAAACTTCTCTAGATAACCCAGACACCCACAACGATGACACGTCTTTGGAGGGGTGCGACATGATGGCTTCGTATGCCCTAAACGTCCACACTGATGGCACGCCATTGGAAGGTCTGACGAACTGGAAGTCAGAACCACTGTAGAGGACTCTTTAGAACTAGGTCCATCTGGCACACTCTGCTCTCCAGATGGTGAACCTTCACGAGCAATTGGATACGTTGGTTTTCCAACCATCTATGCTCTAGAGACCAACTCAGCTAGGAATTCCTCATCCACCAACTTCTCGAAATGATGGTCTTTAGAAAGGAGGACCCGATTCTTGATCTCTGGAAAAAGACCCCCGATGAAGAGGGAAGTTTTTATCAAATCCTATGACGCTAATTCTGGAGAAAATGACACAAGTTCCTTGAAATGGTCAACATATGCTTTCATTGTCCATTGGTCTTGTTGAATACACATGAGTTCTTCCCTTTTCTTCACATTCACCTCTTCAGGTATGAACCATCGGACGAAGATGGATTTAAAGACACCCCAAGTCATCCCAACTTGCACTAACGGCAGGGCGAACAACTTTCATTCATCCAAAGTCGGACCCTCAAATAATCCCCAAACAGCTTAAACTCTAATAGACTTGGGAGTTCCCAATACCCTGAAGATGCGTTCGACCTCTTCAAGCCACTCTGCTACTTCTAACAGACCCCATTCACTATGAAGGATAGGCAATGTCTGAGAAGGACCAAAAACTAGGCATGACTTATCAGAAACCTTGGGGACCTTTCTGGGCGGCATTTTCTGAACAACATATAAAACACAGAGCCAAAACCAATATCAAGCCAAAGCAATATCATTGAAAGCACTTTCATCCAAAAATAGCCAGCTCAAAAACCAAATGAATACAAACACAACACAAAAGTCAATTTTTCATTTTAGATTTCAAAACCGATTTCTTTCAAGGCCACTTTCTAAATACCAAACCCACTTTTCAAACCAAATTCAATTTCGAAAATCATTTCCCCTTTTAAAATTACTTTAGAAAAATAAGGTCAAGACTTTAATTCCAAGTACACACCCTAGTAATCCCATGAACCATTGCACATGTCTTCATCCACCTTCATCCATACGCACCAACACGCACTTTCCATGCATCCCCTCACATGTGCAAACGTTCATAAAGAGTACCCGAGGTTGCACCCAAACCATTTCTCTACCAGTTCCAAGCAAACACAAGATTTTTAGACCAAGAGATTTCAGTTTTAAAATCCATTTCATGAATTTAAAGCCATTTAAAAGAAATCATTCTCATGTCAAAACCCCTTTTTTATTTTCAAAGGCGCACTCACACCCACCAGAACCAAGATGACACTTAACTTGCATCAAACTACTGAAGTGAGGGACTAGTAATCATTATTAACCTAGCAACATGGTAGTGGGCCATGCCCCAAGTAAGTGTCAATAAATAGGAGGAACTTAAACAATGTACTCAGACTCCACATGGTTCATCAGTCTATGTGAAATCATGATGTAACATCGGCTTGTCTCCGTTGTCATCCCTCAATCTAAAACAAACCAGAATAAGACAAGGACTCAATTATCGAACTACCTCTGGTGACTCAAGGTTTTGAATGAGTGAGGTTTCATGACGTCCTTCCCGTACCTACCTCCCGATTCCCAACAGTCCGAATTTCTATCTATCAGACCCCCCAAATAACAAGGGCCTCCTTTGATACCATTTTGTCACAAACCGACCCGGGTTGACCCTGAACCGGTCTGGTCACCCGAGTCGGTCAGCAACATGTCCTGATGGGAGCTCCCGCTCCCCACAGGCTAGAAACTAGTGCCGAGAATCAAAACCTTATTGTTGGGAATGATTTGTCCTAAAAGATAAATAAATAACTAAGAATAAATAGAATAATAAAACTGCACTTGGGCATCAGAAAAATGAATAAATGGAACAAATCAACATACCTCCATGTGACCTACTAGGTCACTACCCAACCAAAAACCATCCTTGCTCCAATGATGAGAAACTCGACCAAGAGAACCTGATCAAAGGGTAACCTACAACTGAAATGATAAGATAAGTGTGAGAATTAAAATGATCAGCAGGGTTGCCAAGATAAACCAAATAATCCAACGTCTCCTTTCTCAAAACAATCCATTAACACAAGTTTGAAATACAATTATAAAAGTAGGTTTTCCATGTTTTAATAAAACAATATCATTTACCCATTTTAAAAACCCAACGCACACCACGTTCCATTTCTGAAACAAATTACAATTTTGTAAACAAAATCCAAACAAGGAAAACAAGGCAGTGCTAAAAGAAAAAGGTGACAGTATGAGCTGGAAAAACAAGTATAGATAAAAGTAAAAAAGCAAAGAAAAGGCAAACCATGGTTGATCCTAAAAATCCCTAGAATACCCCTGGATGTACTCGGTTTTAGAACCACCTGCTGGTGTATAGTGAAGCTCCTAAGTCTATAATCAATTGGCTTCCCTATAACTGACCAACTAGTGGCAAAGCCTGCCTGGCCTAACAACCAATCTAGGGGTACCAACCCATATAATCGGGGTTGATAAGAAAATGTCACTCGATCATCTAAAAGACACCCAGGAACCCATGGTGGTTATAATAATACTATGTAAGTAGGAAGACCCTTGCACACGTGACTCATCTCACTACACTTGCCTACCCCAAACATGGATGCTTCCTATGAATTCACCCATAAAGGGTTACCCTAGATAAGCGCACCCCCAAATACACATTCAACCATTTCACATTAACAAAGTTCCAATTGGGCCATCATGCCATGAAATCATTAAAACCATTTGGTGCCTTTTTCAAAATATTAAAGTTGCTAAATGGGAATACATTAATCAAAATGTCGTCATTTCAAAGAATCAACACAAAAATTACACTAAAGATGAAAGTGCCAAATAGACCTTTAAGTCGACATGTCTAAATCCATTTACCCAAAACATCTTACCAATATCGCTTTTAAATTTATAAATACAAACAGACATGGTTCTTTCCAAACTCACACCAAAGCATATTTCAAAGACAAACGGACAAACCTTAAGGAATACATTGAAAACCATTTTAAGAACCACACAAAAGACCCAACCTCATCTGGAAGGCATAAACCATTTAGAAAACCAAAATTTCAAGGAAATCTCAATTTAAAACACCACCTTCATTTGACAACACATACATGTGTGCACCTAGTGCACCTATGGATGTGCCAACATCTAGTGGCACCCCAAACATCTAAAGAGACACTCAAATTCTTTTTCCACAAAATGCCAATTTCCTTTAAACCATAACTGACCAAACAATTTGTAAATAATTTCATAAACAAACCAAATAGTTTATAAATGATTTTATAAACAAGACAACTAGTTTATACAAAAAAAAATTCCATGAACAATCCAACCAGTTTGTAAACACTTTTATAAACAATCTGAGAAATTTTATAAACAGACTAAACAATTTATAAACAACTTTATAAACAAACCAAACAATTTAGTGGAAGCCCCCCCAATCCCACTTTGAAGAATAAAAGAATTTAAAATAAACATCCTAGGTATCTTAACTTGATAAATTTACACAATTCCCTAGAAAAAATCATTTTTAGCAAGTTCTAACAAGACAAAAACAATAATCACATCAAACTATAGATATAATAGAGGTGAAATGAAACTTTAAGAATCAATTAAAGACATGAAAGTGCCAATGAATCATTTTGGAAAGGAAATATTGGAAACACCTACCTCAAAGTTGAGCACAGATACAATGATGCATCCTCGGAAAGATGAAAAACACCCAACAAACCATTTGCACGCCCTAGACAATGAGCAGAACGTGCAAAACACAAATCGCGGTATTATGATTCAGCCAGAACAAATAGAAAACACCACAGATGAAATGAATAAAAATATAATAATAAATAAATAAATAAATAAATGAATGAATAAATATACCAGATAAGGAAATAGTTTCTGGAAAGGAGGGTTGCGGCCATGCCAGAGCAAGGAGGCTAGAGCAAAGGATGGGGTTCACCGCTAGCCGGAGTAAGGGAGAGCAGGAGCGTGGGAGGTCGGAGGCAAGACAGTTGGGTGAGGGTGAGGCCAGTGTGAGGTTGGGATTTTGGGTGAGGGGTGAAGGCGGATGAGGTGCAGAGGGAAGGAGGTGGACGAGAGCCAGGGGTGAGGCAGGCTGTCAGATGGGGCTGGTCGGTAGGCCGGAGGCTCGGGATGAGGGCCTGGGTGCTGGACGAGGGCGCTGGACGAGGGCACTGGGCAAAGGTCAAGGGCGGAGTCGGATGCATACAGAGGGTTGTAGGAAGATGGGAGGCCAAAGGAGGAGTGCCTGGGTGTGGTCGACAGGAAGGGTGAAGGCGGTGCTGCGTAGGAAACTGGGGGAAGGGGGGTGCGCTGGGTAGAATGGGGTTTGGGTATTTTTTTCATTCATTTTATAATGTAATAATAATAATAATAATACAAATAATAATAATAAAATTAATATAAAGGATGATAATAACAATAATAATAATAATAATAATAATACAAATAATAATAATAATATAAAGAATAATGACAACAACAACAATAATAATAATATAAATAATAATGAAAATAATAATAATAATGACAACAACAACAATAATAATAATAATAATAAGCAATTTAACGATACTAGGGTCGGCTGCGCGGCTACTGCCAACCGCACAGTGACTGCGCACGGGTCTAAAACCCAGTAAAATCATTAAACTTTGAATTTTTTTGACCCGCACTCAACTCAAGTCTCGGTGAGAGAACCCAAATACAAGAAATATTAATTAAAAAGTTAGGGTGTGACAACCAAAATTTCATAAATGAAGACAACTGCAAACCGATACAGATATGGGTGGAATATATTGTTCATCAAGGCCATGAACACAACTGGTGCATTGGTCAATCCAAAAAACATTACCAGAAATTCATGCAACCCGTACCTACTTCGGAAAGCTGTCCGGGGTGTGTCAGAAGGTCTCGCCCTCAACTGATAGCATCTCGATCTCAAATCGATCTTAGAAAACATAGATTCACCTTTGAGACGGTCAAACATGTCATCGATTCTAGGAATAGGGTATCAGTTCTTAACCGTCATCCGGTTCAGCTTCCTATAATCGACACATAGCCTCAGTGATCCATCAACCCTCTTAGCAAACAATACAGGAGATCCCCAAGGTGATTTACTAGGATGTATAAACCCCCTATGCTCCAATTACTCTAAATGAACCTTCAGTTCTTGGAGCTCTGTTGGCTCCATTCTATAGGGTGGAATAAAAACTGGCTCCACTCCCAGTAATAACTCAATTGTGAACTCAACATCTCTCTCAGGTGGTAACCCCAAGAAGTCCTCCGGAAACACATCCTGAAACTAGTCCACAACAAAAGGGAAGACTGACTGCACTTTCACCCCATCATTCAATATAAGGTATGCCACTTGGGCTGTGAGTTCTCCCAACTGCTGGCATAGCGGCCCTACGTGGCCCGCTCGAGTATCCCACTCACCACGAAGGACATAAGTGCTCCCATCGAGAGATGTGGACATTACTCGATGTTAGTAACAATCGATATGGTCTTGATATAATTTCAACCAATCCATCCCCAAGATTAGGTCAAAACCTGACATTTCTAGGACAAAAAGATCCCACAGAAAACTATACCCACCAAAATATAGAGCAAAACCCTTACACAACCTGATGTCCTCAACTCGTACCCCTAGCAGAGTATCAAGCGACATTACCCCACATGCAGTCTCCACAATTAAGCCCAACACAACTACCAACTGAGCAGAAATAAAGGAATGCATAATACCTGTATCAAATAAAGAACTAGCAAGCATTGAAGCTACAAGAATCATACCTCGAACAGTAGACAGTCCTACCTCACCACCTTCAGGTGTAGCTTGAACTGCATAGATATGACCTGCCCCTCTACCATGCGCTCCAGCCTAAGTACCCTGCAATGCACTACCCTGTTGGTAAGGATGATATTTCCCCAGAGTTTCACATCCACCGCCCCTATAAGTACGACCCGTGGATATCCAACTGCATGCCTGATATGGGGTGACCGACCCCCTACCTACACTCGACATCTGCCTCTAACCTCCACCATTCCCTGATTATCACAGGTTACTGCAGAACCTCTATACGTAGCCCAGCCTACCGCACACTCGAAACTAAACCGGTGGGTGGGGACACTGGTCACGCTTGTGTCCCAACCTACCACATTGATAGTAGAAGACCTGGTTGCCACCCTGAGAAGCTGACCCCCTCTTCTGAATACTCTACATGCTTCCACCCTACTAAAAATTCCCAAAACGACACTTCCTACTATTGTAAGCCACACCACTTGCTCACCCAACTGGAACCACGAGTTCACTACCTGAAACTCCCTTTCAGGTTCCCCTCCGAGATAAGGGCTTGATCCACAACTTCAGCAAACCATTTCAGATGAAAGATATTCACCTGAGACCTGATCTCATGTCTCATCCCATCCTGGAAGCATTTCACCACAACTGCCTCATCTCCCATCAATGTCGGAATGAAGCATCTCAAATTGGTGAAATGACTAGCATAGTCCATTACTGACATTTTCCCCTGAGTCAACCTCATAAAATCTATAGCCTTCTCCCACCTCAATATTTCTGGGTAGAAGTGCTCAAGAAAATTCTCCTGAAAATATTTCCACATCATTCCTTCAACCTGCTCTGTCTGAACCATGATGTCCCACCAATGCTTTGCTTGACCTCTCAGCATATAGGACGCTAACTTGACTCACTTTTAGAGAGGATTATCTAATGGTTAAGAATAGTCTGGATGGACTCTATCCAGAACTCCGCTACCTCCAGTCCACCCTCTCTAGTAAAAGGTCGGAGGGCACTGCAGCTGAAACTCCCTGGTCAGCTCAAACATACTCGGTGCAGCCTGACCTGGGTCCCGTTCCATTATTTTCATAAAACAAGCAAAGTTATCATGGAACTGGTCTTCCTTATTTTCTCGGATCACTATGTTCTCTTACTCCACTACTGGAGGAGAATTCTCAACAACATCCTCATGTTTCCCAACCATCACA
Organism: Viscum album; assembly: GCA_963277665.1. Lineage (NCBI taxonomy): Eukaryota > Viridiplantae > Streptophyta > Magnoliopsida > Santalales > Viscaceae > Viscum > Viscum album. Next base: position 172,327,942 of record OY728147.1, on the reverse strand, counting down.
TGTCTTTGAGGTGGCATTTCTCTACAATGCCAAACATGAGTTTTAGAATGAAACCATGATGATTTTATGAAAGGAAAAAAGATATAGGTAGGCTCATCACTTGCCACCAAACTAGTTTTCATACACTGTCCAAATGATCCAACTCACAACCAGATCACTACCCTCCACCATCTCTCCTAAGGTCATGGCTAACATGGGTATCTAATTCACATGGTTACGGGACTTATTTTTTACTCCCATTAAAAACCATTTCCATATCCCAATTTATGATTACAATAGATTAATCCAATTTTACTTCTTTATCAAGCACCATTTTCTAATTAATACTTGACATTTTAGCTTCTCTTTTTACCCATTCATATCATCTTATTAGGCACAATTTCATTGCTTTTAAGAAAACATATGCATCCTAACCTTTATATCCCAGACACCCATCCCTTGTGTGTTCCTACCATGATGCATGTCACTTACCTACATAGGTGACTATAATGATTCATGAATTCACAACCTTGTACCCTTCCTTCCACAAGAGAAATACCACAAAACTATCAAATCACACAATAAGCGCATCACCCGATGGTGAAATATCATCAAATATAACAACACACAACCAAGAACAATAATCCACTCCCAGGGTGACTTGGGTTTTCCCTCATACATGGGTTAGCTACTACCAAGAATGATTTAATTACTAAGGCCCGACAATTTCCTAACCTCTTCTCTACCATCCCCAAATAGTAAGTAAGAGAAAATAACTCCTCTAACACCACTTTGTAATGTCCCTAACCCAGGATCCACTAATACAGTGCCCCAGGTCGGGTCGCCACATGACCTCAAGCATACCTATCCATACAATAGAGGTTTCTGACTAGTAGAGAGGGTCTAATAGGTCACGTGGGGAGACAATATCCTCATTATCGGAGTAATCCACAACAGATAATAATTTAAATAATAGAAATAATAGGCAAAAAACAATAACATGCATAAATAACCAATTCCCAAAACTGGGTACAACCATATACAAGAGTAAATATGTCATGTCGTGCTATAGTTCTAAGTGAAAAAAACCCCAAAAGAAATAAAAACAGAAGAATACCCAAAATGGTTTGGATACCGAGTTTGGAACCTCATCTATAAATGTCCCATGTCCAACTCAACTCCCTAACATAGGGCCCTTTCCCTTGTCCTGACCTGCAAGCATGAAATCTTCTCAGGTACCCAATGGCGGATCAAGTATGGTGTGAGTATAACTCAGTAAGACACCACAAATGGTGTCTACAAAATATCCAACAAAAGAAGACAATGCATGAAAGTGATAAATAATGGTAAGTAAAGGTAAATAGTTCAATAGGTCATTTTAGACTATGTTACTTTAAAAATCATACTTCCATTGAATCTAGGTTCACTATTTAGACACCCCAAGGTTTAATATACCTTTTTCACGTGTTCAATAGATTAGGAATGTTCAATGTTATCAAGAATATGGGAATAAAAATCAATTCCCATCTCACTGGGTATCACATTATAACAACCTCATAATCCACACCTCGAAGCCTCAGTCTGGGTGGAATGCAACCGTTAGGGGAATAGAACTCTGTTCCCTTCCCTAACCCATGCATTTTGGGGTGGAGCTATAACCTCAGTCCAACTCGAACCATGGGGTCAAAACCTCAATTATATACCCCACTCTACCAATCTATGTGCACATGCTTATTTATCATTCACCACAATTAACCAAATCACAACAATCATAGCCAATATCATTTACAACATCAAAAAAATATCAATAAATGGGAAATTAACATTTTTTCTCAATAAATTAACACATTCATCATTTATATTACTGAACCCTTTATCCCCATTCCCATTTCTCATGCCTATATCACTAAGTATATTCAAGTGTAAACACTATTCCTTATCATATTCCCATTATTCCAATTTAACCCATTTAAATGTCAACCAAACAATTACTTAGACTTTAGCCACATTAGATACAACTAGTCACCATCAATTACAAATTATTACATGAACCAATTAGCCTTCTAATTAACTCTCTATATTATTATGAGTCAATTTCACACCTTACATTTTCGTTATCCCGATCGGGAGGGCTGGCACACCCCATGGGTGGCCCTAATTTGGTCAGGTCATCCTCCTTGCATCCCATGGAGATCAATATGGGTTGAATTAATTGTTTAGACACCCAATACATCACATCACACCAAAGGTACCAAGAACTCATCAAAAGAGGGCAATAATAAAGACCCAACATGCACAAATCTACACAAAAACCAAGGGATATAACTAGTAGACCACCTACCTTGAATTTGTTGGTGAACTCACTCCCAGTCTAGGTCTTAGATCCCGATTCGACCACCATTTGAAGCCTCAACCTAAATCTCACTGGAAAGAAGGGATTTTAGAGCTTCAGAAGGACATGGATAAAAGGTGTGAACCCTAACCCAAAAAGAGAAACAAAGAGAAGATTAGATATACTTGGATCTTAAATCCTCAACCGATGACACTCCAAACGACCTATGATTGAAGGAGAATCAACCTTGGGAGATCTTGGGAGATTTGGTTCATTACTAGGGTTGAAAGAGGGAAGGAGGAGGAAAATCCCAAGTTGGTACTTAATTCCCTGTAATAGATTTTTTTTTAATTTTTTAAAAGTTTTTAGGCTGCACGGTTTACCTACATAGTTTTTAAAACCGTGCGCAAACCATGCAGATGCTACTACCCAAAAATATCCCCCTCGCACGGTTTTCTGGGATTTCCGCACGATTTTCACTAATCATGCGCAAACCGTGCAACATGCTCAGGACCCCCCTTTTCTTCCTCTTTCATACCCTGAACCCCCAAAACACCCCTGGGTCTTCACATGAACTTGGGAAAACACTTATTTAACCAAAATAAGGAACTTAAATTTAAACATAAAAAAACATACCTTAAGTGATATTCGGGATCTTATAATGGTTACTACTTATAATGACTAAAAATAAATGAGACTTGTCACGACCCCCTCCCCACAAAGATACCACAATGTGGGGGGAGAGATGGTGACTACCTGAGTCCCTCCTCTAGTAGGTCCCGAGTTGGTGACTAGCACTGAGGGTTTAATAAACATGCGTATAAGAGGCATTATCCTACAAGATAAACATGCAGCAGAGAGAGATAAGAAGGATAAAAAAACTAACACTTGATCATACATATATATAAAATAAATCCCAAGTGAAAACATACAATTTCATATAGTACTAAAACAATTAAAAGGGAAACTATAAGTACCAAAAAGGTAAATATGGAAATGACCACGAAGCCCAAACAGTTCCTGTTAAACACTGAGCTAGTAATATCTATCCCAATCACCAAACTACTTCGACTAACTTGAAAAATAGTTTATATACATGTAGGGTGAGAATAATAGCATACTCAGTAGGATCCTCCCCAGATCCTCTTATGAAAAAGATAAAGAAATCATGCTAAAGCATAGTGAATAATAATGAAACCAACTCATCACCTAAAAATGTATACATAGTTCCTAGCCTCACCATGACTATCTCTCACCAAGTATCACATAAAAGAGAGCATATAATATAATAATATAACATCAAGGGTACCCCTCTCCTACTTCCCCATTAGTTTTTCGTTCTTCCTCAATGTAGCACATCCTAAGCATCTCTCTCCAAAAGTAAGCCAACCTGAAAACACATGGGCAAGACATCACAACATGTACCTCATGCATCACATAACCACATCATACCATATCACTTATCCATATATATAGTAACCAAGTAGTTTTTGGGATCCACCAAAACCTCTATGACATATATCAAACTCTAGGTATTATACCTCAATCCATTACAACCCATACACCAAGTAAGTACCTCAATCCATCATAGCCTATACACGTTATACCTATAATAATCCTTTGGATACTATATCCAGTAATACACATGTGTGAAATAACCACAATCCATCACAAACCTCTACACACATATATGAGGAAACTAACTATCATGCATAACAGTACAAGTAACTACTAAGAGAAGAGAGCAGGGATATAGGGGGTAGTCGACCATCCATCCTCCCACCGGGATGTTAGGGAAAACACCCTCCTAGAGTCCACTGGGTGTTAGATTCCCTAACCAACATGGGTGGAGAAGCATATGAAATCACAGAATATACATGATATAATATAGCTGACAACCACAATATGAGCATAAACTAGTCTTAGACTCAACTACATCTAACATCGTTTGGACACCCGACTGCCACTGCTAATACTAGATATCCTATAAAAACACAATCATTTAAAGAGATACATTAATTACTTAATTTCATTTTAAACCATTTATTCTTGTTAATTAATTCACTAGATATTAAGTAACCATTAACATTATTCCACATTACATTACATTGATCATCAAAGTAAAATCCATGCCCTCCATGCATAATTCAAACCAAGTCCATGGTTTATATAGATTAAATACTTTTAAGCATTTGTATTCTATCATCAACCACCCCATGGGTAAAGAATTATTCAATCATTATTAGAATTATTCAAGAAATCATGTACTCTAGGAAAACCATCCTAAGCTACCACCAAGAGGAAACATGAAACCAATCACCTCCAGTTTCCTCAAGCAGTGGGGATAAGAATGCAGATAAACAAGCAACCCAACCATAGGCCATTAAATAGATCCAAACAAGCAAACTAGCTCTCAATATCTCATCAATGGGTAAGACCAGATTTAACCTGTTCTATCACATCCGGTGCCATCCCTAACACCCATATGCACATACCGATGAATATATCCATCATAGGCTTCATCTACTATCACATTACATCCAAACCTCCCTGACCCATATAAAAACAACCATCCCAGACTCACATCACATCTTGTCCTCCCCAACTCATATCACATCATCCATATTAGGATTAGACATACTGAGCTCAACCATACCAGGCTCATATCACAAGGCTCACATCCAGATAACATTAAAAAAACAGTAGGAATAAACAAACAATCAACATGACAATTGGGCATTCGAAATAAGGCACTTGAACTTCTCAAGAAAACAGGAAACTCAAGCCCTAGAAAATTATCTTTATCACACAATTGATTCTTATTCCATCTTGAATTAACTAAATCATTAATTAGAGGTTCCAACTATGGGAAACCTAAGGCATAAATCTATAACAATATATCAAAGGAAAAACATGCTCTTAGAATTTATTTCTAGTTTCAACAACCTAGAGAAGTACCATTCTCAATTAACATTCCTTTTCAGTTATTATCAATTCCATCAATCACATGGAAGATCAATTCTAATTAAACACGTGCATTGCATCAATTTTATTATCATCAAATTACATTAACCACTAGATTAAAAACATTCCTCTTCTTTAATTTCTCAAGACAATTAATTATCAATTAATTTTAGCTTTACATTATTTACCAATTTTCCATCAAGAAAAACATTTTAATCCATAAAATGAAATTTTTTTCTAAAAATAGAGGCATATATATCACACTATCTAGAAAATCGTGGGGTAAACCACTATCATAGTATAAAGTAACAACATTAGAAACATGTGATTGATATATAATTTCTTAATCTGGTTCAATATTTATTTGGTTAATTCTATAACCATCTAAGGGGATAAACTATGCTCAATTTACAACTGAACATAAATAAAAGATAAGCTATGAATCCCCTACCTCAAAATCCATCAACGTTAATCACATGAGAATATACCATGTTGAAGGTCTCTAATCACCTCTCTCGCAAGAACTTGGATCACCATGGATCACCATAGATCGAAGATGGAGGCCCAAGGATTGATTCCTATTGAAGGAATCTCAAAACATTAAAGGAGGGAGTCGCTAGTCGCCTAGAATGAGAGACGGAGGCGTTGTAGCCGTAGGGTTTGAGAAACCTAAGTGGATGAAAACATTTAAATATGTGTTGAACAAGGAATTTACATGGAATGTAAACCATTTACACATCATGTAAATGTCAGGCATCGATTTTCACTGAAAAACATGTCACTCTTTTATTATTTAACCCTGATTATTTACACATTGTAAACCTGCACTGGACAAGCCGTGAACCACACTTACATGACATGTAAGGCTTACACGGTGTGTATTCTCCTCGTTCCCATATTTTTATAGTCAAACTTCTCTAGACCACTTATAGAACTCCTCCAACCATCATGAGCCTCAGAAACACATAGAGGGTCAGTACACACATATCCAAGCCCTTACATTAGATAACTCTCAAAAAAAAATTTCCTCAGGAATCCAAACCAAACCTAGAGAGGAAAAAAAGGGATCCTCCAAATAGCCACCCCACAAGATACCTCTCAAAGATCTTGACACCACAGGATCTCAACCACCTCATCATAAGAACAAGCATAAAACTACACAACTACCATAACTAGCTCCTAAACACTCTCATGGGGGAGATACCTATCAAATGAGAGTAAAGACACAATAATAATCAAGAGGAAACCATATAATAAGCTAGAAAAGGTCAACATACACAAAAGAGTAGTGTTTCAAGAGAAGATCTAAACATCAAACAACTCAGGGTACTAAGCGCGCATCTGTGACTCATGTTCCCAAGTACTCTCCTCAGCGCCGATGTACTGCCACAAGACACAAACCAAGGGAATAACATGCCCATGCAACACCTTATCTCAGCGTTCTTGGATCTCTACAGGCCACTCCTCAAATGACTCATCATAACTAACATTTATATCACCCTAATTGATGACATGAGAGTCATCATGAAGATAACGAAGAACCTACAACATGTGAAAAACATTGTGTATCTGACTCATCTATGGGGGAAGTGCTATCTGATACACCACGACTCCAATATGATCCAAAACATTAAAGGACTAACAAACTGGGGAGAAATATTACTCCCATAACCAAACCCTCACTACCCACAATGAGGAGTCACATTCAAGAACACATGATCTATAATGTTGAACTCCATAGGTCTCCTCCTATGATCAACATAGTATTTCTGACAATCCCACACTACCTTCATCCTCTCACAAATTACCTAAACCATCTCTATCATATTATGTACCACTTTTAGCACAAGAATTATTGTCTCTCCAAACCTAGTCTAATGAAATAGAGAATGATAAGGTTGTTCATAACAATATTTAAATGGAACCATACCAATGGTGAAATGGAAATCATTATTGTAAGTAAACTTGACCAAGGGTAGGTTCCTCATCTACAAACCTCTAAAATCTAGGACACAAGAATGAAACATGTCTTCAAGAGTATGGATGGTATGTTATATCTAATCGTCCATCTGTAGATGAAAATAAGTGATAAGAAGTAACTAAGAACCAAAATCATGCTGAAGACCTCCCCACACCCTAGAGGTAAAATGAGGATCTTGATCATAGATGATCTTCCTCGAGACTCTATGAAGTTTCACCACCTTCATATATTTCCTTGAAAAAATATCCACTGATTTTGACTCCCTAATCACTATAAAGTGGGTTGATTTCATAAAACAGTCCATTATCACCCATATAACATCATATACTCCCTGAGATCGCGGAAAAATGATAACGAATACCATATATATGTCCCCCCACTTCCTCTAGGGAACATCTAACGGTTGGAGAAACCCATCAGGAACACAGTGCTCAACCTTCACCTTCTGGTAGACCAAACATCAAGAAACAAACTCTATAACTGTACACCTCAACCCAAGACACCAAAAATGACCTCTCAATGCTTAGTACATATTTTTTATGCTAAGATGTACCACCAAATGCGAACTATGGAAATCAAAAATAATATTCTCATGCATATTTGAAGGAATGAAAATAATTCTTAGAAACAACACCCAATATTATCCATCCCCAAACCAACCATTAGGGGCATCACCAAAAATAACTCAGTAACTCCAGAATTCCACCTCAGAACCCCCCAACTATGAATCCTCCACCTAATTTACCAAAGACGACTACAATTTCATCTAGAAAAGACAACCTCTACCTCAAACCTCCCCCATATCAAGATGCATCACTGAGAGTTCTTCCACCACTCTCCACAAATCCCTATATCCACACATGGTATCACTACACAACTTCCTACTCAGCACATCACCTACAATATTTTAATTTCTTGGAATATATGAAATCATAAAGTCACAATCCTACAAGAATTCCATCCACCAACATTGATGAAAGTTCAATTCATGTTGGGAGAATACATACCTCAACTTTTATGGTCAGTAAAAACCACAAAACACTCACCGATGAGGTAATGTTTCCACAACTTCAAAGTAAACACCACTGCCAATAAATCAAGATCATGGGTGGCATAGTTACTCTCATGGGGACGTAACTTCCGAGACCCATAAGAAACAACCGATCTCTATTACATTAGAATATAACCCAAGCCAAGATGCAAAGTGTTATAGAAAACCTCAAACTAAACTCCCTCTGCTGGAAAACATAGGACTAGAGCACTGAATAACTTTTAATTCAGGTACTCAAAATCTTCTTAACACTGGTCAGCCCACAAGAACGCCCAACCCTTCCAGGTTAAGGCTTTTAGAGGAGTCTCAAACTGAGAAAAGTCAGCTAAAAACCTCTTGTAATATCCTACAAGACCAAGGAAACTTTGCACCTCTATCACTATCTTAGGAGATTTTTAAGACACAATTGCCTCTATCTTTGAAGGATCAAAAAAATACTACCTACTGGGACACTACATGCCCCAAAAAACAAACTTCATGAGTCCAAAAATCACACTTCAACAACTTCCCAAAAAACTACTCATGATGAAAAACTCCTAAAATGGTATGTAGAAGCTCTGTATAATCCTCCACAGATACATAGTATGCAAGGATGTCATCAATGAAAAACACCACAAACTTATCCAAGAACTCTATGAAATTTGAATTCATCAACCCCATGAACACTGTTGGAGCATTCTTCACATCAAAAGACATCACGAAAAACTCATAATACCCATGATGACAACAAAAAATTGTCTTCTGAACATCATTATCCTTCACCCTCATATGATGATATCCTTACCGCAAATTGATCTCAAAGAACCAAATTTCTCATTTCAACTAATTGAATAAATCATCAATTCAAAAAAGTGGATAGCGATTCCTTATTGTCACTTGTTTAAAGCAACAATAATTGATATAAATCCACAAACTACCATCAGCCTTCTTCATGAACAAAACTAGTTCACCCTAAGGTGACACACATGGATAAACAAAAACTCACTACAATAGATCATTGAACTATAATTGAAGATCTCACAACTTAGAAGGCGTCATCCTATACAGATACATTGAGATAAGAGACACACCTAGATATAGCTCGATCCTAAACTTGATCTCCCGTTGAGGGGGTAACGCTACAACCTACTCTAGAAAGACATCTAGGTACTCTTCCACAACCTTGGGAAACACCAACTATTGAACCTATGATGAGATCAACATCAACTCGGATATCAAAGATAACAAGGATGAAACACTCCTTTGGCCTATCCAAGGGTCTCAATCCCCAACTAACACCACTAGATCTCCATCAAAATCATAAAACACGACCTGCCTCTCAAAGTAATCCACAATAGCCTACACCAAATACTACCAATCCATGTTTAGGATGATTTCATATAGATGTATCCATAAACATAGGAAATTTCTCCAAGAGAGGTGCTTCTCCAACACTAGCTCACAGTATCTACATACATCATACAGGTTATCTCGACCTCCAACTGGCATAGTCAACACCAAGGGCACTGGAAGCATATCTACCTCAAGTCCTAAAGCATGCATAAGGGTAGGTGATATAAAGGAGTGCGTCACTACTAAATCAAAAGAAGAATGAAGCCAAGTAGAAAACAAGAAAAGGGCACCTCAAACGACGTCTGGATCTACTGGTGTTGGAAATGCTAAATCCCGAAGCTTACCATGACCTACTTCATAACCTCTTTATACTTGCTGATGACTACCTCCATGACCATGTTCTACTCTCTGAGGATGAGGATCATCTTAGGGCTGTCCTCTGCCTACCTCATCTCCTCTCTATTGATCCCAAACTCGACCACCTTGCTACTGCTACCTCAGTTGAAACTGTCTCAATGGTGGAACCTGAAGTGGAACACCTAGCACACGCTGACTCATCAAAAAAAATAGTAGATTAGATGCAGTTTTTAGAGGGGTTATGCACAAACCCCTCTAATCATCGAATTTAGAGGGGGTTATGAACCCCTTCTAAATTCATTTTCTGTATAAATTATAGGGGTTATGTGCGACTCTCACTAATCATCGAATTTAGAGGGGGTTATGAACCCCCTCTAATTTTTTAAATTAGAAGGGGTTTTGAACCCCCTCTAAATTCTTAAACATTGTTTTTTTAATATTTGGTTGGATTTTGGAAGGGGTTTTGAATCCACTCTAATTTAAGAAAATATATAGGGTTCATAACCACTGCTCATCAATGAGATTAGTTGCGATTCACAACACCATATAATGTATTAAATTAGAGGGGGTTAAAAACCCCCTCTAACGTCTTTAAATTAGAGGGGGTTGTAAAACCCCACTATTTAAAAAAACAAATTCCATAATATATATATATATATATATATATATATATATATAAAATTAAAACACTACATAAATATACTTAAACACATTATATAAACATTTTATATAAAATATTTATGCGATTATATTTAATTGTATTTATATGTATACATAAATATAATTGTATAATATTATTTACATTAATATATATTTATTTGTATAAATTGTATTCCATATAATATCAATTATATATAATATAAAACCACAAACATTTATATAAATATAATTTATTTAAAAAATATATCATATAAAAGATCATGCTTGTAGTTTTTATAATTTATATTATAACAATAAATATATTTTTAAATAATATTTTTATGCTTTTTTATTATATATAATTAATATTATATGATATACGATTTATACAAATAAATATATATTAATGTACACAATATTATACAATTATATTTAATGAAATACATATATATTAATGTGCATAATAATAAATATATGTATTGAAATGAATTATATAAATATTTTTATAAATTATATTTCATATAATATTAATTATATGTAATATACATATTAATTATATATAATATAAATTTTTATTTCATATAAAATTATATAAATATCTATATAAATTGTATTTCATATGAAATATTTGTATAAATTATATTTCATATATATGTATTTCATATAATATTAATTATATATAACCCTATACAATTTATACAAATAAATATATATTAATGTAAATAATAATAAATATATGTATTGAAATATATTATAGAAATACAATTTTAAAGTCATTATATAAATATATTAAATAAATAGTTATATATATATATATTATGTAAATAAACATGTATATAATATATAAATATGTATTTAAGTATATACATAATGTACATAAATATATTTATAAATATATAAACATATGTGTATATACATAACATAAATATTATTATAAAATATATTTAATCAAATGTATATAAATACAAAGACAAAATACATAGTTTATATAAATGTATAAATTAAATATAATGTAAATGTATTATAATATAAATACCTAATATAAAAATGAATATATTAATTTATATAAATATATATATGTTATATATTTATATGTATTTAAATATGTATTCAAATATTATTTACTTAAATAAACTTCAATATATCTATAAATATAAAAATGTGTACTTAAATAAATGAAATTAAGTTGGCATAGTGGCGGAGGCACAATTATTTTATAATGCAGGTCTTGAGTTCGGAACACAGTAAGGCTGTAATTTTTCCAAGGGGGAGGGTTTGCGGGGAATTGCAGGCGTAAGTCATGTGGGTTACTAGAGCGGTGTAGCACGAGTACTGGAGGGGTTGGTTGAGGCAGTACTGGCCGCACACGGAGGGGGCGAGTTCACAGGGAATTGCAAGGGTGGGTCACACAGGTTACTAGAGCAAGTACTAGAGGGGATGGTCGAGATGGTACTGGAGGGGGCAATGGACACGTGCAAAGGGGGAAGGTTCATGGGGAATTGTAGGGGCGGGTGATGTGGGTTACTAGAGCAAGTACTGGAGGAACTGGTCGAGTTAGTACTGGAGGGGGAGGGATAAGAAGAGGCCATGTGAATTTAAAAATACAAATATTTTTTAGAAAAAATTATTAGAGGTGGTTTCAAACACAGCCTATAATATAGTTTTTATAATTTATATTATAACAATAAATTATATTTATATAATATGTTTTTGGTTTTATATTATATATAATTGATATTATATGATATACGATTTATACAAATAAATATATATTAATGTACACAATATTATACAATTATATTTAATGAAATACATATATATTAATGTGCATAATAATAAATATATGTATTGAAATCCATTATATAATTTTTTTTATAAACTATATTTCATATAATATATGTAATATACATATTAATTATATATAATATAAATTTGTATTTCATATAACATTATATAAATATCTATATAAATTGTATTTCATATGAAATATTTGTATAAATTATATTTCATATATATGTATTTCATATAATATTAATTATATATAACATTATACAATTTATACAAATAAATATATATTAATGTAAATAATAATAAATATATGTATTGAAATATATTATATAAATAAATTTTTAAAGACATTAATTAAATATATAAAATAAATAGTTATATATATATTATGTAAATAAACATGTATATAATATATAAATATGTATTTAAGTATATACATAATGTACATAAATATATTTATAAATATATAAACATATGTGTATATACATAACATAAATAGTATTATAAAATATACTTACTCAAATGTATGTAAATACAAAGACAAAATATATAGTTTATATAAATGTATAAATTGAATATAATGTAAATGTATTATAATATAAATACATAATATAAAAATGAATATATTAATTTATATAAATATATATTGGTTATATATTTATATGTATTCAAATATTTATTCAAATATTATTTACTTAAATAAACTTCAATATATCTATAAATATAAAAATGTGTACTTAAATAAATGAAATTAAGTTGGCATAGTGGTGGAGGCACAATAGTTTTATAATTCAGGTCGTGAGTTCGGAACACAGCAAGGCTAGAATTTTACAAGGGGGCGGGTTTGCGGGGAATTGCAGGCGTGGATCATGCGGGTTACTAGAGCGGTGTAGCACGAGTACTAGAGGGGCTGGTTGAGGCAGTACAGGACGCACGTGGAGGGGGCGGGTTCGTGGGGAATTACAAGGGCGGGTCACATGGGTTACTAGAGCGAGTACTAGAGGGGATGGTCGAGCCAGTACTGAAGGGGGAAATGGACACGCGCGAAGGGGGCGGGTTCATGGGGAATTGTAGGGGCAGGTCACGTGGGTTACTGAGCAAGTACTAGAGGGGCTAGTCAAAGCAATACTGGAGGGGGAGGGATAAGAAGAGGCCATGTGAATTTGAAAATACAAATATTTTTTAGAAAAAATTACTAGAGATAGTTTCAAACACCGCCTATAATATAGGTCTCAAGTAGAGGGGGTTTCAAAAACCACCCCTAATGTGAAGCATACGACTCAAATAGAGGCAGTTTACAACCGCCTCTAAAATATGTTCTAGATTACAGGGGGTTAAAACCCCCTCTAATCTAACATTTTCTAGTGAAATTAGATGGGTTTAAAACCCCATCTAATCTAATTTCCTCTAGTTGTGAGCTACTTTACCAGCACTTACCGAAAATCACCGCTAGCACAATGTGGCAGGTACATTTTTGGAGGTTACGGGTAACCACCACTAATGTGTTTAGAGGGTGTTATAACCCCTTCTAATCTAAAAAATAACCCCTTCTAATCGGGGCATTTTTTTGTAGTGACTGTTCAGGGCACTATTACCACTGATGACCTCGACCTCCATAAGAAAAACATTTGTATGATCCCTTAGCATAAGTATGAGAGCCACCTCCTCTAGAAAAACGAGATGATTAGGGTTGATACCTACCCCAGTCTAACTAAAAAATCTTCTATCCTGACAACTAGGAACCCCAAACCACAACTCTGCTTCGTGAGGAATCCCAATGACTCTCCTCTCATGATGATTTAGTTCTAGCCAATGTCCTCTCAATAACCTATACTCTCTATAACAACTTGAGATACATCATAATCATAAACAGGGTAACCTACAATTGGATATATGGATGGAAATCCTCCCCAAAATACCTCTCACCAGACTCCTCATCTAAAAACAGGTTTGAAGCATATTGCAGAAAGGGTCTTGAAACGGATCCAAAACTCTCACATGTTGGAACTCCCCAGCCGAAGGATAAGAATCCCATAACGACAAGTTGAATTTATGGTCAAAGAAAGAAACTCTACTCTGAACTGGTCTCAGAACTTCTCCCATGATACTACCAACTCATCACGATCCTTGAGGAACAAAAACTACCATTGCCTTGCTACTCCATGCAACATCGTCACAACCAACGAAACCCAATGCTCCTTCTGAGTACAGATCAAACCGAAAGCTATATCAACTTACTACAACCAGTCTTCTGTGGATGAATATGATATGAATCCATCATAATTTTAAAAACTATAGTTCAAAAACTCTTAGAGTGTCTTCCTCCAAGTGTCATCATCATCGATATCTACTCTGTAGAGATCTGCTAACACATCCTGCAGAACATCTTTAGCACGAGCCTTACAAGGGCATTGAACTGGAGACATAACTATAAGAATAATAAACCATTAGAGCTATTAAACCTAGAATATAGAATATTTAACATTAATTAATTATCTTGTTAATGTTTTAACCTATCCCAAGGTTTATCCATTTCAAACACAGGTGAAAATAAGAATGATGCATGATCCTTTCCTAGGTCTCTACCTTACAACCAATTCACTTCATTTAGTAAGCTCAACTAACTTAAAGGTCCATTCATCATATCATGGGGGGGGGGGGTTAAATACCCATATCTCAGCTGGTCTCCCATGTTTACATCACTTACTAGACTTAGCTAACACTATTTCCCTTCCAACCCACCTCACCTGTGCTTAGTCCAAACCCCATCATATCCCTCAAACCCAAACCTTTGATAAAACTCTGTCATAAACCCCTCTCCAAAAAGATACCATAATGAGAGGAGAGATACATGGACTTCCTGATTCCCACATTCAGTAGGCCTTGGGTTTGTGACTAGAACCGAGGGTATAATAAATATGCATATGGGAGGCGTTACACTCTAAGAGAAACATGTGGAAGAGAGAGATAAGAAGGATGAAACAACCAACACATACTCAGAAATATATATAAAATAAATCCCAAGTGAAAACATGAAATTTCATATAATACTAAAACAACTAAAAGGGAAACTACAAGTACCAAAAAGGTAAATATGACAACGACCATAAAGCCCAAACAACTCCTGATAAACCTCGATCTAGTAATATCCATCCCGATCACCAACCTTCTCTAGATGACCTAAAAAATAGTTTTTATATATGTAGGGTGAGAATAATAGTATAACTATTAGGATCCTCCTTGGATACTCTCATGTAAAATATAAAGAAATCATGCTAAAGCACAGTAAACAACAATGAAACTAACTAGTCACCTAAACTGGTATACTAAGTTCCCTGCCTCACCATGACTATCTCTCACTAGGTATTGAATACAAGAGAGAATATAATATAATAATAGAACATAAAGGGTAGCATGCTCCTACATACCCACTAGTTTTCTAATTTCCCCCAACATCGCACATCTTGAGCATCTATCTCCAAAAGTAATCCAACCTGAAAACATATGAGAAAGACATCAAAACATGCACCTCATGCATCACATAACCACATCATCCCATATTACATATCCACACACACACAAACAAACATATATATATATATATATATTAAACAATTAGTTTTTGGTATCTAACACAACCCATATGACATATATCAAACATTGGTTATTGTACCTCAAGCCATTATAGCCCATACACTGAGAAAGTACCTCAATCCATCACAACCTATACATGCCATACCTATAATAATCCTTTGGATACTACATCTGGTAATACATGTGTATGAAATAACCACAATCCATAACATTCTTCTACACACATATATGTGGAAACTAAACACCATTCATACCAACATAAGTAACTACCAAGAGAAGAGAGCGGGGTTAGAGGGGGTAGTCAAACATCAATCATCCCACTGAGATGTTAGGGAAAACACCCTACTAGAGACCACTATGTGTCAATTTCCCTAACTGATATGGGTGGGGAAGTGTATGAAATTACATAATATACATGATATAATATAGCTCAAAACCACACCATATGAATAACCTAGTCTTAAAATCAACTGCAACTAACGTTGGTTGGATTCTCAGCTACTACTGCTAAGACCAAATATCCTATAAGCACACAAGAATTTAAAGAGATAAATTAATTACTTCCTTTTATTTTAAACCATTTCTCCCCATTAATTAATTCATTATCCATTAATTAACTATTTACATTATTCCACATTACATTACATTGATCATCAGAGTAAATTCCACACCAACCATGAATAATTCAAACCTAGCCCATGGTTTATCAAGATTAACATCTTGTAAGAATTTTCATTCCATCATCAACCAACACCATGTGTTAAGAATTATTCAATGATTATTATAATTATTTCATAAATTAGGTCCTATAGGAAAACAATCATAAGCTACTACCAAGATGAAACATTCAACCATGCACCTCCAACTACATCATACAGTGGGAAAAGGAATGTAGATAAACAAGAAACCTGGCCATAGGCCATTAAACATATTCAAGCGAGCATACCAGCTCTCAGAAATCTCATAAACAGGTAATACCAGATTTAACCTATTCCATCACCTTTAGTGCCATCCCCAACACCCATATACATATACTGATGCATCCCACCATCACATGTGTCATTTACTATCACATCACATACAGGCCTCCCCGCCCCATATAATAATAACCATCCTAGGATCACATCACATCCATGACCCCCTTCCCCGTACACATTAGCCATCCTAGACTCATCCATACTAGGTTCATATCACAAGGTTCATATCCAGAGCACATCACAAAAATAGCAGGAACAAAAAAGCAATCAACAGGGCAACTGGGCCCTCAAAACAAGGCACTCAACCTTCTCAAGAAAATAGGAAACTCAAGACCTATAAAATTATCTTTATCATAGAACTGATTCTTATTACATCTTGAATTAACTGATTCATTAATTACAAGTTCCAACTATTGGTAACCTAGGGCATCAAGCTATAACAAGCTATCAAAGGCAAAACATGATCTTAGCATTTATTTCTGGTTTCAACAACCTAGAGATGTACCAATATCAATTAACATACATTTTAAATTATCATAAATTCCATTGATCACATGGAAGATCAGTTCCAATTAAACATGCACATTGCATCAATTTGATTATCATCAAATTACATTAACCACTAGATTACAAACATGCCTCTTCTTTAATTTCTCAAGTTAATTAATTATCAATTAATTTTGGATTTAAGTTCTTTACCCATTTTTAATCAATAAAAAAATGCTAATACATAGAATAAACAAATGTGATAATTAAAAAAGGCATAGATATCACACTATCTAAAAAATCATGAGTCAAACCGCTATCACGTTA
Source organism: Viscum album (assembly GCA_963277665.1). NCBI lineage: Eukaryota > Viridiplantae > Streptophyta > Magnoliopsida > Santalales > Viscaceae > Viscum > Viscum album. The sequence continues at coordinate 172,310,135 of OY728147.1, read as the reverse complement.
TAAGAAACAACATTGAAAACATGTGATTGTTATCCAATTTCTTAATTTGGTTCAATATTTATTAGGTTAATTACATCTCCATCCAAGGGGATAAACCACGATCAATTTATGATTGCACATAAATAAAATAGAAGCAATGAATCCCCTACCTTAAAACCCATCAACGTTCTTCGCATGAGAATAGACCACATCATAGATCTTCGATCACCTCTCTCATAATCACCATGGATCACTACGAATAAAATATGGAATCCCAAGGATTGATTCTTATAGAAGAGATCTCAAAACGCTAAAGGAGGGAGTTACTAGTCCCCTAGAATGAGAGAGGGAGGCATTGCAGTTGTACGTTTTGAGAAACCTGAATGACTGAAAACATTTAAATATATGATACACAAGGTATTTACACAAATTTTAAACCATTTACACATCGTGAAAATGTCATGCATCGGTTTTCACTGAAAAAAATGTCACCTTTTTATTATTTAACCCCGCCATTTAAACATTGTGAAATTTCTTTTTATAAGTCATGAGCCACACTTACATGGCATGTAAGGCTTACATGGTGTGTAATCTCCCTATTCCCAGTTTTTGTAGCTAAACCCCTCTAAACCACTTCTAAGCCTCCTCTGAGCACCATGAGCCCCAGAAACACATAATGGGTTGGACCACACATATCTAAGCCCTTACAGGACCTATTTAATAAATTTGAACCTCATGATTCCAAATATGGAATCCATTTTTCAATATTCAATTTCTATAAGTGGAAGAAATCAATTTTAATATAAATGCATAAAGCACAAGGAAAAATATTTTTTTAGAAAAATGCATTTTAAGCCCAAAAATGAACTTATACCAAAATCTGGTATACTATTGATTCCTATTTAATTAATTAGATTAATTATAATTAAAATAGTCATATGTTACTTTAAGATAAAATTTATAATTCAATGGTACTTTTCGATTACATTATTTAATGAAAATAAATGAAAATTTTATAAAAATCGGTATCTTTCACTATTAACTTAAAAATAAATCTTTTCATCAAATTCCCAAAAAATCACTATAAGCTAATTTTTACTTGATGATATAAAAAATTAAGTTCATTTTATCAAATTAAAATTCTAAAATTTAGAAATTAAACTTTTGAATAAAACTGTATAATGAATAAACTCAATTTAGTTAGAATAAAACTATTTTCTTTTTGATTGGAAAATTACTTAATATTCTTATAGTGAATATAAATCCATAAAATCTTATTAATGAATATTTATAAAGAATAAAATTGATCTATTATCAAAATTACCAGGGTTGTTGCATTCTTTCTCCCTTTTTGAAATTATTTCTCAAAATTTTATTCATTATTTAAATAAGTGGGGGTATTTTTCCTTCATAATTTTGATTCTCATGTTGCTTATTCAATCATATGGTTTTTCTAGAAAACCTTAACCTGATGAAGCACCTTATTCTTTAGAACCAACTCTCTATGGTAAAGTATCTGAATGGGTTTTTCCTCATAAGAAAAGTTACCTTATAACTGAACTAATTTAGGACTCAAAACTTGTGATGCATCCGACACATACTTTCTTAACAATGAAATGTGAAACACATAATATACCTAGGATAAACTTAGAGGTAAGTCCACTCAGTAGAAAACTAATCTAACCTTCTCTAGGATTTCATATGGTCCAATGAACAGTGGAATCAATGTTCCATTTTTACCAAAACACATAACACTTTTCCATAGGGATACTTTAAGGGAAATAAGATCACCTACATCGAATGAAAGGTCTTTCCTCTAGTTATCTGCATAAATTTTCTACATACTCAAATACATCCTCACATATTTTTGAATAATTTTATACTCATCAAACATTTCTTCTACCAATTATGGTGTCAATAAATTTCTTTCAATGACTTCATCCCAACAAGTTAGTGTTCAAAACTTCTTTCCATATAATGCCTTAAATGGCGCCATCTGTATTATGGAAAAAAACTATTATTATAATAAAATGTAACTAATGATAGACATTGATCCCAAATTAATTGGTAATCTATAGAATAATATCAAATTATGTATTATAATTTTTGAATCATTATCTCTGATTATCCATCAAATCAAGGATGAAAACATGTACCGAAATTTAATTCAGTACCTAATGACATCTGAAGGGTTTTCCAAAAATTAGAGGTAAATCTTGGATCACAATAAAATAAAAAAGAAACAGAGACTCCATAAAATCTAATTATCACTTTAAAAAAGTATAGAAATATGATATCAAATAGGAATAAAATGTTAAGATTTAGTTAAATGATTATAATAATCCATATCGCATTATTACCTCAAGGTGTCTTTGGTAATACAACCACAAAATTCATGGATATATTCTCTCATTTCCATTCCAACACTATAAAAGGTTGAATCACCCCCTTTAATAATTACCATTCTTCTTTAACCTATTGAAAATTCAAATATTTCATGATAAATTCAACAATATCTCTTTTCATTCCATCCCAATAGAAATATTCTTGAAGGTCCCTATACATCTTAGTGCTGACGAGATGAATGGAAAATAGAGATCTATGAGCTTCAATCAATAATTATTTCTTAAACTGGGAATAAAAAGGCACACATAATCTTTTTTTGAATCTAAAAAAACCTTCTTTTTCAATGTTAAATTCAGGGAACTTACCTTTCCTAACCAATTATACCTTTTCCTATATAATGCGACCCTCCTTTCGAGCCTGCTTAATTTTTATCTGATAATGATGACTCCGCTGACACTTGAAACAAAATAGTGGAAGTTCTAGAATGCACAATTTCTAGACCAAAAATCATCAAATCATTTACCAAAGGATCATGTTCCAAATGTAGCATAGTTAATGATGATTTATCTTTTTAACTTAAAGTGTCAGCTACCTTGTTTTCTTTTCTTAGATGGAAATGAATCTTGTAGTCACAATCCTTAATTAGTTATAGCCATCCTCTCCACGTCATGTTCAACTCTTTTTGAGTGAATATATACTTCAAAATTTCATGATCAATATATATTCCACACTTTAATTCATATTAATGATGTCTCCAAGTTTTTAAAGAAAAAAACACAGCAGTTATATCATTGTTATGTATAGGATAATTCATCTCTTAAGGTTTCAATTGACGCGAAACATAAAAAATTACCTAATCATTCTGCATTAGAACACAACCATGTCCCTTTAAAGAATCATCATTGTAGCCACTACTACAAAACACTCCTTTAACAGCGCTTGAAAAATTAGTCGATAAAGTCCATCTTTATCAGTGCTAAAATAAGCACTGATAAAGGTCCAGAATAAAATGAAATAATTAAACAATTTTTTTAACAATTTCATTAATTAAATAATTATTGTTAAAAATTAATATACACATCTATAAATTTTAAAAATTAATAAATAGTATATATTAAATATATAGATATGTAAAATGAATAAAATGAAGTAATTAAACAAATAAAATTTTAAAATGAGTAAATTAAGAAAAATATTAAACATTTTATTAATTAAATAATTTTTGATAAAAATTAATAAATTTAATATATATATATATATAGATAATAAATATTAATAAATAGTATATATTAAATATAGATATATAAAATTAATAAATCATAATAATTAATCAAAAAAATTAAAAAGGAATAAATTAAAAAATTATTTAAAAATTTATCAATGAAACAATTATTAATAAAAATGAATATGTATAATATGTATATATTTATATTAATTATAAATAGTAATAAATAATATATATTAAATATATATATATAAAATGAATAAAATGTTAATTAAAAACATATTAATATCTTATTCATTTTAAATGTTGTTTGATTTTTCAATTTAACATATATCAAACGTCATGTGTTATATTGATTTCACGTACATATATATATGTAATTAATGCATTTTTATATACAAATGCACATACAAATATATTTATGCAATATATAGAAACACATACACCTAATATTTATGCAATTTATTCAAATTTTAGTATATTTTATAATTTCATTATAACATGATACATTTAATATATTATGTTTTTAATCGGTCAATTTTATTTATTTGTTTTTAATACTATTAGAGTTAGGGTATTCATTTTTAATATTTTTAATTTTTAATTTTTAATTTTTAATTTGATCATTTCTATTATTTATTTATATTTATTTATTTACTATTTTTTTGTATTTTCAATATGTATTCATCCACTTCAATATATATATATATATATATCCATATTTTTTTAATAATTTATATTTAATTAATAAAACTTATCCATTTTTTCAATATTTTTAAAGTGTACTCATTTTGAATTATTCAATTTCACTCATTTTTAAAATGCATGTATTTAAGATTATATATCCACCAATAATGTTAAAAATATATTTGAAAATAAATATTTATAAATAAATATATTTATAAATTTATATTTACTATATTTATAAATTTATATATTTATAATTATTATAAATAAATAATTATTATTTTTAAATAAGTATTTATATAATTATAAATAAATAATTATATATATTTAAATAATTATAAAATTATAATAAACTTATTTAAATAATTATAATTATAAAACCTTTATGAGTGCTAAAATTTTAGCACTGATAAAAGGAATATTTATCAGTGATTTAATAGCGTTGATAAAGATTGATCTTTATCAACGCTAAAAAAGCATTGTTAAAAGAAATATTTATCAACGCTAAAACATTAGAACTGATAAATATATCTTTTATCAGTGCTAAAAAAGTGTTGATAAATATTCCTTTTATCAGCATTTATCAATTTAGCACTGATAAAAAAGGATCTTTATCAGTGCTTTTATGAAAGTGCTGTTAAAAGTGTCCCCAATCTATTTAAAAGAACCCTAACTGCGACTTAGTCACTCGTGATTCTCAAGCTCTCGCAGAAATCCTCTGCTTTCGACATGACTCCTCTTCATTTTTTCAGATTAATTAAGTCTAGAATTCAATGTATGATATTTTCTACTTTTCCTCTATAGTTTATTTTTTATTTTTTAGGTTCTATGTTTTACATTTTTGTGTTGTTATTAACCATGATGAACCCTACATCTCATCTCCTCACCACTGAAATACAATGAGTGGTTCTATTTCATCCTTTTCCTCTATAGAAAATGGCTTCGAAGAAATAGAAGGATGTTTTCATATGGTAAGGTTAGTCAACATATGTGTATGGGCTTGTATGGATAAATAAAATAGATTTTGCACCACACACTACTGTAAAGGTAATACTGGCTTTATAGCTTGATCAAATTGAGTTTAGTTAAACATTAAAGAGGTTAACCCATTTCTCAAACAAGTTATCTATATCCCTTATCATTGACACAAGACTTTAGTGATTGGGAAGTGTGTCCGAGGTGATGTGATGACCTGAATTGGGAACTATTTGGGTATACTAGGTAAAAAATGTTACAAAATGGAATCAGAGTGAAACTGGGGATATTGGTATTGATTATATCCAAAATAAAAAACTTTCCAGACATATGAAGTAATCCATAAATATGTATGGATAACATAATTATGTTGGATACTTGAGTTACCATATGAATTCTAGGTTGTTTTTTGTTTATTTTTTCCTTGAACTATCTTTTCAAGTCTCATGCCTCTTATTTAGGATTTGATAGGTAGGAATCCATAAGAATATATAAATTTTCATGCTCTCATGTGCCTGTTTAATTTTTTTTCTAGAATCAATTATAAATATATATTAATAGAAACATGAATAATAAATAAATATTACATTATTATTTACTTATTAGTGATTATTAGGTTTATATAACTCATTAATTGAATGAATTTATTTAGTAACCCCCTTTATCAATACTATTAGTTAGTTGATTCATACTTATATTTAAAACAATGCTTATAACATATTTTAAATTATATTTAAACCATGAAAAGACTTATTAAAAAGGAAATGAATGAGAGAGAGGGGTAGGGGGTTCACATTTAATATAGATTATTTTGTGCCTATTTCTAAAATTTTATTATTTTTTGGAAGGAAAAAATTATGTGAATCTCTATATTAATATAGAATATTTCACCACTCTGACCCCTAGATCTCTATAGAAATAAGCCAATGAATATCCTCTATATTCTAGAACTTATATTTATACTCATTTCCTAGAGGTAATTGTATATCTAGTTCAAGATATATGATATAATTTTCAATGATGGGAACATATAGTATCTATGGTTCTTCTAAGATTTTATGGTAATATATCATAATAATAAATTTAGGATTTCATTGAATAGATTCATTTCATTTATAAGAGTAAAAAAATTCCATATCAATGCCGAGCATAAGTTGAAAAATTCACCTTTTAAAGGGATGTATGTTATTGGAGGAATCTTATGGTGGATTAAAAAAATATCCAAAATTGAAAGGTGAAGAATCCTTGAGTAGAAAAAAGTGATTTTGAATGTCAGTGGGGTGAGATTCATTTATTAAATACCATTAGAGTGGAGGTATTCCAATTCCTCTTCAATTGAGGAGACTTTTTGAGTGATTCCATCAATATAGGTTCTTAAGACACTTTAATCCTCATTGTATCTTTGATGTGAAACATTTCTATTTATGTGGTTAGTTGGGGAACTTACAATGGTCCTTTTGAGCTATTACTTCTAGGCATGGTGATTAGATATGAATGGTAGATTATTTATGGCAGATTAGTCCATGGATTATGCTAGACAAGGTTCTTCTATAGTGATAGGTACAATCCTAGTATATTATACTCTTGTTGATGGTCTTAGGACACAAAAGCTTCATATTATTTATTTATTAGTATCTTATATTTAATCTAGGATTGGGATTAGAACTTATTCATAATTTTATTAACATCAATATTCTCTATAAGTAAACATAAGGAAAAATAGTAATCAATGTCAATTTTATACAATAGTGGTAGTCACAAGTGGGTTTATCTTCCTTAATTGAAAGTGAAAGTTTCCTCAAAGTTGATGAGTATTGATAAACCTATATAATATGGATGTAATATGTGATATATTTCTAAATTAAGATATTATAATGGGTATATATAGTCATTTTAAAGATTTTAATATAATTATTATGACATATGTTTATTTTATTTTTCATATGAGACCATTGTGAACTGCATCTCCATTCGATGTTGTGAAAGAAGCATACAATACATAATATTCATAAGAAATATAAATAACTTTTCATAAAAAAGGACCATGAGTTTCACAAATAAGGTTGTGTAAATAAAGATTCATTTTGGTAAGATGGATATATAATACAATATAATCTGTTCATAAAAGTCTACAATTGCATGAATCTTGCATAAAAATTGTTACTTTCTTAAAAAAAGATATAATAATTCAATACTATAGTACAAATAACCTTCACTACATTTATTTAATCCATCCTTAGATGCTTTATTACCTTCCATTATTGATGATGTATTGTACTCCCTCTTTCAAACTAGCCTTCACCCCATCATTTTGGTTCCAAATTTCCTTAATGACATACCTCCTTCTTGGATTGTATTCATTAATCTCTATTAAAGATGTTTCCATGGATTTGAATACTACATATTCCAACTCATTCTTCAACTCTTTAAGCCTTTCATCCTTCTCATTTACTACTTCCTGAGAACAAAAAAATGACACTAACAAATTAATCAAAACATAATGAATGATTTTTTGGATTCTTGATATGAATTTTATTATATGACTCACTCAGTTACTTTTTAAAACACTTTGTCAAAAATTAGTTTTATTTTGAGCACTGTCAAAATGGATCCCAGTTAATAATACTTGGATGAGAATACTACTATGATGAGTGACCTCTTGAAAATACTCATGTTGCAAATTTTTTTTGTGAAAAAACATGCCAAACACAAATTTTGATTCTCTTCACCTTCATCCTAGATAAATTTAAAAGGGTTCCAATCTGAATCTCAAAGGTATTAGTCCCACAATAAATAGAGCTATCTATCCCTATTTTGGACTTCATCTTCAGGATAATTTCTCTTGGAAGCTTGGAGAAATGGCTAGTTTTCAAGATCTCCCATCCACCTCACACAAATACCACCACAAGTTTGTATTTCCTCCAAGTCCTTCCAAAAAAAGAAACATTTCAGAGGAAGTTCCAAACAATAAATGTTTGTGACTGAAAGTAAATGACTGTGAGTAGAATTCATGTGGATTTTAATGTTCATTACTTAATTTTTGTAATGTAATATGTTATAATCTATAATTAAAATTGAATTTAAGTTATTTTTGAACCTCAGTGGCAAATCGATTTTCATCTCCTGCATAGTTATTATTGAATTTTGTTGCTTGAGACTCATCCCCCATCTCTTCTATGTTTTTTTAACTACTTTGAGTAGTAGTCATCCAAAATGATCACTAGTACATAGTATGAGATGAATTTTTGTTAGAGTAGTTTAATAAATATAGGTGGATGTCCAAAAAATATGGGAGATAAATATCAAATAACAAAATGAAATAATAACTATTCAGGAGGTATTTCATCAATGAAATTTGTAACCACACCGATGGGAGGAAAGATAGTTTGAAAGAGGGGGTCCAATAAATCATCAAGAGATGGAATGAAATCAATGTTTGAGGAAATACTAAATAAAGGTAGTGAAGTTTAGTTGTATTGTAGTATTGAAGTATTATATCTTTGTTCAAGATAGTAACAATTTTCATGCAAGATGCATGAAATTGTGGACTTTTATGCATAGAGTGTATTTTATTGCTGTTATTCAAGACAAATTAAATGTTTGACTGCTCATGCATACAATGTCTTTTGAATATGATGATGTTACCAATCCAAAGGAAGAAAAAACTATTGATGATGAAACTGTAGAATTATTAGGGTATCAATGACATGTTGATGAAAAAACAACAACAATGATGAAACATCATAGTTTTTAATAAAATTATCAAGGTAAGAAGTCAGGGTATAAAATTTGAGGTTGGTTGGAATCAATGTGACCAACTTATTGACCCAAAAATTTAACATTCATTATTTATCTTGGGGTCACAATGAGGATGAATGCGTCGATTGATATTGAATCATGGAACCACATCCAACCTATAATGAAAGAAATACTTTGGAAAAATATAACAGTAATATTACCATATACTTTCTCTATTTTACTGAAAAATTATATAATGAAATGCTGATTTAATTTTCATTATTCCTTGACAACTTTGTTTATTTTAGAATATTTCTATAAGAAATGTGTCTTAATGGCCACTGGAAAATACCATATAGCCTTTCAGAATCTTCTGAAAAAGTTACATCTTAGGGATGCTGAGGGGGAAATAAATCCTCACCCATCACTTAGTTATGCACACATTATAAAGCAGAAAACATGGACTACTTTTATCAATCATCACAATGAGAAATCATTTCATGTGCATTTCAGTCAATAATATATTATTTGAAATTATTTATTTTATCCAACTTGATTTAAAATCGTTTATTTATGAAACAACAAAAGAGTTCTGCAAATAAATAATGCGCATCAAAACCAACACATCCCTATCACAAAGGAATGATGGGGTATGATTCATTAGAGAATAAATTGGTATGTATTTTAAATCTATAATAAAAGTTTAATTATGTGATATGAAACAACATATGTTCCTTTATTTATATACATATATATGAATCAAAATTTGAATCCACTTCTATCCCACATCATGTGCTATGGAAGGAGGCTTGTGTAAATAAGGAGGGTAAATTAGTTGATGAAAACACAAAAGAAGTATAGAAAGCATGTGTAAGTATGACATAATTGTAATTCATTATGATTTATAATAATATTACATAAAAATATATATTTATGTTCCTAATTTTTTATATAGTTTAGATACAAGAATCAACAATGACTGCACCAGAAGAAAAGATAATTTCAGTAGCTTTGAAGCGGAATGAACAATATGTTCGTGTCAGAGGATTAGGTTTTGGAGCATCTCCTTGAATATATTTTGAGAAGATAAAACCACATGAAGATATATATAATATGGTGAGATGATTGTAGATACAAATAGTCTCACTACAAGATATTATTTTGCAGTCTATTTTGGCAGAACAATGTATAAGAAAGGATCAAAGCTAACCGACAGTGGAACAAAGATCTGCACATGAACCAAATGGTCCCACTATATTTGAGGCTAGTCATTCCCCCCAAACTCATAACTTACTCAGGGTAATCAACTTTTTCATTACACTTTCTCCTAAATGTGAACCAAATAACTTTTGATAACTTTATATTACTAAAATTATATAAGGTATAGTTGTATGTGATTTTTATTTGTCAACACCCACGTACCGCTGTGTTATGATGGGTACAATGTATAATATATCAAGAGACTAGCTACACAATCAAGACCTCCTAAAATATCACATGAGAGTGGGTATTGAGGTATCTTATGAGTCAACTACTGAGTTTCCTATTCCACTTGATGGTCCAGATATTACAACAGTCAAAGATGCTATTGGAGCTTTCATAGCATGGACATATAATCTTATAAAGATACATGAGGTACGTATTTAACCATTTTTTTCATATGAAAAACATTTAAAAATTTATCATAAAAGGTATCAAGTGAGGTATGATATTACAGATGGATAAAGTGGTAGAGAAATGAAAGGCTGAATCAAGAAAATATAGTGAATCAACCAAGAAAGGAACAACCTTCCAAGAGTAACTTCTCCCCATTAGTTCTAGAGAAACATTTATTATCATTACAAATTAATTAAGAGACCACATTTAATGATAAAAATATGTATTACATTGAATATGAAGAAAAAATATATGGATATTCCTTCATAGACATAATTAGTCTCGAGACTCTAACTGAGATTATCAAGCATGAATGGTTGGACATCTTAGTTTTGAATACATACATAGGGTAAAATTTCATAATAAGTCTATCCAAATAGTGATATAATATGTTTATTAAAGTTAATAAGTATTCATATTTTTTATAGTCATTTAAATCATAACTATATAAATGGAAGATCATGCAAATCAAAATTTGGATTTATTAATGCCTGTATCATTTCTATGCTAGAAATTACTTTGAATGAGGATGAAATGAAGAAGAAAAAATATGAGTTACTCAAAGAATTTAATAAAAAAACATTAGATGAAAGAATCTTTTTGATGCCTACAATGCAAAGTTAAAACTCTATAATCTAATCACATAAAATATATTTTTAATTTTTTCATTACTTAATTGTTTTTGTTTTTTTAGGTTGTACTGGATGTTGATTGAAGTCAATACAGACACAATGAATATTTATTTTTTGAATCCAATGCATGAATATGTAACCAAAAAACCACACATGATTTTTTATTGTGAATATGTAATACACTATAATCAAAATTTTATATATAAACTTTGAATTATATGTTCAGTCTATGTTTTAACAAGAATTTTGTTATGATAGGGTGATTGCTCAATGCAGGCTAGATCATGGAATGAAGTTGGTGCCTAAAGAGATAAAGCCTGTGGATTAATATAAATGGAAACAAATTAAGGTATATGTAGAAATATTTAAATATCAAGACATTTCAAAACAATTTAATTATTTTGGTCAATGCTTCTTCCGTATTCGAAATAAGATAATGACATCGATTGTGGATATTATGTTTTCAAATTTATGAGATAAATTATAAATCATGAAAAGACCAGCATCACCCAATAGGTAATTTCCTAAGATAATTAAAATTTCATTAAATATATTTCATAATCATTTTTTGTCTATATTTTCTTAGTACTATCAAGATTTATGGAAACCTAGTTACTCAAAAGAAGAAATCAATTTTTTTGAAGATGAGTGGGAAACATACTTTTTGTCAGAATGTATGCCGACAAAAAATTTAGGTGATTACCTGCTATGTTTGTGATCTAGTACAAGTTATGACCTTAGAAAGATATTTGGGTTGTGAAGCATTAGTGTTATAATTCTTATATTTTATTTTTGATCTCTTTATCAATGATAAGAATATTGGAGGAAATCAATTTGTTTATAAGCATTGACCAACAAGAAATAAAATTGTTGGGAAATCATGGAGGTGGAGGTGGAGGCAGAGGCTAAGGAAGAGGTGGAGGCAAATGCAGAGGCATAGTCAAAGGCAGAGGCAGAGTCAAAGGTAGATTCGGAGTCAGTAACTGATGTAGAGAAGAAGGTAGAGGTGAAGACTGAGGTGGATACCGAGGTGGAGGAGGATAAGAAGCGTTGTATTGCAAACAATAAAATTGTTGGGAAATGAAGTAGAATGAGGATCATACCATGATTGTGTTTGAAAAAAATTATTTAAAATGTGCACACAACACAAGTCACTTAAGATAAGAGACATTTTGTAAATTTTTCAGGTGACTTATTGAAATAATGTTTTTTACCACTTGTTTAAGTGATTTTATACAGGGTAGTAATCCACCTGTGAGATCATTCTATGTTAGAAGCTTTAATTTCTCCACTAGCGTTATTGAACCAATATTTGCGCAACTCCCAATCATCAAACAGGTATATAATCCAACTTAAATGTTTGAATAAATATGTGTGTAATCAACCAATAAAGTTATAAGGTGTATTAAAGAACTATTGGAGGTAAAAAAGCATTGATATATCATGGTCATTGAGGAGGATTGGTGTTAAAGTGTCCTTTATTAGTTTAAAATTTACATTTTAATAAAAAAAGTGTCACTCACTAAAAATTGAGCAAACAAACTCGTATTGTATTGATAATTTGAGACAATGATTCATAATTCATTTATGATATGTATGAATTAGCCTCATGTGAAACCCATACACGATGTCACCTGTATGGCTCAGAGTGCATGTTTCTTGTTTAAAATGACATTTTAGTAAAAAACACAAGTGGCATACTCAAAAATAATGAAAAACATTCTGATTTTTTTATACTTTAGGAAAATGATACATAAGTCATTTAAAATTCGTATTAATCAACCACACCTCAATATGACGCACATTGTGATAGGTATGACTCAAATTACGTCTTTTTATTAAAAATTGACATTAATTTTAGTGAAAAAAAAAACAATTGACATACTCAAAACTGATCAAACACATTCATATTGTTTTTTTATTTTATGAAAAATATCCATAAGTTATTTTTTACATGTAGGAAACAACGTCACCTCAATCGAATGCACGGTGTGACCGGTATGACTCGAAGTTTCCGTTATCAGTTTAAAATTGACATTTTAATACAAAAAAGTGCCACTTATTGAAAATTAAGAAAACATGCTCATATTTTCTTAATAACTTGGTACAATGATTCATAATTAACTTATGAAACATATGAATCTGTCTCATATCAAAACCACACATGATGCCACCTGTATGGCTCAAAGTGCGTGTTTCTATTTTAAAATGACATTTTAGTAAAAAAAAGTGGCATACTCCAAACTGAGGAAACACATTATGATTTTTTTATACTTTAGAAAAAATATCCATAATTCATTTGGGACATGTAGGAATCAGACTCATCTCAATCCGACATAAAATGTGATCAATATGACTCCAAGGGCATCTTTTTATTCAAAATTGACATTAATTTTAGTGAAAAAACAACTGACATACTCAAAACCAAGAAAGTGAATTCAAATTATTTTATTAATTTTTGAGAATGATCCATAAGTAATTTTTGATGTGTAAGAATCATCTACACCTCAATCTGATGCACAATGTGACCAGTATGACTCCAAGCATCTGTTATCAGTTTAAAATTGACATTTTAATACAAAAATGTGTCACTCATTGAAAACTAAGAAAACACACTTGGATTATCTTTATAATTTGGGACTACAATTCATAATTAATTTTTGATTTGTATGAATCAGTATTGTGTTAGACCCATACACAATTCCACCTGTATGGCTCAAAGTGCATGTTTCCAGTTTAAAATGACATTTTAGTAAAAAACACAAGTGACATAATCAAAACTGAGGAAATACATTATGATTGTTTTTATACTTTAGGAAAATGATCCATGAGTCATTTAGGATGTGTATAAATTAACCGCATATCAATCTGATGCACAATATGATTGGTATGACTCCAAGTGATCCTTTTTATTCAAAATTGACATTAATTTTAGTGAAAATAACAACTAACATTCTCAAAACTGAAAAAATGCATTAGGATTGTTTTTCTACTTTAGTAAAATGATCCATAAGTCATTTTTTATGTGTATGAATCATTCAAAACTCAATATGATGCACAATGTGACTGGTATGACTCCAAGTGTCCGTTATCATTTTAAAATTGACATTTTAATAAAAAAACCATCACTCACTGAAAACTGATAAAATGAGATCGGATTGTATTGATAATTTTGGAAAATGATTAATAATTTATTTTTGATGTGTATAAATCAATCTCATGTCAAAACCACACACGATGCCACCTGTATGGATCAACGTATGTGTTTCTAGTTTAATATGACATTTTTGTAAAAAACACAAGTGGTGTACTCAAAATAAAGGAAGAAAATTATGATTTTTTTAATACTTTAGTAAAATGACCCATGAGTAATTTGGGACATGTATAAATCAACCAAGCCTTAATATAATGCATGGTGTGACTGGTATGACTCAAAGTGTGTCTTTTTATTCAAAATTGACATTAATTTTAGTGAAAAAAACAACTAACATACTCAAAATTGTGAAAACACATTTGGATTGTTTTGTTACTTTGGGAAATGATCCATATGTAATTTTTGATGTGTAGGAATCTAACACACCTCAATTTGAGGCACAGTGTGACTGGTATGACTCTAAGTGTATCTTTTTATTCAAAATTGACATTAATTTTAATAAAAAAACATATGACATATTTAAAACTGATAAAATACATTCAGATTGTTTTGGAACTTTAGGAACATGATCCATAAGTCATTTTTGATGTGTAAGAATTAGTCACACCTAAATTCGACTCATAGTGTGACCGATATGACTCCAAGTGCACCTTTTAATTCAAAATTTACATTAATTTTAGTAAAAAAACAACTGACATACTCTATAATAGTATTTTTTTCTTATATTTGTGTTAGAAATTTTATTTCATTTAAATTCAGTATTATTTTCTTATTTTGGTAATTTTTGTTGTTCTTTCTGGTGATGCAGTGCGTTGTTACAGCACACTGCACTTGTTTCTGGTGACGTAGTGTGTTGTATCATCACACTACAGTTTTTACCTTTATCAGCGCTACTAAATGCACTGATAAAAATAGAATTTATCAGTTCTTATAGAATTTATAATAAAGGTATCTTTATCAGTGCTTCTAAAAGTGCTGATAAAGGGTATCTTTATTAATGCTTGTAGAAGTGCTGATAAAGCATACTTTTATCAGCGCTTTTTAAAGCATCGATAAAGTAATCTTTATTAACACTTCTAAAAATGCTGATAAAGGGTCTCTTTATTAGTGCTAAATAAAAGCACAGATAAATGGTGTCTTTTATCAGTGCTTTTAAAATTACTAATAAAGCTACGCTTTATTAGTTCTTTTCTAGAACTGATAAAAGTCTTGGCCTTTTAACCACACTGAGGTAGTCAACAATTTCCTAGCAATGATAAAGGCTTATTCTAGCATTTTTAAAGTCATGTTTTATAGCAGTGAGATAAAAAAGTCATCATTTCTAGATAGCATGGTCAAAATTGGGGAATTCACTAATCTTCTTTTCAATTTCTAGAAACCTTCATCACATTGATTCATCCAGATGAATTTAAATCCTTTTTGAGTTAACTTAGTAGGATAGATACCTGAGAAAATTTTTCAAAAAATTGTCAGTAGCAACTCAATAATCCAATAAAAATATGAATTATTGTGACATTTATAGGACTTTTACACTCTTCAATTGCTTTTATTTTTAGCAGGATCAATTGGCATTCCATATTTATTTATAATATGTCTAATGAAAGAAATCCATCACAACTTGAATTCACATTTACTAAATTTTCCATATAAATTATTTTCTTTTATGGTTTATATAAAAAACCTGAAATGTTTCTCATGATCATTATAACTTTTAGAATATATCAATTTGTCATCAATAAACACTACCACAAATTTATCCAAGAACTTATGGAAAACTCTATTTATAAGGGCCATGAATACATCCAGAACATTTTTCAACCCAAAGGGAATAACCATGAACTAATTATTCCCATACCTAGTATAAAAAACCCTATTTTCAATTCCATTCCCCTTCACCTTTAGCTAATGATACCCAAAATTGATATCAACTTTCGAAAAATAATGAGCTCCCTGGATCTGATCAAACAAGTCATCGATATGAGGCAACAAATAATTATTCTTAACACTGATGGAATTCAATGATCTATAATCAATGAAAAGACTCATGGAATCATATTTATTTTTAATAAAAAATAGAAGTACCCCATTATAAAGTTCTTAGATGAATGAAACCTTTATTAAGTAACTCTTGTAATAGATTTTTCAATTCCAAAAATTATCCTTAGGCCATTTGATAAAGAGGTTTTGAAATTAGCTTAGCATCAAACACTAACTTAATAGTAAATTCAATCTCTCAATATGATATAATACCATAAAATTCACTAGGAAATACATCCATATATTCATTTACTATAGAAATATCACAAATTTTAATATTTTCCTTCTTCTCAACAATATGTGCACGATATGTCATGACCTGACCCACCGGGGCTCGCTTGGATAGCGGTATGCCGAGAATGACACCCCAAGACCACATCCTATTAGGTCCACTAGGATAGATACCCTGAGAGGGGGGGGGGGGGGGGTGAATCAGGGTATAACAGATTAAAACAACTTCCCCTTTTGATCTTGTTTTTCTGTTAGACAAAACCCTCTTCTCTCTTCTTTCCGATGCAGAGTATGAGAAAACTTTAAAGCATACACATGACACAACGATTTTTACTTGGTTCACCCTCACTGGGCTATGTCCAAGGAGCATACACCGGCAGTGTGCCAATGTACCAATTCCACTATAAGTGCACTGCTATTTACAAGTTCTAAGCGGAATCACTGTCCCTCCTAGTTTATAACCACTCACAATTTGAGAACTCACTGCTCTCTCAACTGAAGTGAGATCACTGCTTTTTCAGAAGATCCGCTCACAATTTATAGACCTATAGGTATCTTCATTTTCATGAAAGAATGCATCCTAAAATGTTGATAGATGCTCTGTTGAAGTCCAAATTTCATCCACTAATGAATAACCCTTTGCCCCTGAACACTGGGCAATTCCTTTGGAAAAACCTTCGCAAAGCACCCTACTTCGCGAGGCTCCCAATTTCGCGAAGCTTAAACAAGCCTTCGCAAAGCTCCTGACTTTTCGCGAATCACTCTCGCAAAGCACTATCGTGAAGCTCAAGTCATTGCAGAGCAACTTCCCTCCCGAAGATCACTGAGCCAACACGGAGCGCGTAACTTTCGCAGAGCTACAATAGCCGCCGCGAAGCTCTTATTTCGCGAAGCACAAAGGCTACGCGAACTACCTTCGCGAAACGAGAGTGAAAGATCTTCTACAAAAATTCTCTACTTCTCTCGAGGGGGTCGACCTCTATTTATAGGTGATTCCATCGACCCTCGACCCTTACACGTGAAGACAATTCCACGTCATTTCCTATCTCGAAGCTCTGACCACCAGAATTCTGTCCAAATCGCGAAGCACCACGAAAATTTTCCGATCGCGGAGCTCATCGTAATTGTGGAGAATCACCGTCAACATTCCTTCGCGCCTTCGCCATGAAGCTCCCTTGCAAAGCCCTTCACCGCCGCGATGTGCTTCAACTCTGCCGTTCATGAAGCTTTGATGTAATCGCGAAGAATCACCGCCATTATTCTTATAGTCTTCGCGAAATCCAAACCATGAAGACTTTATTCGCGAAATTCATGCCATTGCCATATTTAATTATGATATTCATGGAAATCCTATTTTCACGATGCTCACCAAACTCCAAATTTTGGACCCCAAAAATTTGGTAAACACTGGGAAACGACACCACCTTGTACTGCTCTTTTGTACCGCCTCTAGATCATCCATTCCTTTGTCATCATTCTTTGTCAACATGGATTGTCAACAACTTCTCATGAAATCTACAATTCTCCATGGAGACATGCTTTGTAAACAAACACAATCAACCCAAAAATACTGCAATATTACCTTGAGGGATTTTTTCCCAACAATCTCCCCCTTTGGGTTTGTTGACAACTCTTCAGAGCTCTTCTCAGAATGATTTTCTGCACGTTGATACCTCACTGATATCCTTCCAGCCACTACCACCATTTTACTCTTGCGATTCTGATAGCGTTCAAGGATTCACTTAACACGTACTCTAATCCCACATGAGCAATGCTCGACATGAGAAACACGAGTAGTATGAAAAGTTCATCAATGAATCACTTCATGTCAGACTCCAATTGTCGATTCCAAAATGATACCAATTTCTAAATGGATACCAATTGTTGAACCATACTGATACCAATTCATGATAGATGGACACCTTATCACACCATTCCAACAAAACTCTACTGCTTTTATCACGATCCTTTGCTGTCATGATATATATGCTTTGATCGATCACTTATAGCATCGTCATATTTTAAGACGTTCCCCCTTTCTCATTGCTCCCCCTATCTCGCTGCGCCACCTGTCAGCTTCTCCCCATATCATTCATGATTTATCAAATTGCCACACTGTCTCCCCCTTGAACAATCACAATTTCTCCCCCTTTGTCAACGAACACAAAGGTCACTCCTTTGTAGTCTGTAACAGAGTAGAGAACGCATATTACCACCTCAGGGAAAAACACATCATACCTCAGGGAGAGGGGGTGTCTCCATAGCCACACACTTTCAAGCGCGGGGAGTTGACTGAACTCCCAGAGCCAGTCGATGTCTCTCAAAATCTTCCTTCGGTAAGGCCTTTGTCATAATGTCTGCAACCTGTAGCTCTGTAGGCACATACTCCAACTTCACAATTCCCTGTTCAACCTTCTCCTTGATAAAATGATATTTGATCTCAATGTGCTTTGTCCTTGAGTGATGGACAAGATTTTTGCTGAGATTTATAGCACTTGAGTTATTGCACTGGATTTCGATCGGAGACTTAACTTCAACGCCCATATCATCAAGCTGCTGCTTCATCCATAATAACTGTGTGAAATCTTGAGTGGAAGCAATGTACTCAGCTTCTGCAGTGCTCAATGAAATGTAGTCTTGCTTCTTGCTTATCCAAGAAACACACAGTCCACCAAGATAGAAAGCACCTCCTGACGTTGACTTCCTGTCATCCACTGAACCGACCCAATCTGAATTAGTATATCCCAATAATTCCGACTGAGATTTTCCATTATACATCAAGACAAAGTCCAATGTTCCCTTGATATACCGAAGTATTATTTTCACTACAAGCATGTGGATTTACATGGGATTACTCTAATATCTCGCTGCTTGGCATGTGGTGAATACAATGTCAGGCCTCGTTGCAGTCAAGTATAACAAACTTCCAATTATTTTCCTGTATTCTGTGATATTAACTGCCTTGACATCCTTATATTTGGACAATTTCATCTGGGTAGCTACCAGAGTCTTCATCTCCTTCGAATTTTCCACTATAAATCTTTTCAAAACCTCCTTGGAATATTTTTATTGTGAAATTAATGTTCCATTCCTTCCTTATGTCACCTGTAGACCAAGGAAAAATGTTAGCTCTCCAATAATTGACATTTAGAACTCATTTTTCATAAATTAGGAAAACTGTCTGCACTGAGCTTCATCTGATCCGCCAAATATTATGTCATCGACATAAAAAAAGACCATCATCCTTTGATTACTGTTGTTGTTGAAATAGAGATTGTAATCAACTCCCCTACACTGGAAACCAAGATTCTTCAAGTACTGATCAAGCCTTGAGTACCATGCTCTTGGTGCTTGTTTCAACCCATACAATGCCTTCTTCAGTCTGAAAACCTTGTTCTCATCCTCATGAATGAGAAAACCATATGGATGCTCAATATACACCTCTTCCTCCAGAACCCCATTCAAAAATGCAGATTTGACATCCATCTGGAACACTTTGAACTTCCTTTGCACTGCGATGGCTAGGAATAATCTGATTTTCTCTAGCCTTGAAATCGGTGCAAATGTTTCATCAACATCTATTCCCTCGATCTAGGAGTACCCCTTTCACACTAGTCATGCTTTGTTCTGAATCACTGTGCCATATTCATTCATCTTGTTGCGATAGACTCATTTAGTCCCGATGAAATTCTTATCTGCTGGCCTCAAAACAATCTCCCATGTTTGATTCTTCTCAATCTGATCTAGCTCTTCATTCATTGGCTGAATCCAGTTTTCATCTTCAGCTGCATCAACAAAGCATTTAGGCTCAACCCGAGATAGAAAAGATGTCTACTGTAGTGATTTCATTCTCCTAGTCTGAACCAGAGCAGACTGATCTCCAATGATATTCTTCCTATCAATTTCAGCTTGACTCCTTGGCTTTTGTGCAGATACGAACTTTACTTCCTCATGATCATCATCAGTATCTTCTTCTGAATCAACATCACCCACTTCTGCTTCCCCTGCATTGCTTTCTTCCTCATCACTATCATCAGGAAATTGTTCACTGCGTTGTTGAATGATCTCCTCATTCTCCACTACAGTGACATCATTTCTCTCAACTACTTTTCCCAGCCTTTTGTTAAAGCATTTATATGCCTTTATTTTTCCTGAGTATCCAAGGAATATCCCCTCATCTCCTCGAGACTCATATTTTCTATGTTTTTCCTTGTTGAGGATAAATCACTTACTTCAAAATATTCGGAATTATTTCACCGTTGGCTTCTTTCCATACCACATTTCGTATGGAGTCTTTCCTTCCTTCGGACACAATAGAGCCCTGTTAGAAATGTAGACCGATGTTAAAACTGCTTCCTTCCAAAATTTCTCTGGTAGGTACTTTTCAATGAGCATCGTTCTAGCCATGTTATTGATGATCCGATTTCTCCTTTCAACCACTCCATTCTGTTGGGGAGTTCTTACTGAAGAAACTTGATGCCTTATCCCATGTTTCTCGAGATAATCTTCCACCTGACTGTTTGTGAATTCTGTACCATTATCAGTACGAAACTTCATAATTTTTTGTCCAAAAATCCTTTCACACTCCCTCCGGTACTATTTTAAGAAGATGAACACATCAGAATTATGGGAAATAACAAATACCCATGCCATTCTACTATAGTCATCAATGAAAAGAACATAGTACCTCTTTCCATCAATCGCTCTTAGTGTGATAGGTCCACAGACATCTGCATGCACCAATTCGAGCACTCTTGTTGACTTATTTTCTTTTGCCTTATATGTCTTTATGATGATCTTCCCTTGTTGGCATGCATCACATGTGTGAGTAAGATTACATGATAGCTTGGGTAGGTCTCTTGCTGCATCAAATTTTTCCAGATCTTACAGGGATGGTTGGCATAGATGACGTAGTCGTTTATTCCACAACTTGTTTTCTTCCTCTTTGGATAGAAAACACATATCTTCTTCTCCACTTACCAGGTAGATATTTCCCATTTGTCCTTTTTCCTTGTAGAACCACTACCCCATCTCTTCCTTTGACGATACACACTTTCTTAGTAAACCTTATAGAATGTCCTGAGTCACATAGTTGACTAATGCTGAGCAAATTGTGACTGAGGCCTTCTACTACTAAGACATCAGCACGTCTCATCTCTTTTCCCCCAAACTTGGCCTTTACTGATCCAATTATCTTCAGGCCTTCATCATTTCCAAACTTGACAACTCCCTCTTTGTCATATTTTACGCCTGTGACAAGATCCTTATTACCTGTCATGTGAGATGTGCAACCGCTGTCAAGGATCCACACACCAGAGCGATCTGATGCTTTAAGGGCAATTTCTGCCACCACTGCCTTCTCATCCTTTCTCTTCTTGGTCCATATTCTTGCCTTCATACTTGTGATGGTTTCTGACTTCTCATCTTTCTTAGAGTATGATGGACCTTCTCTATCCTGCAAAGGTGCAAATCTATTTTGCATTTTCAACTCACCTATTGGTTCATTGATCTGCTATTTGTGAACATTTGGGTTTTGCTTTGGCATATTCCTTTGTATGGTCAAAGTGAAATACCTAGCCATGTGCCCAAATCCTCTGCACCAAAAACAGTGCCCATCAAAATATGTTCTAGAGAACCTTTATCTATTTGGATGCCACCTCTGTTCTTGTGCCCTTCGATATCTCTTGGATATGGAACACACATACTATGAATGTCCCATTTTTCCACAACAATAACACCTGATATAAGGCGCATTCCTTCATGTTACTTATGCACTGCTAGTTTCCTTTTGGGATCTCTAAATATTTTGATTCTGCCTTGTGCCCAAATCCACCTTCAGTCTCGGAGTGGGTGCTTGCGATCTGACCTCAACTTTCACAACTTTCTGTTTTTGATCAAGCCCTTCATCAGTCTTAGCATCTGAACAAAGTTGATTCTTTTTTTTTTCTGCCGAACCACTATTCTCCACTTTTATCTTCTCGGTTTTCTAAGTGATCTGCTTTCCTGATGACCCAGTAGGAGTCAAGATCTTTTCTTGATCTTTAACCTTTGTTCGCAGACCAACAACTTCTCCTTCAAGTTCTTCAATACACTTGATTTATTCTTTCCTTGTGTTATTCAAGCTGTCGATCTCCCTTTTCTGTTCTTAAGTTTTTATTTTATACTCACTAACTGATTCTGAGTCCTATGGTGTTGATAACTTGAGTCTCTCGATTTCTTCCATCAACTCAGACTTCTCTTCTTCCTATTGTTGCATATAGAGTTTGGCATCATGAACAACTTTGTTGGATTTATTTGTTTTGGATCTCCAAACATCTATCTCTTCAAGAGCAGCCTCTAACTCTGCTTGCATATCAACTCTTCCCTCAACTTATTCTTCTTGTTCATCAGCTTCGGTTTCATTATTATTCTGAGAACTGCCAACAACTGCCACCATAGTATTTTCTCCTCGGTCTTTGCAGTTCTCTATCTCTTCAACCTCCTCAACCTCAGACTCATCTGAACTGTCATATTCTTTTGAAAGAAGGTTCTTTTTCTTAAAGAAATTTCTCTTGAATTGTTTCTTTCCTTTCCCATAACCTGAAGAATTCTTCTTGGGAATTTCGATTTCATCAACATCATCATCCTCTTAGAACTTTTTGGGACACCATACCATAAGATGTCCAACCTTTCCACACCGAAAACATGCAAGTGGAAGTTTCCCTTTAAACTTTCCTTTTCCTCTTTGAAGGTTTGAGGAGAGGAATGACATCACTTCATCTGTCTCTTATTATTCCTGAGAGTCTTCAACAGTGAGCTTCTTCATGGCCTTTAATGCCACCTCTTTGGATTTCACCTTTTCCACAACATCGTTATCATCATTTCTCATTTCATATGCAACAAGGGTGCTGTGTAGGTTGTCCAATTTCAGCTCTTTCGGGTCTTTATCATCCAAAACCAAAACTTTCAGATTGAACCGAGGTGGAAGTTTCCTCAAGATTCGCTTCACAATTTTAATGTCTTCAATAACTTCTCCAAGACCTCGCATGTCTTCCACTACAACATTTACCCTGTCAAAGAATGCATCAACATTCTCATTCAGGTTCATTCTTAGATCCTCATACTTGTTCCACAACACTTGAAACTTTGCCTCTCTGACCTTTATATCTTCTTCATATATATTCAATAACTTTTCCCACATGGCATGTGATGTTTTTCAAGACATCACCTTTGTATATATAGGATTGGATATGGCTCCCCCTAAGGCATTTATTGCTTTGGCATCAGTATCCAATTCCCTACGCTCAGCTTCTGATAATGCACCACTATTAATATCTGCTATTATGCCATGCATTGCTGCTGTGAAAACATCCATTCCTAATGATCGGAAGTAGTGTTGCATCCGATTCTTCCATAGCTGGAAATTGTTCCTGTCGAAGATCGGAATCCCTTTATGATTAGTGACCTCCATTTGAGAGAGAAACACTGATATTAAACTTTCACTCTGATACCAATTGTTAGGTCCACTAGGCTAGATACCCTGAGAGGGGGGGTGAATCAGGGTATAACAGATTAAAACAACTGTCCCTTTTGATCTTGTTTTGCTGTTAGACAAAACCCTCTTTTCTCTCATTTCCAATGCAGAGTATGAGAAAACTTTAAAGCATGTACAGGACATAGCAATTTTTACTTGGTTCACCCTCACTGGGCTACGTCCAAGGAGAATACATCGTCAGTGTGCCGATGTACCAATTCCACTATAATCACACTACTGTTTACAAGTTCGAAGTGGACTCACTGTCCCTCCTAGTTTACAACCACTCACAATTTGAGAACTCACAGCTCTCTCAAATTAAGTGAGCTCACTACTTCTTCAGAAGATCCACTCAAAGTTTATAGACCTGTAGGTATCTTCATTTGCATAAAAGAATGCATCCTCAACTATTGATAGATGCTCTGTTGAAGTCCAAATTTCATCCACTGATGAATAACCCTTTTCCCCTGAACACTGGGAAATTCCTTTAGAAAAACCTTCGCAAAGCACCCTACTTCGCTAGGCTCCCAATTTCGCGAAGCTTAAACAAGCCTTCACGAAGCTCCTGACTTTTCATGAAGCACTCTCACAAAGAACTATCGCGAAGCTCAAGTTGTTGCAGAGCAACTTCCCTCACGAAGATCACTGAGCCAACACAGAGCGCGCAACTTTCGCAGAGCTACAATAGCCGCTGCGAAGCTCTTCTTTCACAAAGCACAAAGTCTACGCGAACTACCTTCGCGAAACGAGAGCGAAAGATCTTCTACAGAAATTATCTACTTCTCTCGAGGGGGTCGACCTCTATTTATAGGCGATTCCACCGACCCTCGACCCTTCCACGCGAAGACAACGCCACGTCATTGCCTATCGCGAAGCTCCAAAGTTTCTGCCGGAAATCTGTCCAAATCGCGAAGCACCATGGAAATTTTCCGATCACAGAGCTCATCGTAATCGCAGAGCATCACCGTCAACATTCCTTTGTGCCTTCACCGTGAAGCTCCCTTGCAAAGCCCTTCACCTCCGCGATGTGCTTCAACTCTTCCGTTCACGAAGCTTTGACGTAATCGAGAAGAATCACCACCATCATTCTTATGGTCTTCACGAAATCCAAACCATGAATCCTTTCTTCGTGAAATTCATTCCATTGCCATATTTAATTATTATCTTCATGGAAATCCTATTTTCACAATGCTCACCAAACTCCAAATTTTGGACCCCAAAAATTTGGAAAATACTGGGAAACGATGCCACCTTGTACTACTATTTTGTACCGCCTCCAGATCATCCATTCCTTTGTCATAATTCTTTGTCAACATGGATTGTCAACAACTTTTCGGGAACTCGACAATTCTCCATGGAGACCTGCTTTATCAAAAAACACAATCAACTCAAAAATACTGCAATATTACCTTGTGGGATTTTTTCCCAACACATCCAATAATCCAAGTGCTGGTGAACAACATCAAGGAGGCATAACATACACATGGGAGGATTTAGACTAAGGTAATATACACACCCACACATCTCCAAACACCCATATAATCCTAAAAGGTAAAATACAATTGATACCATAATGCATGCATACATCTATATCCCACATAAGAGAATGACATAGGTATTATAAAGCATAAGATCCAAATACAAGCCCACCAAAACTTAAAAAGAACCCAACCTACTAACAAAATAGGGGAAGCTACCCAAAAGTAACTTCTAGATCCATCTGAGGTATTTTTAGAACAACTAAGATCCACCTACTCCTAGTTCACCTAGGAATCCAACAAAAAGGATTGTATTCTGTATAAGACATGAAATGTGGGGGTAAAGCCCATGTATGGGTGAGTATAAACATAACCAATAGGGCACCTTGAAATCACCAAATGTAAAGCATCAAGATATTAGTTAGATCATCATCATGAAGATATGAAAATCAGAAAATAATACATAGAAATATGTCACCAATAACCTAGATATTCTTGAAGGTAGACACCAAGTATCAAGTAAGGTCACAACCAAAATTCTAGCCTATAATTCTGAAAGAGTATCACAAGTAACACATGTCTAGGAGAACAAGATGCCGCGTATGTTGGGCATGTGATTCCTGAAACCATACCTAAGGAAGAAAATGATGGGAATGAGAATACAACCCTTAGGCCTCATAAAGGGATTCCTACTCTAGTCCTTTAAGGAGATATTTTACAATGTTCAAAACAAGATTCCATACAAAACCCTCATGGAGGTGAATTGAGAAAACTCACCCTGAAAGAAAGGAAGGGAAAACACCCACTAACACAAAAAATAGATCGAGGTAATACACCCAAGCTCACATCAGAGCTAAATTGAGAAGAAAAAGGGCTCTAACTTTCCTTTGAAGAAGTACATGGCATGTCCCAAGGGGTACACAACATGTCTCTATTAGTGTGTCACTTCCCATGTCTCTCCATCTAACATGACATGTCTTTTTTCTATATACATGATGTGTCCACTAGGGGTACATGAAGTGTATAGGTTGAGTTGGAACTCAACATGTACCATATGATCTTACTTGTGTATTCTTGTCCATGATCATGTACTCAGACCATGCCCATGTACGCTGGCCATGTCTAATCACTTTTTAGAGTACACGAGGTGTACTCCATATCACATAGTGTGCAAGGGTCCGAGCCGGCACTCGACATGTTCCATTTTCCCAATTCCATGTACCTTCAAAGTACACAACGTGTGACCCGACACACACAATGTTTGAGGTCACCTCACTACATGGGTGTGTACTCCCTATACACACAGAGCCATTCTCCAAGGGTTACATGATGTGTGATATGACACACATGAAATGTAGTGCTACATGATTTCCTGGGTGTGTACCTCCTGTATATGCTGAGCTAGCCAATTAGGTGGGGGGACCCACATAGTGTGTGAAAT
Organism: Viscum album; assembly: GCA_963277665.1. Classification (NCBI taxonomy): domain Eukaryota; kingdom Viridiplantae; phylum Streptophyta; class Magnoliopsida; order Santalales; family Viscaceae; genus Viscum; species Viscum album. Next base: position 172,283,043 of record OY728147.1, on the reverse strand, counting down.
GTAAAACTACATCTACCACACATAGGGGACTACATGGTGTATATTATTCTGAACTACATGGAATATAGTTTGGGAATTTCAAGAAACCACTGGTCCTCACCTGGTTTCACTCACACTAATTCCTACTTCACTCTAGCCACAAATCATGCATAAGAAACATGGATATGGGCTCGACTGAGCCCGACCATCACCGATGGATGAATTATGGCCACCCATTTTTCTTGGGCTTCATCCACTATCACACTGTGTCACCAAAATTCCAAAACCCATAAGAATGAGGACCTCCAATCCATCCCTGATCCACTATCATCATCGTTGTACATCGACCGCATCGCCAATCCTAAATATGAACATGTGGTATCGATCCATTATGCCAAAGAAAAATTTCACAATGATCATTTATCAAGTATTTTTTGAATCACTAGCCAAATGGAATACTAAAGATGATTGTGTGAATAACATGGAAAGAAAATCTCAAAACATAAATGCGAGGATTGAACCTCAACCATTGTTTGGGTTAGCCACGATTCGCTGTCATGAAGACAATGAGTGAAGAGGAAAGAACAATGATAATCAAACCATAATGTCAAGGGAAAAGATTCATCAACCATAAATAAACATTTGACCTATGAATAATTTGTTAAAAGGATTGATTTTTGTTCAACATGGAATGAACAAACATGATATTAAACCAATAAATTAAAATTCCCCACCTTAGGTTTGGATTGATCACTGATGAAGAACATTTCTACTTCATTATTGTTGGATATATATGATAACTCCATTGATGAAAATTATCCTTGAGGTACCTTGATCCTGAATCCATGATCCCATGATCATCTTCCAATGCACTCTCCACTAGAGCTCTCTCTACATACTTCCATTCCCTTTAGGGTTATGTGGCTACCCATATGGAATTCTTCATAATGGGGGTTATATAGAGGTTTCTGATAAAAATTTTTTTTGTTGAATATTTTATTGATAATAAATGATAAAATTTCCTCACATTGTGTTAAATATGTTTATTTATAAAATATTTGGGATTAGATCATTCATTTGAAAATTTGATGAAAATTCTAGTTTTACCCTTTAAAAATTCATTGTAGTATTTCGAACATAAATAAATTTATTTGAATTATTTAAACTTAATATTTTGTAAATGTGTTTATGACTTAATGTTATAAAACTTTAATTCAGAACATATAAGCTAAATTGTGCATTTGATTGGACTTAATGGTCTATGAAATCAAAGATGGGATGGACTCTCTAGATTACAAATAAGTTATGTATTTAGGCCATAACTACTTATTCCATGATTGGATTATGCCCAAATTTTTAGAGTAGATCTATGATTAATTTTCACACAAATAATCCTTATGTAAGGAAAAATAGTTCACGATTTTTGGTGGTAAAAAAGGCAGTGAAATTTGAATTAATTTATTTGGAAAAATTTCCCCATTCACACTTGAAACCTATTTATACCTAGAATCCCCTCCACTCTATAAACTGGTGTCTTTCTCATTTGGAGGGGTTGGGACGTGAATTAGAAAGTTGAGGGTAGAGGATAAGTAGATAAACTCCAATTATCCAACCATTTCAACAAGGGTAGCTCTTGAAGCAAGGATCCCTCAAACAAAGCCTTCTTCTTCTTCTTCTTCGTGTTGTAATACTTTTGTTTGCGTAATAAACTCCTTAGTTCTTATTTAATTTCTTCTATTTTCCTCTATTTTTATCACTTCTATTCCACATTAGTCTTTCTATTTGTGCTAGAATTCAAGAGTATAAATGAGATTAGTTTATACCCTTTCTAAATCTTTGAAAATACAATCCGTTTCTAGGATGACTATGCCGCCCATGGAAGAGTAGTTTTATTAGTAATCGATCTACCTCTCACCTTCTTTATTAATTTATTTTGAATCAATGAGATACTGTAATTAAATTAACATGATCCTTGAATTGAGTTTTTAAATTATAATAAACTAAGTAATCAATTGAACAATTAAAATAAAAACACGTGAGGTCGAGAATTTGTGTAAATCGTGAGAGTGAAAACTTAATCAGTAAAACAAGACCACATAAGATAAATTTTTAGAGTTCAAATAAAACCCATAGGATCAATTAATCCTAATTTATAGAGTGGATATGTGCTCTAATTAACCACTGAACATAATCTAACTTTAGAACATCAATCAAATTAGGGTGCTGCGATTGCATATTCCGAAGCTAGCCTCGAGTTTAATTCATTTCATATTTTTGGTAATGTTAACTCCCGTAGGGTTATAGGGTTAACAAATTAGGGGATAATAATTAAGTGGATATTAATTTAAATTAAAATGATTAATAATTAAGTGAATAGTTGGAGTTAGATCAATTATTCCTTTTAAAATATTTTCTAAAAAACCATCTTCTTATTGTGTCTTTTTAATAGAACTTCATTTAAAAAAATGAAATCTTCTTCCAGAAAAATTCTTCTAGTTTTATAAATGATAAAAAACTTACCCATAATTTCAAGTATTATTTTTGATTTATTTAATTTTATTTTCAAAATACCTTCAATATGTTGTCTTAAATTACTTCCTCTTTTGAGAGACGACATTGGTCAGCCACTCTACTGCACCCAAGTACCCAAAAAATCACACTTCATTTGAGAGATCCCAAGACAACACCTTTCAAATTGGAACTGTTTCTAGAGAGGCAAGTAATTATTTCAACCAATTAGAGGTATTTATTTTATTTTACATTTTATTCTATTCTTCTCTTCTTTCTTTCTTCTTTACCCAATCTGATTTTTTTCTTCTTCTTTTATTTTCTTCTTCTTCTTTTTGGATCATCAACTCAGACTTCTCATTTTTATTATGGTACACTTTCCTTATTTTTATTTTTATATTCTTTGTGACACAAACTAATCCTAAGGATATTTTAGATCTTGACCCTAAGATTGAACGTAGCCTTCGGGATCGAATCTAACATTCTCAGTCTATAGGAAGTTTCAACATTAAACCGGTTAGAGAATTACTCCATTCCAAGAACACTGAAATTAGAAAAACTTCTATATTAAACCTAAAATAAGAACCAATGGATAAAAATAATGGAAATGAACTTAATAGAACCATTCAAGAATTGGATGCACCTGATATTAACTATCAACCAAATTGTATTACATACCCAAATCTTGAATCAGACTTTGAACTGAAATCTAGATTAACTCACCTTCTTCCAAAATTTCATGGATTATCTGGTGAGGATCCAAAAAAATATTTAAAATAATTTAATATGGTTTTATCAACCCTTAAACCAAGAAATTTCTCTCAAGATCAAATAAAACTAAGGGCATTCCCATTTTCACTTGATGGAGCTGCAAAGGATTAGATGTATTATTTACAACCTGAAGATGTAACATGTTGGAACGATTTGAAACAATTTTTCTTACAGATATTTTTTCCAGCATCAAGGACCACTTCCATTCATAAGGATATCTTAGGGATTAATCAATCACAAGGGGAGTCAATGTATGAGTACTGGGAGCGATTCAAGAAGTTGTGCGCAAGCTGTCTGCATCAAAAAATCAGTGAGAAACTCCTCATCCAGTACATCTATGAAGTACTCACACCTATAGAGAGAAGTATGGTGGATGCCATAGCTGGAGGAGCATTAGTACACAAAACACCAGTGGGTGTACATGCATTTATTGACAAGATGAGACAAAACTCCCAAAAATCTGGTGATCGAAGTACACCATATGTCAGGGGAGTACATCCAGTAAGTCCATATTCTCTTTAAATTAATTTGATTGATACCAATTTTGAAAAATTGAAAACTACGGTGAGACAGATTTCTTTGGCACAAAAGAAACCCCAACCCCCTCTTTCAAGGCCTTGTGGCATTTATACTGAGATAAGACACCCAATTGACTGTTTCCCCCAACTACAAGAAACAAAATATTGTGCAGTAGTGTTTCCTAGGATACCATATCAGAAAAAACAATAACCACATCCCCAGAAGAAGTAAAATTACTTTTCACCAACATACAACCAAAGGTGGAAGGATCAATCCAACATGATGTATGGCTATGGACAACAACAAAGGTCCCATTTTCAACAAAACTTCCAGCAACCTCTACCTTACCAATAGGGTTTCCAGCAACCCCAAAGGTGATTTGAAGCTCAAGAATCAGAAAGTAAACAACAAGGAAATCCCCAAACCAAGGTAGATTCTAACACTGATGACCTATTAAAACAAATTGTTCTTAATTAACAAAATGAGTTGAAGAGTCAAGGTTCAGAGTTGAGGAAGTTAAAGACACAGATGAGCCAGATTGCCACTGCCCTCTATAAACTAATTAGTAAGAACTCTAAAAACATTTTTTACCAACCTACTCTAAATCCAAAATGGAATGTCAGTGCCATCACATTGAGAAGTGGGAAATAAAAAACTGACACATATTCACCTATCGTTCCATTGGGATTCACCTCAATTCCGGAGAATCCCCATTCAAAACTAGCTGATGAGAAACCCAAGGAGAAAGATAAAGGTAAGATAAAGATTAATGATGTTACTCCTAAACCCCTTACCTTTCCAAATAGGGTTGTATAAACCAATAATATAGCTAAGGAGGAGATTCAAAAAGAAGTTTTGGATACATTAAATCATATGGAGATCAACATCCCTCTACTTGAAGCCATCAAGAAAATCCCAAGGTATGAAAAATTCTTAAAATAAATTTGTACCAATTGAAGAGGGATTAAGGGAAATGAGAGGATAAATATTGGAAGGAATGTATCAACACTCATTATACCAACTCTAGAAATGCCAAAAAAGTGCAAGGATCCTAGGACATTCACCATCCCATGCAATATAAGGGAGTTTCACTTTTCTGATGCTCTTTGTGATTTAGGAGCTTCCATAAATATGATGCCTCACTCTGTATTCTCTTCTTTATAGGTTGGTGAGTTGAAGTCGATGAGAGTAGTGGTGCATTTGGAAAATAGAGATACAATATATCTAGCGGGATTCCTTGAGGATGTACTTGTCTGGGTAAGAGACATGATCTTTCCAATAGATTTATATGTGCTTAAAATGGAGGATGATCAGGTAATTTCACATGATCCCATTATCTTAGGTTGTCCCTTCCTAAAAACCGCTAAAACAGTTATAAATTTCCACGAGGGTACATTTTACATGGAGTTTGGAGATAAAGTTGTTATATTTAATGTTATGGACTCCATGAAGTACCTCTCATAGGACCATTCTTCTTTTGTTATCTACCATTTTGAACCACTAAGTAAAAACCCCATGGATTTTTATTGTCCTATACTTAGGGAGATTATGAGTATTGGTTATAGTTTTATGTCTAAGATTACTTACACACCTGTTTCTAATGCACAATACTCTCTTAGATTTTATTTTGAAATGGATTCATATTCTAATTTTGATCATGTTCACTCTGATTATGACATGGCTATTGAGTATTCTGATGGATTTGATGAATTATTCTATGATTTTGATGATGTTTATTCTGATACTGATGTTATTTGTGCACATATTTCAGTTCCTTCAATTTCTCCACCCATACACCACCCCCTACATTGGAACTCAATCCATTTCCACCAAATCTAAAATACTCATACTTGTTAAGTGGTGAGAAATTACCTATTATCATTGCTAAAAATCTCCCTTTTGAACATGAAGAAAAACTTTTGAATATTTTGGGTGAGAACATCAGGGCAATCAGGTCGACCTTGCTGACATATCTGGTATTATCCCCTCCATTTGCATGCATATGATTCTTTTAGAGGATGGGGCTAAACCTATGAGGTATCCACAAAGGAGACTCAATCCAAACCTTATGTAAGTTGTTAAAAAAGAGGTTGAAAATTTTCTTGAGGTAGGTATAATTTATCCCATTTTAGATTCCCATTAGGTGAGTCCTATTTAGTTTGTACCTAAGAAAAGTGATGTTACTATTTTTAAAAATGATAAAGAGGAGTTGGTTCCAATAAGGGTACAAAATAGTTGGCATGTGTATATTAATTATAGTAAACTAAATCAGTCCCCTCACAAGGACCATTTCCCTCTCCCATTTATTGATCAAATTCTTGAGAGACTAGCTGGGCAGACACATTATAGTTTCTTGGGTGGATTTTCTGGATATTTTCAGGTTCTTATTGATTTGGAGGATCAGGATAAGACAACATTAACTTATCCATTCAGTACGTTTTCCTACTGAAGGATGGAATTTGGACTTTGTAATGCCCCAGGTACCTTATAGAGATGCATGGTGAGTATTTTTTTGATTTTATTGAGACCTTCATGGAGGTATTTATGGATGATTTTATAGTGTATAGGTCTTAATTTGATGATTGTATCTCTAGTTTGGGAAAGGATTTGAATTGTTGTATTGATAAGAAACTAGTCTTGAACTTTGAAAATTGTCATTTCATGGTAGAGAATGGAATTTTCTTAGGGATGTAGTGTCAAAACATGGGATAGAGGTTGATAGATATAAGGTATATATTATTTCATCCTTACCCTATCCTTCATGTGTGCATGATGTTATATCTTTCCTAGGGTATGTATGATTTTATTGGCGCTTCATCAATTTTTTTTATTAAGATCACTCTCCCTATGTCATGATTACTTCAAAATGATTTTTATTTTGTGTTTGATTATTCTTGCAGGAATTCTTTTAATGTGATAAAATAGCATCTAACCACTCCACCTATCATACAACCTCCACGGTGGGAGCTTCATTTTGAGTTTATGTGTGACGCGTCCAACTTCACGGTTGGAGATGTCTTGTCATAGAGGGTGGAGGGACGTTCAAATGTGATTTCCTATGTATCTAGGACACTGGATTCAGCTTAATAAAACTACAAAACCATGGAAAAAGATTTTCTTTCCATCATATTTTCTTTAGATAAATTCCATTCATATTTATTGGGCTTTAAAGTAGTAGTTTTTTTTTCTGACCATGCAACTTTGAGGTACCTCTTAAAGAAGATGGATGCAAAGCCCATGATAATCTGATGGATCCTCCTTTTTCATGAATTTGATATTGAGATAAAGGACAAGAAGGGGTTGGAAAACCTGGTGGCGGACCACATGAGTAGGCTTACTCACACACTAGAGGATGACACCATGGACCAAGTACCACTTCAAGATACTTTCCCTGATGAGAATCTTTATTCCATATCAGGTACACATCCTTGGTATACTTATTTAGTTAACTACCTTTTCCCTCTGAAATTCCTACAAATTTAAAGAAACATAAAGTCAAAAAATTAAAGAGTGAGTCTAGATTTTATGTGTGGGATGATCCATACCTATGGTGCATGTGTAGTGACCAAGTTATTAGAAGGTGTGTTCCTGATCATGAGTTTGATTCTATTTTATATTTTTGTGATACACTTTCTTGTGGTGGAAACTTTGGACCCCAACAGATAGATAGAAAAGTCTTAGACTCTGGATTATATTGGCCTAACTTATTCCATGATGCCCATGTATTTTGTAAGTCATACTCTCATTTCTAACACACAAGAAACATTTCTAAGAGATATGAGATGCCCCAACAACCCATACTATTATATGATATTTTTGATGTATGGGGCATCAATTTTATGGTCCCTTTTCATAGTTCCTTTGTTTTTTTGTATATTTTGGTTACTATTGTTTATGTGATTAAATGGTTGGAGGATAAGACCATCAGGACTGATGATTCTCATGTTGTAGTGGACTTTGTCTAGACACAGATTTTTTATAGGTTTGGAGTACCAAAGGGCATCATCAGTGACCAAGGGACACACTTCTACAATCAGAATTTGGCTTCCCTCCTTCAGAATTATGGGTTGACACATAAAACATAAACACCATACCACCCCCAAACAAATGTCCAGGATGAGATTTCAAATCGCGAGTTGAAACAAATTTTGGATAAAACCATGCAGCCAAATAGGAAGGATTGGAGAAAGTGCTTGAATGATACGCTATGGGATTATAGGATAACATACAAGAAACCCATCGGTATGTCCCCATTTCAGATTGTTTTTGGGAAAACATGTCATCTCCCCATGGAAGTTGAGAATCAGGCTTATTGGGCTATAAAGAAATGCAACATGAATTTGGCCCAAGATGGAATTCAACAGAAGGTGCAAATTCAAGAGCCTGAGGAGATTCAATTATCTTCACATGAGAACTCAAGGCTCTACAAGGAAAGATCAAAAGTATCTCATAAAAAAATGATCTAGAAAAGAGAATTTCAAGTTGGAGAGAAAGTATTTCTCTATAGTTCACGACTGAAGATGATGCCAAGTAAGTTGAGTTCCAGGTGGTTAGGTCCTTATATTGTGACTAATGTTTTTCTTTATGGTATAGTGTAGATCAAACAAGAGGAAATATGAAGGAGCTTTACAGTTAATGGGAAACGTTTAAAGAAATACATTGAGGGACTTCCTACTGATGCAGTGGATTTCATCACATTGCATGACCCCATCATCACTTGAGCATATCAGGCTGTTCTGAACCCTTTCACTTTTATATTATTTTTCCTATTTAAAATTCTGCATTTCATATGCACATATCATCTCATGGGTTCACATTTAGGACAATGAAATATTTTAAGTGTGGGGAAGGGAACCTTTTAGTTTAGTTATTTCAATTGTTTTTCTATTTTTTTATAAAAATTGTATGTTTTTCAAATTTTGTGCGTTTTTGAAACATTTGAGCAGAAATGATTTTCTTTGACATTTTTGAAATCTATTTCCATGAGTGAAACAATTTATTCCATGAAACTGAGATTAAATGAATGCTTAAAATAACTTTGTTTCAAGTTTAAATCTTTAGTAATTTCATGAAAAGTACTCTGAATTTTTAATCCCATGCCACATCTCACTATATTTATATTTGAAATCACTTTCCTATGAGGCTCCTAAACCATTCTTTTCATATTCTTAAATTTACCTCACTTCTTAAGAGAACCAAACCATGCTTTAATAACCATAATTTTATTTATTCCTGTCAATACTTGAGGGTTTGAGGTACATGTGCTTTAAATGATTGAGGAATTTATTTGGTATTAAAGCCCCTATTTCATAATAATCATTTTTATAATGGCCTAACTTGATCATTAAATCCTTTTAGCCCTTAGAAGCTATGAAAAGCCTGTTAGGATAGCTACATTACAAGCCAATTTTCCCTATCCAACCAAATCTTGAAGTAAAATTGCATAATCTAGTTGAACTTAAGTGTGGGGGAAGCTCTCTTGTGTTATGCTACCATATTTTGTGACACTTTGGGTGGAAAATTAAATTTTGAAGAGATGTGTTTGCTACTGAAAAAAAATCATTCCATTGAAAGTAGTGACATTCTGAAGCTTTCATAATAAAAGAAGTTGTGCCTTTCTGGATCTTCCAAATAAGAAAGAAAGTTGTGCCTATCTAGAGCTTCCAAAAAAAAATATGTTTTACAAGATTGATATTTTTATTGCTGAAATAATGATGGATCTGAATTGATACTAAGGGCAGTGAGGAAGAGACCATACCTGAGTGAAAATTATAATAATGCAATTTTTCTTCAAAAAGAGTCAAGCACGCCTCATTCAGCCTCATAAATTTTCACATCTAAATTGTAACGACCCAAAAATTAATTAATTAAAATCCCTCTTAGTCTATTTAAATGTCTTCTTATGTTTATGTAAAATGTATGCACTTATTTGGTTCTGTGTTTTGGATTTTAAAATACCATTAATAATTGTGACCGTTGCCAATATAGCCGTTGAACAATGATCACATGATTAGTATAAATATAGGGCTTTAACAAATCCAATTTACTCAGACAAAGGAAGTGATGAACTCATCTAGTAGGATTTCCCCATATGAATCCCATTTGTCGGGGTTCATAAAGGAGGTGGTGTCATTGGGCTTGAATCTTGACCAAGCCCAAGCCTAGCTTGAATACGTTAAGCTCGAGCGGAACTGCCTACGAGAGAAGTAGAAGTTGATAGAGATTACCACTCGAGGAATGTTATCTGAGCCACCCCAAGAGTATGTCACCATCGTTAACCTTACCCTAAGGTATTATGTGGGTGTTTTAAGGGGTTATGTACTAATACCCTAGTACAAATATTATGTACATTATTCTTGTATAGATAATATACATTCATTTTATTATTGTTACTTTGTAAATAGTTTTTAAAGCACAAATAGTATTTTTAGTTAATATTCAACTAAGAAATCTATTTTGATGAATTAATGGATTTATGAATTAAATAATATTTCAATAAAATATTATTATTATTAAATTTATTTTTATTAAATATAAATGATCGTATAATTTTATGAATGCAATTGTAATTTTTATTATGGTTTGAAAGATGTTTTTGTCAAAACCCATGAGTTTTGGATAAATGTCAGTTTTATTTTAAAAGTAAAAATTCACATATTTAGAAAATTATTTAGATAAAATGAATATTATTTTTTGAATCATGATGTCAAAATTATTCAATGGTGAATTTTTCATAATTTTCCGAGAGAATCAAATTTTTGGGTAAAAATTAAATACCGTTTAAATATATAATGTGTTTTATGACATCATAATGACCCAATAGTGATGTAATAAAATACTATAAACATTATATTCAGACAATATATGTTTTACCATTAAAATAATTTTATTTTAGGTTTTTTTGATTTATTTTACAAAGATTTAGTGGACCCTTCAAGGCTTATAAAACATTTTGTATATATGAGATTGTTTCAATAAACTCTTATCAATTAGTAACTTGGGATCATACAATTTATGTAAGAAAATAAAATTAAATGAAGCTTATAATATCATGAAAATAATAATATTTGTGATATATCATGTAAAATGGAAGTATATACATCTCAAAATGAATTTTAGATGTAAAACAAAACATGAGTCTCAAAGTAGGTAAATTGAGACAAAACTATTTTATCGATTTGGTAACTTCTGAAACATAAAACCCATGAAATAAAGGACATATAATGGATATTTAAATAAAAATAAATTTAAATATAATAAAAATTTAAAACATTCATGTGTATTATACACACCACACAAAAGGAATGGGTGGTGAATAAATCACGTGTCTCACAGAAATAAAAAAGTGAGATGAAATCCCCTTACCTTGTGTCTTGACTCTCTTATTACTCATTCAAACCTCTTGTATAATAAATATTAATTTATTATAAATATATTTATGAACTATATTATTAATTATAATACCATATAGGGTTATATTGTGTCTTTATTTTAACTTATTGTTGATAATTCTATGTTTAGGTTACACTTCCGGAAATATCCGGTTTGTTTTTCGCATGTGACTTAATTTATTGTTGCTCGGTACATATATTAATAATATTATTTCCAGAATTTCAAACATGATTTAAATATAATTTATTTTTCATCTATTTTCATTATAATAATCCATTTAATATAAAACTATGAAATGAAATACACCATTTAAGGAAATAGTAAGTTGTACACAACAATAAACACTATCTCTATTTAATTGATGCGTTGACAGAATTATTGTAAAAGAAATATATGTATATATATATTTATTTTAGGAGATTTATTATATCATATATATCATATATATTCAATAAATATATCATTAATACATTCCATGTAGTGCATGAATGAATCACATCGCTTTGAGGGGGCAGTAGTCCATACTTCCTCAAATGAAATTATTGTATTAACACCAAATAGAAAGTAAAAAAGATTTGTATTTTAAAAGAAATAATGATGATTAAATACATAATAAATATAAAATATGACATATATAAGAATTTTTTCCATCATAATGTCCACCAAGAGAGTTGTTAAAGGAAAAATGAATAATTATCCTTTAGTGAGGCGGTAGTTCGTCGTACATGTAAACAATATGTTCATTACCAATTTGACAGAGGTGTGTGTAAGTGAAGGTATAAACCATTGTGTAAAACAACCTAGTGTATTTTTAATACTGTTTTTTATAAAATCATATAATAAATATATTATAGTGGGTGTAAAAAATAAAATAAAATAAATAAGCTCTAGAGAAGACATTACCTCTTAATCGGGTAACTCCATTTGGTTTGTGCCGAAATGATTTCTGGGGGTTTTTTTATGTCCAAGGGGAGGATTATATGAGAAATATAGGGATTATGGGATGTTTTTTGGGAATTTATTTGAAGAACCCAAGTTGTTTTAGTGGTGTGAAGAAGAGGGAGAGACTGTGGCTTTTTATAGGATGGTGAATGGACACACGCTGAATTTTTGAAGATAAGTTCAGTGTACCAAGAATTTACATAGAAAAGTCATAAAAAACAAAAAAAAACTAGATAATTTAATGTTAATGGCCCAATAATGGTGAGAAAATGGGCATTGTACATGTTTTTAGGTCATTTTGGGTCTTAAATTTAAGGTTCAGTACTTTGTAAACCTATTTTTTCTCTTAATCATAGTAATTAATTTTAATGAAATTCACTAATAATTGTGATAAAAAATGAAACTGAACTTATTATAAATTATAAATTATTATTATTATAAATATGTATCCCATTTTTTTTATATTATAATAAAAAATTGGCATAAATTAATTTAAAATGAATCCCACTGACCGGATGACATTACGGGTTTTTAAAGTAAAAATGATCAAAATTTTGCTATGTTTTTATGTCCAATTTCATTGTGAAATTGGCTCCAACGACATAAATTTTTTTAATTGATAAAATTATTATATAAATAATATATGAAACAAATTTAAAATAGAATTTATCTTTATAAATAAATTAGATGAAAACACATTTTTTAATTAAAATCTAGTATTTCGAACTAATCATTAAAAAAGGAAACCATTCATTAAAATAGCCAAAAAATATATTAACCTATTTTTTATGTTTCTATTATAATTATAATGTTTATTTTTACATATTAAATATATAAAAGTGATATAAATTTGATATAAATTGTGTTATCCATTAAAAGGTGGTTAAACTAACTTTATAAAAAATAAATGTTTTATGCATAAAATTTGGTTTGTTCTTAACATATATCTATAGAATATATTGTAGGAATACAAAAAATATTTTAAGGAATATATAACATATATATTACATTAATATCACTAACAAATTGTAATTAATTTAACATATTAGGGTAAAAAAACTTTGTGACCATAAAAATATTAATATTTTCATTTATATTCAATCGGTTTTCATATTCATTTGCAATTAATTGGTAACTTATGAATTCACCATATATTTGTGTAATCCATATATTTTCATAAATTAGTTAATACTGTTAATAACCTCTAATTTAACTATTATGTTATATCTTATTATATTAAATAATAATATTTTAAAAATATATTATTGTTTGGTAAAACTTGGTCTTACATGTTATACAATACATAGAGGAAAGTAATTATTGCATGTAAAACAATCTAAAAATGGTGTACGATGTAGAGAAAGATAAAATTTATGTTGTTTTTAGTGCACGATTAACTTGGGGTTGCGTATATAGATTCCAAACCTAATTCTTAAATATAAAATAAACTATTTTCAGTGATACGTGAAATTAAAAATATTTAAAAGGTTAAATTAATTAAAAAATAACTGTTTAAAAAATCTCAGGGTGCTATAAACAAACACACATGTCATCCCATTCCTACCTCTTACCTAACATTAGTTTCAATTAAAAATCCCATCCTTGTCAACTATAATAGGGTCCTCTCACCAACCCTTCAATACCACTCTAAAAATTTGGTTTCCTCGTAAAAAATTACATATTTCCTTCCCATAAATTCCCCTTTAAATCTCATAAGAATCTGGTAATAATAGATTATCCCAAGTCCTTCATCTCAATGAAATATAGTAATAGAATCTCAAAGTTCATAATGTAAGTTTAATCATTTCGCAAACAACTTTTTTTTATCCCTCAATTTATTTTTTTACAAATACAATATGATGAATTAATTATTTATAATATATTTAATATTTTTATATTTTGTAAAAAATTATTAACTACTATTCTCCCTTCCTACAAGAAATATGAAACCATCATTCATGTGCTGTTTGGATTTCATCTTCGATAGTTCTATGTGTTTTGTTTTCATTCACTGTATTATAATGATGATTATAAGGATAAGATTAAAGGATATATATTATGAATATGAAATCATTAGGGTTATGTAATTAAAAATTTTATATCCTATCAATGATATGGTAAACAAATGATCATCATTATCATAATCTCTTAAAACAAGTTTTCTAAGAGGGTAATATTTTATTCAAATTGTATAATATTTTAATATCCATTAATTATTGTTATAATTACTTCTATTTCTGATATATGATGATAATAGAAACTAAATAATATCATTATGATTTTGGTATATTGATATTACAAAAATATCACTTCACAACTATCCATTAATCTTGGTAAGTTCGTATCTGGGTCCGTTTAACCACTAACTTAAACAAAAATATGAATTTATATCATGGATTAATATAAAAAAATATTTAATAATATAATTTGAAATAAATGTGTAAATAATTATTTTTTGGTCATGTATATGTTATAAAAATATTTAATTAATTAGTTAGAAAACACATTTTGATTGTCTAGAATCACCAGAACATGCTCATTGTTGATTTCATCTTCCAGGATAAAGACTAGTGTAACCATGCAAGGAAATTTAAAAATAAATTTTTTTATAGGTCATAAATTATAGTAACATTAATGAAAATAGAATAATAATCATTGTAGTATGAATAAATATTGATGTGGATGCAATGAAATTAGTAAAAGTGATGATAACTATAAACACCCAACATAAAAATGGGAAGAATTCAAATAGAAAATGTGTATTTATGAAGAGTATAAATGAAAATATATATGAGTAAGTTTATAAATTATGGGATTAAGATATACATGATTGGGATATAAGAGTATAAAGTATTTTATTTTAAATCAGGACAAGAATAAAGGGTGTTCTTTCTCAAATTCCTCTCTTTTTGAAATATTTTGTATTATAAATAAAATTTAATTTATGTGGTGCGTATATTCTGAATGTGTGAGATGTTATATCCAAAAATTCATTTATTAATGATATTATAAGATAATTTTTTAATTTTCTCTTTTAATATGTTATTATTGAATTTATACTTAAGCTATATGTGGGGTTTTCCATCTCAATTACCATTCTTTAGGACTCATTTCATATTCCCCACCTATTTATTTTTGTGTGATTCACACATTTATATGGAAGAATTATTACCATATTGCTCATAAAATTTGATGTATTTACAAGTCTAATTTTATATCCCTACCTCATGTTATCTGGATTCAAGAGTTTCTAAAAATATTGAAAAACATAATTTTTTTCATGGTGTAAAACCATCCTGGGATTTGGTAAAGTAAAAGTATGTGTACATTCCTAGAAAATAAACCCCTCCTAGGATTATTGAAAGTTGATGCGGAAATATAATAGATGAAAATTATGGAAATCCCCCAAAAAATGGCTATTAGAGAATTTACTGAATAATCACTCAGATACACAAAGAATAATTCTAAGACTACACACATGGATACAATATCCTCTAGGATATGTCTTTAAATATCCACACTCTCTTTATTATTCATTATAAAGGATTTTCCTTATATTTCCTTGGTCTACTACCAATTATATCTATTGAATCCAATTACTATATTTTTTTATAACCGAACACATTTTAATTTCCCTCTCCACTATATTTCATTTATAAGTGCACTTCATTTTACTTTAATAATACCCCATAGATTTCATGTTGATTAACTAATGTTCTCTAAGAAATAAACATTATTCTACTAAATGTGAACATATTTTATTTATTCATTTTTCATTATAGGTATATCCAAGATACTCTAATACATAAAGAATAATCCTAAGACTATACACTTGGATACACTCTCCTCTGGGATATGTATTTAAATATTCACACTCTCTTTATGATCCATTATAAAGGATTTTTCCTTCTATTTCCTTGGTCTGCTACCAATTATATCTATTGAATCCAATTACTATATTTTTTGGATAACCCAATACATTATAATTTATCTCTCCACTATATTTCTTTTATAAGGGTACTTCATGTTACTTTGATGATACCCCATAGATTTCTTGTCGATTAACTAATGTTATCTAAGAAATAAACATTATTATACTAAATGTGGACATATTTTATTTCTTCATTTTTCATTATATGGATATATAAGATACTCTGATACAAAAAGAATAATCCTAAGACTACACACTTGGATACACTCTCCTCTGGGATATGTCTTTAAATACTCACACTCTCTTTATGATACATTATAAAGGATTTTTCTTTTTATTTCCTTGGTCCACTACCAATTATATCTATTGAATCCAATTACTATATTTTTGGATAACCCAACACATTATAATTTCCCTCTCCACTATATTTATTTTATAAGGTTACTTAATTTTACTTTGATGATACCCCATAGATTTCATGTTGATTAACTAATATTCTCTAAGAAATAAACATTATTCTACTAAATGTGGACAAATTTTATTTCTTCATTTTTCATTATATGGATATCCAAGATACTCTGATACACAAAGAATAATCCTAATACTACACACATGGATACACTCTCCTCTGGGATATGTCTTTAAATATTCACACTATCTTTATTATCCATTATAAAAAAAATTTCCTTCTATTTCCTTGGTCTACAACCAATTATATCTATTGAATCCAATTACTATATTTTTTGGATAACCCAACACATTATAATTTCCCTCTCCACTATATTTCTTTTATAAGGGTACTTCATGTTAATTTTATGATAATCCATATATTTCTTGTTGATTAACTAATTTTCTCTAAGAAATAAAAATTATTCTACTAAATTTAGATGTATTTTATTTCCATATTTTTCATTATATGGATATCCAAGATTAATTTTTTAAAAGGTTACTTAGGGTATGATATTAAAGGTTACTATGAATGTTATAGTGAATATATTGAATGAAATTAGGTGATTTGTGGGGCCCAAAATTATATGGCCCCCTAAATGAATCAACAAATATCATGAGAAAAAGCATGTTGGATTTTAGAGCATAAATCTTCTCATAATAGTATTTTTATTCGAAAAATAACTTGAAAACATGTTTTAAAGTCATACATTATGAAAGATATCAGTATGATATCAATAATTATTATTATCCATGTTTTAATTTATTCTCATGGATATATCATACCCTTAGTTTTAATAGATTATAGTTTTATATAGTTCATTTATTCATGCCATATAACTTATAAAATTTTTATGTTATGAAATGTATTATTGTGGGTTACTCCTTACTGAGAATCCGAGCTCACCCATTTTTTCCTTTCCTTAAGAAACCTAATAGAGGAATATGTTTAATTTTATAGGATATGATATAAGGGTTAATCATGTTCTCTTATTAGGATCATGTTTTATGTTATTTTTTTAAATGTATTGGATGAATCTATCTAGTATTACAAGATAAATAAACTATTGTATCCTTCATTAACTCTTTTAATCATTACCAATATTGTAATATAAATATCAACTTTTTGATTCTAGACTCTATGATGTTATAGTTAAATTAGATATTTGTGTAATATATATTCTGGTTGAATGAAACACCAAGTACGAATATTGGATTAGATGAGCAGGTGAGCTAAAAACCATTCAAAGAAAAAAATATATATAAAAAACACCAAAGAAACACCAATCCATGAAATTAAAGAAACACTAGGATCAAATCCATATAAGTAATGTTGATCACTAGGAGTTTATTAGTTGAGGTAAATTCCATCACAATGAAATAACCTAGATATAAGACCCATTGAAGGATATGAAAAAAGAATACATAATTAAATCCAATGAAACTGGAAACACCAATGAATTATAATCCTAAAAAATGATAACATATTACAATAACAACAACAAAAAATGTGTCTTAAAATAAATTAAATAGTGTCAGCTACATGGATTAAAATTCTCCAATTACATATATTAAATATCATAATTACATTGAAATCATAAAACATAACATTGTAACCAATAAAATATTAACAACCAACCAACATGAATATTAAATATCACATAATTTGTAATGTTTATGTTGTCACATGTAAATTGACAAAAAATATTTTTGATGTAAATATAATTATTATTTTAAATGTAGTAAAGCATACTTATAAATACATTAATGTTTAATTATAAATGTAATAAATAAAAATATTTATTTTTAATTTTTAATGTTTTTAAAATTTCACTTTCATAACCATTTTACCAATTACAACTATAGTTATATTTATTAAAATGGATTTTCAGAACATTAGAAATGAATTTTGGTGTCAATATCAAATTTATGTTCCTTTGATATTATAGTCCATAAGAACCATTATCATTATTTTATATTGAAAATAAAACATTCGTAATAATAATACAGGTCTAGATAGATAAATAAAGAGTAATGGATTTTGGGTTAGGAGCTTTTTGAATGTATAACTCTCTATTGGGATATCAAATTTGTAAAATTTCATAATTTTTTTAAATACTATAAAATATTAATATTATGTTTTATTAATTGAAATATATTCAGTTTTATATAGTAAAAATATTTTTAAAATGGATTACAAAATATTTTGAAGGATTAGAGAGAAAAAAGTACTAATATTCATATTAATTATTTTTTGATTTTATAAGAATATAGAAAATAGTAAAAATATTAATTTGATTTTAAATATTTAAAAACTTTATTTTATATAATCCCACACATTTTTTAAAATATATTTTCATCAACCAAATTTAACTTAAATATATAATGTTTGGAATTTTATAATGCATCTCAAACATGTGGTTTCTAGGGTTATCAAAGGGAAAGTGTTTAGTACCTAGATGCTTTTACTATTCCATGCACATAAGTTGAAAAAATGAAGAGTAATATGATAATAACAAGACACAAAATAAAAAAAATATAAATTTAAAATATGAAAACATATTTATATATTTCTAAAATAAAAATATCTTAACATGTAACACATATTAATCATTGATTAAAAATTAAATAGTCTTTTAAGACTTTTTTTATATCAATATAAAAATTTTACATTTTAATTCTATTATATATTAATTTACATATTCCAAATATTGCATATTTATAATTATTTAAAACTTGATTAAATCAATAATCAGATCTCATTTTTATGCTGTTTAAATAGTTTTCCAAATATGACCTTTAATTCAAACAATTAAAAATAATTAATTATGGACATTTAATATTTAAATATAAACTATGTTTAAATTTTATTATTATTTTGAATTATAAAAAAATTTATAAACTATATGTATAATTTTCGACATAAACCATTTATATCTAAATTATATGTCATTTCTTATTCCCAAAAAAATGACATTAAATATTAATAAATATTTATTTAAAAAATATTTCAAATGGATTTATGACACTAATTATAAAAAAATATAATTAATTAATTTATAAAAAATATTTATAAATTTTTAATTATCTGAAAGTACCATTTTATATAATTTATAATCAATTTATATTTTATATTATTCAATTCATAATTGAATTTTAAGAAGAAAAAAATTTCACAGCATATCGATTTGATGACGTACATAGATCTTATGGTGCAATACATTGCATGAGATTAACAAAATGGTGGTGAAATATTTCCTTATATGGGTATTGAAAATTAGGATATTACTGTTTTATTAGGAATAAAACTAGAACTATTTGATACAATAGCAATTGTGACCTATGATATAGGGTTGTTTGGGGTCAATCCATCGCATCTGACCATCACATCTAACATTATACCTTTATAATAATTTTTTGATAACCTATGTAATATTAAATCTAGTGTAGCAATCATTTGTTACAATTAATCACTATCTAAGAGAAATCCTTCATAATAGGATGACCTATCTTATGATTAGAACTAATATCATATCTATGATACAATGATCTATATTTAAATGTGAAATGATAACATCATACCCTACAAAATCCCATTATCATACATTCAGATATGTAAAATCAAATAAATAACATCACGTCAGAGACAATGATATCAAATATAGTATGATATGAACCTAATATAGGTTATTCTAACACATAAATTATGTTGTTCCACAAATGTAGAGTTTTCTATCATATAAAGTGATGTTAACAAAGGAATCACAAATTACAATAGTGCATAACGTAATGTAATCTACCCCCATGAAAATTAAAATAACACTTAATGTGATTTAAACTACCCCAATGCAAACTACATTATTGTATAATGTAATTTCAACTATTTTTTAGTTTCTCAATTGAGATCATGTTATCATGTAACGTATTATCAGACAAATATCAAGTTTCTCCATAAAAAACATGATTTCAAAAATCAAACACATGGAAAATATTTTATACTAATGTAAATTTTCATAATACATATTAATTCTTAATCTAAGAAGTTGGATAAAATGATAAAACTTAAAAAAATATCATCCATTGATGAAACCAAAAATGGTATAAAGTGTAAAATAGAGAAACTACACAATATGTGTACCTCTAGATACCATTGGTGCTAATCAATTTTCAAATGATGTGATAGATGAGTATCATAAAAGGGGTGTATAAATTACATCACTACTCTATGTTATATCCATTGGATAATATCAAATCACCCATCACATCGGTTTGACTATCCTTTAGACCATGACATGCTAGTGAATCAATAAATAAATGTGGAAGAAAAAGATATATTTAATACGGGATAGAGAATCTTCCAAGGCTTAACATGAAATAGTACAAACTATAATATTGATATTTACTCTATAAAAAGGTAACACGAAAAATATTGTTCCCTTGAATGTATTTAATCACGTGTTTCCTAAACATATGGGTAAATAGGTATAATTATATCCTCTTTGTTACCACTCTTCTATGACAAACTCCCACTTTTTATTCATATGAAATGGTTTATTACTAAAAGGCTGTAAGTTGGATATTCAAATATTAGATTCTTAACACTAAAGTTCTATGTGAAGGACCTCTATAAATGTTGAAAATTCAATAGTTTATCACCTGGAGAAAATATAATGAATTAGTTAATATGACATCCCCATGATGGAATAATTTTATTTCAGTAATAACATTGAATTAGACGATAAGATCAAGTTCTTCCTAGAGAGACCTTAATAATTGGGTGCTATGTCTTGCGGTTATTTTTGGATATTTGAAATATATAGAGTTATAGAAATCCTCTACATGATGTTTATCTCTGTACTAAATGATCCTTTATTTATGGAAACATGGAGTCAATATATTTCTCTTCTATAATTACACTGAGAATTGTGTGATCATTTTTAATGGGATTATGATTTTCTTATTGGGAATGGATGGACGATACCACACATTTATTTATTATCTAGTTAAATTCTATAATGACTAAGGTTATAGTACTAAGGTCTCTATATTAATATTTTTCTCAATGAGATAATTCTTATTTTATGATATATTATTTTTAGTGAACTTTGATACAGTCTTATTTAGTTAGTAAAATTCATTAACGATGAATTACTAATATTTGGGGTAAGCTTGGCTCATTTATGTTGTATTATGATACATTGGGGACCATAAGGTCTCCTAGATGTGTTTTGAACAAGATTACTATTAGGGGGTATTAAGATACAAGGTAATAATTATATATAAAATTTTCATATTCTTCAATTATTATGCATATAAGATCTTGGAATTGGAATTGCTTGGTACATGGAGTGTCTTACTAGGTCGTTTCACTCATCCATAACTAAACACTTCTTTAGTGACATAATCATGATTAAATAGATGCATTATTTTTTATATGATTTCACTAAGGTTATTTGGAAAGTGGAATTAGTTCATAGAGGTGTTATGTGGGTGATTTTTTGGGGTATCATTACTGAAGAGACTTTATTTTTTGATCAAGATATTTCATCTAGTTTGTTTATTTAATAAATATGAGGCATGTTTTTCATGAATTAGTAAATTTTAACCATTCTTTATTATATAGTTTTATTTTTAATTTATTTTTCATCATGATGGATATAATATTATGTACACATAAATTTCAGTTTACATTAAAAATTTTCATTTCATGTGTTATTGTTATAATGGAGTTTTGATGATATATTGTAATAGGTTCATGGGTGAATACCTCAAATTTTGAATCTATGCCCCATCTCAATAGTAGTTACTAATCCCTATCCTATTGGAAGAATTCATGGGGTGACACACTCATTCTTTATGATGACCCATGTGGGGTCCCCAAATTTCAATTTATTTCATCTATATTAATGAATTATATTTGGTTTAAAAAATACTAATATTTTTATAAAAAATTGAATATAATTAAAATTCAATTATAAATGAGTATAATAGAGGAACTTAATTTCCTTTTTTGATTTTAAAAAATAACACAATGAAAATTATTTCATTAATAAAAAAGTTTAATATAATAGAGTGATTTTTAAAATGTTTAAACATAATGAAGAAAGCTTATAACACTTGAATAAATTTTCCATTAAATAATGAGATGCATGAAACAAGTATGAAAAAAGAAAAAAATTACAAATAAATTATAAAAAAATTATTTACCTTACTATCAGTAAGTGAAATTTTATGTTTTTATTTGTGTTATATATTTTAGTCCACTCTTAACGATTTATATCATTAAATAGAAAAAATAATTTTGAATTTTTTAAAATGAATTTTAAAACTCAATTTACCCTAACCTATAAAAAAACTTATTATTTAATGTTTAAAAACCAGTTACTATTTTGATGTATTCCCAAACCCCTATTTTGATCATTCTTTGTTTGGGTTTTTCTTTGAGATGTTTCAGGGGAAATTTTGGAATTTTAGTATGTTTCTAGTGTAAGAACCCGGTTCTTATTTTTGAGGTAGGGGTTTCTTCTTTTCTCCTTTCCTTAAGTGTTTTTGAGAAAATAAGGAAAATGGGGAAAAATCATAAATTTTGTGACTAAACGCCGTGTAATTTTCCACACGCCGTTTACTTTGACCTTGTGGGATGAGTACATAGGGTGTGTAGCCATGTCGATGAGGAAGGGTGTAAAAACCGACTACACGCCGTGTAGTGGGTATTTACACGCCATGTAGTCAGTTGGCAGGCAAGCAGTAAGGCGGTGGCTAGCTGTGCGGCAGTACACGCCATGTACTCAGGTTTCACACGCCGTGTACTCATGTTGATAGATGAACAGTGCCATGCTGGCGAGAAGCCGCTGAAGGAATAGTTAAAAAATAAAAACTACATGCCGTGTACCCAATAGTATACGCCGTGTAGTCTTTTTTTTTCGCTTAAAATGGGAAGTAGCCTCCCCTATTCACAAGGAAGGGTTAGAACTGGAGGAGAACTCGGGAGGGACGACCGGTGCTTTGGAGATCCCCTGATCGAGTACCAGAAATCCGTTTTCTGCACCATCGATCTCCCTGGAACCACACGGGTGAGTTCTTCCTCCTCCTGGTGTAGTTCTTGCCAATTTTTCCTCTAAGGGAAGTTATTTACATTTGAACAAGTTTTCTTTTACCTCATATTATAACGCCCCGACCCCAGCTACCCAGAGTCGGTGCATTACTTCGTAACATTGGCATGATCACAAAAGATCAAGTCTCGAAAGACCGATTAGTTTAGTAGCCTTGGAAACACTAGATACATTCATAAGTCTTACATTACATCATAAAGTGAAAAACTAATAACAAAGTCTTCATAGTCCACACTCATATCCTCTTCTGACTATCCCTGCAGGTCATTCATAAAATAATTCTTCACATCCTGGAAAATATTAAAACATTGAAAGGGGTGAGCTCAGATGCTCAGTAAGGATAACAATATTGCGGAAGCTTTTATAAGAAAACATAAGCATTTAAGGCAATGTATAACTAAAACAAAAGCCTTATTGAACTTTAACTTCAGCATAATATGGAAAAAGTAAAATAAAATAATGCCATTACTTACTCACATGGATATTCTACTAGACGAATAATCACATGAAAGATCAACCACTTTCATAATGTTGGAATGCATAATGCCAGACTATCATAACCACATAGCCAAGGCCTCGTGCCAAGACTACAAATAAGATTTTGTCAAGGCCTTGTGCCAAGACACTAGTTTGTCTCATGAGACCTACCGATGCATCGAGGAGCTATAGCGGGCTCCACCCGTCACATATTAAGTCCAATGCATTCCCATATGAAAAGGTTTAAACATAACATAAACATTCTTATTAAAACTAGCATACGAAATGTCAATAATTTCACCATAAACTATGAATGGTATAAAATAGCACATCCACAGTCAAACATATCACAAAACCTTCAATACAATATAGAAGTTTTGTATTATAATAAATCAACTTCAAATAAGTGTAAAATCCATCAAAGGATGTTGACATAGATGAAATCAAAACACTTTTTAGAGAAATATCTCTTTCTATTTTTGAAATCATTTAAGAGCCATATAAAACGAAACATTTTCTTGAAAATATTCTTATAAGCTTGTAAGGAATGCTTTGATGATTTTATAACGGCGGAAAATAACCGCACCCGCCGTATAAGTTAAAAAAAAACATTCTTACCTCAATTTTGTCGAAAAGGTTAAAAAGGACCTTGTTTTGAAAATGATGGAAGGATTCCTCTTATAAAAAGTAAAAAAGGGTATAATGACTTTAAACCATATTCTTGTAAATAATAAAAATGTTTTGAAATACATTTTGAAGAAACATGGATGTGGATGATAACGAGGTCCCAGTAGATAATTATGTATAAACAACCTTGGATAATGAAGAGGTTGTGAAGTAAACCCTTACCTTGTACTTTTCCTTGGTTGGGGTAGGTTAACCTCCTGTATAATGGTGAAATAATTGTTATTAAATTATACAAGAATCATATACATTCATATGATATCATATATGATCTTTTAACATTGCTTTGTTAACAATATCTTAGATTTATCGTTGTTTCAGGTGTTAACTTACTCGTTTTCTTATATGTTTTGTTACGTAAGTCATGTTTTTCATGGATAGGTTGTATCTTATTCATATCCAGAATGATATCATGTCCTTAAACATTATTTTTAAATCATCAAGTGATAATTATACTTGAATGGATACAACGGAGAATGAATCTCATCACGTTCGTGGAGACGGTAGTCCGTACGTACGCACAAGCGACAATATCATTATTTTGATATTAAAATAATATATAATTGGATAGTATATCATATATAAAGAATTGTTATCATGTTATATTTATTATTTACATGAATTACATATCATTATTATACCCATCTAAATAATAATATATTGAATAACAATTACACCACGACGTGGAGACGGTAAGCCGTACGTACGCACGTATGGTGACATGTCATTCAAATGATGGGTAGAATACTGGATATGGTTGTTCCATATTTATAATAACATCACAGTATATAGAAGATACTGGAGTTATAATTTTAGAATTTAAATAATAAACAAAGAGGGAGTGGAAGAAGGAAGAAACATGAAAGAGGGTGATGAAAATGTTACCTCTTCTTCGGGTTCTTCCTTTTGATTTGATCAAAAGGACTCCTTAGGATGGCTTTCTGACTAAAGTAAAGCTTCTAGGATGAAGGGAGAGAAGTTGGGAGAGTATTTGGGCAGAGGTTGGCCGAACCAAAAGGCTTGAAAGTGTGAATAAGGTGTTAGAGGTGGGGGGCTTTTATAAGAGGAGAGGAGGGGATCTTTTGGAAAGATTGAAATGTTACATTATTACACAATGATTTTCGGATTCCAAAGGTCCCACACTTATATAATTCGTGGATAAGGTGATAAGGGTTCGAAATCCCTTCATACAATAGGCTTTGGACAAGTGTAAGCCTTGGATTTTGCATTATCTTCTCATTTTATCTAAATCGTTAAATAATGAGGTCATCGCCACATCATAATGATGTCATAAATAATTTAATTTATTTAATGTATAAAAATTATAAAAAAAATACTATGATGTAGGAAATCTTTTTATCTTTCTAATGAATATTTATAATCAAAATTTGGACTTGTGTAACCCCACGTAAAAATTGTTTTAGTAAAACATTTTATGTTTGTGTCATTTTTTACTTTAACATTAAATAAAAGGTGTTTATGTCATTTTCTAACTAAAGTGGCTCCATGGGGTCCCCAAGTTGACCCATGGGTTGTCTTGGTCGGCCATGACTCATCCAATAGGAGTAGGACAAGTGTCATACTCATCTCATATTATAAAAACATTATTTGTACCTTAAACTACACTAATTACCTCTAATCGCGATTAAGAACTTAAAAGTTACTATTCCCCAAAAAATTATTTTAATCTCATTGAACCACATTTTACTTCTTAATGACAACCATGTATGTCGGATTTTTGAAAATCAAATCACAGAAGTGGTAATATTTCATTTAAACGAAAAATCAGTTATTTAACTACCACTTAGTGGTTTCACTATTCATCAAAAATTGAAGTTTTTCAGAACAGGGCCAAAATTTCACCCTAAGCTATAATTGATATTCCGAATTCAAAAATGATGTCTATTTTACAAAATTCCAAACATATAAGTTGCATTAATTAATTTTATAATTAATTCCCGCTGTCACAACAAATAGCGTGTTTTTAAGAAACAATTTATATCAAAAGATTGGCAATTGTTTATGTCCAATTTCAATGTTAAATTAATTCTAATGACCACCATTGGATAAAATGGTAAAAATATATTCTAATTATACTTTAAAACCACTCAATAGTATAACTTATCACTATAAATTATTTTGATTAAAAAAGTTGTTTTATGTATTTTTCACTATTCATAAAAAAATTAGAAGTTCTCAGAAAAATACCAAAAATTCAACATAGGCTAATTTCGATATTCCGAATCCAAAAATGAAGTCCATTTTGAAATATAAAATTTCTATAATTTTAAAAAGTGGTTATTACTATTCATAACGACTACTTTGATTATTCGCGGTGTTTTAGAACTCGAAGTTGCGTACAATGCAAGCTATTGCATTATTGAATGAGAAGCGTATCATGGAAGCTCGGGGTGTTACATTCTCCCCTCCTTCAATAAATTGCATCCTCGCAATTTGAAATTTTTTCTTTGAAAATAAAAGGTTGAAAAGAGAAAATACCTTTGAGGAAAACCCACATCGGAAATAAGATTAATAAAATTTAGCCTTAATAAGAGGGAA
Source organism: Viscum album (assembly GCA_963277665.1). Classification (NCBI taxonomy): domain Eukaryota; kingdom Viridiplantae; phylum Streptophyta; class Magnoliopsida; order Santalales; family Viscaceae; genus Viscum; species Viscum album. Next base: position 172,255,722 of record OY728147.1, on the reverse strand, counting down.
AGGGAAATGAAAAAGTCACCACCCAATTATGATATCGATTAGGAGAACATTGGTGGAAATTAGAGACATATAATTGGAGGAAAAACGTAAATATTTGTAGGGAGTGATTGAGGTCATCAATCACAATCAACTGTCAAATTGAGGGCCTCAAAGCCTTCAATCTATGTTGATTTAAAATATCATCAGTTCAACAAGACATAAGGTATTAGGATAACACATTTTTTGTTTTAATATCCCTTTATTAAAGTTTAAGAATTAATTTATTCATTGAATAAGAGATAGGTATATATATATTTATGCTTGACAATTAGAGTTTCAACCTTCAACTCATCTTTCACTCAAAAAGATAATAGAACTCAAAAATATTATACTTATCCTAATTGTATAAGGTTACAAATGTTAAAACATACCATTTAGATTAGTAATATTATTTTGTAATAACCAGGGACTTCCTGTAGGCTAGTGGTAGGAAATAAAGGCCTGTCTCACCATGATTGTGGGTTCGATTCCTGCAGCTTTGTCCGACGCGACGGGTTATGCCCCACCCTGCAGGTTGTCCTTTTACTAAAACTATAGTATCATAATATTCCAAAAATAATCTTCATAAATGTTTTAACTTTAAACAATACTATCCAAAGTTCAACTTAATCCATTCCAACCTTTATAGTTATCCAAAATACCTCCGTCCAGACTTTCTATAAAAGGTCTCTAAATTCCAAAATCAATTGTAACATCAGATTCCCCAAACAAAGAAAAGTTTCTCTTATTGTCACATACTAAAAATATGATTACCTTAATCATATTAAAACCTTACTGAAATCAACAAGTACTGCAGTAAAATCCATATATATATATCACATTATTCTTATAACCAGAATATAATCCTTGAGTCCAAAAGCACCAATACATTAATTATTCTGCTTCAACTGTAGTCACAGCATAAGATTGGCCTTGATCCCTTGGCCTTTTCTGAGGTAAGTTTCCTTGACGCTTAGGACATTCATTTGCATAATGCCCCATTTCCCTACAATTGTAGCATTCAACTTTGACAGCCTCTTTCTTTCCCTTGCAATCACGAGCCTGGTGACCCTTTTCTCCACATTTATAACAAACTCCCATTCCTTTTAGGCAAGTACCAAGGTGATTCTTCCCACAATTATCACATAATGGAAAATCCTTCTTTCCCTTTTTCCCTTTATCTGTCTCTTGTTCCACCGTTCTCTTCTTCTCTTGCTTTACTTTGTTGTCATAAGACTTAGAGAATTCCTTTTCTGTCTTGATAGCACACGAGACAATATCTTCGTATGATGAGAAGGATTGTGATACTAAAGCTCGACGGAGAAATGGTTTTAACCCATTAAATAAACGATCGATCTTACTTCTTGGGATACGTATATAATCTGCAGCATGCCTCGCTAACCTTGTAAAGTTAGCCTCATACTTTGCGACATTATCATCCTCCTTCTGCCTCAAACTCAGAAATTGCCTTTCTATATCTGCTCGATGGTCACGAGGAAAATATTTTTCTAAGAAAATCTCTTTGAACTCCCTCCATTCCATATTCGATACGTCATCATCTTCCTTTGTGTTTTGAATCAGCGACCACCACTGATCGGCATCTCCAGTGAGGCGGTAAACTGCCATGACAACCTTCTCCCTTTCACTACTCCCCAAGGCATGGAATATTTTCTCTAAGGAATTTATCCATTGCTCAACTACTATAGGATTTGTACTCCCATTGAACGTTGGTGGTTGTTGCCTCATGAATCGATCTAACATTGATCCTCCACGCTGTGGATCAGGGTGCTCCATATGGGTAAGGTTATTATTCATAACCTGAGTAAGTTGTCCCAGTATGGTGATTAGCTGATCGGCACCAGTTGCATCACCAGCCCCACTATAATTATCTTGAGCAGGAGGGCAATCCCTACATGGAGTGCGTGCATTGATACGGTTTCCATTTCTTCCACTAGGCTCCATTTCTAAACAATGGCATAAACTAGATCAGTTTATGAATCAAAATACATAATCCCATACTTATAAAACACTTAACATAAATTGAACTATTTATGGATATAATCCATAATCATAAAAAATTTTTCTTTGAGGAAGTATATACTCATAAACCCTTCATAATGATTTGTAAAGAAAATGAGAGTTATCCTAAGCATATCCCCCGGGAGTGTCGTAACCAAGAGTGCAGCAAGGCCCGTTGTCGTGCACCAGTTCCCGTTCGAGTCTAGCTCAAAGCAGTGTTTTCGGGTTTTACCCCTAGGTACATCTGTGCCAGAGCCGCCTCTACCTGCTCGTATCCAGACAGGGATGTATTGCTCGGAAAACTCACAACATCTCTACAATACCAAAATTCTAGGAAGTTCTTCTATACTAATCCTCAAAGTTCATCTTAGGTCTATGTGCTCTAATCAGAGTTTATCTAAATCTAGCTTCCAAGGTTTGTACTAAACTTCCTCTGATACCAACTATAACGCCCCGAACCCAGCTACCCAGAGTCGGTGCATTACTTCGTAACATTGGCATGATCACAAAAGATCAAGTCTCGAAAGATCGATTAGTTTAGTAGCCTTGGAAACACTAGATACATTCATAAGTCTTACATTACATCATAAAGTGAAAAACTAATAACAAATTCTTCATAGTCCACACTCATATCCTCTTCTGACTATCCCTGCAGGTCATTCATAAAATACTTCTTCACATCCTGGAAAATATTAAAACATTGAAAGGGGTGAGATCAGATGCTCAGTAAGGATAACAATATTGCGGAAGCTTTTATAAGAAAACATAAGCATTTAAGGCAATGTATAACTAAAACAAAAGCCTTATTGAACTTTAACTTCAGCATAATATGGAAAAAGTAAAATAAAATAATGCCATTACTTACTCACATGGATATTCTACTAGACGAATAATCACATGAAATATCAATAACCACTTTCATAATGTTGGAATGCATAATGACAGACTATCATAACCACATAGCCAAGGCCTCGTGCCAAGACTACAAAAAAGATTTTGTCAAGGCCTTGTGCCAAGACACTAGTTTGTCTCATGAGACCTACCGATGCATCGAGGAGCTATAGCGGGCTCCACCCGTCACATATTAAGTCCAATGCATTCCCATATGAAAAGGTTTAAACATAACATAAACATTCGTATTAAAACTAGCATACGAAATGTCAATAATTTCACCATAAACTATGAATGGTATAAAATAGCACATCCACAGTCAAACATATCACAAAACCTTCAATACAATATAGAAGTTTTGTATTATAATAAATCAACTTCAAATAAGTGTAAAATCCATCAAAGGATGTTGACATAGATGAAATCAAAACACTTTTTAGAGAAATATCTCTTTCTATTTTTGAAATCATTTAAGAGCCATATAAAACGAAACATTTTCTTGAAAATATTCTTATAAGCTTGTAAGGAATGCTTTGATGATTTTATAACGGCGGAAAATAACCGCACCCGCCGTATAAGTTAAAAAAAACATTCTTACCTCAATTTTGTCGAAAAGGTTAAAAATGACCTTGTTTTGAAAATGACGGAAGGATTCCTCTTATAAAAAGTCAAAAAGGGTATAATGACTTTAACCCATATTCTTGTAAATAATAAAAATGTTTTGAAATACATTTTGAAGAAACATGGATGTGGATGATAACGAGGTCCCAGTAGATAATTATGTATAAACAACCTTGGATAATGAAGAGGTTGTGAAGTGAACCCTTACCTTGTACTTTTCCTTGGTTGGGGTAGGTTAACCTCCTGTATAATGGTGAAATAATTGTTATTAAATTATACAAGAATCATATACATTCATATGATATCATATATGATCTTTTAACATTGCTTTGTTAACAATATCTTAGATTTATCGTTGTTTCAGGTGTTAACTTACTCGTTTTCTTATATGTTTTGTTACGTAAGTCATGTTTTTCATGGATAGGTTGTATCTTATTCATATCCAGAATGATATCATGTCCTTAAACATTATTTTTAAATCATCAAGTGATAATTATACTTGAATGGATACAACGGAGAATGAATCTCATCGCGTTCGTGGAGACGGTAGTCCGTACGTACGCACAAGCGACAATATCATTATTTTGATATTAAAATAATATATAATTGGATAGTATATCATATATAAAGAATCTTTATCATGTTATATTTATTATTTACATGAATTACATATCATTATTATACCCATCTAAATAATAATATATTGAATAACAATTACACCACGACGTGGAGACGGTAAGCCGTACATACGCACGTATGGTGACATGTCATTCAAATGATGGGTAGAATACTGAATATGGTTGTTCCATATTTATAATAACATCACAGTATATAGAAGATACTGGAGTTATAATTTTAGAATTTAAATAATAAACAAAGAGGGAGTGGAAGAAGGAAGAAACATGAAAGAGGGTGATGAAAATGTTACCTCTTCTTCGGGTTCTTCCTTTTGATTTGATCAAAAGGACTCCTTAAAATGGTTGTCTGACTAAAGTAAAGCTTCTAGGATGAAGGGAGAGAAGTTGGGAGAGTATTTGGGCAGAGGTTGGCCGAACCAAAAGGCTTGAAAGTGTGAATAAGGTGTTAGATGTGGGGGCCTTTTATAAGAGGAGAGGAGGGGCTCTTTTGGAAAGATTGAAATGTTACATTATTACACAATGATTTTCGGATTCCAAAGGTCCCACACTTATATAATTCGTGGATAAGGTGATAAGGGTTCGAAATATCTTCATCAAATATGCTTTGGACAAGTTTAAGCCTTGGATTTTGCATTATCTTCTCATTTTATCTAAATCGTTAAATAATGAGGTCATCGCCACATAATAATGATGTCATAAATAATTTAATTTATTTAATGTCTAAAAATTATAAAAAAATACTATGATGTAGGAAATATTTTTATCTTTATAATGAATATTTATAATCAAAATTTGGACTTGTGTAACCCCACGTAAAAATTGTTTTAGTAAAACATTTTATGTTTGTGTCATTTTTTACTTTAACATTAAATAAAAGGTGTTTATGTCATTTTCTAACTAAAGTGGCTCCATGGGGTCCCCAAGTTGACCCATGGGTTTTCTTGGTCGGCCATGACTCATCCAATAGGAGTAGGACAAGTTTCATGCTCATCTCATATTATAAAAACATTATTTGTACCTTAAACTACACTAATTACCTCTAATCGCGATTAAGAACTTAAAAGTTACTATTCACCAAAAAATTATTTTAATCTTATTGAACCACATTTTACTTCTTAATGACAACCATGTATGTCGGATTTTTGAAAATAAAATCACAGAAGTGGTAATATTTCATTTAAACGAAAAATCAGTTATTTAACTACCACTTAGTGGTTTCACTATTCATCAAAAATTGAAGTTTTTCAGAACAAGGCCAAAATTTCACCCTAAGATATAATTGATATTCCGAATTCAAAAATGATGTCTATTTTACAAAATTCCAAACATATAAGTTTCATTAATTAATTTTATAATTAATTCCCACTGTCACAACAAATAGCGTGTTTTTAAGAAACAATTTATATCAAAAGATTGGCAATTGTTTATGTCCAATTTCAATGTTAAATTAATTCTAATGACCACCATTGGATAAAATGGTAAAAATATATTCTAATTATACTTTAAAACCACTCAATAGTATAACTTATCACTATAAATTATTTTGATTAAAAAAGTTGTTTTATGTATTTTTCACTATTCATAAAAAATTAGAAGTTCTCAGAAAAATACCAAAAATTCAACATAGGCTAATTTCGATATTCCGAATCCAAAAATGAAGTCCATTTTGAAATATAAAATTTCTATAATTTTAAAAAGTGTTTATTACTATTCATAACGACTACTTTGATTATTCGCGGTGTTTTAGAACTCGAAGTTGCGTACAATGCAAGCTATTGCATTATTGAATGAGAAGCGTATCGTGGAAGCTCGGGGTGTTACACATATCTTCATTGTTCTTGGGCGTTTTTAGAAGCTCCGTTCACATATACCGATCAGGGGCATTTAGGGTAGGTGGCTTGGTGTTAATTTTACAACTGCTGTGCGTTTTTGTATACCGTTGTGCCACGAACCCATGTTGGGGTGTCGTGTGGCTAAGGACTTGGTTGTTTTAAATACCTAGAATTGTATAGGTAATTAAATGTGATAATAAACTTCTGTTTGGGACCACTTCTTGGATCCAGGACCACCCCGGGGGTGCGTTCCTCTTTTTAGCCGTTTAGCCAGGATACCCGAGGGTATGCCTTTGTAATGATAATTTATGTATTGACTTGAGAGGTATTGCATGTGTATTTCTTGTTTACATGTTGGGCATGGCCCGATTACTTGTTTATACCAAGGGAAATGTTTTACTTAGCCTGAGGGAAATGCTTCTTTTAGCCTGAGGGAAATATTCGTTATGCCTGTGGGCGATAGACTCTGTGCCTAAGGGCGACAATTTATACGCCTGAGGGAAATATATGTTATGCCTGTGGGAAATTACCTGCGGGTTACGATTATGATTACCCGAGGGTAAGGGTTTGCGTGTCTGAGGACACTGACTGTTTACATAGAAAATTCACCGAGGTGATGTCTTATATTAAATAGATTAAATGATAATTAAAATGGAAATATAACTGGTAAAGTTAGTTACTATTGAGTACTGCTTAGTTTATTGCACTTTACTACTTCACACTGTTGTTTCATATTTTCACACAGTTGGGCACGAGCCTTTGGTGGGTGCCTACTGGGAATTATTTCTCACACCCTATTTGGGTCATGTCTTCGGCTCAAACAGATTACATTTCTGCAGGTGTGGATAAGGGCAAGGGTCCCTATACGAGTACTTGATTGTTTCCAAGGAGTAGGGGAGCATGGGACCGAGCTTAGGCTCGCGATGCTACTGGATGTTTTGTTTTGTTCTATTGTACCTGTACTTTCTATTGTATAGTATTGTACTACTGTGTAACATGTTCTGGCTATTTTCTTAGAACTAGAGACATGTTGCATCATTATCTATATGACTATTGGTTGTATTTACTGCTGTTGTTCATTGTAATTGTGTATGGTTTATTGCTTCTACTATTGTTGTATGTTTGTATATTTTATTCCGCTGCGCTAAACTTTGACAAATGATGGCATAGTTTCCCCAATATCAGACCTGGGCCCTCGCTGCTAGTTGGCAGTCTCTGGTGTTTGGGGAAATGCACTTGAGGTCATGTGACCAACCGGGTTCGGGGAACCCGTTGAGTGGCACCCGGATTTGGGACGTTACAAAGTGTTATCAGAGGAGTTATTTTCTTTGACTTACTATTTGGATCCTTAGTCAGGGATAGGACGAAAATGGTAGTTGGTAACAAGCTGTGCCCGGGTGTAGCTAACCCGTGTATAGGAAAAAGCTAGTCTACCTCATATTTTTGCAATTTTTTTGATTTTGCAAACTTTACAGTTGATTTGACTTTCACCATTGGGTGACACACTTGTGATTGTGCTGTTTATATTTTATCCATGGGTTCTTTTTATTTGCAACCCGATGAGATGAGGGTATACCATCTCATGCATCATTTAGGCACATGCTATAAATCACATGCCATGCATAGTTCCATGCCATGTAGGTGCATTAGAAATTTCATGTTGTTGTGATAGTTGTTGTGCTATAAAAGAATGCTGTTGTGATAGCTGCATTGATAAATACTTGCTATGTGATAGGGTATTTTTGTGTGAGCCTATTGATAGAATGGATTCCAAACTTTGATTTTTGGGGAGTATGGGCCCTCATTGACCGGAATTTGGTGGATCATTGACTGTTTATCTTTGTATAACACATATAAGATACAAAACTTTGATTTGCGGGGAGTATGGGCCCTCAAGGATCGGAATTTGGCACTTAGGTGTTGTTTCTAGTATTTTCTAGGTTCCAGAGTAGCAGCTGAGCCTTACTGTCTGGAAAACCCAGGATACACGCTGTGTAGTTCCTTGGACACACGCCGTGTGTTCTTCTATTCGGAAAGAAAAGAAAACTTTTTGAGTACATGCCGTGTACCCTCAGTACATGCCGTGTAGTCTCTTTCTGTGTCATAGACAATGTGGGCAGGGACACAGGAAAGGGAAATGCTTGGAAAAAACATGCCGTGTACCAGATGTACACGCCGTGTAGTGTTGACTCGGAGTCTTCCCATGTAACTAACAATACGGACGAAGGAGACCTTAAGACATACACGACGTGTCCACTATGAAACACAACGTGTAGTCTACCCTGGGATCGGACCATGTACCTAACGACACAGGTCAGTGTAATCCTTTCATGTACACGCTGTGTGTATATGGAACACACCGTGTCGTTTGAGCCATGTATTCGGCCATGTAACTAACAACACGGGTCAGCGGAGCTCGTCCCATACACGTCGTGTGCCCGAGGGACACGCCATGCAGCCTTGACTGGTGGCTGACCATGTGGACCTGACCGTGTGGCTGGGGAAACGGGGTGGTGTACACACCGTGTGCGGGTGTAACATGCCGTGTAGTATCAAGCCGATTAGTCGGCCGTGTCACAAACAACATGGGCAGTTGGAAAAATTACACCATACACGCTGTGTAGATTATATACACGCTGTGTAGTTTTTTTCAACGGGAGCTGTGTGGATTAGCCGTGTAGAAGGACCCGGGCAGGGGAAGAGAAGTCAGGTACACGCCGTGTAGTCAGTATACATGCGATGTAGTCTTGTTTTTCAAATCTTGAAATGCATTCTTCCTCCTGTTCCTTTTTAGTCCCCTCGTTTTTTAGTCTTGATAATCTGGATCTAAGGTGTGCGTTTGATCGTGTAGAGTCATGCCACCGAGACGACCACGCGTTGTTCTCCAGGAGAGTGGTGATGATTATACTCCAGAGATGGTGGGCCATGGGCTACCAGTGGATCCTCCAGCAGAGCCAGATGCGGCGCCAGCCGTTATACTGGACACAGGTGCGAATGCGTAGTTCCGTGAAGGCTTCATGCGGTTCATGCAGACCTTTCAGGGAGCACCGCCGACTGCCAAATCTATGGCTGAGCTGACTTGTATATTCCAACAGCAGCACCCGCCTACGTTTTCAGGGGATGACGGACCACAGGCTGCGGAGTCTTGGCAAGGGTCTATGCAGACTATTTTAGATCATCTTGAGACACCTCCAGGGAGGACGGTCAAGCTCATGACTTATATGCTGTGTGATTCCTCCAAGAGGTGGTGGGATGTTACCACTCATACAGAGAATCACAGAGACATGGCGTGGGAAGATTTTCAGACAACCTTATATGAATTATTATTCCCAGATATGCTGAGGGCAGATAGAGCTCGAGAACTCATGAATCTGTTGCAGGGCGCTATGTCGGTGATGGACTATTCTGCTCGTTTCACCGAGCTTCAGTGTTTTGCACCCGTTCTGGTGGGTGATGAGACGTTGAGGTCCAGATGCTTTGAGGATGGTCTTCGATATGACATCCGAGCACTGGTGAATGTTTTCAGGTTTCCTTCAGTACATGATATTGTGAACCAGGCATTGATTACTGAGCGGAACCTTCGGGAAGCTAGTGGTGCAGGCCAGGGCGGTTCGGCCCCAGTTTCTGGTACTATTTCTGCCGGTAAGAGGAAGCGACATATAGATTTCTCTCATGGTGGCAGTACCAGCCAGAAATATGTTTCAGGTGGTCAAGTCAGGTGCTACCAGTGTGGTAAAGAGGGACACAAGAGACCTTAGTGTCTACGTAACCCAGTGGAATGCCGAACTTGCGGCAATATGGGCCATCTGCAGCGCTTTTGAAGGGAATTTACACCAGTGGCTAGTGAGAGGGGTTCTATACAGACTCCGCGTGTGGGAGTAGGACCAACAACTTATTACCAGTCGGGGAACTAGAATACGTTAGGGCGTGCAGGCATAGATGGTGGTTGTGGCCATGGTAGCTAGACACCAGGATCTTAGAGGCAGGAGGGCGAGACAGCTCAGGGTAGCCAGGCTGTGTCATAGGGCCGCGACACTGGGTAGGCATATGCAGTGCAACAGACCCAACATGAGCAGGATCTCAGACCGTCTATAGTCAGAGGTACCATTCTAGTAGCTTCTGTATTATCTTCGGTACTATTTGATACGGGTTTTACACATAGATTTATATCTGTGCCCATTTTGGAGAGCTTGGGCTCTGTGTTTCTTCTTCTTCTTCTTCTGTTATGATGCTAGACACTCCTTTGGGAACTAGAACGACATGTGTGCATCAGTGCAAGGAGTTCCCCTTGAGGTTGAAGGGTGTCACTTTCTTTGGGACCTCTATGTCTTAGAGATGAAAGCTTATGACGTCATTCTCATGATGGACTGGTTGGTTCCCTTTAGAGCCTTTGTGGATTTCTATTATCGCAGGGTGAGTTTCACGTCACCATAGGGCAGAGAGTTTCTATAAAAAGGTGAATGAGATGTTCAGGTGAGTTGAGATGGACCAGAGCATCACGGGTGAGGTGGTGTGACATACTAGATTGTGAGTTTATATCTGGATGACCAGGGGAATTTTCAGAAGGATTTCCCTCCAGTAGTTGATCGTTTCAGTGATGTCTTCCTGGATGACTTTTTAGGTCTACCACCAGAGCGAGAGGTGGATTTCTCTATTGAGCTTGTTCCAGGAGCAGCACCGGTGTCCATTCCTCCTTATAGGATGGATATACTAGAGTTGCAGGAGATCAAGAGGTAATTAGAGGAGTTACATGCAAAGGGTTTTATCTGACCTAGTACTTCTCCTTGGGGTTTTCCAGTCCTCTTTGCAAAGAAGGCAGACGGTACCCTCAGACTCTGTGTGGATTATCGGAAGCTAAACCAGTTGACGATTAAGAACCAATATCCCCTGCTGAGGATTGATGATCTTTTTGATCAACTTCGTGGAGCATGAGTGTTCTCGAAAATTGACTTGAGATCTGGATATCATCAGCTACGCGTGAGACCATCAAACATACCACTTACATATTTTCAAAGAAGATATGGTCTATAAGAGTACTTGGTTATGCCGTTTGGACTCACAAACGTGCCATAAGTTTTCATGGATCTGATGAATCGTGTGTTCCATCCTTATTTGGATTCTTTTGTGCTAGTATTCGTGGACGACATATTGGTTTACTATCACCCTCGACATGACCATGCCACCCATCTTGAGATCGTACTGAGTATAATGAGAGATCATCATCTATATGCTAAGCTCTCAAAGTGAAACTTTTGGATGGACCAGATTCACTTCCTGGGTCATATCATCTCAGAGGCAGGAGTTGCAGTAGACCCAGAGAAGGTGAGAGCAGTAGTTTCCTGGGAGCAGCCTAAAAACGTGTTTGAGATACAGAGTTTCTTGGGGTTTTCTGGTTACTACAGACACTTCATCCAGAACTTCTCCCACTTAGCAACGCCGTTGAAGGGTTTGACTAAGTAGGGTGTGAAGTTCGTTTGGTCTGAAGCTTGTGAGACATCCTTTCAGGACCTGAAAGGAAGGTTGAAATCAGCACCAGTCCTGATACTTCCAGAACAAGGGAAGAGCTATAAAGTTTACTGTGATGCATCAGGTATTGGGTTGGGAGCAGTGTTGATGCATGGCGATCGAGTTGTTGCATACGGTTCTCGGCAGTTGAGGCCACATGAGAGGAATTACCCGATGCATGATCTCGAGTTGGCTGCAGTTGTTCATACGTTGTGCTGTTGGATACATTATCTCTTTGGAGATCATTTTGTGGTTTTCACCGACCACAAAAGTCTCAAGTACATCTTTATTTAGCGTGACTTGAACCTGAGACAGCGAAGGTGGGTTGAATACCTTCAGTCCTTCGATTTTGAGCTTGCCTATACACCTGGTAAAGTTAATGCAGTAGCTGATGCACTGAGCAGGAGGACTCAGATACAGGTGGTGCAGGAGGCCAATGGTGAGTGGCAGCTCATGACCTTGTTCTCTGAGATGCAATTGGATGTGTATGACAGTCAGTGGAAGACCTATCTTTCATCTTTAGAAATGACTTCTACCCTCCTAGATAGAGTGAGGATGAGACAACTATCTGATTCAGAATGCCTAGTTCTATGAGATTCAGTGGAAAGTGAGGACCCTTCTCCTGGATGGACGATAGGCGATGACGGAATTCTGCGTTTCCATGGACGAGTGTGGGTTCTAGGGGATATATGCGAGGAGTTGATTCGGGAGTTTCATGCTTCAGCTTGGGCAGTTCATCCCGGGGTTACCAAGATGTACTGTGACTTGAGACGTTAATACTGGTGGCCGGGTATGAAGAGAGAGATAGCTGGTTTTGTTACGAGGTGTTCCACCTGTCAGCAGGTGAAGGCGGAGAATCAGAGGCCAGCCAGACTTTTACAGCAGTTACCCATCCCAGAGTGGAAATGGGATGATGTCACGATGGACTTCGTGACTGGGTTGCCGAGGTCACCTCAAGGAAATGATGCCGTGTGGGTAGTTGTGGATAGACTCACGAAGGTAGCTCACTTTTTACCGATCAAGGAGACCTTCGGTGTTGACGAGCTTGGAAGGTTTTATATCTGAGAGGTCGTACGTCTTCATGGGGTCCCTCGTTCTATTGTTTCGGATAGGGATGCCCGTTTTACGTCTTGTTTCTAGTAGAGTTTTTAGAGGGAACTGGGTACACAGGTGATTCTGAGCACAACTTACCACCCTCAGACCGATGGCCAGTCAGAGCGTACGATACAGGTGCTTGAGGACATGCTGCGTTCATGCATCCTGGACTTTGGGGGATCTTGGGAGAAGAACATACCCCTAGTAGAGTTTTCCTATAATAACAGTTTTCAGGCGACTATTGAGATGGCACCTTATGAGGCTTTATATGGTAGGCCTTGCCGATCACCCTTATATTGGTTAGAGGTAGGTGAGACAGCTTTACTGGGACCACTTCTCATGCATGAGACTTCTGAGCAGGTCCAGTTGATTCAGAAGCGGATGGTTACCGCACAGTCTTGACAGAAATATTATGCTGATCGCCACAGACGAACTTTGGAGTTCGTGGTCGGGGATCAGGTTTTCTTGCATGTTTTGCCGAGGTTGGGACACAGGCAGATCAGAAGACACGATAAACTTTCACCGAGGTATGTGGGGCCATTTGAGATTATGTAGAGAGTCGGGCTAGTTTCCTATCGGTTACAGTTACCACAGAGGTATCAGGCCATGCACGACGTCTTCCATGTATCTCAGTTGTTCCACTATCATTCAGACTCGTCCCATATATTTCATCCCAAGGAGGTTGATATTTAGATCGATGCGTCCTTTGAGGAGCATCTGATTCGTATCGTTGATAAGAGCACGAAGGTTCTCTGAGGCCAGTCAGTTCCTCTCATATGGGTGCTATGGGAGCATGGTCGAGTGCAGGACGAAACCTAGGAGCAGGAGACCGACGTACGTGCTCAGTAGCCATGGTTGTTCTGATATTTATCTTTTCCACCCTTGGAAGGGAAATTTGGGGATGAATTGATTTAAGGGGGGGAGTTTGTAAGAACCCGGTTCTTATTTTTGAGGCATAAGTTTCTTATTTTCTCCTTTCCTTAAGTGTTTTTGAGAAAATAAGGAAAATGGGGAAAAATACTAAATTTTGCAACTACATGCCGTGTATTTTTCCACACGCCGTGTAATTTGGCCGTGTGGGATGAGTACACAGGGTGTGTAGCCATGTCGACGAGGAAGGGTGTAAAAACCGACTACATGCCGTGTAGTGGGTATTTACACGCCGTGTAGTCAGTCGGCAGTCAAGTAGTAAGGCGGTGGCTATTTGTGTGGCAGTACATGCCGTGTACTCAGGTTTTACATGCTATGTACTCATGTTGACAGATGAACAGCTCCACACTGGTGAGAATCCGTCAAAGGAACAATTAAAAAAATGAAAACTACATGTCGTGTACCCAATAGTACACACCGTGTAGTCTATTTTTTTCTCTTAAAATGGGCAGCAGCCTCCCCTGTTCATAGGGAAGGGTTATAACCGAAGGAGAACTCAGGAGGGATGACTAGAGATTTGGATATCCCCCGATCGAGTATTGGGAATCCGTTTTCTGCACTGTCGATCTCCTTGGAACTGCACGAGTGATTTCTTCCTCCTCATAGCGTAGTTATTGCCAATTCTTCCTCTAAGGGAAGTTATTTATGTTTGAAAGGGTTTTATTTTACCTCATATCTTCGTTGTTCTTGGTCGTTTTTAGAAGCACCGTTCACGTATACCGATCAGGGGTGTTTAAGGTAGGTGTCTTGGTGTTAAATTTCTAACTACTGTATGTTTTTGTGTACCGTTGTGCCACAAACCCATGTTGGGGTGTCGTGTGGCTGAGGCCTTGGCTGTTTTAAATACTGAGAACTGTATAGGTAATTAAATGTGATAATAAACTGCTATTTGGGATCGATTCTTGGATCCAGGACCACCTCGGGGGTGCGTTCCTCTGTTTAGCCGTTTGTCCAGGATACTGGAGGGTATGCCTTTGTAATGATAATTTATGAATTTCCTTGAGAGGTATTGAATGTGTATTTATTGTTTACATGTTGGACATGGCCCGTTTATTTTTTTATCCCAAGGGCAGTGTTTTACTTAGCCTGAGGGAAGTGCTTCTTTTAGCATGAGGGAAATATTCGTTATACCTGTGGGTGATAGACTCTATGCCTGAGGGAGACACTTTATACACCTGAGGGCAATATCTGTTATGCCTGTGGGCAATTACCTGCGGGTTACGATTCTGATTACCTGAGGGTAAGGGTTTGCATGTCTAAGGACACTGACCGTTTACATAGAAAATTCACCGAGGTGATGTATTATATTAAATGGATTAAATGAGAATTGAAATGGAAATATAACTGGTAAAGTTAGTTACTATTGAGTACTTCTTAGTTTATTGCACTTTACTACTTCACACTGTTGTTGCATATTTTTACACAGTTGGGCACGAGCCTTTGGTGGGTGCCTACTGGGATTTATTTCTCACACCCTATTTAGGTCATGTCTTTGGCCCAAACAGATTACGTTTTTGTAGGTGTGGATAAGGGAAAGGGTCCCTATATAGGTACTTGATTGTTGCTAAGGAGTAGGGGAGCATGGGACTGAGCTTAGGCTCGCGATGCTGCTAGCTGTTTTGTTTTGTTCTATTGTACCTGTACTTTCTATTGTATCGTATTGTACTGCTGTGTAACATGTTCTGGATATTTTCTTAGAACTAGAGACACGTTGCATCATTATCTATATGACTATTGGTTGTCTTCACTGCTGTTGTTAATTGTAATTGTGTATGGTTTATTGCTTCCGCTGTTGTTGTATGTTTGTATATTTTATTCCGCTGCGCTACACTTTGACAAATGAGGGAATAGTTTCCCCACTATCAAACCTGGGCCCTCGCTGCTAGTCAGTAGCCTTTGGCGTTTGGAGAAATGCGCTCGAGGTCATGTGACCAACCGGGTTCGGGGAACCCGTTGAGTGGCACCCGGATCCGGGACATTACATCTAGGTTGTAAATATTTGGCGGATGGTTTACCCAAACCATGTGCCCTCTCTGTTGAAACTGTGAAAACCCAAATAGTGGGGGTTTTCATGGCTATCCCATAATTTGACACATAGTTCGCTAAACTAGTATAAATCATGAACCTTGAAAAAAGGGGTTCCTGGTTAGGGTGCATTGTCCATCTAATTGTGCAACCCTTCCTAGGAAACCATACACACATGATTTTTTAATCTGAAAATTACTTTATAAAATACCAAAACACTCTTTCTAGGTGTCTAATGGTCCTGTACAACCCCATTGAGTTTTCTTATTCCTTCAAGGCTCTCAAAATGTGGTTTAGGACCTTCTACACCCTTATGTAAGTGAATCAAAGACAAGAAAACGATTTCTAATACCTTCCGGGTAGGTTTCCTCTTTCCATTCCATTTCCCTCATTATATCCTCTTTCCTCTCTAGGGTTTTGTAGATCTAAAATTTGTTGGAGGATCTAATCACTATTTTTTCAGATATTTAATCTATTTTTTATTTTTGGATCTTCATTACTAACTTTCTTCATTGGAGTTTCCCGATTAGGGCTTTTCATTTCGAGATCCTCTGATCTCAAGGTTGGTTATTCCATTTTGAAAGGTAAATTTGATCAATACTAATTTTTTTTGATTTAAATGATTTTTTTGAATTAAATGTAATTGATTTATTTAAAACAAATTACATTAAAATGTATATTTGAAATTGGATTTTGCATAAAATTGGGGAAAACCCCAAATTCCAATAAACATTGGCGTGTCATATAATTAGATGAAAATTGTTTAATTTAAATTATGGATTTTAATTGTGGAATTTTAATTGTGAAATAAATTTTATGAAATTAATTTAAAATATTGTTTGAGAAAGTGGATTAAAATTATATTTATATAAACCGTGTGGTTTCATATTGGAAAAATAAATTATTTGATTAAAAACCTATTTATTGGTTTTTAAAAATAAATTAGAATATTTAAAATGGTAGAATGGGAAATTTTTTATTTTATATAGCTTTATAATAAATTTCCCATAATTTATTTTTATTAATAACACATAAGCCTAGTTAGTTAGAAATTTATTTGGGAAAAAATTCTAGGATAATAATTCCCTAGAAACATATTTTCTCTTTACAAACAAGATATAAAATGGTTGGAAAATTTTATTCCTGAATAGGATGTTGATGAGTCCTCTTTGACCAACTCCAATGGGATGTGAATACACATTAACATTTTCATTATATAAGTGTGTGGGGATACCATAAACTAGAACTATCATATCTCTTGAATAGGACCATGTTGCTTGTTTTTTATATTGGAAATATATGTCATTATTTGTAAACACTTTTACTCATTCCTTATAAATTTATATAAATTATTTTATATAATTTTTTTAAGAAATTAGTTTAATGTATTTTCATCATTTTAAATGTGAATCATGATTTGTTTTAAATATTCTTTTGAACTTCCATTGTTATTTATTTAAAAATTGAAATCCTAATTTGGTTAATTAAATTTAGTAATTTATAATTGAATCCTTGTTGAGAACATATTTTTATTTTAGATAACACCTTACCTGTGAGTTCAGATGTTTTTAGATTATCTTTTTCTAGGATTGAGCAAGGGTATTGAAGACATTAGAGTTTGTAGAAGATATTTATCCATGAGGTTAGAGGGTTTTTTCCTTTAGGAAATGGGTTTTTATACTATTTTATGGTAATTTGTTTAACTACTTAGGGTTTTCATACTACATTTACTTCTAGTAAACTTACCCAAATGGAGTTTTCATTGTATGAAAACTGATATATTTATCGTGCTTCTATTTTGTTTGTGGAAAATTCATTCCCATGTTCATATTGTATGATTCCATGTTCTTTGAACCAGCCTATGGTGATCAGGAACACCCTTCAGGATATGTTAGGGTCATCCTAGTTATTAGCCTTCTAGGGTATCAACATTGGTTTTTGACAAATTAGTATTATAGTTGAAGGTTTTTCATCTATCCTTGAGGTTATTATGTAGTTTTGTAATCTTGTATGGACTTAAAAAGTAGTTTGGATTGAATTATAGGCTAGATCTCACCAAAATGAGCCTCAAGTCACCAGGGGTTATTTGGGAAAGTAATCTGAGGCACTTGTTTTAGTATTTCCCTTTTTTTATTTGGATGTGATGAAATCTATTTCTTTTTTATTATTCGGTTAGGATTAATTTTTCCTTATTACTCTATTTGAGTGTTTATATAATGTATTCAATGTAGTCTTCTGATGTTGTGTAGCGTCATTCCTATGAGAAGATGTGAAAATAGAATCTAGGAGAAAGATTCTACTAATCAATAATAAGAAAATCCTCTCATGGACCTAATCCCAGTTGAGGTGATTGTGTGTAATTTATGTACTCAGCGATATGCACCACCACCAATTCTGGTTTAATATCCTATTATGGAACCCTAGAGGATTTTTTTCTAGAATCATACTATGCAATTCCATCCCCATATGCCACCAGTGTTCAAGGGCTAAAATAATCCCCATGAGACTGAGAATTGGTAGAGTAGGTTTGAGTGTTTGTTTGGGTTATCAGAAAAAAATGATGAAATAAAGGTGGGGTTTTCCACCTTCGTACTAGAGGGACTAAGTAGGATATTTTGAGACATAATGGTGATAATGAAGAAGAATGAGGGATTAGAGTAGAAAGACTTCAGATCTCTTTTCACTGACTAGTTCTATCTAGAGTCTATGGTATTGGATAAGGCTATTGAGTTTTAAAACATGTGAAGGCTGACAATACCATGAAAGATTATGATTTTTTTCTACAGAGCTCATGGAGTTCTCACCTTAGACAATATCAAATGAGAAGATTAAGAGTCAACAGTTCAATCTCAGAACTCAATATGATATTTTTTCTTAGGTTTTATAATTGAATATTCCTTCTTATAATTATGTGTTGTATAGAGAACTAATTGTCGATATGGTCTTGGATGGTAATTTAGGGTTAGTGGGAGTTCAATTTTATCATAGTGGAATCATGGTTTCCTTTAAAGGAAAGAGGATGTGTGATGATTCTCATAATGTTTATCAAGTGCAGGGTTTCTCTGGACCTCATACAATACCTAGAAGAGGCCCCTTGATATGTGACCAGTGTGGAAATCTAGGAAACTCAAAAAGGGTATTAACTAATCCACCCAAGGCATGTGGTTACCGACAATTCTTAAGTCATTGAAAATGTTATACCATGTCTATTGAACTATTCATGGTGGCATGATATCATCATCACCTTCTAAAAAAATGTGTAAATTAGATGCTTCAAGGATAAAGGGGTTCCATACAAATACATTTGAAATGTTGCTTCTTCACGGAGTGTAATAGTCTCCCGAGGAAGCGGATATGGGTCCAGCAACTGTGAGAGGTACCAATACTATTGAATCATTATTAGTGACTACTTTATTTGATACTAGTGAATTATAATCATTTATTTCAACTAGTATTATAAATATAATAAACCTTCTTAGGATCCATTCATCTTATGTGATGGATATTACTACACCCCTTAGAATGATGACCCACAAGTGTTTTCAATTTAGAAACTATTGATATTTTGTTAAATTTACTAGTTCCCAATATGAAACCACTTTATTTTATATTTAGGATAGATTTTATCATTTTCAATAAATCTTAGATTGATTGTAATCTCCGACGAGTCTTCTTTACTGCACAAAATGGTGTATTTCATACCTTTCAAGGATAATGGGACCCATTGTCAAGTGGAGATAGACCCTCTTATCAAGATTTTAGGAATGTGATATAATTTTTTTCATTCGATCTAGAATGAGAATCTTTGAGTGGTGATTTCCCTTCATTTTTCATCAAATTTATTAATTTATTTCCTTTTGATTTCTCTAGTTTTCAACAATTAAGAGAGGTTCATTTTTCTATCGATTTAATACCTGTTACTCAACAAGTTCATACTCCAAGATACTGAATGGAACCATTTTAAATGAGAAATATTAAGACTCATTGGGTTGATCTTATATAGAAAGGCATTATATGCTAAAGTGTGTCACATTTGGTTGCACCAGTTCTCTTTTCTAAGAAAGTGGATGGGTCAATTTTTTGTTGCATGAATTAACAAAAAATCAACCTTTTTATGGGAAGGAAAGATTATCCATTTCTATAGATTTATGATTTGATTGACATTTTGAAGGGGTGAACTGGTTCTCAATGATTTATCATTGATCTATTTACCATCAGTTTAGAGTAAAATAATCTAGCATTCAGAATACAACTTTCAGTAATTGGTATGGCCATTATGAATACCTTTCCATGACTTTTATTTTAACCAATTATACTATGGTATTTATGGATTTTATGAACATGATATTCCATGAGTATCTTGATACATTCATAGTTTTATTTTTGGATTGAAGTTTTCACTCGAAATCCGAGGAGGATCATTTTCATCATTTGAGATCAGATATGGAATTGTTGTGAAATCACTAACATTAATCAATGATATCAAAATATGATTTCTATATTTGGGAAGTAACTTCATGAGACACATGATTTTAGAACATGGTATATTATTTGATCTTTATAATTTGAACACTATTATGACATGGGAATAACCATGAAATGTTTTTGAGATTCATAGCATATTCGGTCTAAATGTGTATTATTTCTGATTTTTAAAGTACCTTTCAAAGTTGGATTCTCTGATGACTTCTCTAACTGTTAAGGGAGTAATGATTTCATGGGATAAAAAATGTCAGAATTATTTTGTTGATTTGATACATCTTTTGACTATGGTATTGATGTTGACTCTTATAGAGATCGGGTCAGGCTATGTGTCCTTCTGTGGTGTATCAAGTTTGTGTTTGGATTGTATTCTTATGCAAGGTGATCATGTATTCTCCTTTAGATCTCATCATATTACGCCACATTAGAAGAATTATTTGATCTAGGACCTTGAAAATGTAGTAGTGATGCACACACTTAAGATCTAGCATCATTACCTTTATAGAGAATGGTTTACCATGTATTCAAACCACAATAGCTTGAGTTATACCTTCTGTCAAAAACATTTGAATCTTTTCTAGTGGAATTGGGTTGAATACCTGAAATCATTTGACATTGACATCGCCTATACCCAGAGAAAGTGAGTTTTTTCATGAAGGCATTGAGCATGATTCTTCTGACCTATTACGTGACAGAAACACTTAAAGAGTGGATACTAATAGATATCTTTTCACATTTTAAAATAGGAGTCCAAGAATGAGGGGTCTAGGTTTCCTTGGAAAACTTTTGGTTGAAATCCAATCTTTATAAGTTGATCATTCAAGAAAAACTTATTGATGATGAGTTCCATATAATTAGAGTCTCCCTTTATGGTGGGAATAATGTAGATGACTGGTCATTCTCCACTAATGGAATTCTATGTTATCAGAATCATTTTGTAATTTTGTTATTGGTAAGGAAAGTTGTGATGAAAGATTTTTATAATTTCCCATGGGGGTTCACTTAGGAATAGTGAATATGTTCTTTGAAATATGATAATGTTTTTGGTGGTGATTTATGAGGCAAGTTATTTCCATTTTTCTATCTTATTGTTATAAATTCAAATAGGTTTTGTCCAAGAACCATAAATATTCAGGATTTGATTAGATACTTTCTATCCTAACATGGAAGTGGGATGAGATCTCTATGGACTTTGTGGTTGGGTTTCCACATACCCAGAGAAAGAAGAATGAAACATGTGTTGTGTCTATCTGCTAACTAAATCAGATCACTTTATACCAATTCATGATGCAAAAAATTTTAAATGTTAAGGAATCCCTATTTGATATATATTTTTATTTTCATGAAGTTCCATATGCTATAGTCTGTAATAGGGATCTTCGGTTCACTTCTCAATTTTTTAGAGGCCTTCAGAAATCACTGAGATGTCAGGTCTATTTGAGCATGGAAGAATATCATGTGTCAGATGGAAAGACAAAATGATCTATAAAGATTATTGAGGACATGCTACATGCCTTTATCCTTAACTTTGGTGGTGTAACGTCCCGACCCGGATCAACCCTAAACCTCTGGCCGGACCGGTCGCCACATGAAATCAAGCATATCTTTTCGTATGCTAGAGGCTACCGATTAGTAGTGAGGGTCTAATGATAGTCAGTGTGGAGACTATACCCACTATTCATAGTTGCACGGAGGTATATCTGAGTAAAAAACAATCAATAGCAGAAGTAGTAATACATAATTGACAAAAAAACAGAAGAAAAATAGTACTCATTTTATAAATGTGGATAATGCCAATTATACAGCAGATGCATGCATGGCATGATAATGTTACAAAAATGGAAAATAGTGAACAAAACATTATGATTTATATTCCAATACTGAAATAAATAAACAATGACTGAAAGCCCCAAGGGCAGTCTCTTTGAGCATCCTAAGCTTCTGCTCGGTCCTCTGATCCTATCTCCCAAGTAAATGAAAACACCACAATCCTGAAGCCAAATAGAATCTACTCAAGCACCTCAATGCAATGGCGGCCCGAGTAGGGTGTGAGATATAAATCTCAGTAGGTCAGGACCACCAGTGTCTACCCCAAATCCCAAAATTTAATAATTAATTTATACTGTGTGAAAGCATTCATAAATAAAGTAAGATATATAATGTAACTATATACCCATGTACATGTTTCAGCCCTCTGCTAGTGTCTGAACCTGTATTATACATTTTTAATGCATAATCAACAATCATTACACAATAATTTTCATTTATCAATTGTTTTAACCTCATTAAATTTTGAATGTTTCGAGATTTAGCCTCATCTCAATATCCCACGTATAAGTATATCACCACAGACGTCTCTAAAGAGAATCTATGTAATCAATGTAATGACTGAATCCAAGATTATGCTTTGGATTGGATAACTCATCATAAGATATTCAATTTAATATTTCATATACTATGTTCAAGCCCGTCCACTAAAAATTGCGTTTTTCTCCTGGGTCCACCCAATAACTGTGATTTACCCAATTCATTATTAAGTCTGAACCCCTACTCATATTCAATTCACAAGTCATTATGTCACAACAATTTTCATTGACCAATTAATTCATTTCACATACGACCAATTGGACCCACAATCCAATGGAAATTAATTAGTGTATAACATCATTTCTTGAATCCTCATGAGTATTTGGAGCATCGGTCCTTGTCCCACAACCCATGGGTATTTGGAGCATCAGTCCGTATCCCATAAAAGATCATATGTATGCAAGCTGGGTATAGAACGCCATGTCTAGCACCCCATGAGTATTTGAATAAGCAATCCCTATATCACAATCCATTTATCAATCATAAATATATATTTATCATTGGTGTAGAATGCAATGTCTAACACCCAAAAACCATCCATTAATTAATTCATAAATTAATTAATCTAATCCGTTAATTAATTCAACAACTAATTAACAACATAAATTACCTATTAAATAAGTCAACAATTAATTAACCACTAAACATCTCTATAGTTAATAATTAATTAACAATTAATTATTCTTAGCAAGCCAACTAAATAATTAACTCAACATTTAATTATATCAATTCTTTAACAAGTACGAACCCATCCACTCAAACATTGATTAATCCAAGACATTAACAATTTAAATGCACATCGTAAACATATCAAGTCAAATATGTTAAAAAAGGCCCAGATATTTCGAAACCATCTCACACATCATATCTTATTTTTAAACAACTCCATCCAAAACAACTTAAGGCATGGAAAGAAAACATGCATCAAAAGGTACCCTTGACCAACATTCGTAACAAACAATTATTTCACAATCATAAATTAATGAATGAAAATTTATTAATTCCACAAATAATTAATTAAATCATATATCTTTAACCATTTCATCAATTAATTATCCATTTACAATTTATCATGTAATAATAAATCCATCCATTAATTATAACTAGTTTCTAATTTATATTTCAAACATTTCAAAATATTTAATATTTTCAACATTTAGAAAATGCCACAATTTTTCCAACACGTGACTTGATAATTAATTCCTAAACTAATTACTCTATTACCCATCCTGCCACATTCAAATCATTTAACTATTTAATCATATCACTTTAACCAAATTAGCAATACATGCTTAAAACCAACACATGATAAAGTCTTAATTTATCTCACATGGGCGACATCATTTAATAACATCAAAAGTGTCAGGAATCAACATATCATATATTAGCACCAAGAAGAAGACACATAAAAGGCCAAACCACAACAAGAATTATATGTCATTACCATTAACCAACAGTTTATCTTTGATCATAATTTCAAGAAAACTTAGCATTTCCATCATCAAAGAAACTAACATTATTAATTTATTTAAAGAATATATAATTCTTAAATAAAGTGAAAGAGATTTGGGACCCTACCTCGGTATAGAACCAGATTAACATTCAGTACATTGAAATATAACAACAACCAATGAAACTGGTCTGCAGTTGCACATACATACCGTTATATATATATATGCAGCCTATAATATTGACTAAAAACACCAAATTAATAATAGGAGACCAAAAACTAGTGAGGCAAGGTCTACGCACCTCCAGATCAATACTAGGGACTAAGATAAATTATTAGACCCGTGATTTAATGATGTGAAACAAAAACACATGTATATAACCTTACCCAAAACATTGGTGGCACAACAAATAGTGTCCATCCGTCTTGCCCTTGGTGGTGGATTCTGAAACAAGGACCAAAGGGTCCCAATACACCACCCATATACCCTATTGAATGAATAACATAATAAAATAGCATTATCCCATAACCCAATGATCTACCAAAACCAAATCAGGTTCCGATTGAGTGTCAAATCACAAAAACGATCAAGAATAACATTAAATAAGATCCTACCTTGAATAATTGGTCTAAAAACATGGAGAAAACAAGAGGAAAATTATTTTGGACAAAGAACCCAGAATAGGGGTTCGTCGTGTGCTACAACAGTTCTTCTTGGGGTCGAAGCATGTTGCTGTAGGGGGTCATCTGGGGGGTCACGTGTAGCTATGAACCATGGTCGGGAGGAGGACACACCATGGGAAGACCTCCGGGCATGGAGATCAGTATTTCGCTTAGGGTTTCAGGGCGCCAGCTAGTGTGTCGCACTGCAAGAGGAAGTTTTGGCTGATGGAAGTCTCATGCTCCGCATGTAGGAGGTCCAGAAGAGGGAGTCCTGCCATGGAGAAGGGAAGAGAGGTTGCGCAGAGGAGTAGGCTTGGTGTACTGCTAGTGTGTCATGCCTAGGAGGAAGAAAGCAGGGGTGGTTGTTCCTCCCTTGCATAGCGCCTCCCACTTTTAAAAAAATCTAAATACTAAATAATTTCCCCTCCTTTCCTATGGGAGGGTTTGGAAAAAACCATGGGAAAAACCATGGGCGGGTTTGTGGTTTTGATTAGTTTAATGTGTGGTGTCCCAAACCTAAATAATAAAGAATTCTTTCTCCTTTCCTATATAAACCCACCCAAGCTCCCACTTCCTCTTCACTCAAATCCTTTAGAGTTTTTCCAACCTCTTCCCTTATCTTTATAGAATCCTCCCAAGGTGCCCCAAACTCCCAAGAAGACTCTCTCAAGCCTCTCCCAAACCTTTGGGATCACACTTCCAAGTAAGAAATTTATTCCTTTCTCATTTTTGTCCAATTTTATTTAAGTTGTTATACCCTTTTGTTTTCAATTACAAATGTTGGGGTATGATTTCACACCTCCCCCATACCACCCTATTTTTTTTGGATGATGGTATACCCATTTCTCTCTCATTAATGCCTCCCATTTACACCCATTACCATGTCGAAATTCTGTGAGTAATTTCTCTCTCCTCATTTACATCCGAGTAATTATTTTTTATTATGAATCTAAATTCCATTACATTTATTGGGACATGTATCTATATGACCCCCTTAATTTCCATTTCATGTAAATATGATGATACACCCATTTCTCTCTCATCAACCATTTTTTATGAGTTCTTATTTCATGACGTTATGCTGCCGAAGTTGCACTACGATTTTCCAAGCCAATGTCATTGTATAGTGAATACCTTTCTCATTTCTCTATCAAGGGTATTCACCTTTATGCACATTTACTTATTGATTATAAAGATTCATGTATGTATTCCACATCCCTTTATCATGTAATAAATTATGATGATTGATTCCATGTTGTATAATCCACGTGTCACACTTATGCATGAAATGAAATGTTTAAGAAGGGTGTGCCCTGATAGCACTCCAATACATTGGGTAAAGTATAATATCATGATACTTCATGTGCAATGAGTTTTGACTCATGCTAATTCAAGTTAAATGTGGGTTTACTCGTGCTTTATGTGCAATGAGGTTTTACTCATGATCCATGTGTGATGAGCCTTGGATCATGCTAATTCCATGTTAAGTGTTGTTGCTACATCTCCATGTTATGATTATCATGTTTTATCATGCCTTTATGTTTATGTTTCTCTTACTCTCCATTGATATTCCTATTGACTAACATGTATTATATTCCTCATGTTATCACATGTTTATTCCCTTACTGGGCTTTATAGCTCACCCTTTTCTTATGCATGTCCTCAGGTTATCCCATGAAATGCTAAGTACAAGGGAATGTAGTGGTCATGTAAAGGAAGTTTTCAATAAGATGTTGCGTTTTATGTTTTAAGTTGTTATGTAATGTTCCTAAGCCCTAAAGACACTAGACCTATCGATATTTCATGTTGTATCAAGTGAAGGTTTTATGTAATAAATCATGTTTATGTGTGTAATAAAGAGAAAGGTTTTCATAGTTGGTATCAGAGGACAAATTTAGTTGTTTTTGGGATTAAGATTAGAAAACCCTAGTGAAGCTTTAGAGACAAGACTAAGTATAATAAAAACATCCCTAAGTTTTTTTGGGCATTGAGTAAGTGATTTATCAAGAAAATACATCCCTATCTGGATACGATCAAGTAGAGGCGGCTCTAGCACAGATGTGCCCAAGGGTGAAAACCCCGACAAGGAGTTTCAGCTTGACCTGGGGTATCCTGGTACATGATAACGAGCCTTGCTGCACTCTTGGTTACAACACTCCCAGGGGATATTCATTGGTAAATTCACAAGCTTAGTATGAACCATCATTAAGGGAATTAAAAAAAATCCCCTAAGAATATATATTGGATAACATAGATTGAAGCCTATAGATTCATAAGTTAAGGAAATAAAAGCTATTTATAAGTTATCTATTTTTTCCTTGTATTACCCTTTATTTTTTACCCTTAACTTTCCTTTTATTCTATCCAATGTCTGGTAATAGGAGGACTCGGGCTAACAACCAATGTGAAGATCAATGTGATGACTGTGCTAATGAGATGCCCAATCCGATGGGAGCAGGAATCACGAACTTTGTCACGATTATCTCTTAGTTAACTCAAGATTTGAATAGAAACATGGGTCAAGAGGAATGTTCAAACCCCCCCAAGAAAGAACAAGTTTTTATTGAAAGCTTCACGAGACAAAGGCCTCCTAAATTTAATGGATCATCTGATCCCTCAATCTTCAAACAATGGATCAACTCCATTGAAAAGATTTTCTCAATCCTTAAATGTTCTAAATAAGAGAAGTTTCTCCTGGTTGATTATCGTATGGAGGCTAAAGCTGATCAATGGTGGACATTGATCAAAAATACAAAGCCTAAGGAGGAGATCAGGGTGTTGGAATGGAACGATTTCTGGAAAATGTTTTTTGATAAATATTTTCCGTGCACCCTACGACTTAAGATAGAAAGGGACTTCCTTGCCCTCAAGAAAAAAGAAAACAAATCTATCAAAGCGCATGAGGAAAACTTCACAAGGGTTGAACGATATGCCTCCATCTTTGTCGTTACCCCTGAATACAAGGTTGACCACTTCTTTGGTGGGCTGAAACCTAGTCTGAATAAAGCCCTGATGATCTGAAACTTCAACAGCTGTAGGGAAATTGTTCGATGTGACCTTAAGGTTGAAATGGAGATCAGAGAACCTCAGGGGTATCATGGGGATAAGAAGCATAAGGTGGACTTCAATTTTGGTAGTCCGATGGATAAATCCAACAGTGCTATGAAAATCTAGCACCCCACTTGCCAAAGGTGTGGAAAGAAGCACCTTAGAAATTTCCTGAAGGGGATGAGGAAATGATTTAGGTGTGGAAGAGAAGGGAACCTAGCTGTTAACTACTGACAAGAAAACCCACGAATGCGACAGAGGAGAGGAATGCTCTGTTCGACTCTCAACATGTTGTTCATTGCTTCAAATGCAAAGAACCGGGGCATCTTGAAAATTAGTGCCCTAATCCAAGGGTTTCCGGAGGCAACCAACAACCTCCAAGACAACAAGGGTGAGATTTTTCCATCACTACCGCCGACGTGAACCCCGACAACGAAGTGGTGACAGGTACACTAGTTATTCATTCAAGAATAGTAAACATACTTTTTGATTTAGGTTCTATGCATTCTTTTATATCCCGAAAGTTTAGTAGAATAATCCCAACACCACCAAATATCATGGAAGTAATGACGTCAGTGAGTACAGAAAATGGGGCAATTATTGCATCCCATGAATATAACTCCTCCCCGGTCATAACATGTGGATTAAAATTTCCAGAGAACCTCGTCATACTCCCTTTGGTGGAATTTTATGCAATTCTTGGCATGGATTTTCTTTCCTTATATAGAACCAACATAAATTTCTGTGAGAGGTAAATCACTCTACATGTGGTGAATCGACCCCCGATTCTATACAAGTGCAAGGCAGAAAGATGAATCTTCTTTAGCTCCATCATCTCAAGAATGGATATTACTACCCTATGAGCATGTGTATCTGGCTCAGATTATTGAGTCTAAGGAGGAAAACATCCTTGAAGACATTCCTATTGTGAGGGAATTCACTAAAGTGTTTCCTGAGGAATTGCCTGGTCTTCCTCCTAGAAGAGATGTTGAATTATCAATTGATCTTATACTTGGGGTGATGCCAATATCCAAGACTCTGTATATAATGGCTATTGTGAATCTTGAGGAGCTGAAGAAAAAACTACAAGAGAATCTGGATAAAGGGTTTATACGCCCAAGAACTTCACCATGGGGTGCACCGGTCCTCTTCATCAAGAAGAAGGATGGGTCAATGTGCCTTTGCATCGATTATCACGAGCTTAATAAAATCATGATAAAGAACAAGTATCCTCTCCCACAAATTGATGACTTGTTCAACTAGCTACATGGAGTACAATACTTCTCCAAGGTATATTTTCGGTCGAGATATTATCAAGTAAGGGTAATGAAGGGAGATATCCCCAAGATAGCTTTTTGTACAAGATACGGGCACTATGAATTCATAGTAATGTCTTTTGGACTCACTAATGCTCCAAAAATCTTCATGGAATTTATGAATAGAGTCTTTATAGATTACCTAAAAAAACTTTTGGTAGTCTTTATAGATGATATTATAATATACTCAAAAACTATGGAGGATCATGAGGAGCATCTAAGAACTGCACTAGAGACCTTGCGGAAGGAGAAGCTCTATGAAAAGTAAAACAAGTGTGATTTCTAGTTAAAGGAGGTCTCATTATTGGGTCACATCAACACAAGAAATGGGATATTAGTGGATCCCTCCAAGACAGCTACAATTGAGGGATGACCGATGCCAACATCAGTAATGGATATCTATAGATTTTTGGGGTTAGATAGATATTATCGATGATTTGTGAGAAATTTATCATGATTTTCCAACCCTCTTACCAAGATAACTTGGAAGGGAGTAAAGTTTTCTTAGAGTGATGAATGCGAATAAAACTTCAAGGAGTTGAAAAGGAGAATTATCACTGTACCTGTGCTCACTTTACCCATAAGTGGAGAACTTTTTGTAGTATTCAGTGATGCTTCGAAGAAGGTCCTGGGCGGTGTGTTGATTCAAAATGACAAAGTCATTGCCTATGATTCAAGGAAATTTAAAGTTCATGAGAAGAATTGTCCAACACATGATCTGGAGTTGGCTGTGGTGATATTCACTTTAAAAATTTGGCGGCATTATCTTTTTGAGGAGAGGTGTGAAATATATACGGACCACAAAAGGCTCTAGTATATATTCACACAGAAAGAGTTGAACATTCGCCAAAGAAGATGGTTTGAGCTAATCAAAGACTAAGAATGCTCAATACATTACCACCCTAGGAAAGAGAACAAGGTGGCCTATCCTCTAAGTAGAAAGTAACCAATGATTCTATCATTGATGAGAATTGATAAGGATCCAATCTTCTTAGATTTGATGAATATGGACATGGGAATCATAAAGAAGGGAACATCATCAATCCTTTAACAAATGATTGCTCAACCATATCTTTTGGAAAATTTAAAGGATTATCAAAAGGATGATGTGGGAATTCAGAAGAAAGTGAAAGCTACCAAAAAAGGGAAATCCTCAGATTTCAATGTTAATGAAGACGGAATTATGAGATTTGGGAAAAGACTATGTGTTCCATAAAGTCCGGAGATGAAGAAGGAACTTTTGGATGATGCACATAGTTCAAATTTCTTTATTCACCTAGGAAACAAAAAAATGTATCGAGATATATGAGAGAATTATTGGTGGGATAATATGAAGAAGGAGAATGCTGAGTATAAATCAAAGTGCCTAGTGTGTCAGCAAGTGAAGGCAGAGAGGCAAAAGTCTAAGGGGATGATGCAACCATTGCCCATACCAGCATAGAAATGGGAGAACATCACCATGGACTTTGTCACCGGACTTCTAAAGAAATCCAAAGAAACAATGCAATATGGGATGTTTTGGATTGTCTTACAAATTCTGCACACTTTATTGAAATTCAGGAGGATTTCTCATTGGATCAACTAGCATGGATATATATCAGGGAAGTGGTAAGGCTGCATGGAGTACCACTATCTATTGTATCTGATTGAGATCCAAGATTCACCTCTATGTTTTGTAAGAGTCTTCAACATGCTCTAGATACTAAGATGAACTTCAGTACCTCTTATCATCCTCAAACTGATGGCCAATCCGACCGGACTATCCAAACACTTGAGGACTTGTTGAGAGCGTGTTCAATGGACTTTAAAGGAGGATGAGATAAAAATCTTCCTCTGGTTGAATTCTCCTATAATAATAGTTTCCACACAAGAATATGAATGGAACCTTATGAAGCCCTATATGGGAAGAGGTTCAGAACACCAACATGTTGGGATGACGTCAGTGAGCGTAAGTTTCTAGGACCAGAAATGGTTGAAGAAATGGTGGAGAATGTGAAAACCATTCAGCAGCATATCAAGGAAGCCTAGAGTCGACAAAAGAGTTATGAAGATAACCGTTGATGAGACCTTGAGTTCAAAGTTGGAGACATGGTATTTCTATGCATATCTCCATGGAAGAAGGTCATGAGGTTTGTAAAGAAGGGGAAGTTAATTCATAGGCACATTGACCCCTTCTAGATTCTTGATCGTGTCGGGGCTGTGGTCTATTGAATAGCACTTCCACCTACCATGGCCAAAGTAAAAGATGTATTTCATGTATCTATATTAATTAAGTACATACCAGACCCTTCACATGTACTCTCTTCAGAGGTAGTACAATTAGAGGATGATATTTCTTACGAGGAGAAACCAGTGAAGATCTTAGATCGTAGTGAAAAAATTCTACGAAATAAGACAATTCTCCTCGTCAAGATGTTGTGGTGAAACCACAAGTTTGATGAAGCAATATGGTAATCGGAGGAAGTGATGAAGAAAAGTTACCCACATCTATTTTAGTGTGGGAAAAAGAAAATTTTGAGGGGAAAATTTCTTAAGGGGGGAAGATTGTAACGACCTAAAAATTCATTAATGAAAATTCCTCTTGGTTTATTTAAATGTCTTATTATGTTTATGTAAAATGTATGCACTTATTTGGTTCTATGTTTTGGATTTTAAAATACCGTTAATAATTGTGACCGTTGCTAATATATCTATTTAATAGTGATCACATGATTAGTATAAATATAGGGCTTTAACAAATACAATTTACTCAGACAAAGGAACCAATGGTCTCATCCGGTAGACTTGACCCAAATGAATCCCATTTGTAAGATCTCATAAAGGAGGTGGTGTCATTTGGATTCTCTCTTGACCAAGCCCAATCTGAGATTGAATACATTAATCTCGAGTGGAACCGCCTATGGGAGAAGTGAAAGTTGGTAGAGATTACCACTCAAGCAATGTTATCTGAGCCACCCCAAGAGTCTGTCACCATAGCACACCTTACCTTAAGGTATTATGAGGGTGTTTTAAGGGTTTATGAAACAATATCCTAGTACTACAATTATGTACATTATTCTTGTATAGAGAATAGACATTCATTTTGTTATTGTTACTTTGTAAATAGTTTTTAAAGTATAAATAGTATTTTTAGTTAATATTCAACTAAGAAATCTATTTTGATGAATTAATGAATTTTTTAATTAAATAATATTTTAATAAAATATAATTATTATTAAATTACTTTTTAATAAATATAAATGATCATATAATTTTATGAATGCAATTGTAATTTTTATTAAGGTTTGAAAGCTGTTTTTGTCAAAACCCATGAATTTTCGATAAATGTCGGTTTTTATATTAAAAGTAAAAATTAAAATATTTAGAAAATTATTTATATAAAATTAATATTATTTTTGGAATCAGTACATTGAAATTATCCAATGGTTAATTTTTCATAATTTTCTGAGACAATCGAATTTTTGGGTAAAAATTAAATACCGTTTAAATATATAATGTGTTTTATGACATCATAATGACCCAATAGTGATGTAATAAAACACTATAAACATTATGTTCTTACAATATATGTTTTACCATTAAAATAATGTAATTTTGGGTTTGTTTGATTTATTTTACAAAGATTTAGTGGACCCTTCAAGGCTTATAAAACATTTTTTCTTTTTAAATTATTTTCCTTGAGAGTGTGACTCACCTCCACATAAGCAACCATATTATTTTAAGAAATTAGGACATTGGCCTTATAAAATATTGTTTTCTAGTCCCATTTTTCAAAAAAAATGGGCTGGTTTGTGGTTTTTATTAGTTTAATGTGTGGTGTCCCAAACCTAAATAATAAAGAATTCCCTCTCCTTTCCTATATAAACCCACCCAAGCTCCCACTTCCTCTTCACTAAAAGACTTTGGAGTCTGTCAAAACACTTCCCTCCTCTATTTAGAATCATACCAAGGTTACCAAGCTCCAAATAAGCATCTCTTAAGCCTCTTCCAAGCCTTTGGGATCACACTTACAAGTAAGAGATTTCTTCCTTTCTCATTTTTGTCCAAATTTATTTAAGTTGTTATACCCTTTTGTTTTCAATTAAAAATGTTGGGGTATGATTTCAAACCTCCCCCATAATACCCTATTTTTGTTTTGATGATGGTATAACCCTTTCTCTCTCATTAATGCCTCCCATGTACACCTGTTACCATGTTGAAATTCCATGAGGGACTTCTCTCTCCTCACTTACATCCAAGTAATTCTTTTGTATTATGCATCTAAATTCCATTATGTTTTTGGGACATGTATATATGTGACCCATTAATTTCAATTTCATGTAAATATTATTAGAAAACCATTTATCTCTCATTAACCATTTTTATGAGTTCTTATTTCACGTCGTTATGCTGCCAAAGTTGCACTATGATTTTCCAAGCCAATGTCATTGTGTAGTGAATACCACAACCATTTCTCTATCAAGGGTATTAAACTTTATTCACATTTACTTATTGATTATAAATATTCATGTATGTATTCCACATAACTTTATCGTGGAATAAATGATGATGATTGATTCAATGTTGTATGATCCATGTGGCACACTTATGCATGAAATGAATTTTTTAAGAAGGGTGCACCCTGATAGTGCTCCAATGTATCGAGTAAAGTATAGTATCATGATACATCATATACAATGAGTGTTTACTCATGATAATTCAAGTTCAATGAGGGTTTACTCATTCTCTATGTGCAATGAGGTTTTACTCATCCTCCATGTGCGATGAGCCTTGGCTCATGTTAATTCCATGTTAAGTGTTGTTGCCACATCTCCATGTTATGATTATCATGATTTATCATGACTTTATGTTTATGTTTATCTTTTTCTCCATTTATATTCCTATTGACTAACATGTATTTTATTCTTAATGTTATCCCATGTTTATTCCCTTACTGGGCTTTATAACTCACCCTTTTCTTATGCATGGCCTCAGGTTATCCCATGCAATTCTATGTACGAGGGAATGTAGTGGTCATGTAAAGGAAGTTTTCAATAAGATGTTGCGTTTTACGTTTTAAGATGTTATGTAATGTTCATAAGCCCCAAATACACTATAACTCTCAATCTTTCGTGTTGTATCAAGTGAAGGTTTTATGTAATAAATCATGTTTATGTGTGTAATAAAGAGTGGGGTTGTCATATAAATCCTACCAACCAAAATCCACAGAATAACCCTCAAAAGTACTCATGATAAACATATGTCCTTGAATAACATAGGGTGGAGATGTAGGAATTTATCAAGACTATGGTGACCCTTGTATGAGTTTGGATGAGAAATACATTGCTAAAAAATTGACATTTGTACGATAAGAGAAAATTCAAGTGAGGTAAGTGTTTTGTGCGTGGGAGGATAAATGAAGTAAAAATATATTGAATGATATAAATGGATAAATTTAAATAATGGTTTTTATGAGGCATTATATCTTTTATTTATTTGCGTGGAATTATTGGATCTCAAGGATATGTATTTTAACTTTTTTTTATTTGATATTGATGTTTACTAGTCACAATTTTTCAGAATATATGATATGAGGTTTTTCCCAGGAGTGCAAAAGGGTAAGTATGGGGTAGTTGATAAAAAACAATTTTTTTGAATATTTTATTGATAATAAATGATAAAATTTCCTCACATTCTATTAAATATGTTTATTTATAAAATATTTGGGATTAGATCATTCATTTAAAAATTTGATGAAAATTCTAGTTTTACTATTTAAAAATTCACTGTAGTATTTAAAACATAAATAATTTGATTTAAATTATGTGAAATTAATATTTTGTAAGTGTGTTCCTGACTTAATTTGATACAACTTTAATTTATGACATATGATCTAAATTGTGCATTTGATTGGACTTAATGGGCCATGTAGTCAAAGTTGGGATGGACTTTCCAGATTGGAAATCAGTTCTGTATTTGGGACATAATTTATACATCCGTGATTTTATTAGTCTCAAATTATGATAGGAGATCC
Organism: Viscum album; assembly: GCA_963277665.1. Taxonomy (NCBI): domain Eukaryota; kingdom Viridiplantae; phylum Streptophyta; class Magnoliopsida; order Santalales; family Viscaceae; genus Viscum; species Viscum album. Next base: position 172,220,809 of record OY728147.1, on the reverse strand, counting down.
AAGATTCATTTTCTCATAAATAATTCTTCTGAAAGGACAACTAGTTTATGCATTTTGGTGGTCAAACAGGCGGTGAAAGTTGGATTAATTTATATGTTCGAATTTCCCCATTCACACTTGAAACATCTTTAAACCTAGCCTCCACTCCACTCTATAAATTGGTGTATTTCTCATTTGGAGGGTGTGGGACGTGAATTAGGAAGTTTAGGGAAGAGGATAAGTGTATTCCCTCTAATTATCCAACCATTTTAACAAGGGTATCTCATGAAGAAAGGATCCCTTCGGCGAAGCCTTATTCTTCTTCTTTGTGTTGTAATAATTTTGTTTGTGTAATAAAATACTTAGTTATTATTTAATTTCTTCTATTTTCCTCAATTTTGTTCACTTATATTACTCATTAATCTTCCTATTTAGTCTATAATTCAATATTATAAACTTTATTGGGTTATTCCCTTTCTAAATCTTTGAAAATGCAATCTGAATCTACGATGACTATGCTCCCCATGGAAGAGTAGTTTTATTAGTAATCAATCTAACTCTTACCTCATTCATTCATTTATTTTGAATATATGATCTAATGTAATTAAATTAATATTATTAATGAATTGAGTTTTAAATTATAATAAATTAAGTAAGAAATTGAACAATTAACACACAAACACGCGAGGTTGAGAATTTATGTAAATTGTGATAGTGCAAACTTAATTGATAAAACAAGACCACACAGGATAAATTTTAAGAGTTAAAATAAAATAAATAAGATCAATTAATCCATATTTCTAGATTAGATATGTGATATAATTAACCACTAACCATAATCTAACCTTAGAACATCAATCAAAGCAGGGTGCTGTGATTGCATGTTCTGAAGCTAGCCTTGGGTTTAATTCATTTCATCTTTGTTGTAATGTTAACTCCCATAGGGTTAGAGGGTTAACAAATTAGGGGATCATAATTAAGTGGATATTAATTTAAATTATAATGATTAACAAGTAAGTGAAGAGGTGGAGTTAGATCTATTACGCATTTTAAAATATTTTCTAAAAAAAACATCTTCTTGTTGTGTCTTTTTAATCGAACTTCATTTCAAAAATAAAAACAAAAAAATACAATCTTCGTCTAGAAAAATTATTCTAGTTTTATAAACTATAAAAAACCCACATCCTTTCAAGTAGTGTGTTTGATTTATTTAATTTTATTTTAAAAAAACCTTCAATATGTTGTCTTAAATTACTTCCTCCTTTTATAGACGACCTTTGTCAGCCACTCTGCTGCGCCCAAGTACCCAAAAAATCACACTTCATTTGAGGGAACCCATGACAGTGACTTTAAGTTTCATTAGGGTTTCTAAAATAAATAAAATTTAAATTAATCAATTAATTTAATTTATTTAATTCATCCATGACAACGTTTAATCTAAGAACCTGATGCTGAAAAGACTTATGTCATGCATAGGGTAAAACCCATATTCCAGATTTAATGGTGGTCTCCAATTTACCATATGATACACCGGTCTAGAGATATTCCATTAATTCCAAAATACTTCATGAATGTGATATAATAAATTTAATATTTTTATTATATCCTCTCTGAGGATCTTTGACCCACAAAATTCTACATTGACTCTGTGCTCAACTCCAGAAATATTTATAAAAATATTAAAAAGTGTTACATGATGAAAATAAAGTTATTAAATCCTCCCCAACTTCAATACTTTTCATCCTAAAAAGAAAAAACCCACTTATAAAAGAGGTTACTAATATTGAATTTGGATTTCCCACTCCAACAAGATCTCCTGGAGGTTCCCAGGCTACCAACAAACACACACCTAATGGAAACACTTTCCCATGAAGGGTATTCTCCCACCAGTTCTGAAATTCCACTAGGATCCTAGAAAAGGTAAATCCACCCTCAATGGCCTTATCACCTTGGTAAAATTTTTGCAACAATTTATGCACATATCTCCTTAGCTATGAATCTTTTAATACATTTAATTCCTAGTCTAACTGAGGTGGTAGGGCTAAGTGGTACACCACTTCACTAACCTAATGAAATAACTATAAAAAGGGCTAATGAACCTTGGAGATATCCTACCACTCCGAACAAATATCTAAAATTCTAAATGAGTCCAGATCTCTCATAACACATGATCTTATCATCAAACACCAAAGGAATCCATTGATAGTCTACAAAGGACTTCTAATAACTCTACAAAAACCTCATCTATCCTTGGATGAACCAAACCTTTACAAAAATCGATCACACAAACTCTGGGCCCATTAGCACTGTCCCCTAGCTATGACCAGTACATAGTGACCTATAGGGTCTCCCATATATGTAATTTCCCCAGTACATCCCATGATTATGATATTTTCCACTTTGGACCTAGCCCGCACTGTTTTTCTTTCCCTAGGCTCTAGCCCTCACGCATCCCCTAGGAAAAGGCCTCGTGATGGGAGAGGTATCCACACCGCCTTAAAAAGGGGTGGTTTGTGCTCCTACTCCTTTTATGTGGGATTTCCATAATCCACCCTAGAAGATCCTAGTATCATCACTATAACATCAAATGGATACTGGATTTGATACCATTTTTAATGGCCCCAGTCCATCCCATGATCATGATATTGTCCGTTTTGGGCATATCCCACACAGTTTTTCTTTCCCTTAGCTTTAGCTCTCAGTCATCCCCCAAGAAAAGGATTAATGATGGGAGAGGTATCCACACACTTTATAAAGGGGTGCTTCGTGCTACTCCTTCTTTGATGTGGGATTTTCATAATCAATTTGTAACGAAATAACCCAAGTTACCCTCAAAACTAGCACCCGACCCAATCCACCACATACCTGAAGGGAATTACCGATCCCCATGGGCTAGAAACAAGCAACCGAGCATGAAAATATAAACCATAGGGAATTATTTCACCCAACCTATGAAAAAACACAACATATACACACACAGAAAAGAAAGTGATAGTAGAAGCCTAATAAATATATGCCATACTTGTAAGAAGATAACAAAAAACAACAACTATAAAAGTAGAAAAAACTCTAAAGGATAAGTCCAAATGTAAAGTAAAAGAACCAAAAAGATAATACATGTGATGGAATGGATGAAATCCCACCATCTCACCAACAGATACCCAACCATCTGACATAAAACTTCATCAACTCACCACAACGCCTTGCCTTTCCTTACAATGGAAGACATATAAAGATATACACACCATCGAAGAGGTGAAAAGGGTGTGAGCTAACATAATCAACAGGATCCCACCCAGGTGTTCCATAACAAGTCTCTCTATAAAAATTCTTGTATGCTCATTTTAAATAAAACATGGCATGATAAGAAATAAAACAATTTTACAAAAAACATGGAAAACATTTCCATTTTTCACAGTTCTAAAATAGAAGCAAGTATATCTATTTCAAAGCACATTTTCCATATCATTTTTCCACAAGCATAAACATGCATACCAAGGATAAAATATTACAAAGCTAAGAAGTAAAAATAGATGCATAAGTATCAAAACCAAGGATCACTATAGGTCATACTAGAATAATACTCATACCATAATCAATTAAACACACAATACAAATCCTAGAACATAGGACTAGGATGCAGAAGAATACCCCATGAGTAACCACCCCACAACACTGTCAATATTAGTCCCCTAGAAAATAGGTCTAGGAAACAGAGAAAAGACCCATGTGAAAACCTCTTGATAATCATAAAAAAATGGATGATAGCCTCAAGCTAAACATTCTACAAAAATACCCAAGGTAACCCATGTCGTTGTTTTCACAATTCATTCTAATGATTTGAAAACCATTTCAAAACCATTTCACAATTCCATTTATTTTTTTTGAAAATACCCCTTTTCCTTTCCGTTTATTAATAACTAGTGGAAAACCATTTTTATTTAAAAACTCATTTTAACACACACAAAATAATCATGCCGATTTCTTTTATAAATTAGTTTACAAAACAAGAACAATAAGGTTCATCAACATAGACTAGAGATGAAACCATCTACCTTAAAACTCGGTTCACACATTCCTGTAATAGGATCCACCAACAATGAAAACCCAATGAAGAAAAAAAGGCCCTAGAATCCAATCCACACATCTTAGTATTGATCCAATTGAGAAAGAGGGTTGGCGGAGAAGAGGAAACACCACATACCTCAACAATGAACACCCGCCGCACCACAACCATCAAGGGAATGACCTCTAGAATGAGATCACACAATATATATTGGAAGAAGACAATAAGAAACACCAATTTAGATTGATAGATCTGATAACACAACCTGAGGGTGCTACCACGATCGACAGAAATGAAGAAGGGAAAAGGTCGCTTACCCAGAGAGACGCACCACAACTGCAACCGAGATCGAATGCCAAACAGATCGATCTAGAAGGAGAAGAGTCTCCCAAAATATTCTAGGAATTGCCTTGGGTTGAGGGAAATGAATTATGGATAAATAACCAAAATAAAAATATTTTCATGCCTATTTTTAAAATTACACGCGGGGCGTTACACGACCTGTAACCTAGTTACACAATGTGTAACTGTCAAAGTCTCATATACGCCAAAAAACCCATCACCTAGGATTAAAAATATGTCCTTTTATTAACTCATGACATGTAAGATTCCTTCACATCATGTAACCTTTTAAAACATGAATCCTTTCACGACTTGTATCCAGTAACTCTCAGATGCCATGTAACCTAGTTACATGACGTGAAATCATCCGATAACCTGAAGAAAAATCCAGTTAAAGCTGAGAGTCCAAAAAATCTACGACTTCACCATTATAGGTATCCTCCCAATTCCTTCTCGGACCTATAAATACAAAAAAGGAAAACTATGTCAAGGTTAAGAATATACATGATAGATGGGTAATGAGATGTTACAAAATCCCCACTATAAAGACTTTCCATCCTTAGGAAGTCATGTGGAAGATGTAATCCTTGAAAAAAGATGAGGTCACTACTACCTCATCAATGACTCGCATTCCCAAGTCTCATGAGAATATGATCCCCGTTTCTATAGAACTCTAACTAACAAAATCCACTTCCCATGAAGGACTTTCACTTGAGAGTCAACGATCTCAATTGGTTTCTCCAAAACAGAAACATCTGGCTCTAACTCAATTTCTTACCAACTTAGAACATGAGAGAGATCAGGATGGTACTTCTTGAGTTGAGATATGTGGAAAACATCATGAATACCTATCAACTAAACTGGAAATTCTAACTGATAAGAAATATGTCTAATCCACTTAGTGACCTCAAAAGGTACAACGTATCTTGGAGCCAACTTTCCTTATTTTCTAAGCCGATGGTGACCCAACTGAGGAGAAACTCTCAAGAAAACCGATTCACTAATGGAAAATTCCAAAGGATGATTTCTTTGATCTGCATACGATTTCTATCAACTCTGTGCTGTATCCAAATGCCGGTGTATATCCTAAACCTTCAATGACATCTCGAAAACCAAACTTGGTCTAACCAAAGTTGCTTCACTGACCTCATCCCAACAAAGAGGTGATCTTTATGGGCAACCATACATTTCCAAAAAGGGATCCATTTTGATCAAATAATGATAAATTTTGTTATAAAAAAACTCAACCAGTCCCAGATGGCTATCCGATGATGCACTGAAATCCAAGACACATGAATGAAGTATATCCTCCAAGATTTGAATCACTCGCTCCATCTAACCGTATGTCTGTGGATAGTTAGTTATGCTCAACTTGAACTGAGTTCCCATTGTCTCTTGGAGACTCATCTAGAACCTTGAGGTAAACCTAGGATACCTATCCAAAATAATAGAATAAGGACTCCCATGTAACCTCATAATTTCCTGCACATATAGCTTACCAAGATCTTCAACCTTAGTGTCATCATTGATTAGAATGAAATGAGAAAACTTTTTCAACTGATCAACAACTAACCATATAGAATTTCTCCCTTAGGGAGTCTATGGTAATCCAACAAAAAAATCCATGGATACCTCATCCCATTTACAAACCATCACCAAAAGAGGCTGAATAAAACTAGAGGGTTTCAAGTGCTCTGCCTTTATCCGTTGGTAGGTGTAACAGCAGGACACATAATCTACAATGTTATGCTTCATACCCGTCCACCAGAATCATCATCTCATGTCATAATACATATTCTTAGTGCCTGGATGAATGAACCATGAAGAGATATGACAAATAAACAAGACTAAACTCCTCAAAGATTCTGGGATGACAACCCACTTCCCAAAGTGGATCATACAATCTGAAGAGAGAGTCCGTCCAGAAACAGTCTCCCCACCATAAAGGCTTTCCCAAATTTTACTAAACTTATCATCCTACTGCTAACTCTCCAAAAAAGACTCCAGAAGAGATGATGATAACTGAACATTGTTTATAACCATACCTGAAACATCCTCCTGAGCATCCAGGTTCAACCAAGAAAAAATCCCCATAAGGTTCCACTCATCCCTCGATTCTAGAATAGTCTGCAATGGTACTTTCCTATTAAGATCATCTGCAATGACATTCCCCTTACTCAGAGTGTAGGCGGTATCAAATTCAAATGTTTAAAGGTATTCTATATATCATATCTATTTTAGATTCAAGTGTTTTTAAGAAAATATTTAGCTCATACTTTTATGTTCACGAAAGACTATGAACCTCTCTCCAAAAATATAGTTCCGTAAACATTTAAGCACATGCATAACTACAACAATATCTAAATCTTGAGTGGGGTAATTATTCTCATACAGTCAAAGATGAGGAGAGACGTAAGATACCACATGGTTATCTTTCATAAGCACACATCCCAAACCAGCACTAGAAGCATCAAAAAAACACCACGTACCCTTTACCGTGATCAAGTAAGATCAGAATAGAAGCCAATGTTAGAAGTTTTTTCAGTTCATCAAAAGAAGGCTGACACTTCACATACCATTTGAATTTCACCATTTTCCTTATAAGAGTAGTCAAAGGTGATTACGTCTTAGATAAATCCTTAAAAAACCATTGGTAGTATCCAACAAGACCAAGGAAGATCCATATCTTAAAAAAAATTATAGTTCCTTCTATGATAGGATAGCCTTCACCTTATCTGGGTCAACTGATAAGACATGTTCAGAAATTTTGTGCCCTAAGAAATTTACTTCTTGAATCTAGAAACTATATTTTGAAATCTTTCCATAAAAATGGTAATTTCTTATAATTTACAGAACCAAACTTAGATGGTGATCATTCTCAAGATAAGATTTTGAATAGATAAAAACATCATCCATGAACACTACCACAAAAGTGTCAAGATATTGATGGAATATCCAATTCATCAAATCCATAAAAACTATAGGAGAATTAGTCAGACCAAAATTCATTATAATATATTCATAATTTCCACACCTTCTCATAAAATCTATCTTCAATATATCAGACTCCCAAAATCTGAGCTGATGATAACCCAACTGAAGATCAATATTTGAAAACCACTTTTCCCCTTTAAATGATTAAAAAAATCATCCACACAAGGCAAAGAATATTTGTTCTTAACTATTACCCGGTTCAACTTCCAATAGTCCACACACAACCAAAGTGAACCATATGCTTTCTTAGCAAAGAGCATAGGGGATACCCAAGGTGAAACACAAGGAATAATGAAACCTTTTTTCAATATGCCATCCAACTAAATATTGGGATATTTCAGCTCCATTGGTACCATACGATAATAAGGTATCGATATCGGCTTCATACCTAGAACTAGTTCAATCTTAAACTCTACCTATCTCTTTAGAGGAAGACAAGAGAAGTGCTATAGAAAATTTTAGAAAATTCCCAAAAAACAATGGGAAGATCAACAAAAGAAGTAATGTCATTGGACTCACTTGTAACAGCAGAAAAAAACTTTTGAGCTCTAGGCAGGAAGGTCCTGCATAACAAGACCTTAGGTCCCACTCCCCCTAAAACACACGATAGATCCCATCAACAGAAAGAAATGAAACATGCCAATGATAACAATCAAACTCAGCTCATTGAGTGAAAAACCAATCCATAATGATGATGACGTCAAACAAATCCAGATCATGAACATGAAAATATTAGACCAAATCCGTATTAGCTATCATTAACGAATAAGAAGGACATCGAAAACCCTACTCTTTTATCTTACTAAGATCTATTTCTAACTCCATTACATAGAACATAAGTTCCATTAGAGGTTTAAGAATATAAAAAAAAGATATAAACAAGTGGTAGGAACCAGTTTCAAATAAAGAAATTTCTATAGAAGATGCAATAAGGATAATACCACTCACAATTTCCAGACCTACATTGACTTTCGCTGGACACTCATCTACTATGTGAAAGTGCTTCACTCTTAAGGCCTTTTTCTAGAACCCTACAGTCAATGAAGCTTCTAACTGCACCATAGTAGCCTTTGGATCCTATGAACCCTGACCATAATGAGGCATGATCATAGCATGACAGAAGCACTGTAAGTGACCAACCTTTCTACAACTATTTCACTTCTTCATAGGAATATGACAAGAACATCTTGTGTGTCTAACCATTCCATAGTGACAGAAAGTTAGAGGCACACTACTAGATATAGAAGATAGTGCAGATGAGGTTCCCTGCTTAGACCCACCTCCATAACTTCCGCAACGATCCTACCACTTCCTCTTCTTCCCATGCACACCACTGAAACTGCCACTATATAGAGGAGAAGGGGTGGGAAACTAACCTTGCCTTCCATATCCATCTCTTCCATCATAGTTCTATCTACCATCTCTGTATAGGTAGAAATTTTCAATATAAATACCTATGATATGATATCTAGATTCAAACCCTATAGGTACTTATGAGCCTTCAACTGTTCATTATTCACCACGTTCAAAGTAAAACAGAAAATATCAGCAAACCGGTTGGTGTATACTGACACTGAACACTCTCCCTATTGAAAATATATAAAATCTAGAGAATTTTCCAGTATTAGGGACTCTAGAAAAAACTATTAGAAGAAAAGGGATTTGAAACCCTTCCAAATAAGGTCCACAAGTCTATCTACCTAGACCATGGAATCCCACCATCACTTACTGGAACCCTTAAGCCATAATGTTTCAAACTTCACCTTAATATTCTCAGATGTCTCCAATAAGTCAAATATTTGATCAATCCTATCCAACCAGTCCTATGCCTCTTGAGGTTCATTAGTTCCTTTAAAGGATGGTGTCTTTTCATGCAATAAGTCCTACAATCGATCTCTCTCTCCTCTAGCTCCTGGATGTACCTCAACAACTATGTTCTGAACTCACTGAACATCCTGATCAACAACAAAAACTACCCATATAATAGTCTCAATGAGATTCTAATCTATTGGTGGATTCTCTTGAGGAGCATTCGCGACACCCTCCTAAGGAACTCATGGAAGACATCTTAGAGGCATACTGATACACACTAAAATAGAAGGAACGATCAGATAAAAGAGTAAATATCAGTTTACACTAGAAAAACCATAAGCATAAACTGAGATTCAAAATAAAACCCAACACTAGAGACACATATCCCAACATCCCATGGAAACTTGAGTCTCTCTATGACAAGAGATGGCCAGAAACCTATCGCAACATACCTCTTAAGTCCCAAAAATACCATCTCTAGTATAAAAAACATCCCAAGACAAGGAATCTTGAGGACATACCACTCTTTGATACCAATTTGTAATGAACCAACCCGGGTTACCCTCAAACTTGGAACCCAAATCGATCCACCACATACATGAAGGGCATTACCGATCCCCACGGGATGGTAAAAATCACCCGAGCATCAAACTATAAACTAGAGGGAATTATTTATCCCAAACTATACAACACATGTTATATATACACATAGAAAAGAAAGAGACAATGAAATTATAATAAATATATTAGATAACCATAAGAATATAGAAGAAACAAAATAATTGTAAAAGTAGCCAAAAATCCAAAGGAAAAGTCCAACTACAAAGGATCAGAACCAAACAACTACTCTATGTGATGGCATAGACGAACTCCCACTATCTCACCACTAGCTACCCAACCAGCTGACATGAAACCTCATTGCCTCATTGTGGATCCTTGTCTTTCCCTACAATGGAAGACATACAAAGGTAAATAAACCACCAAAGAGGTGAACATGGTGTAATATAATAGGACCAATAAGATCCCACCTAGGTGTTCTATAAAAAGTCTCTGTATAACAATTTCTGTATGCTCATTTTAAATAAAACATGGCATGATAAGCAGTAAAGCAGTTTTAAAGAAAACATGGTAAACATTTTCCATTTTCATAGTTTTAAAATAGAAGTAGGTATATCAATTTAAAATCACATTTTCCACACCATTTTCCCACAATAATAAACATGTATATCAAGGCTAAAATAGTAAAAATCCATGTAGTATAAACAGAAGCACAAGTATCAGCACCAACAATCACTATAGGTTAGAATAGAAGACTACTCTTACCATAATCAATTAAGCAAATAATACAGCTCCTAGAACACAGGCCTAGGAAGTAGTGGAATACCCCATGAGTAAACCCCCCAACAATGTCAATATCAGCCCCCTAGAATAACGATCCTAGGAAACAGAGGAAAGCCCCATGAGAAAACCTCCTGATAATCACAAAAAAATGGATTATGGCCTCAAGATAAACCTTCCACCTAAGTACCCAAGGTAACCTATGTTCTATTTTTCACAATTCATTCTAATGATTTGAAAATAATTTCAAAACCATTTCACAAATCCATTTAAATTCTTTGAAAATACCCATTTTATATAAATTTATTAAAAACCTTGGAAAAACCATTTTTATTTAAAAACTCTTTTCAACACACACAAAAAAATCATGCCGATTCCTTTTATAAACCAGTTTATAAAACACAAACACCAAGGTTCATTAATATAGGCTAGATATTGAACCACCTACCTTGAAACTTGGGTCGCACACACCCATAAAGAGATCCACCAACAATAAAAAAAACAACAATAACAAGGCCCTAGAATCCAATCCACACATCTTAGGATTGATCCAATTGAGAAATAGGGTTGGAAAAGAAGAGGAAACACCACATACCTCAACAAAAAACACCCGTCTCACCAAAAATATCAAGGGAGTGGCCTCCAGAATGATATCACACAACAGATCTTGGAATAAGATGAGAAGAAAGACCAATTTAGATCAATAGGTTTGATGACACAACCCAAGGGTGCTATCACGATTAATGACAATGAAGAAGAAGAAAGGTCACTTACCTAGAGAGACACACCACAATAGAAATAGAGATCAAACGCCAAACAGATTGATATAGAAGTAGTGGAGTCTCCCAAAATCACATGGTAATTTCCCTAGGTCAAGGGAAATGAATTCTAGAGAAATAATCAAAAGAAAAACTAACTCACACCTATTTTAAAAATAGTAAATGGGTCATTACTCGATGTGTAACTACCAAAGTCTCATATACACTAAAAAACCCGTCATCTCAGATAAAAAAACTGTTCTCTTATCAACTCATGACGTAAAAGAGATCTTCACATCATGTAACATTTCACAACATAAATCCTTTCATGACTTGAATCCATACATTCTTATACATCGTGTAACCTAGTTACACGGTGTGAAATCCTTCGGTATCGAGTAGAAAAATACGATTAAATCTAAGAGTTCAAAAAATATATGAATTCACCATTATAAGCATCCTCCCAATTTATTCTCATCCCTATATAGACAATGAAAAAGGAAAACCACAACAAGGTTAAGGATATACCTGATAGATTGGCAATGGGATGTTACAATATATAATCTTGAATAGAGCTATACTAATGATGGAGTGGTAAATATTGTGATGAACAATCTCCACTAATGGTAGATAATTCTCCCATCTATGATAAAAAATAACATGAAAAATTGAAGCATGTTTTCTAAAACCTAAAGATTCCACCTTTCTTGGCTACCTGTTTAGGATAAAATTATCATTCTCAAGCATAAATGAGTCCCAAAATCCTCCTACATACTCTCCATAATTGTGACATGAAGTGAGCATCATAGTCTAAAAACAATTTTCAAGGGAAATCCATGAATCCGAACTACCACATACACACACAAGAGTCCCAAACTCTCTACTAATCTTTGTTCTTTGGTGTATAGAAAGTGGGATCATTTGATGAGTCAATATATTGATCACTTAAATAGAATCATGAACTCTCACTGATCATGGAATCCCTTCCATGAATGTCACAAAGATACCACCCCATTTCTACTTCCATCCGAGTACCTCGACCTATACATATTAGCAAGTGAGAAATTAAGAGTTAAAATAAGAAACATGTTTCTACCTCTATGACTACCCGAACTGATAGCAAAGCATCCTGACACATCCTCACATAACCTAAATGTATTGATAAGGGTAATAATGAAACCTCCTTAGCACCAAATCTCACAGCATGATTGGTATCACATCTCATCCTCAAACAAGGATGATGTTCTCTTCACCTTAATAAAATACATCAAGAACATGTCCAATAGATATCTAGTCATGCAAGATCTCACAATCGATATCCCCAAGTTTTTCCTCCTTGATATGATGAAGAATCGGAGGGGTAATAACCATCTACTGGAGATACGTTGCACCATACTCTTCTTTAAGGGTTAATCATAAAGAGGTAAAATGATCTATCACCTCGCTCAACAATAGTGGATAGAAAACTTCATTATGAGAATTTTATACTCGATCATACTCTTGGGTGGATTTCAAGGTAGCACTACCTCAACCATTTTTGGGTCCACTTTTACTCCCATGTATGAGAAGACATATCCCAAGAAGTGGAACCCCTGAATCTAGAACTAGAACTTAGAGATATTCCCATAAATTTGGTAATATTGGATCATTTATGAACCACCATCAAGTGTATCTCATTCTACACCTTTGATTCCAAGTACACAAGGATTAAATTGAAGAAGACTACCATGAACCGATCTAAGAAGGGTTGAAAGATCCAGTTCATGAGTCTCATAAACAATACTGTGGAATTCAACACACTGAAAGGTATCACCATGGGATCAAAGAAACTATAGTGGCTTTAGAAACACATTTAAAACATCCTCCTCTCAAATTTAGAGCTGGTGATAACCCATCCCAAGGTCAACCTCTGAGAACCACTTCACCCCAAACCACTGATCAATAAAGTCATTGATTCTTGGGGGGTGGATACTTTTTCCCAACAATCACCTAGTTCAAGAAATGATAGTCCATACCTAACCTCAATCTCTCATATTCCTTCTAATTAAACAATAATGGGATACTTGGGGCAACACATTGGGTCTAAAAAATCCCTTAATCTATAAATTTATCCAACCAAACCTTCAACTATCACAACTACATGAGGTCATAAAATATTCTAGCGTAGATATCAGACTATCCCTGGGTGAAATCCCATGCATAAAACAAACTTTTTATGGGGAGGTAAGCTCAAAACATCCTCAAAGAAGACATCCTTATACTCCTCCAACACTACAAAAAACCGAAAGCTTATAACATTCACTGTCCTAAGGGACATACTATCCAACTGATAAGAAATCAACTTCATCCTTTTGTACACAAGATCATCCTACTCTTCCTAGGATCCCTTATCCAAAAAGAAGGAAAATTCCATCCCAAAAACTCAAAAACACTGCAACCCTCATTGGTAATAGTCAAAATTTGTAAGGATAGTAGGAAACTAGTCCATAATGAGGAAAACATTATAGGTCCTCAACACCACTATATAAGGATTCCACATGGGTCTCTCTATCCTCACAAAGTTAGTTCACACTATCATTAAAAGTGTGATCATCAAACCTTCTTTTTAGAAACCTTTGAACACAAGGTTCAATCTAAAAGAATCCATTAATATCACTATGTCTCAAATAGGGGATACATTCAGGGAAATGTGTCTCATGAATGTGTAATAAAACTGCACCTGGAGTATAGGAGACACATGTCAAACCTCATTCCATAATCAAAGCCTTCAAGTCACATTCTCCCACTTCCAGAAGATATCCTTTCCCTTTCTTACCTATTTCCCATAATTAGGGATTTATTGGAAACCTTGTTAGATCAAATTAACCCCAAACATACAAGTCAAAGGAACTTTTCTAGCACACCCCGACACTATCCACTTTGGGAGGGAATTACTTACCCTTATGGTTTTAAATCATGTCATAATAATGCGTCTTGATGGGAGAATTGTACCTTTTACTTGAATAAATTAATCTATATAAAATATCACCAGAACGAGGCTCCACCAATTCTAGGGGTGTAGTTGAGTTGAGTTGAGATGAGTATCTCAGTACTCGAGCTCGAGCTCGGTACTTGAACTTAGTGCTCAAGATCGGATTGGTGCTCAACCAAGTATTGATTTCATAGCTCAATACTGAGGTCGATCTTGACTTGGTCTCAATTGAGCACTCAATTAATCTTTAATCAGTTTGATTAGGACACTTTTTTAGAACTTTAATTACAAAATATAGCTTAAATTTGATATTTAACTCAAATTTTTACTTGAGATTGAAATCTAAAGATATAAATTAAATAAATATATATTGAATAAAAACAATATATTAAACAATCAGATGATCTATTAGACTCATGCGACACTCGAAAATGTTTTTATAATACTCCAACTCGACTCGAGTTAGTACTCGAGTAGCTCGAGCTCGATCTCAACTCGAAAAAAACAGAGCCACGTTAGAGTATTTTTTGAGCCGATATCAAGTAGATCACAGGTAATTTAGATCATTTACAACCCTAACTAATTCATCGCATCACACTGCAGAAGTCTTACTGATAGAACCACCATCAAGAGGGTTCATAAAAAAATAGATCATTTGCACCACAAGATCAATCTAGACCTCTACCACCTGAGAAAGGGGTCCCCCCACAAAACCAAGGCATTCTATATCTCTAAAACTTGTGAAATGCACCCAACGCAGGTGTATCATATGTCAGTACCACTATAACCAACTATAAATCAACTTAACAGGGAGAATCTACTTGAACCACTGGGGGTGGGTCAATACACTACTGAATGAGTGGAGACATTGCTCGCTATCCACCTAGAGGAACCACCTCCTTTACAGGTCCATAAACTGAAGCCTTATTTCCAAACTGATCAAATCCATGATCCTGCTATAGAATCCTAACTGGTTGTCATCATGGAGGCATACAATAATAGTCGATTCAAACGATTTTCAAAAGAATATATCTAGGGAACTAACTCAAAAAGGGCGTGGAATCGCAACCTATTCCTATATGATACTCGTATCAATGTTTTCACTAGAACAAGTACCTACACTTTTGAATTTAACAACAGGTAATCATATTCCTGGTGAATAGATATGTCATCCACCACAATAACACTAGGTTACTTAGTTTGAAAATAAAACTTAAGACACTTAAAAAATGTTTCCCTAGTTCCCAAACCAAACTTCACAACTATAAAATCTCTAATATATGGTCCTAAGACAACTGATTTGACACCACTATATCACGACTCAACACAATGGGCCCTCTTAGTAGGTGTTAGTACAAGAAGAAATCCCAAGTCCGCCTCTAATAGGCTAGGGGTTAGCGACCAGTGTCAAGTAGGCATAACATACACATGAGAGGCCTTATCTTAAGGTACTTGTACACACATACACACATATCTAAAAACCCACATAATGCATAAAGGTAAAATAAAACTAATACCAAAATGCATGAATACATCTATATTTCATATTAGAGTATAACATAAGTACTACAAATCATAAGGGCAAAATACAAGCCCACTAAAATTGTAAAAGAACCCAACCTGGTGACAGCATGGGGAAAGCTACCCAAAAGAATCTCATGGATCCATCTGAGGCCTATAAAGAAAAACTAATCTCCACATGCTCTTGGTCCACCTAGTATTCCAAAAAAATGTTTATCATCAGCATAAGACATGATATGTGTGCTCAGATGCCATGTAGGGGTGAGTATAAACATACCCATTAGGATTCCCCAAAATCACCCAACATAAATAATTGAGAGAGTAGATATCCTATCATCATAATGATATATCAATAATAAAATGAGATATATAAATATATCAATAATAACCCAGATATTCTAAAAGGTAGACACTAAGTCTCAAGTAAGGTCACAACCAAAATTCCAAACTAGGATTCTACTAGAGGCTCAAAAGTAAAACTCATTCAGGAAAACACACCCCATAAGTATTTTCATCACTAAAAACAATCATCAAAGTGGTCCCACTCATTGGGAATTTATATATTTGATGGAACTAATATGAGAGAACATGATCATCATATCTTTCCATGAAGAATCATAAAGGAACTAAGAGGGATAATCCATGATACACACTCGATCAGACTACAACCTTTCAAAATACAACAGATGTCTATACATAGATAGAGGATCACACCTAGGGCTTTCAGGGCATACATGATCCTAACTAGAATAACCCAGTAGATAGGGGATCACCCCTGCGTACATTAGTCACATGATTCCTAAAACCCTACCTTGTGAAGAAGATGATGATAATGAAGATATAACCCTAGAGTCTCATGGAGGGATTCATTCTCTAGTCTGCCAAGGTAATCATGTCCAATGTTTAGAACAAGATGTCGCACCCTCATGGAGGCGAACTGAGAAAACTCACCCCAAAATAATGGAAGGGAACACACCCACTAACACATATATAAATCGATGGAACACACCCAAGATCATATCAAAGCTAAAATGAAAATAAAAAGAAATATAACTTTCCTTTAAATAAGTACACAACATTTACCATTGTGTACATAGTGTGTCTCTCTGAGTCTAGCATTGCCTGTGTCTCGCTGTCTCACATGACATGTCTTTCTCCATATAAAAAACATGTACACTAGGGGTAAAATACATGTAGATATTAAGATGTCACTCGACTTGCACCATATATTCCTACCCATGTATTCTTATTCATTTCTATATACTCAGTCCATGCCTGTATACATTGTCCATAACTGATAACTTTTTAGAGAAAATAGGGTTTACTCCACATCACATGACATGAAAGGTCTCGGGCTGACACTTGGCATGTGTTGTATTCCTATACCATGTACCTTTTGAAGTACATGAAATGTTCTCAAACACACATGACATATGGGGTCACTTAGCTACTTGGGTGTGTACTCCATGTACACACTAATCCGTTCACCAATGGTTACATGATGTGCAACACAACACACATAAAATGTAGCACTACATGTATTCATGGGTGTATACCTATTGTAAATTCTAGCCTCAAAGGTTAGACGTCACACAACATGCAGGAGGCCCACATAATGTGTGATATTTAACTTAGTGAAGAACCCCCGTCACCATATAAAGGGGACTACATGGAGTGTGTTCCTCTGAACTACACGAAGTGTGGTTTAGAAATTTTCAGAAACCATTGATCCTTGCGTGATTACACTCACAACACTTACTCATTTTCTATAGCTATAAATCACACCCATGAAATGTGAATCTGGGCTTGATTGAGCTTAAACATCACCGGTGGTTGGATTCTATCCACCCATTTTTCTCGAGAGTCATATTCTATCATACTGCATCACTGGAACACCAAAACCCATTAGAATGAAGTCCTTTGATCCATCATTAATCATATTTCATTATTGATGCACCTCAATCAAATCCTTGATCCTAAATCTGAACCTACAGTATCGATCCATTGTAGAAAATAATGATTGTGAAATGATAGTCAACTAGGTATTTATTGACTTGTTGGCCAAATGGAACACTGATGATGATCGTACAAAGAATGTGGGAAGAAAATAAAAAAACATAAATGTGAGGAAAAAAAATTGTCCATTTTTTTGGTTGTCCTCAATTCTCTATCATGAAGGTGTTGAATGAAGAGGAATGAACAAGGATAATCAAACCATAATCTCAAGGGAAACAATTCATCAATTGTAAATCAACATTCAACCCACGAATCAATTATTAGAAGGATTTATTTATGTTCATCATGGAATGAAAAAATATGGGATTAAACTAACCCTAGGTGTGGATCGATCACTAATGAAGAATTTTTACATTTCATTTTCATTAGTGAGATTCAAGAACTCCATCGATGATGATGATCCTTGTGATACCTCGATTCCCGATCCATGATCCCGTGACCATCTACCAACATGCTATCTACGAGATCTATCTCTCTATCCCTTCTATTACCTCAACGGTTATATGGATAACCCTAGGGAATTCACAATAATGGGGTTTATATAGAGGTTTCATTAGGGTTTCTCAAATAAATGAAAATTAAATTAATTAATTATTTTATTTTCTTTAATTCTCTTATGAAAATTCTCTATCCAAGCGCCTGATACCAAAAAAACTTATGTCATGTCTAGGGTAAAAACCATGTTCTGGATTAATGGAGGTCTTAAATTTCCCATCTGAGACACTGATCAAGATATTTTACATTATTTTAAAAAATAACATGTGAGTGATATAATAAATTTAATATTTTTATTATATCCTATCTGAGGACTCATAGCCTCATAATTCTATGCCAACTCTATGCCCAACTTGAGAAATATTCCTAGAAATATTCCAATGTGTTACATGAAATAATAGAGTTGTTACATGATAACTTTAATTTCTATATTTAATCAATTTATCAGCTTCTTGATATTTTATCAAAAGCATGAATTCATTTTTGTATATAAACTAAAAATCATTATGAAAAATAAATTCTTTATATCTATAATCTATATTAGCATGATAAATATAAATAAATTCATACAAAGAAAAACATCAAACTCTACAAGGGGAAAGAACACAAGTCTTGCAAGTAAAACCTTTACACAAATGATAACTTGAAGATTCTTATAATTTTTTCTTTAATACTACCCCAAGTGTTTTTACCAAAAGTTATATCTTTATTTCTTGAGGTGAAATTTCTAATTTATTAGTAAATTTATACAAAATGAAAGAATGTGTAGAAATTAATCAAACAGGATATTGGCATAGTCTAAATAAACAAGCAATGTACCTAACACTACATCATTGGATGGTCCAACATCTATCAAAGTATTTACAAAGGATTTATACACACCTTTATGCTTGTTATCTTGTCGACTTCCATCCTTTATTCTAATTTTTATACAAGTACTCTCATAATGATCCATTTCATTATAATTAAATCATATTACTATAGGTTTTTCATTATTTGTATGATCATTTTATTTATAGTTATAAGCCACATATCCAAAATTTCCACATTGAAAACACGTCCCATATTTTATAAGACATCATCTAGGGTGATTTTTACCACACTTATCACAAGATGTAAACTTGATTTTCTCAACTTTGGATTTCTTCGATGGGTGCTTTCCCATTACCTTCCACCTATACCAATTTTTCTACATGTTGTTGTAGAACATAATATCATTGGAAAATTCAATTTCTACCTTCTCATAAAATTGAACAAGTTTCTCATAACTTTTTAATTCATGAAAATCCAATGCTATTAGATATATGGGCTTCAATTCTGAGTAAAATTAATTAATTTTACTATCAAGACCCTGGATACAATTTTGTTTGAACCATTCCAATATGGTGAATTTTCTTAAAAAGTGACTACTGAATCTTTCACCTTCTGCCTCAATTATAAGAATTTATTCTCCATTATAATTCAAACAACTTTAGGAAAATACTTCTCAAGAAAAATATTCTCAATTTCATCCTATTTGAAAGAATCAACATATTTTATTTCTCTAATATTATTAACCATCATTCACCACTAACTATCTTGACCTTCAAAATGGTAATGTAGAAAGAGTTAAATTTTTATGTTTTGAATAACCCATGACTTAAAATATATTTTACAAGTATTTAACCCATCCATCAACTATCGTAGGTTCATATGATCCACTGAATTCTGGATGGTTTTGTTTCATGAAATGATCCAAAATGGACATGTTCCTCAGTAGTGAACATAGTTTCTCTCTCAAAATGATACCACCAAAATTTATAGATTGAGTTAACTAATCCATCACAACAAAAAACTAATCTATTCAAATTAATTTTTTTCTAGTTTTTTGATTTTTAAGGATTTTTTCCTCTTGGTTCCTTCTAACTTTAGCTCCCTATTTCCTCTATAGAAAACCATTCTGAATGGATATAGTTTATATGAAGAAAAATAGTAATCTTCAATTGATATATCATGATAACCATAAATTAAAATATATTAAGGGAACTTACTTTCATTATTCTAACCTCTAAAATTATATAAAACTTTCCTTTGATACCAACTATAAGTACCCAACCTTAAAACATTTCATAATCTAGAGTTTTAAATAAAGAATTCATTTTCTTACATTTCAAGGATCTTTAAGGTTTATAGGTATAGATAATTAGGTCATAAATATTACATAATAAACACATACATTATAAATTTTACACTTCCAATCACTATATATTTTCCCCATAATAACATGCTTTTAAAATGAAACATTTTTTTCTATGAAAAATCTTCATGATTTTCAACTTGACCTCATAGTTATTTTTACTCATCCATAAACCCTATAAAAAACATTTGAAAATGTGGGATAATAACAAAAGTAACATAAAGGTACATATAAAAATATGAAAAAAACTCATTAGTCCATTTTAAAAACCATGATATCATCTAAGAGAGTTTGTCTTTAATGTAGTAAACTTTGATCTCAAAATAATCATTTACTTACAAATGAAATCATATTTATTTTTAAAAATTTTCCATGAATTTTTTTATAAGAAATCATAAAGGTAAAATCATAATCATTAGGGTTTATTAGAAAACATGATAACCTATTATTTTTTTTCTTAAAAACATACCATATTACCCTTAAAGGGCATAATCATTTCTTTAAACAAAAGATCATTATCTTACCTTATTAAATAAAAGGATTTTCATTAAAAATAATTATAAATCATAGAAATTTCTTGAAGTTTCCTTGGGATATAATATTTATAGAACCCTTATAAGAACCCTTACAAATAGAAAAACTAACTTGCTCAATTACAACATAATTATCTAAAGAGAATAATAATTACCCAATGCATTGGAGAGCTATATCGAGATGAAATGTAATTATAAATAATGTATAAGGACCATAACATATATGGAACTAATAAAATATTTCATTTTCATCATCAAACTCATGAAAATATACTTTTGAACTTATAAGTAAAACATTCTCAGATATTGATATATCCCTTTCCATTAAATTCCAATTTTCAAAACTAAAACACCTAGAACAAAGGGAAAGAGGGTTTTTATTTGAATAAAAATTTGAATATTATAAAGTAATCTGAACATAAAATAATAGTTGTGGTGTTATGGACAACCATTGACTATGTATATGATAAATATAACATTCCTTTTTTCTTTTTTTGTAAAAAAAGTCAAAACGTTCCGTATAAAATACATAAAAAGATTCCTTTTGGAAATATTTGAAAGAAAAATAAAAATAGAAATAAAATTTAGTTTATAATTTTATTTATGTAAATATAAATAAATCAAAAAAATTATTTTATGAATATGTATAGGGAGAAATATTTGGAAATTAAATCTTTAAAACATTTAAAATGAGGTTTTAAGGAAATTTCCCCTTACCTCAAGATCGAATTGTCATGAACATTATTTATCTTCCAGAATAATAAAATTATATTCATTATTAACAGATTAATAACCCTTTTCAAGCTTGTTATTCATTTTGTTTCACTGATATCCTTGATATACTTAATTACTTAATAGATTAAGTTCACGACATACATTTGAGAACATTCGTCAAATAAGTCCAAAATGTCTTAGGTAGGATGATTATAGACAAATGGGTCATTATTAAATCATATAAAGAATCTTAATCATGAAATAATTTTCATTTTTATACATTAAATTTAATTTTATAACCATCCATGAAATTTTTACATGAAAAAGAATCACATCCCATTATGGAGGGGGGTAGTCCACACGCACACACGAACGACGTTATCATTTTTCAATGGATGGAAAGGTAAGATAATAGATGACATATTATCTTTATATAATGATAAATATTTCATTAATATCATATATATTTATTAAATATATCATAATAACTATCCTTGTGAGGTGGTGATGAAAAATGAAACATATCACTTCATGGAGACGGTAATCCACATGTATTAATGAACGACATTTTCATTTACCATAGGATAGAAAATAAGATGAAAAAGGGTTGTAAAATAATCATAATAACATTTAAGTTTATGTGATATGATTATTTTATTATTTCATCAAGGTTAAATAATATTTTAATGAGGTATAAGAATAAATAAACTTGAAATATGTCAGTTATGATTTATACCTTTTCCTCGGATAACCTATTTAGATTACACATTAATACTCATAAGTTTGGTCATTTAGTTATAACATCACCTATAATACATTATTATGGATTTTGGGGAGATATTTGGGTAGGGGTTTACTAAAATATAGTTCTCAAAAGTTGTGAGGAATGGAGCAGTGAAGGTTTTCTTTTTAAGTGAAGGGAGGGGAACCCTTGGAAATACTTAAAGAATTAAATTAATATAAATTAATTTTCATGTTCAAGTGACAAAGAAATGATATATTTAGAATATAATATTATTATGAGTCTAAATTTTCTCATAAAATATTTTTTTTTACAAATTTAGGTGATTTTTTCACCCTTATCTATTAGTTTTAACCCCTGTTAACCCTTTTGACGATTACCATGATATCAAAGTTTTTTACTCTATAGGAGTCAATAAATTCACAATAAAAGGAAAAGTGACCCATAAGTGGAAAATTATTGATATTTTAGAGCATATAAGATTCAATTGTCTAAATATAATATTTTTATGAATTTTAAATTATTAAATAAAATATTATTTAATATAATATTCCACTAAAGTCATTTTTAGGACTATTCACATAGTTTGACTTTAATGAAATATAGATAGTAATGGAATTAAAATATAAATTTTTAAAACATCAATAATATTTTATATTTATCTATAAAATTCTTGAAACCCAATATTTCATCCAAATTTTTTTACTTTTAATAATTTTAAAAACCATTTACTAGATTTTCATATTACTTGAACAAACACTGTGTTAGCGTTGTGTAAGATTTTAAGGTAATATTACATCACTCAAAATTAAAAATAAATTAAAATGATAAAAAAATTCATTCATATTTTAAATATCCATTTATAACCAAAGATAACATCTTTTTTATCCATATGATAAAATATTAGAGATACTAAAATAAATAGAGTGACATTTTGTTTTTATTCTTTACTTAAAATCATATTAAGGTAATTATCATAGGATAGTGTAAATAAATTTCCACATTTTCAAAACCTAGATGGTTATGGTTTAAAAGAACTTATTCAATAGAATAAAAACAAGTTTTAGGGAGAATATTTTTCCTTAACTCATAGTTTTAACCATCATTTACCCATTTTACCCTTATAAATATTTACTATGGTTACTATTCATAATGACAAAAAATAAAGGGGAACTACTTACTAAATTTTAACCTCTTGATTCTAAATATGTGTTGATCCCATATTTCATTTATTGTAAATAAGTTAATATGTTTTGGTGGATGAAGTGGTGAGGCTTGGAGAATTATTATGGATTCATCTAATAAAATTGGATGTCACACTCAAACCATTCTCCTTAGAAACTCTGACAAATTTTGAAGTGATATTAAGTTAAAAAGACATATGTCATTGATGAAACTTTTTTTACCACACGATGAAGAAGAATATTTCTATGAAAAATAAAGGAAATTTCATGAAGGGTATTTAAAGGAGTCAATTCTATATAAAGAATATGAAGAGTTTCCATGAAATATTATTTGATAAAGGCTTTATTTTATCTATTATATACTTGTAATTATTCAATTATTAGTTGGACAAACATAAAAAATAGGGGCCAACAACACAATTCCATAAGGGATAGTGCTCAACCACACTTATGGGATCCAAGGGTTGACCTCGTGGGAGATCCTGCCTAAGGAGGACACATGGAAGCAAAAGAAGGTGGCCCACGTGTAAGCCAAGAGGAGAACCCATGTATAAGACACATGGGTAGGCCGCATTAGGCCTACAAGTACTAGTGGGATAGCATAGGTGTGGCACAACTCATGAGGAATAAGTGTAGTGTGTAATGGGTGTTGACCCCCCTTAGCCATCTCAAAATTATTGTAGCATAAGATCATTAATAAAGCACTATGAAACCAAGCCACAAATCAATTTTGGATGAAGTGAACCACAATTACATTCCTCCATCATTTTAAAGTTATATAGAATGAGTGAGGATCCATCATCTCTTATCTTATTCATCTGATCAATTCAGGGATGTTGTCTTTATCCTCATCCCTTCATCTGAACATTCTAGTTTGTCAAAGCTCAGGACAAACCTCCATCGACCAAGATTGAGCCTATTATGATCATTTAGAGATATAGATTTTGAGGAGATGAGGACATGTAAATCCATTCATTCAATCTCCATATTACATGCATGAGGATGGTCAAATAAGGAAGCAACTACGGAAAGAAAATAAAGTTGCAGTGGCATTTCAAGTAGTTGATCATTACTAACACATTTTATCTTTTAGTATAAAAGATTCATGAAATCCTTATCAAATGCATGTGAGGATTTCACCATGAGGAATAATGAAAAATCATGTAAGATAAGATTCCACGATTTACAGTGTAAGTATTTTTAGGATCATCGAGATCTTTGGTGTTTATTTTTATTTATTTAGTTTTTGTTTTTTGAAAAGGTTGAGGGCTAAGACCCATTTATTGAAAAATAAAAAATAGATAATCTCTTTTAGAAATAGGAAAGAGGGAATCCATTACATAAAAATTGGAGGCTCAATGTAACATTTTTATCAGATCAAAGGTAGTGGATAACTGTATATAAATACTGAAGAATAGTTGAGAGAGATATTGCTTCAGATCATTATTTTTTAGAGGATATCATTTCAAGAGAAAAAGAGCATCGTTAAATTATAGTTTTGAAAAGAAGAATCCCTCCTCATGAAATTATTATGTGAAGGAGAAAACGATATCCCTCAGGACTTCTACTTGTGCAAAGCACACTCATAGTGCTTCATAAAGAACTTATTCTATTAATAAACTAAGATAGTTTGATACTCATACACATTATCCTATTGAATTGCACGGACTGTGTGAGATACCACAAAACAGTGTACACCTACACTATATTTCATAAAGTAGTAGAAGTAATTTCATGATATAGATAGTTCATGCATACACATGCATTGAGAAACAAAAGTTAATAGTGTGTGTACACACAAGTTGTGTAAAAAGAAACAAAGATGAACAATGAACACCCATTTTTCACGAAGGAGGATGGTTCATGCATACATAAAGATTAAAGGAATTGCATGTGATTATCAAACACTTGCACAATATTTGATATACCATAATCACAGTCTTAATAAAATAATCTAACAAGAATTTAGAATCAAATGAAAAGGAATATAAAATATTAATAATATTATTATTTATGCGTGCTAGGGTTTTAGATGAGAACACTATGTAATGTATTCAACATGCATTAAGTGCACATGATCTAATCAGATTGAAAATTCAAGAAGAATTTTCATTGAGATAGTGAAAGTTATTCTTGCAAAACTTGAACACATTTAATTGAGGTCGGGACTTTAGTACAAGGAAGAATCAGCTAGATCATAGTTTCACTGATGAAACTAATCAAATACAAGTGATTAGAAATTTGTGACCAATACTAGAAGGCTATAAAGGTTCTTGAAGTGTACATGGGAAAGTGTGATCAAACAAACTCATAGAGGAAGATCAAAAGATCATCCTATAGTGGATCAAGCCTTGAATAAAGAAGAAAGTCTCTCAGTTGGAGTAGGGAGCAAGAGAAGTCTCTTGTGTGTTTCAGGAGCATAAATCTTTAGTATGGATTCTAGAGCAAGATAGTTTAGATTCTGGTAACATTGTGGTATGTAGTGTAAAGAACCTCCTATGTGGATTTAGGAGAGACAAAATGTGACTATATATCAACCATTTTAATTAATTATAAGATTATAGTGTAGAATCCATGTTTGGGGAAATAACCAACATGGAAAGGAGTAGGACATTCAACTGAACCTTATAAATACTATATGCTGCTCCCTCTCTATTATTACTACTAAACACGAAATGAGATTGTGAGATATCACTAAGTGGATCAATAACTTTAACAATTTCAAGAGGTTGAATTCAAAAGTAAATGAATTCATAAAACAAGTGAACCACCGATTCACCTACCCCCCCCCCCCCCCAGCGGGACTTAATCCGGTCTAGGGTACTATAATTTGTATCAGAGGGTTGGTTCCCTCTAAAGATCTAAGTGAGTCTTTATGACATGTATAAATCTAGATATTAGTGATTTACCTTGTATGGAAATTTCTTCCAAGACTTTTAAGAATAGAAAGAAGTGGTATGAAAGAATATGAAGAAGAATCCAATAGTAAATGCAAAGACATTATCAACTGAAGGTAATAAAAATGGTATATGCTACAATAATTATTTTTATTATGATTCTTATGATGAATCTTAGTGAAGTTGTGATGATAATGGACCAATTATGGATCTTCATTATATATTCAAAGAACATATAAAGAATATCCCTAGATAATTGGTAAAATGTACTATTACATACATAAAGGGTATTCAGGATGAAAAATTATAGCTGGGAGAAGGGCTAATTCTATGGAAGTAAAATTGGATAAAAGGGTTGGGATATCCAACACTCTCACAAGACATGTGAAATAAAAGAAAGAAACAATTTCTCTTTATATTGAAATATATGCTTAAGATTTTAAATAATTATAGGGAAGTGTTGTGAGAAAGAATTAGTTGAGATTGTATTTGTAGAAGCTTTGCATGAATTTGAAAATTTTAAAAAACTTTCTATGGTTTTCAACATTTTTCAACTGGAGGATAAATATAATAGGTTAAAGGAGCTTGAAAATTATTTGAAATAATCAAGAAGTATGCATGAAGAACAAATGAATAAGTTGAAGGTGTATTGGGAATCCAAGTTGAGATTAGTTGAGGATGAGAAGAACTCCATCAGCATGAAGTGTTTAGAGCTGGTGGTGAGACTGAAAAATCAGGAATCAACACAAGCTATAACTTCTTAAATAATTGAAAGAAGATATGGTTCCAATCAAGTTTTAATTTAGGATCACGATTCCATAAATAACATGAGACCATCCTCTAATAAAATGGAATCATCCTCCAAGAAGAAGGTATCCCATAACCCAAATTTTTTTTATGTACTAATAATGTTTCAAGTGATCATAAAGATTTTAAACCAAACTATGATAAAGTATAGATGGTGAAAAATGATGTTAAATCCACCACATCAAGGGTGAATGTGAAAATAATAATGAAGAACTATTACCTAATAATTTTCCCAGTGATGTTGCCACTCAAACACATAAAGGTTTACAATCTATGAAAACTATACAGATTACACCACAAAAGAGTAGAAAAATATTCATAGGCTATTGTTTGTGTTTATATTTTTTTCATAAAGTATTGGAATGTTGGAATAATATATAAATTCATGAAAATTATATAAGGTACTCATTTAGGGGGGGAAAATCTGAATATAAGAGAATACCTACACTAGGGAAAAACACATAGCAAATGATTATATCTAAAAAGAAAAGATCTGAATGCCTTTAATATTACTATGAGTATTGTAATAGAATTGGCCACTATAATAATGAGTATTTTTATGTACCTATCATGCAAAAATCATCTAATTATGTTAAGATAAGACGACAAAAAAGGTAAGGTAAGTAAAAAAAGGGTGAAAAGTCAGTCTTGAGATGTGAACAAAACAAATACTATTAAACCAACTATCACTAAAAAGAACAATGAGATATCCTCCCCTATACCAAAGGGATAAAGAAATGAGTCAATAAAATCACTACCCCAAAGAAAACTAAGGATCAATTTGATGAAGTATAATAACAACAATTGTCTGGACAGAATACATATCAAGGTGGAAGATCTAGGTTTAGTGATTTTTAATGGTATAATGAAACATATGGGAACAAATTCTACCCTTCTTGGTATAAAATTTCATTTCCATAAATAGGCATTAATCAAGGGGGATTCATGGTGAAAAAATGAGAACAAACTCTCGGAGAAAGAATGATTTGACCATAAATTCATCCAATCCACCATGTCAAAAAAATATAAAGTCTTAAAAGAAGTTTGTAGTAGATGTAATAAGAAGGGCCACAAAAGTGATTCATTTGAATATCAAAATGTATCAATTAATAATGGGAAGAAAATAATACAAGATAAAGAATATACATCCTTGGGTAGAAATATGAAAAATATTACAGATCAAACTACTCCCAAGAAGCTTTAAAAGAAGATAAACAGGAGTGCTACATATCAGAAGAAATATGTGAATAAAGACACTCATTTAAAACCATGTGAAAACTCCAAACAAGATATCAATATTCCTAAATACATTATTTTGATATTTTAAGCTGATTTGAAGATATCCAACATGTTAGATTAAGAAAAATAAAAATCTAATGCTAAAGGAAAAATTAAGATTCTGCCTAAAGAAGAAGAATTTCATGAGTGGTTGTCAAAAAATGAAAAACATTACATTGTATAAATTTTGTGTGAGAGATACAATAAAGATTGACATAGTGAAAGAGGATGTTCAACCACATTTCCATTATAAGAATAAGACTTGAGGGGAATGCATATTGCATCATGAGATGCATATGGTTTGATGGATAAATATAGAAGAACTATCTCACATAATGAAGTGGAATTAGTGATAAGATCCATGTTACTAAAGGGAAAAATTATATTTGAAAATCATATGTGGAAGCATAAAGGATAGAGAAAGTGGAGAAACTTGGTTGAGAAAACCATCTCAACCTTTTTGTTCATATTAAGGAACAAGTAACTTCACCTTATTACCTTATATATTTTGTGTATGTATTTGTTCTTACAATACAGGTAATTAAATATGTAGTAAGGTATCAGGGAGAGAATATAATATTCAATGAGTGATGACATATTCTGGATAGAAAGGAGGTGTGGAAGTTTTTAAAACATGACATACACATAAATAATTCCATTTTGGTGTCTTATCAAATTTCAATATCTTGAAATACATTCTTGAAGAGACTCACCATGATAAGGATGTTAATGAGTGTTTCACTTGAGGGGGATCCAA
This sequence comes from Viscum album, assembly GCA_963277665.1. NCBI lineage: Eukaryota > Viridiplantae > Streptophyta > Magnoliopsida > Santalales > Viscaceae > Viscum > Viscum album. The sequence goes on along the minus strand of OY728147.1, from coordinate 172,191,429 downwards.
GTAAATAAAGTAAGATGCCAAAAAATTTGAAACATTAATCTAGAATTTTTTAGAAAGCTTGGGAAAACTAGAGGTTGAGGAATTCCAATATTTTTTTATCCATCATTATTTATTGTACGATTCATAAAAATTAAGGGAGAGTTCTTGGTTGATAAAAATATGAGGAAAAAGAGGAGTCATATCTTTGTACTTGAACATTCTAATGTGTTTATTGAAGTGTGCAGGACTTTGTATTTCATTGAAAAATATGGTTTTTAACAACTCCTTAAATGATATTTGAGAATTTTTTAGCATGATCTAACATGCATGGTATTTTATGGATATCTTAGACATCATTGGTTGTATCTCACTTGTTTTATACAGTGGTTTATCCCACATAAACTTTGAGTTGATTAACTAAAGGATCTTTATGAATATAACCACGTGAGATCATTCCTCCCTTAGAAGTGATCCTGAAATTTTCATATAAGGGAGATGATCATGATTTTGAGAAGAAATATGAGTAGAAGTGAAATGATCTTAAGTTCCAAATACTTCTGTCATTGATGAAATTTTGTTTACTGTAAGACGAAGAATAATATTTACCTGAAAAATAAAGGTAATTGAATGAAGGGAATTTTAAGAAGGCCATTTATATGAAGAAGATTAAGAATTGTATTGGAATATTATTTGAGAAAGGATTTATTTTATCTATTATATACTTGGAATTATTCAAGTATTAGTTCACCTCACATAAAAAATAGGGTTCCAATCACATAAACCCCTAAGGGATATCCCTCAAACACACTTGGGGGACCCAAGGGTCAACCCTGTGGAAGATACTTTGAAGGTATCAGGTATTAAAAAAGAATATTGTGGGCTAGGTATTTTAAAATTTTCATCATTTGAATGATGAGACTTTTTGTCTCTGATGATCTGAGCTCCGGTACGGTCTGAGGATCTTTCATAAATTAAATTGAGCACCAAAATTAAAACTGAAAAACATAACTATTCTGATATGAAGACACACTTGATTAAAAATCATCACAAGTGATATTTTCTTGAAGTATCTATAAAATTATCCATCTAGATTGTCCACACATGATTCAAAAATCCACTGGAGCATTGATCATGAAATTTTGGGTGCTATTGCAAAGATTTGACGTCACCTTTGACATTCCGACGATCACCGAATCGATGTACCTTCGATGCATGGAGATAAAATTGATCTAAACACATGGATCGAGTGTCTCTCTATCTAGAAAGTGTGAGAGGAGAGTGGGGATCTGTAAATCTCATAAGGAATAGTATATGGTGTGAGCCTCTCTCCTCCTATTTATAGTGGATGTTCAAAATATCTGATAGGGTTCCCCGACCCCCGTTTGTTTAATGTCCACTAAATAAATAATTATAAATAACTAAACTATTTCAATATTATTTATTATTTTATAACATATTTTTAATATATATAAAATATATTATGTGATAAAACCTGAGTCATTTAACACGACTCATAATTCTTTCTTAGTATTAAACGAACCTGGAATATTAAAATAATATTTTTTCAAATAACATTTACTCGTATTTACTTAACTTTTAAATAATTTTAATAAATAAATTAATACCAATTTTTATTTACTTGAATAATATTGAATTTATTTATTTATTTGTGGTTAATAACTTAGACAACACTTAGACTCCATAGTGGTGCTCACCATGTCCAAAATACCTATTCAACTGAATAGGGTGGATTCTTGAATACACTATTGTGTGTGACACTCTAGGACATTATCTCTATAGTTGTGAATAAAATTCACAGACCAAGAGTGAAGTATAGTAACCCATAAAGTCCCCTAAATAGATATGGAAAGTCATAACAATGACAACCAACCTACGAACATGTACTATGTACTATAATCTCTTTGTCTTTCATATCTCATAAAGAAGGATGTAAACTTGTGTCATCACCCTTTTCTTGATTTATTATTTTTGATATAACTGGATGGATTTACCCTTGACTTCCTTGACCAAGGACTTATGAAGGTACTATCATCCCAATCAACAAGGCTCAAGATATATTACTTCCTCAACCCAAAAGCAAAAAAATCCTTTCTTGACCATTCAACCAATGCCATACCACCAATGACATACCCAACACAAGATACCTCACAGTGATTTCATTATCAAAGTTTTTGCCTTGAATCAAAGTACATGATCAAATGAAACACACCAGTAATGATCTCAAGTCAGGATACCAATCCACATTTCTGTAGATAGGAACAACCAATGATACCCAAAACATGTGGTGTTTTTATTGGAAGGTCTGTCCTCATGATCTCATTACTAGAGATCACCACGTATGAACTTCATGAGAAGAAGTAACAATGATTATGAGTCCCCAATACCTGATAGTCAAACATATACTATTTCCAATCAGTGAGATGTATCTAGACCCTAGGACCTTTGTTTAAGATTAATGTCATAGTATCTTGAGGTTCTCATTATAGCCTGGTATCTGCTATAACATTTTGATATGATAATTAACCTATAGAAATTACCATTAAATAGTGGACACAGAAATATATACACTAAAATGGTAATAATAAATTATGTATATTTGAATGTATGCACAATATGTTAATCAAAACTACTGTTCAAGTTGGGTCTAGAGAACCCATTATTACAACACTCCCACTTGCACTCGAGCCAACTTGCTAATGGACCTTATTAGCACTCACATGATAAATATCATGTTTCTATTGAGTAATGGATTTAATTTTTGTGTCTTCTATGTTTCTTCCACATGGATATTCTTCTATATTCAACCTTATCTCCTTGAGTAAAAATTCTCAAGAGATTTTATCCCTAATTATATCTCTTTTATCCATTGTGAAAAATAGACATCTTAACTAGTATGAGTAACAAAATTATCATTATGATAAAACTTTACTTGTTGGTGCGATTCTAAGAAATAGAAAAAATAATTTCATTTTAATAGCTGTTTCTTAGCTAAATTAGAAGTTGCAACGTACTCGGTTTTTGTAGGTATGGGTACCACTAGATTTTATGACATTGTCTTGCTCAACACCTTAGCCTAACTAAAATATTAGATCACATTGATCTAAGGAATACTAGTTTGTGTCCCCTAAAAACTAGTATCCCTTCTTCTCCACATATCAGGTACATATCTTTTTTACTTTCCCATGTACAATCAGATAGTTCTGACAACTTTACTTGCATATTTCCTAGAAAGAACTGATATTTTCCTACTATAAAGTAAATATTGGAAATATAATTCCTTGTACATATCATGGAATAAGTGATTGATTCATCACTAAAGTGTATGGAATTCAACCTATCACTTTAATATCCTCTTATGCCCATGCAAGTCTACTCAGAGGGATTTATGCTATCTGATACTAGAAAAAATTATTCTCTTGAATTTTTCCAACTTGTATTTTCAATACTGTGTTAGTATATGTACGATGTACTAGGTCCAAGAAATTGTTAGAGCTACTTCAGTAGATCATGTTCCCTAGAACTTAGTTTTCTACTTTAAGTCAATACCTAGGGAAATAATTTAATCCTAGTATTAACTAACTGTACGACCAATATCTATTTTCCACATGTTTCCAAACATATTAATCTTAGAAAAAATTGGCATTATAATAGACCGATCCAACCCACGATCATGATATTGTTCACTTTGGGACTAGACCGCATGGTTTTTAATTTCCCTCAGCTCTGGCCCTCAGGTATTCCCTAGGAAAAGGCCTCATGATGGGATAGGTATCCACACTGCCATATAAAGGGGTGCTTTGTGCTCCTCATCCTTCGAAGAGGGATTTCCATAATCCTCCCCCTAGAAGGGCCCATTGTCCACACTAACACATCAAATGGACACTACCTCTAATACCAGCCAATGGGGTGTGTCACATACTTCTGGGATATCTTCCGAGAGGGATCTGTTTGACATTGGTTAACATGTGAGATTTGATGCATGCTTCTGGACTATCCATAGAGAGGGATATACTTGACATTAGTCGGTATGTACTTGGGATATCCCTATTGGAGGGAACGTGTTATACACTATTTGGGATATTCCATAGAGGGGATGTTTCAGGTTGGTTACTAATTTTTCATACAACATTGTGTCGAAGTAGGTATTTTTCTCTCAGCGTGGTGCTGAAGTAGGTAGAGCTGGTCCCCGAGGACCTTGTATGTGTATGGTACTTTTGTTATATATTTTTGATATATATATACCTTGTATTTGTTCATGAAATACACTTGTATATTTTATGCATTGATGTTAAGGTCTGTTGGTGGTGTCCTACCGAGTCTTGTACTCACACCATACTTTGGAAATTTTGTGCACTTGTAGACTTCATGATCAGGGAACCAATGAAGGGAAATGGCCTTGTGGTAGATAGTTGAATAGGTGGAGTATGAGGGTATAAACATTTCTAGATGGACTTCGATCAGGATGTCAATTTCTATTTTTTCACTAGTCCACTTAAAGTCGAGATCCTTGTTTTCTTTCAGTTATTGTATCATGTATGTCATCTTTCAGTTTCTGTATGTATTAATCTGATTATTTATTTTATTTAAATAATGATGTTATTATTTATCGATCATATGGCATGATATAGAGGGTATAGTATCCCCATGGTTCCACTCAAGACCCTCACTGCTAGTCGATAGCCTCTTGTATATGGGGAGGCGCACATGAGGTTGCGTAACATCCAACTCGGACCCGATGGTTTGGGTCGAGATGTTACTGGAACTCCCACTAGCCTATAGTAGATACATGGAAAAAATTAATTCCAAATGAATTCTCTAATATATTATTGCTTACATTAATCCTAAACTGGATTTCAATAACTTGTAGCCCTTATTGGCATCCAATGGTGTCATCATCCCTTTCTAGTTGCATCGTATAAGCACCTTCCATGAAAGTTGGTATTGACAGACAATAGACAATTAAATTATCTTATAAATTAATCTATGAAAAGTAAAATTATGATGGATTTAAGAATATAAACTTGGTATTACCCATAGATCTTTATTTTTTACTTCACTTGTACCATCCATGTATCAACTCACTTGAATACCCACTGTAGTATTCTAAATAATAAACCCCTTATCATTTTGATACATGGAATCCATTATTGAATTTTAATTGACATTTTCAATCTTAGATGATTTCCATTACCACTTAATTATAGGAATTATTATCCACAATGAATAAACCTCACCATACATGGTGAATATAAAACCATCAGCATGGTTTTAACCTTTCTACATAGTATGTATCTCTAGAACATACTTGTTCCACATGCACTTGTTGAACCTGTTCCTATGACAACTAATTGTGCATATTTGACATTGACTAAACCCAAGTTGATATTTCTCCCACTATCTCTAACAGAGATGTTCACCCTTTTATATAAATGTAGTCTATAATTTGAATACCACTTTTCTATCTTAGGGATTTATGTAATATCCTAATCAACCATTAGGATAATTACTTGGATGAACAATGTGTTCAGTTTGATGCAAGTTTTTTAATATCCCGAAAAACTCTTTGCATCTAAACATATTACATATGACATAATGGATTTACATCATACTATGACTCATATTATATCTATTTGTCATTATAGTTGGAATATGGTTATGAGATATCACCATTATTAGCAAAGCACGTCTTGAAATATAATGGAAGTATCTCCAAGTTTCAACATTAATACCACACACATCATGACTCTAATGTATAAAATATGAATTTAGGAATTAATACACACTAAATTTTGTTAATAAATGTTAACATGTAATAATTATCATAAATACTACTTATTAACATCAATTCCATGATGTAGATAAGGTAATGTGTGTTTAGGAATTACTCCACACTACATTATCATGATCGATGAATGCTTGGTCTAGATATTCTTTGGAATACCGAATCGAAGTATCTCATATCTTCTAACCATTAAAACTCCACTTTATCATTCCTTAATCAATTTAAAGGAATCTTATGAAGTATATTTACCACTATATTACACTTGGAATCACTCTCTTGCTGAACTAATCCTGAAATCATTGTGGAAAATGTTTATTTCTAAAGGATTATTTTTCCAAACTAAATGCATCGATAATACCAAATGTGTTTAGATTTACCAAGTCTAAATACAAAACTAGGTATATCCTTGAAGTAAAATTTTAGTTTTACTTGAAAAATAATTATCTTTCCACAATTGGGTAATTAAGTCTTACATTTTATATTCATCAATTATTTCCTATGATTTAAGTATTACTAAACTATTTGTTGAGTATGATACACCACAAACAACATTTATTCCTGAACTTGGAATAATGTATCCTTATATCCAATGGAAATATGAGAATTTTTTTTGGTTATACTAAATAATAATTTGACTTAAATCATCTACTTGAAAATTAGAAGTTACGTGTTTCTCACAGTGGTCTTAGGAATCACCCTTTCTTAGCCGCTTGGAGAATACACCTAAATTCATGTAATGTTTCTATATATACTTAATTTTTGTATTCAAATACACATATATGATTAAAATATTGTATTTTATACCCAATAAGTATGTTATAAACATTACTTTATGAATATATGTAAAGAAGAAGTAGGCACTTACTTCTTAAATTCAGTTCATTGCGATTAACTTCCATAGATTTTATTTCAAGTTATGCGATGAAAATAACTTCCTATTTGTTAACCAACCTAAATTAATTGGAGGATGTCATGAATGTGCCTTTGTTATTACACTTTCCATTAGCCTTTTCACCTTTCATTTCAACTTGTTCACCATAAGAAGTAAATATGGTCCTTTCTTTAAGTTTTTATTTACATGGAAAACCATACTAATAGGTAATGATGTGTTTACTCCATCCTGTTCGATTTTGTAACCTAAAAAAACTAGATTAATCAAGTGTAAGAGGGGGATTCCTTAAAATATCATGATCAATCTTTCATATTTACACATAATCTAGTGTAATTTATCCCCCTCATATATTGAATAACTTTATCTACATAAACATCTAGAATATGAGACTACATGTGTAATTATCCATGTACCGATGTTGTAATCGTAACAATCATCGAACATTGATGATAAAATTATGACATTACCATCATATGATTGATTCATGAGTATCCTATAAGAATTTTAATACCCTTTCTTCCTAAGGTGGGTTAACAGGTAGGGACACCAGTAACTTGAATTTCTGATAGTAGTATCGTGTGAAAGTGCCTTTACTACACTTGAAAATTCATGCTTGTTTGGACATTTAATTTGTCCCATATTTATCATAATGTTATTGTGGTATTAATTTCCATTTTCTAAAAAAATAAACTTTAGAAAATTTGTACTTTTATATTGATTACCGAATTTAGAAACTATTGATTGATCAATTAAATCATTAAATATCTCTCACTATTTTATTGAATTCTAGGAACCCTCTATACTAGAATCAGAATAACATGTCGCTTGAGTATTCTAGTGTAAAAAATCTATAAAACTCCCCTCATAGTCTAAAATCTTTGGCTACACCAATACTTGGAGGGTTCAAGATAGGCATTTGACTGACGAACCATATTAACTGTCGGTTCCTTGATTTATTAAGCGAAGTCCCAACTTCTAAAATCATAACTTGATTTACTCAATGCTTGACTCTAAAATTATAGCAACTTATATTTGGATAATCCTTACTACCAATTTAGTTAATTTAATCACCACTCTCATAAGAACTCCCCGATAGTAAGAGGTGCTCTCAGCTTTGGCATGAAAAGTACCCCAAACACCCGATTTTGTTCAAATTTGAATGATGGAAGGTGATAATTACTTAATATTTATTTGAGGGTTTTTGTGTTTTTCTCTCGACGAATGTAATCCATTTCTATTAGTCTTGGTCATCTATATTTTTATTATCACAATTGAACATTAATTGAAAAAAATTCACCACTTCGTTATACATTTTATGTATTTTCCTGTGTTATAAAATGCATAAAATTTAAAATAGGTTCATAAAGGTAATCCACTACTCGATTGGCCTTGAGCATCTAAAATGGACTAGGGCCATTATACCTGAGTTTCTGCTTGACTTGTTATGCAGTTTTTCCCCATCTAATATGTTCACTACTCATCTGGAGTAACGCCTCTACTTGGCATGGTCCATGTCATGACTTGGAGTACCATCTTGTCTTGGTGGGGTCCACATCACATCTTAAAGTACCACCTCATCTTGGTAGGGTCCATGACTTGCATCGTGTTCATCAATAGACAAGTATACTAACACGTAGGTGAGGGGAACTAGGGGTGAAATATACATCAGATGAAATTGGGCGTACATACCCTTATACAAATTGACCAAAATATTAAAGACAATGCACAGACTGTCTCAATTAATTAATTACAATTGTCGCACATAGTTTAAAAATTAAACAAATAAATAAATTAATGAAGACATACATAGGTCGGTACTCAAGACTAGTAAGTGCATAAAATTAAAGAGTGGTAACAAATAAATTGCATTAAATTAAAGTATGAGATATTTTTAATTAAATTAAATGAATTAAATAAATTCAAATAATTTAATTATTTTCGGTCTGAAGTTAATTTAATTTTAATTCCAAAAATTAAATCAACTAATTAATTTAATTTAATTATAAAGTAATATTAATTATTACCCAGGTTTTAAAATTATTATTTTAAAACAAAATTAATATTTTAATTCATTTAATTTAATTCTAAAATTAATTAATTAATTATATTAATTTAATTGAACTCGGGCCTAGAAACTTGTTACAGTGCCTGTACGGGTCAGGCCAAACCCGCGAAGACACATTCCAGGCCATGAAAAGCCTGTGCAAGGTTATTATGGGATAGACAGGTCCGCCCAAACCTGTTCAGGGTTGTGCAGACTCACCCAGACCAATTTTGGGGAAATTCAGGTCAAACTGGACTCGAATATTGTTATCTCACGTTGTTGTTGATATGAGGTGTACCATGTGGCTGTCTCATCAAATCTGGCCACTGGTAAGAGTTTGTATGACAATGCACACCTGATCAGTGACTATGGGAGGAATGGATATGAGGCAGCAATGTAGGCTAAAGGCCGGATGCAGCCAGTGGAAGACCTGAGCTGAAGTGGTGAGGTACTCCCACAAAAAACATGATCCAGTTAAATCTGGCCAGATCTGAGAGAGGGGAGGCACACCGTTGTGGTGGTCTGGCATGACGAAAGGAGTCGAGGGGGTGGGAGGTCAGAAGGTGGAGCAGGGGGCGCCAACAGGCTCATATCCAATTAGTGAGGCATTGGATCACTGGAGGGAAGGGCAATGGCACTGCAGAGGATCTGGTGTGTGACCTTCTTGCCTAAAATTCCAGATGGAAGGGCTTCCAGTTCCTAGTCTGTGAGGGTGGCTGGTGGCCTTCCATGGAGAACGACTAATAGAGGCTAGAGTGGTGGTTGGAAGGAGGAAGCACTTCCATAAGGAGAGGAGAATGACCGAGCTCCTCGAGCACCAGGCACACAAGGCGGAGGCCAACGACCGATAGGTTGTCCAGAAATTAAATAAATTAAATAATTTAATTTAATACCAAAATTAAATTAATTTTTTTGGTAGGGAAACCAGCCGCGGTGGGTGCCTGGAGGAGCACCAGGCAATGCTGGCAATGTCATGCTGTGAAGGAGGCGGATGGACAGGTCTAGTCTACCGGGCATGGGAGGCAGCACTGAGGGGATATTAGGGAACCTCAGTTCAAAAGGTCAAAAGCATTATATATATATATATTTGACTTTTAACAAAAATACCTAACAAGACCCTTGTCCCTTTTTTTTGTTTTCTTATCTTAAGTATGCCCGTCACTAATAAAATTTTCATACCCCTTAATAAAAAAATCTAAAGACTAAATAATTAGCCTATAATAATAATAATAAGAATTATTATAATCAAATAATAATAATAATAATAATAATTTTATAATTATAATATTTTTTAATTATAATAATAATATATATAATAATAATTATTAATTAAAAACCACAATAATGTAGAATAAAAAGGGTGACTAAAAAGCAGTATTCCAGACACCGTTCTAGTATTGGAAAAAGAACTCTTCGGATTTGGATCCGATCAAAATAAATTTTAATAACCAAAAACTACAAAATGATCTGTAAAATGTTTTTCAGATGACCATAACTTGGTCATCCAACCTTGGATCGACTCATGGTCAGAACCATTGGGACTAAAATCAAATCATCCACTTAAATTTAAAGCAATTTAATTTTTCTTGGCTCAGAAAATTTATACGCTCGCTCTGATACCAATTTTAGTTACATGGTATTAACTGCAGAAGCCAGTGGGTTGAGGATCTTAAAAATTATCATCATTGGGATGATGAGACTTTTCATATCCGGTGATCCGTGTCCTAATACGGTCCTAGGATCTTTCTTAAATTAAACTGAGCATAAAAATTAAAACTGAAAAAATATACTTGTTCAGATCTGAAGCCGCACTCGACTGAAACTCATCTCCAGTGATAATTGCTTCAAGGATCCATATTAGGATCTATCTAGATCATCCACACATTATTTAAAAATCCACAGGAGCATCAATCATTGAATTATGAGTGCTAGTGCATAGATCTGACAACGCCTTCAGCGTTTTTGACGATCACCGCATCAACGTACCTTCGATGCATGGAGATAAATTAGATTCAAATGCCTAGATTGAGAGTATCTCTCTCTAGAAATCATGAGTTGATAGAGAGGCTCTAGAAATCTCATATTGAATAGTATATGGTGAGATCCTCTCTCCTCCTATTTATTGTGGATGCTCAAAATATCTGGTAGGGTTTCCTGACCCCCGTTTATTTAACGTCCACTAAATAAATAATTATGAATAACTAAACCACATCAATATTGTTTATTATTTTTTCATATATATATAATATATATAATATATTATGTGATAAAAACCGATTCATTTAAATTGACTCATAATTACCACTTAATATTAAATGAACATAGAATATTAAAATAATATTCATTTGAATAATATTTACTAGTATTTACTAAACTTTTAAATAATTTTAATAAATAAATTCATCCAAATTATTATTTACTTGAATAATAATGAATTTATTTATTTATTGGTGATCAATAACTTGGAAAATACTCGGACCCCATAGTGGGGACCACCATGTCCAAAATACCTATTCAACTGAATATAGAGGTTTCTTGAATATGCTATTTTGTGTGACCCTCTAGGCCCTTATCTTGATAGCAGTGAATAAAATCCACTGACCAATAGTAGAATCTAGCAACCCATCAAGCCCCCTAAAGAGATAATGAGAGTCATAGAAATTACAACAAACCTACGAACATGTATTGTGTATTATAATCTATTTGCCTTTCGTATCTCATAATGTAGGACACACACTTGTGTCATATCCCTTTTCTTGATTTATTATTTGTTGATCTAAATGGACATATTTACCCTCAACTACCTTGTACAAGGAGTTTTGAATGTACTATCATCTTGATCAACAAGGATCGAGGTATATTACTTCCTCAACCCAAAAGTGACACATCCTTTCTTGACCATTCAACCAATGTCATACCACCAATGACACACCCAACACAAGGTACCTCACCACACTTTCATTATCATGGTTTTTTCTTTGCATCAAAGTACGTGATCAAATTACACACACTGGTAATGATCTCTAGTCAGGAGACCAATACACATGTCTATAGATAGAAACAACTAATGACACCCAAAACATGTGGTGTTCCTATTGGAGGGTATTTCCTCATGACTTCATTACTAGAGATCACCAAGTGTGAAATTTGTGAGAATAAGTCTCAATGCTTATGATCCCCCATCACTTGATAGTCAAACATCTACTATGTCCAGTTAGTGAGATGTATCTAGACCATATGACCTTTATTTAAGATTAATTTCATAGTATCTCAAGGTTCTCATTATAGCCTAGGATCTGCTACAACCGTTTGATATGATAATTAACCTATGGACATTACCATTAAATAGTGGACACAGAAATATCTATACTATAATGTTAAGAATACATCATTTATATTTGACTGTATACAAAATACGGTAATCAAAATTACTGTTCAATTTGGGTATAGGGCAACCATTATTACAAAAAACTTCCCATGGAGGCCGTATGGAGGTAGAGGAAGGTGGGATGCATGTAATCCTAGAGGAGCACCAATGTATAAGGTGTATAGGTAGTCTTCATTAGGACCAAAGTTTTCAATGGGCCAGTATAGGTGTAACATGACTTTTCATTCTGAAATTCATGCCCCAAGATAAGTTAATAAGGACCACAAAATTCGAGAGGGGATCCAAACTCAAACGACCCCAAAAATTATCCAAAGGGTCTACCTTGTGAAGCACCTTCATGGAGGCCCCTCATCCCCATGAACAGGTGAGGCCAAGGAAAAAATACCATGTGTCTGACGCACTCTGCAACCACACTGAAGAATTTGATAGATAGATCCGTGAGTCTGACAGAGTTGTGAACTTTTGCAAAGCCCACATTTTCTTCACGACGTGCCTCCGAGCATCATAACAACATGAGAATATAAATATCCAGCTCATTCCACCTCAAAGGCATGATTTCCCCAACCTTTCGACTTTCGATATCCCATTTCATGAAGAACCTGAGCTCTATGAACCCAACTGAATAATGGATCATATAAGTTGCTATAACATCACCAAAACTCCTTCCCTTGTTCCTAAATACCCCCAACTAAGTTAGGGATTCCTTTCACGAAGGCCTAATCCATTCATAGAGTAAGAAGGATCTATATGTAACTTAAGGCTTCATTAAGCATTAATCCATCGTGAAGTACTCCTTTTCTAGCTCCAGACTTCATGCCAGGGTAGGGTCACCATGCTTCATGAAGCCCTTTCCATTGTGAAACCCTTTTCTTCCACGAATCACTCAATCTTAATGAATAAACTCCATATAATCCCCCTTTCTTCATTATACCCTCTTCCATGTAGATTTCTAGGATCACAGGAAGTGATTTATTATTCTCTCGCAAGGTTTCCTCTGTTGTGCTTCCTTGCCTCTTTCATTTCAGCATAGGTATGCTAATAGATTTTTCCTTTTAGCATAGCTATACTAACATGGACCTAGTGATCAACCACTCCTCTACACCCTCACCTTCTGGAATTGCTGATTCCTTCCCCTCTTAAAGGGTTGATAAGCAGTGGTTATGTAAGCAATAGGGATGAGGAGTGAGCACCCCATGTCCGAGCTTCAGGATGTTAAACTGCCCAGCACCAAAATCCTCAACACATGATGTTAAACTATGATCTCACCCTATGCAGCAAGCCCGGGATGTCACCATGTATGACTGACACATAATGAGATCCTCCTCACATGGAATGATATCCTCCACATAGGATCAGAGAGGGGATGGAAACCATGAACCTCTCACTTCCCACACTTTCAGTTTTTCATCCCTCTCCCTTTGGGCTTTGTTGCCATGTGCACCTCAAACAATCTCCACACATAATCCCCAAAACACTCTTGATAGGATTATCCATGTATGATTGACATGTAACGAGATCTTCCTTACATGGAATGTGATCCTCCTCACACAGAATGATTTCCTCCTCGAACAACTCACATGCGTAAGCCCCACACCATCCATCATTGGTGTATCTTTAACAACATGACAACCAGGTCTACTACTTCCTCTTGTTTTTCATATCAAATATGAATCATTTTGGATTAAAGGTTAGCATCAACCATGAAATACTCCTTATTTAGGACCATTCCTATATGTAATCCCTAGTAACATGTCACATCCAAAGGGCCTCTTCCTTAGGTGTAAGCCCCAATCATCCTCATATCCCCCGGATAACTCCTACGAATAATCCCAAACCATATGTTCCGCTTCTACAGGCCACCTATTCAGGTGTCCCAATTCTCCTTTTAGAACTATGTGGAATTTTATTCCCAACTAACTAGGATATGTATGAAACCTCCTTGAGGTTCAAGACCAACACTTAAACCATTTCATCCACTCTATCCACTCTTCCCTATACCTCATCCACATTCATCTTTATTTTACTTAGGCCACCTCATTTCGATGAGATAATTCCATCTATCTGGGTTGTTCCTATGTGTAAGCCCTATCAATTTCATCACTTCTCTTAGAATCACTTGGGAATCTCTCATGAATAGGCCCCATACAATCCAACCGAGATCAATCCTCTGGCGCAGGGTAGTCTCAGTGCATAAGCCCAAAACCATCCATCAAACTATGTGGGTTTTTATCTCTGTCTCCTATGAAGGGTATATAGGATACCTCCATGAGGTTCAATCCCGACCAATAGTAAAACTTGGTTCCTCCCATGTACCCCTTCACAATGTGATATCTTCCATTAATGAGACACACCACCCTAGGTTATATCTCATTGGGTGTTTTGATCCATCAATCTGCTAAACCTTCTAGGTATTCCCTCCTAGGGATTTATCTCTCTGATCTTCCTCCATAAGGCATCCTAATCAGCCTCTCTTCATCTCTGCAAGATGTAAAACTCATGGCCTACCTCATGTTAAACATGGGATGCCTGAGAAAAACCTCGAAAGGCATGCCTTTGTCATAAGTTACCCCATGATCGACATAGGATTCCTTGGGTTCCATGACCTAGATGCCTCCATGAGATTCCCCTTTATGAAGAAGATATAGGTGAACAATGTTCCAACGTCCATACATGACAACGATTCCTAACGTGAATACTTTCCTATCCAATGGTTACTTCCCTATAAAAACCCTTTGGAATATCTAGATATAAGCAGTGTAATTAACCGGTGTCCACATAGAGATAGCACTAGGAATGAGTTTCATGAACCACATCCTAATCTATGAGGGAGACCCAGACTAGGTGGTAAATTCCATTGAGTAATCCAATAAAGGAGGGACTTACATCCCATCATCCCGTTTCAATCAAGGAGAAAAAATCACCAAGAAAGTGATGAATTCCACCCACCTTTAGAGAGCAGGAATATAGGGAATAATGTATTCATTAGCACAAAAAAGGGTGAAATTATGCGATCTGATGAAAGCGTCATAAATAAAAATGGTGAAACCAATGTGAAACTCTTATCCTCAACATGGGGACTAGTATCATTATATATATCAATAGATGATCATGTAACTAGATCTAACTATCAGGTTCCAGGGCCCAATAAGAAAAATAGTGGGCCTGGTGTGGAACTCACCAGAAATTGGGGCAGTTAATCTTTGGGCATCCTGGTTTGTGACATAGTTAGCGTGAATCTATCTATCTTACCATGGAAGATCAGATGATGTTGGGG
Organism: Viscum album; assembly: GCA_963277665.1. Classification (NCBI taxonomy): domain Eukaryota; kingdom Viridiplantae; phylum Streptophyta; class Magnoliopsida; order Santalales; family Viscaceae; genus Viscum; species Viscum album. The sequence continues at coordinate 172,176,049 of OY728147.1, read as the reverse complement.
AATTGTGAATTGTTTTTATTGAATCCATATTGACTACTAAAACTTTCTGTTTTCTAGGACCCAAGCTGTAGGGAACCAATCAACTCCCTCCCATATACACAGAGGCAGGAGAAATGCCGACGTGACAATCCTACATGAATCCACCTCTACTATGACTTTAGCTATGACTATGGATACCAGGTGACCATGCCCCATATCACACTTGGTGATTATTAAAAGGATGGTGATGGAAATTCTTGTTCAACAATATGAGTAGGAGGGGGTCATTCTCTCGAGGTGCATATCCCACAAGGACTTGGAGGCTTAAGCGCCTCACCGACACCGCCATCCCTAAGGGCTGCGCAGGGAGCCACTGCTCCCCACTCCAGAAACCAACTGCTTTGGGATCATCTCCCTGGATAATTACTACAACTCACTCCCCTACACTGAGGAGGTAGGGGATAATTGAATTTTCCCAGCTATGACTACCATCCAGGAGCTGTTAAGGAGGGATCCCACCTAGCCTCATCAACGCCACAAATAACCAGTCTCTCAGACTAAGGAATATGTGGTCCCTACTCTAATGGCCTTAATTCATATGACTAGATTCCAATGTTGGGTTTAAGCCAAGGAATATTCCCATTAGGGGGAATCATCTTCCATAGATACAGTGGCCCGTTCCATCACCAATTTGTTCTTCTAGATCCCAGCCACTATAGAGTAGGGGCACATAAAAGAACAATCAAAATTGAGACCTCAGCCACCCAACGAGCAGGTTGGGTTGACTCTTCCAATCACTCACACAACCAGCAACCATTAGGGGCCAGTTCGTGATGATGATATTAAATATGGAGGCCCTCCCCATATGACCACCAACCAGAGTGGAGGTCCTCCCCACTCTCACGCTTGACATGGAGGTCCTCCCCATGTTCCCAACATCAATTCAAATAGAGGTCCCCCTCACCTTGTCAACATCCCTCATAGAGGTCCTCCCCATGTAGATCGTTCCAGATATGGAGGTCCTCCACTTTCCACAGACCATCAATGAGAAGGTCCTCCTCGCACCATCCTTAGATTAAGAAGAGGTCCTCCCTACTCCATCACTAACCAAAGCAATGGTACTCCCCACAACATCAAAGATCAGTATGGAGGACCTCCTTATGCTGTCATAGTATGACAACACAAAGGTCATCCCCAGGTAATAGACGGTTAGAGTAAAGGTCCTCCCCACTATTTCAACAGCCAACATGAAGGTCCTCCCCATGTTTCCATCAGCTCAAGAGGAGGTCCTCATCATTCCATTACTCACCACCATGGAGGTACTCCCCACACATCCAAAAACCAGTATGGAGGTCCTCCTTATACTCATGCTTACCAACATGGAGGTATTATTTGTGTCCCATTTGATCTATGTAAAGTCCCTCCTAACACCTCAACTCACCCAAGAAGAGGTCCTACCCATTCTCACAACCAACATGGAGGTCCTCCCTACTCTGACATCAACCAATACGGAGGTCCTCCCCACTCTCATGCTCAACATGGAGGTCCTACCCATGTTCCCAACATTAGTCCAAGTGGATGTCCTCTCCACCTTGTCGATATCCTGCACAGAGGTCCTCCCCGTGCCTATGGTTCCAGATATAGAGGTCCTCCCCATTTCATAGACCATCAACGGGAAGGTCCACATCACGCCATCCCAAACCCAAGTGGAGGTCCTCCCTACTCTAGCACCAACCAATGTAGAGGTACTACTTGATACATTAATGATCAATTCAAAGGCCCTCCTTATGCTATCAAAATAGGCTAACACAGAGGTCCTCCCCATGTATTAACCAACCAGAGTAGAGGTCCTCCCCACTCTTTCAATAACCAACATGGAGGTCCTCCCCATGTTTCCATTGACTCAAGAAGAGGTCCTCCCCTTTATAGCACTCACCCTAATGGAGGTCCTCCCTTCAATTTCATTATCCAGTATAGAGGTCCTCCCCATACCCATGCTTCCCAATACATAGGTCCTCCCAGTGTCCAGTTTGATATGTGCGAAGGCCCTCCTCACACCTCAACTCACCCGAGTAGAGGTCCTCCTCTCTCTCACGGACAACATGGAGGTTCTACCCATTTTCCCATTAACTGAACCAGAGTTCATCCCTATTACATCAACACCCAGAGTGGAGCTCCTTCCCACTCTCACAACAATACCAATGAAGGTCCTCCCCATTCAGAAAGTAACCAATACAGAGGTCCTCCCTGTATCTCAGTCAGCTCAAGTGGAGGTCCTACCCTCTCCACTAACCAACAACACTAAGGTCCTCATTGTTTTGAAGCACTTCTCTACCATGAAGAGCCATACCAAGGGAAGAGGTGTGAATTTTCACCACCTAAGGCCAAACTTTGAGAAACACCAAGTCATTGTTAATCCTTTTTTTATCATATTCTGAAGCTGAATGCGATTCCATGATGGAGACTTCACCCCATTCATAAGCATCAGTGCCTAGGCCGGGGTCCTAGAAAGTGAGATTCATCATCCCATAAGGTGATATCCATAAGATCCCAAAATCCTTTCATAGGTACGTGTAGGAGGAGGAAGATTTGGCTCCCTTCCAGGGTCTCATGGTGAAATCATCCCTATCGTCACCAACTTCATTCTCTACCTCTACCTAAGATCATAGAGAGTTATTCTAGGATTCAGTAGATGAAGAGGACCCTCCAGAATCACCACCAATAGCTACTTCCCTCATTCATGATTCAATGGTAAATATCCAGTCCTATAGGAACATGATGATGCAGTTGGTACCGCCTTCGAGGAACGACCCAATGTATAGTGATCAAGAAGCCTACACAGTTGCTTCTCCACTGGCCAATCCACCATAACACTGGTCCACATTAGTACCTCCACTAGTTTCTAGGAAAACACTAATTGAATCTTGGCCCAATTAAGAGTCAGACCCCACTTCTGAAAAGGGAAGCCTATGGGACACTATCACCGTAGACCAGTTTTTCAAGATGTTCTAGCTGATTTCAACCATCAAATTCTCCATTCCAAAGTCCCTAACCCAATATGAGGTCGCATACTTCTTCCAAACCATATGGGAAATGCTTTTTCATCTTTGTGACCATTAGTTAGTCTACCCAAGGAGCTAAGATCAATTCGATGACATTGACCAACAGTGCTGCATGGTTGAGTTGGTAGCACTCCCAGTGGCCCAATATCCTGAATCACCTAGATACCACTAGAATTTTCAATGAATATGTGTTCAGAGCTTCACAGTTCTCCATACAATTATTGAAGAGGCATCCCCACATGTGTAGATCCAGGGCTGGGGAAAATACATTGCTCTCTACTTCAGTCCCATTCTATGATAGCCTAACTTTCCTGGTGATATAGAGGATATGCCTCTGGGCATGGTCATAATAAATATGGTAGATCTCAAACAGAAGGGAAACAACGTAGGCTATAAAGAATAGTTCCCGCCTCCTTGGGCAGTGTAGTATCAATTATACCATCATATGGTTATTATCACTTTCTAGCAAAGGCAAGTTCTCAGGATTTCAGAACTCTCCATGTCATTGCCCATTGGTTAAGACCCCAAAAAAGGTAAAGGATAGATCAGGACTTCTAATCCCCCTAATCCATCTGATTCTACATAGAGGACAGAGGTCGATTCTGCTATGGCTGCCCTGCACCAGCATATTTCATAGAATAAGAGACTCAATGATGAGCTCCTAATTGAGAACCTTGTAGAACAATGTCTATACTACGCTAATCCTTGACAAGATCATATCCCTCCTCTATTGGGGTAGTAGGGGTAACCACAGATCATCCTCATATAGTTATCCCCGATTGATATCGGCGATCCCACACATCTCAATAGGTTATAGACATGATCTTATGGAAAGAGGACTTGATATACGTCGCCAAATCTACCCAAACAACATGAGAATCTCCCTTGGGACCTGGATCAAGACATTCCTCAAGCTGATCCGTAGGCCACACCACGCATCGCCTGGCCTGCCTACAAAGTTGATGAGTCAACCAACACACTAGTGGTCAAGAATCCTAACCAAAATAGGAATCCCCGCTTGGAATATTTGATAGCTACTCTCACTACTCACCTCAAAGTTCTTAAGACATGACAAGTGGAAATCTCACCTGATGGAAAACCATATCCGACATGGGTGGATGACATGCATGAAGCCCTGGTTTTTGGGAATCCTACCTTCTCCCACTTCAATGGGATGAATGATCTACTAAAGCATCTAGAACACTTCATTTCAAGGTGTAGAAAAATGTTGGGAACCCCAAATCAGCAAGAAACAGCTAATCTATGATGTGTTTTTCAAACATTGGAGTGGCCTGAATTCATTTGGTACATCCAATTACCCATTGGGTCCATCAATAGTTGGGAAGAACTCATCAAGTAGTTCCTCTAATAGTTCAGTTCCACCACATGCAAGACCGGTATTGATGACCAATTCAAATTCAAAAACCACCAGATGATCACGTTGCAGACTTTGTTGCTCGGTGGAAGGGCCTCATATATTCACTCGACATGACACTGAATCAAGAGAAGCGTTTAACGATTCACATGGGGAATTTTAAAACTGAACTGCACTAAAAAATATTTCATTTTTTCCAACAGGGACATATCTTTTGGTAAAAATGTATTTTCTGTTGGTAAAACATTTTACCAACATATATGTCCCCGTCACTAAACTATTGGTAAAAACTTTGTCACTAAATGTTTTTGTGACAAATAAAATATTTTTTTTTCAATTATAATTATACCAACATATAATATATATGTTGGTTAAAGTGTTTAGCAACAGATTACAGTGAAAAATTAATCTATTTCTAGTAATATTACCAACATAATATAAATACACACAGATATATATATATATTACATTTGAATAAAAATTATAATTTTTTATTGCTAATAAAATTTCAAATTATATTTATTATTTTATCATTTATAATACATAAAATATGATTTTAACACATGTTCAAACTTAGAAAAAATTTAATTATATTAGTAATGAAATATTTTATACAAAACACCAAATCTCCCAATCCCCCCATATTAGATCCCCAATCCACCCCCCTCTAGGCGACCCATCCATTCCATATAGTCAGCTCCAGCTCCAGCACCCCATCCATGTCATCTAGTCAGCTCCAGCTATAGTGCCCCAACCATGCCTGTGACCCATCCAACTCTGACTACAGCACCCCAACCATGATAGGACCCCATCCGTGCCATTTAGTCACCTTGAGCTCCAGTGACTAGTTCCAGATAAAAGCAATTTTAAATTTGACTAGAGATAGAGAAAGTTTTGGTATAATATCATGCACATCCTGATCCACCACCATGCTAGAAGGCACAAGATGCTTGTCATACTACTCTATAATCCCTACATGATCTTACAACATCAACATACTTCAGTAATAATTCTACATAAAAGCAGTATTTCACCAATTTATAATCAAAAAAACATAGAAAAAAGACAGTAACTCAAGCAGTACTTCAAGATTTACATTCGAAACATAAACTCAACCTATTCAAAAAACAAAATCCAAGTTGTATGTCATAATCCTCTTGCATTCATCCATGATCTTCCAACATCAGTTGTCACTGCAATTATTCACACAGGAAATCTATTTCTCTCACACTCCCAGAAATGTTACATTCACACTTGTCAACTACAGACATCAATATACCAATGGGATATCAACATTCAATAAAAATTCAATTTCATATAATTTAAATTGTAGGTGCATATGTGAAATAAGACATAAATTATTATAAGTGTTTCAATACTAACTCTTCTAATAGAGACAATTTTTATAATGTCAATTATTTTTGACAAGGAAAAATCTATTAAAAACCAGGTGACAAATAGAAAAAATAGACTATACATAAAGAATGCAATGCTAACCAAGATGAGTGCAGTGAACTAGAGCTTGAAACTTTCCAATTTTGAGCCACCATGACACTGTGATAGAATCACTGAAATCCACCCACAAATAACAACATCACTTAGTGCAATGAACTAGAACTTGAAACTTTCCAATTCCGGGACACCATGAAACTGCGATAGAATCACTAAAACCCCCCCACAAAGAAAAATATATCGGAACTCCAGTATCTTCCTTCAATACTTATCGTCACAAGGCTATCAAACAACCCACCATCAATCTGTATAGCTGTATATCAGTAATAAATTACAAAAATATTGAGAGAAAGAGTTAACAAAAATACAATCAATATTCTAGAAAACTAACCTTGCACCTCTCTTAACAGATCAAAACCGAGTCAACAAATATCCAAGATGATGAGATGGTACTCAGAGTCAGGCATCTTCAAGATTAGTCGATCAAGTAAAGAAGATAAAATAAATGTGACTCCTACAAACCATGCTGACTCTACCTGGGAAATTAAAAGAAGGAAAAATACTATAAGACCATGACAAGAATGGGTTCAATGGTGCGTCCAAATGCAATATTGACCTGACAAAACACTAACTTCACCGAGAGACCCAAAGCATAGAAAAATTATATATCCACCTTAGGATTCTCTACTGCAGTAATGATAAAACACCCACAACCATGAGGTAAAACATATCACTCTCCATTTCTTTTCCCCTGCCATCACATGGATTCAGAATCCAAGCCACTTGTTTCCACATTGCACTACAGCAACAAACCCAGTGTTAATGAACACTCCAAATAACAATCATACCTCTTGCACCACCCACCCTTGAATAATGATAGTGAATCTGGTGCTGGAGACCTACCACAGACACTTCAACACACCACTAAAAACTATCCATGAAATCCAAAGTACACCTGAAAAACCTAGAAATGAACCATAAATGCAAAAATAGAACAAGAAAAGCAATGAAAACACAACCTATCACAAACCATAAAAATACACACATCTAATAGGTTAAACATTAGAAATTTATCAAAGGGAATGGCCTCTATTGTTCGCAAAAATTAGTAAATCAAAAGGGATACCACGAACAATCATTTTGCCTCCAAACTACCAGTCTCATGAGTAAAAATCACAAGTTAAGTGATCAAACCTTCAACCTAGAGATGATTAGTGACCACGAAGAACACAAAAAAATCAATGTGAACCAAAAAAACATGACGAAAAATCTCTAAGAAACTAGCTGAAACCAACAAACAATAAATAAAACATCCAACATAATCAAACTTCCTTAATATGTTCGAGTCATCAACCAATTAACAAGAGACAATGATTATAGCAATGATTCGATAAATCCCAAAAATATGGAATATCTAAATTATTTATTAAGATCATTTTCAAATTCAGAAAATAAATAATCTGTAAAAAAATTTGATAACATATTCCATTCCATAGAAGCTGAAAGATAATCAGCAAATACTAGACCAAAATTATAATTTAGTTGTAGTATTGAATAACATAAACATAAAAGATAGATTCATAGTTTCAAAACTAAAATTGAACACATAATTTTTAATTCATGAAAACATTCACAACAATATAAAAATAGTTATCATTCAATACACAAAATGAAATGATTTAAACAATGTTGAAATGGTCAAAACAAAATAGTTGATTCATAAAACAAAATCAACATTATCATAATTCCAATTATAAAACACGAACGAAGCATAACCTGTTCAAGGAAAATGAAACAATAAAGATTATAATAAGTGACTAACCATGAAAATTGTAGTGACCAAGGCTAAGGTGATGAAATACCTAGAGTTAGATGAGAAAGCTCGACCAGAGACAACAAATAGTGAGCCTGAGACTAGTGACAGAAGAACATAATGTGAGCCCGAGACCAGTGACAGAGGAACAAGACAAGACTAGACCACCGATGAACACACCTCTATCTCTTCCAAAATACCAAGCCAAGATTCCACCCTCCATCGAAGATATCTAGAATCGAACACAACAAATCCCCACAACATCAAACCATGGCACACATACAATGTCTGATCCCAACACCCTTGGACAACGAAGCGGATCCAAAACCCCTAAAGGGTAGAATGAAATGCCTAAGCAATCCCAGTGGTCAAACATATCCAAAACGTGGAGCTTGGACTAGAAAAAATGCCTCATAGGAGACATCAGAACAAAGATGGGGGAAGTGGGGCATGACAGAGTTCACGATTTTGAGGCGATAGCCTAGACCAGTCAAAACAAAGGAAGAGGATGATTTCCCGTCAATAGTCGAAGAAAGAACCAAACATAAAAAGAAACAACCACAAAGAGAAAAGAAAAATAGGGAATCCAAATATGAGGAAACTGAAATACCGAAGGGGGGAAGTGAAGGGCCTACGAGGCAAGAATACATTACTGACATAGAAAAGAAAAAACCCTAAATGAAGCAACGAAGAGAGTGACCCCCAAATGAGTGAGGATCCATCCAACACCAAAACATGCTAGAGGGTGATTCCAACAAGGGAATTTTGCATGAGGATGCCTCCGAGGGTGATGCCAGATTCCTATGAGGAGGTCCATGAAGAACACCGGTCATGGGCAACACTGGTAGCAGCGAACAAGGCCGGGTTAGGGGAGGAGGTGGGAGGGGGGGGGGGGGTGTTTCGACACACATTAGGGTTTTTTTTTCATATACATTTATTTATTTATTTTCATATATATATAAATAAAAAAGTTATTAATTTATATAATAAATTGTATTACATAAGGATTATATATGTATGTATCTATATATATATTACCAATAAAAATTACTAAATTATGGATATTTTAATTAATTATATATTTTTATTATAAAATTATATGATTGTAATGGATAATATATATATCTATATATTTAATTTTGGATAAAATATTTCATATTATTGAATAATTTATTAATAACAGATTGTTTTAATGGTAAAATATTTGTTGGTAACAATAACTAATATCAACAGATTCATTTATTGAGAAATCAATTATTGGTATTATTATGATAACACAAAAAATTTAAATGTAAGTAAAATATTTGTTGGTATTAAACTACTAATATAAATAGATATATCTATTGGTAAAAATAATTGTTGGTGCCTATATTTAATATCAACAGAATTTAATATCTATTGAAATTAATCATTTTTACCAATAGATATATCATCTGTCAGTAAATTTTTATTGGTAAAGATCACTTTTTTTGTAGTGCTGGTCCCTTCCCTTATCACTCAGAACTTCCCAGGTGGATTCTAGTATTTCCCTGACAAGGATCAATTCATAGAGGAAGCATTGTAACAAGAAAGAAAGCATGCCTATTGCCTCTCCCAGCTCCTGTAAGAAGAACCTCCTAGGAAGAAACTTCTGTCACAGTGTAGGTAGAGGTTCCAGAGCTACTAGAGTTATTACAAGAAGAACCTAACCTAGATACACTTCCTCAAGAAAATCCTCATCGAGGGAAACAACCTCAGGCTCAACCTCTCACACCACAGAATCAGTAGGCACCACCGCCTCAACAAGCATCACCACCTAGATGAGAGAATGTGCCTCCATCCCCTCATTAGGGCCAGGATCTTAGAGCTCCCTTCATGGATAAAAGAAGATGAGTCTACTCCTTTAAGGGTGAAAAGGTTCTCGATTATTTTCATAGTTCCTTAGAACAAGTGTTTCTGAAGTTTCTATAATGTAGAAATCCAAATGAGGTCGAGCTCACGGATCACCCTAACTACTACTCATATCTTAGGATCCTAGGGAACACAATTAAGAAATTATATATGTTCAAGTATTGGCCCCAAGACCAAGTGGACAATGGTGCAGTCATATTAGGCCCTCTCCTAACATAGGTGGCATGCATATTTTCTGAGCCCGATAGTGATAGTGAAGGTGAATGACAATGAGTTTATAACCATGGGAATCCAAAGTATGACTACTGGTTAGCGCACATAGTTGTCACTCACACCCATGGAATTATCCTTTCCCACTTAGTTGAACCCAATACTCCTAAAGTTTCCCCATATTCTCCAGTAGATGCTTCTACATCCACATCACAACCTTCCACATCTCAGAAGAGTAGGCGGCGAAAATGCAAGGGAAAACAATTCCACCGTCGGTGCCAAAGCCATCTCACACTCTTGGATATTTCATGCCTTCAGAGATTGTAATCATCCATAGAGCCCCTCCCATATGGGAAGACTCCTATACTTATGGGAAAGAGTACACATCCATGGATACCATTGAATTGGTGGACACTTACATCATTCTCGATGATGAGAAGTATCAGGAAATCCATCTAAATTTCTATGTTTGATGCCACCATAAAAGGATCCATGGATATGTGAGCCGTCATAATTCCTAAGAAAGTGATTCAGCCCTTCCATGCCTTCCACTAAGATCAGACAGTAGGTTCTATGAAGGAATCAACAGGTACAATCCTTTCAGCCTGTTTTGTCAGATTCACTACCACTGCTGATCATGCTACTCAACCGGAAAAAATATCCATGATGACATTATGCTCAACCGCGTCTGGATGTGGTTAGGTCTCAGTTAGCCAACAATCAACTAGTGGTAGTTTTGTGTGTGTTTTCTGACAAACAACATGATATTTCCAGCACCAGCCAAAATCCCCTAGTTCAACCAGTGGCACCCATTGTGCCTCATGCCAAAGATAAACCTCATGCCAACATAAGTGTATGATTAACGCGAAAGTATGATGCACTTAATCACCTTTCAAGAATTACTATAAATCTCTCAATCCTCGACGACCTCCGCATGTTGGAGGAGATTTGGGGGTCCCTCACAGAATATTTAAGAAGTCCCCTATAGTTTGAGATAGAGGTATAGGCTATAGAATCCTTCTATACTAAGGAAGTTGAATTAGAAGAATTCCAGGTCATCATCTCATTTTTTAGAGAAGTTGAGGGCTAGCTCATGTAGGGAAACATCTGACCACTATACATCACTAGCTAGATCAATGGTGTGGAAGTATGCTGCTCTCTGGTTGACACAAGTTCCAAGATAAATCTCATCCAACCTAGATGCTCTGTAGTCTAGGGTTTACTGAAGCAGATCTGAGTCCCTCTGGCATGAATAAATAGAGTTATGAAGGGCTGACCATAATCCATGTGGCATAATTCATTTAAAGACCCAATACAATGGATTGGTAGAAAACCCTGAATTCATGTTTACCTCTCAAGATACCACCAAAAATGTGCTGATGGGAAGGCCCCAGATCCATATTTATATATAAGTACCCTCCTCGTATCACCAATGCATCAATTAATCCCTCAATGGTTAAATAGGAATGCTCTAAGGTGTTGTATATACCTTAAACTCTTGTGAATACCACTATATGGACACTTGACTATTATCATAACAAGGGTCAGAAAGTTCAGGCCAATGATCTTGATTGTACCACTATTGCAGATAACCCATGGAAAGACCTGGATGATGCTTTAATCCTCCCGATTCACTACTTAGAGTCTACGACTCCAGACTCGGGGAACTACTTTTCCATTTTTGAGTGAAGAGGGAACCACATCCCTAGGTGCAATGAATACCAGATGATTAACTGCTATTCTTATATGGGTCAAGATTGGGTGATACCAAAACCCTATACTCCTATCAAGTATCAAGATGTTATCCCCATAGAAACAATCATTTTCTAGATCTTCTTGATTCACCAATCTAGGTTAATCCATCACAAACCAACTTGTCATCATTGGTTTGACATCAAGTATGAACGTCTTGGTCGAAGTCCAGATGGAATCAGATCAATAGATGCTGTCACTATGGTTTCAGTAGAGGAAGAGTCTCCTAGTGATGAATTCTCATACGCAACCTAAGAAGGCACCAGTGTTCCCTCAAAATCAGTAGTCTTGGATGAACCACCTCCTCCCATTGATCACCCTGCCTCTAACAATGAATAAGACTTAGAAGACGTCCCCCCTACATTTGAGGAATGCATCTCCACCACTGTTGATGAGTTGGTTTAGGATAATCTTGGTACCAGGGCAGATCTAAGGCCAAAACTGACCAATGAATCCATTCCTACAGAAGAACAACAGTAGTACATGGACTTCCTAAAGTAGCATCATGATGTGTTTTCCTAGATCTATGATTAGATGCTAGGACTAGACCCTCAGGTCACCATCCACTGTCTCAGTCTCCTGGTAAGTCACTATGGGTTCAAGCATCCTACCAAAAAAATAAATCCCTATCATGGCACACTGGTCAAGGATTAAGTTTATAAGATTATAAAATCCAACTTTGTTAAGGAGGTTTTGTACCCCAAGTGTCTAGCCAACATCATTCCCATCATGAAGAATAACAAACATATTAGAGTCTGTATCAATTTCCAAGACCTCAACCACCACTATCCAAAGGAATAATTTAACATTATTTTGATAGAGATGTTAATTGATTTTATGACTAGATTCTAGGACTTATTCTTCTTGGATTGTTACTTTGGATATAATCAGATCCATATGGAACCCGAGGATGAATAATCTACTATCTTCAGGGTGCCACAAGGGATCTTCTATTATCAGGTAATTTCCTTCGGTCTGAAGAATACATATCCCACTTATCAGTGTTCCATGCACTACATCTTCAAGATGATCCTTGAGATGATAGTGGAATGCTATGTGGAATATTTGGTGGTCAAATCCCACTAGCATTAGGACCACCTCAAATATCTTTATAAAGTGTTCAACTTCCTCCACTCCTAGAATTTGAAGATGAACCCCTTGAAGTTTGATTTCTACTTTACCTTTGGAAATTTTCTTAGCTTCATCATCAAGTACAAAGGTATCAAGATTGACCTAGAGAAGATCAAGTCCATTAGCCATATGCCTCCTCTAAGAAACATCATAGAGCTCTGAGGTGTCTAAAGACACTTGACCTACATACACCGATTCATCATAAATCTATCCAGTAAGTGTAATACCTTTTATAGGATCATGAAGAAATGTTATATATACCAGTGAGATGAAGAGTGATAGAATTTATTTGAGAAGATTAAGTAGAATATACTATAAACTCTAGTTCTGATGCCACCCATCTCAGGAAATCCTTTGGTCCTTTATGTGACTACGCTAGAATGATCCCTCAGTGCCTTACTCTCCTAGAATAATAAAAAAGGGAAAAAGAACAATTTATACTATCTTAGCCTCATTATCCTCAACACAGATTCTAGATATTATCCTATTAATAAGAGCCTCCTTATGGTGGGTTTTTCAGTGCAGAAGTTGCGAAACTACTTGCAGCATGAAGAGATACAACCTGTGTCCCATGTGGATCCACTGAAGTATATACTAAATATACTAATTTTGATAGGACAAATAGCACACTGGGAAGTGATTATTTATTATTTTGACATTAGGTTCATTCTTTAGATGGTTATTAAGGGTTAAGCACTGGAATACTTTATGGCCTCTCATCCAGCCCTTGAGGAAACACCTTTAGATGTTGATTTCCCAAATGAGGACATGATCTTAGTGGACCAAGCTGTGCCATGTTGGAAGATTAATTTTTATGGTGCCTCCTAGAGTCCAACTGGTAGAAGGATCAATAATATCAAGCTCAATAGAGTGGGTTTAGGAATCATCTTCATCACCCTAACATAGGTTGTCCTTTTCTATTTGTTCTTTCTATCAGAAGGCTGCACGAATAATGAGGTAGAGTATCGGGCTCTCATTACTATTCTTGAGCTGGATCTCAAGATTGATAGTCCCTACTTTCATGTGAAGGGAGACTCCAAGTTAGTCGTAAATCAACCCGATGGTGATTATATTATTAGGAATCCATAACTCATTCCCTTTCTCAAGAATTATTTCCAACTGATGGATTGGTTCCCTTCTCATCCAGAGGTGTATAATGTTCATCGATCCTTGAATGTTCATGCCGATGCACTATCCAGCTTAGCCACATCCCTTTCTGATCTTGAATAGGATGACCTATTCATCCATGTGGAGAACTAAAGAGTTATCACTCCTATCATTTTAGATGACGATGAAAGTTGGTAGGTAAACAACTTGACTCCTGGTACTTCCTCGTCGGGATCTCTAGACCCCCACAGCTAAATAAACCTCCAATTGTTTGACTCCCTTTATCGAGTACCTATATCATGGCACTCTCCAACCTGACAGAGCCAAGAATGAGAAAATTCATCGACATGTAGCACAATTCACCATCTAGAGTGGTCTCAAATTTAAGAAGACTCTCTAAAAGAATAGATTTGAAGGAATTTTCCTCCGCTGAATCCAAAGAAATGAGATTACCTAGGTTATGTAGGAAGTTTATTCCAAGTACTACAATGCTCATCAGGTAGGTTTGAAGCTCTCTCACCAAATTTGAAGGTTGGGAAACTTTTTTCCCACCATGGTCCATGACTGTATCAAGTTTTCCAAGAGGTTCCATGCGTGTTAGATCCATGTCAACTTTGTACATAAACCTCTAGATCCCCTCCATACTACCAAGTACTCTTGGACCTTTGTGGTTTGGGGAATCTATGTTGTGTGACCATATCCACTAGTAACAGCTTTCCAATGTTGGTTCATTATTACCACAACATATTTCTTTTCTAAGTGGAAAGAAGAAATTCATCTAAAGGAATTCAAGCCCCAATCGATTATTGAATTTATGAAATCCCACATCATTTATAAATTCAGGGTTTCTACAACCATAATTCTCACTACCATTAAAAGTAAAATGAAAAAATTGAGGCATTCAACAAAACCCTCTCCAATATTCTACAGAATATGGTAGGCCTGAACAAGAAAATTTAGCCTAAAAAACTACCAAACTCTTTATTTTCTTATTGGATGATGACCCAAAATTTCACCCAAGTGACTCTATATTCCCTGGTGTATGTAAAAAAGGCAGTCCTGCCCATCGAGAGTTAGTTTCCATCTCTCGAGACAACTATCTATGATCTGTAGACATTGTACAAGATAGCCAAAGTTTTTCTAGATGAACTAGAATCCCTCAACAAGAATGATCTATGATCCTTGCACAATCTAGAGAGGCACAAGAACAAGATAGATAGACCGTTTAATAGGAAGGTCCACCTCTACTCTTTACTAAAAGGTGAAACAGTATTGGCTCTCAAAACACCGATGATACTTGACAAAAGGCCACCAAATTTGGAATCCAAGTGGGTGGGACCATACATAGTTCACAAGGTCTATACCAATGGTTCATACTCTTTGATCACCATGGATGGGGAAAAAATAACTTCTCCCACTAATGCCAAGTTTCTCAGGAAGTACTTCACATAAGAAATAGAGCATCCCAGGAGCACAATGTTAAACTAGGATCTAGGTCCAAATTCTATGACCCTAAACTAAGAACTGTATGGTTTGAGCTATATGAATTTAAATTGAACAACACTGATGGTCCTATCTGTATGACTTTAAACTATAGTGCATCATCATCCTAGTTTCACAATGATAAACTGTATAACAACCCATATCCTAGTCTCACAATGATAAAATGTGTGATGACTATTGTTTTTACCGTATAATGTTAAAACTAATTGTTCATCATCTTAGCTACATGAATTAAACTACACAACACTAATTGTCATATTTTCATGACCTTAAAAGGTATATATATGCATCCCAAGTACATAACATTAAACTGGGATCCAAGTTCAAATTCTATGACCCTAAACTAATAACTGTATGGTATGAACTGTACAAATTCACACTCCACAACATTGATGGTGCTATCTGTATGACTTTAAACTGTAGCACATCATCGTCCTAGTTGCATGATGATAAACTGTATAACAACCAACATCCTGGTTTCATGATGATAAACTTCATGATGACTATTGTCCTTACTATATGACATTAAAACTATGTGTTCATCATCTTAGATGCATGATATTAAATTGCACAACACCGAAGGTCCTCTTCGCATGACCTTAAAAAGCACATATATGCATCCCAGGCACATGACGTTAAAATGGGAACCCAAGTCCAAGAATTATGACTTTAAAATATGTGCGGGTTCCCTTGGGTATGTTTCATGCAGCGCAGACCTCCTTTGGCCCTCTTTCACACTAGGTTATTCCTGCTTCACTACACATATCCCATTTCTCAGATATCCCCTCTCCTATAGTCCAAGCATCATGACTTTAAATTGTGTTCACATTCTTCTTAGGAATATGTTATGTGGTTCTAGACCCCTAGTCTTCATTCACACCAGGAGTCTTTATGGTGCTGCACTACATTTCTACTTCAGAAGACTCATTACATGGTCTGAACTCTATGAACTTAAACTAAGATCCCTTATAGTCTGAGTTTCACAACTTTAAAATACATGAAAATTAGTGTCCTAGTCACACGATGATAAACTGTGTAACAACAATAACTATCATGACCGTATGATGGTAAACTGCAGAGTGCCATAATGTCTTCACCCAAGAAGACATTGCCCTTTGCATTGGTCATCTACCATGATATCTCCAAGAAATATGTATAGCTTGATTCCCATCCTTATGAGATACGTAGGAATGCCCAAACATTTTTTCCTTGGTCCCAACTATAAATTCCACCTTTTGTCCCCTTATCTTGAGTTTCCTTTGGGAGTGCGTTGTGTGGCTTGGGTGTAATGACCTGAAAAATTTACTTCTTTTATTTATTGATCTCTTTCCTCCCAATAAATTTTTATTATGTTTTACAATAGAATCACATATAATGATTTTTTATTTCATGAGAACATCATAAATCATGCATAAATTTGGATTAGTACAACTATGAACAACAATGGGACATACACATTTAAGAATAGTTTTTATTAATAAAATATATTTTTAATTGAGGCAAATTTGTTAAATTGACTTTTTAGACCCAAATTATACTTTTTGGAAATGATATAATTATTATAATAAATTAAGGTATAATTAATAATGATTATTTTAATGAAATAGTATGATTAAAACACCCATTTTTAAATGTAAATGATAAAATAATTTTATTGTTTTCAAGTGTTGAAAATTTTACTATCCATTTTACTATGCATTTTCTGTCCGCTATTATTTTTAATTACTTAGGATTTTTAAATTTAAAAGTCAAATTTCTCATACTTAGAAAATTGTTATGGTAAAATAAACATCATTTTTGAATTTTTAATTTCAAAATTAATGTAAGGTGAATTTTTAGTATTTTTTAAGAAGTTTCTTTTTTTGATGAATAGTGAAAAATACTACATTATAGTTAAAAAACTATGTTTTTAGTTTAAATAATTATTATACCTTAAATTGATTCTTAAAGTTAAAATAGATCAATTATACATATTTTAATCCAATGTAGATCATTGGAATCATTTTTATATTTGAATTAGATATAAAAATTTGTTAAGCTTTTGAAAATTCTTTTTACCCTCCTCATCACACTTGCAGGATTAGAATTAAACATAATTTTTCCACTTCTATGAATTTAATTTTAAAAAATGGAAATACACGTATGTAATCAATAATATATTTAGAGTCTAATATAATCAACTTAATTTTTTGGTGAATAGTAATTTGGCCCTTTGGAATAGTGATGTTACCCTAATGAATAGTAATATGACCAATGGAATAGTAACCTCACCTAAGAAGTATAAATAAAATTTAGGTATCTTATAAATGGTAATGTGATATAATTATATCATAGTATAAGTAAATAAATATTTGAGAAATTATTAGTTATGTATTAATATTCTTATAAAACATAAATGTTTATTTACAAAATTATAATTAATATAATTATTTAAATGAAAATTTATTTTCAAAAAATAGAATCATAAATTAATATTTTTTGTCTTATTATTATAATTTAATTTTATGAGACCTTAGTTAATTTTTCAATGTGTTACAAAATCAGTTATAATTTTACAATTGGTATTTTTGAGTAAATGATGGTTTTACTTAAAAATTAAATTTCTCACATTTAGAAAATATTTTTCATAAAATGGAGTTAAATTTTAAATTCTTCATGTTGAAAATTTATTAGGGTGAATTTTTGGGATTTTTCTGAAATAGTTGAATTTTTGGTGAATAGTAAAAATACAATTTTGAGTTTTCAGTATGTTTAATGACATCATAACTATTTCATAATGATATAATGATTATTATTAAATCCTGGTTGACTATTTTGGATCAAAATAATGTAATAGGTGTCCCAAGTTGCCAATACCATGGAAAAATACCCTAGGCAAGCCTATGGTTTTGCAAATACTACTAACGGGGTATCCTAAGAAATTAATAAAAAACTCCCTCACTTTTGCTATAAATACCCACCAATTTCTTCATTTAATTTCATTAAAAATTCATTCTCCATGTTTCTTTGATATTTTTACCTCCCAATGAGTCCTTGTATGGTGTCCTCAAGCCCCTAAGGTCTCGATCTTTGAGTTTTAGGAGTCACTATTCAAGGTAAGGGAACTATCAACTTCTCTTTTCCTTTCATGTTTAATTTTTTATGTGGTATGTATTTTAAATTCCTATATCATGTTCTTATGCCCATTTTCTTCCATCCCTTTACTCCATTAATAGTAATTTATGAATTAGAGACCCTTTACCCCTCTCTTTTTAATGTTTTATAAAACCATGTTTCATATCCGTTATGCTGCTGGATTTTCATCTCAAAATTTCTCTCTTTTTATCAAGAAAATATTTTATTTTATTTTGTAAATAACCAAACCTATTTATTCTATAGGGTTATTAAAATATATTTAAAAATTATCTATTTAATTCTGGGATTAACATACATGAAACCCACCTTCCTTTTCTGCAGGTTTAAAATGACAAAAGGATCTAGTTTTTAAGCACTTTTAAAAACACCATGATTTTAAAATAAAACTCATTTATTTTATTCTCTAAGGGTTATTTATGAAATTTTTCATTATGATATTTTTGGATCACATTAATTAATACATATTAAGGGTGAACCCTAATAGTAATCTAATGTATTGGGTAAAGAATTTAATCTCTAGTGATGATACGTTTTACGATGCCTTGGTGAATAACCTTGGTAATTTTTTTGACACCTTGAAGATGGAACTTGGTTATATGCTTATGAATGACTCAATTAAATGATGTATCCACATTTAAATGATATAATTCATGTTATTTATTTTATGGTATGCCTCATTTTCATATGATCATTCCTAGTTATATGCCTCTTACTCACATTCCAATTGTTTCTTTTTCCCTTACTAGGCTTTATGATCACCCCTTTCTTTAATGTATGTACCCAAGTTATGAGATGAAATCTTTATACTTAGGATGAACCTATGATGAATCCTTTCATGTGGAATAAAAGTTTTTTTTAATTTTTCATGTAATATGTACCTAATTTCCAAGACACTAAACCTAAAAGATCTTCTGAATTGCTAAAAGATCCTCTATTTTTACAATGTAATGAAATGTTATGTAATAAAAAGGTGGGATTACAGAATGGGAGTTGTTTAGGTCCTCATTAAAGTTATATTTATAATTGTTTTTCCATTAACATATCTTGGGAATACTCTTCTCCCCCCATGTCTTTACCGCATGATGTTAAACTGCACAGACTGGTCTTATCACACAACCTTAAACTATAACATCATTGTTCCTAGAATCGGTCACCTACTCTGCCCCCTCTCTATGTACAGATCAAACCTACATAGTGAGATTAACTTCAATAACAACATGTGTCTTGATTCCCATCGTTATGGGATACATAGTGATGCCTTGGAATTTTTTCTTCTGGTCCATCCGTAGACCAGTCAAACCTTTGTCCCCTTGGCCACCGTTTAGTCCACTCTACATGAATTTAAAATGTATATGGGGTATTCTATGGAATTTTTTGTGTGATTATGGGCCTCCTCAGCCTCAATAATGTCATATTTTTTTTATAGAAACACATGATGCATGTCCATTTGAGACATTCCCCATCATGGTCTAGGCTCCACGACCTTAAAATGGGCACTTAAGTCTCAAAATCATGAATTTAAACTATATGTAACCCTCCTATGGGATGTTTCATGCGGTGTTGGGCCTCCTTGGCCTCATTCATTTTAGGTTAGTCATAGCACCATGTTTTTCACATCCATTTAAGATCATCTCTAAGACGTGTTATATGGTGTTGGGCCTCCTTGGTCCTCATTCGTGTTAGGACTTTTAGGGTACCATGAAACACACACCCATTTTAGATATCCTCCTTTCAGTATGAACTCTATGGCCTTAAACTAAGAGAAAAATTCCTCAATTCATGATTATAAACTGTAGCCATACCCTGAATTATTGCAGGATTCCCCATGATAATCATGGGATGCTTCAGTTCCCTCACCATAGAGGATTTCCCCCACCAGTATTAGCCTTATACCACACTGTGTTCAGTAATAATGTGTGGCTTGATTCCCATCCTTATGGGGTAAATAGCGACACCCATTCATTTTGTCTTTGGGACCAACCACAACTCCTTCAAACCTTCATCCCTTTGGCCTCGATTTTGGTACAAGATCGATGAACTTAAAACTTTGTGCAGTTAATATTTAGGTATCTATGTGGTTCATGGGATCCTTTGGCCCCCATTCATGTCGGGTTTTATCTATTGCATGTCACATATACATCCTTGGATTCAAAATATCCCTTATAGTCTAGGAATCATGACCTTAAAATATTTTTAGCCCCTATAGTATGAGAAACATGGCTTTAAACTGCTTTCATGACCTTAGTTTGGATTACACATTCCGGTATGTTCCATTCCCACACTTTAAGTATTTCTTGGTTTGGATTTCCTTTCTCTTTCACATCCAAACAGACCCCCTAACAGTAAAGGTATCATGAAATTTTCATCTCACCTTCTATCCTGGGCCAATGCCCTAATGGATTTTTGGTAACAAATAGCAGATCTTGTGTTTTAAATTTGGTCAATAATTGATTATGCATTTTCTTTCCCCATTCCTGACTGGTGTGGTTGTGGTCCCTATGTTTCGAACATGGTTAGTAGTTGATCCTTACTCACCAGTCGCCTATTTATCTAGACTTCAAAAGTCCTTACTTACCTTCCTTTCCACACTTGTATCATTATGGAATTCTACCCTTAGCATCGCCTCTAATGATTACTTCTACATGTCTGGTAAAACCCTCATTCCATTCCTTGTTTCCCACACTAAGCATGACTCAAGTGGGTTTAGGAATTATGGTAGGGTGTATACCAATGAGTTCAAGACTCATATGATCCCCTCATGGTCCAAACTATATGAACTTAAACTAGGATCCTTACTAGGGAAGTGTGGTGTGATCCCATTTTTCATCTTGCCACATCACATATACCCTCTTCCCATCTATCTCCTGATACTTGTGTGGTACATAAGCCTCTTTTGGCTCATTAAAGTCAAGGTTCCTTTCCTCTATGTCACACAAATATTATAGTAAAAGAAATCTCCACAGTCCATAAAACATGACTTTAAACCATTGGACAAGATCCAAGCAGTATAAACTTAAAATGAATGTAACTTCCCAATCATATGATGTTAAACTTTGAGACTCATCCTGATCAAATGACGTTAAACTGTACCATGCATCATACTCAATACATGGTGTTATATTGTACATCTACCATCCTTATTTGCATGATGTGAAACTAATGGTCATCCTAGGCCCTCACCTGAGAGGTCCTCTCCCTCAGTGCTGGTCATATATCACATTGTTCGAATCTTTAGCTGTCACTGGACATCCGAGATGATTCTATCATAGAATATGGATTTGATCTTTGTTTATATAAGTAGGCCCACACCAGTGTGTTATAATCCATAGTGACATAATCTTGAGAGTGTTGGAAGTCATCCAAATATTCCATCACTCCACTCCCATGCTTTCTTGCCCCTCATTTAGACCCTTATCATCTTCCATGTTTGAAGGGACCCCCTAATGGCTTGGTCTCATATCTCTTTGGATCACCTATCATCCTAGTACAATGTTCTCGAAGGCTTTGGATGACATTTTGAGACAGGTCCCATGTTTTGAACATGGTCAACGGTCGACCCTCATTTATTTTTCCCCATTTTAGGATAATCAATAAGGGTGTTGTGTTTCAAAAATGGTCAAAATTTGTCTTATATCATGACACCGCTCCCATTGTGTTTCAAATTTTGGGTATTGTGATTCACGTGTCCCATTACCCTTGGTTCAAATTATTTCCAATGCCCCTGGAATTATCCCGTTCATTCACTAACGCACATTGGAAGATGTAAGTTGGCTGCTTTGAGATCCCTAATCTCCAATCATAGCCTATCTCAGCCAAAACACTCCTAGTGATCGGTCAACAATAGAATACCCCAAGTGATGAATGATTATCTAGATTTCTCATGCAAAGTGTGCAATGATGTGGTCGTCCCTTATTTCTCACACTAGGCCTAACCCACATGAGCTTAGGGATTAGTCCTTAGTTGTTTCATAATTATGATTGGAGTGTGGTAATTAATAAAGTAAAGAGATATGTTCATGCACCAATAAAATTTCAACAAGAAAAGTATAAGTTCTAGAAAAATTTCCCCTATGGGTCTACTCCTAAGATCAAACACTTTATCTCTTATAAAATTTGGAATATAGCCTCCAGAATCTATTATCACCACTTAATATTTGTTTCTTCTTCATCAACCACTAGAAAAAGCTCATTAGCCCTAATATAGGATTTCCCCCTCCCATCTTAGAGATCAGCCACTTGACATGATGCTTATCTTATCTGCTCCTTGGACACTTCTAGTTGGTCCCTTAGTTGCATGATGAGTTCTTATTTAGTTGAAATGAAGGAGGAATGATCATCTGATTTATCTTCCAGGTGTCGAATCTCTTGGTTGAGATCCTAGAACTTTTGTATACT
This sequence comes from Viscum album, assembly GCA_963277665.1. NCBI lineage: Eukaryota > Viridiplantae > Streptophyta > Magnoliopsida > Santalales > Viscaceae > Viscum > Viscum album. The sequence goes on along the minus strand of OY728147.1, from coordinate 172,153,245 downwards.
GATAGAATTATCCCAATTCCAGGTGATGTCTAAGTGTTGACTGATTTCCCATATCTTCTTGGTAATATAGTCATAGATTAGAATGTGAAAACCTCATGCATTCTCCCCTACAGTGCATAGAATTCATAGATATTGGAAAAGTGACCCCATTCAGCTCATCCATTATTATTATGGAACTTGTTCAATGAAACGTTTGATACACTTCCACAATCGGCGCTCGATGATCCAATTTTCCTCGACCACATCAGAGTCAGACTCATCTAGTTCCTTAGGATCTATAGGCTCATACTCTAGAAATGCAACCAAGAGTTCAGTAGAAGGATCCTCCTTTAGTATTATGTTAGATGGTATGGGCTCCATGTCATGATTTTAGTCATCCTCACTTGATCCCACCTTGACAAGGCTGTCCCTTTCAGCCCTGGGTACTTCCCCACCAGTGGCGTCACCCGTAGCCACAACTGACAGTTCACTGATGGCCATGGCTTGGTCAGCTTGAGTGGCTAGCTCTGCATGGACCAACGCCCCTATTGGGAAAGGGATTTCAGATCTTCAAACCATTTCCCATAATAGATCACCTTCTACTCCTAGCATTGTTTAGATAAGAAACATGCCAGTTAACCTGATCATGCAACAATATATGTGGCTCTATAAGGAAAGAAACTTACAAAATCTGAGCAGTGGATGATCAGGCTCTTAGGTCTCTGTTGTTATGATATTGGGAATGGGACCTTAATAAATGACTGAGGGATTTTAGGATTTTGGGGTAGTTACTCTAATCATACTGAATTTATTCAACCCCATGACCGCTTTTTTCCCGAGCACAAATCTCAGAGCTTGGACTTCTGCACCTATCACTATGCCTCCATCCACATCAACATGGGTCTATTGCATAAGCTACTTTTGCATAGAACAAATTTCAGTTAGGGAATATGGATAAGGCATAAGGGGAGGTAACATGAGAAGATGATTTAAGGCTTACTTCGAGAAGTTTGGTGAACTCCCCTGAGGAAGTTCCATTCTCACCACTCTTCCGAGGGATCCCTTCATCAACATATCCCCCCTAAGATTCATCTGATTCCTCGGGTAGGGGATAGAACTCTGCTAACTCAATAACCGAAAATAGTGGTGGAAAGGTCAGATCTATTAGTACTTTTACTCAATATTTCATCAGACACACAGTACCTCAAGAGTGCACTAGGTCCTCCAATTCCACCATGTACCATCCCCCCTATTCCTGAGAGGAAATAAATCTAGTCTTGGAATAACTAGTCCCTGAAAGTTCCATTCCATGCCTATTAATGTAAACTCACATCCTTCTAAGGTTGAGGAATTTTCTTTTGACATCCATGATCTCCCAATCTTTAGGGTATATAGCATGCTCAGGAATATTTATGTAGCGTAATGGATACCCAGGAGATTGGGTATGAATCCTATGGAACCCTCTTGATGGTTCCCCTCCCCCCTGAGTCCGCCTGACTAGGAGTGTTGCTCCTAGTGCTGCTATTCTTACTATACTTCTGGATGGCGAAGGCCCCATAATTGTTGGCTTTTCTACTACAGCTCCACCACCATGATTTATCCTATTCCTACTTCTTTGGATCTCTATCACCGTTATTTGTCCTTGGCCCTGAGGCACTCCGTCATTAGACCAGATGGTTTGCTACCTTAGTGTTTCTCCTAGATAGGCAACCTCCTAGCTCTTCGCGTATGTATAGGTTAGCCCGTATGCATCATTGGATGGTAAAAGATCATTCCAAATATTTATATCTTCAAGTTTGAACATGATATAGAGCTTCCTTATCACACATGGGTGGTATTCACAAAGCACTCCTAGATATATCCTTGAAGTCAGCCTCTACAGACACCAAAACTGCCTCACGAATCAGTGCGGGTTGTATGGTTTTTAAATTAGTGAGCAATCCACCTATACCACCATCACTCTACCTCAAAAGGCCAGGAGATATGAACAATTCTCTTCAGTTACCATGTTTTCATTAGTTATGACCCCCTTCAGTAGAGGGAACAAATAGAAAGTGAATTGATCTGCCCGCCTAACGTTTCTAAGCACCGCCGTCAATCCCAACTTGAATGGGAAACTTCCCACGATATTCAGGATCACCGGTTGGAAGTTTTTATTTGGAAGGGATATGGGATTCAAGTAATCATATCTCCTAATGTGTGCCTCCACCCAGATGTACAAGAAGTGGAGTGGTCTGCATACATGCAAAGTCTTCTTCCCCTCACTGATATACTAGAGCACTTTATATAGCTTTTCCAGCACCAGGACCCCAAGGTTGATGTGCTACCTAATTTCCATCATTTTTTCCATGATGAATGTTCTCATCCTCACCCCCATGTGTGCATCTATTACTGACACCATCCACCTATAGATGAGTGCAGAAATGAACCTAACTAACCTAACTATGGGTTGAGGATCAGTCTTGATGTCGTACCCCCACAACTGTCATTGGATATCCTCTAGGATCCACCAACAATATTTTTCCTTACATCATTGGGATCCTCTCGGATAAGTGTGGGGCCTTGTTGATAGCTTCTTGGTTACCTCTTCCTCCTCAGCAGGCTCCTATGCTGGGAATTTCAGGATGTAACTGAACCACTACTTAAAGTGGATGTCCCTCATCTCTTACTTTTTCTTAGTAGTGCCCAAAACCAGATCTAGAAACACCTTCACCAGATGTGGCTTCTACTCCCAATCCTCCCATTAATTCTCCATAGGGAGTAACTCGTTATACATAGTCCCTCGAATCAAGATTCCAAAAATATAATAGAGATCCCAGAGTTTGATTCCAACCTCCTCATGATGGAAGTGTAATGTGTTGGTCCCTGATGACTATCTACTCAGTAACACTAGCATGATCTCTCATGGATGGTAGACATTGAACTATGAATCCCATGAAACTTTATATAGGAAAATTCTCTTCAGATATTCCCCAAACTCAGTTCAGGACACACATACCCAGTAAGCCCATTCCCACTATTCAGTGAATTTACCACCCTAATGATGATACCAATCATTGGTCTATCCCTTATCTAGGTTTCCTAAGCCGACCTTAATGATTTTAAGGAATTGAGGTGGAGAAGTCTCATTCTCTAACTTCCTTCCATCAATCTTGTTGGTATGGTTGTAAAGGAAGCCAGCTGTGATGGTTGTCTGATCCTTCCAAATGTGACCATCAGCAGCCCTGTTCCACTGGTACTGTCTTGGTGTGCCTTTGAACTAGCAAGCCAATTCATCCCTACTAGATGGTGGGATAAATTCATCACCCCTTAGACCGAATCCATACAAAAATAACCCCTTTCATAGAGGATATTCCTTCTAGGATTCTGAAAACAGTGAAAGTAGCAATTCATGGTTAGAGTGGCTCTGAAAATACTCCCCAATCATGATGTTGTTTTCTATTTCTTCCTTTTTGGAAACATCTTTAAGGACCTCCCTAAAATCTTCTTAAGTGGGAATTAAATTTGAGACTTAGGTGAATTTATGGGTATATTTCCAGAGATCATTCGTGAAGGATGTTTATGGAGCATAGAATCATGGAGCCTCGATGAAATTACCATGGTTCTCAATGAAACAAAGGATCACAATACCCAGTTTTCTAAAAAGTGTTCACAAATCAAGGGTATGTGAAATCTGGTTCACATAGACTACGTTCTTGGAGAGAAATTGCATAGGAAAGGAGCTCTGTGAAAAGAAATCACAAACTGGTCTTTTCATGAAGATATCATATGAATGAGGCCCCCAATTCTATTTATAGGAGTTCATATTCATGACGCATCCTACACCATCAACCATCATGAATCCACACAGTGACAGAGCTTCACAAATGATAGGTCAGTTTATCAGTTTTTTGGCGATTATCCCTCAGAATATGACCCTCCTTTCCCATCATCTTCCATTCTGAGGGGGGAGGGGAATTTGTTAGCACCAAAATTCATTCCCTGGGATAATTTAAGAAGGAACATGAAATTTGAAAAGGGATCCAAGATCAAACATCCCCAAAAATCATCCAAAGGCCCCCTCACCCATGTGAATGTGTGAGGCCGAGGTAGAACTCCCATGAGTCTGACGCACTCTGTGACCACATTGAGGATGTGATCTCACCCTATGTGGAAATACCAGGATGTCACCGTATATGATTGACATGGAATGAGACCCTCCTCATATGGAATTACATCCTCCACATAGGATCATAGAGGGGATGGTCACCGGGAAACTCTCACTTCCTAGACTTTCAATCTTCCATCCCTCTATATTTGGGTTTTGTCGTAATGTGCACCTCAAGCAGTCTCCACACATAATCCCCAATGCACTCTTGATAGGATGCTCTGTGTATGATTGAAATGTAATGAGATCTTCTTTACATGGAATGAGATCCTCCTCGCACATAATGATGTCCTCCTAAGGTAGATCACATGAGAAAGCTCCACACCATCTATCGTTGCTGAATCTTTTGTGACACGACAGTTAGGTCTATTTCTTCTTCTTGTTTCTCACATCAAACACGACTCACATGGTCTTAGAGGTTAGTTTTGACCAAGAAATCATTATTCCTTCAGTTTTTTACTACATGTATTCCCCATTAACATATCTTATTCAACGGGTCTCCTCCTTAGGTGTAATCCCCAATCATCCTCATATCCCCCAGGCAGATCCTACACATAAACCCCAACCATATTATTCACTTCCACGGGCCACCTCTTCAGGTGTCCCAATGTCCCTTCTAGAACTATGTGTACTTCAATTTATAACTATTTGGGATACTTAGTAAACCTCCTTGAGGTTAAATCCCAACACTTCAACCATTTCATCCATTCTATTCACTCCGTCCAACTACTCATCCACATCCATCTTGATTTTACCTGAGCCGCCACATTTTGGTGAGATCATTCCATCCATATGGGAAATTCCTACACATAATCCCCATCCATTTCGTCACTAATCCTAGCAGCACTCAGGTAGATCTCAAGCATAATCCCCACACAATCCAACCTAGAGAAATATTCTTATGAAGGGAAGTCTCAGTGCGCAATCCCAAAACCATCCATTGAACTACGTGGGTTTTGATCCCTGTCTCCTAGGAAGGGTATGTAAGATTCCTCCATGTGGTTCAATCCCATCCAATGGTAAAACTTGGTGCCTCCCTCTTAGGGACATACCCCTTCACGGTGTGTCATATTCCCTTTATGGGACACACCACCCTAGGTCCACTCTCATTGGGGGTTATGACCTATACATCTAGTAAACCTTCCAGGTATTCCATCCTAGGGATTTACCTCTATTTTCTACCTCCATAGGGAATCTTGATAATTCCATATTCATCTCTGAAAAATGTAAAACTTATGAACTACCTTGTGTTAAACATGGGATACCTGAGGAAAACCTTTCAAGACATGCCTTTGCCATAAAATACCCTGTGACCGACATAGGATGCCTTGGGTTCCATACCCTAGATATCTCTATAATATTCCCTATTATTAGGAAGATAAAAGTGACAAATTTTACAGCGTTAAAACATGCTAGTTATGACCAATGTGACTACTCTCCTAATCGAAGGTTGCTGCCCTGTCAAGACCCTTTCAAATGTCTAGACAGAAGCAACATAATTAACTGATATCCACAATGAGATGATAATAGGAATGAGTTTCACAAACCACATTTTAATATATGAGTGAGACTTGGATTGGGTGATGAATTCCAAGTATTAATCCATGGAAGGAGGGACTGACATCCCATCATCCCATTTCAATCAAGAAGAAGACATCATCAAGAAAGTGATGAATGCCACCCGCCTTTGGAAAGTGAGAATGCGAGGGCATAATATAGTCATTAGAATCACATTAAAACATGAATTGGAACACCCCAATGAAATCATCATGAACAACGACCTATGTGGAGTGGGTGCAGTGTGTAACGAGTGCTGATCATCTATAGCCATCTCTGAATTGTTACAGCACAAAATCATTAATAAATCACTATGAAACCAAGCTGTGGATTGATGTGGAATACATGGAACTTAGATAATGTTCCTATATCATTTAACATTAGGAAAGAATGAGTTACACTCAATCATATTGATCTTAGTCATCTAATCAAGCTAGGTATGTTCTCTTCATCCTTGTACCTTCATTTGATCATTCTAGTTCATCAGAGCTCAGGTTGAACATCCATAAACCAAGCCTAATCCTACTATGATCAATTAGATATCATGATTTTAAGGATAAAAGGCCTTGAACCTACATTCATGAAATATATGTCTTTCATGCATGGGGACATTCAAAGAAGGAAGCTATTTCAGAATGCAAATGAAGTTGTAGGTGGAATTTTGAGCAGTCGATCACCATGGATTCAGGATAAAAGATTCATGCGATCATTATTGAATTCATTAAAGGATTTAACAATAAGTAATAAAGAGAACTCACAAAAGATAAGTCTCCATTATTTATGGTGTAAGTATTTTGAGGACCATCGAGATATTTAGTGTTTATCAAGAGTTATGACATGGTATAAAAGGTGAAGGATCAACATGAAATTTTTCTTCAATCAAAGGTGGTGGATAACTTCTTATAAATACCGAGGCATGGTCAGTAGATAGTTTTCTATCGATAATCATTTTGAGAGGATCTTTTTTCAAGAAAAATATATCACCACTATAACGACCCGAACTTTTGAATAATATTTGTTTCCTAATTTGTGTGTTATTTCATTTTATACTCCACAAAACTATATACTTTAATTAATGAAGTGAGTATAATTAAATGATACCATTGGGTTTCGACTATTATATGACCGTTGGTCAATATGACCATTGGAAACTAAAATCTTTACATTATAATTATTGTTTATAAATACAAGTGATCTTGGTTAATATATAAAGAAGAGTCGATGGCCTCATCCAGTAGAATCGGGCTGTACGAAGCCCATTTGTCAGAGCTTGAGATGGAGGTAGCATCTCTGGGCTTTTCTCTGGACCAAGCCCAAGCTGAGCTTCAACATGTGAATATTGAACGAAATCGCATAAGGGAGAAGTTCAAACTGATAGAAATCACCACTCGGGAAATGTTGTCTGAGCTGCCCCAAGACTCTATCACTATAGCACACCTTACACTTAGGTCCTATGCATGTGCTATAAGGGGATATGTAACGGGGCCTTAGATACTTTTTGTAGTCCCTTAGTATAAATAAAACTGTTATTTCTTATATGGTAAAATTTGTGACTTTAAAATGTCCAGATAAATATAGGATGAATATTATTGATGAATTTTGTAAAAAGGGTATTTTAAAATATTCATGTAAACCTTAAATAATTAATAATGTGAAATGATTTTCAAAAAATGGTCTTCTATAGTTGTGATCAGTAAGAAATTTAGAGTCTAATAAGATCAACTAGTTTTTTAGTGATTAGTAAAGTATGAATAGTAGCATACCCTTATGAATAGTAATGAATAGTAAATTGGCCAAAAAAATAGAAACATCACCCATGAATGTATAAATACAATTTAGACATCTTAAAAGTGAAAAAAACAATCATAGTATAATTTTGTTATTTTTATAGGTCATAAATATTTTATTTAGAATTTTTTTAATAATTTAAAATGAAAATTTATTTTCATAAAATTAAATCATAAATTTTTACTTTATTGTATTATTGTTATACGATAATTTTATGGGACCTTGAATACTTTTTCAAGGTGTTACAAAATAAGTTATAGTTTTAGAGTTGTTCTTTTGAATAAATAACAATTTTATTTAAAAATTAAATTAAAAATATTTAAAAAAAATATTTTCAAAAAATTATGTTCATTTTTTAATTCAGATAATTGATATTAGGTTAGGGAAATTTTTGGGATTTTTCTGAAATAGATGAATTTTCAGTGAATAGTAAAAATACAGTTTTGAGTTTCAGGTGTTTAATGACATCATTGATGATGTAATCATGATACAATCAATCTGATCGACTTTTGAATAGTAATATATGTTATGAGGTGTCCTAAGTGTCCAATAACATGGGAAAATACCATGGGCGAGCCCATGGTTTTGCAAATACCACCGATGAGGTGTCTCTTGGAAATTAATTAAATATTCCCTCACTTTTCCTATAAATACCAAGCCATTCAATAATTATTTTCATTCCAAAATCCTCATAAACGAAGATATGGTCTTTATACCTCCCAAGGAGTCCTTCCAAGGTGCCCTCAATCCCCCTAAGGTCCTAACCTTCGAGCTTTTGAAAATACTCTTCAAGGTAAGGGAACCATTCACCCTCCTCTTTTAAGTCATGACTTCCTTTATGTCATGTATTCTGGTTTTCATTTTTTATATGGGGGTATGTTATTATATATCATTATTACTATCCATTTAATTTTCAATTTATGAGAGACCCTTTCCTCTCTCATCAACTGATTTTCTGAATTTTTAAGTGACGTCGTTAGGCTGCCAAATTTTTGTAAAAGAAATCACATCTTCTCTTTTCCTTCGAGTTTCATTTTCACATGGTATTTCCTTAAAACATCCATAACATGATATTATTTATTTTTATTCTATACCCATAATGTAGTATGAGTTATTTATGAGTGGGTGAATCTTGTCCCCTCTCTTTTCAATGTTTTCTAAAACGACGTTATGTAGCTGTTATGCTGCAGAATTTTCATATCAAAATATCACTCTTTTTCTCAAGAAATTATCTTGTATTATTTATGTGGATACCCAAATCTATTTTCATTTACATGGGTAATATTAAATACATAATTTATCTATTTGATTCTGTAATTGACATACATATAACCCTTACTCCCTTTCAATGGGTTATAAATGACATAATGATCTTATTTTTAAGTACTTTTTAAAGTCACGATTTTGACATGAAACCCATTTCTTTGATTCTATTTGGGTTATTTATGAAATGTTTTATTATGATCTATGTGGATCACATGAAAACAAAGACATATTAAGGGTTCTCCTTGATAGCGCTACAATGCATTGGGTAAAGAATTAATCTCTAGAGATGACAAGTTTCACGATACCTTGGTGAATAACATTGGTAATTTTTATGATACCTTGGGAATGAACCTTGGTGATATGTTCAAGAATGTATAACTGAACTGTTGTATCCACATATTCAAGTTTTGATTCATGTTTTTTTATTATGATATGCCTCTTTGTCCATTACTCATTTCTCGTGGTTTTCATCAAGTTCTTATAGATATCACAAGTAAACTGATTCCCTTGATTTCCTTACTGTACCTTCTGCTCACCCTTTCCTTTGATGTATGTCTCTAGGTTATGAGATGAAGCATTTTTACTTAGGATTAACTTATGATGAATACTTACAAGTGTATTAGAATAATTTTTTATGTTTTTTTTATGTTTTATGTTCCTTATTTCTAAGACACTAGACTTTAAAGATCCTCTGTTTGTAAAATGTAATGAAAAGATATGTAATAAAAATGAGGAATGACATAGTTGGTATGAAAGTATAGTTTAGATATTTAGAGAAATTAGGATATGAAATCTTTAGGAAGAACCCTATATAAAAGTTTAAATATTAGAATACTTTTTTATATTTTGGTGAGTTTTGAGTAAGTGGTTTATCAAGCAAATACATCCCTGTCTGGATACGAGCAGGTAGAGACGGCTATGACACAGATATACCTTGGAGGGAAAACTCTTACAAGGAGTTTCGGGCTCAACCTAGGGTATCCTAGTACATGAAAATTGGCCTTGCTGCACTCTTGGTTATGACACTCCGGGGGGATATTTTTGGTTAATCATAAGATATTTATGAATCATTATGAAGGATTTATAGGGAAATGTAATTGTTTAAAGCATGATGTTTTAAGACATAAAATCCTTTATAGTTAAAAGATTCATAAATGAAATAATCTTCTCACTATGGTTTTATTCTTTTATAAAATGGAGGGAAATAGTAGGAACTGTACAAATGGTGACCGCAATGGACCATGCGCCTATAGCCCTCCAATGGAATCCGGAATTGAAACTTTCATGATAATGATGAACCAACTGACTCAAGTTATGAGAAATAACTTGAATCAAGATGAGAGACCGATCTCACCACAAAGGGAACAAATTTCTATTGAATCCTTTATGTGTCAATGACCACCAACCTTCAGTGGATCTACCGACCCATTGATTGATGAACAGTGGATCAACTCTATAGAGAAGATCTTTTCTGTGCTCTACTGTTCAGAGAAAGAGAAGGTCACCCTGGCTATCTATCACTTAGAGGGAGAAGCTGATCAGTGGTGGGAACTGATTAAAAACACAAGTCCAAGAGTGGAGGTTTAACTGTGGAGTGTGAAGAGTTCAAAGGGATCTTCTTCATTAAGTATTTCACTCAATCTATGAGAACAAGAATGGAGAAGGAGTTTCTCGAGCTGAAGCATAAAGAGAGTGAATCTGTGGAAAGCTACGTGATGAACTTCACAAGGCTTTCACGTTACACCTCTAGCTTTGTCATGGATCCAAATGGTAAGGTTGATAGATTCTTCAGTGGACTGAGACCTCATCTGCAGAAGAATATAGCCAACCGAGATTATGATAGCTACGAGGAGATCGTGTGAAGTGCAATGAAAGTCAAACAAGAGTTTGGTGAGATGAAATAGTCTCATAAATCCTATGACAAGAAAAGATCTATGGAGGCAAGCTTAGGGAGGAACTTCAATCAGGGAAGAGGAGAAAAGCAAGTGCAATGTCCCACGTGTAATAAATGTGGGAACAAGCATTCAAGGAACTTCCTGCTTGGGAGCAGGAAATGATACAAGTGTGGAATAGATGACCATATCGTATGGAATTGTCGTAGTGAGGTGAAGAAAAAACTTCCCAACACTAACAACAATGGGAAGATGGTGTAGGCCTTACTTGATGTCCAATGATATAAGTGTGGACAACTTGGGAACTTTTCCAATCACTGTCTAAATACGAGGGCAGTGGAGGGGAATCACCATCAGCCTTTGCAACAGACAAGGGAACAAGGTTGTACTTATGCAATCACTACAGCTAAAGTTGAAGCACCAAATGATGTGGTGGAAGGTACTCTTGTTGTTCTCTCAAATCTATCAAGTACTTTTTTTGATTCTGGTTCTACGCATTCCTTTATTTCCTCCAAGTTTGCAAAGATTTTAGAATCAATCCCTGATTTTCTAAAAGTAGAGTTATTAGTCAAGACTCTTGGTGGGATTATCCAAGAATCATCAGTGTTTAGAAACACTAGTATTTACTTTAGTGAGAAAAATATTATCGAAAATATAGTAGTCATACCCATGCTAGAATTCGACATTATACTAGGTATGGACTGGATCTCAAAGTATAATACTAAGATCAAATGCAGAAGTAAGGAAATATCAGTAGTCTTGAATGTAAAACCAACAATTATATTTTAAGGAGAGATATCTCAACCTGATATTTGTATAGAAGAACCTCCTATATAATTCTTTATGGAGTTGATCAGTGAATAATAAGAAGTAAATGAGAGTTTGAGGATAGAAAATGTCCCCATAGTCCAGGAATACGTTGACGTATTTCCTGAAGAGTTACCTAGACCTCCCCTCGAAAGAGAGGTAGAGTTCTCCATTGAACTCATACCTGGATCACATCTGATATCAAAGACCCCGTATCGAATGGAAAATATGGATCTAGAGGAGTTAAATAAACAACTACAAGATCTTTTGGAGAAGGGGTTTATCTGACCGAGTGTGTCTCCTTAGGGAGAACCTATTCTATTTGTGAAGAATAAGGATGGATCAATGCAGCTATGCATTGATTATAGATAACTAAACGGAATCACAGTGAAGAAAAAATACCCTCTTCCCAGAATTGATGACTTATTTGACCAACTTTGTGGGGCTAAATTCTTCTCTAAGATTGATCTTTGATCTGGTTATCATCAATTGAGGGTGAAGAATGAAGATATTCCAAAAACTGCATTCTGATCAAGATATGGGCATTATGAGTTTGTTTTTATGCCCTTCGGACTGTCTAATGCACCTTCTATTTTTATTGATTTGATGAATAGAGTCTTTAAGTACTACCTTGATAACTTTGTGGTAGTTTTTATTGATGATATTATGATATATTCCAGAAATTTCAAGGAGCACGAGGATCATCTAAGGGGTATTTTGAAAACTCGACGGAAGGAAAGGGTTTTTGGAAAGTTTAGAAAATGTGATTTCTGGTTGCAACAAGTTTCTTTCTTGGGGAACATTGTTTCTAATGAAGGAATCAAAGTTGAACCTACAAAGACAAAAGTTGTAGAGGAGTGGCCTCAACCTACAACAATAATTGAGATTCATAGTTTCCTTGCTTTAATAGGATATTATAAGAGGTTCGTAAAGAAATTTTCACGTCATTATAATCCATTAACCAAGTTAACTCAGAAAGGGGTCAAGTTCATGTAGAAAAAGGAGTGTGAGGAAAGTTTCCAAGAGCTGAAGAAGATATTGGTTACTGCACCCATGTTAACTCTGCCCTCAAGTAGAGAAGGATTAGTTATTTTTAGTGATTAATCTCTGAAAGGGCTTAGGTGCGTCCTCGTGCAAAATGACAAAGTCATTGCTTATACATCTTGACAGTTAAAGACTCATGAATAGAACTATCCTACACATGATTTGGAGCTGGCTGAAATCATTTTTTTTTCTGAAGATACAGAGGCACTATCTTTATGGGGAGAAATGTGATATATAAACAGACCATAAAAGTTTTAAGTATATTTTCACACAAAAGGAATTGAACATGAGACAATGGATATGGTTGGAACTTATCAAAGACTATGATTGTTCAATTCATTATCATCCTGGAAGAGCAAACAAAGTCACTGATGCATAAGCCGGAAAGACCTAGTTTTTCTTTCCATGACGAGGATTCAAAGAGATCCTTTGATCAATAACCTAGTAAAGCTGGACATGGGAATTATAAGGGAAGTGAAATCATCAACCCTAACCCAAATGATTTCTCAACCGTCATTACTAGAGAAGATTAAGAAATACCGGAAATAAGATCCTTTGTTACAGAAGAAGTTTGAGGCTGTGAAGGATGAGAAGTTTTTGTAGTTCAATATTGATCAAGAAGGTGTACTAAAATTTCGTACAAGACTGTGTGCTCCATCTATTCCGGAAATAAAGAAGGAGCTGATGGATGAAGCTCAAATCTCTACGTTCTCTACACATCCTGAAAGCACAAAAATGTATAGGGACCTTTGTGGTCATTATTAGTGGGATAATATGAAAAGGGAGATTTCTGACAACACTTTAAGGTTCCTGGTATGTTAGCAAGTAATGGTAGAGTGACAACTTCCAAAATGGGTATTAAAACCACTACCCATACCAGCATGGAAGTGGGACAATATCACTATGGACTTTGTCACTGGTATTCTAAGAACTTCCAAGGGAAACAATGAGATATGGGTTATTGTGGACTGTCTCACAAAGACTTCCCATTTTATCTCCATTCAGAAAGATTTTTTTCATGATAAACTTTCCAAGATTTACATGAAGGAAGTGGTAAGGCTGCATGGAGTTACACTTTCTATCGTATCTGATCATGATCCAAGGTTCACATCAAAATTCTGGAGAAGTCTTCAGCATGCACTGTGCACTGAATTTAATTTCAGTATGACCTATCACCCCCAAACTGATGGCCAATCTAAAAGGACTATTTAAACACTAGAGGATATGCTAAGAACATGCTCAATGGAATTTAAAGGTGGATGGGATCAATATCTCCCTTTAGCTAAGTTATCTTACAACAAAAGCTTCCACTCGAGCATTCAAATGGCACCCTATGAAGCTCTATATGGTAAGAGGTGTAGAACTCCTACTTGTTGGCATAAAGCTAGTGAGAGAAAGCTTCTTGGGCCTGATCTTGTGCAAGAGATGAAAGAAAAAGTCAATTCCATCCAACAACACATTAAGGGTGCTCAGAGTCGGAAAAAGAGCTATGCCGAAAACCATTGAAGGGACTTGGAGTTTGATGTTGGTAACAAAGTCTTTCTTCTAATTTTACTGTGGAAGAGAGTCATGAGGTTTGGGAAAAAAGGGAAGCTCAGCTCTAGGTACATTGGCCCCTATGAAATCCTTGATCGCATAGGAGCAGTGGCCTATCAGCTTGCACTTCCACCAAATCTAGCACAAGTTTATGATGTATTCCACATATCCTTCTTGAGGAAGTACATACCTGACCCTTCACATGTACTAAATCCATAGGTGGTACAACTATAGCATGATGTCTCTTATGAGGAACAACTGATGGAGATCTTGGATAATAGAGACAAGGTTCTATGCAACAAGACTACCCACCTTGTTAAGGTGTTATGGAGGAACCACAAATGTGAAGAGGCCATGTGAGAACTATAGGAGTCTATGAGGCAGAAGTACCCACACCTTTTCTCTTCTTAGGGTACGAGTTAAAATTTCAGGGATGAAATTTCTTAATGGGGAAGAATGTAACGACCCAAACTTTTTAATAATATTTGTTTCATAAATTTTGTGTTATTTCATTTTATACTCTACAAAACTATATCCTTTAATTAATGAAGTGAGTATAATTAAATGAGACCATTGGGTTTCGACTGTTATATGACCGTTGGTCAATATGACCATTGGTCAATATGACCGTTGGAAACTAAACTCTTTAGGTTACAATTATTTTTTATAAATACAAGTGATATTGGTTAATATTGAAAGAAGATTTGATGGCCTTATCTGGTAGACTTAGGCCGTACGAAGCCCATCTGTCAGAGCTTGGGAAGGAGGTAACATCTATGGGCTTTGCTATGGACTAAGTCCAAGCTGAGCTTCAACATGTGAAGATTGAACGAAATTGACTAAGGGAGAAGTTCAAGCTGATAGAAATCACCACTCAGACAATGTTTTCCGAGCTACCCCAATATTCTATCACCATAGAACACCTTACACTTAGGTCCTATGAAAGTGTTATAAGGGGAATGTAACGAGGCCTTAGATACTTTTTTTAATCCCTTGGTATAAATAAATTTTTTATTTCTTATTACGGTAAAATTTATGATTTTCAATTGTTCAGATAAATATAGGATGAATATTATTGATGAATTTTGGAAAAAGGGTATTTTAAAATATTCATGTAAACTTTAAATAATTAATAATGTGAAATGATTTTCAAAAAATGGTCTTCTACAATTGCGATCAATAAGAAATTTAGAGTCTAATAAGATCAAATTGTTTTTTAGTGAATAGTAAAGTATGAATAGTAACATACCCTTATGAATAGCAATGAATAGTAAATCGGCCAAAAAAATAAAAACATCACCCATGAATGTATAAATACAATTTAGACATCTTAAAAGTGAAAAAATGATCATAGTATAAGTTTTGTTATTTTTTGTAGGTCATAAATATTTTATTTACAATTTTTTTAATAATTTAAAATGAAAATGTATTTTCATAAAATTTAATCATAAATTTTTACTTTATTGTATTATGGTTATACGATAATTTTATGGGACCTTGATTACTTTTTTAAGGTGTTATAAAATAAGTTATAGTTTTAGAGTTGTTTTTTTGAATAAATAATGATTTTATATAAAATTAAATTAAAAATATTTTAAAAAATTATTTTCATAAAATAGAGTTCATTTTTAAATTCAGAGCATTGATATTAGGTTAGGGTAAATTTTTGGGATTTTTCTAAAACAGTTGAATTTTCAGTGAATAGTAAAAATACAGTTTTGAGTTTCGGGTGTTTAACAACATCATTGATGATGTAATCATGATGTAATCAGTCTGGTAGACTTTTTAATAGTAATATATTCTATTAGGTGTTCCAAGTGTCTAATACCATGGGGAAATACCATGGGAAAGACCATGGTTTTGCAAATACCACCGATGAGGTGTCCCTTGGAAATTAATTAAATATTCCCTCACTTTTCCTATAAATACCAAGCCATTCCTTCATTATTTTCATTCCAAAATCCTACTCAACTAAGAAATAGTATTTATACCTCCCATGTATTCCTCCCAAGGTTCCCTCATTCCCCCAAGGTCCCAACCTTTGAGCTTTTGAAGACACTCTTCAAGGTAAGGGAACCGTTCACCTTCCTCTATTAAGTCATGACTTCCTTTATGTTATGTCTTCTAGTTTTCATTTTTTTCTGTGAGGATATGTTATTCTATATCATTCTTACTGTCCATTTAATTTTCAATTATTGAGATACCCTTTCCTCTCTCATCAACTGATTTTTGGAATTTTTAAGTGACGTCGTTAGGCCACCGAATTTTCGTAAAAGAAATCATATCTTCTCTTTTCCTTCATGTTTCATTTTCATATGGTATTTACTTGAAATATCCATACAATGATATTATTATTTTTTATTATATACCCATAATTTATTATGAGTTATTTATGAGTGGGTGACTCTTTTCCCCTCTATTTTCAATGTTTTCTAAAATGATGTTATGTAGCCATTATGCTGCATAATTTTCATCTCAAAATATCTCTATTTTTCTCAATAAATTCTCTTGTATTATTTATGTGGATAACCAAATATATTTTAATTTATAGGGGTAATCATAAATAAATAATTGATCTATTTTATTCTGGAATTTACATACATATAACCCTCACTCCCTTTTTATGGGTTATAAATGACATAATGATCTTATTTTTAAGTACTTTTTAAACGTCACGATTTTGACATGAAGCCCATTTTATTGATTCTATTTGGGTTATTTATGAAATTTTTGATTATGATATATGTGGATAACATGAAAATAAACACATATTAAGGGTGTTCCCTGATAGTGTTCCAATTTATTGGGTAAATAATTAATCTCTAGAGATGAAAAGTTTCACGATACCTTGGTGAATAACCTTGGTAATTTTTATGACACCTTGGGAATGAACCTTGGTGATATATTCATGAATGTCTAAATGAAATGTTGTATCCACATATTCAAGTTGCGATTCATTTTATTTTTATTATTATATGCCTCTTTTTATATTGCTCATGTCTTTTTATTTTCATCAAGTTCTTATTGATATCACAAGTAAACTAATTCCCTTGATTTCCTTACTGGGCCTTCTGATCACCCTTTCCTTTGATGTATGTCTCCAGGTTATGATATGAAGAATTTTTAATTAGTATTAAATTATGATTAAGCCTTACAAGTGTATTATTAGAATGTTTTTTTTCATGTTTTATGTTACTAATTTCCAAGACACTAGACTTTAAAGATCCTCTATTTGTAAAATGTAATGAAAAGTTATGTAATAAAAAGGCAGGATGCCATAACCAAAAAATAACAGTTTTGTGAAGAAGAATCACTAATCATGATATTATTACACAATAGAGAAGATGAGATCTTGTGAGCCTTAAACTTGTGAAAAGAACACTCAAAGTTCTTTGTGAAGAACTTGTTCCATGAAGTAACCAAGATGGTGTGATACTCATACATGTTATCCTCCTATCTTGCAAAGTCTGTGTGAGATACTGCAAGATAGTGTAAACCTACACTATATTTTGAAAATTATTATAAGTACTTTCATGATATATACAGTGCATGAATACACATGCATTGAGAAACAAAAGTTAATAGCATGTGTGAAAACAAGGTGTGCATGAAGAAACAAAGACAAATAGTGAACACCCATTTTGTGTGAAGGAGGATAGTGCATGCATACATAAAAATAAAAAGACTTGAATGTGATTATCAAACACATGAAAAATATTTGAGATTACCTAATCATATTCTTAACAAAATCATTGAACAATAATTGATAATCAAATAAAAAGTCATATAAAATATTAAGAATATTATTCCTTATGTGTTCTAGGGTTTTGGATGAGAACACCATGAAATGTATTCAATATACATGAAGTTCACATGATAAAATAGATTGGTAATTCAAAAATAAGTTGAGTTGAGATAGTGAAATTTATTATTGCACAACTTTCACACATTTAATTGAGTCCAAGACTTCAATAGAAGGAAAAATCTACATGAGCATAGTTTCACTGAGGCAACTGATCAAATACATGTGATCAGAGATTTGTGAGCAAGACCAACAAGCTATAACGATTAATGAAGTGTACACGTGAAAGTGTGATCTGGTAACCTCATGGAGAAATATCAACAAATAATATTATAGTGGATTAATCCTTAAATAAAGGAGGGAGTATCTTAGTTGGATATGGGAGAAAGAGATGTCTCTTGTGTGATTCAGGAGAAAAATTACATAGTGAGGATTCTGGAGTAGGCCAATGTGGATTCTATTAACATTGTGGGATATAGTATAAAGAAACTCTTATGTGGATTCATGAGAGATATAGTGTGACTATGTATCAACCATTATAATTGATTATAATATTATAGTGGAGAATTCATGTTGGGGGGAATAACAAGAATAGAAAGGAGTAGGCCTTTTAGATGAACCTTGAAAATACTGTGTCTCTCTCTCTTTATTATTACTTCTACACACTAAGTGAGATTGAGAGATATCACTGAGTGTATCAAGAACCTTAAAAAGTTTAAGAGGTTGAATTCAAAAGTAAAATAATTTATAAAATGAGTGTACCACTGATTCATCCCCTATCAGTGGGACCTAATCTAGTTCAGGGTGATACAATATGAAATCTATTTTCAATATTTAGTTTCTATAAGTGATAGAATTTAATTTTAATATAAATACATAAACTCAACATTTTTTTTAGAAAAATGCGTTTTAATCTAAAAAATTAAAATTTACCAAAATCACATATAATGACGATTCCTAGGTAATTAATTAGATTATTTATAATCAAATTAGAATTATGTTACTTTAAATTCAAATAAAAAACATAATGATAATTTTATATTATTTTATTTAATTAATAGAAAAGACAATTTTATAGGCTCAAAAACTCTTTCTTTCTTCTTCATTGAGATTCTAGTTCTCTTGGCTTCACATTCTTCCTCTTCTTTATTTGATAGCTTGACCATTTTATCCCATCTAAATCAGTTATAATCCATTATTTATACTCTTAGAGTGATATTTTTTATTCATGAATGCATACATTAATTACCTTGATATACACACACAACACTTTATCATGTGTCACCCCATAATCTTCTTTGGGGTCCTCACATATTACCAAGAATAAAAAGTGTATGTGAGATATTTTGTAAATCAAATAGAATAAATTCACACACAACAACCCAAAAATGTTCATTTTTTTCAATATAGCACATGGGTGTATCAAAAAAAACCCATAATTACCCTTTATTCTTCTTCTCATTATTCTCTTTTCTTTTATACTCAGTTGATTAAGTCTTCTTGAATATTGTAGTAGTATTAGATTCATCTTCTTCTTAAATTCTTCCATAAAACACATTTAAATAATTCTTCGCATGCTGTATAAAATACCACAATAACAACATGGGAAGAAAAGCTTCTTCTTTTTTGTTGGAGAGATTCAAATGAAGAATAATATAGACCTACAACCAGGACTTGTACATAATAGATTTCATATTAACCCTTCCTATTCTTCCTCAAATAACTTAGCTCGAATCACAAAGATTTTATGATATTTAATCACTAAAAAAAAGTATTAAATTAATTTTCATTTCTAGAATCAACCAAATTCAGATGGTATCATTTTAGGATGAAAATAAGTCACTGAAAAACATCTTGGCTCAATCTTCTCACTCAAATAGATTAGATCACACCAATCCCAAGATTTGGTTCAAATTTATCTACATTATTCTTTAAAACCCTTGAATTTTCCTTATCATTATCAAGAAAAATAAACCTAATCAAACCACAATTGTATCATGTATATAAATAATATCATGATATTGGGAAATTTAATCTCAACTTTAACATCTTAAAATATTATTTCAACCAAAATTATTAAATTTTAGAAAATCAATTTTTAGACTTCAAAAAGTCTATCAAATTATCCTTCTTACTTTGATATTCTTCTCTAAGGTTTTAATATCAGGTCTTATTTAATTTAGTACTTTATTCACACAATATTTGAGCATTTGTGATGTTTCAAAAACTTAATATAGGCTTAGTAATCATCAAAATTGAATTCCTCTTCAGATTCTTAAATCTAGAAACTCAATATTTCAGTCTGTATAAAATAAAATTTTTCTCTAAGTGTTGATTGTTTTATAAACATACATGATGATTACACATAGACATATGATGTTTAGACATACAAAAATCATGCCTATGCAGACCCGAATCATGTTTAGATAGGGTATACTGATGGTTATGTGGACCTCGATAATTCTTAAACAACTCTACCTAATGGTAACACAGAACAAACTTCATACATTTGTAACACTAGATGATGCTTAAACAGTAACAAACTAATGGTTATACAGCTCAAGGATGATACTTACATAGTTATTACTTTTCTATTTTTTCAATGTCTCTAGGCTAATTTATTCTTACACAACATAAGGGGATGATTCTTACATAGCAAAAAGACATAACCATTCTTTATATTTTATTCAAATGGCTTCAAGGCTATCCCAAATCAACTTTAACCCTCTAAACCCTTCATCCAAGAGAGAATAAATGATAAATACAACAACCTTAATATATAGAACACCTTGGATGGTTTCTCAAATATTTATCACAACTTTATCTAGATTACTTTCTCAATATTTGATCTTTAATCTCTCCACTTGTTGGATTCTACCAAATCACATACCAACTATTGATGATAGTACTCTACAATGTTGGTACTTTTCTTTAACAATAGGATATAATCTCTAATCATATGAGGTTATAGGTTACTCACCAAGAAACCAACTTCAATCTCCATCACCTAAATACATATGAAGCTTCTTCATATCCTTTTCCAACACGTGATAGATCATTCTTTTCATCTTAAATGGCATAAAATCCATTTTAGTCATTGGGTGGATACTAAATCCATAACCAAAGAAATCATTTTTATATCATTACATTAAAAATAAAATCAAATATAATTGAAAACAAATACAAATTCATCCCAAGGGAACTTCAATATCCCCTTTTGGATTTGTTGTAAATTCCAAATTTACTCAATTGGTAAATATAATTCTTCTCCTCCTAATTGGAAAAAATGAAAAGGAGGTAAATTGTTCTCCCCCATAATGACATTGTTGGGAGGAATCATGAATGTTCTTCTTACCTTTAATTAACCTCACAACTTCTAAGGGAAGTATGTATCATATCAAACTAACTCTTCTAAATTTAAGAAATTTATCTTCACCCCATGTAGTTATCCAATTTAATTTTACTCAATTAATCCCATGAGAGAAGAAAGGTACCACATTTATTGGTAGTGTGAAATTAACTAGTCAACTCTATGTCTACTTCGGCTAACCTAATGCAAAAAAACAGGAGTGAAAAATCCAAACAACAAATCTATCTATAACCAGACATAAATGTGATACCAACACCAACATTCACTTCTTGGGGGTCGTTTGAATAGATTTTTAAGAGATTTCAGAATCCTTCACTCACTTAAACACAAAATTTAGAAAGATTCAAGTGCAAAGTTATTTCTTCCCCTTTTTATTAGATAATCACCCTTTATAAATATAATATATATAAGTTAAAATAATGATGGGTGAATGAAAATCACACCTCTTGATTTAAGTTCATAGAATATATCCAAAACTCTAGTTTCATGTACAACGACTTATTTATGGAATATATGGATTATAAGATCTCCCTAAATGGATTCAATTCAATGGTTCTTCACCATGGTGGTTTAAAAAAATGTATGATACAAGTTGAGAGTCTGATTCAAATTGAGAATTAGA
This sequence comes from Viscum album, assembly GCA_963277665.1. NCBI lineage: Eukaryota > Viridiplantae > Streptophyta > Magnoliopsida > Santalales > Viscaceae > Viscum > Viscum album. Next base: position 172,131,435 of record OY728147.1, on the reverse strand, counting down.
TACATTTTGAGATATTTCATGGTGGATAAATTATCTAAGCTATCTTGAAATTAAAACTTTGATATTTTCTTATCTTTTTTATTATTCACCTTCCATTGCCTCTTCCACAATGCATAAACAACACAATATGAGAATAAGGTGAATCAAAAACATAACTTCAATGTGATAAATAGAGATAAGATATATTTCTCAACCCAGTGACTCCCTTATTTGATGGTAAAAAATTTATAGGCCTCTTCATGATTGCACTATTTTTGGGATTTCCAAATCTGAACTTCATTGGGAAACATAGACATATTATTAATTTAAAATTGAAATAGCTTATTGAATTGAGTAATTAGGGAAGTTTTATTTTTTTAATATTTATCTAACATCCTATACTTTTCTAACTAATATGTACATATGGTTAGACACTCTTTCTTCACTTGCTCAGATTTCATTTTGTGTGCTGACTCAATTTTCACAACAGCCTTCTTGATAGAAGGAGTCAATAGTGATTTTCCTTTATCCTTTATTTGTCCATAAAAATAGTTATACATTTGATAGCCTCATGTATTACCTACTTTAACCCTCCACACACTTCCTTTTTTTACTTTTAGGGCAGCCTTTTTGGGAAGCCTTTTATACTCTTTATTAGAGATTCCCACCACCATGATAATCTTATTATATTTTTATTGGATTGAATCTTTTTTTTTGGATTGTAGCTTACTACCATTTACTTTGGAATTTATGATCAACTTGTAATGGTACATGATTTGAGTTCTCTATCCACAATACAAGAAGTTATTCCCTGTACATTGAACATCTTGGATAGCTTTCTTCATTATATTCTTAGGTGTATTCTTATTCACTGATTTCTTTTCATTTTTACCAAGGAAGATATGTCTTGTTTCTTTACTCGCTTCTTCAACTATTGTTTCCTTTTATTTAATTTAGCATGAGGGTTGTGTTGGGTTAGTATAACACACCTCATAATAGTGTCCATATAATTTGAAAAATCATAAAATCTCTTCAAGCTTCCAAATCTATTGTTCAAGATAGATTCTTCCTTCTATGTGAAATATGCTTTGAACTAGAAGGTTTCCTTCATCATTTAGTTTTTCCTCCTAATGCTTTAAAGATTATTTTATTTTCACATACTGATATTTTATTATAATAATAAATAAAATTGTTCCTGAAAATATAACAACACCAACACCTACAATTTAACCTCTTCTTTTTCCTTGTTTATGTAGTCTATAAAACTTGAAACCCTTGATAATTCAGGGTTGTAAAACTAACCTTTTGAGATCCTTTTTAAATGAATATTTTCTTGGATATAATCACCTACAACCTTGAATTATTGGAGGGTATTACAACATTTTTACTCCTCTAAATTTATATAATATTTGAATTTAAATTTTTACTTTTAGAACAAACATATTTAGCACAAGTATATTTTTCAAAGTCGCGGGATACCTTTTTGTATGATCTTGAAGTGGAATCTTATAAAGATGATCTAAATTTATCTTTACCACCAATATAAGTCTTTTTTAGGGAATAAAAATCTCATATTGTTAAGTGGAAACACTTTTCTTCCCAATTTTTTTGGGAAGGATCAACTTTAATATAATATTTATTTATTAGTTTTACTTACAAGTCCAAAAACTTCAAAATAAGAATATTCTTTTCAACCACAACGAAATTTAATATTTCTTCCTAATACTCCTTCAAATTTTGAATACTTTTATAATGAATATTTATAATTTCCTATAAAGGCTTGTTAGGGTCCTTGATCCTCTTGAATTTTATATCTAATTGGATATCCTTAACATCAATAACTGATTTGTGACTTTATTATATAACATGGATCTTCTCCTCACTGATTTTAAAACCCTTTCTTTCTCATAAATATAGAATTATAAATTATCTTCAAACATAGAAAGCTTTTGTTCATTGATTTGTAAATATTTATCCTTGTCCTTGATATACTTGATGAAAGAGTTGTATTTTTGAAACTGTTCAGCTTATTCATTTTACATTTCTTTAACATCATATACTATCTATATTTGTCATCATACAAATATTGGATGAAATAAAATAAACATGAAAAAAATTACCCGGTATTTTATTTATGGATTACCTAACCTAAAAGTATATACCTTAAACATATTTCACACAAATATTATTTTCAAAACTTGTACCTGAAACACTAGAGGACTCAAAATTGATATATTTTACTAATAAACCCTTTCTATTTTGATTATGTTTAGCTAATAGTGTTTCCTATTCATTATTTATGTAATTTCTTTACCTTGTTTCTTATTTATTATTCCTATTTATCAAGGTTTTTTTCCAAGAATTCCAAATCAGTACAAATAGGGACAGAAACAGATTCTTCCATCTGAGGTACTTCTTCAAACATTATAAATCTGAACATCATAAATTAAATTAAAAGAAATTAGGAAATAATATTTTAAAAAAATTATAGATTTAACCTTATGCCTTATTCCAATTTAAATAAATAGTATAGATCTATATAAGGGTGAACCTATACTTTGACACTAATTGAGAGTCTTAGTAGGATCATCAAAACACACCTTATATGGGGGTGAATCAGGTGTTTTCATATTTATTTTCCAAAAATAAAATATTATTTTAAATACTTTTTATATTTTGGTATTAAACCTATGATATTGTTAAATACTATTGGATCATTTATTAATTAACCTATAATACACATATATGAAATGTAGATGCTGAAAGTAATGTGACCTAAATGTTTTTATAGGGTTTGGTATCAATGTGAGCCTACACCTTGTTGCAGTCAATTATTATCCTAGGCTACATATTTTCCACTATGAATCTTATTATCAATACAAGTGGAAGTGGGTTATTATTATCTTAACCCAACCTCTCATCATATTAAAAGGGTGGGAATATTTACAATATTACTCATGTTAACCAATACATATCCTATAACTTCTCTTTAAATTGGAATAACACTAAATGTTATGTTTAAAACTTCCTCCTCTTGAATTAGATCACCAAATTATATCCAGAAATGACTCAATACCCACTAATATGATCTCCTTCCTCAAACCATAGTGTCTTCGTCTACCATAAAATATTTTGAAGCAATCCTTGTAAATTGGTCTCTTCACACAACACTACTTCAAGTTTTTACAAAATCTATTCGTAGGATACACTCAACTCAATCCTTACTCCATCAAACTCAGCACCATAAGATTGGGTATACACATTTTTCAAAACTCACTAAAACTCAGATTTAGGATCTTCACCTTCTTCTTTCTTCTTCCTCAACTGTATCTAACAAGTATTACATGTAGAACTATTCCTTTTCTTATTATTCTTCAAAACCCAACTAGTTATTACTTTAGTACATGCTCAAAAAATCTTTCTTTATTTTTTCTTCAGAGTATATTTATCCTAGATTCAACTTCTTTATATTCATCATTAAATATATTGACCTTGTTCTCTCAGAAAACTCAATTACTACCCTTATTTATTCTTCTCAAGTCATATATTTTATCCAAGATTTCACACATTAATTACCTCGAGAGGTACACAAACCACTTTTTCATGCATCACCCCATATTTTTCATAAGGGTCCTCTCATATTAATAAAAATAGAGAATTTATAAGATATATCATGTAATTAAAATAGAATAGCTTCACATGCAGTAACCCATGATATTCATATATCTTATTTTCAATATAGTACATGGGTGTCTCCAACAAAATACTAGAATTACCCTTTCTTATTCTTCTTATTCTTCTCTTTTATTTTTTACTCAATCGAATAAGTCTTCTTGAATAATGTAGTTGGATTAAATTAATCTTATTCTTAAATGATTCTACAAAACCACATTTAAATCATCCTTTATATTCTATATAAAATACAACAAAAAAACCATGTGGAGTGGCACTTATTTTTTCATCATGAGAGATTCAAATGAATAATAATAAAAATATCCAGTTTAGAACTATACACAACAAATTTCATCTGAACCCTTCCTATTATTCCTCAAATAACTCATCTAAAATCATAAATATTTTGTGATATTTCATCACTAAAAACACATCATAGGAATCAACTGAATTTGAATTTCTAGATTCAACCAAATCTAGATGGTCTCATTTTAGGTTAAAAATACATCACTAAAAACAATCCCCCCTAAATATTTTTCTTACTCAAATAGATTGAATCACATTGATATGGAGTCAAAAGAACATCCTAAATTTTGATTCAAATCCATATGCATTATTCTTAAAAATCCATGAATTTTTTGTTTTCATTATCAAGAAAAGTGAACCTTATAAAACCATTCTCGTAACATGGATATAAATAGAATCATGATATTAGGAACATGAATCTCAAATTAAAAATATTCAAATGTAATTTTCATCAAAATTATTAAATTATGGAAACTCAATTTTCATACATTATAAGGTCTATCAAATTCTACTTATTAATTTGATCTTCTCCTACAATGCTTAAAGATCGACTCTTCATTAATTTACTGCTTGGATTACACACTATTTTAGTGTTTATTTTTTTATAACATTGAATATATACTTAGGAATCATCATAATTGAATTCTTCTTCACATTCTTTAATTTAGAAATTCAATATTTCATCCTGTAGAAACATAGATTTTTCACCAAGTGTTGATTGTTACGTAGACAAAAATGATGCTTACACATAGAGAGATGATTTTACATAGACAATAATCATTCCTATGAAGACCTGAATCATGTTTATATGGGGAAGAATCATGGTTGAATAGGTCTAGATGATACTTTGTAACCTTTCTTGAGGGTTATGCATAACTGAATTCATGCATACATAACACTAAATGATACTTATACAAAAAAAGACTAATGGTTACAAATCTTAAGTTTGATGTTTACATAACTAGTTCTTTTCCCTTTTTCCAATGTCTCTCGGTTAGATGATTCTTATAAAGTATAAGGAGATGATGCTTACATAGTACAAAGACATAACCATATTACAGTTTCCTTCAAATGACTTCAAGGCTATTCCAACTCAACTTCAACCCTATAAAACCTTCATTAAATACCATATAAACACTAAATATAATAACCTTCATATATGAGACACCTTGGATGGTTTGTCAAATATTTCTCAAAACATCATCTATCCTTCCTTCTCAAATTTAGATATTTGATATCCTCACTAGTTGGAATCTTATAAATCAAATACCATCTATTGTTGATAGTACTTCACAACCTTGGTGATTGTCTTTGACAATAGTATCATATCTCCAATTATCTAATGTTATGGTGTTTTCACGAAGCAACCAACTTCATTCTATTTTACCTTAATACATGGGAAAATTATTCACATCCTTTTCCAACATTAGATAAATAATTCTTTTCATCTTCAATGGCATCAAATCCACTTCATTCATTTAGTGAATACTTAATCCATCAACTAAGGTATCACCTTTTTATTATTACTTTGAAAATGAAAACAAATATATTTTACAACAAATAAAACTTCACCCTAAGGGAACTTTAATTGCATAATCTAATTTATTGGATATTAGTCCCACCATTATTTTGAAGCTTATTAGTAAAAAATAATATCAATGAGATATGTTTCATTATATAAATTTCAAAATAATTATTTTTAATTAAACTATAAAAGACACATTATCTTTTTGTAAAGTAGTGGGAATATCATTATGCATAGTTAATACAAAAATATTTATGATATGATGAATAATTGATCTCATAAAAAACACATTCTCTATTTTCCTCATAAATCACAATCAAATCATCGTGATTGAATAAATTCATAGAATTTTTTTATTATGAAGAACACTATGAAATAAAATTTTCACCATATGTGAATAAATATCCAATTTAAGATCAAGATATATGTGGATCAAACAACCATGAAACATCTATATAACTAACCATTTTTTATTCTATTTTTTTTCATAAAATAACTATACTTGTCCAATGAGAATTGGTGTTACTATGGGTTAGATTTATTATTAATCTTGATATAGTTAGTTGAGAATGTTATAATTTTTATTAACTATGTCAATAGTTTCATGAGGAATTGGATTTACCATTGGAGGAAATGTTAGCATCTAATATAAGAATTGGTGTTACTATGTTGACACTAAAAAATGGATATTTTTTTAAGACTAGTGTAACATCAGAATTTATATCATGGATATTATATGTTTAAAAGGATTGGAGTTGTCTGAAGGATATTTTAGAAGATTTGATAGTAAATGTTGGACTTCGTAATGATAGAATACCTCTTTGTGACAAATATCCAGTGATCAACAACACATGAATAATTTACTTAGATTTATGAGAATCAAGAGACATATTTATCATGAAAATTATATGATGAAGTTTTTTGTACCTTGAATACCTTGATATATTCATGAATAAATGGTTCTATAAGTGTTTGAGTGTGTTTGAGAATTTTTCACAAAAAAATAGAGTAAAGGAAACATTCTCACAGAAAGGAATACAAAGACTTACAAAAATTTAGAGTTTCTTGAGTGCATGATGGTTTTGTGTACAGTTTATATTGGAAATAAGTCACTATGAAAATATAAAATTTTTCATCATTATTAAAAATAGCGGTCAAAAATAAATATGGTGTTGCATGTAATAGAGTTGCGCAATGTAGGTTTGCACGAATGAAGAAAGGTACCACAACTTGTTTGAATTGGAGTGCATGAAAAAATGGTTTCATAACGTGAAATGGGTTAGTATTTTCTTAGAAACACTTAAGACTTGAAATAAGAAGTGGAAGGTAATTGGTTGATGGAGATTCCTAAGATATCTAAACTCTTTGTTTTCACTAAAGTAAAGCTATAAAAAAGTGTTATGTGAAACAATGAGTTCTGTGAGTGGCTAATTTGAACCACCATATTCTGTAAACATATTATTTGTATAGACCCATGTTTTTACTAATGAAATTCTTACATTAAAGATTGATTTTTCATAAGGACTTGCATGGTCATACTTACATGAAAAAGAGTTGTGTGAAAGATAGTACGAGATAGTCTCATTAAGTGAATAATATAAAAAGTGATCTGAAACTCATTGAATACATTTCCAAAATAATATGTTATTCATTTAAGATAAAGATAATCAAGTAAGTGAATCTACTTCTATGAATAATTTCATAGACATCCTGTGAAAGAGAAGTGCAATGATCAATAGGAACCTACCCATATGTGGTGAAATAAAAATGAAAGTGAAGTCATGCATTGGCATATTTACTAAAGACTTTTCCCTTATTTTGAAGTGAGAAAAGAATATGACTAAGGGAGTTACCCTTGGGTAGAAAGTGACTAATAAAAAAACTATTTTTAAAGGAGTGACCCTTTGGAGGAAGTGATTTGGTCCTAAATATTGTTACGGAAGTGACCCTAGACATTGTAGTGATCTATCCTAAACCCACTATTGATAGTGATTTAGTGGATTTTGTTACTTCATAACATTGTAATTATATGCTCCATGGATTATACTAATATGTGTAAACCATGTAAAATTATAATGTATTCTGTGCATGAGTTACTTACCACCCAAAAGACATAAATCATTGTGTTTAGGTTAAATGATCATTGATAAAAACAAATTAAGGAATATATAAGAAAATTATCGATAAAACCATAATTAAATGAATAATTTAACAGTTTCCCTACTAAAAGTTATGTCATGATTTTTTAGGAAGAGATTAGTTGTGGTTTTAGTGGCAAAATGGTAATGAGTTTCATACCCCGATCCCCTCTGAGGGAATCTGTCACTAAAGAACACTGTGGATCCAATAAGTGGTATCCAAGTAAAGGTTTATATTATTGGATGTGTTTTATTTTTATTTTATATGAGTGGTTATTTATGTTGAGTATTCTACCCTTATGTTAATTTGGTATCATGGTAAAGGGAAAGAATCTTAAAAAATGCTAAACTCTCAAGGAATTTCATATAATGGAATAGTATTTGGGAAATGTGTGATTGAGATGAAGGACTATAGTTGTTTTCAAAATAAATGTAAGAATGATTCAGATTTTTTTTCTATTAATTCATTAATTAATACTACATGACTAGATAAGGAACCTAATTTATCAAGTGATTTTGTATCTACTGCTAATGACGAGATATCAAGGGATTCAAAGTTGGAAGATATCCATTTATCATAAAAGTAGGATTTGTGGATGAAAAAAAACATGGAACTTATAAAGAAGAATAATTATCAATAAATCCATGTAACAGTGCTAAAGATTGAGGTTTAAAAATTTAATATCATGAATGAAAGATTTATTGATGTGGTTATGGGTTTAGAGGAAAAGAATGATTCTCAGGATGAGGAATTAGAGGATATGTCTACAAAGGAGTATAATCTCAAAGCTAGTTTAAAGGAGAAGATCTATAACTTAAGAGAAATTTAAAACATAAAGTCCAAAAAGGATGAACTTTATGAAAACATGGTAAAATTGGCTGAGGAGAATCAGAGGTTAAAGCAAGTGGCAATGTAATTAAATAAGAACATTATGAAAATGGGTGTAAAATTAAAGGGTAAAAGTGACTTAGATGAAGAAATTTCACATAAATTGGAATATAAAATAGATACAAATAAGGAGATGAAATCTATAATTATCCATCTCAAAACCCAACATAAAGTGAGGATAAAATCTAGGAAGGAATATGACTCTAATTTGAAGGGTATGACTACCCAACTCAAGGATACATATTGAAAGATCAAGGAGATTTATGATAGGTTGAAAAAAAATCATGAAAAGAAGAATATACCCCTATAATAGAATCATCAACAAGTAAATTACACAAGTGTGGAAATGTAGAGTTATCAAGTAAGTTGAATATTCTTTACAAATTTATAGGAGATGAATCTTAGAACATAGCAATGAGGTGCTACTATTATGGAGGATTTTAGTACACATGAGTGTGTGTTTAAAATTCCAAGGGATCAATGGAAAAATTTAATCTGTTATAACAACATCTAAAATGAGAAATGACTATAAAAGGTATTTTTTTGTATAAGGGATGTTTTATTTATACTAACCATGGAAATATACCTAGAAATTGGGGAAATTGAAGAACTAAAGGTATCATAAGGAGTTATCACATTCTAATAAAAAATGGGAAGAAATTTTACACTATAAGAAAGTATTTTATACTAGAGAATATAAATATATCCTTGGAGTAAAATGATGGAGCTCAAAAAAGAGTTCATTAAGAACTAATAATAATTTTCTCATATTAGACCTCCTAGAATGAACTTAAACAAACTTAGATGAAAAATAAGAATGATTCTCCAAACACGTGGAAAATGGATGAGCATATGTATTGAAAGATCCATCAAGGATGAAAAATTCCATATTGGATAAAATTTCTATCAAAAGGGAAATAGAAAAATCATACCTAAGTGGTTCCATAAAATATAGCATAAGGAAATAGATGAAGAGAACCGTGGGAATTCCCAATAAATGGAAAAGCAATGAATTTATTGAAAAAATGTGCAAGAAGTACCCTAAAAGTGTTAAAAACAAAATGATGGGTTGTATAAGAAGTTTAAATAGAATTAATAGTGAAAGATATCATTAATTCAATTATATATATCTTTTATTTTGTGAAATATATTTCATGGGTAGGATAAAGAATATCACTATACTAAAATTAGTTTGAATAGGAGTTTCAAATATTTTGTTAAAAAAGTATCTTGGAATGAAAAGAAAATGGTTTTGAAAATTAAAAGGACTCTAAAAGATGCTCATGTGAAAGAAGTATCCTAAAATAAGTCATGGGTTGTGAATTTTAATAATTCATATTGGGATAAACAAGGTGACATGAAGGTTTAGAGAATAAAATTCCAATCAATGATGTGTTAAGATGCCCTTATCAATAAGAGTACCCAAGGAAGAAAAGATTGTGATTTGTTTCATGGAGAGAATAAAAAGCCTAAGGAGAATAATGATAATTTAGATTCTATCAAAATAATTTCAAGTACATATACACAATATCTTATTGATTCTAGATTTATGAGTACATGAGTACAAAAAGAAGTATCAGAGTAATTATAGGTGGTATCACAATTGGTATAAAGTTCTAACTGAAGTGTTGGAATCAAGAATACATGATTATTAGTTGTAATTATACCTAGAATATGGAAGAGAACACCTTGATGTATAAATAGAAATAAAAAAAATTCATGATTTTTTTTTCTGACATGTAATATTAATTTTTTTTAGGATATCAAAGGATTCTATAAATTAATGGATCTCATGCTGAATTCTAATTCTATATTTAGAAATTATGATGAGTCATTTAGAGGGACTTTTGACATGACCATTTTAATGTTGGTATCCCCATCAACTAAGGAAAGAAACCTAGTGGATGAAAGAATAAATCTGTTCTAAGAATTTTTATTAGTTATAATAATTGGTATCTATTTTTTCAATTGGTATGAAATTGGTGTATGGATATGATCTTGAAATATAAATCTGGTATGAATCTCACAATCATTGTTTCATGGTTTATTGATTAATTATTTTTTTTAAGTGTGATTGAGATCCCTATAAGAGTCTTTGGTAGAAGTTAAATTTCCATGGATGCTTGAGATGTATATAAGTAAGTGAGTGTAATGGGAAGCATTGGTGTTATTAAATTTATCTCTTGTTTCCCACTCCATGTTTTAAATTAGCGGGCTTAGATTTTTTTTCGATGGATCTTTTATAAGTAGTAAGTTCAATAATTGAAAATAATTAAGAATGTATCTATAATTGAAAGTTTTTTTTGATATTGTGGGATTTTTTAAAGATTGTAGTTAACTATAAAGAACAATTCAGGAGGAGAAGAGAAGCTATGAACCTAACAAAGTGGAAGATGCATAAGAGTTTGATATCATTGGGTGAGCATAGTCTCTCTTTATCATATGTAAGGAACATGTTGAAAAAAGGGGAGAATATTTATTGGAAAACCCCTATTCACATCATTGATTAAGGAAAAATAGTTCAATGAAATAATTCATGGAATTACTATTATAAAAGGATTTGAGATTTTGTTTTTTTACATAAAAAATATTTTGGTAATGATAAAAAAGATGAATTTGAAACCCTTATCTCCCAAGGTAAATATTTTCCATAGGTTCTATACTCATTAATTATGGTATAATATATAATTTAGAGTTTATTTCAAAGGGGGGGTAATAAGTATCATGAATCCACCATCCCAATAAGGGGGGAGTGAAGGAGATTTGAATTCATGATAGCATTGCTAATAAATTCAAAGAGGGATATTGTTTTCACCCAATGAGAATTGGTGCTGCCATATATTGGAATTTCTTTAAACCTTGACATAGTGAATTGGAGCATGTTAAATTTTTTGTTCACCACGTGAAAAGTTTCATAAGGCATTGTATTTCTCATTAGAGGTAATTATAACATCCAATATGAGAATTAGTGCTACTATGTTGATGGGATAATAAAGGGATATTGAATAAAGGATAACATGATCCAAGAATATCTATCATGATTGTTCTATATTGAAGAGAATTGAAGCAATATGAAGAATATTTGGAAAGTATTTGATAGTAATTTTTGTATTGTGCTATAATAGAATACCTGCCAATGAAAAAGATATATTCACTTGAAAAAATTTGAAGACTTTTCCGTGATCGATGAGCATCAAGAAAAATATGCATCATGTAAAGTTTGTGTTGAAGTTAAATAACTATGAAGACCTTGATATATTCATGAAGGAATAATTAAATAAGTATTTGAGTGTGATTATGATTTTTTCATAGGAAAATAGAGTAAAGGAAACAATTTTTCATAAAGGAATATATGCTATCATGAAAGTGTGGAGTTGCATGAGTGTGCCGAGGCACCACCTAAAGTTGGAATTAGGGAAGAAAACAACAAACAAGGATGCAGTTGCATGATATTAGTAAAAATCAAGGTGATGTTCAAATATGATATTTTTTTAGTATATTTTCATGAAATAGAGCTATGAAAATGATTAAAGGTGTCATGGATTGTGTGAAGTGGAGTTGCATGAATGGAGGGTCGATATTTTCTTATAAATAGTAAATAATTAGAAGAATAAATGAGAGAGGATTGGCTAAGGAAGATTATTGAGAGATCCATACACTCTATTGTTACCAATCAAAATTTCCGTGAATGGGTTACTATTAGTGATCCTTTTTGTAAGGGATAGAAACCTAGTTCGTGTGGGGACAAGAGTTTTGATGAAGAGAACTATCAAAAGTGACTATTCCCATGAGTTAACCAAATTTAATTCACAAAATACCTTAGGAAAATTCCCATGTTAATTTATCTAACTCTCTTAGCATGCCCTAATGATTAAGTTCATGTCCATTTTCTTGAATGTGCTACTGTGCCTGCTTTTTTCGTGCAACTCACATTCACAAGTTCACCAATACACCCGCCTTCTTTGTATGACTCACCTACGCAAACCACCTTATGCAATAAGACTTTATACACCCTAATACCCATGTTTCCATATAAATAGACCTCATAGGTCATTTTTTACAGAAAAATATGAATAAGAGAGACCCTGACGAGACACTAAGCCTCTCTACATGTCCGAATCTTACCATTTCATTTTTGTTACTTATTAAGTAAAATAAACCCAAGGAAATAACTGGAAACTAGTTTAATTGATTTAAATCAAGGCATAAATGCATTAAAATATTTTTGGAAGACCATTTCACCTTAGTTCTCAATAAGTAATGTAAAATAACCCATCCCTGACAATGTATTAGGGCACCAAGTTCCCAAGTCATACCTAGAGGCTTCCACACATGAGAAACATTTTTCCTAAGCCACTACACTTAAGTAACACTTAACCCAAGCCTAAAAACCAGATACAAACCTCTCCCAAATCCCATATTAGATAGAAGTTGTTACCATGGAAATATATTAGGGTGAATTTGTTACCAGGCCTCCATATATGGGTGAACTTGTGCCCATGCTTCTACACTAGGGTGAACCCTTTCTTATGCCTTCATATTTGGGAAAACCCTCACCCAAACCCATAACTAGGGAGAACCATCACCAAATACATCCATTAGAGTGCCATAATTTTTCTACTCCATAACTAGGGTGACATTTCAACCTCCTCTACATACTAGGGTGATCATTTTCCCAAATATCCCACTTGGGAACCAACTCACCCAAGACCTTAGACATGGGAACCCCTTATGCTCAGGTCTCCTACCTGGGTTCCATTTTTATCCAATCCATTTAATTGGGAACCACCTCTCCCTAGGTCTCCAACTTGTGTTCCCATCTCTCTTGTCCCTCTACACATCCTCTTGTAATTTCTGATTGAGTTGTGCACATCATTGTGCATCATATCAATTATGCATTCCATTGATAAAAGTAATCTCTCAAGAAATAATACCCAAATGATATGAACCTTGGGGTTGGTATGATGATGAACTCCATTAATAATGAGGATACCTATCATGAGGATACTTACAAGACCTCCCTTGGTTCATGTTTTCAAAATTGGTTGACCTATATCTAGTATTTAGTTTTCTTAAGAACCTACCGGACCACTTTGTTCCACTAAATGGTTCCAAGAGAGATAAATGTCCTCTTATTATGTGTAAAACCCAAAACCCACCTTCACATGATTCATCAACCAGGTAAGGCACCACTAGGAAACATATGCATAATACCCACATATATATTTCTTATTCCTAGGTAAGGTAAGGGAAACCTACTAGAAGTAATCCCCAACTCCCTTATCATGGGGATATATTCCCCATGGATTCAGTTTTCCTTCCTAGTCTCATTAACAATATGATAAGGTGGATATGCATACCTCTATGATTCCCATTCATAATCCCTAACTCATTATCACAAGGTCATATACACTATAAAACCCCTTCTTAATGAGAAATACTCCCTATGGGATAACCCTTATGACCATGCCATATTCTTTGTGAAGCCTTACTTAATGGTCTACATTAGCTATAAGAAATTATACCCTCTCTCCCATATAGTTAAAAAATAAAATGAATATCTAGAAAGGGATATCCATATGTAATCCCCATACCAATCATTTCCAAACACCCTCTACCTAGTATTCTTTGTTGCATGATTATAAATAGTAGAGAATAAGTTCTTGCCATATGATGTTAAAATTCATGGTATGATCCTATCACATGACCTTAAAATATGTAACCCAAACTACATATGATTTGATTTATGTTCGACATGATATACAGGATGCCTCCATGGGGTTTAATCTCAATTCCCAATAGGTGTTGGATGCATAACCTTAAAAGAAATTTTAATTGGTCATGGATACAAGACCATAAAAGGCACCACATTATTCCTTATCACATGACCTTAAAAGGTATGACATATCATTTTAAGTGAAAAAAACTATGTGGATTCCAATTACATTCATAAGGATATGAAATAATCCCCTTTCATGGATTTTATCCCAACTCAACAATACCTAACACCTCCATAGATGGCGATAAATTCTAGAGTACCCAGTTATGCAATGTTAAACCATCACATAATCAACTACTAAAAGAAATATAAAGAAACTATAATGTATAAAAATTTTCATATCAACACATCATTCTAATAGATAACATGAATGGTGAAAAATATATGTATACTATGATTTTGGGAAGGATTCACAAACATATCATAACTCTATAAGTGATTCCTAGAGTAGGAAATAACCCCCCCAAAGGGTATTTTGATCCCCAAATCCCTCTATCTTGACAAATACACAACCTAAATAATCACTGTTAAATTACCAATAATCAACTACCTAAGGAAAGTAGGTCCGTGTTGACTCAAAAATAAACACAGACATAGTGAACATTGAAAGTAGAATGACTAGCATGAAATACATTAACAAAAAATAGTTGAGTGATATCAAGAGTTAGGAATTATGTCTATTATGAAAAATAAAATGGGAATTTTGCATTGAAAAAATGGTATACATGATATTAATCCTTTATTGGTGAGTGTGATCGATCGATCATGCTCTTTCTTGTGATGCTAAATGAATGAGTTTCTTATTTGTGGTTGTCTATCTTCAGGAACATGAAGAATACCATCAGATCTCACTTTTATTCAAATGGAATCATTAATTCATATGTCATATTACATCATCCTACTAGTACAAACCAGTATCCATCGTTGAGATCCTCAAGCTACTACTACTCACCAACTGAGGTTCCCAACACATGACTTTATCTTGATGAAGGATGTTGTAATGACCCAATCAACTATGAATAAAATTCCCTTTATTTTAATGTATTGTGGATATAGAAAACACATGAACTTTATTATTATTATTATTATTATTATTATTATTGGGTTTAAATGATCATTAAGTATCATTACCATTGATAATATAGTCGTTGAACAGTGATGACACAACTGATATAAATATAAGGTTTTTTAAAAAAAACCTTTCAACATAGAAAAAGGAGGGGATGGCCTCATCCAGTAGACTCGGGCTGTGCGAAGCTCATTTTTAAGAGCTCTTAAAGAAGGTACCTTCACTGGGATTCACTCTTGACCAAGCATAAGTTAAGCTTCAACATGTTAATCTTGGATAGAATCGCCTATGAGAGAAGTTAAAGTTAATAGAGATTACCACCTAGGCGATGTTATCTGAGCTGCCCCAAGAGTCTGTCACCATCGAAAACCTTAACCTTAGGTCTTATGTGGGTGTTATAAGGGGTTATGTAACAAGTTATTAGTTACTTATTGTGTAATAATTTTTTATAAATAAAAATCTTATTCCACCAATTCCTGTATGAGAATGGTCTTTCCTAAAAAAACAATGAATTTGATAAATTGATTTTTTGGGTAAAAATGGTACTTTTGAGAAATATATACATCAATGTTTTTATTATTAATATTATAAAAAAAATTCTTATAAATTAAGATTATATCAATACCTTATCTATAAATTATTAGGAAATCAGTTTGATAAGAGTTATATTTTTATACGATAAAACTGAAAGTGTATTTTTTCTAATTAAAGAATTTATTTTAATGAATTAATTAATTTTTGAAATAATTAATATTTTAATAAAATATTATTTTCAAATTAATTTTATTAATAATAAATTATTATTTAATTTTTATGAAGTCAAATGTAATTTTTATTAAAGTCTAAAAACTGTTTTTGTCAAAACCCATCAGTTTTCAATAAACGTCGGTTCTCATTTTAAAAGTGAAAATTCACATATTTAGAAAACTATTTATATAAAATGAATATTATTTTTGAAATAGGGATGTTGAAATTATCCATTAATGATTTTTTCAAAATTTTCTGAGACAGTTGAATTGTTGTGAAAAAATTAAATAATATATAAATATATAGTGTGTTTTATGACATCATAATGACCCAATAGTGATGTAATAAATACCATAAAATTGATATTATACAAAATATATGTTTTAAATTTAAAATAATGTGCATTTTTATTTATTTGACTTATTTTATAATGCCTTAGTGAATCCTAAAAAATGTATAATATATTTTATGATTTTAAATTCATTTCCTTTAGAGTGTGACTCACCTACCCATAAGAATGAGAAATATTTTAACATATTTGGCCCATTTAATTATAAAATAATTTTTTCCACTCCCATTTGAAAAAAACCATGGGAAAAAACCATGGTAAGGTATTTTGGTTTTGAATATTTTAGTGTGTAGTGTCTAAAACCTAAATAATAAAGAATTCCCCCTCATTTCCAATATAAACCCACACTAGCAACCATTCCTCTTCAATAAAACTACTTTAATCTCATAATAAATCTACTATAAACTCTATAGAGTCCTTACAAGATTCTCCCAAGCTCCCAAGAAGCCTCTCCCAAGCTTTTGGGATCACACATCCAATTAAGGGATCCTCACTTTCCTTCGTTTCTCATTTTTATCCAAGTTTTCTTATATTGTTATACCCTTTTATTTTTCAATTAAAAATTATGGGGAATTTTTTATAACCTCCCCCATACTTACATTATTATTTTTTAATGATTATATACCCATTTCACTCTCATTAATCCCTCCCATGTACACCCATTACCATGCCAAAATTTCGTAAGGGATTTCTCTCTCCTTGTTTCCATTCAAGCATTTCTCTTATATTATGCATCTCAAATTTACATTTCATATGTTGGTATATTATTCTTGATTACACCTTACTTCCCATTTAATTTATAAATTATTAGATACCCCTTTCTCTCTCATAAACCTATTTTATGAATCCCCATGTGATATCGTTATGCTGCCGAAATTGCACCGTGATTTTGCATGCCAAAATCATCATGTAGTGAATACCATGATAATTTCCCTATCAATGGTATTAAAATATATGCACATATACATAATGATTATAGACTTTAATATATGTACTCCAAATTCCTTTATCATGGAATAAATGATGATGTTGAATGAATCCATGTTATATGATCTGTGTGGCACACTTAAGCATGAGATTAAAATGTTCATGAAGGGTTCACCCTGATATCGCTCCAATTTATTGGGTAATGTTTAGTATTATGATATTTCATGTTGGGATAGGGGTTTACATGATTATTTTTAGGACAATTTTCCACCATGTTGGGATAAGGGTTACCTGATTTCTTTATGTTTATGATGTAGTGTTTTAAGTTGTTGCCACATTTCCATGTTATGATGATCATGCTATATCGTGAATTTATGTTCATGTTTCCATTATGATATTTTGATATGTATATTGCATAAAATTTATTTTATTCTTCATTTTATTCCTTTTTTACTCCCTTACTGGGCTTTATAGCTCAACTTTTTCTTATGTATGCCCTCAGTTTATCCCATGCAATGCTAAGTTTGAAGGAATTTTTTGGTCATGTAAAATTAGTTTTCAATAAAGATGTTGTATTTTATGTCTTAAGTTGTCATGTAATTTTCCTAAGCCCCAAATACACTATAAATCTTGATATTTTAGGTTGTATTAAGTGCAAGTTTATGTAATAAATCATTTATAAATATGAAATAAAAAGCAGGTTTGTTATAGTTGGTATCAGAGGATAGGTTTAGTTATTTTTGGGATTAGGATTAGAAAACCATAGTGAAAGCCTTTGGGATAAGACTAAGTATAAGAAAATAATCCCTAAATTTTGGTGAGTATATAGTAAGTGGTTTATCAAAAAAATACATCCCTATCTAGATATGAACAAGTATATGTGTCTCTGGCACAAATGTATCTAGGGATAAGACCCGAAAACACTGATTTGAGCTAGAATCGAATGGGAACTGGTGCACGACAACAAACCTTGCTGAACTCTTGGTTCGACACTACCAGGGGATATGATTCAGTAAATTCATAATCTTATTACCAACCATTATTAAGGGAACAAAAAAATTCCCATAAGAATATATTTTAGTAATTAGATCATAGATAACATAGATCAAATCTTAGAAATTAATAAGTTAAGGAGATAAATGTAATTTATAAGTTTTCCCTTTTTTTCATTAGATTCCCCTTTATGTGTTTAATAGTTTAAAATAATAATCCCTATTTTTTTATTAGATAATGTAGAACCAAAATCAAAAAGTGAAGGGAAAGGTTATCATACATAGTTCTACACATTATTTTATATCCCTAATGTTTAGTAGAACAATCCAAACATCACCACAAATAATGAAAGTAGAGATGTCGGTGAAAATGGAAAATGGGGAAATTATTTCATCCCATAAATATAAATACTTCCCTATCACAATTTTTGGATTTAACTTCCCAGAGAACCTCATCATACTTCCCTCGGTGGAATTTTACACAATTCTTTCCATGGATTACCTTTCCCTATATAGATCCAACATAAATTGTCATGAGATAGAAATCACTCTCCATATGGTGAATCGACCCCCGATTATATACAAGTGAAAGGAGGATGATGAATCTTCTTTAGAACCATCATCTAAAGCATGGATATTAATTCCCTATTAGCATACATATCTTTCTCAAATGATTTAGTTTAAGAAAGGAACCATCCTCAAAGACATTCCTATTATGAGGGAATTCACTGATGTGTTTCCTAAGGAATTTCCTAGTCTTCCTCCTAGAAGAGATGTTGAATTCTCAATTGATATTATACCTGGGGAATTTCCAATATCCAATAATCCATATAGAATGTCTATTTTGGAGCTTGAAGATCTAAAGAAACAACTATAAGAGAATCTGGATAAAGGGATTATATTCCCAAGTGCTTCACCATGGAGTGCACTGGTCCTATTCATCAAGAAGAAGGATGGGTCAATGCACTTTTTCATTGATTATCATGAGCTCAACAAAATAAGGATAAATAACAAGTATCATTTTCCATGAATTGATGACTTGTTTTATCTGCTACATAGAGTACAATACTTCTCTAAGGTGGATATGTGGTCAGGATATTACAAAGTAAGGGTGAAGAAGGAGGATATCCCCAAGACTACTTTTCATACAAGGTACGAGCACTATGAATTCATAGTAATGAATTTCTGAATAACTAATGTTCTAATGATCTTTATGTACTTGATGAATAGAGTCTTTAGATATTACCTCCACAAATTTTCGGTAGTCTTTATGGAAGATATTCTAATGTACTCTAAAACCAAGGAGGATCATGAGGAGCATATAAGCACTGTACTAGAGACCTTGAAAAAGGATATGATATATGAAAAGTACACCAAGTGTGAGTTTTGGTTGAAGGAAGTATCATTATTGGGGAATATCATCACACACAATGGGATATATGTGGATCCTTTAAAAAAATCAATTGATGGATGTTCGAGGCTGATATCTGTGACAGATATCCGTATATTCCTAGGGTTAGCTGGATATTATCTCCAATTTGTGAGAAATTACTCACGATTGTCAAACCCTCTTACCAATATAACTCATAAAGGAGTCAATTTTTGGAATGATGAATGTGAAGAAAGATTCATGGAGTTGAATATGAGGCTTATCCCTTCCCCTATGCTCACAATATTCACAACTGGGGTGCTTTTTGTAATCTTTAACGATGCTTTGAATAAGGTCCTGAGCTGTGTGTTGATTCAGAATGACAAAGTCACCACCTATGCCTCAAGGAAATTGAAAATTCATGAGAAAAACTATCCCATACATTATATGGAGTTAGAAGCTGTAATCTTTGCATTAAAAATATGGTGGAATTATCTCTTTGGGGAAAAGTGTGAAATATATACAGATCACAAAAGTATCAAATATATATTCACACAGAAATATTTGAACATGTGTCATTGAAGATGGTTAGATCTCATCAAGGATTACGACTGATCAATCCATTACCACTCTGGGAAAGTGAACAAGGTGGCAGATTCTCTAAGTATAAAGGACCGAAAAATTATATCATTCATGAGAATTGAAAAGGATCAAATCTTCTTAGATTTTATGAAGATAGAAATTGGAATCCTAAAGAAGGGAACACCATCAATCCTTTAACAAATGATTTATCAATTATCTCTTTTAGAATGGTTAAAGGATGCTAAAAAAATGATGTTGTAATTTAGAAGAAAGTGGAAGCTATCAAAAAAGGTAAATCCTTGGAGTAAAATGTTAATGAATAAGGAATTGTGAGATTTGGTTCAATACTATGTGTTAAATCAAATTCAGAGTTAAAGAAAGATCTTTTGGACGATACACACAGTTCGAATTTCTCTATTCAACCCAGAAACACAAAGATGTATCGGGATCTACGAGAGCATTATTGGTAGGATAACATGAATAAGGAGATCAAAAAATATACATCAAAGTTCCTGGTATGTCAGAAAGTGAAGGATTAGAGGAAGAAGTCTAAGGGGATGATACAACCATTACCTATACCAACATGGACATGGGAGAACATCACCATGGAATTTCTCACCGGAATTACGAGGACATCCAAAGGAAATAATAATATCTGGGTTGTGGTGGATCATCTTACAATGACTGCACACTTTATTCTGAATCAAGATGATTTCTTATTAGATCAATTGGCACAGATATACATCAGAGATGTGGTAAGGTTGCATAGTGTACCACTATCGATTGTATCCGATCGAGATCCAAGATTCACCTCTAAGTTTTGCAAGAGTCTCCGACACACTATGAATATTGAGCTAAACTTCAGTATAACTTGTCACCCTCGTATTGATGGCCAATCTGAGTGGAATATCCAAATACTTGAGGAAATTTTGAGAGCATGCTCAATGTAATTCAAAGGAGGATGGGATTAACATATTTCTCTGGTTGAGTTATCTTACAATAATAGTTTCCACTCAATCATCCAAATAGATCCTTATGAAGCCCTTTATGGGAATAGGTGTAGAACACTGTCATGTTGGGATGAATTTAGAGAGAAAAAACTTCGAGGTCCAGAAATGGTTGAAGAAATGGTGGAGAAGGTTAAGACCATCCAACAACACCACAAAACTACTCTGAGTCTACAAAAGAGCTATTCTAACAACCATCTACAATACCTAGAGTTTGATGTTGGAGACATAGTATTCCTCCGAATATCTCCATGGAAGAGGGTGATGAGATTTGGGAAGAATAAAGATATTAGTCCAAGGTAAATCGGCCCTTTTGAGATCCTTGATCGCATCAGAGTAGTGGCCTATCAACTAGCACTCCCACTTAAACTATCTCAAATACACGACGTATTCCATGTATCAATCTCGAAGAAGTAAATACCTAGCCCATCGCATGTACTCAATCTAGATGTGGTACCATTCGATACTGACCTCTCTTATGAAGAGAAGCCTGTGAATATTTTAGATTACAGAGAAAAATTTCTAAGAAATAAGATGATTCCCCTCATAAAGGTGTTGTGGAAAAACCACATGTTTGAAGAAGTAATTTGGGAATCAGAGGAAGTGATGAGGCAGAGTTACCCTCATCTATTTTAGTGTGGCATAAAGGAAATTTCAAGGGAAAAATTTCTTAAGGGGAGAAGGTTGTAATGACCTGATAAGTTATGAATAAAATTACCTTTCTTTTAATGTATTATGGATATAGAAAACACATGCACATTTTATTATTATTATTGGGTTTAACTAACCATCAAGTATCATTATCGTTGATAATATAGCCATTGAATAATGATCACACAACTAATATAAATATAAGGTTTTTAAAAAAATTATTTCAACACAGAAAAAAAAGAGGATGGCCTCATTCAGTAGACTCGGGCCGTATGAAGCACATTTTTCAGAGCTCAGAAAGAAGGTAGAATCACTAGGATTCACTCTTGAACAAGCCCAAGCCGAGCTTCAACATTTTAATCTTGAACGGAATCACCTATGGGAGAAGTTCAAGTTGATAGAGATTACCACCTGAGTAATGTTATCCGAGCCACCCTAAGAGCCTGTCACCATCATAAACCTTACCCTTAGGTCTTATATAAGTGTTATAAGGGGTTATCTAACATGGTATTAGTTACTTATTGTGTAATAACTTTTTATAAATAAAAGTATTATTCCACAAATTCCTTTACGAGAATAGTCTTTCCTAAAAATTGAAAAATTGGATAAATTGATTTTTCAAGTAAAAATGGTACTTTTGAGAAATATATACATTAATGTTTTTATTAATAATATTATAAAAATAATTATTATAAATGATGATTATATCAATTCTTTATCTATAAATGATCATGAAATTAGTTTGATAAGAGTTATATTTTTATACGATAAAACCAAAAGTGTATTTTTTTATTTAAAGAATTTATTTTAAGGAATTAATGAATTTTTGAAATAATTAATATTTTAATAAAATATTATTATAAAATTAATTTTATTAATAATAAATGAGTATATAATTTGTATGAAGTCAAATGAAATTTAAATTAAGGTTTAAATACTAATTTTGTCAAAACCTATCAATTTTTAATAAATGTTGGTTCTCATTTTATAAGTAAAAATTCACATATTTAGACAATTATTTAGATAAAATGAATATTATTTTTGGGATCAGGATGTTTAAATTATCCATTGGTGAATGTTTCATAATTTTCTAAGACAGTCAAATTTTTGGGTAAAATTAAATAATATATAAATTTATAGTGTGTTTTATGAAATCATAATAACCTAATAGTGTTGTAATAAATACCATAAAATGTATATTAAACTAAATATATGTTTTAAATTTAATATAATGTAAATTTTTATTTATTTTACTTAATTTATAATGCCTTAGTGAATACTCCAAAATGTATAATATATTTTATGATTTTAAATCCATTTCCTTGAGAGTGTGACTCACCTACAAATAATAAAGGGAAATATTTTAATATATTCGTCCCATTTCTTTATAAAATAATTTTTTCCACTCCCCTTTTCAAAAAAACATGAGAAAAAACCATATGAAGGTTTGTGGTTTTGAATATTATATTGTGTAGTGTCCAAAACCAAAATAATAATGAATTCCCCCTCCCTTCCTATATAAACCCACCCAAGAACCCATTCCCCTTCATTAAAACTACTTTAATATCGTCCTCACTATTCTATCCACTCCCTAGAGTCCTCTAAAGGTTCCCCCAAGCTCCCAAGAAGCCTCTCCCCTATCTTTTGGATCACACATCCAAGTAAGGGATCCTCACTTTCCTTCCTTTCTCATTTTTGTCCAAGTTTCCTTTTATTATTATACCCTTTTATTTTTCAATTAAAAATAATGGGGTATATTTTTTTACCTCCCCCATACTACCCTTATTATGTTTTAATTATGCGATACCCCTTTAACTCTCATTAATCCCTCCCTTGTACACCCGTTACCATGCCAAAATTCCGTAAGGGATTTCTCTCTCCACATTTTCATTCAAGCATTTCTCTTATATTATACATCTAAAATTCAATTTCATATGTTGGGATATTATGATCCATGACCCCCTAACTGCACATTACATGTCTAAATGATGAGAGACCCCTTTCTCTCTCATCAACCCATTTTATTAATCCCCATATGATGGCGTTATGCTGTCGAAATTACACTGTGATTTTCCATGTCAAAATCATCATGTAGTGAATACCATAACCATTTCTCTATCAAGGGTATTAATATTTATGAAAATATACTTATTTATTATAGATTTTCATATATGTATTCTATATTCTTTTATCATGGAATAAATTATGATGTTAAATGAATCCATGTTATATGATTTATGTGGCACACTTAAGCATGAGATTAAAATGTTCATGAAGGGTGCACCTTGATAAAGCTCCAATGCATTGGGTAATGCTTAGTATCATGATACGCCATGTTGAGATATGGGTTTACCTGATTGCTTTTAGGAATTTTTCCACCATGTTGGGATATGGGTTACGTAATTCCATTATGATTATAATTCAGTTTTTTAAGTTGTTTCTACATTTCCATGTTATGATGATCATGCTATATCTTGCATTTATGTTCATGTTTCTATTATGCTCCATTGACATGTCTATTTACTAAAATGTAATTTCTTCTTCATGCTATGCCTTGTTTACTCCATTACTAGGATTTATATCATACCCATTTTATATGTATGCCCTCAGTTTATCCCATGCAATGCTAACTACAAAGGAATTTTGTGGTCATGTAGAAGATGTTTTCAATAAAGATGTTATATTTTATGTCTTAAGTTTTCATGTAATGTTACTAAGACCAAAAGACACTAGAACTCTCAATCTTTTGGGTTTATTAATTTCAATTTTATGTAATAAATCATGTCTAAATATGAAATAAAGAGCAGGGTTGTTATAGATGTGGCCCTGATATCCATGAGGACATTATTGCTAACCCAATGCCTCCAATGAAAAATGATTAATTTCTAATAAGAGAATACCATTTCAATGGATAAATCCCAGCACTGGATAAATCTCATGATAACCTACAATAGGTGAATCCCCAATGAATTTTCTTCCAATAATTATCCATAGAGAAGTATGTGTCTTCTATGACAATGTCCAACCACTTTATGAGTCTTTCTATAGAGCACGAAAGTACTCATATTACTTATCTTATTGAGGTGGATGAGGATATCATAAATACCCCCATTATTATTAAATATTTTCCTTAGAGGAATCCTACTATTAGTCATCACCACCACCACCACACCACCCCAACCCCTCAATATTATATTGAGTAAGTCATCCAAGAGATCCCGATCCCAGTCATTTAGACATGGGAACATAGAAGTAGGTCACTCTAAGGAAAAAAGGTGACCGAAAATAGGGAATAATACTATATTCATGTTCCCATTGAAGTAGCTCATAAACATATTTTGGTAGCAACTGAAAGTAGGATTATATCCTTTTTCATTCGCATTCCCACCAACATATCATGAAAACAATATAAGTCATGTATAGGTATATTCTAAAGACCACTGGGGAGTGGGATCATATTCATGTTCTCACCAACATCAAGGGAGATTATCGAAATATCCCAAAAATCTACTTAGGAGTGAGATCATATTCCGGATCCCATTTAAGAGGACTCTTAGTATATATTGATGAAGAATAAAGACTAGGAGCATGCTTATATACTCATTCCTATAAGAGTTCCTTGTCATATTATAATAGTCACGCATGGGATGGATCATATCCCTACCACCAAAATAAAAGTTCGTCAATATATTCTAGTAGTTACTAAGGGACATACTCACATCCACACCCCTACTAGAGAAGGTTGGTAACATATATTTGATAAAAAAAATGGTCCATACATATCTCCCTACCCACACATATGAATACGATCAGTATATTTTAGTGCATCCCACTGAGGGGAAGGATCATATTCATGCCCTCACTTAGGAATCCTATTGGAATATTTTGATAGTGACTCGAGACCAAAAGTGGGATCATATCCTTATTCCTACTAATGATTATAAAGCATATTGGTATATTCCAAAATCTACCCAAGGGAGTCCTCAACATATTCCAATAATAGGCTAAGGGTCATTTAGTATGGTTCTTATACACAATGGTTATTGCCCACACTACATGAATCTAATCATAATTGAGGCTATGACCTTAGTTGCTTAACCATGAAGATCTATAAGGTCTCTTTAAGGGTAGCATATAACTTAGGAGAAGGTTCATATTCCTATTCTAATCAATACTGATTCTATTAAGGACATTTAGTACATTTCAATAGAGGAATAAGAATCTAACAAATCCTCATCAATAGGATAAAATAACAATGACCATGGTGGTCCTCACCGTGGTACAAATATCTATAGTTCTATAGGTCACACCTATATTACCAAACATGGAGGTCCTCCACATGGAAATACAAAGATAAACTATATAGGTCATCCCGATGGTGAAAGTTGGTGAGGTTCTCCCCACAACATAGAGATCAATAGGAATTAATATTCTACCCTTTCCATGCTACCAATAGTTGGTAACCATGGAGGTCCTACCTTTAGTGATTATTTTGAAGGTCCTCCCCATAATAAAATATATTCTTGTCATGAAGGTCCTACCCATATAGAAACTTCTCTATGGTTTCCCACTGATCGAGAGGCACTCAAAATTCAAGGAATACTATAACAAGTGCCTCATCACCAAATGAGGAAATATCATTCCTATTGAAAAGATAGTATAACACAATGATCATAATATACACCTCCCTTAGATAATTGTTTCTCTAATGGAACAGAGGATATCCCAACCAACTTCACTACCCATAGAAAATTAGTAGTGAAATGAACACTATGGTCCGATCAGGTAGATGAGTCCCTCATAGAGGATGAATATGAAATCATGGTCATGTGGAAATAATTTGATGAGAGAAATATACCACTCATGTTCCAGACCATGGTCAATCCATGATATGTCATTCTAGATTCACTAAAAGAGGTATGCATACCTAATCTATGTTAGAAACCATGGGTTACTCTCCACCTTCTCAAGGAAAAACATCTATCTTACATGGAGTATTCTGACCACATCAAGGTGATAAGAAAGCTCTATTGTTAGGTCCATTTTATACCTTCTCAGTGTCCCACAAACTTATAGTGGTAAATCCACAAAATATTCTCTAACATCCCTACCTCATTAGCATTAATTCACTCCAACAATTGATCTCAAATTCCTTTCCTAGAATGTGCGTCGAAGGTTGGGGTGAATATGGAGCTCTATACTTTACCCTGATCATCAAATAATAAGTACCATCATAGGAAGTATCATGTAATGTCATTTCTTCAAGCTATGTTTTAGGCCCAAGTTTCACATATACCAATTGGTATATCAAGACAAATCCTACTAATCCTAAGAACTGAAAATAGTATACTCTATGTGAGAAAGTCACTAATAAACTCCCACATCAATTTTATAAGAAATTAAAACATGAATCTTGTTTGAGTAAATATAAGACTAAAACCATAGAGTATCCCACAATGTCAAGTAGTTCTCACTTAAAACTGGCAATGCATTCAACTCATGCCTGAGTAAAGGCCCAAAAAATTTGAAAGGCAATGATAGCATCTGCCTCATTAGAAGTACATGTTTAACCATGGCTAGTGGGGATGGGGGTATTTATATACCCCATTTGTATCATCAAAACCATAAAAACTCGAAGATGTGATAGTGGAAGATCCAATCCAACCTCGAACCATAGGTCTAGGGGAATTATTACCCCTACTCATCCAAGGAAATAATTCTTTTTTTTATTAGGATTGACTTCATATGAAGAACCATCATAGTTTCTCTCACTTCACAATATTTACCCTTTATTAAGAAAATGTTTGATGAAATCCACTAGAGACTCTCACAAGGTCACCGTCTATCAAGGAGGGAAGATAAATCCTACCAGGGGATATAAGACAAAGCATTCTACCAGGAAGTCACATATCAAAGATGATTATTATTTATCCATGTATGGGTATTCTGATGGAGATAAATCCCCTTACAACTTAATGAGGATATGATTATTTATACAAACTTTACATCAATAAATGTTTTCAGCATCCACATCATGGATAACCTAGAGCATAACATTGATACAAGAGCACAATATCCAAGACTACTTTTTTTTAAGGATATAATCCATATTATGGTTTAATATGGATAATTCAAGTTGGGTAAACATTCAACATAGGTGAATTATATTTATAACATTCCACCAGAAGAAGAAAATGAAAAATAAGAAATTCTAAATTGAAATGTGTAGAAATTTAACAACTGTATGACCAATAAAGCAGTCAAATGGATGCACACTATACCTAGGGATCAACTAAACCACTATATGTAACCCAAGATTCCCCTATAAATTTTTATATTTCATATTTATAGTCACCATCCACTGCTAAGAGGATGGTAACTATCACACCAAATGAAAAAATAGGATATCAAACATCAAATAAAATCCTAATAAAATGAACTGTCATAATATGGATAGGTAAATATCTTCCAATTGGAAGAACCCTTCTCTGATGAAGAGGAAACATATAAACTTGAGAATGACATGGTCAAAATGGACCTCAAAATTTAATAAAAGTTTATCCTAAATCTATATATTCTATATAAAACCAAAGATAAACACTACAAAGAACTTAACATGAGAATCAATTTGAACCTAAATCATATATGGATCATTTGGGTCTAATAACACTAGAATATTGACTTATAGATATGTATCTATCTATTAAATATCATAAAATGGTAAGGGAAGCTAAAAATAAATCAAAAATGGGAAATATGCCCCTAGTTCTAGTCTAGGGAAAGAACTACCGATACAGTTGGCACCGACCTCTATGTCTCAGGCCAAGGAGTATCCTCAATATAGGAGGCACATACCACTGGTATAGAAATATGATATCTTAAAATAGATTGTTTTTATTTCAAAAAATATAACTATTATATATCCCCTTCATATATCCACATAACTTAGGTAATCCTTTATCAAGGCCCTCTTAATCCCACAAGAGTTTGAGGATGAAGTCACTGTAGCTGATATGTATTATGTAGAGACTGGTTCTATTCAGGGTCACATGATCATTTCCTTTATGGATAAAGATCAGGAAGCTATTATAAATGGGAATATCATACCACTATATATATTCAATAAGATTTATGATATCAACATCCACTATGAATTGAGCGATAGTGGTTCTAGAATCAACTTCATACCAGTTTGGACCCTCCAATGTCTGGTTTACAGTGAAAATAACTTGACTCCTTCCTACCTGAACATTCAAGGATATGATAAGAGTGAGATAAATACACTTGGAATGATCAAAATCAAAACCTAGTTCAGTGATATCATATCCAACTCTAAATTCATGGTGTCTTTATGTTGTATCCTAGCCCTACTATACACCAAAAGAGTGGGGGGGTGAATTTGGGGGATGGAACTTATTTCGTTCTTTGATCAAATTGGATCTTATATTTATGTTGGAAAAGACAAATTGAATCTGAATTTTCATTAAAAACTACCATGGGAAAAATAACAAGCATGATAACACTAATTTTTACTTAGTTCACCTATAAAAGGATAATTTAAGGCATACATATCAATGATGTGTTGATGTTTAGATTAACCACTACTTCACTAGTACATGACCATAACTTTAAAATGATCTCACCACACAACTAAGGTTTAGATCATCTTCCTCTCTTCCACTCATTACTTTCAAGAGGGATAAAAAATATAGAGTCAACATTCAAGTTGATCTTATAAGATTTTAATAATAAATTCAACACCAAACAACAAAGGTGATGTCCCTGATGATCTTCTATTCTATACTAGATATTTTATGGTACTTCAGTCTGATTACACTTCTCCAGTCAATACTTGATAATCAAGAATATTTAGATCTCTCTATTCTTCAAGATTCTTCTTTTTGTTTCATTTTTTTCTCCATGTGATACTTTTCTCTTGCATAATATGTTCTCTATATCAGACAATGTTTGAATTTTAAATTTTAAATTCAAACATCACTTAACTTACATATATATTTTACTTAAAAAATATCCCTTGATAAATATTCCATTCAATATCCAACATTAAATTTTAATTTGGTAGTTAAATAAATTTAACTAACCACTAAACCTCCATGAGAAATTCACATTAACAAATCTATTTGAATTCCATAGGAACTATAACTTATCAAGTAACATAACCCTTTACGGCGTGATGATACATTTTAGACATAACTATTTTTCAACTAAAAGGAAAGGTTATGGAATGGATCACATCCTTATGGTGCAATGTCCCATAGACTCTAAATATCTAAAATTATTCACACCACCAATTATAGATCCTTCATGGAATAATCCTCTTCTATGGTGTACAAGACTTCACATTCATCATGATAATGGAAAAACCACCCTTGTGGTGTAGAGGTATCCAAATCACTAAATACTTTAAAATTTATTAAGGTTCCTTCACATCAAAAGCATCATTTTTTTACATGTTCACCCACAATCATATTTTATGATTGGATAGATTATTGTGTAATAGTTCCTCCATGGTGCATGAAATGTCAAAACTCTATCTCTATAGATATTCACCTCATCTTTCTTTATAGAATAACTATATTTTATATATCATAACATAATTTGGATGAGTCTCACATCAAAAATGAAACTAGGATAAACATGATTTATTACTCTATATATTGCATCATACCTCCAATAAAATCCCTTATTTACCTCATCACACTGGCAGGTATGTTCCACCACATATGGTTCTCTTATACATGGTTCCAACCTATGCTATAGTCCTCTTAATTCCTAGTTATAAATAGAACTAGGTTCCTTTCTCTATAATCACCCTACTTGGTATTGTAATTGAGCTTGGTGCAGCCTTATAATGGAACCTTGCTTATACAATGTTGTAGGGCTGGACCCTTTTTTTAATTCCAAAACCACTGTGGCATGACCATGTGTTGTGTCTTGGAGAAAATATAAGATTTATATATGGAAATATATTTTTCCATTAAACATCAATAAAGGATTTAATATAGTTCATTACCTTATGACATGGTTTCAACCTACTTTTTCTAGAAATCTAGATTCTTATAAAGATTATTTGAAAAGAAAACTAACATAAATTTACAAAAAATCCAAACAACAAGAACCATTGGTTACAACATTATCAAAATTTGTATTTTATTAGTAATTCTCAATGATTCAACACTTTATTCTTAACTTAAGAAACCTATGTACACTCCCATTTTGAGAATAAAATTAAAAGGTTTCTTTAACCTTCCACTGTTTGATAATCCATGAAAAGTGACATTAATAATTTTTGTAAGCCTATATGAGACAATTCTCAGTGTAGGAAATAAGAGAAAGTATTAATTTATAAAACAAAATTTATGATTTTAGAAAATCCTTATCTATAAGGTCCTAGATTTATAAAACCATTTTTGTTTTTACCTTGGATTAAAGGTGTTGATAGGGTTCTAAGAACCTTTTTCCTTATTAAATTATAAGTTTATTTATTAAAAATTTATGTTTATTTTAAAATTTTATTTTATATTATGTAAATACCCCTTATCGCATGTCGGTAAGTCCGATTACCCTTTCATAGATAACCTAACTCATGTGAGGGTAGGTGTTGTCCAATATGTAGGTATATGTCGCACCCCAAACCGTACGTTTATTTTATTTTATGATTTCTTTGGCTTTAAATTATTTTTGCTGTGGTTCACATTCAGTCTCGGATGAAAGTTTTGAGTTTTGATAAAAAGTACGCATCTTCGGTTCGACGTCGTCGGAAGCGCAGGTGGACCGCGACACCGCGCGGCTTCTCCCATGCAACTGTGTGGCCTCTTCGGCTTAGAGGAATTAAAATAAATTAGAAAATGTCAGTTTAGATTGACTTTTAATATTTTTATGGCTATTAATAATTATTATTTTTATTATTTAAGACAAAATGAATATTTTTATCATTTTTATTTTATCACTATGATTATCATTATCATTATTATTTTTTATTACTATTAGTGTTGTTATTATTATTATTATTACTATTATTATTATTGTTATTATTATTATTATTATTATTGTAATTTATTATTATTATGATTTTGATTTGTTTTATTTAATTTTATTTCTCTTTTCTTATTTTATTTTCTTTTTCTTCTAACCCTAGCCCCCCTTATATATATACTTTTCTTTTTTTCTTTCTCCCCGCGGGAGCCGCGTCCTCCGCTCTTTGCTCGACCCGCAGCGTCCCCTTGGCTCAGCGCGCAGCCCTGCCTTTCCTTCCAGCGGCGGAGCCCCCCCATCCCGGCTTTCCTTTTTTTTCTTCTTTCCCGGCGGTTCTTCCCCATCTTCCCCTGTAGTGCCACCTCGGCCTGCCCTCCGCCTCCATCATCCGACGAAGCTCCCCCCCGCTTTTCCTTTCTTCTTTGTGCGCCGCCACCCCCTGGCCTCGGCCCCTCTTGCTTCCGCCACCCCTACTCGGCTTCTCCCCAGCACCGCCGTCCGACCCTGTTTCCGACCGCCGGCTTCCCTCCCTTCGGCACCGCCTCCCTTGCGCAACACTCCCTTCGGCGCCGCTTCGCCGCACCCCCGTCCGGCTCCCCGGCTTTGCCCCACACAAACCACGACCCCCCCCTCTTGTGCTCTGGAAACGGTGCCTCAGCCTCCCTCTCTGTCCGCCGTTGCACCCCGACAAGCTCGCTCAGCCTACCTCATCTTCTCCTCCCCCTTGCAGCAGCCGCACAGCAACCCCCCCGACTGGAACTCCGAACCGGCCTCCGCCTCTCATTCCAGCCCAGCCGTATACCCCTCCTAAGGTCTCTCTTATTTTATTTTAATTTATTTTATTTTTACCTTAATTATCATTAGCATTATTATTGTTATAAATACCATTATTATTATTATTATTAATATTAATATTAATATTATTATTATTATTATTAATCTTATTATTATTACTATTATTATTATTATTATTAATATTATTATTATTATTGTTATTATTATTTTATTATTATTATTATTATTTTATTATTACTATTATTCATACTATTCTTATTATTACTAATATTATTATTACTATTATTAGTGTTATTATTATTAATTTTTATTGTTATTATTATCATTAATATTATTATTTAATATTATTATTATTATTGTTGTTATTATTACTATTATTTTTATTATTACTAATCTTATTATTATTAATATTATTATTATTATTATTATTATTATTATTATTCTTATTATTATCACTATTATTTTTATTCTTGTTGTTATTTTTATTAATATTAATATTATTATTATTATTAATATTATTAATATTATTAATATTTTTATTATTATTATCATTATTATTATTATTATTAATCTTATTATTACCATTATTATTGTTATTATTATTATTATTATTTTTACTATTTTATTTTTATTATTATTATTATTATCATTATTATTAATATTAATATTATTATTATTATTATTATCTTCATCATCGTACTCTTGTTGGATCATTGGTTTTAATTGATGGTGGGTTTCTATTTGTTGGTTTAGGATTTTTAGGACCCGCGCAGGGCGTTTCTGAGTGAGCGCCATCGCCGCGCCTTGTTTTTGAGGTTCCGTCATCGTCGCGCTTCAGTTTCGAGGTGAGCGTTCCTCCCCGCCGCTTGGTTTCGCGTGCTCTAGTGAGTTTTTGTATGTTTCTGAGTCCTTGAAATTGATTACGCAGAGTGTTAGACTTTGTCACGTAGTTTCGAACACACGTCGTGTCATCGCGCCTTGGATCCGAGGTTGTTTTGTCGACACGCTTGACTTTGAGGTAGGTCCCCTTTGCACTGCTTTTAAAATTTAAGTTATATTATTTCATACTGTTTGCGCACCCTAATTGTTCAAAATCAACATTTTATTAATTGTAATAAAATGATATAATATAAGATAATTAATTTTTAATATAAGATGGTTAATTTTTAAATGGTTATTTAATGTCAAAAGGAGCCGTTTATTTTATACACAACACATGAAACATCCTTTTGACGAGCGGACACCCAATAATGAAAGAATGCCCGTTTGGCTTTTAAACATAATTCACGGAATGTGAAACAGAGTTCTGGTTTAATGAGAAATGATTTCTTTTGAAGCATGAACAAATACCTTGGTTCGTTTGAGAAATTGCCCGGTTGGCTCTTAAAGATTATTTGGAAAAAGAAAATGGTTTGGTTTGGTTTATAAAAATATTGCTAGCCTGTGACGTAGTGTTTTGGGGTTCTTTAAATGGTTTTAAACTGGGTTTTGTCTCATAAAGAAGTTGTACCTGTTTTTGAGTAGTGTTTGTGAAATGTATTAAATGCCCGTTTGGCACTTTATGAAAAGCGATAAAAATGTTTTGATAAAAACCCTCTTAGGGCGACTCTCATGCCTTGGTTGCAATGGATTGTTTGGGAGGCCACGCTTAGAGGCTCCCGGGTACTTGAGTAGTTAAAGGCACGAGGTTGTCCCATGGAGTGGCTCGGGTGATGCCTGTTGTGCTTTATATATATATACATGTATATGATTGGATGCTCGGTTGGCATTAGTTGGCTCACCCCTTTTTCAAACACTTGAGACATGGGAATCTGGCATATTGAGAGAATATTCTAAGAACGATTGCTGCACTGGTAGGTTATGGTACTGACCAGTGGCCCATAGTAGGTGGATATATTGGGTTTATTACTATGGGATTTGCCCTTGACCTGCCTGTGAGTGGATGGTCGAGCGTATTGTGCGTTTTGATTTCATCGTGACATGTCGATAAGGATGATTTCTCAGGTATTGGTGTCTTCTGGTTTATTCTCGATCTCCTAGGTTCACCCATGTCTATTCAGCTTTTGTAGCTTGCAGTAATGATTATGATGCTCACATGTATACCTACATTGCCCTTGCTGTGTGTTTTACTTTGTGCATTCTGGTGTATTGTCTTCTTTGGAAAATGGTAAATTGCTTTTGATTAGGTTTCTAAAAATTGTTTTTAAATAAAAGAGTTTAATCCCCTTTGCACAAATTTGGAAAATTTAAACATCACTTTCCCCCTTTCCTGAAATGTCATTGACACTAATGAAATGAACACGAATTTGGAAATGGCTAAGGGCAATGGTCCGTACTTTGTTTTTAAGTAAAATATTTATAAAAACATACTTTTATAAATTTTAGTTCAAACTTGAGATGATTTTTCTTTTATTTTAAAGGTAGTGCATTGGGAATAGAGATCGGGCTAGCCTACTGAGTTTTAATACTCACGCCTATAGTTCTTTTCTGTTTTTAGTGTTTATGCAGGATATAGCTTGAGTGCGCTCACCTAGGGCGATGCTTGATCGTTGAGTCGGAGAGCGACCCGTGAGGTCGCACGGAGTTTGTTCGCACGTCGTGTTTGGTTAGTTTGATTCTTGTTTGTTCCTGTTTAGTCACTTTATCTGGTTTATCTTTTCTGCGCTGCTCTATATTATTTTCGCTGTCTCATTTATTTATATTGGGAGAAATCGTTCCCATAGCCTCTGTTGATGCCCTGGCGCTTGTCGCCAGCCCGGGAGGATCAGGAACGCCTCTCGGGCCATGTCGCGGACCGGCTCAGGTGACCGGTTCAAGGTCAACCCAGGCTGGTTCGTGACAAAATGGTATCAGAAGAGGTCAGCTCTTAGCGACCTCACTTTACAGAGCGCCCTTTGTTATTTGGGATGTCAAGGTAGATGGAGTAGGATTGTCGGGACTTGAGGGGTAGGTGAGAGAAGAGCGTCGCGAACTCTTGCCCGTACCGATCCTCATGTTTCCATGGGAAGTCCAGTTTAATTATCTAGTTTGGGTTTTTTTTTATGGAAAAATGTTTTGCGATTGGGGTACGACAAATGGAGTTGGGCTAATAGTCCTAAGCCGCATGGCCTGGCAAGCCATGTGGAGCTGGGGGCATGGTCCAAGAAGGATCTCTGTGTCAATGACGTGTTTGGCATGTGGCCGCCAACCATATGGTCAAGTCACCCACTGACACTAGTCCCCTGTTTGAGTTATTTTGTGTTCCCTTGATTTTTAAAAGTAGTTTGAATCAGAAAAGTTGGTTTTGAAAAAAAAATGGTTGTTTGAAATAACATGCTTGATTTGTAGATTGTTCTAAAAGAAGTGGTATAAATGAATTGTTTTTGGAAAATGAAGTTGCTTTGTTTTGACCTTGGTGTTCTGATGAGTGCTCACATGCATTGTGGTATGTTGGAAATGTGGATGGATGTCTGGTATGGTGGATGGATGCCCTGGGTGGCACAGATACATGCATGTGAGTGAGACTCTAAGGGATACCAATGGCGAGGGTTTAACTTACCAAGATTGTTTTAAATTAAAGATGTTTTCAAAGAGAAAAGTTTTGATGTTATGATAACTTGTTTTCTCAGATTTCGAGCTTGTCACCTATGCAGTGTTTGATTTTGAGGTTTTTATTCATTCGTTGATTTGGCCTTGATTGGGGTTTTGAATTTTCCTTGTCCAGCGGTTATCCCTTTGAAGCTTCGATGGGTGATCGTAGTGCGGTTGATCAACCTAAGGATTTTATGCTTGAGTTTCGGAAGTTGGATCCACCTCTCTTTTACGGTCAAGCAGAAACATCTGGGGCAGAGGAGTGGATGCAGAAGATTGAAAGGGACTTTAGCCTCATTGAGTTGCCCGATTCGTTGAAGGTCAAGTTTACGACCTTCATGCTTGAAGGTTCACCGTGGATGTGGTGGAAGTTAGTGTCTCGGAACAAGTCCCGTCAAGAGGTTACTTGGGAGTTTTTCAAGGCCTCGTTCATTCACCAGTATTTCTCTGAGGAAGATAGGGAGAGGAAGGGGATGGAAATGTGTTGTCTGCAGCAGGGCGACGGATCCGTGTTAGAATATTTCCACCGCTTTGTGGAGCTAGTACCTTATGATTCAGAGTATGCCACAAATGACCCCGTGAAGGCTCGACGCTTCGAGGCGGGTCTCCGCCCTGATCTGCAGTCGAAGGTGTCAGAGTCCAACCTAACTTCTTTTGTCGATGTGGCAAGACAAGCTTTTCGTGTTGAAGCCGCGATGGCAGGAGTGCTCGAAGTAGTTCTCCCTCCTTCGATCCCTATGAGCAGTGGTGGAGGTTCTGGAAAGGAAATGAGTAAGAAAATGGAAGTGGATGGACCAGGTCGTGGAATCAAGAGGCCTCGGGATCTTTCATCAACCTCTTCAGAGCGAGAGATTATGGTGTGTTATCAGTGTGGCAAGCGGGGTCACAAGAAGTCATCGTGCCCAAGTGCTCCGAAGCCCTGCCAGGCTTGTGGACACCTGGGTCACTTGTGACGATTTTGTCGGGGCGTTTCAAGGAAGCGTCGAAGGGGAATTTCTCAGAAGTAATGTGTTGTTGGGTCTTTGTTCAGAGTTTTTGGTGTAAGTTTCCTTTCAGTTTAAGGGATATTTTATCGTTGTAGTTGTACTGGTGGTGTTTTGGGTTTGAAATGTATGGGAATGTCGTGGGTCTTTTGATGAACTTCTCCTTTCAATGCTGGTATGTTTTTGAATTTTAAAATCTTGTCCTTCAATCCGTCAGATGAAGAGATGTATGTTTCTCATTGGGATTATCAGAACCTGACTGCGAGGCAGAAGATGCTTCATCCATTAGAGCTCCAACCAAAAGGTCTCGGAGTGAAGCCATCGCGTAGTCAGGAACCCCCCGGGGAAATTTTAAAGAGTCTGGTGAAAGTCGTGCCTCTATCATCGTGGTGAGATAGTTTTGGTGTTGTTGCTATGGTTTCTCTGTCGTTGTAGTTCTCTCTTGTCGCGAAGTGCGCGATGGACTTATTCCTCGTGTAACGCCGGGAATTGTGCCTTTTGGATGTAAGTTGCTGATCAGTGACTTTGCGTGGGCCACTGATGTAAATCAGTTGCGGCCCTAGTTTGTGTCCATCCCGAAGTGATGGTTCGTGAGTAGTCGTACGTCGTAGTTTCAGTGATTTGATCCTTGGGCCCACCCTCCCCGCCCATGGGGTTAGGGTTTTAGTTGCGCAAAGTATCCATTTAAGCTTCTACCCCTTTCGGACGAGAGTAAGTGTTTAAAATGTTCTTATGGTGCTCTTTCTAGCTTTGGTAAGTCTTGATGCAGGTCCAAATTGGTTTTCTGGTTGGCCGCTAAGAGGTCAGTCCTTTATGGTGGGGAGACCCACCATGTGTCTTTTGGGTTTTCTCTTAAGTCGTTACTAAATGCTAGTTGAGTTCTTATGGTGGGGAGCCGTTCAGGCCTTCCCTCTGTTGGTGATTTATTTCGGGCAATGAGGTTTAGTCCTGTTGGTAGTCGGTATGATGTCCTTGAGATAAGAGGTTGGATCGTGTTCTGTGAAATCCTTAGGTGTTGATCGATCGACTGGTTGGTGTTGTGGCTTTCCGGGGGCGGAAATCGTTATGGTGGGGAGAATTGTCGCACCCCAAACCGTACGTTTATTTTATTTTATGATTTCTTTGGCTTTAAATTATTTTTGCTGTGGTTCACGTTCAGTCTCGGATGAAAGTTTTGAGTTTTGATAAAAAGTACGCATCTTGGGTTCGACGTCGTCAGAAGCGCAGGTGGAGTGCGACACCGCGCGGCTTCTCCCAGGCAACTGTGTGGCCTCTTCGGCTTAGAGGAATTAAAATAAATTAGAAAATGTCAGTTTAGATTGACTTTTAATATTTTTATGGCTATTAATAATTATTATTTTTATTATTTAAGACAAAATGAATATTTTTATCATTTTTATTTTATCACTATGATTATCATTATCATTATTATTTTTTATTACTATTAGTGTTGTTATTATTATTATTATTACTATTATTATTATTGTTATTATTATTATTATTATTATTGTAATTTATTATTATTATGATTATGATTATGATTTGTTTTATTTAATTTTATTTCTCTTTTCTTATTTTATTTTCTTTTTCTTCTAACCCTAGCCCCCCTTATATATATACTTTTCTTTTTTCTTTCTCCCTGCGGGAGCCGCCTCTTCCGCTCTTTGCTCGACCCGCAGTGTCCCCTCGGCTCAGCGCGCAGCCCTGCCTCTCCTTCCAGCGGCGGAGCCCCCCCATCCCGGCTTTCCTTTTTTTTTCTTCTTTCCCGGCGGTTCCTCCCCATCTTCCCCTGTAGTGCCGCCTCGGCCTGCCCTCCGCCTCCATCATCCGACGAAGCTCCCCCCCGCTTTTCCTTTCTTCTTTGTGCGCCGCCACCCCCTGTCCCCGACCCCTCTTGCTTCCGCCACCCCTACTCGGCTTCTCCCCAGCACCGCCGTCCGACCCTGTTGCCGACCGCCGGCTTCCCTCCCTCCGGCACCGCCTCCCTTGCGCAGCACTCCCTTCGGCGCCGCTTCGCCGCACCCCCGTCCGGCTCCCCGGCTTTGCCCCGCACAAACCACGACCCCCCCCTCTTGTGCTCTGGAAACGGTGCCTCATCCTCCCTCTCTGTCCGCCGTTGCACCCCGACCAGCTTGCTCAGCCTACCTCATCTTCTCCTCCCCCTTGCAGCAGCCGCACAACAACCCCCCCAACTGGAACTCCGAACCGGCCTCCGCCTCTCATTCCAGCCCAGCCGTATACCCCTCCTAAGGTCCTTCTTATTTTCTTTTAATTTATTTTATTTTTACCTTAATTATCATTATCATTATTATTGTTATAAATACCATTATTATTATTATTATTATTATTATTATTAATCTTATTATTATTACTATTATTATTATTATTATTATTATTATTAATATTATTATTATTATTGTTATTATTATTTTATTATTATTATTATTATTTTATTATTACTATTATTCATACTATTCTTATTATTACTAATATTATTATTACTATTATTAGTGTTGTTATTATTAATTTTTATTGTTATTATTATCATTAATATTATTAATTATTATTATTATTATTATTATTGTTATTATTACTATTATTTTTATTATTACTAATATTATTATTATTATTATTATTATTATTATTATTATTATTATTCTTATTATTATCACTATTATTTTTATTCTTGTTGTTATTTTTATTAATATTAATATTATTATTATTATTAATATTATTAATATTTTTATTGTTATTATCATTATTATTATTATTATTATTAATCTTATTATTACCATTATTATTGTTATTATTATTATTATTTTTATTTTTACTATTTTATTATTATTATTATTATTATTATTATCATTATTATTAATATTATTATTATTATTATTATTATCTTCATCATCGTACTCTTGTTGGATCATGGGTTTTAATTGATGGTGGGTTTCTATTTGTTGGTTTAGGATTTTTAGGACCCGCGCAGGGCGTTTCTGAGTGAGCGCCATCGCCGCGCCTTGTTTTTGAGGTTCCGTCATCGTCGCGCTTCAGTTTC
This sequence comes from Viscum album, assembly GCA_963277665.1. Taxonomy (NCBI): domain Eukaryota; kingdom Viridiplantae; phylum Streptophyta; class Magnoliopsida; order Santalales; family Viscaceae; genus Viscum; species Viscum album. The sequence goes on along the minus strand of OY728147.1, from coordinate 172,091,055 downwards.
GAGGTGAGCGTTCCTCCTCGCCGCTTGGTTTCGCGTGCTCTAGTGAGTTTTTGTATGTGTCTGAGTCCTTGAAATTGATTATGCAGAGTGTTAGACTTTTTCACGTGGTTTCGGACACACGTCGTGTCATCGCGCCTTGGATCCGAGGTTGTTTTGTCGACACGCTTGACTTTGAGGTAGGTCCCCTTTGCACTGCTTTTAAAATTTAAGTTATATTATTTCATGCTGTTTGCGCACCCTAATTGTTCAAAATCAACATTTTATTAATTGTAATAAATATGAGATAATATACGATAATTAATTGTTAATATAAGATGGTTAATTTTTAAATGGTTATTTAATGTCAAAAGGAGCCGTTTATTTTATACACGACACATGAAACATCCTTTTGATGAGCGGACACCCAATAATGAAAGAATGCCCATTTGGCTTTTAAACATAATTCACGGAATGTGAAACAGAGTTCTGGTTTAATGAGAAATGATTTCTTTTGAAGCATGAACAAATACCTTGGTTCGTTTGAGAAATTGCCCGGTTGGCTCTTAAAGATTATTTGGAAAAAGAAAATGGTTTGGTTTGGTTTATAAAAATATTGCTAGCCTGTGACATAGTGTTTTGGGGTTCTTTAAACAGTTTTAAACTGGGTTTTGTCTCATAAAGAAGTTGTACCTGTCTTTGAGTAGTGTTTGTGAAATGTATTAAATGCCCGTTTGGCACTTTATGGAAAGCGATAAAAATGTTTTGATAAAAACCCTTTTAGGGCGACTCTCATGCCTTGGTTGTAATGGATTGTTTGGGAGGCCGCGCTTAGAGGCTCCTGGGTACTTGAGTAGTTAAAGGCACGAGGTTGTCCCATGGAGTGGCTCGGGTGATGCCTGTTGTGCTTTATATATATATACATGTATATGATTGGATGCTCAGTTGGCATTAGTTGGCTCACCCCTTTTTCAAACACTTGAGACATGGGAATCTGGCATATTAAGAGAATATTCTAAGAACGATTGCTGCACTGGTAGGTTATGGTACTGACCAGTGGCCCATAGTAGGTGGATATATTGGGTTTATTACTATGGGATTTTCCCTTGACCTGCCTGTGAGTGGTTGGTCGAGCGTATTGTGCGTTTTGATTTCATCGTGACATGTCGATAAGGATGATTTCTTATGTATTGGTGTCTTCTGATTTATTCTCAATCTCCTAGGTTCACCCATGTCTATTCATCTTTTGTAGCTTGAAGTAATGATTATGATGCTCACATGTATACCTACATTGCCCTTGCTGTGTGTTTTACTTTGTGTATTCTGGTGTATTGTCTTCTTTGGAAAATGGTAAATTGCTTTTGATTAGGTTTCTAAAAATTGTTTTTAAATAAAAGAGTTTAATCGCCTTTGCACAAATTTGGAAAATTTAAACATCACTTTCCCCTTTCCTGAAATGTCATTGACACTAATGAAATGAACACGAATTTGGAAATGGCTAAGGGCAATGGTCTGTACTTTGTTTTTAAGTAAAATATTTATAAAAACATACTTTTATAAATTTTAGTTCAAACTTGAGATGATGTTTCTTTTATTTTAAAGGTAGTGCATTGGGAATAGAGATAGGGCTAGCCTACTGAGTTTTAATACTCACGCCTATAGTTCTTTTCTGTTTTTAGTGTTTATGCAGGCTATAGCTTGAGTGCGCTCACCTAGGGCGACGCTTGATCGTTGAGTCGGAGAGCGACCCGCGAGGTCGCACGGAGTTTGTTCGCACGTCGTGTTTGGTTAGTTTGATTCTTGTTTGTTCCTGTTTAGTCACTTTATCTGGTTTATCTTTTCTGCGCTGCTCTGTATTATTTTCGCTGTCTTATTTATTTATATTGGGCGAAATTGTTCCCATAGCCTCTGTTGATGCCCTGGCGCTTGTCGCCAGCCCGGGAGGATCAGGAACACCTCTCGGGCCATGTCGCGGACCGGCTCAGGTGACCGGTTCATGGTCGACCCAGGTTGGTTCGTGACAGTATATCTCATATATGGGTAGTTACTTCATTGTGTCTTGGTCAACTAGTTTTTCCTAATCTCACGTAAGGGTAAGTATGAATTCTCATAACCAATGTAAAGGTAAGATTGTTTGTCTAAGTCTCATATTAGGGTAGTATGAGATCTCTAAACCTCACATCAGTGTTAGTTCTTCCACATGTAAGGTTGGTCTTACATGAGGGTTAAGTTAAGATTTCCATGCTTGCATCAGGGTAACTGGATATGTAAGGGTAAAACCATATTACCCTTATTCGGTGTATATATATTGTGTAATGTTAATTTTTTTTAATAAAATTACATAATTTTCCCACTTTCAACTTGTAGTGTGATTTTTAATAAAAAATAAGGAAAAATAAGATGGAAATCATGATTTTGAATCCATTATAGAGATATTAAATTATATCTTTGAATTCCTAAATTTTAGAAGATTGAAGTGGATCATACGGGGTAAATTAAATGGAAAAAATTGAATAATATTTAAAATAGAATGTTATTTTTTTTTGAGATATACAATAGACTATTTTCCTTTATACAAAGAGATTATTTCATCCTTATTTGAGTTTCCTTCTTATTACCATGATTCTAAGTGATCCTAACCTCACTATTCAAGTCTTGTAAGCCTTATAAAAATCATTCAAGGTTTTATCATAATTTTCATCCTATGAACATCACCTTATATGAAAAATATTTATTTAATATTTTTTAGAAACTGTATAAGAAGTATGAAATATTGAACCACATGATACATAATATTCTTCATATATTCCTTTTTATTATTTCATGATTAAAATAAATATAATCAAACATTCTACAATTAATGAATATTAATTCATAATATTATGATTCCAAAAGGAAGAAGAAAAATTTATTATTATTAGCCCATATTTTATTTTAATTTAATTTTTATAATTAATCACATATTGTATCTTGAAGTGTTAAGTTTTATAATCCAGAAAATTATTGACTAAAAATAAAAATAATAATGGAATTCAGTGACTTTTTTTGTCATTATTTTATGATAAGATATATTTTCTTTATAATTATAGATATCAAATAATTGAAATGGGAATTATCAAACGTTATAGATAATTAATATTTCATGTTACAAATATTAAATAAAAAGTTTGGGATTGTTGTGATTTCATGTTGTTGATTATTTATTGATGTCACCTCTAGTTATTTTATTAGATAGTTTGATATATTTTTGGAAGTGTTTATGTTGTTGTTTATCATGGTCAAACATACTGAATTTTTAATGAGGTATGGATCCTTTAGTTTATTTTTTGAATTTTTTTTTTCTTATAATGGAATTTCTTAAAGGTTTAATAAAGTGTTTAGGAGTGTCTGAGGCTTATTCGGAGCCCGAAGCTTTGGTTTTTGGAGGAAAAAGATGAGGCACACAGTTTCCATATGGTCAATAGTAACCATGCATCCCAAAGAAGGTGGCGCACAGTTTTAAAAACCATGTGGGGTAGGCCACATAACCATGCAGGGGTGACATATAAAGTTATAGAGGGGTCTCATGGGATACACATAGTTTGGCCAAACCATGTAGCCAAACTATATGCTTCCTTAAAAAGTATGGAATTTACCATTTACCCCTTTTCTTTATATTTTCTCCTCTATTTTTCTATTCCTCCCCATCCATAGCCTTCTCTATGATTGAGAGCCCCCAAGTTATTCTACCCTATGATTTGGGATAACTCTTTCATTTGAGTTTAGAATCAAGTGCTGTTTTTCAAGTTGGATCCATACCAGTTAGCTCTATGATCCTCTTCCTTCTTTTCTTTATTTATCTCACCTTATGAAATGCTAAATTTGTGTGATCTAATATTCCCTATTTTCAGGGTATTCATCTATTTATTTTATTTATCCTATTATATCTCAAGTAAAATGTTGATAACGGATGGCGAGAGTACTACCTTTATAAGGTAGGTGGTCTACACGTTTTCCAATTACTAGTACAAAAACTATTTAAAATGTTTCCTTTTTCACATTAGTTTGTTTAAAATAATGTGAAAATCTATGAAAATTGATTTTTCACATTAGTTATTATATAAACAATAAGAAAAATATGTTTTCACCACTTTTTTACATCGATTATTTAAGAAATGGCATGAAAAATCAATTTTCATGAACTTTTCACATTGTTTCTAAATAACCGACATGAAAAATCAGTTTTTCACATCAGTTATTTAATAACCAATGGAAAACATCATTCATCATGACTTACATCTGTTATTTAATAACCAATGTTAAAGAATTATGAAATCTTTTACTTCATTTCCCAATATTATATTTGACTTATCTTGAATCTCAAACAAAGTTATGGATTAAATGTTATGACCATTAGAAGTTGATCATCTCTAAATTATGTCTTATAGAATTCCAACTTCTAATGAGCATAAATTTTGATCCATAACTCAATTTGAACTCCACGACCAATAAAATAGAATATTGGGAAATTGAATACAATTTTTTAAACATTTTTAACATCAGTTTTATGAAAACCCATGTTAAAAATTCCATTTAACAATGGTTCTTGAAAAAAACTAACATTAAAAGCTAGTTTTCCACACCATTTATCATAAAAATGACATGAAAAACTAGCTTTTCATGTTGTTTTTATGATAACTGACATTAAAAATGAAAATTTTAATATCTTTTCATGATTGTTATCATAGAACCAACTTAAAAGATAATATTAATATCCTGCTAATGAAAAATTACAATTTTTTTTACAGTTTGACATAAAAATTTCCAATTAGTGCCTAAAATTTATAGTATGATGTTTTCTTTTGCCATATCATTTATATGTTTTCATTATACACATATATTAATTTAACTATAAGTTTTTTCAACCATTATAGTTCCACTGACTCAACTCATTTGATCTTCATCATGAATCCACTATTTCTTCTTTCATCGATCTTATTACGATATTTGTAATTATTTTACTACGATTTATGTATTTATGATTAGTTTTATTAATTGATATACCAGTGAATGAATACGATTTTACTATAATTAAGAATAATTCTTTGTATCATGTTAAAACTACAAAGCTTTTTTCATATTCTAAAATTCCTTCTAAGACAAAGCTTTAGTGGCCTCATGAGGCCTTTCCTTAGAAAGAATTATACCCAACTTATTACAGTCATAAATTTTGATCTATAAATCAATTTGAGCTTTACGACCAGCAAAATAAAATATTTTGAAATTATCGACAATTTGATAGACTTTTTTTATGTATTAAAAAAAACCTACATTAAAAATGACTTTTAACATCAATTTTTGAAAATACGATGTGAAAAATATCTTTTTAATGTCGTTTTTAACTGATATTAAGATGGTATTTCACATTAGTTTTTAAAAAACCGAAGTAAAAAATCATTAAAAATACATTTTTAATGTTGTTTATTAAAACTGATGTTAAAAAAATTATTTAAAACATCATATTCAAAGACGACACCTTAAGAACCGATGTTAAAAATATAAAAAAACCAATGTAAAAAATGAATTTTTGTACTATTGACTAAAGTCTCTATGTTTTATAGATCGTGTTGTAGTGTCACATGATATAATTTTTGGGAATTTATATTTAAATTAATAGACCCTTAAATTTGATGTTTAATCCTTTATTTGAATGAGTTATGACTCCCTTATACATGGTTGGAGGTTGTCAACCTCAACCCGAACCACCCTTGAGGTGGGTTTGTTCTATTGAATATGGTTATTCCACCCTTGGGGTGAGATGATCTTTCTAGTTATAAAATGGATAGGTATTTACATTAAATGAATTATTTAAGGTTAAACACCTCTAGTAGAACCCTATTACTTATGAATCAAGGTCGTATTGAAATGGAATAAATGGGAATTGTGGAATGAAATGGAAAATCCATTAACTTAAGCTTAACTATGTAATTTACTAGTGAAGTGGAATAGACACTAACAAGGACCTTATTATTATCACTTGTATGTGAATTGAATAAATCATTGAATATGATTAATTCAAATGATAAATAGAATAGACACTAACATGACCCCTTGATCCCCTCTATAATTCATTGAATATAATTGATTAATGGCATGAACACTAACATGGCCTCCTAACTTGTCAATTATACATGAAATGATTAATAAAATGATTATGATAAATTCAATAGATAAAGGTAATATACACTAACATGGTCCCTTGAATCATTATATAAATTACATTATTAGTTGATGACATAGTATGACACCTATGTAAGGTATTACAGTATGGCACCGACAAACCACTTATATATTTTGTATTGGATTACTTGGGATGTTACCTTGGATCTAGATTTCTTGGAACATCTTAGACATGCTCCTTGGTCTCCACCCACGTATCTACCGAGTTTTCTATGGATGAGCTCTATGGAATTGAAGAGTATGCCTCAACCATGGGTCCTGGGTTCCTAGCCCATGTAGGTCTATAAATTGAACCAAGTTTTCTATGGATAAGATCTGTGGACTTGAAGAGGATGCCTTAGTCAATGGCCCTGGGTATTGGCCCTTATATTCTAATACATGATTATTTGTAATTTATGTATTTTATTGATACTAAATATTCCAACATAAGATGTATCATATGTATTAATATATTATACATTTTTTCATAATTTATGGACTACTTGATCAGAACATGTATTGGTAGATTGAGTTGTATCTGTTTGACATTTACAACCTTTATTACTATTATATCTGTACACTTTTTCATCTTTTATGCACATAATGGATTTTTTATAGACATCATTGGTGGTGGCCTACTGAGTATATATCACACCCTATTTGGTCCACCTTTGGGTACCTGGAAAGAATTCACGATTATAGGTAGGGAAAAAGTGAAGGATTCAGTTCTAGATGCCTAATTTCTTATGATAGGATGCAGTACGAGAGCATAGGACCAAGCTTATTATTGTGATGATATGAGAGATAACTTGGGTCTTTTGTTCATTTTTTTTATAGTATGATGTATGCGACTTTTCTTTTTTATCTTGTTTCTTACCTTTTTTTATAAAATGACATGGTCAATATAATTTTTTATATGTCATTGGATATGGTTTCTACTAGTTTATTATCATATTTGGATGATTTATTTTTTCCACTGCCTTATTATTATATCTATTTCCACTATTTATCTTCTTATTATACCATTGTGATTCACCTTAATCACGAGATTATACTATCCCCATTGTACTATCATATACCCTGTTTCTAGTTAGTAGTCTATGGTATACGAGGAGATGCTCTTGAGGATATGTGGATCTCTAGTTCGGTTACTAGTTAGTGAACCAAACCTGGGGTGCTACAAGTGATATCAATGCATTCTTTTTTCCTTTTTATTACTATTTTGGTTGGTTGAAAGGATACTTGGAACATGTTGAAATTTAGTAATGAGCCTTATCTTGGGAGTAGCTAACCCACATACAAGGAAAAGAAAAATTACATGGGAAAGGAATTGTTGTTTTGGATTATGCCTATTATAGTTGTTTTGATTTCATGGTTGGGTGACACACATGATATGTGGAATTTATTATTATTGATATGGAATTAATTTTAACCTTGTTCTAATAATACAAAGAGGTATTGGTCTCAATCATCATAGTAGGAACTTGAGGATTCACATTCCATGCATATGCCATTCCATATTTATTTTACTACATGAATTTTTAAAAAAAGTTGTGGTGCCTTAACTACCTGATTATGTTCCATGTTTATCTGTATACCATGTTTAGGTAAATATTCAGCATGCTTACTTTTATACCATGATTCTGTGATTATTACCATGTTTATTGGTATTATTACTTTGTGATAGCATGCTTTGTTGTGGTTATGATATAATATTGGTTATTGAAGTTTCTATATCAACCTAAATGGTGTTTTCCCATATAGATTGATGGTGGAACCTTACTTAACCAATTACAACATGTTTGAGCCATGAACCCTTGGTTACATGGGCTGAAACATTTATGGTTGTGATTAAATGGGTTCCAATAACAATTTATAAAGCATATGGTCACTTATAAATTGGAAAGTGTAATCTATGTAATCAAACCATCATAAATGAAATTCTTATATTCTGGGAATGAAGGTAAAAACCTATTTGCTGTTACATGATGTTCCAATTTCAAATTATAAAGAATATTAATTTATAACATGGGAATGGAAACTCATCTAACTCGACTATTATATACATAAATGAGTATGAACTATTGATTCTCAAAAAAATTAAATGAAATGGTTTCCATTAAATGGTGATTCCAATTACAACTTAAAGGGTGTTTTCCTCTATAATTTTCAATCAAAACACTATATAATAGAACCCCAAATATGAAATAGAGAACTTAAACTTTACCCAACCTTAGTAGTGGGTTTTATGAAGTATCTCTTCTGATTCTTCATGGTCTTATACCACCCATACATGGCCATAGGAGAAGGAAGAGGGGTGTGACTCTTATATAGAAAGGTATGTACCTATACAATTCTATTATCTATGATCTATATCATTATTAAAACTTATATGAGGCGTGATCTTGGAATCTGTAGAGTTATTACACCATAATTCCCTTGATTCATACACCAGGAGGGTGGAGACGACAATGCTCCTGAGGTGGTGGGGCCTAAGCCACCATTATTACCTCTAGTAGTGCCACTTGCTACACTTCCCATTATACCTAACCAGGGACTGATTCCCAGTTTTGAGTGGGATTCTTATAACTTATGAAGACCTTGAGGGGAGACCCATGACCTATCCCTACTATGGTAGAGTTGACATGGGAATTTTAGCAGCAACATCCATGCACATTTTTAGGGGATGACGGTCCACATGCTACAAAGTCATGGCCAGAGGACATGTTATCTATTTTTGAGCATCTTGAGACGCTTCTAAAGAGGAGGGTAAAGCTCATAACTTATTACTACATGATTCATCCAAGCGATGTTGGGATATGTTGACCTAGGATGATCAACATCAGGCTATGTTTTGGAGGGATTTTCAGACAACCTTCTGTAATTATTTTTTTCCTAAGTCACTGAGGGATGATAGATCTAAAGACTTTATAAAACATGATTAGGGTAATCTATATGTTATGGATTATTCATCTCATTTTATAGAGATTTAGTGTTTCATTCCTACTATCATGGGTGATGATATTTCCAAATCTATACATTTTGAGGATGGGATCATATACGCTATTCGATCTCCGGTAAACATGTTTCGTTTCATCACTATCATTGAGATAATGAACCATACCCTAATTACTAAGAGTAACCTTAGAGAATATAGAGGTATGGGGCATAGTGGTTTAGTACATTATTAGGGAAATAGCTCATCCAAAATTTGAAAGCATCATTTTGAGCTTTTTTAGGAGATAATAGTAATCAGAGCATGCACCCAGGTAGCCATGTGATCTATTATCAGTGTGGTTAGTAGGTCTATTTAAAGCCTTAGTGCGATAGAGCCCTTGTTTATTATAGATCCTGTGGAAGGATGGGCCATCTATAGAGGTTTTAGCGAACCTTTCTACCTATGTATAATATAAGTGGATCCTCACTAGCTCTACCTTCATGTGAAGTATTAGCAAATCCACATCAGAAAAGGAGTTGGAGAACCATCAAGAATATAATTTGATGAGGTAGTTGTGGATGAGGGTTCTAGAAACTAGATTTCTAGTGCTAGTAGAGCAGTATTTCCCAGGGTAGTCAGGCTATATCTCAGGGCCACAGATAATGCCAGATATATGTAGTGCAGCTGATCCCTCTAGAGCAGAGTGCAGGTCCATCTGTGATTAGAGGTATAAATTTAGTAGCCTCTACTTTATCATTTTATTTATTTGATATAGGTTCTTCCCACTCATTTATATCTATAAAGACTATAGTGAGTCTTGAACTCGATATATAGTATTTTTTTGTTATGATGACACTTGATACCCCATTGGGAATTTTATCAGAGAGTGTATGTTGGTACAAGGAGTTCCACCTTGAGATTGGTGGGTATTATTTCTTATGGGACCTATTTATCCTTATGATGATAGGTTTTGACATCATTCTAGGGATGGACTGGTTGGTTTCTTATCATAATTATTTCAATTTCTATCACTAAAGGGTGTCCTTCACATCACCATAGGGTGATGGTTATATTCATAAGGGTGAATGGGATGTCTAGGAAATTCATAGGCCAGGATGAGTGACAACCCATATTGATAACCTTTATACAGATGATCAGAGAATGCATTAGGAAGATTAACCTCTTATAATAGATTATTTCAGGGGTGTCTTTCATGATGACTTTTCTAAGATAACTTTCAAGAGAGGGATTTATATTTAATAATTGAATTAGTTCTATGAGAAATATAAGTATCCATTCCTCCTTATTTGATGGATACTACTAAGTTGCAGGAGCTTAAGAAACAACTAGAGGACTTGAAAGCTAAGGGTTTTATATGGACCGATACTTCACCATAGGGTTTCACCTATCATTTTATATAAGAAGGTGGACAATACCCTCATGATTTTTGTGGATTAACATTTTTCGAACCATATTTTGGTTAATAACTGACATCCATTACCATATATAGATGACCTATTTGAATATCTCTATGGAGAGATGGTTTTCTACAAGATGGATTTGAGGTCAGGATACCATCAGGTATGTGTTATACCATCGAATATACCAAACACAACATTACATAGTAGATATGTCCTAAAAAATTATTTAGTCATTCTTTTTAGTCTTATAAATTCACCAACAATATTTATGGTTCTGATGAATCGAGTTTTCCACCTGTATATGGATCTATTTTTGGTATTCTTCATGGAAGACATAATGGTGTACTCACATACTCAACAAAAAATGACCAATATCTTGATATCATTTTGAGAATACTGAGAGAGAACTATTTTTATACTAATCTCACCAAATACCACTTTTAGATCGATGAAGTCCACTTCCCAGGTCACATTATCTCAGATATAGGAGTTTTAGTTGACCTAGAGAAGGTGAGAACTATTTTTTATTAGGGTCAACCTAATAGAATATTTGATATTTGGATTTTCCTGGGGATGATAGGTTATTATAGTCTCTTTATACATGATTTATCAAACCTTTCAACACCTCTTATAGGCTTTAATAAAAAGGGTGAGAAACTCATGTTGTCTGAAGTGTGTGAGAGAGACTTTTAGGAGTTGAAAGGAAGTCTTACATCAATGTCAATCCTAAATTTACTTGAGCCTAGAAGATTCTATACAGTTTACTATGATGCATAAGGCATCAGGATGGGATCCATTCTAATATAGGGGAATCAGGTCATGGTATACAAGTCTCACTATTTTAGGGAATATGAGCAAATTTACCTAATGCATGATCTTGAGCAAGAAGATGTGGTTCATGCCTTGCATTGTTGGAGTCACTAAGAGAGAATTTTTTGGTGTACTTGGACCAAAAAATCCCCAAGTATATATTTATATAGTGTTAGTTTAATCTCAGGTAGTGGAGATTGGTTGAATACCTATAGTTGTTTGATTTTGAGCTTCCCTATACACCTTGTAAAGGCAATGATTATGGTGATGCTCTAAGCTGGAAGACCCATACAAAGACAGTTCAGGAGGCTAGTACTGAATGGTAGTTAATGGGACTATTTTATGAGATGAATTTTTTGGATTTAGGACCATCATGGAAATCCTATAATCTCATCATTATTAGTGACCTCTTCACTTCTGGATATGGTGAAGATGAGGTAGCTTTCTGATCTCAAGGGTTAGGTCATATGGGGGAGCATTTTAGGAAATAACCCACAACCTGGTTGGATCATTGATGAGGATGAGGTCATGTACATTCATGGATGTGTCTAGGTTCCTACAAAAATCCAAGAGGAATTGATTTGAGAATCTTATGACTCCATGTGGTTGGTACACCCTGGACTTATAGAGATATACCATGATCTACGCTTCCAGAATTGGTGTCCTGGTATGAAAATGGAGATAACTATTTTTATTACTCAATGTTCTTCTTATCAGTAGGTGAAGGTAGATAAATAATGGATAACATAGATTTTACAGTCATTTCCCATTACTCAGTGTAAATGGAATCAAATTACTATGGATTTTTTTGATGAGATTACCTAGGTAACCTTGAGGCTTTTACATATTTTGGGTGATTTTAGATAGAATAAAAAAGGTCACTCACTTATTACCTATTAGAGATACCTTTTTAGTGGATGAGATAGGAAGAATTCATTTTAGAGAGATCATATTCCTTCATAGTGTTCCATGTACTTTCGCATCAGATAGATTAACTCATTTTACATCAAGGTTCTGACATGGGTTGTAGAGGGCACTAGGTTTATAAGTACTGCTGAGTACAAACTATCCCTCATAGATTGATGGTTAGTATGAATGTATGATTCATGTGATAGAGGATATTACTGGGCATGAATCCAAGATTTTATAGGTTCTTGGTAGAAACACTTACCTCTCACTGAGTTCTCTTACAATAATAACTTCCATGTGATGGTATAGATGAATAATTATGAGGATTTATATGGTAGGTCATACCATTAATCCCTATGCTAGTTAGAGGTAGGATAGGAAATGCTACTAGAAACTCATATTATTTAGGAGAATTTATAGTAGTTACGACTTATTGGGAAGTGTATAACTGCAACTCAGTCTAGGAAGAAGTTTTATGCCAATCACCTCTATCGACCACTAGAGTTCAAGGTGGTGGATCGAGTTTTATTTTGTATTTAACCTAGGCTAGGGAATATATGGATTCAATGATAGGGTAATATTATGACTCATTATTTTAGGTATTTCAAGATTTTGGAGAGTTTTGGGACGGTAACCTATCAGTTGAAGTTACTGAAGAGGTACTGAGCCATGCATGATGTCTTCTAGGTAACTCAGCTCCACCATTATTATTCATATCCATATCATATTCTTCATCATGATGAGGTTGAGTTAGAGGTAGATGTTTCCTCTGAGGAGCATCCCATAAATATCATTGATTAGAGAATTAAGGCTCTATGAGGTATGTTATTTTCTCTATACCGGTGCTATGGTAGCACAACCATGTACATGATGGGACCTATGAGCAATAGGCCGATGTACATGATCAGTGGCCAAAGCTTTTCTTTGATGAATTTCCACCACCCTCATAAGGAAAAATCAGGGATGAGTTTTTTTTAAGGAGGAGATTTGTAACATCCTATATTTTTAATGAGGTAAAAATACTTTAGTTTACTATTTGAATCTCTTTTTTTCTTTTAATTGAATTTTTTAAAGGATTAAGGAAGTGTTTGGGAGTGTTAGAGGCTTGTTTGGATCCTAAAGTTCTAGTTTTTAGAGGAAATAGATGAGGCACATAGTTGAAACATGGTTAGTATTAACCATGTAGTTCAACCATGTGACCCAAATGAGGTTGTTCACAATTTGAGAAATTTTGTAGGGGTGATACAGAAAGTTATAGAGGGGCCACATGGGCTATGCATAGTTTTTTCAAACCGTGTGCCTAGCCTGCACGCTTAATGCCACTTAGGTAGTTAACCCACATGGTTGGTGCCTGCTTTGTCAAAACTGTGCATCCAAACCATGCATTCCATTTAAATGTAGGGAGATTAAATTTTTACCCCTCCTTTATATTTTATCTCCCCTTTTGTATTCCTCTCTATGCACAACCTCCTCCATGCATGAGAGATCCCAAGTTATTCTACCTAAGGATTTAGGATAACTCCTTTGTTTGAGATTATAATATAGCATTGTTTGTCACATTTTATCTGTATCGGTAAACTCTCTAATCCACTTCTTTTTTTATTCATTTATCTCACCTTTTGGAATGATAAATCCTTGTGAGCTAATATTCCATATTTTTAGGGTATTTGGATGTTTCTTCGATTTATCCTATTCTATCCCGAGTTAAAGGATGAAAATATATGAGGAGAGTACTACCAATCTAAGGTAGGTGTTATATAACTTTTCCACTAAATTATCATAATTTTATAGCTTGCACTATAGTGCCAAATAACATACTTTCTAGGTGTTTCTCTTTAAATTAATAGACCCTTAAATTGGATGTTTAATCCTTTATTTGAATATGTTATGATACCTTAATACAAGTTTGGAGATTTTTAACCTCTATTCAAAACACCCTTGAGGTGGGTTCATTCTATTGAATATGATTATTCCACCATTGGGGTGATTTGAGATCACCAATTATAAATGGGATACATATTTAAATTAAATGAATTATTTATTGTTAAATACCTCTATTAGAACCTTGTAATTTAGGAATGAAAGGAGTCTTGAAATGAATAAATGGGAATTGCGTAATGAAATGTACAATCCTGTGGATTAATATTAATTATATAATTAATTAATTAATTGGGATGGACACTAAAATATACCTCCTTCTTATCACTTATAAGTGAATTAAATAAAGAATTGAATATGATTTTTTTTGATGATAAATGGAATGGACACTAACATGGACCCTTGATTCCTTCTACAATTCATTGAATGGAATTGATTAAATAAATAAACACTAACATTGACTCTTTCCTTGTCACTTGTACATGAAATAGTTAATAAAATGATTATGATAAATTCAATTGATAAAGGGAATGTACACTAACATGGTCCCTTGAATCATTATATAAATTACATTATTAATGGATGACATGGTATGACACCTATGTGAGGTATCACAGTATGGCACTAATGACCCAATTAAATATTTTTTATTGGATTATATGGGACTATTACCTTGTACCCAACATACTTGGACTGCCTTAAACACACTCCTAGGGATGCACCCAAGTATCTAATGAATTTTCTACGGGTGAGACCCATAGACTTGAAGAGGATGCCTTGGATAAGGGCCCTGGATTCCTAGACCACTCAAGTCTATACATTACATTAATTTTTAATGGATGAGATTTGTAAACATGAAGAGGATTCCTTGGTTAATGAACCTAGGTCCTAGCCCCCATATGTATGATATGTGACTATTAGGAATTGCTGTAGTTTCTTGATACATAATATTCTGGCATAGGATGTAGCAGATTCCTTACTCTATTATAAAAACTTCATCAATTATGGACTACTTTATCACAACATGTTCTTGTAGATTGAATTATATATATTTTTTTATTTATATCTTTTATTAATGTTATATTTGCACACTTCTTTTTTCTTATATACACAGACTAGATTTTTTATAGGCACCGTCGGTGGTGGCCTACTGAGTATATGTCATACCTTGTTCAAGACACCATTGGGTACCCAGAAAAACTTCACGATTGTAGGTAGGGACAAAGGGAAGGGTCCAATTATGGATGCCTGATTTCTTATACTAGGATGGAGTATGTGAGTAGAGGACTAAGATTATGATCATGATGCTATAGGAGATAACATGGGTCATTTGTTCATTTTTTACGGCATGTTATATATGCATGTTCTTTGTATCCTATGAATTCCTCTTTTTGTATAGTATGATAGGGTCAACATCATTTTTTATATAAAATTGGATAAGAATTATAACTGTTTATTATTATATTTGGATGATTTTTTTCCAATGAATTATTATTATATCAGTTTTCATTGTTTATTTTCTTATGATACTACTGTGCTTAACCCCTCCTCATTATAATACCATATACCCCATAGTTAGTTGGAAACCTTTAGAATACAGAGAGACATGCTTGAGGCTAGGTGGGTCTCTAGTTTAGTTACTGATTAGTGAACTAGACTCAGGGTGATACATATGGTTAATTACTTAAAATGGGTAAACAACATAAGGCTGATAAATTTAAAAGTGAATTAAAAAATATTCTGATAATTAATTACTCATTATTTTTGGGAACTGCTGAGAATGAAAGTAATGATTAAATATGATTAAGGTTGTTTTCTAGATATTGTAAACTATTGCCTGAGGGAGCATTTTTGTGGGAATCCTATCTATAATAAACTGGTTAATTCAATGTGTAATTTAAACGGTTTGTTTTTATAAATATAAATTTTTGGGGCTGAATGAGTCCATTATTTCTTGTGGGAGGCTTGAATTCCTTGAATCCATGGACATAGTTCCTTAGTTTTTGTGCAGAAAACACATAGTCAATATGTATGTTCTCTTTAGGGTGACTAGAGTATTGATGTGACTTAATGTGTTGTTGATAACCTTGATATAGTTTGGAACCTTTGAAGAGAAATGGTCTAGGATCTTGGGGATATAGTGACATTTAATGTTGGTAATGGTGGGATGGATTTTGTATTATGTGTAACGGTGTAGGGATGACACTGTTGAGGTCAGGATGAGTTTAGAATTGGGATTACTCAGCAATATTTATTCTTTTTAATTCTTTCTTGATGTCCACATGGAAATTTTTCATTTATATTATTTTTTAAACAAAAAGTACAGCTCAACTATATGCATGAAATGTGTAGCATTGATGTGGAGTATTTGGATGAATTCCTAGAGTATGAAGATAATTGTGAAATGATAAATGAAATAATGAATGAATGAGGATGGTTCATGGTGTTCACAAATAACTATGACATACTTTTGAATATAAGAAAGTGTAATTATAGTGCTGAAGGAACTAGATTAAAAGATTAAAATGTTAATATTGGAAATTAATATGAAATAATATTAATCAATGGTTGATTAATTAATTAATGTTATAACTTGATGCTTTTATGATTGTTTGAGATCTATACCTTAACAGTGGAAGCTGAGGGACCTATGTGACAATAGTGGCATGTATGTCTATGGCTTGGTAGTTTCCCTTAAAGTGGATGTGTGTTATATATTTTATATTTTCAGATTATATACACTTAACCACCCACATTAGTAGGGAAAATGACACCTAAAGGTTTTATGGGGTGTTTTCTCCAACAATTAGGATAGTGAGGAAAAATATGGATGAATTCTCATTATCCCCCACTCTCCTATTAGATGTATACATGAGTAGGCATATCCTGGGATATAACGGCTTAAGAAATATGGTGCATTCCTACCCGATTTATGATGACTCTCATTTTTACTATACATTTATATATGAGATGTAATGAATTGAGGTATAACACATACTTTCATCCAGCCATGGTGTATTTGGATCCTCATGGGTGTACATGCATAGGCTATGATGGTTTGTGGTATAACACATTCACATAGGCTATAGTGGATTCTAGGAATACATTTAATTACTACCACATGCGATGATTATTATGAGGAGTCAAGCTACATAGGATGTAGTAATAACTATGATATGATTTTACGATATTCAAGATAACTTACGGAAGGGATGAGCACAAGACGTGATCCGTTGGGGTATGAGAACAAAAAACTAGTGGGGAAGTGTAAGCGAGGTACCTTTATATATATATATATATATATTATTTTAATAGAAAATTATTTTTTTCTATGAATTACTTAGTGAGTGATTAATGGTAAGGGTGGGAAAATAGGATTACCTGTTTAGGTGATGTGTTAGTTTCATTTATTTATTCACCAAACATTAATATTATTCTTTTAGATTTTTCATGAGAGGTTTCAGGGAGTATCATATTGAGTATACGTGTTATGATCATCCTATATATATATAAAATGGTTTTCAGGTCTATAAGAGCCGGTTGGTGATTGAGCTGGGCCTTACTATCTTGAGGAGTTGTTTTGGAGTTGTTGAGGCTTTTTGGCAGCTACTAAGGATTTACATATGGTACTTTCGATTTTATTTCAGTTGTATCAGTTTATGTATGAAATTATATGTATTGGGAATTATTTTATATTTATGTAGGGTGTTGGTTGGTGGTTTATCATATTATCTCTTACTCCATAAATCTATGTGTGGGTAATGTCTCTCATGTGTTTGATTCATATAACCTCAGTGCTAGTTGAAAATATATGGCTTATTGGAGGGGGCTTCAAGAGACATTATCTCAATTTCTTAATTTCTGGCTGAGGAGGAGTACCATTGGAGGGAGGGGGACATGAAAGTCTCTCTTTACAAACTCCCTCTGGATGGTATCTCTGCTGTCTTAGATACCTAATATAATATATACTTCTATAAGAACAAAAATAATTCTAGATATATAATTAAATATAATTGGGGGAGGGGCACTTATGAAACTTCTTGTTTGAGGAAATTAATTGAACTCCAAGGTTCAATATATTACTTTAAAACACATGAATGTATAATGGATTTGTGAAAATATTAGCCATTTGTTCTTGAGTTCCAATGAATTCCAGCCTCAAAATGTTGTTATCT
Organism: Viscum album; assembly: GCA_963277665.1. Classification (NCBI taxonomy): domain Eukaryota; kingdom Viridiplantae; phylum Streptophyta; class Magnoliopsida; order Santalales; family Viscaceae; genus Viscum; species Viscum album. The sequence continues at coordinate 172,072,750 of OY728147.1, read as the reverse complement.
AGTTTATATTTTATAAAATGGTACTAGATCTTAATATTATTTGTACGAGAATGTTGAGTGATCTTTTTATACAACTTAATAATAATTTTGTTAACAAATTTAATCATCATTGAATATTATAAAACTTCACCATTGTCTTTTAACTGTTAATTCATCCACATAAGTTGTGTACACGATTTGCTGACTGAAACATATTTAGCCTCTATTACACTTAAAGAAACAAAAAACCATATTTTACTTAGCCAAATAATAAAATTAATTCCAATATAAAAAATCACCACCAATTTTGTAATTTTTAACACCAATATCACCAACCCTATAAATGTTTGAATCAGTCATTAAATATATTATCTCTATAGATTTAAATAAAAAACCATAATGAAAAGTTCCTTGAACACAACTCATTATTCTTGTTACCTCTATGAGATGTTCCTTCATTAATAAAACTATAAAATCTTATTGTCAAGAATGTAGCATAGAAAATATATAGTATTATCCTAGAAAGATATAGTAAACTAAAAATTATTATTCTATATAAAGTAGATTCTACCCACTCATTATCCTTTTGTTTTCCAAACTTTATTCTAACCACTATCATAGTAGAAATAGTTTTTCATTACCCCATTATTTATTTATTCAAGAATTATTTTTTATAATTCATCTGTGAAATAAATGTTTTCCCTTCACCTTTATGAACTTATAGCCCAATAAAATATTCCAATTCTATGATCAATGATATTTAAAACTTATAACACATAAAATTAAAAAAAATATCCACAAAATTATTATTACTACAACTAAATATGATAGAGTATACATACAAAAAAATAATAAACTAATCCTTCTTTGAGACTTTCACGTAGAGGTTGTGATCAAACCCTCATCTTTTTAATTCCATATACCTCAGAAAAGTATCTATCCTTGCATACCAAGAACGAGGTGCTTAATTTATGGAATAAAATACTTTTCTAAGCCTTTACACTTTATAATCAAAATCTATAAGATCAAATACTATTAGATATTTGATATATATCTATTTATTCATGACTCCATTAAAAAATATAGTCTTCATATCCATCTAAAACACTTTCAACTTTCTTTGAAAAAATATTGATAGATAGATTCTAATGGACTCCATTCTTACAACTGATGTAAATGTATCTTTGATATTAATGCCTTCAACTTGAGAATACCCCTTGAAAACCAATCTTTATTTATTGCATATTACTTTTCCATTTTCATCCATGTTATTATTAAAGACCTACTTTATACCAATTAAAATATGATTTTCATCTATTTCCATATACTTCCAAGTTCATTTTTTATCAATTTTTTTCAATTCTTCATTCATGGATTTCTCCCATGATTCCTCCTTAGAAACTTATTCAAAATAATTGGGTTAAATATTAAATAATATAGTAGTGTGATCTAATCATTTCATCCTTTAAGTATGAATTGAAGTATATTTTTATCTAATGATATTTATTAGATCAACTTAAGTGATTTTTATTCTTGAATGAGTCATAGGTTGATTCATCTCTTCCCTTTGTTCTTCTATATATTCAACCTAATAATCTTTATCATCACAAAAATATTGTTTTTCTTCTAAATATATACTTGTTTCTTCAATTTCTTCAAACAATTATTCAAAAATATAATTTCCAATTTTTTTACATTCATTATAAAAAACCATTACATCGTTGTTATCAACTGTTTCTTTAATCCTCTTATTGAAATATTTCTAGGCCTTAATCTTTATTAAGTAACACAGAAATATCCCTTTATCTACTAAATTACCATATTCTCCTTGATTACCTTATTTATTTTTGATGAAACACTTTCTTCAAAATAGTCTCATATTCTTCAAAGAGGATATTCTTCCATGCCACATTTCATATGGTCTCTTATATACTTATAAGTTAAGTAATACTCTATTTTGATTATAGATATCCACTTGAACCACTTCCTTATATAAGTTATGTGAGATGCCACTATCTATCAAAAATGTATTTTCCATATTTTTGAAAATAGGGTTTCTTATTTCCACAACCCCATTTTGTTGATTACATGGATGAGCCTTAGATTCCATAATATATTTTATTCTTACACTATTAATATAAAAGTATTTTACTTTTTATCAACTTGATATAATTTTCCACTTTTTCTCCAATCTTTTATAAAAATATTTCTAGATTTATATTTAATGTATCATACCTTCAAACCAAACACAAACTTCAAAACTAATTCATAAAGTTGAATAACACTTAATAAATTATGTTTTAAACCATTAATATAATGTAATTCAGTGTTTCTAAACTCATGTTTATCCAATCATGTCCCTCCACTTAATTTTATCTTCATTGATCTATCATTAAAAAATCATAGAGTTCCATAAATTATAACTTTAACATTCTTAAAGAAGTTCATATTTCTAGTCATATGACATGAACACCCATTGTTCAAAATCCACATGCTAATATTATTTTTTTATTTTAAATCAATTTTCAAAAAGTTATCCTTATCAATATTGATTCCTTCTTTATAGTAAATTTCTGAATGTGTTTTGAATTTTTTTGATCTCTTTTTATAATTTTCAACACAAGACACCAAGTCAAACTCTTCTTCTTCAAGAGTATAAAATCTATTCTTCAAGGGAATTGAATTAGACTACTTTTATCCACTTTATTTTTTATTCTATATGAAAATTTTCCTCGTATATTTTTATAATCAGTTAATTTATATCCATAGTTTTAATGATTAAAATTATAACCATAGAAAGAGTTTCTTCCTGGATATGAAGTGTTTTTCCCAACAATCCTTTTCCAGATTACAATAGATTCTCATATGAGATAACTTTCAACTTCATTAAAATTTTATATATCATGTCCAATAAAACTTAAAACTTACACTCCATCAAAGTAAATATTCTATTATTGTCAGCTATCCACATATCTCTTTCTTTTGTGTAACTTGTTATTTATTGATAAGTTATCATTGGTTGAGAACTTTCTTATTTACATTACTTTACCATGATCTTCTTATTTCTATACATTTTTTTTACATTTCACTATAAAAATACCAATTTTTCCCATTCAATTTGGTCTTTGATCACTAATAATTTATTCAAATGTTCTTATACCTTATTTTCCACTCTCTTTCAAAACTTTATCTAAAAACTTCACAAAATTAAGCTTTTTTTGAACCATCTTTTTTGATTTTAGGTTCTATATTATTTCTCAATGAAATAAATTCTTCTTTGAGATCTTCAATATTCATGAATTTCCCTTTGATAGTTAAGTCAAGATCATCACTGATGTTAATATATACTTTAATCCTAAATATGTATCTCACGATTTTTTTATATTTCACATGATTATTTTCACAGGTTCCCATAAATTTTCAAATTAAATCAATTTCATCTTCAAGTTTATTAACATATCTTGAGGATTACTTTATAAAACATCCAATTTTCATGTTATTATTTCTTTGTAAGTCAAGCACTTAAATAGACCCTTCTAACTCCACCTAAAGGTTTATAACTACTTCTAGTTAATTTTCACCATCTTATTAAATTTTATAATTATATACTAAATACATCATAGAATCATCTATATCTAATATAAAATCACTTTCAATGGATCTACTTTAGTTTCCTATTCTTTCTTTCTAACAAGAACCTCCCTTTGAAAATTATTTCCACTTGAATTTTTAGTAATAAAGTCCCTTCTTGATGGAAACTTCTTCTTTTATTTTGGTGAGAACTCATACTCACCACCCTTTTCATCAAAATTATTTGGAAACCTAACAATGACATTTCCAATTTTTTTTATAATGGAAACAAGATAAAGGTATCTTTCCATTAAAATTGAATTTGATTCTTTTAAAATTCTTTACAATAAGTGATAAGAAATCATCACCTATATAATCTTAATTTTTATCCTTATGAAATTCTTGATTCTCAATAGATTTGAATAATTTCCATTTATATGAATGTTCTAAAGAGATCTTCAGTTTTACCCAAATCTCATATGAAACCAAATTTTAGTGTAATCCATCAATAGATAACTAAGATTCATCTCTTATAGTTCCAAAACCTTTGGATTATACATATAATATAATATTATAATGATATTCTTCCCAATTTTTGAATCATTGATCTCCTATACAAGTTCATAAATTTCACCAAAAATATTAGTAAGATGATTAATAAAACATTCTATATTTTCATTTGAGTTCATATTCAGATCATCAAATATGTTTTGAAAAAATTACAACTTTTCCTCCACTTTTTGGTCACCTTCAATGATATTGGAAATTTTAACCAAAATATGTTTTTCCATTTACCATTTAATCTCCTTCATATATATCTAACTAGAGAGTTCCCCTGATAAAGTATGATGACATTTAGCATCATCATTCAAAATCATTTTTTAGCTTTCATCATTGATCTTCCTTTGGGATCACTCAATTGTATCCCATGTATTGTATTATAATATACATAAATTCCAAGAGATCATAGATGATATCTCATACAATTCTTATATATTTGATAATTACATCCACTAAATAAATAAAATCCCTTAAAATTACTAATTTAATCTATGATTTCAACAATCTCTCAATGTATTCATGAAATAACCAATGGCTTTGATACCACTTGTTTTATCCTTTTCCCACTATCCACACTGGGGGAGGGGGGGGGGGTAAATTAGGGCGATGGAAATTATTTTGTTCTTTGATCAAATTGGATCTTATCATTAAATTTTAAAATACAAAATGAATCTAAATTTTAATCACAATCTACCACATGAAAAATAAAGGGAATGAGAATATTTATTTTTACATGGTTTACGCATAAAAGGACTCCAAAGAGAACATATAAACCTGTGTTGATATATATATTGACCACCACTTCAGTAGCATGTGATTATAACTTTAGTAAGAGATTACTGATCCAACAAGGTCCATGAAATCTTCCTCTATTATACTCACTACTTATAAGAGGGATGATAAATATAGATTTTATGTATAGGTCGATCTTACATGATTTCGATAAGAAATTCAATACTAAAAAAAATAAATTCTCCATGATTCTCTTCTCTTCTATAATAGATATTAAAAGGTAATTTAGTTTGATCAAAATTCACCAATAAATACTATATAATAAATTATATTTAGATATATTTAGTTTTCATGATTCTACACTGTATTTTTATTCTATTCTAGGTGTGATAATTTTCACTTTTACATCAAATTATTTAAATCAGAGAATGTTTGGATTTTAAATTTTAAATTTAAACATAATCTAACTTCCTCATCTCTTTTAATTTAAAAATATCCCTTTATAAATATTTAATTCAATCTCCATCATTCAATTTCAATTCTTTATTTAAAGATGTTTAACTAATCATAAAACCTCTATGAGAAAGACACATCAATAAATTTGTTCGAATTCTATTGGAGCTACAACTTATGGAAAATTATACTCATTTACGATGTGATGAGACAATTTTGACTTAACTATTTTTAAATTTTAAGGAAAGGTTGTGGTGTGGGGAAAATCATTAAGGTGAAATGTCTTGTGAAATATAAATATCCCAAATTCTCCATGCTTCCAAATACAGATCGTACATGGTGAAATCCTATTCTAATGTGTAAAAGACTTTCTATTAATCATTATTGCAGTGTAAACCTCCCCTATAGTTTGGATTTATCAAAATACCCAGGGACATCAAAATTATCTTATACTTTCTTCATGTCACAAAACTTATCTTACGAAGTGGTCATCCATAATCATGTTTTATGATTAAGCTGATTGTGGCGTAACACTTCCTCCATGGTTCATGAACCCTTAAAAATGTAATTCCATATAAATTCCACTCATATTACTATACAAGATGGATATCAATTATATGGTGTAACATAATATACAAGAGTCCCACATCAGAAATACAATTGGGATGAAGCTTCTTTATTACCTCGAATACTGCAAAATACATCCGATCAAATCGCTTAGGCACATCCTCAAACCAACAGGTTCGTACCACCTCATATGGTTCTATTTTAAATGGGTTGACCCTTTTTGATGGTACTATTATCAAGATGTTATAAACCACATTGGTTTATATACTATTTCACCACCCTGATTAGAACTATGGTTAAGCTCACTTTTACCTTATAGTAGAACCTCACTCCCATAGTGCTGCAGGTTTGCTCCATTTTTTAAACTTGAAAACACAAATACATATTAACCTAGTGTTGTAGTGTGGATAAACTATAAAATATAGATATAGAAATATATTTTCATCTGAACATATACCGAGACTATGACATGGTTCATTTCCTTGTGCTATAGTTTCAACCTGGTTCTTCTAAAAATCCAAATTATTATAAATATTCATAAAAAAGAAGACTAATATAAATTGTTAAAAAATAAAAACAATAAGAACCTTTGGTTTCAACATTTTCTAAGACATAACATTTAACATATTTCTAATAATTTTGTGGCTCTACATTCATATGGTGGTGCCATCATCATACCATCAGTTCCTTAAGTTCCCAGTCAATTAAAAATTTGGGGTACTACATGGTGATAATCAGCCATTTGAGTCCTATGAATATAAATATCTATATATATAGTGTTATATAAAAGGGATGGTAAGTAGAATATGGAAAATAATTCAATTTAGATAAATTCTACCAATGGACTAGAAGTTGACCCGATCAGTCCATAGAGAAAACTAAATAATGACTACATGTTTCCCATTAATCGAATTGAAGTAAAAAAATCCAAATATGGGTAGTCAATAGATCACATGGGTTCCATTGAATAAAAATATAAAGAATATGGTAATTTTAATTTCATATGTTGGTGTAGTATATTTCCTCATTTAAAAACTTCTGATAAAAAAGGGAAAAAATGCTACAACATCCATGAGAATCAACCTAGCCCTATGCATCTTTACCATTATGAAAGATTGTATGACCTTTAGTATCAGCCAACACAAACAAGTCTCTTCAATAAACATGATATGTATCCTAAAATAATAAGATTATAATGAGGTTTAGGAACATTCTCCCCCATCCTCATGGTATCTGTTTTATAAGGAGAGCTTGATTATTTAAAGGAAAGATGTAATTAAAATAGAGATAACAATTTCTCTACATCATATTTGAGCTCTAAATATTTCCACATATTATCTCCATTATTCTAGGATCTTATCCTATATTACACCCCCAACAATAGATATGTAGAGGATGAGGAAGTAAAATATCTCAAAGACACCCTCCTTCATTCTAGGAAGGTGTCTCCACCACTATCTATGAAATATAACAAGTTAATATGGGTATAGAGGAAGACCCACAACTTAAATTGATTAGATCCTCCATAAAACCTGTATAATAAGAGATATATATCTATTTATTCAAATAATATCAAGATTTATTCTCCTAAAACTATATAAAAATTAACATGTTGGACTTTTATGTGGATACCCATCATTTAGGTTTTCTTGAAGACCACTATAGTTTTAAGTATGAATCTAGGAGAATAAATATGACCCATGATACCAAGGTGGAATCCTAAGTTGATAATATCATGAAATCCATATTCATTATTGAATTACATTACTCTAAGTGTCACACCAACATCGTTCTTTTCAAGAAAAATAATGGGAATATCATAGTCTGTATCAATTTTAGGAACCTCAGCTAGCACTGTTTGAAGGTTGATTTATTGATATCAATCATGGAGATACTAATTAATGCAACAACCAATTTATAACCTATCTCTTTCACGTATGGGTATTCATGGTACAAGAAAATATGAATGTCCCTAGATGAGATGGATTCCACTACATTAATGGTACCCTAAGGGGTATATTTCTATCAATTGATGTCCTTTGTCTTAAAGAATGTTGGTTCCACATATCAACATTCCATGCATCATATATTTCATAAACTCATAGGGAGTATTATAGAATAACATGTTGATGATTTATTAATGAAGTATCAAATTCAATCTAATCATCTTTCCTATCTTGAGATAGTTTTTAAAAAACCATAGTAACACAACTTAATCCATTGAAATACACTTTTGAGGTAAAATCATGTAAATTATTTATCTTTGTAGTATTCTATCACTATATCAAAGTTGATCTCAAGAAGATCTGGGAAATCCTTGATATGATACCTACTTGAAACCTTAAATAAATGAGATGATGTCAAAGATGTATTTCTTATATTAGGAACTTCATATACAACCTTACCAGAAAGTGATTTCCCTTGAAAAAAATTAATGAACAAGTGAGTCACATATTAGTGGGATGAATATTTTCAGAGAGCTTTCAATGATATCATGTAGTATCTTATATATCCACCAGCACTGATTCCACTTGTAGAAGGAATGAATCTCATCCTCTATGTGTTGACTCAAAAGAAATCACTTGGTTTTCTACTTTCTCATAATAATGATATGAGAAAGGAAAAAACCTCTATTATCTTATCATGATAATGTTAAATGTCGAGACCTGATATTTTGATATTGAGATGAATTTTCTCACACTAATTTTCACAGTACATAAGATGAGGCATTACTTATAGCACTACAATATTCACCTTGTCTCTCATGATGATACACTCAAATATATCCTCAATCATATAATGTTAACTGGGTGTCTATCATGATGGGTGGCCATTCATACATATTTTGACATCCAATTCATGTCTCAGAAGGAATTTAATGAAAAAAAATTAGTTGATTTATTCACAATACACCATATAATGGGGAAGTCACTATTGAACACAAAACTCCCCGATGGAGTGGTATTTTATGTCTATAACACTGCTAAAACATATGAGATATACTTCGATGATTCTTCTAGGAGCCCAGCAAGAAGAATAATGGAAAACCTAAATAATAACCAGGACATTTTAGGGACTTTATTCATCATCCCAAAAAAACCAGTTTTGTCTCACTCTATCCTACTATTAGAAGGATTCACCAACAACAAGGTGGAATACTAAGACATAATTGGAAGTTTGGAGTTATTTTTGTATATACCAATGGGATTCTTGAATATTAAGGGTGGATAAAAGGTAGAAATAAAGTAGATTAAAGGTGAATGTGACATTAAAAAATAAGTATTAATCCTATTTATTGATTATGTATGTGGGTTAATATTTGAAATACCCTATAACCTGACACTATCTCATATCTCACATTTACAAAATTTCTAAGCCAATGCATTGGCCAATTTTGCTCAACCCTATCTAATATAGACCAGGGTGGGATTTTTATTCTCATTGCATAACAAAATATGTTCTCTCTATTCATCAATAATGACATGGAAGAGATCAATATAGTCAATACCACTATTAATCAATAACATAATTGGATGGATAAACCCCATAAAAGAAAAAATCCAAAGTAGAAATCACACACCATATTAATAAAAAAATAATCATATATGATAGAAAAAAGTAAATTTTATCCTCTACGATAGTCCAAATTCTTTGAAAGTTCTGTATAAGAATATATTTGATGGATTCATCCTTATAAAAATAAAAAGAGGAGAGGCCCTTTCTATTATATAGGAAGTTCATGCTGTAACATGTGGTGACAACTAGTCAGGAGCCAATATCTTCCATCAATTTAAGATAATTTGATACTTCTAAATATAAATGGAGCAATACTATATGGAATTCACCAAGAAGTTTTGTTTTTGTTAGATATATAAAAATTTCATCTATAAATCCCTAAAATTTTTGTAAACTACTAAATAATATTAGTTTTTTTTTCATGTAGATAATAAATGTTTTAGGTCCATATCCCCCAGCTACAACTAGGAATTTTAAGTACATATTTACTACCACTAACTTCTTATCAATGTGGGTCAAGGATGTATCCCTAAAGGAAGACAAAACAAAGGCTATCCTCAATTTTATGAAGACCAAAATCATCACAAGATTCTGTGTCCCACACATGACATTGATGGATAATGGCTTCAATTTATTACAACTTGATATTTTGATACATAAATATTATACCATATTAGATGAATATTCAATATATAATACCCAAATCCATTCCAAAACCATGAAGTTTTAGTGTATTTGGAGACTAGATACATAAGAATATTATTTAGATACATTCTTCACAACCTCTTATAATTTTCTTCCCAATTTTTACCCTTTTTTACATACCCTACATAAAAATTTCTTCAAAACTAGGGAAAATAAATATAAGAAAGGGTGAGCTCAAATGCCCAGTAAGGGAAAAAAGGGAGATATCAATCAATGATTATAGGAAATAGTAAGATAATCATAATGGTATTATATTATAACCATAACTTTCAAAGTTCAAACTTAATATTTCAAAGATCATAAATATGAGTAATGGTATAAATATTTATCATTTAAAAATACATGAATCATAATAGTGAGAAGTCTTCATAAACAAATCATGGACCATAAGTTTATGTCATAAATGTGTGGCACTATCATAAGTATAGAAACCATTTCATATTTTAAGATTAACTAATGAGACTATAAAATCATATTGAATAAAGAATCAACACCTCTTTTTTATATTAGATCAAGTACATTGACTTGTTTCCCATAGCGGATCAATCACATCAACTTGTTTTCCAAAGTGGATCAATCACATAGACTTGTTTAACATAATTATTTCATGAGATATAATACACTACCCAATGAATTAAAGGAATATATAATTTTAATCCCACCCATCACATAATTAAAACCATACATATATGTGTCAAAATATAATAAAACATTCACTATATCATCACATCATAACCCATGAAAAGGAAATAAGTTTCATAAACATTCATCAATTAAATATAGAAAAACCCATGAAAATAAATGGGTTTCATAAACATATCATCATCAAAATAATAATCCATATAGATAAATAATAAAGATGGTATCATTGAATAGTATCCCCCATAAATAATAATTAATTCAAAAGGATGTTATCAATGATAAAAATTCCTTTAAAATATCACTAAAACTTTTATTGAGGAAAACAAACTTTCTCTTTTTAAAATAACTTATAAAAATATAAATATTTCCAAAAATTTTATGGAAAAAATTTTATTTGAAAAGAAACATAGAAAATTGTAAATTAAGCTTCAATTTATTGAGTGTTCATGATGGTGGGAAATTTTATTCATGCCGTATAAGTTAAAATAAAACATTCCTTTCACACTTTTATAGAAAAATTCAAAAATTACCTCATTCAGAAAATAAGAAGAAGATTACTTTTAAAAAACTTTTTTTAAAAAAACTCAATCATGGGTAAAAATGAATTTAAAAAATAATAAGATAATATTAAAATCATTATTAAAAATATTTTGAGAAAACATGGATATGGAAGAAAATGTATTTTAAACTGAAGAGAGTAATAAAGTCAATTTTCCTTTAAAACACTATTTTGATCTCTTGAATACTTAAAGAAAGGAAAATGAAATAAAAATATATATTCTCAAAAAATAACCAAATTAAAATAAAATGAAATGGATTTATCAAATAAGGAACATATATTTTCCTTAACAAAAATTCAATCATAAACAATCATGATTAAAATAGGATTGAAATATAGATCCCTTACATCAAGTCTCATCCTTATTCACATGAATTTGAAACTACAATATAATAGATATAGATTTATTGTACATGTATTCAATAACCATACTCTTATCTATCATACCATTTATGATTTACTTATAACATCTTGTCACCTATTTATTAACAACTTTTTATTGAAAATCATAGTTCTTCTTCATTTTTCATGTATATTTCGATTCAGTAGTCCCAATCCATGTAATTCGATCAGAGTTCCATCATCCCAATAATTTTAATAATGATATAAATATAATACATATTAATTATATATATATTTATAGTCATCTATAAAGGATAGAAATATAAAAATTAATTACACCGTTCAGGGAGATGGTAGACCATACGTACGCATGAACACAAATTTTTACTTTTTGAAGGATGGAATGAAATAAAAGTAAATAATAATTCACATTTTAAAAATAATAATTAGATCATATATATAATATATATTTATTACCATCCAAGTAAAATATAATAGAAATAAAAATCACATCGCTTTGTGGAGGTCCACATGTACAAACGAGAAATGTTATCATTTTCTAACAGATTGGATGGTAAGAAGGCATATATGATATTATAATTACAAAATAATAATAATTTCATAAATATAATTTATAAATACTAAAACCATTATATTAACCATCCATGAAAGATGCAGATAAAAATGAATTGTATCATTTCGGGGAGATGGGAAGCCATACATATGCACGAGCGATACCTTAATTTCCCATTTGATGGAAAAGAGGGACAATAAAGGTGGTTTAAAAGTCATAATAAAATTAATTTATATTTATTATACTGAATTTATTATTTTATGAAGAATATAATAGATTTATAGAATGTATAAGAAGAAACAAATTGAAATAGGCCAGATTAGACGATTACCTCTTCTTTTGTAGGCCTCCATTAGATCCCTTATTAAGGACCCTTAGAATGGTTTTTTGAGAATAAAATCACCTAAAATTGGTTTATATAGACGTTAATAAGAGTAGTGGACATTTTTTGGCTGATATATATGGTTAAATATTGTGTAATTAAGAGAACGTAGGAGTTTCCATTTATAAGGGAGGGAGATGATACACTTAGAATTTCTTAAAAGATTAAAATATAATCAAGTCATTCTCAAGAAAAATGATTAAAAATGGGAATTAATTATAATAAAAAGTTTCTAGGGTTGAAATAACATCATAAAATTAAATTTATATAGGTATTTATGACATTTTAGACCACATATGTTTTATTAACCCCTTTGTAAATATTTTTTGACCTTAACCGTAGTAACAAACTATTTTAACCATAAAGGGTTAAAAATTTCAACATAAATGGAAAAGTGACACATAAATATACCATGGATGTTGTTTTAAACCATATTAAATTCACATGGATGAATATATTATTTTTATTAATTTTAAATAATTTAATAAAATATTATTTATTATAAAATATCATTAATGTCATGTTTTGAACTATTCATTTAATTTGACTTTAAGGATACGAAGAAAAAGTTAAAATTTGAATATAATCCTTTTAAAAATCACTAATATGTTATATTTATCTAAAAAAATTCATGTAACACTATAAATCACTCAAATTATATTACTTTTAATATTTTTAAAATCATTTTTTATATTTTTTTTCAATTTAATAGATAATGTATCAACGTTGCACATGCATTTATGGTATTTATGTAATAACTAAAAATTAGAAATAAGTTTTCATAATAAATATAATTTTATTATGCATAAAATTAACATAAATATCCATTCAAAAATTTCTTTTTTCCCTATGTAAACACATAATAGATATTCAAAACTAAGAGGGTGACATTTTGTAACTTTATTTTCTTTAAATATTATATAGTCTCTTTTGAGGGAAAAATATTTCTTAAACAATTAAATTTGGAGCTTAATTTTTTAAGGGTATAATTAATTTCAACCAATAGTAATTTTTATGAAAAAATGGTGACCTTAACACTTAGTTTTCACCTAGATTAACCTAATTTACCCTTTACTAAGGTGATAAATTTTACCATGGTTACTATTCATAATGACTAAAAATAAAAGGAAGATATTTAAAAATTTTTAACTTCTTGATTAAAAATATGAAATTAATTTGATAAAATTCATTACCTATAATTTAAAGAAATTTATTTTAAAAATAAGAGAGTAAAATGTCATAATTTTTTTATAAAAATATATTTGTAATAATGAAACTAGCTATATTCATATATAATTCCTAAAAAACATTATATGAATGTTAATTTTTTTATTGAATATATAACAATTAAATTTCATGGTTATTATTAACTAATAGGGATTAATTTAATTTATTAAGATAAAAAATTTTGCACGCATAAAAATAATATTTGTTAGAAAAACCTCTCTCTTACTTTCAAATGATATTTATTTCCATTTATAATAAATTGATAATTATGGAATTTATTTTATATATACATTTTTCATAATTTATTAGTCATATTCATACTTACCAATTTAATTTATAGTTTTAAATGGTATAATATATTATAGTTCATTTAGAGTCAAGGTTACATGTATCACAGGCTGTAAAAAAATTTATTTGAAGATAAATATATATTAAAGTCTCAAGGTGTTAAATTTTACACCCCTTAAAAATTATTTCACCATAATGATTACTTCACCCTAATAAAAACAAATGAGGATATCTATATTTCATTACATTCTCATGTTCCCAAGTAGTTTCTTTAAATTTATGATTCCTCTAGATAACTTTAACTTGGTGAGTAGTCTTATTCCATAACACTTTATATCTATTATTGAAGATTTATACTGGTTTTTATTTATATGGAAGATCATAATTTATTTTTATGACCTCTAAGTTTAGTATATGTGATGGATTAGGTATATACTTCCTTAGGAGTGATACATTGAATATGTCCTGAACTCGAGAGAGGTTTGATGCAAGGGCCAAGCAATATTCTACTGTTCATACTCGATCAAGAATCTTAAAGGAGAGAATGCATATAGGGTTAAACATTATATTATTTATAAATCTAATAACCTTTTTCCCTAGAGAATATTTAGGAAATAACTTCTCACCAACTTCAAACTCCAAATCTTACAGATGATTATTAACAAAACTCTTCTATCATCTCTGAGCTACCTTGGCATACTATTTAATACCCATGACTTTCTCTACCACTTACTTAAGTATATTAGGCCACAATAGCTTTATTTCTCTAACTTAATCATATAAAATTGAAGTTCCAAACTTCTTTCCATGAAGGGATTCATAAGGATCCATCTAAATTCTTGATTGAAATCAATTGTTGTAAGAAAACTCAACTAGAGGAAGGTGTTGATCCCTACCACCTTTCAAATCCATAGAGAATGATCTCAACATATAATATAGGGTTTGAATGTTTCTCTCAGACTAACCATATATCTAAGGATGAAACATCATACTGAACATTAATTATGTATCTAGTGCCTACTGAATACTTCAACAGAACTTCAAGGTGAACCTTAGACCCTAATCAGATATAATAGAATGTGGACCTCCATACAACCTTACAACTTTATTAATTTATATTCTATAAATATAATCAATATAGGATTCTTATCTATTGTAAATGAAGTATTCGTACTTTGTAAGGTCACTTACCACAACACAAATGGCATTATGGTCCTTAGATGTTTTGGGGGGTCTGATGAAAAATTCCATGGTGACATTTTCCCATTTCTATTCTAGTATGGGTAATGATTGCAACATCCCTTTATACTTTCATCTCTCATAATTAACTTACTTAAATACTAATCATCAAGATTTATACTCCATAATATCTCTCCTCATGTTATCCCACCACAAATACTCTTTTAGATCTTTATAAATCTTCATAGTTCCGGGATGAATAAAAAATGACATACTGTGATTCTCATCCAACAGATCCTTCTTCAAATATGGTATGGATGGAACCCATACATGGTTACTTAACCTTATCATTACATCATAATCAAGGTTAAACTTAGAAGAATTTATGAACTTCTTCTGTAGTTACTTATCTTCCTTCTGTGCCTCTTTAATCCTCATATAGATATATGATTAAGCACTTATTTGATAAAGATAATATTTTCCCGTTCCTTTAATATTTCTAGATCCATCCTTTAAAAATCCATAAATATTAGATCTTTTTTTATTCTCATCAAAGATAAGTTGGAATTATCCTTTCAACTCAAAGCATCTACCACCTTGTTTTATTTCCTAGGATGGTAATGTATTTAGCATTCATAATCTTTAATCAACTCCAAAAATCTTCTCTGGTGCATATTAAACTCTTTCTGTGTGAATATATACTTTAAAATTTTAAAATCAATATATATATATATATTTATATATCACACATTACTCCATAAAGATAATTCATCCGTATCTTTAATGAAAAAATTACTACAACTAACTCCAAATAATTATTTGGGTAATCTTTCTCATGATACTTCAATTAGTATGAGGCATTAGATTTCACCATATAATTATACATGAGGATTCATCCAAGTCATTTCTTTGATGCATCACTATATATTAAAAAAAATTCTCCACTATAGAGTAGTGTAAGCATAGGTTCACCGATTGACCTTCTATTTAGTTCCTTGAAATTTTCTTCACATTCATATGTACAAATAAACTTGGTTCCCTTTCGAGTTAACTTAGTGAGTGGATTAGAAACATGTGAGAAATTCTCTACAAAGTTCTGATAATATCCAGCCAAACCAAGAAAACTATAGATCTTAGTTACATAAGTTGGTCTAGGCCAACACTCAATAATGTTTTCTATGTATCCACCGATATACCCTTGATTGAGATTATATGACCCACAAATGAAACTTTTTTGTTTCCAAAATCCAAACTTTGTAATTTTTTTACAACTTCTCCTTCCTTAGTGTCTTTAGGAAAATCCTCAAATGATCATCATTCTACTACTTACTCTTCAAATATATAAAAATATCATATAAATAAACTACCACAAATTGATCAGGGTTATCTCTAAATACTCTCTTAATTAAACCCATGAATATAGAAGGGGTATTAGTAAGACCAAATGGCATCACTACATATTCAGTGTCTGTACCTTGTACAAAATGATATCTTGGGAATATCCTTCTTCTTGACCCTCAATTGATGATATCTAAAATTAAGGTCAATCTTGAAAAAGTATTGAGCTCTGTATAATTGATAAAAAATCATTAATATGAGGAAGATAGTAATTAATCTTTATTGAGATCTTGTTATGTTCCTAATAATCAATGGAAAGTCTCATTGATCCATCTTTATTCTTAACAAAAATAATTGGTGCACCCTAATGTGATGAACTTGGACAAATAAATCAATTTTCAATATTTTCCTGAAGTTTCTTCTTTAATTCGAACAACTCAATAAGGGCCATTATATATGGAGTGTTTGAATTAAGTATAACACCTGATATGAGTTATATTGAAAACTAAAATTCATGATTTATATGAAGACTAGGAAGATATTTTATAAATACACCCGAAAATTCCTACATAATGGTAATATCTTCGCTGTTGAGTTTTACTCCAACCATGTAAGATAAACACAACTTTTGAATAGGAATCAAGACCTATAAAATAGATATAATTTACATTATAAGTTCATTTTTATCATTGTACTGGTAGATGATAATATTTTGGTTCAAAATATCAAACTTGACATCGATTCCTCTAAAATTGATGTGATATTTATATAAATAAATCCAATCCATGCATATGATGACATAAAATTAAACTAGAGGGAGAATAACGAGATTTACATGAAGCACAT
Source organism: Viscum album (assembly GCA_963277665.1). Classification (NCBI taxonomy): domain Eukaryota; kingdom Viridiplantae; phylum Streptophyta; class Magnoliopsida; order Santalales; family Viscaceae; genus Viscum; species Viscum album. Next base: position 172,055,290 of record OY728147.1, on the reverse strand, counting down.
TAAAACATAGTTCAACCAGAGAAGAATAATATACTTGATATGAGACTATCATACCATTATGAGTTTCCATTTTTATCTCAACATCTAATCATTGAGGTGGTAACTCGACACCCTTATAAAATTCCTTAGATATAAAAGAGTGGGTAGAGCCAGAATCAAATAAGACATTATTTTTTCTAGATTATATCAAAAGACTATCTTTAATCACTTCATTATCATAACCCACTTAAATAGTCACGATTTCAATATAGTTCCCTTTTTATTTGGTATTAAGTGTTTTTGATGTCTACAATTATAAAAAACCTTCGTATTTGGGCATTGGTTTTGTGTAATACCCATACTCCTTGCATTTGAATCATTTTAGAATGCATGGTGCACTAGTTGAAATATTCATTTAATCTATTTAATTAACTATAATATTCACCACATTTCAATATTCATAGGCTTTATGACCTACCTTTCCACATTTAAAGAACCTACCAATTCCATTTAAGCAATCCCATTTATGTTTCATCCCACATTTCTAGCTTGTAGATGGCTAGAATTTCTTTCCACCATGTGATTTATTCGAGTTATCATGAGAATCCATATTTATTTTATTTTCAAGGCTATGGTAATGGCGGGAATTTAAAATTTACATTTCCTCCTTAAGTTCACATTGAAAATTTTCTTTATAACTAATAATGTCTCTCACAGCTCACTCCCCTTAGATACTTGGTTTTAAGCCACTAAATAATCGATCAATTTTTCTTTTAGGGATAATGATTAAACTAGAAGCATACCTTACAAGCCTTCTAAAATTTACCCCATATGTACCAATGTATTCATCCTCATTTTTCTTATGATCAAAGAATTCATTCTCCATATTTTTGAATAGAATAAGAGGGAAGTACTTACTGAAAAAAATCTAGTTAAAATTATCCAATTCCATAGAGTCAATTCCTTCCTCTTAACTTGTGTTCTTTATAATACTCTACCATTGATCTTATTTAACTTCCAAATGATAAATTGGAAGGATAACCTTTTCATTCTCTGAGCATTGGATAATAAAAAATATTTTCTCAATGGTGCTGATCCAACAGTCAACCACTAGTAGATCAGAAGTCCTATTAAAATAAGGTGGAAGTTGCCTCATTATAGATTCAATAGTATATTTTTCTTTAATTTTATTTTTTTAGAAGCTCAACATGATTCATGTCTTGATAAAGTTTCATAAGAATAGAAAAAAGATTCATAAATCTTACTCCTATAAAATTTAGTTTCTAAGGAGGAAAATCATTTCATTGTCCGTTACATTTAGCATTAACACAATTACTTCAGGTTACATCCATTTAGTAAAACAAAAATCATAGTGTGAGTAATAATAATCATAGTGAGAAAACACATAATCATTAAAAATCATTTATAGGATGGTTAAATCACAAAAAATTATTCTCAATCTACGAAACCTTAGGTTTAAGATAGGTTATACATGGTCATTACCAAATCTTTAGGATGTTATCCTATACTTATACTTATACATAGGGTGTTTTCATAAAAGTTTTCTAACTCTAATCTCTAAATATTGAATAAACCCTACTCGGATACCAATTATAGTGGCATGATATTTTCATTTATAAATATTACATACTTTTATATGAATATTCCATATATAATTTCATGATCCATTCCAGAATCGTTAAGGTTTAGTGTATTTGGAGACTAGATACATAAAAATATCATTTAGATAAATTCTTCCTCATATATTATAATTCTCTTACCACTTTGTAACATTATTGAAATACTCTACTTAAACATTTATTCGTAACTTGGGGAAAAGAAACATAAGAGCAGGTGAGCTCAGATGCTCAATAAAAGAAAACATGGGAGATATCAATCAATGATCATATGAAAGCATAAGATAAGCATACATGCATGAGATCATAACCACAACATAAAAATTTCACACCCAATGTTTCAAAGACCATAAATGCGTATCATGGAATAAAGTATTTTCATTTCAAAATACATGAATCACAAGAGTGATAAGTCTACATAAATCAATAATGAACCATAAGTTCATGTAATAAAAGTGTGGCACTATAATAAGTATAAAAAAAATTTCATATTTCAAGGTTAACTACCAAGACCATCAAATCATAATGGATTAGGAATCAAAAACTATTTCCCATTGTAGATCAAGAACATCAACCTGTTTCCCATTGAGGATCAAGCACATTGACTTATTTACCATACAAGATCAATAACATCAACTTGTTTCCCATAATTATCTCATGAGATATAATACATTACCCAATGTATTAGAGGGATATATAATTTTGGGCCCAACCATCACATAGTGATAACCAAACACATGTGTACTATAAGATCATAAAATATTCACTGTATCATCACATCATAACCAGTGTAATAGAACTGAGTTTCGTAAGTATTTCATCAATTCAACATAGCATAATCCATGAAAATATATAGGTTTTATAAAAATATCATAATCATAATCATAAAATGCCCATTTAAATAATAAGTATGGTATCATTGGATCATATCCATAGTAAATCATAATTAACTTCAATGGATATTATCAAATATGAACATTCCTTTAAAAGACCACTAAAACATTTCATGAGGAAAATATGCTTTCCACTTTGAAAATAAGTTAAAAAAATATTTAGAAAATTTTAAGAAAAAACTTTTAATTGAAAAGAACTTTATAAACTTATAAATTAAGCTTCAACATATTGAGCGATCATGATAGAGGGAAATTTTGTTCATGATATATACATTAAAAGAAAAAACTTTTGTAGAAAAAGTCAAAAAGTACCTCATTTGAAAAACAAAAAGGGATTAATTTTCAAAAACATTTTGTAAAATTCAATAATTAGTAAAAATTAATATAAAAAATCATTGTAGTATATTAAAATAATTCTGGAAAACATTTTTAAGACACATGGATATGGAAGAAAAAGTATTTTAGACCGAAGAGAGAAATAGAGTCAGTTTTCCTTAAAAACACTATTTCAATATCTTGAATACTTAAAGTGGTAGAAATGAAATAAAAACATATATTATAAAGAAATAACCAGAGTATCATAAAATGAAATGGTTTTATCAGATAAGTAACATAAAATTTCTACAATGTAAATTCAAGCATAAACAATCCCAATTAAAATCGGATTGAGACATAGATCCCTTACCTCAAGTCTCTTCATTCTTCACATGCATTCAAACATCCTGCATAATAAATAAAGATTTATTATATATATATTATATAACTATAATTCTATATATCATACCATTTATGATTTAGTCATGACATCTTATCACCCTTTTATGAACAATTAGTTATTAAAAATCAGATTTCAGGGTGATAACTGCTTCATTTCTCATGCAAGTTTCAGTTTAGCAGTCCTAGTCCTTGTACTTTGATCAAGGTTCAATGGTATAAAAAAATTTAATAATGATATAAATTTCATATATATTCATCATATATATATTTATAGTCATCCATAAAGGATAGATATATAAAAATGAATTACAACGTTCAAGGAGATGGTAGGCCGTACGCACGCATGAATGTTGTTTTCAATTTTTGACAGATGGAATGAAAGGATGGTAAATAATAAATAAACATTAAGAATAATAATTATATCATATATATAATATATATCCATTAAATATATCCTTATTACTTTCCATTAAAAATGGGATTGAAAAACAAATCAAATTGCTTAGTAGAGGCGGCAGTCCACACGTACACATGAACGACGTTACCGTTTTATAACGGATTGGAAGAAAAGAAGGTAGATGTGAAATTATTATTATATAATAATTTTTTTCATAAATAAAATGTATAAAAATAAATCCCATCATATTATCCACCCATAAAATATGTTGATAAAAAATTAATTGTATTGCTTCATAGAAACAGTAATCCATATGTACGCACACATGATACTTTCACTTCCCATTTGATGGAAAATAGGATTAATAAAGGTGGTTTAATGATAATAATAAAATTTTAGTATTTTTATGACACTTATATTATTATTATATGAATAATATAATAGATTTATTGGATGTATATGAATAAATAAATTGAAAGAGTCTGGGTTAGATGATTACCTCTTCTTTGGTAGGCCTCCTTTAGATACCTTCTTAAATAACCTTTTAATAGTATTTTAAGAAGAATAAAACCTTAAATTAGTGTATAGGGAAGTTTATAAGAGTAATGGTTAGGGTTTTGTTGATATATATGGCTCAAAGTAGTGTAAATTAGAGAAATGATGAGTTCCCTTTTATAAGGGAGGCAGAGGATACACATGGAATTTATTAAAATATTAAAATATAATAAAGTAATTTTCAATAAAAATGATTCCAAATGGAAATAAATTATAATAAAAAGTGTACAAAGTTTAAATACAATTATCCAATAAAATTTATATATGTTTTTGTTTAATTTAAAACCTTATCTTTTTTATTAACCCCTTTATTAATTATTCTTGACTTTAACCATAGAAACAACTATTTTAACCATAAAGGGTTTCGAATGTCACTGTAAATGGAAAAGTAACTATTAAATGGATAATATATGACGTGTTAAACCATATTATGTTCACATGGACGAATATAATTTTTTTATGAATTTTAAATCATTTAATAAATTAGTATTCATTATAAAATATCATTAATGTTAATTTTGGAACTATTCATTTAATTTTCCTTTAAAGATACCAAGACAAAGATGAAATTTGAATACAATACTTTTTCACATAACTTATATGTTATATTTATATAAAAAATTTGTGTAAAAATATAACTCACTTAAATTATATTACTTTTAATATTTTTAAAATCATTTATTTTTTTATTGAATAGATAATGTATTAGTGTTATTAATGAATTTAAGGTAATTATTTAATCAATAAAAATTATTAGTAAACTAGTATCATGAAAATAATTTCACTATTCACAATATTAAAATTAATATTAATTCACAAATTTCTTTTTTCTTAAGAGAACACAAAATATATATTTAAAACTAAGGGAGAGATATTTTGTAACTTTTTTGATTTAAATATTATATAGGTAATTTTCATAGAAATGTGTCTCTTAAAAAATTAAATTTTAAGAATAATTGATATGGGTTGAATTACCCTAATACAATATAAATTTAGATGAAAACATTTGTGACCTTAACATTTAGTTTTAACCTAGATTAAGATGATTTACGCTTTACTGAGGTGATAAATTTGACCTCAGTTACTCTCATAATGCCTAAAAATAAAAGGGAAGACTTTACAAAATTTGAACATAATGATTCCAAAAATAGAATCCATTTTATAAAATTCAATAATTATATGTGTAATAAATTAATTTTAAAAATAAGCATGTAAAATGTGATGAAAATAAATTTTTAGAAAAACTCAATTTTTAGAATAAATCTATATTTATTCCTATCTCATGCCTAATAAAAACAATATTGAAATATTAAATAATTTGATAGAATACATAAAATATAAATTTCATTAAACTTATTCACCAATAGTGATTAATTTAATTTATTAAAATAAAAACATGTTATACACATAAAAATAGTTTTTTAGAAAAACCTTTATCTTACTTTGAAACATTTTTTATTTCCATTTATAATAAATTGATAATCAATGAATTTATTTTATACATAAATTTTTCAAAATTTAGTTATTCCTATTCATACTCTCCAATTTAATGACTAGGTTATAATGTACACTATATTACAGTTCATTTGGACTCAGATGTATGTGTATCACAAACTATGTTTTTTTATTTGAAGAGAAATATATATTAAAATATCAAGCTGTTACAAAACTTTGGTGATTCTAAGTAGGAAAGAGTGTATCAGGAGTAAAATATCCAGTTCGACCATGAATACTAAAATATTTATTTAACCAATGTATAGATAAAGGATTTTAACAAAAATCTATTAAATATCATTCAGAAGATGGTGAAAAAATATATGAAGTCTTGGCTATATAAACTCTTGCATGATTTGTGGGATTATCATGACATAACCCATACTTCCACAAAGGAACCCCATATTAACTAGCATATAAGATAAATTTAGTCTTTCCAATTGAGGTTTATCTTCCATTGCTTGACATCACCATCTGAAATAATCTATCCGAAGATGAATTGTCCAAGATATGACTTGATGAGTTAGAACATATTGATGGGAAAATGTTACACATAGAAAAACCTTAAAATAAATCATAATCAAGTTTCATGATAATTTAATAAGAAGTTAAACTCTACTCATTCATTCAATAAGAACTATTATTTCCCCTAATAACTATGATACCTAGTAATAAACCTCTAAAACTGGATTTGAAATGTGAAGAACCTTATATTGTATATAGTATTTATTAAAATGATGCTTACTCCTTGATTAAAATGGATAAATAACTCCTTACTCCCTCTAATAATTAAAATTTTCTCAATAATTAGTTTTCATAAATTCACATTGGCCTAAAAAATCCTTGTTTTATGATGGTAAACTAAACAACACGAATTTCTCACTACATGACTCTAAACATCAAAATGTAATGGTCCTCATTTTATAACCTTAAAATGCATGACATATGAGTCTTAATCACATGATGTTAAACTACATGACATATAGTCTATCCTAAATGACCTTAAATTTATTATATAGGTCCATTATTAGAGTATTATATTCTTTATATATGATCTGAATATACATAAGAACCCTTAAAACACGATTCTTACTCCATGAACCTATGCTAAGATAAAATGACACCATTTAGTCAAGGTCACATGAAATTAAACTCCATGAATCATGGTATATCTTGAATTACCCTAAGCTACTTAAAATTGTTTTCTCTATGTGAACTAGATAAAAAATACCCCTCATTGATATGAGATCTTGATATACATAGGGGTCATTTTTCTTTCTCTGGGGATTCCATGGATATACTGGTTATCCCTGTGTCATGGTTCACCTAAATTATATCCAAAACCACCCCTACCCATCATAGTGTCTGATTCCTCTCTATTCATGTTTTGTTTCCTACCCCCCCCCCCACAGGGACCTTTATCAAAACTACGTGTGGATTTATACCTATTAACACATGAAATAGAATGATGACTAAATAATCTATCTTGGGACCAACCGTGAATTCCAATAAAGAACCCATTCTGTCTTGGTGTCAAAACCTTTACTTAGTCACTAAATACCAAGATAAGGTCATATCATTTTTTACATGAGATAGATCTATGAAAGGGACCCTACATAGAGGTCCTCATCATATGACCCTTAACTGAGTGTAATGAAGTCCTTATCACATGATATGAAAGTGTCAGATATATAATCTACCACACATGAAATTAAACTGTTTAGAGTGGTCTATACCATATTTATTTAAACTAATTATATCAATCTATCTTTTGTGACCTGAATATATGGAATATTACCTTATTTCATAGCTTGATATACACAGTTAAAAATCCTCCTAAGTGTAAGAGATGACACCATTTGAGAGATCTCTGTATTCTAAGATGTTATATATATGGTTAAATTTTCCTACCTTGATTTCATAGTTTTCCTAGCCCATGGACATAATAATTCCATTATATATATATAAACTACATATGGATTAATTATGACCAACTTAGGATATATAATGATGCTTTGATTATCCATACTAGGCCTAGCCAAAACTTCCATTTCCATACCGGGTTATACACTAATGATGAGGCCTTACCTAATTCACATATGGTTTTCACCTTTATTTCACTAGGTTACCCATACATTAAACACTCCTTCTCCTATACACGATCAAGATCTATACATAGTGATTCTATTATTTGATAATTACACGTGGCTTGGTTCTTGTTTATATACCATATATAGTTATGCCTAGATCTCCAATACTAGTCTCAATTGTAATTCTTATCAATTTCAAACCCTCTTAATCATAGTATAGGCCTCTCCATTAATGTTGAGTTTCCCCTAATATCCCATATAATAGGTCCTTTTAAGAACTATGTGTGACATGATTCTCATTATTATATGATATATAATGATGCTTTGATCAATATCATTAAACCAATTATAGATCCCAATAAACCACCACATTTACCTGATGTTTAGACCCACTTATTCATATCATTTTTTTTCATTCAAAAGTTTAATACTAAGGTGAAGTCATTTTATTTTTCATACAAGCTAATCCAGCACAAAGCCCCCTATATAAAGGTCCTCATTATATGACCCTAAATTACTTGGAATCTAAGACCCTATTGCATGATGTTAAACTATACGACACATTTTCCATCCTATAAGAATTTAAAATTCTTATATTAGTCAATTCTATAGGAACCATATTTCCTTATATAAGATCTAGATTCATGTAAAAGAAATTTACAAGTGGTTTCCACCTAAAAATCCATGCCGGGATAGAATTCCCCCATTCCTAAGGCAAGCTTGGATCTTCTATCCTGGGTTAAATCTAGAGGAATTATTCTAGTTCTAATCTCATACCATGAGTAAAATTCATTTCCCCTACACATGGGGTAGATCTATATAGGGTACAGGTTTTAAGAACTATATGCAGCTTGATTTCTGTTATTTCAGGATACTTAGTGATGTATGAATCATATATTTCAAACCCAACAACAAATTCTGTCATCATTAAACTCCTACTAGTGTATGATATCCTCATTTATACTAGTTATTTCTACACCAAACTAAATGTTGGGATAAAATATATTTTATAAGAAATACGTATGTCTTGATTCATATTACCTAAGGATAAGTAGTGATGTTTGAATCATATATTTTAGACCCCTTCACAAATCATCTTCCACTTCCTTTCTACTTGAACATCCAAAAATAGCTTAACCATGGTTAGTTTAGGACCAAATCATTCTTGGAACCTCTTAGATATCCCCATATAATAAAGTACACTTTATACCTAGAGTATCTTGAATTTACAAAAAAATTTCATGGATATTAGTAATGTGTTAATTCAGATCCAAGGCACACCTCCACTTAGTAATGATTGTTTTGCCTCCATATTCAAAACAACCAACCTAGAGGTATATTACAACGTGACGATAGAATCCTATAATCCTTGTATGCTTCGAAAACATTATTATAGGACCCATCATTTAAATATTAGTTAGTATTCATCTTTAACATACTTTTCTCATATCATCATCCTTATTCAAATACCTTAGTTCAAGATTTATATAATATTCACTCCCTATTCAAGAGGTGTTGGGAACTTTTAGATCTTATTTCCCATATGGGTCGTCATATCACACCCCAAGTTATTTATCTAAGCACTACAACCTTAAACCATGTGAACCTCCCCATGAGGCTCTCTGTGCTATAATTGGTCCCCTCATTCATGTTGAGTATTCCCTTTTTCTTTCCACATCAACTATCTAACCCTTTTACGCAAGCATCATGACCTTAAACCAGGCACACCCATTTTTGAGATGGTATATAATGACATTGGTCTCTTTATTCACATTGGGTTTATCTATCCATTTATAAATATAATATCTCACATTTTGGTCAAAACTTTGTGACCTTAAATCCCATAAATACCCATTCAAAGATATGTGATCTTAAACCCCAAAAATAAAGGGTCTGAATTGAAATACCGTTAACCTATAAATGAAAGAGATATAAAGTCTTTTTAGGTTAAAAAACTAAATTCAATTATATTATCGATAATTTACCCCTTTTCGCGACTTATGAAAAAGTTATAAAAAAATAGGAGAGTAAAAAAATCTTGTAGATTATACTATATATCCCTATCTAAAGGCAAGATATACTCATTGGATCCACAATTCATGGAAAACGTTTGAGTATAAATTCTACCATTTCCCCGTAAATATAATTTTAGAAGATTTCATTTCATATCCCTTCACCCTAAGAATGTGTTTTATACACAATAGTATAACCTTTAGTGTGATTTAACCCTTATTGAACATTCATTTATCCATTATCATACTTTATCCCTCAAGTGTTTTAATCTTTGAAAAAATTTCATGGCCACCATTAATGAGCACATTCATCTCAAGGGGAAACCTCTACTTGGTATTGATATTCAATCTACCATGTTCAAAACTGAAACTAGAGGAAAATTTTATCCCAAGTAAAATATTATCTACTCTCTATATTCCATAAAAACATCCCAATGGAACTTATCATTCGAACATTGGTTAGTGATCATACTTAGTGTACTTGTTTTATCCTATCATTTTCTGATTCAAATGTCTTGAGTTATGATTGATAAAACCCATAAACCAAATATTCTTTTGGATTCAAATACCCTTGATATTACACAATCATGTATTATACTCATTTTCAAAGTAAGAATATGAAATCCTATTCTTAAACCTTCATAGTTCACCATCAGGTGACCCTAAACTATAAGACATGATGGTCTAGATACTATGATCTTAAATTAAATTCATCCACCCATGATATGGTCTATAATAACTTTCATATCCTCATTCACTTTTGGTTTTTATTTACCCTTTTTAAATAGACTATCTCATATTTTTGGTTAAATATGTCTAACTGTAAACATCAGCATCCCTTTTTTTGAGCATCATGATAATGTACTACATGTGCATGAATGGAGGCTATCAATGATTAGAGACAGTAGGTGCTAATTCTTATTGGGTTTTTATTTCCCTTTTCACTGAATGGATTTCCTCACTTTTTATTCGAAGATACCTAACCTTAAAGTCTAATTACATTAGTACATATTGAATGACTTTAAAATGACAAAGGAAAGAGTCATAACATTCAGCAAGTAGAATACCCATAAAGAGAGACATGAGAAATTTTTTATCCTCTATTCACTAAGAATACACCTAGTATCACCTAATAAAAATGAGTACATTAAAATAATGAAATGAATAAAAATTGTTAGGTTGAAATTCCACAAAGGGAGAGCTAAGGAAAAGTTGGTTTCTTACCCTCTAAACCTATCCTATTCAAGGCTTAAAAAAAATTGGGCTAAAAAAAACCTTTTTTGGGATTGATCAGGCCATAGATAACATTAATTATCATAGCCTCAGGTCAAATTTTAGAATTTATAAACACGAGACTACTAAACACTAAAACTATAACTAAGTAGTATATGATCTACAAGTCCTGAGGTAGAACCCATGAGAAGGTTGGATTGTGAACTTTTAGAGCCATGCTACCCAATTATTGACATGAATCTTGTGGGTTCAAACTAATATAACCAATAGATAAATTTTTAGTAATGGAAAAGAAACAATTTATGAAAACGAGGGTTTGAGATTAATTTTAAAGGATTTATATAAACATATATCACTTATATAATCCATGTATTGATTGAATTGACTTGGAAATAATGTTTTCTGAATTCTATAAACCTATTATGGTCAAATTAGCTAATTATACTTAGGAAAATGACAATACATGGTCTATAAAAATTCACTGAGTTAAATTCATTTCAATTGAATTTTAAAGTAAAATAAAAATATGAGCCAATTGTCTTAACATGATCCACTCAATTATTTTGGTTTTCCTCCCTTTGCACATCTTAAAGTCAGATTCATGTAAATAAATATTATTAGATTAATTTAAAAATCTAATTCCAAACCAAAATGATTCCCATGATTGAGATAAGTTAATTCATTAATGCACCCATCCTTCTACTTTTGACCCCTCACCCCTTAATAGATTTATCTATGTATAACCGAGGTATGTTCCATAATACTTGAAGAAAAAATCTTAGGGAATTAGTCTTATAAAATAATAATTGAAATTAGTAAGAAAAATAACAATGAATAGATGTGATTTATTGAATTAAGAATAAAGATTCAAAAAGAAATACATGAATGTATTATAACACCAATAAACATCTAAAAGAGAAAAAATGGAAAGTTGATAAATGTTTCTAATCATAAAATCTTATCAGTCTTATATTTTTATATAAACAACACTTTCTATGGTGAGAATGGATGTTTCACAGAATAACGTGTCAAGATCCCTCTTATTTAATTCTAACCATGAATTATTCCTAGCATGACCAGAGGCTTCATGGAACAACTGATTCCTTACTATATTCAAACATGAATCTCCATCATAAATATAGGAATGATATATCTAGGTAATTAACTATGATATCATATTTTTTAAATACTAACTAAACACATCATGATGTGTAGGTCTTGTCCACAGTGCTGTCTAACTTTGTGAGCTCTTGAAAAGAAACCTTATAAAGACCACTTTACGGTGTGAACTTTCTGTGTCATGGCATGAATATCTAAATTTCTAAAATACCTATATTTTAAGAATACCACATAAAAAATATTTTCATTAAGTCTATTAATTATTAACTAGGACATGACATCCATCATCCAAAAAAATACCTTTGGCCCTCCCCTCCTGATGATTCATTATACTGACCCACACCAGTATCGGGCCCTTACTCCCCAATTCCAACCCACACAGGACCTGTAAATGATCCTATCTCCTTGATTCCTTCAAAAATACTTCTTGTGGTTAGGTGTTATAATAACTCATGGTGAAAATCTGTATTGTGGGTGCTGGTTTGAGGGCTTTATTTATTCTTTCTTCTGATTTCTTGGGTCATACTACAAAGGCATGTTGCGGAACGAAGCACTTATTGATGTATAAATGACTCTTCCACAGTTATGGAATCATCCTTAAATAGATCTTATGAATTATTCATTTATCCTATTATTTCATGGGTGAAACAAAAATCATGTATTGTGACATGAATCCTTATCATCTTTCATCTTGGTCCTCTTCATGACCTCTTTCACGGAACAATGCTCTATGGACATGTCCTTAATTATATGGTTACTTAGTTTTCATTATGTCTGTAACCACTCATGTCACAATTAAATGATTTGCGGTATGAATCACCTGTAGTTTTTTTAATTCTCCTCCAAATTCTCCTCAACTCCAAAGAAACTCAAAAATTTACAAACTAATCAAAACACCACCACATTATACACAATTAGGATCAATAATCACTAAGAAATACACTAAATATATATGAATGAATCAAATTTATAATATTACACCACACACGAAAAATTTATTATCCTCAATAAATGAGAATCTCATTTTTTTCAAAGGATAATATTCATCAAAAAAATAAAAATTAGATCCAAATGTGTCAATAAAACAAATAATTAACTATAAATCATTAAATATTAATCACTCATTCCTCCTAGGAATCTAGTAATTCTTTCAAATTAGACTTCCATTACAATTCCTCTTCCCATCCATCATTATTTCTCCAAATATCCTTATAAATCCATGTCCATGTTTTGATTTACCTTTTCATACATTTCAACTCATCACTAGAGATCATATGGAATTTATTTACACTCAATCTCAATTACATACACCATATACACAGGCTTACAAGAAACCTACACCTCCACTTAGAAATTAATCCATAAATATCGTGGGTAATTTTTTCATTTAGGTTCTAATGTATCTGATTCTTAAGGTAGGTGGATTAAAATGTGAAAAAATAATTTTAGAGGTGAGAAAAGAAGTCCAACATCTTAAATCACAATGCATGATATTCAATATAGAGATCATGTAAAAATATATTTCCTCCTTTGATTTCCTCAAATAATCATGACCACCAACTCCTTATAATCATGACTCAAAATCCCATAATTTGAGTATTCAAGGAAGTGACTGCATATCCTTATATTTACCTCAATTGTTTTATATTTTCCCTCTTATTGTTTTATTGGAACATGTAATGGTAGTCCCCACACACATAGAAATGTAAAACCAAGAAATAACCTCATTCCCCACCATAATTTTTCTAATAAAACTATTTTTTATAGTTAGTATAAGAAAAGGAGAGATGGATATAGTCAGGGTCAATCTAAGGTATCAACTTACTCACTTCTTTGACATTCAATTTTTCTTTTCTTTTTTAATTACTGAAGGCTCAATTCTGCACAAAGTTATATGTGAAAACATTCTTACCAAGTGATCTATAAATTTCTCCACACACTTAATCTTGGAATTATCAAACAATAGAATCATAGAACACCCAAATCCCTCATTTGAAGCTCTAAAATAAAATTAATTCAATGATTTATCAAGGAAAAGGACATGAAATATTATTAATATTGTAATGTGTCTTTCTATAAGATATTTAATGGTCTATATAGTTTTCAAAAATGATCAATGTAGGGTAGGTATTATGATCACAATGGTTTAAAATAAATCAATTTATAGCCTCATTCATTTAAATTTAGTTCAAAATCATCATGTTTTGGAATTATGGAAAGAAAGTTATAATAGTGGTGTGTGACCTAAGTTCCCTAAATAAATATGGTATTTGAAAGAATATGTAAGAGTGGATCAGAGATCCTCTTAGGAATGGAAATTAAAAAAAGGTAAATCCCTCAAGACATAAAGGAATGAAATGAGTCGATTAAGAATAAATTTATAAAATTAAAACTAGAGATAAAATTATAAATTCATAATCATAATATATTCCACCTAAGAGTAAACATGAAATTTATTTTCAAATGAATTCCACCTAAAAATTTTACCTACAATAATATGGTTATTATAAAACTATCAATTCAATAACATGAATCTAAAGGAAAATTTCACTTAGACCAATGAAAACAATATAATAGTCAAGTGGGGTACTGGGTGGGATCAATAATTTCTCCCCCACACTTAAATTCAAATAGTGTCTCCACTGGTTGTGATCAATGTGAGAGGATAGCAATGGAAAATGACTTAGTGAGGGAAACATAAAAAGTAGGAGGGAAAAGTTGAATCCCCTAAGTAAATTTGTACCCATATAAAGATAGATTTTAGTGGTTTATTGACTTTTTTCATCTATAAAATAAGTTAGTGATTCCCAAAAATAAAACTCACTCACTTGGGAAATTTTTATTTCAAAGAAAATACAATAGTAGGGAACATGAATGAAGGAAGTAATTTTTTTTCATATAATCAGGTGAGGAATGATGTAATGATATATTATGTGTTAAAAATAAAAATAGTACATGGTGGAATCACAAAAACACTAAATTTAAAACAAAAGAGAGAGAGAGAGAGAGTTTCTAAAACTCTTAAGACTTTGGGGAACTATCCCTAGGATCCCTACTGGCATCATCATCATCAATGGGATGTTGAATTTGGAAAATGTTATTAATAACCTAGTGGTATCTAGAACTAAATGAGGGGAAAACTAGGCATTAGCTAGATGTTACTTGAAAGTGTGTTAGTTTGGGGTAGGGGGAGTCTCATTTTGGTTTCTGGGTGTGATTTAGGTAGAGGGAATAACTATCAGACAATAGTTCTTTTTAAGACTCATTAATTAGAAATAGTTCTATGTGTTTGGAAGTTGGGTGAAAAAGGAACCATTCATATAATCTTTGAAGTCTTTCCCTTGGACTTTATGTGTTATGTAATAAAAAATGCCTGCTTGGGATCTGGGTTAATAATATCAACTAGAATGTGAATGAATTTTCAGCCTGCCAGGTCAGTAATGTTAATCTGAATAGGGTCAAGTATGAGTGGAGTAGGAATAATATAATAAATATAAGTATAATGATTTTGGTTGAATTATATCTAGTGAGTAGGGTATTGTACTAGTGGAGGATGACAAATAAGATGTGTTAGCTACTCATAGAATGGAAGCAACCTGTTCTGAAATAAAACCCAGAGGTTCTTTATAATAAATTGGATGGATTCACCAATGTAATGAAGCCGACCTCTAAAGTGGGGGTGAGTAGAGATAAATGGAACTCCTCGGTATCTGACCCTATCATGGCCTGAGCATGGGTGGTCCTAGAGACCAAGGCACCGTACGACTAATCATATCCCTCTATAAAGGCATACTCATACACCCACTCATTTTTCTTTCTAACTTTATTTAGTATCTCAATATTAAATAATAATTACATGTTGATCAGTTAGAGGCCACCCATATATGAAAGTGGTGGGAAAGCCTAAAAAAATATGGGATACTTGTACAAATGTGTGATAAAGTTTCTTCCCATCATAGAGACTCAATACTTCTTGGACTGCCCCTTATAATAAAGATAAAACTAGAATGATATGTTTATAGATGAATCATAGATCTTAATTAATAGGATAATAACATCAAGTTGTCTGACCACACCCTGGGAATCTCCTAGTATTGACCAAGCATGGGATAGAGCCTTATAGACAATCCAAAGTAAATAACTATGAAAATATGCACTCTTGGTAGTTTTTGGGAAACACTTACTTATATGATCATCCAATATCTAGGCCCACAAATTTTAGGTGATTCTATTATTTGGATTAAGAATTAGGTTCTTATACACTTCTATCTCAATGCAATATGAACTATTTACAACCAATCCAAATCCAAAATCCTTTAGAAATAAATATCACTACTTCCAGCTTAACCAAATATCAATATAGAATAGGGTAATCTCAAAATTGGATAAAAAATATAGATATATATCTTGAAACATTTAATCACAAACTTGGATAACATTATTTAGTTTTATATCTTAGAGATCCTCCATGAACTTATCCAACATCTATATCTTCAACATGATATCCATGTTAACTGTTTTATTGGTCATCACATGCTTTAGTTATATCTTAGAAAGGCAGTCTTGGTGCCTCTATGACCAAAATATAGACAAGGATGGGTGACATACTATGGTGAGGTTTCCTCCCTCAAAAAAAAATTTGATGAGGAATGTGACAAAGGTGAAAGAATGGTAGAGGTGTGAAGTGAAGGGGAAGGGGAAAAAGTCTTTCTTTTTATAGATGGTTAGGGGTTAGTTTTTTTAGATGATAATATAGATGGGTTTTTGTTTGGTGTTTTGGATTGTATTAATTTACATGGCATCATAGGGGAGAATAAAGGAAATGGAGGAAGGTAAATGGGGTTTTAAGGATATGGAAGAGGGTGAAGTTGGGTTGCGACAGTTGGGAAAAAATGATAATGAATGGATGAGGTAACAAATGGAAAGAAGGTGATAGTGGGGAGAAAAGAGTGAAGGGAGGTTACTAAACACACAAAAGTATCATGGTATGGTTTAATATAGATTTTGTGGTCTTGGAAATTAGGTGGAGTGTTGGAGGGTGTAGGTGCGTTAGATATTTGAGCGATGGAGAAGACGAAGAGGTGAAATGCAAGGTAGGGTTATGCCATGAAATTTAAATCCCCAAGAGTTCTTCATGGTGTGACTTATCCTTCATGCCATGAAAAAATAATGTAAAACCAATAAATTATGATCTAAGGCTATAGTAAATGCCACGCTGTAGTCGATGTACTTTATGGTGTGAACCCCTGGTTGTAGTGCTAGATATATATATATATATATACACACATATATATATACCTAGGAAAAGTTTCATAATGATTAAATTATATCATGCCCTATCCAAATTAAAAATTTATGTGCACCCACATTGTGGCCCTGTGTCATAAAGTGGGGGATCCTGAGAAAATTAAACTCTTACAGGTGGTACTTACCTTATTTCTCTATGGTGAGTAAACATTCTTCTCACCATAAACAAAATGTTCTTGAAATATTCCTCATCATAGAGTCCTTATTCATGTCATTACTTGTCTTAGACATTCTGACGATTGGTTTATCTTGAATAGGTAGAATTTTTAGGATCTAGTAAGAGTGTATGGGATGGTTTTCCAAAGTCTCAAATCGTATAAAATTTTCATCCCACTGTATAAGGATGAATAAATAAAATGAGAAAACATACCTAGGTTATCTACCAATAAACACTTCATTTAATGTTGATAGATATACATATGTTCAGATCCTTTACTCAAAATTTAGTGTCGGCATGTACCCCTCCTGGAAAGGTTCAATATGTTTCTTTATCCTTTACTCATTAACTTTGAAAGAAAATTCATTTTCATTTTTTGATTCGAAAGAATTTGAGCATCATGAAAAATCATAATTATGAAGAATTTAGCTTACTCACAAATAACCTTAAATTCAAGTTAAATAAAAGCACCTTATACCTAGGTGAAAATTTTCTCTAATCGATGAATTGTCCATTCCATTGTTTAGAATTTTCATTATAGATATTATAATTCTCATAACCTTCATATATCAGCTCTTCCAATTCATTAAGTAATAAAAACCTCCTCAATCCTTCTTGGTGCACATCCATACTCAGCTTCTTACCCACCCAATAATATTAGTGACGAAGCTTTAGTGGTATATGACAAGGATTACCACACACAAGTATAACTGGTTTCAAACCAATTTTTGTTTTATTATATTTCTTGTACATCAAAAGTGCACCATAAATCTTCTTGATCCAATATTTCCATCTTGAATTAACCATATATACTAGAATTTGATTTATCTCTCAGTTAGATAATTATATTTTCCCACTAGTTTATGGGTTATTAGGGGTCCTAGTGTTGTATCAAACTCCAAAATTAACAAGTTTTCCTATCATTGGGTGGTTGTTGAAATGGTTACCCCAATCACTAATGTGTAATTAGATATTTCAAAACTGTGCAAAAATTTATTTAAGAATTGCATCAAAAACTAGATAGTATTGAGAGATAAAGAATTCATCTCCACCTATTTTGACATGTAATCAACACACACTAGGATTTATGTGTTTCTAAAGTTTTTTATTAAGGGTAACATGAAGTCAACGCCTCACACATCAAATCCCATGACCTGAATAATTGGTTATGGTTAAGTCTCATTATTTTTGTAGATATTACATATCCTATAACATTGATTACAACTTTGATTAAACTCTTTATAATCTAGGTGAAGTGTTAGAGAAAACAACCTACTCTAAATAATCTTATCTATTGTGTGGTCGGGTCCATGATTCCCTCTAGTAGGGGATTAGTGTAAGAATTACAACATGCTTGGAACTTCTTCAAGAACACATCATTGTACTAGGCCATATCCAAACAGTTTAAAATAAAGTGGATCATCCCAAAAGTAACACACCATGTCATAATAAAACTTATTCTTTTTTGGTAAGTGATGTGAGGGTATATAGTATCTGTATCCAAACAATTAAATATATTATTTAACTATGGAATTTCTTTTAAATCATCGTGAAACACTTTTTAATCTAAGAGGTCATCCAGAATGTCTAACTCCTATTATTTTTCATCACGTGATAACTGAAGTGGAGATAAGTGATCATCTACTATATTCTACCAATCTTTATTATACTTGATAATTATGTTAAAATATTATAGTAGGTGGATCCAATAAATCATCCTCAACATGGAATCCTTATTATTCAAGAGGTAATGAAAAGTAACATGGTTAGTATAAACAATAACATTACACAACATAATATAGGACCTGGATTTTTCAAAAGAACACATGACAGTGAGAAACTCTTTCTTTATGTGTTTTTAATTAACTTGAACATAATTTTAATTAAGAATCACATAATATAAGGGTTTGAAAATTTTATTGGCACACTATCCTAAAATTTATTCCACAACAAAGTCACTCTCATCACACATATGTTCAAAATCATTTTCACAATATAGAGCTATAATTTTCAAGGTGGCTATTAGATTACTCTTTAAAAACACTAAAGATACAAAAAAAGATTCATCAAATTATAATAGTATGTCCTTTTGTAAAATATGTGTAAGTTTCTAAGAAATATTAGAAATATATTTCACAAAGCAGTGTTAAAATCCTACATGCCCAAGAAATCTTTTAATCCCCTTAATTGTGTTCAATTATAGTAGCTTCTTAACCAATTTTATCTTAACAACATATACTTAAATTCCTTGTTTTTGAATTTTGTAGTCTATAATAATGTCTCCTTGTACCATAAAATGGAATTTATCCCAATTTAAAACCAAACATTTTTATTTACATTAATTGAACACTAAAAAATTTCTTAAGTATATATTAAAATATATCTCATACACTAAAAATTTATCCATAAAAATCTATAAGAATTCCACTTTCATATCATGAAAGATGTGTGTTCTACCATGTTGAAATGTGGATGGTGAATTACACATACCAATTAACATACAACAGTATCTAAACACACCATAATAAAAAGTGAATTTCATTTTAGATTGGTCATATAGGTCCATCAAGATTTTTTTATATCTCGAGTATCCATTGAGGAAATAATAAAACTCATGTCTGGTTAAAGTTTCCAACATTTTGTCAATGAACAGTAGTGAGAAATGATATTTCCCAAATTCCACATTTATATTTCTATAATCAATACATACTCATCATCCCATTACATTAATTTTAGGAATATGTTAATTCATTTAATTATGAACCACTATTATGCCTCTTTTCATTAGAAGTACTTTAAGAGGACTCACCCACTCATTATATGAAATAGAGAATATAATTATAGCATTTAAAAATTTTAGTACCTCCTTTTTTAGAAATTATATAATTGGTATAGTGAGTATCATTTATGATTGGTGAATTTAATTTCTTTCTAATTCAAGTAAAACCTTATAGGTGCACACCATGAGAGAAATTACTTTGATATTATTAATGCTCTATACAATGGAGTTTTTTAGTCCTCAAAATAACAAGTAGTTTTTTTCTCTTTATATTTAGTCAGATAAAAGTTGATGATATTTAAGAGTATCTCTTTTAATCCCATAAATTAATACCTAGGTATACATAGAAATGGATTTAAATAATTTTTTTATGAATTGAAAATTTAGGTAATTAACTTTGGGTAGGAGTCCCTCATCAGTGTATCTATCCACCAGATAACATCCAATATGCTACCGTTTTCCACATCAGGTTGTTCCTATTTCTTATCAGCCATATTCTATTTACAATTAATCATTTTACACTCCTACAATTCATGTAATATTTTTAGTGATAACTATTTTGGTAAATCTTCTTCTTCTTCAATAACGAATATAGCTTGATAATTGATGAAATCAATCCCTTGATTTTCTACCTTCACCAAATCAAAAACAACATTTTCTTCACAAAATATAAAAATAAGTCATCCTTGGTTAACATTGACTAGTTATTTCACAGTTGTGAGTAAGGGTCTTAATAATATTGTAATCATGTTTCCTTATACATCTATCTCAAGAA
Source organism: Viscum album (assembly GCA_963277665.1). Taxonomy (NCBI): domain Eukaryota; kingdom Viridiplantae; phylum Streptophyta; class Magnoliopsida; order Santalales; family Viscaceae; genus Viscum; species Viscum album. Next base: position 172,034,146 of record OY728147.1, on the reverse strand, counting down.
TTAGTAAATCTACTAAGAAAATAAACCCCTTAACCTTTACTAGAATGTCTTCTAAGATATCCCGAGGTAATTTAATTAATCTATAAACCATATAGAAATATAATCTTACTGTATTTGTATCATCTATATATTTCCTCCTAAATAAACTCATCAACATCAAATTTACACTTTTTCCCAAATCAAATTATTCTATCCCAAAAGTATATGATATAATAGTGCATGGAATGGAGAAACTTCAAGGGTCTATTATCTTTGATGGGATCTTACTCTAAACTACTATTGAGAAATTTATGCTAAGGGAGATGAATCTCAGATCTTCTAGAATATTTTTTAGATAAAAAATCCTTTAATAACTTATAATAGGCCTATATTTTATAAATATCTTCCATGAAAGGGATGCTAGTGTAGAGCTATTTGAAAATGCCTAAAAAATTATTTCACTGATATTCCACCTTCCCATGAATTCTACTCTTTGGAAATGAGAGAGTTGGTCTGTATGGTGTTAGTGTAATGTATAATTCATCCTCTTTTGATTCTTTTACCTTAGGTTTAGGTTTCCTTCTTTTTTCTCACAAGCTTCCTTCTCCTAAATACAACCTTATTACTTTCAATCATTTTATCTAACTTTATTGTCTTCCACTTGCTTCTCCATTTCCTCAGGTATAACCCATTAACATGGCCACTCCTACACCTTATTTTATAACTAACATGGTTTTTCCTATTAATTTATCATATAATTCTCAATATTATAGCTTTATTATCCTCCTGAGCATGTGTTACCATATTACTAGGTAGTACACTTGGTAATCAGTTTGATAATGTTTGGGAAATATTCCCCACCTAGTGTTCGAGGTTATGAAGGGGTACCCTTTGTTTTTTCATCACTATTTATTGGGTAGTCATCAACTATCCCACCTTATGATTTAATTTCAAAATCATATCCTCGAGTGAAGATTTATGAGGCCGGGCAGGCTTCTATCATAGCTAAATTTTCTACTGGTATTGCGGTTGTGGTGGGTATTAATAAGCTCACAGAGGTGGTAATGGTTGAAATGCAATTTGAACTTATGGATAAAGTGGATATAAATTAATTAATTGATTTCTAGAGTAGTTATGACCTTATTTTTCTTGGTTCCACCGTTGTTTTTTCAATTTTTGGGCCTTAACTAATCTATATAATGAATATGGGTTCCGATACTATTACTGGACTTGATTGTAACTAATGTAGTTACGATCAAGGGTTTGGGTTTTCTTTTCACTTTCTTGGAACTCTTGATATGTGTGGGGAACTCCACACATCTCACAATACTGAACTTCAACTATTTGTACTAATAATGATAGTTTCTGGATATAAAATTGCAATATATCATGATTCTTCATGAGGGCCTCTACTAGGATAATTAAACATGTAGTTTCTTACAACTAGTGAATTCCTCTCTATGGAGTACCTATATTACTTTTATATAGGTTTTAATTATTGGGAATATCATTGAGAATATCCTATCTAACCACTGGAGATTTCATTACTAGCCCTCCATTGGATGAGGCATCCACTACTGCTTAAGTTGTAGACTATAAAATATAATTAAAATTCTACATTTGAATCCAAATATTGATCCCATAGTGGGGGAACTTCCTCAATATAACCTTGAATCTATCATAATCCTTATAAGTAGTTTTTATATCTATTTAGATGAATTTTTTGATATCCATTCATAGCTTGAATTTCTATGTGGGTGGAAAGAACCTATCTAGGAACTTTTTGGCCATCCCATTCCAAGTAGTAATAGACCCCATTGGATAGATTTTTATATAATATATTGAATTTTAATATAAATTAAATGGGAATTAAATTAAATTAATCTTTTTAAATAACATATCATTATGGAGGAAGGTGTCACAAATCTCCAAAAAGTTTGATAAATGCTCATGTGACTTTTCACTTTGTAAGCTATTGAATTGAACCATATTATAGATAATCTGAATAATACTAAGTTTGATCGTGATTTTCCCCCTAAATCAGTGGGAAAATTATTCTCTAGGATTCCCATCAATGGATGGAATGATTTAATCCAAGATGGTTCTCTCATGAGGCACTAAATTCCCTCCTTGCTGTTATTCATGATGGGAAAATTGAGCATCAAAAACTTTAATAGAAACATAGTTGGGACTCACTTCCATGGCTAGATGACATTATGGGAATAAGTATCACTAAATCCTGATAATGTACTTGTGTGTCTCTTAAAAATCCAAGATCCTTTAAAGAGTGGTGGGAGTCCTTCTCATGCCCCAGTTGTCCCACATAACAAAAGAAATACACTCGTGCATGTAAAAATAATAAAATAGAAAAACAAAAATGGTAAAGAGAGTGAGATAATCAATTAAATATACTTAAATACTATTAAAGGACACCATGATTCCCCAACAAAAATTCTATAAACTTGACCTAATTGTAGATGTTGTTAATTACCAGGGCCATATGTCAAATATTTGAATCTATAAGCATGATAATACTAAACACAAAAACTATAAATAAGAAGTAAAGAATCCGTAACACCCAAGGTCAAAACCACAAGAGGGATTAATTGTTAAACTTTTTAGTCATTTAATAGAATTATTGACTCGAATATTGTGAGTTTACAATCGTAAAACCAATTTCTAAATTTTATTAATGGAAAAGAAATAATTTATTAAAATAGGAGTTGGGGATCAATTTCAAATGATTTTTATAGATATTTGTCAATTCTATTATTTATGGATTGGATGAATTAATTTTTCCGTAGTCATCCATAATATACCAAATTCTTATAGTCAAATTAGCTAATTCTATTTACTATATTGAAATTTCCTTGGTCTTGATAAATTCACTGACTTAGATTCATTATGCTCAACTGTTAAAGTAGAAAAAAATATGATCCATTGGTCCTAACTCAATCAAATCAATTAGTTTGGGTTTCCCCCTTTTAAACTCCTTAGTATTATATTAAATTAAAGGAATATTATTATATTAAGTGCCAAAAATAATTCTTAACCAAAATGAATCCCCAAATTGAGATTAGTTAATTCATTGATGTACCCATCCTTTTTATTTTTATCTCTTACCCCTTAATAGATTTAGCAACGCATGAAAGAGGTAAGATACATCATATGTGAAGATAACATCTTAATGAATGAGTTTTAGAAAAATATAATTAATATTAGAAAGCTAAATGATGAATAATAAAAATGAATTACATTAATTAAGAATAAAGTAAAAGAATATTAGAGAAAACTAATGAAAATTTAAAATACATTAAACATGAAAAAATATAGTAAAAGTTTCAAACTCTTAAATTATTAGAAGACTTTATTATTTATAATAAAAATAATTTTCATGTCCTGAATGGTGGTGTCATGGTAAAAATGGTCCAGATCCCCTTTCTTTAATTCCACCCTTGAACTATTCATAGTGCCGCCAAAGGCTATGTGACACAACTAATTCATTCCTATATTAGAACATGAATCTCCCTTATAGATCATGGCATGATATATACAAGGAATTATATGAGATATCAAATTATTTGAATCTTGACTAAACACATCATGGTGTGAAGGTTTTCCTACAACTAGGTCCAACTCTATGAGATCTTGAAATGAAATCTTATGTATCCGACTTCATGGAATGAAATTTGTATATTAGTTCATAAAGATCTAAATTTGAACAGTTCTTAAATTTCATGTATCCTACATCTGATATCTATACATTAAGTATATTTTTTATTAATCTATACATGAAATTAATGATCTACATAAATCCCTTAGGGCCTATCTACTTGGTGGTTCACCATGCTTTTTAACATTGGTGTCAAGCTCCTTACTTTCCAGCGCAGACCCATGATGGCCCAATACACTAATCCTTTATCATTTACATTGAAATTAGTAGAAAATATGACTGACTGGCTAGTTTCATCTTGATATATATGTCTCTCACAAGTTCTATCTTGGGGGTAGATTTATTTTTTTCTTCTGATTTATTAAGTCACATTGTAAAGTTATTTCACAACATGAAACACTCATCTGATAAAAATATGACTCTTTTATAGTCATAGAATCACCCTCATTTTTATTATAAGACTTATCCATTTCTCCTCATATTTCATAGGTTCAACTTGAACTATGTATCACAACACATATCCCTATCATCTTTCATTTAGGTCCTTTACCTAGATTCTTTGGTGGTGTAAAACTCTTGGGTCATGGACTCAATTACTAGGTCCTTCTATTTTCAATATGTAGGAAGCCACTCAATCCATTATCAAAGGCTTGAGGGACCAAATATCCTGCAATTTATTTAATTACCCTATAATTTCTTAGTAACTTCACAGAACCTCAAAACTTCATAAACTCATCAAAATAAAACTAGATTATACTGAAATTGGATCAAGAATCACTAAAAAAGACACTAAAAAATATATGCATGAATCATAAGAGTCATGGATCGACCATATTACCTTATAAAAAATAAATCCATTCTCCTTTGGTCCCTCAAACTAGGAAAAAAATTATATAACTCTTCAGTTCCTCCCATATATCAGTTCAGATGATATATGAGAAACACGTGATATTAGAATCTTAAGGGGATTTAGCCCTCTTAAACATTTTAATCCTCATTCAAAAAATCTCACTTCAAGATTTTAAGCATGCGATATCACTCATATCTCATATCTAAATATAATAAATTTAGTATACATTTATTTTACAAATTTTTCTATATCTAGCCTGCCTATACCCGTCCAAGAGCACACATCCAAAAGGAAACCATATATCATATAAAAATAAGATAACCTTATATTATAGTGATGATATAGATGCTACTATATTTGGATTTATTATATCTGTCTAAGTGTACATACCAAAGAGGAAACTAAGCTTCATGATCCTTTGTCTCAAAAAATTACACTAGATTATAATATTGTAAATATGTCACTATATCTGGACTACCTTTATCCATTCAAGGGCGCATGTTTTTTAGGATAATGGATTGATTTATCTTTCATCATTGACTCAAGAAATTGGAAATTGTGATTTACTTAATCCATTTAGATTCAATAATTAGGTGTATTTTATTATCATGATATTACTCTTCATAAGTATCACAGGCTTTCATAAGTTGATATTTTAGGCAATAAGAAAGTTAGAATCCCAACAAGAGTTTGTAGCAGATAATTTATATTTTCATTAACATGAAGGAAACAGAATACACACAAGTTGGAGTCTATCTTAATAAAATAATGATGTGATATATCACAATACACCTTCTATAGAGGCTTATAGTTGACCAATTGATATCTTGGATTCATCAATATTATGTCCAATTCTAGCTATCTCTATAACTTCAGCCTCTTTCGTAGGGCATAAAATCATCACCATGGTAGCAACATCCACCTCCCTAATCTTGGAATGCTTTATTATCCTTTGGTGTTATGTTAATTATCATTTAGATACATTTAGTTCTCAATGAAGGTGATCCACCAAGGTTATAATTTCATCAACTAAATTTTTTTCCCCAAAATATTCTTTATATATTGAGATATTTCTTGAAGTCTATAACCTCAAGATTAACAGAATGTGTTTCTTATTCTAAAATTGAGAGATGAACTTAGAAAATTTTCTCCCACTATCATGCACATAATATCTAATTCATGTTAATGTGGATGGATTATTAATTAAATCCATATTATCCCAAGGATTTGAACATATGGTGAAGTTGGGTGTAGTTTCATATGTAGGTCCTACATGGGAGTTTTAAAAATTAGTTTCCAATTTATCTTCCATATATATTATTAGTAAGCATGCTAGATTAATGGATTCTTATTAAAAATTATTTTATCATCTATAGACTCAGATATACTCTGGAACTAGCTCACTAAGAGGTGTCCTATGTGCATGAACCTTTAAGAGTATATGTCCTTACATAATCTCAATTTCCAAACACTCCATTGATTGAGATGATAGAATAATGGACATATAATTGTGTTCCTGTGGTTTATATAATAATTATAAATGTGACATAAAAATTCATACACAATCCAATGAATACAAAAGTCAAGAAGATGCATTATAGGTACTCACCCACTCATGTTGGAGAACTATACTCTTTAGTAGTGTCTTCCTTTTCCAGTAGAGCACCCTAGAGTTATTAACTAGTAGAAACTTTCTCACAAAACATGGTAGGGTCCTCATCCATTATCTCTATCCCTTTATCTACCATTTAAATGGCATCATCACCTGCTGTTACAACTTAATCTACCATTGGATTCTGACTCCATTCTATGATAGCTGCCTCATCAATTTTTTTTGGGAATGAGTGTTTGGGTGAGGAAAAACTTCAAGAAAAAACTATTAGCCTACATCAGATGGGCCAGATGGGTCCACAATCACTAGATATTGGGCCATAAATTTCTATACATGAAGAGGTGAGATAGTTATAATCTCTCATTGGTGAATCAAACTAGCTATGTTTTCCTCAGATAGAGGTGTACGTGCTATAAGTTGAAAATAAACATGTAATATAAGGAAATAATTAAATAATCAAGGAATTATTATACCCATGAAGCACCTTATTGAAGTCTTAAAATTCAATATAGGTAGGTGTGGACATCTATGTCTAGTAATAGATCTTACATAGTGTGAACTACTTTAGTAATAATGATCAGCCCTATTAGAAAATAAAATCTATCATGATGACATGAATTGTATTATTTGTATTTCGTCTCTATAATTGAGCTATATGCTCCTACAATAGAAGGGGATTTCATAGGGGTTTCCATTAACATTCCATTTACCATAAGTGTAGATAATTCTATAGTAGGAAGTAGGAGTTCATATTGAGATTCACCTAAGATGTCTTATAGGCCCACCTCATAAGGATCTCTTTTAAAGAAGTTGGATTCTATGATTAAAGAGTCATAATATCACCATTCATATATATTTATAAAGTGTACATAGAGGATGATATTGAAGATTGACCTCTATTTATAGTTCAGATACACTTTTCCAATAGCTCAGTGTTCCTCAAACATATAATCATGTGAATAGGGTTACTTGGCCTCACCTCTAAGAGAGAGGGAAGATAGAAAGTGGATGTAGCCCATCCAATTCACTACCCACTGACAATATTAAATTTTCTCTTATTCTAAGGTGGTCAATCCAAGAACACATATTGGGGTGCTACATGTGGTTCACTCTAGATATTCCATGGGTATATCTACTCTCCCTATTCTATATAAGAACAATAATGTGGAGATTTTTGTGAGTGACTTGAAAGTGAAAGAAATTATTTTAAAGAGAGACCATCGACCTACATCTCCATGATTGATTAATTAATTCCATTCCTTATCAATGGATTAATTGGAAAACCCTTCTATGTTTCCAGGATTTACCAACTTTATCATTTTTTATGGGTACTTGGAATTAAGTTGCTAATACTAGCATATCTAGCCATAAAATACATTTTATAACCTCAATAGAGTTTGTATCAAAGTTGAATTTCTGAGGTGTCTTCATGTTTCAATTCTTGGGGAGATGGGTGCAACTTTTAAGGGAATTCAATAAGACCATGGGGTCAACAAATAAGGGGTAGTTTTATTATAGTTGAGTAGCATTGAGATATACATATCCCGAGTAATCATTGGGATACCCTCCTTTTGTTCTTGAATAAGAACTTGACTCCTTTGAATGTAATAAATTTTCAGGCCTCTTGTCTTCTAGCAGGGCATCCCTTAACTGTTTTCAGCTTGACCTTCATGGATCCGACTCATGATATAGAAGATCTTAATTATAAGTGTCTGAGAATCCTATGGGTGAGGTTTCTTGAGACCCCCACCAATTTCCTTTGGGGAGTCCTGGTGACCCTCTTCCCTCTTTCTAGGGTTGAGGGTGCAGTAACCTGGGGGTCACTTATCACCAATATATCATTGAGATATGATGATATATAGGATTATGTATACTTTATGGTAATTTTGATGAAGTCATCTAGGTAGGTAAGCTATATCTTAATCCAAGTGTTCTCTAAAGTCATCATAACCCACAATTGTCTTGACACCATTAGATGTTTCTATATTTAGACATCCATCTGTAGCACTATTACTTGATTCTAGATGCACTGGAAACATGGTAAATTTAGTTACATAAAGTATTAAACTAGTGAAATTTTATTATCTAAAGGATACACATTAAAACCTTTATAAAATACTACTTATCCCATAGTTATCTATGTCTATAGTGAAGGAAACCATCCCATCCCATCACCAATACATATTTGTTTTGTATTTTCTACTAACACTTTTAAGGGGAAAGTGTGACCCATAACAAAAAATCACCAGAAAAAACCCATCTATAAAATTACAACATACAAAATTTAAAATTAAACACATTGTAGAAAAGTCTTGATCCTAGTACCACCATTACCACCTTCAAAAAATCCACAAGATTCAAAAGGAACCCATCCCAAACAATGCACTGGGGTGTTATGCACCAAGTTCATATCTAGATGACTCAACACTTGAGTGACACTTCTACTAATTTTCTACAGTTTAGGGACACTTTATCCAAACCTCATCACTTGAGAGACACCTCACCCAACTCCCACATTAGGGTGAAGTTAAGCCTTGGACTCTATATTAGGGAAAAGTTTCACCCGTGACTCCATATTAGGGTGAACTTGTGAACAAGAATCCATACTAGGGTTAACCCTCACCCATGAATTCATACTAGGGAGAACCCTCTCTCAAACCCATAACCGGGGAAAAAATCACCATGGACTACCATTAGGGAACTAGATTTGACTTTTCCTATCAATAAGGAGATATTTGAACCTCATCTTTATATTAGTGAAATCCTTTACCTAGGTACCCAAAATGGATGAACATTCACATAAGGGAAAATACATGGACACCCCCTATACTTAAGTATCCTACATGGGTGTTATCTTCTTCCAATACATTTTCTTGGGTGCTACCTCCGCCCAGGTTTCCTACCAGGGTACCTATCCCTCTAGAACCCCTCTATGATCTCCTAAAATTTATGAATAGTTTATTCACATTAGAATACACCCTATAAAACTTACATTACCTTGATAAAGGTAACCTATTATTAAATCCTACCCAAACAATAGGACCCTCAGGGTAGTCATGATCATGTAGTCGCTTGATATTGAGGGTACCTATTATGAGGACACTATTAAGACCTCCCCTCTCTCATGCTTCCCAACTTGTCTGAACCATATCCAATATCTTGTCTACCTAATCACCTAGTGGTTTTATTAATTCCACACTAAAAGCTAAGAAGATAGAAATATACTCCTATTAGGTGTAAGACTCAAGAACCTACTTTTACCAAAGTCACTAACCAGACAAAGAACCTATGAGTAGCATATGTGTAAGCCCCAAACATATCCTTCTTATTCTTAGTTATTGATATACCCTCTTACAAGGTGAAATATTTATTTTTCTCCTCATGGGTCTATATTCCCCATTGGATCATTCGTTTTTCTTAGTCTCATTACCAATAGCCTATATGTGGATGTTTGTACATCTAGGCCACCCATGAATATTCCCTAACTCATTATCATGTGGTCATATCCCCCATGAAAACCCATATCAATAGATCATATTCCCTATAATCCTACCCTTATCACCATGATATATTCCTCATGAATCCTTACTCAGTGTACCATATTCTATATGAGTCCCCATTCCTCAATTAGTATGCTCTATGAAATCCAATTCTACCTCAATGGGCCACATTCCCTATGACCAGCCATATCCTCTATACTATTTAGTTACCAATTGATAGAAATATCCAACAAGGGTCATCTATTATAACTACCACACAAAACATTACTAATAACCCTTTTATTAATAGTCTTAGCAGTATTATTATAAACTACCTAGAAAAAGTCGTTACTACATGATGTTCAACTACATGGTATAGTCCTATTACCTGAACTTAAACTTTGTAGCCTGAAATATATGGTTTTTTACTATTAATCAAGATATGTAGGATTCCTCTCTGTGGTACAATCCCAATATAAAATAGGTTTTAGTTTCATGACCTAGAAAGTTTCTTCAATTGGTTATAGATACATGACCTTACAAGGCACCACATTGGTCCTTATCACATGAATTTAAAAGGTATAGTGTGTCATGTTAATTAGAACTAAACTATATAAGGTCTGATTTCCTTTATATGGATACATATGAATCCTCTTTTATGGGTTTGATCCCAACTCCAAAACACCTAACACCTCCTTAGATGTGGATAAATTATAGTGTTCCTAGAAGTGCTACTTTAAACCTTAATATAATCAACTAATAAGAGAAATATAGATAACTTTTATATATATAGATTTTGATGTTGACACTTGGTCCCAATAATTAACTCACATGGTCTTAAACATTCACTCACTAGTATTTGTGAAGTATTCATGAACATGACTTAAATTTACAAGAGAGCCTCTAAGTAAGCAATAATTACCCCAAAAAGGGTGTGATGAGATTGAAATCCCATCCTCTTGACCAACATGAAACCCAAAGTGTTGTTGGTAAAGTCCCAATGAACTATTACATTTGGAAAGTAAGATCACATTGACTAAAAATAAACATGATCATAATAAATTTCAAATGAATAATGGTTGACCTGAAATCCTTTAATCATAAATGGTTGATAGATATCAATAATCATTCAGTAAGTCTCTCACAAAAAAACCAACGGGAATTACACATCAAAAACCATTGCATGAACCACTGAGTTCTGTGACTAACTTATGTGGAACATCATGTTTTAAAAAAATAATATTTATATAAACTCTTAGTTTGTGATAAGTACATTCTTTTACAAAATACAATAGTTGATTAGTTTCTCCCATAGGGACTTATAATGACATAATTACATAAAAAAAGTTGTAATAAAGTTAGTATAGGAAAAGATCAATTATTGAACAATACATAAAGTGATTTTAATCTTATTTAAGACCTTTTTAAATGTATAATTTATTCCTTAAATATTAATATCATTGAGAAATTGAAGCTACCTCCATTAATAATTTCACAAAAATTCTATGAAAGTGTAGTGTGAAGATCAATGGGAACCTACCCATATGCAGTGAAATAATAATGATAATGAAGTTTTACATTGGCCTATGTTCCAATGATTTTACCTCTTTGATCATTGAGCCATAGATAGGGATGAGTCAATGATCCTTGGGTGAGTAGTGACTGAATATAAAACCATTTTGAAGGGAGTGATTGTTGGCAGTAAGTGTGCCTTACCTAAATCTTGTAAGGGGAGTGACCCTAGGAATTGGAGTGATCTAGACCAAACCCATCACTAAAAGTGATTTATTGGATTATAATACTTTAACACATTTCTTTTGTATTATCCTTGTATTAACCCAATATAGGTGAATCAAGTAAAATTATTATGTCCTGTGTACATTCTTTAGTAACATTGTACAAGATATAAATCAGTGTGTGTGGGTTATGTTATCCTTGATCAAACCTAATTAAGGCTAAAATAAGAAAAGTATCATTCAGATTATCATTGTAATAAGAAAAGAAGAGTTAACCTATGAATAGTGTGGTTAAGAACACTCAAGGAAATGCGAGTTCAAGGTTTAAGTGGGAAAATTTGAATGAGTTTCATACCCTGATTCAACCACCTCTTAGGGAATCTCTCACCAAAGACCACTATGGGGCTAATAGTATTCTTCGAGAAAAATATACATGGAGGTATCAAAATACATGTTTGATTTCATTAAAATGTCTCTAAGTAATAGAATAACTATATTTAATGAATAAATTAACAAACAAATGATATATTTTAATTTTTATTACTTATGAGGTACATCAGTGCTTCTATTATTATGCTACTAACATGAATCCACCCTCTAGGCTTTAAATATAGAATAAAAAATGGATATCCAAAGTAACCCAATGATGGTTTTTCAAATAAATGTTATATACATCATATTAACTAAACATGAAATAAGACTCCAGAAAAAAATAATGAATAGTACGATAATAATGGAAGAGATCGCACACAACACCGACACATAATGAATTTAACATGATTTGGAAAATTGCCAATATCCATAGAGAAACACTACACACCACTAAAAAATGATCCTATTTACATGGTTAAAAATTATTTAATTAAGTTAGAAGACCATTTAAATAACATACTACCATTATTTATCTAACTATGGGTGAAATTATCATAATGATAGGTTAATAACTGCAATAATAGGGGATTCATTTTTACACCCTAATTGCCTTAATTTTTTAAGTCATTATCATGGGAACACTTATATCACAACTTTTAAAAGTTTTTAATAAGGTACCCCCTTCTACCATAGTTTTGAAACCTTGGTAATAGGTTAATAATTTAAAAAAATGTTACTATAGAATTTTTGAACTTTAGACCTCAAGGAACCAAAAAAGAAACCATACCAAAACACTAATGTGCATATTTTATTCATTATTAATATTTTAATTTTAAATTTATAAAATATTAAATATTAAAATTTAAAATTTAAATAAAAATAATAATAATATTATTTTCTAACTAGAGGTGGATTATTTCTTTAGAAGGGGGGGTTTGTGGCCCAACCAAGTGAATAAGTGTGTGTTGTTTCGTATTCTTATACCCCTAAATAAATACTTATATCTTCATAATCATCATTATCCCCATTATTATTACTAATATTATACATTTAAATTTATATAAAAATAAGGAATCCTATTTCCATAATTTCTAAAACTCCAGCATTAGGTGTCATTGAGTCACACCTACTATTTCAGTTCTTATAACCATGGAAATACAAGACAATTGATGTTTAAATTTCCATAGATTGTAAAAAACCATGAAAATAAGGGACAATAAATTCAATAATTCTTTAAAATTGTGGAAACAAGGGTTTCATGGTGTTTATATATCCATGGTTTTCAAAAACCATAAAAATAGGGGAGGGGGTCGTGTGTCTTAGGAGGCATGGATATGGGGGGGTTATGTGCATGAGAGGAGAGTAGGGGGGATATATTAGTTTAGGTATTATTATTATTATTATTATTTCATTTGGATTTTTTTAAAACAAGGAGAATCTTATAGTTTAGGAGTATGGATTACAAAACTGTGCGCCAACCGTGCACCCTTTACTAGGTACACTGGGAAACTGTATGGGTTGGTCACATGGCTTAATAAATCATGTGGCAAACATGAAAAATATCTCTTCCAAGGTGAATATCTCACCTACACAGTTAGCACATGTTTTGACCAACCATATGGCCAAACCATGATACACATTGAAAGTTTACAAATTTTAAACAAAATAAAAAATTTAAAGACCAAAACCTCTAAAAAAATAATATAAATAAATAAATAAATAAAATAATTAAGAAAATAATATTATGGTTGTGAAAATTATTCCCATATTTATTACATATTGGGAAGTCCCCCCTTCCATTTTTTTACTCCACTAAATTCCATTCAATATAGTGCTCCACCGCCCTCCTCTTTTCTTGCATACCTTTGAAAGTAGAAGACTTGGGGAATTCATTTTTCAGTCTTGATGGAACTTGTCATGATCTCCTAATATAAAGAAGATGTTTGAGATACTAATGATATTCTAATACATGGCTTAAATACATTAAATAAGTAATAAATCTTGTTCTCATTTTTCATATATAATCCAAAACATGTCTCATAAACCTTGTAATGTTAACATCATACTTTGATAAAACTTCCTCTCCCATTTTATTAAATATGTAAAATTCATTTTCATGTATACTTGTTTCTCATGATAAAATTATTTCTCCAGGAATATCTCTTTAAAATATGTCCACACTATGATTTTTATCTCTCCCACGGTCTTGGTGTTTTGAATCAAAGACTATTGTTAATCATTATCTACCTTTAGGTGGTATACAAACAAAATAACCATTCCCCTTTCAGTATACCACAATGTAAGAAATATATCTAATTATTTGATACACTTATCTTCCACCAATGGATTTGTGATTCCATTAAAATTTGTAGGTTTATGTTTTATGAAGTAATCTAATGTTGTCATGCCGTGATGAGGTGTAATGAGTTGTTCCATATGGTTAAAGTTAATTTTCATAACCTAATTAAACTAACATAATATTGTTATAAACTACTGCACTCCAACACTGGTATCATTGAGTTTATTTATATGGAAATACCAATATTGATTATAGGTGTTGACATGATTTCCATTAATTTCATTAGACACCATTTCTAAATAATGGAATATAATCAATTACACCATGAATAACACTATAGATTAGAAATCATATTATATAATTCATAATAATTTATTTTAAATAAATTTAAAGTAATCTAGAAATATTTATGGAATATCATAAGGATTTATCTTAGGGATATGTTCTCTAGCTATGTTCTTCTAAATCTAGTTCCTAAGGTTTCTAATAAACTTTAGTTTATACCAACTATAACTCCCCAAGTCTAGTAACCTAGATTTTATGGATATTTTCTTATAATGATATCAAATAAAGAGATCAAAATACATAGAATCTAATATTTTATCACTCTTAATAACTAGATTCATAAATGAACAGTATATTAACTTGAAACATAAAATATATTATCTAATTATAATAAAAATTTATTATTTATCCTTGCAAGTTTTATTCCACATAGATAAATATTCATGGTTTCTTGGGTAAAAAGGAAAAAATATAAAAGGTTGATCTCAGATTTTTAGTAAGGGATAGTGTATAATTGAAGATATAATTGCATAAGCATGACATAAATAAATGTTATAAGAATAAATAAATCAAATGATTCCATAACAAATAAACATTGAGCATAATATATCCATGGATAACATGAAAATAAATAAACACATGGATAACAATAAACAATCTCATAGTGATGGAATGAATAATGTTGGACTATATAAACATACCTTCAAGGCCTTATTCCAAGACATCATACATAAAGGGGTAAGGAATAAAACAAATACACAATTTATTTTATGTCATGATACACAATGATGAATTGATGAGACATATAATTCTAGGCTCCACCCATTGTATAATAAGTCCAAGTCATCCATCATTAGAAGTGAGTGGATAACAAATATATTTCATAATGTTCTCCAATGAGACACATACACAATCATGGAAAAATAATAAATAACTATCCATATATAAATAATGGATATATACAATATTAATATTTTCCCAATCAATTGAATATTGCGGTTATCTTGTTGAATATGAAATCAATAAATATATCAACAAGAGGATATTCACAATGCAATAAAAAGTACCCTTCTTAAAGGAAAGATAAGATGGAAATATTGAAGAGTAATTTCATGGTGTCGAGATATCAAGAATAAATGATCCTTCATTATGGTTTATAAAGAACATTTTAATCATATAAAGCATATCCCTTAGGAGTGTCAAACCATGTGTGTAGTTAGGAACACTTGATATGAACCGAGTAAAGATTGAATTAGTACCCAAACAACCTTTTTAGGGTTATTATCCCTAGGTTCATCTATGCTATATACTTTATCCACTTCTTTGTATCTAGATTGGGATTTCATTTCTAAGAAACCATAAATTATTTATATTACCTAAATTTTTGGATGTTTTATGCCTACGATAATGTTTCATCATTATAATAACTAATAAAGGCAGTTTAATGAGAGGTAATTATGATCAATCATTGATAATACAATTATAAATTTATAAAAATGGATTATAATAACCTTTATATTTGAAAATGAAGGAATATAAATGTTAGGAACCCTTACTCTAGCATAATAATGAATTATGAAATATTATAATGAGAAGTAATAAGTAATATAAAATTAAAAATCTATCAAATGTTTGATAATAAAATGGAATTAAAATCATGTAAGTATATAAAAACTAATTTTAATGATATTATAATAATATGATTGAAATTGAAAAAGAAAGAGGAGGGTTAGAAACCCTCACCTTGAATTATTTATACTTAAAGCTTGAGAGGGGAACCTTAAAACCCTAGAACCTCCATGTGGATACTCTTGATAGATAAAATTAGAGGTAATACATGATTAATGTATTTATAGTGGAGTGAAATGGGATAATGGGTTTGTATTTATAGTAAATGAAGGAAAATTGTGTAATAATTTCTAAACACAGGCATTGGAAATATAAGCTGTGAAAAAAATGAAAAACCATTAGATTATTGATGGTTTTATCTTAAAATTTTTTATCTTTAAGACATGTGTTTTTATATTTTAATTTTTTTATAATTTAACTACATTATTTTATATTACTCTGGAAATGAGAATATAATTTTTCCACAATTCATTTTTAAAAATATTAATTTCTATTCTAGACATTGGAAAGTTATATTTAGTTTTGTAAATTCATTTAAATTTATTAAAATACATTGTTTTAAATAATTAAAATATTTTTGGTTGTGTATAAACTTATATTAATTATTAAATAATTTTTACATCATAATTATGTCACAATACTTACCATATATGCTTACTTTATTATACCATTTACCAAAAAAAATTAACTGTTTCAGAAAATTATGAAAACTTCATCATTGAATAATTTCAACATGTTGATTTCAAATTTAAATTCGTTTTTATGAAAATAATTTCAATTAAATTATAATTTTAAAATTTCAATAAAAATATTTTTGTATTTTAAAACCATGTGTTTTGTGTAAACAATTTAGTAACACATTCTTCTAGTAAATATTATTTTTGTTCTAAGTCAAATATGTTTAATTATTTTAGTATTAATTTTTTAATAAATTTTTTAATAATTAAAAATTATAATATTTTCAAATTGTTTTATTAATTTTATTAAATATATTCATGAATAACTCTTTCATTATTATAAAAACAGTCATATTCCAATGGTCATATTACCCCTTATATATACACTTCATTCTAACTTCCTAATAGAATTCATATCATTATATTAATTCTCATACCATTTATATTCCATTTCTTATTGTTCTATTCATAATATAAATTTATATTATATATTTTTCGTTCATTTAATAGCATGATCCTCTAGGGTTTATGATTATAGCAGTGCTTTATATTTCCATGTAATTCATTACACTAGCTATGGCCATTATTGAGAATGTAAATTTCTAGTTTTTTGTTATAATCCATGATGTTCCATTATGATGAAATGATATAATGTGGATTGAGATGAATTTTTTTTATGATGAAATATATATTTAATATATTATAATCTCTGGTATTATAAGAAATGTGTGGGAAATAATGGTTAAAAGATGGGTAAGGGTCTATGGGTATGATATGTGAATTATTATCAATTGTGTAAGATAAATAAAAATTAACTATAATGTGAGATAAATATAATATGATATTGAATTAAAATAAATTTTAAGATAACGTGTACAAATGGAATATTCTAATAATGTAAAGTACAAAGAGAGGAAGAAGTGATGGTATCCTCTTTTCTTCTTCTTTTGAAATATCCCAAATAAAGGATGCACTTAGTTTTGAAAATCATAAATTAATGAGTTGAAAGATTTTATTTTTTCCTTTTATATAGGATAAAAATTAATTATAAGGAATCAAAATATCAGAAGAATATAGATAAATAATGGGATCAATATAAAATATTTATATATTTCAAAAATAAAAGGCAAATTCTAGATGTTTTTAAAAAAAAGGTTTTTAATGGGTTGATATTATGGTATTATGAGAAGGGTAATGGATAAAAAATATAAATAAAGGGATAGTTTCCTATCTAGTTAGTTGTATCTTTTATACCAACTGATTTGTGATGCGTTGGGTAGCATAGAAACCGATGTGTGATGTATAGGGTGGCCCAATCTTTATGGAATAAGATGCGCCAAAGGAATGGTTTAGAGTTTTGTTGATGTAAATAGTCAACCAATTCTCTAAGGGAGTATGACCTACTAATTTATAAATAAAAAAATTGAGGGAGGTGGTAACCAATCCATAGAACAACACAATTGGGTTGAGGAAAAAATTAGTTTATATATGATCTTGTATTACTAATCTAAAAAGTAGTCAATAATACACAAGATATAGAGAAAATGAAATGATTTTACTCATAATTTCAGAAAAAATAATTGTAGAGTTTTACTAATATCAATACGAATGAAAATAAAATTCATTGGAAATGGAAATTTGAAATCAAGGTGAGTTATAAGGGTTAAGGTTCTAATTGTATAAACTCATTATCTACCATCATACTTGTCCCATTAAAGGAAAAAATAAATATTATAATGAAAAATTACCTAAAATGTTTCACATGATTTGTACCCATATCCCATTAGACTTAAAATTTATATCATAACCCATTAGATTTGAATTTATTATCAAAATATTCCTTTCTGGAATCTCTTTGTTGGTGAATATTCTAAAATTTTTGCAACCCTGTGACATGGGTTTCATGTATCAAATTTGAGCATGAATAAGAGTGATAACAGTTTCATTTTATCCATCAATGTAGGTTGATATGAATTAGGCTTTTAATTATGTGATATGTCCTCCCATTATATCATTAAACCTCTTTAATATCCCTCTCACCATCAAGCCAAGAAAATCCAACTCCTCTATATGAGAAATCAATTTAGTACCTTTGACTTGCTTCTCATCAGATTTTTTGGGACACTAGATGCATTTCTTATAAGTTGGTGGTTTAGATCCTAAATCCATAGAGTTAGTTTTCCAAATTAAACTAAAAATTTTATTCTATTGGTATCTTGATCCATTTTTTTAAAATTTATTAGGATTAACTCAAAAAAATATAGTGGAATTTTTATTGACCTTTTTCATACAACTCATCCATTTTATCAACATTATTACCACAAGGATTTAGAAAGGTTTTGAGAATTAATAACATGACTGGGAGAACTATAGATGAATTGATTTATTAATCCTAATGTTTCACCTTTTGAATCATTGGTGTTATTTTCTAATAATACCAATGGTGGTTTGTGACTACGTATTGACTACTAAAAAATAGAATTAGGTGTTGATAAATAGTAAGTATATTTTACTCCATATTTATGAAATATTAATTAAATATGGAAATGGATAGCCTTTAAAGATTTATTTGTACTTTGGATATCATAAATTTAGGGTAATGGAAGATAATATACCAAAGATGGATGTATGAAGTTGTTATGCCAATTATAATTTTTTTATGCCTTTTTGCTTCACCAACGCACCTGCAGTGTTCATTGAATTAATGAACCAAATATTATACATATATTTGAATATATTTATGGTAGTATTTTTAGATGATATATAAATTTTCTTAGAATCAAATTTAATTAATGATGGACTTATAAAGGAGATATTACCTAAATAATTTATACATATGATGTGATTTGGATCCCAACGTAATGTATGATATAGTTTTGTTTTATAGTAGAAGTCACATAAACAAAAATAATATCCTATCCTTTTGTTTATCCATAACATAAGGAGATATACAAGATATCATTTTACTACCTTAACCTTATTACACCATAAGATATGGTTGTATCATATGCTATGATATGAATTAATCCTAATATACAATTGATAAATCAGTCAAACATTTAAAGCTAATGTTAAAGAATATTTTATTAATGGATATAATTTATTATTTATAGTTTATAAAATGAAACATATAGGAGATTAAATGATTCATTTAAGTGTTAAATGCATTCATATACTCGATCGACAGTTATAAATGGTTTTTAATCATATATGTTACTCAAACATTATGTTAATTTAAAGTAAATTTCATCAAGTCCTGAGGAGAATCCCAAAGGTTTATATAAAGGGGGTGAATAACATGAATTTAGTATCCTAAAATTCTATTTATTCTCTCTTTCAAAGATCTATTATACTTATTCCTTTTTTAGAGAGGTATTAATAAACAATGGTCCAAAGGAGAATCCCTCCCAATAATTAGGTGATTCATTAACCTGTGGATACCCTAGGTTAAAGGTTCTCATTAGATGATTTTAAGTGATCTTCATCAAATGTGTAATATGATACATGATATTGGACATCTATAGTGAATGTTATATTACTCATTTTTATTTATTCATAGTTTTTGTCTCAACATATTAAGATCTTGGTTTATGGTTTTGTATTGTCTACCATTGCTTGAATATATGTTATTATATCTTAAGAAACCTAATTAGTAGTATTAGATCCATTATAAACTTCATTGATTCATTGAATCATGTTAAAATGAATATTGGATTTATATTATATTCTTAATCATAATAAATGATAGATATTTTTAAATGTGGCATGTTTTATGATATATAATATCATAAGTAGTGATATGATCACACCATATGATATAAGATATAGTATCATATGGGACAATATAGATCCTTTATTTTTTGATATATATCATAATGAATGATATGGGGAGTCATTATAGATGATAGTATCAATGTGAACAATTATGAAACCATAAAATAGAGCATCATATCACCTTAGATATATTGATTTAAATTAAAAAATGTAACAACCTATAAACTAAAGAGAATATCACATGTATTGATCTACTAACCATGAAACACAATATAATCTAATAACTAGATTAACACTTATGATATGGTAAATATCATCATTTATGATTGTGAACAACTGGATGATTTATCATGGGCTGTAAAACACTTGTCGTAAATAATGATATTAGTTTTTAACCACATTGTAGCTTACAATTGATAACCGAATTATGAAATATGATGTATGAAAGAATATTTTTTTTAAGTTTTTAAAATATGAATTGATTTATATAATTTATATTTTTTATAAATTATATAAAAACATATTACGAGATTTTAATTTAATTTATAAATTGGCTATAAATTAATTAATTATAAAATGTTTGAAATTAATTATAAAATGTTTATAAAATATTTAGTAAATAAATTTCCTCAGTATCGATTATTAATATTAAATTCCTTTGGTTTATATATAAATTATAACTTTTATATAATGGATTTATATAGAAATTATAAGGTACTTTATAAAGTGTTTAAAAATTACAGAACAAGGTAACACATAAAGAAGTTTATATTAAATTATGAATTTTTCATAATAATTAATTTGAAAATTCCAAATTATAATTCATATTTGATAGATTATTTGAAACATATCCAAATTAGTTTTGATAATTGACATGATCTAGGTTCATGTAATATTAAATATGTGATATTTTGATTATGTAAAATGTTTACATGATATATGAATTGTTCAAATGAACTATAAAATGTTTATATTTCAAGAAGATATCATATATATGAATAAATTTCATATAGAATGATAATATGAAGGGGTTTATATTAGAAATAAATATAAAGTGTTTATATTTATTTGATTATGCAATATCAATTACTCAAGGATAAATTATAAAGTGTTTATAATTGAATTATTTTTAAATTGTTCATAAATGTTTATCTAATGTTGAAATTTAGGAAATATTCATTTATTTAGTGTTATTACCTATTTATTATTCACAAATATAAATGCTATAATATGATTGTATATATAGTTTAGTTTAATGTGTTAAATTTATTCTTCAAATTATAATAAATGTATTTAAGAAGTTAATTGTTAGGTATGACAATTGATTTAGTTTTCTTATACGTTTACATTGGCTTGTTTGTGAGTTATGTGCTTGAATTGAGAATTTTATTATAGTTTATACATAGTAGGTGTTTGAATTGTGATGAAAATTTGTTCTATAACATCTGCATCAATCCAACCTGAATAGTAACTGAACTAGTGACACCATGCAGCATCAGGAGTACCTCCCCATATACCAGAGGGAAATAGTTAGTAATGAGGGGTTGAAAAACCATGCGGGGAGACAATAACCTCTAGTATTATCATAATAATAATAACTAGTAATAGAAAATATATAACATGTATAATATAAGAGTTCATAATATGGTATTATAGTGGAATGAAAACTACAATAAAAACATATCCATGCTATGATAAAATAGAACTCATGCAGGACACATAATTATAAAATAGGTCCAAGATCTCGAAATGATTGACTATAAACATTACAAGACAACCAAAAGTAAAAGACATGGATACCCTAACACTATCATTTACATCACCTTATAATTTTCTCTATAACGCTACTAGGACCTCCCTACTCATCAACTTATACTTGGTCCATCTCTGAAAACTTGTAAGCCAAACATTAGGTCTGCACATGAACCATGGTGCCTATATTGTCTGTAAGCATAAAACTTAGCAGGCCACTACCAATGGTGTCCCAAATGAAAACTAGTATAAATGTGAAGGCATGTACTAAATGAAAACTAAGTCATATTATAACATTCATACACCCGTTCTATCACTAGGTACACACAGAGGCACCCCAATAACTGACTCCTATATGATTTGACTAGTATTGGAAATGGAGGACACTCCTATAGTCTAAAAAACACATGAGTGTGAATAATATATCACCACTCATAATACCTATCAAGGAGAATGATATATCTATATATCATAACACAATGGGGAATGATGCCTCACCCATAAGCTACTCAAGGTGAGCAATATATCACTAAATGATTTATCACCATACTTATCCACAAGGGTGGATTATGTTCCACCAAAAGAAACATAGAGAACAAGGTATCAACTAGTGAATGATGAATCGCTGCACAAAAATGGGGAAAATGATGTATCTATAAGTGAAAAATATAATTCAAAAACATTAGGGTGGATGATGTATTTCTAGGGTTATGATGTATCACCAAGAGAAAAAATCCTCTGGTGGATGATCTACCACTATCAAAGTCACCCAGGTTGATGATCCATCACTGATCACAACCTTAAGTGAATGATCTAATACAACACATAAACCATGATGAATGATGTGACTCCATTATATGTGTAATAAACCATGAATAATGGTGGTTAACGAGAGATCATTGAGTGAACAATGTATCACCAATCTAAAATATCCAAGGTGAAAGATATATCTATGAGAATCTAAAAGGATAATAATCTATCACCAATGCACAAGTCCCTAGGCGGATGATCTAGAAACAATACAACACAAGAGGTGAAATATCCATCACTACAAGAATAATAGTTCAAATTAACAATTAACCACCATAAATACAATCTTATCAATACCTGTCATTAGAATAGTGAATGAGTTATCCCCCTTGGCATCGATCCCATTAGCTCTCTCTCTTTACTGGCTATGCAAACCCAAGATATACCACACCTTGAACACATGCCTAGAGATCGACCTTCCATGGGCCGCCTTAGGATTCCATACTACTACATATATCATAGGGTCATGCTATAGTGACAATCATAATTCCAAATCCCTAACACAAACACTTTCTCACCACATGACATAACCAATACATGATTTTCCATTTCAAAGGAATACTTAAATATGTCATATAAGGACCAAAATATAAGTTAGGGACTAGGAAATCCATCACAGGTTTCATTACATTATAATATTGTCACATCCTAAGTTTTCATGTGTATCAGGGCCTATGTGGTCAATATATAAGGTTCAAGGGACCTATCACAATCTAGGTAGCCCAAATAATTACTAAAATGACAAGGAAACCAAATTTGGTTCCAACATAGTTCTTTCTCACAACTCATTTAAGTGCGTATCTCATATAGAAAATTATATAATAATCTAGTAGACTCAACCCTATCAACCCCTATAGGTTAGAATAACATACCATTACACAACCCTCCTATGTCATGAGATCCATAACTCATAGAATGGAAACATCCCATGATTCCATCTCTTTCAAAAAATCCCCTCACATGGGATAATTATCCATCAGTGATTAAATTATAATTCTAAAACTTTTATGGTCTTTCTAAGAGTCTCATTGAAACTACCAATACCTTCCCTCTAAAAAATGGAAACCCCTCATGGTTCCTATTTAGGTCTCTCAAACCCATTTAACCACTCTTAAAATCGATAAAATAACTGTAAACACATATAATGTGGTAGTATAAGGTTCCACCTACCTCAATATGGATTTATCCCATAAAGTAGTGCTCAACCATTGATATGTCCCTTAGGATTAGTGCAAACACTTAGGGGGTGTGAATCAGGTGTTGACTAATTTTTTCTAATTACCTAGTTCTCATTGAATATTTAACCCCATTAGGTAATTAAACTGCCTTTTATTATTAGTAAAATTAGATTTATTAATGATTTAACTAGAAAAAAATCAATTGTATACATGTATTTAAAGAAAAATAAGGAACACAATATATTTACAGGGTTCAATACAAATGCATACTCCTTTCCATGTTAGTTATATTACCTAAAATAGATTCAACACTATAATGGTCAATATATAAATAAAATGTTTTTCTATTTCCCACACTTATATAAATTCTCACTAAGTATACACTTTCCTACTTCTTAGAGGAATTAAAAATTTATTCTTCCCACATGAATTACAAAAATAGTTTTACACTGAATTCACTGATTCACCCCATGATATCCAAATATTCTCTGAATCACACATGTTCCACAACATACCATCATGTATATGAAAATTTAGTATTGCATTATTTTCCTTTAAATAATATTACCTTTTTAGTATAAGATTATTCTTCACCTACTAGATCATATCTCCTTCGACTCACAATAGTGTATTCTAATGCCAACATATCTTCAAGAGAAGCACCTAAAACATGGTCATTGCTCAGACCAGCTTTAAAGAATTCATCCAAATATGATCATATGAAATTCTAACTTATTAAATCAAAATAAATAAATTAAAATTAAGAAAGATCATATATTTAGATGAATACAACCTCAGTTCCAAAAACTCTCTTCTTTTACCTTGCCTCACTGATCACTGACTGGTGGTTGACATTCTTCTTCTCTTTTTTCTTTGACACATAAAGGATCTAAAACACTAGAAGTTAATTGTATTCCTCTTATTATTCTCCAAAATATAAAATGTGTCTACCTTATTTTTCTTATTTTATAGGTATTGGATATAAAATATTCACTTTAGTTCCTATTTGTTCATAGTACACTCTTATCGACCACACTAATGTCACCTTTTTCCTCTTATTTTCTTTGATTCTTGATTTAATAAATTTATCACATGCATGAGTGTCTTCTTTTAGAAAAATTAAATGTCTATCATCATAACCAATTTACTCATATATATAACAAGAAATATTATTTATTATTTCCATAAAAAGAAGATATCATAATACATCCACTTTGGGAAGCACCACTTTTCTACACCTTTATATCAAAAATATCTACATCATAGGAAGTAATCCCAAATTTATTTACTCATATTCACTTATTCATTTCATATTATCAAAATCATGAAATAATCAACTTAAAATCATAGCATGAAAAATTATTCTATGTTACAAATAAATCATACAAAAAAAAGAGATGAAACTTTTCCTTATATTTAATAATGGTAACACATAACAGATATTCTCAACTCATTATTTTCGTTTTCTTTAAAAACATAGATAGAATAACTAAATAATCAGATTTAGGTGTTTATTTGAATATAGAATTTGAAAAATATCATCATAATAACATTTTATATTAAAATTTTGGTGATTTTTAATGAAAAAATTCAGCTTTGATCATCTCTAAAACTTTTCAAATGTGTCAAATTAGATATCCCAATAGATAAGATCAATAATAAACATTTTAAAAATCTCCCATGAATCATATTTTACCACATTTCAGATGTGATATTTTAGACCATGAATAGAATCATCAGAAACATTGGGTTTACATCTTCATTATTATTGAAAATTCAATTCTAGCTGGTTATCTGTAACATCCCCTGTTTTAAGACAATGTATAATTAAAAGGGAATTTATATTTTGGCATTTAATGGATGGTCTATTATTTGAAATGAGATTCAAAACATAATTATGAGAGTTGGAACACTTAAAAGCGTCATTTTGAGACTTGGTTGAATGCCCAAAAGGTCCCTTACGTGTTTTGTTGAGTTTTTGGTGCACCAGGCCTGCAAATAACATGTTTTGAAGATCTAAAAAGGGCACATAATTTTTATGAAAATATGTGTCCCTTAGTAGAAAACCATGTAGCATGTATTAGAGGAGTATAATGTCCCACATGGGCTCTTCATGAGTTTCCCAAACCGTGCTCCTATCCCTCACAGTTAATGCCACTTAAATAGTACAATCACACTATTCATTGGATTGTTGGTGCATAGTTAGGGTAACAGTGTGGGACTAACCATGTGAGGTGGTTTCCTAAGAAATGGGTGATGTCCGATTTGGAAAAAATATGTAGCTAAATCGTGCGACCCAATTTTTGGGGTGAAATTAAAAAATTTCCCGTGATGAGTTTTAAATCTCATTTCTATTATATTCCTCCTCCTCTAGCATGCTCAGCTCCTCCACTCCCATGGTTTTCTACTTCCATGCCTAATATAGACTTCAAGATATATCCTTCGTTTGAAGTCCAAATAAAGTGTCTCCAGTCTCTATGGATCTACATCAATAATCTCTCAATTCATTTTTAATCTTTCTTAGTTCAATCTTCTCTCGACTAAGTTATCAAGGTGAAATCTCATTTTCTCTATTTTCAGGGTTGATGCTAGTTTCTTAGATTTATTCCAAACTAGACTAAATAAGACCTTGATATTGGATGAGTAGAGTATCCTATGTATGAGCTAGGTGGTCTATGTATTTTACTTAAATTTATGTCATTTTAAAAATAGAGTCATTGCGCCACATGAAGGCCATTACTGAGTGTCGCCTTTTAATCAAGTTATTCATATTAAAATAATCAAATCACTATGATGCACTCCCAATGATTGCTGTTTAATAATGTTAGGATGTCAAACTCAATAAAGAACACCCATTGGGTTTGCCTAATTATATTTACCCTTTTTAATTAAATCAATAAAATCTTAGAACACCTTCATATCATTCATCTTGGATTAATAACTGAATTTAGCATGTAGGGAATTGCTAAGATGATAGATGTACCTTCTAAGTTCCATGTTAAGATCTATATTTTTTCCCTATTTAATTATTTTATTTTAAAATTAATCCTTGGAAAATTGAATTTTTATTATTGAATATAATTCTTAATTTATTAAAATAATTTTTTTGAACAATATCATGGTTTTATAATAAAACCCATTGAATGAGGTGTGATGTATTTGAAATTACAAAGTGATGATTTGTAGATTATAATGTTCCTGGATTAATTCTTTGATGCCATGGCGTGTTCTAAGGAATGATTATTAAATGGCCTCTTTTGATATTATAAATGGAATTTTCCTCTGATAAATGTTATTTTTGAACTAGAGAACCATACAAGTTCTTTTTTATTTTATAAATTGAATGGATTGAACCATCCATATCTAAATAACCAATTAACCAAGAACCTCCTTAAGTGATTGGTTTGTTTTTTAAATGGGATTACCCTTGTCGTTAATTTCCCAGTTAACCATGGTACCTCATAAGTTCCTCTTTCAACCTTGAAAAATGAACTTTCTTGCTTGATTAGTTTAATTAGAATGAAATAAATGGGATTTCTTAACATGATGGATTTACTTCCTTAATGATTTAAATGTTATTTTTTAACTTGATTAGCATGTTCATGATGGATTTATTTAATTGAATAGATTATATTCTTTAATGAAAGGAAATGGATTATAAAGGGTGGAAAATCCACACGAATTATTGCATTATTAGTACATTCTATTGTGAAATGTGATGCCCTTAAAATTAATTAGGATAATTAAATATAGAGAATGAGATGTAATGCCTCACAGTTCCAGTTATAATTATATGATCATGTCTTGATATAAGATATATATAAATGGTAATAGATCTATTGATCATGGAATAAAATTACACTCCCTTTCATTGGGTGTTGAGTTCATGACATCTTGCACCATTGATACTATGTAGGATTTTGGGATGAGGCACTACACCCCCTATTTTGAGTTTTAACATGATGGAACACTCACCATCCTAAGTGTTGAGTTCATGATGTCTCACACTCTATTGGTATGTAGGGCATGTACCCTATTGTTTGAGCTTATAGGATCGTTTATATTGGTCATGGATGTCTGAGTTACACCCCGGTCTAGCCAACACCTTGTATTCTAGGTATATGGGAACTTATGTCCATACGTACTTGGTTTATATAGGGGGATGAAATATATAATTATACTATGTATATATACTTACTATATACATACATTTACTGATAAGACATCTTATTCTACCCATGAGCCGAAGTTAGTAGAGTCGGGGAGGTGTCCTATTAGAACTTGAGGCAACTAGTGTTCATTTATTTATTCAGATCTATTTATTATTCCTTTTACCTACACATTACTTTAATTATTATTCACAGACTGGATTTAGTTGTAGACACCATAGGTGGTAACCTACTGGGATTTATATCTCACACCCTACATAGGAAGCCATTGCACTGAGGTACCCAAGTAGACCTTATGTACACAGAACCATGGATAATTTCTTGTCCCAGTTTTCTTATACTTGGGAGTTATGAGCACATGATTGAGAAAGATATCAGGATGATCGTTGAATTTTACCTCTGGGATTTATTTCTTTTCTTTATTTATGTACTATACTATATCATGCTTCCTATTTTATGTTTTCTGTTTTAGTTATGTATCATCATCAGGATATGCATGCATTGTTGTATATGGGCATCAAAAATATTTCATATTCAATTATTATTAGTATTATTCCACTAATCTATATTTATTTTATTACTTCTTCCATTTTTTCCTTTTACTTACTTTTTGATATACCACTGTGCTACTCTGATCATGAGGGTATTGTATCCCCACTATCATATCCTTATACCCTTGCTATTAGTTAAAATCCTCTAGTATAAAGGGAGGTGCAGTTGAGGCCATGTGACCCACCAGTCCAATCACCATCTTAGTGGTGAGTTGGGATGGGATGTTACTTCATTCGAAGTTCACAATTTTAGGCATAAATATCTTCTTTATAATGATTTAAAAAGTTTGGATCATGGATAATTTTATCTTCCTGATGTTTTGATAAATAAATAACAACACTATCTTTATCATAATTTAATTTCTCATCAAAATACTAATTTTGGAAATTTCAGTATTTTCACCCACTATGTAAGTGAAATTCTCTTATGTGAGTTTTAATTTACATACATCTTTGGAATCAGCTACATTTATTTTGGATACATCTCTAGATTTAGCTATGTGGAATTTCATTGTTTATCTTTACATACATGGATGAATATAATTCCATATACTATGAAATTCTCACATGATAGCTCAATCACTTATGTGAATCACATATGTAGTTGAATTTTCTTACGTGGGATGCATTTTCTTGTTTTGATTCCCAATCACGACCTAAATTTACATAAGTTGAAATTCGTGCATGCAAATTTAATTATGTAGGGAATTTTCCTATTTGGATTCAAAACATAGGAATTTTTTCTAGATTCCATTCATTTTAAACCAAGGAACCTTTAGTCCGTATATATCCATTATCAATCACTCAAAAACACTTCAATTAACCTTTGGGAATTTATGATTCTATCTCAAACTAAAATACCCCATAATGGATGTCCCTTGGGGGGGTGAATGAGTGATCTTATTTTTATGAATTATTCACCTTTTAAATTCATTCTCTTGAACTAGTTAGAGTTCTTGATCAACTCAATGAAGTCTCATAGTATCACCTCATGTGTTGAAGAAAAATGAAAGATATTATCAAATAGTATTTACATGGTTCAACCTGAAAGCCTACTCCTTTCTATGTTGGCCATTCCCGCATGGTTTGGTCTCATGATTTAGGAAACTGTGCACCAACCATGAATAATGTATCTATAATATTGCAGAGCCTCCCCATATGCTTGCCGCATGGTTTCACCTAACTGTGAACAAGCCATGAAACTTGACCATGAAACCCAAAATAATCCACATAGTTTCTCCTTGGCCACACATGGTTTGGACTAAACCATACTCGAACCATTTCGGGAAAACTGTGGAATAAGAAAAACAATCGGGAGCACCCACAACCTTCACAGAACACATGGTTAACCCCCAAATCGTGCACACAAACCGTACATAGGCCAAAAAGTCACTTGGAAACTCCAAAACTCAAAAATTATCATCAGGAACTCGAACTAAACCCCAACCAAAATAACACAATATAAAAAAATAATAAAATAAAATAAAAACCATGGTTGGGTTGTGACAATTATCCCCACCATAAAAACCTTCTACCCCTAGAAAGTCACCCATCCGAATGAGGACCAAAACTCAGATCTTAAATGGAACGAATCAAAACAAAACCATCAACTTCAGGGTTGAACTTTCACTCCACAAGTAACACCTTAAAAACTCTAATAGAAACCATAATTAAAATAACCATGTAATTTTGGAGGTTTCTCCCAACTATAAGAACCCAACTAGCATGACCAACATTGAAACCCCCAACACAATGAAACTAACACGATAACTCCCAACACCAACCAAAACCCCTAATATATGTGGACCCAACATAACAAACTCCAAACCAAACACTGAGCTAAACCAAAATTCATAATTCCCACAATACACATGCATCTCCAAGAGAACGCAACCCAAAACTAGAACCGATCTATAGAGGAAAACCATTTAAATATCCACATCCATAAAGAACAACCTCCGTATTACAAGAAAATAAAACCACCAAACCCTTTACAATAAAGAGTAACTTTTAGAAAAATGGATATTACAATAGGTAAACTTAAACTATTTACACTCTAACATCAAAGAAAAACATTTGGAAAATATTACCCACACCCCATGATTATTAACTATGCATAATCTTCATTTGAGTGATTATGGCTAGAGCCATGGTGTCTTAAAGAATTTTCTACCCTACAGTTAGGAGATGGCATATTTTGACCAAGACTTACT
Source organism: Viscum album (assembly GCA_963277665.1). NCBI lineage: Eukaryota > Viridiplantae > Streptophyta > Magnoliopsida > Santalales > Viscaceae > Viscum > Viscum album. The sequence goes on along the minus strand of OY728147.1, from coordinate 172,003,108 downwards.
TTTATGGAAACCGAATTTGCAGAACTTCTCTAGATGCCCCAAATGACCACATTGATGTCAATTATTCAAAGTATTTCGGCATGATATATTAGAATTACCTAACTCAACACACTAGAAGAACACAAGAGAATGGTACAATGAAAGAGAAGTCGGATCCAATGAAAAAGACTCCTCAGAAATTGGTTCTCTTTGCACACCCTACTCACCAGATGGGGAACCTTCACGAGCACCAAGGGAAACTGGGTTTCCAACCACCAATGACTACAATACAAGAAATACATTAGTTAAAAAAATCTTCAACCAAATTATTGAACCTAATATCTCTAGATAAGAGAAATCTCTCTTTGATCCCTGAATTAAGACTCTATACAAAAGGAGGAACTTTTAATTGATCCTTTGATTCTAACTCCTTAGAAAAAATAACCATCTCTTTAAAATTCTCAACATAAACCTTCACTATATCCTGACCTTACTGAATACTCAAGAGCTTCACCACTTTCCTTTCCATCAACTCCTCAAGTATGAATTGTAAGATAATTTTGGTCTTGAAAACATCCCAAGACACCCCAAATTGAAATGATGATGGGACGATCAACTTCCACCAATCCAAACCCATACCCTCAAACAAAACCAGAAAAGCTCACACCCACATTGTCTCAGGAGTTCCCAATGACCTAAAAAAACCTTTAGATTCCTAAAGTCACTTCATAGATTCTATCAGACTTTGATCTCTATGAAAAATAGGAAACAATGGGAATGGGTTCAATCCAACCACTCCACTAGGAGTCTAGGAGGAACCAACAACTAGAAGAGACTCACAAGAAACCTATAGGACCTTTTTTGGCGATATACTTTGAATTTCAAAAGAACACAAAAACCAAAATTAACATCAAAACAAACTCAACCAAAAAGAAAATATCAACCCAAAACACCCATCTTACAAGAAAAAAAGCATAAAGAAAATCCAAAATCCTCTTTCCAAAAAACCACCATTTTGTTCCAAAATCTAAACCATTTCATTCTATGTCCACTTTCAAAACCTAAACCCAAAATAAAAATTTCAAAACAAAACCAACTTCCAAAAACCATTTTCCTTTTTAATTTTTTTTCCACAAACCATTTTTCAATTCAAAATTCACTTAAACCAATGAAAATTGATCCACAACACAACTCAACCCAAACTCATAGAATTGGAAACTAGTGACCATGCATAACTAGACAAAATGGTTAGTGGTCCATGCCCTAGGAAATCACCAGCCACTAAAAATACCTTGATCCATGAACTTAGGTTCTTCATGGGTTACTACTCTATGTAAAACCATCGTAAAACACCATCTCACTTACATTGTCATTACATATCCACACAAATCAAAAAACAAAGAAAACAATCAAATCCCAGACTACCCATGGAAAATCAAGGATCTGAACAAGAATGAATTTGTGATACTTTTCCCATACCTACCTTCCAAGTCCCAATAGTTATAGTCTCTACACTATCAAACACCCCAAATAACAAATGGCTTCTCTGATACCATTTTTTCACTAACTGGGTTCAGATTCTATCTGACCCAACACCTGACCTGACCCAAGACAAGGCTTGAGAGGTGTTATTGGTCCTCCCAAAATGGAAAATAGTGTCAAGCATCAATGCTAAACCAACTAGGAATAATTTAGCACAATAAAAACCAGGATTAGAATACCAAAATAGAGTATGCAATAAAAACTAATTATAATTGAACATCCATAAATACAAGGCGAAAAAAATACAACTATAGATGAAAAGATAGAAACTGAAAAGTAGAACTAAAACCCAAACACTACTAACACGATCTCCAAGTGACCATTAGGTCACCACCAACCAAAAGACCAACCTATTATAAGGAAAAACCATACTAGAAAACTAAACTTGTAAAATAGTTTGGTTCTACCGATGTTGAGTGGCACAAGTAGGGTGTGAAGATAAAAAAATCATTAGGTATTCACAACATATTCCACAAATTTTCTTTCTCAAAATAGTCCAAAATATTGGTTTTAAATACATATAAAAAATAAGGTTTTATCATTTTAAAGAACCAAGAACAAATTTCCAAAAATCTCTATTTAAAACAAACACACAACTTTCCTTTTAAAATAATTTTACATTCCAAAAATGTAGTTCAATACCAAAACCCAAATAAAAATTCATACCAGATGATAAAAAGAACTATGCTAAAAGTAAAGAAAACAAAAAAAGTAAGAATAACTAGATATGATAAAAACTAACATGCAATATAAGTAAAATAGAACCTACAAATAGCTAATCATTGGAATTTCCTAAACATATCTAGAAACAATCTCTCGATGTACTCAGTTCAGACTCACCTTCTGGCGTATGGTGAAACAACATAGTCAATTACCCACTGGTTTATCTAAACTACCCTCTCAAATGGAACATCCCACCCGACCTATCAGCAAATCCAGGGGTACCCACCCATCTAATTTGGGCCAATAAGAAACTATCACTTGACCCTCTAGATGATTCCCAAGAATCCTATGATAATAGTACATAGTGAATGATGTGGTCTTAAGACATGTGTCATAAACCAATAACCCACAAGCCACCATTATTTCCTATCCCAAACATTGACACCACCTTATGTGATGACCCTCTCCTTAGAGGGACCACCATCGAGGTTCCCATCACACACCAACTCATACAAATGTTCCAACCATGCCTTCACATTTCTTGATCTTTAAAACCAATTTTCAAAACATGATAATATTCAAACTAGGCCTATACATCATGTCACTTTAAAACTACTTTCCCATAACATCATAAGGTACCAACCATGCCTCTAATATTTCCAAATCAAAATAATTTTATAATTACTTTTCAAAACCAAGGTAGAAACATTATTTATATATAAGAGGTTCCAAAAGGGACTTTACATCATTTAATCACCAAAACACACTTCAAGATTCCAAACAAACCAAGATTTATGATTCTAGGGGGTGTTACATGATCTTCCTCCATAAGAAGATAGATTAGTAATTCTACATGTATACTTTCTCAAGAACTTTAGTAACACAACTAGTCTTGAGATTTCCTTTATATATTGAGTGATCTGGATTTTCCTCAGATTCTCAAATTATAACAACTCAGATTTTACCAATTCAATTTTTAGATTTTTTTTGGAAAAATTATGAGACCAGGAACTGAGACAACATGTGATTCTGAGGCCTGGAGTGCTCGGAATGGACCGTCGAAAAATGCTAAGTTGTTAAATAGCGCTCATGAGCAATTTTACAAAAAAAGTGGAAGAACTGTTAAACAGGTTCCCCAATTAGAAATATGAGGGCACCGTTTCATTCAGAGTAGTGGTCTTAACCTAGGCATGACTTAAGTTTAGTCTGCGTGGGTCTCTAGCAAGAAAACCCAAAAATGGCATAACCGTAAATAAAATAATTAAATTATTTTATTTTATTTTTTTCGAATCATTATTACCCATAAACGGGAACTCAGATTGGAAATCCGAGGGAACCATTGAGCTCATGAGGATGTTCTTTACTTCGGAAGAGCCTAACATTAGCCGACATGGGTTAGCTGTGGAAATTAGTTTTTAGGATGTGACTGTAAATAAAATAATTAAATAAAGATTATTTTATTTTCAAATCCTTATAACTCATAAACAGTAAATTGGATTGGAAATCTGAGAGTATCATTGAGCTTGTGAGGGTGTACTTTCCTTAGGTGGACCCTAGCCTCGACCGGAGCGGGTTGAGGGTAAAAGTTATTTTTTGGACTTTTAAAAGGAGAATAAAATAAACTTAAAGAAGTTTATTTTATTTCCTTTTAACATTTCGTAGTGTGGCGACACTACAATGTAGAGATGGAGCAACCCATTCCCCTTTCATAAATGAATCAGCATGGTGACACTATTTCAAAGCAAAATAGTAACACTAAAACATGTAAACATGTTAACGTGTTTCCTCCAGTAATTGGGGGAAAGGTTCCAACATTAAAATTCATAATACAGGAGAATTACTATAGAGTTTCTATAAGGAAAATAGGAGGAGACTCTCTCACCGGTGATGATAGATTGGAGGCCAGGATTTGATCAAGTGGTGATGAATCGACGAATGCCGGTAGAACAAGGATCTACATGTCAACACTACTTCAATCAACATCTACAAGCGATATAACTTGAGGTAGGGGTTATTATTTATTTGAATATTCTAATTTACCTATTCTTGATATTCCATGACATACATATAACATTTAACAAACAAATTGGCATGTAGATGGATTGTTGTTACCAGATGGGATTAATATCGTGGGTTTTAATGGGATATTATCGTGGTGATTGTTGGTTAACCATTCTAAGGGAAATGAACCCCTATCAACATGAACACCAATCAAGGTATGTTAATCCTTGTTAATTCATGATTTTACCCCTCTGTTATTCATTTATCGTGGGCGTTCTTCATTTATCCCATGAATCAACTTAGGGTGATCGATCAATCATTGCACAATCGATCCTTGACACCATGATCTAGTATCACAGGTTTGAGATGGACATGACATGACAGAGGTATGATGATGTTGGTGGCGAATGGATTGAGGAGGCACAGGAGATATCGATGTTCGAGTGACATTGCACCAGGAGGGATCGTGGCACAGATTCAAACCCATGGTGAGGTAGAGTGCGGCCTGAGGTTTCTAAAAACTCTTCTGGGTCAAAAATAAGATCACCAGAGTGAAATGTGCATACTTTGTGTGAAATATTAATGTTTTAATACTAAATATAATTTTTGAGCATTTTTAGAAGTAGTCCAATTGATTCAGTTTACTATTTTATTTATAACTGTCAACCTATTGATCCAAATTGTGTTATTATTGATTTTTTAGTATTCCTTATTCAATTTACAACATTTCATTAGAAGGAATCCATGTCCAATTATTCTATTTTAAGGGTCATATGGTCCTCACAAGATGAACCAAAGAATTTGTGATAAAACTAGACCAGCTATGAAGATTGAATTACTAGGATCAATCCAGAAGTCCAAATTCCTTTATTATCATCCAAAGTTCTGGGGAAAACTAAATTAATAATGGATAAAAATGATAGGGGCCAAATCCAAAAACAAGGATCCCAAATGATGTTTTGAAGTCCAACTCACCATTCTGGAGTAGAATTAAAATACTGACACTATTCATAACATTTCTTATGATCTAGTCATCAAATCAAGATGGTATGTTTCAGTGTGAAATATAATATATATGTGTCCAACTTTATAGAATAAACATTTTTTATTTTAGTGAATATTCCTGTTCAAAAAACCCATTCACTTTTTGACCTTATGAAAAGTCTGGATTGAAATGGACAGATTACAATTGTTTACTCCAATCGCCATAAGTTTGGTTACATAAGTCCAAATGGTTCCAAATTTTGAGATTAGTCGGAAAACATTATTATCTACACCTTTTAAGAATAAGATATCTCAAGATTCGGATGTCTAATTTATCAAATTGGTGATTCAAGTGGAGGGGAAATTTTGGAATGGAAACATCCCACAACATTGGACTATAAGTGCATCCCTCCCCTCACCTTACAAGAGTTGGAATTTAAGAATAGAGAAGCATATATTGGAATTTACAATGCCTTTCCAAAGTTTTGGGAGTACCTGAATTACTCATGTTTTCACTTGAGATACCTTTCCTTCTCTCTTTGTTTTTATTTACTTTTGTGTTCTTCTTTGTTGTAATCTTGTTAGTCTTTGTTTTGTAATCCTATTTTTATGAAAGTTTCTTCTTATTAATAAATTATTCTCATCCACATTCTGGAAAATAATATTAATGGTCTTAAAATAGTTTAAATATAGTTAAATCCTCTTCCCTTCTTTCACTTTCTCATTCAATGTAAAGTTCATTTTTAAATCTCATCACCGTTCATGTGTGTATGTCCGGTGCACAACTCTTTTCTTATCCCTTTATTTTTAATATATTATTAATTCATCATCATAAATATAATAAACCATATTAATATTAATCTCAATGGATGAGTAAATAAACCATTGGGGTGAATTGTTATTTAGAGATGTTAAACGATTGAGAGCTTTTTGTCGACGAGTATTATTTAATTTAACATTGTGTATGTTGGAAATAACATGTCATGGATTAATGAATTGTTTTGTTTAATGTGTGGTTTAAATGGATTATTGGAACCATAAATACACTACCATAAACAATATCTGATTTAGATTAGAACCCTAAGTTAAGTTAAGTCTGGGATTAAATCCTTAATACTTAGGAATTCCAATCAACGTTATCTTGTGAAGTGGGTGTTAATTTAAATGCAATATAAAGAAAATCTCAAGGATATCACAATCTTAACTACCTAATAATGAACTCACCCAAATATTTATCAAATTGTTAAATCAAACACCAACCATTAATCACTTCTTTAAATCTTTGCAAACAAACCCCCCAATCAAAATACAATCAATTAAAAACAATCAACTATTAAAAAGTATCATCACTGGGGATTCGACCCGAGTGATACTATACACATTAGCAGAGCACCAAAACCTTGAACAGTCGATAGGCGACAATCAACCATGATTTCACTTATCTATGAAGGTTCAATGTAGGATCCCTTCCCTATTATAGAGGATGACCTGTGTTCTGAAGTGGGTTGTCTCAGCCTGACTTCGACAGTGACGCAACGGGCTGGAGAATGTATCACATCTAGGGTCCCGGTCGATCCTCAATTATCTTCATGGTACCTTAGATAGGGTTTTTGGACAAGATATGACCAATATTTACATGGGAACCAATCCCCTATCAAGGATGACAATTCCAGCAGGGCCAGGATGTATCCTAGTGAGCCCTGGGTGCATGACCCTTATCTTTGTATCGAGATATTTCCTTCCTTAGTGACTTGATCTAATTAGTTTACATCATGTGTTTCTTAATGTGTTCTATTTGGGTGGGGCCCAAATAAGTAGGACCTCTTTACAAGGATCTCTGATGACTTCATAGCTCAAGGAGTGATTTCTCCTGGAATGAGAATGCCTTGAGAGGAATCCTGTAATCAAGGATTGGATATGATGTCAAGACATATTATCTTAGTGATACTAGACATCTCAGATAATATTCATGACATATTGAGACCAAATGTTCTCTCAGATACTCTTGGTAGACTTTTTCTACATGGTTACTATCAGATAACTAAAGGAGTGGGATCTCCCATAATCGAGTGTGCTACGAGTAGAACTATATGGATGACAGTGGATGAGACATTGCATCTTGGAATCCTTTACGAGTATACCTAGATGTTCTTGTTATATGTGTTGTTGACATATACCTATGTTGATCTGACTGTACCTTCTTGGTGGAATTTTCTTTGTGGTATTTTACTTTATGGTTTTTGGGGTCCCCTACTAAGTATTGTTTTACTCACCCCTGCACAGGCTTTTCCCGCACGTGTCGTGTCTTGTGTAGATGACCAACACTTTGGTGGAGTCCTAGGTAGAGCAAGACTAGGACTGTATGGGGCCTTGTGGGATCAGATGAGATGAGGTGTTTCTGTCAGCTTCCTACAGCAGTTTCAGTGCCCTTGTTTGCAGGTCAAACCTTACAAATGGATTTCTTTTAGTGGGTTTGTATTCTGACCCGATTTCACTTTACTGATTTGTTCTCTATCATAATTTGTTATTGGGTTTTAGTGGTATGTATGCATTTTTCTTACTTAGTGTTTTTACTCTCCATCCCCTATGGCTTGGAGTTGGGTGCGTGTGTACATGTTTTTAGGCAAATTCCTCCCATTTGTGGGATATGCCTACTTGGTGATAGTAGATAGCCCCTGGGCTATCGAAGGTGGTCTTGGGGTTGTCACAACATGGGCCTCGAGGATGGTTCATGGTAGAGTGGTATGAGATGAGGTCGGTTCCACATTAGGACTGAGAGTCTGTAAGATTGGTTTGGGGAAATAGTGTTAAGTGTTTAGAGTTCGGCTTTCCGGCCAGGGACTCCAATGTTGGTGCAGCGGCTGACATATCCATAAACTAGGACTTTGGGAACCTGTTTTATGACTCAGTACATGAAAAAACTAGTTTTAGGGAAATAAAGGTACATGCATAATATAGGAATGGTTTGTGTTTTCCATGTTCTTCTTGAGTCACCTCACTAGGTGTACTCTTTTAACCATGATGCATCTTGTTCTTCTCAAGATGTGTTTATGATTCCAGCTAGTGAGGTTTTCATAGAAGGATCGAGAGTTTGGCCAGATTCTTGATGAGGTCTCCCTAACAGGAGTCAGTTGCAAAGTAGTTTTTCTTCAGGATGGTCAATAGGTGACAGTTTCTACTGATAATTAGTTAGCAGACCCACCTCCAGTGATTCAGGTGGATTCATCCTTCCATATTGAGTCGTGGATTTCTATTTTGGCACTAGATGATGAGGAATAGGGTTTTAAATTGTATCATAGGAATATGAGGTAGCGATCCCCAGGATGTAGGGTCAATAGGACCTACCGATTTCAAGTGCACAATGTAAGCTGAAGAACCAAAGGTTTTGTCAGAAGTTCCGGGGATACATTAGTTCCTAGAAAAAAATGGTTTTCTCCAATTATTGTAATAGGGGGAATCTATCTTGAAATTTCCCCACTGTTCATGCTATAGTCAGAGAGGCAGTTGATGAACCACCAAGAATAGGTAGTAGCGAGAGCATATAGATTCGTCAAGCGGAAGATGTTGAAGGAGGGATGGGGAAGTGGTAGGAGGTGGATTACATTTTGATGTGTTAGCACCACCACCTCTATGTGGTCCAAACCAGACTCTGGGATTTGTAGGACATGGGAGGAGACAATTGTAGGATGTTGAGGATTATGACCCCAGGACTTTAGGGATGATTCAAAGTATGATCTAGGACTTTCTACTTTAGCTGCAGTATTGATAGACACTTATACTTGTGGTTTCCTTTCCTGCCACATTTTTTGTTGATACTTAGAGGTTCCGGTTAAACTGTTGACTTGATCCTCATGTTTAGAGACTCATACTAGAAGAGACCCAATGACAAAAAACTGGTGCCGATAGTGTGACCTGACTCTTAGAGGCAATAGTTTTGGTTGGGATCTCTTGGTAGTGGCATCGAGGTCTTACAATGTCATTTTTGGTATGGACTAAATCCATAGTTCATGCTCAGATTGATTGTTTTAGGAAAAGGATGTTGTCTTTCTGTAGTGATGGAACTAGATTTCCTATTATTGGAAAAGGAGAAGTCCTTTCATCTCTTGATGGTCTCAGGCAGAGGAGGGTGTAGCTGATTTCTATTCAGTTGGCTAGTCTGACCCTCGGTGTTGTGGATGTTTTGAGTCCTTAGGTTTCTTATTTGCGGTAGTGTATAAGGATGTATTCCTTGAAGATTTTCTAGGTTTACCACTTCGTCGAGAGTTATACTTTTGCATTAGTCTACACCCCCATGTGGCCCTATATTTACGTCAATTAATCAGATGTCTCCCAAAGAGCTCCATGATCTAGGGGTTTATATGGGGGAATACAAAAAATTAAGGGCTTAGTAAGACCCAATGTTTTACCCTGGACAGCCCCGAGTGACCTTTTTAATGACATCTTAGTGTACTCAGCATCCTTAGGGGAGCACATGAGACACTTAATGATGGTCCTAGACCCACTTCATGAGAACTAGCTACACAGAATGCTCTTAAAGCATCTATCTTGGATTCAAGAGGTCTTATGATTCTAGGAAACATCACCTCAGAGGCTGGAGTTGTAGTGAATCCAGTGAGGGTTGAGATGGAATTTGACGAGTAGAACTGTGTGACTCATAATCTTGAGTTAGCAGTGGTGGTCTTCATGTTGGAGATGTAGCGATACTACCTGATGGGTGAGCGATACATCATCCACTTCAACCTCAAGATTATAAAGTATGTATCATCTTATAAGGATTGGGGCTTGAGATAGAGGTGATGCCTAGAGTTCCTACAAGACTATGAATTGGATTTTGTCTATACTCTTAGGAAGAGTAACGTGAATGCATATTCTCTCAGTAGGAATCCAGTTAGTAGTTACTGAGTGAGGCATCATAGTGGTTGGCCTTGTTGTAGTTATCCTTCATGGATGGGTATGAGGTTTCTTATCTCCAGTCGTTGGTTGTTACCTGCCCACTCTTAAATGAGTCAAGGAGGAAAAACTCAGTGAAACTGACTGTGAGTATTTATGTGCTCATTTTTCCATAGGGAATACCCCAGATGAACATTCCAAAGGTGAGGATCACGCCGTTCTTTTCAAGAGATGCGAAGTCGTAGCAGTAGATGCCTAGGGTGGTGAGATGCATCAGGTTATGCATGTGGGTGTCAAGGCGGAAACTGGGGATGATGAACAAGTTGAAGCTGGGATTACCTATTGAGATAAAAAGTTGAATGATTGTTTGAATCAGTTTCATGGGTTGTTTCTTCTCTTTCTTGGGGTACCTAAAAGGAAGTAGGAAGGGATGTCGATAGACATCATGATGGATTTACCACATATGTCTAGGGGACAAAATACCATCGGGGTGATATTTTCTAAACTCACTGATTAGGCCCACTTATTAACAACCCAGAAGTAGAGTTTAATAGAGATCTTGGAATGCCTTTACATGCAAGAGATAATTGGACTCCATAAAGTTTCATTGATGATTGTTTCAGATCGTGATGATCGCTTTACACCCCACTTGTGGAAGGGATTGTAGAAGGCATTTACAAAGGTTGTGAAGGTTATTTAAGAGCAGATGAAGTATATGAAGGGATATTTGAATTTTTGGGATGGAAGATGGCTGAGACCTTTGGAGTTTGAGAAGGGATACCTTGTCTTCCTTTTGGTCTTACCTCGATGAGGGTTATAGAGATTTTTTTCTATGGTGGAGAGCTATCTCCATGGTCAATAGTTACTCTTTCAAGTTCTGTGTATAATTGGAAAGGTAGCATGATTCTTATCTTTACCCTACAGTGGGACCAGGTATACAACGACTTCCACATGTCTCAGCTAATAAGATTCATGTATAAACCCTTTCCACATTATAATCTGGGGTGAGATGGACATCAATGTTGAAGTGTTTTGGGTTAAATTCCGAATAAAGATCGAGGAACATTTGTGGAAAATATTTTCCCTTAGTGCGTGTAGGGAGGCAGCGTAGGGATCTTAAGATGAGCACATGGGAGAGGAAGGCTCAGATTCATGCTCGGTTCTCTCACCTTTTGTTCAAGTAAGCATTGTTTTCCTTTTTGAGGAGGTAAAGCCTTAAGGTGGGGAGAATGTAAAGACTCATATTTCGTAGTTATTTTTTATAATTTTTTTTGAAAAAATATAAGACCAGGAACTGAGACGGTGTGTGATTCCGAGACCCATAGTTCCCGGAATGACCAGTTAAAAAATGTTATGTTTTTAAATAGCACCCATGATAAATTTTCTTGAAAAAGTGGAATAAATCTTAAATGGGTTCCCATATCAAAAATCCGAAGGCACTGTTGCATTCATAATAGTGGGTTTACCCTAAGCGTGACTTAATTTTTGTCATCGCGAGTCTCCAGTGAGAAAACCCAAAAATGGCATAATTGTAAATAAAATAATAAAATAAGATTATTTTATTTTTTCAAATCCTTATAACTCCTAAATGGAAACTCATATTGAAAATATGAGGGAACCGTTGAGCTCATAAGGATGTGCTTTCCTTAGGCGGAGCCTAACATTGGCCGACGTGGGTTAACTGTGGAAATTAGTTTTTGGGACATGACTGTAAATAAAATAATTAAATAAAGATTATTTTATTTTCAAATCCGTATAACTCATAAATGGTAACTTGGATTGGAAATTTTAGAGTACCATTGAGTTTGTGAGGGTGTGATTTCCTTAGGTGAACCCTAACCTTGACTGATACAGGTTGAGGGTAAAAGTTAATTTTTGGACTTGTTAAAAGAGAATAAAATAAAATTAAAGAAATTTATTTTATTTCCTTTTAACATTTCGTAGTATGGAGATGCTGCAATGCAGTGATATAGCAACCCATTCCCCTTTCTTAAATTAAGTAGCGTGGATACATCGTTTCAAATCAAAATAGTAACACCGAAATGTGTAAACTCGTTAACACATTTCCTCTATTAATCGGGGACCAAGTTCAATGATAAAATTTATAAAACTAGATAATTCCTCTGGAGTATCCCTATGGTAAGGAGAAGGATAATATCTCTCCGACTATGATGGATCAAAGGTTGGGATTCGATCAAGTGGCGATGAATCGACGAACGCCGGAGAAACAAGGATCGATGTGGCGACACAACTTCAATCAATGTCTACAAGTGATCCAACTCATGGTAGGACTTGTTATTTCTTTAAATATTCTCTTTTCCCTATTCTCGATATTCTATGATAGATGCAGGCCAATTAACAAACAAATTGGCTCTTGGATAAATTGTTGTTATAGGATGAGATTACTCTTGTGGGTTTTAATAAGAGATTATCTTGGTGATTGTTGGTTAACCGTTCTAATGGTAAAAAACCCTGATCGAAAAGAACATCAATCGAGTTTCATTCATCTTTGTTAATTCATGATTTTCTCCCCCTGTTCTTTATTCATCACGGGTGTTCTTTGTTCGGACCGTGACTCGACTTATGGTGATTGATTGATCGTTGTGCAATCAATCCTTAGCGCAACTATCTAGTATCGCAGGTCTGGGAAGGACATGATACAACAGAGGTGCGATGATAGCGGTGGAGAACAGATTGAGGTGGAACCATAGATATCACCATTTGAGCGGCATTGCAATAGGAGGGATCATGGCATGGATTCAAACCCTTGGTGATGTAGAGTGCATCACAAGGTTTTCAAAACCTCTTCCGGGTCAAAAATCGGACCACTAGAGTGATGTTGGTGGCCCACAGAAGATTCCATCAGCACACTGGTAGTTGCGTGATGGTGTGATGAAAGCACAAACCACGTTTACATGGTAGGCGAAGCGGGAGAAGGCCTTAAATCTGGTTGTGGAGAGGTGAGATGGACCCACAACTCAAGCCGTGGGCGAGCGAAGAAGATGCAGGCCGAGCCGACCATGTGACATAGAGGTGGCCCTTAGGAGGAGGTCGTGGGCAGTGCATGGGGGTCGCATATTGATAGCCATGGTGGTGCAGAGCAGTAGAGGAACCCACAGCTTAGCTGCGAGTGTGCGCTGGAACGCAGTCTGCATGACCACATACAGGGGTGGTGGTCGGCCAGCTGCCCACCACGTTGACTGGGGAAGGACGTGACACTCACCACATTCTAGGTGGAGAAGATCGCACCACTCTAGTGGGTCGGGTTGGGTCGGACCGGACCCAAACCCAAGTGACCCCTTTTTCACTAAAATTCCCATATCTTTCAAACTGTAAGTCTGATTGACGAGCCATCTATGGAGTTGGGACCGTTGCGATGAAGCAGTCCTTTTAATTTGGCTTAGTGGGGTTTTAGTTAGACCAGTAGGGGATGATGGTGTTCTATTTTTCTTTCCTATGAAGGATCGATGTAGGATCCCGATATCTTCATAGGGGGGGGGGGGCAGTAGAGTTTGATACAATACCATTGGGATTCTCTATGAAGGTTTGATCCAGGATCCCATCCATATCATAGAGGATTACCCATGTTACGAAGTGGGTTGTCTCAGACTGGCTTTGATAGTGACTGAGTAGGCTGAAGCATGTATCGCACCAAGAGGCCCGGTTGATCCTCAATTATATTTTTGGTACCTTATATAGTGTTTATAGACAAAGTGTGACTAATATTACATGGTCACCTATCCCCTATCTATGATGACAATTCCAGTAGGTCCAGGATGTCCCCCAGTGAACCCTGGGTGTTGACCCCCTATCTGTGTATCGAGATCTTTCCTTCCTTCTTGACTTGACCTGATCAGTGTACTTCATGTAGTTCTCAGTGTGTTCTCTTTGGGCGGGGCCCAAAGAAGATGGACCTCTTTACGAGGGTCTATAATGAATTAATATCTCAAGTAATGTGTTCTCCTAGAATGAGAATTCCTTGGGAAGAATCTTGTGACCAAGGATTGGATGTGATGTCGAGACACCTTGTCTCAGTGAGATCAGACATCTCAGGGAATCTTCGTGACGTATTGAGACTGGATGTTCTCTTAGATATTATTGGTAGACTTGTTCTATGTGGTTACTATCAGATATCTTGAGGAGTGTGATCTCCCTGAATCAAGCATTCTACGAGCAGAACCATATGGTTGGAAGTGGATAAGATGTTGCATCTGTGAATCGTTAAGGAGTATACCTAGATGTTCTTGTTATATGTTTTGTTGACATATACCTGTTTTGAGCTGACTGTACCTTCTTGGTGGTGTTTCTTTTATGGTATTTTACTTTATGGTTTTCTAAGTCCCCTACTGTGTATTATTTTACTCACCCCGGCACAGGCTTTTCCCACAAGTGTCATGTCTTGTGAAGATGACCGATGCTTTGGTGGTGTCCTAGGCGGATTAGGAGCAGGACTAGAACTAGATGATTCCTTGTGAGATCATATGAGCCGAGTTGTTTCCAGTAGCTTCCTACAGCAGCTTTAGTTCCCCTATTTGTAGGTCATACTTTAAAACTGCCTTTCTATTAGTGGGCTTGTATTCTGGTCCAGTTTCACTTTACTTCTTTGTTCTCTATCATACTCTATTATTGGGTTGTAGTGGTATGCATACATTTTCATTCCTTAGTGTTTTTACTCTCCAGCCCCCATGTCTTGGTGTTGGGTGCCTATGTATTGGTTCTAAGGAAAATGCCTCTCATTTGTGGGATATACCTACTCAGTGCTATTCACTATCCCCTAGCCTATCAGAGGTGGGCTTGGGGTTGCCACAGAATAGGCCCTAGGGGGAGAGTTGTGACATGGATACTCAGGTTCTTAGATACCTGACTTTGACTCTTCTTCTTCTCACCATGATAATGGGTGTATTAAATTTTATAGAGAAATATAAATAATATTCTTAATACTCAAACATATTTCTTATTACTACCCTAGTTTTTCTAACATGACTGTTACATCATTTTTAAGATGAACAACATAAAAGCGTTACAATATAGGATCCAAAGTTTTATTATCTTGTAAAAATCAGGACCATACATCACTTATGCATAATAAAACATAAAAAAATTATATAAAATACTCTTATTTATCCTTATATATCTCACATTCTCCCTAGTACATGTAGTTACCTTAGGATATACATCAAAGAAAGGGGCGAGCTAAAAACCGAGTAAGAGGATGAATAAAGACATGAATCAATAAAACATGGGTGAGAATAATAATAATCATCATAACATAATAATAGTATCATAATCACAATAATGAGAGGAAACTTCCGATAAAATCATGGAATGTGGAAGAGCCTAAAAATGAAACATCATGTCTTAGTGGTCAAATACCACACATAGTTGTGAACAAAGCTAGCATCATGTTCATGCATAACATATGTGCATAATCATAACATCATAAACATGAAAAATTATAGCATCATGTTTATGAGTAATACACATTATCTTATGAGATACATCACGTTACCCAATCCATCTAATAACTATATAATTTTGGGCCCACCCATCACATCACAATATTTACATAATCATGCATGCCAGATAGAATATATAACAATGATAATCATGAAATAACCCATGAAAAGGAATGAGATTCATAAGGATTTCATAAAGAATACATTTATGAATAAAATTTGGGGTTACCAAAGGAAAAATATAAAATAAAATTTGGTCTAAGAATCATCAATCTTGAGTGAAGAAGAAACAATCTCAAGAGGAGTCAAGATGTATTTTGGAAAGAAGAGTTATTTTGGGAAATCATAATATTTTTCATAAAACTAAGTTAGATACATTTATATCCTAGAAAAAAAGAGGGAAAAGTAGTGAAATTATATTTTAGTAACATTAAATTAATATACACACTAAAATTTGGCATGAAATAGATATGTCCCTAAGAAAGGGAGTTTGGTTCAAGAATCCCCTTACCTTATGTTCGAAAGCATTATGCACTTGAACATAATGTCATGGATACAAAAATTAGAATCATTATTTACTAAATATATAACCAATTATACATTTATTTTATTTATTATAGTTTTTAAGTTCATTTATGTCCATTTTGATGAGTTATAGAGTTCAATTTTGTTGTTACAGAAGTGTTCATTTTCTTGGTTTTTATGATCAGTTCACTTGTATATAAGTATGTGAGTTCATGTAAAATGAGAATAATTATTAATAATTTAAATTATATGATATTAGTGAACTTATATAAGTTTAAATGCTCTTATATATTTTTTTTTTGATATTAGTATGATTCATTTGATAAAACGTTAATAAAAAATGTTTGGTTTATTTTGTCAGTTTTTACGACCATCACGAACTAGTTTCATTTTATTTAATATTATATATATAAATTATTTAAAGAACATTAAAAAATTTATAATATACATATTAAAATATTTTTTAACCATATAAATGGTTTTATGAGAAGCCTTGAAGGTGATAATGGAAAATAAAAAATCAACGTCCATGAAGGCGGTGAATCAACACATCATGGATGATGTTTTCATTTTTAGAATAAAAGGAGAAGAAAAGAGATTTTATTATGGTTACTAAATTAAAAAAGTAAAATTCTAATATATATTTAATATTATAGTTTTCATTATTATTTTTATAGGAGAGGTGAGTAAATGATAAGAAAAGAAAAAAGAGGATTTTCCCTATTGAATATCATAACCTTAAGAACCTCCTTAAATAACTTGGGTTTGTTATTTTGTTGATAAAAATAGATCTTGAACATGGGAAAAAGGCTTGGTATGGTAATTGGGAATAATCTATACAAGATTAAATTCTTATAAGGTGTGATGAGAATAGGTGGTGATGAGTGGTTTTTATAGGGTAGGACATGTGTGTTTTTTGATTATTTTATTCATTAGTTTATTTTTTTGGATCAAGACTATCAATAGTATTTATTACTATGAATAAATATAGTAAAAGGATCAATATAGTTAGAATCAATGTATTATTACATTATCCATATATCAACCCTGACTAAAAAATGCATTTATTTAGCTTATATTGTAAATTATTGTATTTCACTATTCACCAAAAAAATCAACCATTTCAGAAAAATCCAAAAAATTCACCCTAACCATTTTTTAACATATAAATTTAAAAAATGAAGTCTATTTTATTAAAATAATTTTCTAAATATGATAAAATAAATTTTAAAATAAAATCGTAATTTTTATAAACAATAACTATTTTAATATTATAATTGATATTTTAACCGTTTGAAAAATTAACTGAGGTCTCGTAAAATTATATTACAATTATAATACATCATAATATTAATTTATTAATATATTTTATGAAAATAAATTATCTTTTAAATCATTATATTAATTATAAAACTATAAATATATATTTACGTTTTACGAAAATACCAACACTAAATTTATTAGTTCTAAAACATTTATTTACTTTAACTATGATATAATAATATGATATTTTTAGGTATAAGATACCTAATTTTTTTAAACTATCATAGAGTTGTTTAATATTCTACTAGATAGATTACTATTATAAATGGTTATTTTACTATTCCAATGGTCATGTTATTGTTCAAATGGTATAGGTTCCTTAATTTCTATAAATACCACTTATTTCACTCACTCAAAAATTAATTTTTATTCAAAAATTAATGTTATGGGGGTCTAAAGTATCGATTCCCTTGATAAAAAATAATGAAAATTAAATTATAATCATTTGTAAGAGAGCCTATATTACAAAAAATAATGAGACTATCATAAGGATCTCCCTTACTTAGAGGCTTTTCCATAGTGAAATTCCCCCCTCCAAGTGTGGGAAATCACCATGTCATTGATTAGAAGGGATATGCACTTCCAATGGTCATATTAATACCACTTATTTCATTAATAATTTATGAGAATAATGTTTATATTAGGTTCTCTATTTTAGGTATGTGTTTATGACCTAATTATAAGAGGGTAAATTTTATTGATAAAATTTTGGATTGTTACATTCTTCTCCATTTAGAAATTTCATCCTTGAAATTTATTTTTACAAACTATGGTGAAGACAAGAGAGGTTATTTCTCCTCATATATTCCTCGAGTTCCCATGTTTCCTCTTCATACTTATGGTTCATCCACAACACTATAACAAAGTGAGTAATCCTGCTGCATATGAATTTGTCTCTACGGTCCAAGATCTTCACTGGTTGATGTTCATATTAGAGTTCATTATCCAGTTGTACCACCTTCAGATTCAGTACATGTGATGGGTAAAATATGTACTTATTTAGGAGAGATACATGGAAAATGTCATGAAATTGATTCATTTGTGGTGGAAGTGAAATCCAATAATCCATTTCTTCTATGTAATCAAGCATCTCAAAGGGGCCAATGTACCTAGGTCTAGGCTTCCCTTTCTTTCGAAACAACATGACTCTCTTACATGGAGATATTTGAATGAAATTTTTCTCAAACTTAAAACTCCAAATCCTTTCAATGGTTATCAGTATATAACTTTTTTTGAATCTTGGTATCTTTTATGTGTTTTTGGATGGATTAAACCTTCTCTATCATCTCCTCCACAATATCAGTTCCAAGTAGATTTGATCCACCAACTTCATCCCAACAAGTTTTTCTTCTTCATTGCATCCCAAATAGAGCTTTATATAGAGCCATTAGAATACTTGATTGGAAGATATTATTATAAGAGAACTCAACTAATGGGAGATGATGATCATATTCTCCTTTGAATTCCATTGAGAAAGATCTCAGAATATCCTCAAGAATTTGAAAAGTCCTTTCGGATTGGCCATCCGTTTTGGGGTGATAAGACATGCTTAAATTTAATATAGTACTCAAAGAATGTTTAATACTTCTCCATAATTTTTATGTGAACCTTGGATCATGATCGGATATGATCGAAAGTAGAACCGCATGGTGTCCCACCACATTTTTTCATCAAAGTAACTATTTTTTATTATTGAAGTAGAAGACACAAAGTAGCACAAAGAACCCCAAAGAACCAAAAAAAGATAATACAATCACAGAGGTATAATGTAGTGTAAACTGAGTGCATCCCCTTTGATAATGTTCACTCTCTATGGAGATAAGGGATGCATGTTATGGAAAAAGGCCATGCGTATAAGGTGGGACATCCAGGAGGAATGGAAATCCGCTACCTTGTTTCCCTCCCTCCAAGTGTGATGCACCTTAATCCAGCTACTAATGAACCTCTGACACATTATAATGATATATAAAATAGAACATGGAACCCTCCCATCATACTTCAATTATTCAAAGATTATGCTAGAATCCACTTCTAATACCACCAAGAAAATATTCCTCTAGGGGTAAACCTGAAGGCCCGAGAGGAGGGTAGAGGATTCCACTTAGAGTGAGTGTCCATGCCCGAAAGAAGCACTTAATACCAAAATGAGGGAACCATTTGAGTCACAAACCAAACCACACCATATGACATCCCCATGATGTAATAGCTATTAGTATTGAGTTTTGGGCCTGAAAGGTGAGGATACCAAGGGACCCTATTGCCTTTTCTTCCGCAGTTTTCATGGTGGGGGAGAAGAACACCTGCATGAAGAGGAATGAGGGTGGGAGTCTCCTCTTAGTTTTTCAAAAGCCTCACCATGTTAAACATTAGAAACTTTTTTCAAATGACGAACACTTCATCCCAGGATTGAGCTCCCTCAAAACGATAAGAATTTATCTCCCTCTAGATACACCAACATCCTGCTATCAACACCATAACTCTCGCCCTCCTTTCCTGACCAGAGTCACCAGCTCCATGAAACTAGTGATCAAAAAAATTTCTACCCACGAGATATGGGGAATAGAAACCAATAAAGTCTATGAAGTATCTACATATTGCGTAGGACCACTCACTTTCAAAAACATGTGATTGATAGGTTCCACCTTACTATTTTTATAGCATGAGAATCTAGAAACCAAGGGGATACCCAGTTTTTGAACATTCTCATTGGTAGAAAGGTCCTGGTTATTAATTCTCCATAACAAAAAATTTTACTTTACAAGTATTTCCTTTCTCCACAACGTCTCTCCACACATCCATGACACCGGGTGATATAACCACTTTATGATAATCCCTTGCTGAAAATTTCTCATGGTGGAAGCCGTGAAGATGCATTTATCCTAATCCAAGTTGATCTAAATTTCGTCATACAGTCGTCACTAGTCTAGGGTAAGAATGGAATCAATGAAATTCTAATGATTTCTTGCCTCCCACAAAGTTATATCAGGGGCAAGGAAAGTTAGGAATCCAAGAAAAAAACCAAACCATTTATGGAACCAGAAAGATAAGTCACCCCTACCCACGATCCAATGTGAATTATTCTTAAGCACCTGAATGTGAGGAAAAACCATAGAACACACAGTGGATGAGTTCCCCCTCTAAACTGTTAATTCCATCACTGTACTTACTCTTCATATGAATCCCCCATAATTATTATTCATCAACAAATTCCCATGAGGGATTTGAGTGTATGTAGCTCAATGTGCCCGCTATGTTACTCACACCAACCCCTCTCTCTTGAATCGGTTTGTCCATCAAATGCCTGGAATCCTAGTGGTTATTGCCTTAATTTTGAGAATCCCACAAAAACAATGCCAATATCCTCTCAAAGTTCTACTCCACCTTTCTAGGTACCCTGACAGCTGATAAATCATGCACTAGGATAGAGAACAAGATGCTGTTAATGAGAGAAATGTGGCCCTCAAAAGATAGGTACCTGTTATTCCAGTTAAAGTATTATTCTTGATAACTTCCCAAGAATATAATTGAAATCCTATACATGAATCCTCCTAGGTGAGACTGGGGTGCCCAAATATTCCATTGGGAAGAATCCCTACTTCATATCTAAATGAGAGGAAATAACACAAGCACGAGAGACCAAACACCTTATGGATATAAATAGATTACTCTTCCCATGAATAATCACCTTCCTAATCCACTTGCAGTAATCATCCATGACCCCCATTATGCCATTAACTTATCTCCTTCTCACATTCAAGAAAATTATAGTATCATCTACATACATAATATGACATATGATATTATGGCGCATTCTTCCTCTATATGAAAACAAGTTTCCCTAGATAAACTTATGTTTATGTGGCAGCTGAGGACCTCCTAGGAAAAAATAATGATAGTTGGTGACAACAGATCCCCTTTTCAATGGCCACACATGACTTTGAAAAAACCATATCTTTTTTCCATGAAGGTAACTGACAACCAAGAAGAACTAGAACATCTAAAAATAATATCTTTCATCGAGGATGAGAATACCATTCTTTCTAAAACTGTAAGAATAAAATTCCATTCCATTCTGTCATATGATTTATCCATGTACAATTTGATCACCATATTAGAGGCTTGAACTTTATGATTTATGTCATTAATCAAGTCCTATGATAGGGAAATTTCTCCTTGTATCAATATTCCTTTACTGAATCCATGATTCTTTTTATAAATCCATCGATGAATGTGAGAAGAGAGTATGTTATCAATGATGCTCGCCAAAACCTTATACATGAAATTGAAAAGGTGGACTGACCTATAATGGGTAATGGACATCGGGTCCTTAACATTTGGAAACAACACCAATGACATTGCACAAAAAACTCAGGGAAGGTGGCCACCAAAGAATAAGTCTTGCACTACCTCTATGAGATCAGGACCAACCACACTCCAGGACATTCAGAAAAAAGACCCTGGGAACCCATTGGGCCCATGGGGACTTTCTGGACAGAATTTTTTCATTGACTCATCAATTTATTTCTCATTCAGACAAGCTTAGAACACCTCATTATTATTACCATAAACAACCTGGGACAACATCAAGAAACTTATCAACCCCACCTAGAAAACCATTGGGCATTTGAGGATTGATACTATCCAGAAGCTCGCTAAAGTGTGAAGAATCCAAGGTTCCAATGATATCTGAATTTTCTATGAAAAAACCATCCTCCAGCCTGATATTAGTCCTTGTGAATCTATTCGTTTCATTGATACAATCCTGGAAATAGGCCGAGTTACAATCAACCACACGAAGACAACTAATCCGAGATTTCTCCCAAACCACTCTTTCATGACCAAGAACCATGTATGCCAGAGCATCCTTCTTAGAGGATAGTTCATTAAAAACGTGTTTGTACTAGTTTACTTCCAGAGAGACCTCCAAAATCTCAATGTCCAGCTTAATACTGTCCATTTCCTAAAAACACGGAGGCTTTGAAGATCCCCACTTCCATAGGTACTCCTTAAGATGTCTTAACTTTTTATGCAGTTTTATCCATGAAGTCCCGTGGACTGGTTTGTTCCATGAATCTAGCACAATTTAATGGTATTAGACATCTTCCACTTAAAGAATAGAGAACAATAACTGACTTGATTTCTCCTGCCTACAAGCCAGGGAAACCAGAATAGGGGAGTGATCCAATATACCATGAGTAAGATGAGTTACCTTTGAGTCTGGGAAGGATGAAATGGATTTCTCATTAGCAATACTGCAATCAAAGTAGAAATAAGACCTCTGATTACCTATTCTATTATTTCACCATGTGAAATAGTCCCCGAAAAATCCCATGTCCATAAGGCCTTTTTGGGACATAAAAGAGGAGAACACTTCACTTTCCCATCTAGAGAATATTCCTCTGCCTTTCTTCTCCTACAAGTCATCAACAATATTGAAATCCCCAACCACAAACCATGCTAAATACCCTGGATCAAAAGCTTCCAGGTCATGCCAGAGGGTGTCTCTAGTTGCCGCCACACAACTGCTATAGACAAAAGAAAAGATACTACTCTAAGAGATGCATGACTCCTTTGTGGTTATATGTTGATCCGACAAACAAACTTACTCTACTAACATAGAATTACTCTAGAAAATCTATATATTCATGTTCTGAGGACTAGTATGAAATAAATGAGACATCCTTATGTGATACACCACCTCCTTAATCTTGGAAGAGTGCTTCTTAGGTTCCAACACTACCACAAGGGTGACATGATGTTTCTGGATTTCAGTGGATAGGTAGCCACCCTTTATCCGGGAACCCATACTGCAAACGTTCCAAGATATGGTGTTAAAAATTAGATCGATATCGTCTGTCTTTGGCCCTGGATGAATTATCCCCTTTAGTCTTATATGAATAAGGAGGGCGATCCTAGATCCCCTTCATTTGTTCCCATTTTCACACTCCATTAAGAGGTAAGGGTTCTGCCCAGGGAGAAGAGGAGGATGCCTAATAAGGTGAAATAGATTGCCCCATGATATGGGACATCATAGGGAGATTGATTGGAAACTTCCAAGAAGGGAGGAAAGACCCAAAATCCTCCAGAGGCTACAATAACACCCCCTCCGGTTACTGGTCCTCAGTGCAAGACTAATACTCAAGACAAGAGTTCCTTGATGAAGACAAACGTGGCCACCATCGATATCAGCATATGGGGTAAGATCTTAGGGCACATAAGAGCCCGTATAGCGTAGCCAGGGAACCTTAGACCATGGGATGATAAATAGTGCTTTTCCTAAATCCTATCTAATAAGTTCAAAACTATCCTCCCCTGTAAGACTTCTAGGATCACTGGTATGAGGGGAGAATGGAACCAAAACCAAAAAAGTATGAGACACAACATCTTTAGATTTCAAGGAAACCGGAACATGTAGCGGGTCAGCAGGAGGGAGGGATTGGGGGGTATCCATTGGCATGGTGTCCTTGTGCCCTAATTGTTTATGGAACTCCAAAAGTGAATCTGAAATGAAATGAAATTACTGATGTGAGTCCGTTAACCTAAATACCTCCCCTTTTGGCCAACGACACCTTCTGCAGACTGAAAGAGAGTGACCTTGAAGCCTACCAAAAGAGTAGTACCTGGGAATAGATGAGAAAACCAAAGATTGGAACCACGAGAAATAATTCTGGAAGTTGAGTGTAACCTAATCTAGAAGTGGTTGTGAAATTTCCATTTCTACATAAATCCATGCTACCGTCGTTTCCTTCATACGCATCATTCAAATATCTACACAGAGAAAATATACCAAAGAGTTTCTAATAGCACGCAAGAAAAAAGAATTTTGGAAGGTGAGGGGAAGCGATTGAAGGCTAAACCAGACCCTAGTGGAGGGAAATTCCTTACCTTGATGAACCTCCATATCCCAACGAGATAAGCTGAACCACCACTTACCATAGGTTCACAGGGCCAAACACCATGCCTTCGTGAAATCCTGTTGGGACTCCAACACAATGCAAAATGAATTCCAGTTTATATAAGAGATGCAGGTTTGAGAAGCCAAACCCCAAGATCCAAAAAAACTATGAAATACCTGAAGCAATGGTTTCTTAGCTCCAAAGCATGCAATAAGGGTCCAAAAAAGGAGCTCAACTGCTTCATTAAACACCTACTTCGAGACATCGAGCACCAGATATCCTCCAAGGAAGACACCAACTGGGACCTCTGAGTTGATCTCAGGGGGGAACGAGCCCAAACTATTGGAGGAAACAGTCAGGCCTTCCTTAAATGAGAGGTGGGGACTCTGAGGAACACCATATGACACCCAATGTGGAGCTTCGACAAGTAGAACAAGGTCGACATGCAGACTTGCTGACGATGAGAGTGGAACAACGATCAGATGATTTTGAAAACAAAGCAGCGCGTAAGGCACATTCTCCCAAGAGAATGAGAAATACATTTTAATTTTTTTACTCCATTCACATATATATTGGTAAGTTTTTAAAGCAATAAATCATCCTGAATAGCAATTAAGTGGGATGTATGTGTGAGTCGATCCACCACAACCCATATCTCATTATTTCCATTGGATGTCTTTGGAAGACTATTGATGAAGTCCATAGTGATATTATCTCATTTCCATGTGGGTATAGGAAAGGGTTTCATAATCCCTTTAGACTTATATCTCTTTTAATTAACATTCTAACATACTAAACATCTTGAGATATACTTTGAAATCTCCTTAATTTTGTCCCACCGTAAGTTCTCTCGAGGATTGCAATACATCTTGGTGCTTCAAGGATCAATAGATAATGATGATCTATGTGAATTATCCAACACTCCCTTATTTATCTCAGGTGATGAAGAAACACAAATCCTAGTTCCAAATTGGAGAACACCATCCCCATCGATGTGGAACACATGTAGATTCCATTCCCTTACTTCTTTCACCTTCTTTTGAAGCTCCAGATCATCCCTTTGTGCCTCCTTGATCTTCTCTTGTATAGATGGCTAGGAAATTATTTGGGAGAGGTAAGTTTAATTCCTTAATTTTATTATTTCTATGTCTATATTTTTTATTTCTGTGAAGATAGTGTCTTTCTCAATCCTCATGATGGATATATTAGCATGTTCTTTTTTACTATGATCACCAACTACCTTGCTTTATTTTTCTGGATGGTAGTGAATAGAGAAATTATAGTTTTTGACTAGATCTAACTATATTCTTTGATTCATATTGGGATCATTCTATGTGAATATATACTTTAGACTATTTTGATCGGTATATATGTTACACTTCTCACCATATAGGTAGTTCAAAAAAATTGTTAAGTCAAAGACCACAACTACTAAATCATGTTCTTTCATTGTGTACTTTTGATCATGGATCTTCAACCATTGTGAGGAATAGGCTATCATTTTATTATTTTTCATGAGTACACAACCCAAGAATTTTTTTGAAGCATCACTATATATCACAAAATTTTATCCACTTATTGGTAATGAGAGTACATGTGTAGTGATTATCCACTTATCAAGATCCTTGAATATATCCTCACAACTTTTTTCCAGGAATACTTTACCTATTTCCATGCTAACATTGTTCGTGGGATAGAAAATCATGGTAAATTTCTCACAAAATGTAACTAGTAACCTACTAAGCCAAGAAAACTTAGGATCTCTATAACACTAATGGGTCTATTCCATTCCTCAATAGCCTTTGTTTTTTAAGGGTCCATAGAAATTCCCTTAGTTGTGATCACATGCACCAAGAATGCAATTTGCTACATCCAAAAGTCTCACTTACTGAACTTGATGAAAAATTTATCTTTCGTTAATGTCTCCAACACCATCCTTAGACATTATTTAGGTTCCTACTTTATTTTGGAGTAAATGAGAATATTTTTGATAAAAAATACCACAAAATTTTCAAGGTATTTTCTATATACTATATTCATCAAATTCATTAATATTGTAGGGTAATTAGTAATTCTCAAGGGAATTATTAAGAACTCATAATTCCACACTTTTTAGGGAAAGTATCCTTCTAAATATCATCCTTCTTCACCATTATTTGATGATATCCAAAATAAATATCCACTATTGAAGAGTACTGAGTTCCTCGTAGTTGATCGGATAATTCATCAATATTTGTAATAGGATACATTTTCTTTATGGTGATCATATTGAGATCTCAGTAATCGATACAAAAACGCATTGATTTATACTTTTTATTTATGAAGAGTGCTGGCACACGACAAGGTGATGCACCAGGGCGTATGAACCCTTTGTTGAACTGTTCTTGTAGCTGCTTCTTTAACTCCCCCAGTTTGATAGGGGCTATCTTTTAGGGACATTTTGAGATAGGAGTGGCTCCGAGTATAAGTTATATTAATAAATATTTCTCATGATTTAGTGGAAGGACATGTAACTCATTGATAAATAAATAATTATATTAAATCACAATGGAAATTTTCTTTAGGTTTATATATTCCTTTGACTTAACCATTTGAGCAAGGTATGATTCTTCATAGGGAATCAACACCCAGACAATTGAAGGATTTTCCAAAGGAGATTTAGGATTTTTATTACATTGATAGAGGAAAATTGGATGGTTTGGAATATAAAAAGATATTTCATTTTCTTAACAGTTGATATGTGCTCCATATAATAAGAGCCAATCCATTCCTAGTATAGCGTTGAATTCCACCAAGTTATGTATTATGAGATTCACTGGATGAATATTCCCACATACGAAAATAGGATAATATTCCAACACATGGTTTGAAATGATAAAACCAATATGCATTTTTATGGATATATCTACTTTAAGGTATCATAAATTAGATTTAATTGTTCTAGAAAACTTGCAGGATATAAAGGAATGTGTTGAACCAGAATCAAATAATACTTTTGACATTCATGAGTGAATATGAAGTATAATTCCTACAACTTTGTTTTCTTTCTCCACTTCATAAGTAGTGATATAATAATATTTCCCTTTCTGTTTTGACTTTAGTGGATGGAGACAATGATTATCCTCAAGGATTCAAGGTTTAGTGCATTAGCTTGTATAATTCCCTTGCTACCTACAGTTAAAGAATTGAACCATGGTAGGTGAACTCCTTTACTCCATCACATTGTCCAACATCATCATGTCTATTTGACATTCATGAGCCTAGTTTCCTTCTCTCCCACACTTTAATAATTTCCCCATTCCTTTGAGGTAGTTCCCATGATAAATCTTCCAATTTTTTTGATATATTGGTGGTTGATATTGTTTTCCACCTTTGGCATTAGATCCTCCATATTGAAACTCCATATTTGTTTTCTTATCTCCATAGCCATGAGACCATTCTCTAAACTTCATATCCACCTTGAGAGAACATAAAACCACTTCTTCATAACTCCCAAAGTATCAGATAACTAGAGCCTTTTGAAGGAATGGTTTTAAACCAATAATGAATCTAGATATTTTTTTTATCACTTTTGATAACAAAACTCGAGGTATATCTTACAAGCCTTGGGAAGTTTTATTTGTAAGACATAATATATCCAACTTATTTTTTATTCAGCTTTATAAGTTCTCTCTCCATCATTTTATCAAGATTTTGATGGAAATACTTGTTAATAAATATTTTCTTGAAGTATTTCCACTCCATCTCTATTTATTATCCTTAAGCTTGGTGTTCTTTATCAATTACCACCATTTATCAGTTTATCCATATAAAAGATAGTAAAAAGGAGTTACCTTATCCTTCTCAGAATAGTAGATCACTGAAAATATCTTCTCCATTGAGTAAAACCATTGTTTCAATACAAGTGGATCAGAAGATCCAAGGGGCATGGGAATTGGATTCGCTGGATCCCCTAGAGGATGGTTACAAGCTGAATATTGATGGTTCTTGTTATTTGGAAATTATGAGTGGAGGGGGGGTTGTGCAGGACCATAGGGGGAGTGTGGTGTTGGACTTCTCAACTTTCTATGTGAGGGGGAGTACTATTCGGATGGAGGCTTTGGCAGCCCTCTCTGGGTTGTACTTATGTCATCAGAGGTGCCTTGACATTGTGAAAATGGAAACCGACTTGAAGATTGTGCACGATTCCTTGGAGGGGCATGGAAACATGCCATGGATGATTAATTAAATTATTAGACAATGTAAGGTGCTCATGAACAACAACATAAGGGTCACCCACACTTGGCGGGAAGGGAATAAAGTGGCGGACTACTTGGCCTCTATTGCGGTTCCCAGGGAACTAGTGGTTTGGTTTGATAATGTTTATCTTCTCAAACTAGAGGGGGTGAACTTGATTAGGGGTGATGCTATCGGTTTACACTATTTTTGACCCCCATAGGTGGGGGACCTTGTTTTGTTTTGGCGTCTTTATTTTGAATAGAAATCAAAGCGATTGGATGGATGGAATATATTATAGGATCTATATGTTTATAATTTTTCTAAAACAATGCTTATTTGGTGTTTACTTATATTTAGATTTATCATAAGGGTTTTCAATAATTTTCTCATGTCTTAATTCCAAAATTAAATAAATCTTTCTCTGATACCAACTATAGCAACCATACTTTTTCTTACATTACTATTACACCATTTTTAAGATAAAAAACATAAAATCATTACAATCGAAGATCCAAAGGTTTAGTATCTTGGGAAAATTATAACCATACATCACTTATTAATAATAAAACATAAAAATTTATTCAAAATTTTCTTCTTTATCCTTATAAATCTCATTTTCTCCTTAGTAAATGTATTCACTTGAAGATATAAATCAAAGAAAGGGGTGAGCTAAAAGCCTAGTAAGAGGATGAATAATAAAATGAAGAAATAAAACATGGGTGAGAATAATCATCATCATTATAACATAATCATAATATCATCATCATAATCATGAGAGTAAAATTTATATAAATTCATGGAATGTGGCATTGCATAAAAATAAAACATCATGTCTTAGTGTTCAAATACCACACATAGTTATAAAAAAATCTAGCAACATGTTCACGCATAACATATCTGAATAATCATAACAAAATTATTATGAATAAATCCAGAATAAAGTTCATATATAATACACTTTATCTCATTAGATTCATTACATTACCCAATTCATTGGATCGATATATAATTATGTTCCCACCTGTCATATCCTAATATTTCCATAATCATGCATTCCACATAGAACAGATAACAATCATAATCATAATCATAAAATAACCCATGGAAGGAAATGGATTAATAAATATTTCATAAAGAATATATTAATTAATAAACTTTGGGTTTCCTAAATGAAAAAGAAAAAATATATTTTGAATAAGAATCACCAATCTTGAGTGAAGAAGAAATAATCTCAATAGGAGTCAAGATGTATTTTGGAAAGAAGAATTATTTTGGAAAATTATTATATTTGTCATAAAACCTAGTTGAAAACATATATATACTTGAAAATAAGAGGTAAGAAAAATTAAATTATATTAAAGTAAAATTAATGGAATATCCACACTGAAATTTGGCATGAAATAGATATAACCCCAAGAAAGGGAGTTGGGTTCGAGAATCCCCTTACCTTAGGTCTACATGAATTCCATATTTGCATTTAATGTCCTGGATAGTAAAATTATATTAATTAATTACTAAATATATAACCTATTCTACATTTATTTGATTTATTACAATTTTATTATGTTCATTTATGGCCATTTTGATGAGTTATAGAGCATAATTTCATCATTTCAGGAGTGTTCATTTTTCTTAGTTTTCATGATTGTTTCCCTTGTATACAAGTATGTAAGTTCCTGGAAAATGAGAATAATTTTATATAATTTAAATTAAATAATATTAAATAACTTAGAGAATATTAAATGGTATTATATATCATTTTTTATTATATGCGTATGATTCATTATATAAAATGATAATGTAAAATTTTTAGTTTATTTTCTTTGGGGTTTACAACCATCATGAACTAGTTTTATTTTTTTAATATTATGTCTGTAAATTAGTTATAAAACATTAAAAAGTTATAACATTCATATTAAAATTTGGTTTAACTATAATAATGGTTTTATGACCAGCCTTGATGGTGGTAATGGAAAACAAAAACTCGTCGTCCATGAAGGCGGTGAATCGACACATCACGGACGATGTTTACATTTTTAGAATAAAAAGAGAAGAGAAGAGATTTGATGATGGATATTCCTTTAAAAAAATAAAATTTTAGTGTATATGTAATAATTTAGTTATCAATATTCTTTTTATAGGGGATGTAATAATAGGATAAGAAAAGAAAAGATATTAAAATAGAATAAAGGAGGATTTTAACTGTTGAATATCGTTTCCTTGGGAACTTTCTTAAGTCACTTGGGTTTCATATTTTGTTGAGACCAGTATATCATGAAATGTGGAAGAGTAAAGAGAAAGGAATTATGTATACTTTAGATAATCAACAAGTCTTAAAATGTGTGAGGAGATGAGTTGGTGAGGGGTAGTTTTTATAGGGGAGGAGATGATTTTTTGATTATTTTATTCATTAGTTTTTTATTTTTGGATTAGGACTATCAATAGCGTTGATTCCTATGAATAACTATAGTAAAAGGATAAATATAGTTCTAATTTATGAAATATTACATCAGCCATACATCAACCATGACTCAAAAATGCATGTATTTGACTTATATCATAAATTACTATATTACACTATTCACCAAAAAACAAAATGTTTTAGACAAATCCAAAAAATCACCCTAACCATTTTTGATGTGTATATTTCAAAAATAGAATTAATTTTATTAAAATAATTCTCTAAATAATAGAAACATAATTTTTAAATCAAATCATCATTTATTAAAAAAAAATACTAATTTTAATATTATAGTTGATTTTACGACCCTTTGAAAAATTAACTAAGGTCTCATAAAAATATATTATAATTATAATAAGACATAATATTAATTTATGAATCTATTTTATTAAAATAAATTTTATATTAAATAATTATATTAATTATTAAATTATAAATAAACATTTAAATTTTACAAAAATACAATAACTTAATTTATCACCTCGAAAACATTTGTTTACATAAACCATGATATAATAATATAATATTTTCATGTATAAGATACCTAAATATTATTTATACTTTTATAGGGAAGGTTACTATTCTAATGACCAGTTTACTATTCTTAATTGTCATATTACTATTCCAATGGTCATGTTAGTATTCCAACGGTATAGGTTCCCTAATTTATATAAATACTACTAATTTCATTATTCATTTATGAGAATAATGTTTATATTGGGTACTATATGTTATGTATGTGTTTTATGAAATAATTGTAAGAAGATAAATTCCATTGATAAAATTTTGGGTCATTACATTTCTTTCATGACCAACATCAATATATACACAAGAAATATCATCTATATAAATTCACATTAATTTTCATTTTTTGAAGTAGGTGTTTTACTCATTATTAATATGTTCAATGAATCTAAATTATTTCCTCATTAATTATGGATATTCATTTTAGTTTAATATTTTATAATCTTTCCACATAAATTTTTGAATGAATAATTATTCTTGTATTGTGATATTCATCATGAAAAGATCTGTATAGATGCATCATTATATTTAAATACTTGGAAGGATCATGTCCTATTATCCTTCTTATGATGGTTAAAAAAAATCAAAATCATGCATTCATTAAATCTTCAAGTATACTTATTTTAAATATCTAAATAAATCAAGTTTCTTGTTTCTTTACAAAGTTTACTGGAAAATCACATCTCCTTCATTTTCTCAGGTCTTATTTTATGCATGTGTCAATCATGGAAGCTCATACTTGTATTCAATTTATATGAATGAATCATTAAAATAAATATGTATTATCCTTTTTTTCATCCTTATGGTATAAATTAATATTCATGAATTTATATCATTCATATTATGAATCCAAACTACAACATGTAGTATGAATAGAAATACGCATGACATTTTCTCCTCATGCATAAAAATTTCATATACTTCTATGGAAATTTGATTTATTTAGCTAATAATATTTGAAGGATCTATGGAGAATGAATAGATCAAGAAGAAATAGATTTTACGTTTTCTTCTTGTCATATGGCTTACTTGAATAAAAGTAACTCCACCTTCATTAATGTTATTTTGAACTCACTCATGCAATTATATAGTTTTATTTTCATTCAGATGCACTGCTCGAGTATAGTTGGATGTAGTGGATTGATGTTATGTAAATGTGTTTTAAAATAAATAAGCATGATCTTAGCATCCATTTATTTCGATTTTAAACTCAACTTGATGTATGGTGTATCAAATTTTATGAAATATCACAAAATCTTAACATTATCACAAGAGGGTGTGATAGTCTTGGCTTGGCATGATGGATCGATGGATATACCAAAATATTATTTACGTTACTCATGATTGATACTCATATTCATGGTTTATTCTTATTCACATAGAATATACCTTAAGGTTCTCCACTCATGGATGATCTTCATTCAAATAGAGGGTCCTTAGTTTATGAAAACAACATGATACTTCACCAAACATATGTGAAATCATTACTCATGGAAGAACTTCATGTGAATAGAAGAACCATTCCTCACAGAATAACTTCATATTCATGGAATATCCATGCCCCAAGAAAGGATATCATGGCATATTTAGTGTTAATGAAGAATCAAGACACTAATAGAAGATCGCATCATGATCTATGGAGGATGCATTGTTATGATGTCTCACACAGAACCAACAACTAAGGAGGGTTTTGATCAACTAGAGACTAAGATGACATAACTGATATAGAATTATGTTGATCATATCAATAAAATGAAACCCATTATTTATGTGTTTTTAAATAACAATAACAATACTCATAATCTACATTCCCACATCAATAATCCCAAATCCCTTACTCTATTTAATAATAATTTACACTTTCAATCATAATTAGTTGTGAACATCCAATTATTCTCTAGGATTCGTCCTCCACACTTCCACCCTTTAGAATTGTAGATCCAAACCACTCTACTATACACTATTCACATGATATTGTAACCCATGTTGGCTCTTTGGTTCCACTATGATCCCTACTACCTTGAGCTGGTCATATGGGTCATCACCCTTATGGTTGAGTATATCTTTTACATGTGTAATTGAGATTTCCACCTAGCTTGCTATGGGTTAGACAATTTTTTACGCAACTCTTAAAAAATATTGTAAATATTTCAATATAATTTAATTCCATCTCAAATAAAATTACACCTTCTAAAATTTTCTCATGCATAAGTATAAATATTTTGTTTCCCAGTCTTCAATTTATGATCATGAAAAAATTTAATAGGATTATCAATAATTCTTTAGTGTTCATTACTTAATCATTGATGTAAAAAATGTGTTTCCAAACACAATTAACACATGCATTTAATCATTAAGAATAATTCACTATCAATTTAAAGATATAATTTTTTACACATTATCAGGCATGACTTATATTGCCACTTTATCTTAAAATTATCAAGTGAGTTCTTCAAGATCAATCCTCATATCAACTTCTTCAGTCATACCCTTAATTGGTTCTCACCAAATTAACATGTTTTTATATATTGAAAACAAATAAAACAAAAAAATTAGGTAAAAAAATATTTCCATTTGTGTTTGATGTATTTATCACCTCAATCCTTATATCAATATGTGTGATTATTTACTTCTTACCCTTATTGAAAATAAAATGGAATCTGAAAATGTAAGGGTCTTAGCATTTATTATTTATCTTATCAAGGCACTCTCATCCCCTACTCACCTTTTCTAATTCGTGTGAATAATGATTCCACATGGTTCTTTTATAAAAGAGACTTTGATTAATCTATACTAAGTCTTCATGGGATATCCTAGTTTAGAAAAGAGAGAGATATAATTAAGGTTTCCCATGTTGTACTTATGTTACTATTTATGTGATATCATGATAAAAATATCATCATTTATCAAATAAATTATGTATAAAATATATTAATTAAAAAGATACATGAAACCAACACACATATCAACAAACTATAAAAATAGTTGTTGTAAAATATATGTAACTTCCCATTTTTTCTTTTTTTAGTAACCAACACTCCCCTTAAATAAATGAATTTGATAAATTCATGATAAAGGGTATTAATTAATATTTTAAAACATCAATATTGATTATTTTAAAGCTATCAAGATATTCTAGACTTACTTGAAACAATAGAATGGAAGTTTACACCTTGAATTTTATCCCCCTAAAGGTATTCACCCATCTCCTTTATTATATAGAATAATTTTAAGTAGCAATTAGTAAAAAAACTCATATTACTTACTATATAGTTTATATAACCCTCAAAACCTCATTTTTAATTCCTTTCATGTTAGGATAATTAAACAACAATAATAGGGAATAAGATGGAATATCATTGTATCTCAGAAACAATATTTAGTATGAGAGCTTCCTATAAAACTTAGACATTCTTTTATTTCAATATTAGTATGGGATGATTTATCTGGATTCTTATTTCTATTTAGATCTCATCTATTTGATTATCTTATTTATTTCCTTAAACTTCTTCTTTGTGTGAAATATCTTTTTCTACCTCAGTCTTATGAATATTTAAATTTATAATTGTTGAGAAATTCTCATCAATTTTCACATCATCATCTGAATACGACTTATTTAATTTATCCTTATCATGTTTTTATCATACTTTAATTTTTCTATCCAATATTAGTTGATCTTCCCAAAAAATAGACAATATTTCTTGACATTATTTATATTCTCATAATTTTCACATGACTTACCATTTTTTTCTTTTGAAATAGATTCCCTTTCCCAACATAGGGAACTTATCCTTATAAAATTTCCATGCATACCTCACCCTTGTATCCTTCCAAAATTCATATGTCATATACTTATTTGAAAACATGAAATCTATTTTGTATAAAAAAATTTAGAGTAGATATGGTCATAGGTTATCTCCTTTGAGATTATTTCTTCAGATGCTCATAAAAAGAATCCTTCTTGGTTATTTCCTCTTTACTTATAGATATATATTGAACTAACAAGAATAGTATTTATGTCCATACTTCCCAATACTAAAAAAAACCATTAAAACTTTGATCTTCCAGACTGGTTCTAGATCATTTTATGTTTTTATTTATATTTTCTAATTTCAATGTACATATTATTTTGTCTTGAAGGTAGTGGTTCTATTGGATCATCTCTTACATCCTTTTTCATGGAAGATTTTGTCACATTATTCTTGGTCAGAACATCTTAGTTTTTTTGTCACCTGTACTATTAGAGAGAAGAAATATGTTTTTAATATGGTTAATTGAAGATTTAACTTGTTCTTTTGAGATTTCCTTCTTAAATTTTTTGAGAAGACTCTCTTTTGAGATCAACTAATTTGTTGAAGTATTATCTATCTATGTTCATCTTATAATAAACATTGACATATAAGGAATATGTCTCAAATAGTTCTTATTCCTTTATAACTATGTTTTCTTCAAGATCACATAATTTTTCCCTTTTCCATCTATCTTTAATTTGTGTATCTTAACTTCATCAACATTGGATTCCTCCTTCATATTCAAATCCCTTTTATCTTTAGTTATATTATTTTTTCTTAAACTCATCATTTTTAGTATCTAGATACTTATTCTATTTCTCTAGATTTTTATTTTATCTTATGAGATATATATTATTCTCAAGAAAATATTCAAGTTACTCTTTCTTCTCTCACTCAAGTTCATTTCTCTCTTCTTCATAATCATCATTGCTTGATGAATCAAATCCCTTCATAATTTGAGCAAATAAGTTGAATTTATCTTGTGATGAACTACTTTGTGAGTCATAATTCTACCTTTCCCTTAAGAAATATTCTTTTTCTAATGAAATATATCTTTTTTACTATTTTTATTTTTCTATGATTGTATGTTTTAATCATCCTCATTAGATTCACATCCTTCAACCTACTTATTTGGGATTTTTTTACAATATGACCAATATTACAGAAATTCAAACACCTAAGTGATTTCATACCTTTTCCTTTCTATTTTTCCTTATTTAATCTTTATAGTAAAGGTTATTTGATTTAGTTTAGATATATTTTAGCTTCCTCATCATCGAAATATTTTTATTGAATATATTCTTATTTTTTTCTTTTAATTGAATTTACCTTTTCTCATATCTTAAAAATTCATCTTATATTTATGTAAAGATGGTGTATTCCTCATTTCATTTTCTATGAGGATGTTGTGAAGTTAATACAAGGTTGTATCTTTCCTATCCACAAAATCCAAAACCTTGGGATCAAATATTTTTGAGAAATATCTCATAATATTCTTCATAATGATTGACACCTCTAGATTCTCACCATATCTTAGAATGTTGCTAACTACTTCATTTACCCTAGTGAAATAATTATTTATATTCTCTTAAACCATTTTTATGTCTCCAAATATGCTCCTCCAAACTTGTAATTTTTATTCCTTGAATTTTATATTACCCTCATAACTATTTCTCAATTTTTCTTAAATTGTTTTCACAGTATGAATACCAATGAATTTGGTATTTAATTTCTCTGATAAAGACATCAGGATGGAATTCTAGACTTTTCCATCCATCTCCATATTCAAATTTTCAATATGACTCATTAGAGTATCACCCAAAATATATGAAAAACCTATATTAGCAGCACCTATGAATTCTATGCTAAGTGAAAGTAGATAGGGAGACATATTATTCATCTAAATATGGTAGTTTGACAATTAAGGATTGGTACACCTTGTATATTCAGAGAATTATGGTTTTCTATTTATAAATAATAAATCTTATTTGATAATTAGAGGGGAAATTGGGTTTGATACCACTTGATGTTCCCCGAGACAAATGGACCACCAAGAGGGGGTGGGGATGGGGGGGGGGTGAATCAACAGTCTTCCTTTTAAAAATTATTCACATTTTAAATTCAACCTATTAAACCATTTTGAGTTCTCAACCCACTAAATGAATTATAAATGGACCACCTTATGTGCATTAGATAAATACAAGCTATCATCAAGTAGTATTTACATGGTTCATCTCTAAATCACACTCCTTACAATGCTGGTTATTCCCCCCCCCCAACATAGATTCTCCAATATCTTAAGAAATATTTAAGACCAAAGATTGTCCATTGTTATCTATACAGAGTCCATTGTATCTACCTTCAACAATTGTTTCTCTAACAAAAAATCCATCGTGTTTCACCACTTTTAGAGTCCACTAGAAGATTCTTCACTTCTTTAATAATGATATAGAAAAGAATATTCCTTTCTCTCCATGGTTGCTTCTACACCCCTTGAAAATAATATCTTTCACCATGAGAGGATGGATTAGAAGGTTTTCACATGTAATTTCTCAAGAACATCACTATCACCACTACTCTTGAGACTTACTCTAGATCTTGAGTCATCTGGGCCTTCCTTGGCTTCTTGAATTCTTAGGTTCTTTGCTATTTGACCTCAACTATTCTTCTTCTCACTATGATGCTGGATGTGTTGAATTTTCTCATGATATCTCAATAATATTCTCAATATTGAAACTTATTTTTTACATCACCTACATCAAAATATACACAAAAAATACCTTGTCTATAAATTTACATTAATTATCATTATTGGAAATATGTGTTTTTATCATTAAAAATACATTCAATGAATACAAATTTTTTCCTCATTAATTATGGATATTAATTCATGTTTAATATAAAAAACTTATTCCCCATCAAAGGATATATGGACCACTAATCATGAATCATGGAATTATTCATTAAAATTGTAGTATAGGTGCATCATCAAATTTAAATACCAGAAAGTATTTGGTCTTATTATCCCTTTTCTCATGGTTAATAAGTAACAACAGTAATGCTCACATTTTATAAGTAACTATCCTCATTTAAATGTACCAATGGAATAAGTCACTTATTTAATTACATATTTTATTTAAAAACTATAGATCCTTAATTCCTCATACCTAAATATATACAAGCATTGAATATGGAATCTAATCCTTGCATTCAATTTACATACATGCATAATTAAACTTCATACCACCTATAATTATTTTATCACTATGTCATACATTAATATTTACTCATGCATCATGTTCATATTGTGTAGCCATACTTTAACATGTGATATGAAGAGAAATACCTATGAAATT
Organism: Viscum album; assembly: GCA_963277665.1. Classification (NCBI taxonomy): domain Eukaryota; kingdom Viridiplantae; phylum Streptophyta; class Magnoliopsida; order Santalales; family Viscaceae; genus Viscum; species Viscum album. Next base: position 171,964,498 of record OY728147.1, on the reverse strand, counting down.
TTCTCTCTATATATGGTAGTTGCATGTCTACCACATACAACATGATTTCTTCAACTAATCATATGTCCAGGACTTCCATGGAGAATGAAAAGTTTTAGGTAAACTAGTTTTCAAAATTTATTATTCTCATATAAATTACATGAATCAATTTAACATTGTATTAATGTACCATTATTTCAAACTCACACATGTAATTATCCAATTTTATCATTTAGATGTTATGATTGAGTAAAAGTGGATGTATCGACTTGAGATTATATAAATACACATTGTAGTATATATGCATGATCATTGTAAGCATGTATATGGATTTAAAACTCACCTTGATGGAAGGTTTTATACCTTTCATGGTGGATCATGAATACTCAACATTATAAAAAAAAGGATGTGATAGTCTCAAATTGGCTTGGTGAATTGATGGATTAACCAATATATCATGGAAGTTACTCATTATTTATTCTTATTCACATGGAAGATCCATATAGGTTTTTCATTCGTGAAAAACATATATTCACACAATAGTTCCATATTTCATAGAAGCATCATGATATTTCATAGAAGATCCATGAAATAACTACTCACGAAAGCACTTCATACGTGTGGAAGATCCATGCCTTAGGGAATAACTTTATATGCATGAATGATCCATGAAATACAAAAGTAAATCATGAAAAATTTAGAGTTTGTATAGAATAAATAAAATCATAGATGACACTAGCTTGATCCATAGAGGATTAATTTTTATGGAATTGTGAATAGAACTAGCATCGAAGGCATGTTTTGATCAATTGAATAAGAAAGAGACATGGCCAATATCGAATGGTACTGATCAAATCAATCAAGAAGAACCTTTTCTACCCATGTTTTTTTAAATATTGGAAATATTAACCACAATATGTAGTACCAAATATAAAATACTAAAGACCTATCTCCACTTAATAATAATATACACCTGCAATTCAACTCTGTTGTGAGTATTCAGGCATGCTCCATTTTTCCTCCTCTATTCTGCCGTCCCATGATGTGGTGGAGCTTTTCTTATCCTATTCACACTATGAACATGCTATGACTACTTTTTTAGGATCTCTAGTTCCACTATGCTCCTTAACTCCTCAAGATAGTTATGTCGGCTAGTTCCCATGTGGTCGAGTGTAGATCCCACATGTGTGGATGATATGGCCCCTTACCCAGCCCCTAAAAATAACTCTCCACATATTAATCATTCAATATCTCCACTATGATTGTGTTAAACACTAATAATAAAATCACATCAAGTTGTTCACTGTAGACATCATTATTGATACTCTAAACTGTTGTAGACAATACTACCAATTTCAGTACATGTCATTCAAATGAGGACAAGATATTTCAATTGTAGTTTATTAAGGATTCTATTCAATTTTGTCCATCCATATATTTAAGCAACACCAAATATTTCTTTATAACATGCTAACATATGAGTCTCAATTTATATATACACTAAAAGGAACTTGATTTTCCTTTTGACCATAATTCATAGTTACCACCTTCAATCTCCATATAATTATTTGATTCACCAATCCATCACCTAACTTATCTATATACTTGAAAACAACCATATTGAAATGCATCATTGACAATAAGCACAATACCGTGGGCTCTTTAATCCCACCTTTAGGTTTTGTCCATACTTTGAACTTCCAAACACATTAAATGCAAGAAAATTATCACCTTACAAGTTAAATTATCCCCCCCCCCTTAGTGAAATTAAATACAAATGAGGGAATTTTTTATCTCCCTTGAAGAAAAAAATTAAAATACAATAGGTGAATAAGGAGTTCATCCATGGGATAATGCTTCTCCCCCTACCCATCTTATTTAGTGAACTATCTTCTCTCTATTTATCTTACAACACCATTAGTGAATTAAGAAACCTATATTCCTTATAAATAATCTATCACTTAGTCACTATGAGTCTAATTGGGAGAAATTGATGCAAAAAAATGAGTCCATAACCTAGACACCAAATATGTCCATTTCATTTCTCAATATAGTGAAAAATCAAAATATCAATTCTCAGGGGTTGTAAAAACATATTTTAAAAAATTATCTAAACCCAAAATCATCATAAAAAATACATTATAACGTTAAAGTGAAAGTAAAACACTTTCCCCCTTTATTATAAATATACCCCTTTTGAAAAAATGAAACATGCATACACCATAATAATGATAATAGAGTGAATATCATATTTCGTATTTCAACAATAATTAGACTATCTAGATTTCTAGTTTTAAAGAATATATGAAATCTCTAGAAACCATTAATTATTTGGTTTCTCCCTTTAAAGACTCATGATTTTTAAACACATGTATTAAATCCTTTTTTATAAACATTCATTATACTACACAAACATACACATAAGGATTTTAAAGGTATAATTCATTTGAAAACTTGGATACATAATCAAATAGTTCATAAGTGAACTAAATAACCACCCACTTAGTTACTAATAACTAGAACCCTTCTTATACATATAAAACATAATACCAATCATTATAACTTGGGGAGAGGAAACATAAGAAAGTGTGAGATTTGATGTTAAATAAGGGTAAAAAAGGGAAATATGTAAACATAACATGATAACAAGGGTGTGAGAAATTGAGAATAACATAAGAAAATGATAACCTACATACCAAATATCAAAATATTGAGTCATGGAATAAAAAGTGTTATTTAATAATACACAAATCATAAATAAATCAAATAATATGATCCATGTGGGCGTAACATTTACACATAACATAGAATTATGGCATACAAATAATCATATAAAATCATTTCTATATTAGTCAAGGCTCATTTATAATTCTATCATAGTGGAATGGGTTCAATAACAAAATTATCATAGTATTTAAGGTTCACTCCCAAGACTATTATAGTGGACAAAGACCTTTACTGAATTGGGTTTACCCCCATCCCACCACCATTTTTCTCATGAGATTTCATCTTTACCCAATGTGTTGGAGGGAGATATTGGTCCCACCCATCACATAATTAAAACTATACATATGTGTTCCAAAAGATCATAAAACATTAATTATATTAGAACCATTGAAGATAAATGGGTTTAATGAACATTTCAGCATATCATAACCTACAGAAAAGAAACAAGTTTTATAATCATTTCATTATTTCATCATAGATTTACCCATGTAACAAGGAGTGGGTTTCATAATCATTTTATCATGGTATAACCCATGGAAGATAAATGGGTTCCATAAAAATCTTATCATCATAAATATTAACCATTCAAAGAAAGAATAAGAATGGTATTTGTAGTGACCCCAACCCAGTAGCCTAGAGCTGGTGTCTACTTTATTTAACTGGATTAAGATACAAGGAATAAAATCTTAAAGGAACTAATGGTTTAGTAGTCCTGGTATACTAGATAAATAATTTAAATTCATATTAAAATTGGAAATATAAAATAAAAAAAGTTTTTTAGAACACCATTACTCCCTTTATAATATCCAAATATATCAATCATAAAGCACTTCCTGGTATCCTGGGGAAAATAAAACATAATAAATGGGTGATCTAAAATGCCTAGTTTAGGTAATTTCATATTGGATGCTATAAATAAACATAGAATAATAAATATAGAAAGGAAAATAACTAAATAATATGACATTTAATCAATAACTTGATAATAATATAGAATGAATAAATGATGATCAAATAATTGCATATAAATAATCCCATGATCTTCAAAACTTGACCATGGATATTCTAACTAATCGAATAATCACATGGAATATAAATAACTAATTTCATAATGATGTAAAGTAAAATTTTAGATATCTAAAACATACTATCAAGGCCTTATGCCAAGACATCTAAATAAATTGGTAGGGCCTTAGCCAAAACCTAATCTAGTTTGTCTCATGAGACCTATAGATACATTAAGGGGCTATAGGGGATCCACCCATCAATTTATAAGTCCAATTAATTACTTTTAAGAAAGGGGTAAAATTTATTGAACATAAAATTTCTTACTGAAAAACTAACATAACACTTACCCCAATCAATAAACAAAGCGATAAACCATCCAGAGGTAAATGGATAATGGTAATAAATTTATACATCCCCAGTCAAACTGATCATAAAACATCAATATAAAAATAAGAATAATATCATTAAAAAATATACTCAGTTGATCATAAGTAAAATAAAAGGAGATTTTTTTGATGAATAGAAATACCATTAAAGGATCCTTAAAAACATTTTGAGAAAAATAACATTGGAATATTGAAAATCAACTTCAAAAAAAGTTAAAAAATAGTTTTTAAATAATTCTCAATGAAAATAACCATTTAAAACTTGTAAAATAAGAATTAAAACTTTTATTGGTCATGATGGTGGAAAATTATATTCATGTCATATATGTTAAAAAAATATTCCTTTAACATTTTTGGTAAAATCCAAACAAGCACTGTTTAGAAAATGACATGAATATTCATTTAAAGGCATTTTTTTAAAATTAAAAATGTGTAAAATTTCCTTTAATAAATAATTTTTATATTGAAAAAAAAAATTTGAAAATATTTTTAGAGAACAAGGTTTTTGATGAAAACGGATTTCTGACCAAAGAGATATATAAAGTCATAATTTCTTAAAAACATTTCCTTAATGATTTTAAATACAAAATAGTGGAAAATGGTAATATTACTTAAAAAATTTCATGAATAAACATAGGTTAATAAAATATATTTATTTTAAGATATAAATATGAAATAATTCCCTCAAGTGAGATATAAACATAAATAATCATGAATATTGATGAAATTGTGAAATAAACCCATACCACTTTGGTAAATATTGAATTATATTCACCATGAAATAAATAACATAAAATGATAATTTAAATTCCATTAATATAAATTAATTAATTATATAAAATACAAAAGTTTAAGTATATACAACATAAAAAAATAAATAAGTGGTGATTATGGCATATGTCTCACGGATGTAAAAGTGAGATGAGAAATTGTTACCTCAGGTATGATTTCTTCCTACATGTATATAACTCTTATATAATGGTTTTAAAAATTTTATTAATTTATAATAGAATTATAATAATATTTATAATATATAATATGATTCTATTATAATATTTTACCACCCATTTTTTTAATAAAATTTCATTATTTTCCTTATTTTGGGTGTTAATTGCCTTGTTTTTTCATGCACATTTGGTCATTAATGTTCCAATTATTGTTCATAAAATATATATATATATATATATATCATATCCAGAAATATAATAATGGTATAAATATCATATCTACTCATTAGATACTTTTTTAGAACTGTTTATGAATGTTTTACTTAAAAAATGAATCACATCGCTTTGTAGAGACGGTCGGCTGTACATACACATGAGAGACGATATCATTCCCTCAATGAGTGAAAGGGTAATAAAGTGAGTTATAGATTAATAATATAGAATAAATATCATCACTTATATATATAAAAAATATTAATTAATTATATCCTTATTACATTCCATGTAAAGTGTAAGTGAAAAATGAATCACATCACTTCGCCAGACGGTAGTCCATCATACACTTGAGAGACGTTATCATATTTGAAACAAAATGAAATGTAAAAAGGTACATGTGATAATAAAGTTAAAAAATTATAATAAAATAATAAATATCATATAAATTTTTTAAATCTATCATTACATCTATCCATTAAAAGTGGTGATGTAAAATGAGCTACACTGGTTCACGAGGCCATAGTCTACCATACACACGATTGATGATTTCGTTTCCCATTTGATGGAAGTGGAGATGCATAAATATTATTACATCAACATAATAATATATAACTATATGGGATATAATGGTTATTATATTTTAAGTGTTAATATGTAATTGATGGTGTAAAAAAATAATGACAATGAAAGCGGTGTATTAAGATAATTACCTTCTCTAAGAGAAAAATCCTTTGAATATCCTCTTAAGAACCCTAGAGATGGTTTTTTAGAAGACTAGAAACTAAAAAACATGTATAAGGATATTGGGGGAGAGATTTAGGTAGGGGTTTTTCATGCCAAAGGGATTGATTGGTGTGAATAAATGATGGGATGAATGACCCTTTTATAGAGGGGAAACAGATCCCTCTTGGAAATTACTTGAGAATTTCTCAAAAGAATACAAATTAATAAATTCATCCACATAAAAAGCATAAAAAACTTAGTTTTTAATTTTGGATAAGATAATCTAGAAATATTTCCATTAGGTAATATTTTTATGAGTTGTTAGGTCATTTTAACCCTTATCTTCTTAGTTTAACCCCACAATAAACCCTTTTTTACATTAATAGGATAATTAATTTTTACTATTTTATCTATTCATTTTAGTAAAAATAATTTTAACATATGAATAATATAAATTATTAGGATTACAAAATATTTAATCCATTTTTTTAAATTTAATTTATAGAAGTTGTATAAATCAATTTAAAATTATACCCATAGATGTGATGAAATAGTAGGTCTACAATGAGAAAATTCTCATAAGTATAGATTGTTTTAAAATAAAAATTAAACATAAAATTGATTAAAATGGCCTAAACTAGTTAAATTTTAACATAATTGAACTAATTTTTCTTTAAAACCAATTTAAAATATAATTTATCTTTATATACAATTTAAATTAAAAGGTTGTTTTGGATTAAAATTTAGTATTTTCACTATTTATAAAAAATTAAACATTTCATAAAAATACAAAAAAATCACCTTAATATAATTTTGATATGATTATTTGAAAATGAAGTTTATTTCTTCAAAAATAAATTATAAAGTGGTAAAAATTAAATATAAATTATGTGTGCAAAGTGCGACTGAACCACCATTAAAAAATATACAGTTTTTCAGAAAACATTTCTTTTACTTTGAAATGATTCGTATTTTATTTATAATAATTAGATATACATTTAATTTATTCTATACATTTATAAACCATATAATTTTAATAATTTTATTATTACTATTCATAACCTCCAATTTAATGGCTAGTTTATAATAGCCATGTTTAAATAATAATATTTTAATAGAATATCACGTTTTGTTTAAACCCAGTGTTACATGCTGCATAAGCAATTGAAGGTATTGAATTTATTTAAAAAGAAATATATCCTAAAGTATTAGGATGTTTTATTCTCTTATAAGATTAGTGTTGTGTTTCATACATACTATTGAACATGATGTTTCTATTTTAAAATATTTGGATGCTATATTCTACCCCCTTAAATAAATTGCATCTTCAAAATTTATTCTTGATATTAGTAATGAAAGGATTGATATTTGAAACTATTTTTTTTGAAAACCCACATAAAAAAGGGTTAATAAAACATCCAATTAATAAGGGATAAAGGAAATTACAAAGGTCATATGGAATAACACATAACTATGTTTATAGGTTGGAGAACATTGGTGGAAAGTGAAGATATGGACATGGAAGAAAAGAATAAATTATTATATAGAGTGATAATGGAAATTTATCACAAGAAAGTGAATGATCATTGAAATGTTAAGAAACTAAAAACCATAAATATGTTATGATTTAATAGACCATCAGTTCACCATAAATAAAGATATTATGATAACATTTTGTTTCAATATCCATTTCATAGAGTTGGGGAATTATTTTATCATCTATATGGAGAATATATGAAAATATACTTACCTGATATGTTTTTATTTTACAGGTATAATCTCATCATTTGGATGTACTTTGATTATTTTCCTCTTTATTTATTACTACAATAAATGAATATCCAAGATGTTTTTTATGCCTGAAGCACTAAAATTACCTTTAAATGGATCACTAGATCCATAAAAGAGTAACAATATATTCTTCTTTTCTTTACAAAAACCAAAATGTTTAGAAAAATTTATCTAATAACACTAAAAGTTCACCTTAATCCATTCCATAAATAGTTAACCTTAAAGATCATCCAAAATATGTCTGACCAAATTTAGAAGGAAGGTCACTAAATAAACATCATATTTCCTTGATAATATAATTTGGATATTAATGTCAAATTAGAAATATTTGAATACCTTGATCACCATAAAAACTAATAAAAACATACATCCTTCCAAATATAAAATCTCAGGTTGTCGAATATATTCCATAAATCAATACTTATATTAAAATCCAACAAAGATAAAAAAAATCATCAACTCACTAAAACATTTCAAGGTCACCAATACTATCCCATAAACATTTCTTTATCATTATTATATAAAAAAAGAGAATATATTAATGGTTATCTTCCTTAAATCATGTGTTTTCCAAGAATTTCAACTTCCCACTAAATCAATTTTCCTGGTCATTAGTAACATTCAACATATTCTCTCAATTCATAGTGAAATATCACTTCAGTAGAATCATTATACATTTCATATTCCTTATAACCATAACATATTTGATTAAAATACACTTATAACATTATTCTTGAATCCAAACACATGCTCAATAATTATTCCACTTTGTCTATAGTAATAACATAAGATTGAAAATGATCCCTTATATTATTTTATGGTATACCCCCTTGATGTTTGGAGAATTCATTTGTTTAGTTTCCCATATTAATTAAAAAAAGTAATCATTGAAAATTTATTTCTTTTCCTTGAATTTATGAGCATGGAGTCCTTCTTCTCCACAATTAAAGAAAAAAAAATTTCCTTTTAAGCATGTACCAAAGTGTTCCCTTCCAAAGTATCATATGTAGTAAAATACTTATTAACCTTATTCCCTTTATCCATTTGTTGTTTTGTTGTTATCTTCTTCCGTTACTTCCCTTTTAATTCATAAGACTTGGAAAATTATTTCTCTATATTGATATCATATGATAATATTTCCTCTTATTATGAGAATTTTTGGGAGACTAGTTCCCATTAAAATATTTTCTTAATCCCATTAAAGAAATGATCATTCTTACTCTTTGTAATACATGAATTGGTATAGTTTCTAACCATTCTACTAGGATCTATTTCTAAACTATGGGATACACCAGATTTGATCATAACATTATGAAACATAATATATAATCCCGAAACTAGTAAAAAAATTAACATAAATTGAAAACTTTACTCATATATTATCAAATAAAAATATACATGGTTTATTTGGGGATATTTTTATTTTTCAATCCTTTATAATGGTTTTTAAAGATAATGTTATTAATTCTAAGAATATCCACTATGAGGGTCAAATTAGGTGCATAGTAAGTCCCATTTTCATGCACCATGTGACAATTATGTCAATCCCAATGCAACCTTTTATAGTTATTACCCCTAGTCACGTCTGTTCTAGAACCATGTCCACTTATAGTATGCCAACACGGATATATTTATATGAAAAACTGCATAATCTATTCCTTACCAAATCTTTTGAATGTTCTTCTATAATTATCCTCAAAGTGTATCATAGGGTTATGTTCCGTAATATATGTTTTCCTAAATCTAGTTCCCAATTTTTCTACTAAAATTCCTCTAATACCAACTATAGTGACCCTGACCTCAGTAGTCTAGAGCCGATGTATATTTCATTTTCTTAAGATACAAGGAATCAGATACCAAATGTTCGAATAGTTTAATAGTCTTGGTAAACTGGATACATATTTTAAATTCACATTATAATTGGAAACATAAAATACACAAAGTATTTCCTTTGAGAAAACCATTATTCCCCTTAGAATGTCCCTCAATATCAATCATAAAACACCTGCTGGTATCTCAGGGAAAATAAAAAATAAGAAAGGGGTGAGATTAGATTATTAGTAAGGGTAAGAATATAGATAAAGATGTGAATAAATAAGGAATAATCAATATATAAAGGTAAATAAATGAAAAACATTCCATTTAATCAATAACTTGAGAATAATATGTTGGGAATAAATGATGATCAAATAATTCTATATAAATAGTCATATGGTCTTGAAAACCCAACCATGGATATTCTAACTAATAAAATAATCATACGTAATATCAATAACTAAATTCATAATGATGGAATTCATAATGTCAGACATATAAAACATACCATCTAGGTTTTGTGTGAATACATCTAAATAAATGGGTAAGGACTTGGATATAACCCAATCTAGTTAGTATCATGAGACCGACCAATGCATCAAGGGGATATAGTGGGTCCCACCCCTCACTTACTATGTCAAATTCATTCCTAAAATTAAAGTGGTGAAACATAATCAATATAAACATTCATATTTAAAAATTAACATAAAAAATGTTAATACTTACCCCAATCAATAACCATAATCATAAACCATCAAGAATAAAATGGTGAATAATAATAAAATTGTATACCCCAGTTGAGCTGGCCATAAAATATCTAGAGAAATAATAATGACGGTATCAATACAACATATACTCATTGGATCATACAACATATAGAGTATTTTTCATGAATGAATATAAATACAATGAAAAGACCATTAAAAATATTTTTTAAGAAAAATAGCCTTGCATTTTGAAAATCACCATTTAAAACAAAAAACCACAACTTTTTTTTATTTTATTTTCATTAAAAATAACCTTCTAAAACATGTAAAATATGAAATAAAACTTTTATTGGTCATGATGGTGTAAAATTCCAATCATACAGTACATGATAAAAAATATATTCTTTTTACATTTTTGGTAAAATACAAACATGCATTGTTTTGAAAATAACATGAAGATTCCTACCAAAACATTTTTTAAATTGTAAAAATGGGTACAAATATTTTTAATAAATCAATTTTAAAAGGTTAAAAAACTAGAAAAAAGGTCTATAGCCACAGTTCAGAACCATGGAAATAGGCTTGAAAACCGTGGTCGTATCCTACGACTATGGTTTTGGCCAACTGTGGTCGCTATCGACTTGGTAGTAAGTCCCAACCTATTGCCACAGTTTTGAAAACCATTGTAATAGGCCTTAAAATTTTTCATATTGGTGGTTGACGTATAGCCATGGTTTAAACCATGGTTATAGGTAGCTATTGCCCCGGTTTTAACCGTGGCTATAGCCTTGGTGAAATGTGGCAATAACTTAAATAAAAAATGTGCTCGCCGAGTTTCTATCCCTACACATCCCATTTTTCAACCTGCGATGCTCACCACTACACTACAAAAGGATTCATTTATATATTTATATATTATGATATATATATTAATAAATACCGTTGCAATATCCACAAAATCGTGGCAATAGGCCTTCCTTCCAAATTTCTGGCGGTAATTTTTTTCCTGTGTAAGCACGGGAACCCTATAGCCATAGTTTTGGAAACCCATGGCTATAGGCCATTGAAAAAAATATCCTATAACCACGAGTTTGAAAACTATGGATATATGCCACATAACTATGGTTATAGGCTACAGAACCGTGTCTATAGCCACATATAGCCACGATTTTAAAACTGTGGCTATAGTTCTATGATAGTAGTCAATTTTTCAAGTTTTGTTAAAAACATTTTTGAAAACATTTTTAGAAAACATGGGCTTTGATGAAAAAGGATTTCCGATTAAAGAGAGATATAGTTTCATATTTTCATGAAAACATTTTCTCCATTATTTTAAGTACCAAAGAGTGTAAAATGGTACTATTAGTTAAAAACATTTATGAATATCTATAGGTGAATAAAATATATTTATTTTAAGATATAAATATCCAATAATTCCCTCAAGGGATATGTAAACATAAATAATCTTTAATAATGGTGAGATTGTGAAATAAACCCTTACCACTTTGGAAACTTTTGAATCATAAGCCCCATGAAAGAAATAACTTCAAACGAAGATTTAAATAGCATGAATATAATTGAATTCATGATATAACATAAAAAAGGATTTTATATAAAACACACAAAATAAATAAGTGTTTATTATGGATTATGTCTCACAAACATAAAAGTAAGACAAGAAACCCGTACCTCTGGTATGATTTTCTCGATACGTGTTTGTACTTACTGAATAATGGTTTTTAGAATTATAGAGTCATAGTTTTTCATTGTAATAATTTGAAATATTTATATATATAGTTTTGGAGTTAGGCACTGAGATAAAGATCCATTACGAGGTTCGGTGTACCTGAAATTAATTTTATAAAAACAATTAAAATATTTTATATTAAACTTATGTAGTTTCTTCAAGAAGATTGGATAAATATTAAATGGAATATTGAATCCGAAATATGAGACAATGGTTAAGTCTAGAATGCAGCGTTTACCCTAGGTAAAACTTAATGTTAGTCGACATGGGGTGTTTGGATATTTCAACCATTGGTGGGTGAATTTAGTTAAAATTAATATTTAAATTTATTTGTTTTAATTAAAATAAACTAATTAATATTCATTTAAATACATCATTATGTGGATTTTCCTAAGGTTAGTTATAGAGAACATTCCTTTTATTACATTAATATTAAATCATTATAAAGATAAACAACATAATATTATTACACCATGAGGATCCATAGGTTTAGTGTCTTGGGAAAACTAATACCAAACATAACATTTACAACATTATGCATAAACATTTATTTAATTCATTCATATCCATCCTATTATTGTCCCTTGTATTATCCTTAGTACTCATATTCACATAATGATATACATCGTGAAAGGGTGATCTAAAAGCCCAATAAGTGGGTAGATAAGAACAATACAACAATGGGTGAACATAATCATAACATAGTAAAAGGATCATGAACATGAGAGGAAATATTAATAAAATACTTGAAAAGTGGCAATGCATAAAAATGAAACATCAAGTCTTAGTGGTAAACTACAAAACATAATTGTCAAAAATTATAGAATCATGTTCACACATCATTTCCCTTTTAATAATTATATTCATTACTTCAACCAATGCATTAGAGTTCTATATAATTCTGGGTGCACCCGTTACATTCAATCATTCATATTGCGCTATATAATTCTGCGCGCACCTGTCAGATCCTAATATTTATAGTATCATGCATGCCACATTAAAAATATATAAAACTTGAAAATAACACAAAACATATAAATAAATGGGTTTCACATAATAAATCATACTTTCATAAACATTTTCCCCAAAATAAATATGGAATATCACTCTTGACATAGAACCATTAACCATGTGTGAAGAGTGAAACAATATCCAAAAAGTAAAAAGGGTGTGTTTATTTAGAAGTAGAGTTATTTTGGAAAAAATATGTTTTTTCACAAAATAAATTAGATAACATGTATATAATAGAAAAGTTAAGATAATTATGAATAAATATTTTTAAGGAGAACCCATACCAAACATTGAGTGAAAGAGGGGGAACCCGAAGAAAGAAAGTTGGGTTTGAGAATTTCCCCTTACCTTGTATATGAATGCTTTATTTACTTTAAAGTCTTGTATAAGCACATTATATTTATTAATTAACAAATAAATATCCCTTTTTTACATTAATATGGTTCATTATGGTCCTTTGGATGAGTTATAGGGTTTAAATCTATTGTTCTAGAATGTTCATTTTTATGGTTTTCTTGAATGGTTCACTTGTATTCATAAATGGAAGTTCATGCAGAACATGGATAAGAATACAGAACTAATATTACATGTTATTAATGATATTACCTGAGTTTAAATGATCTTATAATTAATTAATTTGTATTCCATTTTTATGAATCATTAGTTAAAATTTAATGATGATCATTTGGGTTAATTAGGGAGGTTTTTCGACAACAACAAACTTGTTTGGTTTAATCATTTAAGAATATGTACATAAGATAGTTCAAGAACATTAAATAGGATATAATACATATAAAATAATCTTTTTCAACGATAAAAATGGTTTCATGAACATAACTATAGGTGGTAATGGAAAAAAGAAAATATGTCATTCTTGATGGTGATAAATTAACACCTCACGAACAACATTTTATTTTCTAAAATAAAAAGTAGAAGAGAATGGGTTTGTATGATATATTATTCAATTAGTATCATATAAGTCCATTATATGTGAGATAATGGAGTTACCATACCATGTTTATGAGGATAGGTGGGGAGAGATTAAGAAAAGAACTTGAAATTGAGAGGAAATTAAAGGAAAGAGAGAGAGAGGGAAATTACCTCTTGAATCCTCCTCTTGAGATCATCCTTAAAGAACCTAGGATTGGACTTTTTATGAGAACAGAAGTTCTTGAATGTGGGGGATGGTCTATAGAAGATGTTTGGGAAGAGTTTAGATAATTCTTGAAGCTTGAGAGGTGTAAGGAAATGAGAGCGTGAAGGGTGGAGTTTATAGTGGAGAGGAGAGGGGTTTTCTCAATATAATATTCATTAATTTATTATTTCCCCACAATACAAGTAATAGTGAGTCTTCCATGACTAATTAAAATAATTTTATCTTTTGAATCCGAAAAATATGTTCTTACATCAGCATAAAATCACTCATGACTTTATAATTCATGAATTTAACTTATTTTGTAAATTATCGTATTTCACTATTCATAAAAAATCAAGTATTTCAAAAAAATCCCAAAAATTCACCCTAACCATTTTTTGACATGTATAATTCAAAAATTTATTCCATTTTTACAAAATAATTTTCTATATATGATTAATATAATTTTTAATTAAAATCATAATTTACTTGAAAAATACAGATTTTAAAATTAAAACTCATTTCGCAATGATTTCAAAAATTAAATTAGTTATTATAAAATTTTATTAAAACCATAAGACATAGAATTGTTAATTTATAGACACGTTATAGGAAAATAAATTTTCTTTTAAATTAATTAATTAATTAATTATAATTAATTATTTATGACTTAAATAATACTAATACTTTTATTATGATCAAATTGTCACTTTTAAGATGCCAAAATCTTATTTAATCATTCATAGGTAAGGTTACTATTATTTTTGATGATTTAAAAATCATAAGGGTCATATTACTATTCATAAGGGGATGTTACTATTCATAAGGGTAGGTTACTATTCACCAAAAATTATGTTTGTCCTATCGGACTCCAAAAATCTTACTGATCGTAACTGTGTATGTCATATTTTCAAAATTCAAAAAATAGAAGTGGAAAAATTATGTTTAATGGTCACCTAGTATTTAGTATGATTATATTTCATTGTGCTTCCTAATGTGATTATACTATAAGGTATAATTATAAAAGAAAATTCCCTTGATAAAATATTGTGTCATTACATTAGTTGCATAATCCCTTGGAGAATTGAGAGACCACCTTCCTCCTTCCGTTGGCGAACCAACATCAGACGATGGTGAAACTTTGAATCAAGTAAGATCGAAGTGCAGTGAATGAAATGAATCCTCTCAATTGTTGGAGAGTGAATTCTTCAATGAATAATGATATAATATCAAGATAGGACTCATAATTTTTAGATTATACCTAATTGTTTTTAAATGGTTGAGAAAGATCAATCCCTTTTTTTGATCTTCGCCCATTGTGGACAATTTTATGCACCAGAGTATTGAAATTATATTGTTTATTCAATTTTTTTCTAACCCTGGATCTCCCAATTCTAATCGTTGTCCATGAAAACATGTCCAACTATTGTTAAAACCTAATTATTATGCATTTAACCCATAATTTCTTCATGTCAGTCAGCTTTGGACATTGATATCGGGATTCAACATTGCATGGTGGGACTGAGCTTGGTTAGACCCATAGATTCACAACAGTTTCACAAGTGACAAATGAATCAACAATAAAGAATGTATTTGGGGATGAATCATGGTAACATGTGTTAACATCATGTATTTTGGTAATACAAGACTAAAAAACATGATGGATGTGTGATGATACGTAGTGGATCGTGCAACCTTTGTATGAATAAACAAAATCGACATTCCAGCCACCGGATTGTCCGAAACGATAAGAAATCTTAAGATTCACTGATTTTATAAGGATACAAGGATATATATGAAGGTATAATGACTGAATCTGAAGCATGGAGATCAACTCTAAGATTCTAAAAAAATCCCAACTACACATCATGTAGTTTGGAAGAACGCATGGTGTGTGACCCCTAGGCTATGGAAGCTTTGGTTTTGAAAAAAAGACAAGTTTGGAAAAATGTGTATCCCCCTACATGATGTGTATCCCTCCCTCAGTGGAAATTAAATGTGGAGGATCACACATGCAAGAACCTATGTGGGAGGAAAGAATAGATGCACACAATGTATCGAAGTACATGGAAATAACCAGAAAGCAAGATCAGGGACCCAGAGTATCTTAGAAATATCATGTAGACCCCCTACATGATGTGTAGTGCTAAACGTTTAGCAATAAATACACCATTAGGTACATGGCTAGGTGATGGTGTGGGACTACATGACGTGTGGGTCCCCTCACACACTGTGTACCCCTTATTTCTTATGTAGGAAACTTCAACCTCATATATTTCCTTCGTTTGAACTCATATTTAGGAATGTGATTTGAATATCCTATGTTTTTTTTCATATATAATGTTATGGTGGACCCTACAATGGGTTTCAAGATATGATGTGAGACTTTCTAGGTGTGTTTCTTATTTAGGTGGCACTCGACGATGACAGTGATCAGGACGACGATCACCAGAGACACTAGAGTGGACCCCCCGATGGAGTAGGGTGTAGGTTCTCTATCTACCAAGTAAAACCCCCTATTAGATAGGGAGTGTGTCCTCATAACACAATAGTGGAACCCCCTAATGCACTATGGCATGGTTTCTCGACCTATAGAGTGGAACCCCCCGAAATGGACCCAAGCATGAGTCCTCTATCTACAGAGTGGAACCCCTTATCAGATAGGGTACATGTCTTTGTGACAACATAATGGAACCTCATTGATTCAATAGATTTTGGGTTTTTGATAAATATAGTGGAACCCCCTGACACACCATAGAACAAGTCATGTACCTACAGAGTGGGACCCCCCTGACGCATCAGGGAACAAGTCCTCTATGAATACCTATTTAGTGGAACCCCCCTGATGCACTTGGTAATGAGACATATACTTAGAGATGGTTCCCCCTTGAATGTGAGGAATAATGGAGAGGTGTGGGACTATAATCGATTACTTCTTGGTAGATGCGCAAGATGTTGGGCATCATTGATAGACTTCTATAACTAATGACACTTTTTCCCGAGCTCGTCTATGAGATGGAGATCTGCTTTCTCTCTCATTTGGGATTATTTTACTGATCACACTCACACATATATCTTTATCCATGTTTTATTTTCTTACTCTCTTTCTATGGGTAGAAGATACGTGACATGTAGTCCACTTACATTACGTATTGATCTCCCTATTTTTGGATGAGGTTACTTCCTTATTTTGGGTTGATCTGTTCACTATATATTTATACCGTATATCTTACTACCTTCCCTTTCAGATTTTGGAGTTCCCTACTATGTATGAATATAATCACCTTACATGGTCTTTTCCTACATGTTTCATGTCTTATGTAGATGAAGTAAAGGTCTCCGGTGGCTATAGAGAAGCTTAGGGATACTGGTCGAATTTGACCACATATGATTTTTGAAGCATAAAGAAAAGGATATAAGATCTATCATCACTTTTACATTCCAATTTTGTTAGGTTGGGACATATTTCTGGTTGGGTGTGTATTTTTACCCTTTATTTTTCAGTTCACACTATTGTACTCTCATACACCCTAGAGGTCTTGCATGCTTGGTTTATATTAAAACTGTTCCATATTTTTTTATTATTCCTATATAATTATATATTGATATGATCAGTTGTGTGTGTACAAGTATAGTAGAAAAAGGCCTCCCATTTAGGATATGTATTTCAATTTTTTTTCCAACATTGGCCTATGGAGGTGGGATTATGGTAGTTAAAACTTGAGGCCTGTTTAGGGTTGGGTCATGCCAGATTGGTATTAGAGTAGTTCATTCCTTGGGATGTTGTTTGGAGTGAAGTCCCCTTATGAGGATTTATTTGGGATTTAAATAAACATTTCAATGTGTTTTGAGTGTGTATCTTAGGCCAAGGAAACTAGTTTTGGTAAAGGCATCCAAAATATCCATTCACTAGGACCTTTAATATCTACTTTTCAACTCAGAATACTGAGACATTGGTTACATAGATCAAATATTATATGCATCACATAAGATTGAGTCTTTGAATTTAATTATTGATCCAAGTCCCCGTTGTGTGTATATATATATACACATATTATCATCTGGCCAGGGTATATCTTGATTAAATTTTTAGGATGCCTCTATGAAGACAACCATCCAGGATACTAGTACCAGATCATGATGATGATCCGATCAGTGATGAGGCCTCAATTTAGGGTCTATCCTATGAGATTCTTCCTCCAGGTTGATAAGTAGTTGCACCCCAACCTATTGAGCATCAGATATTACCAGCAAAGTTGGATGTGGATGTGCATAAGCTTAGCACACTCCACAAGTTCTAGTTCCAGAGTCCACTGAGGTTACACGTTGAGTCGGATCCCCATGAAATGGAGGATTTTCTAGAGTCAGTGGTCCATATATTCAAGATTATCTATAAACTAAAGGATTTGGAGGTTATTCTAGAGGATATCCTTTTCCACGGAGTATCTATGTGTTGGTGGAGTCTTGTTACCCAAAAACACGATGAATCAAAAATATCATATCCCAACTTCCAGTAGTTGTTCAGTGAGGAGTACTACCCCTCATGCTTACAATCAGTTCATATTTAGGTGCTTCTAGATCTACAATAGGGAGTAATGACAGTGTTTGAGTAAACCGTGAGGTTCACAAACCTTACAGGATACTCAATAAACATGATCTAAGACAGACACATTCAAGAACATATGTTTGAGCATGGGATTCTCAGAGAGATCCATGCTAGCATGGCGCCCTTGTGCATTCCAACCTATTTCGGGATGTTAGAGTAGGCATTGGTTGAAGATAGTTTCCTATCATAGGGATTCTAGGTAGTTGGATCTAGCATTGGGTGTTATAGGGTTGAGTCATCTACAGTAGCTAGAAGGTTCCAGATGATTGGATCTCTATGTGGTAGATCTCCCCTTGATTAGAATTTGGCACGCGATCATGCAGAATAGAGAGAACAGAGAAGATCAGAGCGGCTATGAGAGGGGTGGTGCTATGATTGTGATGGGAGAGGTTACATGATACATGATTTCCATACACAACAAGCTAATAAGGGAATAAAAATAGCTAAAATACTGCCACGATAGAGGAAGTACTGTGATCATGGATCACCTAGATGAGGGTAGGGTGGACCCTAGGGAGGTAGAGATGGAAGTTGGGAAGGAGGAGTTGTGGATGGTGGATGATATTATGAGATTTTCCACCCCCACCTCCACCAGGCATCCCATTTCAAGGTCATGAATCCGTGTCCAGGGCCACAGATAAATGTAGGATATAGAGGCTTATAACCCTACAACAGACGAGATGATCATAGGTATGATATGTGATTATTATACATTTGACTAAGTATTAGTAGACATAGGTTTGAATCATTACCTCATCTCTTTACTCATGGTGCAAGATCTGTATCTCCCAATTGAGGTGTTTTCCCAACATCTTTGTCTTGAGGTTACTACAGGAACACTTATTCTATATATTTTATCTTCCATCAATTTGGGATATAACTTTGTGAAGAGAGGTTCACATTGGACCTTTAGGTAGTCATGACAGAACCTTATGACATCATCTTGGGTATAGATTGGTTATCCATTGTACAAGACCAGATTGAATGTCACCAAAGACGAGTTGTATTCCTTAACACTGATGGGACAAGATTCATCTTTATGGGTGAGAGAGATCTCATGTCAGGGTGAGTGGGTGTTGCAAGCAGAAGGATTCAGCCCATCACCCATAATTTGGGGATTATTTCCCACACTACAATAGGATCTTCAGGCATCTGTATTCCTTTAGTTTTGGTGGATTACATGGATTCCTTCCATGAGGAAATTTTGAGACTACCTCCAAGGTGGAAGAAGGAATTTTGTATCTAATTACATCCTAGGACCACTTTGATATCTTATACTGAATATAGGATAGACCCTACCGATATTTGGGAGCTACATTTGAAGTTATAGGAAATTTAAGATAAGGCCTTTATAAAACCCAATGTGTCCCCCCTAGGATGATCCAATGTTTTTTGTGTGAAAAAGTATGATGAGAGATTACATATTTGCATGGATTTTCATTGCCCGAACTAGGAAAAGATAAAGGAAAAGTGCCCCTTATTGAGAATTGGTGACCTATTTGACCAGTTTTGATGTGAAACTGGTTCCAAAGATCGATCATAGGCCTAAATACAATCATTTGAGAGTTTACAAGGCTGATATTCAAAAACTGTTAGTTCTATGTCGCTATAGATACTATGTGTTCCTGGTGATGCCCTTTAGTGTGAAAAATTCCTTCACCGTGCTCATTTCTAGGATGAACTGAATCATCCAGACGTAATTGGACTATTTTTTGGATTTATTTATATATGAAATACTCATATAATCTATGTTAGAGGAGGAGCATATACAGAACTTGGGGGTAGTCCTAGATTTTCTTTGGGAGCACTATATTTATGGTATGTTCTCAAATTTACAATTCTAGATTCATGAGGTTTACTTTTTAGAGTATGTCATTTCTGATCATGTTTTAGCCGTAGAACCAGCAAATATTGATATAGTGCTTTCTTAGGAGTCACCCAAGGGAGTGTTAGAGGTGCAGAGTTTTCTAGGCTTGGTGGTGTACTACCAGAGGTTTGTGGAAGACTTCTCTAGGATTGCAGCCCCTTTGACCACCTTGACACAGAAAGGGTAGCTGTTTATCTGCACAAAGTAGTTCTAGATAGTCTTCAAGGTGTTGAGGATGAGGCAGATGAAGGATCCTATGTTAAGACTTACAGAGGGGGTAATGGAGTAACCAGTGTATTTCATTGCCTCAGGATCTAGGCTTAGTTGTTTATTGATATAGAGGCATACAATTATTGTATTATAATTTGAGTTAGTTAAGACCCCATGAGAAGAACTACTTGATTCAGAACCTAGATTTGGAAGTGGTATTCTTAACCT
This sequence comes from Viscum album, assembly GCA_963277665.1. Taxonomy (NCBI): domain Eukaryota; kingdom Viridiplantae; phylum Streptophyta; class Magnoliopsida; order Santalales; family Viscaceae; genus Viscum; species Viscum album. The sequence continues at coordinate 171,943,395 of OY728147.1, read as the reverse complement.
TAAGGATGTGGATGCACTATATTATGGGATAATGTTTTGTGTCTTACTCAAATCATCAGTGTCTTAGGTACGTCTTCACATAGAGGGACTTGTACCTAAAACATAGACATTGGTTGGAGTTCCTACAGGACTATGAATTTGAGATATTCTATACTATGAGGAAGGGAAAAATGGTAAGAAATTACCTTAGTAAGAATTTCCAAACTCTCTTGGTGTAGAAGGCTTCTGAGTAGTTAGCTTCATTGCAGATGACCCTAGTGGAGTAGGAGGGTGAAGCTTTTCTCAGTTGATGGTGTTGAATTCTGCACTTCTAAGGTGTGTGAGAGTTTCCCAGTTGGGGGAAATAGATTGCGAGGTATTACATGAATATGTATCTATAGAAGATTCACCAGATGAATATTATAAAGAAGGGAATTACATCATCCTTTTATAGGGATGGACGGTGGTCCCAGTCATGATGCGAGAGTAGGTGATGGGGGAGTTCTACACTTATCCCCTAGCTATACATCCCTGTGTGGGGAATATGTACAGAGACCTTCAAAAATATTTTTGTATGGGCCAAAATGAGACAAAGTGTGGCTGAGTTCATCTCTTGGTGCCTAACCAGTCATTAAGTGAAGGCGAAGAACCAGGTTCTGGAAGGTTTATTGTAGCCTCTTGAGACCCTGAAGTGGAAATAATATGTCATATCTATGGATTTTGTGATAGAGATTCTGTAGTAAACAAAGGGACATGAGACCATCTGAGTGACAGGTGAACGAATCACAAATATGGAACACGTCCTTGCTATTAGTTATAAGAGCTCAGTAGAGATTTTGAGATAAATGTATGTACGAGAGATTGTTCACCTTTATGGGGTTCCCTCAGCTATAGTCTCTGACCATGATGCATGGTTCACATCACAGGTGTGGAGAGTCCATCAGGAGGCATTTGGGACCCAGATAAGGATGAGTACATCCTTCTAACCTCAGAAATATGGGAAGATCGAGCACACTATCCTGGTGTGGGAGGATATACAGAGGGATTTCATGTTAGAATTTTTATGATCTTGGAAGATCAATTTCATTTGTTATATTTTGCGTACAATAATAGCTAACACTCTACCATCAACACGAAACATTTTGAGGCCCTATGTAAGAGACCCAGAAGGTCATCCTTTTGCTAGACATAGATCAATTAGGCATATCTTGTGGGTCCAAAATTAGTTCAAGTGAGGATAGAGAAGGTCTAGATCATCTATGAGTATATGAGAAAAACCTAAAGAAGACAAAAATCTTACACAAATCACCTTCATAGGCCCTTTGAGTTAGAGTAGGGAGGACAAGTTTTTATAAGAGTCTCCACATGATGAGGATTTTAGAGATTCATCCAGGGAGCTAAGATATCCTTAGGGTTCATCTGGCCATTTGAGATTGTGCCAAGGGCTTGTGAGTTTTCTTACAACTTTACCCTACCCCCATAGTTAGACTGGGTGCATGACATCTTCAAAATTTCAAAGATGAAGAGATACATACATGAACCCACACACATTATTTACTAGGGATAATTAGACATAGAGGATGGAGCCACTTTTGTGGAGAACCTAGTGGTGATCAAATATCGATAGGATATGACCCAGTGTGTATGGACCATCCTCATGGATCATGTGTTGTGGTAGTATGATAATGCGCAGGAGAATTTCTGGGAGTGGGAGATCCATATGCAGGCTCAACATCCCAATATGTTTGTTTTGTTTTGATTTATGGGGATGAAAATATTGAATGAGGGAATGATGTAGAGACCAATTTTTTCCCTTGTAAGAATTTGAATTATTTATATATATATATATATTCGGAGTAAAGAGCTAAGATATCATGCGATTCTGAGGCCCGGTGTGCCCAAAATTAATTTTATAAAAATAATAAATATAATTTATATTACATGCACATAATATCTTAAATAATATTATATAAATATTAAATGGAATCTCAGATTATAAAGACGAGACCATGGTTGAGTCTCGAACATGAATTTTACCCTAGGCACGACTTAAAGTTATTTTGGTGTGGGGTGTTCAGATATTATGATCATTAGATGATCCATTTAGTTAAAATAAATAAATAAATTTATCTTTTTTAATTAAATAAACCTAATCATTTTTTCTTTAAATACATTATTATAGAGGTTTTCCAAGGTTTAGTTTCATAATACCTAGGATAATTGAGAGACCATATTCTTCCTTCCATTGGTGAATCAACATCCGATAACGATTACACTACGAATCGAAGTAATCGAAGCACAGTGAACACAAAAACTCATATCAATTGTTGGTGAGCATTTTATTTAGTGAATAATGATCCAATATCTTTGTAGGACTTTTAATTTTTTGATTCTTCCACATTTTATTAAATTGTTGAGAAATATTAATCCTTTTATTTGATCTATGCCAATTATAGACAATTTCATGTCCCGTCATATTGAAATTAATTTTTTTATTCAATTATTATCTAACCCCAGATCTCCCAATTGTACTTGTTGGATAATAAAACTTGTCTAATAATCATTAATCCATTTTTCTTATGCCTTTATCCCAAAAATTCTTCACGTTAGTTATTGTTTGACCCTGAGGTTGTGATTAGAAATTGATGGGTGTGACTCAGCCTAATCAAACCCCCAGATTCATGATGGTTTCATAGGTGATGAAATGATTGAAAATTAAGGGAAAATTTCAGGATAAATCATGGTAATGGGTGTTGAACTCTTGTATTTTCAGGATTCGAGACCAAGTGTCATGATTGAGGCTTGACAGTTCATGGTGGATCAGGCGTTCTTTATACGAATCAACAAAATTGATTTTACATCCACTGAATGGTGAGAAATGGGGATAAATATTGAGATCCACTAATTTCAGAAGGAGATGAGGCCATATATGAAGGAGTAATTACTAGATCTAAAGCACCGAGTTCGATCTAAGATTCTGTGAAAATCTTGACTATAATCAATGTGGTTCAGAACAACACATAGTGTGTGGCCCCTATGCTACTATGGATAATGATTTGGAAAAAAGATAATGATGGAACGACATTTATCCCATATAAATGCCATGTATCCCTCCATGGGTGGACATTACATGTGAAAAAACATACAAGAAATACCCCGTGTTGGAGGACATGACCAGATACACACCATGTACCGAAGTACACAAACCCATCCTGGAAGCCAGAGTATGGACCCCGAGTAGCTTAAACATGTTGTGTAGACCCCCTATATTCTATGAAATGATAATAATTTAGTGAACCACATACCATTAGGGACACAACAAGGTGATGTAGTGGGAACACATAACATGTGGGTCCCCTCATATGTTTTTTACACCTTGTTTCCTTTTTTGGAAATTTAAAACTCTCATATCTTCTTCATTTGGACTCAAAATTTGACCCTGTGAGGAGCCTATCCTGAGTGTTTTTTTCATAGAACATGATGTTGTAATCCATAGTGTATTTATAGATATGATTTGGGATGTTCAAGAAATGAATTTTATTTAGATGGAAACTGATGATGACATTGATCAGGAAGAGGGTCACTAGAGACACTATAGTGGAACCCCTATCAAGGATTCAGGGATGGGTTCTCTATCTACATATTGGAACCCCTTATTAGAGAGGTTATGGATCTCGGTGACACCATAGTTGAACCCCCTTAACACACCATGGCGTGGGTCCTCAACCAATTGAGTGGAACCCCTAACACTCCAGGGTGTGGGTCCTCTATACACCGAGTGTAACTCTCATATCAGATAAGGCACATGTCCTTATTACACAAGAGTGGAAACCCTTGAAAATATTAGGGAGAGGGTCCTTGACCTATAGAGTGAAACCCCCCTTAAACCACCAAGGCTCGGTTCCTTTTCCAAATGAGTGGAACCCCCATGACGCATCAGGGCACAAGTCCTATATAGATACTTTTTGAGTGACAACTCCCTAATGAACAAGGGAATGGGTCATCAACTTAGAGATCCACCCCCCCCCCCCCCCCCCCCGACTGTGCAAAACCATGGTGAGGTGTGGCCCTCCACCAATTTACTTTTGGAAAGACACATGAGATGATGGGCATAATTGATAGACTACTAGAATTGATGATTCTCTTTTCTTGGGTTGGGTTATAATATAGAGATCCCCTTTATCTCTCATTTAGGATTATTTTACTAACAAAACACACACACACACACAAACACACACACAAAAATTTGTATCCATGATGTTAGATTTTTTTACTCCCTTACTATGGGGTGGCAGAGACGCGACATGTAGTCCACCTACATGATGTGTTGAGCTCTTTGTGGTTAGATGAAGTTACTTAATTATTTTGGGTTGATCTATTTACTATCTATTCCTATTTTTTCTCTTAATACCCTCATTTAATCTTTCTTTGTGTTCTATTAGGTATGTATATACTCACCCCAGCACAGGCTTTGCTCACATGTGTCGTGTCTTATGAAGACGATGAACATGTCGAAAGTGAATAAAGTAGAGCTTAGAGATAATGGGTGAATTGAACCACATAAAATTTTCAAATATCAGAGATTAGGAACTAGGATCCCTTGGAACTTTTAGTTTCTAGTTTTTTTAGGTTGGTACATCTTTCTAGTTGGGCATGTATTTTTTCCCTTTACTTTTCAGTTTGCACTATCGTACTCTTGTCCAACCTAGAAGTTTTGATTGATTGGTTTATATTACGGCTATTGAATATTTATTATTATTATTCATCTTCACTTATTTATTGATATGGTTTAGTGTGTTCATATTGGTATAGTAGTCAAATTCCTCTTATTTAGGATACGCCTTTCGGCACTTGTCATCATCCGCTAGCCTATAGAGGTAGGATTGGGGTATTTGTAACTCAATACACAGTTAGGTTAAGGTTATGAAAATCATGTTATTAATTTATTATAAAACCATAATCATATTTATAATATCATATATGAACCTCTAATAACATTTTATGACCCATTTGTAAATATTTTTTCATTATTTTCATTGTTTTGGGTGTTAATTGCCTTATTTTATCAAGCATATTTTCCATGAAAGATCAAATTATTGTGCATAGGATAAATATATATAATAATAATAATAATAATGTTATAAATATCATATTTACTCAGTATATAAATTTTTATAACCATTTATGAAATTTGGACAAGGAAAATGAATCACATCACTTCGTGGGGATGATAGGTCGTATGTACGCATGCGTGAGATTCCCTTATCAATTGAAAGGGTAAGGATGTGTGTGATATATTAATTTTTTATAATCAAAATCATCTCATATATATAACATTTATTCATTAATTTTATCCTTATTACATTATTTGTAATGTGTATGTGAAAAATGAATCATATCACTTCGCGAGGTGATAGTTCACCGTACACCAAAGCGACATTATCATATGTGAAATAGAATTGAAGGTAGAAAGTTATATGTGATATTAAAATTAAATAAGTATAATAATATCATAAATATAATATACATGTGATAAACACATAATTTTACCCATCCTTGAAAGGTGTCAATAAAAAATTATCTACATTGGTTCACGAGGTGGTATTCTGTCATACACATGATCGATGATTTAATTTCCCATTTGGTGGGTGTGGAGATGGATAAACATTATACCATCAACATAATACAATATAAGTATATGGGAGATACTGGTGTTATTATATTTGGTTTTTTATGAAATATTTGAAGGTGTAAAAATAATAAATACAATGAAAGAGCTTTGTTAATATAATTACATTCTCTACGAGAAACCTCCTTTGGACATCCTCTTAAGGACCCTAGGGATGGTCTTTTGGAAGTACCAAAAGCTCTAAAATATGTATAAGTATTATAGGGGGAGATATTTTCAAGGTTTTTTCTAGACAAAGACCATGTGGGGCGTGAATAAGTGATGGGAGGGAGGACCCTTTCATAAGTGAGGAAAGGGAACCCCCTTGGAAATTACATGGAAATTTCCCCAAAAATACAAAATGATACAGTAATAAACATGAAAAAAGAATTCTAAATAAACTTATATTCAAATATTGGATAGTATAAGTTGGAAATATGGACATACAATAATATTATGACAGTTTTAGGCCATTTTAACCCCATGGAAAACACATTTTAACCTTAACTACAATAATTAATCTTTATTGTTCTAACTATTCATTTGTATAAAAAATTAAGTTAAAATTAGTAGATAATATAATTTAATCTGATTCCAAATATGAAATCCATTTTTATAAATCAATTTTAAATATGTTTAATAATTCAATTTTAAATTATACCCACATACATGATGAAAAAGCTGGTTTCCCAAGTGAAAATTCTTATAAGTATAGATTGTTTTAATATAAATTTTAAATTTTAAATTGATTATAATGACCTATATTAGTTAAATTTAAATAAAATTTAACCAATTTTACTTTAAAAAAATTTAAAATTTAATTTAAATTCCTAAAATATTTAAACTAGAATACATTTTCAATTAAAATTCTATATTTCCACTATTTATCAAAAAATAAAAATTTTCTGAAAAATCCAAAAACTTCACCCTAAGATAATTTTGATACGATGATTTAAAAAATTAATTTTGTTTTTTAAAATAATTTTCCTAATATTGGTAGAAATTAATTATAAATTATGTGCACAAAGTGCGACTAAACATCTATTTAGAAAAATAATGTTTTTCAGAAAACATTTATTTTAATTTCAAATGGTTCTTATTTTATTTATAAGAAATAAATATATATTAAATTTATTTTATACATGTTTAAAACATATAATTTTAATAGTTTAGTGATTAATATTTATACCACTAATTTAATGGTATGTTTATTACGGTCATGTTTAAATAATAATATTTTAATAGAATATTCTGTTTTGATTAATCCCAGTGTTCCCTGCGCCACAAGATATTGAAATGATTGAATTTATCTAAAAATAAATATATCATAATGTATCTAGATGCTATATTCTCTTATAATCTTGGTGTTTCATGTCATAAATGATATCAACCATGATGTTACTATTTTTAAAATATCAGGATGTTACATTTTACCCCCTTAAAGTAAACCACATCTTCACAATTTAATCTTCATCTCGATAATAAAGGGTTTGAAATTTGAAAATAACATTATTGAAAACCAAATTTTTTAAAAAGGTTTAATAAAAAATACCCTTGATAAGATAGAAATTTAAGTATAATGGTTATATGCAATAACACATAACTTGGTTTCTATATAGGAGAAAATTGGTGGAAATTGAAGAAATAAACATGGAAGAAAATAGTAAATAATTTTAGATAGTGATAGAGGTCATTGATCACATGAAAGGGACCTAAAAAATAATAAATCTGTGATGATTTAAAATTCCATTAGTTTAATATAAATTATGTTATTAGGATGAAATTTTGTTTCAATAACCTTTTTATAGAGTTTAGGAATTCCTTTACCATCTAGAATGAGAATATATAAAAATATACTTATTGGTATATTTTTATTTTACAGGCACAATGTCATCATTTTATTTATACTTTGATCATTTTAAACATCATTTCTTACTGTAAGAAATAATTATCCAAGATGAATTTTTATGCCCAAAGAACTAAAATTACCATTAAACGAATCATAAGATCCATAAAAGAGTAAAAAACTATTCTTAATATCTTTAATAAATCCAAAATTGTTAGAAAAAGTTATCAAATAATACCCAATTTTCAACTTAATCCATTCCATAAATAGTTAAGATTAAAGATCATCCAAAATATACCAGACCAAATTTTGAAGGATGATCAATAAATCAATATTACATTCCAAAGAAAATATAAATTATCTCTTAATGTCACGTTCTAAATATATGAGTACCATAATCACCATAGTAACCTAATTAAAACATGTATGATTAAAATATAAAATCATAGGTTTTTGAATATATTCCACAAATCAATACTTACAGTAAACTCTAGTAAATATAACATAAACTATCAACTCACAAAAAAATTTCATGGTCACCAATACTATCCCATAAACATCTATTTATACTTATTATCTCAACATTGATAATATTTTAATGATTATATTATTTAAATCATATAATTTTCAAGAATTTCAACTTTCCACTAAATCACTTTTCCTAGTCATTTGTGCCATTCAACATATTCTCTAAAATTATTAATGAAATAGAACCGTAGTAAAATCCTTATAAATTTCATAATCCTTATAACTAGAATATCATTGATTAAAATAATTCTATAACATAATTATTGAATACAAAGACAAAAACATTAATCATTTCACTTTTTCTATAGTAAAAACATAATCTTAACCATGATATCTTATATTATTTTGAGGAATATTCCATTTATTATTGGGGAATTCATTTTCATAGTTCCCCATCTCTTTATAGTTGAAGAATTGGACTTTTCCAATTTCATTATTTCTATTGAAATTACAAGCACAATTGCCTTTTCCTCCACAATTGAAGCAAACTTCTTTTTTCTTTTAAGAATGTACCAAGGTGATTCCTTCCATAAGTATCACATGCTGGAAAATACTTCTTTCGATTATCCCCTTTATCCATATTTTTCTCATCCATCCTCTTATTCCCTTGCTTCCCTTTGGTGTCATAATACTTAGAGAATTACAACGAGATTGTAGGCAAGTGGTAGAATATCTTGCTTGGCATCCAAAAGACCTAGGATCAAATCCGAGCAGGGAAGAAATTCTAGGTACTACAATAGTACTATAGGAGGAACTGTTGTGGGGGTGGTATTGTAGCAGTGTGGAAATTGTAGTAGTACTGTTCACCGAGGGGTCCTTTAGGGCAACTAATGGGATTTTGGGCCTTCTATTTAGGACACTTGGCCTTGGGCCATTGGGCTATGTAATGGGTCTTCCTCTACCCAGACTTAAAAGTTGTCTTTTATTTAATAATAAATTGAGGCTTTGACCCCAACATTTAAAGAAAATAAGACTTGGAGAATTATTCCATATATTTATTGAACATGATACTATGTCCTTATATGATGATAAATTTTGGGGGACTATTCCCATTAGAAATATTGTCTTAAACCCATCAAGGAAATGACTATTATTACTCTTTGGATAATATGCATCAATACGATTTCCATTCCTTCCACTAGGTTCCATTTATAAAGAATTTAATACACTATAATACATCATTAAATTTTGAAACATAATGTATAATCCCAAAACTAGTGAAACAATAAACATAAAGTGATTTTTTGCATAGATAATCTCATAATCGTAAACATGGTTTCTTTGGGGATATCATTATTTTCGACTCTATCATAATGGTTTGTAAAGAAAATGTGACTTATCCTAATCATATCTCATAGGTGTGTTAGTCTAGGTATACAATATAGACTATTTTCATGCACCAGGTGATGATCAGGTCAAGTCTAATGCACCCTTTTCTAAGTTATTACCCCTATGTACATCTTTTGAAGAACCACATCCACATGAAATATCTAAGAAGGGATATATTGATATGAAAAACCACATTATCTATTCCTTAAAAAAACTTTAGAATGTTATTATATATTGTTCTTCAATTTCTATCATAGGTTTATGTTCACTAATCTTTGTTTCCCTAAATCTAGTTCCCAAGGTTTCTAGTAAACTTTCTCTCATACCAACTATAGTGACACCGACCCTAGTAGCAAAGAGTTAGTGTCTAATTTATTACATTGACATGAGATACAAGGAATAAGACATTGAAGGACTGAATGGTGTATTATTCTTGTTGAATTAGATACATACTTAAAATTAATATTATATTTGGAAACATAAAATAAAGAAAGTGTTTTCTTTGAGAACACCATTATCCCCTAGCATATCCTAGTATATCAATCATAAAACACTTAGTTGTATCATTAGGAAAATAAAACCTAATAAATGGGTGAGATCATATACTTAATAAGGGTAAGCGTACACTAGAAGATATGAAAAAATAAAGAATAATTAATATGGTAATGAAAATAACTAAAACACATGGTATTTAATAAAAAACGTGATCATAATATAGAAGTAATAAATAATGATCAAATAATGCCATATAAATAATCACATGAGCTTGGAAGATTAACCGTGGATATTATAATTAATCGAATAATTGCATTGAATATCAATAAATAAATACATAATTATGGAATAAATAACTTTGGACATTTAAAACCTTATTTTGAGACTTCATAATAAGTCATATAAATAAATAGGTTAGGCCTCAGCCAAAACCTAAAGTAGTTTGTCTCATGAGATGTACCGATGTATCATGGGGCTATAGAAGGCCCCAACCATCTCTTATTAATTACAATTAATTCCACATATGTAAGGGGTAAAATATAATCAACATAAACATTCATATTTAAAAACTAACATAGTAAATTTTAATACCTTCCCCAATCAATAAACATAATAATAAACCATCTAGAGTAAATTGGTGAATGATAATAAAATTGTACATCCCAAAATAAACTAATCATAAAAAATATAAACATAATAATTATGGTATAAATACAACATATCCTTAGTGGATCATAAGTAAAATAGAGGGTTGATGTTATTTATGAATAGAAATACCATGATAATATCCTTAAATTTTGTTTTGAGAAAAAAAAAACCTTTTCATTTTGAAAATCAAATTTTAAAACAAAATAATTCAAAAAACTTTTTGAAAATAATTTTAATTGCAAATAAACTTTTAAAACTTATAAAATAATAATTAAAACATTTATTGGTCATGATGGTGGAAAATTCCATTCATTTCGTACACGTTAAAACAAAGATTCCATTAACATTTTCAGAAAAATCCAAATGATCATGGTTCGGAAAATGACACGAATATTACTTAAAAAATTTTAAAAGTAAAATGGGTAAAAAATTATTTAATAAATCATTTTTAAAATTTTGAACACATTTTTGAAAACATTTTTATAAAAAATGGGGTTTTATAAAAAAGTATTTCCGAGAGAAGAGAGAAATAAAGATAGAATTTATTAAAAACATGTTTTCAATCCTTTTAAGTACCAAAGAGTGAAAAATAGTATTATTAATTTAAAAAGATCATGAATAACCTATTTTGAATAAAATATATTTATTTTAAGATATAAATATCAAATAATTACCCCAAGATAAATGTAAACATAAACAGTCCTGAATAATGATGAGTTGGTGAAACAAACACTATCCAATTTGCTACATTTTTAATCATAATCCCCATGAGAGAAATAACTTCAAATGAAACTTTAAATACCGTTAATATAAATTAATTAATTATATAACATTAAAAAATTAAGTATATATAAAAAAAGGAATAAGTGGTGATTATGGCGTTTGTCTCGTGGAAGTAAAAGTGTGATGAGAAACCCTTACATCAGCTCCAATTTTCTTTATATGTGTGCATACCTCATGTATAATGGTTTTATGAATTTTATTAATTTATAATAGAATCGTAATAATATTTATAATATCATATATTATCTTATTATAATATTTTACCAACCATTTGTTTATAATATTTCATTATATTATTTGTTTCTGGTGTTAATTGCCTTGTTTTCTCATGCGTGTTTTTTTGAAGGGTCTTATTCTTGTTCATAAGATATATATATATATATATCATATATATAATTAAATAAGGTTATAAATATCATATTTACTCAATATATACATTTTTATATCTCTTTATGAAATTTTTAACTAGAAAATGAATCATATCGTTTCATGAAGATGGTAAGTCTTACCTACGCACGAGAGATGATATCATTCCATTAATGAGTGAAAGGGTATGTAAGTGTGTGATATATTAATTTTATTTAATAAATATCATTTCATATATACCACATATATTAATTGATTTTTTCCTTATTATATTCTATTTAAAGCATAAGTAAAAAACAAATCACATCGCTTCACGAGGTGGTAGTTTGTAGTACACACAAGCGATATTATCTTATTAAAAATTATAGATTTCTAATAATATCATAAATATAAAATAAATATAATATAAAAGTGGTAAATATATTATTATATCCAGAATTTAAAGGTGGTTATGTAAAATTAACTACATCGGTTAGTGAAACGGTAGTTCGCCACACACATGATCGATGATTTTGTTTCACATTTGATGGAAGTGGAGATGAATAAATATTATAACATCAACTTAATAACATCTATGTTTATGGGATATAATGGTATTATTATATTTTAAGTGTTAATAAATAATTTTAGGTATACAAATAATAAAGAAAATGAAAGATATTTGTTAAGATATTTACCTTCTCTAAGTGAAAGCTCCTTTGGATCTCCTTTTAAGGACCCTAGGGATGGACTTTTGGGAGGACCAGAAACTATATAATATGTATAAGGATGTTTGAGAGATATTTTAATAGGGCTTTGAGGTAAATATATTTAAGGGTGTGAATAAGTTAGGGGAGGGAGTGCCCTTTTATAAGTTGGTAAAGGGAACTCTCTTGGAAATTACTCGGAAATTTCCCAAAAGAATCCAAAATGATAAAGTAATTTAGATGAAATATGCTTTAAAATAACCTTATGTTATAGTTTTGTATAGTATAAGGTGTAAATAAGTCTATAAGATAATATTTCTATAATTGTAAGGTCATTTTAACCCTTATCGTCTTACTTTAACGCCACATTAAACCCATTTTTACCTTAACAGTGGAAATTAATTTTTAAAGTTTTCACTATTCATTTTGGACAAAAATTTAGTTCAAATTATTTGATAATATAAATTATAATAATTATAAATATTGAATCAAATTTTCCAAATTCAATTTAAATAAGTGGTAGAATTCAATTTTAAATTTTTCCCGTAGATGCGATGAAAAAGCAAGTTTCTAAAGAGAAAATTCTCATAAGTATAAATTGTTTTAACATAAAAATTAAACTTGAAATTGATTCAAATTAAATAAATAAATTAAATTTTATTATAATTGATCAAATTTTAATTTAAAAAATTTAAAATATAATTAAAATTTATAAATAATTTAAACAAAAAGGTAGTTTTTAATTAAAATTCAGTAATTTTCACTATTCATCAAAAAATGAATCTTTTTTGAAAAATTTCAAAAATCCACCCTAATATAATTTTGAAATAATGATTTTCAAAAATGAAGTTTATTTTGTTGAAATAATTTATTTTAAAAGTGTTAAAAATTGATTATAAATAATTTTCAGAAAGAATGACTAAACCACATTTTAGAAAAAATACAGTTTTTGAGAAAACATTTATTTTACTTTCAAATGATGATTATTTTATTTATAATCAATATATATACATTTAATTTATTTTTTACATATATAAACCATATAATTTTTATAATTTAGTTATTACTATTCATACCCACCAATTTAATGGTTAGGTTATACTTTCCATGTTTAAATAATAACATTTTAATAGAATATCTTGTATTATTTAAACCTAGTGTTGTGTATATCACAAGGTATTAATGTGATTTAATATATTTAAAAAAAATTTATATCTAAAGTCTCAAGATGTTATATTCTCTTATATTATTGGCGTTTCATGTCATACACACTATTAAACATGATTTTACTATTATAAAATCATGCAATGTTACAGTATCGGTAGATTACATCCCCATTAAAGAATAAGTAGTATCAAATGATTTCATATTATATGGAAAATTATTTTTGAAAATCACTTAGAACATTTCTTATGGAAAATAACACTTCTTTTAAAATCAATATTTCTAAAAATATAAATTCATATAATATTGTGGAAATCCTTTTCTTTAAAAATAACTTTTAAATTAATAATGGAATATTTTAAACATTTTGTGGTCATGACGGTGGGAAATTCCATTCAGGTCATACATGTAAAACAAATATTCCTATCACATTTTTGGTAAAAGTATAAAGATATATTATTTTAAAAAATGAAGATTCCTTTTAATTGTTTTTTTAATTCAAAAAAGGGTAAATATGTATTTATAAAATAATTATATATTATTAAAAACATCATTTGAAATATTTTTTTAGAAAACATGGATATAAAAGAGAAAGGATTTTTGACTGAAGAGAGAAATAAATTCATTTTTTTCTTAAAAAGATTATTTTGAACTATTGAGTACATAATACGAGTAGAATGAATGGAAAACAAATATTCTTATGTAATAATCATAGGATAAGAAAATTAATGAGTTTATTGAGATATGGATCATAATATTTTATCATCGGAAGAATAAACATAAACAATCTTGATAAATAATGATATTGTATCATAAAACTGTTTCCACTTTAGTAACATTGAATCATAATCCACTTGAAATAAAAAAATTAAATCAAAATTAAAATATAATTATAATAAATAAATTGATGATATTAAATTTCAAGAGGTTGTTTATATACCTCATAAAGAATGATGGGTGCATAACACAACATATGTCTCAAAGAAGGAAAATTTATAAAAAAATACATAACCTTTAGTCTAGAATTTTGTTATACAAATTTGAACCTCCTATGTAATAAATATATGTTTATCATATATAATTAACAGAACTATAATTATATTTATCATACCATATATTATTTACTTATAAATTTTTTTCACCCCTTCTCAATAATTCCTTATTAAAATATCATATTAGGTAATAACTACATTGTTTTTCATTTATGTCTTGGTATGGTATTTTTTATCCTTTTAATTTGATAATGATTCCATAATCTACATAATTTTTAACATGATATAAATATAATATATATTAATTATATTTGTATTTAGATTAATCCATTAATGTTAGATATAGAAAATAAGCTACATCGTTCATAGAGATGGTAAGCCATACATAAACATGAACACTATTTCCATTTTATCGATGGATCTATAGAAAGAAAGGTAAATCATATATAAAATTTATAGAATCATTATGATTTAATATATATCACATATATTACTTGAATTTATCCTTATTACATTCCATGTAAATTGTTAGTGAAAAATGAATCACATCGCTTCACAAGGTGGTAGTCCGCCATACACATGAACAACATTATCATATCCCCAAAGATTGTAAAGTAAGAAATAATATATAATATCATGATTTCATAAGAAAAATGATTTAATAAATATCATATATAAACAATAAATCCATCATTATATCTATTTGTGATAGGTGTTGATGAAAAATTAATAACATCAGTTCGCGAGGTGGTAGTCCTCCATAAACATGATCGATGGTTTCATTTTCCATTTGAGGGAAGAGGAGAAAGATGTAGGTAATTAAATTTAAATAATAACATATAAGTATATGGATTATAAAATTTTATTATATTATCATGGTTTAATTATATTTTAAGGACACATACTAAAAAATAAAACAAAAACACAAGTTTAATAATTTCACCTCTTCTTCGAAGAGCTTCTTTAGGTTTATACCTAATGAATTATTATGAGGATTTAATAATAAAAATGAGGCCTCTAATATGATATGATGGAATTAAGGAATGTAATTGAGTATTTCTTTGTTTCAATAAATTGTTTTGGAAGTGTTAATAGGATATGAGAGGGTGTGACCTTTTATAAGTGGTGGAGAGGACACACCTGGAACTTTTGAAAAGAATAAAGGGTATACACAAATTTCACATAAAAAAGAACTAAAATGGTTAATTATCAATAATTAGAGGTTATAATGTTTAAATATGGGTATAAAATGGGGGTTTTAAAAAAATTTAGTTCATTTCACTCCTTATGTTTTTAGTTTAACCCCTAATAGATTAGTTTTGACCTTAACAACGACAATAATTTTTAGTGTTTTAACTATTCATTTTGGTAAAAAATAAAGATGAAATTACTAGTTAAATTTAACTAAAATGATTAAAAATATGGAATCCATTTTTTTTAAATTCAATTTGTAGAAGTAGAATACTATAATTTAAAATTAATCCCACAGACATGATGAAAAAGCATGTTTCCAAAGAGAAATGTTTTAAAAGTTTAAATAAAATTTATATCAAAATTCAATATGAAATTTAGTAAAATGAAATATATTGATTTAATTATAATATAATAGAACAAAATTTACTTTTTAAACCATTTTAAGAAAAAAATTGACATTAAAATTTTTTTAATTGAAAAGGAATTACAATAAAAAACATTTTTCACTATTGATAAAAAATTAATCATTTCAGGAAAATATCAAAAATTCACCCCAAGATAATTTTGATATATTAATTACAAAAATTAAGTAAATTTTTTAAAATTAATTTTATGATAGTTTCAAAAATGATATTAATTATGTTTTCATAAAAAGCGATAAGATAATTTTTTGAGAAAATCAAATTTTCAAAACATATTATGACTTTACCAAAAATGGGTACTTTTTTATCAATATGTTTTCTTTATATAAACAATTATACTTAATATTGAAAATTTAGTTCTTCCTATTCTTACCACCAAGTTTGATGGATAGGCCATAATGAATATATAAATAGTAATATAAATATTATATTGTGGTACATTAGACATTGATTTTGTGTGTATCGAAATCTATTAAATAAATTAAATTTATTTAGGAAGGAAAAAAATATTTTGTAAAATATCAGGGTGTTACATTCTACCCCATTAAAATTAATTTCACCCATAAAATTCCAACATTTTGTTACAAAAAATTGGGGATATTTTTGTCTCATTATATCTTCAGGTTCCCACATAGCATCCTTAAACTGGTTCTTTTACACAAAACTTTGACTAGGTGAGTGGTCTTGATTTGTAGAAATTTCTCTCTGTGATCTAGAATCTCTATTGGTTGTTCCTCATAAGATATATATTTCTCTAGTGGTATGACCTCTAAGTTCAGTATATGTGAAGTTCCAAGTACGCACTTCAACTAGAGAGATACATGGAACACATCATGGACTTAAGAGAGGTTTCGTAGAAGTTCCAACTGATAGGATACCATCCCGATACGATCAATAATTTCAAAGGGACCGATATACATAGGGAATAGTTTTCTATTCATTCCAAATCTCATTATCTTCTTCCATGGATAAATTATTATAAATAACTTTTCACCAAATTCAAATTCCAAATCACATCAACGATTATTAGAATAACTTTTCAGTTGACTTTGTATCATCCTTATGTGTCATTGAATGGATCTATTCTTCTCTTACATTTCATCACCTATCTCATGTCTCAATATATTTCTTTCTCCATCTTCATTCTATCACGTTGAAGATCTACACTACTTTTCACCAAGGGATCTATAAGGTGCCATCTAAATACTTGCGTGGAAGTGATTTTTTTTATGAAAACTCAACTAGAGGAAGGTGTTGATCCCAACCACCATCGAAATATAGAGAGAAAAATTTCAACATATCCTACATGGTTTGTATTGTTCTCTCAGACTGACTATCTATATGAGGATGATATGTAGTGCTGAAAATCAACTTTATATCAAGATCTTGTTGAAGAATTTATTTAATCCTTGAGGTAAAAACTAGATCCTGATAAGAAACAATGAAATGTTATATTATAGGAAACCTTACCAATTACTTAATATATATCCTAGAAAACTGAACCAAAGAGAAATATTCTCTAATAGTAATAAAGTATGATAAAATTTTAAGGCGGTCAATTACAACCCATATAGAATTGTTCCCCTTTATAAATTCTGGGGAGTCATATGAAAAAATAAATTGTGATTTTTTCCCATTTACATTATGGTATGGGTAATGGATGTAATATCCACTTATACTTTTGTCTCTCAACCTTAACTTGATGGTATACCAAGCCTTGAGATGCAAAATCTATAATATCTCTCTTTATTCCATCCTACCAGAAATACTATTTCAATTTTCTATAAATCTTTATACTTCTAGGTTGAATAGGGAATGAAGAACTATGATAATACTATAATGTAATGTCTTAGATTTTTCCATGTGTTATTCAAATATTATGTGGGAATTTTTTTTTCAAGACCAGGCTTTGAGATGGCGTGCAGTTCTGAGGCCCAGTGAGCCCGAAACAAGTGTTTGAATTTAATTAAATAATTAAATTATGCATGCGTGTGGTTTTCCTGAAAAAGTGGAATAACTCCTGAACGGGTGCTTGGATCAGAAATCTAAGGGCACCATTGCGTTCATAACATCGATTTTACCTTAGGTGAGGCCTAACATCGGCCGGCGTAGGTCGGTGGTGAAATCTGGTTTTTGGACGTAACCATAATAAAATATTTAATTAAGATATTTTATTAAATCTTGTTGTGAAAAATATCCCTTATCTTTTTAAATAGAGATTTTTGCATGGGTTCAGGATTATAGACCTCATAACCCTGAAACCCCTAGAGGCTCTGGGAAAAGCTATGGAGGAAACCCCCAACACGGCGACGACGTTCTTGACGAATTTCGCCGGCGACGACGATGAAATGACCGGAACTTCGCCAACCAACGCCACAGATCCATGTAGGATGTTTGATTTTTTGGTTTTCTTTCCCCGTTCTTGATTCCTACGACGGACAAAAACTAATCCACGAACAGATTAGCCTGCGGATCGATCGTATTTGCAGGATGGGGCTTTTTTGCGGGGATTTTGGGGATTAAATTATGGAAGTTGTTTTGGTTCGTTAATCTTCTAATGTTGACGAACCATGATCGACACAAACATCGATCAAGGTTTGTCCCTCTCGATTTGTGGTTCCTTTCTTCCCTGATTTCTCACGTTTTTCGTGCGCGTTCTATGCATTCTTCACGGGGATATGAACGACGGATCGTCGTTCACCCGTTGTGTGATGTAACGATCCCAAATTGAATATCTGGTGTCGGTACAATCCCATGGAGGTGCAGCTATGGTGGAGACGGACGGATCAAAGCGGATCGAAAGATATCCTTCTTCGAACGATTTCCAGACGGATGACTGGAATTAGATTTTAGAGCCGATCAAAGGCCCGAAACCCACGGATTTGTCATCAAGAGGTCGAGGCGACCCATGATCTTGAGTTTCGCGGAAAACATAATAGAAAAACATGATCCAGAGATCCGACCGAGGTGCATGGAGGAAGACGGCGATCCTAGGGAAATCCCGACTACACAACATGTAGTATGGTCTACACAACGTGTTTTCGTTGGGGATCACCTGGCATGTACTCTGGGAGTACACAAACACGGGTTGGGTACACGACCAAGGAAACGACGTGTATACCCTTCCCCGGCCAGACATGACCAAATATGCGGGACACCCCGTGTACTGGTACACGGGTAGGAAACACGGACGGACACCGTGTACAGGCATATGGCCAGGATACATGGGTGTTTCCTAGTTGACAGGAAACGGCGTGTGCTTCGATCTACACGCTGTGTATATGATTTCCTACACAACTTCGACTTCCGACATGGGCCGATTTCACGGGCAGTACCCGGAGTCAAGAAACACAGTGTGAAACCCTACTACATGCCGTGTAGTCTAGTATTATACAAGTTGGGCGGATGACATGGGTCTTTTACATGGGCAGTACCCGGAGTCAAGGAACATGGCGTGTAACCATACTACACACCGTGTAACTTGTTTTACATGGCTTGATCAAGTTGCCTTCTATGAATTGGACTAGTTTCTTTAGGGTTCATCCCCTTGATCTTTCTCTTGAAGGTTTCTGGTATCATTTCTTACATAGTAGAGTATGATCCCTTCAGAAGGACTTCTTGAATAGAGTTTTCGGAGTCCCCTCTGTGAGACTTAGAGCCGGATCCTCTATTCATCCTTGGTACCCTAGGTAGAGTTCTTGGTATCAATGTGACCAACTTTACCTTGGCGCCGATCCTCTGCTTAGAAGATTAGTTCAGACTGAGTTGTTGGAATCACCCCATGGATATTGGTTGTGATCCTCATCTAAGAATCATGTTTCCAAGTACTTTTGGAGTGTGTTCTCCCGGAACGAGTACTTCGTATCTCTCTCTTCAGACCTAGGAGTGTGTTCTCCTTGTCACATGCTTAGTGTAATCTTCCAGATGGATCCTAGTGGTGGTGTCGCGATAGTCGATCGTGTATGAGTATATCTGAATATTCTTGTTATATGTTCTGTAGACATATATTGTGTGGAGATGACTGTATCTTTCCTTTGTGTTATTTTTCCATGTTGTATTTTTTTTTTGTGGTTTCGGGGTGTCCTACTAGGTATTGTTATACTCACCCCTGCATGGGCTTTGCCCACACGTGTCGTGTCTTGTGCAGATGAGCGAGCCTTTAACAAGATTCTAGGTGGACCAGGACTCGACGG
Source organism: Viscum album (assembly GCA_963277665.1). Lineage (NCBI taxonomy): Eukaryota > Viridiplantae > Streptophyta > Magnoliopsida > Santalales > Viscaceae > Viscum > Viscum album. The sequence goes on along the minus strand of OY728147.1, from coordinate 171,923,102 downwards.
TGCTCAGTGAGATCAGACAAGTTGAGGTGTGTTCCTACGGCTGCAGATTGCAGTCCCAATACCATTCTTTACAGGTTGGACTTTGTTAAAGACTCTCTTCTAGTGGTCTTGTGCTTTTGGCCCAGGGTTTTACACTTATTGTACTTTACTTTCCTATCATACTCTGTTGGTTGGGATTTTAGTGTATGCATGCATTTCCATTTTTAGTAGTTTTTACTTTTCAGCCTTGTGGGCTTGGAGATGTGTGTATGTGTGTGTTCAGGTTTATAGGCAATGCCTCCCATGTTAGTGATATGACTACTCGGTACTAGTCACTAGCCCCTGGCCTATTAGAGGCGGGCTCAGGGAGTTTCAGATCGGGCCCCACTGGGACGGGTCGTGATAGAGTGGTATCAGAGGTGCTCGGTTCTACCTTAGGACCGAGAGTCTATGAGTTGGTTTGGGTAAATAGTGTTAAGTGTTTTGAATTCGGCTTTCAGGTCAGGGACCCCAGTGTTAGTGCGGGAAACTGACGTATCCATACACCAGGACTCTGATAACTTTCTTTTCGACTCGAAACATGAGAACACTAGTTGCGGGGGGGAAATAATGGTACATTCTTCATATAGAAATGGGTTGTGGTTTCCATGTCCTTCTTGAGTCAGCTCTCCAGATATACTCACTGACTGAGATACATCTTGTTTCTTTACAGGAAGCCTCCGTGATGCACACCCGCTTGGATCTAGCAGCTCGATCACGAGGATGACCCCCTCAGTGATAAAGCTTCGATACAGGGGCCAGATCCCCCGATTTTACCTTCAGATGGTGTGCCAACTATCCCACCACCCGTGGAGCAGTGTTTAGTGCCTATTGTTCCAGTAGAGGAGGATTGCTGGCTGAGCGCACTCCATGAGTTTTAGAGATAGAGACCCCTTAGGTTTCGAGGTGAGCCTGACCCTTAGGCAGTAGAGGACTGGCTTGAGGCAGTGGCCAGAGTCTTCCATTTGGTCTAGACACCAGCAGACCAGATGGTGATCCTGGCAGCGATCCTTCTGCAGGGCTCGACAGGGCGATGGTGGAGTTTGGTTTTCCAAACCCACAATGAGGCAACTATTGCATGGTCAGAGTTTGAGCGTCTCTTCAGAGAGGAGTTTTCACCGGTTACCTTGAGAGCGGTACATATACAAGAGCTTCGTCAGCTCCAGTAGGGAACCATGATGGTGGCTGACTATTCATCGAGGTTTACCGACCTCTCATGGTACTCGATGGATATGGTCATAGATCAGTACATCAGAGCTCAGAATTTTGAGCGGGGCTTGCACAGAGACATCTGAGCTAGCATCATCTCTATGAGAATTCCAACTTATGCTGGGGTGCTCGAGCAGGCTTTGGTGGTCAAGAGCTTCTTGGAAGAGCATAGAAAGCCGACAGTTGTCAGCAATGAGTGAGCTGGAGCAGAGACCTCAGCAACAGGGAGCCGACGTCAGGGAAACCGGTGCGGGAGACGTTTTCAGAGGAGATCCCAGGACAGGGGATCTGCCGCACAGGGTTCACACGGCGCATCCATCAAGCCTCGAGATAGGTGGTGCTACTCATGTGAAGGCAGGGGACATCTCGCTCGAGATTGTCCGACCCGTCGTACTACAGACATGGGAGCAGTGGGTGGACCGCCGAGGAAGAAGCAATGTGTGGATCAGACAGATCCATGGGGCAACGGACGTGGTAGAGGAGCTGGAGGTGGATGAAGTTTTGACCTTTTTCCACCACCACCCCCAGGAGGTCCACCCCCGGCTCAGGGAGCTGGTGGACAGAGGCAGGGACAGCTGCTGGCAGCAGAGGCTTATGACCCAGGTACTCCCGGAATGATTAGAGGTACAATCTGTGTCTTTTCTACTTTGGCTAACATACTGATATACACTGGTTTTAGTCATTCTTTTTTTGGCTACTTATCTTTTTCGAGACCTTGAGATTCCTGTTGAGCCGTTGACTCGACCCTTACACTTAGAAACACATACTGGGGAAGATTCAAAGATCACACATCTTTTTAGACAGTGTGACCTGACCCTTGGAGGCGAGAGTTTTGGTTGGAACCTCTTGGTGGTAGCGTCGATGCCTTATGATGTCATTCTTGGTATGGATTGTCTATCCATAGTTCATGCCCAGATTGACTATTTTAGGCGAAGGGTGCGGTGTGTCCATAGTGATGGGACGAGGTTCTCCTTCGTCGGTGAAAAGGAGACCCAGGTATCAGAGGATGGACTAATGCGTAGGAAGGTATATCTGATTTCATATCAGTTGGCTACCCTGGCCCTTGGCATATCAGATGTTATGAGTTTCCAGTTTCCAGCAGTAGTGGCTGAGTATGAGGACGTCTTTCCGGAGGATGTCCCTAGACTACCTCCTCGTCAGGAGATAGATTTCTGCATTGAGTTGAAACCCAGGATGACACTAATACCAGCATCAGCATATCGGATGGCTCCTACAGAGCTTCGTGAGCTGAGGGTGCAGTTGGAAGACTTGTAGAGAAAGGGATTTGTGAGACACAGTGTTTCACCCCGGGCAACCCTAGTTTTGTTTGCCAAAAAGGAAGATGGGAGCTTGAGGCTGGGTGTGGATTACCGACGCTTGAATCAGGTGACCGTGAAGAACCGGTATCCACTACTGAGAATCGATGACCTCTTCAACTAGTTAAGAGGGGAACAGTGGTTCTCGAAGGTTTATCCACGATCAGGCTATCACCAGTTACGAGTACGGGATGAGGATATAACGAAGATGAATTTCAGATGTTGCTACGATCACTATGAGTACTTGGTGATGCCCTTCGGCGTGACGAATGCCCCAGTGGTGTTTATGGGACTCATGAACTGGATCTTCCATCCCTATTTAAATCGGTTCGTAGTGGTCTTCATCAATGATATACTTGTGTACTCTACGTCCGAGGGGGAGAACGCGATGCACCTAAGGATGGTTCTAGACACACTCTGAGAGCACTAGTTGTACGGGAAACTCTCGAAGTGTCAGTTCTGGATACTGGAGGTCCACTTTCTGGGACACGTTATCTCAACAGATGGTGTAACAGTGGACCCAGCCAAGCTAGGGGTAGTGTTAGCATGGGAGCCACCCCAGAACACGATGGAGGTGAGTAGTTTCCTTAGGTTGGTAGGCTACTATCAGAGATTCAATGTCGATTTATCCATGAATTCAGCACCCATTAAATCTTTGACCCAAAAGGGGAAGCCTTTCGTATGGACCGAGAGATGCCAGCAGGATTTTCAGCAGTTGAGATGGAGTCTGACGAGCGCCGCAATCTTGAGATTACCGGAGGAGGGTGTCGAGTATGTGGTGTTCTGCGATGCATTAGGAAACAGGATTGGTTGTGTCCTGATGTAGAGGGAAGTGATTATTGCTTATGGCTCAAGACATTTGAGGCCACACGAGCAGAACTACGCTACCCATGATCTTGAGTTGGCAGCAGTAGTCTTCGCATTGAAGATGTGGCAGAACAACTTGATGGACGAGCGGTTTATCGTCTACACTGATCACAAGATTCTCAGATATAACTTTTTGCAGAAGGATCTGAATTTGAGATAGAGGCAGTGGCTTGAGTTCCAACAGGATTACGAATTTGAGATCGTTTATACTCTTGGGAAGGGGAATGTTGTTGCTGATGCTCTTAGCAGGAAATCTAGTTCGTAGTTGCTGGATGAGGAGACAAGATAGTTGGCCTCTTTACAGTTATCCTTCATGGATAGAGATGAGGGATCATACCTCCATTTGATGGTTGTCACTCCTCCACTCTTACATCGATTCAGGGAAGCACATCACGAGGATGCTAGCTATGAGAGTCTACATGATCATATATCTGTAGGTGATGTTGCTGATGGATATTCAAAAGGTGGGGAGGATGTTGTTTTTTTCAGAGGGCACACAGTAGTACCAGTGATGTTTTGGGAGGAGGTTCTGAGGGAGTTCCATACATCTCCTTTGGTGGTGCATTCAGGTGTGGGAAAGATGTACCAGGACCTCCGATGTCATTTCTGGTGGCCGGGAATGAAGAAGTATGTGGCAGAGTTTGTTTCTCAGTGCCTTACTTGTCAGCAAGTAAAGGCTGAGCACTAGGTTCCAACAGGTTTGACTCAGCCCCTTGAGGTGCCAGAGTGGAAGTGGGATAGGATATCCATGGAATTAGTGACAGGTTTACAACGTACGTCCAGGGGACACGATTCCATCTGGGTGATCGTTGATCGACTCACCAAGTTGGCCCACTTCCTAGACATACGGGAGCAGAGTTCGGTAGAGAGATTGGGACGCCTCTATGTGCAGAAGATAGTTTGAATTCATGGAGCTCCATCCATGATCATCTCAGATCGTGATTCTCGTTTCGCATCCCGGTTGTGGAAGGGATTACATGAATCTTTTAGGACTCAGTAACACTTGAGCACATCGTTTCATCCTCAGACTGATGGTCAGATGGAGGAGGATATGCTACGAGCTTGCATACTTGACTTCGGTTGTAGCTGGGAGGATCACCTACCACTGGTGGAATTTTATTATAACAACATTTATAATTCCACTATTGGTATGGTACCATTCAAGGCTTTGTACGGGCAACATTGCAGGTCACCACTTTGGTGGACTCACCCAAAAGAGTCAACACTCATGGGCCCAAAGATGGTGCGAGCTACTATAGAGAAGGTGCAGGTCATCTAGGAGTGGATGAGGACTGTGAATAGTCGGCATAAGTCTTATGCCAATAGGATACCGAGGCCCTTGGTGTTCAAGGAGGGAGACCATGTGTTCCTTCGGGTCTGACCTCGATAGGGATTGCAGAGATTTGGCCGAGGCGGCAAGTTTTCTACAAGGTTCATCGGATCTTTTCAGATTCTGATTAGAGTTGGCGAGGTGGTGTACTGCATGGATCTACCTCCTCAGATGGACCGGGTACACAACGTTTTCCATGTGTCATAGCTGCGGAAGTACGTGCCTGATCCATCACATGTTATCGACTGGGGAGAGTTGGACATCGATGATAGAGCGACCTTTGCTGAGTACCCAGTGGAGATCGAGGATCGACAGGAGAAGATCCTTCATGGGAGAGCTATTCCCTTGGTGCATGTCCGGTGATAGCTTGGGAATCTCTAGGAGAGCACGTGGGAGCAAGAGGCTCATATTCATGTGCAGTACCCACATCTTTTTGAGTTGCCTTTTTTTTGGCCTTTCGGGGACATAAAATACCTAAGGTGGGTGTGATGTAATGTCTCGAATTTTTCTATGTTTTATTCAAATATTATGTGGGAATTTTTTTTCGAGACTAGGCTTTGAGACGGTATGCAGTTCCGAGGCCCGGTGAGCCTGGAATAAGTGTTTGAATTTAATTAAATAATTAAATTACGCACACGTGTGGTTTTCCTAAAAAAGTGGAATACTCATGAACTAGTGCTCGGATCAGAAATCTGAGGGCACCATTGTGTTCAGAACAATAATTTTACCTTAGACAAGGCCTAACATTGGCCGGCACAGGTCAGTGGTGAAATCTGGTTTTTGGACGTAACCGTAATAAAATATTTAATTAAGATACTTTAATAAATATTGTTTGAGAAAATATCTCTTATCTTTTTTAATAGAGATTTGCACAGGGGTCCAGGGTTACAGACCTCATAACCCTGAAACCCTTGGAGGCTCTGGGAAAAGCTCTAGAGGAAACCCCCAACGCGGTGACAACGTTGTGGACGAATTTCACCGGCGACAATGACACAGTGACTAGATCTTCGCCAACCAACACCGAAGATCCAGGTAGGATGTTTGATTTTTGGTTTCCTTTCCCCGTTCTTGATTCCTACGACGAACGTGGACTAATCCACGAACAAATTAGCCCACAAATCGATCATATTTGCGTGATGGGCCTTTTTGTGGGGATTTTGGGGATTTAATTCTTGAAGTTGTTTTGATTCATTAATCTTATAACTGTGACAAACAAAGATCGACACGAACATCGATCGAGGTTCATCCCTCTCGATTTGTGGTTCATTTCTTCCCTGATTTCTCGCGTTCTTCATGCGCTTTCTACGTGTTCTTCTTGGGGATATTAATGACGAATCGTTACACACCCTTTTTACAACATAACGATCCAAAATTGAAGAACTGGCAGCAGTAAAATCACACGGAGGTGAAGATAAGGTGGAGATGGATGGATCAAAGCGGATTAGAAGATATTGTTCTTCAAACGATTTCTGCATGGATGACCAGAATCAGATTTTGGAGCCGATCGAAGGCCCGAAACCCACAGATTCGACATCAAGACGTAGAGGCGACCCATGATCTTGAGTTTCGTGGAAAACGGACTAGAGAAACGCGATCCATAGATCTGGACGAGGCGCGAGGAGGAAGATGGAGATTCTGGGGAAATCCCGACTACACGGCCTGTAGTATGGTCTACATGGCATGTGTTCATTGGGGATCACCTGGCGTGTACTCTGGGAGTACACACACACAGGTTGGGTTCACCACCAAGGGCACGACGTGTATACCCTTCCCCGACCAGACACGACCAGATACGTGGGGCACCCTGTGTACTGGTACACAGGCAGGAAACACGGATGTACACCGTGTACGAGCATACGGCCAGGATACACGGGTGTTTCCCAGTTGACAGGACACGACATGTGCTTCGATCTACACGCCATGTATATGATTTCCAACATGACTTTGACTTCTAACATGGTCCATTTACACGGGCAGTACCCGGAGTCAAGAAACACGGCGTGTAACCCTACTACACGACGTGTAGTCTAGTTTTACAAAAGTTGGGCGGATGACACGGGTCGTTTACATGGGTAGTACCCAGATTCCGGGAACACGGCGTGTAACTATACTACATGCCGTGTAACCTATTTTACATGGCTTGAGGCAGTTGCCTTCTGTGACTTGGACTAGTTTCTTTTGGGTTCGTCCCCTTGGTATTTCTCTTGAATGTTTCCGGTATCATTTCCTACATACAGGAGAATGATCCCTTAAGTAGGACTTCTTGAATAGAGTTGTTGGAATCCCCTCTGTGAGACTTGGATCCAAATCCTATATTCATTCCTGGTATCCTAGGCAGAGTTCTTGGTATCGATGTGACCAACTTTACCCGGGCGCCGATCCTCTGCTTAGCGGATTAGTTCAGACTAAGTTGTTGGAATCAACCCATGGCTATTGGTTGTGATCCTCATCTGAGCATCATGTTTCCAAGTACTTTTGGAGTGTGTTCTCCTGGAACGAGTACTTCATATCTCTCTCTTCAGACCTAGGAATGCGTTCTCCTTGTCACATGCTTAGTAGAATATTCGATCTAGATCTTAGTGGTGGTATCACGATAGTCGATCGTGTATAAGTACATCTGGATATTCTTATTATGTGTTCTGTAGACATATACTATGTGGAGAGGACTATATCTTTCCTTTGTGGTATTTTTCCTTGTTGTATTTACTTTGTGGTTTCGGGGTGTCCTACTAGGTATTGTTATACTCACCCCTGCATAGGCTTTTCCTGCACGTGTCGTGTCTTGTGCAGACGAGCGAGCCTTTGACAGGACCCTAGGTGGACCAAGACTGGACAGTGCTCAGTGAGATCAGACAGGCTGAGGTGTGTTCCTACGGCTACGGATTGCAGTCCCAATACCTTTCATTATAGGTTGGACTTTGTTACAGACTCTCTTTTAGTGGGATTTTGCTTTTGTCCTAGGGTTTTACACTTACTATACTTTGCTTTCATATCGTACTCTGTTGGTTGGGATTTTAGTGTATGCATGCATTTCCATTTTTAATAGTTTTTACCTTTCAGCCTTGTGGGCTTGGAGATGTGTGTGGGTGTGCAAAAGTTTATAAGAAATGCCTACCATGTTAGTGATATGCCTACTCAGTCTAGTCACCAGCCCCTGGCCTATTGGAGGTAGTCTTGGGGAGTTGCTGCTCGGGCCCCATAGGGACGGGTCATGACATATAACAACTCATTCTTCAAATATGGTATGTTTAGAACACATAAATGGTTATTTAACCTTATAATTCCACCACAATCAAGGTTAAACTCTGGAACATTTTTCAACATCTTCTTTATCCCTATATCATCCTTTTGCATCTCTTTAATCTTCACATGGATAGATGGTTAAACACTAATTTGTGAAATATAAGATTTCTCCCCTTACTTCATTATTTCCATATCTATTATTTTTCAAAGCATAAATATTAGATCTTTTTTCATCCTCATCATGTATAATCTAGCATGATCCATTCCACTCAAAGCATCGACCACCTTGTTTTCTTTCCCAGGATGGTAATGTATTGGGCATTAACAATATTTAGTAAAATATAACCATATCCTTTGGAACATGTTCAAGTTCTTATGTGTGAATATATAATTTAAAATTTTATTATCATAATATATATCACACTTTTACTCTTAAATATAATTCCTCTATATCTTTAATTCAAAGATTAATATAGCTAGCTCCAAATTTTGAGTTGGGTAATTTTTTTTCATAAACCTCCAATTTTCATTAGGTATAATCTATAACCATTCCATTATGAATAATAAAATGTTCCAATACCTTTTTGGATACACCATTAATGATCACAAACCCTTCTCCGCTATAGGGAAATGTAATTATAGGTACAATGACTAATCTTCTCTTCAGTACCTTGAAATTTTCCTCACATTAATTTGTCTGAAGGAACTTGGATCCTTTTTGATTTAACTTAGTGCATGGATTATATAGTTATGAAAAATTATCCAGTAACCATTGATAATATTAATAAAAATCAAGACAATTTTGGATATCAGTCACTATAGTTGGTCTGGGACAACATATAATAGCCTCCATCCTTGATGGATCCACCGGAATACCCTCACTTGATATTATATGACCCAAAAATGAAACCATTTACAGTCAAAAACCAGTTTATAATTTTTTCATACAAATTCCTCTTACTTAGGGACATTAGTATAATTATAATGTAAACTTCATGCTCTTATATACTCTTTTATTAGATATGAATATCATCTATATATACTACCACAAACTGATCAAGGTAATCTGTAAAGTCTACATTAATTAAACACATAAATATATAGAGGAAATTAGTAAGACTAAAATGAATCACTATATACTCATAAAATTCATACTTTGTATAGAATTATCTTTTGGGTATATACTCTTTTTCGTCCCTCAATTGATGATACATAGAATAAAGGTAAATCTTAGAAAATTATTGATCTCTACATAGTTGATCAAAAAAATAATCAATATAGGGTAGATGATACTTTTTATTGATTGAAATATGGTTCAAATCCTGATAATCAATGAAAAGTCACATTGATCCATCATTTATTTGGAAAAATATAGCAGGTGAACCCCAAAGGTGACACACATGGATGAATGAATCCCCTATCAAGATTATCCTATAGTTTTTTTTATTAAATTACTATAACTCAATCAAGGCTATTATGTAGTGATTTTTTTAAACTGGTGTGACACCAGGTATGAGTTCTATTGAAAATTAAACATCACAATTCAATGTAATAATAGGTAAATCTTCCAGAAGACTTCAAAAAACTCCCAAAAAATAGGCATGTCATTGATATTGTTTTTCTTACCAAACATCCGAGATAAATTACCCTTTTGAATAGGAATAAAATCCCTTTTAATGTATGTGATTTCCATCATAAGTTCATATTTAGTGTTGAATTGATATACTATCATAGGTTGGTTTGGAATATCAAACATGAATTCACTTCCTTGAGAAATGATATTTGAATTATGTATATCAATCCAATCCATGCCTAAGATAACATCAAATTCAACTAAAGGAAGAATGAAAATATTTTCAGAAATCACATTCTCAAGAACTTCAATCAGATAGGAATCATATACTTGATATGTAATAATCATACCATTAGGGATTTTCATAGCCAATTCTATACCTAACTGTGTTGGTGGCATCTTGGTACCCATATAAAATTATTCATATATAAAATAATGGTTAGATCCAAATTCAAATAAGACATTATAAGTTATAGAGTGGATGGTAAGTGTGGATTTTGACACTTAATTATAACACACCTCATCAGAAATATTGATAACATGAGATTTCCCCTTTCCACTTAGCTTAAGAGGTTGCTCACATTGATCATCATAATTAACCTTCATATTTTAGCACTAGTTAGAATAGTGACTATATTCCTTGCATTTTAAACACTGGATTGTGGGTGGTGCATTATAAAATGATTTATCTCTATTCACATAATTAGATAACTCCTTCCCATAACTTCAATATTTTATATCTCAATGAACTTCCCTTCCACACTTAAAACATTTACCAATCCCCTTAATATATTTTTCACTAAGTTTCCTACCACACTTTCAGCATGAAGGAAATATCATGTTCTTATCTAAATGGTTCTTTGTGTTTCCATTAAACTCTATATTTATTTTATTATTAAAACCATGTGATTTATGGGTAAAAAAAATATTCATTCCCACATTAAGAGAACCTTAAATTATTTATTCATAGCTACTGAAGTCCATTATGTATAATTAACTTTGGATGCTTGTTTTTAATCCACCAAAGCATTGATAAACCATACTTTCTGGTTGGATGATACTTCTAGTAGCATACCTTGCAAGTCCTGTAAACATTTACTCATAGGTACCAATATATTCATCATCCATCTACTTTAACTCTAGGAATTATTTATTTATTTTCATATAAATAATGAGAGGGAAGTAATTATTGAAAAATAATCTCTTAATATTAACCCACTCCATGATGTCAATTTCATATTATTTCCTCGTACTTTTGATAAGAGTCCACCATTGATCCACTTGTCATTCAAATTGATAAAAAAACAATTATTTTGTGAAGTTCCAAACATTGGAGAATGAAAAATATCTTTTCAGTGGTACTAATACATTATTTAGAAACTAGAAGATTTTATGAACCATTGAATACTGGTGGATATTGCCTCTTGAAGGACTAAATATAATTTTTTTCCATCCCTTTCTCATTTGGATGTTCAAAATTATTCATAGCATTATAAAGTTATGTAACCATAACAATGATATTTTTCATTCCATCACCCATAACATTTTGTTTCTATGGATAAATATAATTTCATTATCCATGGAATTTGTAATTAACATGGTTTCTTAGGGTTCCATCCATCTACTATAACTAGAAATCATAGTGTGAGTAATAATAATCATAGTGAAAAAAACTTAGTCACAAAAAATCATTTATTGGATATCCATATCCATATACCTTATTCTAAATCTATGGAACCTAATGTATAACTTAGGTTATTCATTTCCATAATCTTTTAAAATCCTTTATGATGGTTCATAAATAAAATGTAAATTATCTAAATAATATCCCCTAAGAGTATCAAACCAAGTGTGTAGTAAGGCCTATTGTCATGTACCATGTAATTCTTGAGTCAAGCCTGAAAACCCCTTTTTGGAGTTATTACCCCTAGGTACATCAGTTCTATAGCCATGTACACTTATAGTATCCAAATATGGATGTATTTCTAGGTAAAAAAATATATTCCTTACCAAAACATTATAATGTTAACATATACTTAGTCTTATCCTAAGGGTTTTCACTAAACTATTACCATACTAGTTTCCAAAGGTTTTCTAAACCTATCCTCTAATACCAACTAAAAAAATAGGTATTTTCATACATAGATATTACATCTTTTTTGATGAACATTAATTATATTACACAAATACATTCCTAGGTATCATGAAGGTATAGTGACTTTGAAAATTTGGAAACTTAAAAAACTAGTTCATAATTGTACTACATCTTCTCCAACATAGATTCTCATAACTAACACCCTCATTAGACATATCACAAGCAATACCTATAATCATAATATGTGGAAAGTAATAATAAGGGTGAGCTCAGATAATCAATAAGGGTAAATAATGAAAATATATATACATAACATGAGAATAGAGGTACAAGACCATGATAATAACATATGAAAACCATACCTTTCATATCATAGATAAAAATATTGAGTCATGAAATAAATATTAATAGTTCACAAGATATGAATCATAAGGAAATTAAAAAATACGATCCATGAGAGCATAACATTGATATAAGATTTAGAATTGTGGCATAAAGACAAACATAAAAAATAATTTCCATATTAGTCAAATTGCATTTCCAAGTCTATCATAGTGGAATGGGTTCACTCCCAAAATCATCATAGTAGTTAAAATTCACTCCCAATACTATCACAATTGACAAAATCCCCTGCTGAATTGGGTTTAACCCCCATTACAGTCCTATTTATCTCATGATATTTCAATCTTTACCCAATGCATTGGTTAGAGATATAGGATCCACCCATAAGATAATTTAAATCATACATATTTGTACAAAAAGATCCTAAAACATTCATCATATAGAAACTAAGGAAAAGATATGGGTCTTATAAACATTCATCATAGTATAAACTATGAAAAATAAATAGGTTTTATAATCATTTCATCATTTCATCCTAGCATTACTCATGAAAAAAGAAGAAGGTTTCATAAGAATTTTTTCTTGGTAAAAAACAAGGAAGATAAATGGGTTTCATAAATATATTTTCCTCATAAACCTAAAACATTCATATAAATAATAATAATTTTATCCTTAGATCATATCCCAAGAAAATCATAAGTAACATCAAAGTATGTCATCTTTTATGGAAAATTATTTTAGAAGATCTCTGGGATTATTTCTTGGAGAAAATAAAATTTATTTAAATTAAAAATAGAAATTCATAAAATGTTTTGGAAAAACTTTTATTTGAAAATAACCATTTAAATTTATAAAGTAATCTTTTAAATATTGTGTGTCCAGGATAATAGGAAATTTAGTTCTTGCCATATACATTAAGATAAATATTCCTTTCACATTTTCTATAAATTCCATATGGAAATTATTTAGAATAAAAATGAAGATTCCTCTTTTTGTAAAAATTTTAAAAGGGTAAAAATTTCTTTAATAAATCATTTTATAGTAGTAAAATGTTTCTTCAAAACATTTTTTTTGAATACACGGATATGGAAGGGAAATGATTTTTGATCAAAGGGAGAAATAAAGTTGATTTTTATTAAAAAATTCTTCTGAACTCTTGAGTACGTAAAGACATGAAAATGAAGTGAGGACTTGTATTCTCATGAAATAACCAGATTATAAGAAAATTCAAGAGTTTCTTGAGGTATGAATCATAATATTTCGTCATTATAATCATAAACATAAATAATCCTGATAAATGATGTGATTGTATCATACAAACCTTACCACTTTGTTAACAATGAATCATGATTCCCATTAAAAAATAACATTAAATTAAACGTAAAATATATTGATAAAAATAAATTATTGATAATAAAAGTTAAAGGGGCTATATATAAAACTTATAAAAGAAGATAGATGCATAACATAATATATGTCTGAAAGAAGGAAATTTGAGACAAAAACCCATTACCTTAAGTCTTGAACTCATTTGTACACATTCAAACCACCTATATAATAAATATAATTTTATTATAAATATATTAAATAAATATAATAATATTTATCATACCACATTTGATTTAATTATGAATTTTTATTAACCTTTTATCCATAATTCAATGTTAAAATCATGTTTTGGGAAATAACTGCTTCATTTTTCATGTATGTTATGGTTTGGTATTTTTGATCCTTTCAATTTTATCATGGTTATATCATCCGTTGAATGATAAACATAATATAAATATCATATATATTCATTATATATGTATTTATAGTAATCCATTAAAGTTCGATATAGAAAATGAGTTTTGCCGTTCATGGAGACGGTAGACCATACATACACATAAATGTTGCTTCCATTTTCTCGATAGATTGAAATAAAGAAAGATAAATAATATATAAAATTTATATATTCATTATTATTTCATATATATCAGATATATTCATTAAATATATCAATATTACCTTCCATTTAAAGCCTTAGTGAAAAACAACCACATTGCTTGGCAAGGTGGTAGCCCGCCATGCACATGAGCGACATTATCATATCCTCATGGAATGAAAATTAATTAGGAAATTATGATATAATTATTAAATAAGTATAATAATACCCTAAATATAATATATAAATAATAAATCTTTCATTATATCCATCGATGAGAGGTGGTGATGGAAAATGAATAACATCGGTTTGTGAGGCAGTTGTCCGCCTTACACATGATCAGAAATTTAGTTTTCCATTTGAGGGAAGAGTATAAATATGTAGATAATTAAATTATCATAATAAAATATCAGTATATTTAACATAATTTTGTTATATATTATCATGTTTTAATTAAATTTTAAGGAGGTGGAGGAAGAAGTAAAATAAAAAATGATGTTTAAGAATTCCTTCTCTTCTTCAGAGTGCCTATATAGGTTTATACCTAAAGCCTTCTTAGGAGGGTTTAGTAATAAAACTAAGGAACTATATAGTTAGAGTAGAGAATTATGGAATGAATTTTTTCTCAACATGGCTGAAATAAATGGTTTTGGAAGTGTGAGGAAGAGAGGAGAGTGGGTGGCCTTTTATAAGTGAGGGAGAGGACATGCCTGTAATTTTTAAAAAGAATAAGGTGTACCCAAATTTTCTATAATAATAGAGGATACGAAATGGGTAATTATCAAACCTTAGATGTTATAAGGTCTAAATATGGCCATAAAATGGGCTTCTGACCTGTTTCTAAGTCATTTAACCCCTTATATTTTAGTTTAACCCTTGATAAACCTATTTTAACCTTATTTGTTGTAATTATTTTTTTACTGATTTCACTATTAATTATCTTAAAAAATTAAGTTGAACTTATAAGATAATATTAATTTTCCTGATTCCAAATAATTAATCAATTTTTTCAAATTCAATTCAATTTTTTTTATAATTTAATTTAAAATTAAACCCATAAATGTGAAGAAATAATGATTTTCCCAAGAATTTTTTTTTAAAAGTTTTATTAAAATTTTATATAAAATATTAATATTAAATTGATTAAAATGAAATATATTGGATTAATTATAAAATAATTTAACTATTTTTAATTTTAATACTAATTTTGAAACAAAATATAACCTTATAAATTCCTTAAACAAAAAGAAATTTTTCAATAAAAATCATTATTTTTCAATATTCATTAAAAAATTAATATTTTTAGAAAAATCCAAAAATGATTAAACCCAAAATAATTTTGAAAATTACATTCTAAAAATGAATTTATTTATTTCAAATAAAATTTCTAAAAGCATCAATTTGTTTTTATTTTTTCACAAAAAGAAATTAAATCATTTTTTAAGAAAATAGAATTTTTGAAACATATAAAGACTTTACCAAATATTAATTAATTTTTTATCAATATGTTTTCTTTATATAAAACCTTTATAAGTAATATTTATTTTTTATTCCTATTCATTCCACCATGTTTAAAATATAGGACATAATGACCATATAAATAGTATATTATTGTTTGTTATAATTCAGTGATTCTTGTAGTGCAAGCTATCAAGGAAATTAAATTTATTCAAGAAGGAAAAATTATTTCATAAAATATAGTGGTTTTAAACTCCCCCTAAAGTGTTTAACTCCATACTTCATCACCATGGAAGGTTTCTTCCAGAAATTAGAACCATAAAATTATGTTATAAATTGCAACTGATACCAAATTGAAATTAGTATAAATTTAAATTTTCTCCATGGTGGTTTTCCATTCATGTCCCTCCATCATCAATACACTCTTTAATGAAATATCATATTATCTAATAATGAGGTGGAATTCATCACCACCTATGTTTTATCACTGAGTTTGAGATGTCTCCCTCAACCAAGTTGCATTTTCTTTTAAATCTCAAAAGTTTAATATCTTTTCATGCTTTTATCCACTTTAGGTTTTCATATTTGTTTCCCTTTTTAGGCTACTTTTCTTCTTGTTATTGGTTTTCAACTTAGATGGAATGGAATTATTTACTTGAGATAAAATTTTTATTTCATTATTTTATTCTTACTCTAACTTCCTTGAATATTCTAGTTGCTCTTGACATATGATCATTATATAATTAGGTATATTCACTTATTTCATTATAGGTGTGGACCTATTCTTTACATCAACTTAGATACTAGGGATGAATGGCGGTTTCCCATTTTTATAATATATCCACCTATTTTGGTAGAGTATTCATATACTTATTTTTATTGTGTCGAACTTTATTTACCTTCCACACACCATTTATTTCTTCTTTTAGTTACCAATATTAAGAATCTTTTTCACTGTAATCCATTTGTTATTTGGAATTTAATTATTATCATCTATCTTCTTTTGCTGACTCCTCAAGGTATACTCATTTACATACATCTCTATTATTTGTGATTCAATATTTTCTTTAAAATTTGAGTAATACATGGAAAGTTTATTCTATAATTTATCATAATAATGACCATAAATATTTCCCATCTCAAAAAAAAATTCAAGATAATAAAATCCATTCTTTTGAAAAAAAATTACCACTTTTATGTAATCCCAACTTTTTATCACTAGGATTTAATTTTATTTAATATTTTCTCCCAATTTATTCCTACCTTATATAATCTGAAAAAATTGATATATTATACTATCACCCCATATTTTTTTGTCCAAAATTTCAACAACCCTGACATTTTCCTATAAACATACTTTTATCTTTTTTAGTTGGCTGTACAAATTTTCTAGATTTAAAAACTTTCAAATTTTATGACATTTCACCATATTTGTGGAAAAATGTTGGGGGAATTATAATTTTACACAATCTAACACCCACTACTGAGTTTTCTATGGGATTATTTGGTTTTTTAACACCCACATATGTACATATTTTACCTTTTGTCTACCACTCTTTGATAAGAAAAATTAAGTGCATACAACTTGGTGGCCTTTATTTAAGAACTTGTGCTGAAAGATTTATTCAATAGTCCTCACGACCCCTTAATTAGAATTATTATTTCCCTTTGAGGTAAAATTCATTATTGAATCATTAGGGGAAAACATTTCTTTTTAGTCCATTCAGATGTTTCAGGCTTAGAAATTTTCAAATTCCTTAGTTTCAACTCCATATAAGGACACCTCAAACTAAAAAAATAATTTTGAGTAACAACTAATCTTCGATTATTATCCCATTAATTATTTATATTCTATAATATTTATTCATGTGTATTTTCTACAACCTTTAAATAAAATTCTTTTTCTTTTACTCTCTTGAATTTTAAATCAAACTAAGCTCATTTTACACTCATAAAAATTTTATATACTCTCATAAATGAACAAATAACTTATTTAAAAATAAATTTACCATAGGAAAATCATTTCAATTATTATTATATAAAATAATGTCTCTCATTGAAAACTATAATTAATTTATCCCTTTATTTATTCAGTCTTGAGAAAGTGATGGATTTACTGTCATGTTTAGCTAATGCATATTCGATTTCATTTTCCTATTGTATGAACTATGAGTTCTCATTTTTTATTCCTTAATATATTTTATTATGTGAATTTTTTTTATTAGAAACCATTTAATGATACTCCGTAATTTTTTAATAAAAATTATTTAGTAATTTTTCATTTTCAATCTCTTTAACCTATGCACAGAAAGAACTAACTCCATAAAAATAATTTCTTCCACCTAGTTTGATTGACAAAAACCAATATGAATAATTTTAGATAGTGGGTGACCATACATATCATTTGATTTCTTTACATTCATATCCTTTTTCTTCATCTAATTTCCTATATTCTTGCAAGAGACTTCAATTTGAACACCAACATGCATAGAATCTGTAATTTAAACATGAGGCTATTATTCAATGATGTCAAATATTCACTTCATTAAATTAAATAAATTTTTTCTTATAATTCAAAATAGATCTAATTATAGATGCCTTATCTCTGATACCAATTGAGATTCCCCTTAGGATCAGTATATATAATTTAGATTAGTTGGAGGGGGGTATCAAGTGATTATTACTTTTTTCCAATTACAAAATTTTCCTTGAATCTTGAACCCCCTTGGTAATTAAACTTCTATTATTAGTTTTTGAAATAGGATCTATCAACAATTTAATCCCCAAATGTAATTGAACTTCTACCCCAGTTCACTGATCACTTACAAGTGTCCAATATTCATCTTCTCTTTTAGCTTTTCCACATAAAGGATTTAAAACTCAAGAATAATATTTAATTCCTCTTATTATTCACTAAAAAAAGAAACAAGTATACCTTTTTCTTCTTCCTGAATACGTACTGGATATAGAATATGAGCTTTAGATCTTGATTGTTCTTGGTACACTCTTTTACTTTAAAATAGTGATGTATTCTTCTATTTATTTTATTTATTTATCAATTTTATTAATATATCATGTGCATTATCAGATTAATTTAATAAAATTAAATAGATCCCATCATAATTAGCTTCCATATATAAAGAATAATGATTACTTATAATTATTCTTGAAAAAAGAAGTTATCATAATATAACCACTTTGGGAACCACCACTTTTATGCACAATTATATAAAACACATCCCCATCATGTAAAGTGTTCCCACATTTATTTACTCAAATTATATTCTATATTTCAACTTTTCAAACTTTAAAAATTCTCAACAAAAAACCATAACTTGAATCATTTTTTCAGGCTATAGATAAATAATACAACAATAAGAGATGTTGATTTTCCTTATCTTCACTTATGGTTACACACAATAGTTATTCAAAATGATTAATTATTTTCAATATCACAATAACTCATCTAAAAACACTATATAAATAGGTGTTTATTTTAACATAAGAATTTTATAAAGTCATCACAATAACATACCAAATTTAATATATAGAGATTATTCATAAACAACTTCAAATTTGGGAATCACTACATCTTTTTAAACATTCCATCTTAGATATTTTAAAAAATAAGAACAATAATCACCATTTTAAAAATATCACATTAATCCACTTGTATCACATTTCATATGTGATTTTTTTACCATGAAGGCTAGCTTCAAAATTTGCAGGTTTTAATATGAATTATTCTTGAAAATGTAGTCCCTCTTACTCATCCTTGATATTTAACTTTTCAATCATGAATATTGGATTTATCCTGATTTCACAAAATTGGATCATGGATAATATTATCTTCCTTATGCTTCAAACAAGTAGGAATAACTTCAAAATCATCATAATTGAATTTCTCCTCAGAATAATAATTATTGAAACATCACTATTTTTCTCCTAGTAAATATGAGAAAGTCCCTTACATGAGTTTTAATTTGTATACATATTTGAAATTAGCTATGTATCTTTTAGATACATCTTTGTATTTAGCTATGTATAATTTAATACATACAACTTCATGTATGTGGATGACCAAAATCACATATTTTACCAAATTCTCATATTCTAGCAGAATCTCTTATGAGAATCATGTATATAGCTAAATTTCCTATGTGGGATGCATTTTATTATACTATTTCCCATAGTTTGTGTGAATTCCTGATAGCCCCCTGGGGGTAGTAAATTCTTATAGAGCTACACTAATTTAATAATTTATAAAATTAAGACAACCTAACTAGAAATGTATTATCTAGAAAGTATGAGTGTCAAACCTATAGAGGCAGATCATATGTTAAAAATTAATTAAAGAAATTAAAAGCAAATTTTTTTTATTTGTTTCAAGAAATAAAAAAATGGTAGAACAATATTTTCATTGAAATCAATAGATGAGGAATTCTAGGTTAAATTATTTTTAGGTTTTTGTGCTAGAGATTTAATTGATGATGAATTAATTTAGGTTTAGTGTTAGAATTGGGTTAGTAGGGATCCTTGATTTGGGACTTTGGAATGGTCATCTACTTGGTAAAAATGAAAAACTTGTTGACCCAAAACATTGTTTAAATATAACTAACCTAAATTGCATAATATTCATACACCAAATAAGAAAATTGATTGAAAAAATGAAATGATAATATTCAAAATGCATGAATGGTCATGAAATATGAAAAGAAAGATATTTGTAATTGATAAACAACATTGTAGCAATCCAAAACAAGAATAAAAGAAAGAAATAATACCTAGAAGCACATCCCCTTACAATCACATCTCTCGATAAAAAAACTCACTCATGCTAGGCATGATGAGAATGAGTAACATGGATACTCAAGGAATAATGGCGGCAAAGAATGACAGTGAATTAGGTCTCTAGATTGTCACTCTGTGGCCTGATAGTGTTCTATCAGCGTCACGTTGCTCCATATGGTCCCCGAATCCCTTCAAGGTTTAGCCGAGGGGTTCATTTATAGGAAATAACATCAAACCCTTAACTGTGTTACATTTATTTTTCTATTTACTACTGATTTCATTGCATTTAATTGAGTTTCACATCGTGTAATCTCTCGAATTTCATAGTTTTGTAGGATGCCGTGAACTTTGGAATATATCTATATTTGATGAATTCATGACATGTAATTGAAATACACAACATATATTTTTTGGTCCTCACGACTTGTCCAGATGGAACTAATTTTCTTGATGATGTGATAATGTGTAAATGAATTACACAACATGTAATCTATCTTCACTAGTTTTCTATCTCCTCAACATCCTTAAAAATTTGGTTTCATGCCACATGTGATGCAAAGCGGAATGAAGTGTCTCTTAGATCCATTATTTTCTTCTTTTCATTAATTTTTCATAAATTCATTATTTCCTTCCAAAAATTATAAAACAAGTTATATCATTCCAAAATTGGAAAGATTATTCAATTAAATACAAAATCAAGATAATAAAATTCCATAAAATTTATGCATAAAATATAGCTATCAATTCCCTTACATCAAACTTCACATAAGGAAATTTGATTTCATGGTAGATTCAAAGAACTATAGACTTTGGATATATTTATTTGGGACTTAGGGATGTTTTACATATTTAATTTATTTTTAACTAGGGTTCCATAGGTCCATATACAAACATCTTAATCACTAAAAAACAAATCAATTCACATTTATGAATTTATTATTCCATCTCAAACCTTCATAGTTTTTCCTTAGAAAAGTATGAATCATATGAAACCACCTCTGAGTATGTTCCATGAACTACACTACCTTATTAGTTTTATCTTATAAATCAACATTTAAAACCATCATACATTTTTTTATTGAAAATAGGTTTCATTATTTTTATTCAAAAAATCATAGAAAAGAATTCTACTCAACTTAGGTCTTTAATCTTCCCACTCAACTAGCGTTAAACTATGATAATAATTGATTTTAATTCTATTCAATGTATCCAATATTATTTCTATTCCAAAATGTTATAGATAGAACATTCTCCCATAATACATATCATTCACATAAGGACCAAATGTTTTAATCATATGATATTAAGACTTATACTCAAATTTATCCAACCATATATTTAAGTAGTGAAAACTCTTACCATATACCATTTATAGTATATGAGTCTATATTTTTATTTCAACTAGTATGAAATTTATTTTTTTCCCATAATTCATGGGAACCATATTCAATCTCCATGTAATGGGTGGATACAAACATCCAGAACCGATATTCTTTATGTACTTGACAAAATCCATATTGATATGCTTTATTGAAAAATGGCGCATTCTAATGGGTTCTTCAACTACAACTTCTCAAGCTTGTCTAAGACCATGTCAGAAAACAATCATATCCACTAGAACTTAGTTCTATCAATATACCACTTTAATTAACTATAAAAGAATTATCTTAAATTAACACAATTAATCAATTTTAATTCAACAATGCATAACTGGGGGATAACTTATTAGATGGTGTAATGACAAAAATACCTTATGTAGGGGGTTCATATCACTCCCAACACACCTTAGAGTCCACTAATAATAAAACTACTAAAAAAATCATCAATAAATTATATACCAGTTTGATGGAAAATGGAAAGTAAATTCATACAATGGATTACTAATAATGAAATAGTGTGAAACCTCTTTTTTCGATCCTCCTAAAACCTCCTATAGATAGACCACACTAAATACATATCATCCTAGATTGAATCCACTATGATTATTATAATAGGAACCAAAACCCTAGCTTTAACCCACTAAAATCAAAGGGGTAGAGAGAATATGGAAATAAGATGAAGTGAGGGAATAAAACTCACCTCGATCACTAAATAATCCCACTTCAATACACCTTATGTAAGGGAGAATAAAATAAGAGAAGAGGGGAGTCAAAGATGTATCCTCCTTGCAGGTCTAACACCCTCAAATAAAAAACCATAATGTGGTTTATGATGAAATGGGACAGAAAATAAAACTATACCCTCATTTAAAAAATTGTTTTAGGCACTATAGGGTACCCGATGCACCTACATCAACCAACTGATGCCTCATTGGTTAACTAGAGTAATGCAATAGCCCACCGATGACCCTATATAGTGTAATTTCACCCATGGAATGCCAGTACAAAACCAACGGCCCACTACAACCACTTGAATACACCATTAGGTCTCATGAACCCTTGAAAATAGTTTTGGGCATTTCTACCCAATATACCATCTCATAAAAATCCATTAAAACATTTCATATGTACATACAAATGAAAATTATTAATAATAATCCTAAAAATTTATATTGGATCTAATTTCACATCATATGAAACCTATATTTTTTTTTAAATCTGATTATATGGACCAATATGGTTGTTAAAATATCCTGATTATAATACTTATTATAACTAAGATGTATCTATATGCATCTCTTGAGAACCATATCTATCACTAATATTGAATGAACATTCCAACAATGATCACATTCTATTTATGGTCATACCGATACTGCACAAAACTAGAAAAATTCCCTAAAATATAGATCCATATTGCTTCATCCCAACATAAAAACTTTTATCCCCCAAGAAATGTACTTTGATCCTTATCTAATCCATTATGCTCAATCATGTCTGAACCATACTGGTCAATACATGGACACCCTAACTATATCCAAAAACCCTTATAGGCTTTGAACTACTTCATCATCTCAAACAACAAACACCATATTTATTCCCTACTCTGAAAGGCATTTTTGAATTTCAATTTTCTAATTCCACACACCAATGGTTGATGTCGTTGGTCTATACTAGACCATCGCCCACTTAGTTCCATACTTGAGCATCTCTTGACCATTCTCACAAAACATCAGAGTCCCAAACCTAAGACCGTGCTCATAATATTAAGTCTTACTCTATAGTAATAGTCTACATACTTCCCTAAAAGCAATAACATACCATAGTCTTGGTAACCCTACTACTCCATTTCCAAAATTCATTCCCAGTCATTCCACTAGAGAATAACCTGAAACTCACACCCATTATTTTGGAAACATATTGACTTTATTAGGCCACCATTGATCAATACAAAAACATAGGAATTTTTCATTTACCAAACAAAACCCATCTTATTGTATGCAAGATCTGGTGTATAAATGAAACCACCCCTAGGTTGGTTCTACCCACACATCACCTTTGATGTTTACCAAGACTCTTTTAAGATGAGTGTCACACACTCTAATAATCTATTATGCGCTCTCTACCATAAAATTTATCTTGTTACCACTTAATGAGAATAATTTTTACTAAAATTTAATATCATTCAAGAAATAAAACTCAAGTGATATACTCATTACATTCCAATAAGCCCATCCTACGAGTCTCACTCAGGGGTCTATGACATCACAATTCACTACAAAAAAGATGATTAATTTCATCAAATAATCAATACCATAACACTATGTATCATTGGTTATAACTTGGTTTTCCCACCACAACTAACAAATCCACACTTGATCATTCTAAGATCCACCCCAACTCTGATCGAACCAGATCACCCCGATCACAACCCAAGTGTGATCAATTAAAAAATTCCATCATCACCCCATGACTTATATATAAGAAGCCATAGATAATTAAGGAGTCCTTGTCCCATCATGACATATAGGTACCCATCAAAGTACTACATACTATAAGGTTATCAATAGAAAAAATTAATTCCCCACCTGGCCTAACCTACATGCTAGGATAGAACAACATGAAATCACCATGCACTGAAAACTTCACTATGGCGTCAACCCTAAAAGTCACATGACCTTCACAACTTAATCTTCTGATCTTAGAGATTTTCCTAAAATCCACTAATCATCACATCCCATATTATATCCTAGTAAATCATTTCTAACCACTACTAATATCATTTATCCTTAATCTATTTTAGGCTATATCAACCCACATACCTTGTATGATGAGTGAATTCCCACTCACTTATTTAAACATAAAGAAAGTATTCCAAAAAAATTCTAACTACAGTTAAAAACTACCTCCATTTTCAATAAAATCATATCAATGTAGTTTTATACCCTACTTCTACCCCACAATACCACTAGGACCATTCCAATATAAGTCACATATTATTTATCTATAGATCACATGCCTAATAGAGTAGATGAGTGTGCCTCTTATGAATGAAAATTGAAGTTGTCACATGAATCCCCATTAATGATTCTATTAAAGATACACAAATGAGGCATCCCTCATAAGAGGTGAACTAATAATTTCATACATAAATATTACATCATTTTACAAGAATATTCAATATATATCATAATAATACACCCCTAAAATAGTAACGGTTTAATGTATTTGAAGAATAGACACATAATCAACTTATTTCACAAAATATATTTAATATATCCCAAATATTTCTTCTCAAATAGTACCCTTATCAGACATAACCTACTTAATACCTTTCTTCATTACCTGGGAAAAAGAAACATAAAAAAGGGGAGTTCTGATGCTCAGAATGGTTAAACATGGGATATATCAATTAGTGATCATAAGTAATCATAAGTAAAGGATAAGGGTATGAGAAAATGATCATAAATTTTGAAGAAATACCCCAAATGTTATAGACAAAAAATAAAGAGTTATGACATAAGGATTTTTTTTAAAAAAAAATATGAGTTATAAGAGTGACGAATCATCAATAATCAATCATGCGACACGAGAGCATAACATAAGCATAAAAAATAATTTTTCGGAATAAAAATAAGAATATAAATTCATTTTCTTATTCAAGGATAACTAATAATAAAATTATTATAGAAAAATTCCCATAGTGGATAGAGTTTACTCCTTATTCCCATCATTTCCCTTGTCATGACCCACAATCAAGACTATATTATTTAAAAAAGTCCCTTAATATATTTTGTTCACTCCGCATTATAGTTTATATTATATCATTAGACATAAATATTTACCATTGAATGAAAGGGATATATAATTTTGTCTCAAATTTCACACAATAATAACTAAACATATATGTGCTAGTAGATCATAAAAACACTCATCATTTCATCATGACATAATTAAACCATGGGAACAAAATGAGTTTCATGAAATCATTCATAAAAATAATCATCACAAGCCATCGATAGACATAATGTGTATGGTATCATAACCTAATATCCATAAGGAAGCATAACAATATTTAAATCATGTTTTTATAGATAGAAAATTACTTTTATAAAATAATTTAAAATATTCTTTGAAATTTTAGAGAAATCATACCTTTTAAATTGGTAACATAAATAAATTCCAAGAAAAATGGGAATAATATTTTCTTTATAAAACCTTTAAAACATTTTTGTGTATGATTAATGGAAAAGGCAATACATGATAGTAGTAAAATCCTTTCATGCCAATACATTAAAAGAGAACATTATTTTCACAATGTTGTAGAAAGTCAAAAGCAAGTCTTATGAAAAATGTTTTAAATGATTAATATTAATAAATTATTTATAAATTTAAAGGTAATGAAAATTTCCTTTTTAAAACATTTAATTATAGTTAAAAAATATTGTAAAAACAATTTTAAAAATATATATTTGAAAGATAAATACTTCTGAGAGAAAATAGAAAATAAGTTCAGATTTTCTTAAAAAAAATATTCTTGATTGGATTAAGTAAAAAAAAGAGGATAATTTAATGAGAACATGAAAATTTCAAAAATAAGTAGAGGAAAATAAAATATATTTGGTTTAAGGGATAAATATCATATAATTTTCCTTAACAAAATTTTAACATAGTCAATTATGAAAGGAAATGAAATTGTAACATAAACCCTTATCGCTTTGGTAACTTTTGAATCATAAAACCCTTGAAATAAGTGAATTCAAATTGAAATTAAAATAAAATTAATATAAATATATTCATGATATAATATATTAAAAGGGATATATATGGACCATAAAACCCAAATAGGTGTTTAACATGAACCATGTCTCAATGAAACAATATTGAGATATAGAAACCTTACCTTAGATCTTGATTTATTTATACACAATCTTAATATCTAGTATTTTAAATATTGATTTATAATACATATATACTATATCCATATTAATATTTATCTTACAATACACCATTCCCTTATAATTTCAATATTCTTATTTATCAATATTTCTTCAGTAAAATCGATAATCAGGGTGTTATTAGTTTTATCTCCCATGCATGTTTCGGTTTGATGGTTCTTATCCATTCCCCTTGGTTATTTTTTAATCATATAAATAATATTAATCTTGTCATAAGTATAATATTTATTCATTATATTATCTTTAATAACCATTAATATAAATTAATGATGAAAAATGAATTACATCACATTGTGGTGATAATAGTCCATACATAAGCATGAGTGATGTTTTCATTTTCCAAAGGATGGAATGAAGGAAACATAAATAATAATATATCAATAAAAAATCATAATAATATAATAAATATTTTATATATTCATTAAATCTATCATTATTACTATCCATGTTAAGAGAAAATAAAAAATGAATCGCACCGCTTCATGGAGGTGGTAATCCACATGTGTGCACAAATTATGTTATCAATTTCCAATCAATTAGAGGGTAATATGGTATATAATATTTTATCTTTATATAGTCATAATTATGTTAAAAAATCATATATATCCATTAAATATGTCTATATAACCATCAATGAGGTATGGTGATAAAAAAACAACACTTCATGGTGGAAATGATATGTAAATACAAACAAGAGATGATTTTAGTTTCTATTAAATATCAATTAGATATAAAATGGATATAAAATTAACAATAAAAAATATGGGCACTATAAATTTACTTAATCATATTAATATGGTTAAAGAATATTTTTAGGTGGTTAAGGAATAATGAAACTCAAAATATATCGGAAAAGTTAATTACCTCTTTTTGGGTATCTTCCTTTAGCTTAAAACTTAATCCATATTGAGATAATATTTTGGTGTTTTTGAGTCAATAAGGTTTTCCTTATAAATTTTCCATTCCTCTATGTTTTGAAAATCAGAAAACACATTTTCTTTAGAAAAAGTATCTTTCTATAATAATTATTTTCTTAAGGAAAATTTTCTATCCCTAAGAAATATTTTATCCATTTTCATGGTTTTTAATGTCTTATTAAATGTCTTCTAAAATCCAAGTCTTACCATTTTTTATTAAGTCAAAAAATTCAGATCCATATAAAAAACCTCAAAAACTTACAGTACTTTAAGCGACCAAGTATTACTATTTTCAGACTCCAAATTTTCTAAAATTCAAACTCCAATTTTTCTAAAATTCAGACTCTGAATTCTATGAAATTCAGACTCTGAATTCACAAAAATTCAAACCCTAAATTCTCTAAAATTAGAAATCCTAATTCTCTAAAATTCCGACTCTAAATTCCTCAGAATTTAGACTCCGAATTCCTCATAATTCAGACTCTAAATTCCAAAAAAACCATACTCTGAATTCATCAGAATTCAGACTCAAAAATCTATAGAATTCATACTCCAAAATATATTGAATTTAGACTCCAAATTCCTAAAAAAACATAATCCAAATATCTATTTTTCTAGAAAACTATTTTTATATATATATTTAGAATCCAAATTCTATATTTCCTAGATTTTGATTATTCATATTTGTTTAAGTTACTTTATTTCCCTAACATATTGTTCCAACTCTTTCGGCTTCTATTTTACTTAAGGTTATCAAACTTAAGAATATTTTTCTCACATGATAAAATTTCATTACACATTTTTTTGAAATAATGAAAATGATTTTGTACAATTTTTTTCTAACAAACCATTTGTTGAGTGAAACATGTACTGGTCCATCTGAGATTCAAGGAAAAATATGACTATTGGAAGAGGGAGTTAACCTTTGGAGTTTTCCCATTAATAGAAGATCATCCGAATGATCTCATAATTGTTCTATGATCCTAAAGGTGACATTTTGTGAAGTTATTTATAGAGAATGAAAGAATCTTATTCCTTGTGCGTTTTGTGAACATCTTGTTTGATTGTAAGAAACTTATTCAGCTTGATTTGTGAAACTCCAATTGTTGTTGTGGACAATCAAGTGCTTATGGGGATAGGAAGATAGAAGTGTTGACTACATTAAAGTTCAAGGGATTGTAGGGATTTTAAGATAGACTCTGATATTCTTATCGAGGGATTATCCTAGTATGGGTAAGATAGAGTTTCTTTAAAGTATAAATCACTAGACCTTTATACAAGATAATTGATATCATACAAAATTAATGGGAATCTAAAAGGATAAATATTTATGAGAAAAAAAGTACCTAACATTACTCTTGATGAGTTATTTGGAACTCTTCTTTAGAATGAAATAAGGATGAAGAGATATGCTGATTTCAACCAAAATAATAATGGTAATGGAAGTGTAGCTTTAACTACTACATCTAATGCCAAGACACCAGAAAAAGGAACTGTATCAAAAAATAAGATAGTTGTTTTTATTTCTGAATCAAGTGAAATTGAATAATCTGAGAATGAATTATCCAATCTTGCTTGAAGGATGAACAATATTTTGGGAAAGAAAGATTTTTATTATATATATAAGAATAAATATATAAAGGAAAAGAAAGATTCTGAAGTAACATGTTATGAATTCAAAAGGGTTGAACATATCAGACATGATTGTCCTATGCTTAAGAGAAAAGACAAGGAGGAAAATTATTATAAAAGAAATAAAAATAAGTATTAAAAATTTAATACTAAGAAATTATTAAAAGCTAATGACACCTAGAGTGCCAGTGATGGTGACTCTTCAAATGAATCTTCAGAATATGAATCTTCTGGTTAGAAGAATATTGGCCTTATAGTTAGAGTAACCATTGAAAATCATTGTCTTATGACTAAGGTACACAATACTGGATCCTTAAACAATATTTCAGTAAATAGTAATTTTCTTAATGAATAATATTATGAATCTTCAGATGTTTAATCTTCATCATCAGAAGATAATACCTTAAATTTATTTGAATAATTTTCTAGATTTTCTAAATTACTTGAGAATGAAAATTGTAAGATAAAGAAGAAGTTAGAGAATATAAATTCTAGAATTTCTATTTTAACAAAAGAAGTATCAGATCTTTCTAAAGATCTTTATTAAAAAAACATTTACTTTGAAAGTGTTTCTAATAACCTTAAGAATGTTAATTTTTAGAAGGATAAACATTCTAAGGATTTTGAAAATGTTATTTCTAAGAAAAATATTTTAGAGAATAACTCAAGTTCTAAAACTAATGACTTTGAGGATAAAAATTTAGTCATTAAACTAAAATCCTAAATTCTTTACTTAAATAAAATTTTATCATATTTGAATCCAGGAACGAAGGAATTTGATAAAATTTATTCACAAATTTGTCCTCTAAAGAATAGTTCAGGAATTGGTTATACTCATTCAAAACCTATTTTTAGTCATAATCATTTTATTACCCAAAGTGATCTATTTTGAACCAAATGTCAGTGTGGTGGACTTTGAGGGAGAAATTTTTCTTTAAATAAAACTCAATCCTTTGGTTTTCATAAAGCTTCCTTTTCTAAGAAAATTTTGATACCTATGATTTTACTTTCTGAAATTTTAAGATCCAAGAATTTTTGGATTTTGAAATTCTAACCCTTTTATTTTCAGAAAAATATATAAATTACCAACAATAATACATAGTACATGGATAGTAAATTTTCTCGACTCATAAATGGTAACAAAAAATTCTTTGAAATTATTGTCAATATGAAAAGAGGAAAATTAAATTTTGGAGATAATGCTTAGGGAAAAATCATTGGTATATGTAGCATTATTTTTCTTGGAGAAACATTAATTTAAAATGATTTATTTTTTTGAGGTCTTAATAATAACCTCATTATCATAATTCAATTATGTGATGAAGGTTACCTTGTGAATTTTAGAAATGATAAATTTATAGTACAAAATTATGAGGAAGATTTTATTCTTTCTGTCCGTAGGCATGAGAATTTTTATACAATAAACTTAGAGGACCATAGAAGCCAAGATCTACATTTACTTAGTGGAATAGACGATCAATATTGGTTATAGAATAGAAGAATAGGACACTGTAACCTTAGGAACCTATGAAAACCTTAAAAGAAAATACTTTTTAAGGATTTACCAGATCCTAGATTTGATTCTTCAAAAGATTGTGATCCTTTTCAATATGGAAAGAAATATAGGTCAAGATTTAAATCAATCGGTGAAGTCTCCACTTCTGATGCATTTTAGCTAGTGCATATAAATCTGTTTGGTCGAACAGAAACTAGAAGTACTGGAGGAAAATACAAATTATTTGTTTTAGTTGATGATTACGCCAGATTTACATGAGTCTATTTTCTAGATAAGAAATGTGAAGACTTTTATTATTTTAATACATTTAGATAATAAAATAAAAATGAGAAAAACCTTCCATTGATAAATATTCATAGTGATCATGGGGGAGAATTTTAAAATTTAGATTTTGAAAAAAAAAATTAGTAAAAAAGGCATTACTCATAACTTCTCATCCCTAAGAACTCCTCAATATAATTGTGTTGTTGAAGGAAGAAATAAAATTCTTCAAGAAATAACTAGATCCATGATGAGTGAATATTCTATTGCTAAATAATTTTGGTCTAAACCTATTAATACTACTTTTTATACTATAAATCATGTTTTAATCATACATTTTCTTAATAAAACACCTTATTAATTGTGGATTGGCTGAAAACTCAGACTTTATTACTTCAACGTATTTAGATGTATAGTATTAATATTGAATATTAAATATAACTTACATAAATTCTCACCCAAATCTAATGAAGGAATTATCCTAGGCTACTCCACTACTTTTAAAGCCTATAGAGTCTTTAACAAAAATTCCTGTGTTGTTGAAGAAACAATGCATGTTAAATTTTATGAAACTGATCCTTCTATATTTAAAAACCCCAACCTACATACTCAGATGTTCTTTAAAAAATTTATTTTCAACCTTTGATAGAAAACTCTTCCGATAAATAAAATACTCCAAAAAATATTTCTCAAGTGTTGTAGATGAAACCCACACTCAAAGACTATAGCATGAGTTTTACCAAAACATAGATATTGTGTGATAATAAAAGTTCTATTGTCCTAAGAAAAAACCATTCACATCACTCTCATTCTAAACACATATACATTAGACATCACTTTCTTTGGGATCACACACTTAAAAAGGAGATATTAGTTTACAATTTATCAGAACGCAAGATCAACTTGGTGATATTTTTACAAAATGTTTATCCTTTGACAGATTTGAATACATTAAACAAAAGTTAGGAATTATGGATATAAGGTAATCTTCCATGCTAACATCTTATTGAAACCTATCTCCTTACATTAAGAAACTCCTTTTCATAAGGGTAGTACATTTGTTTATTACTGATTTTTTTTTCTTTCCTAATAAATCTTTGGAACCAAAATTTCTAGAATTAGAAATTTCCTTTCCCAAATATAATTTTATAGAATTTATGTTTTTTTAAAACCTTATAAATGATGAAAATTATTTCTAAGCAATCCAAAATGTATGTTTCCTTACATACTTCTTTGTAAAGGAATTTTTACTTGTTGGTATTTATTTTTTTAGAAAACTCTATCGAATTCACTTTCCTTAAATCTAATTTTTTCCTAAAACCTCAAAATATCGGAACCTATCAAATCCTTCTTTGGCATTCATCTCAACCATCATATCAGATCATGTTTATATTAAACATTTGATTAAGTCAATAATTTGAACCACCACCTCGAAGCCTATATAAATGTCCCCCTAATCCATGCCCCATATCTATTTTCAATACTTCTTGCACAAAAGTTCTACCCCTCTATAAATCCATTATTCATTTTTCCAAGTTTTCTTACACTCTGGATGTCACTTGAAGTTTCCTTGAATAATCAGATGACTTCAAATAAAGAAATCAAGGATTGGAAAATCTATTGGGAAAGGTTGGTTCATCCAAATTTCTATGCCAAGTATAATTATTTGATTATGAAAAATATTAAGCTGAATGGATGGGAAAGAATTTGTATTTCTAAGACAAAGAGTCAGGATCTGGTTTATCCTGACCTTCTCATAGAGTTTTATGATACAATGAGTTTTTATGAAGAAGGAGGAGGGGAAAATTATTCATTTAATATCTATGGGAAAACCTATTATTTATCTTTCAATATGGCTAAAAATATTCTTGACATTCCTTATCAAGGTGAAGTAATATTTTTCTCTAACAAGTTTCCCGATAAGTGAGGAAGATTTGAAAAATAAAATTAAATTGAGTTCCTTGGTCTCAAGGGGGTTAAATCACCAAATATTTACTATATTTCAATGAACTTTAGGATATTAGCCTTGTGGGTACATGGTTTTCTTATTCCAAGAAATGGAGACAAGGAATCTCTAAAGAAAAGTGATATTTTTATAATGGACTTTTTTGTTAATCTGAGAATGGTAAACCTAATCAAATACATCCTTCTAAAAAACACCAACATAAAGAATAGAACCCTCAATTATTAGATTATCATGTATCTGGTGATCTTGTCAAATATCATTATGATTTATTTAGAATCCTTTAAAAATATCTGTAGTTATAAACCCAAAACCTTCAAGATCATGTTGCTGAGTGAAGTCACACTAAGGATGATGAAAGTTGATTTTAGTACCAAATTGGGAGTATTTTATAATCTTTTGGGAAGTTAGATTCAAGCCTTGATCAAGAAAGGGGAAGTAGGATAAAATTCTAAGAAAACCTAGAAGAAGGGAAAGGAGAAAGAACCATAAGCCAAAGAAAAAGATCCCATTCCGGAATCCCAGTCTTCTCCACCAAAGAATAAAAAGCAAAACACCTTCTCTGATGAAGTAGTTGAAAAATGGAGAGAGCAAAAGAAAAAAAGAAGGAAGGATATGCAAGATTCGATTTAGATTCGGTTGAGGCAAAGACTTTCAAAATACAGACAGCAGAAGAGATCAAGAAACAAGCCAATGAAAATAATCTGAAAAAGAAAATGAAAAAACCTAAAATTGTTCAAGTACTTCTCAAGGATACTAAGAAAGATTCTGAATATATCTAGGTATCATAAACCTTTCTACAAGAATCAGTTCTTTTAAAACTTTAGGAAATAAATTTTCAATTATGGAATCCATTGTGTAATAAAAGATACCTAAACAACAAGATGTAGAAGAAGAATAAGAGGAAGAAAAAGAAAGTGAATATGCGATTAAACAAGTAAAAGAATATCATTATAAGGAAATTACATTAGACAAGATTTTGATCCGAACATCCTAGGTTGAGTCAACCAAGATAATTTCTCAAGGGAAAGAGGATGATGGACAAGATAAGGTTGACAAACCAACTGATTATGAGAGAAGCAACCATGATTTCATTCATCTTGATGATGTTAAGGGAGATGTTGAGAAAGAAGATCTTGTTGAAGAAAAGATAATACAAGTCTCAGATAGTGAAAATGAGACTCTAGAAGTTGTAAAGTTAGTCTCTAAATCTTATAAAAGAAATAATGTGGTTGATGATACACATAGAATGGATGTGGTTGTAAGAACTAAGAAGTATGTTGGCGGAGCATCCTAGAGAAAAGTTGAATATTTAGATAATTTTCCCTCACTAATAAGAGAATTAGGTTCTGAATATTCAACCTAGATGGTTATGGATTTATTTTTCAATCCATGAAGAAGTTAGTGGACAAAATACCTTTGATTACAAGTATTAATTAAAGATTTCAGTTGCTTCAGAATTCTTCTAATTAGAAGATATATTCGATAAGAATGCTCATGGAAGAATTTATGAAGCTTGAAAAGGAGTTCAAGACATTCTATATTGGTTATGATTCTCATATGAGATCATGTAAGGAAATAATTAAATGGTCTAAGAGAATGGTTGATGATATTAATATCATGGATGGCTTCCAAGATTCAGTTAAAGATTCTTTTGATATATCATATGATACAATAAAAAACCTTACAAATTTTTAAAAAAAACTGAATCTTGATCAAGTGGCCTTGATGCAAGAGGATAAAGATCTGAATGGATATTTGAATTAATTTTCTCTAAATTTAAATAGTTAAAAGGGAATTTTGGGAAGTGTTATAAGAAAGGTTTAAACAACAAGAATAAGTAGTAAAGTCTCAGGTAGAAATTTTGAAGTCTTAAGAAGAAAAAATAAAGGCTCTCGAAAAGAAAAATTTGGATCAGGATCAGTTGCTCATGAGGTTTGAGGATGATCAAAAAGAGATAAAGAAGTTAAAGGCAACCTTGAGGAATCTCATACCGGAGGAAAATAAGGATGAATGATATTCATGAAACTCTGATCTTTTGTTGTATTTTTCCGTGTAACATTTTTTTCCAATCATAATGAAATTTTTTTTATCCTTAAATTATTTTATCTTGTGTATCACTAACCTTTTAGGTACAATTTTTTTCATTCCCTTCATTACTTTTATTAAGATCAAAAAGGGGGAGAAAAGAATGATCAAAAGAATATTAAGTAAAAATAAGATAATTCATAAGAAAGGGGGATATTAAGTAAGGAGGAGTTTACTTCTTCTTAAAGAATATTTTCTTAAGAAAAAAAGTTACATCTCTAAGAAAGACAAGAATACGATCCTTAGGGATTTAAAAACCTAAGGGCGAGTTAGTTGTATTCATCATAAGTCATAAGTAAAAAGAGATAATTATTTATTTTAATGTTAAAAAATAAAAATCCTTACTCCATATATTATTTTTTGAAAGGTTGTTTGTTCTTTCCAAAAAGGGGGAGATTGTTAAGTCAATAAGGTTTTCCTTATGAATTTCCCATTCCTCTTTGTTTTGAAAATCAAAAACACTTTTTCATAAAGAAATTTAAATTTCTCTAAGAAATATTCTCTAAAAGAAAATTTTATTTCACTATGAAAAGTTTTATCCTTTTAATGGTTTTTAATGTCTTATTAAATGTCTTCTCAAAACCAAGTCAAACCATTTTTTATTAAGTCAAGAAAATAAGATCCTTATCAAAAACCTAGAAACTTATAGTTCCTTAAGCTACCAAGTCTTACTATTTTTAGACTCTGAATTCATTGAAATTTAGACTCTAAATTCTCTAAAATTCAAACACCAAATTCTATAAAATTTAGACTATAAATAATCTGAAATTAATACTAAAAATTCTCTAAAATTCAAACACCAAATTCTCTAAAATTCAGACTCCAAATTCTCTGAAATTTGGACTCCATATTCTATGAAATTCAGACTCCGAATTCCTCATAATTCAGAACCTCAATTACATAGAATTACTCAGAATTCAGACTCTAAATTTCTCAGACTCCAAACTACAAATTCCTTAGAATTTAGACTATGAATTCCATAGAATTCAGACTCTGAATTCTATAGAATTGAGACTCCAAATTCCCCAGAATTTAGAATCTGAAATCTATAGAATCCAGAATCTGAAATATATATAATTTAGACTCTGAATTCTTAGAAAAATATAATCATAATATCTATTTTTCTAGAAACTGATTGTTTATATATTTAGAATCCAAATTCAATAGTTACTAGATTCCGATTATTCAAATTTTTTTAAGTTACTTTATTTTTCTAACATATTATTACAACTTTATTAAATTATATTTTACTTAATGTTCTTAAACTTCAGAATATTTTTATTACATGATAAAGTTTCCTTTCACATGTTTTTTTATAATGAAAATGATGTTGTAAAATTTGTTTCTAACTAACCGTTGGTTGAGTGACACATGTATAGGTCCGTCCAAGATTCAAGGAAAAACATGACTATTGGAGGAGGGAGCCGACCATTGGAGTTTTTCCTATAAATAAGAGATCATTATAATGAGATCATAATTGTTATATGATCCTATAGATTACATATTGTGAAGTGATTTCTAGAGAGTGAAAATCTTGTGCCTTGTGTGATTTTTGAACATTTTATTCAGTTGTGAACAACATGTTCAGCTTGCTTTGGGAAACTCTGATTATTGCTTTGTATAATCAAGGTATTTTTGGGATAGGAAGAAAGATGTGTTAACTACCTTAAAGTTCTAGGGTTTGCAGGGATAGAAAGATAGACTCCAGTATTCTTATCAAGGGCTTATCCTTGTTTGGGTAAGACAAACTTTCTTGAAAGTATAAATCAAGGGACCTTTATCCAAGGTTTTTGGATACCCTTCACTTTGGGTTAAAATATTTCCTACTTGTTTACTTGTTTTTGTACAAGTTTTAATTCCATTTAATTTTTTTAAGGAAAGAAAGTATAACTTTCTTATACTTTCTTATACTTGTACACTCTGATATATAAGATTCTATATGCTCTATGGTTGAATATTTCCTTAAGATAAAATTGCCTAAGTTTCCTTAAGTTTAACCAGTTTAAGTTTAGGTTTCTTATAATTGGACATGGGCCCTTCTAATTATCCCTTAAAGTAAGAACCAAAGAGTTTTCTATTAATTTACCTTGTTTAACTTTGTTAAATATATATTTTCTTAAGGTTAAAAGAGAAAGTTTTTAAACATAAAATTAACCCACCTCTTGTAATTGAGCATCTACATATTCTATTTCGATCCTACAGGTGTTACAAGGGCCTCTATTACAAGGGGTGTAACTTTGAGATGGTATTTTTTTTAGAGATTGGAAAATATTTTTTGCTAAATTGGTGTGGATAATTAAGAAGAGGAGGTACCCTTTTATAAGAGAGGTGAGTGGAAAACCTATAAATACTTGAAAAGTTATTATATAATATATGTATTAATCAAGTAAGGTGGATGAAAATTTTCTTAGTTTCAAATATAATAAGGTTAAGGTTGAAATCCAATCAACTAATGAGATTTAGCCAAGTTCTTTTGTTATCTTAATCCTTATATCTTAGGTTAACCCCACTTTTAACCATTATAACCCTTACTTAGAAACTATTCATTATGTCTAAAAATTAATTTGATATTATTACCTAATATTAACTTTGGTTTTAAAAAATATGGAATAAATTTTAAAATGATTAATTCCATGAATTGGAATAAATTAATTCTAATATCTGTATACAAAACGTGTAAAAACATTTTTAGAGAAAATGTATTTTTAAGAATAAAAATGATTTTATTCTCATTCCATTAATAATAATAACAATTAAATGAGTGTAAATATATTTTATTGAATATATTATCTATAAATATAATTAAAATTTTTCATAGATAGTAATTAATTAATTTAATATGATAAAATATATTACGGACCATAAAAATAGTTTTTTTAATATTTATTCCTTCTATTTCAAAGCTTTTATCTTCATTTAAAACCAATTAATAAGAAATTTATAAATTTTTATACATTTGATTATATATATTATAGATATATTTCATCATTTAATAGTATTAATCAAAAAAATTTATTTAAATAAAAATACATAATATGTTGAAAATTAAATTCTTGAAAAAATTATGTCATATATGATTTTATTTTTTTTATTAAAATGTGATTACTCATTTCCTAATAATTAATCAATAAATTTTCATTAAGGAGAAATTTTAAACATGTTTTTCATAATTTAGGTTGTACTATTGATACCTGCAATTCGAACAACTATACTGTAATAGTCATATTTAATAATAATATTTCAATAGAATAACATGGTTCATATAAGCTAGGTGTTGCATGTAATGGAAGATTTCAAACAATTAAAATTTAATAAATAGAAATACATATTATAAAACAATAGGGTGTACCATTTTAACCACATTATAATAATTTATCCCCTAAAATTCTGTTTCACTGATAGAAAAAAATAAGCATACTTCTACCTCATCACATCCTCATGTTCAAACATAGCATTCCTCAAACTTATGGTTTCACCATAGATTTGTGACCAGATGAGTGGTCTTATTTTTATCACTTTATCTATTTGATCAATAATATTCAATAGTTTATCCTCATAATAAAGACCATTCTCTAGTGTTATAACCTTTGATTTCAATACAATTGAAGTATTATGTCTGTAGTTCCTCTAAAGTGATACATTGAACACATCATGCACTTGAGAGAGGTTTGGTGGAATCACTAATAAATAAGATACCATATAGATATGATCATGAATCTTAATGGGACCAATGTATATATGGATAAACTTTCCCTTCCATACAAATACCATAATCTTTTTCCATGTAGATATTTAAAGTAATACCTTATCAGTAACTTTAAACTCTAAATCTCACTAATGATTATCAACATAAATTCTAAATCAACTATGATATACCCTAATGTACTACTAAATATGTATAACATTATCTTACATTTTCATAGCCAATTTAGGTACCACTAGATTTCGTTCCCCAAATTTACCCCAGATAGTTGGATTTTTTCACTTCCTACCATATAAGTATTCATAAGGAGCCATCTGAATTCTTGACTGAGATCTATTATTGTAAGAGAAGTCCACCAGAAGAAGGTGTTTATCCCAACCACCATTGAAATATATAGAGAAAGATATAATCATTTCATAAAGGATTTGAATGATCCTCTTAAACTGTTCATCTATATAAGGATGATATGCAGTGCTAAATTTCAAATCCATATTCAAGGATTGTGAAGGATTCTCTAGAACATTAGGGTAAACCTCAGATCTGGATGAGAAATAAAAAATATGGTAATCCATATAACCTTAATAGTTCCTTAATATAAATCCTAAAAAGTTTATTAAGAGATAAATATTCTCTGATAGAAATAAAACGATCTTACTTTATAAGGAAATTAACTACAACCCAAAAAACATTATGGATTTTATAGAGTATGGGGAGTCCTATGAAAAAAATACATGGTGATGTTTTCCCATTTCAATTCTGGTATTGGTAAGGGTTGTAAAATTCCCATAGACTTGGAAAACTTATCCATAAACTACTAAAATAAAGGCATCAAGATACATGCTCTGTAATACCATTTTTCATATTGTCCCAGCAGAAATACTCTTTGAGAAGTCTATACATTTTCATGCTTCCAGGATGAATAGAGAATGATGAGCTATGTGATTCATATAATGATTACTTATTTAATACTAGTATTACTGATATACATACCACGTTCCTAAATATGATCATTCAATCATAGTTAGGGCTAAACTCTAGAAAAATCTTAGGATTAATTTGTATCTGCACATCTCTATCCCACACCTCTTTAATCTTCACATAGATGGATGAATGATTATTATTTTGAGAAAGATAATATCGTTATCCTTTCCTTATGATTTAAAGGATCATCCTCAATAAATAACTAATTATTGTTTATCTTTCAATCATTATCATAGAAAAACTGGCATGTTCCTTCTAACTCAGAGAATCAACAACCCTTTTCACCTTCCCATGGTGATAATGTATTTAACAGTCATAATATTTAATCAAATCAAATAATATACTTTGGTGAATATTCAACTCTTTATATGTGCATATATACTTAATATTTTATGATTATATATATATATCACCCCTTTATCCATATAGATAATTCTCTCATATTTTCAATTCAGAAATTACCGATTCCATCTCAAAATCACGAGTTGGGTAATTTTACTCATGAACCTTTAATTTTCATGAGGCATATGATACTACCATGTTGTTCTACATGAGAAAAAGTCCTAGTCCACTCATTTATGCATAAATTTATATCACAAACCCTTATCCAATATAGGGTAGTGTATTAATAAGTTCACTGATCAAAATTCTCTTCATTTCCTTCAATTTTTCTTCATATTCATCCATATAAAGAAACTTAGATCCATTCCATGTCAACCTGGTTATTGTATTTTATAGAAATGATAAATTTCTAAATAAGTGTTGGTAGTATCCATATAACCCATGAAAACTAATAATTTCAGTCACTGTGGTTTTTCTTATACATTATTCAACAACTTCTATCTTCATGGTTTTCAAAAATATACCCATTATTATGTACGCATAACCTAATAAAGATACTTTCTATAGAAAAAATTAACACTTTCTAATCATGGTATACAATTTATCCTTCTTCAAGGTCTTAAATACAATCCTTAAATGATCTTCATGATCTTCCTTAATATTTTAATATATTAGAAGATCATCTATAAATACTACAATAAACCAATGAAGACAACCACTAAAGACTCTATTCATTAGATCTACGAGGATAATAGAGGAATTGGTAGTTCTAAATGGAATCACTATAAATTCATAATGAATACACCTCATATAGAAGTATATATTGGGTGTATCCTATTTCTTGACCCACAATTGATGATATCTAAAAATGAGGTTCAATATTCAATTTTTTTACCTCTATGTTGTTGATTGAAGAAGTCATCAATATGTGGAAGATTTTAATTTTTTCTTTATATTGATATTGTTATGTTTTTGATAATTAATGAAAAGTCACATTGACCCATATTTATTCTTAATAAAATAATTATATTTACCATATATTTATGGTCTTGGGAATATTAATCCATTTTTTATATTCTCATGGAGTCTATTCTTCAATTTATGCAACTCAATTGGGTCCATTATAGTCTTTGAAATTGTTATAACATCATATATGTGTTCTATTTAAAATTAAACTTCATTATTCATACTATGTCTTGGAAAATATTCCAAAACTACATTGATATATTCATGAAAATATGCATATATTAAATTTTGATTTTATTCCCAAGGATTTGAGATAAATTCCTCTCATGAATAGGTAGAAAGACCCATATAATGGAAGAAATTTCCATTGGAATTATATGTTTATCCTCTCATTGATAAACAATATGTCACGAATTGAATCTAGTATCCACCAATACTGGCACCAAACCCAGCCCGTGACAAGACCCAAAGGGCATTCCCTATCCCCACTGGCTGGAAAAAGAGCTCGGGTATCATTAATTTTGGTTTGGGAACGATTTTCCTCAGTATGAAATCATAAAACATTAAAAACAATCCATAATATAAATCTGAAATTTTCAAGCCAAAAAAGTATTAAGCAAAAACAATAATGGGATACATTGGTTTAAAGACAATAAAAGTGTTCCAAATACAAATAAATATAGTAGAAATATATCCCCACATACACCACACGACAAGGGGTCATCACCCACAAGCCATCTCCACAACTCCGCCCCAAGGATGGGGACTAACACCCTGAATAGCCATCACCCTTAGCTTTCCCTTTACCTGAGTCATAAAAAATAAAGTCTACTTACACCCAAGGGGTTTAAGTAGTGTGTGATCCTAAGACCAATAGGATACCACCAAATGATTCCAAATATAATGCAATACAATTTGAAAAAGAAAGAAGTTTTAATAAGCAAAGAAAAGTAGTGGTAAAATCCAAGAAATTCCACTTTCAATTGGAAACAGTTTTCAAGATAAAATTTTCAGAATGTTCACACATATAAATAGACATGTTATCTACTATAATGTACTACCAAAAACACTCTAATACAAGGGAAAATACCACAAACACAATGAGCAACAAAATTGGGAACACCCCTAGGCAATAGATAGTCTCGGGCCCCAAGTACCTCATACCTCAGTGTAAAGTAACCATAGTAAATCCATTGTCGTGAACAAGACCCTCGTAGGGAACATACCCATAACCTAGTGTTCCCCAATAATCATCAATTTAGTTTAGTTAGAGTTCTTGTTATCCAAATTCTAAGTGAAATATGGACAAAACCCATCTGGTCCACTAGCCGTACTTGTACACACACATTTTATACCATTTAAAACACACAACAAAACACTTGGAGTTTCAATAAAACAACTTTTCCAAATAATTCCTTGTTTTGGACACAAAACTCATTGAAAACCCCACTTGAACACTATTTTCACACTCAAATTAACCAAAATAGAATTCATAGAACCTTAAACATTTCTTTAAACCCATTACTTGAGTTATAAAACAACCCCCAATAAGAATCACAAATAATAGCCATGTAAAGCACCTAATTCAACACCAAATGGGTACTCAAAAACCATTTTCATAACGAACGTCACCGAAAAACAATTTCTCAGCAACAACCAAAGGATAATAACATTTAAAACATTGTGTTCATCCCTAATATAGTTCAATAAAATCAACTAAATAATTATAGGGAATCCCTTATGGAACCGACAAAATATTTATATGAAAACCCCAAAATTTCACATGAAATTGGCATTAAAAATTCATTTTCTTTATAATTTCCACTAAAAAAAATTTTGGTAGCAACATGCACATTAAATATACATTAAAATACCATAAACACAACATCTATATCATAGAGATTTCATATCGAAAGGAATCACCTACCATAGTAATGAAAACCCTTGAATCACCGTGCGAAAATCAAGTCGCACCACCACCGCACCAAGAGAGGCTTAGAAAAAACCTAAAACCACAATAATTGACCATGAAAATCCATGGTTAAACCCTAGGTTCTAAACCCTAGCCCCTGGTCACTTGGTACTTCAAGTAAAAGAGAATAAACCCTAATCAAATAGAATGAAACCCTAAGCAATTTGAAAGATGAATGAAATGGATTTACTTACTTGATGGATCTTGAAGAAATCTCCCTAAAACACTAGTATATGAAATTGAAAACGGATACAATTCTAAGGTTGTTCAAAGAAGAATGAGGAGGTCATTTATGAACTGGAATGGAGGAAAGAGTGTAAGAATTGAGAGTTATGATGGAAAGAACCTACCACCTCAAATCTGGCCGATCATAGAAACCCTAAGATGTTATACACTCAATCTCGATGGATATGAGCTCCAAAGAGGGGAAAGAGAGTCTGGGCACGTGGATGGGTTCAATTGGCTTGGGTGAGGCCTAGAAGCACAAAACAATCCTTAAAATTGGACAAGTTATTAATTAAACAAAATTCTTTTTTAAAACTGGAAATGTGATTCTGTGCTGGCCCAATCCCTAAAATAAAAACCCAAATATACCTTGTTATGGATTTCTAAAGGCTCCAAATTTACACAGGGGTCTTAATAGGTCAGGGGAGTCTAATTAAGAATTTTAATGGATGAATGTTTTTGAAAAACAAATTAGTTATAATTGAAAAAAAATTATTTTTAAAACTGGAATTGGGCTCACGGTTTGGGAAACCCCCAAAACAAAAATGAATGGAAAATAAATGAAAAATACCTTTAAAATATGTCATGTATGTGAAAATTCTCCCCACCATGAAAACATTCTATCCCAGAAAGTCAACCTGAAGCTTGATCGAAAAAAAGGAAAGAATACTCTTCCTCAACCCATGACTTCCACTCCCATGTCTCATGTGTATCATTACTATGTTGACAAAGAACCCGAACCATCAAAATAGACTAACCTCAAAGAAAATGCTCTTGGGAGTCCACTATTTTCACTGGACGCTCAAAAACTGACAAGTCAGGCTCTATTTATAGTTCTTTTCAACTCAGCACATGGGACGGATCCGGGTTGTATTTTTTTCAATTCGGATCCATGGAAGACATTATGGATGGATGTCAACTGAGAAGGTAAGGACAAAATATATTCCACCTTGCCAATACGCTCTATGATCTCAAAAGGTCCAACATATTGCGACATCATATTCCCTTACTTCCCTAATCGATGATGGCCCAGACGAGGGGCCACTTTCAAGAATTCCCTGTCATCCACAAAAATATCTAGGTCTTGGCGCCTCTGGTCAACATAAGATTTATGATGACTCTGAGCTGTAAACAAGTGTTGCTTGATTAGTTTGACCTTCTCAGAAGTCTCATGCACAAGGCTTGGCCCCAACAGTGAAGTCTCACCTACCTCATCCCAATACAGGGGGACCAACATGGATGACCATAGAGAACCTCAAAAGGATCCATTCGAATCGAGGATTGGTAACTGTTATTATAAGAAAAATCAACCAGCCCCAAATGGCTATCATAGGAATCTCCAAAGTCCAAGACACATGCACAAAGCATGTCCTCCAAAATCAGATTTTTCTGCTCTGTCTGACCATCCGTCTGAGGATGGTATGTCGTGCTCATCTTAATCTAAGACCCCAAGGCCTTCTGAAGGAT
Organism: Viscum album; assembly: GCA_963277665.1. Classification (NCBI taxonomy): domain Eukaryota; kingdom Viridiplantae; phylum Streptophyta; class Magnoliopsida; order Santalales; family Viscaceae; genus Viscum; species Viscum album. The sequence continues at coordinate 171,878,566 of OY728147.1, read as the reverse complement.
TTCCCAGAACCGAATAGTGAAACAACGGTCTCTATCTAGGACAACTGATGATGGAATGCCATGGAGACTCACCACCTCATGAAGATATAAACGACCCAACTCATCCACTTTAGTTGTATCTCTAATCGGAATGAAGTGGGATGATTTGGTTAGACGATAAATCACCACCCAAATGACATTATCACCCTGAGGTGTATGAGGTAATCCAACAATGAAGTCCATGGAGACCTCATCCCACTTCTAGGTAGGAATGGGTAATGGCTGGAGAAAATCAGAGGGCCTTTGTGTTCTGCTTTCACCTGCTGGTATGTGTAGCATCTCCACACAAAGTCCACTTTGTCTCGTCTCAAACCAGGCCACCAGAACTGCCGAGGGACATCATAATACATCTTGGTGGCACTCAGATGGACAACCCATAGAGACTGGTGGCTTTCCTCCATCACCACCTTCCGCAAACAGAAAGACACTACTGAATGACCCTTGAAGCCCAAGATTCCCTCAAGAGACGACGACTAATCAGAGGATGTCTCCCCACCATAACAAAACTGCTTCAACCACAGAAAAAGATCATCACTAGACTGTTCCCGCTGAATCTACTCCAATACATAAGGAGTCAACTGGACACTCACCAAGAATTCCCCTCCACTGTGTTTCCTAGTCTCCACATGCATCTGAGAAAAGATCACCATCAAAGTCCACTCATCACTATACTTCCTAAAATATTGCATTGGAACTCTTCTGCTCAAATAATATGCCACCACGTTACCCTTTCGTGGGGTATAGACAATTTCCAAGTCGAACCCCTGCAAGTACTCGATCCAACGACGCTGCCTCAAGTTGTGGTCCTTCTGCGAGAAGATTTAGGCCAAGCTTTTGTGATCAGAGTAGACCAAAAACTTCTTCCCAAAGAGGCAGTGACACCAAGTCTTCAAAGCATAAATCACCACTACAAACTCCAAGTCATGGGTCAGATAGTTCTTTTTGTGTGGTCGGAGTTGGCGAGATCCATACACTACCACGTGATCATCCTGCATAAGCACACACCCAAGACCCATAACTGAAGCATCACAATAGACCACATATCCCTTTATAGACTCTAGAAAAATAATCACGGGGGAGGTAGTCAACCTCCTCTTCATCTCCTCAAACGATGCCTGACATTCTGGGGCCCATACAAACTTCACCCCTTTCCGAGTGAGGGTGTTCATCGGTGAAGCAAGTTGAGAGAAATCCCGAACGAATCGCCTGTAATAACCATCCAGGCCAAGGAAAATCCTAATCTAAAACACATTCTTCGGCTACTCACATGAAATAACCACAAAAATACTCTTAGGTCCACTAAAACCCCCTGCTCAGAGATCACATTCCTCAGAAATCTCACTTCCCTGATCCGGAATGTGCACTTTGACAACTTTGCAAAGAGGCAGTGATCCCGCAAAGTGCCAAAGATGATCCTGAAGTGATGTTCGTGTTCATCCTTAGAGCCAGAGTATACTATAATTTCATCCATGAAAACCACAACGAAGTAATGAAGATACTTATGGAACACCCTATTCATGAGTTCCATAAAGACCGCTAGAGCATTGGTCAATCCGAAGGGCATGACCAAATACTCAAAGTGGTTGTACCTGCTTTAGAAGGATGTTTTTGGGATATCTGACTCCTTCACCTTGAGCTAATGATAGCCCGAACACAAGTCTATTTATAAGAACCACTTTTCCCCCTTCAATTGATCGAACAAATCATCTATTATTATCAAAGGGTACTTGTTCTTAATTGTTAACTTATTCAGCTTTTGGTAGTCAATGCACAACCAGAGGGATCCATCATCCTTTTTCACGAACAACATAGGAGCGGCCCAAGGAGAGATGCTCAGGCGAATTAATCCTTTGTATTCTAAGTCGTACACTTGTATCTTTATTTCCCTCAGCTCAGTTGGGGCCATGTGATAAGAGTGAAGAGATATCAGCTGTGTTCCTGGCACCAGATCAATCAAAAACTCCACATATCACTTCGAGGGGAAACCTGAGAAATCATCCGGGAATACCTCCGGAAACTCATTCACAACATGAGGTAGTAAACCTCCAGGGGAAATACCATAATCCTCTAGCATGAGCAATGATAACTAGATGGTAATACTTCCTAACTATGGGAGTAGAGGTCCTACGCGACCTGATCGAGGATCCCGTTCTCCCCGAAAAACCTGACGACTCCCATTAGGTGCTGTGAAACTCACTCGCCACCTATAGCAATCAATGTGTGCCTGAAAGTGTACTAGCCAATACATGCCATGTATTATGTCAAACAGTTACATATCTAGAACTAGGAGGTCCCACTCCATCTCAACCCCTGACATGGAAAGTGCACACGAGGGGCACCTGAGGCCCTGCTCCTTCTTCATTCCTAGCGGTGTCACCAAATCCATCACGAAAGAAATCAATTCAGTTGGAAAATTCAGAATGTCCACAAAATGGGTAGAACTAAATTAAATAGAGGCACCAGTATCAAAAAGAGTAGCAGCTATAGTATATGCGATAAAAACCATACCTCGAACTGTCAAAGGTCCCGCCTCTAATCCTGCAGGTGCCTGATCCACAACATAGAGATGTCTAGTCTCTGCTTGAGGATGACTGCTAGTATGTGTCTATGCCCTGAACTGGATCTACCCAGAAGATGACCCAGCCCTACCACCATGGCTTCCAAATTGAGATCCCCCTGTCCTTGATGGCTCAGACTGTGCTGGCAGTCATCTTGAAGCCACTGACCCTGCCCCACTCGGAAGTGAACATGCCACACCGCAGAAGCGCTGTAAATGACCCATTCCTCCAAACTGGTAACAAGAATTTGAAGGAAGTGGGTATACTAGTTGAATGTGCTCCAGATTCCCACATTGGTTTCACATGACTGATCTCAAATCAGAAGTCTTAGGCGAATATTGTCTCAAAGAGTGGCCTGAACTGCCACCTCTTTTCTTCACATGTTCCTCCCGCTTCCTTTTCTTCTTTAAGGAGATGCCACTACCAACTACTGATAATGAACCAGATAATCCAAACCTGCCTTTCCTATTGATCTACACAATGCATGCCTGATCAACGACCTCATTATAGGTCCTCATCTTAAACAAGAACACCTGAGAGTATATCTCGGGTGGAAATCCTTTATCAAACCTCTTGGCCTTCACCTCTTCATTGGAGACGATTTCTAGAGCATAACAAACCAACTCTACAAAATGGTTGGCATACACCATCACAGATAGATTCCCCTAAACAAGGTCCATGAACTCTCTAGACCTAGCATAATCCAACTCCTTAGGGAAGTACTATTCATTGAAGACGATCTTGAAATCTCCCCATCGCATATGCTCTTTCTTCCTAGCCTGAAGCACTAACTCCCACCAATTAAGGCTGGGACCCTCCAACAGAAAGGAGGCACACTTCAACCTGAGCTCCTCGGGTGTTTCCAGGAACTCAAACATATGATCAATCTTTTTGAGTCATTCTTCTTCTTCCTGGGGTTCTGAGCTACCTCAGAAGGTAGGAGGATTGTTTTTCAGAAACTCTTGTGCTTTATATTTTCTAGGACCTGTCTCTTCTGCCCTAACAGAAATAGAAGCAGAAGCTGGTCTATGCCCCAAAGTGTGGATAGACTGAACCACAACCTCCATGAGCCTCTGATCAATCGGTGTGGGAGAACTCTCTCCAGCTTCCTCCTGTGGGCATGTGGGAGCTTTTTGGGGATGCATGTTTCTACAAAATGCAACAGTCACAAAACAATAGTCAATACCAAAATTATGAAAATTGTAATCAAATACATAAAATATAAAATAAACTAAACACATTTAATTAATAAAACAAACAACTACTCCAAATCTGCCAGATGTCCACGTGTGGTCTGCAGCCCACACATCTCACCTGGAAGTGAAGTCAATTCATAAATTCCAACATCCCACAGTGACTCAAGGTCTGCCACGAGAGGTGCAGGACTATAATGACCCATACTTTACATACATGTTTAATACTTCAAAATTGAAGCATACTTATTAAAACATATAATAAAACTAGGAAAGGACCGTATAGGTATAGTGTCTTTAGAAACTAGAAACATAAACAACTGGTTCATAAAGCATCTACACCGTCTCCCATTTATTTCATAATATCTATAGTCCCTTTTGGCATATCTTACTTAATAACCTTCTTCCTAACCTGGGGAAATAAAACATACAAAAGGGTGAGCTCAAATGCACAGTAAGGATAAACAAAAGAAATATCAATCACATCATGTACATAAGAACATAACTTTTGGAAATCTTAACCTGCAAAAGAAATCATAATCTTATAACATGGGATAAATCATAGTAGTGAAATGTAATCCCAATAATCATAACTTAAAAAATGAAACTCTGTGGCATACACACATAATCATAGAGACTCATTTCTTATTAGTCAAGGCTCATTGCCAAGACTATCTTAGTGGACAAAGTCCATTTCTGAACTAAGTTCACTCCTCATTTCAGTCTTATTTCACTGAACCAGTTTAACCTGCCGTTATGGCCATGTCTATCTCATGAGATATAAAATATTTACCCAATGTATTAGAGGGAGATATAGGTCCCACCCATATCATAATGAAACCATTCTTATGTGTTCCACAAAATCATAAATCATACATCATAGCATAACCCATGTAATAAAAATGGGAATCTTAAACATCATGCCATCATATCATAATCCATATAAGATAAAAGGAGATCATAAAAATAATTCCATCATAACATAATAAAATCAATGTAAAAATAGGGATAGAAATAGAACTCTTTATTATCTTATATGGAAAATAATTTTGATAAAACACTTGAACTCCATTCTTGAGGAAAATATCCTTTTTATTTAAAAACATTTTTCCTTTCTTAACATGTCATACAATTTTAAACTAAAAAAAGTTGATTAAAAATAAACTTGAAAACTTGTAAAGGAAACTTCTTGGAAATAATGTTTTAAAAATCCATTCATGCCGTATAAGTTAAAAAAACATTCTTCTTGTACTTTTGTCGGAAAAGTCAAAAAGTACCTCATACGAAAAACGACAAAAGATTCCTTTCATATATTTTACTAAAAACTCACCGAAGGGTAAAATTGGATTTAAAAAAATTGTAGGTGGATGGAAACAATATTACATATTGTGGATGATAAAATACACCCCATTAAATACAAAAGTATAAACAATCTCGGATAAAATGAGATTGTGATATTTTCCCTTACCTTAGGTCTGATTTGCTTCGTAAGTGTCCGAACCTCCTGTATAATGATTTAAATAATGTTATTGAATTATTCTAGAATCATAATTATTTTTATGATATCATATATCGTCATATTCTTAGCTTCTTATCAGTAATGTTTCATTACTACTTGTTTATTCGGGTGTTTATTAATTTTTGTTCTTATGCGTGTTTTGTCGAATAAATTCTTATACTTTTTTTTAGGTTATAGATACCTCATTTCCAGAATGGTATTAGTGTAATATATATCATATTTATTCACTCAATTCATTTATATAATCATTATGCAATGAAGATCATGTAGAACGAGTCGAATCACATCGTGGAGATGGTATTTCGTACGTACGCACGAGCGATGATATCGTTCCCATGATTGTGGAATTGTATTGGAGTGTATGTATACTATTTAATAATAAATATCAATTTAAAATAATCATATATATTCATTATTTACACCATTATACCCATCCAAGTAAGGTGGTGGTGGAAAATAGATTACACCACGGCGTGGAGACGGTATTCCGTACGTACGCACGTGCGGTAATTTCATTTTCCATAAGATGGATAGATGGTGAAATAGGGTTGTTTCATACTTATAATAACATATAAGTATATGAGTGATACTTATTTTATTAATTCATGATGAAACAACTAAAGAAGAAGAAGTGGAAGAAGAAATAAAGATGAAAGAATCGGTAACAGACATTACCTCTTCTTTGAAGTTCTTCTTTGAGACTTCCTTTTAGGGCACTAAAATTGGTCTTTTAAGAAGACCAGGACCTCTAGGATGTCTCTAGGGAAGTGGAGAGGAGAAATTTTCAGGGGTTGGCCGAGATTGAAGGCTCAAAGTGGTGTGAGGAAGAGGGGGAGGAGGTGCCCTTTTATAAGGGAGGAGAGGGGCACCTTTGGAATAACAAAAACTATTATTTTATTATAAAGTCAAATTCGGTTTTAAAAAGCTCAAAATTGATTTATTTCGAAGATAAGGTGGGGATGGGTCAAAATAATCTCATACAATAGAATTTATACAAGTTTAGGTTCCTATTTTAACCTTATCATTTAGATTTAACATTAGGTTAAATAATTTTACTTTTACCGTGTCTTCTTGTGTTATTACGCTATAAGGTTAATAAACATACTATAAACAGCCAAACGAACCCCAAGTTGTTTATTATTAATATCTATAACCTTATCTAAGTCATTTGGTAGAACCTTAGATTTTTAGGAATAAAATAACAATTAATAATATAATATTTGTTTTAAAAACTATTTTATGTCATTTTTGACACTATTTAGTAATTGATTTTTGTGAAGATCATAACAGGATGATTAGTTCGAACAAAGTTAAGTAAATCAATAATAACATTTCATATTAACCTATAAAATTAGTGTAATTCATAAAAAGTCTCCAATTATATTTATTTGGGTATTTATAACATCAATTATGTCAATATTTCATTAATAAGATAATTACTGCATCATCTTTGTGTCATAAATAAATTAAATTATTTAAAGTCTAAAAATTAAAAATAAAATATCATTATGTAGGAAATATTTTTGTATTTCTAATGAATAATTTTAGTCGAATTTATCTTATGTATAACCCTATATTAAAAATTATATACTTATTAAACTTTGATTTTAACTATTTAAACCCTTCTTTAAATAAATTAATAATAAATGTCCTAATCTAATCCAAGTGGGCCTAAATGGTCATATTTTATTCCTAAGGTTGTTTTTGGTCGAATTACACTTATCCAGTAGAATTAGGACATGTTTTAGGGCAATAATAATATCATTTTGACCCTTAATTACCCTATTTACTTTTAACCGTGGTAAATAAAAGTAAAAAGTTACTATTCACCAAAAAATTATTTTCATCTTATTGAACCACATTTTACTTACTGACATCAACCGCGTCTCTTGGATTTTCGAAATTCCACTCACAGAAGCGGTAAAATTAAGTTTTATGAAAAATTCAGTTTTTTAACTACCACTTAGTGGTTTCACTATTCATCAAAAATTGAAAGTTTTCAGAAAAATACCAAAATTTCACCCTAGACTAATTTCGATATTTCGAATCAAAAAATGAAGACCATTTTGAAAAATAAAATTTATAAAATTTCAAAAAGTGGTTATTACTATTAATAATGGCTAGTTTTAATAATATTTTAATAGCATATCGTTGTTTAGTGAAACTCGGTATTGCGTACGACGCAAGCTATCGAGGAAGGTCGCGATTTCGTGTAAAGCAAGCCAAGCAAGTGAAAGATTCCTTTGATGATTTATATATCATAAAATTCCCGGGTGTTACATTCTACCCTCCTTAAAATGAATTTCGCCCTCGAAATTCGGCACTTTGTAACAAACAGATGAGGATACCTCTCCCTCATCATATCCTCAAGCTCCCATGTAGCTTCTTCGAATTGGTGGTTCCTCCATAAAACTTTCACCAAGCGAGTGGTCTTGTTTCGTAGGACTTTTTCGCTACGATCCAGAATCTCTATCAGCTGTTCTTCATAAGAATGATCTTGCTCCAGTGGTACAACTTCTGAGCTGAGTACATGTGAAGGATCAGGTATGTACTTTCTCAGGAGAGATATAAGGAACACATCGTGAACTTGAGAGAGAGTCGGTGGAAGCGAAAATCGGTAAGCTACCTTCCCAACACGATTCAGTATTTCAAAAGGACCGATATACCTAGGGCTCTACTTTCCCTTCTTTCCAAATCTCATTACTCTCTTACAAGGAGATATTCGTAATAACACTTTATCACCCACTTCAAACTCTAAGTCTTTTCTTCAGTTGTCGGCATAACTTTTCTGTCGACTCTGAACTGCTCTTTTGTGTTGTTGAATAGATCCGACCTTTTCTGCCATCTCATCAACAAGATCAGGTCCTAATAGATTTCTTTCCCCAACTTCATCCCAGCAAGTTGGAGTCTTGCATTTCTTTCCATAGAGAGCTTCATAAGGATCCATATGAATACTGGAGTGAAAGCTATTATTATAAGAAAATTCCACCAAAGGTAGGTGTTGATCCCAACCACCTTTGAAATCCATAGAGCAAGCTCTCAACATATCTTCTAGAGTTTGAATTGTTCTCTCAGACTGACCGTCTGTCTGAGGATGATAAGCAGTGATGAAACTCAACTCTGTATCCAGAGTATGCTGAAGACTTCACCAGAACTTTGAGGTAAACCTCGGATCCCGATCAGATATAATAGAAAGTGGTACTCCATGCAATCTTACCACTTCCTTCACATATATCCAGGCAAGCTGATCTAGAGAGAAATCATCTCTAATAGCGATGAAGTGTGCAGACTTTGTAAGATGATCAACTATGAACCAGATAGCATTATTTCCTTTGGATGTTTTAGGAAGTCCGGTGACAAAGTCCATAGTGATGTTTTCCCATTTCCATTCGGGTATGGGTAATGGTTGTAACATCCCCTTAGACTTCTGTCTCTCAGCTTTAACTTGCTGACAAACCAAGCATCGAGAGACATATTCAGCAACATCTCTTTTCATGCCATCCCACCAGAAGTACTCTTTCAGGTCCCTATACATCTTCGTGCTTCCAGGATGAATAGAGAATGAAGAACTATGAACCTCATCCAGTAGCTCCTTATTTAATTTGGGGATGGGAGGAACACAAACCCGATTCCAGAACTTTATTATCCCATCACAATCAAGGTTGAATTCAGTAACATTTCTCACCTTCTTTTGTAACTCGACACCTTCTTTCTGTGCCTCTTTAATCTTCACATGTATATATGGATGAACATTCATTTGAGAAAGATACGATTTTCCCCCTTCCATTAAAATTCCAAGATCCATCCTTTGTAAATCCATAAATATTGGATCTTTTGTGATCCTCATCATGGATAAGCTAGCATGGTCTTGTCGACTTAATGCATCTGCCACCTTGTTTTCTTTCCCAGGGTGGTAATGAATTTAGCAGTCATAATACTTAATCAGCTCCAACCATCTTCTTTGGCGCATATTCAGCTCCTTTCGTGTGAAAATATACTTTAAAATTTTATGATCAGTATAAATATCACACCCTTCACCATAAATATAATGCCTCCAAATCTTTAATGCAAAGATTACCGCAGCTAACTCCAAATCATGAGTTGGGTAATTTTGCTCATGGATTTTCAACTATCGTGAGGCATAAGCTATCACCATATCATTTTGCATAAGAACACACCCCAATCCCTTCTTGGATGCATCACTATAGATCACAAACCTTTCTCCACTATAAGGCAGTGTGAGCACAGGTGCACTGGATAATCTTCTTTTCAACTCCTTGAAATTCTCTTCATATTCCTATGTCCAGACAAACTTAACTTCTTTCCGAGTCAACTTGGTGAGTGTATTATATAATCGTGAAAAATCTTTCACAAAACGTTGATAATATCCAGCCAAACCAAGAAAAATTCGGATCTCAGTCACTATTGTTGGTCTTGACCATCTTTCGATAACATCTATTTTTGCTGGATCCACAGATATCCCCTCTTTTGAGATTATGTGACCCAAAAATGAAACTTTTTGAAGCCAAAATTCACACTTGGTAAATTTGGCATAAAGCTTATCCTTTCTCAGGGTCTTCAATATAATTCTCAAGTGATCTTCATGTTCTTCCTTGCTCTTTGAATTGACAAGAATATCCTCTATAAAGACTACCAAAAACTGATAAAGATAGTCTCTAAAGACTCTATTAATCAGATCCATGAAGATAGCAGGGGCATTAGTAAGACCAAATGGCATCACTATAAATTCATAGTGTCCATACCTTGTACGGAAAGCCGTCTTTGGTATATCCTCCCTTTTGACCCTTAATTGATGATACCCTGAACGAAGATAAATCTTGGAAAAGTATTGAGATCCGCGTAGTTGGTCAAATAAGTCATCAATGCGTGGGATATGATATTTGTTCTTGATAGTGATCTTGTTAAGTTCTCGATAATCAATGCAGAGTCTCATTGATCCATATTTCTTCTTAAAAAACAGAACAGGTGCTCCCCAAGGTGATGCACTAGGGCATATGAACCCCTTATCAAGATTCTCTTGGAGTTGCTTCTTCAATTCTTGTAACTGAATTGGGGCCATTCTATAAGGTGTCTTTGAAATAGGCAAAGTACCTGGTACGAGTTCTATTGAAAACTCAACTTCACGATTTGGTGGAATACCCGGTAATTCCTTTGGAAAAACATCTTCAAACTCCCGTACAATGGGCATATTCTTAATCATGAGTTTCTCACCAACCATTTGAGATAAATAAACTTCATTTAGTGGAATCAAGACCCATAAGATGGAAGAAATTTCCACTAGAAGGTTATGTTCATCCTTGCATTGATAGACGATCGTAGATTGATCTGGAATATGAAATGTGACTTCCTTTCTTTAAAAATTGATATGAGCTCCATATAAAGAAAGCCAATCCATGCCATGAATCACATCAAATTCCACTATAGGAAGGATCACAAGATTTGCAGGAAGCACTTTCCCACAAACTTCAATCGGAGAAGAATTATAAACTTTTGATGTGACTGTTGTTCCATTAGGGGTTGTCACAGCTAACTCAACATCTAATTGTTGAGGTAATACAGTTACATCCTTAGAAAATTATTCAGAAATAAAATATTGGGTGGATCCAGAATCAAATAAAACATTTTCTACTTTAGAGTGGATGGTAAGCGTATCTTTCACCACATCGTTATCGTACTCCACATCGCTGATAGAAATTGCATGTGACTTTCCTTTATCTTTAGCCTTAAGAGTTTGTTGACGTCGACCATCATCATCAACCCTTGGATTTGGGAATTGATTGGCATAATGCCCCATCTCCTTGCACTTGAAACATTGTAGTGTAGTAGGTTCATTCTGTGTGTCCCTTCCTTTGTTTGCATCATTAGACATCTTCTTCCCATCATTGCAGCATTCAAATGCCCGATGAACTTCCTTTCCACATTTGAAACATTTACTTGTTCCTTTAAGACAACTCCCTCCATGTTTCTTTCCACACTTTGAGCATAAGGGAAAGCCCATCTTATTTTCAGTGTGCTCTTTCGATTTTCCTTTGAATTCCATTTTCCTCTTCTTATCAAACCCATATGACTGATGGGTTACTCCAATATCCATCTCGACTTTGAGAGCACATCGAATGATTTCCTCGTAGCTATTGAAGTCCCTTATGGATAACTCCCTTCAAAGACTTGGTTTTAAGCCACTAAAGAATCGATCGATCTTACTCTCAGGTTGGATAATAATACCAGAAGCGCACCTTGCAAGTCTTGTAAAATTTTCTTCATAGGTACCAACAGATTCATCATCCTTTTTCTTCAGTTCAAGAAACTCTTTCTCTATATTTGTTCGGAGAATACGAGGGAAGTACTTATTGAAAAATAAGTTCTTGAACTCGTCCCATTCCATGGACTCAATTTCATCTATTTGCCTCGTATTCTTAATAAGATTCCACCATTGATCATCATCACCTTCCAAACGATACACTACTAAGATGACTTTATCATGTTCAGAACATTGAAGAACTGAAAATATCTTTTCAATATTACTAATCCATTGTTCAGCAACTAATGGATCAGTAGACCCGCTGAATGAAGGTGGACGCTGTCTCATGAAGGATTCAACAGAATGTTGCTCCTTCATTTGCTCGTTTGGAAGTCTTGCATGATTCATAGCTTGATAAAGTTGTGTGAGAATGGCTACAAGATTTTTCATTCCAGCTCCCATAACGTTTGGTTGCTCAGGGGGACAATCATTGCATTGCCTGTCACATTTCGCATTAACACGGTTCCTTCCGGTTCTAGCCATTGACTAAAACCAAGAAGAATAGTGTGAGAAACACTAATTATAATAGGAAAATCACATAATCAAGAATAAAATTTCACACTTAAGGTCTTATCCTAGGTTATTCATGGCCATTTCTAAAACACTAAGATTGTGTTCTATGCTTAGACTTATCCTTAGGGTTCTTACTAAGGCTTTCACATCCTAGTTTCCAAAGGTTGACTATACCTTTCCTCTAATACAAACTATAACGACCCATACTTTACATACATGGTCAATACGTCAAAATTGAAGCATACTTATTACAACATATAACAAAACTAGGAAAGGACCGTATAGGTATAGTGTCTTTAGAAACTGGGAAACATAAAAAACTGGTTCATAAAGCGTCTACACTATCTCCCATTTATTTCATCATATCTATAGTCCCTTTTGGCATATCTTACTTAATAACCTTCTTCCTGACATGGGGAAAGAAAACATACAAAAGGGTGAGCTCAAATGCTCAGTAAGGGTAAACAAAAGAAATATCAATCACATCATATACATAAGAACATAACTTTTGGTAATCTTAACCTGCAAAAGAAATCATAATCTCATAACATGGGATAAATCATATTAGTGAAATGTAATCCCAATAATCATAACTTAAAACATAAAACTTTGTGGCATACACACATAATCATATAGAATAATTTCTTATTAGTCAAGGCTCATTTCCAAGACTATCTTAGTGGAAAAAGTCCATTTCTGAACCGAGTTCACTCCTCCTTTCAGTCCTGTTTCACTGAACCGGTTTAACCTGCCATTCCAGCCATTTCTATCTCATGAGATATAAAATCTTTACCCAATTCATTGGAGGGAGATATAGGTCCCACCCATATCATAATGAAACCATTCTTATGTGTGCCGCAAAATCATAAATCATACATCATAGCATAACCCATGTAATAAAAATGGGAATCTTAAACATCATACCATCATATCATAATCCATATAAGATACAAGGACACCATAAAAATAATTTCATCATAACATAATCAAATCAATTTAAAAATAGGGATAGAAACGGAACCCTTTATTATCTTAGATTGAAAATAATTTTGATAAAACACTTGAACTCCATTCTTGAGGAAAATATCATTTCTACTTAAATACATTTTTTCTTTCTTAACATGTAATACAATTTTAAACTAAAAGAACTTGATTAAAAATAAACTTGAAAACTTGTAAAGGAATCTTCTTGGAAATAATGTTTTAAAAATCCATTCATTCCGTATAAGTTAAAAAAACATTCTTCTTGTACTTTTTTCAGAAAAGTCAAAAAGTACCACGTACGAAAAACGACAAAAGATTCCTTTCATATCTTTTACTACAAACTCACTGAAGGGTAAAATTGGATTTAAAAAAATTGTAGGTGGATGGAAACAATATTACATATTGTGGATGATAAAATACACCCCAGTAAATACCAAAGTATAAACAATCTCGGATAAAATGAGATTGTGATATTTTACCTTACCTTAGGTCTGATTTGCTTCGTAAGTGTCCGAACCTCCTGTATAATGATTTAAATAATGTTATTGACTTATTACAGAATCAAACATATTTTTATGATATCATATATGGTCATATTTTTAGCTTCTTATTAGTAATGTTTCATTACTACTTGTTTATTCGGGTGTTTATTACTTTTTGTTCTTATGCGTGTTTTGTCAAATCACTTCTTATACTTCTTTTTAGGTTATAGATACCTCATTTCCAGAATGGTATTAGTGTAATATATATCATATTTATTCACTCAATTCATTTATATAATCATTATGCAATGAATATCATGTAGAACAAGTCACATCACATCGTGGAGACGGTATTCCGTACGTATGCACGAGCGATGATATCGTTCCCATGATCGTGGAATTGTATTGGAGTGTATGTATACTATTTCAGAATCAATATCAATTTAAAATAATCATATATATTCATTCTTTACACCACTATACCCATCCAAGTAAGGTGGTGGTGGAAAATAGATTACACCACGGTGTGAAGACGGTATTCCGTACGTACGCACGCGCGGTGATTTCATTTTCCGTAGGATGGATAGATGGTGAAATAGGGTTGTTTCATAATTATAATAACATATCAGTATATGCGTGATACTGATGTTATTACTTCATGATGAAACAACTAAAGAAGAAGAAGTGGAAGAAGAAATAAAGATGAAAGAATCAGTAACAGACGTTATCTCTTCTTTGAAGTGCTTCTTTGAGACTTCCTTTTAGGGTACTAAAATTGGTCTTTTAAGAAGAACAAGACCTCTAGGATGTCTCTAGGGAAGTGGAGAGGAGAAATTGGAAGGGTTTGGCCGAGCTTTAAGGATCAAAGTGGTGTGAGGAATATGGGGAGGAGGTGCCCTTTTATAAGGGAGGAGAGGGGAACCTTTGGAATAACAAAAACTATTATTTTATTATAAAGTCAAATTTGGTTTTAAATAGCTAAAAATTAATTTATTTCGAAGATAAGGTGGGGATGGGTCGAAATACTCTCATGAAATAGAATTTAGACAAGTTTAGATTCCTATTTTGACCTTATCATTTAGATTTAACATTAGGTTAAATAATTTTACTTTTATCGTGCCTTCTTGTGTGTTCTTACACTATAAGGGTAATAAACTTACTATAAATAGCCAAACGAACCCCAAGTTGTTTATTATTAATATATATAACCTTATATAAGTAATTTGGCCGACCCTTAGATTTTTAGGAATAAAATAACAATTACTAATATAATATTTGTTTTAAAAACTATTTTATGGCAATTTTGACACTATTTAGTAATTGATTTTTTTGAAAATCATAACAGGATTATTAGTTCGAAAATAGTTAATTAAATCAATACTAAAATGTCTTATTAACCTAGAAAATTAGTTTAATTCATAAAAAGTCTCAAATTATATTTATTTGGGTATTTATAACATCAATTATGTCAATATTTCATTAATAAGATAATTACTGCATCATCTTTGTGTCAGAAATAAATTAAATTATTTAAAGTATAAAAATTAAAAATAAAATATCATTATGTATGAAATATTTTTAGATTTATAATGAATATTTTTAGTCGAATTTATCTTATGTATAACCCTATATTAAAAATGATATACTTATTAAACTTTGATTTTAACTATTTTAACCCTTCTTTAAATAAATTAATAATAAATGTCATAATCTAATCCAAGTGGGTCTAAATGGTCATATTTTATTCCTAAGGTTGTTTTTGGTCTAATTAAACTTATCCAATAGAATTAGGACATGTGTTAGGGTAATAATAATATCATTTTTACCCTTAATTACCGTATTTAATTTTAACCGTGGTAAATAAGAGTAAAAAGTTACTATTCACCAAAAAATTATTTTCATCTCATTGAACCAAATTTTACTTACTGACATCAACTGTGTGTCTCGGATTTTCGAAATTCCACTCACAGAAGCGGTAAAATTAAGTTTTATGAAAAATTCAGTTTTTTAACTACCACTTAGTGGTTTCACTATTCATCAAAAATTGAAAGTTTTCAGAAAAATACCAAAATTTCACCCTAGGGTAATTTCGATATTTCGAATCCAAAAATGAAGTCCATTTTGAAAAATAAAATTTATAAAATTTTAAAAAGTGGTTATTAATATTCATAACGGCTAGTTTTAATAATATTTTAATAGCATATTGTTGTTTAGTGAAACTCGGTATTGCGTATGACGCAAGCTCTCGAGGAAGGTCGCGATTTCATGTAAAGAAAGCCAAGCAAGTGAAAGATTCCTTTGATTATTTATATAACATAAAAGTCTCGGGTGTTAAAGGGAAAAAAACCCTACTCAAAACCAAAACCAGGAGCCCCTATAGTCATAACTCCTCTATATCCTGACTCATCCCAAAATAGTAATATAACCCAAAAACATTAACCTCCTATGATGCCATTTTGTCACAAACCAAATCTGGTCGCCACCAATACCGGTACCAAACCCGGCCCGCGACAATACCCAAAGGGCGTTCCCTATCCCCATGGGCCGACACAAGTGCCCGAGTATCATTAATTTAGGTTTGGGAAATATTTACCTGAGTATGAAAGCATAAAACATTAAAAACAATCCATAATATAAATCTGAAATTTTCAAGCCAAACAAGTCATAAGAAAAAATAAGAACTGGATACATTGGTTTAAAGACTATAAAAGTAGCCAAATAAAAATAAATATAGTATCAATACAGCCCCATAGGCTCCACACGACAAGGGGTCATCGCCCATAAGTCGTCTCCACAACTCCGCCCCAAGGATGGGGACTAACACCCTGGACCACCATCGCCCTTAGCTTTCCCTTTACCCGAGTCAAGAAAAATAAAGTCTACTTACACCCAAGGGGTTTAAGTAGGGTGTGAGCCTGTTCCCAATAGGATAGCAACCAATTACTCCAAATATAATGCAATACAATTTGAAAAAGCAAGCAGTGTTAATACGCAAAGAAAAGCAGTGGTAAAATCCATGAAATTTAACTTTCAATAGGAAACAGTTTTCATGATAAAATTTTCAGAATGTTAACACATTTAAATAGAAATTTTAGCTACAATAATTTACTGAAAAAAACACCCCAATACAAGGGAAAATACCATAAACACAATGAGTAACAAAATCGGGAACACCCCTAGGCACTAGATAGTCTCGGGCCCCATGTACCTCATACCTCGGTGTAAAGTAACCATAGTAAATCCATTCTCGTGCACGATCCACCTGTAGGGAACAATCCCATAAACTAGTGGTCCTCAATCATCATCCACATAGTTTAGTTAGAGTTGTTTTTATCCAAATTCTAATTGAAATAGGGACAAAACCCATCTGATCCACTAGTCGTACTAGTACACATCCACCCCACCTAGGTACCCAAGCTTCCCCCTTTGTGCTCAAACAATTTCATCTTGAAAAACATATCAATTTTCATTTAAACCACCACTAATGGTCACATGCACCCAATATAGAATCTACACACATTTTATACCATTTAAAACACACAACAAAACACTTGGAGTTTCAATAAAACAACTTCTCCAAATCATTCATTGCTTTGCACCCAAAACTCATTCAAAGCCCCACTTGAACACCATGTGCACACTCACATTAACCAAAATATAATTAAAATAACCTTAAAAATTTCTTTAAAACCATTTCATGAGTTATAAAACAACCACAAAAAAGAATCACATAGAATAGCCATGTAAACCACCCAATTCAACACCAAATGGGTACTCAAAAACCATTTTCGAAACGAATGTCACCCAAAACCAATTTTACACCAACAACCAAAGGATAAGAACATTTAAAACATTGTGTTCATCCCTAATATAGTTAAATAAAATAAAATAAATAATTATAGGGAAGACCTTAAGGAACCAAAAAAAGATTTATATGAAAAATTCCAAATTTCACATGAAATTATCATTAAAAATTCATTTTCTTTATAACTTCCACTAAATCCAATTTTGGCAGAAACATTCAAATTAAATATACATTCAAATAACATAAACACAGAAGATAGATCACAAATATTTCTTAATAAAAGGAATCACCTGCCAAAGTAATGAAAACCCTTGAATCACCGTGTGAAAATCAAGTCGCACCACCACCGCACCAAGAGAGGCATAGAAAAAACCTAAAACCACAATAATTTACCATGAAAACCCAAGGTTAAACCCTAGGTTCGAAATAATACCCCCTTTTCACTTGTTAATTCAAGGAAAAGAGAATAAAATCTAATAAAATAGAATGAAACCCTAAGCAATTTGAAAGAGGAATGAAATGGACTGACTTACTTGAGGGATCTTGAAGAAATCTCCCAAAAATACTAGTATTTGAAATTAAAAACGGCCACAATTCTGGGTTTGTTTGAAGAAGAATGATGAGGTCATTTAGGAATATTAATGGAGAAAAAAGAGTAATAATTGAGAGATTTATGATGGAAAGAACTTATCTCCTCAAATATGGCCTATTTTAGAAACACTAAGATGTTCTACACTCAATCGAGATGTATATGATCTCCAAATAGGGGGTAAAGAGTTTGGACGCACGACACGGTTCAATGGTCTTGGGTGAGGCTTAGAATCACCGACATATCCTTAAAATTGAATATGTTATTAAGGAAACAAAATTCATTTTTAAAACTGGAAATGGGCTTCTAGGCAAGCCATATCCCTTAAATAAAAACCCAAATACACCTTGGTTATGGATTTCTAAAGGCTCCAAATTGACATGGGGGTCTTAATAAGTTATGGGAGTCCAATTAATAATTTTAATGGATGAAAAATGTTGAAAAATAAATGATTTTTAAAAGAAAAAAAAATTATGTTTAAAACTGGAATTGGGCTCACGGTTTGGCCCAATTCATGAAAACTCACCCATTCCTCCATAAAAGCTTGGGAAACCCCAAAAACAAAGAATGAATAGAAAATAAATGAAAAATAACTTTAATATATGTCATGTATGTGACATAATAATAGGTTGATATTTAATATCAAAGGTCAATTCCCTTCCTTGTAAATTTATATGGGTTCTAAATAAATAAATCTAATCCCTTCCTAATATCACATCAAATTAAAATAAATGATCAATAAAAATATTTATGGAATGTATATTCCCCATACAATAATATCAGAGAGGATATATAGACATTAGATTATATCATCATACCATTATTATTTTTTACTAATAGTTAAATATCTAATCATTCATTTGGTGATGTGATACCCTTAAAAAATTATTTAGATATAAAATATTGTGTTGACCCAGAATGAAATAATAATTTTACAGTTCTAGAGTGGATGATAATTTCACCCTTTACCACTTTATTCTTATGACCCACTTTGACAGTTTTTATCACATGAACTTTCCCTTTTTCTACTATCTTAATAGGTTGATTAAGTAAATAGTGATAACTAAACCTTAGATTCATTCATTAGTTATCAGATGGTACATACTCCTTAAAATTATAACATTTGGAGTGTGGGTGGTTTATTCAGTGGATCTTTCTCTCCATTCATTTAATTACCTGACCTCTTCACATTACTTTAGAATTCATTTTCTTTATGTCCTATTATTCTATACTTAAAACATTTTCTAGTTCCCTTAAGGAAATTCCCCCCAGGATTATTTTCATACTTTTGGTATAAAGGAAGATTATTTTTCTTTTCTCTATGATTTTTATTATTTAAATCTCCCCAAAGAGTCATCATTATATTCTTGTACCTAAAACCGTGAGAATAATGATAGTCCCCACTCTCCATTTCTACCATGAGAGAACATAAAATGTTTTATTCCTCGCTATAATAGTTCTTTATGGATAATAAATTTGAGAGACTTGGTTTTATGACACTAAATAATTGATCAATTTTTATTTCAAAGTGGATGATAAAACCTGAAACATGTCGTTCATGTCTGGTGAAAATTTCATTATAGATACTGATGGATTAATCATCCTTCTAGTTCAGCTCAAATAATTTTATTTCAATTCATGTGTGAATATTTCTAGGAAAGTACTTATTGAAAAATACCCTCTCAAAATATTCCAATTCCATTGTGTAAATGTTTTACTCTTTTCATATATTCATAATAGGATTCCATGTAATGTCCTCATCCAAGATCACTCTACCGTAACCAGATTGGGTCACCATGTGACAACAAGTGAACCTCTTCATATGTTAAAGGTCGTTGACTAGTAAATAGGGTCTAGGGTTGTACCGTGGTGGAGAATACACCTCCTTATTGGAGTGCACAATAAAAAATAAATAAAATAAACATCATCCAAAATTATAAAAATTCTTTAGATGAAATGGAGGAAATAAAAAAATCAATAATGATACATAAAATAAGGAAGGAAACAATCAAATAAACTCATAGCCTCCCACTGGGTCAACCATATATATAGAGTAAATAGAAAAACAAAATAAATTAATAAGAGGATATATTATACCCCATAACCTCACCTTATTCATCTGGAATCTATCTAGCCGAATGATCCAATTTTGGGCCTCTAGCCAACTTGAAATCGCAATCAATGATGTCTACTTGGCTACACAAGTTCTATGTCCACATAAGTATAGTGTGAGAACAACTTAGTAGGGAACAACTAATGTGGTCCCATACATAACCAATAAATATATTTTATAGATGTGAAATTATCAGAATATAAATAAAATACAACTATATAAGTGTTTGTAAATAATCACTTTCAATCCTTAGGACTAGCATAACACCCATGATCGACCCAAACCTACTTCAATTAGTTCCAGAGTGTCTCTAAGCACACCACATAATCCTTTTGACCATTTTAATCACCCAAGCCATGAAACACCCTGATATAGAGAAGATAATCAACTAGGGTCCAAGATTACCCCAATATATAGGAGGTAAAAACCCAGGGTCCTTCATACCTAAGTATATATGAGAACAAATCAGGTGTCTAAGTCGCCTTGGTATACATGCTCAATAGCCGACACCTAATTAGGGCAGTCCAGAGAACCCAAAGATATGCAGGGGTACATCCCATACATATAGATATATGGAGCATGTACAAGGCATATCAAGCTATGGGAAAGGGGTCTTATCCCCTACCTATGGATCCATCACATACTCAGTGGGGGGGGGGCATTGCCTAACCAGAACTACAAGCACAAATAAACACATGCACACACATGGGGGAATCCCCAATTCCTATAATATCATGAAATATGTTTACTATTTGAATTAAATTATGACCTATTCATAATAATTTACCATTCCATTTAACATATAATTTACCATTTCACCATTTTACCAGAGTAAGGGTCATTCCAAGCTCTGGAAACCAAGATCCCATGCCCTAACCCTCTTTAGGGTTTACATTGAATATGAACCTACTAATGTACCATATGTATCATAATAAATTAAGAAGCCTCACAAGGGTCCCTTGATCTCAAACACATATCTCAAGATATCAATCATCACTCAGATGGTAGAACATCCCTCGACATCATCATGGTCTCATTGAAGTTTCACTGGCATCCTAGGCAAGTCTCATGAGGAAGATTACCTCAACCCTATTGATTTTCCTAAAAAACTTTAGTTTGATTTGAACACCTAAGCTATTATCCATCCACTCTGGTCTACACACAATTGTAATAAAAAATCAAAGAGGGAGGGGAGTTCTTACCCCATGGACATCTCACTATCTCAAAGGATTAATGTCATCTCAAGATTCTCACGTGGCCAATCCTTAGTCCAACTACCTCAATCCATCAAGACCTTTTCATAGAGGTTTCTAAGGTCACCTAACCCTAGCCCCACTAAATTTTATTTTTTTATCTCATTTAACTTCCCTTGGGTCCCATATGTCTCATGGAACCCATATAATTTCTGTGCCTTAACCATCGGTGACTGAGATAATCAATCCAGTTCCCAAGGTCCATCATGGTCTTGGTACCCTAAACATTTCATTCAAATTAATAAAATAATAATTAAACAATATATTTAATTTAAAAGGCCAACTGACCTTGGTGGAGAGATCCCACATCACTTTCTCAGCACAAACTGAATGCATAGATACTACAGGATTGATGTATAAGAGCCCCCAACCACATTTAATGTTTTCCCGTTTTCAATTCTAGAGCCTGAAATCTTTCACCGAAGGTCGTCCCATGATCAATCAGCCACCATCTAACCACCCAGGGACCTATCTCACACTTAAAAAAATAATAATTAATTATAAATAAATAATAATAAATTATTTAATTCATATAAATTTTTAATAATTTAATTAATTTAAATAAATAAGGCATAATTAACTAAAGATAACTAAGCGTCAATTTCTCCCCAACACACCAAGCAATGGGGTGAGGGACACTCCCAACACAACCCCAAAATTAAGAAATTACAAAATCTGATTTATTAAACTATATTCAATGGAAAAATAAAATAAAATTTAATCAAAACCCTTAGAAAATTTTTAATGTGACATACCTTCTTTGGAACTAAGAGTGATGTTGTGAATACATCTTTTTGGGATTCCCTCTATATAGACTAAGAAAAGTACACATCATTATTTAATGATTTCACTATCCTCTAGTAATATCATGATAAAATTACAAAATAAATAAATAAATAAAGTCAAGAATATTGAACGGGAGGAATGATGTAGGTCAACAGAGGAAGAGACGTACCTCAAACACTATGAAAACACCTTTTGAAACACCCATTTTAAAGGCCGGTTTGAGGGAGCGGAGGGGGAAAGGGAACTGGCTACAAGGCCTCCCTTATGACACCTATGAACATAAAAATTTAGGGTTTTATAAACAAAAAAATCATGGCTTCCACCACTTAAAAATATCAAACACGTTACTCAGTAATAATCCAGTGCTAGAGCACCGACTTTCCATTAGCCCCATCCAGTGAGCTGGGCCACCATCCAAATCCCCAGCTAGCTACTGGCTACCCACCAACTAGCCAATGGATGGATTCTACTAAAATTAAGTATCCCTAACACCCATATACTTCTATTATTCTCTACCAAGAATCTCTTATATCCCCAAAGCCTTAATATATTTCCAAAAACATCTCATTTGTCCATCCAAACTCTTGAAAACTTATTCCAATTCTCAGTTATCAAAACAACCCATCCACAGAAAGGAAATTAAAATTCCATATAATTTTAATAATAAATAGTGAAAAATGGTATTATCCTATGCCATTTACTTGTTTCAAATTTCAAATTATAAATATAAATGAAAAATATTTCGTGATCTGAGCACTAGAGAATGGAAAATATATTTTCAGTGGTACAGATCCATTATTCTACAATTTTTTGATCAGAGGACCTAGTGAATGAAGGTGGATGTTTCCTTATAAAATAATAAATTATGTTTTTCTCTATAATTTAGTCTTTTTAATATCCACATGATTCCTATCTTGAGATATCCATGTGATAATAACAACAATAGGTTTCATTCCATCACCAATTCCATTCGTTTTTTCAGGAGGGTGGTCATTGTATTGTACTTCATTTTTTTTAATATGATTACTCATGGTTCTAGTCATTTATTAAAACCAAAAAACGCATTATGATATTCAAGCATCATTAACTAGAGTGAGTAATCATATAATTAAAAAAAACCAAGTATTTTCAAAATCATGAAATATTCTTATCAACCAATGACACTTTAAGTTCATTCTATCTCACATTCAGTTTATCATAGTCTATATTAGGTTCTATCCTCATTTTTACTCCTAAAATAATCTCAAAATATAAATCATCTTTGGTGACCAACCATTTCATACATAAATATTATATCATTTTAGATGAATATTCAATATATCTCACAATAATGAATTCCCCTAAACTATAAAGATTTATTGTATTTTAATACTAGGTATATAATAAACCTATTTTCTGATATATCTTCAACATATACTAGATATTTCTTCTTAAATTTCACCCTTTTTAGACATACCCACTTAATAACAAACTTTGTAACCTAAGGAAAAGGAAACATTAGAAAGAGTGAGCTCAGATGCCCAGTAAGGGAAAACATGGGTGGTATCAATTGATGATCATAAATGGGAATATGATAAAGATAAGTCTACATGAACATTATTATAGCTTACTAAAACATACCCAACATTTCATAGACAATAAATCATAAGTCATGATTTAATTTTTTTTTCATAACAAAATACACGAGTCTTAAGATTATAGAATCACCAATAATTAATCATGAGCCATGAAATCATATAATAATTATAAGAAATAATTTTAGGTCATACAAATAATTACAGAAAATTATTTCCTTAGAAAATTATCAAATCTAATACTATCATATTATACAAAGTCCCAATTCGGATTGGTCTCACTCATTATTCCTATCACCCCTTTAGTTAAGGTTCACTACTAATACTATCAAAGTGGGTAGAGTCCTTTAATGGGATGAGTTCACTCCCCATTCTAGTTCATATTATCTCATGAGACATAAATATTTACTCAATACATTATATGTCTATACAATTATGGGTCCATGAATCACATAATGAAAACCATGTATATTTTTTTTAGAAGTTCATAAAAACAATAATCATTTTATCAAAGTGTAATTAACCCATGAGAAGGAAATATGTTTCATAAAAACATCATTAAAACATCATCATATTAAGGTATCCAAAAAAATAAAGAGTATAATAACATAATTTCATATCTCCATTTAATCATAAAAATATTTAATGTATATTGACAAAGAAGAAAAAATCAATTTTATAAAAGCTTTTAATATACCCATTGAAAAATAAGAGAAAACATCAATTTTCTATTAGAATTTTTAAAAAAAAAATAAAATTCCCAAAAAAACGGGAACATGGTTTTCTTTGTAAAATATTTTAAACTTATAAATTAATATTCTTGGTAAAGTAAGTACATGATGGTGGGAAAATCCATTCATGTCAGACATGTTATAAGTGAATTTTTCAAACTTTTATAAAAAGTCAAAAGTGAGTTGTATGAATAAAATTTAAAAATATTACTTTAAATAATGTGTAAATATAGTTAAAGGTAGTGAAAATTAACCTTTTAAAACATTTAGGTATATGTAAAAAATTATATAGTTTTTTGATGAATAATGATATGGAAGAAAGTGATTTTTAACTAAAAATATGAAATAAGTTTGTTTTTTCATAAAAACATTTTTTTGATCATCTTGAGTAAAAAATAGAGAATAATGAAAATAAAATATGACACCACAAAAATAACCACAATATAGGAAAATATATTGGTTTTGTGGGATAAATAGAATATAATTTCTTTTAATGTAAATTTAAAAATGCAATCCTGAAAAGAAATTATATTTTAACATAAACCAACACCTCATTTGTAATTTTTGAATCATAAACTCATAAAAGATGTAACTTTAAATGGAAAATTTTATATAATTAATAGAAATATATTTATTATAATATATATCAAATGTTTATTATATACACCATATAAATACAAAAAATTTAAAAACAAGAAACATGTCTCAACGAAACAATATTGAGATGGACAAACCTTACTAAAGATCTTGGATTTATTTTTACATTATCTTAAGATACTGTATAATAAAGTAATATTTATTATAATTTGATACCTATTTTTTCATAATTAAATTATAATATATCATTCTTTTATAATTTCAATTTACTCATTTATTAACATTTCTTCACTAAAATTAGCATTCGGGTTATTAACTATTCTGTTTCCCATGATTGTTTCAGTTTGATGGTCTTGGTCCTTTAACCTTGTTCATGGTTTGATTATCTATAGTATATTAATATTTTCAAAAGTATCATATTTAAACATTATTTACACTTTTATAACCATTCATATAAATCAGTGGTGAAAAATGATCTATGTCACTACCTAGAGACGGTAGTCCGTATGTAAGCATGAGTAATGTTTTCATTTTCCAACTAATGAAAATAAAGAGAGGTAAATAATAATTTATTTTAAGGAATCATATTAATATCATAAATATCATATATATATATATATATAAATTAAATTTATTCTTATTACCATCCATGTTATGTAGAAATAATAAATGAATCACATCATTCTATGTAGGTGGTATTCCACACGTATGCATGAGAAATGTTATAATTTTCCAACAGATTGGAGGGTAATAAGGTAGATAATATTTTATTTTTGAATAAATATATTTATTTTATAAAAATAATATATATTAATTAAATTCGTCTATATTACCATCCATGAGATATGATGATGAAAAACAATATACATCACTTAATGGAGACAACATTCTGTACATACAGATGAGTGATATTTTTTTACCTTTGATATAAAGGAGATAGTAAAGGGATACACCATAAACATAAATCCATTTCATTATAGTAAATATAAATTTTTTAATATGGTTATATAATATTTTGTTGATGTTAAAGAAGAAATAAATTAGAAATAGATTGGTGATGACAATTACTTCTACTTCATGTATCTTCATTTAACATACAACTTAAGCCTTCTTGAGATGGAATTTTAGTAAGACCAAGACCTATATGATGTGGGGAGGAAATTTATTAAGGTATTTTTATAGTTATTTTCCTAACTATAGTGACCAAGTGGTGTTTAGAAGTAAGAATATGAGGTTTCCTTTTATATGTGAGGTGGGTGGAAAACTTGTAAGTACTTGAAACATTATATTATAATATACATCTTACTTAAGTAAGGTGGATAAAAATTATCATAATTTTTAATATAAGATGTGTAAGGTTGAAATAAAATCTTCAAATGAGATTTTGGTATGTAATTTGTGTTTTGTAAAACCATATCTCTTAGGTTAACCCATCTTTTAACCCTTTTAACCCTTATTGTGGTAATGATATTTTTACCATTGAAACTATTAATTATGTCTAAAAATTAAGATAAAATTATTACCAAATATTAATTATAATGGTTCCAAATATTAAAAAAAATTAAATGATCCAATTCCTAGAATTAGTATAAATTAATTCTTATACCCAGGCACAAAACAGATAAAAACCATTTTTTGAGAAACTATATTTTTAAGCATAAAATGATTTTATTATTATTCCTTTCCTAGTATGAAAAAAATGAATGATATTATATTTTATTGAACCTATTTTTTAAAAATATCATTAAAACCACCCTTGAATAGTTATTAATTGAATTTTTTAAGTTAAAATAAATTTCTCACAATTAAAACCGTTTTCTAAAAAATTTATCTTTTTTTTAACTTTAAATTATTTTATCTACATTTCCAACCTATTAGTCATCAATGTATAAATAATTATTAATTTTATTATATAAATTATCAATATATTTCATCATTTATAAATATTGATCAATATATATTTTTTAGATATAAATACATAAAATGTAGAAAATAAAATTCTTGAACAAATTAAGCCTTATATGATTTTATTAATATTATTAAAATTTGATTACTTCTTTCATATAAATTAATAAATACATTCTCTTTAAAGGAAAATTTTATACATATTATTCATAATTAATTTTCTCATATTCATACCCTCCAATGCAATAAATATTCAATAATAATCGTATTTAATAATAATATTTCAATAGTATATCATGGTTCATCAATGTTCTATGTTGTGTGAAAAGAAAGAAAAAAACACTTCCAATTAAATAAAGAGAAATATATTTTCAAAAATCATGGGGTGTTACATTCTACCCCTTATAATAATTTATCCCTCAAAATTCCATTATATCAGAAGAAAAAACTCAGATACTTCTCCTCATCACATCCTTAGGTTCCCACATAGCTTCTTTAGAATTATGGTTTCAAAAAAAAACATTGACCAGATGAGTGGTCATGTTTCAGAACACATTTCCTCTTAGATCAAGAATATCCTATGGTTGACCCTCATAAAAAATATTATGCTCTAGTGGTACAACATCCGAGTTCATTACATGTGAAGGATCATATATGTACTTCCTCAAAAGTGATAAATGGAACATATCGTGGACTTGGGGGAGGTTCAATGAATGTTCCAATTGATAAGATGCCATATCGATGAGATTAATAATATCCATGGGATTCTTGTATTTAGGGATAAAATTCATTTTCCTACCAAATATCACTACCTTATTCTATATAGATATTTTAATGAATACCTTATCACCAAATTTTAACTATAGAACTCATCGAAAATTATCAGAATAAAATTTCTATACACATTTATTTTCCTTGTTGTGTTATTGAATAGATCTAAAATTATTATTAATTTACATAGATTTAAAAGTTCTAAAATATTTTGTTCCCCAATTTCATCTCATTATATTGAATATTTACACTTCTATCCAAAAAGGGTATCATAAGGAGTCATTTGGATACTTTAGTGACAGCTATTTTTACAAGAGAATTTTATTAGAGGAAGGTATTAATCCCAACCACATTTGAAACCCATATAGAAATATCTCAGAATATATTCTAGGATTTTAATGGTTTTCTCAAATTTTCCATCTTCCGGATGATAATATGCAGTGCTAAATTTCAACTTAATATTCAAATATTTATGAACCCTTCCCTATAACATAGAGGTAAACCTCATATCTCAAATATAAATAATATAATGTGGTACTCCATGAAATATTACAAATTCTTTAATGTATATCATTGAAATATGATCAAGTGGTAAATCTTATTTAATATAAATAAAATATTTGACTTCATTAGGTGGTAAAAAAACCTAAATAACATCATGACTAATAAATGTCTTGGGGAGTCCTATGATGAAATCCATGGTGATGTTTTCCCATTTCTATTATAGTATGAGTGATAGTTGTAAAATCCCATTAAACTTATGAAATTCATCGTTAACATTCCAACATAACATACATTGAGATCCGTACAATACAATAACCCTTTCATGTTGTCCCACAAGAAATACTCTTGGATATCTCAATACATATTCATGTATCTAGGATGAATAAACAATGATGATATATGTTCTTCATCTGACATATCATTATTTATTTATAGTTTTTTGTGACACATAACTGGTTCCTAAATCTAATAATTCAATCATTGTTAAGGTTAAACTATAAAACAATTCTTATCATCTTTTATAGATCCACATCTTCCTCACACACGTATTTAATCTTCACATGGATAGATAGCTGAACATTCATTTAAGAATGATATAATATTTATACATTCCTTATGATGTCAAGGTCCATCATTTGTATATCCATATGTATTGGATCTCTTTAAAACATCATCATAGACAAAATATCATGATCTTTTCAGCTTAGAGCATAAACCACCTTCTTCACCTTTATAGGGTAGTAATATATTGAATAGTCATGATCCTTAATCAACTCCAACCATGACCTTTGGTAAATATTCAACTATTTCTATATGAATATATAGTCTTAAAGAATTTAGGATTATTATATATATCACACCTTTGACCATATAGATAATGCCTCCATAATTTCAATGAAAAAATTAATATTCCCTGCTTTAAATCACATGTTCGGAAATTTTTCTTAAGAACCTTTAATTATCATGAGGGATATGCTACAAATAGTTCATTATACAAGATTAAAAATTACAATACCTTATTTTATGCATTAATATATATGAAAAAACACTCTCCAATATAGGGGAGTGTAATAATAGGTGATATGAGAAACATTATCTTTAGTTCCTTGAAATTTTCATTACATTCCTATTTCCAAAGGAATTTGTCTCCCTTTCATGTAAACTTGGTTATTGGATTTGATATCCATGAGAAATTTTATCAAAAAGTATTGGTTGTATCCATCCAACTTAATAAAACTACTAATTTCAATGACCAATGTTTTTCTAGGATATTTTTTAATTTTTTTCTTTGAGGTATCCATAGATTTACCAACACTTATGATCACATCACCCAAGAATGATACTTTCTAAATCCAAATTTCACACTTGATAAATTTAAAATACATTTTCTCCTTACTCAATGTTTTCAATACAATCCTCAAATGATATTTATTCTCTTACTTTATATTTACATATATATGAATATAACCTATAATGAATATCAAAAACTTATCATGGTTAATATCAAAATAAAATATTCATAATAATAATAAAGATAATAGGGGAATTGGTCAGTACAAATGGCATCACTATAAATTCACAATGACCACACCACATACTAAAGGCTATCATGGGTATATCCTCATTATTGAACAATAATTAATGAATTTTTGAATTAAGTTAAATATTATTCAAATATTTAGCTCCACATAATTGATGAAAAAAGTCATTAATATGGGTTATATGATACTTTCTCATGATAGTGATCTTGTTAAGTACCCGATAATCAATGTAAAGATGAATTGACCAATATTTATTGTTAAGAAAAGAATAAGTACACCCCATGGAGATTAACTCTGGAATATTATGCCTTTTCTATATTATTCTATAGTCACTTGTTCAATTTATCCAACTCAGTTGGGGAAATTTAATAATGAGTCTTTTAAATTGGTATTTCATCAGGTATGAGTTATATTGAAAACTCAATTACACTATTTGTAGGAAGGCTAGGAATCTTCTCAGGAAATACATCATTAAATTCCAAAAAATTGGAATATATTTAATATTTAGTTTCTACTTAATGATTTGAGATAAATACCCCTAATGTATAGGTATAAAGACCCATATAATAGAGATAATTTCCATTATAAGTTCATGATCAATATCACACTGATAGCTAATAATAGGTAGATTTGGAATATCAAATGTTACTTACCTTTATCATCAATAGATATAGGATCTATATAAAGAGATCAACTCTATGCCTAATATCATATCAAATTTAACATGGGGAATAATATATTAATTTATAGGAAGCAAATTCTGAAAAAACTCTATTGGTGAGAAGCTAGAGACTTAAGATTAGATTGTCATACCATTTGGAGTTTTCATAAAAAATGAAACATAAAATTATTGATGTGGTGATGTGATATACTTAGAGAATTACTTATATATAATAGATCAGGTAATACTCGAATAAATGAAAACATTTTTAGTTATATAGTGGATGATAATTGTAAATTTCACCATATTTTTATCATGAACCACTTCAATATTTGTGATCACATGAGATTTCCCTTTGCCTCTTAGATTAATAGTTTGTTTATGTTGATTGTTATCATTAACCCTTGCATTCATACAGTGATAGTTATAATACCCATATTCTTTGAAATTATAATATTGGAGTGTGGCTTTTGTATTCTATTGAGATTTGTCACTACCACAAAAGATGCATTTATAAGAGCTAGAATAGTTATTTATGAGTGCTAAAAAAATAAATGACTATCAGAGCATGGTAAAAAGGCATAGTCTTTTATCTATGGTAGAAAATCATTGATAAATGGTTCCTTTATCAATGCTAAAATTGTTTTATTAAAGGGGTAAAACTATATTTTTCAGACATTTATGAGACCAGCCCCTTTATTAGTGCTTCCACAACCCCTTTAATAGTGCTCCACCCCCCATTTATTAGTGCTTTCACCACACAAACCCTTTATCATCGCTTTATGAATTTCCAGCCTCCTGTGCCCACTAATATTAGAACCCGACGCCTCTCCTTTGAATATGGAATTCCTTTAACACCGCACCATGATGTTTTTTGTCTGTTTAATGATATATATATATATATACAAATATTTTTTTTAATATTATATTTATATAATTTTTTAAATACATTTATAAAATATGTGTTTATTTGTGTGATATATATAGTTATATTTATTTAAATATATTATATATTATATTCATTTATATATACTATAATATAATATAAATATATATCAGTTTATTAATACGCATATATATATATATATTATATTTGTATAATTTAAAAAAATTATATATTGTTTTAAATAAAATTTTAAAATATGTATTTATGTACATATATTGGAATATACATATACAAATATATTTGTTAATTATTTTCACACACATGTTTATATATAAACATTAATTGTGTAGGTATATATATATATATATATATGAATGAATTTTTATAAGCAAAATAAAATGGATAATTTTTTAAATTTAAATAAAATGAATAATAAATGATTATATTATATATTTAAAAATACCTTTCAACATAAATATGTTGATATGTGTATTTATAAAAGTGATTTATTATAAGTAAATATATGAAAATAAGCATATAATTAATTATAAATAAAAATAAATTCAAAAAATGATAAAATATCGAAACCATAATATAAATATGAATGTAATCCTCGGGAATAAATTCAGTCCCCATGGAAAATGGGCAAAAATACACCCTTAAAATCGGATGAAATCCCACTGAATGTTAAAAAATCGGGGCACTCCAACTATAAATTTTATTTTGGAGGCCTTATGAGCCTTTTTTGGACTTGAAAAAATTTAATTAGTGTTTCCCCTAATCATTAGGATTTAGAGATAAACACAGGATTCAATTTGATATGTGGTAGAGTCCAAAGAGACACTCCGATCAAAAGTTATGGTCTTTTGAAGTTCAAGTTACATTTTCAACTTATTTGAGATATTTTGTTATTTTTTTGTGATTTTTTAGCTTTAAATTATTATTAAATGACTATTAATCGATAATTATTAATTAATTTTTTTTATTAATTACTTAATAAGAAATTTTCACTAAATATATTATATATTAAGTCTAAATTCTTATTTACCCTTATCAAAAACATATTTAAAAAATATATATTATATTTATATCAATGTCAATATATTTATATATTATTTTTAATGAAATATTTTTTTTAATTATACCCTTTATTAGCACTAATAAAAAAGAGATGATAAAGGGGATAGGGTCCTTATAAGAACATTTAAAAAACCACTCATAAATACTACCCCTTTATCTTCACTTTTTTGCTAGCATTGATAAAGTACACCCATTATCAGTGCTTTTTTATTAGCACTGTTAACGGGGGATCAGAAATTTATCAATTCTTTTTTACTAGATTTGATAAAGGTCCCCCCTTTAATAGTTATTTTTTAGCGTTTTTAGATATCCCTTGTAATAACTCTAAAAAAAGTGATTCTAATGACCCCCTTTAACAATACTTCTTCTAGCGCTGACAAAGGGGGTCTTTAACAACTCCTTTAGTGAGTGCTGTTAATGTTCTAGCAATCAATAAACCCAATTTTTTAGTATTGTATCCCTTTTAATTTCATTGGATGATCTATTTACATTAATCTTTCATTAATTTTCTTGATGACCTTCTTTTACACACTTAAAACATTTACCAGTCTACTTAAAGAAATTTACCCCATCCTTCTTTCCACAACTTCTACATAAAGAATGTTTATTTTTTTCACTATGGGTTTTATTATTTGTATCTCCTCAAAGGTCCACATTTCACTTATTTTCCCCAAAACCATGATAATAAGGTGATTTTATACTCTCTATTTATTTATTGAGAGTACATTGAATGGATTCTTCATAGCTACCAAATCACCTTATGGATAACACCTTTCAGAGACTTTGTTTTATGAAATAAATGAATTGGTAAATTTTTATTTAGGTTTCTATGATAAAAATAGTAGTGTAATTGGAATGTTTTATGAAAATTTACTCATATGTACCAATTTATTGACCATCCTTCTTCTTAAGAACACGTAATTCCCTATTTAATCTTATGAGAAGTGTTATAGGAATGTAATTATTGTAAAATACAATCTTAAAGTATTCATATTTCACGGTGTTAATCTCTTCCTATATCATCATATTATTAATAAGATTTCACCATTAACTAGATTAACATTTCAACTTATAAACAACCAAGAAAACATTTTCATGTTCCAACCACCAGAGAATGGAAAATATCTTTTCAGTGGTACTGATCCATTACTTGGAAATTTTTGGATTTGGTGCTCCACTAAAGTAAGGTATAAATTGACTTATGAAATAATCAATAGTGCATTGGTCCTTTATTTAGTCTATTGGAATCTCAATATGATTCATATCATGAGTGAGATTCATGAGCATAACAACAATATTTTTCATTCCAACTCCAATTCCATTCATTTTCTCAGGAGTGAAATCATTTGATTGTCATTTAGTTTCATTTTTAAAATTATTCCCTCCAGTTACATCCATTTAATAAAACCAAATTACATATTGTGATATTTAATCTTCATTAATTTTATTAATAATTCATATAATCATAAATAAATATCCAAATATGCCCAAAATTATGAAAACTTCCTACCAAAAAATGACGGTTTAGGTTCATACTATCCCACATCCAGTTAATCATAGGTTATCTTAGGATATCTCATCATTTTAATCATAAAATAATATCAATTTATAACTAAAACCTAATATAATACCAACTTGGGATAAATAAGAATTTCATACATAAATATTACATCATTTTATATGAATATTCAATATATCTCAAAATAATGCATGCCCTAGAATAATAAAAGTTTATTTTACTTGAATAATTAATACATTATTAACTAATTTCATGATACATATTCAATATATAATAGAAATTTGTTCTCACATATAACCCTTTTTAGTGATACCCTACAAAATGCCTTTCTTCATAACATGAGGAAAAGGAAACATACGAATGTGTGAGCTCAGATTCTCAGTAATGGAAAACATAAGAGATATTAATGGATTATTATAAGTGATAATAAGATAAGAACAAGGGTATGGGAACATGATCATAACATATGAAAATATGATCAATATTTGATAGACCATATATCAGGAGTCATGGAATAAGGCTTAGTCATAACAAAATAAATGAGTCATAGGAGTGCAGAATCATCAACAATAAAAAATGAGCAATGAGAGAATAACATATTCATAAGACATTTTTTTTTCATAAACATAAAAATATAAAATCATTTACTTATTCAAGGATTACTTTCAAAACTATCATAGTGGAAATAGTCATATAGTGGATTGGGTTCACTCCTTATTCCCAACCTTTTATTAGTGAAGCCTCATTTTCGAGACATTCATAGTGTACATAGTCCCTTACTATACTCAGTTCACTCCCTATTACAGTTCATATTATCTCATGAGACATAAATATTTACCCAATTAATTAGAGGGATATATAATTTTTTTCTCACCCATCACATAATGAAATCCATATATATGTGTGATAGAAAATAAAAAAACTTCACTATTTCATCATAGTGTAATTAACCAATGGGAAAAAATGGCTTTCATGAAGAAATCACTAAAAAACCCATAATCATAATCCATCCATAGAAATAAATTTTATGGTATCATAATATCATATATATAGTGATTAATAACAATCTTTAAAGGATGTTGACATAGATGAAAAATATCTTTTATAAAAGCATTTGAAATATTATTTGAAAATAAAGAAACAAATCCATTTTATTGTGGTATCCTTTATAAAACTAAAATTAAAAAATATATAGTAACATTATTTTCTATGAAAATCCATTGAAACTTTTAAATTAAGATTTATTGTGAAGGAACTTCATTATGGTGGGAAAATCTTTTTAAGCTATATATGTAAAAAGAGAAAATTATTTTCACACTTTTGTAAAAAATAAAAAGATAGTCATATGAAGAACGTTTAAAAATATTTCTTTTAAGAATTTATAAATAAATTAAATGGTTTGGGAAATTACCTTTTAAAAAATAATTATAGATAAAAACTTTTATGAATGAAATTGAATAACATAGATATGGAAGATAAATATTTTTATCCAAAATGATAAAATAAGGTATACTTTTCTTAAATACTATTTTATGAGTCATATTAAGTACTAAAGGGAGGAAAATAAATGAAAAACATGAAAAATATATAATTAACTAGTGTATAATATCATATATGAGGTTTAATGGATGAATAATATATAATTTCATTTAATGGAAATTTAACATTGGCAATCCTGAAAAGAAATGAGATTGTAACATAAACCCTTACAACTTTGGTAACTTTTGAATAATAACCCCCTTAGAAGAAATAAATTCAAATAAGAAATTAATTAACCATAATATGAAGTGATTAAATATATAATATGTTAAATATATTGTATACACAACATATAAACAGAAATAGGCGCATAACATGAGACATGTCTCAATGAAACAATATTGAAATGAATAACCCTCACCTCAGGTCCCAAATTTCTTCACATGATATCTTAAAATACTTTATAATAAATTTATATATATTATAAAGCTATAAAATAACCATATTACTAATTATCTTACAATATATAATTCTTTAATAATTTTCATTCCCCTATTTTTTACTAATTCATTATCAAAATCAACATTCAGGGTGATAACTTTTCGGTTTCTCAAGCATGTTTTAGTTTGACGGTTCTGGTCCATTCATATCGTTCATGTTTTTATCATATCTAAAATATTAATCATGTCACAAGTATCATATTTATAAATTTTATAGACTTTTATAACAGATCATATAAATTGATGATAGAAAATTATTGACATCACTTCATGGAGAAGGTAATTCATATGTATAATAAAGTGATGCTTTCATTTTTAAAAGAATGAAAATTGTGAAAGGTAAATAATAATATATATTTATAGAATAATAATAATATCATATATATCATATATATTAATTAAATATATACTTATTACAATTCATTCTAGGGGGAAATTTAAAATGAATCACACTGCTTCGTGGAGGTTGTATTTCGCAATACACACGAGCAACATTGCCGTTTTTGGAAATATTGGAGGGTAACAAGTAAAAAATATTTTATAAAAAAATTTATATTATAAACATAATACATATCCATTAAATAAATCTTTATAACCATTTATGGTATATGGTGATGAAAAATAAAACACATCGCTTCAAGGATACAACTATCTATATGTATAAAAGAGCGATGTTTTTATTTTCCATTAGTTATAAAGGATATAACAAATATATGTACCATTATCATAAAATAATTTAATTATTGTAAATATATTTATTTAATGATGTAAATATGGTTCTGTAATATTTTTAGTAGGTTAAATAATAAATAAACATGAAATAGATCGGTAAAGATAATTACCACTTATTCCAATATCTTTCTTAAAAATTAATACTTCATCAGAAGTTATTTTGTTGATAACAAGGCCTCTATGAAGTTTTTAAGTTATTTAGTAATGTATTTGGATAGGGATTTTCTAAATTAGAGTGATCAAGGGGTGTAAATAAGTGAGAAGACGTGGTTATCTTTTATAAATTAGGTGGGTGGGAATCTTATATAATACATGTCTTACTCAAGTCAAGTGGATCCAAATTGCCATAGTTTAGAAGATAAGAATAGAAAGTCAAAATAAAATCAACCAATAATACTTAAGAAGTTTTTTGTGTTATCTTAAAATTTTTCTCTCAGGTTATCCCCTTTTGACCCTTTTAACCCTTACGATGGTAACAATATTTTTACCAAGGTAACTATTCATTATGGATACTATTTAAGTTGACCTTATTTATTGATATTAATTATGTTGATTAAAAAAATGGAATAAATTTTTTATGATTACATTCAAATAATTTGAATAAATTAAGTATAATATCCAAGTAAAAAACACGTAAAAATTATTTATTAAAAAATGTATTTATAAGCATACAAAATATTTTACTGTAATTACATTCCTAGTAAAAACAATTAGATTAATGTTAATATATTTAATTGAATATATTACATACACCTTTCATTTATATCATTAATCTATAGAGATTAATTCAATTTGTTGAGATAAAATACATTTCATATAAAATATCTATTTTTACCTTCAAATACTTTTACCTTCATCCATAACCACTAAATAATCAATATATAAATGATTGTTCATTTTTACACACATAATCAATATATTTTATCATTTATCAGTTGTGAGTAATATATTTTTATATAGATAAAAATATATAATATGTAAAAGATACAATTCTAGAAAACATTAGTTCGTATATGATTTTATTATTGTTTTTAAAATCCACA
This sequence comes from Viscum album, assembly GCA_963277665.1. Lineage (NCBI taxonomy): Eukaryota > Viridiplantae > Streptophyta > Magnoliopsida > Santalales > Viscaceae > Viscum > Viscum album. The sequence continues at coordinate 171,840,890 of OY728147.1, read as the reverse complement.
TACTTATTTTTAAGAATTAATAAATAATTTTTTATTAAATAAAAAATCTATAAATATTTTTTATAATTCCGTTATTCCTATTCATACTAACTAATCAAACAATTATGCATTAATAGTCACATTTAATAATAATATTTCAATAGTATATCATGGTTCATCTAAGCTCGGTGTTTCAAGTAAATAAACCTATCAAGAACATCAAATTTAATAATGGTAAATATGTATTATAAAATTTTGGGACATTACATCACATACCTATTTTATATACATCTTCAAACATCCGATAAAACAATCTATAACAGGAATATCTTCCCATGATTCCATATATAATTAATCCACAAGCCTAGTCTAACCGACCACACATAAGGGATACCCTCACATATCACCCCCCATTACAAGAATAGAAATGAAAAAAGATATGTTGTAAGGAAAATACTTTACTCACCATGATATTTAGTAAAAATTATTATCACTGGGCTCTCCAACATAGTTTACGGACCATTCCCCTATAAGAGATATCTCATAAAGAACCCTAAACACCTCTATATCTAACATACAGTAAAATCATATTCCTTCACCCATACCAAGAATCTCATCAATTTGGTATTCTAGAACCCATACTGCCCACTATAGGGTTATTAGAAAACTCATATCCTTTTAGAACAAAGTAATGGGAGAGAAATACACAATGCCTCACTACTTCATACACAACCTATGATAAAAGGTTTTTGTATCACTCCGACATGAATCTAGCCAACCCTAACCACTCTTATGGTTAGATATCTAATACACCTATATTCACATAACTACATATCATATAAAAAACAATATCCAACAACCTTGGTATAGTTGAATAAAATTACAATTAGAAGTTACAGGGAAAACACTGTATAAGTTAGTATTGGTACTTTCTATATCTGAAACCTATTCTCATAATAATATCTTTAATCACATACAAGTATAAGAATTCCATATGTTTCCAATATATCAAATATTATTGATGGACACATGCCTGTTTACCTTAGGGTGAATACAAAAACTATAAAAAATAGATATTAATTATTGGAAAAATCAACCCAACTGTAACAAAATAATTCAGGAACGATAATACAAACTGCCTATAAACTTGGACTTTAGCTCATGTAGGAACTAGTAATCCATGAACATAGATTTATCCCCAATTTTTGATTATTCATTTCTCTAATTACCATCTACAAAATAGTAATATAAGAAAACAAGGCTTCGATACAAATTTTTAACTCCTGGGTCTATCAGACCCAAACAATGACTAAACAAGAAAAAATACACAACCTCAGATGTGGATCCCCATATGCTAGAATGTAATATCCCAACATGATTGACTATTAAACTAGTATCCAGAACGGTCACCACATGTTTTCAAGTGTGCCTCCACGAATGTGATAGGTTGTCGACTAGATACAAGGGTCTAATGGTGGTATGGTGGGGAGACTATACACCCATGATCAGTTTTTCACAACTATACAATAGTATGGAAACAAAATGGAATAGTGGAATTATTCGTATTAAATTAAAAAATAGTGGAATATAATAATACTGAATAAAATTAGTCACAATCACTAAGGTAGAACAATTCATGAATTTCTAGATAATTTTATAGAATAAAAGTAGGAAGATATGGTACTATACATAAGTGAATAAAAGAAATAAAATCCCCAATCCAAACTCTATAAGGATCCTGAGTACTAGCTCAATCCTGTGCTCTGAAGCTCCAATAAAGAATTCATGACACAAGTAATAGATAAAGGACCTACGAATATGAGGATCTTCTCAGGTACCCTAGTGTAATAGAGGCCAGAGTAGGGTGTGATATAAACTCTCTATTCCACCTCTAATAGTGTTTAAATCATGACCCAGTTGTGTATATAAAATAAGTAGTGTACATGTAAATCAAAGGTAAATACACAATGTGAAATAAATAAATAACCAAGTCAGGCTCAGGTTCCTTAAGAAAACCCGGCCTCACCATACCTACTTCGGCCTATGCCAGAAATTTGTAAACCATAGGTAACCTATACACATGATATATGGAGTAATAGATAACTAAATCACATAAAGTAGGTGTCATAAGATGGACCAAACCAAAGCATGTAATTTGCCTTAATGGACGCATTCCTAGGATAACAAGCATACAACCTCAACCTTTACATTAAAAATAATTACCCAAATTAAATAAGTAATATCTTGGGCCGGTGTGAGGAAACCCTTAATAAAGAACCCATGTATCACACCAGGAGTTCCATATATGCTCACTATCTTTAGAGTTCATCAAATGAAACCCATTAATGGACTCACAAGTATCACTCCCTACATAATGTGAGATAATGACCACTATGCCCATACCTAGTATCTCATGTAGGGGATTGAGTCTCACTCATGTCCTAGTATAACTATCTAGCCACTATGACCATCCAAGGTTTCTCCCCTAGGGAACCAATATTTCTCATGCAGAGTTAAGAAAAAAACCTAGTGATCCCATCCTGACATATCGGTATTTCCCATGTGTATACAAAATATATCATCAAAACTGATCATAAGCACGATGAGACCATCCTTGAAATTTCTTGAAGGGAAACCCATATATCACTCATGGACTTTATAATTCATTTGATCAATTTAAGTTTGAAATTATAAATGGTAATTCTTATCATCATTCCATAACATGAACAAGGATTCTAGAAGAGGGGCCTTCACATATACTAATTTATTTTCTAAAAAAATGGCCATGTGCTCGAGCAGGTCACATATCAAAACAATTAATTAAGAATTCCATAACATTAAACAATAATTAATAAGGAACACTTAGCTACTAAACAAAATTCCAAGGTAAAATACTCATTTCAAAAGGCCAATCAATGAATAAAAAACATAAATATAAATATCTTTTTTGGATTAGAATAAAACACATCTCAACAGAGGGGTATTATTAGAAAGCATGTCATTATTATCAATAAATTCATTTCATTTAATTTAAATAGTTCAATTTCATCAAAAGGTAATAAGAAACCCACTTATATGGCGGTTTTAAGCAACCAAACATTAAAATTTAATATTTAAATAAAAAGAACACGTAAGTGGTGGATCTAACAAAGGAATACACCAATCAGAAAGGAAAATAAAGGAACCTACCCTAAGGGGGATGTTTCTGGTTTAGGTTATGGCCTCTAACCACCCTAAGGAGGGTGTAAACATATCATAAGGTGGCCTAAGACAATTATTTTAATCCAATTCATGGATTAGAAGCAACAATGATTAATTCCACCATGCGACACACGAAAAACTTTTATAAAAATTATAAAACATGAGGGGAAAGCTATAGAACACCAACCTTAGGTCTGGGAAGATTAAATATTCCAATATTGAGGCTTGATTTGTTCTAGTTTGGGAGAAAATGGAGAAATGGATGAATGAATTGAAAATAAGGTGAATTAGGTCACAATATGATAAATTTTTCAAGAGGGAGCTAAATATAAAAGAAGATATAAGAACAAAGATCTTACCCAGAGGAATCTATAGGGACTGATGATGCTCATTTTCAATAGTATACTAATAAGATAGGTAAAATCCTTGTTTAGGCTTGTGAGAAGCCTCAAATGAGAGGGGAGGAGGAGTTTGTCTGCTGGAATGAAGAGAGGTTGAAGGAGGGTTATATTTTTAGGTTCATTAATGGTAGAATAATAAATTCACCCAAATAGGAAGGGCTGAATAGTTTTACCACATAGTTGGCCTAACTGAGTGTCAACCATGCTTAAGGAATTGCCCAAGGACCCCCTTCACATTTTCTAGGTGCATGTGTTACCTAACCATGTGTAGCCCATGTGAAATGGTTATATCAAGTACCTGTAATTGATTATATAGAAGTGTGACTCTAGTCGAATGGTTAGATCAAATAGTGTGAGTACTCCAGGAACACTAGAAATATTTGCATGGTTTTCACTGGGGGTTTCACGATTTCCAACTGATCATGCGCTCCTCATAGCTTTATCTGATTTTTAGGTTTTAGGGTTTGACACTCCCAAAACATGATAGAGCACCCGAGGGACCTATCAATAATTAAACCATGTCTAAAATAAACACATCTATGTTTTAAAACTATCAAAATTATATACCAAAGTTTTATTTATAAAATGGAATGTCTGCTAAAATATAAAGAAAAAAATTAATACTTCCTTGGAAAATCATTTGGTCCAAAAAATGGAATTTTGTAAGCTTCCCCCATTAAACCTTCACATCCTCAAAATTTTTTGGGGAAAATGAAGATAACATCACTCAACCAATTCGGGTCATGAAGTCTCATTCAAATAGATGTGTTTTATTTCCAAAATCCCAACGTAGCTCTGAGCATTACCTTAACATACGATACATAATCTGCAGAAACTCAAGAAAACACATGTTTTTATGAACTAATACATTGATATTGTGCCTACCCGATCCCACCTTACTGGATAAATGAGAACATAATCTTCTCATTCACCACTATGTTCTAGAATTTGTAATTCCAAAACTGTGTCACAGTTTTCCACTAATAGAACTACTAATTTAATAATCATCTTAACACTCCAATGGTACACTTGGAATGATTATCATCTTAAATGATCAGTCAAATCCCAATCAGCCTTGTGGTATGGTCGAGATAACTTGTATGAAATTTCATGAATGATAGTTACTACACTCACCTCAACCTGAAAATTTTCCATTAAGTGGTTTCCCACAAACCATAAATGACAAATGAGAGGAAAAATCAGTTGGACAATATCTGGCCTATTTCCCTCAAAGCACTCATCTTTAAAGTCCATTCCATTCCAAAAGATAGAACCAATTCCTCTAGAAGTAGGCACCTCAAAATTTATCTAATGATACACATCAAGGCTCATAACCATATTATGACAATGTTTCTAGCCAAAACATCTATTTAAGCTATTATACCTCTACATGACCATGAATTTATATCTAATCTAGCACACTTGGATCGATACCCTCTTTAAGAAACTCATCCAAAACAAAATGAGGTTTGGGATAACCTTATAATCATCAATAGGAGTCCAAGGAGATCATCTTAGGAAAACCTCAAACAAAATTTACAAGTGAAACGTCAGCACAAAGACAAATATCCACATTCCAAGAATGATGACTAAGTCCAAAGTGGAATCCACCTCGAGATCAAGTAAAATGGAAAAAATGGTGTCCATGTGTCTTCCCATGAAATTCCTACTCGGAAACCCAAGTATCACTCAAGAACTAACTGTGATTTCTTTGCACAACTCTAATAAAAAACACTTATCAAGTCCAAATTTTTTTAAAATTTAGCGTGGTCGATAATCGATTCTCTCCAAGTATACCCAGATGATGTCAAGGTAGGGGACATGATCATCATTTATCCAAGAGTACACTAAGAGAATTTAAATGGCATCCAAAAGGACCTGAGACACTTCGACTAACACATAGATGATGTGCTTGGAAAGGCTCTGAACCTTTCATAACCAATGACTAAAAGGAAGATGAATCAACCCACTATTGGTAAATCACCCTTAAAAGAACTCAGATGCATCTACTGACACATCGATAATCGAGCACCATGCATATACCACAAGAGGAATATTATGATCGCTCAAGAAAAATCACCAAGGCCCATCCGTGACCAACTACGTGTTTATAGGTTACATGTAAAACCCATCACAACATCATTATGAAATCTTGAAAGAACCAAATTAAAACAAAATATTACCAGACACCATGAATTTTTAGAACAACTAACCATTTCAAAAAGGTATTTCCATGGTTGCGTTCAATATACTTAGAGGTCACACTACGAAACATCATACATGATTCCCCCCACTATATGAGTGTTCTAGACACTGGTTCTACTGAATAAGGGATATCATTCCACAATTTAAGCTCCATCGACCACTAACCAGGGGTCTTATAGTTGGTAATCATGCTTTATCAAGCTTTAAAACAAATTGGTAGAAAACCATCTACTTACAAGCACTATATTATGTTAAAATTTAAACATACATGTGACTCTCCTATGGAGGTACATTAAAATGTGACATAGCATCATACATAAAATCCAAAAAAATAACTAATATGTCAAACACCTAATTCTCTTTAAACATCATCCCCAAAATTGGGGTGAGTTTAATTTACCTAATTCCTAGGTCACTCTAATCTACAGATAACCTATGTTCTGTTTATCATAGCTCAAGGCTTAACCAACTTCCATCAAAACCCAATGGTTTATTTTACTATTTATCAACTTGATGGTATTGTGTATGTCGATGCATACTACACCAAGATTACCTGAGAATGTGGAATATCCTTGATACTATCTATTAGATTATTATCCATATGAATTAAAGTATCTGATGTTCTAAATAGAAAACTAGCTCAATATTTACTATCCCATGCGACTATAAAACAAACTGATGACATCCTGAGTCTCCCAACATTGAGAAGGAATAAAAAGAAGGTTCACACAACCTACTAAGAGGACGACCATGCCCTTTTCATGTCTATACTTCTTGAACTAACAATTCCATAATACTCACACTTATAAAAAAGGTAAAACAATGCATGATCACCCATCAAAACAAGGGTTTCATTTTGAAAACTAAGAGTCCTACAAGGACAATAGTACCCAAATAGTACCACTCACTAGAAATCTCATAAAATTTAGAAAGTTTTTAATGAATCCTAGGGCACTTCCAAAAATGGGATAACCCCTTACCTAAGCTCAATTAATTGACCCAAAATGAGGTCAAACCTATGAAAGGTCAATATTATTAAGAGCTGATTATTTAGGGTCAAGTGATAAGGAAATATGCCTATAGGCAATGATTATTTTATCATTTCTGGGTAGCTACTCAAGGAAAATTTTGGAATGGTTTAAGCCATCATTACATAAGGGTTGAACTTAAAAAAAACCTAAGGTTACATCATTTTCATTATATTAACTTTCACATCTTATTATTTCATCACTTTAAAGGATCAATTTAATGTCATGTAGCAGCTACGAAAAACAATTACACAAGGCACTTCATTTAGTAGATGCCACAAGTAAATATAGGTATGTTATATTAAAATTCCTTTTAAAATTAATTATTTTATGTATATCCCATAATAATGAGGTCATTGATTACATAAAACCCATTTTAAAAAAACATTAATTAACCTACAAGCTTCCACAATTGGATTAGATAAAGAAAATCTCAATTTCAATCTATAGAGGAAAACACCCTTTTGGTTTTAATTGGCATCTTAATTAACTAACGTATCATATATTATTATAGTTCAAAAGTAGATAGAAGATATCTTATTAATTAAATAGTTATGGTCAAAATTATTCCAAATTATGTTTACATGAATATATTTATATGCGGTTAAATGCACTTTAAAATGCCCCTCAACACATAGCATAAGCACACCCCCATGGGGTTAATCTCAAAAGAATACTAAAAGAAACGGAAACTTATGATGGTCCAACCAAGATATCATAGGTTCAACTAAAAAAACCTGAGAAATTTAATCATTTAGATTAAAAAAATACCCTTAGAGTATTCATTACTTAAGATATATGACTTAATTGACCTATTTGGGTCGAGTTATGCATTTAAAAATTGTATCCATACGATTCATTATTCCCATGTAATAGAGGTATAAGCCTATATAAGAAATCCAAATCATTTAATGGTCAAAATATTTTATATTTATTCTTCAGTCTCAAAGTAGAGGGATCATAATAGATGGTTTTGTTATATTGGTTACCACTTCTAAATTTATAAAGAGCCCATACACTTTACAAATTATGGGGGGATCAGATCTAACCACCACCATTTCATCTAGTATTAAAATAAAATTCAACATCCTTAACATTTATTCAATACAATTTATGTTTATAATGTGTATCTAGAATGGTTCAATTATATGGGTTACCGTCTTCCAATTCATAAAGTGCACATACACATTACAAATTTTAAATTGGCTCCCATTTAACCATAACCATAAAAATTTCATAGAGCTCATTGACCCTAAAAGGCCCAGAGATGGTGTGTGCTATCAATTACATTGGCACGATTATAATGAATCAAATACCTAAGGAATGAGAGTTTAGTAGTCATGGAAAACCAAATACATACATGAGTCTTGTATTAATAATTAATATAGTAATTACAATATATTTTTCTACAAATAAATAACTTCAAGGGTAACATTATTACATATAGTATATCGCATCATATCTTTTATAACACACTTCTTGGATTCCTGGGAAAAGGAAACAAAATAAGGGTAATATCAAATTCTTAGTAAGGTTAAAGTATAGAGGAATAAATAATGAATCAATGAGAGTAATAATTATGGCATGGTAAATAATTGAAACATATATACCATGTAATCAACAAAATGATAAGGAAGTGCATAAACAATGTAGCACGACAATACAATATTCGAATGACTAGATAAGGAAAAATAAATATGGAAAGGTAAGAAAATTAAACACATTAATTTAAACAATGAACTGAAAATGATATGTTTCCATAGATATATTGACACAAGATCTCATGGATGAATAATAACTGAAACTAATTGAGGGGAATTCTTGATTATTGGATTCCATGTTTCCTTTTTACATGGTACCTTTACCATCAAGACCCTTCACAAGTTAGTTTAAAATATATCAGGTAAAAACCCATCTAAGGAGGCTAGTCAAATGACTCATTCCATGAGACTACCGATGTGTTAAGTGGATATCTATAAATAGTCCCCACCAGTGTCGTATCAATCCAAAAAAATCCTTATATATCGAATAATCGATTTAACAATGTTCCTTATGAAATATTACTACGGAGTAAGAGATAAAAATTTATCAATATTTTCCCAAATAATCAAATAACATTAAAAATGATATATGGTTTAGGTAATGATCATATCCATGATAAATGATATGGATAAATAGGGGAATTAAATGTTCAATGATCATAGGAAATTGAATAATTAAAGGGGAAAAAAGTAATCAAGGAAGTGAATGTGAATACTATCCTTAACCAAATCATTAATAAAGAATCTAGAAGAATATTAAATATGGTATCAATAAAATATACCCCAAGTGGAGTAAAATAAAGGGTTGTTGTTGTTGATGAATAAAAATATTATAAAAAGATATTTTAAAAATATACCTCAGGGAAATATCAATTTATTTTGATTTTTTAAAAAATACTTCTTTGAAAATAAATTTTAAAAACATTTAATTTAAAAATTAAACTTTTAAACAAGAAAAACAAACTTCAAATGAATGTCGATAGGTAAATCTGTACATGTTTTATAAGGTTAAAAGAACATCCCTTTTGCATGGGTTAAAGGTTATAAAAATGACTTGTTCGGAAAGTGTCGATAATATTTAATTAAAAAATTGGTAAAATAAGAAAGGGGTAAAAATTTATTTACCAAATCATATATTTGTTTTTATTTTTTTAATAATATAGGGGGTTTCTATGAAAACATGTTCTCCGACTAAAGAGATAAATGAAGATAGGTTTTCTTAAAAACATTTTCTAAAACACCTTGAGTAATAAATAGTGGAAAATGGTACTAATACACGAAAAAGGTCATGAATTACTAGAGAAGAGAAAAATTAAAGGGTTTATTGAAAATTGGTAAAATAATTTCTTATTAAGGAGATATTATTGAAATATCATTGAAGTTATTATTGAAGAAAATAATCTTTAAACATTCAAAATTGTCCCATACCACTTTGAAACATTTTAAATCATAAACCTCATAAATGAATAATATTAAATGAATGTTTTAAATAAAATGAAGATAAATTAATTCATGATATAATATATAAAAATGTTCATTAGATACACCATACAATATAAGTAAGTGGTTACATGAAATTTATCTCATTGAAGTAAATAGTGAGATGAAAAACCACTTACCTTATGTCCGATTTGTCTCATGTGTCTTTATATTCATGAATACAAAAATTATTTTAATTATTTACTTGATTGAGAATATTTTTCATATTTATAAATACTTTTATTTCACTTTTTACTATTTTGTATACAACTACTTAAACAATTATGTTTGCGTCGGGTGTTTTGACCAAATTCAGTTCATGTGTTAAAAACAACTTTAGTAGGTCAACTATGGTCCAAGTGTTAATTATATAAAATATCTAGAATAATAATCATGAAATAATTATCATATTTATTAATAAATTATACTTTTAGAACAAATAATTTAATATTTTTCTGAAAAATGAATCAACGTTACAATCATGGAGATGGTAGGTTGTAAGTACACATGAGTAACGTTCCCATTTTTCAATGATCGTTATAGAAAGAAGGTATGTAACCCCATATCTTTCAAAAATGATCATAATATAATAAATACCATGTTATTAAATAATATTTATTTATTTATTTATTTATTTTTATTTAAAAGGAATCACATGGTCTTGAGGAGGCGATAGTCCAGACGTCTATGAACGACGATATCACCTTTTAAGTGTGTGAAAGGGTAAAAAAGAAAATGATATATATTATATTTATAGAAAGGTAATTATTTCATGAATATATTATAGAGGTTTTTTATGTCCCTTAGGTTTAATTAAAACCATATTTTCTATGTTCTATGTATAGTGTGAACGAATCACATCTCTTTGAGGAGGCGACAGTCTACACTTCCACAAACGATGTTATCTTATTTATTCAAATCAGAATGTATAATGACATGTGTTATAAAATAATTACATAATAAAAAATAAAAAATAAATATCATATATAACATATATATACAGATTATATATCATAATGGACACCATGAGATGTGGTAAAGGAAAAAAGGAACAATCATCATTTTGTGAGACCAGAGTTCACCGTACACAGAAACAATATGTTCATTACCCATTATATGGAAGTGTGTGTAAGTTTAGGTCAAAACATGAGCATAAAAACCTCCTAGTATATTTAAGATACATTTTTTTATAATATGATTTAATAAGAAGATATTAGGGTTTGGATAATGAAAATAAAACTAAATATCTTATGGAAAGATGTTACATCTTTATCAGGTATGTTTTTTTGGTTTATACCAAAAGGATTCCTTGGATGGACTTATGCCTAAGAAGATGCTTATAGGATTAGGGGAGGGATTTTAGGAAGATATTGTTTCAATAATTTTTGGAAACTAAGTGACTTTTTAGGTGTGAGTAATGGAGAGAAGTGGTGGCCTTTTATAGTGGAGGAGGAGTGACAATCTTGTAATCTTTTGACAACAGAATTCTTACCACATTTTTCATGTTGAATTTGGTTAAAATAATGGTAAAATTTCAATAAAACGGAATATAGGGTATAAATATTAACATAAAATATCTCATTTACAAGTTTATAGGTCATTTTGGTTTTTAAGTTTAAGGTTTAGTCCCTTATTAATCTTAATTTAACCTTAATTGTTGTAATTAATTTTAATCACCTTCACTAATATTTATGGTCAAAAAAAAGATTGGATTATTATAAATTATAAATTATTATTATTACAAATATTGAATATATTTTTCCAAAATTAAAATCATAAAACTGTCAGAAACTGATTTAAATTTAATCCCGCAGGTGAGATGACAATGTGGGGTTTTAAAGTAAAAGGGTCTAAAGTTTTTCTATGTTTTTATAATCAATTTCATTGTAAAATTGATTAAAATGATATAAAATTTATTATTTAATAAAAATAGTGTCCAACTACACTTTAAAACCAATGAAAATTATAATTTACCCTTATTAACAATTTTGACGAAAAAGAAGTTTTGAACTAAAATTCAGTATTTTTAACTATTCATTTAAAAATGATATGTTTCTGAAAAATATCAAACATTCACCCAACCATAATTTTTATGTTTCAAATTAAAATATTATGTTGATTTTGTAATATTAAATCAATTAAAATTTTAAAATTTATATTTAAAATGGGTTCACCATTAAAAGGCGGTAAAATCACCCTTATAAAAATATAGGTTTTTGTGTGTAAAATCTAGTTTATTCTTATCTTATGCCTATAAAACCTAATAGATGAATATAAATAATAATTTATAGAATATATAAAATTTATATTTCATTAAAATAATTCAATAATTTTAATTAATTATGGTTATTAAGGAAAAACTCTTTTAGAAGTATAAAAGTAATAAAGATTCTTTTTTTTATCCAATTGGTTCTTATTTTTCTTTCTCATTAATTGGTAACCAATGAATTCATTTTATATTTATATAAACCATAAATTTTCATAATTTAGTTAATAGTATTCATAACTGCAAAATTAATGTCTATGTTATATGATATTGTGTTAAATAATAACATTTTAATAATACATCATTATTAGGTGAAACTCGGTCTTGCGTATATTGCACGCTATTGAGGAAGGTCACTCTTGCATGTAACACAAGCTATTAAGGAAGGTATCTCGTGAATGAAATGCAATAAAATTAGTGATTCATGCATTACAATATATATAATATATTAGATTTATTTAATATTATAATGTATTAGGTTAATATACTCCCTCTTTACACTTGGTGTTGCGTGTCATAAACACTATTGAATACAAAGTTGTAATTTAGAATTTCAAGGGTGTTACATTCTCCGTAGATTAATTAAATTTTGTCCTAGAAATTTAAAATTTATCTTGGTAATATATTGTTTGATATTTTCTATATTGAAATACCACATCGCGAGAAGGGTTCGCAAAACATCCTCTATAAAAGATAGAATATGAAGTACAATGGTCACATGGACTAGCATGTAACTTGGTCTATAAGTAGGAGAAAATTAGGGGAAAGTGAAAATATGTTCATGGAGTAAAAGAATAAATATTTATTAAGAGTTAATGAGGCCATCAATCACAAATAAGTGAATTATAAATAGAAATTTTAGGGACTCACAGCCATAAATCTTTGATGATTTAAGAGACCATCAGTTCAACAGAAATTTAGGTATTAGGACAACATTTTATTTAAAATTCATTTTCTTAAAGTTAATAAATTCTTTTACTAACCAATAATATGAGGAAATATTCTTACATAATAGGTTTCAATTTCATATAAATATTCCTAACTTTTGGTTGTGCTTCGATAAAATTATAATCCATCCCTTTACTCTTAGAAATTAATTACCAATAATATATTTTTTATGCCTGAAGCACTAAAAGAAACATTTAAAGGATCATAAGGCCTATAAAATAGTGACAAGTATAACTATTTGTCTCTTACTATCTTCCAAAACTAATATGTTTAATACATTTGTAAAGACCCGTAAAATTCAAGGGAAATTTTTTCTTAATTTTCTTTGGAATTTTACAAGAACGCGGTTTCTGACGGCACCTGATTCCGAGGCCCGGAGTGCCCGAAATCAATTTCCGAAGTTTGGCTCGGTTACGTTCAGTGAACGAACGAGCGGGAATTTCTAACTTTTGACCCGGTGCTCGGAATTGAAATCCGAGAACACCGATGAACTCGCAGCGCCGATATTCGCTTAAGGAGATCTTTTCCGAGGTTGCGTTTTAGGCGGGATGAAAGTTAGTTTTGGGAGAATTATTAGAAGTTAAATAAAAATGTGGAAACACTTTTTATTTTTAACTTGTTGGTTAACTCCTCTCAAAGGAAGTTAGGGGTGGGACCCACACCCACTTAACCTTCCTTGAGAGGATTAAGTGTGGTGGGGCCCACACGAACCCTAACTTTTCATCTTCTCTCAAAACTCCCTTTAACCCCTATTTAAATGACATAACAACTTGTTATTTAATTTGGAGTTATTTTATTTGAATTTCAAACCTTTGAAATTCAATTTGTTAAGTGTGTGAATAAAATAAGACTCTAGCTTATTTTATTTGGTCAGATTTCCCTAGCCTTCTTGAGAGAATTTTGGTTCTCCTTCTTCTTCTTCAACTTTGACGAAGAACGCGAAGAACCTTCGAGCTCCGACGAAGAACGCCGCTCCTCTCTTCTTCGTAGCCGGTTGTTTCCGAAGATCGACGATGTCTTCCGTGTCAACGAAAGGGAACGCCGCTTCCTCCTCGGACTTCCTTCGTCGGCTTACGAAGATTCGCCAACGACGTACCTCTTCGGACGTACCTCTTCGTCAAAGGATTTGACGAACGATTACCGCGACGCCCGACCTCCGCGACGTTGTCTTCCGCGGGTCTTTGACGATCATCGATCTTGAAACCAAGGTAGGGGTTTTTTTTGGATTATTATTTATTCTCGTTCTTGGTTCTAGCATGACAAACGTGAGAATAAATATTTATATGTTATCTTCTAACAAGAGGGAGGGGGTCGGACCACACAAACACGGCCGAATCCCCCCCTCCATTGTTCTTGAATTTTATTATTTCCTTGTGGATGAACGAGATGGCGTGGTGCCGTCGCACCACACGGGAATTGCAATGCTATAATCACGCGGCGCCGTCGCGCCGCGCCACAGGAATATTACCATAAACGTGACGCCGTCGCGCCGCGTCGAAGGGAACCGAAGACGCCGCGACCGGAGCGGGGCCGCGGCGGAGGGGCGCGGTGCCGTCTCACCGCGCTGGACGACGAACACCACGGTCGGTTCCGGGCTGCGGTGAAACGGGAAGACCGGAGGCTAGCCGGGCCGCCGGTGTCGGAAGCCGGAAGAGGGGACCGGCCTTGCCAGTCCCGTTGAGGAAGAACCGGCCGGCCATATTGGGCCGGCCGGAAGGGAGAAGTGCCGGGGTAATTAATTCCCCCAGCTGGCCACAAACCAGCCCCCCGTAAAGGGGGAGCCGCGGTTTCATAAAGGGGGGGCAGGCGGCCCCCCGGTTTTCCTCAAAGGCAGGCCCCCCACGAGGGGGGGCCGGTTTCACAAAGGGGGGGCAGCGCCCCCCCGTTTTTTCCAAACGGCAGGCCCCCACGAAGGGGGGCCGTTGATTGAAAAAAGGGCGCGGCATGATGCCGCGCCGCCAGACAGGAGGTGGGGGCCCTGCCCCCCGCGCGTGGCACCGAGCCGCGCCCGGACGCGCCGCCGCCGGCCGGGCCGCGCCGCCGCGCCGGGTCGGCCCGGACCCGGACCCCCCGTTTTCGAAAAGACTTCGGTCTTTTGGCCATATCTTGAGCCAAGGACCTCCGATTGAAAAACCTTCAGTGTCAATACGATCCTTGAATCGATACGGTCGATTCGGTATATCGCACTGAAAGTTTCGGAATACTTTGAGTTCGGCCGGGTTGGTTCGTTCACGAAACCAACCGGGCCTTCGGAGCGGAAACACTCATATCTTGAGCTACGGACGTCCTATTGATGTGTTGTCAGCTTTGTTGTGTTCCTCTTAGTGATACAGATCTTTTGGAATACTCAGCCCGAGGTTTGGACGTAGTTGGAGTACGGTCGGGTTGGTTTTGCCTTAAAAACCAACCGGGTCCCTGTGACGAAAAAGCCAATAACTCTCAGACCGGGCGTCTGATCGACGCGCCGTCTGTTGCGTTGAGTTCCTGTTGACGATACGGAACTTTTGGATACATCAACTCTGGACTTTGTGACAGTTGATGTATCAGCCTCTCGGCTCGTGGAGCGGACCCTCCCGAATGATCTTGCTGTGTGCGGGAACCCTAGTGCTGGCTACGACTGTTACTGTGACTGCTACTTCTACTGCTACTGCTACTGTGACTGCGATGACGACAGTACAGAGATCCTGTGTGGATTCGACAACGACTACATCACTCAGCGATCCTACGTGGATCAGTGCTACTGGTCCTGTGTGGGCCCGATCCTGTGTGGGTATTTGCGCTCAGCGGTCCTGTGTGAACCAACGCCTACAGGTCCTGTGTGGGCCCGATCCTGTGTGGGTCTTTGCGGGGGTTAGTTACCTATCGATCCTTCGTGGGTCCGATGACTTTGATGGATCAGAGATCATCTTTATCGTCTTTCGAAGAAGTATACCTGTATGAGCTGAATCCTGTTGCTTTCCTGTGTGGATTGTGTTGTGTTATCCTGTGTGGATTACGTTTTGCTTTCCTGTGTGGA
Source organism: Viscum album (assembly GCA_963277665.1). Taxonomy (NCBI): domain Eukaryota; kingdom Viridiplantae; phylum Streptophyta; class Magnoliopsida; order Santalales; family Viscaceae; genus Viscum; species Viscum album. The sequence continues at coordinate 171,824,826 of OY728147.1, read as the reverse complement.
ATACGTTTACTTTCATGTGTGGACTGAGTTGTACTTGGGCTCGGAGGTTGGAGCGTATTGGAATTGATGACTTAGGTATATGTATGGGCATATACCTAAGCAGTGTCGGTTGTTACTTCGTGATTGTATCTTCCTTTGTGGTTTATCCTTTGTGGATTTTGGGAGACCTTCGGGGGTCTCGGGGTCCCTACTGAGTAGCTTATACTCACCCCTACACGGGATATGCCCACACTACGTTGTGTTGGTTGCAGACGACGGACAGCGTTGATCTTGGCTGAGGCTTGCAGAGCAGGATGGTACCTGGAGGTGGACCACTGGGCGGGACGTTTTCGGAGCGGACGACGGGACCCGAGGAGCAGTGGAGCTATCTGTACCCACCCTTCAGGTGGGATTTCCAGTGGATAGCTTGGAGTAGAGACTTTTACTTTTCAGTTGCTGTTTTCCCTTTCGATTTGTACTTTACTTTTAGTTTGGGTTTGTATACTGGCCCATTTACTTTTCCGCACTTTCAGCTGTACTCTGTTTTTACTTAGTGTTTACTTTTCCGCTTGCTTATTCTGTGGTGTTTGTTTACTTTTCAAAGGCAATGCCTTCCCTTTTTACTGGGATTTACGCCTTGGTGCTAGTCACCAGCCCCTGGCCTATGGAAGGAGGGCTTGGGGTAGTCACGACACGGGCCCCGAGGGCGGGTCGTGACAAATTGGTATCAGAGGAGTTCGGTTCTACCTCGAACTCTGACCTTTTTTATGTGAAGCAATAATGTTTAGCATATTGAGTGTGGTTATCAGTCCAGGGAGTCCAGTGTTGGTGTGGCGGCTGACGTATCCGTACACCAGGACCCTGACTTCTGATTTCCGACTTAATGCACGAAAACATTGATTGCGTGTGTGTTTCAAAGTTTTCTTTGTGATTACTTTATATCAGCTCACCAGGTATACTGTTCTGACCGTGGCGCACCTGTTTCCTTTTCAGGATGGCCCCACGATGGCAGCCAGCTAGGGTTCCGAGAGTAGAGTGTGACGACAGCCCACCGAGCGACGAGGCCTCGGTGCAGGGCCCTTTGTCAGCAGTGGCACCGGCGGTAGCTCTACCCATCGAGCCACCGATACTTCCAGCACCAGCCACTGGCGATGCACGTCGCCTCAGCGCACTGCATGAGTTTCAGCACCCGCGACCACCCAGGTTTCAAGGGGAGACGGATCCCCAGGCAGCCGAGGACTGGCTGGAGGCAGTGGTACGTGTGTTTAGGCTAGTGAGGACACCAGCAGATCTCATGGTGATCCTTGCTGCGATCCTACTACACGCAGCAGTAGGACGATGGTGGAGCTTGATGATCCAGGTGCACGATGAGTCATCTCTTCTATGGACGGACTTTGAGAGCCTCTTCTGCTTGGAGTTTGTCCCAGCCACCCTTCGTGCGGTGCGTATCCAGGAGCTTCTTCAGCTGCGGCAGGGCAGCATGACGGTCGCTCAGTACTCGGCGAGATTTACCGATCTCTCGCGCTACTCGACCGACATGGTACGGGACCCATTCTTCCAGGCCCAGACCTTCGAGCAGGGTTTGAGACATGAGATCATGGCATCGCTAATCTTCCTCAGCATACCGACTCAGACAAAAGTACTGGAGTGGGCCCTTTTGATCGAGAGCTTCCTTGCTGAGTCTACACCAGCGCCGAGATCCACCGCAGGGCGGCACGTGGCAGAGTCATCTGCAGCAGGTAGTCGACGGATGACTCAGGGGTTCAGGTAGACCAGACCTTCAGGCAGACGACCTCAGGACACTGGCTCAGCAGTGCAGGGCACACAGCGAGGAGCCAGTCTTTCGAGAGGCAGGCAGTGCTACTCGTGCGGCGGGCAGGGCCACATGGCTCGTGACTGCCCGACCTCAGAGGAGCAGCAGACGGTTGAGGAACCACCTAGGCAGAGGCAGAGGTTCGACCGTGGCGGTCCGCAGGGAGCAGGCGGACGAGGCAGAGGAGCTGGCCGAGCAGCAGGTGGTGGGCGACGCTTTGAGGCTCTACCCCACCACCACCAGGAGGTCCACCCCGACCTCAGGGGAGAGGACAGCTTCAGGCAGCAGAAGCTTACGATCATGGAACTCCGGAAGCGGGTGGACTAGTGCGGGACTAGCTCCAGGCATAGAGGCCTTTGCCCATAATGCCTCTGGCTTCGTAGTTTGTGTTGCCTTGTGTCCTTGTACTTTGAGTTGAAGTATTAAAAGACACTTGCTTTGGTGACTTTTTCTTTCTTGTCTTTTGTTTGTTTTTACTAAGTGGTTCCGGTTAAAAACTGTTGACTTGACCCTCACTTGCGAGATTCTTACTGGAGGAGACCCAATGACCACACATTGATGCCGACAGTGTGACTCAACCCTTGGAGGCAAGAGTAACGGTTGGATCTCTTGGTATCAGCGTCGAGGCCTTAAGACGTCATCCATGCCATGAATTAACTAATCATGACGGGATTGACTGTATTAGGAAAGGAACGTGGTTCATCCAGGGGATGAGATCGGATTTCACTTTTCGGCAAAGGAGAAATCTTTGCAGCTTAGCCGTACGATAAGGAGGAAGGGGAAACCCTTCGTGTGGTCAGATAGTTGTCAGCAGAGCTTCCAGGAGCTAAGACAGAGATTGACCAGTGCACCTATCTTGAGGTTGCCTGAGGAGGGAGTAGGGTATGTAGTCTACTGCGATGCATTAGGGACCGGACTCGGATGTGTTATAATGTAGGAGCGGTCAATGATTGCCTATGAATCACGTCAGTTGAGGCCGCATGAGCAGAACTACGCTACCCATGACCTGGAGTTAGCAGCAGTGGTCTTCGCTCTGAAGACATGGCGACCTTACCTGATGGGCGAGCGCTTTACAGTCTTTTATGATCATCAGAGTCTCAGGTATATCTTCTCACAGAAAGACTTGAATATGAGACAGCGGCGATGGCTCGAGTTCCTCCAGGACTATGACTTTGAGATAGTCTATACTCCTGGGAAGGGGAACGTAGTAGCCGATGCCCTCAGCAGGAGGCGTTCGGGACGCAGCTACGTCTGAGCACAACTTTTCACCCTCAGACGGATGGTCAGACGGAGATGACCATCCAGACTCTCGAGGACATGCTCCGCGCATGTGTCCTCGACTTTGGTCGTAGCTGGGAGAACCACCTACCCTTGGTGGAGTTTGCGTACAACAATAGCTACCACTCCAACATCGGGATGGCACCGTACGAGGCGTTGTACGTCCGACCTTGTAGATCTCCTTTGTGCTGGACAGACCCTGGGGAGTCAACACTTGTGGGACCGAAGATGGTCCAGGCCACGACAGAGAAGGTCCAGGTCATCCAGGAGCGGATGAGGACAGCTCAGAGCTGGCAGAAGTCATACGCTGACAGGAGGCGGAGGCCACTAGAGTTCGAGGATGGCGACCACGTCTTCTTGAGGGTCTCACCTCGACATGGTATACGGAGATTTGGCCGAGGCGGCAAGTTATCTTCGCGCTTCATCGGACCCTTCCAGATCCTCAACAGGATTGGCGAGGTGGCTTATCGCCTGGCTCTACCACCTCAGTTGCACCGGGTGCACGATGTCTTCCACGTATCTTAGCTGAGGAGATACGTGCATGACCCGACGCACATCATTGACCATGGGGAGCTTGACGTTGACGATGTGGCGACTTTTACGGAGGTCCCGGTGGAGATATAGGATCGACAGAAGCGGGTCCTACATGGGCGATCGATTCCTCTTGTGCGCATCAGATGGCAGCATGGAAACCTCCAGAAGAGCACATGGGAGTGGGAAGCTCAGATGCGTGCTCAGTACCCTCATTTGTTTCCCTAGTTTTTGATGTATCTTTACGGGGACGTAAAGCCCAGAGGTGGGAGTAATGTAAAGACTCGTAAAATTCAAGGGAAATTTTTTCTTAACTTTTTTTGGAATTTTACAAGAACGCGGTTTCTAACGGCACCTGATTCCGAGGCCCGGAGTGCCCGGAATCAATTTCCGAAGTTTGGCTCAGGTACATTCAGTGAAGGAACGAGCGGGAATTTCTAACTTTTTACCCGGTGCTTGGAATTGAAATACGAGAACACCGATTAACTCGCAGCACCGATATTCTCTTAAGGAGACCTTTTCCGAGGTTGCGTTTTAGGCGGGACGAAAGTTAGTTTTGGGAGAATTATTTGAAGTTAAATAAAAATGTGGAAACACTTTTTATTTTTAACTTGTTGGTTAACTCATCTCAAAGGAAGTTAGGGGTGGGACCCACACCCACTTAACCTCCCTTGAGAGGATTAAGTGTGGTGGGTCCCACACGGACCCTAACTTTTCATCTTCTCTCAAAACTCCTTTTAACCCCTCTTTAAATGACATGACAACTTGTTATTTAATTTGGAGTTATTTTATTTGAATTTCAAACCTTTGAAATTCAATTTGTTAAGTGTGTGAATAAAATAAGACTCTAGCTTATTTTATTTGGTTAGATTTCTCTAGCCTTCTTGAGAGAATTTGGGTTCTCCTTCTTCTTCTTCAACTTTGACGAAGAACGCGAAGAACCTTCAAGCTCCGATGAAGAACGCCGCTCCTCTCTTCTTCGTAGCCGGTTGTTTCCGAAGATCGACGACGTCATCCGTGTCAACGAAAGGGAACGCCGCTTCCTCCTCGGACTTCCTTCGTCGGCTTACGAAGATTCTCCAATGACGTACCTCTTCGGACGTACCTCTTCGTCAACGGATTTGACGAACGATTACCGCGACACCCGACCTCCGCGACGTTGTCTTCCGCGGGTCATTGACGATCATCGATCTTGAAACCAAGGTAGGGGTTTGTTGTGGATTATTATTTATTATCGTTCTTGGTTATAGCATGAAAAACGTGAGAATAAATATTTATATGTTATCGTCTAACAAGAGGGAGGGGGACGGACTGCACAAACACGGCCGAATCCCCCCCTCCATTGTTTTTGAATTTTATTATTTCCTTGTGGATGAACGAGATGGCGTGGTGCCGTCGCACCACGTGGGAATCGCAAGGCTATAATCGCGCGGCACCATCGCGCCGCGCGACGGGAAGATTACCATAAACGCGACGCCGTCACGCCGCGTCGAAGGGAACCGAAGATGCCGCGGCCGGAGCAGGGCCGCGGCGGAGGGGCACGGTGCCGTCGCACTGCGCCAGACGACGAACACCGCGGTCGGTTCCGGGCTGCGGCGAAACGGGAAGACCGGCGGCTAGCTGGGCCGCCGGTGTCGGAAGCCGGAAGAGGGGACCGGCCTTTCCGGTCCCATTGAGGAAGAACCAGCCGGCCATATTGGGCCGGCCGGAAGGGAGAAGTGACGGGGGAATTAATTCCCCCGGCTGGCCACAAACCGGCCCCCCATAAAGGGGGAGCCGCGGTTTCATAAAGGGGGGGCAGGCGGCCCCCCGGTTTTCCTCAAAGGCAGGCCCCCCACGAGGGGGGGCCGGTTTCACACAGGGGGGGCAGCGCCCCCCCATTTTTTCCAAACGGCAGGCCCCCACGAAGGGGGCCCATTGATTGACAAAAGGGCGCGGCATGATGCCGCGCCGCCAAACAGGAGGCGGGGGCCTTGCCCCCCGCGCATGGCACCGAGAGGCGCCAGGCCACGGCGCCGCCAGCCGGGCCGCGCCGCCATGTCGGACCGCGCCGCCTCGCCGGTCCGCGCCGCCGCGCCGGACCACCGCCGACCGGGCCGGGTCGGCCCGGACCCGGACCCCCCATTTTCGAAACGACTTCGGTCTTTTGGCCATATCTTGAGCCACGGACCTCCGATTGACGAACCGTCAGCGGCAATGCGATCCTTGGATCAAGACGGTCGATTAGGTATATTGCACTCAAAGTTTCGGAATACTTTTAGTTCGGACGGGTTGGTTCGTTCACGAAACCAACCGGGCCTTTGGAGCGGAAACACTCATATCTTGAGCTACGGACGTCCTATTGACGTGCTGTCAGCTTTGTTGTGTTCCTCTTAGTGAGACGGATCTTTTGGCATACTCCACCCGAGGTTTGGACGCAGTTGGAGTACGGTCGGGTTGGTTTTGCCTTAAAAACCAACCGGGCCCCTGTGACGAAAAAGCCAATAACTCTCAGACCGGGCGTCCGATCGACGCGCCGTCTGTTGCGTTGAGTTCCTGTTGACGATACAGAACTTTTGGATACATCAACTCTGGACTTTGTGACAGTTGATGTATCAGCCTCTCGGCTCGTGGAGCGGACCCTCCCGAACGAGCTTGCTGTGTGCGGGAACCCTAGTGCTAGCTGCGACTGTTACTGTGACTGCTACTTCTACTGCTACTGCTACTGTGACTGCGACGACAACAGTACAGAGATCCTGTGTGGATTCGACAACGACTACAACACTCAGCAATCCTACATGGATCAGTGCTACAAGTCCTGTGTGGGCCCGATCTTGTGTGGGTCTGATCCTGTGTGGGTCTTTGCGCTCAGCGGTCCTATGTGAACCAGCGCCTACAAGTCCTGTGTTTTCCCGATCCTGTGTGGGTCTTTGCGGGGGTTAGTTACCTATCGATCCTTCGTGGGCCCGACGACTTTGATGGATCAGAGATCATCTTTATCGTCTTTCGAAGAAGTATACCTGTGTGAGCTGAATCCTGTTGCTTTCCTGTGTGGATTGTGTTGTGCTATCCTGTGTGGATTACGTTTTGCTTTCCTGTGTGGAATACGTTTACTTTCATGTGTGGACTGAGTTGTACTTGGGCTCGGAGGTTGGAGCATATTGGAATTGATGACTTAGGTATATGTATGGGCATATACCTAAGCAGTGTCGGTTGTTACTTCGTGATTGTATCTTCCTTTGTGGTTTATCCTTTGTGGATTTTGGGAGACCTTCGGGGGTCTCGGGGTCCCTACTGAGTAGCTTATACTCACCCCTGCACGGGCTATGCCCGCACTACGTTGTGTTGGTTGCAGACGACGGACAGCGTTGATCTTGGCTGAGGCTTGCAGAGCAGGACGGTACCTGGAGGTGGACCACTGGGCGGGACGTGTTCGGAGCGGATGGCGGGACCCGAGGAGCAGTGGAGCTATCTGTACCCACCCTTCAGGTGGGATTTCCAGTGGATAGCTTGGAGTAGCGGCTTTTACTTTTCAGTTGCTGTTTTCCCTTTTGAGTTGTACTTTACTTTCAGTTTGGGTTTGTATACTGGCCCATTTACTTTTCCTCACTTTCAGTTGTACTCTGTTTTTACTTAGTGTTTACTTTTCTGCTTGCTTATTCTGTGGTGTTTGTTTACTTTTCAAAGGCAATGCCTTCCCTTTTTACTGGGATTTACGCCTTGGTGCTAGTCGCCAGCCCCTGGCCTATGGAAGGCGAGCTTGGGGTAGTCACGACACGGGCCCCGAGGGCGGGTCGTGACAACATTAATCTCTAATCTTAAAAAGTGATATTACTAGTTCATCATTAACATTTATTCATGAAAATTATTAACTAAAAACAATGAAAGTTTAACTAGGAAGTTGTGTAGGTCAGTGGTTGGTGTGAAACCCTTATCGTCCTTCAGTCGTGGGTTCAATACCCATGACCTTTCTGGATTTTATTGGTTGTTACCCAACTTATAGGTTGTTCTTTCCTAAAACCATATTAATATAATTTCTAAAATAATTATAACAGACATCCTTTAAATCAAGTTAATCCCTAAATATACGTTTAACTATGGTTTTAAATAAAACCTCAATACATACTTACTTCATCCATTTTATTTTAACATAAATATTTCCTTGGTCTAATGTTTTTCCATAATATCATTTCCATGATTTCTAAGCCTTGACACCTTATCTTCAATCTAAATCCCCTTAGCTTTAACCTTGGTTATTCATTATCAAAATCATTCATAGTGGTTTGTAAAGAAAATTTGAATTATACTAAGAATATCCCCCAGGAGTGTCAAACCGAGTTTGTAGTAAGGCCCGTTGTCATGTACCATGTTACACTAAGTTAGGCCTAGAAAACTTTATCAAAATTTTTACTACAAGGTACATGTTTTCGAGAACTACACCAAGTTGTAGTATCCAGAAAGAGTTGTATTTCTAGGAAAACTACATAAGCCTTATCTAACTGAATTGTTAGTATGTTCTTCCATACTTATCCCCCAATTCTGCCTTGGGAATATGTTCCATAATATATGTTTCTTAAATCTAGTTTCCAAGGTTGTTTCTAAACATCCTTTGATACCATCTATAGAATCCCAACCCTATAAGTCTCGGAGCTGGTGTCTACTGTCAATTACATTGGAATGATTACAAGGAAGTAAACCCCTAAGGACTGAGAGTTTAGTAGTCTTGTTAAAATAGATACATACATTATTCTTGTATTAAAAATTAATTCACTAATTACAATGTAATTTTTTTCCAAAAAAAATAACTTTGAGGGTAACTTTATTCTATCTAGTATATCCCTTCATATCTTTTATAGTATGCTTCTTGGATTTGTAGGGAAAGGAAAAAAATAAGGGTGAGATCAAATGATCAGTAAGGGTTAAGGGTGGTGTAAGAAATAATGAATCAATGAGAATACTAATTATGGAATATTAAATAACTAAAACACACATACCATGTAATTAAAAAACTAAGAAAGAAGTGCATAAACAATATGGAAAGGTGATACAACATTTGAATAACTAGATAAGGAAAAATTTATATGGCAAGGTAAGAAACTGAAACACATTCCATTTAATCAATGAACTAAAAATGAAATTTATCTATATATATGTCGATGAATGATCTAATGGATGAATAATAATAGAAACTAAATGAGGGGAATTATTGATTATTAGACACCAAGTTTCTTAGGCACATGGTCCTTTACTGTCAAGTCCTTTCAAAATAAAATTTACAACATATTGGGTAAAAATCCATATAAGGAAGCCTGCCAAATGACTCGTCCCATGAGACTACTTATTCATTGAGGGGATATCTATAATTGAGACCCACCAGTGTCGTACTAGTCCAAATCATTCCTCATACAATGAATAATCGATTTAAAAAATTGCGTTATCAAATATCCATATGGAGTAAGAGATATAAATTTATCAATATTTACCCAAATAATAAAATAAAATTCATACTGAACACCGTATAAAAATGATATATGGTTTAGGAAATGAATATATCCATGATATATGATATGGTAAAATAGGAAAAATTTACTGTTCAATAATCATAAGAAATTCAATATTTCATGGGGATAAAAGAAATAAAGGAAGTGAATGTGAATAATATCCCTAGAAAAATAAATCATAAACCATAAAGAAGAATATTAAGGATGATATTAATAAAACATACCCTAAGTAGAGTAAAATAAAGGATTTTTGTTGTTGAAAAATGGAAATATTATAAAAAAATATTTTTAATAAATTATTAAGGAAAATATCCCTTTATTTGGAAAAAACATTTTAAAAAAATTTCATTGAAAATAAAATTTAAAAATATTTTCATTAGAAATTAACCTTTGAAACATATAACAGATGATTTGAAGGAATGTCATAAGGTAAATCCACACATTCCATACAAGGTAAAAATAACATTCTTGTTTCATTGTTAAAAGGTTAGAAAAATTCCATGTTCGAAAAACAATAAGAAGATTTCATTGAAAACATTAGTAAAAGAAAAAAAGGGGGAAATAGTCTTTAAAAAATAATTTTAAAATAATTTTTGATTTTTTTAATAAAAAATGGTTTTTAGAAGAAAACATGTAATGACCGGCCAATTCTCATTAGCTTGAGAGTACGAAGAGTCATTACTATGACTTAAAGTACATCTCCAAGACACCAAAGGCTGACAATAAATGCTGAAGGGTTTCAAATACAAGTGGGGGACGATTCACCAATTAAGAAATAAACCAACAAACCTACCAACCATATCCAAGTATTCACTATATGATGCATGAACAAATGGAAGACAACTCCACAACTTCATGTATCTCAAAATCATATCATAGTAAGAAACCGAAGAAGAATAACCAAGTATCAAAGTACATAGGGGATAGACTACACAATACTCTCCAAAGACCTCAAGACTCCATGCTCAACAATCTCCAAGATCAGAAATCTCCAAACATCCCAAACATCATGAGGTAGTTCTAAACATGTGTGAAACATTACCTTTTCCCTTTTCCCAGAAGATAGCATCTGCAAAAGCACCAAAGTTCCAAAGCATGGGTGAGTATAAAACTCTGTAGGTTTTCCCCAATGACTTCCTTACTCACGCCACTAGGATACAAGAGTTAGTAACAATTATATAAAACAGTTTATGTAAAACAATTTCTCAAAAATATTTTATAACTAAATATAAACAAGTTTCTAAAACCATTCATTACCAAAAGCATAAAAGTGAAATTTAAACCATTTTTCCTAGCATGATATTTTTCCAGAAAAATAACAAAACAATATTTAAAACCATTTCACAATATCACTTTATCATCATAACCAACCATTCCTCAAACCCGTGTAACCAACCATCCATGCTATGTTATGACACTTCCATACTAATGAGCGGTTTCTCATCGATCTACCAAGTAGTCACAAGGTAATTGTTTCCCATGTGCCATTAACCCTTTGTCACCGAGCACAAGGTCATATTTCAACCAAGCCTCGTGTATGAAATTCCCATGTGTCATTAACCCTTTGGCGCCAAGCAAAAGTTCATATTTAAACCAAGCCCCGTATATGAAACATGAACACACACCACATATGCCCAACAATCATGCCAACAAAACCCTTTCAATAAAACACCTTTTTATTGAAAACCATTTCTGTCATTATCATTTCAATGCCAAACCATTTCAATAAAACTATATTTTTATTGAAAACCATTTCTATTGAAAACCCATTTTTCATAAACCATTTATAAATTCCATAAAAACCATAATTTAAAATCATCATTTTAAATTCATGAAACTAATCCCCCTATGAACAACTATACACCAAGATCACACAATTTCACAAAAAGCACAAATCATCAAAAATGAAGATTTTTCCATTAATTTAACAATAAATAAACTAATTTGAATCTAATACAATCAATTATATCAAGAGGAGACGAGATTGAAGCCACCTACCTTGAAGGTTTTGACGAAACTTTGACAACAGACGAAGAACACACACGAAAGCGGGCCGATTCTCGAAGAACGACCTCAGTTCTCTTATCCTAGAAAGATCATGACTCATCATTGAATTATTTGGAATCCAAAAAAGTATATCTACCCACTATAGGATCATATATGAGAAAGAATTGAGATCAGAGAAGTAGATCTAAGCAGATCTAAGAAAAGATGACAAATCCGGAAAGAATGGTTACATTCCTCAAGAATTGGACTCGAAATCACCAAGGGAAGGCTATGGGTTGGCTCCAAATAATGTGGGGAGGGTTCTATAGCCTTACAGGGAGGGTAATATAGAAATAGGGGAATTTTAAAGTGAAAAAGAATTATATAGAGAAAAAATGAGTAAGCTCCTAGAAAATAGGATCTAGATTTGACCTCTGTGCATGGTTTGACCACACTATTTGGGCCAACCGTATATGGATTGTGTGACCTTCCTTTTGGTCCAAAAACTCCTTATAAAACCCCCAAACTCTCAAATACTTCACCTTTACCCTTTTTAGGGAAACACATTTTTATGGAAGCATCCCACTTTATGGAAACACCCCACTTTATGGAAACAACCCACTTTATGGAAACAACCAACATTATGGATACACCCAACTTTATGGCGACTCTATATTTTATGGAAACTCCCTATTTTACAGAAACTCTATATTAAAGACACACCAATTAAAAAACATGAGGAAAGGGGTTATGTAACCGAAACCAGGGGTAATACATTCTTTCGACCATTGGTCTTTCCGTCCTCAGAAAGTAGAAAACCCTCGCTGGCCAAAAAGAGTTTCGGCCACTGCTCTTCCATTTCCTTCTCACGTTCCCAAGTCTCTGCTTGAATCTAACCATATTACCATAAAACCTGCACTAGGAAGATCCTTTTCCCATGAAATACAATATATTGTCTATCCATGATCTTCACTGGGATATGTATCAGTGATGCATCCAGTTCTAGCTCAACGTGATACCATCTGATCATATGGTCAGGATCAGGGTGATACTTTTTCAACTGGGATACATGGAACACATTATGCACCTGAATAAACCATGGTGGTAATGTCAACCGATATTCCACCTCTCTAACACATTCCAGTATATCAAAATGGCCAATGTATCTAGGAGATAACTTTCCCTATTTCCCGAAGCGAGGATGTACAAGCCTTGGAGAGATCCTGAAGAAGACATGATCAACCACAGCGAAGGACAACAATCTTCGATAGTGATCTATATAAGCTTTCTGAAGACTCTGAGAAGTATTCTTACTCTTTCTAATAAATTGGATCTTATCTATTTTTTCTTGAACAAGGATTTTACCGACTAGTGAAGTTTCACACATTTGTACCCAGTATAGTGGATAACGATAAGGACGCCCATACAATGCTTCAAACAGAGCCATGTGTATCGAGGATTTACAAATTTTATTGTATGAGAACTACACATAGGGTATATGATCATCCAATGGGCCACCAAAATCCATTAAACGATACCAAAAAATTTCTTCCAACATTTCTATCATCTCCTCAGATTGCCCATCCATTTGAGGATGACACGCCGTGCTCATAGTTAACTGAGTCCCAAGGGATTGCTATAAGGATTTTCAGAAATGAGATGTGAACCTTGGATATCTATCTAATACTATTGAAACTAGTACAACATGCCTCTTTACCACGTCTAGAATATAGATTTTTGAAATATCCTCCACCGTATGAGTTTCATGAATATGTATGAAATGGGACGACTTGGTTAGACGATCCACTATCACCCAAATGGCATCATGTTTCTAGACTGTTCTTGGAAGAACTGTAATAAAATTCATTTCTATATAATACCATTTCCACAATGGGATGAGAAAATAATGTAACATAATAGCTGGTCTCTTATGGTCAACTTTAAACTGCTGACAAGTTAAGCATCACGAGATGAACTCGACCACCTTCCTTTTCATGCCGCTCCACCAAAATTGCACCTTCAATTCCATATACATCTTTAGTGTACTTGAATGTACAACCCATCTTGAATAGTGGTAATAATGAAGTATTTGTTCTTGAAAACCCATAGGTACAACCATCCGATCTCTGAAACACAAAACTGAGACCTCATCATGTTTCCAACCCTCAATGGTCTCCCCACCACTAAGTTTTGAACTTACCACCAGACATTCTGAATTAGATGTTTGTGCCTCTTTGATCATTTTTAATAAATCAGAAACATGCGTAGATGAAAAGAAAATCGCAAAATCACCATGGTCTCCACATTCCACATGCATGTTGGCTAAGACTGACATCAAGTGACATTCATCTGAAGCTTCTTTCACCAACTGAGCATTTGAATTTCTACTCAATGCATCCACCACCAAATTTCTTTTCTCTAATGTGTACATCAAGTCAATGTCAAACATTTGGAGATACTCCATCCAGCTCCTTTGCCTCAGATTCAAATATTGCCATGAGAAAATGTGTTTCAAGCTTTTGTGATATATAAACACATTAAATTATTTCACCAAAGAGATAATGTCTCCATATTTTCAAATCATAGATGACTACAACTAACTCCAAATCATGTGTTGGGTAATTCTTCTCATGCACCCTCAACTGCCTTGAACCAAAAGCAACCACATGAGCTCTTTGCATGAGAGCACAACCAAACCTTGATCCTAAATCATCACAATACACCACATACCCTTTTCCTGATTCTGGAAATATCAAGATAGGTGTTGATGTAAGACGAACTTTTAGTTCCTAGAATGGATTATAACATTACTTCATCCAATGGAATGGATAATTCTTCTTTTTGGGAGATTTCATTGGAGAAGATAGTCATGATAAATCATGCAAAAAGCGTCAGTAGTAACCATCAAGACTAAGAAAACTTCGTATCTCCAAAACATTCTTTGGTGGTTTCCAATTGATAATAGCTTATTTCTTTTCCGGATCAACAGAAACAAATTTCTCAGAGATGACATGGCCAAGAAAACATACTTACTGTATCCAAAAATCACACTTTGGTAATTTTTCATACAAATTATGATCTCTCAATATTTGTAACACTGCTTCTAGGTGCATCTCATGATCAACCCTTGTCTTTGAATAGAACAAAATGTTGTCCAAAAACACAACAACAAAAGGATCTATATCTATTTGAAATATTCGATTCATTAATTCCATGAAGACCACTGATGCATTCGTTATACCGAAAGGCATGACTACATATTCATAGTGGCCATATCTACTTCTGAAACTATATTTGGAATATACTCTTTACGAACTCTCATTTGGTGATATCCTGATCGCAAGTCAATCTTGGAGAACCACTGAGCTCCCATTAATTAATCAAACATATCATCAATTCAGTGAAGTAGTTATCTGTTCATTATCGTAACTTGGTTAAGCTTACGATAATCAACACGCAACCAAAGAGTTCCATCTACCTTATTCATGAAAAAAATTGGTTATGCCCATGGATATGTATTTGGTCGAATGAAACCCTTGCTTTCCAAATCCTCTAACCACACATTCAATTCCCATAAATCTGTTGGTGCCATCCTATAAGACAGAAGGGAAATAGGATTGGTCCCTAGAAGGAGATCAATCGTAAACTCAACTTCCCTTAGAGGTGGAAACCCTAAGATATTCTTGGGAAAGACATCTGTAAATTGATCCAGAATAACTGGAAAACTATTTTATTTGATCTCTTCCATTGATTCCAAAGTTAACGCTGCCAACAGATAAGATATAATTTCCACCATTGGTTCCAACAATCTCTTTCCACCTTGTTTTAAAATCCCCTATCCTCTAAAGAGATGCTCAATGCTATCCTCAGTCATGAAACTAACTGTTCTCCTATAACAGTTGATTTGATCCTTGAACTTTGTCAACCAATCCATACCCAGGATAACATCATAGAAATGCATCTCCAACATTGAGAAGTCCCATTTTATCTTAGCACTATCAATTGTTATATCACATGCTCAAAGGCATGACATTATCTTTTACTGAGAGAAGTTTTCAATTTCAAAACAGAAGGAATAATTTCACGTTTTAAACATAGCGAATAGGTACCACACTTCCTTTTCATCATAGTGCTAGAGTTCAAATCTCCTCTAGTGAAGAAAACCATACTTCCTCCACCTAGATTTTTAGCAGTGAAAATATCATAAATGGGGTATCCAGTTATAAACCCAAATCAATGGTTTGAACACCATGAGTGATTCTTTGGACCAACTAGTGGTTCACCTATAGCTCCAGTGCAACCAAATTCTCAATAGACACTTCTAACTTGTTCTTATGACGCCTATCAAGTGCCATTTTCTTAACCAACAACAAACTCTGTAAGTATAACTCTCTAGCAACTAATGTCTTAGCATTTCAAATTCTATCACATCAACTATCACAACATTGTTTTCAAAAAAACAACCTTTTTCCATGTTCAACCATTTTTGAAAACACTTCACATGATTTTGAAAATTAAACCATTTTCAAAATACAATAAGCATTCTCCTTTTCAAAATCTTTCATCTGAAAACCAATTCCATATTTTTTTTCAAAAATTAACACTTTTTTTCACAACATGAATCATTCTTCAAAATGATGTATCCACTCTTGGTGGGAAGTCATTTCTCTACAATGAACGTCATGATCATCTCATTGGATAAACCCATGACAATGAGATTTCAAAATCCTAGAATTGTCTCCAAACACTTATTTACCCAACTCCCTAGTAACTTGAAGTTTAGCATAAAAGGGTTAGCTATGTCCTTTTATGCTATACATTTCAAGTTCTGAAAATCCTACTCCTTTTTAATATTCCCACCCAAGGAATAGACAAGAAGGGATTTCATCTCCAAAATTGGGAACATCGATGACTACTTGTTAGGAAAGGACCGAACAAGCTGATACCATTTGTAATGACCCACCAATTCTCATTATCCTAAGAGTACAATGAGTCATTACTAGGCCTTAAGATACATCCCCAAGATGCCAAAGTCTGGAAATAAATGCTAATGGGTTTCAAATACAAGTGGGGGACAGTTTACCCTTTGAGAAATAAACTAATAACCCTACCAACAATAACCAAACATTCACTATATGATGCATGAACAAATGGAAGACAACTCAACAACTTCATGTATCTCAAAATCACATCATAGTAAGCAATAGTAGAAGAATAACCAAGTATTAAAGTGCACAACAGATAGACTACACAAGACTCTCCAAAGACCTCAAGACTTCGTGCTCACCAAGCTCCAAGATCTAAAATCTCTAAAAAACACATACATCATGAGGTAGTGATAAACACATGTGAAACATTACCTTTTACCTTGTCCTAAAAGATAGCATCTGTAAAAGCACCAATGTTCCAAAGTAGGGGTGAGTATAAAACTCGGTAGGTTTTCTCCAATGAATTCCATTCTCACGCCAATAGGATAAAAGAGTTAGAAACAATTATATAAAACATTTTATATAATTTGTTTTCTCAAAAACAGTTTATACCTAAATATAAACAAGTTTCCAAAACAATTCATTACCAAAATCATACAAGTTCAATTGAAATCAATTTTCCCAGCAACATATTTTTCTAGAAAAATAACTAAACAATCCTTACAACCATTTCATAATATCCATTTATCTGAATACCCAACCATTCCACAAACCCACGAAACCAACCATGAATGATACGTTATGACAGTTCCATACTCATGAGCGATTTCTCATCAATCTACCATATCATCACAAGGTAATTGTTTCCTATGTTCCATTAACCCTTTGACACCGAGCACAGGGTCATATTTCAACCAAGCCCCATGTTTTCAATTCCCATGTTCTATTAACACTTTGGCACCGACCACAAAGTCATATTTCAACCAATCCCTATATATGAAACATGAACACACACCACATATTCCCAAAGATCATGCCAAAAAAACCCTTTTAATAAAACACCTTTTTATTGAAAACTATTTCCGTCAAAATCATTTCACTGCCAAACCATTTCAATAAAACTACATTTTTATTGAAAACCATTTCTATTGAAAACCCATTTTTCATCAAACATTTATAAATTCTAGAAAATCCATAATTTAAAATCATCATTTTAAATTCATGAAACTAAACCCCCTTTGCACAACTATTCACCAAGATCACACAATTTCACAAAAACCATAAATAATCACAAATGATTATTTTTTCATGAATTTCACAATAAATAAACCAATTTGAATCTAAGATAATAAATTATATCAATATGAGACGAGAGTGAAGCCACCCACCTCAAAGGTTTTGACGAAACTTTGACAATAGACGAAGAACGCATAAGAAAGCAGGTCAATTATCCAAGAACGACCTTAGTTATATTATCCTAGCAAGATAATGACTCATCATTGAAGTATTTGGAATCCAAAAATGTAGATATACCCACTATAGGTTCAGATCTGAGAAAGAATGGAGATCAGAGAAGTAGATTTAAGCAAATCTAAGAAAAGATGACAAATCCAGAAAGACTGTTAACATACCTCAAGAATCAGACTCGAAATCACCTAGGGAAGTCTCTGGGTTGGCTCCAACTCAAGTGGGTAGGATTATCCAGCCTTCTAGGGAGGGTAATATCGAAATAAGGGCGTTTTGAAGCCAAAATGAAATATATAGAGCAAAAAACAAGTAAGCTTCTAGAAAATAGGATCTAGATTTGACCTCTGCGCAAGGTTTGACCACATGATTTGGGCCAACCCTGTATAGATCGTGTGACCTTCTTTTTGGTCCCAACACACCCTATAAAACTTTCAAACTCTCCCATCCTTCAACTTTACCCTATTTATGGAAACATGTTTTTTTTGGAAACACCCCACTTTATGGAAACACCCCACATTATGGAAACAACACACATTATGGAAACACCACACTTTATAGAAAGAACCCACTTTATGGAAACAACCAACATTATGGAAACACTAAACATTATGGAAACTCTATATTTTATGGAAACTCTATATTTTATGGAAACTCTCTATTAAAGACACACCAATTAAAAAAACACGAGGAAATGGGTTATGTACTTGAAACTGGGGTAATACAAAATAGTTTCTCCGGCTAAAGAGAGAAATGAAGTTGGGTTTTCTTAAAAACTTTTTCTAACACACCTTGAGTACCAAAGATTGGAAAAATGTTACTAATACATGAAAAGGGTCCATAATTAATATAGGAGTGGAAAATAAAAGGGTTTATAGAATAATATTCATATAATTTCATCGAATGGAAATACAATTGAAAGACCATTAAATTTATTCTTGAGGAAAAAAATCCTTAAACATTCCAAAGTATCACATAACACTTTGAAACATTTTAAATCATATAACTCATGAAATAATAATATTAAATGAATGTTCTAAATACCATGAAGATAAAGGAATTCATGATATAATATATAAAAATGGTTAGTAGATACACCACAAAAAATAATTAAGTGGTGAACATGACATTTATCTCAAAAAGGTAAAAAGTGAGATGAAAACCCCCTTACCATGTGTCAAATTTGCCTCATGTGCCTTTATATTCATCAATAACAAAATTCTTTTAATTATTTACTGTAACGGGAAACATTTAAATGTTTATTATTAATTTTATTTCACTTTTTACTATGTTTTATACCAATACTTAAACAATTATGGTTACGTTGGGTGTTTTGACCAAATTTGGTTACTATGTTAAAAACATCCTTGTTAGGTCAAGTATGGTCAAATTTTACATTATATAAAATCTCCAAAATAATAATAATGACATAATTATAATATTTATAAAATAATTATTCTTTTTAAAACCAATAATTTAATATTTTTAGGAAAAATTAGTCAATATTAAAACCATGGAGATGGTTGGCCATACGTACGCATGAGTAACGTTCCCATTTTTTAATGATTGTTATGGAAAGAATGTAAGTGACACCATATATTTCCAAAATGATAATTATATCATAAATAAAATTTTATTTAATCATATATATATTTATATGTAGAATTATTTTTATGTAAAAGTAATCACACCGTGTCAAGGAGGCGGTCATCCACACACCCACGAACGATGTTATCACTTTTTAACTGTGAGAAAGGCTAATAAAGAAAATGATATAAATTATATTTTACGAAAGGTAATTATTAAATTAATATAATATATAGGGTTTTTATGTCACATATTTTTAATTAAAATATTTCTTTATACATTCCATGTATATTGTGAATGAATCACATCGCTTCGAGGAGGCGGTAGTCCACCCTTCTATAAATGATGTAATCATATTTATGCCAAATGGGAAGTATAATGGTATGTGCTATAAAATAATTACAGAAAAATAATGACATAATAAATATCATATATAACATATATAAATATATTTTCTATCACAATGGACAACATGAGAGGTGGTAATGGAAAAATGAACAATCATCATTTCGTGAGGCCATAGTTCACCGTATACAAAAACAATATGTTCGTTACCCATTAGATGGAAGTGTGTATAGGAAAATATTGAAACCTTATAATAAAAACATCATAGTATATTTAATATTATTTTTTTGTTATGAAATCATAAAATTAGATTATTTTATGGGTTTTATTATGTAAATAACACTAAATAGGTCAAGGAAAGATGCTACCAATTAATCAGGTAACTTCTTTTGGTTTGTACCTAAAGGATTACTTGGATGGATTTATTCTCAATGGGAGACTTCTATAATTATGATAAGTATATTTTTAATCTACTTGGTAATATATTTTCTGAACATAAGTGGTTTCAGAGGTATGAGTAATGGTTAGAAGTGGTGGCCTTTTAAAGTGGAAGAGGAGTGACACTTTTGTAATATTTTGACAAAGGAATTCCTACCAATTTTTTCATGTTGAAAGTGGATAATGTAATAGTAAAATTTAATACCAACAAATTATTGGGTCGATATATGTCCATAAAATAGATCTTGGACAAGTTTATAGGTCATTTTTTGCTTTAAGCTTATGGTTTAGTCCCTTATTAATATTAATTTAACCTTATTCATTGTAAATAATTTTCATCACTTTCACAAGTATTTTTCATCAAAAAAAAGTTTGTCTAATTATAAATTTTAAATTATTATTATTACAAATATGGAATCCATTTTTCCAAATTCCAATCAAATATGTGGCCTAACATGATTTAAATTCAATCCAACAAGCAATACGACAATGAAGGGTTTTGAAGTAAAAACATCTGAATGCTTTTTATGTTTTTATAATCAATTTCAAAGTGAAATTGATTAAAATGAAATAAAATGTATTAATTGAAAAAAACATTATCTAATTAAACTTTAAAAACAATTAAAATTACAATTTAACCTTATAAATAAATTAGTTGAAAAAGCAGTTTTGAACTAAAATTTAGTATTTTTATCTATTCCTTAAAAAATGATATGTTTCCAAAAAATATCAAAAAGTCACCATAAAATAATTTTTATGTTTAAATTTAAATATGAAGTTTATTTTTAAATATTAAATCAATTAAAGTGTTAAAATTAGGATTTAAAATGGGTCCTTTATTAAAAGGCGGTAAAATTGCCTTTATAAAAATATAAGTTTTTATGTGCGAAATTGGGTTTGTTATTATCTTATGCCTATAAATCCTAATGGATAAATATAAAAAATATATTATTTAATATATAACATATATATTTAATTAAAATCATTCAGTAATTCTAATTATGTATATTTACTAATACAAAACTTCTTTGGAAGCATAAAAATAATAATATTTCTTTTTATATCCAATTGGTTCTTATTTTCATTTCTCATTAATTGGTATCAAGTGAATTAATTTTATATTTATATAAACAAAAAAATTATAATTTAGTTAATAATATTCATAATTTCTAACATAATGAATAGGTTATATCATATTATATTAAATAATAACATTTTAATAATACATTGTTATTTGGTGAAACTTGGTCTTTTGTGTAACACAATATATCAAGGGAGGTTGCTCTTGTGTTTTATACAAGCAATCAAGGAAGGTCACTCATGAATGTTATGCATGATAACTTAGTGTTTCATTCATTATAAGATATATAATATATAATATTTATTTTAATTTTAATGTATCAGGTTAATATATTTCCTTTTTATAATTGGTGTTGCGTGTGATAAAAACTATTGAATACAAAGTTGCGATTTATAATTTTGGGGAGTTACATTCCATCCCAAACTAAAAAATAACAGAAACATGGAAATTGGAAAAAATCCCCATTAATTTTTCAGAAAACATGGTAAGTAATTAAAAATTATAAATGAATCCTTAGACATGATAAATAAGAACAAGCATGTAAAGTAAGCATGGAAAGATACTACATAAGTAGAAAATACTCAAACATAGAATATAATCAAATAAATATGGTTTAAATTATGGAATAATTTTAATAAAATAACTAATAAAGTGAAAACTAAATATGTTACCAAAATCACCTAGCATGGAATATAATAGGCAGGAAAATAACACATAAGGAACATCAACAATTTCAAACTTTTTAACAATGCAATCTAAATGGCATAGAATGTGTATGGCATGTGAATTAATATATTCCTATAGTGATGCATGTAATGACACTTCCTTTACATATTTTTCCAAGTGAAAATTCTATAAATATCACATATTATTATGGAGTGTAAAATACACCAATCACTCAAGGTGAAATCAAAATCAACTATAATAATGAACACATACAATAGTCCCATCCCCAACCACTTGTACTTTTCCCCATACGTTGGTTTATCACTCCCATGAAAGGCTATTTATGAAGCACCAAATAGTCCTAGTCTCCTATCTACTAGCCCAAAACATTAATGTAAAGTAAAAGGGGATCTAATACCACTTTTTAATTTTCCAACATGACTGACTACTAAACCAGTCACCAGACCTGTCACCACATAGTCTTAAGCGTGCCTCCCCGAATGACAGAGGCTTCCGACTAGAAACAAGGGTCTAATGGCTGTATGGTGAGGAGATTGTAACCTCATGTTCATAGTATCATAGCAGTATAATAGTAATGAAACAATAGACAATAGAGGAAGTAGTCATAATAAATGATAAAACAACTGATAATAATAATAATAGAACAAAAGTAGCCCCAAATACTAAGGTACAAACAAGCATGTATGTCTAGATAATTCTATAGAATACAATGTGGAAGATATGGTGCTATACATAAATAAATAAAAGAAATAAAATCACCATGTAAAAAATCCATGATCATACTATGTATTGGCTCATTATTATGATCTGATCCTCGCATAAACAATGCATGACACATGCAATAGATCAAGGAACTGTGAACATAAGGATATTCTTGGGTACTCTAGTGCAATGGAATCCTAATAAGGGTGTGATATATAATTAGTAGGACACCACCAATTGTGTATAAATCATATTCCAGTTCATTTATATGAAATAAGTAGTGTTAATTTAAATCAATGTTAAATCTATAATGTTAAATAAATAAATAACAATGTCGGGATCATGTTTCTCAAGGAAACCTGGACTGACCGTACTTGTTTTAACCTATGCCATAAATTTTCAACCATAGGAAACCTACACACATGATATATTAAGGAATAGATAAAAAATGATATAAATAGGGTTTCATAAGACGGAACAAACCAAATCAGATAATTTAGATTGTCAGATGCATCCCTAGGATAAAAAGAATGCATCATCAGCCTTTACTATA
Source organism: Viscum album (assembly GCA_963277665.1). Lineage (NCBI taxonomy): Eukaryota > Viridiplantae > Streptophyta > Magnoliopsida > Santalales > Viscaceae > Viscum > Viscum album. Next base: position 171,801,974 of record OY728147.1, on the reverse strand, counting down.
AAAGTAATTACCAAAATTAAATAAGAATAATTGTGGGACCATTTAAGGATATCCTTAATAAGGAACCCATGTATCGCACTAGGAGCATCATATATTCTCACTTCCATTAGAGTTCATTCAATGTGATCCATGAAAGGCCTCATAAGTACCACCCCTGGCCTAATGTGAGACAATGAAATCTAATCTCATACCTAGTATCTAACATAGGGGACCGATTCTGGATTTTATTCTGGTACAAAAATCTATCCACTAAGCCTCTTCATCGTGTCTCCCCTATGAAATCAATATTTCTAATGTATAGGTAAGAGAAATGTGAGGTGAGTCTATCCTGACATACCAATATCTCCCTTAAAATATACAAAATATATCACAAACACGGACCATAAGAATTATTAGACCTTCCTCAAAATTTCTTAAAAGGAAACCCATGAATCACTCATGGATTTCATTAATCATTTTATCAATTTAAGTTCGACAATATAAAAGGCCATTCTAGTAGGCATTCCATAACATGAAAAAGGATTCTTCACGAGGTCTATGCCCATTTACTAATTTATTTTAGAAAAGAATGAACATGTACTCAAGCATGACACATTTAAAAATAATAATTTATAAGTCCATCACATTCAACCATAATTTAAAATTCACCCTTATCTACTAAAAAAAAGTCTGTTAAAAAAATCATTCCGTAAGGCCAAGAAAGGAATAACACACACACACACACATATAAATATCCTTTTTGGATTAGAATACAATTCACCTAAATAGAGGGGTTTTATTATAAGAAATATAATTGTTGTAAATCAATTCAATTCATTTAATTTAAATAATTCAATTTCATCACAATGAAATAAGAAACCCACCTCTAATGGGGTTTTAAAAAATAGATCATCACAATTTAATATTTAAATAAAAAGTACACCAAAAGGGTGGATCTAACAAATAAGACATCAATTAGAAAGGAATATAAAGGAACCCACCCAAAGGGGTATGGTTTGGGTTTAGGTAATGATCTCTAATCACCCCATGGAAGGTCTAAACATATCATAATGTGGCCTAAGAAATTTATTTTAAGACAAATCATAAATTATAAGCGACACCAGGTAAGTCTGACTTGTGGAACACGACAAAATTTTATAAAATTAATGGAACATGAGGGGAAAGCTATAGAATATCTACCTTAGGAAAATAAATATTCACTCATCCAATATTGAGGCTTGATTTGGTATGGTTTTATAGAAGAAGGAGAAATGGACGAACACCCAAAAAATAAGATGAATTAGGTCACACCATTAATACTTCTTAGAGATGGATTTAAAGAAAAACAATGAATATATATGAATGTATATCTTACAAAGAGGAATCCATAAGGTCAAAAAAATGATCAATTATGACAACATACAAAGGATATTATGAAAATCCTAGTTTATTATTGGGAGAAGTGTCACACGAGAGGGGAGGAGGAGTTCATCCACTAGAATGAATAAAGGGGGAAGGAGGGTCATATTTTCAGGTTCATTATGGGTAGAAATGTAAATTCAACCCACCAGATAGGGACCCATGATTTGGACACACTATTGGACAAACCGTGTGCCAACTATTCTTAAGGTACTACACTGAATCTCCTTCACATGGTACAAGCACATGGTTTTCCTAATTGTGTGATGTCCATAAAAATGGGTTTGTATATACCTGCAATTAGTCACACGACCATGCAACCCCAAACTCATGTTTATACCAAACCATGTGACTCCTATATGTGCACTAAAAAGAGTGGTACAATATTTCCTATGGGCCGCATGGTTTTAGACAAATTATGCACCCCAAAAACTGTCACTGATTTTGAGGTTTCAGGATTCGGCACTCCCAAAACATGATAGAACACCCGATGGACCTCTTGGGACTCAAATGAAGAATAAATTTTTATGTTTTCCCACTATTGGAATTCCATTCTAATATTCTATTTATAAAACATACCATCCACCAAATGAAAAATAAAAATTTTCAAACAACCTTGGAAAATCAGATAGTCCAAAAAAAACATGGGATGCTACACAAAGGCTATAAAATTGTAGTAAGGTTTTGATAAACTAAGTGTGAAGAATATAACCTATAGTATAATCATAATAATAAAAACCAATTAAAGGGAACCCATATAAATTATATCATAAAAGTTAAGAATATGTTATTACAGTGAATAGAGAACCCTAATAATGACCTAATAATACTATAATAAAATGAACTTTTGTAGGTCACACAATCATATAATAAGTAAAAGATCTTCAAATGGATGAACATATACAATAAAATAAAACCAAAATGTAAAATACATGTATACTCAACCATTATCCTTGGAATAACCTCATATCTATCTTTATAAACCCACTAATCTCTCATGGATCATCAACCTTTACTCAGCCCATCAACCAAAACATGTATGCTAAAAATTGGATCTACATGTGCACTAAGGTTCCTATTTAAGGTGTGAGCATAGAAATCAGTAGGCCACCACTATGAAAATACATAATAAATAACACTTTATATGTGAATGTATGAACTAAATGAAAAGTAATCGATAAAATATTGTGAATATACCCATCACATCGCTGGGTACTCATAGAGAAACCTTTATAGATGACTTCTACCTAATTAGTCCAGTTCTAAAATGGGATGATACTCCCATAGTCTAAACAAAACATGCGTGTGAATGATATATCACCACAAATATCATTAGTAAATGAGAAAAGGTAATCTTCATATCCTAATATAGGGGTGGATGATGCATCACCCATAAGAAACACAATACGAATGATATATCATTGATTCATATCTATTGAGAATGATATATCACCATTATTATCAATATGGGTGGTTGATGCACTTTAAAAATCAACATGGAAAATGAGGTATCACTTAGTGAATGATTTATCACCACAAAAATGGGATGAAGTCTGTATATCTAGGTGAATGATATATCAACAACAATATCAGGGTGAATTATTTATTTTTAAGTGAACGATATATATCAATAACCAAATATCCCTAGGAGAATGATAATCCAATATCATAGTCACCAAGGTGAATGATTCATCATTCACAAACTCAATTGAAATACCTATCAACACAAAACAAACATGGCGAATGAAATATCACAAGTGAACAAGGAATAAATAAAGAACAACAAGAAAAACAAGGCATCATCAGGTGAATAAGGCATCTCTTATCAACATTAGAGGTGAATGTGGAATCACTGGGTAAATGATATATCACCAATATAAAACATTAAAGGTGAATGATATATCATTAAGAATCTATAAATATAAAGATCTATCAAAAATTAACAAGTACATAGGTGGATGATCATCTACTATTACCCCACATGAGGTGAACGATCTATCACCAAAATCTCAATTGTTAAAAAATATTACCAACCACTATAAACACGAGTGTACCATCACCTATCATCACTATATTGAATGAGACATCACCCTAGTAATCTTCCCAAATAAACTTATCTCTCAGTAGGATACATAAACCTAATACATACCACACTAATAAAACATGTATAGATCTTAGTTAAATATGATTCCTCTTAGGATTCAATACAACTACCCATATCACTAGGTTCATTCCATAGAGACACTCATTAGGCCAAATAATTATCACAAAGTTTATCTCACAAACTATCCTAACCAACACATGAGTTTCTAATTCATATAAATACTCAATAATTCTATACAAGGTCCATAGAATAATATAGGTACTAGGAAACCCCTCATGTATTACATTCCTTAAGTTATTCACCACATCCCAAGGTGTCATGGACATTAGTGGCCTCATGGTGAAAACATAAGCTTCAAGGAACCTATCATCATTTAGATATCCAAACTCATTATTGAGAAAACAAGGGAACCATATTTGGTTCTAACTCAGGTCATTCTCATATACTAGCCCAATATTGTACCTCATATTGACAATTTTGTGAAAATTAAGTGGACTATCTCTTTTACACAACTCTAAGTGAGCACCAAATACCATTACATGACCCTCACAGGTCATGAGATTCATAACTCATGGAATAGACACATCCCATGGTTTTATATCATCTAACCAATCCCATCATAAAGGTTAATTATAAATTTATAGCTAAATCATAAATCTATAACTTTAATGGAATTTTTAAGAGTCTTACTAAACCCTCATTCATTGATCTTCAAAAAATGGAAACCCCTCATGATTCTGATCTAGATCTCTCAAACCTTCTTACCTATTCTAAAAATCCATACAAATTATGTTGATACATGTAATGTGGTAATATTACGCACCACCTACCTCAACATGGAATTTTTCCCTCAAACAAATCTTGTTCACTGTCACATAATGTTTTATAAGACGAAACTGGCCACTAATCAACTCTACAAGGTCCTATATCCATCAAAATCCCACATTTAAATAATTATAAAAAATATAATTAATTTACACAATTAATCCATATTAATTCAGGTAGGAATAACTAAGGGATATGTCTCCAAAAAACTTAATAATTCTAATACCTTGAGTAACATCTGTGGTTTACTCACGACACACCCCCAATCCCACTACCAAACATATCCCTAACACTTAACATTAGTTATTAACCCAATTTATTCCCAAATAAATGAAAAATTAAAATGAAAAATGGAATTAGTTTACGAATAATGAAATGGAATGATACCTTAGGAGTTTGTCTTATTATATCATCCCTTATCCAATTCATAAAAAATCCCCCTCATCCTGACTTGATTGCACCATGCTCCGATGAAATCATACCAAAAACCTAGATTTAATCCATTGAGATTAGAGGGATAGGGATAAAAAGGAAATAGATTAAATATAGGGAATAATACTCACCTATATAACCAAATAATTGTTATATGATCCTCCTTATGTAATTGGGCATCCAATGAGAGAAACTAGGAGCCAAGGGTGGCCCCTCATTATTGGTATGACACCCTTAAAAGAATAGAACCTGAAGGGGTATAAGAATAAAAAGGGTGGAAATGAAAAATCCATCCTTATTAAAAAAAATAATTTTGTAAACCTTTATGTACCTGACTCAATTACACCAGCCACCTAGAGTCCCCAACATGTGTTCTTGCACCCTAGACAACCTACCATATACTCAGTGCTACCTAATTAAGTTCCTGATGGCCTTTTATAGTTGTCAACATCCACCATTTAGTATCTAAAACCACCCAAATTGGTTTTGAGTACTTTACACCTTTGTTACTATCTCAAAACCATATATTTTATTATTTTGAACATTCATATTGGCACTAACTCTCAATAAAAATACAAAAAATTCAAATCAACCCTAGTTCTACATCCTCTAGATCCTTAATTTTCTTCAAATTCACTAACATGAATTGATGCGGGTCATTAAAATTTCTCTCCTATATATTTAATTCTTGTCCATGGGAATTTGGAATATATTTGTCACTATCCTATGATCTTTATATTTTTATTAAAACGTTTAAGCTAGTAACCTATCACACCATGATTAATATTTTGGGGATTATTGATTTCATATGATTATATAACATTATATGAAATGGTTTCAAGTTCCTTTAAAATTTCATGAATTTTTATATTTGTAAATATAATTTGATTTTAATTCAGGTTAATAGTATTAAAAATAATATAAGTAAACAGTTACGCATCAATGTGGTTTGAACATATTGATTCAGGGGAAGGAATAATTATTTAGAACTAAATAATTAGAAACATGAAAACATATAAAGGAGATATTTTTAAAAATATGGAAAATACATTAAAAATATAAAATGTTAAATTTATTATAAAGAAAAAATATATTAAGATATTGATGATTTAACAAGTCTGGTTCTACCAAATAAGGGTTCCCATGAATTATCTTATCTCAATAATGGTATAAATAACTGACCCAAAGATATAATTTAAAAAAAATTTCAAAGATCATTGTGTCACACTTAGCTATGAAACCATAAGAGTTAGGATACTAGAGGAATATATTTTAGATTATCCATATAATGGATTGGATAAGGTGTTATCTGGTCAACCTTTCAAGAGTTTTATGTGATAGGACTAACATAATGGACCACCTAAATAGTGATGTGGTGAGAGGGATGTCGAACCAGACTTATTAATTAATAAAACATTGATCTTATCTCAATGATAGATATGAATGAAATTATAAATTGGTCACCTTTTTTATGGGAGTATATTTAATTAAATTTATTGTTAAATTAATATGAAACATGATAATCATCTTATAAAATCTATTATTGTAAATAGAATGTCATCATTATCATCATTAAACATCACATTGAGATTAGTATCAGCGAATAAAAATATTAATGAAGGAATATTCTTCAAATAGTATAGAAACCAATGAATCATTCTTAAACAATAAGGGAAATTCCATGTGTCACACCCGGTCTTCGTGATACGGCATGTTTCTAATTTTTATGTTTTATCTTATAAATTTATCTGCTTTAAATGATTATTTCTATTTTTATTTATATATATATATATGAATTGTGGGTTGAGCCCAATGAGGGTTTTTTCACTCTTGCATTGATAAATTAAGCGTTTTGTCGTTGAAAACATTCAGTGCGCTGCTGTCAAAGTTGGGCGGCCTCGCCTAGGCCGCCGCGCAACCTCGCCAGGTTCTCCACACACCTGCCCAATGTTCATGAAATTAAATGAAATGAATTAATTATGAATAAAATTAAATGAGTGATAAAATAATAATAAAATAAAAATAAGACGATTTCACTGATAATGATAGTATTATTATTTGAGGATAATATTAATTATTATTGAGTATTATTATTATGTATATTAGGGATGAAAAATATGTTTTTTTTATATATCAATATTATTTAGTTTATTATTATTATTATTATTATTATTATTTTTTTGTTTTATAATTATTATTGTTTTTTTTAATTTCATTATTTTTTTGGGTAGGGTTTCTTTCCCCCCCGTTTTTTCCATTTACGCTGCAGGTTTCCCTGCGCACTGCTGGCCGCTGCCATCTTCCTCCTTTCTCGCGCCATCCGCTAGTTCAGCATCCCCTTTGGCACCCCGCACTCCTCCGGCGCCCCGCACCCTCTCCGGTGATCATGATCTGACGCCCTGAATCCCCTCGCACCGCCCCCATGAACCCCCACGCCTATTGCATGATGCGATCTATGTTTAGAATGGTTTAGCATGCTCGTTTGATAAATTCAAATTTCCAAAATAGTATGGTCTTGTTGTTTATATGTTTATTGTTGTATAAATGATTGGACATGCTTTATAGGTTGTGCGAAATGCGCTTAAAAAAATTACTTGACATGCATGCGTTATAAAAATTTCACTTTCTTTATAAATGATCATGTTTTTCATTTCGACCTTATTGGGGTAAATCCTAAAATTATTCAATCAATTGTTTATATGGTGCAAATGAGGTTTTAGAATAGTTGAGTGTGAAATTGATTTTAAAATGGTCTTTTCATGTAAAAATCTGTTTTGTTTTGGTGCAATGTTTTCAAGTTGGGTTCTAGGTGATGTTTTGTTGGTGTGAACATATTTTTTAAGGGTAATTGAGTTGTGTATGTCTAAATGTAGATTTTTAATGTGTAGCAAATCATTTTAAGCGTGTTGGCTTTGTTTTGTTTTTTTTTTTGAAAAAAATGGTGTCTTGTAAATAATGGTGGCTTCTTCAAAACGGTTTTTGGTGTGGAGTCTTCTTGGGTTTTCTTGAAATGATTTCAGAGATACCTCAAATTATTTGTTGACTTATTTAGATGTCATGAAAGTGGTATTTTTTTAAGAAGTTGAATAACAGTTTGTTTTTAAAGTAGTATTGTTTTATGTAAAATGAGACATTTTTTTGGTGTAAACCCTTCTTATGTCACTTGGTGGTGTTTTATGAGAGGTGCAGATGGTTCAGATAATTGTGTAGTTGGTGTGAAACTAGTTTTAAGGACAATTTATTAAGCAAGTGGTTTGAACGACTCTCTTATTTGCAATTGGTTCTGTTTATTTGTGTCGGCCCTTATTGTGTTATTTAAATAATTTTTTCTATGTTGTGCGAGTTGTTTATATTCTTCTTTGAGTGTTTCCAAATGTGGATTTCTGAAATGATTACGTAATGGAAAATATATTTTTGGAAAGGTGTTTTGGTGTGCGTGAGTTTTTGAAATGTTGTTTGGGTATGAAAATGGTGACTTTTGTGTACAATATCTTGTTTGGTCTGCGATATGAGAAAGAAATATATTATGTGAATGTGGAACTTGATTGAGCACACGGGAAACCCTGAGTATCTAGGTGGGAGGACTAGAACTAGTATGCTAGTGATCTAGAGTGGTATCGTCCCTGTTTCACTTAGCTGGATTGATGATTGCAACACTATCTAAACATATGAAATCTGAGGGTCGTGGCCTTATAAGCCACATTTTCTAAGGGTCGTGGTCTTCTAAGCCACGTTTCTGAGGGTCGTGGTTTCTAGGACACGTTTCACCGAGACACGAGGTTCTAGGGTCCCACTCGAGCTAGATGAACCTTAGGGGAATTACCCATAGTGCTCTACCATCTATGACGTGGTGCCTTCCATCGACATATGGAGGACCACATGGGTGTGATTGTGTGTGTGTGTGTGTGAGTACGTGTGTGTGTGCCCATAATGAATTTTTTTCTCTTCGTCTTTAAAATCGTATTTGTGAAATGAGTTCTTTTTAGTGGTTTCCTTTAGTATTTAGCTTGTAAATGTTTTCTTTAAAAGAATTTTGAAAGTATAATTTTGAATAAGCACTTTAAATTGTCTTTTGATGTTGTGGCATTAAACCTTTTTATTAGGTTATGTCCTACTGGGATTTTGGCTCACACCCTATATACACCTTTGGGTGTATGTAGACTTTGTTTCTTGTGCATTCCAGGTTGTGACATCGTGCTCAGTGATGGTGGTTTAGGTTGCAGTTGGTCTTCTCATGTATAATGGTGTTGATGTGGCCTCTCTTCTGCCAGGAGGTTTGAGTATGAGTTTTAGTTTCCGCTGTTGTCTTTTCTTTTTAGTTATTGTTTTGAGTTGTAGACTTTAAACCTGTTCATAGTTTAAAGTCGTGTCTGGTTGTCTATTTCTAGTTTCAGTTTATTTATCTGGCTAGTTGTTTTTCTGTCTTTTATTTCGTGTAAATCGTTCCCATGTAAGGTTTGACACTCGGGCACTTGTGATAGCCTGTGGGGATCGGGAATTCCCTTCGGGCCATGTCACAGACTAGGTCGGGCGTCGGGTCGGATGACGACCCAGATGGGTTTGTGACAAAATGGTATCAAAGGCCGGTTTGGTTTGCTCTCTTGGGTAATTTGCTTTTGAGATAGAGTCAGATTAGACCAAAATTAAGGTTGTCGGAACTCGATGTTTTATCTACGAGCAATGTGCCTGGCCAGCACACCTCGTGACGAGACTCGAATTACCAAATTATGTTGTGGTTTGTCTATGTTTTTGGTCCTTGTGGATAATCTTGTCTAAGGGAAATGAAAAGGGGTAAGGTCAGTGGTCCTAGTGAGATCGCAGGATCTGGCAAGCCTTGTGGAGCCGAGGAAGCTATCCTAGAATACCCTCTGTGGCAGTGGAATGACTGGCGTATGGCCGCCAACCATACATTCCAGTCACCCGCTAACACAAGTTTTTTCTTGTGTCCTTTCTCATCTCCTTGTTTTGGATTCGTGGAAATTTGGTTTTTAAGTAAAAATGTTTTCCTCTTGGAAAGTTTTTTCATATGAAGTGCTTTAAAAATGAAATGGTGTGTGAGGTTTGAAAAGTGTGGGTTGGATGTTTTGGTTTTGAAAAAATGGAAAGGTTTTGTTTTAATCATTGATTCTCTCATGGGAAACAACATGCATGAGTGTATACAAAAAGGGAAATGGTTAATGGCATGGGCATATGAGTTCCTGGATGGACATGAGGTGGGTGCCGGTGCGGCATGGGAACATGCATGTGCGAGGCTCATGGGACGCCATTGGCGTTTGTGCAACCCACTGGGTTTGCTTATTTTCAAAATGTTTTGTTAAAATAAAAATTTGGTGTTTTAGTAAACGGTGTTTGTGTGGTGTGTCTTTGTGTTTTTGAAAGGTTGGATGTGAGGCGTTTCAAGCCGAGAATCCTTTTTGATAGATTTGTGTCCTGAGTTTTAATTTTTATTTGTAAGGTGGTATACAAGCGTGTAGCTAGTTAATTCTGTTGAAAAGTACATCGGGGAGCCCTTGCAGTGGTTCCCCCTGCACGTTTGGTGTTCACTTGTGGTATGTCTTTACCATTGGACCAGTTTGGTTGGGTCCATGGTTTTGTTTCTTGACTCATGTATGCCCCCCATAATGCATTGACATGTGATTGAAGTACGACTATGGGTAATTACCCATTAGTTGGCACTCCAGTTGATCGAAGGACACTCTTTTTGAATTCTAGAATTGAACCCACCACTCCTTTTTACAACTAACTGGATCCTCTCGCAACGGGATGAAAAATGCGAGGGGAGTTGAACAGGGTTTTGGTTTCATTGAGTTTTCTGAGTCGTCGGGTATGAAATTTGACGTCGTTGTGTTTGAAGGTTTCCTCTGGAAACGGCGAAAGGAAATCCAGTGGGGAAGGGTGAAGGTGGTTCAGAATTTTCAGTGTTAACCAGTGTCTTGAAGGGCTTTGTAGTATTTTCATCGGTTGCAAGGGTCATGTTTGGAGACGTCTTGCAGTGTAAGTTCTCTTTGATTGTCAAGGGTGAAGTTTGACCTCATTAATTTGAAAGATCTATTTGGAAATGGTAAAGGTGATTCTAGTGGGGAAAAGGTGGAAGAAACCTAGAGTGGTCGGTGCGGGACACTATTCTAAATGACCTTTGGTCCTTTGTTGGTTTTGTTTATGAAAGGGTCTACATTAGGCCACTAGTGTGGCAGACCTAGTCATATGGGGATGCTACGATCAATTGCAGGAATCATGTGTTGTTTAAGACTCAGTTTGAAGTCCCTCTCCATATAATGTTCCTCTCAACAACAATGGTCATGTTCAGGTGACAATTTGTGGTGTCGTGTTCTCATCCAGTGTGACAAAGGGTGATGTTCATGCACCATTTCAGCTCTTTTGTTGGTGAATGTTCTGTGTATGATCAGTTGGATGTCGTAATGTGTTGTGTTTTCTAGTGTTGTCTCAGTTGCAGTGTGGTTGCATGCGACACCAAAAAGGAGAAGCTCTGTTAAAGAGTCTTCAATGCCTAACTATGAGGCAGAAGATGCTTCAAACATTAGGGCTCTAGCCATAGGCCTCTGAGTGAAGCTGGTGCGTGGTCAGGAACCCCGAGCGTGTATGAGACCCTGACTTTATTTCTGTCATCAGTGTTAAAAGTAGAGGCAGTTTAAATTGTTTCTATGGTTTTTCCGATCTGAATGAGTCGTCTGGTTGCATAAGGTTTTCATGACCATGTGTAGGCGTGTTCGTCTCATGCCTTAAAGTCTTGGGGGTTGCATCCCACTGGATGCAATCACTTTTGTGGTCCTTATGGGAGTATGTTGGGTAGGTCGGTCTCAAAGTTGGAATAATGCTCATCCAGGAAGGTGGAAATGCTGGTTTGTCTTGGGTTTTGCTTTTGACACCCTGGTAGTCACACCCCTCCATCCCCACCGCTTGTGGTGGGGTGTTTGGTCACCGTTGGAGAATTTTCAAAGTTTTGTACCCTCTATCAGTCCTAATGGTGGGGAGACCCATGATGGGTCTCACACGAATGTCTTTAGAATAAATCGGTGTTGGCCTTTATTTAACGGTGGGGAGTCCGCTTGGACCTCCCCATGTTGGTTTTCCAGTCTCTTCCTGGGTGTTAGTAGGTTCTTAATGGTGGGGAGCCCCTCGGGATTCCCCATGTTGACCATTTGGTTCTGTTTCTAAAGATGAGTTGGCGAAAGGTGATACGGGTGCTTCGTGTTCGTGGTTGGTCTCGTTGTTTGTTCCATAAAAACGACGTGGTTTGACCTTGTTTGTTAATTATAGAGAAATGTTGTGGTTTTAGTTTAATAGTGCTTGAGGTGTTTCAGTTTGTATGGTTGGTTTCTGTGGGTTCAAGAGTTCATTTTCTAAAATAATCAACTGGAGGTGTTCTAGCTCTTCGGGGCGGGTGACACATATCAGAAAATCATTATATGAGTTTCTCAAAGTTGTCTTTGAGTCACTTTCTCTGAGCACGATACTTTTTCCACTCTTTTCTTGGTGTTTGTGAGGATCCCCTTTGAACCTTAAGGGAGTGTGGTTTTCTGCTGTGGGGGTTTGTTCTTGTTGTGTCTTTCCGGGGACGGAAAGCTTTATGGTGGGGAGAATTGTCACACCCGGTCTTCGCGCTGTGGCATGTTTCTAATTTTTATGTTTTATCTTATAATTTTATCTTCTTCAAATGATTATTTCTATTTTTATTTATATATATATATATATATGAAGCGCGGGACGAGCCCAACAGAGGTTTTTCACTCTTTCACTGATAAATTGAGCATTTTGTCGTAGACAACATTCAGTGCGCCCCTGTCGAAGCCGGGCAGCCTCGCCTAGGCCGCCGCATGACCTCGCCAGGTTCTCCGTGCACCGGCCCAATGTTCCGGAAATTAAATGAAATGAATTAATAATGAATAAAATTAAATGAGTGATAAAATAAAAATAAAATAAAAATATGACGATTTCACTGATAATGATAGTATTATTATTTGAGGATAATATTAATTATTATTGAGTATTATTATTATGTATATTAGGGATACAAAATATTTTTTTTATATATCACTATTGTTTAGTTTATTATTATTATTATTATTATTATTATTATTTGTTTTTTTATAATTATTACTGTTTTTTTAATTTCATTATTATTTTTTGGGTAGGGTTTCTTTCCGCCCCTTTTTTTCCATTTGCGCTGCAGGTTTCCCTACGCACTGCTGGCCACCGCCATCTTCCTCCTTGCTCACGCCATCCGCCAGTTCAGCATCCCCTCTGGCGCCCCGCACTCCTCCGGCACCCCACAACCTCTCCGGTGATCATACTCCGACACCCCAAATCCCCTCGCACCGCCTCACACCACCCCCACGAACCCCCCATGCCTGTTCGGCCGAGCCCTGGCGAAGTGGCGCACCGAACCAGCCAACCTCCTCCTTTTTTTGGAAGCCCTGACTGCTGCTCCGTCTCCCTCTCCGGCTACACCTCGCACCACCGAACCCTGTGCGCCACCCCAAATGCCTCTCTCAGACACCCGCCATCGAACCCGATGCCCCCCAGGTCGGCCTTCCCTCCATGGCCAAAACCCCCCCTCCTTCCGGCTCGGAACCCAGTTGGACCCCCAGCCTCCCCCACTCGGAACCGCTGCCACCCTGCTTCGTCCGACGAATCACCGAACATCCTGCCCCTCCTCCATATGGAAAACCCCCGGTTAAGTCTTTCTCCTTAATATTTTTTTCAGTAGGTATATCTTCAGATTTTGTGGTTCTAACTTGAAATTTTTAATTCAAATTCTTGTCTTTGAGTTCACGCGAGGATCCTTGCGGTGCAAACGGCACGCGATTGATGTTTCGCGCTGTAATTTGAAGGTTTCACATCAATTTTCAGGTTTTGACGTCGAGGTAGGTGGTTCCATGCCTTGACATCCTTTAGATAATTTAATTTGGTTGTTTAGTTAATTTAATATGTTCTATGATTTAATTGCGTGATGCGATCTATGTTTAGAATGGTTTGGCATGCTCGTTTGATGAATTCGAATTTCCGAAATAGTATGGTGTTGTTGTTTATATGTTTTTTGTTATATAAATGATTGGTAGTGCTTTATAGGTTTTACAAAATGCGCTTAAAAAATATTACTTGACATGCATGCGTTATGAAAATGTCACTTTCTTTAGAAATGATCATGTTTTTCATTTCGACCTTATTGGGGGTAAATCCTAAAATTATGTAATCAATTGTTTATATCGTGGAAATGAGGTTCTATAATAGTTGAGTGTGAAATTGATTTTAAAATGGTCTTTGCATGTAAAAATCTGTGTTGTTTTGGTGCAATGTTTTCATGTTGGGTTTTAGGTGATGTTTTGTTGGTGCAAACTTAGTTTTTAAGGGTAATTGAGTTGTGTGTGTATAAATGTAGATTTTTAGTGTGTAGTGAATCATTTTAAGCATGTCGGATTTGTTTTGTTTTGTTTTTTGTGAAAAAATAGTGTCTTGTAAATAATGGTGGCTTCTTCAAAGCGGTTTTTGGAGTGGATTATTCTTTGGTTTTCTTGAAATGATTTCAGAGATAGCTCAAATTATTTGTTGATTTATATAGATGGCGTGAAAGTGGTATTTTTTTAACAAGTTGAATAAGCGTTTGTTTTTAAAGTAGTATTTTTTTATGTAAAATGAGACATTTTTTGGTGTAAACCCTTCTTAAGTTGCTTGGTGGTGTTTTATGAGAGGTGCAGATGGTTCAGATAATTGTGTAGTTGGTGTGAAACTAGTTTTAAGGACAATTTATTAAGAAAGTGGTTTGACCGAATCTCTTATTTGCAATTGGGTGTGTTTATTTTTTTCGTCCCTTGTTGTGTTATTTAAATAATTCTTTCTATGTTTTGCGAAGTGTTTATGTTCTTCTTTGAGTGTTGCCAAATGTGGATTTGCGAAATGATTATGCACGACAGATATATTTTTGGAAAGGTGTTTTGGTGTTCATGAGTTTTTGAAATGTTGTTTGGGTATGAAAATGGTGACTTTTGTGTGCAATATCTTGTTTGGTCAGTGATATGAGAAAAAAATATATTATGTGAATGTGGAACTTGATTGATCTCATGAGAAACCCCGAGTATCTAGGTTGGAGGACTAGAACTAGTGTGCTAGTAATCTGGAGTGGTATTGTCCCTGTTTCACTTAGCTGGATTGACGATTGCAACACTAAATAAACATATGAAAACTGAGGGTCGTGGCCTTCTAAGCCACGTTTCTGAGGGTTGTGGTCTTCTAAGCCATGTTTCTGAGGTTCGTGGTTTCTAAGACACGTTTCACCGAGACACGAGGTTCTAGGGTCCCACTCGAGTTAGATGAACCTTAGAGGAATTACCCATAGTGCTCTACCATCTATGACATGCTGCCTTCCATCGGAATATGGAGGACCACTTGGGTGTGAGTGTGTGTGTCTGTGTGGAGTACGTGTGTGTGTTCCCATAATGAATTTTTTTCTCTTCCTCTTTACAATCGTATTTGTGAAATGAGTTATTTTTAGTGTTTTCCTTTAGCATTTAGATTTTAAATGTTTTCTTTAAAATCATTTTGAAAGTATAATTTTGAATAAGCACTTTAAATTGTCTTTCGATGTTGTGGCATGGAACCTTTTTATTGGGTGACGTCCTACTGGGCTTTTGGCTCACACCGTACATTCACCTTTGGGTGTATGTAGACTTTGTTTATTGTGCATTCCAGGTTGTGAAATTATGCTCAGTGATGGTGGTTCAGGTTGCAGTTGGTCTTCTCATGCAGAATGGTGTTGATGTGGCCTCTCTTCTGCTGGGAGGTTTGAGTATGAGTTTTAGTTTCCGCTGCTATCTTTTCTTTTTAGTTATTGTTTCGAGTTGTAGAATTTAAACATGTTCATAGTTTAAAGTTGTTTCTGTTTGTCTATTTCTAGTTTCAGTTTATTTATCTGGCTCGTTGTTTTTCTATCATTTATTTCGGGTAAATCGTTCCCATGTAAGGTTTGACACCCGGGCACTTGTGCCAGCCCGTGGGGATCGGGAACGCCCTTCGGGCCATGTCACGGACCGGGTCGGGCGTCGGGTCGGATGATGACCCGGACTGGTTCGTGACATCATGTGTTATAGTAACCCCTTCCAAATAAATTGATTAGTGAAGTTGTTCAAAAAATAAATCTTTGTGCTGAATAGTAACATAGAATGAAGAAATTTAGGTTTCAAAGGAATTTTTTATATGCAAGATAACCAATGGAACATTAGTCTCCACTCATGTACTCAATATGATTGGGTATATAAATGACATGGATAGACTATAAATTCACCTTTCAGGATTGACCAAGATAATAACATCATTATATAATTATTATAGGATATTATTCAAAAATAATAAAGAGCTCATTAAAATATATTATATGGTACAATTATCATCCTAGGTCAATGAAATTTAAAAGTGGTACTAGGAAGGAGGGGAAATGGTTTAATTAGAAAAAAATTTCCATATTACATAATGGGATTTGAGAAAGTCCATGGAGATCCCACAATAGGTATTGAATTTATTGAAGTAAGTTATTTAATTTTGAAGGATATATGTTACCAAATGTTTATTTTACATGAATGTTAAATATATATGAGATCAAATTCGTGGTAATAATTGATAAGGATTGTATATTTCATTCATTTATAGTATACAAGGTTTTTATTATGAATATTTTTAATATAAAGTAATATTTCATGCTAGATTGATCTAAATAAAAATGTGAATTTTTATCTTATTTTATTTTATATATTTTAAGATTATTTATTTATAAAAAACATGTTTTTATAAAAAACATGATATGATTATTTATAATATATATGGTTAATGATTAATTAGACTCTATAACATGGTTTGAAATGAATATAAGGATAAAATGTCTTTTATCTAAGATAAAGGAGTTATCCATGAAAATTTTCAAAATAAGAGGGATATGATTCTACCACATAAATGTGGAATATTTTAATGAATAAAATATTATATTTATAAGATTAATCCAAAAAAATAGAATACCATATAAGATATACTTGTTAATAGTTTATTTATTAAATAGTACCACATAAGGAGGTAAAAATTATTTCCTAGGACAAAACAATTTTTGTATCTTATCATGATATTTTGGAGATAATATAGTTTTGAAGAGGCAATTGGGAGTATATTTATACTTATAGAAGTTTGAAATATAATAAATAAAATATTGTAGCAATAAAAATCAAATTTATTATGTCTTTATTTTTGGAATATTTGGTAATGATACTAATGTAACGAGTAACATTTTTTCTACCAAAATGATCGTAAATAAATGTTTAAATGTAACGCTTTCCATGAAAAATTATGATGATGAGATTCAAAGGTTTTAAGTAGGAAATGATGGATATTAACATCATAACATATGATATTGTGAATCGATGACATTTGAATACTTTTTCAAAGAGTTAGCGAATTAGAATATGATTCTTATTATCACCATTATTCAATAAACATTTCATTATAGATATTAACCTTTAATTGAGTTTCATGTGTAGTGATATCATAAAATAACAATGAGATGTGGAAATAATTACATAGTGATGTAATGAGAGTCAAAAAACCTTAAAGTATAGTAAACATATGGATCTCTGATAGTATATCATATAAGATATGATTATATGGGAATTTATGTATGATTTATTTAATTTTGTTAAATGAGATTAATATTATGAAATGAATCATGTTATACAGTGGTATTATATACTTTATCATTATGTCATGTTGGATTTATAAATTACATGAAGTTATATAATAATTAACCTCTCAATATATGACTTTTAGTAATCCCTAACATATATTAATCACCAATTAATAATGTTTCTGATGAAATGTTGCCATTAGTGTGGATATGATTTCTTATAGTGATATAACATATACACTTGATACATAAAATGATTTTTTTTTCTTTCTAGATAAACCTTCTAGTATACTACATGGAGTGTAATTCACTATGTCTTTGGTATAAAAGGGTTTCATATTTCATATTGGAATCCGCATACCAAATTTTTGACAATATACCTAATGCAATAATATCAATACTTTGATTCCCTTCATACACCAACATTTATGTTGAGATAATTAGGGGATATTTGGGTATGTTGTTTCTCATTTCATCAGTAGAGGTCTAACCAAGATGGGTTTTTTATTCTCATATGATGATTATGACATCTAGGCCTTTAACTTAGATATACTGAAGTTGTGTATAGTAATATTTAGATTTGTGACATGTGAAGTAGTTATCTATTTGATTATGGAAATGTGTTGTGATCATCTCTCTATGTGAATGACATGTGATATGTTTATCCACCTGATAGTCTATACTTAGAGAATTGGTAATGTATTTTTTCTATATGGGTGTTGGTACCCAAAAAATTAAGTTCCATAAAATTTACCATGATGAACATAATATGTTACTATATTAAATTACATGAGTTTATTTAACGTTGAAAGAGTTTCACACTAGATGAAGTAGATGCAAATGAGATCTCTATGTGTTACATGACTTCAAACTCTCTCAGGGATAGAATTTCCTTAAAAAAACTCTTAATCTGGTGACCTGGTCGTGAGAAACTCCCATCAGTATCATGCCATGTATTTCATCCATTTCTAATGAAGAGGTTTTAAAAACAATAAAAACCTTTTTTGTGTATTTTGGATATTTATTGGAATTGAAAATTACATACTATGCGGTAACCTAATATTTAAGGGCATAGTTTGTTCTGTAGGTTTTGACCTGACTGGTTTTGGATTTAGAACAAACTTATAGATAAAATGTTATGGTAATTTTAAGTGGATTTATTTTAACATAATGGATAAATTCTCACCATGATGAAACCTCATTATTCACTTAAGACAAATCATTTGTTTCTTAGAGTAACTTCTAGTCATCATAGAGGAAATCCTTTTTTATCTATGTAAAATTCAAGTAGCCAAGAAATTATTTATGTTGTTAGGATGTGATGACCCCATGGTTGTGTAACATTTTGGTGACATGGAAATTGTTCATTAAGATATAATATAAATCCTTAACAACTGCATAAGATTCACTTTCTTTGTAAATTATTTGTGTCATCCTCATAGCGATCCTTTGTGGAGGTTAACAAAAAATACCTATAAATACCTTGACACATGCATCGAGGAGGAGGATATTATCTTCTTTGACCCGAAGTATGAAAGAGAAATTATATTATCTATGAAGACTTTCATTTTCATTATTTTTAATGAAATATATAAGGAAATTTTAGAAATTATACTGAAGAGAGAGAGGGAATGGTTCTATATAAGATTTTCGAGGTAATTCCTTCCCCGTAAAATAATTTCACAGGGCATACCTTATAATATCCTTTAAAGAGGATTACTTTGAGAATCCTTTATAGAGGGATGACCGTGAAACCCCTTCATGAACCAAAAGGCTTTAACCTCATGTATTTAGTGAATCCTACACCATTTCAAAGAAATATAATATTATAAAAAATACAAGCTTTCTAAAGTATATTTTTCCTCTTTCCAGTGGTCCATAGTTTTATAATATTTTACCTTGGATGGCCCACTTCTTGAAAGATTCAATTTATAGGTTTCCAAGACTATATATATATATAAATATTCTTTTGAATGAATAAAATATTTCATTGGACTCTACCATATTTTGGAACATCATTCCCCTTTATACAAGTCCACCATCGTGTAATATTAGGTGTAGGGTAACCCCTTTCATGACAGATTTCTCATCTGGGATACTCATTTGCAAGTCCCAAATTAATGCATTAAGTCATGAAACTTATTTTGTTTCATCAAATGACTTGAGTCAAGATATTCTTCTCAGATTTCTCATATAATTCATGATGAGATTCCCTTCTTGGAATCATTAAATTCCAAAAGTCATGATACCCCTCTTGGTATCATTAAATTCCTTGAGTTTATACACTCATCTTGGTTTCCTTAAATAATTTTACTTGAGATACTCCTCTTGGTTTCCTAAAATTCTATTAGTGGATATAATCATCTTGAATTCCACATATTCCTTGAGTTGATATTCTTCTATTGGTTTCCTTGTACGCTTTGGTTCAAGATTGTCCTCTTAGTTTCCCTATATTCCAAGATTTGAGATACTTCTCTTGGTTTCTTCACATAATTAATGTCGAGAATCTCCTCTTGGTTTCCATAAATTAATTGAGTTGAGATCCTCCTCATGTTTTCCCATATGTACCCTTATCTCACCCACCTACCAGATTAAATAAAAAAAGTACCACTCATGAAGAATTCATTCACCAACCTATTTCTTGGTAACTTTCACATAGTAGTCTACCTGTAAAACATTAAATTTAATTGCTCATAGTTCTTACTACATTACCTTTACAAAATGTACCGGTCTTGTCACACTACCTTAAACTATGTAGCTCTAACTACATGGGTTTTTATTTATAATATAGGAAGATATATAAGATGCATCTTCTGGGTTAAATCCTAACACCATTACCATCCCATCTCTCCCTAAATAGGTGATTTCTCCGAAACTTGACCGACCTTCTTACATGATGAGAATTAGAAACCATTATTCATTATTTGAATAGCATAATATTCCCTATGAAACAAGAAAATTTATACACATACTTCCTTATATTAATATAATAATAAGTCCTCTTGGGCTGACATGTGGAATGTATAGACCCATTGAAGGTTTAAGATGCAAAGAAAAAACCTATTAGGTAGTAACAAACTCGTATTTCTATCATAATAAACTTAAAATTTGAGATATAAATGAAAAATAATTGTGATTACCAAAAAATTAATTCAACTATTAATTAACATAAACATTATAACCAAGAAAAGAGAATATATTTAATGGTAAATTTATAATTATTTTTAATTAAAAATTATTCCAGTATTTGGAATTCATTCTTCATAGAAGATGTTGATTGATCGAAAATTGTTTTGTTACGACATATTTTTTATATGATGATACAAAGATATAATCCTTTTACTGGTGATCCACACTAGATACTTTGATATCAAAGCATTGCATATGGTACTCAGGGTGCTAACATAGAGGTACTGATCATCTTGTGTCACCCCCTTTGATTATAACACAATCCTGCAAATTTAAATTAAAAAAGGATTTCAAACCCTATACTAGTTTGAGTATTTATATTTTTTATCTAATTATTTAGAGGGAGAGAAGATAGAGTAATCTCTTAGTCTTGAGAGAAAATATATAGAGCATTCTTCATCGAGAGATAACTATACTGAGAAATTAGTTGTGCACACCAATGATTTAGTTAACCCTAGAAAATGATACAGCTTATCAATATATAGAGTTAGTTTTATAATATTGGTAATTTCAAATAATAACCTTATAAAATATTAAACTCCATATATTTACCTTTCAAATAATAATAATAATAATAATAATATTATTATTACGTAGTGTACACTAACATGCACACTATTATATATCATTTTATTCAATAAATTAATATTTATTTAATTGATATTTAACCCCCAAACCATTATCATCACTAGGACCATCTTTTCCCTTCAATTATACACCATATTTACTAAACATTGAATAATAAATATTATCCATTCAATAAATAAATAAATAATTATATCATTCATAGACTTGTAAATACATATTTGTACTAATATTAAACTCACCCTTAAATATGATAAATAAATATTTTTAATCTATAATTCCTAATTAAATAATTTTCTATGGAATATAGAATAACATTTATTTCAAAAAATAAAATAGGATATAATTTAATTGAGATCAATAAAATCATGAAGTGTGTGACCCTTTTGGATTATTCCTTAGTGGAATTAAGGTGGTTTCTCTAAAGTCTAATATCATCATTTAGAAATATATAAAGTCACCCAAGAAGAAGAATTTAATGTCACAATGAAGACAACCAGATATTGATTCTCATTGTGCAATACAATCCCTTTATCTCAATACCTCATCAATCTAGTTTCATACTCATGCCATCAACCTGTATACTCGATATGATTTTCATTTAATATTTTAAATGAACCCATTAATACACAATGTATATAAAATTTAGATTTTATGGATTCATTCCAATAAAAGGGATGATATATAAATATATATAAATATGGAATTGAAAAATCATTCATCAACTTATTCATTAATAACATATCACTCATAACGCACCCAACATACCCAGCTCCACCATGAATATATGAAATTATAGTTTATGAAAATATATATAATTATGTGACTCATGATACATATTAATAATAATATTAAGTTATATGTATCCTTATGTAGACCCACAAATTGGAATATAGAATGTCACACATACATTTGGATTTTCTATATGTGGGTCTATCATTATAATATTCTTCCATATATATTACCAAGTATAAACATCATGAGATGAAGTCTCATCCACTTATGAGTACTCTAACCTAATAGTTTGCATCATTCATGTCAAATCAGATAACATCACACAACTATAAGTCCTAAATTTTTAAGAATAACATCATAACATGTCATAGTTCTCATGATAGTGGGAAACTAATATAAATTTTTTAATGTTTATATATTCAAGGAAATTATTACATAATTTTCACAAAATAAAAATCAATATATGACCTGAAGTTTAATAATATTTTAGTTTATTATTATCTAGGAAATCCAAAAAACAAAGTTGCTAGTTATAGGGAAACAACTCTAATAGAATCCCACTAACACTAGAGTGAACTAATAAATGATTCTTAGTTTTCTCATATTAAATATGCTTCATCAGAGTATGAATTTAGCCATTGGTCCTATCATGTTTCCCTATATAGGGGTTGTATACCCACCTATATATGTGGTTAATCTTCCAAATATGACATCACGACCTTGGGAAAATTCTTAAAGTAATAACATCCAAAGTATCAACTTATTGATCTATTGTTATAAAAATAACATTTTATATTATACAATAGTCAAAGAATATCATAATAATAACAATAATGTTACTATCTTATTATAAAATAAAATTGAACAAATTATCTCAAAAATGATTTTTAATATGCATTAGAAGACACTATTTACACGATTGTAGTAGATATGAAAACCACATGATATAATAAGTTTTTCTTGAATATTAACTTTATAATACCACAAAACCTAATAAAGGAAATGATCTATTTAAAATTTAAAAAAACCCATGTATTTTAAGTGGTTTTAAGTGTATCAGGTTCCAATAGTGACCCATAGAAGGTTTTTGGTGAATCAAGATAGTTTTCAGCTAAAATGGATATAGGGTGTATCCATTTATGATGTAATATATAGTGTCATGCTATGAATTATATTTGATAGGGGAGGAGGCCCCACCCTGATAATTAATGGAATGAACATGTAGTTCACACCGTGACATAGTCTAGTTTGAAAAAAATTGTTTAAAAAAAACAAGAATAGTGGAAGGGGGAGTCCATTCGTCCAAGTGCATCAACACACTTCTTTCCTCTCATTTTTGGGTTCCAATAGATGGTTCTCTATTATTTAAAGCTGGATTTTGGTTTCGTTCATCAAAGAATGTATCCAAGGTAAGGGCAACACTTTTTATTCCTTCTTCCTTATCTTTTCCCACTAATTTGAGGTCTTTCAACATTTATAGCCATTATGAAATATTTTTAGAGCTTTTATATTCTTCTATGACACTTTTAATTTGATCTTGAATTAGAGAATAATATTCAATAAATATATTTTTGTAATTTTAAGGTATGTGGTTCCTAGATTTCTTTTAACTATTGATATGTAATGCAATGTGTTGTAAATGGGTGTGAGTGGGGTGATCTGGTTGAGACCATTTTTTTTACTATTTTTAGTTTATATTGATCGTAGGAGATACTAGATGGTTGAATCTTGTGTGAAAGGGTACAAATAAGCCTATTATAGAATGGAAGTTGTGAAATGAGGCTTTGTGGTTGGTTTGGATGTATTTATGAAAATTTAATAAATTTAAAATATAGATGATTTTGTTTCAGGGGAACACATTGGGAATGGACTGTGTGACTATGGGGGATATATATAATCTAAAGTGAGGGAATTTGGTTCTTCCGGATGAGGTGGATTTTGGTGACCAAATTATTAGTTGAGAGATGTGGTTCAAAATTAGAGACAAAGGTTCACAATAGGTGCGACCTTGGGATGGTTGTGGTTTTCGCTCACTATGATTATTCGATGGTGCCATCAGGTTCATGTGCATATAGGATTTGGCATAGTGAGTTGGTGTTGAGCACTCATTGTTGGTGGAGGGAAACATAGATTAAGAAGAATAAAGGATGTTGTTGATTATCGATATGAAAGTATATATTGAACGATGAGTGAGACCGTCAGATAAGGGATGAGGCGTGACGCTATGTTGGGGTCGATAGGCTAGGCCAATGTAATAATGAGTATTTTCAGGCCTTAGGATTTCAGGATTCTGAGCAGATGGTGGTAAAATATGTGGGATTACAAGGGGCCTATGACGTGGCTTGTAGACGTGCATTTAGGGTATCATGTTTACTTGAGTTGGTTATTTATAATCTATGGAAAGTGATGGTGTCTGGTATGTTGTGATGGTTGGTGTAGTATGAAAACCCATAGATGCATCATTACTCTATAGAATAAGCTGAGGAGGCTATAGGATATATTGTGTCTACTGAGCACAAGTGGTGTAGGTTACGCGATGTGTGTTGGTTTCCATTTTTTTCATACACTAGTATATGTATGGATGTAAGATAGGGACACAGTTAGTGGTGTACTACTAATTTTATGGTCACAGCCTACACAAACCCTATAAGATGCATGAAAAGTTTATGGGTTTTCATATAGAAAAGGGATTAGGTTCGAGACTCAGAGATTAGTGAGAAGGGATGTGCATATGATGCATGGGAGTGATGTCTTGGTTTTTAGAAAATAGACTAGGTGGTTCCTCGATATCGGGATGGTGATCTTTTGGGTTATCATTCTTTTGTACATATATGGTCAGTCCATGGGTAATCTAGTTTTTTTTATATATGATTTGAATTAAATGTAGAAATTATCAGTATATATAGAATGTGTATTTTGTCTCATTACTCATGTTGTTTCTAATTGTTTATGCTATGTTTGATTTATGACTTCCTTGTTGTTTTTGATGTTGTTATAACTATTATCATCATCACCAGAGGCTAAAATTGTTGGTATCAAAGCCTTTATAAGATGCCTGTGGGATAGGGATTTAAATTTTTTTGTCACCAAAGTAATTTAACATCATCAACTCCAGTGATCCAAGCCCTATTAGTGGTATAAGGATATCACATGAATGTATTAAGAACAAAATTTAAACAAAAGTTTACTTCTTTTGAATCAACAAAATGTTCAAATGTATATTTTCATCAGTGATTATTTTTTAATGGATCTGATCTAGAGCCACCATAGATTATACAAACACTCTTCAATAATTAGTTCAGACACCAATCACCAAATTTCTTGTGCTATCATGGAGCTCTAATGATTCATTCGACGTCAGGACGATCACCATGATCCCATCCCTTAGATCCACGATGATGATAGAAGGTTTTTATCTTTGATGTGATATTTCTTTTTCCTAGATATGAATAGGAAGATAGTGGAGCTCTCAAATATGTGTTCATAAATAGTTCCCCAAAAATGAGCTCCCTTCTGCTTATATCAGGGATGTTAATTACCCAGAATGGGTTCCACTACCCCCGTCTAAGTAACACCAACTAAATAAGTGATAAATGACATGTTATGATGAAATAACTATGTCCTAATGTCATTTATACTTTTATCACAAACATATACTATATAATTAATATATTATGTGATAAAAGTGATCCATTAAATCATATCTAAATTCCTAATAAGATTAAACAAACATTGAACATTAAAATAATATTCATTCATATAATATTTTTTTCATGTGTTCATTTAATTAATTGTGAATAATTTTAATAAATAAATTAAACCAAATTAATATATACTCTAATAATAATGAATTTATTTATTCATTAGTGATCATTAAAACATGGAAAACTCTCAGATGTCATTGTGTGTCCCACTATATCAAGTACATCTATTCACCAAAATATAACTGCTTCTTGAATACATTATTGTGTGTGACACTCTAGGCCCTTATCTCAATAGTAGTAAAAACTATCAATTAATATAAGTGGATTCTAACAACCCATCAAGGCCCTTAAGGAGATAAAAAAAGTCATAACAATGAAAAATATTCCTACAAACACACACTATGGAATATAATCTCATTCTCTCATGATATCTCAAAAAATAAGACACACTACTCCTATCATCATCTGTTATTACTTTATTATTTATTGACCCTAACATATGGATATACCTTACTATTCCAAGGATATTAATTTAGTAAAGGTACTTCCATCCTTATGAATTGGGCCAAAGATATCACTTCCTCAAATCATAAGAGACAAATTATATCAAGGCCATTCAAATAATGTCATACAACCCAAGATGAACCCAATACAATCTAGATCTCTATGAATTAAATGTCATGGGTTTTCCCATGAATTAAAATATTTGATTGAATTATACACATTAATAATTATCTCAAGTGAGAAGATCAGTACACATGTTTGTAGATAGAAACAAACAATGAAACTCAAAACATGTTGTGTTTCTATTGGTGGTTCTGTCAGTAAGATCTCACCAACTAGAGATCACAAAGTGTGAAATTCTAGTGAATAAATCTCAATGCTTATTATCCCTCATCACCTGATAGTCATACATCAACTATGACAAATCTATATGATGTATCTAGACCATATGAAATATGTTCTAGATTAATGTCAATGTATCTCTAGGATCTCCTTATATCCTAGAAACTGCTATAAAATTTTAATATAGAAATTAATATATGGAAATTTTCATATAAATAGTGTGTGAATAAATATAAACACAATTATTGTAAAGTTACATTATGCACAAATCACTATATATATGATATAGTAATGAAAAAGTACTGATAATTTTGGATCTGGGGAACCCACTATTACAAAAAACCCCACTTTCACTAGATCCAACTTGCTAACTAATCTTGTTAGCACTCAGATGATAAAATCATGATTATTATGAGTTGTGTATTTATTCATTGGGCCTTCCACGTCTCTACTACATGGAAGTTATACTATCTGCGACTTCACCTCCTTAAGTGAGACTCCCCAAGGGATGATACCAATGAATATATCCCATTTTTCTTCTATCAAAACTTGACATCTTAGATAGTACTAATAATAATGTTTTTAAAATTTATATTATGATAAACCTTTAATTACTATGTGATATTCCATTAACTTGAAAAACATTTTGCATACTTTTCATTGCTTCTTCTACTGTATCAGATGCTTCAACACACTAGATATGTATAGATATGGATACCATTGTCTTGAATTAGATCTTCTTGCTCATTACCTTGGAATAAATGTGATATTAGATAATATTTATCTAAAAGAATAGAAGTTGTGTCCCATTAAACCAGTGTCCCTTCCACTCCATATACCAGTTACAAATCCCATGTACTTTCTGAAGTACATATGGATAGTTCTGACTCCTTACCATGTAGTTATCCTAGATATAATTGATATTTTTCTACCATTAATTATATTTTGTAAATATCATTTATACTACAAAACATGGAATATGTGATATATCCATTATTAACACATAAGGAATTATACTCACCTATTTAATCACCTCATATACCTCATACATACCTTCTTTGATAGATTTATTTCGTGTTACAATGGTAACAATTCTCTCTTGAATTGTTTCAACTTGTATTTTTTTAACACCTTGTTAGTATATATATTATTAACTAGCTATAAGAAATCATTAAATCAAACTAATTAGATTTAGTTCCCTTGAACATAGTTTTATACATTAAGTCAATCTATAAAGAGTTACCTTAATTTTGGTCTTAATTAACTGTAAGTCCGATAAATGCTTTCTATATGTTAGAAAACAAACATTAATTAGAAAATATTGGTGCTCCCACTAAAAACTTGTAGGCATATGTAAAAAATTCATTAAAAATGAATACTATACGATTTTATTATTTACTTCAATATAAAACTGAATTTTAGTAACTTTCACCCCTTATTGGAATTCTATGGGGTCACCAACACTTTCTATTTGTGTCATATAGACATCTTCCAAGATTGGTGGTCTTGACATCCAATTCCCAATATAATGATCCTAGAAAGTAGACATGAAAAATAAACTTCTAATGGATTTAGGCATAAAAAATTGTTATTAACAATATATCCTTATTGGTACCACACTTGTACCACCCATATACAATTTCTCTTGAATACTCACCATAGTATCCAAAATAATAATCCTCCATACTTTTAAAAATGTAATCAATTATTGAACTTTAATAGATATTATAAATCTTAGATTATTTCTATTTATTTCTTACTTATAGGATTCTTTATTTGAAATGAATAATATATCACCAGTCACGGTGAATGTTAAACCATTACCATGATTTTTATTATTCCTACGTAGTATATTCCTTTAGAATATTCCTTTTAAAAAAAATACTCATATAGAAAATATTCCTATTCCAACTATTTGTGCATTTACAGAATTGAATGGATCTAACTCAATATTTCTCCCACAATATCAAATATATATTTTCACCCATTTATAGAAATATAGTCTATCCTTTGACTATAAATTTTCTACCTCTGATATTTTTTTAATATCCTTAGAAAACATTATGATAATAAAATTATATACACATTTAGTTTTTATTGATGCATGTTTGATTATATACTTAACAAAATATTTACAACTAAACACATGTTCGTATGACATAATTGACATATATCTTACTATAGATCATATGATATCCATTTTTCATTATAGTTGGCATATGGTTATGAGATTACATAGGTATTTACAAAGTTGGTCTTGTGACATAATGGATATTTTTGCAATGCATATAAGTCTCCACATAGATTCTCCTTTTACTTTCATTATAACTTTGATGTGTGTAAGGAAGCGTTCATTTATAAATTACTCCACACTAAATTTTATTGATCAACGTTTTCATGTAACAATCATCCTCGATCTACCATATTAACATCATGAATCTAACGTGTATAAGTAAATGTGTGTAGTAATTACCCCATGATATATTTTAATGATCATGTATGCTTAATCAATATATTCTTTGAAACAGGGGCCCAAAAATACTTGTATATTCTGACCATTCATATTAAATACTTCACATATACATTCATTAAAACAATTAAAGGATTATTATGATGTATATTAACCACTATATTTCCATTTTAATTGTCCAACTTCTCTAGCTGAACTAATTCTAAAATATTTGTGACTTACCTTTATTCCTAAAGGTTTATTTTTCCAAAACTAATTATATAAGTGTTTCAATAATACCTATGTTATTTAAATAAAAATATTCTAAAACCTTAAATGGTATATACTCGGAAACTACTAAGTTTTTCTTGATAAAAAAATATCTTTCCACAACTAGGTATGTCACGAACTGAATCTAGTCGCCGCCAAAACCGGCACCAAACCTAGCCCGTGACATGACCCGAAGGGCATTCCCGATCCCCACGGGCTGGCACAAGTGCCCGGGTATCATAAAATGATGTTTGGGAACGATTTACCCAAGTTTATAAACATTAAACAACAAACAAACTCAATAAAACGAATCTGGATTTTTCAACTAAAACCATCTTTTACAAAATTCAGAACTGAATTACATATTTTAAAACAACTAAATAAGACTATAAAAAGGTAAAAAATCAAAATTAAATGGCCCATGAACCCTCATGGCAAGGGGCACCTCCCTCAATCCATCTCTACAAAACTTCACCACCAAGGACATACTAGAAACCCGAACCACTGGAACTAAAACTGTATCCAAACCTGAAACAACAAAATAACCAAATCTACTTACACCCAAGGGTGTAAGTAGGGTGTGAGAAAATTCCCAGTAGGATACCACCACTAAGAGATTCCATGTGATAAACATTCAAAGACAAAAATCTTGCAAGTTTTCATAAATAGAAAATGCTAGTTACAATTTCTAAAATATGAAACTAAAAAAACAGTTTTTAAGTGGGCTATCATTAAGAATCAACACTTTTAAAAATAATGTCAACACTACTAAATTTTCCAGCCAACTATATCATATGCCGACGATAAGTACAAAGTGAATAATGAGCGCAAGAAATAGTAAATAACCCCTAGGCACTAGCTAGATGTGGGTCCCAGGTACCCCGTATCTCGGTGAGAGTAACCACAAAAAAATATTTGTTCTCGTGCACGAGCCACTAGTAGGGATCATACCCATAACCTAGTGGTCCCCAATCATCATCATCATAGTTTAGTTAGAGTTTTAAGCGTCAATCTTTCTAAGTGAAACTGAGGCCGAACCCCACGGATTCACTAGCATACTAGTACACGTCCACCCACCTAGACACCCGGGTTTTCCCATTGTGCTAAAACAAGTTCACAATATAAGAAATATAGTTTTCACATGTAAATATCACTTCCACATCACACATTAACCAAAAAGCCCCATGTACATCACTAAAGTCACAGATTCCACTTTTCATTCAAATTCATTTTGAAATCAAACTCACTCAAAATTGCCTACAACACTTTTCACATTTCTTTAACACTTCCAAAAATCCATTAAACAATTTTATAAAACCATTACAAGATATTCAACTCACATAATATCCCACACACATGTCACACAATACCCTTCTCACCTTCACAATTCATTTTATAAATAAACTCACACAAAATATCCCACACCCGTGTTTCGCACACAAAACACAATTTAGTAAAACATTTCGCCAATTTATAAAAAAAATCTAAAAATGTTTAACATCTCAAATCACCACTTTACCATTAAAAAACCCACATTAGGTTAACACACTCACCCAAACAGTACATATACACCCTTTCCCAACTTTGTTTAACCAAATAAAACATTTGCAATTTTTATAAAACAAACCCAAGAGGTATAACCATTGTTTACACACTAAACCCATTTCAAAACCCTCTTTCAAAACCAAAATCATACGAATAACAATTCATAACAGAATTTTTCAGCCCTAAAATAATTATTAAACCACCCCCAAATGTTATAAAAATACATCAAATAATACCACAAATATACACATGAAAAACACACGTTTTCATAAATCACCTTCAAACAGTACACCACGGTTTTACACCTTAAACTCATTCAAAAACCTCTTTTCAAGGCCCACATGACAATAAGGAATTAACAAAATAGAATTGGCATACCCTTTTCAAGACTAATAAACCACTTTCATATGTTATAAACTAAACCCAAACATTACCCCAAGAGTCACACATGAAAAGTACCCAATTTCAAGCTAAAATACTGCTAAAAATTAAATATTTAACCAAATTCATCAAAAAAAGTTTTCAAACCACACAAAACAGATTATAAACATAATAAATTAATAAACCATGCAAGATAACTCATCATAAAATGGTTACACATGGAATCACCTACCTTTTGAGTCGAAACCCTCAAAACATGGTGCGAAACATTAAGCGTACCACCGCCGCACCACAAGGAAAATAAATCCAGACCTAGAACACCAAAAATTGACCCAAAAGATATCAAATCAGACCTTAGGATCTAACCCCAACTTCTGTACATGAGGAAATTCAATAAAAAGGAATAAAAACTAAAAGAGGATGGAAAGAACCAAGAAGGAATTCCCTTACTTGAAATATCTTGAAGAAATCAGCCCCAATCCACCAATATATGAATCTCCAAGTACCCAAAACTGATATGGAGCTCCGAAGGAGTCATATTAGGTCATGTGGGGACTGAAATGGGACGAGAAGGATAAAAATTGAAGGAGTTATGAAAGATTCATTTTACCTCATCAAATCTGGTCGATTTGAGAAAGATTGAGAAAGATCATCCAACTCCGCGGGGTATATGAGCTCCAAAGAGGAAAACGCGATACAGGGGGTGAGGATGAGGTTTTTGGCTTCGATTGGGAGGTTGAATCATCGAAAAACAGTAAAAAAACGAATGAGATATTGAAATTTTAAAAAAATAATTTAAAGCAGGAAATGGGCTTACGGGCGGGCCCATTACCTTAATTAAAAACCCAAATCCATCATGATTTTGGATTTCTATGTGGTTCAAAGGGATATGGTAATTTTAATATATTAGGTTATGCCAATTGGGAAGTGGAATGAGTATAAAATAGTAAAAATTGAAGGATTTATAGAAGAATCAAAATTTGTTTTTAAATATGGATTTGGGCTCACGGTTTGGCCCAAATTTTCAAAACCCACCATTTTCACCAAAATGAGTGGTAAACCCCCAAAACAAATCAGGAATGGAAATTAAATGAATAATGAATTAAAAAAAGTCATGGTTGTAACAATTCTCCCCACCATGAAACTTTCCACCCTCGGAAAGCCACATCACAGACAAAGCAAAAACCAAACTCAACCGAAATGCAGAAATGGACTCCTTTGCTAAGCTTCGCCCCGAAAGGCCAAAACACCTCCAGTGATCAATTAAGGAAGGAATACTTCACAACCAAAACATACACCTCATTAATGAAATTATCAAGAACATTCAGGATTTATCCTAAAATAAAACTCCTCAAAAAATATCTGAACAAGGCTCAAGCAATTTACCCAAACAAACAAGAACATTGAACAAGGTTACACTTACCTTGATATAACTAAACCATTGTGAACTCTCCAATCCCAACACTTACCCAAGGAAGATGTATGTGGATATATAGCTTCGAATGAGACTACCCACATCCAATCCAAGACCAAGTACAAAAGTGAGTTACTGGTATAAGGATACACAAATGGGCTCCCCAACCATAAGAGACAACTTAAAAATTTTTTTTTCCGAGAAAGAATCAAGACACTAACAGGGGATCCCCGAACAAACTCCCCAGTACAGGGGGTAGAATCCCATTAGCCATTTTTAAAATAATATACTTGAGACTCATAGTGGTTCTCCCCACCATAAGAACCATCCATCTTAACTGACCAATATGGGCCGACATAGAAAAACCCCAAAACTTAAAGAGTTGGGACGACAACACGGTTAGCCCGCACAGTTTGGGAAACTGTGTGCTAACCATGTGGATCCTTATACCTATATGGTTTTCTAGGGAATGGTTACTAATAAGTGTTCACTCAACATGTCTATAAATATCTAAAACCTTTCCCCCGAACCCAAAGGAAACCAAAGGGGAAAAGAAAGTAATTGGGAGATAACATGGGGATGAGGCCTGCCACCTCTTTCCATCGAACGTGAACAAATGAAGCAAGATGACAACAATAAATGTTTAAACTATTACCATCTCTCATACTAAGAACAGTTCTTTGTACAGGGTTAAAAACTACCCTGAGATTTCTTCTGACTACGTGCCAGCTTCTCTCCGGGACCTATGGCTGGAGCTGGAATGATTGAAGCATCTTCGGCCTCGCAGTTAGGATTCGGAAACCCCTGAATAGAATTTCTTCTTCCGATGCTACAAACAACTACACACAATCTGAGATGGGTTCACCCAGACATAACACACTCCATAACTCACTTTACCCTAAATTTTAAATTCACAGAAATAAGGGTTTAGAGGATTCACTCACATCACACCTTGCTTCTTCGGGTGAGAAACAACATAAATAAAGGACACATATAAACACCTTCCTCTAAAATAGAGGATGTCGAGATCTCCCAAAAGGAAAAACAGTTTTGAAAAAAATAGACTCACATAATATTGTACAACTTCACCTTTACAATCAAACGAGCACGTGACATCACATCACGTCACCGAACAAGACCAAAGCGACTGATAGAAATAATACAAGGAGGGGGGACTTATACAACATCACAAAATATCACAGCATTCTAGAAAGTGTCCATAATAGCCTCTCGTGGCCAGATTTCCCACACTAGTGTTTTAACATAAACCCCTTCTACGAAGAGACTATGAAGGACTTAGAGGCCCTCTTAGACACTATCCGTACTGACAACCCCAAACAACTTTCACCTTCGATGAATCAGGTAGCTTAAGAAACTAAGGTCTCTTTCAACCATCCACGAGCACTCTTACGCAACAAGAGGATCCAAAAAAACCAAGGATGTGAATGGTGTAGAATCATTCTACAAAGCTCAAGAAAACATTCCTTACATTGATCAACTGGAGGATTTTCCAACAATGAAACAATCTGAGTTTCACTTCAGTTGTGCACTAACCCTAAATGGGGGCGTACCTTATCCAACGGGAGAACCCAAGGACCCAACCAAGATGGTCCATTGGTAAAAAAACCATAAGTCAGATCCAAACACATGAAGGTAACCACCATAAAGGTGTCCTGAAACATATCTCAGAGGAGACTACTAACCGGTCCTTCTACCCAGCTTACCGACCAAACATAATCCCAAAACACAGTTGAAATAGGAGGGGTTCTTGAACTCAAATCATCCCACAACATCAAATTTTTGAAAAACACATAATACAAACCATCCCAAACTATTTATCAAGACATCATGTTTTTCATTAAAATCATTTCTTTAAAAACAAACGGTTCAGCAGTAAGCGTATCCACCAATGGTACCCCATGTGGCTCACACATGCATGTTTTGGTGCCACACCGGGCTCCCTCCTCATATCCATTCCAACACTCATCCAGTCATGCCATCAACCATCCATCATCCCATATAACCACATGCATGTGGTGGCTCACGAAAATACCAAAGGCTAAAACAAAGATTTTTTTTCCACTTTTCAAAACCGAAACGGTCAACCAACACATCCTTTTTTCTCAAAACCACTATCCAGAAGATCAAAATCCCAATTCAAATCTTACCAAACATTTCATAAAGACATGACCATTTAGAAAAGAACTCACTTTCATGTTATTCACATCAATTTCATATCATCTTGTCTCATTAAAACACCCTTTTATTGTTTAGAAAATTCTATTGGAAACACTTTTTCAAAACTAACTTCAGTATAGTTTCTAATTTTAAAAAGAGGTGTAAGCACACCATTTTCCATTTGAATATAATTCTGAAAATTCAGTTCCACCATTTCATAAATAAAACCATTACATCTTTATTTGAAAATTATTTCACAAAAACATTTCACTTCTTAAAACCAAGTCACTTTAAAACCAATGTTCCAAGATTTCAAAATTAAAGAACACAAGACAAGGTGAGAGGAAACTAGTTTCAGTGGGTGACTTGGACATATGTTTGGCAGCCATATTCCAATAACTTCACTATTACAAAAAGTGTTCCAGGGAATATCCCCGGCTCCACATGGCTTGCCAGGCCCTGCGAGCTCACTAAGACTATTAACCCAACTCTCTTTTCATTTCCCCTAATCATCAGTAAACCAAGAAAACCAAAGGACTATGAAAGGTCCCGACATCCCCTAGAGACTTAAATCCCATCATGAGGTGTGGTGATAAAGCACACTACCCATAATTGGAATTTCATGTCCTGGCAATCTTAACTCCAGACTATCCCGAATATTTCCCAAATAACATGACTCAAATAGAGCGAACCTCCTCTGATACCATTTTGTCACAAACCGAATCTGGTCGCCGCCAAAACCGGCACCAAACCTAGCCCGTGACATGACCCGAAGGGCATTCCCGATCCCCACGGGCTGGCACAAGTGCCCGGGTATCATAAAATGATGTTTGGGAACGATTTACCCACGTTTATAAACATTAAACAACAAACAAACTCAATAAAACGAATCGGGATTTTTCAACTAAAACCATATATTACAAAATTCAGAACTGAATTAAATATTTTAAAACAACTAAATAAGACTATAAAAAGGTACAAAATCAAAATTAAATGTCCCATGAACCCTCATGGCAAGGGGCACCGCCCTCAATCCATCTCTACAAAACTTCACCACCAAGGACATGCTAGAAACCTGAACCACTGGAACTAAAACTGTATCCAAACCTGAAACAAAAAAATAAGAAAATTTACTTACACCCAAGGGTGTAAGTAGGGTGTGATACAATGACCAGTAGGATACCACCACTAAGAGATTCCATGTGATAAACATTCAAATAAAAAAATCTTCCAAGTTTTCATAAATAGAAAATGCTTATTACAATTTCTAAAAGATGAAACTAAAAAAATAGTTTTCAAGTGGGATATCATTAAGAATCAACATTTTTAAAAATAATGTCAACACTACTAAATTTTCCAGCCAACTATACCGTATGCCGACGATAAGTACAAAGTGAATAATGAGCACAAGCAATAGGAAATAACCCCTAGGCACTAGCTAGCTGTGGGTCCCAGGTACCTCGTATCTCGGTGAGAGTAACCACAAAAAAAATATCTGTTCTCGTGCACGAGCCACTAGTCAGGATCATACCCATAACCTAGTGGTCCCCAATCATCATCATCATAGTTTAGTTAGAGTTGTAAGCGTCAATCTTGCTAAGTGAAACTGAGTCCGAACCCCACGGATTCACTAGCATACTAGTACACGTCCACCCACCTAGATACCCGGGTTTTCCCATTGTGCTCAAACAAGTTCACAATCCAAGAAATATAGTTTTCACATGTAAATATCACTTCCAAATCACACATTAACCAAACAGCCCCATGTACATCACTAAATTCACAGATTCCACTTTTCATTCAAATGCAATTTGAAATCAAACTCACTCCAAATTGCCTACAACACTTTTCACATTTCTTTAACACTTACACAAATCCATTAAACAATTTTATAAAACCATTACAAGATATTTAACTCACATAAAATCCCACATAAATGTTAGACAATACCCTTCTCACCTTCACAATTCATTTTATAAATAAACTCACACAAAATATCCCACACCCGTGTTTCGCACACAAAACACAATTTAGTAAAAAAAATCGGCAATTTATAAAAAAATTCTAAAAATGTTTAACATCTCAAATCACCAATTTACCATTATAAAACCCACATTAGGTGAACACACTCACCCAAACAGTACATATACACCCTTTCCCAACTTTTTTTAACCAAATAAAACATTTTCAATTTTTATAAAACAAACCCAAGAGGTATAACCATTGTTTACACACTAAACCCATTTCAAAACCCTCATTCAAAACCAAAATCATACCAATACCAATCTATAATAGACTTTTTCAGCCCTAAAACAATTATTAAACCACCCCCAATTGTTATAAAAATACATCAAATAATATCACAAAGATACACATGAAAAACACACGTTTTCATAAATCACCTTCAAAAAGTACAATACAATTTTACACCCTAAAGTCATTCAAAAACCTCTTTTCAAGGCCCACATAACAATAAGTAATTAACAAAACAGAATTGGCAGCCCCTTTTCAAGACTAATAAACCAGTTTCATATGTTATAAACTAAACCGTAACATTACCCCAAGAGTCACACATGAAAAGTACCCAATTTCAAGCTAAAATACTACTAAAAATTAAATATTTAACCAAATTCATCAAAAACAGTTTTCAAACCACACAAAACAGATTATAAACATACTAAATTAATAAACCATGCAAGCTAACTCATCATAAAATGGTTACACATGGAATCACCTACCTTTTGAGTTGAAACCCTCAAAACATGGTGCGAAACATTAAGCGTACCACCGCCGCACCACATGGAAAATAAATCCAGACCTAGAACACCAAAAATTGACCCAAAAGATACCAAATCAGACCTTAGGATCTAACCCCAACTTCTGTACATGAGTAAATTCAATAAAAAGGAATAAAAACTAAAAGAGGATGGAAAGAACCAAGAAGGAATTCCCTTACTTGAAATATCTTGAAGAAATCAGCCCCAATCCACCAATATATGAATCTCCAAGTACCCCAAACTAATATTGAGGTCCTAAGAAGTCATATCAGGTCATGTGGGGACTGAAATGGGACGAAAAGGATGAAAATTGAAGGAGTTATGAAAGATTCATTTTACCTCATCAAATCTGGTCTATTTGAGAAATATTGAGAAAGATCATCCAACTACGTGGGGTATATGAGCTGCAAAGAGAAAAACGCGATACAGGGGGTGAGGATGTGGTTTTTGGCTTCGAGTGGGAGGTTGAATCACCGAAAAACAGTAAAAAACGAATGGGATATTGAAATATTAAAAAAATAATTTAAAGCAGGAAATGGGCTTACGGGCAGGCTCATTACCTTAATTAAAAACCCAAATCCATCATGATTTGGGATTTCTATGTGGTTAAAAGGGATATGGTGATTTTAATATATTAGGTTATGCCAATTGGGAAGTGGAATGAGTATAAAATAGTAAAAATTGAAGGAGTTATAGGAGAATCAAAATTTGTTTTTAAATCTGGATTTGGGCTCACGGTTTGGCCCAAATTTTCAAAACCCACCATTTTCACCAAAATGAGTGGTAAACCCCCAAAACAAATCAGGAATGGAAATTAAATGAATAATGAATTATAAAAAATTCATGGGTGTGACAAGGTATTTAAGTCTAACATTTTATATTCATCATGTATTGACTATGATATATGTATCACTAAAGTATTGGTTGAGTATGAGTCACCAGAAAGAATATTTATTCTAAAATACAATTAAGGTATCCTTGTATCTAATAAACAAATAAGATAAATTTTTTAGTTATTTTAAACAAAACATTAAGTTGAACCAATACATGTAAATTAGAAGTTTGGTGCTTCCCACCACTTAATAAAGATTCACCCTTTCTCAACCTCTTATAGAACAAACCTTCTTGTAATGTTTTATTTTCTTACATAGTAATTGCATTTTTACAAAAAAAATTGATAGGAATATTGTATTTAATACCCAATAATAATGATATAAATATTACTTACAATGATGAATATACCAAAATAAGAAGAAATTATTTTCTCCTTTAATTCATTTCATATAATTTAAACTTTTATAGGCTTATGTAAATAAAATATCCTAATATAAGGTAACCAACCCCTTTTTATTGAAGGATATTTTGAATGTTCCTTTTTTTGTTACAATTTCCATTGTACTTTTCACATTGTCTTTCAACTTGTTCACCAAAATAACATAAGACATTATTTATGTTCTAATTTAATTGGGGAACCATACCTAAAAGGTAATGAAGAATTTTCTCTATACTATTCATTTTTTAATCTTAAATGAAATTGGAGTAAATGCGTGAAAAAATGAATTTATTGAATGATTGTGATCCACCTTTCAATTTACACATAGCTAGTGTAATAATCACTCATTCATATCTGCATTCACTTTCTCCCCATAATATTTTTAGAGTTAAGACAACATGTAGAACCATCCTTGTCTTGATTTTTTATCCACAATTAAAATGAGGCATTGATTATAAAATTATGATTTAAACATAAAATGAATAATAAATGAGTATCCTATAAGAAATTTTATCACCCTTGTTTTCAGAGGAGACTTAACAGGTATTGCGGACATCAACATCTTGAATTTTGGATACCATAGTACTTAGCACAAGCCCATGTACTACTCATTGAAATTCATGCTAGTTTGAACATTTTATTTTTCCATATTTAGTCATTGTGTTTATATGGTATTAATTTAAATTTTATATTAAAACAAAATCTATCAGATTTTTTATTTTTATATTTATTAGTGATTATATATTTTCGATTTATTAAATAATTAAATGTATCCCACTATTTTATCAAAACCTAGTTTCCTTGACTATTAGATTTATAATAACTTGTTTCTTGAGTATTGTGGTGGTAAGGATACTTGAGACCTCCACCTATAGCCTAAAATATTTGGCTATGCCCCTTATTGGGGTGTTTTAAGGTAGAAAATAGATTGGCTAATCAAATTGACTCACGATTCCCTGAAGTGTTGATTGAAATCCTGACTTCTCAGAATTATAACCATTATTCTCTTAACACGATTCCTCTAAAGTGGTATCACACTAGATTTTGGCTGTTTCTTTTCTACCATATTTAGTTAATTAAACCCATCTCCCTCAAAAAAACTACCAAGTAATAAAAGGAAACAGGAACTAGGGATGATGATTACCCCATACACATGTTTTTTTAATTCAAGTGATGACTAACATTCACAAATTAATATTTATTTGAGTGTTTTTAATATTTTTGACAAATTTAATCCATTTCTATTAAATATATTAATACTATATTTTCATGCTCACAACTAAACATGAATTAATATAATATTCATCATGTCTTTATGAAATTTTATTGTTTATTATTTTATGTGTTTTCCATGGACATGAAAATGAATAAAATAATAAACAATGTATAAAAGAAATAAATTACATGACTTTTCTTGAACATGTAATATTAGTTTATCCATTTAAATTCAATTGATCAACCATGAACTAGGGTAATAATACCTAAGTTGGGTCTCGAATCGCATCACAACTCATTCCTAGTCTAGTGTTGTCACATCTCATTTGGATTACCACCTTCTCTTGGTGTGCTCGAAGTCTTACATCACCATCATCTATTGTACAAATATACTCA
Source organism: Viscum album (assembly GCA_963277665.1). Taxonomy (NCBI): domain Eukaryota; kingdom Viridiplantae; phylum Streptophyta; class Magnoliopsida; order Santalales; family Viscaceae; genus Viscum; species Viscum album. The sequence continues at coordinate 171,761,579 of OY728147.1, read as the reverse complement.
CACGCAGACAAGGGGGTCTTACGATGAGAAATGTACATACAAAAAGAAAAATGATGGACATGTTGAACCTTATACATATTAAGAGACAAAGGAAAATACATAGACTATCTCAAAACTAATTTAATATTAAAAGTATCACACGTAGTTGTAATAATTAATTAAATAAAAGTAACTAAAAAAATAAAATTGTCAGTCACTACTGAAGACTAGTATGTGAGAAAATGAAACATGCAATAAAATTATAATGAAATAAATTTATGTTCGAGGGAATTTAATGAAATGAAATTAATTATTTAATTTAAAACAATTTAATTTCATTCAGACCCTTAATTAATTTAATTTTTCTAAAAAATAATTTAATCAATTAATTTAAATTTTCATCAAAATGTAAAGAAAAATAATATAATAAGATTATTAATATTTTAATCAAAAAATTAATAAATTAATTTTTACTATAATACGATTTTTCCCAATCTCTAGAACCCCACCCATGCCTATTGTGGGTCAAGATGAACTCCAAAGGTCAATTTTGGGCGGGGAAAAACTCAAATAGGGTAGTTCTGTTCCTGGAAAAACCACACTAACTCATTCTAGATGGAACTGGCATAGTTTAGGAACATGTCGCTTGATATGGGTAGTGGGAACCATATAAGGGGGTTCTTTTCCATTGCCACGGGGATTTCACATAGATTATTAGCTATTGTGTTTGATGATGGTTGACAAAAAGAGGTAGTGGTGATAACGTGCAGTGGCTGGGGGTGGCGATTCGTGAGGAGATATTAGTGAGGGTAGCTATAGGAGGGTACGAGCGGAATGGAGTGAAATAAAAGTGGTGAGGCCATAATTGGCCAGATAGGTACAAACGTAGTGGTGGATTAGTTCTAAGGTGAATTCACCAGTGGGGCGACATAGTCTGGGGATGTGGCCACCAATAGGATTGGCCAGATAGTGCACATAAGACGATGATGGGTGCTTCTGTGCAAGGGTGTCAAGTATGAGGTTTTGGTGGGGAATTTCATGTAGGATATAACTATGGAAGCTTAATAGGGAATCTTCCCCAAAATATTTTTTGGTTTCCCTATTTAATCAACAAAAAAATCCCACCCTTAATTTTTTTATTTTTTTTATTTTGTTTATGTCATAATTGCTACTTAGCCACCAAATATTCAATTATTTTTATAAAAAGCAACTATCATGAAAGAACCCACTTTTTTTCATATCCTTTCATTATTAATTTTTATTAGGCTTAACCCTCCCTATATACCTTTATTTTTTAACCAAATTTGTTTAAATCTTATTCTATAGGGTGAAGAAACTTTTCTTAGTTCTATAAACTTGTGGAATTAGTACCCAGCATCCGGTACTGTACTCGCCAATAGAATTCATTTGGATCAAATCGTATCCCTCTACATATTTCAAATAAAATAAATTTTTCATATCCCATATTATTCATTTCATCACCGTGATACCAATTATTGGTGTAGAAACATGTAGAGAATTTTAGAGGGCTTGGGATTTAAAAAATTTCATCATCGGAGTGATGTAACTTCTTCATCTCTGGAAATCCGAGCTCCAATAGAGGTCTTAATATCTCACATGAATTTATTTATCAAAAAATTTTAATTAATGTTTACCTCATTCTAATATGATGTGTTTTCGATTGTAGCTTGTCACCGATGATCATATCTCAAAAGATCTAAGATTGATCCCATATAGATATTCCACAAAAGCTTTGTGAATCCACATTGATGATGATAGTCAAATTATAGGGGTTAGCAGAAATATTTGATGATTCTTTCTGCATCATGATAATCACCATGATATGTTCCCTTTTATCTTCGAAGATGATCAAATATCTCTCTCTTGGACATGATATTTATATTTTATTGATGTGGTAAGAAAGAGATAGGATTTCTCAAATTCGTGGGTATGAATTATTCCTAGGAAATGAGCTCCCATATTCTTATATAGTGGGAGTTAATTAACCCAAAAGGGTTCCCCGACTCCCATATAAGCAACACCCACTAAATAAGAGATAAAAGACATGTTCTATTGAGATAACTATATAATAATGTCATTTATATTTTTACCACATAATTTTAACTTATAATAAATATATTGATGATAAAAGTAATCCATTTAATCAAAAATAATCTCACAAATATTAAATGAACCTTGAATATTAAAATAATAATCATTCATGTAATATTTTCTCATGTATTCACTTAATACCTTGTGAATACTTTTAATAAATAAATTCAACTCAATTATTCTATACTAAAATAATAATGAACATATTTATTCATTTGAGATCATTAAAACTTGGATACTTCTCAAACCCTACGGTGGGGCCCACTAGGTCCTATACACCTATAAACCAGAATATGGAAGACTATTGAGTAGGTTATTATGTGCAACCCTATAGGACCATATCTTGATTGTAGTGAATACCACCTATAGAATATGATAAAAGAATAGAAACATATTGAGGAACCTAATGAGATAATGAAAAGTCATATCAATGGAAACCTTTCCCATGAATACACACTGTGTAACATAATCTCCTAATTTTGAGACATCTCATAAAAAAGGATGCCAGAATTGTGTCATCATCTATTCTTGATTTATTATTTATTAACCTTACTAGATGGACTTAACTTATTCTAACATGATCATGGATTTAGTAAATTCACTATAATCTCAAACAAATTGGGATATATATATTATTTTACCAACTTAGAAGTGAAAAATTCTATCTTGGTCACTCAACTAATGCCATGGAACTAATGATTTATCCAAAAAAATCTACCTCACTATGACTTTAATGGCATATTTTTTTCCTTGAATAAAATTATGAAATCAAATAGCATACATTGATAACAATATCAGGTCAGGAGACCAATACACATGTTCATATCTAGGAACAACCAATGACACCCGAAACATGTGGTGTTCCAATTAGAGGAACTTTCCTCATGATCTCACATACTAGAGATCACCAAGTGTAAACTTTATGAGAATAATCCTCAGTGATTAAAACCCAACAACACCTGATACTCAAACATAAATTTTGTCCAGTTAGTAGGATGTATATAGACTATATGAAATATGTTTAATATTAATGTCATAGTATCTTGAGGTTCTCATTATAGACTAAGAACGTCTATAAACTTTTGATATGATAATTTATATATATAAATTACCATATAAATAGTGTAAATAGAAGTATCAACACTATTATGGTAAGTGTACATTATGAATAACTCACAGTATACATGATATGGTAATTGAAAAGTACTAATAATGTTGCATCTAGGGCACCCACTATTATAATAGTAGTCTTCCCACTATTACCCAACATTCCCTTACTACTAGTCAATGACCTTTAGTGTATATGGAGGTGTTCTTAACATCCAATAACTCTTTTTCCAAGAGAATTGATTCAATAGCTTTTAGGATGGGGCATTATAAAGTTGTCTAAAAGTGACTGTTGGTGTTACCCTAAAGAAAAAATGATTTTGGGAATTACATCATTGTATCAAAGGAGGTTCATTAAAAAGTGGTAAATGCATTTGAATATTTGATAATAGATATTAAAGGATGGTTATTGTAAACTATTTTTAATTTGGGTTGTCGTAGAATGGAACCTAGGAATGTGTTGGAACTTTGGTAGAAGGATATGTTGTGTGTTTTTACAACACCTACATGAATTTAAGTCAATGTTATAAAGAGAAATGGTTTTTTTGTTATTTAGTTACTCTTGGGTTATATGTTATGGATAAAATTGTATTTTATTTTAGTGATTTTTATTTAGACTCTTGGCTGGGGAGGAAAGATGGATAACTCATCCATCCGGATAGGCACTTAGTGTCTCATGATATATGTGTGAACCTGTGATTGTTTTTTGTAACCTAGAATAAAATGAAGTAGTAAGTTATTTAGAGTCTCAAAAACAAACTAAATGATGTTTTACTTCACATTCACTTTGTGTAATTCTTCTTAAATACCCCAGGGAAACATAGGGGCTCCAGAAATGAATGGGGTTGAGCTATTTAAAGTGTCAAAAATTGGATAAACATTGTTCTCCTGCATACTGTTTTGGAGTAATTATACTCATCCATCCTAGGTATGTTATTAATGAAGTGATGTACACATGATGCTATGTGTATATGGTGTATTTTTTACTTGACTATGATATGGATAGGATGTGGGCCTTGAGGCCGGACAATATGTGATAAGCATTTGGTAGGGAGGTGAAAGTGTTGTGATATGTGATTCCTATTATAACTTTTCCTATTTGCGATAACTGGAGTGTTACATTTATGTTGATCATGATGTTTAGTTCTCAGAATGATGCAATCTATATGACCTTCATTGGAGTGTTTGGACGGTGTATATGTGGAGCCTATAGGATGTGCATGAGATGAGGCCACATAGGGAGGGAATTAGAATAAGCTGTATGTGGAGGCACTGAGGTAGTAAAGACAACCACAATGGGTAGAGAAGTTTGGGCTAGAGTGGGCAGTGTATTTTGGGCTATGAATGGATAAAAAGATCATAGAAATATTGGTGTAGGTCATTTAGAGAATTAATCAGGTAGATAAGGGAGAAGAGCTTTCCATGGAATATCTAACATGGTATTTTCATTCAAAAAACCCTCTCTAATTCAATGAATATTGTGGATCACAATATGAATATTTTTAGATAATGTATATGAAGACTATTTTTGTTCAAGTCAAGGCACCCACAGAGTAGAGGGTGATGTAGGCCACATACACTATTAGAGGACCATTGAAATTCTAGTGGAAAAAAGGAAATACAAGTTGTCATGAGGGAATAATATTGAAGGAAATAGAAACTATGTTATTCACACACTTATTTCTTGAGACCGTTAGGGTAGATCAATACCATGAGTTTTTCAACTTTTAGTAGTGGGAGACCACAATCATGGATTTTTCTGGGTGGTTCACAGAAGTATTACATTTGGAATGACTATGTAAGGAGATCATATCACCTGGTGTGATAGTTTGAGGATGGTATATGTCATGCTATTAAGTTTTTGGTAGACATCTTCAGGTTGAAATAATTCTAAAAAGAATTTAATCTGGTATTGATAGACAAAAGGAAAATGAAATATGAGACTATATCAAGATGAACATCAATAGTAGGTGAGACCAGGAGTGGAGCTTCAGGTATCCAAAAGGGAGCTCTTGAGGAGTCCCAGTAGGGTAGTTCGACCAGAGGCATAGAGAGAGATACCAAAAATTGGGAGCTATTACTAGTAGTGAGTACAAATATATTGGGAAGATAGGTATACTAAAATTAGTATTTGGTATAGCTAAAAATAGTTGGGCAGCCAGTTTTAGAGTAGGACAGAGTGTGTATGATTGTTAGAGGTATTCCATGAAAGTGGCCTAGATTTTTTTTGTGAGATAGATACAGATGTGTTAGGTGAATGTATGGTAAGTTAATTAACTAAGTGATGGTTAATATTTGATAATCAAGTATAGTTGAAGATAGAGAGTGGATTAATTTGTATCAAAAAGCTTTTGGGGGAATTAGGTATGATGCAAGACTTTTGGGGTAATGAAATATGATGCAGAAATTTTGTGGGCATTGAGTGTGATGCGATACTTTTGGGGATGATAGTTGTAATGTAAGTCCTGATGGAGTATCAAGGGTGATTCAATAGTTTATAGTAATCGTGTATGATGTAGTTATGGGATGAGAATATTATAATATTTTGAATTTATGGTGTATAATGGATGTAACATGTGTGTTATAGGAGGATGGTTGGTGTGAAACCATCAGGATGTTAAGAAATGGTCTTGGTGGTGACTGGTAGGTGATTCCCTTGGCTGGAGGCCACTAATGGAATTATCCAATTGAGTGTGTATTCGGGTTAGTCCAATATTTTGGGAATGAGATTGATGCATTAAGTATCATCTCAGTGTTTGGATAGGTGGAAAGTGGGAAGCTCGTGTTTGTAGAGTTTGGGCTAGTGTATGGTTTTATAGGTTGGGGATGAGATATTATATGGTGGGTAGAATATAATACACTCAACCTTGATAGAGGAGGGGATATGATTAAAAATTTAAAAAACGCATGTATTTTAAGTGTCCTAGGGTTCAAGAGTGGACCAAATAAGGTTTCAGGTGAATCAAGCAAGTTAGTATCTAAAATGGATTTAAGCTGCAAACATTAATACCGTGACATATAGTTTTACAATGTGAATTGTATTGGAAAGTGGGAGGATCCCCAACCATGATAAATAAGGGAATGAATATTTATTTCATTATGTGACATAATTCAGTTTCAAAAATAATGTTTTTATTTTCAAAAATAAATGCGGGTAAGGGGAGGACATTCATTCAAGAGTATCAACAAACTCCTCTCCTCTCATTTATAGGTTCCAATTAAGGGTTATCCCTTATTTTAGGATGGATATTAGTGCCTTTATTCAAAGGTGTTATCCTATGGTAAGGATAATTATTTTTATTCCTTCTTCCTTGATTTCACCCGCTGATTTGAATTTTTATTCCATTTATTTCCATTGTACCCTATTTTTAGGGTTTTATATAGTTATAAGATTCCTTTCATTTAACCTTGAATCTGAGGCTAGAATTTGAAGAGTATGAATCTAAAATCATTAGGTGGTTGGTTCCTACATTTCTCATAATTATATGTATTTTGTGTAATTCATGGTAAATGGGAGTGAGTGGGGTGGTCCATGTATGATCAGTTTTGTACTATTTTTAATTTTTGTTACTCCTGGGAGGTACCAAAGGGTAGTATCATGTGTTAAAGGGTACAAATAAGCCTTTTATTTCATGGTTAGTGTGAAAAAGGTTTTATTTTTGGGTTTTATAGAATTTAACAGATTATGGAAATTTATTAAAGTGAGGTTATGTCTATGTTGGTATCATGGGAATGCATTGGGAATGGCCCATATGAGTAGAGGTGATGATGATCACCCAATATGAGATAATGTGGTCTATTAGGATGAGATGGATAGTGATGAACAACACCGTTTTTGGGTAACATGTTTTTTAGGTGGAGACATAGTTTTATTAGAGTTTAATCCTAGGACTGTTTTTGATTAACACTCACCATGGTTGGACAATAGTGCCATCCAGGACATGTTTACATAAGATTGGGCCTAGTGAGGTGGTGTTGAATACCCATTATGGGTGGAGTAATCTGAAGATTAAAAGGAATAGTGGATGGTTTTAAACATAATTATAGATGAGGTGTTCAATATAGAAAGCCACAATTGAGGGTGTTTGATACCAAAAAGCATGGCTGAGTCTTGATGATATATTTGGGTCAATAGTCTAAGACTTTGAAAGGATAGGTATCGGCGTACTGTGAGAAGTCGAGTAGCTGAACCAATTTTGGCTGAATATGTATAATTTTTTGAGGTTTGTGACATGATATGTGTACATGAATTTGGTGTATTATGTTGAATTGAGGTGTTATTCAGAATCGAGGACAAGTTATGTCAATTTGTATGTGGTGATGGGTGTCATGTTACGTCGTATGGTATACAGATAGATAAAAAACCAAGGGTTCTTCTGGAATGATTTATTGTGGATACATCATTCTACTCTTTCATTGGATGAGGTGGGTAAATTCTCTCATGTGGTTATTGAGAAAAAGTGGGTTTTGTTTTGTGATGTTTGTTGGTTACTATTTATTTGAATTTTTGTATACATTGGTATATGTATGGATGTAAGATAAGGACATCATTAGTTGTGGCCTACTGAGTCTATATTCACACCTTTCTTTGTCCCTTTAGGAGGAATATATAATTTATATGTTTGAGTACCGAAAAGGGAATAGGCAAGAGATCTAGAGGTTAGTGAGTAGGGACATGCAAAGGATTCATGGAAGTGATGGACTGGTTTTTGGTAGATGTAACAGGTGGTTCCTCAATGCTAGGATAGTAAACTTAGAGTTATCTTAGTTATATATATATGATCATCCCATTAGTGATCAGGGTTTTCTTATTTATGATTGGAATGACATGTGAATATTATCTGGTATATATATCATGTCTATTTTAGCTCATTACTATTGTGGTTTCAAATTGTTTTCACTATGTTTGATTTATTGATTCCGTAGTTATTATTATTATCATCATCACCATCATCAACATCATCATCAGTAAAGAGTATAGTCTTCCCACTATCACACAATAGATTGTTTATGCTAGTTTCTAGCCTTTGGATTATGAGTTGGCAAGCCTATGGTCCTGTAACTCTCCATCTTGGAGCTCTGGTTCAGTGGTTTTTAGGGTAGGGTTTTACAACCATAACCATACTCTAATCTTAGATAAAAAGTATCTAAAGGAAAACTACTTTTATGTCATATTAAAAAATATTTTCCCTTTTATCCATTTACCAAAATATGATCCAATTCTTCCTTCCTAATTAATATTAGATAGTTCTTAACTACAAGTATATATAGTTTAAATTGTTTTTGTTTGATATTTTCACATCGTGAAACATGAATATCAAACATCATTACATATAATGAAATACTAAATAAATTCCTAGAAGATAAACCTATAATATTTTATTCAAAATCTCCTCCAATTCCCCCAAATGTTTTTGTGGAAATATTTTATTCCATGTGACATGTAAAAAAGATTCATCTTGATTTTTTTATCTTATCATGATATATACCATAAATATATTAAGAAAACCCATAGATCTACCTATGTGGATCTTGTTCCTTATAACTATGCTATTATATTGAGTCAAAATTGGATAAATTCAATCTTTTTATTTATCATGATACTATAACAGATTAAATATTTTATATTTTTTATTAACATATCATTCTAAAAAATGATAGTAGTCCCACTATCTTCTTGTAGATGTATAGTATTTATTTTTCTCAAATGATTATTTTGTTATCAATATGGTTATATCTATATAAAAGTTTAATTATCATATCTTATTGGAATTCATCGGTGTCAAAAATAATTCTTTTTATATCATAAATAAATATTCCATAGGGTCTCAATTAAGGAAATTATCCTTGATATGAATTCAACCAATAAGACATTCATATAAAATTTCTATGAAAAGTAGATTTCAAATGAATTTTAATATTGTTATTAAATTAATGGTTTTTTATGTCCTTGAAATAATTTAAACCTTTAATAATAAATCTTTCTTTATTGGTATTAATTTATACCATACATATATATATATATATATATATATATATATATATATATATATATTCTCTTGAATAATCACCAGTAGTATCAAGTTTAGAAACATTCAAAATAGGGTTCCCCTAATATTTGGTACATGGATTCCAATACTGAATTCATTCTTACTTGTCACATTTCAATTTACTGCTTCATTGTAGGAATAATATTTCACCAGTCTTGGTAAATATGAAACCATGTTTGGTTTTAACATTCTACATAGTATGTGTCACTTAGAAAAAATCCCCCCACCAAGCTTAGTGAAGTTTTTTTTACTATAAAAACTCATATTCATTAGACCCTATAATTCATTATAGCATACCATATTCCCACAATATCAAAAGTTATCTGACCCCCTCTTATTCAAATACAATCAATATTCTCTAATAATGGGTTTTATTATCTTTAGTGGCTATATGATAATTAATGAAGATGTAATTTGAATTTTATTATTATTAATTTTTAGATAAAGTCATATTTTAACAAATTATTACCATTAAAAACTAGAAATGATAATTGATGGATTAAAATCAATATGATATCCATTATCTAATGTCGTTGGAATAAAGTTAGTTATATGCTTATAATTATAATACCTGTCTCAAAATAAATTATTAAAGACTTGCAATACATATAAAATAGTTCATCGATCCCCATTTATTACTATAAATTTTTTATCTATAAGGTAACATGAGTTTTGCATAACAATTACCTCACATATTAATGATCTATGAAAACTTTCTTATGAAACAATTTGGAAATCCAAACTAGAGGATCTTGTACCCATTTCCAAGTGTAATCAATTATTCAATAATAATTCCCAAAATCCATTTATGGAATCACAAGGTGTATTGAATTTACTTCTAATCTACTCATTTAGAATAGTTCATGCACCTATGATGAACGAACTCCAGTAAGTTTATGAAAGGAATTTATTTTTCTTTTAAAAAAACATGATATCAAATTAGTTAGTTTATCTAGAATCTTATCTCAAAATAGATTAGAACACTATTTTGGATACAATCTAGTTAACTAATATCAACTTTACTTTGTGAAGTATTATTTTTTCAGAATTATTTTTTATTAATATTATATTTAAATCTATAATTTATTGCTAATCTAAAATAACTATGATTCAAGAATAACAAAACTATTATTTGAGTATGAAAATACCATACCAACATCTATACCAAAATTAAATAATGTCTTATTTTTTACAAATTCCCCTAAGATAGTTTTTAGTAATAATACTAAAAAATAGTTCAACATTAATCCATCATACTATTATGAAGTCGTGAACTAATCTACAATGATTTATGAATAATCCTTTTTCAAATTTCAGAAAATTCTTCTTGCATATAGTTGTATTTCTATACTTACTTGGTTCCTATGATTTAGTATACATATATAAAAAATATTGTATTTAAAACATAAGAAGTTATAAAAAATAATTGCACTAATGAATATAATTGAAGTGTAAACATATAATTCATTTTATAATATTTTCACTTCATATGAACTTTCTTAATAAATGAAAAGAAAATAATATCATGTTTCTTTACTCTTGGACCTCCTTCTCCTGGATGGATGTTTCAAAGAATACTTAGACATAGAGATTGTATTGGGGATTTTATTTTTATTTTTTCCTTAATAATGGTCACTATAAGAATGATAGGATTTTCACGCATAATTTCCATGTAAACTTGGTGAAGTTAGGTGAGGAGATCAGGGAGAGACTTATAATTTTTTCATATTAAAATTCACTACAAAGCTAGAGAAGATCCAATTGTAACATCCTAAATTTTAGGAAAGGTATGAATAAATTAAATTTATATTCAAACATATTGTTTTATTCTTGAAAAATTATTAAGAGGATTTGTAGTGGGTTAAGAGTGTTCCGATCTCTTTTAGATCATGGAGATTTTTATTTTGTAATGGAAGACTATATCGCATAGTTATCACACATTAAATTCTAACCATGACACTAAACTATACGGGGCATGAAGTGTGGTTTATTATTTTTGTAAACCATGTAAGAGGGTGGTATGGCCATGTGAGGGATATGGAGAAAACTATTGAGGATACACATGGGTTGTGCATGGTTTCTCCAAATTGTGAACATTAAAGAAAGGTTAGAACACTTAACCAGTGGCGACACTAGTTTTAAGTGCATAGTTAAAAAAACCATGAAAAAAATAGGACCCACATAAAAGTGTGAAATTACTATTTTTAAGATTCCATATTTAATATATCTTCCTCTATTTCTCTCCCTTTTCACATGAAACAACCCCAATGGGTCAAGATTCTCCTCCCCCTTTACCTAGGCTTTGAGACAGGTTCCTCATCTAGAAATTATTACTTCCTACATCAGTTTCATTAAATAGGTACCTATAAGTGCTTCATTATTATTACTTATTTACCAATTTTATCTGACACTCGTGAATGCTATTTCTAGGTGAGCTAATATTCCATATTTTTAGGAAACATTTCTAATCCATTGATTTCTCATGTTTCAGACCAAATTAAAGGATGGAAATAGATCAGGAGAGTACTACCAATATAAATTAGGTGGTATAACACTTTTCCCCTAAAGTCGAGTCATTTTATATAATGTAACATCTTTCCACATGACATAATTTCTATAAGTTTCCTTAAAAAGAAATTTTTTCTTAATATAAATTCTTATCCATGTTAGAAATTCCCTTATACAACCTTGTCCTTGGTGAAGGTTGACCCTTCAGACTAATTTCACCTATTGAGGCGTGCTTATGAAATGGACCTTATCCTATTGGGGGTGAATATGGAAAACCACCTTCTATATGGTCTTGTATAAACTCCTAAGTGAAATTTATACATTTAATTAATTGGAAGTGAGTGGTATTACCATTCCATATGACTTCTATGTAATTAGTTGATTATTCCCTTAACTAAATGAAATATAGAATGTATGGAACCCATCCCTTAGCTTATAATAAATCATGGCTGGTAAGTTATAATTAAATGTGATACCTAGGCATGGAAACCCATATATATATGATATACAGGAATGGAATCCCATATACATGTGATACTCAAGCATGATGTGCCACATACTAGTGAAACTTGACAATGGATTCCCAAAATTCTTGTGGTATTCCAGAATAACATCCTATATACAAGTGATACTTAGTCAGAGTATAATATACATGTGATACTTGGGAATGGTGTCACATAAATTTTTTATACTTGGGAACGAGTTCTCATACACTTTTGATACTCAGGAATAGAGACCAATATGGTTAATGAAACACAAAAACAACAACCATTATTAATCTATGAGTCTCTTATGACTATTCACGAACACCTGAGTTATGCCTTGAGTACTAGAAAGTATTAATATTTTTATATATGGATATATATTCATAAATTTCTACATAAATATATATATATATTGGTATACACATGCTTATGTAAATATTTCTACATGTTTAGAGACATTTCGGCTTAGGCTGATGTAGGTAGTATCAGCCTAGTGTTCTATATAATCTTCATCTGACATAGTTATAGTCATTTTATGATTTAAACTATTATATCTACACATTTCCATATTATAAACACTGGTTGGATTATTATAGACATTTTTAGTGGTTTCCAACAGATTATATCTCATAGCCTGTTCATCCCCCTGAATGGTACCTAAAGAGACCTTATGGATATAGGTAGAGACAATGGAAAGTGTATAAAATCAAATGATTGATATTAAATGCTAGTATGGAGTACATGAGTATAGGGATGAGCTTATGCTTATGATTCTATTGGAGATAGTTTTGGCCTTTTTTTCTTTTAGTATAGCATGTTGTATTTTCATATGTCTTTGTATCTAGTTTACTTCACCTTTTCTTATAGTATCATGATGTGATAATCATTTTATATATATTATTTATACTTCTTATTCCTATTTAATATATTTGTATGACTTATACATATATAGTTCATTTACTATATAGTTGCCACTACTTATTGTTATTTTATCTCACTACACTACACCCTAATCATGATGGTATAGTCTTCCCACCATAACATCTTAAACCATCATAGACTCTAGCATACAGGGATGCATGCATGAGGCTATATGACATTCTGGTCTGGATACTATTATCGAGTGAGCTAGGTTAGGATCTTGCAAATTGGTATCTCAACCTTTTTTTCCTTTTTGTCTTGTGGTTTTAGGTTGGTAGATAAGAGACTAGAAATGTATTAGGACTTTTTCATGAGCCTATGCCTGGGATTATCTTACCCATGTATTGGGAAAATAAAAATTACATTGGATGGGAAGTTTTATTTTAGGATTTTCTATTATAATTTTATTGATTTCATTATTGGGAACAAAACATGATTTTTGGCTTTATTTTTGTCATTAATATTATTTATCTAGTTTTCCCTTGTCCTAGTAAGAAAAGTGTGTATTAATCATGTATCATAGTAAAAACCTAAGGATTAACAGGTCATTCATATTCCATGCCATATTTATATCACTATGTGTATTACCTGAATCATATTTCCAATGCCTTAACAGATATATTCAGTAATGTGATAATGTTTCTTGTTGGGATTAGATAATTAGATTAATTAATGAATCTTCATCAATCTAAATGATGTTTTCCATATAACTTGATGGTAGAACCTTGATTAACTAATTGTGCCACATTTTATCCACAAACAACTATTTAAGTGGGATGAGATGACTATTTATTTCAATTAAACGAATTACATTTATATTTTATGAATCTTGTACATCTATAAATTGGGAAAAAAATTCATCTAATCAAATAATTTTATATGTCATGTTTCATCCTAATACCAGATGTATAGGTTTGTCCACAGTTACATGACATACCAACTAAAACTTATAAATATTATTCCACTATAACATAGTAATTTTGAATCATCTAACAGGACTGTGATACATATATACATATAAATGAGTATGAATCAAAATGAATTTAAATTATATAATAAAATTGTCTCCATTAAATTTTAATGCCAATTTAAACCTTAAGGGTGTTTTACTCTATAACTTGAAATTGAAATACCAAATACCTAGACCTTTTCTATGTGTTGTGACACCTTGACCCTATCCCAACCTTTGTATTCGGAATTAGGTAGTGTCTCTTGTGACCTATATGATCTTCCCTATCACATTGACCAAGATTTAGGAATAGTAATAGGGATGTGAATATTATATAGAATGGTGTGTACCTATCCTATTATATTTTATTTTATTTTATATGTTATTGAACCTTATCAATGGACAATTCATGGAAATTTTAGAGCTATTACACAAAAATTTCATTAATTTGCGTTTCAGGAAGGTGACGATGATCACACTATAAATGTGGTGGACCTTCAGCTACTAGTATTTCCTCTGGTAGTGTGACCTGAGGCACCTCCATTTATTCCTAATATTGACCTTTATTTTTAGTTTTGAGATATTTTCCTATGATTTATGAATTTGTTATAGGTATCCCATGACCATATGCTACCATTGAAGAGTTGATGTGAGAATTCTAGCAGAAACATCCACCTACTTTCTCAAAGGATGGTGGAACCTAGGCCAATGAGTTATATATAGAGGCCATGATGTTGATATTTTATCATATAGAGATTCCTACCGAGAGTAGGGTCAAGATCGAAACTTATATTCTTCGTAATTATTCCAATAATTGGTTTTATGTGATTACTTAGGCGGGTCGTTATCAGTGTATGGTCTAAAAAGACTTATAAACTCGCTTATATGAGTTATTATTTCTATAGATATAGAGAGAAGACTATGATATGGAATTTATAGACCTAAAACAAGGTTTCATGTATACAATGGAGTATTCAACTAATTTCATTAATCTTCACTACTCAACACCGACACTTACTAGTGATGATTTGTTGATAGAGAGATGTTTTGAGGATGGGCATGTATATGACATCCGATACGGGTGAAGGTCTCTCAGTTGACAAGCCTTTATGATATAGTGAATCAGGTTCTCATCACCAACCAAACCCTAAGGAAAGCTGATAGTGCAGGCCAGGGTGGTTCCATGTTGATATAGGGAAGTGATTCTATGAGAAACAGGATGCATTACCTTGAGTCCATATGCATGGGATGTTATAGTCAGATGACACTCACTGATAGTTACATGGTGTTTTACCAGTGGAAGATGTTAAGGTATAAGAATACTCAGTATCCTAGAGATCATTCTAAATGATACATATGATGATTATTGGGGAATATTTAGTGTTTTTGTAGGACCTTCCCATCTGTTCATTATGGGAGAGGATCCGTATTAACTCCGCCTTTAGAATCAAGATCACTTGCACCTCACCTGGGTAGTTTCTAGAGTATTACTGGCCGATTAGGCTAAAGAGGTGGTAATGGACATGGTAGTGAGGATCTAGACATACAAAAATGGTATAGATAACCTAAAAAGGATATTCAAGTTGTCTCTCGGGGCTACGGATATGGCCACATCTATATAGTGTTCCCTACTTCTGAGGAGTAGATCACTAGGTCTTTTATAGTTCAAGATACTATTCTAGTAGCCTCCACATTAGTATAATCCTTATTTGAAAATTATTCTTAACATTATTTTATATAGGTAGAAATTATGTAATGTTTTGGACTAGAAATAGAGAACTCTTGTTTTTGTGTAATGAATCTCGACTCACCATTGGGAAACTGATCCGAGAGCATAAAATGATGCAAGGAATGTCCCCTTGAGATAGGTGTTTATATTTTTGTATGGAACCTACTTTTCCTTAGGATTATGGGTTTTGACATCATACTCAGGATTGTCTTGTTAATACCCTATCACACTCAAGTTTATTTCTATCACTAGATGATTATTTTCAAACCACTCAATGGAAGTACTTATAATCACATGGGTGAATGGGATGTCTATGCGAGTCAAGTTGGACCAGAGCATTATGGGATGATCATAGTGACTACCTAGATTTCTAGTATTTTTATAATAGATAAATGAATGTGAAATATTGATTTCCCTCTTGTAGTGGATTGTTTTAGGGGTGTGTTACCTGAAGGCTTTTCTATATTAACTCTTGTGAGAGAGGTGGATTTCACCATTGAGCTAGTTTGAGGATTAGGACTAGTGTCCATTCCTCCTTACAAGATGACACCTAATGATCTCCAAGAACTCAAAAAGTAGTTATAGTATTAGTAGGATAAGGGTTTTATATTACCTTGTACTTCACCAAGGGATTAACCTATCCTTTTATCCAAGACAGAGGATAATAACGTTAGTAATTGCATGGATTATCAGAGAATGAATCAACTTATGATGAAGAACTGGTACACTTTACCTCATTTAGATGACCTCTTAATCTGATTTGAGGAGCTCAGGTTTTCTTAAAGATTGATTTAAGCCTGAGCTATCATTAGGTGCTTGTAAGACAATCAAACATACCACATATAACTTTCTATAGTAGATACAACTTGTATGAGTATTTTTTCATGTTGTTTGGACTCATAAATGTGCCCACAATTTTTATGACCTTGATAAATTGGGTTATCCACCAGTATCATTATTTATTTGTGCTAATATTTATAGAATAAATCATGGCGTATTATAATAATTTACAAGACCATGATAAACATCATAATATCTTTCCGAATACATTTAGAGAGAACTAGATGTATGATAATCTCCCCAGGTGCCACTTTTGTATATAAAGGTTCACTTCTTGGGTCAAATCATCTCATAGAAAAGAGCATCTATTGATCTAGGGAAGGTGAGATCCATGGTAACATGGTAGAATACCAAGAATGTATTTGAAATACATAGATTGTTAGGGATGGATAGATATTATAGGTGTTTTATTTAGGACTTTTCAAGCCTAGTAGTGCCTCTTACAGGATTGTATAAAAAGGGTGTTATGTTTTTTTGATATAAAGACTGTGAGACATCCTCTCAAGAGTTGAAATTATGATTTGATTTATCACTGATCCCGATCCAACCATAGATGGAAAGAAGCTATAAATTTTCTTTTTATGCATCAGGCATTGGGTTGGAAGCAGTTCTGATGTAGGGAGACTAGGTATTTGTGCATGGGCTAGAATAGTTCAAGCCTCATGTGTGGAATTAACCAACAGATGATCTTGAGCTGGTTATTGTGGTTCACTCCTTGTTTTTTGGGGTATCACTTATCAGGAGAGAATTTTATTGTGTAAAATGACCACAAAATATTCAAATACATCTTTAAATAGCATGAATTAAATCATAGGCAGTGAAGATGAGTTGAATACCTATAGTCAATTGACATTGATCTTGTCTATATTCCTAGGAACGGAAATACTGTGGATGGATTTTAGATATAGAAGACTCAGAAACATGCCATCTAAGAGGCCAGTAGTGAGTGGAATTTGATGGAACTATTTTCTGATATGCACCTAGTGGTTCAAAAAAGTTATAGATTGCCTATTTTAACAGCTTTAGGAGTGATATATTCTATACTAAATTGGGTGAAGATGATATATATTTCTAATCCCAAGTATATAGTCTTGATGGAGAGTGTCTCAGGTGAGGACCCACCACATGGTTGGGTTATTTATGAGGATGAAATTTATTATGTCCATGGGAATGTCTGGGTTTCCACTTACATATAGGAAGGATTGATGTAGAAATACCATGACATTAAATGGTCAGTACATTCAAAAATTACCAGGATGTACTAGGATATACAACACCAGTATTGGTGGCCAAGTATTATGAGGATTATTTTTGGTTTTATAATACAATATTCCACTTATCATCAGATGAACGAAGAGAACCAATGACCTGTTAGAATTTTACAGCCTCATTCTATTCTGAAATGGAAATGGGTTGATTCCACTATGGATTTTTTGAAGGGTTTTACAAGATACCCTTGAGGTCATAATGTGGTATGGGTTATCATTGATAGGTTAACCAAGGATGCACATTTTCTACCTATCAAAGAAACAATTTCTACTAGATGGTATTGGGAAGATTTACATCTAGGATATCATACACCTTCATGAAGTTCCCCATTATTTCAAATCAAACAGATATTCTTGATTCACATCCTAGTTTTTGTAGGGGCTTCAAACGCACTAGGTTCATAGTTACTATTGAGTACATCCTACCACCCTCAAAAAAATTACCATTCCAAGAATATAATATGGTTGTTAGAGGACATGACCAAAGCATGCCACCTTGATTTTGAAGGTTCTTGGGAGAAACACCTACCTCTCTCTAAATTTTGCATAAAATAAAATATTTTAGGAAAATATAAATATGGATCAATATGAGTCCATATATGGTAGGTCATGTTGTTCATCCCTATGAAGGTTAGAAGTAGGTGAGGCAATGCTCCTAGTACCTCATCTTCTACATGAGACACTAAATTAGGAAGAAATTTTCTAGAATTATATGGATATAGCTTAGTATGGGAAAAATCTTACAGTAATTATCACCACCACCCACTAGATTTCATGGTGGGACATTGGATATTTCTAAAATTTTCACCTAGGATAGGTCATAGATTGACTTAGAGATAGGTAAAGCTATCCCGTTTCTATGTTAGGCCTTTTGAGATCTTGGATAGAGTTGGGCTAGTATCCTATTGTTTGGACTTACCTCAGAGTTATTGAGCCATGCATGAAATATTCCATGTATTTCTTCTTCACCATTATTATTCTGACCTATGTTATTCTTTCAATCATGAGCATATTGAAAAAGAAGAAAATGCTTCTTTTGAAGAGCATCCCATTCGTATCATTAACCAGATCATGAAGGCTCTCCGAGGTAGGATAGTTCCTATGATTCGAGTGATATTAAAGAATAATCATATACAGGATGAGACCCAGGATATAGAGGTAAATGTTCATGATTAATGTATAGAACTTTTCTCATATAAAATTTTACCACCCTTAGAAGAGAAAATCAAAGATAGTTTGTTTTAACGAGGGGAGGTTGTAATGTCTCAAATTTTAAGATAGGCATAAATACCGTAAATTTATATTCAAACCATTTTTTTAATTAAAATGTTTTTAAGAGGAAAAAATGTTTCTGGGATCATCTTGGGCTTGTTTGGATCTTGGTGCTTTTGATTTTGGAATGGTAGACTAAACTACAAGGTTAGTGCACATTTAGTGCTAACTGTGTGCCTCAAACATGTATGAAATGAAGGATAATGCTATTTTTTGTAAACTATACAAGGGGGACATAGAACAATGTGAGAGAGATACAAAAAAACTATAGAAGAGCTAAATGGGGGGATCGTGGTTAGTGAAAACCATGTGCCACACTATATGGGTAAGGCCAATTAACCAATGACATTGAACAGTTTAGAAACACTATTTGGAAAACTATGTGGTGAAACCATGTGCCTCATATAAGTGTATAAAATTTCAATTTTCCCCTACCTTATATAATAAATAATCCTCTATTTCCCTCCCTTTTCATGTGTAGCACCCCCAAAAAATTGATCTCCTCCTCCTACTTTACCTAGGATTTGAGTTAGGTTCCTCATCCAGACTTCGTTTCTTCTATTTCAATTGATTTTGATAGCTATGGGTAATCCCTTCATTCCACTACGTTCATTCCCTAATTTATCTCACCTTTAATATTTATATTTCTAGGTGAGATACTATGCCCTATTTTCCATGATTTTTTATATTATGTCAAACTTTCCCATATCATCTTGAATTAAAGGAAGACAATGGATGAGGAGAGTACTACCAAGATAAGGTAGGTATATTGGTGCCTTTTCGATAAATATCAGTAATTTTATATCATTCTCTATCATTATTCTTGCATAAATTTTCATGAATATCCTTAAAAAAATAATTTTCTATAATTTATATTATTATCCTTGTTATAAATAACATTATACACCCTTTTCCTCAATGGAGGATGAGCCCTCTGATTAGTAACACCTTTTAAGGTGTGCTTATGAAATGACCCTTGATATACAAAATGGTTATATGGTCAAACAACCTTCTCTGTGGTCTTTTATTGATTCCTAAATGAATTTTCTTCATTAAATTAAATGGATTTGAGTTGTATGACCACGCCATATATCTCCATGTAGTTAGTAGATCATTCCCTTACCTAAATGAAATATATAATGGATGGAACCCATTACTTGGATTATAATAAATAATTAATGGTAAGTTATAATTAAATGTGATAATAAATCACAAAGACCCATATACATAAGACATTTGGAAATGGAATCCCATATACATGTGATACTCAAGCATGAAATATCACATACTTGTAATAATTGGGCATGGAATCCCACAAACTTGTGATATTCGGGCATGAAGTACCAAATACATGTGATACTCAGGAATGGTGTCCCATATAAATTTGATACTCAAACATGGAATCCCATACAGTTGTGATACTCATTCATTGAATCCCATGGGCTTGTGTTACTTAGGCATGATGACCCATATGATTCATGATACTCACTCATGTTGTCCCTTATTACACTATGATACTCTTATGACTACGGATGTATGTCAAAGTTATGCATCAGATATTGTCAAGTATTATTATATATATATAGCTATATATGTTAATATATATATATATATTATATATATATGTATATATATAAATATATATATTGGGATACACTTACTTATGTAAATATAGTCATATGTTCAGAGGTACCTCAACTTAGGAAGAATCTGGTAGTGTCTGGATAGTGTCATTTAGGAATAAGATCCTACTCATCTACAATCATTTTCTATTTTAAAATATTATATCTAAAAACAAAAATTTTATTAGAACTGGATGGATTATTCTAGACACCACTGGTTTTATATTACTTAGTATATCCCACACCATATTCATGTTGACGAATAGTATCCAAACAGACCTTGTGGGTGTAGATAGTGATATAGAAAAGCATTCATATTTGGATGCCTGATTCTCTATACTGGGATATAGTATGAGAGAGGAGTACTAAGCTTGTGCTCATGATGATATTGGAGAAAGTTTTGGGTCTTTTATATATTTTATAGCATGTTGTATATGCTTATTCCTCTGTATCCCATGTACTTGCCCTTTTTGTATAGCATCATGAGATGATCATCATTTTGTATATGATATTGACAATACTTTTACCTTTTATTATATATTGATGAATTATTATTATTCAGTTCATTTACTATATAATTTCTACAACTTACTATTATTTTATACCATTTTGCTACAACTTGATCACGAGGGTATGGTCTCCCCACCATGCCATCTTAGACCCCTACTACTAGTTGGCAGCCTTCGGTGTATGGGGAGGAGTTATTGAGTCTATGTGACTCATTGTTTTGGGTACTATTATCAGGTGATCTAGGTCAATACGTTCCACTGAGGTAGTGATGAAATTATGAGATCAATGAACAAATAATCTTCTAGTTTAAACCCTATAATATCTAGGTAGTTCAGTGTGACCAATAATCTTTACTACATGAGGATTTCCGGGAACATGTTGGATGTTTCAAACCATTCTTATATAGCTCCCTCTTAATAAATTTCATCGATATGCATGATCATTCTATTGGAATCCATATTTTCATGTGACATTACATGTTAGTTGGATATGGATGATAAAATTAGACAATGAATATCTATTGAATTATACAACTATTTTTTATGGACAATGAAATATTCATTACTTGACTCCTCAGATGGAAATTTTTGAATTGGGTATTCAAGCATGTAAAACGTCCATTCATTTCCTAATATAAATCACAAGATCATTTGTAGTTACTATAAGTTATTTATAAAGTGTAGATTGTATTTATCTAGAATTTATCATAGGGATAATGTGGTTAATTAAATTTCCATTTTACTAAAATATTATAAAAGATTATTATTTTAACATTACATAATTACAAAAATATGTGATACAAAATAATTTAATTTCAATTAGTCAATGACTATTTTATCATGCCCCAACTATCCATACCGTTAGACACATAATTCCCCATCAAGAGGACATTCTAGTGTAAATAATCCATATTTATATCCTAAGAATAAAGATGAAGGACATGAAAACTCTTAGATGGTATTTAAGTTAGTAGTTTTTAAATTTTACAAATTTTAATTCCTTGATTTGTTGCGTGGACTCCCCAATCCCAAAATCCTAACTTCTATTTCCACAACATATGCCTCTAAATTTTTATTGAATAGAAAAGGTTATAAAATAAAATAATTCTTTGGTCAATTCAACCCATTACCTTTCTTAATTCTTATTGATAATTTAAAATTACTCTATTGAAGGAAAGAATGAACACATTACCAATAGAAGAGTTTTAACTCATATTATTGAAGGCTTAGTCTAAATTATAATTTTATTAAGGGATTTTTTTGTTTATTAAGGGAAATTTTTCTTATTAAATATTTGACATTACTTGTTATTATTTATTGTACTTTATTTAATTAATTAAATATGTTTTGATAAAATGTTTACAAATAATCCTTTTATTTTTTAATCCATCACAAATTGATTATTATTAAACTCAATTATTTATGTTATCAAAATAAAGAATCAATAAAATACAATAATTTAAATAGTCATGAATAAGAACTGATAAATATTTTGAATGATCATGATATTTGTCTACTATTTTTTTATTGAGTTGACAATAAAAAACCATTGACTCTAGGGGAAAAACTCTATAATGGGGTCCATGTTCATGTTGTATAAATCTACCTCTATACTTTGTATCACTTGGGTTGACTTCACCTCAACTCTATCTTGAACCACCTCAAATTATCCAGGATCTCCATCCTTACCAATAATTTACCCACATATAGGTGAGGGGACACAAAAATTGTGGTTTAAGAGGTTTTACATAAAAGAAACCATGGAAAAAATATACTTTACATAATAAGTGTGGATGAAACACAAACCATTTTTTAATTTTAATAATAATAATTGAAAAAATACCCATGAAATAATTAAATTAAATGAAATCCATTCCATACACAGGTCAATCAAGCTTATGACCATCCACGCATACAATGATACACATTTAATAAACTAAAAATCATTTAGTTCAATATTAATTAAGATAAAACACACTCAAATTATTTGATTAATTTATTTATGTTAAGTTTCGTCGAAACAGTCCTATACATTCCCATACACTGTAATTTTAAATAAATAAATAAATTAAATAAATTCAATTTATACCAAATTAATTATATACATGGTGTGAACATAGAGGCAACATGAAATGTACCCTTATTAAATACATGTTCTGGTCATTATCATGCACTGTTCACTCACATAGCATGTAGCATAAACAACATGTCATGTAACTACATGGAATGTACTATCAATAAATAAAACACAAACATGTGTCAATTTACCCAACATATATTGTTTTTAATTCATGAAGAGAACAAATCATGTAATGATGGACATATATGGAATGTATCTCTGAATTAAGGTAAAAATTAATTAAGAATTTAATATTCAAAAAACCTATCACATGGTGTACACTATCATTCAATGATACACTGACACATGTTAATGAGGTTTACTAGAATAATTAATTCTCTTTCCATATAAATTAATTTATGTTGCATACAATAAGATTTCACATGTACTCTATGTAGATGGCTTTATGGATGTGTGTGTGTTAAATAAAAGTCACATTTTCATTAATTAATTATATACCACATATGTATTACTTAATTATATATTTTTTCATATTAATTTCACATCACCAATGTATTAATTACACATAACATGTGTATTAATTATACATGACTTGTGTATTAATTAATCATATACCATATATGTATTAATTATTTACACACCACATGAGTATTAATTAAACATCACATGATTATTAATTACACACCATGTCTGTTTTCCACAAAACCACCAAGTCATGTGGAGTTACATAGTTGGTAATCAACACACATATTGTGTATTAAATACACTATATATCTATTAATTACACGATGAATCCATTGATGAAATAAATACACTACATGTGTATTACTCACACAACCAAATCATCATGTGTATTAATAATGCACCACATATGTATTAATTAATTAAACACTACATGTGGACTAAAAAATTAATTTATTTCACCAGTTTACCACACAACCACCATGTTGTGTGGTGTTACATGATGTTTAGGGGTGTTATGCATCATAGAACCCTAAAAGCCATGTTTCGCCTCCATATGGGCTCTTTAGATGTTATTTTTGTATTAATTACCTATGTGGGGTTATATGAACATGTTAAAAAAAGGATAATAAGAGACCTTGATGTTCAAAATTGAATAATAAATAAAATGCAAATACAAACCAACATTAAATGTGTACATTGAACAATGATGAAAAAATAATTATAAATTTAACATTTCCACCTTGATACAACTTGAAGGTTCAAAACGTAGAAAAAATGCCTATTGGGTCATAGCCAACTTATCTTTTTTATCATAATCATTGAATAATTTGAGATGTGCATAACAAAGAATCATCATGAACAAGAAATTAATTCAATGATTAATTAACATAGATGTCATAACTAAGAAAATATGATCTTATCCAGTTTAAATTTATAAATAACTTAAATTAAGATTTATATTAGTCATGGGATTCATTTCTTTATAGAAGAGGTTGATCATCCAAACATCATTCAGTTTCACTATCATTGTTCAAGGATCCAAAGATAGAATCCCTCTAGCGGTGATCCAAAAATTCTCCTTTGATATAAAACTATAATTTATGGTACTTGGAGTTCTAGCACAATAGTACAAATCATCATGAATTTCTTCCTCTAATAACAACACAATCCTTTAAATTCATATCAAACAGACAAAGGCAATTAAATACAATACTAGTATGATGATTTTTTTCTTTTGTATCCTAGTCTTAAGAGGTAGGAGAGGGTGGTGGAATCTCTATAGCTTGAGAGATAATATATAGAGTATAATTCATTGAGAGAGAACTCTTGGGTGAGAATCATGATCCACACCATTTATTTGGTTAACCCTATAAAATGGTAGAGATAGTGAATATATAGTGGCAGGGTTACAATATTTGATAATTTCACATAAGTACCTTATCAAATATTAAAATCCATACATTCCCTTTGCTCATAATAATAACATCATTATTACATGGTGTGACTTAAATTGTGAACTATTAAATTTCATTTTATTAAATTAATTAATATTTAACTCTCATATCATTCTCAACATTGGACCATTCTTGGCCTATAAATTCTCCTCGACGTTTACCAAACTTTGAATAATAAATATAATTCATTTGATAAATAAATAAATATTTACAATATTCATGGTTTTTTGAATAAATATTTATTTTAATATTCAACTCACAAATAAATATGATAATTGAATATTTGTGACAAATTAATCAGTAATAAATATTATTACATAGAATAGAAAATAATATTTATTTCTATAATTAAATAAATATATAAATTAATTTAGATTAATATAAACTCTAAGCGTGTTTCCCTCTAGGATACTTCCTCATTGGTATTAGGTGGGTTTACCTAAAGTCTGGTATTAGAATATAGAAACATGTAAGGAACTCAACTAGAAGAAGTAAATATTTCAATGATGAAAACCACATAAAAACACTCACAATGTAATATAATTTATTTTTCTTAATATCCCAACAAGTTGGTTTGATACTCTTTTCATAAACTTGTATGCTCGACATATCATTCTTTGACTATCTAAAATGAATCCGTTAATACACCATGGACATGTAATTTAGGTTTGATAGATTGAATAAATTTAAAGGGTGTATATATCATATTCTATAAATAAGGATGGAAAAAATACTTCCTCGATTTATTCATTAATAACATATCATTTATGATGTAACCAACATACCAAACATCACCATGAATATATGTCATCACAATTTATGGAAATACATCTATGTACGTGATTAATTATAGGCATTAATAATAATATTAAAGTGTATAGATAATTACACATGCTTTAAGATAGGAATATCCAATGACACAAATACATGTTAATTTCATAAAGGAGGATATATGTTTATAATATACCACCTTAGATATTACCATGTGTGAACTTCATGAGATAAAGTCTGATACACTTATGAGTACTTTCACCTGAAAATCTATGTCTTATGTGTCATAAAATATGGAAACATATAATTATATAACATTAAAGTTTAGTAATATAATTATAGGATATCAGATTTCTCACTATTTTGGGGAACTATTGTTAAATGGTCAGTGGTATATATATTCTAGGACATTATCATATTAAAGTTATATGGGAGAACTATCAATATATGATAGGAAGTTTATTAATTTTCAAGAAATACAATGTAAAAAGTTGTTGGTTCTAGGGAATGAAATCTAACACCCATGTATCATTTCCTTATATGAAGAGTATAAGATTCCCTCATTCCCTAAAACTAGAAAGATACAACAACATCCAAAAATACTATTCCACTTCATATGAATTTAAACTTATTAGAAGTGGTCATGAATTCTTGAACTTGAAAGGCACCAGAATGGTCATTGTCACATGACCATAAAAGGTATGAAATATCTTTTTTAGTGGCATTGAACCATGTCAATTATGATCCCCTTCATAAGGATATATAAGAATTCCATTTCATAGGCCCAATACCAACGCCGAAAACCTCATACCTATTTTCAAAAGAGTGTAATTCCTACATGTATAGTTATAAATTATAGATTTCCCATCTATATGACTCTAAACATTGGAGTAACCAAATATTTGGATCAAAGGAGAGATAATGAAATTCCCATGTACACTATCCTCTAAAATTCCTATGGTATGTCAATTAATATCACAAGTAGTGTTACTAAGAAGTATGAATGAAAATGTATTAAATCTATAGTAAAGTATTGTACTAGGAAAGAATCCCCTTTAAAGGATGAGTCGAACTACCATCCTCTTATTTGAAAAACGGTTCATCAACACCACCACAGTTTTTCAAGGGACTGCCTACCTTTATAATGTTGTAGAGTTATGTGAGACATAGAATAATAAAAACGGGTCTTTGATGAGTGTAATCCATCAAAAAATGTGATTTATATAATCAATTTTCATTGGCTTTTCAATGTTTAAGAAAAATGGATTATATGACTATTCATTTTTTGTATATGATACTGTTTATGGAAACAAGTATAGATACACACATTTTTGATTGCGATCATTCTAGATTCATTTATATATTTAGAATTATTGATAGTTTTCTAGGGGACACTCTTTTCATAAATTTATTTATTTGAGAATTCATAATTGTTTTCAACATTACAAAGAACCTTGGGACCACAATTTTTGGTTAACTAAAAAAGGATTAATATTTACCAAACATAGATAGATACTCTAAACATGTACTAATGTTTATCCCCAAGGATTTTTTGGATAGATATTCAAAAATTATTATATATGATGTGATATATGGTGAAGATGATGATAAACTTATAAATGTGTTTTGTAAATATCCAAAATGAGTTTTATATATGATTTCATAAGTTATTGTATTTGATACAATATATAAAAGGTTAGAGGGAACAAAGTCTACATGGATTCAGTGAAAGTGGGATATTGAAGGAGATATTCCAAAAATGCATTACACATATGACATGACCTGACATGAATTATATTATATGTTATAATATAGCTATATCATAAAATACTACATATATAATCCATATCCATATCATACGCTTTAGTTTGTGTATATCTTAAGGGTGATATGAGATATCCATCAACTATCATTACAATATCATACTATTCTATACATTTATATTACATGATATAATATGAATAAATAAAAATATATTATTGATAAGGAATTTAGAAATTAAAATTTAATATTCAAGAATCTTCCATGAATGGCTATCAATAATTATATATGTTTAATTTTATGAAATTTGTGGGATATTAAATGATGCATTTAAGTGTAAAATGTATTCATGTACTCATAATAGGGTAAGAAATGGTTTATAACTACACGAATTAATCAAAAATTACATAATGTTCATGAAAATTTAATCATGGCTTTGGGAAAATCTCTTACACCTATATTAATATGCTAAAGGCCATGAAAATGCCATCCTAACCTTTTTTTGATTCACCTTACAGACTCCATCTTATCATTATTATTTTCTTCATGATGTATTAACATATTTTGGTTAAAAAGATACTCCAATATATGAATTGAGTGATTCATCAACCCATGGGCACCCTGGGAGGAATGAGATTATTTGATACTTAAAAGTGATCATTATCAAACACATTATATAAGATAAGATTGAAAGATACATTATTTATTTTTTATTATACAAATTTTATTTTCATTAAATGGTAATCCTAGATTATGGTTTCTTAATGTATTTCCCTTATTCAATAAGTTTTATTCGATCTTATGAAACCCTTTAAATTCATATAGTTTATTTTGTTAATTTTGTGTAAGCATAATGTATTTTTAAATCCCTATAAATGTATCTTTTTTATAGAAGAGTTAATGTTTTGGGGAATGTTATCTTAGATAAATAAATCATTGTTTATCATGAAAAAGTGAGGTTGTAATGTTTTAAGAAAATCCGAAGAATGTATCTCAGATCCATAAGATTCTTGGAATGATGGAGTAGTACCGTTTTTTTAGGATTTATTAAATTTTAATTTTCCAATGATGAGTTAGACTTAGGAGGAGGTGGTATTTTATTAGAATGAGAAGTGTTATAAATATTTTCAATAATTAAAGTAAATTCTTACAATAGGACATTGT
Organism: Viscum album; assembly: GCA_963277665.1. NCBI lineage: Eukaryota > Viridiplantae > Streptophyta > Magnoliopsida > Santalales > Viscaceae > Viscum > Viscum album. The sequence goes on along the minus strand of OY728147.1, from coordinate 171,732,533 downwards.
TATTATCTTTTAAAATAATGGTAATGATGATAAAGTATATCATGATACTTCAACAGATAGTTTTGGGATGTTTTCTTATAAAAGGAGGAAAATTCATTGCATATAGGTCAAGATAGTTAAAACCACATGATAATAAATACCCTATATATGATTTCGGGTTAGGTGTGGTAGTTCATATATTAAAGATTCAAATGAATTACCTATTTAGAGAGAATTTTTTATTGCATACCAATCATAAGAGTTTTAAGTATAGTCACTCAAATATCATCTCAATTTTAAACAATGAAGGTGGTTGGAGTATCTTAAAACCATTAACTTTAAAAATTCATATAAACCAATAAATGGAAATTTTATAGCTGATACGTTGAACAGGATGACTCAAACTAAAACTATAAAAAAATATGAAGATAAGTGGAAGCTAATGGGTATTTTTTCTAATTTTTATTTGGATCCATGTGATTCTAATAATTTTACTATTATTTTATGTTTGAGTATAAAAAAATAAATTATTGGACCAAGTGAATGAGTTATAGTTGTAAGAACCAGAGTGTAAGTTATTATGAGATAGATTTTATGGAGGGGTAACCTTTAATGGTTGGTACATGGAATTAGATTTAAATATTCCTTTCAAGGAATGGATGGTTTCTCCCATTACATTAAGGGAGAATTTATAAATAAATATCATCATTAATGTTGTGTGGTATATCTAAGGACTAAAATTATATACAATGATATCAAATGATTATTTTGGTGGTTGAGTATGAGGAAGAAAAACCCTGAGAATGTTTCCTGTAGTTTAATTTTTTGGAAAGTTAATGTATCATATAAAACAAACTAGGTTATTTCAACCTTTAAATATATCAATGATGAAGTGGGAAGACATATGTTGCAACCATAGGCCCAATAGACCATCAGTGGGGGGGGGGGTTAAATTAGAGTGTATAATTCTTCTTGTCTTATCATGGATCTTGATCTTATGTTATAAATAACACATTGAATCTGCCAATATTCCAGAACACAGAATATCTGGATATTGAAAGTAAATACAAGGATATAACGATTTTACATAGTTTATCATAAAGGGTTAATCTAATTAACATACACTAATGGTGTGGTGATGTACTAGAGGAAAAAAATAGTCACTATATACATTATAACATTTCATGAAGGATTCACTATCAATCCTAAGAGGAAGTCAATCAACTTATCTCTTTGAACATTTCATTGAGATAATGAATACAATAAAACACCACATGATGATCATTCACTATGATTCTTTACAATATATGAACACCAAACCAGTGATGTTTTTTTATTGTACTTTTTTTCATCTTTTAAATCTTTATCTTTAATAAAATTTTATCAGAACAATTTTCTTTCCTCTAATATACACTATTTTTCAAATATAGTAACTCTTTTATTTATTGATACTTATCTAAATCAAGGATTTATATATCCAAACCATGATCAATAAATTTTCAACTAACCAACACCCGATAGGGTATGAATTATGTCACTATGGAATGAACTATGTAAAAACTAGACCAATATAATATAATCAAATCCTATATTTAAACTACTAAAATTTCATTATGTAATCCCCTAACTCATCTCGATGCTCAACCCAATTATGAAATGACTTGTTGGTTCCTTCTCCAACTTCCAGTTTAATTATGACAAGATAGCGTACTTCCAGATGTAATTGTAATTTTCCAATTAGATCAATCTAATGTAATCAAATTAGAGCACCATTTGACCGTAGTTTCACCTCCTTATATGCCAAAGTCTTCTGACTAATAGTGAGTGTCTATGGGGTGATACCAGGGAGACTATACTATTTGTAGATAAATAATAATAATAATAATTTCACATCAATAGTTGAATAAAATTAAAATAAATATAATAAAAAATCAAGGATATATATATGATAAGACATATAAACATCTATAATTTTATGTTAATTATACAAAAGTTGAAAAGACCATCTATAGGCTCATCACATATGTACTAGTGTAAATGTTTTTCAATATAAATAGGGAAAATTGCACTAATAAAAAATTTATACCATAAAAAACCATAATTTATAGAATTCTCACAATCTACACTCTTGTCTCTATTAGCCTTCAGATATTGAATGTAAGGACCCATGTTTTTCTAGACTAGAATTTTGAGCCAAAATTTGAATTTCTTCCTTTGGATGGTTGTAAGGGGTAAAATAGAAATTTTTACCCTAGTATATGATCTTGGATAATTTTTCCGACCACTCCATTGGTCTTAGAATAGGGTTTTATCCTAGGATAGGAGTTTAGTGTGTTGTACTCCTCCTGTTTTAATCATGTTTTAATGATCACAAATCCTAAAAATCCTAAAAATCTTATTAATACTATCTAATCTGTCTCAACTCTTGTTTGATTATTGTAAACTATATTTAATTTGTTTTATAATGAAAATATTATATGAATGATTGAGTCTAATACATTAAGGGAATATTACTGTTTAATTCTATATGCATATATTTGGACAAGTCTGAGAAACCGTGAGTCTACCAACAGTTCCAGTTTTCTAGAAAAGGACCCAGACACCGTGACCTAGACACCGTGACCAGACATCGTGACTCAGACACCCTGACCCAGAGACTGTGACTAAGACATCATGACCCAGAAACTGTGACCAGACACTATGACTGAGACACCGTGACCCATACACCATGACCAGACACCGTGACTTAGACACCGTGACCCAGACACCACGACTAGACACCATAACCAGTTTTAGATCTGTTGAAGTCTGTGACACCAGTTCCTTGCTAAGACACCATTCGATGTTTGGAAAAGGATCAAACACCTTGATCCTAAAACCGCATCTGCACTACCGGTTACTGATCTCCATACAACTATGCCATCGTAAGTGTCTCATCGCTCAAATGGAAAGAAGAATACATTGTTCTGTTGCGACACCATTTCCAAGTGACACCATTTACAGATATACTAGGACAACATTCTTTATTCTATTTTGTTGTTTTAAATTTAATTTATAATAGTAATATTTGAGTATTTTAAATGCAGTGACATAATTAATATTTCATTGTAGACATGTCACCTGATAGTACGAGGTACGAGGTGCAGAAGACATGCATCATGTCGGCTCTAACACATGCACTCCATGAATAAAAAGAAATGTTTGGCCTTGAAATAAGAGGTGTGGTAGAGAAGCAGACGAGCAAACAATTTTAAAAAGAGAACTGATACCTGCAACAAGAGACATATGAAGAACACAAAAATCACTCTTGATTCCAAGGCGGGTCCACCGTAGATCTGAACCCACTGTCATCTTCGCAATAATAACTCCAAAAAAACACGAGCTAGATCTAATGGAAAACCAGAGCACCAGACTTGGGATACTTTTTTTTCTCACAAGAGGACTCGATACTTGCATCTACTTCATCCTAGAAGTCCAGAGCTACCTAGAATAACACTCAGAGCACTTTCATCCTTATCTCATCATCTTTTCTTTGTTGTGTATTGTTTTTATATTTCAACTAGTGTGTGTGTGTTTGTATTAAAACACATTACCTATTTCACTAAACTTATGTATACAATATATCCTTCCCATCATATCTTTTGACACTTGTTTACTCCCATAGATAAGTGTGGAATAGGTCTCTGTGTGACCTGGTTGTTTATACCCATGAAGAACTATGGAAGAGGCCGTGTGACCTGGACAGTCTTATACATTGATTTTTACCCTGATCTAGGGCATGGATCAACTTTATGAATATAAACTGCTTTGGGGAAGGTGATCACCAAGAGGAGTGGAGTGGATCAGGTCTCATCTTGATACTGAACCACTTGTTTTATCTGCTGTGTTGTTTAATTTAGTTTTCTCTATTTTACTGTATAATTCAGATATCACTAGATTTACATTGATAGTTAATCTTGGAAAGAAGTTATAATTGTTTTGAGTTATTATAATTTCTTCAAAAGTAATATCAATAACTAATATTGAGATTAATGAGAATTAATCAATATTCTGAGAAGTTATTTGAACATTCAAACTTTAATAACCGTATTACCTTGATTAACAAGGATGTATTTATTTTTATTGGGGAATCTTTTAAGAAAACATTTCAAATATAAATTTTTATAGATAATCAATTCACCCCCACTTGATTACTCTACTCCAACCAATATTTCGTATCAGAGGAGTTTATTAAGACTATATTGTTTAACCAATTCAACTGTGATTTTAGTTGTACATTAAAGATATATAAATTTTTTGTTAATTCTAAATTTATAGCTCTTCCAAAGTATTTCTTTGTTATGGATAATAGACTAGAAGGTACTAAAACAAAAAAACCACCATTCTTTTATGGATCAAAATTTTCCCGATTGAAAATTAAAATGAAAATGAATTTAGAAATATGGGTTTTGAAATTTTGTCTTCAATTATAGATGAGTGTAACATTATTTCTATAGATAGAATCACATGGGATAAACCAACCAAGAGTACCTACATAAAAATTTCAAATCCATGAATGCTTTATATTTCTCTTTAAGTGATGAGGAATTTAATAAAATTTCTGCATGTAAAACTGCCCATGAAATTTGGGATACTTTGTCTTTTTCACATGAAAGAATTTCTTGTGTGAATGAAATGATACTTAATACATATACTATTAAATATGATAAATTTAAAATGAAACCCGATGAACCTATTTCTGTCATGTTCTCAGGTTCAGTGAAATTGTCAACAAAATGATTTTTCTTAGAAGAGAAGTTACTGACGAAGAATAAATCACGAGGATTCTTAGATGCCTACTTGATAGATGGATAGGATCTTCTATCTCTATTAGAGAGTCATGAGACATCAACAAGTTAATTGTAAAAGAACTCATTGGGAAATTAATGTTGTATGAAGAGGAGCTGAAAGTCAACAAGGAAGTGGAGGATGAACCCAAAAGGAAATATATTACATTTAAGACCACCACCTCTAAACAAAATGAAAAAGGTAAATTGGAAGTCTCTGTAGAAAGTTCCTATAGTGAACAATCATCACCTAAAATTGAGGAGAAGATGGATCTATTATCCAGAAGATTTAAGAGATTTTATAAGAAGAATAAATTATTTATAAATCCTAACTTCAAAGGAAGACATGATCAAAAAGGAAGCAGGGAGAAAGATTGGAGAATAAGTGACATGTTTGATGAGATAGTATGCTCTGAATGTAAGTGAAAGGGAAATGTAAATGATGACTATTCCAAGATCAAGTACAAAAAGAAGTATGAGGGAAAAAATAGAATGTATAAAAAGGTAATGAAAGCAACGTGGAGTGCTTCTGAGGATAGTTCAAGTGACTCAGAATATTCACATCAGGAACATGCTAACAAATCTAATATGTGTTTTATGACAAACACATCTGAGGTAAAACTGGAATCTCCTGTACACAATTCCTATTATTCTTGAGATGAAAGTGATTCAGAAAATATGTCTAAAGAGGAAATGTTTGAGTATTTCAATTATCTTTAAGAGACATGTATTGAACTAAAAGATAAATACAATTCTTTAAAGAAACATCATGCTCTTACCTCAACTGTTAAATATGAACTTATTGTAGAAAGAGAGAAAAATATTCAATTACTCAAAGAAAAAGAATGAAATAAATCTATATAATGAGAAATTGAAAAAGGGTCGTTAAAGGTTTAAAAATAGTAAAGATACATTGGTAAAAATTATAGGTAAATAGATTTCTCTTAAATATACTACTAGTATTGGATATCAACCTGGTAAAATAAATTTTGGAAGAACCAATTTTTTTTCTAAATCTAGGACATACACCTTTACTCCAAGTTATAGAAAACATTCAGCAAGTTCAAATTATGATACACTCTCTACTATTTCAAGCTTTTCTAAACCAAATAGAGTTTATTTTTTTGAATATCTTTACATAAAGCTTATAGGAAACCTATGAGGAAGATATGGGTTCCTAAAACACTAGTTACTTATATTACTGGACCCAAAAAAATATGGGTACCAAAGTCTGTTTTAATTTGACTATTTTATGTAGGAAAATTTCTTAAAGAGCTCCTGTAAAAGTTTATGGTTCTTGGACAATGGTTGTTCAAGAAAATTTACATGAGACTATTCATGCTTCAAGAACATAATAAAAATTGATGGCGGACATGTCACCTTTGGTGACAATGCCAAAGGAAATATAACAGGCCTTGGCTAAATCTGTAACTCTAACTTAGTTTTAATTTCCAAATTAATTTTTGTTAATGGATTGAAATATAATCTGCTTAGTATTTCACAACTATGTGATTATGGATTTCCAGTTAAATTTGAAAATGATGCTTGTAATTTTTTTAATTCCAAAAATGAATTAGTTTTTTCTTCATTGAGAAATTAAATTGTATAATCTATTAACTTAGAGTCTTTAGTTTCTCAAAATGATTCATGTTTAAGAACATTTCAGAAATATTCTTGGCTTTGGCATAGAATAATAGCACACTATAATATTCACTCCCTTAAAAAGATAACTAGAAAAAGATTAGTCAAAGACCTACCTAAACTTTAGTTTTAAAATAATAAACTGTGCAATCCTTGTCAAAAGGGAAAGCAACACAAGATTTTCTTCAAACCAAAGAAATAAGTGTCAACTTCTGAACCTATCAAACTAGTTCAAAATGATTTGTTTGGACCTTTTAGAGTTTTTATTTTAAATGGAATGAACTATGTTTAAGTTATTCTAGATGACTTTTCTTGATATACTTGTACTTTTTTTAGCTCACAAATGTGAATCTTTCTCTTATTCCACCAAATTTTCTAAAACTGTAGAAAATCATAGTGGACTTAGAATTAAATCCTTAAGAAGTGATCATGGTCGTGTATTTGAAAATCAAGTGTGTGAATCTGTTTTCTCACAAAAATAGCTATAGTCAAAATTTCTCTTCCCCCAAAAAACCTAAAAAATGGAGTTGTAGAAATATTAAATAGGACCATGTAAGAAATTTCTAGAACCATGCTTAGTGAATATTACTTATCTATTTATTTTTGGGTTGAATATGTAAATACATCATGCTATATTATTAATAGAGTGTTGATTAGACCTATTCTTAAATGAACTCCACATGAGTTATGGAATAATAGGAAACCCAAAGTAAGACACTTTAAATTTTTTAGTTGCAAAGTTTATATCCTTAATACTAAGAACAATCTTGACAAGTTTTCATCCAAGAGTGATGAAATAATTTTTCTAGGATATTCAATATCTAGTAAATATTATAGAGTTTATAAAAAAAGAACTAAATTTGTGGAAGAATCTATCCATGTTAAGTTTTATGAGACTGATCTACATGAGCCTAAGACCACTCTAGAGAACCTAGAGAAACATATGTCAGATATGGACATCAATCCAAAATCTTCTAACCATCCTATAAAGGAATCTATGACAACTTCCAGTTCTGGAAATTCTTCAGATTAAAGTCATAATGAACCCAAACTTGTTGAAGAACCTGAAATCATCAGTCCCTCTTTTTCTAGAGATGTTAGAATCCTTAAGAACCATCCTTTAGATTCTATTGTAGGAGATTTAGATAAAGGAACTCAATCTAGATATTATCTTAGAAATCAGGTTGAACATCAAGTTTTCTTGTCACAACTTGAACCTAAAAACATTAATGATGCTTTCAATGATGAGTTTTGGGTGATGGCTATGCAAGAAGTAATTAATCAATTTGAAAGGAACAAAGTGTGGAAACTTGTTGACAAACCCAAAGACACATTTACCATCGGCACTAAGTGGGTGTTTGGAAATAAGGTAGATGAAGCCGGTAACATAGTTTCAAATAAGGCTATATTGGTTGCACAAGGCTATAATTAGTAATAAGGAACTGACCATGAAGAAACCTTTTCACTAGTAGCTAGACTTGAAGCCATTAGAATATTTCTAGCTTATCCTATACATATGAATTTCAAACTATATCAAATTGATGTTAAGAGTGCATTCCAAAATGGGTATTTAGTTGTGGATGTCTTTGTTGAGAAACCTTATAGTTTTACAAATCCTCACTTTACACATCATGTTTTTAAATTATTGAAAGCATTATATTTTTTAAAAAAAGATCCATGAGATTTGTATGATAGATTAAGTACCTTTATTTTTTCCAAAGGTTTTACAAAAGGTATAGAAGATAATACAATTTTTATAAAACGAATTTACAATGATGTTTTAGTTGTTCAAATTTATGTAGATGATATTATCTTTGAATATTAAAAAAAATTATGTGTTGAGTTTTCTAAAATAATGAAAAATGAATTTGAAATGAGTTTAATGGGTGAACTAAAATTCTTTATTAGATTTCAAATCTTTCACATTAAAGATGGTATTATTTTAAATCAAATCAAATATACTAAAGATCTTATAAAATGTTTTGGCTTGGATATCACTAAAAGTTGTGATACTCCAATGAGAACTACTCGTAAGATGAATCTTTATAATGATGGAAAATTTGTTTGTCAAACAACTTATAGAGGAATAATTGGAAGTTTACTCTACTTAACTTTTATCCAGTCTGATATTAGGTTTAGTGTATGTATGTGTGATCTTTTTCATGAAAACCCTAAGGAATCTTATTTAAATGTCGTTAAGAGAGTTTTATAATACCTCAAGCATACTCCCAATCTAGTGATATTCTATACCAGAGGAAAATAATTTGAGTTAGTTATCTATTGTTATCTAGATTTCAGTGGTTGTAAGTTAGATAGAAAAAGAACCTCTAGAACATGTCACCTTTTAGGAAAATCTCAAGTATCATGGTGTAGTAAGAAACAAAACTTTGTTTCATTATCTACTGTCAAAGTTTAATAAATAGCCGCTGGTAGTAGTTATGCAAAAATTTTGAGGATGAAACCCAAATTACTAGATCATGGATATCAGTTTAGTCATGTGCCTATAAATTGTGACAATACAAGTGCTATTAACATCTCATAAAATCATGTTTCACACTTTAGGACAAAACATATTAATGTAAGACATCACTTTTTGAGAGACCACTATCAAAAATGAGATATCACTTTGGAATTAATTGGAATTGAATGTCATCTTTCTCATATATTAACCAAAACATTAAATTCTAAAATAATATATTACATTATAAATGAATTGGGAATGATAATTCTTAAGTAGTAAGTGTACTGTTTCACAGCTTACTGTTACACACTTTACAATTGTACAAATAAATGTTTTAAGATTACTTCCTAACTCTTACAGTTTTATAGTTTACTACCTTAAAAGTTGTTGTTTCATGTTTACAGTCTCACTGTGAAAACCTGTTACGATCTCACCATGAAAACCTGTTATGGCCTCACCATGATAACCTGTTATGGACTCACCGGGAATGCCTGTTCCAATCTCACCGTGAATTTTTTTTTCATTATACTTATATATTATAACCCATATCGTTGTAAGGGATTATTTTATTCTTTTTCATTCCCACAATTTTGGATTTGCGACGCTAGATATTTCTAAATAATAAAAATGAAATAAGTTTTACTCTTTTCTTCACCCAATATCTCTTCTCTCAAACTATAATCCCTCCTTAAACCCTTCATTTCTCTCTCTATATCTCACGAACCTCCGTTGAATTCCTAGGATGAATCACCCATCTTCTTAGACTCCTGAGAAGTGTAGGTCTCAGAAAAAAATGAAAAGATCACCAAAGATAGCTCCCAAAAGTCCTCTAAATCAGAACCTTGTTAACAGAATAGTGGTACCAAAAAAGGAAATATTCCCTAAGTCGTTGTTGTCATGTAAGTCTCTATTGTTGAAAGTACTAAAAGATCAAGGATGGATGGATTGGTTCATGAAGGAGACAAGGATGATTTACCCAAAACTAGTTTCTCAGTTTTATCAGTTCGTTCAATTCTCATTTGTTAAAGAATATGGTATTGTTGTGAGAAGTTGGATCAGTGGCCAAAGATGTACCTTCTCTTTGAGGTTATGGGATGGTTGCCTAAGGATACCTAATGAGGAAATTTTTTTAGGACTACCAGAGAAGTCCTCCTCCTCCAAGTGAGATCTTTGTTTTATAAGTAGACTTGGAAAGCATGACTAGAAATAAAACTAAGAGAATAGCTATTTATTCTGAGTTAGATGGTGAAACCAGACTATTGTTTAAGTTTTTTCAGAATCTAATTAGTCCAAGAAATTGAGATTTCACTACACTCAAGTATCATGATGTATTTTTGATTCATCTTATGAAGAATGGATACAAGATTAATCTATGTATGTATGTTATACTTCATATGTGTGAGTTGATAAAGACAACCTCGAAGTCAACCTCCTTGTTCTACTCAAGTTTAATCTCTGCTACGCTTAATTCTAAAGGGATTGATGGACCGGATGAAGAATTCATTAAGGACTATAAATTTTGTATCTCAAAGGTTACAGTCAAAATAATAAAAAACCGTTGGAATCTGTGGAGAAAACCATGGGTGGAGGATAATGACGGGGATTCTAAAAAGATCAACCCAATAGATAATTCTTCAAGACCTAAGAACATTTATGATTCAGGTTTGGAACCATATGAGATTTTTAACTATCCTATTGAGGAAGAATAAGAAGAGGTTGTTGCACCTACAAAGGAAACTGCCCTGGATAAGGAAGACAGTGGACCTGTTCCTCAAGTCATAACTAAGAAGGAAGTACCTATCTATAATGAAAATGTTGATTTGGAAGAATAACCTACTTCTAAAAAAGAATATATTGTTATTGTAAGGGAAAGGCTATTCTGGAAGATCATTTAGAAGAATAACTTTCACTTGAGAAAGATGTTGATTTTGAGGAGCACTTAGAGGAACAACATTTTCATGATATTATCCCATTTATTGAGGAAAGAATGGAGCAAGAATTTCAATTGTCTTGAAAAGACATGGGTGAAGCATTTGGGGATGAAATTTTGAAAATATATCAAAGAAGTAAATCTCTTAGTGCTATGAGAGATGAACTTGTTGAGGGGGAGAAACAACCTAATATGGAAAGTTCTGAAGTTCCTAATCTAGTTGAAAAAATCACTAAGAATATATGATATAAATTCTTGAGATATTTTGATGTTAATGATTCCCATGGAGTCTCAGTCAAAGGTATCGATCTGTATACTATGTTTCAATTGAAACCGGTCTCTGCTCTTGAAGTAGTCTCTGAAAAGAAACCTGAGTCTGTCTCATCTCCTGTTCCTAAACCTTCAAAAGAACCTTCTACCTTAGTGAGTAAAGTTGATTTGAAAGCCTTTGGAGCTACTTTATTGGATGGAGTTAAAAAGATCATGGACCCTCAACCTGCTCCTATGAAAAACTTGAGTGAAAGAGATGCTACCCTTCTGTTAGAAAATATCATATGGAAAATTCAGCCAAAAATGATTCATGAAATTCAAGAGGTCATAATTCAGAACAAAAAGTTAAGTAATGAAGTGAAGTCTCTCAGAGGTATGGTTGAAGATATGAAAAAAAATGTTTTAAAATCAGGACCAGATCATGTTTCTCATTCTGTTGAGGATGTTAGTGGTCAGATTCCACAAGAATTTTCCCCTCTGATTCAACCAAACATAACTTCCTTAGCTAAAAAGGTGGCTGAAAGAAACAATCAAATAGTTCAAGAAATACATGAGCTTTTTATTGGTCTCAAAAAGCTGACTGATGAGTATAGGGGATGTCTACAGAATATTCTGAATTAACTAAATTCCCTTACATCAACTGTTATAGCTTCTAGTACCTCTAGACAGTCATCTCAACCCTCCTTTGATAGTGATCAGCTTAGAACAATTATTAAGGAAGAACTTCAATCAGTGCTAAGTGGCTTTGACAAGGAGAGTCTATCTATGGTTTTCAAGAATAGTGACATAGTTCTTGATCTGGTAAGAATCTATTCCAAGATTTCAAATGATGCTTATGAAGTAATTAGTAAAATGTGGATTTCTACTTCAGTAGGATTTTCTCTAATCATGATATGAAAAACAATTTCAATTACCTTGTAGAAAATCTGAAAATTCATCCTGTCACTCAAGATTTCAAAAATCAAGTTCAAAAGCGGAAATATTTCATTCCTTTGTTGTAAAAGTTCATGGAGAACAAAAATGATTTTGAGAAAGTGATACAGTATAGTGGTGAGATTATTGTTGGCTTCAACAAGTTATTAAGGCCCTATCTTCATGTGCAGAGCACTGCTATTTTGGACCCTAGAGCTTCACCTTTACGGCCTGGTGTGCCTCCTTCCTCATACCCTTACTTTGCCTCTACCTCTATGTCTATCTCTCAGGCTCCGAGTTTGATCAGACATGTTATCCTTGACCAAAAAAGTACCTCGGTCTTCCACAAAACATACCTTGTCACCCTACATTTTTGAAGGACTCCCTATCCCTTCTCTAATAGTTGGTTCACTACCTTATTCCACTTCTAACTCTACGCATGTGGCTCCTCCTGATGCTACTACCAAGGGAAAATAGAAGACAATCAGTGCGGAAGAAAAGTTAACACTATCTTTTGATAGGGATATTTTGTATTTTTTGTTGCCTATTTCTTGTAATGCCACATCTTTCTCCATCAAATGCAATCTGAACTTTTATTGTCTATCCTCTTATTTACTTTAGTTCTATTATTGATAATCCTAAAAGAGGGAGAGACACATACACTAAGGGAGAAACAACACACTAAGAACAACTATCTCACTCATATGATTTGTGATCATCAAAAGGGGGAGATTATTGGACTCATCCTGTTGTAATCATGTTTTAATGATAAAAAATACTAAACATATTATAAATCTTGTTAATCCTATATAATCTATCTCAAATCTTGTTTGATTATTTTAAACTATATTTAATTTGATTTATAATGAATTTATTTTATGAATGATTAAGTATAATTCATTTGGTGAATATTACTTTTTAATTATATATACAAATATTTGGCTAAGTCTGAGAAATGGTGAGCCTGCCACTGGTTCTCGTTTTCTAGAAAAGCACCCAGACACCATGACCTAGACACCGTGACAAGAGACCATGACTTAGACATTGTGAACCAGAAACCACGACCAGACACAATGACTCAGACACCATGACCTAGAAACCATGACCAAACACCGTGACTCAGACACCGTGACCTAGACATCGTGACCAGACACCATGACTCAAACACTCTGACCAAGATATCATGACAAGACACCATAACCAGATTCCGATCTTTTGATGTCTATGACACATGTTCCTTTCTAAGACACGATTCGAAGTTTGGAAAAGGATCAGACACCATGATCCTAACACCACATCTGTGTTACCAGTTCCTGATCTTAATAGAACTATGCCATCATAATTGTCTCACCACACAAAGTCAAAGAAGAAGACACCATTCTGTGGTGACACCATTTCCAAGTGACACTGTTTACAGAAAGACTGTGACACTATTTTTTAATCTATTTTTTCATTTTTAAATCAATTTCTAATGGTCATATTTTAGTCCTTTAAATGTATTAAAATAATTTGTATTTCATTGTAGATATATCACCTGACAGTATGAGGTATGAGGTGCAGAATACATGTATCCTATCGGCTCTAACACATGCACTCCAAGAATAAAAAGAAAATCATGGCCCTGAAATAATCCGGGTGTTAGAGAAGCAGACGTGAAAACAATTTTAAAAAGAGAACCAATACCTGCAGAAAGATACATATAAAGAAAACATGAAGCACTCTTGATTCCAAGGTTAGAACACCGTAGATATGAACCCACAATCACCTTCGCAATACTAACTCCATGAATAACATGATATAGATCTAATAAAAAACCAGAGCACCAAACTTGGGATACTCTGTTTCTCACAAAAGGACTCGATACTTGCATCTGCTTTGACCTAGAAGTCCAGAGCTACATTGAATAAAACTCAGAGCACTTCCAACCTTATCTCATCATCTTTGATCTGTTGTTTATTGTTTTTATATTTTGAGTAGTGTGTGTGTGTGTTTATTAAAAAACACATTGTCTTCTACACTAAACTAAAGGATACAAGATATCCTTCCCCTCATATCTTTTTAAACTTGTTTACTCACACAGATTAGTGTGGAAGAGGTCCCTATGTGACCTGGTAGTTTATACCCATGAATTATTGTGGAAGAGGCCGTGTAACCTGGATAGTCCTATGCATTGTTTTTTACCTCGATCTAGGGTGTAGATAAAGTTTATGAATCTAAACCTCTTGGTGACAGGTGATCACCAAGCGGAGTGGATTAGGTCTCGGTTGGATACTAAACCACTTATTTTATCCACTCTTTTGTTTAATTTATTTTTCTTTGTTTTACTGTATAATTCATAAATCACTAGATTTACTTTGATAGTTAATGTTGGAAAGAGGTTATAATTGTTTTTCCTTATTTGAGTATCATCAAAATTAATATAAATGACTGATATTGAGATTACTAAGAATTAATCAATCTTTTGAGATGTTATTTGAAAATTTAAACTTCCATAACCGTATAAACTTGATTAACTAGGCTGTATTTTTTTTATTGGGGAATATTTTAAGAAAATATTTCAAATAGAGATTTTTATAGATACTCAATTCACCCCCCTCTTGAGAACTCTACTCCTACCAACAAGATGGAATTCCAAACCATTTGAATTTTATAAGAATAATTAATATTTAATATTCAATTAACTATATATTAATTTCTTCACACAGATTCATTCAGTTATATATTTTATTTAGAGCATTATATTGAGATTACATCTCTTCTCTTAAGTTCAGAATAGGGTATTTTTCCTAGGTGGGTAATAAAATCTGTTTGGAAACCAAGGCTAGGTCAGGCCCCTATTTCTTTTTTGTTTTTCCTGTTTCTTTTTGTTTTTCTTTTCCTACTTGTTTCCTTTCTCATATATCTTCTCATGTACCCCCCAGGGGGGTGTCCTTTTCACATGACTGAAATATAAAATGGAAAGGGAGAGTTAGAAATAGAGAGAGTTAAATAAAGGCTCTACCCTGAAGCTTGGGATGTGAAAAATCATTTTACAGTAACCATGGAGCATGGAAACAATAAATGATTTAAGAGACTCCACCCAAAGGTAGGCCATTTTTAACCATTCAACATATATCCCTGTATATTTTTTTTTGTTTTATAGTTTTAAATATATATTAAGGATACTTAGGATACCTTTTGGGTTGATTTGTTGTTTTTGAAAAAAAGCAGGGGTTTCCAGATATTCGAGGGCCCTCCCATTTGGGAATCCTGACCACAAGGCATGTATTTTAGAATCACATGTCACGTGTTATTACTTTTGGGGAAGATTATCCATTAAAAGTTCAAGTCATGTGTGGGATATAAAAATCATGTACTAGGACTCAGACGTATAGCCAAGTACCCAACCAGACAGCCCGTATAGGGGCACATGGCCATGTGAAATACATGGCCAGACACCTAGTGGGTTGCAGACTATGTAGATGTCCATCACCAGGTGATATACATGGTTATAACATGTGAGGTACATAGGAAGATACCCCATGTAGGGTACACTCCATGCAATTGACCAACACATTGTGTAGATTGGATTTTATATTCCATGTCCATCTAGATTACATGTCCATTTAGGGATTTGGGGGTATAGACCATGTATTGAGTACACATATCATGTACTTCCCCATGCTACCCCTTTTAGGGGGTTTTCATATCATTACGCCTTGGAGTCAAAATTGGACACCTGAGTAGTCTATTATGACTATCATTTTCACATAGACTGTGATGGTTAATCCTTTTAGGTGTTTTGAGGAATCATTGGTGGATTTTTAGGCTTCTGATGTGGCTCTATTTTTACATAGTTTTGCCACATCTTTTTACTTAATTTTTAAGGATTTAATTAATTATTTAACCACTTTTTACTAAATAATTGTACTTTTGTATTTTTATAATTAATTTTGATAATTATCACTTTTTATAATTAATTATGTGTTTATTTAGTCTTTAAATTAATAATTTAAATTTTACTTTACTGATCTACTTTAATTGTGTCTTAATTAGTTTGGTTAAGTTAAATCTGCTTGACTTTTGTATTAGTTAATATCTATTTAAACAATTATTTAATCAACGTAATCCTATTTAATTCACTTAGACTTTATTTTAATTTTTTATCTATTATTTTAGTTACATTAGAATAGGTTAGAAATGTTAATTAATGTTTTTAGTCTTCCTGCTAATTATTTAAATAAATAATATGTGTTTTTAATTAAATTAAGTAGTTTTCTTTTAATTTTGTGTGTTCAAATATTTAATTAACTAGTTAATTAATAGATTTAAAACATTAATTATATTATTTTATGTATGAAGTTTGATTATTTATTTATTTTCTATTGGTTTTAGTCTACCAGTGCGGTAGATTATAACTAGCGGTAACCAGGTTACCATTATTGACTAACGATGACCTGCATTCTTTTTGATCTAGCGGTAACTAGTTTTGAGATGTAACAGTGACCTTGCTTTTACCAGTGACCCTTGTCACCGTTATCCTTTCTTACCAGTAACTCTAATTTTTAAACCCAACCTCATTGATAAATTTTTCTAGGTCACCGATGCTAATATCTATTTGCTGCTACCTTGTAATTAATTTTTATAGTTATTTTAGTTTAATTATTTTATTAATTTAGCCTATCAATTATAATGTTTATTAATTTAATTGTTATCAATTAATACTTTTTATTATAAATTTTAGGTTTTAAATTTAATAAAAACTCTATTTTAAAATAATGTTGTTTATTTATTTTTTAATTAATTATTTTCAATCATTGTTTTAAATAACATAAGTTTTAATTTTTTAAGATCAATTTTTTTTATTTAAACAAAAGGGTCGCCGTTAGTATTCTACTAGTGACCCCTAAACCTCACTGTTACAACTGTATACCAGTGACCTTATTGGTACCAGTAACTTCCTATTTTAATTATAACAGAGACCCCTTTTATTTTAATTTTATTTAAAACAATGAGCTTTTGTATTCTACCGGTGACCCTCCTTAAGTTCAATTTTTCAGCGGGTAGTTTCTCTTTGTGCGTAATAGTTACCTTTCATTTATTTTGACCGGTAGCCTTTGATTTTATTAATTTTATCAGTAAACTTTAATTATCCATAACATTTACCGCATCACAACCTCACCGTTAGAATTTTTCTTACCCTCTACCTCACTGATAACCTTCTTTTCATCGTTACTCTCTCTCACTGTTTGAATTAGTCTACGGAACCTCACCATTTGGATACTTCTCTTGTTTTCCTCATCGTTACTCCCTGCTCCTCACCATTAGGGTGCCGCCGTGAGCATGAGTGATGCCACACCAGCTAAAGTCACACCAGAACTGTGAAGGCCGAGGAACGCCGCACCGCGCCAGAGCCGCTGCAAGGAGCCGGGATGCCACATGCGCCGCTACTGTAGAGGAGGCCATCTGATCTGGTGCTGGGGAGGAGCTCTACACTGCCGCAGATTACACAGGAGGAGGCTTCCGCTGGAAGCTAACTCAAACCCTATCCCCAGGCTATGCGCCGTGATTTGGGGGGAGGGAAGAGATAATATTAAAAAAAAATAACAACAAAAAAATAAACAAATATGAAATATAATAATAAAAAATGGTTATTATAAATTAATAGTTAATAACCAATTAACCAATATATTAAAATAATTAAAATAATTAATTAAACTAAGTTGTAACTTAATAAATAAAGTGTTTAATATTAGTTTAATTTAAGAATTTAATTAATTTAATTTAACTAATTATTAATAATACTTATATTAATAAAATAAATATACAAATGATAATAAATTAAGAATATAATAATTTAATTTAATTTAATATTAAATAATAAATCAAAAAAATATAATACAAATAATTAATTAATAAGCAATAACTATTACCATTTAAATTATTCATTAATTAACTTTAGATGAATTTTTAATAAGTATTATAACGGTAAACATAAAATAAATACTATAAAATATTGATTAACATTTATTGAGTTTTAATTGTTTCATTTTGTTTATACATGTGAATGTTCATCCAAGAGTCAAGTATACGTCCAGATTCATTTAACTAACTCTCCAGAAGTTAGTTATGTGGGAAAAATTAGCACGACGTGCTTGTCACAAAAAAACGCACATTTTGCATTTCGTTTGTGAAGAACTTTTGGAGTCGGTGGAAAAGGTTCAGTGAAAAGCAGCATAAGACAACATCATACTTAAAGTAGAGTAAGCATCATATTTTGGAGACTCTCATTCATTCGACGAACACACCAGTCTCGGAGCAGATCATAGAACTGGCCGCTCTTCGGAGTTCCAAGGGCCAGGAGCAGCAGTAATTGATGCGAGCAGAGGGATTTTTCTTCTTCTATTTTCTTCTAAATATATTCCTCTATAATTGAATGTCTTTAGTATTTTAGTTAGTGATAATGAAAAATATATTATTTAGCTAAATTTATAGTTCTAGGAGAATTCTTGATCTACTGGTGATCATTTTCATCCTTTTCATTTAACATTTCTTCTGTGATTAGAATTGATCGATGAGAACAATTCTAATTACACATTTCTGCATCATACCAAAAACACTTAATTTTTCAAAACTCTGTAATCATTCATAGAGATTGATTATGGAATCATATTTTAAGTAATCAACTCAAAATGAAAAACATCAGTACTTACAGTGAGTTTGTACTCTTGTCCTTTTTAATTCATCTTTCTGAAATTGTACTTCTTTGGAGTGGAGAAATCTAATTTTTACAATTTCTGCGACTTAACTCCTGGCGAGGGAATAAAGTCTCCTGTATGCAGTGGTATAATGCAGTAATTTTACATGATTAGGAGAAACAATTTAAACCAGTAGACTAGAGTAATCCCCGATCATTCTTTTCTATTTGTCTTTTATCAGCATTTTATTT
Source organism: Viscum album (assembly GCA_963277665.1). Classification (NCBI taxonomy): domain Eukaryota; kingdom Viridiplantae; phylum Streptophyta; class Magnoliopsida; order Santalales; family Viscaceae; genus Viscum; species Viscum album. Next base: position 171,713,586 of record OY728147.1, on the reverse strand, counting down.
TCTTTGTTATATCTTATTTTCACCTGTTCTTTTTTTCAGTATAGGTTAGAAAAAATATAAAAGAGATGTGTGGTTTTACTTTATAGTTTATAAAAACATAAAAAAATATTAAAAGATAAAAAAATATTAAGAAAAACCACTCTGCTTCTGACAACAGTGGAGTTTTCAATGTTTTTTTAGTAGAGTAGTGGCCAATTTACCTTCCCTGTGGGTTCGACCCTGCTTCCCACATATACATTAGTTAGTAGTAATATAAATTTTAAACAATAGAAAAATTTAACGACAGTACAGGTCATGTTTTTTGCATCATTTCCGGGGAAGGCACGATCCATTACTAAAAAAATATTTTGAAAAAAAACAAAAATATAAAAATATTTATAAAATTGAAAAATTTGAAAACTATAAAAAACAAACAGTTACATTTTACTGAATTTTTACTGTTGAGTAATGTCTGTTACTGTTTTTTTCATGAGAAAAAGACACTCTACTTTTATATTAGATCCACTAAACCTTGAAATTGATAAACATATCACTACTCTAAGAAAGAAGAAAAAAATTGAAATGGAAAACTTAGATAATAGAGTTCCTGAGCATAATAAATTTCAAAATAACCATCCACATCTCTTAGATGAACATGAAAGGACTAGGATGAGGGAGTTCCAACTCCCACAAGTTTCAAGAAACCCATCTTCAATTAGGCTTAGTCCTAGGGAAAAAAATTATGAGTTGAAACAATCTCACATTTCACTACTGCTTGTATTCAATGGGCTCTCTAATGAGGACTCTTTAGCCTTCATTAGAGATTTCTACAACACTGTGCAACAACTTCCGTTATTAGGACTCACTAAAATGAACTAAAAATGAGATTTTTCACTTTTTTTTCCTTAAAGGGAATGCTAAGAATTGGTTTTATGTTTAGATGAAAACAATTTTGAGAATTGGGATCAAGTCTAAAACTCATTAATTCTGAAATTTTATCCCCAAAGATTAAAAGGATAACTGAGAACTAAGATCACTAGTTTTTACCAAGAGGATGGAGAATCGTTTCATGATGCTTGGGATAGATTTAGGGACCTTCTTAGGAAGTGTCCTCATCATCAACTCCCATCTCATCTCCTCATGGATACCTTCTATGAAGGGTTGTCCTCCTCTGGTTAGAATTTAGTGGATCAAGCTGCTGGGGGTAGTTACAATGATAAAACAGACAATGAGTTGAGGAAATTTTTTAACAATCCAACCCTTAATTATCAACATAAAAATTCAAGAAGAAAGAGAGTGAATAGGAGTTCTAACAACGGTTCAATGAATGAAACTCAATCTCAACTATCCGAAATAACCAAACAACTTAAAACATTAATGAACCAGAATTCAAAACAAACTATAAATAAAAGTTAAAATCAGATTCAGTACCAGTCACTAAGGAAACAATTCACTCAATGTGGTATGTTTGTGCACTCTAAATTATTTTTCCTAATGCTAATTTAACTTTCCAACAACCTAAAACCTTAAAATTTTTTAATTATGGTCCTAGGATGCCTCAAAAATAAGATCCATTCTCAAAAAATTACAATCAAGACTATAGGAACCATCCAAATCTATCATGGAAGGATCAAGGAATTATTAAGCAACCAACTACCCCTAATTATTAGAACCAACCAAGGCCGAACTTTTAAAATCAACAAATAGGGGAGTATTCAAACACTCAAGGAAATAATGATAATCAAATGTCTTCTAAACTGGATCAAATATTGAATAAAATTAATTAAAAAGAGAAAATGTACATGGATAAATTTAATAAACATCAATATCAATATGAGTCAAAAAAATGCAAAATGAAGTGTGAATTTAGAATATGGAAACACAACTAGGACAATTAGCTAGATATTTGACTTCTAGGGATAAAGGTAGACTTCCATGTAAAACTGAACTTAATCCTGGGGCGAATGTCATGGTTGTTGTCACTAGAAGTGGTCTTAATACTCAAACTATTGCTGAAAAAGACCATGAAAATTACCAAAATAAAAATCTACTTCAATCTGGTAATAGAAATCTGCTTTGCACACATGCTGGAAATTCACAGAAAAGTAATGAAAATGATAAAAATATGAATCTGTTATCTGAAACTCGAGCTAAAACTTCTTCTAAAAATCAAAAGAATAAAGGAAAAGAAAATGTTGTGGAAGAGGTGAGGGATATTCCCACTGCTCTGAAATTTTTTTCCCCACCCATCCCTTTCCCAGAGAAACTAAAACCTCAAAGCAACACCAGGGATGAACTTCTTTAGTTCCTTGTTATTTTGTCCAAGATTCAAGTGAAAATCTCATTTATCCAATCCTTAATTCGAATTCTATCATATCTAAAATCCATATAGAAAATTATTTCAAAAATAAACCCATGAATAATTTTCTACCTACAAACTCACTGAAGAGTGCAGTTCTGTACTTAAAAAGAAAATCCCACCAAAATCAAAAGACCCAGGTAGTTTTTTCATACCTTGCACATTAGGAATCACTGATCAGCTGAACTATTTGTGCGATCTAGGTTCTAGCATTAATCTTCTCCTATACTCACTATTTTGATAGGTGAGGTTGGCTGAACTTCAAACTACCATGGTCATTCTCCAGTTGGCTGATAGATCTTTCACTCATCCTGTGGGAAGGGTAAATGATTTTTTAGTTAGAGTTGGGGAGTTGTTTCTACCTACTGACTTTCTTGTCTCAGATATGGAGTGTGTTAAAGAGGGTCCTATCATCTTGGGTAGGCCCTTATTGGCCATAGGTGGTTCTGTTATAGATGTATCTAAGGGTCAATTAATCTTCAAAATTGGTGAACAAGAATAAGAGTTCAATTTTTTAAAAAATATTATAGAACCAACATATTCTGAAAACCGCTCAAAAATAGAGTTCCTTGAAGCTCAAAGTTCTTATAAAAATCAACTTGACCTGTCACGACCCATCCTCAGGGCCCGTTCCGTGACTACCCCAAGCCCGCCTTCCATAGGCCAGGGGCTAACGACTAGCCCCAAAGGCGTAAATCCCGATAACTGGGAAGGCATTGCCTTTATAAAAGTAAACAAACACCACAGAGTACAAGCGGAAGAAAAACACTAAGTACAAAAGAAAGTGCGGAAAATTAAATGGGCTAGAATACAAACCCAACTGAAAGTGCAGCTACAACTGAACGAAAGTACAACAGAAAAAGGCAAACAGCTAGAAGAAGGAAGCAGCTCCTGGGTCATCCTCCTTGGATCCTACTTGAAGGGTAGGTACAGATAGCACAGCTCCTGGATCGTCCGCCACGGATCCTACCTAAAGGGTAGGTAAAGATATCCTCCTCAACGCTCTCACCCGTCAACCTCCTCCGTGTGTCGTCTCTCCGTGGAGTCCTCCTCCAGATACTGACTCATCGTGTAGTGCACCTCTGGGTACCGTCCAGTCCTCGAACTCTCGGCCTCTGTCAGCACTGCCCGTCGTTTGCAACCAACACAATGAGGTGCGGGCATAGACCGTGCAAGGGTGAGTATAACGATACTCAATAGGGACCCCAAGACCCTCCAGGTCTCACTAAAACCAACAAGGATAACCACAAAGAAGATCTCAACAGCTAACCTCTACTTAGGTATATGCCCATACATATACCTAAATTATCAAGTAACCCATCTCAATCATGAGGAAACAAAAGGATCAAGAAATCAACGGTTAACCACTACCTAGGTATATGCCCATACATATACCTAAGTTATCAAGTGACCCATCTCAATCATGAGGTAACACAAAGGTCAAAAGTCTCAGCTCAAACCAAGATTTTCATTATCGAAACCGTAACTGCTGAAGAGCCTCGTCTCTGGAGTGTATAGTGGTCCTGTCACGACTCTGAGGTACTGCTCACTATCCTAAGACTGCTGAGGTACTCCTCCTGTCGAGTACCGCGGGTCTGCGGCCAACTACCGGGCGCTCCATCCGCTGAGGGTCTGTCGCCAAATACAGGGCGCTCCCCCTAATAGCCTACAGAGGTACTCCTCCTGTCGAGTACCACGGGTCTGCGGACAAATACCGGGTGCTCTGTCCGCCGTGGGTCTGTTGCCAAATATCGGGCGCTCCGTCCACTGGGCTAGTCGACTCACTCCAAGTCGAGTCGGTCAAGCAGTTGTCAGGTCTCAGCCGGCTACACGGTCTTCGTACTCCGTACGCTCGTCTCCGGGAGGGTTCGCTCCATGAGCTACAGGTCGATACTCTAAGTATCATAAATTCCCAAGAAGAAGTATCTCAAAGGACCGCCTCGTCATAGGGGTCTCAATGCTACAGTCGGCGCGTCAATCGGACGCCCGGTCTGTGAGTTACTAGCCTTTTCGTCCCCGGGACCCGGTTGGTTTCGTGTGAGAACCAATCTGGCCGTAACTCAACTATACCCCGAACACTAATAGGGTATACTCATAGGGACCGTTTCTCAATGTGATCACCAACGCCGCTGATGGTTCTTCAAACAGACGTCTGGTCTGAAAGATATCAGCTTTTCCGTTCCAGGGGCCCGGTTGGATTTCGGGTACAATCCAACCCGTCCACTATCCAACAGCAACCAAAAATCGGGCGAAGTATGCCAAAAGTTCCGTCTTATCAAGAGGAAAGCAACGAGACAGACGGCGCGTCAATCGGACGCCCGGTCTTTGAGTTATTGGCTTTTTCGCTCCAGGGGCCTGGTTTGTTTCGTGAGGGAACCAACCCGACCGCACTCCGACGGCATCAAAAACTAGAGCAGAGTAAGCCAAAAGATCCGTCTCACTAATAGAAATCCAACAAAGTCGACGGCACGTCAATCAGACGTCCGGAGCTCAAGTTACGAGCATTTCCGCTCCGAGGGCCCGGTTGGTTTCGTATCCGAACCAACCCGGCCGAACCCAATGTATTCTTAACCCTTGAGTGTGATATACCGAAACGACCGTCTCATTCCAAGGATTTCTATGCAACTGACGGTGCATCGATCGGATGTCTGTAGCCCAAGATATGGGCGTTTGAACCAACTCAGTCCGAAAAATGGGGGTTTCGGGCCCGGACCGACCCGGCCCGAGACCCCCCGGTCGGCCCGAACCGGGTCGGCCCGGCCCGACACGGCCCGGCGGGGCTCGGACCGGCCCGGTGCGGCCCGTCCTGGCAGACCGGCCAGGCGCCGGTCCGGCTGGGCACAGGGCGCCCAGCGCGCTGTCTGGCTCGGCCTTTGGCCGAGCCATTTCGGCAAGGGGGGGGGGGGGGTGGCGCCAGCCCCCCTGTGTAACCGCGACCCCCCCTCAATTAAGGGGGCTGTTTGAAGCCGGCCGGGGGAATTTATTTTCCCCGGCTCCTCCCTGTCCGGCCGGCCCGACCTGGCCGACCGGTTCCTACTCAACGGGACCGGCAGTGGCAGGTCCCCTTCTAGATCCGACACTAGCGGCCCGGTCCGGCCGCCGGTCACCTTGCTCCGCCACGGCCCGGAACCGGCCGCGGCCCTTGTCGTCCGGCGCGATGCGATGGTACCGCGCCCCTCCGCCGTGGCCCCGCTCCGGCCGCGACATCTTCGGTTTTCTTCGACGCGGCGCGACGGCGTCGCGTTCTTAAACTTCTTTCCACGGCGCGGCGCGACGATGCCACGCTTATCATCCGCATGAATCCGCGTGGTGTGACGGAACCACGCTCTCCCATACCAACCACAAAGGAACCAACACGAAAAATTAAGGATGAGGGTCGGCCGTGTTTTTGCTGTCCGACCCCCTCACGTTATTCGATAACAAATGGTTTAAATCCATGAAGATCGTCAAGTTGGTATTCATGAACAGATAAATAAATAAAACCCCTACATCGGTTTCAAGAACGGTGAACGTCAATGATCCGCGGAAGACGAGCGTCGCGGAGGTCGGGCGTCGTGGAAAAAGAACTTCGACGTCGCGAAGCGAGGATTCGAAGACGTTGACGGAGATTTCGTCGCGGAAAACCGTCACGGAAGAAGAACATCGTAGAAGAAGTTCTCTGCGTTCTTCGGCGGAGATTTTCTTCGCTAAGGACGGTGTTATTCGTGTTCCTCATCGAAGAAGAAGGTGTTCTTCCCAAAAGCTCTCAACGAAAAAACTCTAACAACAAAATAAAATAAGCCTCCCACTTATTTTATTAACCCAACATAGGTTTTTGAATTTCAAGAGTTTGAAAATTCAAAACCCACATTTAACTCACTTAAGTTATAACATATGATGTTGTAGTATTAATGAGGACATAAGTTAGAAAAACATAAATGGGGGGTTTAGAGGGGTTAGGAAAGTGAGGGGTTGGGCCCGTGTGGGTCCCACATTACTTTATCCTCTCAAGGTTGGTTATCACAAGTGGGTCCCACCCCCAACATCCTTACTTAGGATAAAACTACCAAGTGGGGAAAATAAAAATTGTTAATTTTTATTTTCAACTACCAAAAAAATTAAAAACTCCCCTCGTGTAAACGCAACTCTAAAACAAGAGTTCCTAAGCAATTATCGGCGCTGCGGTTCCATCGGTGCCCTCAGAATTCGATTCCGGGCAACGGTTCAAAAGTTAGAAATTCCCGCTCGTTCGTTCACTGAACGAACCCGAGCTAAACTTCGGATAGAAATTCCGGGCACACCGGGCCTCGGAATCAGGCGCCGTCAAAAACTGTGTGCTTGTAAAATCCCAAAGAAAATTTAGAAAAAAATTCCATTGAAATTTAAGGCTCTTTACATTACTCCCACCTTAGGGCTTTACGTCCCTGTAAAGCTTCAACACAAACTAGGGATACAAAAGAGAAACTGAGCATGCATCTAAGCCTCCCGCTCTCATGTGCTCACATGGAGGTTCTCGTACTGCTAGAGAAAGTGCACCCGAAGAATCGATCATCCTCGTAGGATCCACTCCTGTCGATCCTTGATCCCCACTAGAACCTCCGTGGAAGTAACCCCATCGCCATTGTCCTGCTCCTCATGGTCGATGATATGCGAAGGGTCGAGCATGTATCTCCTCAGTTGAGATACCTGGAAAATGTCGTGCACCTAGTGCAACTGAGGTGGATGGGTCAAGCGGTAAACCACCTCGCTTACCCAGACGAGGACCTAGAAAGTTCCGTTGAACCTTGGAGATAAATTGCCTCCCTGGCCACATCTCCGTAAACCTCGTCAAGGTGAGACCCGTATAAGGACGTGATCGTCATCCTCGAACTCTAGAGGCCTCCAAGTCCTGTCAGCATAAGGATTCTGTCGGCCATGTGCTATCCTCATCCGCTCTTGGATGACCTGGACCTCTTCTAGTCTCACAAGAGCTGCTATGATTTCTTCTTTTCTGATAAGAGAAATCCGGTCTCATCCCCTGGAGGAACCACATTCATTGCCTAATACAGTCAATCCTGACATGAATGATGCATTCATGCCATGGATGACGTCGTAAGGCCTCGATGTAACTACCAAGAGATCCAACTGTCACTCTCGCCTCCAAGGGTCGAGTCACACTATTGGAATCAGTGTGAGGTCACCAGGTCTCCTCCAGTAGAAATCTTGAAAGTGACGGTCAAGTCAACAGTCTTAACCGGGACCACTCAGTATCAACCAAACAAAAAGGACAGGAAAGAAAACTTTACAAAGATAAGTGTCTTTTCATTATTGCAACTCATAGTACAAAGACACAAAGCAACTACAGACAAACAGCAACAAAACTAGAATCAACAGGATCAATAGCCTCTAGGTCGGAAGCTAGTCCTGCTCTTGTCCATCTGCTTCTGGAGCTCCATGACCATAGGCCTCAGCTGCCTAAAGATGAGCTCTCTCGTGTCCTCATGTCCCCTGCGGTCGGGGTGGGCCTCCTTGTGGTGGGGGTGGAAACACCCCGAAGCATCGTCCACCTCCAGCTGCACGACCATCTCCTCTTCCATGGACGCTTTCTCCTTGCAGTCTGCCCTGATAGAACCTCTGCCTCTGGCTGAGAGGTTCTTCATTTAACCGCTGGTCATCTGCATGGCGGGTCGGACAGTCACGTGCCATGTGACCAATCCCGTCGCAGGAGTAACACTGTCCACTCTTGGCACGACTGGCTCTGACTCCACCCCGGTTCCCCCGCACAACTGAACCTAAGTCGTGTAGTCGGCCACCGGTAGGTCTGGTCCTCTTGGACCTCTACGTCATCTGTCTACTGTCTGCTGGAGAAGACTCTACCGCAAGCTGGCTAGTGGTGGGTCGTGTTGCTGGAGACTGCTCAGCAAGGAAACTCTCCACCAAGAGGGCTCTCTCCAACACCCCTGTCTGGGTCGGAATGCTGTGAGAAACAATAGAAGCTCTAATCTCTCGCCTGAGCCCCTGCTCAAAGGTTCGGGACCTGAAGAACAGGTCCCGTACCATATCTGTGGAGTAGTGCGAGAGGTCTCTGAACCTCGCTGAATACTGTGCCACTGTCATGATTCCCTACCGCAGCTGAAGTAGCTCCTGTATACGCACCGCTTGAAGGGTTGATGGTACAAACTCTGCCCGGAAGAGGCTCTCAAAGTCTGCCCAAAGAAGTGTCTCCTCGTCATGCATCTGGAGCATCAGGCTCCACCATCTTCCTGCTGCTTCCTGAAGAAGGCTGGCATCAAGGATCACCATGAAGTCTGTCGGCATCCCCACTAGCCTGAAGACTCTCACCACAGCCTCCAGCCAATCCTCAGCCGCCTGCGGGTCCGTCCCTCCCTGGAACCTGGGTGGTCTCTGGCGCTGGAACTCATGCAGTGCACTCAAGCGACGTGCACCCTCTGCTGCTGGGGCTGGTGGAATCGGTGGCCCAACGGTTAGTAGTACCGCCGGTGCCTCAACTGTGATAGGGCCCTGTACTGAGACCACGTCGCTCGGCAGACTGTCAGTACGTACCACTCTCGGGGCTCTTGCTGGTCGTCCACGGGGAGGCATCCTGAAAGGAACAAACATGAAACGGTCAAAAGACTTATACCTGGTGAGATGACCTGGTTTGAGCTGATATTTAAATAAAACTTCTGGAAACACACACACAATCAGTGTTTTCATGCACAATGTCGGAAATCAGTTGTCAGGGTCCTGGTGTATGGATACGCCGGCCGCCCGCACCAACACTGGATTCCCTGAACTGAAGACCACACACGGTACCCTTAACACTATTTCTTCACAGAAAGAAAACATCAGAGTTATAAGTTCTGCGGTAGAACCGAATCCTTTGATACCAATTTTTCACGACCCGTCCTTGGGTCCCGTGCTGTGACTACCCCAAGCCCGCCTTCCATAGGCCAGGGGCTGGCGACTAGCACCAAAGGCATAAATCCCGATAACTGGGAAGGCATTGCCTTTATAAAAGTAAAAAAACACCACAGAGTACAAGAGGAAGAAAAACACTAAGTACAAAAGAAAGTTCTGAAAAGTAAATGGGCCAGAATACAAACCCAACTAAAAGTGCAGCTACAACTGAACAAAAGTACAACAGAAAAAGGCAAACAGCTGGAAGAAGGAAGCAACTCCTGGGTCATCCTCCTCAGATCCTACCTGAAGGGTAGGTACAGATAGCCTCCTCAAAGCTCTCGCCCGTCAACCTCCTCTGTGTGTCGTCTCGCTGTGAAGTCCTCCTCCAGATACTGACTCGTCGTGTAGTCCACCTCCGGGTACCGTCTAGTCCTCGAACACTCGGCCTCTGTCAGCACTGCTCGTCGTCTGCAACCAACACAACGAGGTACGAGCATAGCCCGTGTAGGGGTGAGTATAACGATACTCAGTTGGGACCCCGAGACCCTCAAGGTCTCACTAAAACCAACAAGGATAAACACAAAGAAGATCTCAACAAATAACCTCTACTTAGGTATGTGCCCATACATATACCTAAGTTATCAAGTAACCCATCTCAATCATGAGGAAACACAAGGATCATGAAATCAATGGATAACCACTACCCAGATATATGCCCATACATATACCTAAGTTATCAAGTGACCCATCTCAATCATGAGGTAACGCAAAGGTCAAAAGTCTCATCCCAAACCAGGATTTTCATTATCGAAACTGTAACTACTGAAGAACCCCGTCTCTGGAGTGTATAGTGGTGTTGTCACGACTCCGAGGTACTGCTCACTAACCTAAGACTGCTGAGGTACTCCTCCTGTCGAGTACCGCGGGTCTGCAGCCAACTACCAGGCGCTCCGTCCGCTGAGGGTATGTCACAAAATACCGGGCGCTCCCCCTAATAGCCTACAGAGGTACTCCTCCTATCGAGTATCGCGGGTCTGCGGCCAACTACCGGGCGCTCCGTCCGCCGTGGGTCTGTCGCCAAATACCAGGCGCTCCGTCCACTAGGCTAGTCGACTCACTCCAAGTCGAGGCGGTCAAGCAGTCGTCAGGTCTCACCCGGCTACACAGTCACCGTACTCCGTACTCTCATCTCCGGGAGGGTCCGCCCCACGAGCTACAGGTCGATACTCCAAGTATCAAAAAGTCCCACGAAGAATTATCTCAAAGGACCGCCTCGTCATAGGGGTCTCAACGCTATAGTCGGCGCGTCAATCGGACGCCCGGTCTGTGAGTTACTAGCCTTTTCGTCCCCGGGGCCCGGTTGGTTTCGTGTGCGAACCAATCCGGCCGTAACTCAACTATACCCTGAACACTCATAGGGTATACTCATAGGGACCGTTTCCCAACGTGATCACCAACGCCGCTGACGGTTCGTCAAACGGACGTCTGGTCTGAAAGATATCAGGTTTTCCGTTCTAGGGGCCAGGTTGGATTTCGGGTACAATCCATCCCGGCCACTATCCAAAAACAAACAAAACTCGGGCGAAGTATGACAAAAGTTACGTATCATCAAGAGGAAAGCGACGAGACAGACGACGCGTCAATCGAACGCCCGGTCTGTGAGTTATTGGCTTTTTCGCTCCAAGGGGCCTGGTTGGTTTTGTCAGCGAACCGACCCGACCGCACTTCGACGGCATCCAAACCTTGAGCGGAGTAAGCCAAAAGATCCGTCTCACTAAGAGAAATCCAACAAAGTCGACAGCACGTCAGTCAGATGTCTGGAGCTCAAGTTACGAGCGTTTCCGCTCCGAGGGCCCGGTTGGTTTCGTATCTGAACCAACCCGGCCAAACCCAAAGTATTCCGAAACCTTGAGTGCGATATACCAAAACGACCGACTCATTCCAAGGATTTCTACGCAACTGACGGTGCGTCGATCATAGATCCGTAGCCCAAGATATGGAAGTTTAAACCAACTCAGTCCGAAAAATGGGGGTTTCGGGCCCGAACCGACCCGGCCCGGCCCGGCTGGGCGCCGGTCCGGCTGGGCACAGCGCGCTGTCTGGCTCGGACTTTGGCCGAGCCATTTCGGCAAGGTCGGGGCACCTGCCCCCCTGTGTAACCACGGCCCCCCCTCAATTAAGGGGGCCGTTTGAAGCCGTCCGGGGGAATTTATTTCCCCCGACTCCTCTCTGTCCGGTCGGCCCGACCTGGCCGGCCGGTTCCTGCTCAATGGGACCGACGGTGGCCGGTCCCCTTCCAGCTCCGACACCGGCGGCCCGGTCCGGCCACCGGTCACCTTGCTCCACCGCGGCCCGGAACCGGTCGTGACCCTTATCGTCCGGCGCGGTGCGATGGTACCGTGCCCCTCCGCCGCGGCCCCGCTCCAGCCGCGACGTCTTCGGTTTTCTTCGACGCGGCATGACGGCGTCACGTTGTTAAACATCTTTCCACGGCGCGGCACGACGGCGCCACGCTTATCCTTCCGCATGAATCCGCGTTGTGTGACGGCACCACGCTCTCCCGTACCAACCACAAAGGAACCAACACGAAAAATTATGGAGGAGGGTCGGCCGTGTTTGTGCGGTTCGACCCCCTCGCGTTATTCGATAACAAATGGTTTAAATCCACGAAGATCGTCAATTTGGTATTCACGAACAGATAAATAAATAAAACCCCTACCTCGGTTTCAAGAACGGTGCACGTCAACGAGCCGCGGAAGACGAGCGTCACGGAGGTCGGGCGTCGCGGAAAAAGAACGTCGACGTCGCGAAGCGAGGATTCGAAGACGTTGACGGAGATTTCGTCACGGAAAACCATCGCGGAAGAAAAACATCGTGGAAGAATTTCTCTGCGTTCTTCGGCGGAGATGTTCTTCGCTAAGGACGGTGTTCTTCGTGTTCTTCGTCGAAGAAGAAGGTGTTCTTTCCAAAAGCTCTCAACGACAAAACTCTAACAACAAAATAAAATAAGCCTCCCACTTATTTTATTTACCCAACATAGGTTTTTGAATTTGAAGTGTTTGAAAATTCAAAACCCACATTTAACTCACTTAATTTATAACATAAGATGTTATAAAATTAATGAGGACATAAGTTAGCAAAACATAAATGGGGGGTTTAGAGGGGTTAGAAAAGTGAGGGGTTGGGATCGTGTGGGTCCCACCTTACTTTATCCTCTCAAGGTTGGTTATCACAAGTGGGTCCCACCCCCAACATCCTTACTTAGGATAAATCTACCAAGTGGGGAAAATAAAAATTGATAATTTTTATTTTCAACTACCACAAAAATTAAAAACTTTCCTCGTGTAAACGCAACACCGAAACAGGAGTTCCTAAGTAATTACCGGCGCTGCGGTTCCATCGGTGCCCTCAGGACTCGATTCCGGGCAACGGTTCAAAAGTTAGAAATTCCCACTCGTTCGTTCATTGAACGAACCCGAGCTAAACTTCAGATAGAAATTCCGGGCACACCGGGCCTCAGAATCAGGCGCTGTCAAAAACTGCGTTCTTGTAAAATCTCAAAGAAAATTTAGAAAAAATTTCCCTTGAATTTTACGGGTATTTACATGACCTCATTGAAAAATATGAAAAACAATCCTCTTTTGAATAAAATATTTTTGAAGCTAAAAATCTTTGTGAAACTGTTTTAGATGTTGAAAATTCTGCTATAACAACCAATCTGGAAAATCGTCCAGATCTGGACAACTATCTAGTTTCTTCTGTAGGAGAGTACGCTATTTCTGAACGTAAGAGATTACTATGTGAATTTGGGGGTGTTTCTGTTAGCACCAACACCTCTGAGAACATTGATATTGATAAGGAAGGACTTTTGAGACTACTTGATAATTCTTATTTAATTGAGATATTGAATTCTGATATGGAAAATCTGGACAGTGTACTGCCTACGCTGGACAGTAACACTGTTATCTCTAAATCTGAGCATGAAATTGAAAATCTTTCATCTTTCAATACTCCTTATAATAAATATGTGGAAGATCACGGACCTCCCATGCCTAAGAGTCTTCCTTCGAGTGTAGAACCACATGATCTTGAACTGAAGCCCATCCCTGCTCATCTTAAATATTGATTTTTGGGTGAGAACTTCAATTTTCCCATAATAATTTCTTCTAAAAATAATGAAAATCAAGAAGAAAGAGTGTTGAATGTTTTGAAAAAGTTTAAATCTGCCTTAGGCTGGGGAATAACTGATATCAAGGGTATTAGTCCCTCATTTTTTATGCATAATATTCTTATGTAGCTAGATCATAAGCCTAAGGTAGAGTGTCCAAGAAGATTAAATCCAAACATGAAAGAAGTTGTGTGAGAGGAAGTAATAATACTGCTAGACACTAGAATGATTTATCCCATTTATGATAGTGCATATGTTCACCCTGTCCAGGTTGTCCCCAAGAAGGGGGGTTTCACTATAGTTAAAAATGAAAAAAAAGAAGAAGTCCAAGTTAGGAAAGCCACAAAATGGAGTCTATATTGATTATAGGAAGACTAATGTATCCACTAGAAAGGAACATTTTCCAATGCCCTTCATGGATCAAATGCTGGAAATGAAGTTTTCTGTTTTCTAGATGGGTATTCTGGTTACAACCAGCTTCCTATTGCTCCAGATGATCAAGATAAGAGCACTCTCACATGCCCATTTAAAACATTTGCTTACAGGAGGATTCCCTTTAGGATGTGTGGAGCTCCAGCCACCTTTCATAGGTTCATGATGGCTATTTTTTCAGACATGATTGAGAGAAAAATTGTGGTTTTCAAGGATGACTTTTCCATTGTGTGTAGTACTTTTTATACTTGTCTTGAAAATAATGAGTTAGTCTTAGAGAGATGCATTGAAAACAACCTTGTTCTTAATTGGGAGAAATATCAGTTCATGGTTAAAGAAGGTATAGTGCTTGGTCATAAGGTGTCTAAAAGAGGTATAGAAGTTGATAATGCTAAGATTGATGTTATTCAAAAAACTACCACCTCTTGTAAATGTCATGGGTGTTAGAAGATTTCTAGGGCATCCCGGTTTCTACCGGAGATTCATAAAAGATTTTTCAAAAATTACTAAGCTCTTATGTTCTTTGTGGGTCAAGGATGCACCTTTCAATTTTGATGAAAACTGTTTGAAATCATTTAATTTGCTTAAATAGAAACTCACTACATCACCTATCATTATTTCTCCTGACTGGAAGCTAACTTTTGAACTTATGTGTGATGTTAGTGACATGGCTGTAGGTGCTGTCCTTGGAAAGAGGAGGGATAGAAAGTTGAATGTGGTATATTATGCTAGTATAATGCTAGATGATGCCCAAAAGAATTATACCACCATGAGAATGAGTTGTTAGCTATTTGGTTTTCTCTGGAGAAGTTTAGTCAGTATCTGTTAGGCTCAAAAGTCATCATTTTCACTGATCATTCTGGCTTAAAAAACTTGATATCCAAAAAGGGAAAAAAAACCCAGACTGATTAGATGGATTCTTCTATTACAAGAGTTTCACATAGTGATTAGGGATAACAAGGGAGATAAAACTTTAGTTACAGATCACCTTTCTAGGCTTCCTCTAACCCATTCTAAAAATTCTAGTGAGATAAGATCTTCCTCTCCTAATGAGAAGCTTCTTACTGTCTCAGTCAGGCAATCTGCTTGGTTTGCGGATTTTTCCAACATACTGGCATTATGTGATTTTCCCAAAAATCTATCCAATAAACAAATGAAGAAATTCATTTTTGAGATTAAATATTATCGTTGGGATGATCCTCTACTGTTTAGGAGGTGTGCTGATGGTATTTCTTGAAGGTGTGTGCCTGAGGAAGAGATGCTCCTGATTCTTGAAAGTTGTCATTCTTCACCTTGGGGAGGTCACCATGTCGGTGAAAGGACATCTCAAAAAGTATTACAATCTGGTTTGTATTGGCCTTCTCTTTTTAAGGATGCTAGGAGATTTGTGGTTGGCTATGATAGATGTCAGAGGCTAGGTAATGTGGGTAGGAAGCATGAGTTACCCCAAAAAGGAATTCTAGAAGTTGAAAATTTTGATGTCTGGGGTTTAGATTTCATGGGTCCATTTCCATCTTCTCATGGTAATGAGTACATTCTTATTGTTGTTGATTATGTTTTGAAATGGGTTGAGGCAGTGGCACAGCCCAACAATCAAGCCAACTATGTAATAAAATTTGTCAAAAATAATATCTTTATAAGATTTGGAGTCCCAAGACCTTTTATCACTGATAATGGAACACACTTTAAGAACTATAAATTTAAATCTTTGATGGAAAAATATGGTTGTGTTCATAAAACTAGTACTTCGTAACATCTATAGTCCAGTGGATAGGTGGAAATCTCAAATAGGGAACTGAAACAAATTCTTGAGAAAACTGTGTCAAATTCTAGGAAGGACTGACCTCTTAAATTGGAGGAAGCTTTATGGGATTATAGAACTGCTTTCAAAACCCCAATAGGTGTGTCTCCTTACAGGATGTTGTTTGGGAAATGCTGTCATTTACCTGTAGAGTTGCAACATAAGTAATATTGGGAAGTTAAGGCTCTAAACATTGACTTTAAGAGTACTGGTGAGAGGAGATTACTTGAGCTGAGTGAACATGATGAGATTAGGATAGAGAGTTATGATAATTCAAGAATTTATAAAGAGAGGACTAAAAGCTTTCATGATTCTATCATTCAAAACAAAGAGTTCAAACTAGGACAAAATGTCTTTCTCTTTAACTCTAGACTTAAACTCTTTCTAGTAAAACATAAGTCCAAATGGTATGGACCATTTACAATTGTGAGAGTGCTGAAGAATGGAGCTTTAGAAATTGTTGGTGAAGAGAATAAACCCATGTTCGTCAATGGGAAAAGAGTGAAACTGTATTTTGAGGGACAACCAAAGGGCTTGGATGCCTTCATTGTGCTTGAAAATTATTATTGAGAAGAGTCTAGGTGGGGAATTTAAACATAGCGCTGCATGGGAGGAAACCCATGGTTTTTGTTTTGTTAATAAATAAAAAAATTGTGATTAAATAATGTCTAATGGAAGACTTTAAAATCAGTGCTTCATGGGAGTCAACCCATTCTTTTTCTTTGTTTTCATTTTTGTTTGTACTGTTTTGTGTTGAATAAAGTGATGCTTCTGTGCTCTGTTTTTGTAAAATACCTTTTACTGCTTGTTCTTTGTTTCTAGGTTCTGTGTTTTAGGTTTCTGCTATTGTGTCAATAAAGTAGTGGAATTCCCATGATCATTTTTGGACAAGAGCTAGTCAGGGAAGTATTCCATCTTTCTGAATTTATTTTCTGCTCCCGTTTTTGTTAATAAATCTGCTTGTTTAAAATCTCTGCTATTTGTTGTTGGAAATTCTGCTACATGTCACTAAGAAAAATTTAAAATTTTTCATTTACCTCTTACGTAAATTTGAATTAATTTATTAGTTTAGAAATAATCTTTCACAGTTAGGAAAAATAATGGGTCACTGTTATCTTAAGATCAAAGGGAAGTAGTAGTGAGGAGTTCACTAGTAGTAGGTAGTAACAGTGAGAATGAGCTACCAGTGCAAAAAATATCGGTGAGGGAGAAGGTCACCAGTAGGATACAAGGTTAATTTTCACTGATATAAAATAAAAGATCACTATTAGAAAATAAGTTGAAGGTCACCGTTAACACTAAAAAAAATAGTCTAACAGTGAGGTACAAAAACTAAGTGTGTGTGTGTGGGGGGGTACCTGTTACTAGTAGTTGTGTTTTTCTTTGGAATCGATTAGTCTATAGGGTGTTTGGCATGCATATTTCTGCTATATTGAACAACCTTTTGAATCATACTTTGTTAATCTTCTTACACCCAATTAATTGTGCACCCACACCTTATATACTTCTTTTGAGGTATATTGAAAATACATGTCACTTTAATGTGTGTGTCTGTATATGAACCTGCTGATTATTTATTTATTGTGGTGAACTAGACTTTTGAACTTCATTGAGAACCTTAAAATATTTCATAAATCTACTTAATTGAAAACTTATTTTGAACCTTAATTGTTTATTTTTTCATCTCCACTTTAGAAAAAAACTTTTGGGACAAAGTTGGGTTTTAAGTGTGGGGGAGGGGGTCAATTCTTGACTGTTCTAAACTGTGTTTTATTGAAATCCCATCAAACATCAATTCCCACTGCATATTCAATTTTTTTTTAAAAAAATGGTTAAATTTTTTTCAAAATTCTTTCAAAATTTTATGATTTATACTTTACTCAATTGGGTCTTGCCTTAGGACAAGTTTTTTGATGGTACTTAAGAACTGTTCTGAGTCTGAAATTGGTGAGGTTGGATGATTGCTGAGTGTTCTTACTTAGTGATTTGATGGAAATTTGGTTTAGGAACTATTTCTGAAAGTGATTGGGGTAACTTGTTTGTGGAGTTATGTTCACAACCTCTGGAACTGGAAGTTTGATCTTGATTCTAGGGGCCTCTTTCATTTTCTTTAAATTATTAAAATTAATTGCGTTAATGAGCCAATGTAAATGATTTTTGATATAAATCTTTTGAAACTGGAGTAATTTGGGCATCTCTGATCCCACAGTGAGTCTCTGAGACCCCAAATGATGGGTGAATTTCTGTTTACTATAAGCCCTCTATTCAATTTGAATAAGTTCATTGCACAGTGCTTAGCACAATGATACATGGCTGGGGAATAAATAAATAAAGTGTCTAGGGTCAGAAATGATCTCATTAAGGTTAGGGGAATGATGAACTCCAGATGAAGAAGGGTTCAATTGGTTTATATGAAAATCATTTAGGTTGTTTCATTGAGGTGATTCACGAAAGAGTTAATTATTTTTGGAACCTAGGTGAAAAAGTCAAAGTACAAAGTTCCTTGGTTAAGATCTCAATTCCATTGATGTTTTACCTCTTTTCATTTTTGGACTTAGAACCTGAGTTTGAATTGATGTAAGTCACTAAGTTGTATCACATATGAGGCATGACATCTTCATTGTTTGATGATTCATAGATTCCTTAACTACCCTTGAGTATTTGTTATAATCAAGATTCATATGAGTAATTCATTTTCTTAAAGCCTGCTATTATGTATTGTCCTCTATTTTGAGTGCTGGACATGTAACATTTTGAGCAAAATCACTAATAAACTTTACTGTTTTTCAAAGATAATAAAACATGGGATTGTTTGGGGACAAACAATGCTTAAGTGTGGGGTAATTTTATGTGGCACTATTTTTACATAGTTTTGCCACATCTTTTTACTTAATTTTTAATGATTTAATTAATTATTTAACCTCTTTTTACAAAATAATTGTACTTTTGTATTTCTATAATCACTTTTTATAATTAATTATGTATTTTTAGTCTTTAAATTAATAATTTTAATTTTACTTTACTTATATACTTTAATTATGTCTTAATTAGTTTTGTTAAGTTATATCAGTGTGAATTTTTTATTTGTTAATATCTATTTTAAACAATTATTTAATCAATGTAATCCAATTTAATTAAGTTAGACTTTATTTTAATTTTTTATCTATTATTTTAGTAACATTAGAATAGGTTAGCAATTTTAATTAATGTGTTTAGTCTTTTTGCTAATTATTTAAGGAAATAATATGTGTTTTTAATTAAATTAAGTTGTTTGATTTTAATTTTATGTGTTCAAATAGTTAATTAATTAATTAATTAATAGATTTTAAACATTAATTATATAATTTTTTGTATGAATTTTTATTATTTATTTATTTTCTATTGATTTTAGTCTACCGGTGAGGTAGATTATAACTAGCGGTAACCAGGTTACCGTTATTGACTAATGATGACCTGCATTCTTTTTCCTCTAGCGGTAACTAGTTTTGAGATATAACGGTGACCTTTCTTTTTCCAGTGACATTTTTCACTGTTACCCTTTCTTACTGGTAACTCTAATTTTTAACCCCAACCTCACTGATAAATTTTTCTAGGTCACCGATACTAATCTCTATTTTCTACTACCTTGTAATTAATTTTTATAATTATTATAATTTAATTCTTTTATTAATTTAACATATCAATTATCAAGTTTATTAATTAAGTTGTTATCAATTAATACTTTTTTTATAACTTTATGGCTTTATGTTTAAAAAAATCATTGTATTAAACTAATGTTGTTTACTTATTTTGTAAATAATTATTTTCAATCCTTGTTTTAAATAACTTAAGTTTTAATTTTTGAAGTTCAATTTGTTTTATTTAAACAAAAGGGTCACTGTTAGTATTCTACCAGTGACCCCTACACCTCACTGTTACTACTGTATACCAGTGACCTTATTGGTACCAGTAACTTCCTCTTTTAATTATAACGGTGACCCCCTTTTGTTTTAATTTTATTTGAAACAATGAGATTTTGTATTCTACCAGTGACCCTCTTTAAGCTCAATTTTTTAGCAGGTAGTTTTTCTTTGTGAGTAATAGTTAACTTTTATTTATTTCGACCGGTAGCCTTTGATTTTATTAATTTTATCAGTAACCTTTAATTATCCATAATAGTTACCACCTCACCGATACACCTCCAACCTCACCGCTCCCCCACCTCACCGTTAGAATTTTTCTTACCCTCTACCTCACTGATAGCCTTTTCCTCACCGTTACTCTCTCTCACTGTTAGACTTCGTCAGTGGAAACTCACCGTTAGGCTACTTCTCCTGTTTTCCTCACTATTACTCCCTTCTCCCCACTGATAGATCTGAATTAAGAAGAACATGAAGTCCCCACAACAGATCTATGCATTGCTGAAGCATGAGGTGGAGCCTAGCAGCGTGAGAAGAAGTTGTGCGCAACATTTATAGCTGAGCCGACGGACCTCTATCTCGAGTTTAAGCCTTGCTGGTTCGAAATTTTATATCGAGCACCACCTGCGCATGAGTTCCGCCACTGCTGGGTGCCGCGGGGAGCAGGAGAGACACCGCACCTGCTGGATTCGTGCCAAAACCGTGAAGGCCGAGGACCACCGCACCGTGCCAGAGCCGCTGCAAGGAGACGGGATGCCGCATGCACCACTGTTATAGAGGAGGCCATTCGATCTGGTGTTGGGGAGGACCTCTGCGCCGCTACGTCTTGCATAGGAGGAGGCTTCCACTGGAAGCTTACTCAAACCCTTTCCCCATGTTGTGCGCCGTGATTTGGGGGGAGGGAAGAGATACGATTAATAAAAAATAACAATAAACAAATAAGAAATATAATAATAAAAAATGGTTATAATAAATTAATAGTTAATAATTAATTAACCAAAATAGTAAATTAATTAAAATATTTAATTAAAATAAGTTTAAATTTAATAAATAAAGTGTTTAATATTAGTTTAATTTAATAATTTAATTAATTTATGATAACTAAGTATTAATAATACTTATATTAATAAAACAAATATATGAATGATAATAAATTAAGAACATAATAATTTCATTTAATTAAAGATTAAATAATAAATCAAAAAAATATAATACTAATAATTAATTAATATGCAATAAATATTACAATTTAAATTATTCATTAATTAACTTTAGATGACTTTTTAATAAGTATTATAATGGTAAACTTAAAATAAATACTATAAAATCTTAATTAAAATTTGTTGAGTTTTAATTGTTTCATTTTGTTTATACATGTGAAGGTTCATCCAAGAGTCAAGTATACGTCCAGATGCATTTAACTAACTCTCCAAAAGTTAGTTATGTGCGAAAAATTAGCGTGACGTGCTTGTTGTGAAAAAACGCACATTTTGCGTTTCGTTTGTGAAGAACTTTTGGAGTCAGTGGAAAAGGTTCGGGGACAAGTAGTAGAAGACCACGTGATACTTAAAGTAGAGAAAGCAGCATATTTTGGGGACTCTCATTCATTTAGTGAACACACCGGTCTCGAAGCAGAGTAGAGAACCAGCCGCTCTTCAGAGTTCCAAGGGCCAGGAGCAGCAGTAATTGATGCGAGCAGAGGGAGTTTTCTTCCTCTGTTTTCTTCCAAATGTCTTCCTCTGTAATTGAATGGATTTAGTATTTGAGTTAGTGATAATGAACAATATATTAGTTATATAAATTTGTAGTTCGGGGAGAATTATTGATCTACTGGTGATCATTTTCATCCTTTTCATTAAACATTTCTTTTGTGATTAGAATTGATCGATGGGAACAATTCTAATTTCAAATTTCGGCATCATACCACAATCACTGAATTTTTCAAAACTCTATAATCATTCGGAGAGTTTTATTATGGAATCATATTTTAAGTAATCAAATCATAACGAAAAACATCAGTACTTACGACGAGGTTGTACTGTTGTCCTTTTAAATCATCTTTCTAAAATTGTACTTCTTTGGATTGGAAAACTCTAAGTTGTACAATTTATGTGACTTAACTTCTGGAAAGGGAAGAAATTTTCCTATATGCAGTGGTAAAATGCATTACTTTTACATGATTAGGTGAAAAAATTTAAACCAGTAGACTAGAGTAACCCCCTAGCGTTATTTTCTGTTTTCCTTTTATCAACATTTTATTTCATTGTTACATCTTATTTTCAGCTGTTCTCGATTTCATTATTAGTTAGAACAAATCTAAAAGAGTTGTGTTGTTTTAATTTATAGTTTATAAAAAAATAAAAAAATATTAAAGGATAAAAGAATATTAAGAAAAACCAGTCTGCTGCTAACAATAGTGGAGTTTTAAAAGTTTTTTTAGTAGATTAGTGGCCAATTTACCTTTCCTGTGGGTTTGACCCTACTTTCCACATATACGGTAGTTATTAGGAATATAAATTTTAAATTTTTTCCAACTTCAATGATAGTACTAGTTAGCTTCTACTAAATAGACAGGTTCATCCTTCAGTAATCAAGGTGAGTTGTCACTTGAGAATGAGCCCTTGATCTGATATGGTCCATGTTCTAACTACCTAACCAATTTCTTTATATTTACATTGATGAAAGCTCCCCTGTTATATGCACCTTTATGGCCAAAGATTGCATGAGATTAGTGGCTTCAAAATATCCCTTGTAGTAATCCGCTACCTACGCTTCTAATTATAGGATCCACTATAATATGCCTCTAATTTCAGATTGTTACCAAGGGTCCCCTACCGGGTTCCTTTACTTACATGTTGACCAAAAGAAACCCTAGTAGGTTCCCTTTACCTGTGTACCATTCTGAGGATCCCATGTAGGATTCCTCCAACTTTTTGCATTACTTTGAGGGTCCCATATAGGATGCCTAGTTCTATGTACTGCTTCGAGGGTCCATTGTTGGAAACCTCTATCTATGTATCATTTAGAGGATCCTATGTAGGATTCCTCCTTTTACCTTCAATGATAAGGATCCCAAGTATGATAACTTCACTTATGTGTATTCCTCAAGGTTCCCATGTAGGATTCCTCTTTAGTGTTTTGACTTGAGGGACCTAGTGGGTGCCCCGACATTTCATCGAACCAGATCTAGTGAATTGGGGGTTTGGGTATAGAAGGTAGAAAGTGTCACCGTAGATCCTGTTCCACCCATGAGGATTAGGAAGTAGTTGTGGGTTTAGGGGTTTGACCACCCTCACTCATTATTTTATACTTTCACTTGTTTATTGCTGATGCAATGTTGACTACCAAAGGTTCTTCCTAGTTGGTGGTTGTTGAGCCTGATGAGATGCATATTTCTTTTAATTTTGGATGTCCAGACATATTTCTTGGGATCCAGCTTTTGAGATAGGTTAGGACTTACATTTATTAACATACCCAGAGGTACTACCAGAGATTTGGCTACTGAGGCTGTATATTTGATTACTATATTATTGAGATTTCCATTGGTTCATCCTAGGATCTAGATTTTGATTTTATGGTTATGATA
The DNA here is from genome assembly GCA_963277665.1 of Viscum album. Taxonomy (NCBI): domain Eukaryota; kingdom Viridiplantae; phylum Streptophyta; class Magnoliopsida; order Santalales; family Viscaceae; genus Viscum; species Viscum album. The sequence goes on along the minus strand of OY728147.1, from coordinate 171,690,501 downwards.
TGTTGACCTGACATCCATATTAATGATACTCATGGATGATTATGTTCTTTTGAGCAATGGGGATGATATCGCTCATCTCAGTTTGACATGATATGAGGATGATTATTCTCTCCTCAATCTGATTATCATTATGGATGATTATGACCTCTTGAGTGATAGCGATGACCATGCTATCCAAGATCTATTACTAGACCGTGGTGTTGAACGTGGAGTTTCACATCATTATATAATCATGGATGATTATCCTCTCCCAAGTGATAGGTCTGATTCTATTCTCCCTAATTAGATACCTCAAGGGGTGGTCATGTTGTATCACTGATGATCACTCTTTATAGTTTGGATAAGGGTTATGCCCTTAGGGTTCATCTGAGTCTTAATTTCATGACTTCCTAGAGACTGGTACCTAGATCTCAGACATTAGATTAGATTTACATGGAATGAGTGCATGATGTGTAGATCTAGGATGTGTATAGGATTTCCAAGTGTAATTTATTATCCATTATTATAGTGAATGCTGGTGAGTATGGTTGAACCCATGGTTAGGATGAGTATCCCCCATGTGGTGATGTATTGTTCTTAGAGATATTTCTAACACTAGATGAAGAATTTATTTATAGATCAGTAGTATAGACCAAGAGACCAACTTAATGATACACAACCTGAGTGGTATGGCATCTAGATTAATTCCCTTTCACAGGATGTCATGGTGATCAGGATTATGGACCCAAGGATTGAATGTTTATGGTGTTTTGTTATTTATTTCACTATTCTCAAGTATATCTATATTTAGTTATATATTTATATGTATGTAAATATAAATATATATTAATATAAATATAAATATAAATGTTTTTACATTACACGGTTTATTTGGATCATATACCTAGGGATCGACTGTGGTTTCATATTATTTATTGATTGATTTATTATTTATAGTTATATATCAGCTAAGATGAGTACATTGTGTGAGCATGAACTTATGATAGAAGATTTATAGGTTCACCATTGGGGTGTCATACTGAGATTATTTCTAACCCCAATACCTAAATCTTGGCGTGCGTTCAAAACTTATGTCTACTTTTTAGGTTGATCGAAGATTCATAATGTATAGGGATGAGGCCCAGGGTTACATGATCGAGAAGAGTTGCTCATGTGGTTTACATTGATCAGGCTGGAGTAGGTCAAAAGTATATTGGAGACAGGCAGTGTGGTATATCTTAGAGTGAGTGGTAGAGCCTTGTACTTTTATTTCTGTTTCTTTTATGTACTCTTGTATATATGGTTGGCTTAGTTGGTTACTAGTTTTATATGTGTGACATAGTTGTTTGGGATTTTATAAAATTTAATTTATTAATAGAGAGTGATCTATTTCTATTTATTTAATTCTTATACACTCTATTTATTACTTCTTGGATGTTATCTAGTTATTTCTTCTATGTTACTCTGATATGAGGTTATAGTCTCCTAGATGTACAATATTTAGAATCATGATTCTAGTCAACAGCCTCTGGCATATGGGGCAGTATGCTAGTGGCCTCATAATGAGCCATATCAGATAACCAATTTAGTGGCATATGGTTCTAGACATTACAAAGTGGTATCCACGCTATTTCTTTTCTCATTGTATAACCATTTCATATATGGTAGATAGGAGTATTAGGAATGTGTCAGATACAATGATGGATATCAGACTGGTGCATCGAGAACACTTGTTCTTGTAAGAAGTCTATGTTGTAGGGTTATGGGAATATTGTTCCCATCTATGATGTTATATTTTTATATTATTTCTCATTTATCGATGAATATTTTGATTGGATGTTATTATTTATTATGGATTTCTAGATCTTTGACCATTGGATAGAGGCTAGTGATTGATTTTGACTCCTGGCCGACAAAGGCAAGAGGCGTCTCATGCATTATATTTGGTACATAGGATTCACAGTTTATAGGCCTACTAGTGTGTTTTTTTATTGATAACATAAGAAAAATATTTAAAGTGTCAACAAAAACATTTATAGTGATTTACCATATAGTTTTTGTTGAATTCTACTCAATCAATCTGACTTTAATATATATTTCTTTCGGATGGAAGGTAATGTGGATCTATACTAAGGTGTTTTTTTTGGTAAGGATGATGACTTAGTCCTAATACATATGAGGTGTAGTGACCCTATTAGGTCAATAAGGCATGTGATTCTCAAATGTTATACCCCTTTGAGTTTTTTTATTTTCTCATTTCTAGTTATTTAATGTTTCAGAAACAATCTATATAATATTTTATTTCATAGATAGGAATGAAATACTATTTAACCTACCTTTGTTTTTGGTTATCTTGTTAGATTGTGGAGTACAATGCCGATAAGTACAAGAAATTTTTATTATGAACTGGACCTCGAGGGGGTATTACTATATATAGATTCTTGGTGAGTGTTAGTTCAGCATCTCTTTTGAGTTGGCATTGTGACCTCTTGGGGGTAGTTGCTTATAAGGATGCTTGGAGGGGATTAGGCCCCATGTAGGTTGTGTTGACAGTTTTGATCCTCATTAGTTTTTGTTATCATCACCTTCCATGGAGAGTTTTGATATTTTGGGATATGTGGTTAGACCTTATGACCCATTTGTGTGACCAGATCGGTAGTGCAAGGTTGAAGACCTAGAGCCCCTTAGTCTTTACTCAGACCCTTGTAGGTCGACATATATTTTGTTTATGGGAAACCTGAATGAGAGAGGATGGCCTGATTTTAATAATTCCATTTTAGGTTATCATATTTGTTATATGGTCATTTTGAGATCAATATATTATTGATGCTCTGGTTTTGTGGTACATTTATTTTTATGGATTCATCTTTTAACAAGAACCTTGGGTGCATTGGTATCATGATTGGCTTTGATGGGTAGGACTGTTTGGGTTCTTGGACTAGTTGACCGGTGTTTCCACTTTTTATAATATAGTTAGAGAATGGGTATTTTCCCATGACTAGAATGATGCCAACTGACATGTGGTAATGAAATAAATCATGTCAGTAATGAGGTAAATGATTTTGAAGAGGAGTTCCAAGGGAGATTAAATCTTGTTTGGACTTAAGTTTAATCTAGTATGGACTACATGGTATAAATAGTGAATAATGTTGAGGATCTTGAGTCACATGATAGAGGTGCACACTGGTTGTGCACGATACAATTATGTTGTAAATCGGTGAGTGGCCATGTGTGAGACAAGGACCAATGCTTTCAAGAATTTCTATGAGCATGGTTGTCGAGAGTTGTGGTGAAATAAAGAATTTGCCTTTGTGGTAGAGGATACATGGATAATAAATTGGGTACCATGAGACATTACACCAATTTCTGAACCTTGACATGCATTTTCAGGAGGTGTGGTGTAAGATTTCGGTTAAAGGAAAGTATAGACTTTTGGATGTGAGTGTGTTTCAGAGAGAGCTGTACATGCCTTTTTATGGAATCTTAGTATACTCTTTATTAGAGATGATCGTTCTATATCTTGAAATAATATTATGTATGATGATAGAGAATTAGATCGATGATAAACTTATTTTCTTCTCAAATTTCATTCTATTTTATTGATAAAACTTATTGGGGTTGCGCTTGAAGGGAGTTATAAGGTAATATATATAGTGGGGAGTTCTCCGTTGGCTATTTGAGGGTGGTGACAATCGTATTCAGTTTAAATTTAACATTTTACATGATCTGTTGAGCTCAGAGATTTTTTTTGCGGTGATTATAAGGGTATTCATATAGTGGAGAGTACCAAACTAGTCATAGATAAGTATCTCATGAATATGGGAGTAATTGATGCTATGAGATTGGTTATTGGATAGTCTAAATAGCTTATTGAACATATGAAGAGGTTGGGATCATGGCTTCTAGTCTTACCACTAGGATTCTCAGGGACAAGAAGGTTTATGATGGGGAGATTGTAAGGACACATGTTATTCCAAATATAAATTTTGATAATAAATTTAATTTTTTTCCTTTTGATGATTGTGAGGGGTAAAATTTTCATTTACCCAGAGCATATGTTCTCAGATAATTTTTATGATCACTATATTGGTCTTGGAGTAGGGTGTTTACCCTAGGAAATGATTTTGCTGGAATTCTTTACAGTATGAATTTTTGAGGAATAATTAATATTTTAATATTTAATTAATTAAATATTAATTTATTTTCATAAGATCATTTAGTCATATATTTTTAAGGGGGTTTTTGATTGAGATTCCATTTCCACTATTGAGTATGGAATTATAAGTTTCTCCTAGATGATGCATAAACTTAGTTTGGGTGTTGGTACCGGGCGGGCCCTCTTTTCATTTCCTTCAATTTATTTTTCTTTTTATTTTTCTTATTTTCTTTTCCTTTTTATTTCCTTTTTACTATATATTCACATTTACTCCTCTTGGGAGGATCCTCCTTTATAATGAAACTGAGAGAGAAAATATAGAGGGAGAGAGAAAAAAGGGAGAGGTAAAGAGAGGTACCACCGCGAAGCTTGTGACAATCCAGATCATCTTCCGGTAGCCGTGGAGCATGGAAATGGGTGACGTTTTTGTGAAATCCACTCCAATGTAGGTTTTTTTTTGTGTTTTCACCATATATACCCATATATTTTATGTTTTATAGTTTTAAATCCCTATTATTCCATCTTAATACCCCTTGTGGTTTGATATCCTATTTTGGGGAAAAAATAGGGATTTTGGGTGATTTTAGGGGTTTCTAATTCAAGAATACTAATCACATGGAGTGTGGTAGAAGAACACATGTTGTGTGTTATTCCTGTTTTGGGAAATATGATCTTTTATAATTACACAGAGTTTATAGATTATATACATATTGTACTGGTATTTGGGCATGTGGCTGAGTACTCGACCAAAAAACCCATGTGGTGGCACTTGGTCATGTGAAATACACGGCCAAACCCCATGTGGGATGCACACCATGTAGATGCACAAAACCAGAGGGTATATACATGGCCAGACCACGTGAGTTACATGGGAAGGTACCCCATGTAGGCTATACGCCCTGTATAGGACCAACTTGCTGTGTACATGGGATTTTACATACCATGTCCAACTAGAGTACACACCCATGTGGGGTTTTGGGAGTACATATCATGTAATGAGCAAACATGCTGTGTACTTCCCTTACTACACCTTTTTAGGGTTTTCTATATCTTTCCACCTATGATTCAGAATTCGTAACATGCATAGTATATTATGAGTATCTTTTTGCATAGATCATGATGGATAAACCCTTAAGGTATTTTGAGGAATACTAAGTGGTGTTTTGGGATTTGTCAAAAGGGATAGTTTCTTCCTCTGATAATTGAGGTGAGTTGTCTCATGAGAGTGAGACCTTGATCTGATATGGGCCATGAGACATCCCTCAAACCAATGCTTGTATCTTTCCTTTGACGATGTATCCCTTTTGAGATGTTCCCATCTGGACTAAGAGGGTGTGATTTTAGTTTTTTTGGGGATCCCTTTTATGTTTCCTTTGCATACTATTCAACCTAGACAATACTCTATAGAATGTATCTACCGTCTAGTTGGTACCAAGGGTCCCCTATGGGATTACTTTGCTTACATACTGACCAAGGGAATCCCTGGTAGTATCCATTTACCAGTGTACCATGCTGAGGATCACAAGTAGGATATATCTTCCTTACTGCACCCCTTTGAGGGTCCCATATAGGATGCCTCTTTCTATATACCACTATGAGGGTCCCTTGTACAACACCTATGTCTATTTATCATTTTGAGGATCCCATGTTGGATTCCCCTTTTTCCTCAACAGTTAAGGATCCTAATTAGGATGATTTCACTTATGCTTATACTTAGAGGATCCCAATACGGATACCTATGTACTGTTTATAATTGAGAGACCAAGTGGGAGATCCAATGTTTGACCAACCCTGAGCTAGTGTTTTGGGGTTTTGATTAGATATGGTAGCGAGTGTCACCTTAGATCTCATGTAGAAATTGTAATCCCATAAGGATGATGTAGTAGTTCTATGTTTAGGTTTTTGGCCACCATCACTCTTCATTTTATACTGTCACTTGTTTATTTATATTATGGAGAATATTATAAGTGGTACTTCTCGGTTGGTGTCTATTGAGTATGGTGCGATGTATATTCCTTTCACTTTTTTATGCCCATAAATATTTCACGGGATCCAATTTTTTATCCATGTTATTTTTTATATTTATTGAAATATACATAGACACTACATGGGATCTAGCTACTATGAATTTATATTCCATCATTATATTATTGGTATTTCTATAGGTTCTTCCTTGGATGAACTTTTTGAGCCTATAATTTAGATATATTGGCATGAAGTCCATTTTAATTATACTCGTGGATGATTAAACTCTAACAAGTGAAGAGTACGATTCCACTCTCCTCTATTTCACATGTGATGAGGATGGTTATTCTCTCCTCGATCTGATTACACTCGTGGATGATTACTCTCTCCTAAGTGATAGGGATGATTTTTCTCTCCCTCGTCAATTACTAGTCCATGGTGTTAGACATGGAATTTTACATCATTGGTTACTCATGGATGAATATGATCTTCCAAGTGACAAGTTTGATTCTGATCTCACTGATTAGAGACATCAGAGGGTGGACATGAAATCTCACCGATGATCTCTCCTTACACTTTGCCTAAGGGTCAGGCCCTTAGGGTTCATAAGAGTCTTAATATCAAGAACTCATATAGACTAGGATATATGGCTTAGACATTGTACTGGATTTTCATGTCATGAGAAGCATGGGATCAAACTCTATTCCATTAAGGTGATGTCCCGATATAATTTCATGGAATCTATTATTATAGTGGTTAGAGGTGAGTAAGTGTGAACCCAGGGTTAGGACGACTATCCCACTTTGGTGACATAACTTGCTCAGAGACATTTCTGGCACTATACAAAGTAGGTATTGTTAATAGGTATTATAGACCTAGATATTGACTTAATGATACATGACATTAGTGGCATGAAATTCAGACCAGTGCCCCTGTATAGGATATCCCGACGGTCAAGCTTACATACCCAATGATCTAATGGAGATGGTTTTATGTTATTAATTTCATCTTAATCATGTATATTCATATTTATGTATATATGAATATGTATGGTAATATCCATATATATACATATAAATATAAATATACATATTGAAACATTACTTAGTTGACCAGGATCACAGACCCATGGATTGACTATGGTTTCATGTTATTTATTGATTTATTTATTATTTATAGTTTTGTCTTAGATGGGCTGATAATATTTCACGAGCATAAACTTATTACGATAGATTTATAGGATCATCATTGGGGTGGCATACTGAGATTATTTCTCACCCCTATACTTGAACATCGATGTATATGTAGACCTTATGTATTCTTTTTTAGGTTGAGAAAAAATTCATGGTGGAAAGGGATGCGACACAGGTTTTCATGATTGAGTATAGACACTCATGTGGTTTACTTTGATTGGTCTGGAGTAGCTCAATATTATCTTGGATATTGGGTATGTGGTCTGGCTCAGAGTTAGTAGTTGAGATATATAAATTCATTTTAGTTTATTTTATGTTCTCCTGTATATATGGTCAGCCTAGTGGGTGACCAGTTTTGTATGTATGAAGTAGCTATTTGGGATTTTATATAATTTAATTTCTTATTATATTATGTTTTATTTTAATTTTTTATTGCTTCCACACTCTGTTGATTACTTCTTGAATGTTATATATTTATTTCGACTATGTTATGACGATATGAGGGTATTGTATCCCTAATATACCACCTTAGACCCTCACTGCTAGTCAGTAGCCTCTGATATAAGGGGAGGAATTTTTGAGGCCTTTTAATGAATCATCTCACGGCACCCGTTTTATAGCATCTGAGTAGGGATGTTACATTGAAGCCATACATTTACCTAGTTTATGAAGTATAATGTCTGTAGGTATCCTAGAGTGTGCATGCATGGCACGAGTATGAAGTCAGTAAGACACCACCGATGGTGTTTCTATATAATAATCAGATATATTCAAATCTATGTGATGAGAAATATAAAGAAACTAATACAAACCACCCAAAAGGTTTCACTCTTGCTTGACCATGCTAGAGTGATCCTTTACCTACTTTATCCAGTCTCAGAGTAGAGTGATACATCAAAAGTTTTTCATATATTTTGGGTAATAAAACTTCCCTCTAACATCATATCACTTGGTATCATATCCCATTCAATAACTTATAACCATTTCGAGTCAACCACAATTCCCCTAATGTCTCATTCACTACTCAAATATTAGGTCCTATTAGTCCTAGTTGACTGAATGTATATATTTATAGGGGATGGGTGAATCAGTGTAGAATGATTTTTTTTAAAATAATTTCATGGAAATAAACCTCTGTATTTTGTTAAAAATTAACTCACTCAAGAAAATGAAACAAACTCACTTGAGTTCACTAAAAGGTAAAAAAGAACAAAGAACACAAATATTTTTACTAGGTTCATCCATGGTGTGTGATCCCACTCCTTACTACATTAGGATATTATATATTTCTATAAATTTTCATTTAATACATTTTAATCAATATTAGTGATTGGGTTAGTCATTTTCATGATCCCATGATTCCCATCACATGAAATTCTCCCACCGGTTACACTATCTCATGATAAATTCATTGGATACAAAAACATATCACTAGAAACAAGTGAGGTCTTCCCTCAGGTGAAGGTTTCTTCTGATGTGTTTTATTTCATCATAATATGACATTGGGAAGTAGAATAAAAACCAAAATTATAAGGATATATCTTAAATGGAATAAAAAATTTAAACATATTTTTAAATAGATCATAAAAAAGTACCTTAAATTCCTAGACAACAGTTGATTCCATATTTTTTGTTCAAAATTTTAGTTTAATGATAACCACCAGGGGTACCAAATTAACACCTCTTAACTCTATGGGTGAAACAACTACCAATAGATCCATGAGTTATTTATGAGCAAACTATAATGCTCTAATGTGTTCTAGTTCCTTCTTTGAGTAGTGAATGATCTTCGAGAATGGAGGAGATAATTTTCTTGATTGTGAATGATTCACTACTAGCACACAAACTCAGATACACCAACAAAAGATTGATCATATCCTTATATTAAAATCCTTGATTCTCTTAATTAAATTAAGTGTGTGATCCATACATTAAAAATCATATAACATCAAATTATATCCATCAAATTTATCCTATTTCTGTTATTTTGTGGAACACTTCAATGAATGAATTTCACTAACTATAAATAAATAAACTCTTGGTTTCTTAACAAAGGAAATCATGTGGTTGGGTTATGGAACCATACCTGCATCACATATACAAAAAACCAAGAATTATTTTACACCACAAAATCACATGCACCACTATAGTGTAGAGGTAAATTTCTTAAGTGAACATCCAATAATATCCCACTTATAGTAAAATCCTAAAAGGAATTTATGAAAAACTTCACAGATATTTGTGAATACATTCAAATTATTCTAGATATGGTTGCTTAAAACAATATACATTTTGAGAAAACCACTTTTTCCAGAATTTATTCCATATTTCAAGGACTAATTTTCTGACCCAACAAGACTTAGTAGCATTGATAACAAATATGAAATAACTTTTTTATAGATGTAAGTGAAGTGTATCCACTCGAAAAGTGTCAGTCCAAATAAATCTAATAAGGGGTTTGGTGTGATATCCATAAAATATACTAATATTCATATATAAATATTTACATGAAAATATGCGCCATATATATTATATTTATTCCGATATAATACGTTTTTATGACATAAAGTGGCCACTACACATGGAACATGCTAATCTAGTATGTCTAACTCTTATTTTCTTGATTCCTTAAAGATTAACCCAGATGATGAATAATCCCCATATAATTCAAATTATAGATTTGAACAACTAATGTCTCTGATCTAAGTAGATGAACACATCATATGCAACTCAAATTATCCTGGAAATATATATTTTTAGACTAATTCAATAAATGGAAAATTTTATTTTCTTGTTATACAAATTAAAAATCCCATTTTTGTTTTGGTCCAACCAACATCATGATAAAAAATAACAAACTACCCACATATTAGAAAAGATCATATACTGAATTTCATAAATATTTTTTCAATTTATGGAGGTTCTCATTTTGGGTATCTCTCTAATCTCAGGTAATAAGGATTGATAATAATCATACACCCCAAGTACATCGATGAATGTATGAAATTTCAGAATATATACTTTGGTGGATCAGTCCATGTAATAAGTATCTACTGAATACCTCATTAATATACTCATTGTATCCCATATTCACCTTTTTTTAATGAGTGAAATATTATATTCATGATAATCATACTGTATCATCAAATCCAATAATACTCTATGAGTATAATCGATTAGGGAAAAATTAAAGTCTCACTTTATGGGGGATATTATCATTTAAACATTCATGTAAAATAAATTACATCCCACATGAATGAATGATAATTGAATATTTCTTTTATTATAATAACATGATACATTTTACAAACATTACAACTAATATCTAAGGTAACTTACAACTAGATATTCTACGCGACCCTCATGTTTTTGCTACAGTAATTGTTTTATAAATGAATATGATATATTCTCTTATATAGCCACCCAATTAATCCTAATAATTTACCTATAAATGATATCTCATATGAGATGGTATTTCTGAACAATGTGTTTGGTTCCTTGGTGATACTAGGGTTCCTTATCTTGAGAAACAACCCCTTTTTTAAAAAAATATAGCATAAAATTTCCCTTGAATCCTCGAACCACCCCATGTTTAGTGATGAAATTCTTGAAAAAAATAGATTTCATCATAGTTTATGAGTTAATGATGTGATCTACCACTATTTTTGAGTCTATACCTGTGTATTTTCTAGAACTATTCCAACTGATAGATCAGCATTTTAAGAAAAACATGAATCTAGATTGTGATTTCATATCATCTTTATCGGACTATAAACTAACATCTGTGTAATCTTTTCCACATAGTTCATCCTCTAAACTAAATACAAAGAAATTATCCTTAGTCCTTCTCAAGAACATAATAATATTCTTTATAATAATCCAATAAGTCCAAATATTTTTGGATTGGTATCTACTTTTTATTCTTAAAGCATAATATAAATTGGCCTGAGTACAAAATATTTCATACATGATAGATCCTATGATAGATGCATACGGGATTATATTGATAATTTATAACTATTATGATGGATATTGAATCTTCCTATGATTCATGCCATATAATATTGATAAAGACCAATTCTTGGTGTTCTCTATTCTAAAACTCTTCCTCACTTTACTGATTATGTGTTCTGACTCAGTCTAAGAAATCACTTAGTTTAATCTCTATAGATATTCATACCTAGTTGAGAAACATTTAACTATCCACATCTTAATATAATGAAGTATATAGATTTTATTTCCCATTAGAAGCATGTTTTTAATTATAATATCATAAATATTACTATACTCTCACTAACCCACTTATATACACAAGAACCATCTTTGTTTTTTATGAAACAAAACTCTATGATTGCAATATCAAACAAGATATTCAAACTTTCAGAATCTTACTTTAGTCTACAAAAGGATAATTTTAACTTAAAAACCCTATCAGACTCATTTGTAACTTAAAAAAGCCCTGGGATATATCATGTACATATCCTCTAAAAAGTTCACATTAAGGAAATCCTTTTCTTTCTATATTTGATATATATCATAATCAAAATGTGCTCCATGGATGGAAAAATCCAAATGGTATTTATCATATTTATAAGTGAAAATGTTTTATCATAGTAAATACCATGAACTTGTTTATAACCCTCTACCACTAGGTGTTCTTTATAGGTAGTCAATCTACCATATGTGTCATTTTTCTTAGGGGAAACCCACTTTCACACTATATCTCTTACTCTATTAGGTGAATATACAAAGTTACAAGCCTAGTGAGTTTACATAGAGTCCATATCAGATTCAATGGATTTTAACCATTTCTCAAAATCAAAATTCTCAATGGAATCTCAATATGAAGTGGGTTAATCTCTTATTAACATTACATCATCATCATTATCCATGATAAATCAATATATCTAAGGTTCATGATGAATCCCATGAGATCAATAAGAATATTTTTAGCATGAATCAAATATTCTTCCACAAATCATTTCATGACTGTATCAACTTATTTAATAGGAACACTTCCTATTTATTGGTCTCAAACTTCAATAAGTTCAACATTACTCCCACTAAATTAAACATTTAAATATTCCTTCTCATCGAATATTTCAAATTAAGCCACAAAACATAATTAATGGTAGGATTAAAGAAATAATATCCCTTAGTATCCTTAGGATAAGTAAAAAATAATAAATTATTCGATTTAGAGTCAATCTTGTCAGAAACCAATCATCATATGAATGATTTCCAACCCCAAATATTCATAAAATGAAATATGGGATGTTTTCTAGACCATATTTTATATATATACTTTATGATAACTTTAGAATAGAATAAAGTTTAGTAGAATTGAAATTGCATCCAAAGAATAACCATAGAATGAATTTAGAAGGTTATATAAACTCATCATTGATCGAAATGTGCACAATAATGTATGATTCATCCTTTTATACACACCATTCTATTACGGTGTTTGAAGAGGAGCGAGTTGTGAAAAGATTAAACAATCTTTCTCATGAGTTAGGAATTTCTAACTTAAGTAATAACCATCCTGATCTAATTGAATAATATCAATACTCTTAACCATTTGATTCTATATTTCATTTTAAAAAAATTTATACATTTAAAAAGTTTTATGCTTTTGTTTTATCAGAAAAACATAACCATATAAACTGAAGTCATTAGTATAAGTAATGAAGTTCTTAAATCCACCATTGATTTTGTTGTCATTGGTCTACATACATCACTATTTATGAGATACTATAGTATCCTAGGCCTTTCTTATCCCAAAAAATTATTTATATTTTTTCCCTAGTAAACTATATTTTCCTATATCAACTGATTTATAATCTTGTGAGTCCAATAGTCCATCACTACAGGGCCTATGAACTTGTTTCAAGTTTATAATTATGATTAGAATCAAACTCAACCTTCTTATTCTAAATGTGATAAACATGATTATTCATATCCAAAATCTATAAACCATTCATTATATTCCCAATTCCATAAAAAATTATATTCTTATATATAGGGAAACGTTTTCTCTTTATAATGAATAAAAATACCATCTTTTCCAAAAAATATTAAGAAATAAAATTCCTATATATTATGGGAAAATAATAATAGTTTTTCAATTATTGGTTTTATCTGCTTGGTATAATTAGATCATAAGTGATAACATCAAATTCATCAACTTTTTCTTCATCATTGACGTGAAGATCTACTTTACCCTTCATTAATTCCCTCATATCCTTTAGTTTTTTTATTAGAACAAATGTCTGACATACACCAAATATCTAATACCTTTGAGTTATATATGGTGGAATTTATCTCTATAACATTCACAATTATATGCTCAAAAGGATTCTCCTTGAGTATAATTATCAATCATAGGTACTAATCTTTAACTATTTTTTAGCTCATAACTATTATTGATCTCAATATGATTATGATTAAGTATTCTATATTTTATAACAAAGTCATAATAATTGGTGACTATCATGTATTATATATTTTCATTAAATAATTTAAATGAATATTCTCCCACTAAATGGAAATAATTTATAATTAATTAATTTATAGACATTTTATAAACTAAGATATACAGAAATTCATTTTATAAAGAATTATAAACATTTTAAAAAACATTTAAATATAAATGTTAAAATATAGTGTTTAAACATTTTAATGATTCACCAAGTCTTTAAAAACAATGTGGTTGTAATGTCCTGGAATATTTATACATTTTTTAATTATATGAAATTATTTAGAGACCTCGAAACTTGACGGTGCATAATTCTGAGTCCCGGAGTACCCAGAATGATCCATCGAAAGTTGTTAAGTTTAAAATAGCATGTGTGAGTGGTTTTCCTGAAAAAGTGGAATAACTCTTAAACGGGTGCCCAGATCAGAAATACAAGAGCACCTTTGCATTTAGGATGATGATTTTACCCTAGGTGTGACTTAAGTTTAGTAGGTGCATGCCTCAAGTTAGAAAACATGAAAATGGCGTAACCGTAAATAAAATTATTAAGTAAAATTATTTTATTGCTCAAATGATTATAACTAACGAAAAGTGATTCAGATTAAAAATTCGAGACCACCACTAAACTCGTGAGGGTATTATTTCATTAGGAAAACCCTAACATTGGTTGGCACATGCCAATAGATGAAGTTAGTATTTGGCCGAAAATAAAATAATTAAGTAACAATTATTTTATTGTTAAATTCTCTAACTTCTAAACCATAACTCAGATTGAAAATTCGAGAGTACTGTTGGATTCGTGAGGACATTTTTCCCTTAGGAAAAGCCTAACCTCGACTGACATGGATCTAGGGTGATTGTTAATAATTTTTTGATCTTTTTTAAAGGTATTTTCAGTAAACATACATGCGAAATTTTATAACTTTTGAATCGGTGATTGGAATTGAAATCGGAGGGCACTGCTAAATTTGTAGCATCAATATTCTCTTAAGGGAAGCTTCAATTTGACCGCAGTTGTTCAGGAGGAAAAGTTAAATTATGGACTTTACAGAAAAATAATAAAATAATTTAACAAAGTTATTTTATTTCTTTTCTGTACCTGCTAAGCGGCAGTGGCAGGACCGATGATTTTTAAATCCATTAAATGGATTGACCCTCCATCTTTGTATCCTCAACGTTACAACATTAATTTTGGTTCATAAATGAACCGCATTAATTTCATGAAGAACATGTGGTTTTTATGTCTATTAAATGAAAGTTGTGAGTGGGTTTCTGACATGGATTCATCAAGAGAGAACCTCTGGAAAAGTCCTATGGCAACTTCCACTGACGGAGAAGGGAAGCTTG
Organism: Viscum album; assembly: GCA_963277665.1. Taxonomy (NCBI): domain Eukaryota; kingdom Viridiplantae; phylum Streptophyta; class Magnoliopsida; order Santalales; family Viscaceae; genus Viscum; species Viscum album. The sequence continues at coordinate 171,675,383 of OY728147.1, read as the reverse complement.
GGAGCCGACGTTCTGGGATCGACGAACACCAACAACTTCATCCGATGAGGACTCTCCTCCTGCAACAATAGAAAAACCTCTAGTGTTCCTTGAGGTATGGGGTTTATTTTTAAGTTTTCTTTGATTAATTAAAATCCATCCTTATTGTTATCATGTTAACACGGAGGCCGTGGTCCAAACGAACAAGGCCCATACCCTCCGCCGCTTCGTTCTTGTTGTGTTCTTCGGGGGACAATTTTTCAACTTTTCAGAATCTGGAATCCATGAGCCCCGTAGTGATGGAGGCATTCCGGGGAGCCTGTAGGTGCAATAAGAAGTGAAAACGGAGCTCCAGAGCATATTTGGAGCCCTACGAAAAAAAGCACTTGCACGACATCGGTGCGATGGCGCCGACGACCAGCACCGGTGGACGAGGGCGGCCGGCGGCAACTACTGGCCGCGGTGGAAGAGCGGCGCCGCTCCGCACCGTGGGAGTCGGAATGGTGGGCCACATTGGATAGCTATAGAGGTGGAGGCGACATGCCATTGCACTCTATGCTGAAGGGAGCCGTGGCTCGAAGCCACGATGATGCAGGGGACCATCTCCCTGCGGGTCCAATGGGTGACGAGGCGACGCCACCTTGAGCTGCCAATAAAGCAGTCGAATGGATCCTTTGATCCATTCGGGAGCAGCGGATCATGCGACCCCGCATGGGTCATGCCAGCCAGTGGGACGAGCCGCCACGGACCCACCCAATTGGGTCCGGTTGGGTCGGGTTGGACCGGACCCAGACCCCTACGGGCCAAGTTATGCTTAAAAGGTCGTATCTTACGAACCGGATGTCCGTTTGATGAAGCGTCTATGGCATTGGGATCCTTGGAGCGAGACGTTCCTTTTGAGATACTCCACATGAATTTTGAAGAAATTTTTAGTTTGGCAGGGTTGGATCGTACTCGAATCCAACCGGCCCCTTGACACAAAAATGCCTATAGCTTATAGGCCGGGTGTCCGGTTGACGTGCCATTTGTTACGTTGGAACCCTTACAACATGACAGATCATTGGGTTACTTTATTGTGGAAATTCATTGAGGTTGAGGTCTGACTGATAACCGGATGAGCTGAACTAGGGTGTTTCTTATAGTGAGAGTTAGGATGGCTACTCCCTTAATGACTCAAGGTGTGGGTATTCCTTACTCCTCTACTCCGGTAGAGATGATACTCCTCATGTCATGAGTGCAGGTTCTTTTCCCTCTGATTGGTTTTTCTATATTTGTAGTCAGTACTCCCCTATGGGACTAGGGTGCGGGTCCTCCATACTTAACTCACATAGAGTCAAGTACTCCCCTACTAGGTAGGGTATGGGTCCTCTATGTTAGGAGTAGGTACTCCCCTATAATACTAGGGTGCAGGTCCTCCTAATGTAGTGCTACAATAGATTCAGCACTCCCTTTTCATGCCAGGGTGCAGGTCCTCTAGCCTGGGGTTGGTACTCCCCTGACATACTAGGGTGCAGATCCCCCACATCGAACAAACTACCAGAGTTGTACTCCCCTACCGGGTAGGGTGTGGGTCCTCACACATAGAGTTGGTACTCCCCTTTCATGATAGGGTGCAGGTCCTCTTGCCTAGGGTCAGTTCTCCCCTGACGTACTAGAGTGTGGTTCCCCCATACCAAACAATCTACCAAAGTTGTACTCCCCTACTAGGTAGGGTACGAGTCCTCACATATGGAGTAGTACTCCCCCGTCTTCGAGTAGCGATGGGGAGCAGGTCCTTCAGTGGAGTTGGAGCTCGTTCCACTTTAGGACACAGTGTTGAGGAGTGGGCCTTTTTAATTGGATTCCCTTGGTCTTTCCTCGAGAATAATACTGTGACTACGAGACCTCTAGTGTCGGGAACTAGAGGCAGATCTTCCAGAAAGTTCCCGATGGAGCACATACTCTTGGACGTTTCATTAGGAATGGTTGTGTTGTACCGGATGGGGTACATCTCTCAGAACGGTTCCATCAGGGTTGGCCAGTTCATGGACCGTGTACTCTGTATCCTTGAGTTATGCTTTGATAATTCTTTAGAAATCCTAGAAATGGCTTGAGGTCGGAGAATTTTGTTTCTTTGAGGATGAGACAGGTATATTTAGTTTGAGGTGTCTCTTTTTCATTGGGATTTGTGATTGAGATCATGTTTTGTGGTTTTCCTTTGTGGAATTGTGAGATACCTTCGGGGGTCTCGGGGTCCCTACTGAGTGTTGTTATACTCACCCCAGCATGGGCTTCACCCAAACCTTGTTGTGTCTTGTGCAGATGATGAGCATCTTGGCTGAGACTTAAGGGAGCCAAGACAAGGCAGTACACAAAGGAGACTAGCTGATGTGGAGAGCTATGGAGAGGAGTTGTACCTACCCTTCAGGTAGGATCCTTGTTGGACAATCATAGGAGTTGTTTCTGTTTTTCAGTTTTAGTTGTATCTATCAGTTGGGCTTGTATTCTGGCCCCTTAAATTCAGTACACACTTGTTCTACTATAGTTTTTCTTCATGGTTGCATCTTGTTGCATTCTTGGCTGTGTGTTTGTATAGGTTTAAATAAAATGCCTTCCTATTTTAGGGATATGCCTTTCTGATGCTAGTCTCCAACCCTTTCCCTATGGAAGGAGGGCTTGGGGTAATCACGACACAGGCCATGGGGGATAAGTCCTGACAAAGTGGTGTCAGAGGTGTCGATTATAACAAAGAACTAGGACTCTGATCTTTCTAATGGAGCAATAGTATTAAGTGTTTCGAGTGTGGTTTTTAGTTTGGGGAGTCCATTTTTAGTGTGGTGACCAATGTATCCATATACAAGGACCCTGAATTCTGATTTCCGACTCGGAACACAAAAACATAGATTCCATGTGTTTTTGAAAACATTTAATTTTGATCTCTTTTGAGTCATCTCACTAGGTATAACTTATTGACTGTGGTTCATATTGATTTCCTTTCAAGATGCCTCCACATAGACAGGAAGTCAGGATTCCAATGTGTGACCATGTGGATGGTCTACAGTGTGATGAGGATTTAGTACAAGGGCTGTTGCCCGAGATGGTACCTTCGGGCGGTGTCCCAATTATACCACTCCCCTTGGCCATCAGTTAATATCGGTGCTACCGATAAAGAAAAAATGTAGTCTCAGTGCCTTACACGAGTTTCAGTGACTGATACCCCTATGATTCTGAGGTGTGCCCAACTCACAGGTAGCTAAGGACTGACATGAGGTGGTGACCAAGTATCCATCTAGCCAGGGCACCATACTATCAGATGGAAGACTTGGCATTGAGCATTCTACGTGGCTCAATAGGGCTATGGTAGGGTTTTGATTACCCCTATATTATAATGAGGTGAATTTTTTGTGGATAGAGCATGAGAAACTTCCTTATAGAAGCGGGTCACTTGCACAAAAAATATAAGGGGTTTGTGTTCCCAAGTGCTTATACATTTTTGACTGGGTGACATGTTAGTAACTGAGTATTCGTCGAGGCGTAACAACCATTCTAGGTACTCGAGGAATATGATATGACCATTGCTTCAGGGCTTGGACCTTTGAGAGATATGAATTTAAATACATCCGAGATAAAAATATTCCTATGTGCATCCCTACTTATGTTAGGGTTCTAGAGAGAACCTTTGTGGTTGAAAATTCTTTGGCTGTGCGGATACATCTAATGAATTTCATTATTGGGAATGGAAGAAACTGATGTAAGTCTTGGAGACTTGGATGTGTAAAATGTTTCATGAAGAGAAAGTGATAGGTACATATGTATCATCTAGCAAACAGAAATGGAAGAGGAGCTAAGAGAGTAGGAGAAGGTGGAATACATTTCGATATGTTATAACCAGCACCCCAATGTGGCCCCCACCAGTCTCAGGGAGATGGAGGACATGGGAAGGGAGTAGCTGTATGTGGTCAAGGAGTGTGACTAAAGGGCTCCAGTAATGATTCAAGGTACGATCTTTGTCTACTACTAGCTGCCATATTAATATACATAGGTACTAATCATTCTTTCTTGCTAGGAATCTTGTTCAAGACATAGTGTTTCTGGTTAAACCATTGACTCGACCCTTACGTCTGGAGATACCATTGGGTGGAGACTCAATAATCACACTTATGAAGACGATGTGATATGACCCTTGAGGTGATACTTTCAGTTGGAACCTCTTGGTCGTAGCATTGAGGCCTTATGACGTTAGTTTGGGTATGGAATGGACATCCACAGTTCATACTCAGATTGACTGTTTTAGGAAAAACGATGTGTTATATTTACAATGTTGGAATGAGGTTTTCCTTGGTTTGTGAAAAAGGAAACCCAGGCAACATGAGATAAACTCATTCATAGAATGGTGCAGCCGATCACTCTTGAGTCAAACAACCTTACCCTCATGACACAAGGATTTTTGAGTTTTTAGTTCCCAACAATAGTGGTAGAGTGCAGGAACATCTTTTCAGAAGAAGTTTCCAAGATTAAATCCCCAATGGGAGAGGGAATTATGAATTTGATTGTAACCAGTGACGACACTAATATCTACAACTGCATATCAGATGGATCTACAGAGATCTGTGAGATTAGAGTTTAGAAGGGGGACGTAGTGGTAGATGCACTTAGCAAGAGGTCTGGTTTACAACTGGTGAGTGAGGCGTTAGAGCATCTAGCCACATTACAGAAACCCTTTGTACATAGTGATAGAGTATCTTACTTCCAATCTATAACTGTCACTTCCCCGCACCTTCAGCAAGTTCATGAGGCACAACTTGTAAACGTGGACTGTGAGGCCCGATGTGCTCAGATATCCGCAGGATAGGTTCCTAAAGGATTTTCTGAAGGTGTGGAGCATGTCATTCTTTTCAAAGGATGAACTATTGTACCATTAATTCTACCAAAGGAGGTGATTAGGGAGTTCCACACATCCCCTTTGGTGATTCATCATAGTGTGGAGAAGATATACCAGGACCATTGGCGTCAGTACTAGTGGCCAGTAATGAAGACTTCAAAGAGTTGGAAGAAGTCTTATGACGATAGGAGACGGAGACCCTTGGATTTTGAGGAGGGAGACCCTGTCTTCCTACAGGTCTCACCCTTATGGGGATTGCAAATATTTGGATGGGGTGGAAAGCATCTTTGAGGTTTATCGGACCTCTCTAGTTTCTCAGCAGAGTGGGTGAGGTGGTGTACCATCTATCTCTTCCCCCACAGATGCACTAGGTGCATAATGTGTTTCTTGTGTTGCAGCTGAGGAGATGCATGCATGATAAATCACACATTATCGACTAGTGAGAGTTGGGCTTTGATGATGGGGTGACTTATACAATGTTCCTGGGGGAGATAGAGGATCGGCATGAGCAAGTCTTGTGTGGGTGGTGGATCCCTCTGGTACGAGTTCGGCGGTAGCACGAGAACCTCCAAGAGAGCACATGGGAGAGGGAGGATCAAATTCGAGCTCAATACCCTCATTTTTTTGGTTTTCCTTGTTTGGAATTTTGGGGATTCCAAACCCTAAGGTGGGGATAATGTAATGTCATAGAATTCCACTATAATTTTTTAATTATATGGAATTATTTCATTACTGCGAAATCTGATGGCACTTAATTTTGAGGCCTGGAGTGCCTATAATGATTTTTCGAAAGTTTTTATGTTTAAAATAGTGTTTTTTAGTGGTTTTCCTGAAAAAGTGGACTGAATATTTAACGCTTTCCCAGATCAGAAATACAAGGGCACCATTGCATTCAGGATGACAGGTTTACCCTAGGTGCGACTTAAGTTTTGTCGGCGCATGCCTCTAGTGAGAAAACTTGGAATTGTCATAACCGTAAATAAAATAATTAAATAAAATTATTTTAATTTTCCAATGCCTATAACTCACGAATGGTGTCTCAGATTAAAAATCTGAGACTACCACTGAACTCGTGAGGGTATGCTTTCCTTAGGAAGACCCTAACATTGGCTGGTGTGAGCCAATAGTGGAAGTTATTTTTTAGCAGTAAATAAACTAATTAGGTAACAACTATTTTATTGTTAAATTATCTAAATTTTAAACTGTAAATAATATTTAAAATATGAGAGTATTGTTGGATTTATGGGGACATTTTCCCTTAGGAAGATCCTAACATTGACCGGTGCGGATCGGGGGTGACTGTTAATAATTTTTAGAAATTTTTTTAAGGTACATTCAATAATGTAAGAGCGGAGTTTTCTATATTTTGAATAGGTGCTCATAATTAAAATATGAGGTCACCGTTGAATCCAAAATGCTGAGAATTGATTTAGGGAAGCTTTACTTTGATCATAGTAGGTCAGTATGAAAAGTTAAATTCTAGAATTTATAGAAAAATATTAAAATAACTTAAAAAAGTAATTTTATTTCATTTCTGTAATTGCTAAGCGATGATGGCGGGACTAATGATTTGTTAATCCATTAAATGTATTGATCCTCAATCTTTATTACCCCAACATTACAACATTAATTGTGGTTCATAAATGAACCACATCAATGTCATGAAACACGGGTGGTTTTCCAGTCTATTTATTGGAAGCTTGGGTGTGGGTTTCTGACACGGCTTCATGAAGAGAGGACCCTCTTGAAAAGTCTTGTGGAAACTTCCACCGACATAGAATAGAATATTGGGCGACGACGATTCGGGATCGATGAACACCGATGAATTCATCCAACGATGACCCTCCTCCCTCCACAGCTGTGACACCTCCAGCGGTCCTCGAGGTAGAGGGATTATTGTTGAAGTTGTATTTGATGAATTAAAATTCCTCCTGATTGTTATCATGTTGACGCGGAGGGGCGGACCAAACAAAAAAGGCTCAGAACCTCCGCTACTTCGTTCTTGTTGCGTTCTTCAAGGGAAAATTCGTCAACTCATCAACATCGGGAATCTGGTAGCTGCGTAGCGACGAAGACATCACAGGGAGCCTATAGGCACAAGCAGAAGTGAAAACAGAGCTCCAGATTATTTTCAGAGCCCCGCAGAAGAAGTGCCATCATGACACCAGAACAACGACGCCGACGACTACTGCCAATGGACGAGGGTAGTGGCCGAAAACCACTGACCGCAGTGGAAGAGTGGTGCCACGCGGTGCTGCGGGGGTTGGACAGCCAGACGACAGCAGCTGACAATATAGGTTGAGGCGACATGCCATCGCGTGCCGTGATGAATGGAGCCATATCCTGAAGCCTTGATGATGCAGGGGACCTGCTCCCTATGGGTGCTGTGTGTGATGAGGCGACACCACCTGACACTACCAATAAAGTAGTCGAATGGATCCTTTGATCGGTTTGGGATAAAAAAATCGTGCGACCCTATGTGGGTCGCATGGGCCGGCAGGCCGAGCCGCCGCGGCCAGGCCCAATAGGGTCAGGTAAGTTCGGACCCCTCTTGGGCCTAATTATACTTAGAAATCTATATCATGCGAACTGAACGTCCGTTTGATGAACTGTTTGTGGTGCTAAGATCTTTGGAGAGAGATAGTACTTTTGAGATACTCCACATGTCTTTCAGAGAATGTAGGAGTTTGGAAGGGTTGGATCGTACCCGAATCCAGCTGGCCACTCAACACTAAAATGTCTCTAGCATACATACCAGGAGTCTGGGTGACGCTCAGTCTATTGCGTTGGAACCCATATTACATGAAGGATCGTCGGGTTACTTTCTTGTGGAACTTCGTGGCAGTTGAGGTATGCCTGATAACTAGAGGAGCAAAACCAGGGTGTTTCTTATAGTGAGTGTTAGGATAACTATTTCCTTGATGACTCAAGGTATGGGTATTCTTTACTCCTCTAATCCAATAGAGACATGACTACCCAATTCATGAGTGCAGCTTTGTTTCCCTCGAATTGGTTTTTCTATCGTTGGAGTTAGTACTCCCCTATGGGACTAGGGTATCGGTCCTCCATACTTAACTCACATAGAGTCAGGTACTCCCCTACAGGGTAGGGTGCAGGTCCTCTTTGATAGGAGTAGGTATTCCCCTGTCAACCCAGTGTGCGGGTCCTCCTTATACAGTGCTACAGTAGATTCATTACCCCCTACCATGCTAGGGTACAGGTCCTCTAGCCTGGGGTCGATACTCCCCTGATGTACTTGGGCGTGGGTCCCCCACACCGAACAAACAACCAGATTTGTACTCCCCTACTGGTTAGGGTACGGGTCCTCACACAAAGAGTCAGTACTCCATTTCTATTCTAGGGTGTTGGTCTACTATCCTGGGGTTGATACTCACCTGATGTACTAGGGCCTAGGTCCCCCATAGAAAACAAACTACTAGAGTTGTACTCCCCTACCGAGTAGGCTGCGGGTCCTCACATATGGAGTAGTACCCCACCGTTCCCGAGTAGCAACGGGGAGATCTTCATTCAGTGGTGTTGGAGCTCCCTTAATTGTAAGACATAATGTCGGGGAGCAGTTTTCTTCACTTGTATTCCCTTGGTCTATCCTCAAGCATAAGACTGTCACTGTGAGACCTTTAGTGTTGGGAACTAGAGGAATTTCTAGTAGAAAGTTCTCTATGAAGCATGTCCTCTCGGAAGTTCTATTAGGAATGGTTGAGTTGTACCTGAAGGAGTACATCTCTCAGACGGGTGCCATTAGGGATGGCCAGTTCATAGAGCATGTACTCCGGATCCTTGAGTTACACTTTGAGACTTCTTTGGAAATCCTATATATGGATTGAGGTCGAGGAATTATGATTCGTTTAGGATGAGATGAGTATATATGGTTTGAGATATGTCTTTTTCATTGATATTTTTGATTTAGATCATGCTTTGTGGTTTTTGTTTGTGGATTTCGGAGAGTCCTTCAGGGGTGTCGGGGTCCCTACTGGGTATTGTTATACTCACCCCTGCACGGGAATCACCCAAAACCTTGTTGTGTCTTGTGAAGTTAGTGAGTATGTTGGATGAGGCTTGAGAGAACGATTACCAAGCAATACACAGAAGAAACTAGAAGACATGGAGAGCTATAGAGATGAGATGTACCTACCCTTCGGGTAGGATCCTTGGTGGACGATCACAGGAGTTGTTTCTGTTTTTCATTTGTAGTTGTATATTTCAGTTGGGATTGTATTCTGGCCCCTTAGATTTAGTACACACTTGTTCTTTTGCAATTTTTTTTCGTGGTTGCATCTTTTTGCATTCTTGGATGTGTGTTTGTACAGGTTTAAAAGAAATGCCTTCGCGTTTTAGGAATACATCATTCCGGTACTAGTCGCCAACCCTTGTCCTATGGAAGGTGGGCTTGTGGTAGTCACGGCATGGGCCCCGGGGGATGGGTCGTGACAAAGTGGTATCGGAGGAGTCAGTTCTACGGAAGAACCAGGACTTCGATCTTTCCAATGGAGCAATAATGTTAAGTGTTTTGAGTGTGTTTTTCAGTTCAGGGAGTCCAGTGTTGGTGCGATGACCGACGTATCCATAAACCAGAACCCAAATTTCTGATTTTTGACTTGGAGCATGAAAAAAATGATTACATGTGTTTTGGAAATGTTTTAATTTTGATCTATTTTGAGTCAGTTCACTAGGTATAACTTATTGATAGTGGTTCATCTTTATTCTCTTTCAAGATACCTCCATGCAGATATCCAGCCAGGATTCCAATGCATGACCATGACGATGGTCTAGAGTGTGATGAGGCTTCTGTACAGGGATTGTTGCCCAAGATGGTACCTTTGGGTGGTGTCCCAGTGAAACCACTGCCTGTTGGCTAGCAGTTACTACCGACAATACTGATAGAGGACACAAGTAGGATCAGTGCCTTACACGAGCTTCAGTTACTGATACCCCTCATGTTCCAAGGTGAACCTGACTCATGGGCAGCTAAGGACTAGCCTTAGTTGGTGACTGAGTTTCCATCTAGCCAAGTCACTAAAAATTTAGATGGAAGACTTGGTAGTGAGAATTCTATGTGACTCAGTAGGGAGATGGCAGGGTTTATATTACCCCTATATTACAATGATGTGACTTATTCATGGACATATCTTGAGAACCATCCTCAGAGAGGGGGTCTCTTGCCAAAAAAGCAAATGGGATTGTGTTCCCAAGAGCTTCTATAGTTTCGACAGGACGACATGTCGGTAACTGAGTATTCGTTGAGGCATACAAACCATTCCTGGAACTCGAGGAATACGATACAACCAGTGTTTCAGGGCTTGAACCTCTGAGCAATATGTGTTTAGGTACATCAGAGATAACACTATTATCATATGCATTCTTACTTATGTTAGGGTGCTATAGAGAAACTTTATGGTTTAAAATTATTTGGATGAGTAGTTACATCCAGCGAATATCAGCATTGGAAAAGGAGGAAACAAACATCAGTGTTGGAGACTTGGATGTGTAAAATTTTTTAGGAAGAGAAAGTTATAGGGACAGATGAATCTGTCGGGCAGTAGATGTGGAAGAGTATCTAGGAGAGCAGCAGAAGGTGGTATAGATTTTGATGTTACAACTAGCACATCAATGTCTCCCCCACCAAGATTAGAGAGTTGAAGGACATGGGAAGAGAGTAGCTGCATGTAGTCAAGGACTGTGACCCAAGGGCTCTAGGAATGATTCGAGGTACGATATGTGACTACTACTAGAAACTATATTAATAAAAATTGGTACTAATCCTTCCTTCATTCCATGAATCTTCTTCAAGACCTATACTTTCTAGTTAAACCATTGAATTGACCCTTATATCTAAAGATACATTTTGGATGAGACTTTATAATCAAACTTATGATGATGGTGTGATTTGAAACTTAAGGTGAGAGTTTCAGTTGGATCCTCTAGGTGCCAGCGTTGAGGCCTTATGAAATTAGTTTTGGTATGGACAGGACATCCACAGTTCATACTCAGATTGACTGTTTTAGGAAAAAGGATGTGGTATATATATAACATTGGAATGAGGTTTTACTAGGTTGGTGAAAAAGGAAACCCAGACTACATAGGATAAAATCATGCGTAGGAGGGTGCAGCCGATCACTCTTGAGTCGGCCAGCCATACCCTCGTGGTAACAAGAGTGTTCAGTTTTCAGTTCCCAATAGTAGTGGTAGAGTTCAGGAAATATTTTCAAAATATGATTCTAGGATTACCTTCCCGATGGGAGAGGGACTTATTCATTTCCTTGTAACTAGAGATGGAACCGATATCTAAAACTCCATATCAAATGGCTCCCACAGTGCTCTGGGATTTGAGTGTTTAGAAGGGGGGTGTAGTGGTAGATGAACTTAATAGGAGGTCTGGTTTATAGTTGCTGAGTGAGGCATCTGAGCAGCTATCCATGTTATAGAAACCCTTTGTAGATAGTGATGTAGTAGCTTACCTCTAGTCTATAAATGTCACCCCCCACACCTTCAACAAGTTCAGGAGGCACAACTTGCGAACATGCACAGTGAGGCCCGATGTGCTAATATATCCTCAGGGCAGATTCCTAAATGATTTTTTGAAGGTGGGGAGCACGTCATCATTTTCATATGACGCACTATGCTGCCAGTGATGCTACTAAAGGAAGTGTTGAGGGAGTTCCACATGTCAATTTGGTGGCACATCTTGGTGTTGCAATGATATACCAGGACATTCGACATTAGTACTAGTGACCGTGGATGAAGACTACAAAGATTTGGCAGAAGTCTTATGCCGATAGGATATAGAGACACTTGGAGTTCTTGCAGGGAAACGATGTCTTCCTACGGGTCTCACCCCGATGAGGATTGCTGAGATTTGGATGGGGCGGTAAGCTATCTCTGAGGTTTATCAGACCTCTCCAGTTTCTCAGTAGAGTGGGAGAGGTGGCGTACCATCTATCTCTTCCCCCACAGATGCACCAAGTGCATAATGTTTTCCATGTTTCAGAGCTGAGGATATGTGTGCATGATCCATCACACGTTATCGACTAGGGAGAGTTGGACTTTGATGTTGGGGTGACTTTTACAGAGTTTCCAGGAGAGATAGAGGATCGACAGGAGTGAGTCCTTCATAGATTATGAATCCCACTGGTGCGAGTTCAATGGCAGCATGGGAACCTCCAAGAGAGCACTTGATAGTGGGAGGATCAGATTTGTGCTCAGTACCCTCATTTTTTGGTTTGCATTATTTTGGATTTCAGGGACGTAAATCCCTAAGGTGTGTAGAATTTAATGTCCCTAAATTTCTATACATTTTTTTTAATTATATAGAATTATTTTGAGACCACTAAATCTAACAACGCGTAATTCCTAGGCTCTATGTGCCTGAAATGATCTGCCGAAATTTGTTAATTTTAAACTGGTGTGTGTGAGTGGTTTTCCGAAAAAAGTGGAATAACTCTTAAATGGTTTCTTAGATCACAAATATGAGGGCACTGTTGCGTTTAGGATGTCATGTTTACCCTAGGCGTGATTTATGTTTATTCGGCGCATGCTTCCAGTGAGAAAAGTCAAAAAAATGGCATAATAATAAATAAAATAATTAAATAAAATTATAGTATTTTTCAAATGCTTATAACTCACTAATGGTGACTCGAATTAAAAATCTGTGACCATCGCTGAACTCGTGAAGGTATACTTTCCTTAGGTAGACCCTAACATTGGCAGGTGCGGTCCAACAGTGGAAGTCAATTTTTTGGCCATAAATAAAATAATTAAGTAACAATTATTTTATTGTTAAATTATCTAACTTCTAAACCGTAACATGGATTGAAAATACGAGAGTACCATTGGATTCGTGGGAAAATTTTCCCTTTAGGTGGATCCTAACCACGACCGATGCGGGTTGAGGGTGACTGTTAATAATTTATTAATTTTTTTAAGGCAAGTTCAGTAAATGTATGAGTGGTGTTTTCTAACATTTGAACCGGTGCTTGGAATTAAAATATGAGGGAATCATTGAATCTGCGACACCGATATTCTCTTAAGGGAAGATTTTTTTCAACCGTAGTAGGTTGGGGGGAATAGTTAAATTCTAGACTTTATAGAAAAATTATAAAATAAATTAAAAAAGTTATTTTATTTCTTTTTTGTAACTACTATGTAGTAGGGGTGAGACAGATGATTTGTCAATCCATTAAATGGCCTGACCCTCCATCTTTGTAACCTGAATGTTATAACATTAATTGTGGTTCATAAATGAACCACATTAATGTCAAGAAACACGAGTGGTTTTTCCATATATTTAATGGAATATTGGGTGTGGGTTTCTAACATGGCTTCATCAAGCGAGGAACCTCTAGCGATGTCTAGTGGAAACATCCACCAACAGAGAACATAAGATTGGGTGGCGACGATCTGGGATTGACGAACACCGATGAATTAATCTGACGAGGACTCTCCACCTGCCACAACTGTGACACCTCTAGCGGCCCTTGAGGTAGGGGTTTTATTGTTGAAGTTGTCTTTAATGAATTAAAATTCCTCATGCTTGTTATCATGTTAATGTGGAGGGAGCAGGAAAAACGAACAAGGCCCAGACCTTCCACTGCTTTGTTCTTTTTGCGTTCTTCGGGGGAAAACTCTTCAACTCTTTATAATCTAGAATCTGGGAGCTACTCAGTGACAAAAGCATCCCAGGAAGCCTATAGATGCAAAGAAAAGTAAAAATGGAGCTCCAGAGTGTTGACAGAGCATCATAGAAGAGGTGCCGACGCGGCACGGGCACAACGGCGCTAGCGGACGAGGGCGGCAGCCGAAAACTGCCAATCGCGGTGGAAGATCAGTGCCGCTCAGTGTTGTGGTGGTTGGACAGACGGTCAGTAGTGGCCGACCACAGAGGTGGAGACGACATTCTATCGTGAACCATACTGAATGGAGCCGCGACTCCAAGCCATGACAATGCAGGGGACCTTCTCCCTGCGGGTCCCATGGGTGACGAGACAGTACCACCTGGCGCCACCAATAAAAGAGTCGAATGGCTCCTTTGATCCATTTGGGAGCAGCGAACCGTGTAACCCCATGTGGGTCATGCCATTCAGCGGGCCAAGCTGTCGCGACCAAGCCCAACCGGGACGATCCGACCAGGTCAGACAAGACTCGGACCCCTCTCGAGCCTAGTTACACTTAAAAGGTTGTATCTTGCATACTGGAAGTCCATTGGACAAGCCGTATGTTGTTCTAGAATCCATGGAGTGAGATGGTCCTCTTGAGATGCCCAAAGTGACTTTCTGAGAAAGTTTAGTGTATGGCCTGGTTGGATCGTACCCAAATCCAACAGGGCCCTCAATACTAAAATGATTATAGCGGACTGACCAGTTGTTCAGTTGATGTTCCATTTGTGGCATTGGAACCCTTATGACATGATGGATCATCGGGTTACTTCCTTGTAGAACTTCATGGTGGTTTTGGTAAGACCGATAAATGGAGGAGAAGAACCTGGATGTTTCTTGTAGTGAGATTTAGGATGGCTACTCCCTTGATGACTCAAGGCATGGGTATTCCTTACTCCTCTACTTTGGTAGTGACGGAACTCCCCACATCATGAGTGTGGGTTCATTTCCCTGTGATAGGTTTTTTTAATCTTTAGAGTCAGTACTTCCCTATGGGACTAGGGCACAAGTCCTCCAAACTCAACTCACATAGAGTCAGGTACTCCCTTACTGGGTAGGGTGGAGGTCCTCTATGTTAGGAGTAGGTATTCCCCTATCATCCCAGGGTGCGAGTCCTTCTTATGTAGTGCTACAGCAGAGTCAGTACTCCCCTACCATGCCAGGGTGTAGGTCCTCAAGCCTGGGGTAGGTACTCTCTTGACATACTAGGGCGTGGGTCCCCCATAGAGAACAAACTACTAGAGTTGTACTCCCCTACCATGTAGGGTGCAGGTCCTCACACATTGAGTTAGTACTCCACTTCCATGGCAGGGTTCATGTCCTCTAGCATAGGGTCAACACTTCCTTGAAGTACTAGGGCTTGGGTCCCCCATATCAAACAATCTACTAGAGTTGTACTTTCCAACCAGGTAGGGTAAAGGTCCTCACATATGGAGTTGTACTCCCTCGTCTCCGAGTAGCAATGAGGAGCAGGTCCTTTAGAAGAGTTGGAGCTCCCTCAACTACATGAAACAACATTGAGGAGAGGGCCTCTTCACATTGATTCCCTTGGTATTTCCTCAGGCATAAGATAGTGACTGTGAGACCTCTAGTACCGAGCACTAGAGGCAGTTCTAGAAGAAAGTTCCCGATGGAGCACGTCCTCTCGAATGTTCCATTATAAATGGTTGAGTTGTACCTGATGAAGTACATCTCTCAGATGGGTGCCATCTAGGATGTCCAGTTCATAGAGCATGTACTCCTGATCCTTGAGTTACGCTTTGAGAATTCTTTGGAAATCTAGGAAATGGCTTGAGGTTGGGGCCTTATGTTTCTTTGAGGATGAGACAATTATATATGGTTTGAGTTGTCTCTTTTTCTTTGGGATTTATGATTTAGATCATGTTTTTTTGTTTTTCATTGTTGAATTATAAGATAACTTTTGGGGTCTTAGGGTCCCTACTGGGTATTGTTATACTCACCCCTACACAGGCTTCGCACACACCTTGTTGTGTCTTGTGCAGGCGATGAGCATCTTGGCTGAGACTTGAGGGATCCAGGACCAGGTGTTACATGGAGGAGACTAGATGACATGGAGAGATGTCGAGAGGAGTTGTACCTACCCTTCAGGTAGGATCCTTAGTGGATGATCACATGAGTAGTTTCTATTTTTCAGTTGTATTTGTATCTTTCAGTTGGGCTTGTATTCTGGCCCCTTACTTTAAGTACACAATTGTTCTATTGCAATTTTTCTTAGTGGTTTCATGTTGTTGAATTATTGGCTATGTGTTTGTACTATTTTAAAGGCAATTCCTTCCCATTTAAGGGATATGCCTTTCTGGTTCTAGTTGTCAACCCATGGACGATGGAAGGCGGGCTTGGGGTAGTCATGGAAGGGGCCCCAAGGACGGGCCGTGAAAAAGTGGCATTAGAGGAGTCAGTTCTACAGAAGAACTTGGACTTTGGTATTTCCGATAGAGAAATAGTGTTAAGTGTCTTGAGTCTAGTTTTTAGTTCAGGGAGTCCAGTGTTGGTGTGGCAGCTGATGTATCCATACACCAGGACCATGATTTCTAATTTCTGACTCGATGCATGAAAAAAATGATTACATGTATTATGGAACTGTTTTAATTTTGATCTCTTTTGATTCATCTCACTAGGTATAAATTATTTTATGCAGTTCATCTTGATTCTCTTTCAAGATGCCTCTACATAGATAGCCAGCCAGGATTCAAAAGCGTGACTGTGAGGATGGTCCATAGTGTGATGAGGCTTCAGTACAAGGATTGTTTCCAGAGATGGTACCATCGGGCGGTGTCCCAGTGATACCACTTCCCGTTGGCCAACAGTTACTACTAGTGCTACCAATAGAGAACACATGTAGGCTTAGTGCCTTACACGAGTTTCAATGACCTATACCCCTTAGGTTCTGAGGTGAGCCCAACTCACAGGTGGCTAAGGACTGGCTTGAGATGCTGACTAAGTTGCCATTTAGCTAGGGAACCATACGATCAGATGGCAGACCTGGTAGTGAGCATTCTATATGGCTCAGCAGGGTGATGACAGGGTTTAGATTACCCTTATATTACAATGAGGTGACTTTTTTTGTGAACAGATCCTGAGAACCATTATCATAGAAGGGGTTCTCTTGCCAAAAGAATCTAATGGGTTTGTGTTACCAATAGATTCTACAGTTTCGACAGGGCGACATGGTAGTAACTGAGTATTCCTTGAGGCGTACCAACCATTCTAGGTACTCAATGAATACAATACGACTAGTGCTTCCGGGCTCAGACCTTTGAGTGATATGTGTTTAGGGACATTCAATCTAGCACTATTCATATGTGCATTTCTATTTATGTTAGGGTGCTAGAGAGAACCTTTGTGGTTGAAAATTATTTTCCTGAGAAAATAAAACCAATGAGTTTCATTAGTGGGAAAGGAGGAAAGAAACATCAGTCTTGGATAATTGGATGTGTAAAATGTTTCAGGAAGATAATTTGATAGGGAAAGATGTATCTACCGAGAAAAAAATGTGGAAAAGGAGCTTTGAGTGAAACAAAAGGTGGTTTACATTTCGATATGTTACAACCAGCACCCCAATGAGACCCCCACCAGGCTTAGGGAGCTGGAGGATAGATAAAGGGAGTAGCTTCATACAATCAAGGAGTGTTACCCATGGGCTCTAGGAATGATTCAAGGTATGATCTATGTCTACTACTAGATGCTGTATTAATAGACATAGGTACTAATCATTCCTTATTTCCATAAATCTTGTTAAAGACCTAGAGTTTCTGGTTAAACCATTTACATGACCCTTACATCTGAAAATAATTTGGGAGGAGACTTGATAATCACACTTATGCCGATTGTGTGATCTGACCCTTTAGGTGAGAGTTTTGGTTAGAACCTCTTAATGGCAGCGTCGAGGCCCTACGACATTAGTTTTGGAATGAACTGGACATCCAATTTTCATACTCAGATTGACTATTTTAAGAAAAAATATTTCTTATATCTACAATGTTTGAATGGGGTTTTCCTTGGTCGGCTAAAAAGGAAACCCAGGCAGCCTGAGATAAAATCAAGCATAGGTGGGTGAAGTCGGTCACTCTTGAGTCGACTAGCCTTACCCTCATGGCATTAGGAGTTTTCAGTTTTCAGTTCCCAAAAGTATTGGAAGAGTGTGGGAACATCATTTCAAAAGATGTTTCCAGGATTACCTCCCTGAAGGGATAGGGAATTCTACATTTCCTTGTAACCAGTTATGACCCCAATATCTACAACTGCATATTGGATGACTCTCGTAGAGCTCTAGGAGTTGAGAGTTTATAAGGAGGACGTGGTGGCAGATACACTCAGCAAGAGGTCTGGTTTACAACTACAGAGTGAGGCGTCAGAGTAGCTAGCCATATTACAGAAACCCTTCATAGACATTGACGGATTATCTTACCTCTAGTCTATAACTGTCACTCCTCCACTCCTTTGGTGAGTTCGGAAGGCACAACTTGGTAACGTGGACTGCGAGGCCCGACATGCTCAGATATCCTCAGGACAAGCTCTTGAAAGATTTTTTGTAGGTGGGGAGCACATAATTCTTTTCATTGGACACACGATGGTACCAGTGATGCTACTAAAAGAGGTGTTGAGGGAGTTCCACACATCCCCTTTGGTGGTACATCATGGTGTGGAAAAGATGTGATAGGACCTTCTGTGTCAGTACTAGTGGCCAAGGATGAAGACCGTAAAGAGTCAACAGAATTCTTATGCCAATAAAATATAAAGACCATTGGAGTTCAAGGATGGAGACCATGTCTTCCTATGGGTCTCACCCCGATGGAGATTACAGTGATTTGACTGGGGTGGAAAGCTATCTTCGAGGTTCATCGGACCTCTCCTGTTTCTCAGTAGTGTGGGCGAGGTGGTGTACCGTCTAGCTCTTCCCCCATTGATGCACTAGGTTCATAATGTTTTCCATGTTTTTCAACTGAGGATATGAGTGCATGATCCATCACACATTATCGACTAGGGTGAGATGGAATTTGACGATGGGGAGACTATTATGTAGTTCCCGGGGTTGATAGAGGATCGAAAGGAATGAGTCTTTTATGGAAAGTGGATCCCTCTAGTGCGGGTTTGGTGGTAACCCTGGAACCTCCAAGAGAGAACATGGGATAAGGAGGGTCATATTTGTGCAAAGTACCCTCATTTCTTTCATTTTCCTTATTTTTTACTTTCAGTGACGTAAATCCCTAAGGTGGGGGAATGTAATTTACCATAATTTCTATATAATTTCTTTAGTTATAAGGAATTATTTCAAGACTTTGAAATATGATGGAGCATAATTCCGAGGCCTGGAGTGCCTGAAATGACCCATTGAAAGTTGGTAAGTTTAAAATTGTGTGTGTGAGTGGTTTTCCTAAAAAATTGGAATAACTATTAAACGGGTGCCTGGAGCAGAAAAAAGAGGTCATTGTTGCGTTTAGGATGGCAGGTTTACCCTGGGCATGACTTAATTTTAGTTAGTGCATGCATCTAGTGAGAAAACCCGAAAATGGCATAACCATAAATAAAATAATTAAATATAATTATTTTATTTTTCAAATGATTATAAATCATGAATGGTGACTCAGATTAAAAATATGAGACCACCGCTGAACTCATGAGGGTATTATTTCCTTAGGTAGACCCTCACATTGGCTGGTGCGTTCCAACAGTGGAAGTTAGTTTTTGGCCGTAAATAAAATAATTTAGAAACAATTATTTTAATGTTAAATTCTATAACTTTCAAACTGTAACTCAGATCGAAAATCCTAGAGTACTGTTGGATTCATGGGGACGTTTTCCCCTTAGGCGGATCCTAACCCCGACTGGTGCGAGTTGAGGGTGAATATTAATAATTTTTTGAACTTTTTTAAGGCACGTTCAGTAAAGTTAGGAACAGTGTTTTATAACCTTTGAACTAGTGCTCAAAAATAAAATCTGAGGGCACCGTTGAATCCACAACACTGAGCTTCTCTTAAGGGTAGCTTCACTTTGACAGTAGTAGGTCAGGAGGAAAATTTTAATTCTATACTTTATATATAAATAATAAAATAACTTAACAAAGTTATTTTATTTATTTTTTGTAACTACTAAGTGACGGTGGAGGGACCGGGGATTTGTCAAGACATTAAATGAATTGACCCTCTATCTTTGTAACCTCAATGTTACAGCATTAATTGTGGTTCATAAATGAACAACATTAATTTCATGCAACACGAGTGGTTATCTCGTCTATTTAATGGAAGCTTGGGCGTGGGTTTCGGCACAACTTCATCAAGCGAGGAACCTCTGGCGAAGTCCTACAGCAACTTCCACCAACAGAGAACAAAAGATTGGGCGGAGACGAGCTGGGATCGATGAACACCGATGACTTTATCCAATGAGTACTCCCCTCCCGCCACAACCACGACACCTCTAGTGGTCCTCGAGGTAGGGGGTTTATTGTTGAATTTGTCTTTGTATAATTAAAATTTCTCCCACTTTTTATCATGTTAACGTAGTGGGCGCAAGCCAAATGAACAAGTCCCTGAACCTCCACAACTTTTTTCTTGTTGCATTCTTTCGGGGTTAATTCTTCAACTTTTTAGAATCGGGAATGTGGGAGCCGCACAACGATGACGACATCCCGGGAAGCCCGTAGGCACACGCAGAAGTGAAAACAGTGTTCCAGAGCATTGTCGGAGGCCCATGGAAGAAGCGCCGATGTGACACCGGCATGGTGTAACCAAATAATGGTGTTGGAAGATGAGGGCAGTGGCTGGAAATCACCGACCTAGGTAGAAGAGTGGCACCACTCGGCACCATGGTAGTCGGATAGGCGGCCGGCAGCGGCCACATGCGGAGGTAGAGGCAGCCTGCCGTCGCATGCCATGTTGAAGGGATCCACAGCTCGAAGCTGCGACGATGCATGGGACTGCCTGCCAGCGGATCCCATGGGCGACAAGGCGGTGCCACCTGGAACCGCCAATAAAGGATTCTAATATCTCCTTTGAGTTGTTCGGGAGTAGCGGACCGCGCGACTCCGCATGGGTCATGCCAGCGGGTGGGCCAAGATGCTGCGGCCCATCCCAAACAGGTTGGGCTGTGTCAGACCTGGTCTGGGTTGAGTCGGCCCAAACCAGGTCGGTCCGATCAGGTCGGACCAAACCCGGACCCCTCTTGGACTCAATTACGCTTAAAAGGATGTATCATGCGAACCAGACGTCCTTTGGATGAAATATCTATGGAGCTGGGATCCTTGGAGTGAGACAGTCTTTTTCAGATACTTCACATGAATTTCAGAGAATGTTGGAGTTTGGATAGGTTGGATCGTACCCGAATCCAACCGGGCCCTCGACACTAAAATGCCTCTTGCTTGCAGACCAAGTGTCTGGTGGAAGCTCCGTCTGGTTCATTGGAACCCTTATGACATGACATATCATCAAGTTACTTCCTTGTGTAAGTTTTTAATAGTTGAGGTATGATCGATAACCATAGGAGAAAAACCTGGGTGTTTCTTATAGTGAGATTTAGGATGGATACTCTTTTGATGACTCAAGGCGCGGGTATTCCTTACTCCTATACTCCGGTAGAGACAGGACTCCCCACGTCATGAGTGTGGGTTCGTTTCCCTCTGATTGGTTTTTCTATCTTTGGAGTCAGTACTCCCCTATGGGACTATGGCATGGGTGCTTCATGCATAACTCACATATAGTCAGGTACTCCCCTACCGGGTAGGGTTCGAGTCCCCTATGTGGGAGGTACTCCCCTGTCAACCCAGGGTGCGTGTACTCCTTATGCAGTGTTACAACATAGTCTGTACCCCCATTCCATTCCAAGGTGCGAGTCCTCTAGCTTGGGGTCGGTACTCCCCAGACGTAATATGGTGTGGGTCCCCCATAGAGAATAAACTACCATAGTTTTACTCCCCTACCGTGTAAGGTGCGGGTCCTCTCACATAGAGTCGGTACTCCCCTGTCGTGCCATGGTGCAGGTCCTCTAGCCTGGGGTTGGTACTCCATTGACGTACTAGGGCGTGGGTCCCCCACAACAAACAAAGTACCATAGTTTTACTTCCCTATCAAGAAGGGTGTAGGTCCTCACATATGGAGTAGTACTCTCCCATCTCCGAGTAGTGACGAGGAGTAGGTCTTTTAGGGGAGTTGGATCTCCCTCGACAACAAGACACAATGTCGAGGAGTGGGACTCTTCACGTGGATTCCCTTGTTCATGCATAAGGTGTAAGGCTATGATTGTGATACTTCTAGTGCCATGCACTAGATACAATTATAGAAAAATGTTCTGGATGGAGAACTTCCTCTCAGATATTCCATTAAGAATGGTTGAGTTGTACCTGTTGGAGTACATCTCTCAGACGGGTGCCATCAGTGATGGCCAGTTCATGGAGCGTGTACTTCGGATCCTTGAGTTACGCTTTGAGCCTTCTTTGGAAATCCTAGAAATGGCTTGAGGTAGGGTCCTTATGTTTTTTTTGAGGATGAGACATGTATATCTGGTTTGAGAAATGTCTTTTTATTTGGGCTTTGGGATTGAGATCATGTTTTTTGGTTTTTCTTTTTGGAATTATGAGAGACCTTCGGGAGTCTCGGGGTCCCTATTAGGCATTGTTATACTCCCCCCTACACGGACTTCACCCGCACCTTATTGTGTCTTGTGCAGATGACGAGTGGCATGGCTGAGACTTGAGGGAGCCAAGACCAGGTGGAACACGGAGGAGACTGGTTGACATGGAGAGCTATGGAGACGAGCTCTACCTACCCTTCAGGTTGGATCCTTGTTGGACGATCGTAGGAGTTGTTTTTGTTTTACAATTGTAGTCATATCTTTCAGTTGGTCTTGTATTATGGCCCCTTACTTTCAATACACACTTTTTCCACTACAGTTTTGCATCGTGGTTACATCTTGTTGCGTTCTTGGCTATGTGTTTGTATAGGTTTAAAGGCAATGCCTTCTTATTTTAGGGATACTACTTTCCAGTGCTTGTCACCAACCCCTATCCTATGGAAGATGAGATTGGGGTTGTCATGGAACATTCCCTAGGGGATGGGTCATGATAGTAGTACTTATGTTTTGGACATTTTTGGATATGAGATCCAAGATATATAAAAAGTGGAACAATTCAAGGAATAATTTTCCATGGTTGAGTCCATCGGGCCTTTAGAATCTCAGTAAAGAACCACCATGAGTATCACTATGATGTAGTGATGGTGATCTAAGCATTTTGATGTCACCATGGCTAAACCACAAACACTTACATTTCATGGTAATAATGATGTTTTTTGAAAACCTGGATTAATCACATATTACCCTTGAAGATGCTCAATATGATACCACTAATGTGTTTAATTGGATCATAATATGAACCTTCGTATTTCAATTGAACCCAAAAACATATTTATATATCTCCATTGAATAAATCATGTAAACATATTAAAAAATAGAGTATAAACCAACATACCTAAAATTACCAAACATCAGTAGATTCCATCCCTATTATTTGAAAAATTTATCTTGATGAAGATCATAAAGAGTAGAATATTAATGAATCATATCTATGAGGGGGAAAATTAATAATGGATCCATTAATTCTTCAAGAGGAATCAAGAATTTTTTAAGGGGTTCTAGATCCTTTATTGAGTAATGAACATGTTTCAGGAATGGAAAATAACATTGAATAGATTGAGAATGATTGAACACTATTAAATCCACTCATACACACTAACATGATAAGGATCACAACCTTATATATGAATAATAAAAAATATTAATTAAATGAAATGGAACAATGATATGTGATTGATCAGGTTCCATCACATGGAATTGAAATATTTTATCCTACTAGTTTCCATTCATTGAACACTTAAATTAATGAAGTGTGATATCGATAAAAAACCAAATATTTTTTTTGTAACTATTGAAATTATGTGGGTGTGACATGGAACCACACCTGAATCTCTTGAATTTCAAAACCAATCATGGTTTTCCACAACAAAATCTCTTTTACCACCACGAGAAAATGATTTCTATTTTAATTTACATCCAACATATTCAATAATTTATATGATATCCACTTCTTTGATCCAGTAAAAATATAACCAATATAAAAACACTTTATATTATAGGAAAACCAATATAGTATCTACCTAGTGAATAATCCCTAAGGATATTGGTGTGATAAACATACAACTTCTTCATCATCACTCAAGACTCAACACCGAGATCTCAGGTAGAATATGTTCTTTAGTTCAAAAAACCTTAGGTTTTGGATAACTCACTCTTTCCTCTTTCTCATTCTTTCTAAATTTTTAGACACACTTAAATGGGTTTCATGAAATTTTATTTCATACATATCACATTTCTAAAATGTCTTCATCCCTGATATTTTCCAAAAAATGAATATTCTCTCTTTTTAATTTGTCTTTTTTTTATGTATAACCTTCTAATTAATGTCTCAATTCTTTTCATATTATAAAAAAAGGTTTTATTAAGATGTCTTAAGCCTATAAAAATAAATTATCATGAAATGAATACCATTTTAGATAGCTATGATACAAATGAAAATCCTAAAAATTAGATTGTATTATCAGCCTCCCATATTCTAATGAAAATCCCATGATTTTCCCTATCTTCTTCCTCTGAAAAATAAAAGAATCCAATCCTTTAATTTTAACTAGATAATTATTGGTTTACATTATTCTTAAACCCACTCATATCATGACTTTGAATTTTTTTTTCCACTAATTACATTTTTTTCACCCACTTATAGTGATATGGAAATACTTACTATACAATTGTGTTGAATATTTAGATAGCCTGTGGTATGAAGCTTTTAGTATCGATGCCAAAAACTTCAGAAATAAGCTTAATAAAATTTCCCCAACATGAAAAACAATATTATTTAATTAATTCATTGATTTCAAGTGATATTAAAAACCTAATAATAAAAAATATCTTTCATAGTAGAATATATATTATTTTTGAATATATAATGAATGCACTTTGTTTTAAGTTCATCTCATTTGGTTGATCTAATGTTATAACTTTTTCTTCACTGAATGAGGATAAATGATTTTTTCACACTAAATTAATAAAAACCCATTTGTAATATTTCATACATCAGAGAATTAATTTCAAATCCTCTAAATTTAATGTTTTCATAAAAATAAATTATAAAAAATAGAATTTTTCACAAGTGTAACTGTCACACTTAAATTCATAAAAGAAATTATCTTCCACTATTTACCTTGCCTTTATATTTATTTTCCCACTCAAATAAGTTAAATTATGTCCTATATAACACAATTTACCAATTATTCACCCCATTAAGATAATTTAATTATGAAGTATCACATAGCTAAATTACCATTTATCATTCTCTAAATTACCTACAAGTTGGAAAATTCACATTGCGTGGCTCAATTATCCTATGAGGTGTCTTCATATGAGAATTTTATTTTTGAAATCATCATATACGAGTTAATTTTACATATATTGCTTAATTATCCTATTTTATATCCCCATAGTAGAATTTTTGTGGTCATAAATTCAACATCCAAATAAGTGGTTCCTAATTCTCCTTAAAAAATCTCAAAACCTTTTTAAATTATCTCATGGATAACTTGTATTATGAAAAAACATGTGATTTCATATATTACTAACATTTAAAAAACTAATCTAATTAATTATGAAAATTCATATATTTACTTCATATTTCATCCCACTATTATGATGTTAGCAGTATAAGAAATTAGCATGAACAAATCTTCCTTGGTCAATTTCACATAAATATTTTTATTGAATTAACCTCTCCTAAATTATTAATTCTTTAAGAATGTATCCGATCAAGCATATCGAGCCTAAGGTTCTTGTTATATTCCATATAAATCCACCTATTTCAATTCATCATCATCAATTAGAAAGAAAACTTGTTTTATTATTTGAGAAATTCATTTTGAAATGTCATCTTAATAAAAATTTGGTAGGTTGTAAATTTTATTTAAATATTTATTGATATAATGAGTCTTATAAACCTAGTTATTACCATTGTTGTGATGGTTTCATCCATATAAATTAATTCTACTTGTGTATATCCCATGTGTACTAACCTCTATTGGTTTTGTATCACTTTACCATGGTCATCACATTTATTTTTTAACACCATCATTATTCCTATGAAACTATAATCAATTTTCCTCTTTAAAATCCCTTATGTTTTATTTTTATCTATTTAGTATAACTCTTTATTCATGGACCCAAGACTTATATTTTTTTGATTATTCAAATAAGGATGACACCACAAGAGATAATAGACTAGTGTTACCTTTGTTTATATTCCTCTAAGCTTGATTTTTAGAAGATCTATCACTAATAATACTTGAATCATCCATCCATTTAGTCAACAGGTGGCCCCCATTAGTATCTTCTTCATCCTTTGATTTAGTCTCAGTATATTTTTTTCATGTTGGACTATGTATGCCACTTAGTTTTTTATCCATTTATTACCTTTCATTATATACCTAAATAAAACCTATAATTATAGATATGGTACCAAAATTTACATAAACAATTCTTCTATCACTTATTCCCATGATATTTTTTAGCCTCTCTTTGAAACACTTATATTCATTAATCATGAAGAAGAATCCAAAAATTATCCATTTTTTCCACTGTATCATTATATTTTCCTTGATTTACATACTTATTATAAATAAAAAACTTGATAAAAAACACATTAAAGTGAGTTAACATTGGTTTTCATCCATGTCTTATAGATTCTTTATATATCCTGGGACCAACAAATTTTATCATCCCAATGGTCATTGTTCCACTTCCAAATCATTCAATCAATTCCCTTTTGGAGAAATTTATGAATTTTAGCTTCTTTTTTCACCATTATACATTTCATTATCCTCAAGACTCTTTCATAAATACATAAAATTTCTTGAAGAGATTCAACCCTTTTTATTCTCTCTTCAATCTAATTATTAAGATCATCAATATTTTTTGCATGCTCTTGGATCCTTACCTTGAAATCAATAACTTCTCTTCTTGAGTAGCCTCACGTTCTTCCACCAATTTTGATAAATTATTAATTCCATATTTGATTTTAAAAATCTATTTTGATGATTCCTTTAGTAGTAAAATGATCATTTATTTTTTACTAGGTTTAATGTCATACTCTTTAAGTGATCCCTCATATTCAACTATTATGCCATCAAATCTTTGGGTTTGAATTTTTCCACAATTTCATATTTAGTTTTTTTATTTTTTTTCCATCATAAAATATTTCATATATGAAATAAATTAAAACACATCATCTTTAATGTATCTTTTATCATAATATTCCTATTTACTGAATAAAATATCAACTAAAACCTCTTTCTTGTTTGGTTCCCTGATCTAAAATTTCATCTCAAAAAAACATTTCTCTAATGTTTTGATAAAACATAAACCTCAAATAAATTTTTATCGTTATGTGAACTTATTTATATGATATTATAAAAAATTATATAATTAAATAAATTTAATGATAGCTTATTTTCACACAACCCTTTTCCTTGCTCGAATTT
Organism: Viscum album; assembly: GCA_963277665.1. Taxonomy (NCBI): domain Eukaryota; kingdom Viridiplantae; phylum Streptophyta; class Magnoliopsida; order Santalales; family Viscaceae; genus Viscum; species Viscum album. The sequence goes on along the minus strand of OY728147.1, from coordinate 171,648,285 downwards.
TCTTGTTACTAGTGATAACAATTCATTACTGAAATCCGGATTGTTATTTCTAGTTTCGTGTATCTATAGATGTTACATGGATTTAAAAGAAATATATTTTGATGATTAACTGTATGTGATTTCTATTTTATCCCACATTTTATAATCCACCAACTTATTATGAAAGGTAGTAAGAGAAATTTTTTGGGGTCATATTATTTAAGAGATGACACCTTGGAATTATAAAAGGGTTGTAATCTTCTAGTATTTTTCTTCATAATTTCAAAATCTTTTATTTAATCACAATTTATATAGATATATCCCATTAAATCAATTATATAGTTAAAGAAATAATAAATATTCTCATTAGGTAGTATCATTAAATCACTTAATTTTTTATGCATATCCTGTAACATAAATTATTTTACCGTGATATGTATTTTATAAGTTTTTTCTAATTTTTCCTATTTTTTATGTGAATAGCATATCCTTAATATATATTTAATCTTAATATCCTCTAGATAAGGAATTTTTTTCATTTCTTCAATAATGAAAAGTTTCTAGGATGATTCAGTCATTGAAATTTCAAAAACATCACCGACCTATTTTCCTAGAATTATAATAGTAAAAATGATAATTATAAGATATTATAAGTAATATCTCATTTTATTCTTCCATATCTATAAATTAAAATCATAAAAAACTTATTTTTTATTAACTAGGGTTTCCCTAGAATAAATATTTTAATGAAAAATTCATCAATAAAGAACCTTTTGGTTTTGATGCCACTTATTGCAACTGTGTTCCCAATACACCCTAATATGGTGAGGGGATGAATTAAGGTGTTAAATTCTTAATTTCTTTCACTATATCTTATTCTCATGTTAATAATAAAATCTAAAAACTACCAATATTAATGAATACACAATATCTAGATGTTTAAATTAAACAGACGGTAAAAAAATATTTTACTTCATTCATAATAAAGTACTAATAAAAGGAATATACACCATTTGTGTGTTGATGTTCCAGGGGATAAAAAAAATCACTATATGTGTTACAAAATTTTATCAATGTAACACAATGAATTTTAAGGACACTCAACAACCATATCTATAAGTTTACTTCTTTGTGAAAAGGAATACTAGGAAATGTGACATGATAATTAATCAATATTATTCTTTACAATAGATTAACAACAAACTAGAAATGGTGTTGTTTTTGTACTTCTATTTACCCTTTAAATCTTGATATCCAATGAAATTTTTTCCCAACTATCTCCCTTCATCATAATATTCTAAATCCTACAACTTTAATCCCTCTTATTCTTCCTAATATATCTTCAAATAAAGGATTTATATCTCCAAATTGTGATCTAATAATTTTCCACTTACCACCATTGATTAGGGCTCTAAACTACCTATTAATCTCCTATAAAGCTGATTGAGTCAACTATAATGCCTGAAAATCTGGGTTAAAATATAAATCCTAGAATATCCTAGATTTTCCTTCTTTATAAGGTTACATGATTCATCATTTCATGATTATTATTACAAACTCTTAGGTTTTACTGTGATTTCCTTACCCATGGGGTGGTTGAGGTAAACATCTAGATATACCCCATCTACATAAATCTCATATTTAAACCCCTAAAATATCATAGTTTGATCCTAAAATCATCCCAAGGATCAAATATATCATGATATGATCAGTTATTTCCATCTTAAATGACCATTTACATCATTATATGATATCATACATTATTAAAGAGTCTTGATATATGCTTCTAAATAGAATGAATCAAGAATTTCATATAACTTCCTCTTTCTTCATGGCCTAACTATTTTAATGTGAAATATTCAATCATTAAATGAAATTTTTATTATGGTGTGATGAAATAACAAATAAAATATCAACTACTTCTATAGTACATAATACTTGATTATTTTAAAAGTAATAAACTTTACTTATCGTAGAAAAAACCCTACATATTAGAAAAAACCCTCATATTCTATTATTTTCACTTTTTTGGAAAATGAAAGAATATTAAATATAAAAATTATTTATAAAAAACCATATTTATTATAAATAAAATATTAGGTATAGATAACCTTATGTTTAGGACTTCTCCATTTTACCAACATTTTGTAACTCTATAAATCCAACACTTATGTATATGAATTTTATATTTTACTAGAATGAAGGATATAATGTACCATCTAGAATAAATCAATCCATAAATATATAGTGATAATATATTATGTACACTTGGACTTTGTTAAATTATTACAACTATGAATTTCTATATCCAACTCAACATGATTCAAAACATCCACACACATTTCAAATGACATTAAATGAATTTCAATTTACTTATAATTGAAAAAAATACAATATTACTATATATGGTTGGAACAACATCTCTATATATTTTATTATATGAGTACCTAAATCCCCTTTGAAGCAAGATTCTATTTTAGTGGTGGTAAATTAATAAAAAAATTCATCAAACCACTTCGCTATATAATATATTCATTCAGTTGAGAATCTTGGAAAGTCAAATGTCAAGGAAGTTGTCAAAATTCGAAGAGTTCAAAAGTTTCAAATCTAAAATAGATATACTCATTTTAATTTTTAATTATATAAAGTGATTTAGAATTATTTGGGTACCCATTCTAGGATGATTAAAACTTATTATCCATAGAAAAATGAAAAAATGGATTGGAATAACATGATAAAAAAGGTAATTAAGAAGATTAATATTAGATATAAGTCATTTGTTAATTGATGATGATGAACTATGGTGTTTAATATTGGATACTCTATCTTTTAACAGGTGTTTCCATGATTACAAACTAAATATTTATAAATAAATTCTACTTAAAACTATAATATATAGGCCTATATAAGGAAATGAAATTCATTGATGAAGTGGAATATATTTTAAATTTATAATTTTAACATTTTTTCATTCATAAGGTTTTTCATGTTTCTCATTTGTAAATAAATTTATACGATTTATCTCATGTTATTAATTATAAATCATTTATTTATAACCCAAAAATAATTTATTTGAATGAAAAATTTATGTTTTAGACTAAAAAAATATTATAATAGAAAGGTTAGTTCCTTAAGTTTAGATTTTGTAAAATCATATTATTATCCAAGAGGAAATGTGAGAGAGAGATTCGACATGTGATAGTATTTATTGAATAACTTTGAGGAGGAAAATCAAATTTCCAGTGGTAGAAATTTATTATGGTGGGAAGAATTAAAATATATATATTTTTAGTCATTCAATGGACGTAGAGAATAACTTGGGTACATTTATTATAGTATTATTTCCATGAAAAAAATAAATTTTCAATATAATTTTTATTTTTAATTATTGGATAATTTATTTATCATGTTATTATCTATGAATTATTTTACCAATTTAATAAATTATATACTGTAAGGATTTTTATAAAAGGGAAATATTGAATTTGGAAATAATGTTAATTAAATGTAAAATTAGATGATTCCAAAAGTGGTTTGACCATGTTACTTATGGTAGTCCACCATGAAAATTTAATGGAGGAGAATAAATTCATGATGGATGGAGATGAAGTGAATATAATTTAGAAGAATGAATCATTTAAAGATGAAGTTTCATACGAAAAAGTAATTATTGAAGGAGAAGAATGCAATTAAATTGGGAAACCAAATAATCTCTTTCCAAAAAAAATTCATCTACTCTTATCCTATCATTGGAGAATTGTTTTTTGGGATAGCTATAAACCCCAAGGAAATGAAAGAAAATAAAAAAACACATATACAAGATTTAATGTGAGTGGAACCAATAAAATTAAATGAGGAAAACATAACAAATCATAGAACATTTTATATTAAAAATATTTACCAACAGTGATATTTATTGAGTTCCCTCAGTCAGAACCAATAGGTTCCTACCTCTAAAGTTATCCACTAGCCATTGGAATCACAAAGCTCTTTGTTAGGACCCATTATCCTTTAAATGTGTGGTAGAATATCATAGTCAAAGGTAAATAAATATAATATAATTAGAGGAATCTTCATCATAGAGAGAATAAAATATATTGTACTCAAAGAAAGTCCATAAACTCCAATTTATATAACTTCTTCGTTGAATAAATAAGCATGGTGGAGTATAAATTTTTGTAAAATATGAAATAGATAAATATTTTTCCATATCATGGTATCTCTCATAAAAACCACCTCATTAAATAAGTGACTTATTAAATATCTTTTTAACATTCACCTAATTCATGCAGCTACACATAATGTTTCATAAGATAAAAAAAATTAAATAAGGAATACTAGAAAAATGATTTCCCATATCATTCCTGACATACACTATGATACATCTTTAAGAAGCATGATAAACAAGGAAACTATAGTGTGGTATCTCTCATCCCATCTTGATTTATGATTTAGTGAAAACTTCAAATGATATCACACTTGCACTTATGGTCCTTTGTAGTGTTTAAAAAAATTATGATTTCTCTAATTTATAATTATAATAAAGAGAAACCTCTAGTAAATATCATTTCTAATAAAATTAAAAAGTATTAAACCATTATCCGGATTATACACACAAATATCCTTATATAAAATTGTCCACTACATCATGCATATATAAATATAACATGAATGTTTGAATGATTCCTTTTTCTAATATATCAAGTGGATACTGACTATGGAACATGTCAATATTGTATAGGACATCTCATACTTCCATGATTATCTAAAATCGTTTAACCAAATGGTGTAGGCTATACCAACAGTTTGGGTGGTCATTGACTGGTCTAATATCAATACAGACCTTAACCAACAGTTTTGGGAAACCATTGTAATAGGTAGGTTATACCAAAAAATTTCAAACCATTGGTATAGGTAATTAAAAAATTAACCCCTTATAAGAATCAAACCCTGAACCTCCAATTTATATTTCAATGGCCTAACCACTAAGCTACAACATTTTTTTGAAACATAATATGATAAATATGTATATGAATATTTAAAAGTAAATAAATTATTGGTGTATTCAATGTTATTTGATAAAATATTTCATTTAAAATATGGAAACCTATACCAATGGCTTTACAAACTATTGGTATATGTATTTTAAATTTTAATACCTATACCAATAGTTTTGGAAAAAGTTTTGGTATATGTTTTTTAAATGGAGGATATACCAATGGTTTTATGGAAATCATTGGTATATCCATCACCTATACCAATGGTTTTTCCAAGACCGTTGGTATGGGATTATATTTTAGTTCATATACCAACAGTTTGGACAAATCAATAGGTATATTTTACTTATATGAAGGGTTTAGACAAACTGTTGGTATTGGTTCATTTTATGGTACCTATACCAACAGTTTTATCAAAACCATTTGTATAGGTCCAGTTTCTAGTAGTCTGAGCACATAACATGTCAGTCAACTATGTATATCCATGAATTTCCTATTTAAATTCAATCAAGGGTACAAATTTCATACTTTTCATAAGAAGGGTGAAATCTAATCTAGGCTAAACTCAACTTATAAAATGATAAAAAATATACCTAGCCACCCATTATTATCTTATCCTTAAGAATTATATAATTATTATATTAAATAAATAGGGTTTATATTTTATGTATCACTTAAAAATTATGTAATTAGGATTAATATAAAGTATACACTCATAAGTCTATCATTTATCAAATTATATTTTAGGTGATATACATTCATTAGAAATCCTAGATAATTTTTCTGTAATTAATAGATATAACTCAAATTTATACTTTGGGGGGATTTTATATTTCATTTTTTCATGTAATAATCATAGAAAATATGAATGAATGATAAATTTATATTTACTTTATTATAAAACTAAGAACACTTTACATTTAATCAACCATTACATTTAGTCTCTCATATATCAAATACCTAGAGAATTTACATAAACCTCATGCTTTTGCTTTATAAATGTATCTATCAATAGATCTACTAAATTATTCTATTTTCCACCCATCATATTTTTTACATAGACTATCTCAATATTTTAAGGTATTTTTGGAATTATGTGTATGTTACCTTAGTAATATTTGGGTTCCTTGGACTGAAAAGATCACCATTTTTTGAGAGTAAAGTTTAATTTATCTAAAAATTATAAGAACCAACCCAAGAAAAGTGACGAGATTTTGAACAAAAAAACACCCTTTATAGTATTTGATATAATGGTGGACTTTTAATCTTTTTTCAAGTAAACCATGATGGATTTTTTGTAATATTACATCTTAAACCCCTAATTTGAGGAAAAATACAAAAGAAAATTGATATCTCATACCATTTTTGTTAGTTTGGAAACTAACATTAATATAAGTCCTTAAAATGAGATTTTCCTTAGATCCAAAGTCCAGGAACATATAATTACTTATTTTTAAGTACTTAAGGATGTGCTTCACTATCTCTAGTATTATATTAGTATCTAATTATTATGCTCATCTAATTTTGGGCATCATATCGATTAAAAAATTTGAAATACATGATAGATATATAGAGGTTTTATAAGGAATCTTATTAACATTTTTTATTTATAACTCTTTATAAGGACATTGAGTCTTTAGAAGAATGATTCCATAAATAAATATTAAGGATAATTCTTTAGAGTTATTTATGATAAAAATCCTTAGAACTGTTCAAATATATGTGTATTCCGACTCAATCCAAGAATCCTCTAAGATATTCCTCTATAAATCCTCATATCCTATTTCTATTATATTTTAGTCATGTATTTTATTGAGATTTACTTTCACTACAATACTTTTATAGAATGTAAAGTCAGGAAATCATTTCTCATGAGTGGTTTATCATCCACATACAACACATGAAATACTAAAATACTCCCACTAATCCCCTTTTATACATAAGAATAATCCATGTTCAAAATGAAACTAAACTCTTTGATTACATCATAAAATTGGATGTTTAACCTATAGAAATATTACTTCAATAGAAAAATAGACCATTGTAATTTTCATACTGTAGTAGTATCATTTTTAACATTAAAAACTTTAAGTTGTTTCGTATACACATATTGGGCTAAATTCCGACTAATAAAAGTGGTTTCAGAATCACTTTGACACATTTAATATTCATAATGTACAACTATGTGAAGAAATATTCGAAAGGATCTTATCATTAAAACTAGGGAAATGGAATCATCATATCAGTACATTAGTTTTTTATACCCCCTTTACAGTAAGTGATATTTATAGGTAGGAACGTTAACATTAATCCAAGTTTTCTTGTGGAAAAATTAATCTTACCTTATTTTCGTCATTCATTCAAGTGTATCCACAATGTTCAAAACTTTATTAGTTCATCTAGATTCCATCCCAAAAAACCTAGACTCTAACCTTTCCTTAGAATAAAATAACAATAATAGACTCTCTATAAGTGGATGTTTTATTATATAATGAAAATTACTCCATCACTACTTTCCATAATAAACCCATATCTCTATGTATCCTAACGAATCCTAGTAGAACTTCAATTTTTTTTATATCTTGAGTTAGTTCTATTTCCATGAACTCTTATAGAACAAGTAAAATATTCAATTCATGTGATCCACGTTTAATAAAACACTATCTCAAGAGACACACACCTCACATTTGGTTGGATTAATGAAATAATTTCCCTTATTTTCTTCATCATAATAAATAAATAATTATTTTTCTAACTTAAGGCTGATTTATAGAGTCCAGATGTCATATGTATACTTCACAACCCCAAATATTTATAACATAAAAATTGAGATATCTTTCAGTCCATATCTCATATTATGTCATTATAACTAATTTACATGAATAGAGATTAAATAGGATGGAAAAAGTCTCATGAACTTATCCTTAAAATGATAAATGAAGGTCACCTTAACTCTTACTTGATTGAACTGTGTCCAATATAGTATAATTTATCCTCTATGAAATTATATTCTAATGTGGCGTTCTTGGGGGAGTGAGTTATTAAAAAAATACATAATCATATAAAATATTAGTAAAATCTTGGATCAAGTATTCACCACCCCGATTTGATCAAGGAATAATAATTATAAAGACCTAAACCTATAAAGGAAAGTAATTAACATTAATTATTATCAATTTGAATCCATTTTTTGTGTACCAAGATTTGTAAGTGGAGTTAGAGGAATTAAAAGAGGAAGGGTAGAAGAAATAAAGTTACATAAGGTCTAGGAGGGCACTAATTACCTAGTGGACCTAGAACTGGTACAAAATGGGGGTGTTAGGGGTGAAGGTGGTTCTCTTTGAAACACCAGACACTTAGTCAAATTTTAACATGAACATGATAGGTTCTTGGGAAAAATTGGATTAATAAAGGGCATTTTGGTCCTTTCAATCTAAAATTTTAACCCCAATTAGGGGGGATGTGGGGTTTTGGGTTTTCCTCTTTATTTACTCCCATTCGAGTTTTTCTAACACCTTTTCTCCATTCCCTATAATACTTGTAAGATTACTCATTAAGGCTTGAAGTTGAATGTTTTTATTGGTAATGAGGGATATTGTTCCAGCATGCAAGGTACATATTTCCTAAAATATTTCCTTTCTTCTATTTCAATCATGGTTATAAGTGAATTACTCTCCCCTCATGATATAAAGATGGTATAATCTTGTTAATCTCTTTGATTTATACCTATCTACCTACATTGGAGTCTTATCATAGGTGAATTGAAGGTAACCCTATTTATATCTTTTACAGATTCAACCTCATTGTTTAGAATACTTCCAAAACCTTGAAATCTATTATGTTGGGTGTTTAAGCTCATATTTTGGGTGTAATATCTCTAATTCCATGGATATTTGATGAATTTCTAAAAATAAATTGGTATATATATATATCCCTTATTCCTATCATACTCACAGAGAGTGATCATATCAATGGTTTAGGGCCCTCTTTCCCTTGAAATAATAAAGTTTTGTAGCATATAAAAGTTCTAAAAATAGTTTTTATTAATGTCAAGAATGTGGGGCCAAAAAACATCATAGTTTTTCTATGCTAGATTGCCTGGTTTTCTACTCACATGTCATATATTATGGCTATTTCTTTCCAAGCATGATTATTGATTTATTTAATAAATTTTAGATATATAGTATGTAAATTAATTTTTTAGTTGTTTTATACTATTTATTAAAGTTTGTAATTAATTTAATTTTAATCCACAATTGAAAAGTTGGTCATATAGATTTATTCATGGTTTATAAAAAATATTGGCCCTATAGAATATATATATATATATATATATATATATATAATGTATAACATTTAGTAGATACCAACTATATAGTGAACAAATTTTTGGTTTGGTATGGGCATGCAATACCCTGGCTCATTATACGCATTCCCATATTCTCTCAAATATGTTATAATATTTCCTTAATTTGTTATACCTAATTACCTTTTCCCTAGGATGTATATATAGAACCATGAATTCTTTTTCACACACACACAAAAACATACACACAGATATATGTGTGTGTGTTCATATATATAAAGGTGTGTGCTATTTATAGGAACTATAACTTCCTTCTATAAGGGTTGGGACTAAATTATAATCACATATATTGATATAAGGCTTGAGGTAGGTTTAACTAGTAAGGGACATTCTCATGTAGGGAGTTACTTTTTATTGAAAATTTAAAGTTATTTTTCCAATAGAGTATACACATTGTTATATTTCATGTTTATTTATATTTATATTGTTTTTAACATCAAATCTGGTTTATGAAAGGTAGTTAGGGGTGGGTAGTGGCCCAAGACTAGATATATTATACTCAAACCCTACAAGGGCCCTGATAGTATATGTGAATACCCTTTGGTACCTAAACTAGTTAAAGAAAATACCCTTGGAATAGGAGATAATACACAATAGAGTTTTGATATTAAAGATAATATTTTTAATGTTTTTGATGGGTTATATAGTGGATTACTTATGGGATCTCCCTGGTATATTTTTTGGTACGGTTTCTCACATGGAGGCATATATTTTGATCCTTTTGCCACATTTTTCTAGTACCATTTTGTATTTATTGATTCGACCATGACATACACACTTTGTATACATTTTTAATTATTTTTATCCTATTATGTATGGTGATACATTTTCATGTCAAGTTATACATTCAGTGTCTTTATATTTTTTAATATTATTCTAATAATAACCGGTTACACACTTTTAATTTCCAATGTTTGGATAGGGAGTGTCACAAGAATACATATATAATGATTTATTCAATATAAAACATTATGGGGGGGGGATATCTCCTACTTGTGAATTAATAAACCCATAACATTTATGCCAATCTTAAGTGAATGAGAGGTGCACCTAATGTGTTGTGATGGCATAGTTTGGATACCATCTGGGTAATCTAGGTCACAAAAATTATAAAGTGTTATCAAATCTCACATCAAGGGATATTGTGTATGAGATTTGAGAGTATCCAAAATATAATATTTTCAAGACTCAGGAATTAACCCATAAATATACATAGAAAACATAATTATGATAAAATCATGAGTTATTAGGGGTATTTTAGTAAATATTTTTCATTTTCCCTCTGATTATATCATATGTCCCCATGTCTTAATAATTATTCCAAGATTAAATAGATAGGAATAAGTTGGGTTCCTTGAAATGTATCACTCTTTCCTAATTTTTTTTATTATATTACTATTGGAACCAGGAAATATATTTCCCTACTGGAAAGAACACACCCAAAACACCTCATATTGTTTCAAATATCCAATCCAAAAGGAGGGTTTAAAGCCATCTTCTATTTTCCTCAATGGTAGTTTCTTCTTTGATTAGAATAAAGGTCCATGTTTCTTTTTCTTTGGGAAAAGTTGGTGGATATTGACCTTTATCCGAACCTCCTCCCTCTAGCCAGAAGTTGTCTTATGATAGTGACTAATAAAAATCATGATTTTATTTAGAGATACTAGGTTCTATGTGTAACAGCCCGAGATTTTATGAAAAATATTATTTTTATTTCACTAATGTCTTGTGTTGTACGCTACACCAAAAGGATCTTGCACAACACGCATCCTTGACTTGCCTTGCATTACACGCAATCGCGACCTTCCTCGATAGCGTGTGTAGTACGCAATAACGAGTTTCACTAAACAGCGATATGCTATTAAAATGTTATTAAAACTAGCCGTTATGAATAGTAATAACCACTTTTTGAAATTTTGTAAATTTTATTTTTCAAAATGGATTTCATTTTTGGATTCGGAGTATCTAATTTAGCCTAAGGTGAAATTTTGGTACATTTCGGATAACTTTCATATTCTGATGAATAGTGAATATTACTAAATTATAATTAAAAACAACTTTTTTAATCGAAATAATTAATAGTGATAAATCATTAATTTGAGTGGTTTTAAAGTATATTTAGAATATATTTTTACAATTTAATACAGTGTTGGTCATTGGATGTAATTTCACATTTAAACCAGACATAATCAAGTGTCAATCTTTTGATAGATATTGTTTCTTAAAAACACGCTATTTGTTGTAACAGCGGGATTTAATTATAAAATTAATTAATGCAACTTCTATGTTATGAATTTGGTAAAATAGACTTCATTTTTGAATTCGGAATATGAAATATAGCTTAGGATGAAATTTTGGCATTGTTCTGAAAAACATCAATTTTTGATGAATAGTGAAACTACTAAGTGGTATGTTAAAAAACTGAATTTTGCTTAAAACTTAATTTTACCGCTTCTGTGAATGAAATTTCGAAAATCCGAGAGACACGGTTAATATCAAGGACTAAAATGTGGTTCAATGAGATGAAAATAATTTTTTGGTGAATAGTAACTTTTTACTTTTTTTTACCGCGGTTAATAGTAAATAGGGTAACTAAGGGTAAATATGATATTAATATTACCCTAACACATGTCCTAATTCTATTGGACAAGTGTAATTCGACCAAAAACAATCTTAGGAATAAAATATGACCATTTAGGCCCACTTGGATTAGATTAGGACATTTATTATTAATTTATTTAAAGAAAGGTTAAAATAGTTAAAATCAATGTTTAATAAGTAAATCATTTTTAATATGGGGTTATACATAAGATAAATTCGATTGTAAATGTTCATTAGAAAGCTAAAAAGATTTCCTACATGATGGTATTTTATTTGTAATTTTTAGACATTAAATAATTTAATTTATTTATGACACATCGATGATGCAGTAATTATCTTATTAATGAAATATTGACATAATTGATGTTATAAACACCAAAATAAATGTAATTTGAGATTTTTGATGAATTCCACTAATTTTATAGGTTACTATGATATATTATTGTTGATTTAATCAACTTGGTTCGAACATTTAATTCTGTTATGACTTCCACAAAAATCATATATCAAATAGTGTCAAAATTGACACAAAATAGTTTTTAAATCAAATATTATATTATTAATTGTTATTTTATTCCTAAAAATCTAAGGTTCGGCCAAATGACTTAGATAAGGATATATATATTAATAATAAACAATTTGGAGTTCATTTGGCATGTTATAGTAAGTGTATTAACCATATAGTGAAAGAAAACAAAAAGACACGGTAAAAGTTAAATTATTTAACTTAGAGTTAAATCTAATTGATAAGGTTTAAAATAAGATCCAAACATGTCTAAATTTGGTTGGTTGATGAGATTACAACCCTATCTCATCTAATATTCGAATATGAGTCATTTTTGGAGGTTTTTAAGTGGGGTTAGATTTATTATAAATTAATATTTTTAAGAATTCCTAAGGTGCCCCTCTCCTCCCCTATAAAAGGACACCTCCTCCCCCTCCTCCTCACACCAATTTGATCTCTCAAGATCGGCCAACCCCTGCCAAAATACCTTCTCCACTTCCCTAGAAACATCCTAGAGGTTCTGATCTTCCTAAAAGACCAATTTTAGTGCCCTAAGAGGAGGTATCAAAGAGGCGCTTCAAAGAAGAGGAGGTTCGGACACATACGAAGCAAATTGGACCTAAGGTAAGGGAAATATCACAATCTCATTTTTATCCGAGATTGTTTATTCGTAAGTATTTACTGGGGTGTATTTTATCATCCACATCCATGTTCCCTCAATATGTAATATTATTTCCATCCTTCTACAATAGTTTATATCCAATTTTACCCTTCGGTGAGTTTTTAGTAAAGGATATGAAAGGAATCTTTTGTCGTTTTTCGTACGAGGTACTTTTTGACTTTTCCGACAAAAGTACGAAGAATGTTTTTTTTAACTTATACGGCATGTATGGATTTTTAAAACATTATTTCCAAGAAGATTCCTTTACAAGTTTTCAAGTTCATTTTTAATCAACTTCTTTTATTTTAAAGTCGTATGACATGTTATGAAGAGAAAAATGTTTTTTTTGAAGAAGAAAGGATATTTTCCTCAAGAATGGAGTTCAAGTGTTTTATCAAAATTATTTTCCATCTAAGATAATAAAGGGTTCTGTTTTATCCCTATTATTACATTGATTTGATCATGTTGTGATTGAATTATTTTTATGAATTCCTTTATCTTGTGTGAATTGTTTTATGATGTCATGATGTTTAAGATTCCAATTTGTATTACATGGGTTATGCAATGATGTATGATTTATGATTATGTGGCACACATAAGAAAGGATTCATTATAATATGGGTGGGACCTATATCTCCCTCCAATGCATTGGGTAATGATTTTTATATCTCATGAGATAGACAGGGCTGGAACGGTAGGTTATACCGGTTCAGTGAAACAGGACTGAAACGAGGGTTACTCGATTCAGAAAGGGACTTTGTCCACTAAGATAGTCTTGGCAATGAGTCTTGACTAACAAGAAAAGATTTTCCATGATTATGTGTGCATGCCACAAAGTTTCAAGTTTCATGTTATGATTATGGGGATCTCATTTTTACTTCTATGATTTGTTCCATGTTAAGATATTATGATCTCTTTTGCAGGTTATGATTTTCAAAAAGATATGATATGATTTTTATTTCTTTTGTATACCCTTACTGAGCATTTGAGCTCACCCTTTTTATGTTTTCTTTTCCCCAGGATATAAATAATGGTTTTAGGTAAAAAAAGGGAAGATCTTTATGGGAGATATTGAAGATCTTTCACCACGATTAGAAGATTACGCTCCGAGTTTCCAAAGACACTAAACTATTACGATCCTTTAGTGTGTGTTTTTGTTATGTACTAAGTATTCCGCAAAAGTAATGTAATGTCCATGTAAGTCAGGATACGGGTCTCTACAGTTGGTATCAGAGGAAAGGTTTAGTCAACCTTTGGAAACTAGGATGCGAAAACGTTAGTGAGATCCCTAGAGATATTTCTACGGTATGTCTAGGGATGTCCCTAAGGTTAAGTATACGTATAAGTTATAGTACTAGAATTACGCTAACGATCATAGAATTAAACCTAAGATGTTGGATATTGAAGGTAGTCCCCCTTTATTATGTTGTTTTCACAAGCATGATTTTTGCCTCTCACACTATTCTTTTTGGGTTTTAGACGATGGCTGGAACCTGAAGGAACCGTGTTGATCAATGCAATGCACAATGCAATGATTGCCCTCCTGAACAAACAAATGTTATGGGAGATGGAGTGCAAAATCTTATTTCTATACTTACACAAGATATGAATCATTCTGGACTTCCAAATGAGCAGAGAAGGGAACAGTATTCTATTGAGTCCTTCATGAGGCAACGTCCACCTTCTTTCAGTGGGACTTCCGACCCACTTGTTTCTGAACAATGGATCAATACTACTGAAAAGATATTTTCAGTTCTTCAATGTTCTGAACATGATAAAGTCATCTTAGCAGTGTATCGTTTGGAAGGTGATGCTGATCAATGGTGGAATCTTATCAAGAATACGAGGCCAAGAGATGAAATTGAGTCCATGGAATGGGACGAGTTCAAGAACTTGTTTTTCAGTAAGTACTTCCCTCGTATTCTTCGAACAAAGATGGAAAAGGAGTTTCTTGAGCTGAAGCAGAAGGATGAGGAATCTGTTGGTATATACGAAGAAAATTTTACAAGACTTGCAAGGTATGCATCTGGCATTATCATCCAACCTGAAAGTAAAGTTGATCGATTTTTCAGTGGCTTAAAACCAAGTCTTCGAAGGGCATTAGCTATAAGAGACTTCAGTAGCTATGAAGAAATTGTGCGTTGTGCTATTAAGGTAGAAATGGAAGTTGGTGTTACATATCCATCTCATGGTTTTGAAAAGAAACGAAAGATGGAGTTCAAGGAGAAATCTCAAAATAATGGTGAAAAGAAGATGAATGTTTCCTTATACACAAAGTGTGGAAAGAAGCATGGTGGAGATTGTCTTAAAGGGACTAGAAAATGTTTTAAGTGTGGAAAAGAAGGTCATTGAGTAGCTGAGTGTCGAAGTAATGGAAAAAGGGTTTCTAATGATGTGAACAAAGCAAACACTGCAGAGAACGCACCACCAACACTTCAATGTTTCAAGTGCAAGGAGATGGGACATTATGCCAATAAATGCCCTAATCCAAGGGTTAGTGACGATCAACATGAGCAACCACTTAAGGCAAAGGACAAAGGGAAGTCACATGCGATCACTATTGGAGATGTTGAATATGATAACGATGTGGTGGAATGATTAAGTGTTTATGTAATGGGATTCCAAAATAATGTTGTATCATGTGGTATTGGAATATTTATGTATTTGTCTAATGTGGTATTCAAAGTAATTGAGATATTATGTGCATAATGAAGGGAAAACGAGAAAATGAAATGTATAACAGTATTCATGAGCTCATGATTGATATAAGGACTAAGTGATATCATGGTTTGAGTATATAGAATTTTGAGGATTTTGGTATGTGGAAAGTGTTAACTTTAAACTGCATTCATGTTTTCACTAAGGTATTCAAGAGAATACACGATTAAGGACTTTGAATGTTTGGAATGTGACCAACAAGACATATCTTATGATATGTGGGGATCAACGATAGTATTAAATCTCTGGTAATCGTTGTCACTATATTATGAGAGTGGACTGCAGTATTATGTATAAGCCTAAAGATTAGACTGGATTATGTTGGACATAAGTTAGTATTGTTTAAGGATAGAAGTTTTTTTTCGATATTATTGATGGGATGTTATAGTATTATAATTTTAGAAAAAAGGACAACCTGCAGGACAGGCGACAGCCCATCGCTTCGGACAAGGCTGTGGGAATCGAACCCACAACCGAAGTGCGACTGGCCTTTATCGCTTACCACTGGCCTACAGGAAGTCCCTGTTTAGTAGAAACTAGTTTTACTATATTAAGAAGTATGATATATGAAGTATAAGCCCATTTTAGGAACCATATATGATTAATCCCACTATAGATCGACTTATGTATATAAATTTTGCTAACCTTTTGAGACAGATGGAATGACCCGTCATTCTATCACATGATCTGCTAACACTTCACGAATAACAAATTCAACTTCATTTATTTAAGAGATGAAGTGGAAATTGTTAAAGGCACGAACAACAGTGAGATTGTACCAAAATAAAGTAAGTATTTATTCTAATTCAAATTCTTTAACTTTAGGGAAATGATCTTGGAAACCAAAAATGTTGTCCTAGTTCTCTTATACCTGATGAATCAGATGGTACCTTAGATCGTCACAAATTTATGGATTTGTGATTACTGGCTTTTCCATAGCAATGTTCTCTACCACTCTCCATTAGAACATGATGGTTAGATTTCTCTTCCATATCCATATTTTCACCTATGTGGAAACCCAGTGATTAGTTTATTTGGGTAATCGTTACATTTCATACTTTAGTTTTTAAAGCCAAGTTTTGGTATTCCTTTTTATGATGTGGGTTTCTATTAAAGAAACTTTCGAATAGTAAACCATTTATAACCCCGACGAATTTCGAGGGCGAAATTCATTTTAAGGGGGGTAGAATGTAACAGCCCGAGATTTTATGAAAAATATTCTTTTTATTTCACTAATGTCTTGTGTTGTACGCTACACCAAAAGGATCTTGCACAACACGCATCCTTGACTTGCCTTGCATTACACGCAATCGCGACCTTCCTCGATAGCGTGTGTAGTACGCAATAACGAGTTTCACTAAACAGCGATATGCTATTAAAATGTTATTAAAACTAGCTGTTATGAATAGTAATAACCACTTTTTGAAATTTTGTAAATTTTATTTTTCAAAATGGATTTCATTTTTGGATTCGGAGTATCTAATTTAGCCTAAGGTGAAATTTTGGTACATTTCGGATAACTTTCATATTCTGATGAATAGTGAAAATTACTAAATTATAATTAAAAACAACTTTTTTAATTGAAATAATTAATAGTGATAAATCATTAATTTGAGTGGTTTTAAAGTATATTTAGAATATATTTTTACAATTTAATACAGTGTTGGTCATTGGATGTAATTTCACATTTAAACCAGACATAATCAAGTGTCAATCTTTTGATAGATATTGTTTCTTAAAAACACGCTATTTGTTGTAACAGCGGGATTTAATTATAAAATTAATTAATGCAACTTCTATGTTATGAATTTGGTAAAATAGACTTCATTTTTGAATTCGGAATATGAAATATAGCTTAGGATGAAATTTTGGCATTGTTCTGAAAAACATAAATTTTTGATGAATAGTGAAACTACTAAGTGGTAGGTTAAAAAACTGAATTTTGCTTAAAACTTAATTTTACCGCTTCTGTGAATGAAATTTCGAAAATCCGAGAGACACGGTTAATATCAAGGACTAAAATGTGGTTCAATGAGATGAAAATAATTTTTTGGTGAATAGTAACTTTTTACTTTTTTTTACCGCGGTTAATAGTAAATAGGGTAACTAAGGGTAAATATGATATTAATATTACCCTAACACATGTCCTAATTCTATTGGACAAGTGTAATTCGACCAAAAACAATCTTAGGAATAAAATATGACCATTTAGGCCCACTTGGATTAGATTAGGACATTTATTATTAATTTATTTAAAGAAAGGTTAAAATAGTTAAAATCAAAGTTCAATAAGTAAATCATTTTTAATATGGGGTTATAAATAAGATAAATTAGATTGTAAATATTCATTAGAAATCTAAAAAGATTTACTACATGATGGTATTTTATTTGTAATTTTTAGACATTAAATAATTTAATTTATTTATGACACAACGATGATGCAGTAATTATCTTATTAATGAAATATTGACATAATTGATGTTATAAACACCAAAATAAATGTAATTTGAGATTTTTTATGAATTCCACTAATTTTATAGGTTACTATGATATATTATTGTTTATTTAATCAACTTGGTTCGAACATTTAATTCTGTTATGACTTTCACAAAAATCATATATCAAATAGTGTCAAAATTGACACAAAATAGTTTTTAAATCAAATATTATATTATTAATTGTTATTTTATTCCTAAAAATCTAAGGTTCGGCCAAATGACTTAGATAAGGATATACATATTAATAATAAACAATTTGGAGTTCGTTTGGCATGTTATAGTAAGTGTATTAACCATATAGTGAAAGAAAACAAAAAGACACGGTAAAAGTTAAATTATTTAACTTAGAGTTAAATCTAATTGATAAGGTTTAAAATAAGATCCAAACATGTCTAAATTTGATTGGTTGATGAGATTACAACCCTATCTCATCTAATCTTCGAATATGAGTCATTTTTGGAGGTTTTTAAGTGGGGTTAGATTTATTATAAATTAATATTTTTAAGAATTCCTAAGGTGCCCCTCTCCTCCCCTATAAAAGGACACCTCCTCCCCCTCCTCCTCACACCAATTTGAGCTCTCAAGCTCGGCCAACCCCTGCCAAAATCCCTTCTCCACTTCCCTAGCAACATCCTAGAGGTTCTGGTCTTCCTCAAAGACCAATTTTAGTGCCCTAAGAGGAGGTATCAAAGAGGCGCTTCAAAGAAGAGGAGGTTCGGACACATACGAAGCAAATTGGACCTAAGGTAAGGGAAATATCACAATCTCATTTTTATCCGAGATTGTTTATTCGTAAGTATTTACTGGGGTGTATTTTATCATCCACATCCATGTTCCCTCAATATGTAATATTATTTCCATCCTTCTACAATAGTTTATATCCAATTTTACCCTTCGGTGAGTTTTTAGTAAAGGATATGAAAGGAATCTTTTGTCGTTTTTCGTACGAGGTACTTTTTGACTTTTCCGACAAAAGTACGAAGAATGTTTTTTTTAACTTATACGGCATGTATAGATTTTTAAAACATTATTTCCAAGAAGATTCCTTTACAAGTTTTCAAGTTCATTTTTAATCAACTTCTTTTATTTTAAAGTCGTATGACATGTTATGAAGGGAAAAATGTTTTTTTGAAGAAGAAAGGATATTTTCCTCAAGAATGGAGTTCAAGTGTTTTATCAAAATTATTTTCCATCTAAGATAATAAAGGGTTCTGTTTTATCCCTATTATTACATTGATTTGATCATGTTGTGATTGAATTATTTTTATGAATTCCTTTATCTTGTGTGAATTGTTTTATGATGTCATGATGTTTAAGATTCCAATTTGTATTACATGGGTTATGCAATGATGTATGATTTATGATTATGTGGCACACATAAGAAAGGATTCATTATAAGATGGGTGGGACCTATATCTCCCTCCAATGCATTGGGTAATGATTTTTATATCTCATGAGATAGACAGGGCTGGAACGGTAGGTTATACCGGTTCAGTGAAACAGGACTGAAACGAGGGTTACTCGATTCAGAAAGGGACTTTGTCCACTAAGATAGTCTTGGCAATGAGTCTTGACTAACAAGAAATGATTTTCCATGATTATGTGTGCATGCCACAAAGTTTCAAGTTTCATGTTATGATTATGGGGATCTCATTTTTACTTCTATGATTTGTTCCATGTTAAGATATTATGATCTCTTTTGCAGGTTATGATTTTCAAAAAGATATGATATGATTTTTATTTCTTTTGTATACCCTTACTGAGCATTTGAGCTCACCCTTTTTATGTTTTCTTTTCCCCAGGATATAAATAATGGTTTTAGGTAAAAAAAAGGGAAGATCTTTATGGGAGATATTGAAGATCTTTCACCACGATTAGAAGATTACGCTCCGAGTTTCCAAAGACACTAAACTATTACGATCCTTTAGTGTGTGTTTTTGTTATGTACTAAGTATTCCGCAAAAGTAATGTAATGTCCATGTAAGTCAGGATACGGGTCTCTACACTATGAAATATTCTATATCATTTAAAGAGGTTCTTATTGACAAAACCTCCCCTAAGATAGCACACCCCCATCATTTGACCCCATATATTATGATTTCATTCAAGAAAAACGAGGTTGTTAATGATAATATGTATTTCTCCATACTTATAGATGAGTTTTATTCCAATTTAGAATACCATAGATGAACAATCATATCTAAATTTTTATTGGACCACACTCATTTTTCGATCCTTAAATTATTTATTAAATCATGGAATCTAACTTCTCTAATGGTTGTTTCAGGTATTAACTATAAATTTTTCTGAATTCATATTTTTTCTTAAGAAGAATGTGTCACATAATTAGAAAAGGAATATCTTTCCTAAGATAGATAGATTTTCAAATTGCATCACTGTTTTATGGAGATTTACTTGGGTTAATTCCCTATAACTAATGCTGTATGGGTTCATTTGACAGGTTTTGCCGTACCATTCCACAAACCTATAGTTTTGAAGTTTATTGGTTAATTTGTTAGGGATTATATTTATATGGAAGAATAAATTATATGGATGAAACATACTATAGAAGATATAATTCGTTTTTATATGGATTTATCATCACCATTACCCAATGAATTCTCTAGTGTGTGATATCTATCATTTCATTCTAACAAATTTAGTTCATTTTATCTATTCATCATTTATGTAATGAGTTCCACCTTTTTATTTGGAATGTACCAATATAATTCATATACTCATATTGGTGGTGGATCTACCCTCTAGGGTATTTTTGTTATCAATGTATCCTCTGAAAATAATCTAACAAAATGTTATTCTTTGATATCCAACAACCACCCTGGTGTAAGCTCAGATACGACATCTGAGCTACCTCTATTATAGGAGGCCACCAAGATGGGTTCTTCTAGTTCACAAGTATAAAACTGGTCTGAATGTCCTCCTATATAAAAACCTAATATTTTTATTAAATATATATTTAAATAATTTAATTTGTATGATAGTTTTCATTGCACACTACACCATATTAATCTTGTAGTACACGCAACACCGGTTTAGCTTACGTTACCCACAACAATGAGTTTCTACGAAAAATAATTTTTTTATTTTAATTATGTTTAAAATACAATTATAACCTAGATATTATAATTTTGGGTATTGATAGTATTAATTGAATTATTAATGTACGATTTACACATGTAAAACCATTTTGAAATAAAAAAGAATTCTTTTTCAAAAAAACAATTTAAATGCATGTAAGTTTATTTTTTACTATTAAAAAATCACTCTTGTTGTGTTATATAATTGAAATATACTTATAAAATATTCAATAAAATATTTAACATTAATTTTTTGTGTTTTCTAGACATTATATAAGAGAAAATCCAATTTTATGCATAAAAAAATTATTTTTCTAAAAAGGCATTTTTGGTGCCTTTTGATGGAGCACATGTTTTAAATATAATTTTTGAAATTATTATAAATTAAATTTTACAAAATAAAATTATTATTTGAAATATTAATAACAAAATTTACTTTAGTTGAATATTTTTAATTTTTTTTAATAAGTTTCACGTTTTGATGAATAGTGAAAAATATTGCATTTTAATTAAAAACATATTTTTAATAAAAATAATTGATAGTGGTTTTGAATTTTTTAGATTATAATTAGATTATTTTTAATGATTTAGTATAATTCAGGTAATTGGAATCAATTTCACCTAGAAATTGGATATAAAAACTTGTCAATCGTTTGAACATTTTCACTTTAGGAACCAATTTTTTCACCCCGTCTATGAGATAAATTTTAAATAAAAATTCGCCACTTATTTGAATTGAATTTTAAAAAATGGATTTCAAATTTTTATTTAGAACATAAAATTTTTGCATATATTTCCCTTTAATTTTTGGACAATATGAATAGTAACATTAGTAATTTTTGTTACCATGGTTAAGGGTTAACAGGTAATTACATGTAAAAATAATATTATAAATATTATAGAATTACACTAAAACTTTTATAAATGTTATTGGATTAAGTTAATTATACCATAATAAAATAATTCTATAAATTTAATAATTTAATGGACACGTGGGCATTAAAATGTCTTGGATATTATTAAAATAAAAAAGAGTGGTAAAATGTCACTATTATTATTAAAAAGTAAAATATTTTTAATATGGGGTTGAATAAGAGATATGCTCAACTATATATATTATTAGGTAATATAAAATTTTAATCTACATCATCATTTTTTAATTTTATATTATTGTAAAGAAATAATTTTATTAAATAATTACACAATGATGATGTAGTGAATATTCAATTAATGATATAATAAATTAAATGATATTATAAATTTTAAAACAAATATTATTTAACTTAATTAAGTTTTTATTAAAATTTTATAGTTTTATACGACATATTAGGGATGTATTAAATAATTTTATTTGAATTTATCTTATTGTATTTATTTTCTTAAGGTCAATGTTATGAATTGTGAAAAAATCAACACTAATGATATTATGTGAAATTAATATTTTATTAAATTATTTAAAAATAATAGGAATCAGAAATAAGAAAAAAGAGGATAAATTATTTTCTAAATAATCATAAATTTACGATTTATAGTTCAATTTACACTTTAATTGTAAAACTCGCAACATTTTAATATAGAAAAAGTTATTACCATAGTTAATGTAAAAATAGGTTAACTAAGGGTTAATAAAAAAAGTAAGGTTTTAAATTACAGCAAAAAATATATAAAATTTATTGGTTTATGTTATTATAACCCTATCTCGCATTTTATTTTAATACCTTAACATTTGGAGGTATTTTTATTGATATTTACTTTATTATAAATTAGTATTTTAAGAAATTCCAAAAGTACCCCTTCCCTCTCTTATAAAAGGGAACATATTATTTTTTCCCTCACAATTATGACATTTTTGGTTTAGAAAAAATATATAAAAATATGCAAGAAACTTCACTCCCCTCATTATTGTATCATTAATTTGGGTATAAATCTTACCAATGAATTCCTTTTATGCAAATAAAAAGGAGATACCTAAAGAAGAGGGGACATTCTTCAACAAACGCTTTTATTTTATTTATTACTTAAACACATTCAATTATTTTTAATTAATTTTTATATAATTACCTAATTATAATCAATATACCT
The DNA here is from genome assembly GCA_963277665.1 of Viscum album. Classification (NCBI taxonomy): domain Eukaryota; kingdom Viridiplantae; phylum Streptophyta; class Magnoliopsida; order Santalales; family Viscaceae; genus Viscum; species Viscum album. Next base: position 171,624,780 of record OY728147.1, on the reverse strand, counting down.
ATATTTTGTCATATTATGGGTTATACCTACACTCACACACATTTCTATCAAATGGGATACACAATCATCGTTCCTGTGTACGGAGGACTGCCGCCTCGCGAACTGATGTCATTCATTCTTCCATTACCACCTTTAATGGTTAGAAATAATGATTAAATTTATATTTTAATAAGATATATATTATATATATTATTTATTTATTCATTTTGAATTATTATATGACACATACCTTCATACTTTTTCATTTTGTGTAATTACAATAAGTTCATTTGTGGACGTGTGGACAACTGCCTTCTCAAAGCGATGTGATTCATTTACACTATACTTAGAAGGTATTAAATATGGGTTTAGAGAACTTATATGATTTATATGACATAATAAATCTACTTTAATGATATTATATATATATATTTAATTTACCATATTTCTTTCAATACAACAAGAAAATGGAAACAAAATTTATGCGTACGTATGACCTACCATATCAATGAACAATGTATTTAATTTTCTAATTATATATTTAATATATTACTATAAATAAATATGTATAGAATATTTAATTAACTACCATGTGTTAATCCTGAACTGGTCACTGGAGCTAATCTATGATAAGGCCCAAAGGGTGTTCCCAATCCCCATAGGCTGGCAACTAGTTCTGGGAATCAAAAATAAACAGGTGGGAAAGATTTGGACCATAAATAAGAACAAAAACCTAAATGAAAATCAAGATAAAAAAAAAGTAATCACACACATAAGAAATAAAAAACTGCTACATGTACCACCATATGACCTCATTTCTCAACACCAAATATAGAACAATGTTGTATATGAGAGCAATCTCGAACTCGAAGAACCTGAAACTGAAAAGATAGAGTAGGCATGAGCACTGAAATGATCAGCTGTATTTCCATTAATAAACCATGCCAAATTCTTCACCACTAAAGTGAAATCATTTCTGTCTAGTTTTAAAATAGTGCATATAATGAAAATAAGGTTTTCTACTCTTTTATCAAAATAAGTATTAGGATGATATTTTTTATGAAAACTCATTTCTTTCATTTCATTTTCCAAAACAATAACCCAAAACACATATATCATTTCAATTAATTCTCTTAAAAACCAACTGTTGCTAGAAAAATCATTTTAATATAAAGAGAAAATTAAAGGTTTCATGATATCAAATAAGTAAAATTTCCAAAAATGAAAACAAGAACATAGAAATATGAAATCATGGGTGTTTCCTAAACATGCATAGAGAAATACCTAAACATACTCAGTTCGGAATCACATGCCGATGTATGGTGGAGCCCATAAGTCTATTACCAACGAGATGACCTCAACTAACCAATATAGTGGTATACCCCACATGGCCTATCTATAATCCAAGGGGGTACCAACTTTTCTAATCAGGGTTGACCAACAACTATCACTTGATCCCTTAAAAGACGCCCAGGAAACCCATGGTAATAATATATTGTGTTATTAGGAGGCCCTCACTTGTGTGACCCACCTAACATACTCTCACTGAACATACCTTCCCCAAACACAGACAACACCTATATGATAACCCATAATGGGAAAACCCCCACATAGGTGTGACCACTATATATATATATATAAATAAAATTATCAAATGTTCCAATTGGGCCATCACATCATAGAACCCTGTAAATCATTTATAAAAAACATTCAAAGATGCCAACTAGGTGTTTTCACATTGCAAAATACATTTCATTATAAAAACAAAACGACTTTAAAAATGGTCCTCATACCATGTTCATTTTAAGTAAACTCACACAACATTTCCAAAACCATTTATAGGAAGACATAAAACACTATTTTCAAGTACGAAATACCAAACAAGACTTCGCCTTCTACGATCAATTCCATTTTAAAAAGCATAATGAAAACATACGATATACTTAGGGATTCCAAATGGGATTCACTATATTATAATAAATATTTAATTTTTGGAAAAGCACTATTTATCAACACCATTAAGTTTCAAAACCATTTAAAAACATAATTACACAACCTAGGTACCAAAAATTTAAGATCAAGATTGAAAACATTCTTAAATCAAGGTAGACCATTGGGAATACTTATTTCACACTAAAATCATCACGGAAACCAATATTTAATATTTAAAATTTAAAACCAATTGAGTATTTGAAATACATCACTACTCCCAAACAAGATTGAGGACACATTTCAATATAAATAAACTCACGCTTTAATCTTGGAAAAATTTCGTAAAACAAATAAATAAAAATTTCTAACAACTTCATCCAGATCAAAAATCATATAAATGCTACATAAATATAAAACATATTTTTAAAGAAATAAAGAAGTTATGGATTTAAGATTAACGGTCTAAGAATAGGGGACCTATCTCAAAAAGGAAGAAAGCCAAGCCGAGACACTTTAGCTCTCATTGCTTTTGATGAAAAATGATTCACAATTTCACACACAAACATTCATATATATATATATATATATATACCATTAATACAATGTACATATTCCCCGCACCATGAGGGAATATGTTTAAGGAAGATACACACACACACACACACAAACACACACACACACACACATATATATATATGTAAATATGTTTGTGTGTGCGCACCACCAATAATGATTAAAACTCAATATAATCATGTTTAGGGATCAATATACCTTAATATTGTCAAATTATAGCCGAGAAAAAAACAATGGGTTTAAAATCATACCCAAATTGATGGATGCAAGTCAAAACAAACTTATCCTTCTTGCATTCTATAGCGGAATTCGGAATACGCATGAACACGACCCGAGAGACCTTCCGCATAACCGAACGATGGAAGAAACCAATAAAAACCTGGTTAACCCAAACCTAGGGTTTTGGTCAAGCTACACTGGGTGATGAGAGACCAAAAAATGGTTGAGTCGAAGGAGGATTAAGAGGGTGAATGAATTACCTTGAATATCTGGAGAGGATTAATGACGAAGCAACCTTGATTCGGCCGATGGAGAGGGATCCAGGGGAGGGGCGACACACCATGGAGGGAGGAGAGGAGTTTCTCATGTGAAAGGTGGTGGAAGGGGCGATGCTGATGTGACACAAGGGGATAAGAGGGGAGGGGAAAAAAGAAAGAAGAAAATTAAATAATGAAGAAAAGAAAATAAAAAAAAAGAAAAAAAGAAAAACATAAAAAAAACATAAATATATAATAATAATCTTAATAACATAATAATAATAATAACCATGATTATAATATTTAAAATAATAATAATATTATTAATTATAATATTATGAATATTATTATTCTTATTAAACATTATTTATAAAAAATTCGTTCTTATTATTTTTTTATTTCCATTTATTTTAAATATTACGCAACCGGCATGATTAGCACACAGTTTAACAGACAATGCCCTAGCCACTACCTCAGACTAACACCTTTCTACTGCTACCTATAGGAAGATGCATGATTGATAAATTTTTTCTCCAAATGGTCAAATGGAACTATTCTAATGATAGACCCTCACCCACGGTTGCCACACAATTACTATTAACTGTGCACAACCCGTGCATAGGGAACATCATTGCTTAAAAATTATAAATTTCAACCATACGGACTTGAAATCAAAAAAGAGGATAGAAATAATTATAATAAATAAAATTACTAATTATTTTTTATTTAGGAGTGTGAAAATTCTCCCCACCACAAAAACTTTCACCCCCATAAAGTCATCTAGTTAAATGAGGAACCAACTCAATCTCAAAAATTTAACAAGTGCAATAAAACCATGAACTCATTGTGACCTTTCATTCTACCAATCACACCCAACCAATCAATAAGAATCCACATCACAATAATAGTGGGGGAAAATGAGGGGGGGTCTCCCCACCATAAGAAATTATATAGTACCAACCAACATAAAAGGAAACCACAACAAGACCCATCATGGGTCTCCCAATTATTTAATAACCAACCAGCTTAGAAAAACTCTAGGAACTTTTAGTACTATCCCAAAATAGAACCACCAATGAAAATTGAAACAAGAACCCCTAACATGGACTAACCCCCAGAACTCTCGCATAGAACAAACCCCGCCACAAGGGGAGCCCAATAAAAAACCCCAAAGAGGTAATCGAACCAAATGATGACTTGCCACCTCCATAGGATGAAAGTATGTCTAAAACGAGAAAAATTGAAAGCTAAATCCAATCCATTAAGAGACCGATTTTCAAGGGTTTTCCACCGTAAATCACGATTACGACTATAATGGATTACAAAGACAAAAGGCCACTAAATATTTCACAGCCAAAAGGGAACTTTTAAAAAATCAAAACAAGGAAATGAGCCCTCTAAAACATTTATGAAAAAAAGTAACCTTTAATTATTGAAGATTATACGATGGAGACTTAAACTATACCATTCTAGCACTGGAGAAAAAAAGTTAAACCATGATCCTCTACACTCCATGTGATTCATGAATACCTGAAGAGCTTCACACCAAGACCTGTGGCTGGAGATCTGATGTGTTAAAGCATCTTCTACCCCACATGCAGATGTTGATCTACTCTGGCCAAGTCATCCTCCATTAAATGACACCATTTATAGAAAATCCCCTAGTTTCTTATACACCCACATCATCATCATGAACCCGAAGGATTTTCATAAGATGAAATTTGAATTCCCAAACTAGACACTATAAAATCACACAACCAGTCGACCAAGTGAATGAAAAGTTCGGACTAACAAGAGAAACATATCAGGAATAGGTTACCATGATATATACCCTCCACCAGTTAGGTAACACTCACAGGCACCAAGAATAAAACTGAACTTCTAACCACCTAAATTTTATGAACAAACTCAGTGAAAAATTCCTCATCCACAAACTTCCCAAACTGATCTTCCGATGATACTTCTGAAGAAAAGGAAACTAGCTCCTTAATATAGCCAACATAAGTCTTTATCATCCTATGAACTTTATAAACACTCAATAGCCCTACTAAATTCCTCTCCATTACCTCCTCAGGTAAAAATCACTAGATAAAAGTGGTCTCAAACACTGCCCATAACACTCCAACTTGAAACGATATTGGGACAACCACACTCAATCTGTCCAATCTCAAACCTCCATGGAAAATAAAAATAGCTGAAACCCTCCCAACCTAGAGAGTTACTAAAAATGATTTTTAATTCTCCAAGCCACTCTATTTCCTCTAATAATACTTGATCACCATGAAAATGGGAAACAACCAAAACATACTCGATCCCACTACTACACTAGGATTTTGGGAAAAGTCCAATGATTGGAGGGCACAAGAAACATCTAGGACCTTTCTGGAATTATGTTCCAAATAAAAAAGAATAAAAAATTGAATCATCACCCCACCAAACATCAATAAAAAAGGGACATCACCAACCAAACACCAAACTGATATTCCAGCACATCACAAATAAAATCGAAGGTGAATCAAATATCAACGAAAATAAGACCAAAACAAAATCAAAAAACAATCCAAGAATCCTCTTTTAAAAATAATCATTTTCTAAATGCACCAATTTTGAAATTTTATCCACTTTTGTAATCAAAAATTATTTTCAATTGAAAAAATCATTCCTGCACATATGCTTAAAAATATAAAACATGATCACATTTTTCCTTTTAAAAACAAAACTATGTTTATAAATTAATCATCTTTTTTATCAAAAACCATTTTCATTTTTAAAACAACATTAAAAAACTAGATCAATATTTGATTTTCCAATAATCCCCATGGTATCCTATGAACCATCACATATGTCTTCTTCACCACTTATACTTATATCATCCACACATACATGCCAACTTACACCATTTCTATACACACACACACAATTGTGAACATACATAAAGAATACCAAGTTCCATATATACTATTTCTCTATCAAAACCCAGAATTTCCTACTTAATTATCATTTCACATTTCATAAAATTTTTCAAGATTCAAAATGGTTTCCCTTCCATTCTAAAAGTAACCCAAGGAATTTCGTTTTTGAAATCCAAACATTTGAAAATCGATACTCATTTCGTGACTCAAGAAGGAACCTAAAAACCAATTTAAATTCACATAAATCAACAATAAACCAAAAAACACACTCTCACCAAAGAACCTAGATGAGGAATAAGTGGTCATGCCTAAACGGACAACATGGTTTAGTAGACCATGCTCCAAGCAAGAACCAGCCTCTAGGAGTATCTCAAACCGTAAATTTGAGCTTCACATGGGTTTCTATTCTATGTAAGTCTATAGAAAAATACCGGCTCAATGCCTTGGTTATACCCCATCAAAACAAACCAAACCCAAAGACTAAAATCCCGAACTACCCCTAGCAACTCGAGGATCAAAATGAGAAATAGTTTGCAACGCTATTCCCACACCTACCTCCCATGTCCCAATAGTCCTAGTGTCTAACTACATGATACCCCACATAATAAAGAGACTTGTATGATAACATTTTTTCATGAACCAACCTGGGATAACCCTGAACCGGTCACCCGAGCTGATCCGCAATAATGAAAAAATGACGTTATCGATCCCCCAGGCTATAAACTAGTATCAGGAATCCAAATAAAATTGGTGAGAATGATTTTGACTACAAATAAAAACTAAAACATAAATGAAAATCAAACTAAACAATGAAAATAATCACTTTTAGAGGAAATAAATAAACTGATGCACATACCTCCATGTTACCTTATAGGTTACCACCAAATACAGAACTATGTTTTCTCTGAGAATGATCCCAAAATAGATGAACCTGAAAATGAAAAGGTAGAGTAGGAAAGAGCACTGAAATGATCAGTAGTAATTTCAATGGTAAACCACACATGATTCCCCACCTCTAAAGTTAAATCCATTCTTGATAGTTTCAAAATTGGATATATAAAAACAAGGTTTCCACCCTTTAATCAAAATAAGTATCAGGCTACTATTTTTTAAGAAAAACCCTTTCGTTAATTTAAATTTCCAAATTAATTCCCCAAAAAACATAATTCATTTCAATTAAATATTATAAAAACCAACTAGGGATAGAACATTAATTTTAATATAAATATAATAGTAAATTTTTTATGAGATCAAATAACCAAAAGGGATACAAAAGACAATAGGAACATACAAATATGCAATCATGTGTATTTCCTAAACATATCTAGATGGATCTCTAGACGTACTCGGTTCAGAACCACCTTCTAGAATATGGTTAAGCCCCTAAGTATATAACCAACTGGAAGCCCTCATCTAGACAATATAGTGGAACAACCCACCTATCCCATCTGCAATCTAGGGTTACCAACCCATCTAATCGGCGTTGATCAATAATGACCACTCGATCAACTAAATTACACCCATGAAACCAATGGTAATAACATAATGTGTAAGTAGGAGGCCCTCGCACACTTGACTCACCATACCTATCATCACTGCACTTGCCTACCCCTAAAATGGATAACACCTATATGATAACCCATAAAGGGAATCCCCAAATAGGTGTGACTACTATATATATATATATATGACATTATCAAAGGTCCCCAACATGCCTTCACGTCACAGAATCCTATAAAATATTTCTCAAAAACATTAAAAAATTCCATCTAGGAATTTGCACTTTTAGACCACATTTTGTTCTCAAAACAACATGAAGTTCCATCTGGGCCTCAAACCAAGTCCATTTCAAGTGTACTCACAGAGCACTTCCAAAACCATTTCTAGGAAGATATAAAACACTATTTTCAAATATTAAATACCAAATTGGCCTTCACCATCTAAGATCAATTACATTTTAAAACCATGTTGAAAACATACGATATATTTAGGGATTACAAATAAGATTCAATACATTAAAATAAATATTTAATTTTTATAAAAACATTATTGATCAACACCTTTAAGTTCCAAAACCATTTAAAAACATAATTACACAACCAAGTCACCACACATTTATGAGAAATCCAAAAAACATTCTTAAATCAAGGAAACCCATTGGGAATAATTACTACACACTAAAATCATTAAGTATTTTTTTAATAATCAACATTTAAAACCAATAAAGAATTTTAAATACATCACTACATCCAAATAAGGATGAGGAAATGTTTCAATATAAAAAAATCATGATGCAAACTCAGATAAATTATGTAAAACAGACAAATAAATATTTCTAACAACCGCAACTAGATCGCATAGAATAAAAATACTATATAAATATAAAAAATATTTTTAAAGAAATCTAGGAATTATGGATTTCAAATTAAAGGTCTAGGAAAAGGGGACCTACCTAAAAAAAGAATCAAACCAAGATGATACACTTCAACTCTCAGATATTTTGATGAAAAAGGACACCCACTTAGACACACACAAATTCTTATATATATATATATATCCTTAATCTAATGCACGTATTTCCCACACTATGAAGGAATATGTATAAGTAAGATATACATAATTATATATACACATACGTACCTATGTATATGTGTACACACCACCAAGAATGATTAAAACTCCCTATAATCAAGTTAAAAGACTCAATATAACTTAATATTATCAAAGTAAGGCTGAAAAAAAAAACAGTAGGATTTAAATCTTTCCTAAATCAATGACGGAAAGACAAACTGAACCCATCTACCTTGCCTCCATTGGTGGATGTTATAATATCCACCAAAATGACCCAAGATACCTTCCACATACCCTAATTATGGAAGAAACCAACAAAAATAAGGTTAACCCCAACCTGGGGTTTTAGCTGAGCTACACCGGGTGACGAGATACCCCAAAAAAACCAAAATGAAGGAGTGGAAGGAGAGTGAAAGACTTAACTTGAAGATCCCAAGAGGATTCGTGAAGAAGAGTCCTTGATTCAATTTATGGAGATGGAGTTGGAGGTGGGGAGATGCACCATGATGGAAGGAGAGGAGCTGATCATGTGAAAAGAGGGGGAAAGAGAGCTTCTCATACGAAGCAAGGGGAGTAGAGGGGAGGAAAAAGGAAAGAAAAAAAAAAGAAAAAACGATCATAAACAAAAAAACTAGAAAAAACATAAATATGTAATAATAATAATAATCTTAATAACTTAATAATAATAATAATAGTCATGATAATAATATTTATAATAATAATAATAAGATTATAATTATTTTTATTAATATTATGAATATTATTATTATTATGAAACATTATTTTAATTTTTTTTCATTCTTACTGTTCTGTTTTATTTTTCATTTAATTTAATTTATTTTAAATACTTGGCAACTTGCACGGTTTACGAATTGTTTACTAGACCGTGCTCTAACAATGCACTAGCCACTGCCTCATCCTGGAACCTTCACAAAGTTACCTATAGGCAGATGTATGGTTGATCGAACCATGCTCCTACCATTCCAAATGGTACTGTGCTAATGACAGACCCTCAAACATGGTTTCCACATAGTTACTCTTAACTATGTGAAACTTGTGCGCTGTACCCCTCCTTAAAAATTTTAAATTTCAACCAGGACCAGCCTGAAAAAAAGGATAGAGATAATTAAAATAATTAATTTTTTTGAGTTCACGGTGTGATATAATATATATGATATTTATATCATGGTTATTATTCTAGATATAATTAAATAAATATATAATAAAGATGAAAAAATTATAAAAAATAAAAAAACATGCGAAAAACAAAGAGGATATTACTCGAAGCCTAACATTAACATGGATTTGATAATAAATGAGTAATATATAGTTATAATAAAATAATATATAGTATTAGATATAAGAATATGGTTCTTTAATAGATGTATAATAAACTTATATTTATTATATATAAATTTTGTATGAGTACAATGAGAGTCAAGACATAAGGTAAGAGATTTTTTCGCACTTTTATTTATGGGGGACACATGTATTATACAATACTTATTTCTTCTGCGTGGTGTATATACTACCATTGAATGTATTTTATGAGTCTTATACTGAATATCAAGTAATTTTCATATCCATATATTATTCATTATTTCATGAGGAATATTATTCTACTAATTATATAGTGGTATGTGTTAATTTCACAGTGTCATTATTATTCAGGCTTGTTTATATGTAATTATATTCTTGGGAATATTTATCTTACATGTCTATGATTCTTTAAAATGTCTTCCAAATTATTTTTATTATTCTTATACAATTTTTTTAAATTCATGTTTACACATGTTTGAATTTTTACTAAATTTTTGGAAAAGGATATTTTTTATTTTACCGAATGTGGTTCTTTGTGAATTTTTCGACAAATGCACAAAAGGAATGTTTTTTACTTATATAGCATGAAAAAATTTCTCTTCTTTCATAATGACTTAATAAATTTAAGCTTTTTTTAAAATATTAGAAGGTTATATTCAAATAGAATTTCATTTTATAATTTCATATCATTTTAAGAAAAGAAAATGTTTTCAAAAAAGAATTGATATTTTCATCAAGAATTAATTTTGAGTGATATCTCAAAAAAATTCCATCTATGATAACATTTTATGGTGTTACATAAGTTTTAATTAGGATATTTTTCGAGGACACTATCCCTATTATTCTTATGGTTGGATTATGTTTATTATTAAATGATGTTGATAAAACCCATTCAATTCCATGGGTTTTGATATGATGGATGATTTATGTTATTATGGAACACAAATGTATAGTTTTCATTATGTGAGGGTTGGGACCTATATATCCCTCTAATTAATTTGGAAAATATTTATATCACCTGAGATAGACATGGATGGAATTGGGAGTGAACTCAGTTAATTAGAGGACTTTGTCTGATAAGATGGTATTGGGAGTGAACCGTGACTACTATCATGGTCATGGGAGTAATCCATGACTACCAATTTGGTATGGGGAGTGGACCCATACTACTATGATGACCTTGTAATTGATTCCTTGAATACTATGTAAATAATTTTATATTCTTATGTGTATTATATAATTTCTTGTCTTATTCCTACGTTATTCTTTCATGGATTATCCTCTTGATTCCCTTATGATTCATGTCTTAGGAACCTACAATATTTATCCCATTATTCAATTTTACGATCTTTTATATGCATGATATGATCTTCTATTGTTATAATAACATTATTATACCCTTATTCTCAAGTTTGTGCTTTCATATATTCCTTGTTTACCAATACTTAGCATCTGACCACACCCACTTTTATATTTCCATTCCCAAGGTTATAAACAATGGTTTTAAGTAGGAGTACCAAAGGGGAATATATTTATGGGATATGTTTAATTTCTTCCCCCAAATTATAAAAATGTGTTTCATTTTTCCAAAGTAACTATACTATTATAGTCCTTGTTAATGGGTTTAAGAAAATAGTAAATATCCATATAAAAATATATAATATCCATGTATGAGAACCCTCAACCATTATAATTGGCATTAGAGCAAAGTCTTAGCCAACCATTCTAAATTAGGATGAGAAATATTTAGCGAGTTCCCTATATATATTTATAATTATATTCATAGGTAATTATCTAAGGATAAGTCTATGTATAGGTTGAAATCCTAGTTTTTTTATAGTAATGAAAAAACTAGGATTAAACCTAAGGTGTCATAGATTGAAATATTATAAGTTATTTCCCATGATTATGTGGTTCTACCACTATTTTTAGTGTTTCTTACACTATTATTTCTAGTCCCAATGAATGGAACCCGAACGAACCATGTTAATGATGAATATAATGGGTAATTCAATGATTGTCCTCCGGAATAACAAAATTTTATGAGAGATGGAATCCAAAATCCTATTTCTATACTAACACAAGATATAAATCATTATGGACTTCCAAATGATAAGTGAAGGGAACAACATTCTATTGAGTCCTTTATGAGGAAATTTCCACCTTATTTTAGTGGGTATTTTGATACCCTTTTGACTGAGCGAAGGATATGTAACATTGAAATGATATTTTTGGTTCTCCAATTTTCAAAATAAGAGAAATTCATTTTGGTTGTATGTCATTTGGAAGGTGAATAAGATCAATGGTAAAAGCTTATAAAAAATAAGTGGAAACATTATTAAATCAACTCCATGAAATGAGATGAGTTCAATAACATATTTTTCAATAAATACTTTCCTCGTTTTCTTTATAAAAATATGGGAAAAATAATTCCTTCTGCTAAAGAAAAGGAATGATGTGTCTGTTTTTACCTATGAGGATAATTTTACAAGACTTGTAAGGTACAATTCTGGTATTATCATATAATCAGAATATAAGGTTGATAGATTCTTTAGTAGAATAAAACTATGAAATTGATGGAAACTAGTCATAGTATAAACCAGTAGTTATGAAGAGATTGTACGTTGTGCTGTCAAGGTGGAAATGGAGGTTAGATTTACATATCTATCTGATGGTTTTGATAAGAAATAAAATATGGAGATTAATAGAATTTATAAAAACCTTTGAGAAATGAAGACCATATTTCATTTATTCTCAAAGTATGGAAAGAAACATGGAGGAAATTGTATTAAGAGGATTGGTAAATGTTTTGAGTGAGATAAAGAAGTTCATTTGGAAATTTATTGCTGTAGAGATGGGAAAAAATAGAAAATGATACAAATAGAGAAAATTCTACAAATAATTCACCTCCTATACATAAATTTTTCATGTGAAAGGAAAATGAGTATTATGCTAAACATTTCCATAATCCAAGGGTTATCAATGATGATCAATGACATAGACATCTTAAGACCAAATATAAAAGAAAATCGCATGCGATCACTATTGGAGAACTAGAGTTCAATAATAAAGTGGTGGATTGATTTAGTGTTTATGTAATGGAATTCCAGAATAATGTTGTAGAAGTAATTTTATGGTATTATGGAATAATAAAATATATAAGTGTCGGTCCACTATATTTTTTTCATTAGGATTTGAGAGAATATTCTGAATGGTATTGGTAACCATGAAAGGTGATTAAGGTGGTAAGGTGATATTTTTGGGAAGCACTTAATTAAGGAAATTATAACCCTTAATATCTGCTTGATGTTGGGATAATGATATATAGATATGTTTTATTGTGCTAAAATAAATGGGATAATATTAATGACCTTGGGTATAATAAGATGAAATAGTGGTTTATGATATCATGTATTGATTTTATAGAATTTTTGGACTGATGGTACAAGGAAAGAGTTATTTTTTGAACGAATGCATGTTTTCGCTAAGGTTTTATGGTAATTCAGGTTATTACCATATTTCAAGAGAATACAAGATAATGGTATTCACATGTTTTGAGTGTGATAATTAAGAGATAAATCAAGTTGCCTTGGAGATTAATGATATGTTGATTTTTTAATGTTATTTACCTTCTTTTGAAGGATTTTTATTTTAATGTATTGTATGTTTTATAAGGGTAACCATTTGGGAAATTGTTTACATTGAAATTTGGATGAGACTCAGGAGATTAATCTTTTATTATATGAAGATTTATTCATATTGGATATCATGTGACAACCATTTTGATTTTTTGATAACTATATATATAAGGATTGAATTATCACCCCATTACAGATCTTATGATATAGTTGTTCTTCAGTCATTACAATTTCAACTTCAACTTCTATAAGAGTGATAGTTTAACTAAGATTTTATCAAGGCATACCCATGGATTGATATTTTACTTATGAGATGAAATAATGTAATTATATATCCTAAAATTATTTTTAAATAAAAATTTATCCTATTATTTTCATTTATGATGACATTAATGTCCCTTTTCAGACATATTTTGTCTATGGTTTTTGGTCATTAATTTATCTTGAACATGTTCTATATCACTCTACAAAAGAAATTGATAGTTATTTTTCTAAACTATGACCATGTTATAACTTAAAAAAATTGTTATTCTACTTGGAAACCTATTTATGAGTAACTTTGGGTAACTATTAAGTTCCCAAATTCCCTTTTTAAATAATGTTTGATTATTAATTTTTTGATGGGGGTTTTTATTAAAGTAGCATTAGTGTTATAAAGGATCGATGACCCCGATGAATTTTTAGGGAAAAAATCATTTAAAGGGGGGTAGAATGTTACAAACCAATATTTTTATGAATATATTATATAAATAATTTAATTTATTTTATAGATTTAATTTCACACTACACCATATTAATATTATGTTACATGTTACACAAACTTAACACACATCACACACAACATTGAGTTTTTAAGAAACATAATTTTATTGTTTTAATTATTTATAAAATACAATTATAACCTAAATATTATAACTTTAGGTATGAACAAGATTAAATAAACAAATAATGTATGATTAAAACATGTAAAACCCTTTTAAAATAGAAAGGAAATCCTTTTTTGAAAAACTATTTAAATGTGCACAAGTGTGTTTTATACAAATAAAATAAAATAATCAATATTATTAGATTATATTAATGATATATATATATATAACATTCAATAAAAGGTTTATAATTCTTATTATGTGTTTCATAGACATGATATAATAACAAATCCAATTTTATGCATAAAAGAAGTATTGTTCAAAAAAGGCACTTTTGATGCCTTTTGATGGAACAACAATTTTTAAATATAGTTTTTAAAACTATTATATTTTATATTTGATAAAATAAACATCTTATTTTAAATAGAAATTTAAATTTTTTCTTATGTTTAGTGTTCGATATTTTTTTGATAAGTTTCATGTTTTGATGAACAATGAAAAATACAGAATTTTAATTGAAAATAGATTTTCCATTGAAATAAGTTATAATTTTCTTGATTGGTTTTAAAGTATAGTTATTTCAATTTTTTCAGTTAATATAATTTATGTCATTAAATTAAATTTCCATTGAATTTGGATATAAAAACATCTCAATATTTTGAAGTTTTTCACTTTAAAAACCCATTTTCACACCATTTACGGGATGAATTTTAAATTAATTGTTTCCACTTATATGTTTTAAATTTTGAAAAAAAATATTCCATATTTAGAATCATAAGATCAAAATTTATTAATTAAGTAATTTTTTAGACAATACGATTATTAACTTCAATATTTTTTATTACCATGGTGAATGGTAAAACGAGCAATTAAGGGTAAAAATAATATTATAAATATTATATATTTACACTAAATATTTAAAAAAATCATTTCATGAATTAAATTTTACCTTTAACACATAATTCTATAAATCGATTAATTTAAGGGACAATTGTACAAGAAAATGACCAGGATATTATTAAAACCAAAAAGAGTGATGAAATGTCACACTTTTACTTTTAATAAGTATATTATTTTTAATATGGAGATAAATAGAAGATATGGTTTCCTATATAAACTATTATTAAATATAAAATGATTATCTATATCATGGTTTTTTATTTATAAATTTTAGTGAAAAAATAAATTTCATAAATAAGAAGACAATGATGACACAATAATTATTCAATTATAGAAACAATCAATTAAATGATATTATAAATATTAAAATAAAATGAATATGAATTAATTAAGGCTATCCATGAACTTTAATGGTTAATAACACATTATAAAGGTGTATTAATTAATTTTTTTCTAAGCTATCTTGCTGTACTGATTTTCGTAAATTCAATGATATAAATAGTGTCAAATCTGACACCAATGAGATTTTATGAAAATAATATTTTATTAAATTATTTAAAAATCATAAAATTATAAATAAAAACGGTGATAAATTACACTTTTAATTATCATATAAATATCATTTATAGTTAAATTTACACATTAAAAGTAAAAATATCAATCTTTTAATTTCAAAAATATTTTTATCATAATAAATATTAAAATAGGTTAACTAAGGGTTAATAAAAAAGATTTGGTTTATAATTACACAAAAACCAATAAAAAATATAATTTTGGATGGTATTATCACAATATAACACTTTATATTTGAATAAATCTCCATTTTAAAGTACATATATTGAGGTTTAATTTATTATAGATTAATCATTTGAGAAATTCCAAAAGTTCCCCTTTGATCTCTTATAAAAGGGAACCTCTTATTCTCTTATATTAACACTTCTAAACCAATTTGGTTCAGAAAAAATATATCCAAATATCCTCCCAAATTCAATCATTTTATTATAGAATCCTTATTTGAGGGAGAAATCCAACAAATGATTTCCTTTTGTCCAAATCAAAAGGTGACACCCAAAGAAGAGGTAACGTTCATCAGAAAATGTTTTTGTTTTATATCTTCCTTAAAACCCTTCAATTATTCTTATTTCACTTTTATATAATAACATAAATATACTAAATATAAATATATGATTTTTACTAATTTTTTTACCAACACACACACATTTTTATCAAATGGGATACACAATCATCATTTGTGTGTACGGCGGACTAACATCTCGCGAACTGATGTCGTTCATTATTGCATTTCCACCATTCAAGGTTGGGAATAATTATGGAATTTTTTATATGATATATATTATATTTATGATGTATTTATTCTTATTTAGTTATTATATACTAGATAACTTATTCTTTACATTTTTTGAATGTATGATAACTTTTTTGTGGACATGTGTACTGCCACATCCTCAAAGTGATATAATATGGTGACACATTAAATGTAATGTATTAAGGATGGATTTAAAGAAATTATATTATATATGAAAAAAATTCTATTGGAATTATATTATATATGTAATTTACCACATTTCTTTCAATACAACAAGAATATGGAAACAACATTCATGCGTACGTACAACCTACCATCTTAATGAACGATGTGTTGAATTTTCTAATTATATAATTTATTGATTATTATAAATAGAAATATAATGAATATATATGATATTTACATCAAGGTTATTATTCTATAGATAATTAAATCATGTTATAAGTAATAGGGAAAAAAATATAACAAATTAAAACACATGCAAAAAACAAATAAAATATTACCTGAAGCGTAACATTAAAATTGAGTTGTTAATAAATGGGTAATATAAAGTCATAATAAAATAAAATATATTATTAGTTATCAGAATTTTTTTTTAATAGATTCATAATAAAATTATATTTATTATATAGAAATTTTTTATGAGTATGATGAGAGTCAAGATTTAAGGTAATGGATTTGGTCTCACTTTTATTTCTATGGGACACAAGTATTATACAATAATTATTTCTTTTGCATGGTGTATATAATACACATGAATTCATTTTATGAGTATTATCTCAAATATTATGGTATTTTCATATCCATATAATTTTCTTTCTTTCATGGAATATATTATTCTAATGATTATAAAGTAGTAAGTGTTAATTTCACAATCTCATTATTATTCGGGATTGTTTATATGTAACTATCTATGGGTGAATATTTATATTCCATATTCATGTTTCGTAAAAAGTATTTGAAAAATATTTTTACTATAATTGTTTAAGGTAATTTTTACAAATTTGTCCTTTTTTAATGATTTTTTTGAAAGGAAACTTTTTTTTCATTTTCTAAACGAGGGTCTTTGTGACTTTTTCGATAAAAATATGGAAGGAATATATTTCCTTTATAAAAAATGATTTTTTTTACTCCATTAACAAGACTTAATTCCTTTAATATTACATTAAAATATTACAAAGATATTTTAAAATAAAATACTTTATTTAAAAAAAATTCCATTTTATGAAATGAAAATGTTTTCAAAGAAGAAAGTATATTTTCCTCAAAAATTAATTTCATGTGATCTCTAAAAATTATTTTCCATCTACGATAAAATTATTTGATGTTAAATATGTTTTAATATGAAAATTTTTCTAGGATATTATCCCTATTATTTCTAGATTTGGTTTATGTATATGAGTAAATGATGTTTATGAAACCCTTTTTATTTAATGGGTATTAATATAATGGATTATTTATTTTTTTATGACACACATATGTATAGTTTTCATTTTTTTATGGGTGGGCCCTATATCTTCCTCTAAATAATTGGGTAAATATTTTTCTGTCATGAGATAGAAATAGCTGGAATAGGGAGTGAACTCAATTTAGTAAAGGACTTTATCTGTTAAGATGGTGTTGGGAGTGAACCTTGACTACTAAGATGGAAAGGGGTGAACCATGACTACGAAGATGGTATGAAAAGAAAACCCATAATAAAAATATGCGCTTGGAAGTGATTCCTTGAATACTATAGAAATAATTTTATATTCTAATGTCTCTACCACAATTTAATGTCTTATTCCTATGTTATGATTTCATTTCTAATTCGCCTGATTCCCTTATGATTCATGTATTACGAACTAGAAATATTTATTCCATAATTCATGTTTATTACCTTTGATATATAGGGTATGATCTTATATTGTTATGATCACATTCTTATACCCTTACTCTCAGGTTTATGTTTATATGTCTTATTTTTTTACCCTGATTGAGTATCTGAGCTCACCCATTATACATTTTCTTTACATAGGTTATAAAGAAAGGTTTTATGTTGGTGTATTAATAGATAAGATCTTTATGGGATATTTTCAAGATCTTTCAACAAATTAGAAGAAAATGTTCTATGTTTCAAAAGGAACTATAATATTATAGTTCTTAGGAATGGGTTTGTGAAGTTTATTAAATATTCATGTAAAAATATGTCTTATCGATATATAAAATTCCATGGTAATTATATCCAATTTCCCCTGGTGCTTATATAAAAGGTTTCTTCCTCTATCCCCAAAGTTGGGGTGGGTGATTCTTTCATCAAAATTTGTGCTACCCCAATAACTCCTACCATAGTTATTAACCCCCATGAACATGTGGTTATTAGTTAGAATGATCTATCTCATACTGATTGAGGGTCTAAAAAATTAGATATTATTAGTCAGGAACTACCTCTTTGTGGTAGTGATAAAGAGGTAGTGGGGGTATGATTCCCCATTTAATAGATCCTCCTTTTATAGTTAGTTTCCTTATGGATGAACATGGGATGTTCATTTCTTTGTATCCTATCATTGTTGGTTTTTAGGATTTTCCTTTTAAAGGTTAGATCCTATAATTAAAAGAAGAATTACAGTGTTAGGGACTGATAGATTATCTTTCCTAGAGAACAACCGAACCTCAAATTCTCAAGTGGTTCCAACATTGGGTCTGTATGAGATCCTATATCTCTATTCTCCTAACCCTTTTGAGGATATGGATCATTAAAGTGAAGATAATCTAAATCCACATTGTGAATATTTGGGGGGGATAATATTTTTAATACCTTTTTAGTAGGAATGGTAATAATATTTAGATTAAAAACCCATGTTAACAGCTCCTCTTCATCCCTCTAAGTCCCAAGTCGTACAACTTCTGAAGCCTCCAGGAATTCGTTTTTTGATTCAAAGATGTTTTCATGACTATTTAGAATTGTTAGGGTCCTCATATCCCTTGGTAACTAAAAAATTTTTTCCAATGATTTTCAGAACCATATTTATCAAATTTCCATCATTGTACAGAAATAAAGTAAAAATTGAGTACAACATTAATTTTCATTAAATGAAGAGAGATGAATTAAAATAATTCAAAGAGATTGGTTGTGATAGATTCTAAGAGTATCCCTAGACACTACTAAAATAAAATCTTGTGGGAATTAGTCTAAATAAAAATTAATATGATGAATAATTTAATTTCCCTTAGAATCTAGATTTTCCGCCTCCTTATTTCCCATATACCATGGATGATGTACCATTTAATTTTAATTTAAGAGTTTTTTATCTATCTCAAATGACATAGTAAATGTACCTAGGGATTTTATAATATCCCTTTAATAATTTTATAATCAATATTAAGTAAGATTTCACCATTGATAAATGAATTATATTATTGCTAAAAATTGAAAGACTGCCAGGAAAGGCCATGGATTTATCTTGGAGAAAATTACCTTATACACAAAATAATATTTTGGATCAGATTATTGTGGCATGGAGGTTATAAAAAATTCTTTATCCAAGAATAATTACATTGGAGTAGTATCCACTAGTGTTGAGCTTCAATCCTAAAATTGAAGGGGACCAATGGTCCCAATGTCTAAGACTGCAATAGTCAACCTGATGGGCCACATTAAATCCAAAGTAATATTTATAAAGATAATAACCATTTAAGGGGATTAAAAATAATATATATTTATTAGAACCTTAAATTATTTACTTTGATGAGTTTAGGGATTTACATAGTTCCTATAGTCATTACAAAGGTCCCAGATAATCCAAAAGTTGGTGATAAGATATACCTAGTGAAATATACCAAGATATATTTAAAGACCACAAAATTTAAAATAAAATGATAGTAAGGGATCAAAAGTGATAAAAATAGGGTTTATACCTAGAATTTCCCTAAGAAAATTACAAACAGTTTCCACCTAGTCAACTATTAAAAGCATGTTTTTTCATCCATTTTAGAATGATTTTGACAATGATGTTTTGATGAAAAATAATATCCTATATGTTGGAAACCATTATCTATGGAGATAAAATGATTCTGTGTGCACCAAATTGAGAGACCATACATAATACGGATGAACCTATCATAATAAAACTTACCCTAATGATCAAACCCTAGAGTGGAATGAAGAATATTCTGGAAGTCATTAGTGATGAAGGTATCTATGCTAGAATAATGGAATAGATAATTGTCTTCCTCATTTAAAATAGAAAAAACATTAAGACTAATTATCTAATATTTAGTGAGAATACAATAGATGAAGTGGAAAATATTATTAGACACTTTCAAACTCATATATGGAGTTAGGAAATATGGAAATAAAATAGAGTTACCTGTATAATTATCTTTCCAAAAGTGAATATCTTTACATCTGATAAACTATATTAAATTCTCATATACGATATGAAGTTGGACTTGGAAGGTAATCCATTCAGGAGTTGAAAATGAGGGAGAATAATGAGATTCATTTGAAGCATTTCTATATTGGGTTCTAGTAAACCTAACCTAAAGGGAGTCTCCTATTGTCACTTCCAACACAAGCTTAATGCATCACCATGAACCGTATGCTAATTCAAATGGTTATTTGGGATGAGTTTCACTATGATTTAAGAAAGACTCCTTGAATTCCAAGGGCTGACGACTGACAATGATGGTGTAAATATTTGATATTGGGGAGACTATACCCTCTAGAGGTGATAATAATAATGGTCTATATAAATAAAACACAATAGAGGGAAATACCATGAATAACAGGACTAGTAACCTATAATAGAAGAAGCCCAAAAAATAGTATAAATAATAAATAAGCTCAAACATACCATTTATAGCTACCAAAAAATATTCCATATCATATCAGGTCATAAAAAACACTAGATAAATAATAAGGTCACCCATGGCTGACCTCAGTACATTCATATACTAAGTATGATGAATAAAAAGGAAACACCAAATAAATTCTAACTGATGCAAGGAAATTCAAGGTTCCTTTGCATCCATCCCATTCTAAATTACCCAACATGATCACTATGGTCAATCTCCTGAGCTTGGTCCCTTACCTAATTACACAAGATTAATTCTACATCCATTCTGAATATCCAGTGTAGGGTGTGAGAATAAATATCAATAGGTCACTAACAACATGTTCCAAAACTTAAAATACATGATAAGTGTAGGTATATCTAAATATAAATATAATATAACATTCATATAATATAAATAACCAACATCCCTTATTCTCATCATCCATAATGAAGAAATAGGTTTCTTTGACCAATAAAAGTATACCAGATACCCTAAATTATACATATGAAATAAAACACATTTCTACATATGTATAATTATAAATTTGAGGATCCTTAACATATATATCAAGGCATACCATGATGAGAAACAATATGGAGATTCCTTAGTCTCCTCTTGTAAAATTATCACTAACACGACATGCCAACTGAAACCTCTCGTTTCAATCATCCATGTCACCAGTGTCAAAATGGCACACACAAGAAGTAACTAGTCTCTTTCACCTTATCTCATAAATCAATATCATCTTTAATCCTGATATACCAAGCACAATAATGCATATCCTCCAAATATTAAACACCATTGGTATAATAGTTGATGTCCTGAGGAATGATGATCTCTGTCCTCCCAATATATTAGACTAGAAGCCTCAGATAATATAAAGAGCCTCACCCTAAACTGAGGATCTCATCACCATCACCCGATGGTCCATCACATTCCCCATGGATTTCTATGGAAATCACGTCCAACCTCATTAATGTTAAACACCTTTCCAAGTCTCAACTAATGGAGGTCTCTATCCATAGGAGTGGTCAAAACCACCTCATTTTATAAGTCAGATATATGTGTACAAGACTCCAACGTCATCTAAACTAATCATGGTGAGCGATAATAACCCAAACAATTACACATGCCACATCATCCCACCACCTCATTCCCCCGTGACCATGTTTCTCATCTTGATGGTCAACACCATCTCAAAATCCTAGGTCATGTCTTCACTCATTATGACCTCATCACCTTAAATTGAAGACCACCTCACTCAAACTGTGATCAAAATCCATCATATAACCCGAGCCTTGTCAAACCTGAAGAATCACATCACCTCATTCCAGGTGGTCAATACCACCTCAATTCTAAAGCCAAGTCTGTCAATTTACCATTGATCCAAGAACATCAATATAAAAATTCAATTTTGAATAAATAAACTTACACCTGGTCTAGACCACCCAAGATGGTCCAAGACCATTACCCAGGTTAATCATTTACAGTGAAGAAGAATCATGAACATAGGGATATTATGTCATCAATTTAAAACTTTAAGGACAATAATTAATTAATTAGGGTATCCCTTGAACTACCCTAATGACATATGTAAAAAGCACCCCTGAAACACTACATAATCAAAGAGAATTATATGATACACCTACCTCATACTGGTATATGCTTTCTCATTTGATATTGGCCTCTAAATCAAGATGAAATGAGATAAATCAATTTTTTAGATGAATGAATTTAAAATAGGGTAAAACTAACCAAATGGATTTATCACACCATATGGTGAGATCAAATAAAAATAAATGATAGAAGATCAAATTCCTTACTAAGATGAATCTATAGACACCAATAGATCGAATATCAGAACATAGAAAGGGAGATTGGGAGAAAGCCTATGTGAAACCAAAATGGGAGAACCCCCTTTATTATATGTGTGAAGGGATAAAAAGGATAAAGATAAATGAATAAAGGGGGGAAGGGTATTTTAGAAATTTAACAATTTTCATAGACCTTCACAGTTTGGCTGTACAATTTTTCTAACCATATGCCAATTATGCGGAACACCCTCTCTTGGCATCATACCTCGCATGATCTAGGCACACAATTTCCCAAACCATTTACACTCTATGTGAATCCCCTCTTATAAAAACTAAACAAGTTCCTTACCACCATCTTCCCCCTCCTACATGAATTAATAAACTATGCCAAGTGAAGAATGAGGGCAACACAGTTACACCTGGGAGGCTGCATGGTTTGTCCAAACCATGCACCACTATCTTAACACCCTAAAATGTTAGGTTTTTGGCCACCAATGCACCGAAAACCCATTCGAATCCCCAAAGTACTAGAAAATCCATAAAAACATTTAAAAAATTATTTTTGTCCAATGAAATATTAAAATTAAGCTCTAAAGATCATTAAAAGAGTTTGACTACTCACCAAACCCAAAAAAATTCAAATGGGTTGTGGATTTCAACTCGCTCCAAAAACTAGGGACATTACAATGTCCCCACATAAACATAGCTCATCCCTGAGCTATAAATCATTAACCGAAGATGGTATCAAACATACCCATCTCATTAAAATCACCCCATTCTACCCCAATTATAAAGTCACAAGTTAACACTCTCAAGGTTCTCCCCACCATAAGAGTTACCTACCACAGTTTATTCCCATCCCAAACAAAAAATTCCTATGGTCCACTAACCATCCCAATATTGTAAAGTCCTCATGTGATGCATCATCACTCTCGTACCTCATCAAGTTCTCGAATCGTATCCATGCCTCATCTGATTCCAATCAATTCTTGAAACCCTTCATATTACCACTACATTCCCATGTCATACATGTCACTAATAACATCCTATATATCAATAAATGACCATGAGTACCTATTCCACATCTAGAACCCATAAAATCCCACATTGTGTTGACGCCCAGATTCCAATACACCTCAAGGAAAACCGCACATCTCATTGATTCCCATAAATAATCCATTGTTCATGCACCATAAACACACACACAATGATATATATATACATATATAACATGTATGAGCTGATTCCAACCTACTAACCTATGTCAGGTTAGTCCAAAAAACATCTCACACACCTTGTGAATAAAAAACTAGTCATTAGAGCATAAGGTCCAAGCTAAAAAAATAGAAACTGGCCATTTATATTATAAAAGAATTAATTTAACCATATTCATCTCATCAATCTACTCTAAACCCGATAGGTCAATAGCATGAACCTACCTCCAAATCCGACTACCTGAGGCCTGTACTTCCTATAGTGTTACACCAGACACTAGCCACTAACTCCATTACTGGGTCCCACTGTCTCTATGATAAACTCCATGAGTAGACGAATCATGGATAACATATCTTAGTATCACACCAACTCCAACATCATTTCCCTTAGTTTTCCTTGGTCCCCAGCTCTAGGCTATCCGAGAAGGCTTTTTGCTGAACCACTCAAGATGCCCATTCTGGCCACAAGCTCAACACTAATTTAGTTCCTTATAAAAATATTTCCAAACTTGTACTGACTTATAACATTTGGAAGTACACTACCAAAGAACCACTCCTTAGTGGTCTACCCAAATCTCTATTATGGGTTCCCTGCTACAACTTCTCACAGCCCCACTTCTGGATGTCCAAAACAACATCGCTATAATCACATGACACTATCACCCAAATCGTATATGATCGATCCATACAGTTTTCATCACCTATTAGATTATAATTCACGTATTTTGAGAATAATTCTAAAATGTTTATGTTTACCTCCACCCTAATGGCATGTCGTAAACCTTCCTCTAAATGCCTCACTCTTAAGGTGTCATCGCCCACCATCCTAGCATGAAATGAGACAATTCAATGAAAGTAGCTGCATAGTCCATGATATAATTCCTCCCTACTATATGATAAAGAACTCATGATCTCTCTTTAACATCAGTGTATCTAAGAAGAAGTTATTAAAGACTATGGCCTTGAATTCATTCCATGAGATTCCATCTTGTCTACCTCCATGAACCTGTATATCCCACAAGTGCTTCTTGGGTCCTCTAGTAATGTACATACCCAGCTTCAACCTCTGACCTGGGTGTGCATAAAATTTTTTGAAGATGTTTTGGATCAACTTGATCCAGTTCTGCGTTAGTTTTGGTCTAGCCTCACCTTAAAATAGTGGTGTGTACTATGATTGGGACTCGCAATTCATGTACAATATCGATGGATCCACTCAATGAGCTCCACAATCAACCCTTCGTATGACCCATTCTATGCTCACCCAGATATTCTCATATAGCCATGGACCAAAGGATATTATATCCTGCTACTTTCCCACCTGTACCAGTGACTATACCTACAACTTGGGGTCAACGAGACCCTTTAGGTCCTCATCCTGATGCTCCGGGGCATCAACCTATGAATGATAAAGCGACACCATAATACTACCCTCCTGACACCCCCACCAAATACCTTCCTGGTGGAATCCCAATTAATACCAATATCATTGTCATACAACCATAATAGTATAAATATTACATAGATAGGGAAATCTGTAACATGTAGCATAGCCTCACCAACCTTATACTCCCCTACCACACCTTGTCACCTCACATCTGGCCTATTGTCACATTAATCACCCATATTGGAGTTCAATATCCCATGTAACCTAGAAGCATGCCCCCATGACTACCCACATTATATTAAAAGTTCAAATAAATCTCATCCTCATGGCCCCTTTCCAACCCCATCAGATTCATGCAACACATATCAATCTAAGGGAGCTAAATATAATTCCACGATAGAGGAAAACAAGTTAATCACTATTTAGATTTTTTGTTAACATTTTTAAAAAATAAAATCTTTTCATCATACCTTACCAACCTTATCAAGGTTAGTACCATATATCACATTCATGTCACAACACACATATATATCATTGGAACCACATTGAGTAGAGAGGATATGTTGGGAAAAACTATTTAGCTTCATTTGTTGACACTTTAAGCAACCCAAACCCTACTATCACAATACAAGTACCAAATTAAAATCACAAGAATGTAATTACATCACAAATATA
The DNA here is from genome assembly GCA_963277665.1 of Viscum album. Taxonomy (NCBI): domain Eukaryota; kingdom Viridiplantae; phylum Streptophyta; class Magnoliopsida; order Santalales; family Viscaceae; genus Viscum; species Viscum album. The sequence continues at coordinate 171,598,381 of OY728147.1, read as the reverse complement.
TATATATATATATATCATTCTATGTGCCTATCAAAAAAGCATAAATAATTATCCCTTTAAATACTAGGCCAAGGGTCCATATCTCCTCCATTTCCATACAAGGCTATGTTTCACATATCATAATAGATAATAATCATTCCAAATTACACCACTCAAGGTTAAAATCATTTCAACTATAAAATAACACAACATAACATCAATTTATCACTCCTAGCTACTTGTTCAGTACCCAATGCATGGGGATGCATGCACCCTAACAGGTGCTCTAAACCTAGTTCCGACTACATACTGTTATTCATTATAACATAGACTAAGTTTTAAGACCCAAAATAGGTAAATAAAACCCATATGATACCATTTTTATCACCCTAACATAGATTCCACTTTAACAGTGCTCTTGGGTTGGTGTTCCATAAGGCATTAAGTGCACCCCCAAATGTCAAAGGCTATTGAATAGTAGTGAGGGTGTAAAGAGGTGATAGTAAGGATACTATACCCTTTGTAGGTGATAATAATAATTTTCTACATGTATAAAACATAGTGTAATGAAATACCATAAACAATAGGACGAGTAACCCTTAATAGTGGAATAAAAAAAACTACATCAATAATTATCAACAATCTCAAACAAACCATTTGTAGCTACTAAAAGAAAACATGCCATATCATATTAGGTGATAAAAAACTTTAGATAAATTGTAGGGTTTCCTGTTAATAACCTTAATACATTCATATAGTAAGCAAGAAAAAAAGGAAAGTCAAAAGTAACTCTAGTTGATGTAAGAATCTATAAGGTGCCTTTCCATTAATCCCTTGCTACACAGACCAAAATGATCACCAAGGTCTAGCTCCTGAGCTTAGTACCTTACCTTATCACAAGATCTTAAAGTCAACAGACATCTCAAAAGTCCTATTTAGGGTGATAGAATAAATCTTAGTAGGCCACCACCAATGCGTGCCTAACTTATATCCATGATAAATGATGGTGTACATAAATATAAATAAAATAGAACATGTACATAATATAAATAACTTAATTACAATATGATCAATAATAAAAAAAAGGTAATCATCAGCTTTATCCAATACTGGTAGACTATATACCCCCAATTATACACATGGAATATATCACGTGTTTGAATATGTATAATTGTAATGGGGAGGATACTTAACATAAAGACCATGAAATCCCTTGATGATTGAATAGATAGAGAGCCATAAGTAACCTCCAATAAAAGTTTCATCAACAAAATTTTCCAACAGATTCCTCCTATTTAAATCATCCATGTCACTGACATCCAAATGGAATGACTAACAGGAACATGATCCCTTAGACCTCAGCACAGGAATGACTGTCCACTCTAAGCCCGATGTATTGAGGCATAACGGTTCCTATCCTAAAAATATTAAGCATTGTTGGCTAAACATACAATGTCCCAATGAAGATTGATATCTTTATTCCCAACAACTTTTCCAAGAGGCCTTAGATAATTCGATGAGCCTTAGCCACCAACTAACAGTCACAAAAACATCTCGGGATGGTCCATCACCATCCTCTTTGATTTCTATGCTAAGAAACTCCAACCTCACTAATGGTCAAAACCATTTGAATCCACAACTAACAGAGGTCTATAAGAAAACAAGTGGTCGGCACCACCTCATCATATGAGTCCTATCTATGTGAAAATGACTCAAACTTCTGATTATCCAATCGCGGTGAGCATAAATCCCCCAAAAAAGTACCTATGTTGCATTATCTCGTCACCTCATGCCCCCAGTGACCATGTCATTCATCTTGATAGTTAATACTATATCATAATCCCAGGAAATACCCTTAATTATGATAATGTCATCTCCTTAAACTAAATAACACATCACCCATAGAACTGAGGCATTGCCTAACCCGATAAATAACATTGCTGCAATCTATGTGGTATGTACCAGCCCAATTGTCGGGATAAGTACTTCATGTTACCATAGAACCAAGAACATCAATATAAAAATTCCATTTTAAAAAATAAACATATTCCTTGTCTAAACCACCCTAGCTAATCCAATCCCCTTACCCGACTTAACCATGTATAGTGTAGAAGAAGCATGCCCATAGGAACATCACATCATCAATTTAATAATTTTAAAAAAATTATTAATTAATTAGGGTATACCTCATACAACCCTCATGGTGTATTTTTAACTCATCCCTAAACAGTTTAGAATCAAATAGAAAAATAGAAACACATAACTTATAATATTAGATTCCCACTCATTTGATATCATCCCCTAACTCAAGATGAAAAGAAGAGAAATACATTTTTTAGATTAACACCATGAAAATAGGGTAAAATATTCCACATAAAGTTAGTGTGAACCATATTTTGAGAGAAAAGATAAATAGAAGCAAGTGGATTGAAGGTATTACTGATAGGTATCGATAAACATCAAAAGATCAATGATCGTAGCTTAGATAAGGAGGTTGGCTCAAAACCTAGGCAAAATAAAAATTAAAGAACCACCTTTGTTGTCCATGTGAAAGGCATAATAAGTAGGAGAAAATGAAATAAAGGAGGGAGTTTCGTTTTAATGTTTTCCCACATTTTACAGATCATTATAGTTTGTAATCACAATTTGGTTAATAGTGAGACACCTACTATATATGCACCACACCTCTCACGGTCTATGTGCATGTTTTCCCAGATTATGCACACGTTTTGTAAATCCCCATTGCTAAAAATATATAGACGTACCACATGATCATACTCCCCATCCAGTATGATTTTATAAATGATTCCTAATAAAGGAGGAATGCATGTTTACACTTGGTAGGTCACATAGTTTGTCCAAACAATGCGCCTCAATCTATGAACCCCGAACAGTTGGGTTTTCAGCCACCAAAAAACATGAAACCCTCCCAAAACCCTAAGTCACTAGTCGAGCCATTAAATCCATCTAAAATAATATTTGGGTCAAATAAACTCCCAGAATAAAGATCCAAAGATCAAGAAAAGTTTTAACCCGCTCACCAAACTCAAAAAGTTCATACGGGTTGAGGATTTCAAACCACCTTAAAAAAATAGTAATATTATAATTAAGATGCATGGAGATAGAAGGTATACATATCCCATAAAACCTTTTTCAATGGATTTATGGTGATAGATAAAATAAGACCAATGATTTTATCCATTGTGTCAAGAGTCCCACGGAATGTTATAGTATTTTCAATGTATTAAAGAACACTCTTGGGAACAATAATGAATGATATAATATAGATGGGAAAGGTTGTATTAATGGAGCTAAGGAGAGTGATAATACTACCAAATGAAAGTAGATAAATCTTCTAGTTATTGATTATACTCACAATTTCATGGAATTGGTTATTGAAATGATGAATTCTGATTCTTCTAAAGGAAATAGGTGCACCCTAATAATCCATAAGAAAATAGTTTTGAGTAAAAAAAATTCAGATCATAATCTAATTAAATTAATCACCATGAAAGGGAAATAAATATACACATTTTTCTTAAACCTTCTATCCCATTTCCACTACATTTTTTCATATTATTTCAAGATGCTTTTGAATCCATGATCTAACTATGCTTTATGGTGAGAAAAAATTTTATATTATATTCATTGAATAAGCATGAAATACCAATGTTGTCATAATAGCCTTTGAAATGAATAATAACAATAGATAAGATTTATATGATAATATTAATAAAAAGAGAGTCTTGTGAAAGAAAAAATAATATAGGGGAAATGGGATCTGTTGGACTAAAACCGCTAATGGATTTTTAGAAAAAAAATCTTCCCATCCACAAGAACAAGAAACAAGGAGAAGAAAAACTATATAATAAAAAATTAACAAACCATTTTAAGAATACTTATTGAAACATGATAATGTTTATAAAATTCTACTCAATAGTAATATAATAATTTCCAATATCCACCTTCACTATAAGGTTTACACCTATTATTTTTCTATTTATTTCATGAATCATTACATGTTTCCATGAAATGACACTCTAAATATTTATATTCTTCAAAAATCCATGTTTTTCACTAATACGAATTGGGGTAAAAGAGAGGAAATCCCACTAAGGATTATTTTAACAAAAATATTATAAGTGACGTCACACAAACTGATTGATAAAAACTAATCAAATTACATATGGTATTTCTCTATTAGAATGAGAAACATAATAGTTAAAAAGTGGATATTTTAATAATCCAACCAAATAATTAATATTGTATATCACATATGAGTTGTTCTTTAATAATGTACTATTAATCTAGGAACAATTCACTTGGAAATCCAATCAGTCCATGGGAAATTTATGAATAAAGTGACCTGATAAAATCAAAAAACTCGATAAAATTAGAAAGAGTCTCAAGTTTGGAATTTATATGAACATCAACGATATAAAGAATAATTTCAAAAAACCCATTTGAATTTTATTTGGGGTATTATCGTCGATTTAATGGTTCTATGAGAATTCTAAAGAAACTATTATCTAGCAAGGTCCACAAGAAATTTAGATCACCGGTGAAGGTTCCATCCCTTATTTTCAAGTTGAGGTTACCAATGAACCTATTTTTGTTGATATGGGAATGTAATTATAAATTTTCATGTATCTTGAGACATTTATATGATGTGGGTAATTGAGTTCATGATATCCCATATAATAACCATGTAATTATTGTCTAAAAAAGCTACCCACAGGTTAATCTTATAAATTCCCACCAAAAAATCTCAATAGGAGATAGAGACTCCTTTTTCTATATTTAACTATCCATATTTTGTACTATAATTTATTTCTATGAAAATATAATATGTGCACTACTTGATCAACCATCAAAATAGGCCCCTCGTGGATGGTTTATTGGAGGTCATTTCAATAGGAGTCTCAATAAGGAATACAAGAAAGGTGGGATCAACTACTCAAGTATTATGATGAATGATTTTAAATCATTTTTATTAGAAAAAAAACGCTTTGATAATATTTATTTGGTTGATAATATTACATGGTGAAATAAAATTTGTGAAAATTAGAGGACCTAGTGCTATATGGATAGGTGTTTATCCAATCTAAAAGGGATCACCAGCTTCCCCCATACTTATAATAAGCATATGGGTTAGGAACTATCTGATCACTCCCCACTATTGATTAAGCATGAAAATTAATGTATGGATATCAAAGTTTCATATACTATAACATGTGGACCTAGGATAACTAGTTCTTGTATGCTATTTATTCTTCATGGAGTAAACCAATGAAAGGGAACTCATGGATCACACTGTAAAATTACATTAGGAGACTAAAATGTGAAATTACGGAATGGTTGAATAGTCATCCCAACCATTATATTATCCTATAATACATTAATATAGAAACCAACCTGCTCAATATGAGCACACATGAGGGATGTGATGTTAATTTTGTGATCTTACCTAATAACCAGACACTATTGGAAGAGAAATTAATTTATAAAAAGATGCATTCTCATTAAAATCATAAAAATTGTGTCCTAAATAGAGAGATAATAATAAAATATTCATTCATGTATTCATTAATTAAAGGAATTTTTTTTGTAATTTCAAAATAAATATTTATTATAGATCTTATACAAGTGATGTTAAGTTAACTAGTTCTCATTCTGTTTCTTATTTTTATTCCTTACTCACTGGTTTATAGCCAAAAGTAGGGATAAATACCTCATGAAAGAAGAGTAAAACTCCTTCAATAATATCCTGATCTCTATTAATGGGCATCTAAATGAAGTTATAGAAACTATTCCCATGGAGGAAGAAATTAATGATGCAATCAATAATTTCAATTGAGATAGTGACCTGATACACAACATTATTCTAGGTTTTCTCTACATTATTAAATGGGAGATCATCAAAAAATAGTTCATCTATGTCACATCTCGAGATTTCAATATAATTTTTATTCCTTTTTTTAAAGTGGTTCATTTCTCATCAAAAACACTATAATATATCTCAACACTATGTATAATTTATAAAATTAAATAATTCTCAGCACAAACACCATAAATTATGGAATAAGTGACATTAAATTATTAATCTATATTTATTTTAGAAATTTAAGGTAAATAATTTTTTATGTATAAGGTTATTCTTAATATGTTCACACTTAGAAAATTAATATTTATTTTAATCAAAATATGATATGAACTTATGAGTAATATGTTAAAAAAGTTAATTGTTAATGATTTATATATATTTTTGGTGATAAAATAAAAATAAATTTTATTTTTAATATAATATTTATTCAAATATCAGATATTAATTTGAAATTAAAATTTATTTATAATTATATATTTGAGTAGAAAAATAATATTTACAATAAATTTTAAAATATTAAATTGAAATAAATTTATATTTGTTTGACATAATTTGATAATTATAAATGTTTGGAAATATACATTATTAGCCTGAAAATAATTTTAAGAGAATTATTTTAATAAGAAATTAATATATTTTAAAATAATATTTTTTGAGAAATATAGTCATTTTGGAACATAAAATAATATTTTGAAGTTAATATATTTAATATAATATTTATCATAGTTCATTAATCTAAAATAAATATATATAATGTATATGATAATTATAAGAGGACTATAATAATTAGAAAGTAATATATTTAAGGGAAATAAAAATTACAATAGAACTATAATATTTTTATGTTGTAAAATTAATATAATAATGATAATAACATAATGTTTAGATATATATAAGAAATATAATATAGCAGTAGATTAAAAAAATGGTTAAATGATAAATATTAAAATTTTAAGTATATTTTAAAGAATATAATTATAAATACTAAGTAAAAAAATTGGCTAGCCACCCAAATATTAGGGAGATCAATCCATACAAATATGAAATATTATCATCAACTTAGATATAGGGAATTAACATAGGTGAAGGTGATCCTACGTATGGGAAGGCATAGTAAAGTGAGCACATGATTCAGTGCACAAGGGTTTTGGTGGTTATCCTCACCACATGGGTTAGGTGTAGTGTTTGTTTGGCACCACTAGCAATAATCAGAATTCAACTGATGATTTTCTATGAACTATAATATAAGTAAGAGTCTAACCAATGAAAAAACTGATGTCAGATCACACAAAATTTGTTATTGTTCATTAATTAAAAATGATTCCCATAATAATTTTAAATGATTTCACTCTTTCCCACCATATACTTCTACCACTCACCCAACACAATTAATGTTATAGAAAGAACACATGCATACTAAAAATCTATAATTAAGAAATCAAACCACAAATTCACATGATTCATGGAATTCCCACAACACTGTTTTGAGGGCATCTTTAATATTGGGTCATCTTATGTATTTTAATTTGAGGGGGTTCACTTTTTGACACAAATGTAGTGGGTATTTATAGGTTATATAAATATAAATACATATACATAGAGTGGTAGTGGATTTGCAAGAGGCATGGTCAAAGGAATATCACAGGGCCAAGAAAATTACTTGATCCATCATCTTCTTCACAATAAAATGATTTAGAGTATTTCCATGTTATATATATATATATATATATATATTTGTATACATGTGTGTGTATATATATGTCGAGGAGGTAGGATCCTCTCGAAATCAAAACACACATTAGATGAATAATAATTGATGGGGTGGGATATCATTATCTTCTTCCTAGTTTATAACTATTGTGAAAACTTTAATATACTACATTGTACTTGTGTTTCAATAACTTCATAGTGTGATTTGATAAGAAAAAATAACACATGTATGGCTAGAATCCAGTGGATCTGATCAGAGTAAATTATTTTCTAATTTATTAATATACCATAGTGGAAACATATCCATTATAGATAAAACAATTTTAATTTAAAGGTCACCACACTATACTTTCATTATCAAAAAATAGAAAAATAAAAAATTATTAAGTAATACTATTTATTGAGAACAAAATGTTGTATGATAGATAAACGGAGATTGTTCTTCATTAGTTTTAAGCACTAAAATACTTCATGAAAGAGATAAACATTTATCTAGTTGTAATTATAGTGAGAGAGAGTGAGTTTATATGATTTTAACATTGAGAGTGTAATCTTAAAGGAAGGTTCATTGTGTTTTGATTTAGCAGTGTATGGTAAGGGAACCCATTTTATTCAAAAATATTTATTTCAATGCTTATAATGAATGTATCTCTTTTTTTAGAATTATAAAACATTTATTTTTGTCTGGTATTTTGAAAATAATATTTAATTATAAGGGATAAATGTATTTCAAAAAAATATATTCTATTTAAATAGAACCCATTTTGGAAGGTTAATTTTTTTAACATTATCCATTTTTAAATATTTTAAACTGAAAATTTTTATTGAAAAATTATAAAAATAAATTTTTATTTGAACTATATTTTAAAGTAGTTTAAAATAAATATTTTATGTGTAAGGGAGTAATATGATTTAAAATATTTTATTTTAAAATTTTCATGTTTTCCTATATTTTTTTTCTAGAAACAAAACATTTTTTTTCCATGGTATTTTGAAAATTAAATTTTTTAGTAAGGTAAATGTTTTAAATAACATCTCCTATAAAATTTCAGACTAAACATCGATTCTTATGGATTCAAAAAATATCACTTTATGTGTGCAATATTTTATTAAATCATATTTTCTTTTGAAAATCATTTATTTTTATGAACAAGTTTCTTTTATAGATATAATTTATCTTTAAATTATTATATAGTGAAAAACTATTTTTTTATCAGTGTTCCATGATTTTTTTGAAAATCAAAACTATCCATGATTAAATTTAATGAAATTTCTCAATTTATTTTCAATTTCAATATATAAAAGTTTTTTTACTTTAAGTGTTTATTTTTCTCACAACATTTTTATTGTGTTCATATCAATTAACAATGATGTCATTTATTTTTTACATGAAAAAATTTTAAAATGGACTTTGGGAATTTGAGATGAAATGTTTATATGGAAAAATGATGGAAATAATACTATTTAAAATGTTTTATTAAAATATAAAACTTTGGAATTGAAAATAATGACAAGGGACAGAGTGTTGACCCTAAATTCAAGGGAAATTTTCCATAATATGAATGCTAAGACCTATATAGCCTTAAATGTCCTAGGTGGACTTGATATTTTTATTGGATTTTTAAAACTCTAAAGATTTCATATGGAAATTTTATTATATTTTACAAATATAAAATTTGGTATTCTTTTTTAAAAAATGGAGCTCCTGATTTTATAAATATTTCTTTTAATTTTAGAGAAATAAGTCTTTAGTGTATCATTTTTTTCTCAAAAATGTTTTCAAAGAAATTATTTTATGAAAATTATCTTTTGAAAACTAAATTTCATTTTAAAGGGTGATTTATAAATATTTTTATAAAGATAAAAGGATTTTTATTTAAAGAAACACATTAATGAGTTTTCAAGAATATAAAAAAAATATTCACATTTTTTTAAAACCTTTATTGAGATTTTTGAGCTCACCAAATGTTTTTTTAAATTATTTTTCACAGGGAATATCAATGAGTATGAACATTAGTGAATTTAGTATTATGTTGAGTAAAGTTGGAATAGACCTCATAAAGTTTGTAATAATGAGAAAATTCCCATTTAATAGAATGATTTTTGATATATAAATCAAATACCTAATTTTATTAACCGTTAGACATAAAAAGATATTGGGTATGTAGTGACTCATTTTTTTGAATTAAGTTGTAATTATAAAATTTTAAACTTCTTTCACATTTGTGTGTCAAATCCATTATATATATATATATATATATAAGTATTTTGTTTTTAGAACCGAACATGGGAGCCTGGATAATGGAAACCTCAGTTGGTTTTAGACAAAAGGTTCAGATAACATTAAAGATTTTGATGTCATCAGTCGATAATTGTTTAATTTTGTTTGTGATAATTTTGAAATTTTATTCTGAGTGAAGAAGGTATTTTTGAAAATAATTGTTTTAGAGATACCTAATGATCTATAGAAGGATTCTGTAGACATCTGAGGAATTTTTTATTATATTTTAGGGTTATTATGGGTTTATGATTTGAAGAGAAGGATTCAATATATAAGACACTCATTGATGGTTTATATATTAATATGAATATAAATTTTTATATTAACCATTTTGTTTTAACATTTGGTTGAGAATAGGATAATAAAAATGTCTCTATGAAATTTAATACATTTATTGATAAATATAGACAATTTGGAATGTAAAATATAAATTATAAGTTAATATATTTAATATAATATTTATCGTATTACATTAACAATATATATATATATATTATAAGATAATTATAAGAAGATTATATTAATTTCAATACAATATTTTAGCAATATTTTTTAATATGAAATATAAATATTATGATGAATGTACGATAACAAAAATAGAAATATATTTATTAGGAATGGATATAATTAATGGTATTTGATAATTATAATATTTATTTACTGAATATCATGGTGTAAAATGAATATAGTAATTATAATTAATGTATTTTTAGATACTTATAAGAAATATAATTCAATAATAAAGTATAAAAAATGATGAAATGATAAATAATGAATATTTTAATTATATATGAATTAATGTGACTATATATACTAAGCACACCAAAAATGGACAGTCACATAATTCTAAGGGAGATCAGGCTAACTATGTAGGAAAGACAATCATCAAACTTGAACAAGGGAAGAGGTATAACTGAAGCAGTACCAACACATGGGATAACACAGGTGAGTTAGTATGCTAGTTGATATAAGCTTTGGTGGTTATACTAACCATAGGGGTTGGGCACATTTATCATAGGGAACCACTAGGACCAATCTTATTTCAAGGGTTGATTCTTTCGTAAATTGTAATGTAATGAAGAGACTACCTAATGTAAAATTTTATATGGGATCACATGTCATTGGTTATGATTCATCATTTAAAATTGATGTGAGTTTTTTAAATGAATTTTCTCTTTACCTACCCATAATATTGATCCTATCACCCAACACCAATATTGTTATCGATGACCCACATTCATATATGTAATCACTAATTGAGGAACTACACTATGAATTCACATGATGCTCAGAATTTATAAGACATCATTCTTAGGTTATCTTTATCCTTAAGTCATATCAAGTATTTTATTTCAAGAGGAGTTCACTTTTCATTACCACTATAATTAGTATTTTAGGTTATATAAATATATATACATAAATATAGAGAGGAATTGGATTAACATGGGTCATGATTATTGGAATCTCAATGTGCCCTGAAAATGGCTAAATCTTTTTTTCTTTTTCTTAAGTGGTCGTAATAGAGTTTTACCAGGTAATATATATATATATATATATTTATATACACACATATTCACACACACACATAGATATATGTATATGTGTATATATGTATATATATATATCAGGGTTGTGAGATCATCTGGAGATCACAGGATGCGTTATATGAATTCTAATTGACACAGTGGGATATCGATGTCTTTATCTAAGCTTATAGATGTTACAAGGACCTCAATTGATTAAATAATACTTTTAATGGGGGAAATTAATTGTGTGATTTTATATGACACCATGGCTCTTGTATGGATGGAAGTCCAATGGAACTTGTTAAAGTAAATTATTTTCTATGTTATCAACAAGACATGTTGGACTCACAACATTATCTTACAAAACCATTTCTTTTTTAAGGTAATTTTAATATCCATTGTCAATAACCAAAAAGGGAATTTGAATAATTATTTAGTAATAATATATATCAAGAGAATTTGAGTGGTATGAACGATAAAAGATGTTTATTCTTCATGGGTGTTCCTAGATAAAATCCATCATGAGAGTGAAACGTGTTTCCCTTATTGCAGTTGTAGGGAGAGAGAGTTGATAGTATATTACCTTAGAGAGGGTGATCTATAAGCAAATTTTATAAAATTTCTCTTTATCTATGTATGGTAAGTGAAAACTTTTTAAAATAAATATATTTTTTTCAAATATTCTATAAAAATTCTCTATTCCTTTTCAGAAATGATAACCCTCTATATTTTCATGGTATTTTTCAAATAATATTCCTATGTAAGGTTGGAAGGTGTTTTTTAAAAAATATCTTTTCATATAAAGAACAATCCTTTTTTTAAGTGGATTTTTTTTATGTTATCTATGTTTAAATCATCCATAATGAAGCTTCTATAGAAATGTTTTAAAAATAAATTTTTATTTTAATATAATTAATGAGAAGTTTAAAATTATCAGTTTTTTCTTAGTGAAAAAAATATTTAAAAAAGTTTTTTTTAATTTTATAGGTTTTCCTCTATTTTTTCAAGAAACAAAACTATTTTTCAATGGTATTATAAAAATAAAACTTCATAATATAATAAAATGTTTTCAAGAAATTATATTTAAATTTTTTATGAATTCCACTATTCTTAATGTTTCAAAAAAACAATTTTATGTATAATATTTTTATTAAATCTTGTTTTTTTAATGTAATTCATATTCATTTAGTCGTTCCTTTTATACATGTCATTTATATTTAAAATATTGTACAACCATGTACTATTTTTCTCATCAACTTTTGATGATTTTTTAAAATAATATATCTCCATGATTTAATTTAAAGATTTCTATTCATCCATTTTTAATTGCACCATATAAAAATTCTAGTATTTTTTCATTAGGTTTGTTTTTAATGTGAAATAATTTTACAGAGTTCTTATTGATTAACGACACATTTATTTATTTTTCACTTGAAATAATTTTTACATTGATGTTGATCATTTTAAAAGAATTGTTTTATTATAAATCTTGAGGAAGGAAATCTAATAGAAATATTTCATAAAATATTTCAATTCATAATTTTAAATAATGATGGGGGATGTGAAGTGAACCCAAGACTCATTGAACATTCCCTACAATGTGATGGGTGGGCCCTATATAGCCTTAAACTTCCTCAGTGTCCTCAAGGTTTTTCTAATATTGTTAGAACTCATTAGACTTAATAAAGAAATATTATTATCTTTTTTATAGCTTAATGTTGGTATTTTTTGTTAAAAAGGGGGACTCTTGATTTATATTGTTTCAATAGTTTTACATTTAAAATAAATAAGTCTTTATTATTTCATTATTTTCTCAATGAAAGTTTTCAAAGTAATTCATTTTTTAATTGGTTTAAAAAAACAAAATTTAATTTTAAAGGACAATTTATAAAATATTTTATATGGTTAGAATTTTTTTCTTTAAAGAAAATACATTAAGGTTTTTTAAGGAATTTCATGAAAAGGGGTTATTATCATTTTTTTAAAATCCTTTCTAAGCATATTTTTCTCACTTCTTGTGTTTGATTTTTTTTCATATTTTTTACTAATTATTATGATATATTATGAAGTCTATATTAGCTTGAGTGATGTTGGAGTAGTACTAAATGAGTTTTTAATGATAGTAAAAATTAAAATTTAAAATAACGGGTTTGGATATGTAAATGAAATTCATAATTCAAAACATTTCATGATCTAAAACGATATTGGTAATTTAGTGACTCATTATTTGGAATTAATTTGAAATTATAAAATTTGAAACTTTGTTCAATCCATTTCTATCAAATTCATTATATATATATATATATATATGTAAAAAAGTATGTTTTTTGCACCAAACTTAAGAGTTCTAGTCTAGTGTACCTCAAATAATGCATTATAATTTTATTTCAAATGAGGAATGATCCACAATGTTGCATGTGTAACAACTTTTATTCCTATTCCCAAGGTGAAAACATTGATTTATTTCAAAAAATATTTACTTATCAGTATGTGTAACTTTAACAAAAAACTACTCTATAAAATTATTAATGATAGGCCTTCCCATATCCTTCCCAACCATGTTTTATAAGAACAACATGTATTTGATAAGGGAAGTAATATACATGTTTACATTATATTAGTACAATATATACTATAAGATCTCAATAATTTTTAGTTCTAACTAATATAATGGTGAATGTGGATATAAAATATTCCTATGATACATTGTAATGGAACATTATTTTGAAGTTCAGAAGGATATATTGTTTATCTAACTGGGTTTGTTATGTGCTCTTCTACAAGCACTCATCCCCATGGTTCTTGATCATTCTTATGGTAGAAAATTTGGTATCTTTATGTCGACACATGAACGTTTCCTAGTAAATCCCCATTATCCCATTTTATTTATTCTACATTAGGACATTCTTAATAGAAATATAAATAAATTTATTTCAAATGAAGAGGTTCATTATTTTAAATGAAAATATAACTTCTTGAGTATCATTCAGAATTTTTTTGATGACATGCTATTCTTCTTAAATATAATACTTTGATCCATTCATTTTTTCAATGATATTATGAATATATATAGTATTTCGTGTCGTCATCAAATGCATACTACTAAAATTAGTGTTTCTTTTTGAAGTAGATTCTTTTCCAGACATACTTATCTTATTAAAATATGGATTTTATTTTTAAAAAGGAACTTTTCAATGATTTATCAGGGAGTTATTCTATCTATATGTAGTATAAACCTTCATACTTTAAATCATATATTGAAAAGAATCATAGGCCGTATCTTGAGTTGGAAAATATAGTTTCTTTCCATTGTAGTTAAGATCAATATCAATTCCATTTTCCTTTTATATATGCTAATAAATGTCTATATAGTTTCCTTAGTTCCTAAACCAGTCATTAGGAATATTTATAGAATACACAATGGATTCTTATTGTGCTGTTACCAAGTGTGAAAATTCCATTCAGTGAGATGGTTATTCCTTGAGAAACATTTTAATGAATGATTTATTAACGTTATGAAACTTTATGATTTCATGTAGAGAATAAAGGGGAATTTGACATTTGATTATCTCATAGGTCAGTCACTATGGTCAAAATTTATTAATTAAAAAAATGGGAGGATGAAATAGGTGTTACATAGTTGGAGATATTCAAATTTCAATGTTTGGAGTGATTACTTAGGTATCATTTATTTTATTCTCAAGAATTCACACTCGATTATAGGATAAAATTAAATCTACTTCAAGGAAGATAAACTGTGTGTACATTATATTCACTTAATAGGGTTATTAAACCCCATTTTGAGAATTCATGAGATAATAGATCACCCAAGGTTCATCAATGGAATTTTTTATAATGATCATAAGACTCTTGTTTATTTACTAGTTTACATATAAACCTAATTTCATTGTTTTTACCCCTATAAGTTCGGTTTTTTAATTTTTTTTAAAAAATATCATCCATTTATACAGTAGTTATGAATGCTTGGATGAATTCCTTCATAAAAAATCCATACATTTAAAATACATCTGTATAGTGTGTCATGTTTAAAAAAGAGTTATCCCTAGAGAAAATAAATTCTAGTATAAAGGAATTCATCTAGAATAAAAGTGACTATATCACTAAAAATTTATGACGGAGTTAAAATATCATATTTTTATAAAATGTGAATGGTCATGATCCATTTGGAACATGTGTATGACTTGTATTAGCATCTCTATTAACCTATTCTCTCTTTAATAGTTCTTTTCTTCATAGATCTTCATAGTGCATATTACTTCAATGAAGTGAGATCCTAGAGTGTGGTGCTGATCATTGGTTATTGGGATTTGTGGGAGGAACATAATGAGTTTATGAATCTAGGAACTTGCGATAGAGTATTTGACTTAAAAAAATTCCCATGATAATTACTAATATAGGGTCTCCATGGTTAGAGAGAATATGAATTCCTATAATCAATAACTTTCACCTATAGTTTTTTCAGACAAAGGAAAACAATGTTAGTGATGTGTAGGCCCATTTGGGGTATTATAACATGCAAAATGTGGGTTCAAACTCAACACCGATGATGTGTGTTCCAATAATATCGTGTATGGAGGATTTATCATTAGTGATTACATAGGATCTGTTGTGTTGGATTTCAACACATTATATGGGGAGGGTAAATTCTTGAAGTTCTTAAATAATGTTCAATGGTACATATTTTACATCATTAGGGAATATAAGATGATCATTAATAATGATGCATTGATTATTTACACTTTGTGAGTGGTAAACAAGGAAGAATATATATTGGATTTGAAAGATGATCAAAATGTCACACTCTAATTATTTACTAGCATTGGTTTTAATATTCAAGAAAATAATACTATTGTTATTTGGGATGCTCTAGGGCTCCACCAATTCAAACCCACTAAAGTTTTTCCTTTTATAATTATAAAACACTTCATAAAATCATATTTATGAATAATTAATAATAAATAGAGTTTATTTTATCATATATTTGTTGTTAATTAATAGGTATATATAGGATAACAACTAATTACTTTTGGTTATTAGGTTTCTTATATACTATTAATAGTTTTCTAGTTTTATTTTACCTCTAAATAATGATTTCACATATTCTAAATGATATATAGATCATGAGAAACTAGTTTAAAATGGGTTATAAGTACATTAAATTGAATAGCATTTGTGTAAATTAATGTGAGTGAGTGAGGAATACGGTTATACTTTATCAAATTTTAATGCTAAAAAGGCAATCATTATGATGTAAATAATATTTGAAAGAAAATATGTAATGGATCATGACTTAGTGAAAGTAAAAAGGGCTCACCATAAATAAATTTTGTAACCACCCGATAAGAATAATATAGTTCCAAGTTTTATATGATCAATGAAATTCAACAATCCTTTATAGCCATGTTAAATATTATATATCTCACCCATAATTTGTTTATATAATGGGATAATAAATTAATATTGCATTGAATTCATGAGATTATTTATTTATTTATGGAGAGGAAGAGTTATTTCCATGTGATAAGAAAATAATTTTTGGCTAGATCAATATTTGTTGATATATGGTGAGCATTTTTTACAGTCCCAAGAATCACATTTAGTGAAAATATCTTGGAAAATATTGGTACATAAATTATATATAAATAGACTCTGACACACATTGTGAAAAATAAAGAGATTTAAATAAAAATGATTTTTATGAAATCAAACCTTTTTAAGAAAATCATTCTCAATGTTTACCTTGATAAATAATTTCATTATGTGAAATTTAAATATAGTTCTAAAAGAGGAGGGAACCTCCTATATAATATTTTCAAATACATTTATTACTGATGTAAAACATTCACAAGATGTTCCATATAAATTATTTAAGAAGGTGAAACCTACTAATCTTTTCCAGTGTCATCATAGAGGGATGCCTATACATAAATCTAATATAGTATCTAGAGTTAAACATTTTCACTCTTTTTATACTTCACATAATTCTTAAGGCCTCAAAAATAAAAATAAATTGAAGCTTCCATAGGTACCTGTTAGGACCAAAAGTGTGTTTGGTGTTTGACTCCCAACCTCTATAGTCCAAACATGATAGTTGATTTATTACATCGATATGAGATATATATTATCACAACCCAATGGACCAAATAGTTCAATAGTTTTTATAAAATAGATACATACTTGAAATTCACATTAAATATTAAATCATAAAAATGAAAAACAATTTTATTTGAGAATACCATTATTTCATTTAGTGTATCTCTACTTATTAATCACAAAGCACTTTAACATATCCATAGAAATAAAATAAAATATAATAAATGGTTGAGCTCAGATAATCAACAAGGGTACGAATATAACAAAAAATTTGAATAAATAAGGAATAATAAATATGGAGAGGTAAATATTTGAAATAAATTCTATTTAATCAATAACATGAGAATAATATGTAAGTAATAAAAAACGATCAGATAGTTCCCCACAAATAATCACATGAGCATGAAACTTTACAATGAATATTTGAACTAATCAAATAATCACCTGGAATATCAATAATTGAATTCATAATAAGAGAATAAATAATGAAGGACATCTAAAAAATAACTTCATGACATTTTTCCAAGAAATATAATACCATCGAGGTATTGTTCCATGAAATCCATAAAAATGGGTAAGACCTCAGCCAAAACCCAATCTAGTGTGTTTGATGAGACCTACCAATGCAACGATGGGATATAACAGCCCCCACCAATCACTTACTAAGTTCAGTTCATTCCTTATATAAAAGGGGCAAAACAGAATCAATATAAAAATTCATATTGAAAAAAAAAACATACGAAAGGTTAAAAATTACCCCAATCAATAAACAAAATCATAAACCATCTAGAGTAAAATGAATAGTATCAATATAGTATATCACCAGTCAAACTGATTATAATCATTATGGGGAAATAATAAGGATGATATCATTAGATTATATTCCCCTTAATAAATAATTAATATCAAAGGATGTATTTTTATATAGAATATTATATTTAGGGATCACATGGAACATTCCTTGAGGGGAAAAAATTATTTTAAAATCACACCTTTTAATTTAAAACTATAAAATTAATAAACTATTGTAAAAATACTTTTTTTTTGAAAATAAAATTTTGAAAAATAAGAGTTTCCATAATATTAATGAAAATAATTTATTTACAAATGAACATATAAACATGCAAATGAAGCTTCAATGAAATGATGGTCATGATGGTGGGTAATTTCATACATGGCATATAAGTTAAAATAAATGTTCCTTTTGGATAAATAAAGGTTAGGAAAGGTACATGTTTAGAAAATGACATGAATATTCCTTTCAAACCATTTTTCTAAAAAAATAAAACATGGGTAATTTTTTTAATAATACATTCTAACAATTATAATACATTTTGGAAAACATATTTAGAAAATGTGGTTTTGGAAGAAAAATTATTTTTAATCCAAAAGAAAAATAAAGTTGGATTTTATTAAAAATATATTTGTTATTTTAAGTACCATTGGGAGGTGAAGTGGTACTATTAATTGAAAGAGTTAATTAATGAGTATATTATTAGAAAATATATTTATTTTTGGATAGATATCTCAAATAATTCTTCCACAGGAGACTTAAACAAAAATAAACCCTTAATATGATGAGATTGTGAAATAAACCCTTACCACTTTGGTAACTTTTGTATCATAAGACCCATGAATTTTAATGAAACATTATATACCATGAAGGTAAATGAATTAATGATATAACATAAAAAAGTTATGTATATACTCCATAAAAAAGAAATAAGTGGTGAATAAAGTGTATATCTTATAAAAGAAAAAGTGAGATGGGAAAACCATACATTTAGTCTGATTCATCACATACTTTTATTACACTCATAAATAATAGACATTTGATAATTATATACATTATTAAGAATAAATTTCAAGTTTATTATTCCTTTTATTTCACTTATTACAATTTTATATATTATTACTTAAATAATTAAATGTACATCAGATGCTTCCATGTTATTTGAATTATGTGTCAAAATTAACATTGATATGTTGACTATAGTAAGAGAAGTCATTATGTAAACACATAATAAATAATATTAATGAAATGATGCAACGCCCCGACCCCAGTTACCCAGAGTCGGTGCATTACTTCGTAACATTGGCATGATCACAAGAAAGATCAAATCCCGAAAGACCGATTGGTTTAGTAGCCTTGGAAACACTAGATATATTCATAAGGTTTACATTACATCATTAAACGAAAAACTACTACAACAACATATTGTCTCCATAATCCACACTCATATCCCCACATAATATCCCTGCAGGTCATTCATAATTTACTTCTTCACTTCCTGGGAAAAATAAAACATAGAAAAGGGGTGAGCTCAAATTCCCAGTAAGGATAACAATATAGCGGAAACTTTCATAAATAAGAATAAACATTTAAGGAAATGTATAACTAAAACAAAAGCCTTTCAAACATGTACTTTCAACATGGTATGGCATAAATAAAATGAAATAATGCCATTTACTTATTCACATGGATATTCTACTAATCGAATAATCACATGCAAAAATCAATAACCACTTTCATAATGTTGGAATGCATAATGCCAGACTATCATAACCACATAGCCAAGGCCTCGTGCCAAGACTACAAATAAGATTTTGTCAAGGCCTTGTGCCAAGACACTAGTTTGTCTCATGAGACCTACCGATGCATCGAGGAGCTATAGCGGGCTCCACCCGTCACTTATTAAGTCCAATGCATTCCCATATGAAAAGGTTTAAACATAACATAAACATTCATATTAAAACTAGCATACGAAATGTCAATAATTTCACCATAAACTATGAATGGTATAAAAATAGCACATCCATAGTCAAACATATCACAAAACCTTCAATACTATATAGAAGTTTTGTATCATAATAAATCAACTTCAAATAATCTTAAAATCCATCAAAGGATGTTGACATAGATGAAATCAAAATTCTTTTTAAAGAAATATCTCCTTTTATTTTGAAATCATTTAAGATCCATATAAAATAAAACATTTTCTTTGAAAATATTCTTATAAGCTTGTAAGGAAAACTTTGAAGATTTTATAACGGCGTAAAATAACCGCACCCGCCGTATAAGTTAAAAAAACATTCTTACCTCAATTCTGTCGAAAAGGTTAAAAAGGACCTTGTTTTGAAAACGACGGAAAGATTCCTTTATAAACCTCTTATAAAAAGTCAAACAAGGGTATAAATGACTTTAACCCATATTCTTGTAAATAGTAAAAATGTTTTGAAATACATTTTTAAGAAACATGGATGTGGATGATAAAGATATCCCAGTAGATTATTACGTATAAACAACCTCAGATAATGAAGAGATTGTGAAATAAACCCTTACCTTGTACTTTTCCTTTGTTGGGGTAGGTTAACCTCCTGTATAATGGTGAAATAATTGTTATTAAATTATACAAGAATCATATACATTAATATGATATCATATATGATCTTTTAATATTGATTTGATAATAATATCTTAGTATTATCGTTGTTTCGGGTGATAACCGATTCGTTCTTCTTAAATGTTTGGTTACGTAAGACATGTTTGTAATGGATAGATTATATCTTATTCATAATCATAATGATATTAACATTATTTTTAACCCTAAAATGAGAATAAGTCGTGAATGGATACGATGGAGAATGAATCTTATCACGTTTGTGGAGACGGTAGTCCGTACGTACGCACGAACGCTACTTCCATTTTATTTTTATCTTAAAAGAATCAAATCAAAATGATACATAGGTATATTACTATTCCAGTATAATATAATATTTTATATATGTTACTTATATTCATTAACACCATCCTTTATACGTTTCATGTGTGGTATGAACGAGTCATATCATTTTAAGGGGGCGGTAGTCCGCACTTCCTCAAATGAAATTATCGTATGTATATACAACATGAAACGAATAATGGTATGAAATAAAATGGAATTTCAGAAGATTATATATAAAATATATATCATTAATATCATATTTAATTACAGTGCCATCATAATGGCCACCATGAGAGGTGGTAAGATGTATTTGAACAATCATCGTTTCGTGAGGCGTTAGTTTGCCATCCACAGAAACATTATGTTCATCATCCATTAGATGGAGTTGTGTGTATGTGTAGTTTGAATCCTTCTTATAACAACATCCTAGTATATTGTGGATACTGTTGTTGTTACAAAATAAAGGAAATAAAAAGAGTTTGGGGGTTGGAGAAGCAAAATAAATGAAAATAATTTAAGAGAAATCGTTACCTTTAATTTAGGTAACTCACTTTGGTTGGAACCAAAGGACTTCTTGAAATGCTTTCTGCCTAAGGGGAAGCTTCAAGGAGGAGGAGAGGGATGTGGGGAGCTTATTTGGGAAGAGTTTGGACGAGCCAAGTGGCTTGAGAGGTGTGATGAAATGAGAAGGAGGAGTGCCCTTTTATAAGAGGGGTGAGGGGCACCTTTGGAAAAGCTAGAAATATTAATTTATAATAAATTCATATTCGGTTTCTAATGGCTCTAAAGTTGATTATTTAAAGGTTAAGGTGGGGATAGGTCGAAAACCACTCAACCAATAGAATTTAGACAGGTTTGGGTACTTATATTAACCTTATCTTTAAGTATTAACTCTAAGTTAATTAGTTTCACTTTTACAATGTCTCTTTGTATTTTTATATAATATGGTTAATAAACTTACTATATACATCCAAGCGACCCCCAAGTGGTCCATTAATGATGAACCTATCCTTATATAAGTCTCTTGGCCGAACCTTAGATTTTTAGGAATTTAATATCAATTAATAATATAATATTTGTTTTAAAAACTCTTTTATGTCAATTTTGACACTATTCAATAGTTGATTTTTGTGAAACTCATAACAGATTGATTACTTCGAACAAAGTCAATTAAATCAATCCTAATATATCATATTATCCTATAAAATTAGTTTAATTCATTAAAAGTTTCATATTATTTTTTTTTTGGTATTTATAATATCAATTATTTTAATTTGTCACTATTATAGTAATTACTGCATCATCATTGTGTCATAAATAAAATAATTTATTTAATGTCTAAAAATTATAAATAAAATATCATTATGTAGGAAATCTGTTTAGCTTTCTAATGAATATTTATAATCTAAAATCCAACATATATAACCCTATGTAAAAATTGTTGTTCTAAAAGATATATGCTTGTGTCATTTTTGTATTCATTTTAACTAAATTAAAATAAAGTGTCATTATCACTTACAAGTGGATCCATGGGGTCCCAAAATTGACACAAAGATGCCCATGGTCGACCATCTATCAACCAATAGGGTTAAGACACGTTTTTAGGGTAATTTAGTATTATTATAATATTATTTTTTTAACCCTTATTTACCGGATTTACCCTTAACCATGGTAAATAAAATATTTACCGCAGTAATTATTCAAAATGTCTAAAAATAAAAGTTACCTATTTACACAATTTGAACATCCTGATTCCAAATATGGAATCCATTTTCCTAAATTCAAAACACAGAAGTGGCAGAAATTAATTTAAAATTAATTCCTGCTGTCAAAACAAAATGCGTGTTTTTAAGAGATAATAACTATCAAAAGATTGACACTTGTTTATGTTCGGTTTAATTGTAAAATTATGTCCAATGACCAACATTATATTAAATAGTAAAAATATATTCTAAATATACTTTAAAACCACTCAAATTCATAATTTATTACTATTAATTATTTTTATTAAAAAAGTTGTTTTTAATTAAAATTTAGTAATTTTCACTATTCATCAAAATATGAAAGTTATCCGAAAAGTACCAAAATTTCACCTTAGGCTAAATTTGATATTCCGAATCCAAAAATGAAGTCCATTTTAAAATATAAAATATATATAACTTCAAAAAGTAGGTATTACTATTCATAACAGCTAGTTTGATTGGTTACGGTGTGTTAGAACTCGAAGTTGCGTACAACACACGCTACTGTTTTATTCAAAGGAAAGCGTACCGTGGAAGCTTGGGATGTTTCATTTTAAATTTTTTGATGTCTCCATTTAGTCAAAAGTTTAAAATATTGTATTTAAAAAGGTTTCACTATCAAAATTTGATAAAAGTGCAATACTGAAAATGAATCTCTTCTTGCATTATGACTAAGAAACTCATAATATGGATTCTAAAATTATAAGGATTATATAAAGTTTAAAATTTAGTTAATACTATTCATGACCTCTTTTAATGGCTTTTTTTTTGGTAAGTCATGGTGCAATTGAACTCAGTGTTGCGTGTAGTGCAAGTTATTGAATTATTTTGAAGAAATAACACACTATGAAATCTTGGGGTGTTACATTCTCCCCTCCTTCAATAAATTGCGTCCTCGCAATTTGAAATTGTTCTTCAAAAATAAAAGGTTGAAAGTAGAAAATATATTTGTGGGAAAACCCACATCAGAAATTGGGTTACTAAAATTTAGTCTTAATATGAGGAAAAGAGAAATCAAAGGGTCACCACCAAATTATGATCTCGATTAGGAGAACATTGGTGGCAATTAGAGACATAAAATCGGAGGAAAAATGTAAATATTTATAGGTAGTGATTGAGGTCATCAATCACAAACAAGTGTATAATTGAGGTCCTTAAATTCATCAATCTATGATGATTTGAAATACCATCGGTTCAACAAAACATAGGGTATTAGGATAACACATTTTTGACGTTTCAAAATATCTTAGTTGAAATCCCACATTGAAAAATGAATTAATGAGGCCTCTATTTAAAATAAAGAGTGGAAAGTATGAAGATTACCGAAAATAACACATACTAGGGTTCCATGTAGGAAAATATGGATATGGAAGAAAAATATAACCATCAATTATCTGATGGAGAGTGGTAGAGAACAAGGCTATGAAAAGGCCAACAATCCCAAAGCCATAAATTAGTGATGATTTAAGGTACCATCTAGGAAAACATTTTTGTTCTAAGTATCTTTTCTTAATATTGAGGAATTTATTTATGATATTGGCTAAGATCATAAGGAGATATACTTACTTTATAATTAGAGTTTTATCTATTAATAAATTTCTACCAGAAACTCATCTTTCACTCTAAAAGATAATAGAATGTAAAAGAATTCTATTTAAACTATTCGTATAGGGTTCCAAAATAAACGAATTTATAATTCATCTATAATATCTTTTAATAAAAACTACATTATTTAATCCAGGACATCTCGTGGGCTAGTGGTAGGTGATACACCCTTGTCGCCCTTCGGTTGCGGGTTCAAGTCTCGCTGCCTTGCCGGACGCGATGGGTTGCCGCCCGACCTCCGGGTTGTCCTTTTATGGCAATCCAAAATAATCCAAACTAGAACTATCCAAAATACTTCTGTCCAAACTCACAGTCCAACATTTATAAGGAAGGTAAACATAATATAGATCCTTTTTACCCCGTAATAGCATATTAATACCTTCATCATGTATTACCATATTCCTTATTGACTTCATTCATGCTCCCTTATTCCATATAGAATGCTGGATATACTTCATTAATCCAAAAATGTTTTAAACCCCAACAATGATGGAATATACAAATCATTAATCAGTTCCAAGGTAGTCAAGAATATCCAATTTATCCAAAACAATCACATATTATTCCAAAATCACTACCTCAGTATCAGAACTATATTATGATTTATCATTCTCTCAACCATATATTTTCCAAAAATTTATCCTGCTATTGAGTCACTTTTCTTTGTTCCACACAATCTCAAGTCCTTAATGAAATAGTACTGCAGTACAATCCTTATATATTATAACAAGTACATTGTTGATACAACACTCAATTGACATAATCAACATAAGAACTCTAATCATTCCTCTTCATCTGTGGTATTATCATAACTTGATTATTATCCAATAACATCATTTGCGGCATAGTCTGATGACTGGGACATAGGTTCGCGTAGTGTCCAAACTCCTTGCAAATGAAGCATTGTACATTTGAAACCATTTTCTTACCCTTGCAGTCACGTACTTTGTGCCCTTTTCCTCCACACTTATAACAAACTCCCATTCCTTTCAGGCAAGTTCCAGGGTGTTTCTTTCCACAGTTACCACATATGGGAAAATTCTTCTTTTCCCTCTTCCCTTTATCCATCTTTCTCTCTTCCATCCTTTTCTTCTCTTGCTTCCCTTCAAAGCCATAGGACTCAGTAAACTCTTTACTTATCATGTCAACACATGATATTATTTCTTCATATGATGATAATACATTGGAGACTATTTCTCTTATAAATTCTAGCTTAAGACCATGAAAGATATGATCCTTCCTTCTCTTTGGATCATGTGCATTTCTGGAGTTCTCATTCCTTCTACTGGGCGCCATTTCTAAACAATGGAATAAACTAGATCAGTTTATGAATCAAAATACATAATCCCATACTTATAAAACACTTAACATAAATTGAACTATTTATGGATATAATCCATAATCATAATAATGTTTTCTTTGAGGAAGTATATACTCATAAACCCTTCATAATGATTTGTAAAGAAAATGAGAGTTATCCTAAGCATATCCCCCGGGAGTGTCGTAACCAAGAGTGAAGAAAGGCCCGTTGTCGTGCACCAGTTCCCGTTCGAGTCTAGCTCAAAGCGGTGTTTTCGGGTTTTACCCCTAGGTACATCTGTGCCAGAGCCGCCTCTACCTGCTCGTATCCAGAAAGGGATGTATTGCTCGGAAAACTCACAAAATCTCTACAATACCAAAATTCTAGGAAGTTCTTCTATACTAATCCTCAAAGTTCATCTTAGGTCTACGTGCTCTAATCAGAGTTTATCTAAATCTAGCTACCAAGGTTTGTACTAAACTTCCTCTGATACCAACTGCAACGCCCCGACCCCAGTTACCCAGAGTCGGTGCATTACTTCGTAACATTGGCATGATCACAAGAAAGATCAAATCCCGAAAGACCGATTGGTTTAGTAGCCTTGGAAACACTAGATATATTCATAAGGTTTACATTACATCATTAAACGAAAAACTACTACAACAACATATTGTCTCCATAATCCACACTCATATCCCCACATAATATCCCTGCAGGTCATTCATAATTTACTTCTTCACTTCCTGGGAAAAATAAAACATAGAAAAGGGGTGAGCTCAAATGCCCAGTAAGGATAACAATATAGCGGAAACATTCATAAATAAGAATAAACATTTAAGGCAATGTATAACTAAAACAAAAGCCTTTCAAACATGTACTTTCAACATGGTATGGCATAAATAAAATGAAATAATGCCATTTACTTATTCACATGGATATTCTACTAATCAAATAATCACATGCAAAAATCAATAACCACTTTCATAATGTTGGAATGCATAATGCCAGACTATCATAACCACATAGCCAAGGCCTCGTGCCAAGACTACAAATAATATTTTGTCAAGGCCTTGTGCCAAGACACTAGTTTGTCTCATGAGACCTACCGATGCATCGAGGAGCTATAGCGGGCTCCACCCGTCACTTATTAAGTCCAATGCATTCCCATATGAAAAGGTTTAAACATAACATAAACATTCATATTAAAACTAGCATACGAAATGTCAATAATTTCACCATAAACTATGAATGGTATAAAAATAGCACATCCATAGTCAAACATATCACAAAACCTTCAATACTATATAGAAGTTTTGTATCATAATAAATCAACTTCAAATAATCTTAAAATCCATCAAAGGATGTTGACATAGATGAAATCAAAATTCTTTTTAAAGAAATATCTCCTTTTATTTTGAAATCATTTAAGATCCATATAAAATAAAACATTTTCTTTGAAAATATTCTTATAAGCTTGTAAGGAAAACTTTGAAGATTTTATAACGGCGTAAAATAACCGCACCCGCCGTATAAGTTAAAAAAACATTCTTACCTCAATTCTGTCGAAAAGGTTAAAAAGGACCTTGTTTTGAAAACGACGGAAAGATTCCTTTATAAACCTCTTATAAAAAGTCAAACAAGGGTATAAATGACTTTAACCCATATTCTTGTAAATAGTAAAAATGTTTTGAAATACATTTTTAAGAAACATGGATGTGGATGATAAAGATATCCCAGTAGATTATTACGTATAAACAACCTCAGATAATGAAGAGATTGTGAAATAAACCCTTACCTTGTACTTTTCCTTTGTTGGGGTAGGTTAACCTCCTGTATAATGGTGAAATAATTGTTATTAAATTATACAAGAATCATATACATTAATATGATATCATATATGATCTTTTAATATTGATTTGATAATAATATCTTAGTATTATCGTTGTTTCGGGTGATAACCGATTCGTTCTTCTTAAATGTTTGGTTACGTAAGACATGTTTGTAATGGATAGATTATATCTTATTCATAATCAGAATGATATTAACATTATTTTTAACCCTAAAATGAGAATAAGTCTTGAATGGATACGATGGAGAATGAATCTTATCACGTTTGTGGAGACGGTAGTCCGTACGTACGCACGCACGCTACTTCCATTTAATTTTTATCTTAAAAGAATCAAATTAAAATGATACATAGGTATATTACTATTCCAGTATAATATAATATTTTATATATGTTACTTATATTCATTAACACCATCCTTTATACGTTTCATGTGTGGTATGAACGAGTCATATCATTTTAAGGGGGCGGTAGTCCGCACTTCCTCAAATGAAATTATCGTATGTATATACAACATGAAACGAATAATGGTATGAAATAAAATGGAATTTCAGAAGATTATATATAAAATATATATCATTAATATCATATTTAATTACAGTGCCATCATAATGGCCACCATGAATGGTGGTAAGATGTATTTGAACAATCATCGTTTCGTGAGGCGTTAGTTTGCCATCCACAGAAACATTATGTTCATCATCCATTAGATGGAGTTGTGTGTATGTGTAGTTTGAATCCTTCTTATAACAACATACTAGTATATTGTGGATACTGTTGTTGTTACAAAATAAAGGAAATAAAAAGATTTTGGGGGTTGGAGAAGCAAAATAAATGAAAATAATTTAAGAGAAATCGTTACCTTTAATTTAGGTAACTCACTTTGGTTGGAACCAAAGGACTTCTTGAAATGCTTTATGCCTAAGGGGAAGCTTCAAGGAGGAGGAGAGGGATGTGGGGAGCTTATTTGGGAAGAGTTTGGACGAGCCAAGTGGCTTGAGAGGTGTGATGAAATGAGAAGGAGGAGTGCCCTTTTATAAGAGGGGTGAGGGGCACCTTTGGAAAAGCTAGAAATATTAATTTATAATAAATTCATATTCGGTTTCTAATGGCTCCAAAGTTGATTATTTAAAGGTTAAGGTGGGGATAGGTCGAAAACCACTCAACCAATAGAATTTAGACAGGTTTGGGTACTTATATTAACCTTATCTTTAAGTATTAACTCTAAGTTAATTAGTTTCACTTTTACAATGTCTCTTTGTATTTTTATATAATATGGTTAATAAACTTACTATATACATCCAAGCGACCCCCAAGTGGTCCATTAATGATGAACCTATCCTTATATAAGTCTCTTGGCCGAACCTTAGATTTTTAGGAATTTAATATCAATTAATAATATAATATTTGTTTTAAAAACTCTTTTATGTCAATTTTGACACTATTCAATAGTTGATTTTTGTGAAACTCATAACAGATTGATTACTTCGAACAAAGTCAATTAAATCAATCCTAATATATCATATTATCCTATAAAATTAGTTTAATTCATTAAAAGTTTCATATTATGTTTTTTTTGGTATTTATAATATCAATTATTTTAATTTGTCACTATTATAGTAATTACCGCATCATCATTGTGTCATAAATAAAATAAATTATTTAATGTCTAAAAATTATAAATAAAATATCATTATGTAGGAAATCGTTTTACCTTTCTAATGAATATTTATAATCTAAAATCCAACATATATAACCCTATGTAAAAATTGTTGTTCTAAAAGATATATGCTTGTGTCATTTTTGTATTCATTTTAACTAAATTAAAATAAAGTGTCATTATCACTTACAAGTGGATCCATGGGGTCCCAAAATTGACACAAAGATGCCCATGGTCGACCATCTATCAACCAATAGGGTTAAGACACGTTTTTAGGGTAATTTAGTATTATTATAATATTATTTTTTTAACCCTTATTTACCGGATTTACCCTTAACCATGGTAAATAAAATATTTACCGCAGTAATTATTCAAAATGTCTAAAAATAAAAGTTACCTATTTACACAATTTGAACATCCTGATTCCAAATATGGAATCCATTTTCCTAAATTCAAAACACAGAAGTGGCAGAAATTAATTTAAAATTAATTCCTGCTGTCAAAACAAAATGCGTGTTTTTAAGAGATAATAACTATCAAAAGATTGACACTTGTTTATGTTCGGTTTAATTGTAAAATTATGTCCAATGACCAACATTATATTAAATAGTAAAAATATATTCTAAATATACTTTAAAACCACTCAAATTCATAATTTATTACTATTAATTATTTTTATTAAAAAAGTTGTTTTTAATTAAAATTTAGTAATTTTCACTATTCATCAAAATATGAAAGTTATCTGAAAAGTACCAAAATTTCACCTTAGGCTAAATTTGATATTCCGAATCCAAAAATGACGTCCATTTTAAAATATAAAATATATATAACTTCAAAAAGTAGGTATTACTATTCATAACAGCTAGTTTGATTGGTTACGGTGTGTTAGAACTCGAAGTTGCGTACAACACACGCTACTGTTTTATTCAAAGGAAAGCATACCGTGGAAGCTTGGGATGTTTCATTTTAAATTTTTTGATGTCTCCATTTAGTCAAAAGTTTAAAATATTGTATTTAAAAAGGTTTCACTATCAAAATTTGATAAAAGTGCAATACTGAAAATGAATCTCTTCTTGCATTATGACTAAGAAACTCATAATATGGATTCTAAAATTATAAGGATTATATAAAGTTTAAAATTTAGTTAATACTATTCATGACCTCTTTTAATGGCT
Source organism: Viscum album (assembly GCA_963277665.1). Taxonomy (NCBI): domain Eukaryota; kingdom Viridiplantae; phylum Streptophyta; class Magnoliopsida; order Santalales; family Viscaceae; genus Viscum; species Viscum album. The sequence goes on along the minus strand of OY728147.1, from coordinate 171,567,834 downwards.
TTTTTTTGGTAAGTCATGGTGCAATTGAACTCAGTGTTGCGTGTAGTGCAAGTTATTGAATTATTTTGAAGAAATAACACACTATGAAATCTTGGGGTGTTACAAATGATTATAATATTTATACATCAATTATAATTTTAAATCCATTCATGAAAATGTTCATGAAAGGTGAACTATGTTACAGTAAAAGGGATGGTGGACTATGTATATGAATTAATAATGTTTTCTTTTTTTAGTGATCATTATGAAAATAAGTTATGTAATATTTTATCTTTAAAAAATGATAATAATATCATATATACCATATTATTTTCTTATATATATATATCATAAATGTGGTGTGGTGATGAAAATAGAGTGACTTCACACTGTGAAGGTGGTAGTCCTCACATACATGAACAACATTATCATGTTTTAGTGAGTGAAAAGGTAAGAAATAAAATTATAAATTATCTTTTAATAATGATAAATATGTCATGAATATAATATATATTTCATGTATGTTACATATAATCATTAAATTTATCCTCATCACCTTCCATGGAAAGTATTAGTGAAAAATGAATCATATCTCTTCACGAGATGGTAGTCGGCCATAGACATGAGAAACATTGTTATATCCCTTATATAATTGGAATAAAAAATTAATATATGATATAATGACAAAATATGTTTAATTATATTGTAAATATCTTATTTATACTTTACATCCATCATTATACACAACCATGAGATGTGGTAATGGGAAAAAAATGACATTGGTTTGTGAGGTAGTTGTCTTCTATACTCAGAAATGATGATTTTGTAACCTATTTGACAAATTTGGAGATGATTTTAGGTAAATAAATTAACATAAAAAATCATAGTATATTTAATATAATGTTTTTATTATATAAATATATTTTAATAATTATTTAAATATTAGGAGGAATAAATAAAATAAAAAGTCTCATTGAATAATATTACCACTTATTCGGGTAACCTCTTTAGATTTGCACCAGAATCCTTACTAGTTTGGATTTTTTATAAAAATAGAGGTTCTATCAAGGTATAAGAAAAATTTGAGAAGTTATTTGGGTAGGTATGAGATGAAATAAAATTTTATAAGGAGTAAATAAGAGATGATATGGGTGACCTTTTATAAGTGAGGTGAGCAGCACACTTGTAATTTTGAAAACAAAAATAGTGTACCCACATTTTTCACATCCAAAAATGGTGAAAAATATAGTATTATCAAGGATTTAAAATTATTAGGTCAAAATATTTCTATAAAATATAATATATTCTAGTTTTTAGTTGATTTAAACCCATATCGTTTTCGTTTAACCCCTGGTTAATCCAATTTTACCTTAACTGTGGTAATTAATTTTTGAGGTTTTAACTATTAATTTTGGTTAAAAATTATGTGGAATTTATTAGGTAATATTAATTTTTACAATTTTCAATAAGTGATCCAATTTTAAAAATTACATTCAAATAATTGGGAAAATTAAATTTAAAAGTAGTCCTGGAGAAATGTTGAGAAAGTGAGGTTTTTAAGAGAAAAAGTTCAAAAGATTACAAAGGTTTTATATCAAAAGTTTTTTTAAAAATGATTATAATGAACAAAATTGGACTAATAGAAATATAATATAATTTTTTTAATTTCAAAACTATATAAAAAATAATTTATATTTACAAATATTTAAAACGAAAGCCCAGTTTTCAATTAAAATTTAGAATTTTTTCACTATTCATCAAAAGATGAAACTTTTTAGAAAAATCACAAAAAATCATCCTACGAAAATTATTAAATGTAGATTTAGTTTTTTTTGTTAATTTTTTTTCTAAAAGTGGTAAAAAATAATTACAAATTATTTTTTCAAAGCACACCGGAACTAAATTTTAGAAAAATACAGTTTTTATGAAAACATTTCTTTTTTATTTCAAATGGTTTTAATTTTACCTATAATAAATAGATATAAATTTTATATATTTCAAGCATGTGTAAAAATATAATTTTTATAATTTATTTATTACTATTCAGACCTTCTAATTTAATGGGTATTTTATACAGTATACTATATTAAGGTTCATTTTGACTTGGGGTTGTGTGTTCTTCAAGATATCGAAGAGATAGAATTTATTTAAAAAAATATTTCATAGGTTATCAATATGTTATATTCCATTATGTACTATGTTTTTTTAAGACATACATGCTATCGAGTATGATGTTCATATTTCAAAATCATAGCGTTTTACATTCTTTCCCATCAAATAATTTTTTTTCCTTGAAAATTAATATTGATATTGGAAATCAAGGGTTTGTCATTTTAAAATACCCTTCCTGAAATTCAACATATTGATAAGGGTTAATAAAAATTCCTCTTGATAATAAATAAGGGGGAGTAAAATGGTTATATATAATAGTATATAATTAAATTTATATCTAGGAGAACATTTATGGTAAGTGAAGATTTGTATATGAAATAAAATCATAAATAATTATAGAGAGTGATAGAGGTAATTGATCACAAGAAATTGAATGTCAAATGGAATGTTAAGGACCTAAAAAAAATTAATCTATAATGATTTAAAATAACACTGGTTGAACATAAATGAATGGATTAAGATAAAATTTTGTTTCAATATTATTTTCCAAGAGTAAGAGAGTTTCTTTACTATCTAGATTTAGAATATTTGAAAATATAATTACATGATATATTTCTATTTCCTATGAAAAATTTCATCTTTTTAGTTTTCTTTGATCATTTTCAACTAAATTTCTTACAACAATAATTGAATATCCAAAATAATTTTTTTTATTCATGAATCACTAAAATTTTCTTTTCAAGGATTATAATATCCATAATAGAGTGACAAGTCTTTCTATTTGTTTATAAATATTTTCTTAAAATAATAAGCTTTTAACAAGTTTTATAATATAATACATTAATCTCTAAACCTCAACAGCAACACCACTTCTAAAAGGTTAATATTTATCCATCAAATTGTTTAACTAGAAACAATTATATATTAACTAGTACATCACATATGTCAGTGGTAGGAAGTAAAACCTTATCATCCGTTAGTTGTGTGTCGAAGCCCCAAAACCTTACCAGATGCAATAGGTTATCACCTGGAATACAAGTTTTTATTTTTTCCTTGATACCATATTAATATAATTCCTATAATTATACAAAATTGTAATAGCCCATAATTACCTCAACATCAAAGATTTTATAATCCTTTAAGGTTACCAATGCCTTCATAAAAATCTATTTATCATTATTATCTCAAAATCAAGAACACATTAAGTACTATCCTACCCAAATCTAGTGTTTTCAAAGAATTTCAACTTAACTCTGAATCAATTTTCTTGGTACCATTAAACACATACTTTCATATCCTTAATGATATAGTACTACAACACAATCCTTATATATTTTATAATTTATATAACTTGAATATCAATGACTAAAATACACAAATGACACAATTATTGAATCCAAAACAATCAAATCAATCATAACACTTTATTTATAGTTATATAATAAGATTCACCTTGATTAATTATCTTATTTTGAGTTATATTTTCATAACAATTGGGGAATTTATTTGCAGAGTGCCCCATCTTTTTAGAGTGAAAGTATTTTACATTGGTAGATTATCTCCTTCCATTTAAATCATGAGTATGGTGGAATTTTTCTCCAGACATGAAGAAAAATCCATTTCATTTTAAGAATGTAGAAAGTATTTTCCTTCCAAAAGAATCATATTTGGGAAAATCCTTTATTTCCATCTCACCCTTATCCTTTTTTTCTCTGTCATCCTCTTCTTCTCTTGATTCTGTTTAAGTCATAGGAGTTTAGGAATTATGTTTTTTGTTGATAGTACATGGAATCATGTCCTTGTATGATTATAAAATTTGGGAGACAAGTTTTATACATTGGATTGTATTAATCTCATCAAATAAATGGTCATTATTTCCATTTAGATTATATATGTAGTCTATAACATTCCTTGATAACCTTGTAATGTTGGATTCATACTTAACAAAATTTTCCTCTTCTTTCTATCTTATAGTCATGAATTGTATTTCCATACCCCCTAATTTCTCATGAACAATTTTTTTCCTAGAATAGTACATTGAATTCCTTCCCTTCCATGTTTTATATTCCATATTTTTCATTAGTTTTTTCAATCAATGACCCCCCATTGATCCAATCTCCTGATATATGATAAATAGCCATGAAAAAATATATCCCTTTCAATACTTATTAGAGTGATAGATATATTATATAAGGAAATTATCCATTTCTCATCTAAAAATGGATTTGTAGTCCCATTTATTGATAGAGGTTTTTGATGTATAAAGTGGTCTAACATTGTTACACCGGGTGGTGGATCAGTAATATGCTCTATTCGGGAAATGATATTATTCATAACATGAGTTACCTTACCTATTATGGTTATAATTTGATTAGTTTCTGCTGTAGATCCATCTATAGTTTTATTATCTTAACTAGGAGGGAAATCCACACATAGTGTATATGCATTGATATAGTTCCAATTCATTCCAATAGGTTCTATTTATAAATAATAGCATACAATAGATTATATCATAAAGTCACGAGACATAATGTATAATCCCAAAACTAGAGAAAACATTTACATAAATTGAGAAATTTATATATAAATAAGATCATATTAATAAACATGGTTTCTTTAATGATATATTTATTTTCCACTACATTAGAATGGTTTGTAAAGAATATTTTAGTTACCCTTAGAATATCGCTAGGAGTGTCAAAATAGATGCATTGTAATACCTGTTTTCATGAACTCGGTGATAATCGGGTCAAACCCATTGCTCTATTTTAGGAGTTATTACCCATAGGTACTTTTGTGTTAGAACCTTGTCTAATTGTAGTGTATATATAGAGATGTATTTTTCTGAAAAAAACAAATATTTACTTCCTTACCAAAACATTAGGATTTCATTCTATAATAATGATCAAACTCTATCATAGGGTTTTGTTCCATAATCAATGTTTTACAAAATCTAGTTCCCAAGGTTTCTTCTGAACATCCTTTGATATGAACTATAGTGAACTAACCCCAGTAGCCCTATTCTAGTGGATTCTTTATTAAATTGGAATAATATAAAAGGAATCACTTCCTAAAGGAGAAAATAGTTTAGTATTATTTCTAATCAAGTTATATACATGCAATTCATAGTAAATATTAAAAAAAGTATATAAAAAATTTCTCTAATAATTCCATTATACCCCTTAGTGTAACCTTGCATATCAATCACAAAATAGTTCCTTGTATCTAGGAGAAAATAAAACATAAGAAATGAGAGAACTCAGAATCCTAGTAAGGGTAGGAGTACAAAAAGGATATGAATAAATTAGAAATAATAAATATGGAATTATAAATAATTGAAACGCATTATATTTAATCAATATTATTAGAATAATATGGTAGGAACAATTGATGATTATAGAATTCTACATAAATAATCATATGAAAATAAAACCTTACCATTGACATTATAACTAATTATATAATCACATAGAATATAAATAACTAAATTCACAACGATGGATATATAAAACATATCATTGGGGCCTTTCTCCAAGTCACATAATACTATCAATGACTTAGGCCAAGACATTTATATAAATAGGTATGGCCTCAACCGAAAGACAACATAGTTTGTCTCATGAGATCTACTGATGCATCGAAGGGATATAATAGGCCTCACCCATCACCTACTAAGTCCAATTCATTGGCCATATGAAAGTGGTGAAACATAGTCAACATAATCATTCATATTCAAAAAATATAATATGAAATGTTATCAATTAACCCAATCAAGATACATAATCATAAACCATTCTGAGTAAAATAAATGTATCAATATAGTACATACTTATTCAAACTAATTATAAACTATCCTGGGGAATAATAAGGATGGTATCATCAGAGTATATCCCCATTAAATCATAATTAACCTCAAATTATTTCATCTTAGATGGAAAATTATTTTGAAATATCAGTTGGAACATCCCTTAATTAAAATAACCATTCTTTGAAAATCAACCCTTTTTTTATAAAAATATAATATCCATACAATATTGTTTAAATAATTTTCTTTGAAAATCATTTTTAAGCTAATCATTTCCATAATATTAGGAAAATATTTTATTTAAAGATAAACTTATAAAACTGAAAAGTAATATCCAATGAAATAACTGTCATAAGGGTGGGAAATTTTGTACATTCTATATAAATTAAAAAGAATATTCTTTTTGTATAGAATTTTTTTTATAAAAGTGCCCCGTTTTAAAAATGATAAGAAGATTCTTTTAAAACCATTTTGAAAAAAGTGAAACATGGGTAAATTTTTTTAACAAATAAATTTGATAATGTTAAAATGAATATGAACACATTTTTAGAAAATATGTTTTTTCAATAAAGAGAAATTTTCATCCAAAGAGATAAATACAATTGGATTTTCTAAAAAAAATATTAATCATTTTAAGTACCAAATAGAGGGAAAATAGTTATATTACTAGAAATACTTCATTAATAGCCAGATAAGAAGAATATGGATTATTTCTAATGTAGAAATATCAAATAATTCTATTAAGCATGACATAAAAAACAATCCCTAATGATTAGGAGATTGTGAAATATACCCTTTCCGCTTTGGTAACTTTTGTAACATAAGTCCCATGAATGAATTAAATTTTAATGGAAATTAAATCCCATAAAGGTAAATTAATTCATGATATAACTTTTATAAATGGTATTATACCCACCACACAAAATAAATATGTGGTGAATATAGTGTATATCACAAATAAGTAAAAGTGAGATGAGAACCCTTACCTTGTGTCTGACTCATCACATACATTCATTGTCTTCATGAATAATAAACTTATGTTAGTTATTTAATTTCTTAATATACTTTTTAAATTTTATTATTCCGTTTTTTACTTATTACGATGTTATATATTATTATACAATCAATTAAGATTACATAGGATGTTTTGATGATATTTTGGTTATGTGTCGAAAATGACTTTGGTAAGTTTATTATGGTCAAAGAGATCATTATTTAACCATTTGATGAATAATAATAATGAAATAAATATATTATAAATATAAAATTTATACTTTTAAAGAAAATTATGAAACATGGTTAAAAAAATGAAATGCGTTACAATTAGTGAGATGGTAGGTCGTACATATGACTGAGTAACGTTTCCATTTTTCAATGATCAATCTGAAATTAAGTCATGTAATATTTTAACTTAACATATTGATAATAATATCATTTATAATATATTTTTTTTCTTTAACCAACTAATATATATCATATACATGGTGTGGTGATGAAAAGAGAGTCACATTTTTTTTGTTAAGGTAGTAGTCCACACGTAGACATATGACATTTTCAAATATTCAGTGTGTGAAATGTTAATAAATAAAATGATATAATATATTTTAAGGATGATAAATTAGTAATTACTATAATAATTATTTCATTTATTTCATATATAATAATTTAATTTATCTTTATCACTTTCTATGTAAAGCGTTAGTGAAAAACAAATCACATCACGTCGTGAGGCGGTAGTCTACTATACACATGAAGGACGTTATTGTATACCCTAGGGAATGAAGATTAAAAAGGTTTATATTATATTATAAATCAAGATGAATAATTATGTTATAAATATCATATATATACTTTATAATCATCATTATACCCAACCCTATGATGAGGTGATGGAAATAAGAATGACATTGGTTCGGGGGGCTGGTAGTCCCCTGTATACACGAATGATGATTTCATAACACATTTCACTGACATTGGGATGTATTTTAATAATTTTATTAACATAAAAACATATCATTATATGAAATACACTATGTTTATTATATATTAATGTAATAATTAAAATTTAAATAGATGGAAGATAAAATAAAAAAATGTTTGTTGAAGAATGTTACCTCTTCATTAGATAACCTCCTTAGGATTGAACCACAATTCTTACTAGATTTGATTTAAACCAAAAATAACTATTATAAATTAATATTAGGTATTTTGGGAAGTTAATTTTTCAGTTATTAGGTGATAAAATGGTTTAATGGCATGGATAATAGAGGAGATGGGGTGACCTTTTATAGGTGAGGTGAGTTGCACACTTATAATTTGGGAAAAGAAAAATATGTAACTATTTTTTTCTTATTACACAAGAGTCAAAAATAAATTATTATTGATAACTAGACATTATAGGTTCTACATAGGCTGTAAAATATGTTTTATACAAGTTTTGAGATCATTTTTTCACTTATATTTTTAGTTTAACCCCATCATAAACCCATTTTACCTTACCTACAGAAAATAATTTTTACTATTTTCACGATTAATTTAAGAAAAAGTTTAGGTCAAAAATATTAGGTAATATATATTATCATGAATAAAAATAAAGATTACATTTTTTCAAATTAAAATCATATAAGTGGAAAAAATGAATTTAAAATTAATCCTGCAGATGTAACAAGAAACTATGTTTTCAAAGCGAAAATGTTCAAAAGCTTAAAAAGTTTTTATATCCAAATTTAGTATGAAAATGATTAAAATAACATAAATTGTATTAATAGATATAAATTTGAAATAATTTTAGATTAAAACCATTTTGAAATATAATTTAAGTTTAAAAATTATTTAAACAAGAAGTATTTTTTCCAACAAAAATTCAGTATTTTTCATCATTCATCAAAAAATGAACCTTTTCATAAAAATCACAAAAAGTTAGCCGAAATAATCTCAACATGAATATTTAAAAATTTAATCATATTTTTTGAAATAATTTTTTATAAATTGGTAAAAATTAATTATAAATTATGTTCGTAAAGCATGACTAAACCATTAGTTAGAAAAACACAGTTTTCAGAAAATATTTTTTTTCCATCAAATGGTTATAGTTTAATTTCTAAACAATAGATATCAGTTTAATTTATTTTAATTTGTTTAAAACATATAAATTTCTTAAAGTTTTTAGTAAAATTCATACCATCCAATTTATTGGTTAGGTTATAATGATATACTATATTATGGTTCATTTCAACTCGGGGTTGAATGTTTATCAAGCTATATAAATGATTGAATTTATTTTAAAATTTATTTATCATAAAGTATCATGTTTTTATAATCTATTATATGTATGGTTTTATGTTTCATGCATTATATTGAATATTATTTTCACATTTTAAAATCTCGGTGTGTAACATTTGGTGAAAAGAAAATAAAGCACACAGACAAGATATATGAATTTTAACTGGTACAGAACCATTAGTATAATCTAAGGAAAATAAAAAAAGAAATGATGCAACAAAATAAAAAAAATTCACTATTTAGTTGTGAGTTTTGTCTAAATAACTTTCGGATAGGGGTAACCATCCTTACAGTGATTCAGGGACTGTTCACTAGCTCCACATGGTAAATCCCATACTCCTCTATTTATATTACTACTCCAAAAATAATAAAAAAACTTTCATGGAATCAAATAAAAAAATATCACCATTATTTATGATTCCACAAGTGTATATATGTACTCCTTAATCTTCTTATACTGCACATTCAAAATAATGTTTTGAACAACATAGTGAAAATAGTTTCACCTTGCTTGATATTTCCTAGAAACTCCAAATTCTTAATTTAGAATGATCTTAAATGAACATAAATGCATTAATATATGATATCTATATTCCTAGAATTATCCTTCCTCTTATATTTCATTATGATATATCCTATTCTTTTATAAACAATATATATCACAATGTTTAGGCTCTCTCATTCATTATATCTATTTCCTTCTTCTAATCAATATAATATTAAAAATGTCAAGTTGGTATATATTTTAATTTTTTTGGATATGACCTTCATGTATTGCGGTAACATGATATTATCTTCCCATTATCATAGTATTCTTAAATGGTGTCAAACATTATATTTGAAACTCATTTTTCCCTCACAAGAGATCTTCATAAGTTATCATTTAATTTTTAATATATATCCACAATTCATTTCTCCATAAAAATTATCCTATAAATTCCCCTCATGTTCTCCATTATTTTTATGGAAACCTAATTTCTGTAATCGATCACAAAAACCACAAAAGGTTCATTATAAACTGAAATATATGTTTATAGAAATAAAAATTTCTGGTTTAATATTCTACAATATATTATAATAATCCACATTGATTCCATTAAATAATAACACTCTGACATGGAATATTCTATTGAAAAATGAATGAACTACGACGTTTAAAATTATCATCATCTTTCTGAGATGGCTTCTCATATTTTAGTTTTATTTTAATACATTAGTCTCATTCCATAGATCACTATAGTATTTATTTTATTATCAAAACACGGATTAAAAGTAACTCTTATTCAGCAATATATATTATTGAGTCACCCTTACATATATGAGTAACCCTTACATATAATAAGGGAAATTATTGTTACCCTTACATATCAAGATCCTCAATTATGTAGAAAAATAATGTTTCTTACATATCAAGGGATCCAATAAAATAACATTTATGCATTGTATAATAATACATAATAACCTTTAAATATTCCTTTTCATAGCTTGGTACCCCTTATGTATGGATTTTAATATATTTTCAACCTTTATATATTCCTTTTTGTAGCCTAGTAACACTTAGGTATTCCTTTTCATGGCCTGTTAAACATTACATATGCCTTTTCATAAATTGAAAATTCTTTAGGATGCCTCTCCAAATGTTAATATCCTTTATATATTCCTCATTTTATCTTACTAATCTTTATTATTTCCATTCTGTGTTACTATATCTATTTCTTTAGTTCACCCATACACATCTATACATCTTTATCTCTTAACTTTAGGTATTAAATAATTATTATTTTTCTAGCCCAATATTCTCAGTAACAAATGTATTCCAGAAAACTATAAATGCTTCTAAGCCTACTCCAAATCTATATTAAACTAGAATAATCACATTTAACTTAATATATCCCATTATTCATTAATTAAACTTCCATCATGTAAAATCTTTGTCTAAATTAAATTAATTTACACTATCTTGAAATTGATAACACTATCCTAAAGTTCATCTTCATTCTATATTTAATGATATGATGTAAATAATTCCATCACTGCTCATCCTTCACTAAATCTACATATTGTACATACGTTATTGGTTTACAAAAGAGTATAATTTCACAAAAAAATGTGTTTATGAAAAATATAATAGAAACATTAATTATAAATTTTATGGTAACTGTCAACCCCATTGGATTTTTTTAAAACAATATCATCAATACAATACTAACTAAACATCATTAAACTACTCATATAACTTATAAGATCCATGATATTTTCCCTTCCAAATGATTCTCTCTTCTCCCACTTCGATATAAAATCCAAATAAAAATATATACCAATAGTAAAAAAATATATATAATATTTGAAAAAATATTAGGTTGAGGAAGAAGGGAAATAAATTAAACTCTTTTTATCACACCCCCAATGTTCTTGATGGTACACAACATAAACTTGATGCCAAAAATATATAATAAATTTTTACACCACTGTTCACATTGAATTCACATCCTTTATCAATGAATATCATAGAGATAATTTTAATAAATCTTCTCCCAATATATAAATATATTTTATTCATCAAACATATAGAGTATAGGATCCACCTTTTTCAATACACCTCATGGCTCCTAAAATTTTTATTTACCTCTTCACTAATGCATCACAATTCAAGACTTGGCTTTTAGTCTCAGAATCTATAGCTTCATATTTAAATATTTTTAGTGAGTGACCTTATAACTTATCATTGATCCATCAATAAAACCTCTAATTTTATAAAGTCATAACTCAATGTAGGAAACAAGAGATTAAATAAATTACACCACTATTTTCATTGCACTCACTTACTCTTATATGCTTCATGTATCCACACATGAATCTTCTATAAAGGAAATCCCACTATGATCTCAATCACACTCTAATCAAACCATTAAAGAATAAACTATGAATCAAATATCTTTTGATATAAACCACATTTCTTCTTTAAAAATCATCTCGACATAATAAATGGATTTCATCATTCCTCCACTGGGTGCCTTTCTATGGTTTATGTTGATTGAAACATTTATAAATTCATATCAAAACTCAACCAAAATCTATCCTAATAATTAAAAAATATAGGATTTTTAATTATCATGATATTAAACCTTATATAAAATCTCATGATATCATAATAAAAATATGATTATATTAGATTCTTGATTAGAAGAAATAAAACATGAAAAATATATTTTTCTACTTTCCTATCATGTTTTTCTCTCCTATTTTGAAGTGCAGATGCGAATGGATTATTATTTAATCTTAAAACAAAAAATTAAATTTTACCATGATACTAATTGTTATTTATAAAACACCTATTATTTTAGCATTGTATTGTAAATTCAAATTTTGTAAGAAAGCACATGCAATACTTTAACAAAAGTTGGAATTATGGATCATGCCTTTATATCAATTTCATTTCTTAAAGAAGTATCTCTATTGATCATGTATCCAAAAAACCTATAAAACATTATTAATAGTTATATATTTAAATTACATAGGTATATAGTATCTTCTATTTTCCTCAAGATGATAATGATGGTGAGTCACTATGGAAGAAAATGTTTCCATTATATAATAATTCTGAATCCATCTTTAGATTAAAATATTTTTAAGGAATCCTATGTCTATTAATTTTATATAGTATTCATTATCTCTTGATAAACAAAATTTAAATCATTTCATCCTTGAGGTTCTATTAAAAATAAGTATTTTAAGACATATCACCAATTAAACTTTTGTTCTCTAAACTATCATACTGGCTTGTTAATCACTATAATAATTAGTAGGTTTCTAAACACATACATTGCATTGAGATACTTCATTCACATAGTTTTAGTAGAATTTGAACTTATTTATCATTTTATAATATTATTTTTGTCTTTTTAGACACTTTTTATTCAATAACATTTCAGAGATACTGTTTAAATAATGTATTTTCATGCTGGTTTTCTTTATCCAACCCATGAAATATATTTCTTAGAATAATAATTTTTTCTTTAAATTCACACTTGTTGTCATGATTCATTTCAGTTGAATTTTCTATAAGATCTCCACTAGAGACATGATTAACAGGTCCTAAATAATTTGAATAAAACCCATATGTAACACCTAAATATTTTGTGAAATATATATTTTTCAAATGAATTTAAATTTTTTGATATTTTTCATTAAACGCAACACTGAGTTTAGATTTCATTACACATGACACTATGTTTATCTTTCATTACATTCAACACTGAGTATATCAAGAATTACATGTAATTATATCTTTAAACGAAACCCGACATACAATTAAAATATTATTATTTAAAATGATAGTTATCTCTTAGCCATTGGAATGGTGGGTATGAATATATTCACGAAAATTATGAAAATATATAGTTTAAACGTACATATAAAATTAATTTTTTGGTGCCCAATTAATTTTAAATGAAAATAAAATCCATTTACAAATAAAGGAAATATTCTGTTTTGAAAAACTTTTTTATGCACAATAAATGTGTTTTACCTCAATAAATTAAACAAAATAATTTTGGTGAATTATTATATACATATATATATATATATTATATTCATTTAAAATTTTAACATTCATCTTATGTGTTTTCTATATAATATAGAAGAACAAATACAATGTTATGATAAAATATAGTTTTTTTTAAATCATTTTTATCTCATTTTTGTGAAATTATTTTCAAACTAAATTTTGATAAAATTAGAAAATTTATTTTAAAAAATAAAACTCATTTTTAAATCTTCATACCCAAATTATCTTTTTTAAATTTTTTGATAATTTTCTAAAAATATATTTTTTTGATTTATAGTGAAAATGCCTAATTTTAATTCAAAACTACCTATTATTTTAAATAATTTATAAAGTTAAATAATATTTTATATTTATTTTAAAGTAAAATTAGTAAAATTATATATCTATTAATCAAATTTTGGTCAGTGGAGTCATTTTAATATTAAATTTTTATATAACATCTTTGAATCTTTTGAACATTTTTTATTTAAAAACCCACTATCTCATTGCGTTTATGAGATTAATTTTAAATTATAATTTTCCACTTATGTGATTGAAATTTGAAAAATGAATTTAGTATTTGGAATGAAAATAATTTATATTTTCTAATAATTTCATCTTAATTTTGGACAAAAATGAATAGTGAAAATAAAAAATTATTTACAGCAGTTAAAGTAAAAATTATTTATTGGGGATTTAAAGAAAAAATACAGGTGATTAAATGACTTAAAAACTTGTTTAAAATGTATTTTATGGAAAAATTGCCTATTTAACTTATTATACTCTATAATACTACATTTTGGATCCTTATGGAAGGTGAAAAATGTGGGTAGAACTTTTTATTTTCAAAAATTACAGGCGTGTCTCTCACCTTACTTATAAAAGGCCACCCTACTCCTCTCTTATTCAAAACTTCAAACAGTTTTGATTCGGCCAATAAATACCAAAATAACTTCCTTAATTACAACATATGATACTATATTCTATTTTTTGATAATTAATTCAACCTAGGAAGGATTTTGGTGGGAACCTAAGAAAGATACCCAAATAAGAGGTACCATTTTTCAACGAGCGTTTTTATTTTATTTTTTCCTCAAAAACCTTAAATTATTATAAAAGAAAGTTCATATAATAACCTATGTATATTAAATATATTTATAATTTTTTACTTTAATATAATTACCAAAATATCTCTCCAAATTCATCAAATGGGTTACGAAATCATCGTTCGTGTGTATAGAGGACTACTGCCTCACGAACCATTGTGATTCATTTTTCAATTAACACCTCCCAGGGTTAGGAATGATGACGATTATAAAGTATATATATGATATATATATATATAATATCATTAAACCAGTTGATTAACTATATAATATATACCATTTTTAATTTCTCTTATATATGGGATAAAATAATCTCACATGTGTGTATGGTAGACATCCACCTCGGGAAGCAATGTGATTAATTTTTCACTAACACATTATGGAAAATATTAAGGATATATTTAGTGAATACATGTGGAACAAATTAAATATTAATTATATTGATGAAATATTTATCATTTTTATAGTATAATAAATTATTTTATTTCTTAAATTTTCACTCATTGAAAGATGATAACGTCATTTGTGTATGTGTGGATTACCACATTCACGAAGTGATGTGAATCTATCATTTCATCACTATAAAAATGGATGATATTTATAAGTAATTTAAAAATAATAATTTATTTATGATTTTAATATTATTATTTAATGATAAAATATTAGATTCTATATTTCCATAATGATCATTGAATATGTTACTCATGCATATGTACAACCTACCATCTCCATGATCGTAACATACCTGAAAAATCAAAATCATCATTAACGGATGGTCTTAAAAGTGTAATTGATTTATTAATATAATAACTATTTCATGATTATTACTCTATATATTATGTAACCATGAAAAAATTAAGGGGACCAAAAATAAGAAATCTAAACATTTTAAAAAAGCAAGCATTTATTACCCAAAAAACAATTTTAACAAAGAATTGGTAACAAACATGTAACAAATGGTCATATGTAAATAATATATGGTATAATATATATAAAAATGATTATATAATATATTTATAACAAAATTATATTTATTATATATGATTTTTTAACATGTACAATGGAATTCCAATCTTATGGTAATGGATTATTATTCTCTCTTTTATTTCGGAGAGACTTGAAAATTCACTACTCATTTCTTTTGTTTGGTGTATATAATTTACTTTTGAAAACTTATATCATGAACATAGTTATCTTCATGAAATTATATATTTTTTAATTTTATTATTTCATCTAGATTTTGATTCAATTTTACCAAGGTGGTAAGAGTTTTATGTTACAATCTCACACTTTATCAGGATTGTTTATTATTATGTTTCTAATGATAAAATTTTATGATATATCTGGGAAAAAACTCAATAATTGTATTCTATAATTGTTATATAATGATAATAAATTGTTTCAATTTATTTTGGTCTGTTTATTTACTCAATTATTTAAAGAATTTTTATGTAATTTTTTTTTATTTTTGGTCAAAAACCCTTTTTCTTCCAAAAACTATGTTTCCTAAAAATGTTTCCAATCGTGTTTTATCAAAATTAAAATGATTTATTAAAGAATTTCTCCCATTTTTTGAATTTCTGTATTTTTTTTTGAATGGAATCTTCAGGTCGTTTTCTAAAAAATTCCTTTTTAGCATTTACTGAAAATTTGATGGTATTATTTATTTTAATATATTTGGATAGAATGAAATCTTCCACCATCAAGACCATTATTTCATTCAATATTACATTATATATTTTAATGGTTATTTTAAAATAAATTTTATTTTTATTTTTTAAATTTGTTTTTGTTTTAAAATGCGATTTTCAAAGAAAATATATTTTTTTCTGATGAAATGTTTTATGTGATCTTTCAAAATAATTCTACATCTAATATGGTATCCTTTTTTAACTTATTCTTTGTTGGGGATATGAAACAAGGATAACAATATTTTTATTTATTTAAATGGTTTATAATGAACATACATTTATAAAACCAATTTCTCTTCCATAGGTTATACTATGATTAAATTCTTATAAAAGTCACTTCCTTTTCTACAGGTTATTCTATGATGAAATGATAAAATGATTAAGAAAAATCTCTTTTTTCCACTGGTTATGATATATTTAAATTTTTACGAAACACATTTAATTTCATGGTTTATGTTATGATGATTTTTTTGATATTGTAGAATACATAAATTTTGTAATATTCTGCTACTTGTTCTAATGTGTTTTGACCCATTGAGTTGAGATCCTAATGTTTGAATTTCTTTGCGGGTTGTTTTTTATATTTTACCAATGTCGTTTTGATGGTTGGTAGGACTTTCATGGTTTGCGCATGGTTTAAATGATGTGTGAAACCTTATGCATGGTTTGTATGTGGTTTATGCATGGTTTAAACAAAGTGTGCAACCTGTTTCACAATTTCTTCATGGTTAGTACTAACAATGTGACTTATCCTAAGAAACTGTGCATACAATAACTAAAGTTAGAAAATTGATATTACTGAACTAAAACCCCCTAATTAACCCAAAAATCCACCCATTGGAACATAAATAAATTATTCAGATCTTGGGAGCCCTCTAAAATTATTTTGGTTCCCCCAAAGTCATATCTTGGCAGATCTAAGTGCCAATCGATGAAGATATATTCCTATTCAGTGATTTCTTCTATTTTTTGTGGATATCCCTTCTCATCTTTATTTCTTCTTCCTAAATGTTGTGAAATCCTTGTGTTTTATTGTATCTTGATTGATTGATGTGGAATTGTTTATCTAGGATCTCATATCATTTCTTTCAATATTAATCTTCTTAGATCCGATGATCACACCAAATGTGACAAATCTCAGATTTTATATGGTTTGATTCCTTAATTTACAAGTTGGTGGTTCTATGATTTTACTTTTTTTGTGATTCATTGTAGATAGATAAATTAATAGATACATGTTTCATAATTTCTTACACATGTTCTATGGAATTCATACATTCAATTCCTCTTAAATGATTATTTGACAAATTCCCTTTGTAATTGAATATAGAATTAATTGAATGGATATAATATTGATATATATAACCCTTTTATGAATTATTTAAATACCATATTTTTTTGGATTCATTTTTAAGGAATATTTAAAAGGTTGTTTTGGTGAAACTAAGGTCTTCGACGTGAGTTTTTATTTATTAAATGGTATTTGGCCCTTGTTTTGATTTATTATATAACGATTTTAATTAAATGAATTGAATTAATTGATGTTTTCAAATTAGTTTTAAATGAATAAATTTATTAAATGACTCAGAACCCAAATTTAATGATTTTGAATTTGTTTTGAAATGGGTGTTCTAGGGTTATTTAAGAAATAAATGATTTCTTTTCATGCAAAGAGTGTATAAAACCATGTTTATAAATTTATTCTATCCTTTTTAAATTTTAATACGTCTATTAAATGATTTGGGGATTATTTAAAATCCCCGTTTGAAATTTTAATGATGATTTTTGAATGAAAGATGGTATTATAATAATTTTATATATTGAAATGTTTAAAAGTATTTTAAATGAATTTATAATTGTTTTGATGGCCCGTTTGGAACTTCAAATATGTTTTTCTAAAATGATGCAGATATTATCACCCTTTTAAATATTGATTTTTTTAAAAGGATTTGAAATGAATTGTTAATTGTTTTAATGGCCTGTTTGGAATTTTAGTAATTAATTATGAAAGGAAGCAGGTATGGTTACAATTTTTTAAGTTTAAATTTTTTTAAAATGTTTTGAATTGAAATTTGAAGGAAAATTTTGAAAAACCTCAATTCTAGTGAATTGGGGGTTTGTGATAAAATTAATGCAATTACATGAAAATTAAATTGTTGAACTAAATTGTGAAATCAGATTGTGAAATGTAATAGTTAATTGATTTAAAATCCCTATTTGTGAAAATGGATTAAAAATATTTTTATGGGAACCATAGGGTTTCATCATAGTGAAAAATGATGTTTTTGATTAAAAACCCATTTTGATTTTATAGAGAAAGTTGGAATATTTGAAATGGGATGTGGGATTTAATTATATTTTATGTTTTATTGAAATAAATTGCACATCATTGTTTTTTACTTTATCACATGCAAGTTTTAGTTAGTTATTGTGTTATTTTTAGTGGTAATTTATGACTTACAACATTCTAAAACATCATGTCCATACATCACATTCATTAGGCAATGGTGATGAGTCCCCTTTTCCTTAGTCCCAAGTTTTCATATATATTTTTTTTTTCTTTCATAGTGTTGGATCCATATAGCTTGGAATTATCAACTTATTTGGCACATGACCATGTTGCTCGCTTGTTTTTATTTTAAATGTATATATTATATTATTGTTAAAAACCATTTTACATGCCTTGGAAATTTATATAAACTATTTTATATAATTTTTGTAAATACATTTTGTGAAAACATCCAATTATACAAGGTATCCTTTGATTAAAGGTAAATTCCAACTTTTGAAATATTCCACCATTTGAAATGTAAAACATGATTGGTTTAAATATTCTTTTTGGATGAGAAACCTATTTATTTAAAATGGAAGGATCCTAACATGGTTGTTAAAACTTCTGGTACCAGATTTTACTTGCTCAATTAATTTATAATTATTATACACCTTGATTATATTATATTTATTCTTGTTCATATTTAAAAATCAGGTTCATATTCTCATCTTTTCGTAATTACGTGACTTTATCATGTGAAATGATTTTCAATGATTTTCATGAAATTTTTTGTTTTTAAATGGTCAAATGGAATTTTTTATATGTTTAGTTTAATAAATTATTTTTAAATGTTTAAACCTATATTTTAAACCAATCCTCATACACTTCCATTTATAGTCATCTTTTAGAATATTTTAAATATCTTATGAAAAAATGCATAGAATCTTTTGTGGAATCCTACTAGGCTATTTATATCACACCCTACATGACCCTTTTAGTGTTTGAAACACATTATTATATTATAATAGGTTTCCTTGATCTCTCATTATTTTGTGGGTCTATGATTGGTATCCAAGGGTTGGTGACTTGGGACATGGTGGGTGGTCTTGGACCACCAAGAGATGGTTTTTAGTGGTTTTGTTATGCTTTGAGTTTTCTTAGTGTCTCCTTATACATGAAATTCTTGTATTAATTGATATATACAATGATGTTTTTTCAATGAAATGTATTTTGTTTTTATTTTGTTGGATATATTATTCCCAATGGTTATTTGTTAATTCCAAGGTGATTTTCATCGACCCATGGATATCTGGAATGCTCTTTGTATTAGTGAAGTATCAGCTCGGGTATCAGTTTTGATGGTATCCTGAGTTGGTTCTTTACAAATGGTATCAAAGTAGGTCATTACCTAAAGGGAAATAATTTCCTTAAAAATCATTATTTTATTTGTTATGAGTAATTTTATAAAAGAGATTTAAAATAATTTAGTAGTCAAGAGGTAATCTGTGAGTGGGTACTTGATCACCACCCCTTTATGGTGATACTTGAGTTACTAGGATTGTTGGGACTTGATTCATTTTTTTGAGTTATTATTTCCTTATGATAAATTATATTTGGATTCCCAATGATACTATCATTGATTTGAGGAATCTATTATGAGTTTTTGAACAAGAATGAAAGGTTGAACATGATGGAACCATGTTTTCACAGTCTGGTAAACTTTGAGGAATTAGTTTGGCTGGTTTGGAAATCCAACCATGAACAATTTTGAGGTTTCTATGTTTTTTAATAGACCATACTACCGTGCCTTTTTTTGTTATATGTTGCGTCTAAAATTTAATCCTTATCTATTTTCTTACAAGTGACTTCACTTATGTGAGGTTGGTTATGAGGGTAATGGATATGGGTTGTTTAATACTCTTCTTTGGGTTTTTCAAATTTAATCCCTTGATAATAATTTAAAATCCTCGGTGAAAACTAAATTGCTTCCTAAAAAAAGTTTTGTTATTTTATTGGATAAATATTTTCAATGAAAAAGTGAGTTTTATGAAATGCTAGGTTTGAAAAAATAATTATCAATGACTCTTATGTGATGTAGTAAAATAATATTATAAGAAGAAATTTTGGTTTGTAATTGATTTAAATGGTAATGGTTTTGTTAATTGAAGAGGGGGTCAATTATTTTGAAACCATAAAATAATTTAATACTACTTGTAAAGGCGTTATTGAAACTGTGAATGATTTATAATAAGGTTTATCATACTGAATTGAAAATGTAATGTTTTATAAATGGTGGAATATTGTGCATTTTGAAATCAACAATGATTAGATTAAAATGGGGGTTTATCTTGATTAAATTATTTTTTGAACCTTTTGATTATTCTTTGATACCTAAGTTTTCATTCTTGTGTTTTTTGGGGTTAATAAAGTTTTCCCATAAAGTCCCTCAAGAAAGATAAAATGTTGGTCCTACGGTCCGTTCCTCGGGGTAGTTTTTTACATTTTTTAAAGTTGAATCTCGTATCAATGAATCTACCTAGAATCTATATCTACTAGTAGAGATAGATACTTTACAACCATTGAACCCTATCCTTGAATTAATGGATGGTCACCCACCTTCTCATGAAAATATTTAAGAGTTTATAATTAGTGAGGCCATATGGGTAACCTTAAGAGGTTTTGTAAGTTGTTAGGCCGAAAATGGATTTTTTCGGTTGGGGATTTTATATCCTTACTATGAGTAAGTAAACGCTTCGTGATAATAGGGCTCTAGACATAGGCCTCAGAGTGAATACTTTCACACAGTAGAGGATATTCAAGTTTTCATATATTAGTTTTCAGATATGGTTAATTTTGATTCATCATTTTCTTTATGAGGTGGAAGTTGGCACTATTTGAGTTTTCCATATTTGTGGATTGTCTATTTTTGGAATCCTTTTTATTGAGGATCTTCATGGATGGTATTTTGTGGACCGTGGCTAGGTAATTCATGGATTAGTGATGTAATAATGGTTTCCTTGTCATGACACCTTGTTTGTTATTCCTTATTGCTCCTCATATTTTTACATGATGGTTAGAGAAATTTTTTTGATATGTTGGATGATCTACCATTTAAAGGTGTAGTGACCTATCATGAAATAGCCTTGATGATTAAGCTCTTTCCATTTGGATTTAGATTGACCTTGGGAATATAGATGGGTAACTAGGACGATTTGGATTTTTGATAGACTAGACACACATTGGTGTTGGAATTTGTTTTAATGAGATAATCAGGGTATGAGGCTTGGCTCAAAAAATCATAGGTTTTCATTAAGTATTTAATCATGGTATAAATCTTTATCAGTTGTACACCATACTTTTGGATGTTTGATCATTGATGTTTCACCTTGGAGAGTGGTTCAAGTCTCTTATTCAGGTTCAAGGTATGTGCTTTTCTTATGTTATACTTTTTTGGGGAATATTTAAATGGTGGGGAGAACTATGTTAGGTTTCAAGTATTTCTATTGTTTAGAGAAATTTTATGATCTTGGTGTTTTTATCTATTAGTTGTGTGTGTTTTTAACCTTTGGGTGAGTCTCAATTCTGGACAGTGGACCATTCACATCACAAGATTACTGAGGGAGTTCTTCTTCTATCATCATGTTCTATCATTCTTATTGGATGATTTATTGAGATAGAAATTCATATGCTGGTGATTTTGTAACGTCTCGTTACTTTTTTTAATGTCTTTTCACACATTGATCTGAGATCCTAATGTTTGGATCTCTTTATGGGTTGTTTTCAATATTATACTGAATCCTTTTTGAAGGTTTTGGGCATTTTTATGGTTTGTGCATAGTCTTCACATTATTCACACAAAGTGTGCAACTTGATGCATGGTTTTCACATGGTCTATGCATGGTTTAAACGAAGTATGAAATGTGGTGAATGATATGCGAATGGTTATTACCAACTGTGTGACTTATCCTTGGAAACCATGCACGCGATAATAAAAGTTATTAAATTTATTATTAATGACCTGAAATCCCCCTAATTAACCCTAAACTCCTCCCATTCAAACATAAATGGATTATTTGGATCATGGGAGCCCACTATGGCCATTTTGGCTCCCCCAACCTCAGCTCCTCATAGATTGAAGCACTAATCAGTGCATATATCTTGTCATTCGATGAGTTCTTCTCTTTTTTTCATGGATATCCCTTATCCACATTATTTATTTTTCCAATGGTTGTGAAATCCTTGATATTTTTTTTGATCATGACTAATTGATGTGGAATTGTAGATATAATATCGCCTCCCCCTTCTTTCAAGATCAATCTTCTTAGATCTAGTGATAGACATTGAACCTGACACTTCTCATATTTTTTTGTAGTTGGATCCCTTAATTTCAAAGAAGGTGGTTATATTATTTTCCTTTATTTTTGGATTCATTATTACTAGATATATTTATATATAAATGTTTCCTAATTTATTACACATGTTCTATGGAATTCATCCGTTCAATTCTTAATAAATGGTTCTTTGAAAAATTCCCCCTTGGAATTTAATATGTTATTAATTTAATGGCTATAATATTGATATATATAACCTTTTTATGAATTTTTAAAATACCATATTTGTTTGGATTTATTTTCAAAGAACATTTAAAATGTTGTTTTGGTTAAATTGAAGGCTTTGAATAAAGTTTTGATTTTTTAAATGGGCTTTATCCCATGATTTGATTTATAAAATAAACTTATATGATTTTAATTAAATGAATTAAACTATTTGATGTTTTTAAAATAGTTTTAAATGAATTAATTTATTAAATGACAAAGAACTGCGTGTAAATGATTTTGATTTTTTTTTGAAATTGGTATTCTTGGGTTATTTGACAAATATTCGATTAATTTTAATGGAATGAGGGTGTAAACCCATGTTTTGAAATTTATTCAACAGATTTTAAATTGAAAAACTTTATTTAAATGATTTTGGGATTCTTTAAAATAAATTATTATTTAATAGAATCATTATGAATTTTAATGATGATTTGTGAAAGGAATTGGGTATTTTCACCCTTTAAAATGTTTAACTGTTTAAATGGATTTGAAATGAAATGAAATTTTTTTTAATGGACCATTTTTCACTTAAATGATGATTTGTTAAAACTATGTGGGTATTATCACTCTTTTAAATATTTAATTATTTAAAAGGATTTAAAAAAAACTGTTGATTGTTTTAATGACCTGTTTTTAATTTTAATGATTAATTGTGAAAGGAAGTAGGTATGATTACCCTTTTTGAATTTTGAAATTGTATTAAAGGTTTTGAATTGAAATTTGATGGAAAATTGTGAAAACCCCTAATTCCAATTAATTGGGATAATTTGTAAAAAAATTGATGTAATTACATGAAAATTAAATTGTTGAATTAAATTGTGAAATTGGATTGTGAAAAAATAACGGTGAATCAATTTCATATCTCTATCTGTGAAAATTGATTAAAAATGTTTTTATGGGAACCATAGGGTTTCATCTTGGTGAAAAAGGCATATTTCTGATTAAAAACTTATTATGATTTCTAAAGAGAAAATTGGAATATTTGAAATGGGAGATGTGATTTAGTTGTATTTTATGAGGTCTTGAAATAAATTTCTCATAATTTCATGTACTTTAGAACATTCATGCCTTAGGTAGTTAGTGTGTCATTTTGGGTGGCACTTTACAAATTACAATGTTCTGAAACATCATATCTGCACATCACATTCCTTAGGTTATGGTTATGATTCTACTTTTCCTTAGGCCCGAAGAGGAATATATAAAAACTTGTTGTTTCATAAAATTGGATCCCTATAGCCTGGAACAATCATATATATTTGGAATATGACTACATTTCTCGCTTTTATTTATTTCAAATGTATGTGTTAAATTGTTGTTAAAAACTAGTTTACATGCCTTGGGAAATTATTTAAACTATTTTATAAAAATGTTTTTATTTAATCCATTTTATGAAAAGTTCCAATTATGAAAATTATACTTTGATTAAAGGTAAATTATATCTTTTGAAATATTCCATCATGGGAAATGTAAATATTTATTTGTTTAAATATTCTTTTGAAATAAAAAACTTGTTTATTTAAAATGGGAATCTCTTGACATGGACGTTAGACCATTTTGAAGAAGAGTTTCCTATCTTGATTCATTTATAATTATTATGCACACTGACTCTATTTTATTGATTCATGTTCTTCTTTACAAATCAGGTGCAAATTCTAATATTATCTTGATTAACTAACTTTAATTTGTGAAATGGGTTTCAATGGTTTTTAGGAAAATTATTAGTTTATATATGGTGAAATGGAATGTTTTATATGATTAGATTAATAAATATTATTAAATGTTTATAAATCTATTTTAAACCAATCCTCAAAATCTTCCATTTGTACTCATCTTTTAACATATTTTAATTATCTTATGAAGTAAATGCATAGAATCATTAGAGGAATCATGCTGGGATCTCTAGTTTACACCATGCTTAAACCTTTTGGTGTTTCCATCCTTTTACTATCTTATTGAAGGTGTTCATTATATTTCATTACTTTGTGGGTCCATTCTTGGTGACCAAGGATGGGTGACATGGGACATGGTGTGTGGTTGTGGACCACTAGGAGACTAGTTTATGTGGTTATATTCTTCTTTCAGTTTTTTTAGTTTCTCTTTGTACTAGATATTTATGTATTGAATGATATATATATATATATTGATTTTTCAGAAATGTACTCTATTTTTGTTGTATTTTATTTTCTAAATCATTACCAAAGTTTATTTATTAATGCCTAGGTTCTTGTCACCGACTTGTGGAGAATAAGAGTTCACTTCAGGTTACTGGAAATTCAGAACGGGTATCAGTTTAGATGGTATCTCATGTTGGTTCATTACGAATATTATTATCGTTATGTGATAGGTGGTACCTATATTTCCATCCAATGCATTTGGTAATGATTAATGTTATATGAGCTCAAAGGGATCACCTGAGGATATCCCAACCCTGAAAATGGTACATGAAAAGCCTTCCTAATCCAGAAGTAGGTACATGTGTGTTTAGCCCAATCCTAATATGTTATGAATTTATTGGTTGGTATCCTTAACATATGATTTTCTATGTTTAGATGTATTCCATAAATATATGTCTTATGACAATGTTATACACTCATGGATTATGTTATTTCAGTTCCTTATTATTCATGTCTTCTAAATTTATAGTATTTATGCAATGACTCAAGATTATGATCATTTATATGAAGGGTATGGTTTTAAAATGTCATTATCCTATTATCATACCCTTATGATCATATTATACATATGTATCTACCTTTTTTACCCTTACTGAGCATTTGAGATGACCCTTTCTTATTTTTTAATTCCCTATATTATGAAGAAAGGTTTTATGTAGGGTATGTTTGTAAAGAGTACTAAAAGGGTAGATCATTATGTGAGGAATTTTAGATCAACCACTAAATTAGAATATTTTTTACCTAATCTCCAAAGATAGTAAACTATTATGGTCCTTAGGAATCTGTCTGTTTAATATATTGAATATTCATCTAAAAAAATGTAATATCTATGTATGAAAAGGTTGAGTCTCTATAGATGGTATGAGAGGAAAGGTTTAGTTAACCTTTAAAAAATAGTATGTGAAAACTTTAATGAGTTCCCTAGGTATATTTCTAGGGCTATGTCTAGGGATTTCTCTAAGGATAAGTCTAATGATTAGTCAATGTATAGTAAAATGTGGTTGAATTCTGGTAAAGGATAAATAAATTGGCTTCCAATAATTTACATCCCAATCTAGATAACAAAAAAGGATGTGGATCTAACACAAAGGTAATAAGAGGTAATAACTCTGAAAATATCACATTGATCAAGATTCGATCATCAGATGGTACATGAAAATGGGCCTTTCAGCACACTTGGTTTGATACTCTCGGGGGATAATATTTGGGGATCCAAAAAATCTTTATGAACCATAAAAAAGTTTTTAAATTGATGATGACCTAGGATAGCCTAGGTTAAACCTAAAGTTTCATATATTTAAAAGATATTTTAATGATTCAAACATCCTATAAGTTACTTTTCATGATTAAGAGGTTTCATTCTATGATTATTATTTCCCACAATATGTGTTTTGGTTTTATTCAATGTCAGGAACCGTAAGGAACTGGTTTAACATTGAATGTGATAAGAAATTTGCCGATGAGCAACCAAATGTCATGATGATGGAGTGAAGGATATTTTGATAATTCTTAATTAGTTAGCATGGTACATGATTAAAAATGTTAACCTTAACCAACTCTCAAACTCAGCAAAGGAGACAAGGATAATGTTCAATGAGAGTTTGGGTATTGTGGACCCTGGAGGAAAGATGATTTAATTTCTTATACATTGAGAATATGGAAAGAAGCTCTAAAGGGAATATCTTAAAAATACACGAGGTTTTTTTTGGGTGTAAAATATATGGAGACAATCCAAGTGGCATGAAAGGAAAAATGAAAATTTTAGTTAACACAATTGATTCGAAAAATTCTATCCCTATGTTATCATCGACCATTGAATGTTTTAATTGTGGAAAGTATGGGAATTACTCAAATTGATGTCGTAATAGGAAATCTCATGAAGATAATATAAATATTTTTATGGGTAATGGTTATACTACTGATGATTAGGAGACTACAAATTACATATGAATGGTATATTTTATTCTAACACTATTGTTTATGATAAAAATAATAAGAATGGTGAAAACGAGGTTAGTGAATGTTAATACATGATTAATTTTTCATATTATAGAAATGAGGTATTAAGGAATAAGATGATAAATCCAAGATAATGGTTTGAGAAGGATGCAGGATGATTGAATTTTTAATTTATTGGAAATCAAGGATTATAATATATGAATCATGAAATATATACGGAATGTTCAGTATATATTTTCCATTAAGGATTTGAAAAAATATGTCAAATGGTACTGATGTAATATAAAAGTGATTTAATTGAATGGTGATATTTTGATTAAGGGGAAATAACTCTGAATATGTTACAAATTTTGAGATAATGATGTTGGGATAAAGAAATGTTGGATGTGAATAAGTAAGTTAGATTGTATGTATTACCTTATTGGTTTGTTGACAAATTGGTTTATGATATCATTGATAGAGTTTACAATATTATTCGATTTAAGTAATATATCCAATAATATATGGGTAATAATTTATTTTTGAAATATTTTTTTATGTTAATTTAGGTTATGAAGTTATTTTAGGAGAATACATGATAATGGTATTCAAATTCCTTCTATTTGATAATTAAGAGCTGGTGTATGTTGTTTGGGGGATTAATGGTATGTTTATTTTTGAAATTTGGTAACCTTTTTTGTAATTTTTATAATTTTGAAGGGTCATAAGGGTAAAAAAATATGAAATAGTCTAATTTTAACTTTGGATGAGGATTTAGAGATTAATATATTACTTCACCATATGAATATTTATCCATACTAGGTAACCAATGCTATTTTCTTTTAAAATAGAGGTAAAATTAACAACTAATTATTCTATTATAGATCTTATTTTGGGATTGAAATGGGAAAAATTCACCTCTTAGAGTAAGATATGATTTTTAATGTCATCAAGGAACAAATAATGGATAAACTTGTTTATATGAAAAAAATTATATAATATAAATGCATTTTTATATATTCTAAGTCTAGATGGAAAATAGAATTACCCAACATTATAAAAATGATCCAGAAATTTTTTTGTCCAATTATCACAATTTTTTTGATATCGATGATATTTTTCACCCCTATTTGGTTTATGTTTTTTTGGTAATTAAATTTCCACTATAAATTTTCTCTATCACTCTCCATCTATATTTGTTTGTTTTTTCTCTTCTATGTCCCTTTTTTTCACTTCCCACCTATGTTATTCAATTTGAAAACCAAGTATGTGTTATTATATACGAAATTCACACATCCCTTTATGTTATTAAGAGGATTTTTTATTCACCCTTTTTACGATGTGGGATTCAATAAAGTAAATTTCAAATGTTAAAACATTGATTCCCAATATTAATTTTGAGGGTGAAATTCATTTTAAGGGTAGTAGAATATAAAACCCCAAGATTTTGTAAAATATATTTTTTCAAATTAATTTAATCTTTTAGATATTTTGAATTTCATACACAAATGAGTTTAGACTGAATTACTTGTGATACTGAGTTTCGATTATGTTACATGTAACGCTGATTTTATCTTATGTTACACCCAATACTCAGTTCAAACAAAACTCAACATATTATTAAAATATTATTATTTAAAATTACTTTTTATATTATACCCATTTAAATGGTAGTTATTAATAATATTGAATAAATTATGAAAATATATAAATTAAAAAAATATATAAAATTAATTCTTTGGTGATCAATTAAGAAGAAATGAAAATAGAAACCATTTCAAAATAAAATAAATCTTTTGTCCTAAAAAATTATATTTATGTAAAAAATTATGTTTCACCTCAATACATTAAAAACATTTTGGTGAATTATTTTATTATATATATATGTAATATTAAATTAAAATTTTAACAGTCATTTTATGTTTTTTGAATATAAGATATAATAGTAAATCGAATTTTATAATTAAAAACATTTTTTTTTCAAAAAAAACTGTTCCCTCTTATTTTTGAAAAACTATCTTAAAAATATTGTTTGAAATATTTGGAAAATATATTTCTAAAAAAAATATTAATTTTTTAAATTATAAAATCAAACTTTTCTTTGGGTGATTTTTTGCTAATTTTCTGAAAAGAATAATTTTTGGTGAACAGTAAAAATACTGAATTTTAACTGAAAACTAAATTTTGGTTTAAATTATTAATAAAGATTATTTTTATTTTATATTGTTTTTAAAGTATCATTAGTCATATTATATATCAATTAATCCAAATTAGGTCATTGTAATCATTTTAATAATGAATTTTTAAATAAAAAATTGTAAACTTTTCAATATTTTCGCTTTGAAAACCCCCTTTCTCATCGTGTCTGTGAGATTAATTTCAAATTAGAATTTTACAATTATGTAAATTGAATTTGAAAAATTTATTATATATTTGAAATTATAATATTTTATATTTTTTAATTAGTTCAACATTATTTTTAAGCAAAATTAATAGCGAACCCAATAAAAATTAATTAGCACGGTTAAGGTAAAAATGCATTTACCGACGGTTAAACAAAAAAGATAAGGATTAAAAGTAAATAAAAACTTGTCTAAAATATATTTAATGAACATATATTGACCCTCTAATTTATAAGGACATATAATCATCCATTTTTTATCCTTTTTCATGTGGAAAATGTGGGTTCACGTTTTTCGTTTCAAAAATTACAATTGTGCCACTCACATCACTTCTAAAAGCCTACCCCATATCATCTCCTCTTTACTCCATAATACCTTTTTTTGGACAATAAATTCCCATATATCTTTATAAATTCCCTTCTATAATTCTATAGGACATATTTTTGGTTTAAATCCAACCGAGGAAGTATTTTTTTGGTAACCTAAGGAGGATACATGAAGAAGATAAAACATTCTTCAACAAGAATTTTTAATTTATTTATTACTTAACCACTTTCAATCACTATTAAACCATTATGATATAATAAAATTCATATCTTACATATTTTGTGATTTTTTATTGTAATTTTTAGACCTTAAACTATCTCTACATTCATCAAATGGGTTACGAAACATCTTTCCTGTGTACGTGAGAACAAAGACTCATAATGCCGCTCGTGTGTACGAATTAAAACCCACTCAGGAAGTGATGTGATTTGTTTTTCACTATTTCTTTACTTGGAAAATAATAAGGATTAATTTAATTAATATATGTGACATAGATTAAATAAGTATAATATAATTTTAAATATTAATAATTCTATAAAGAAAATATATCATTTTATTTCTTACTTTATCAGTCACTAAAAGATGATAATAGAATTAATATATGTGTGGAATACCTAATACATAAAGCAACATGACTCTATTTTTTATTAGGTATGTGGTAAGGATTATCCAGGGCTTATTTCTGGTAGTACGGTGCGGTGCGATCTTCCACAGTGAAGTCTCGGGGCAGCGATGGTTGTCTATGGATCAGATCTGGCGGTGTGAGGTGGCCATGTTTTTTTGGTGAATGGTGGTCATGCTTCCACAGTGTAGGGTGGTCGAGTCTTTTGAGTTGAAGGGGTCATGTCCCATGTCTTCCACAGTGAGGCCGGTCGTTTTGGTCATCTGATTCATGCTCTGGAAGGGTGAGTGCTTCTAGTAGTTGTTGTGGTCTCCACGAGTGGGTTTGATGGCAAATATTGGATTTGAGGAGATTTAATACATGGATGTCACTAGGGTGGGCTTGTTTTTAGACCAGGTGGGTTCCTATCATTTCCCACATGATTTCTCATTTTGGCGTCTAATGCGGTTTTCTCTTTTGCTAATATCTGATTAGATTCATTCCTAGAGTGGTGCTTTTGGTCCAGATTTTCATGTTCACCCTCTTTAGAGACGATCCATTGGTGTGGTTGTTGGGTCTTCCTACCCAGGGAGGCATTGTCTTGGATTCTCGCATCTTGGAGAATATTTTTTCTTTGGGTTTATTGTCAAGGGTTATAGTTTTGATGGGAGCATCATGGGTTTATTACAGTGAGGTTCTCTTCCAATGATGGTTCTTGTATCTTGGGTGCAGACAATGTTGCTGACTCTTTTATGAATGCAGATTTTTTATCTTGGTGAATGTTTTCTGTGGTGGTCTTTATTATACATTTTGTGTTTTTGTGACTTGTGGACCATTTTTATGTGCTTATGTAACTAGAAATTATTTAAGGGGAGTTTTAGATGAGGTTCAGAGTAGAATGTTTTCACCAGAATATTGCTATTTATATTTCAACGTTTGAGAGGGTATGGCTTTTTTCATCAGTACCAGGCCTGTGCATGTCTGCAAGGTATACTTTTCTAAGCTGTGATGAGAAGGTGGAAGCTATAATTTATGTTTTTATGCTGCGGAGGAGCATTCCTTTGTTGTATTAAACTAGTTGTTGATGGCTTGTAGACTATTGGGGAATTTGTTATGTCTTTATTTCCTTGATGTAATGTTGGGTTACCCCTCAACCATTAAAAGGGGGTGTATGATATAATCATAAAATTAATTTTTAGTCATTAAATAAGTATGCTTCCAATAATAAAATATTATGATATATATCTCAATAAACTACTGAATTTCATTATCACATGGTTATATCCTGAGAATACATGTTTCCCTTAATTTTAATCTCTGTATGTACTTAATTGTTCAGAAAAATGTTTTTAATAAAAACTATCTTTTCTGTTGAAAATGCATTTCTTACCAAAATGATGTCTCATATGAAAATTTTCAAATTTTTTTAATATTATTCCAATGATTTATTAAAGGAATTTTAAGAAAATTTTTAATGTTTACAGAATGGTTTGAATGAAATATTCATATTATTTTCCAAATAATACACATTTAGATAATAGAAAAAATGTGAAAGGAATTTTGTTTTAATGTGTATTCCATGAAATAAATTTTATGACATATCGAGCATTATTTTAACTGAATATTCCATTATATGTTTTCAGGATTATTTTCAATGATAAGTATTTTCATCATTTAGTATGAATTTTTTAGATTTAAAAAGTGATTTTCATTAAAAATTTCTTTTCCTAAAGAAATATTTCACATGATCACTAAAATTCATTATCCTTAAATAATGAAATACTTTGATGTCACTTATTCATTTCTAGGAATAATAACCTAGGATAAAATTGTTATTATTTATCTAAATTGTTTATCATGATAAGATGATTATGAAACCCTTGTATCTCTAATGTGTTACACTATATAAAATTATTAGGAAACCGACTTCTTTTTCCATGGGTCATGCTATTATGAAATGATAAATTGATTATGAAATATGTATCTTTTCCATAGGTTATGATATGATTAAATGTTTTAGAAGTCCATTCATTTCATGGTTTATGATAAGACGAATGTTTTTCGATCTTGTGGAATTCATATGTATTATTTTTATTATGTTATGGGTGGGACCTTTATGTACCTACAATGCATTAGATATTGAATAATGTTATCTGAGATAAAAGGGTACATGGGAGGTTATCCCACACACTAAATAGGGTACACGAGAGGTCACCCCAATCCCGGAGTAGGTACATGGGTGGTTAAAACCAGCATAATATGTTATGAATGTCTTGATGGGTAGCCTTGATCTAAGAATTTTTATTTTTATTTATATTCTACATATTTATGTCTTATGAAAATTTTGTTATTTTATGGGTCTCATTCTTTTATTTCCTTATAAATTTTTTCTTATAAATCTCCAATATTTATTCCTTGACTCAATATTATGATCTTTGATATGTAGGGTATGATTTTATAATGTTCTACAGATTTTCTCATACCCTTAGATTCATGTTATTGTTACAGATCTCCCTTATTTACCCTTACTAAGAATCTAAGCCCAAAGTTTTTTATTTTTTCCTTTCCCCAAGTTAAAAGTAATGTTTTTAAGTAGGGTATATTTGGGAAGAGTACTAATGGGGAAGATATTCATCAGAGTCATTAGAGATATTTCATAAATTTAGAAGACTATTTACCTAGTCTCCATAGAAAAAAACCATTATTGTTCTCAAGCATGTTTTTGTGTAATGCATTGAATATTCATATAAAAATATCTAGTATATATTAATGTAATGATTGGATCACTATGAAATACCATCATTATTAAGGTTAATAGACTTGTTTTATAAAACTTGCATTACCTTCACATAAAGAAATATAATTTAATAGTTCATAGAGAAAATATAAATATGACCATGAATTACCAAATAAATGAACTTGTATACATATCTTCTTCTAAAACTCATCCTTTTGTCCTTACTTATTTGAGTTAACTTCTTGATTGGGTTTTCATTACCTTCATTATTTACATTTTTCAAAATTCCTTTAATTTTCTTCATTTTGAACTCTATAGGTATTTTATCAAGACCTATGTTGGGTTTTCCCAAAAAATATGGCCTTTGTGACATCTTTATTATTCTATTATTTTTAAATAATTTGGAAAAATTATCATTTATATCTCTATTTTCCATTTATGGATAATCAAATATAAAAATGTAAATAATATTTTATAATTTACTTACCATCAAATTTTTGTTATTAAATTTAAATTTTGACCACGATCAATTACTCTTTAAGTTGTTGAACCTTTTTTTCTTTACTAAAGTTATGAATTCTTATCTTCCCTATGCGTATTCTCAATTGACTAAAGTTCATTATGGAATTGGTCAATATTTAGTATAAAGGTTATGTATGCGCCCTTTTTATTAAGGAAAATAAAAGACAAAGAGAGATGGAGAGGGTCATACAAGCAATCATGCCCTCATTCCAATCATTACTTGAGGAAACTGAAATGTCAAAGTCACATTCATAATCACCATACAAATCAGAATCATAATCTAGAGGACCATGAGACCTAGTAATCATAGTTGGATTTATATATGAGTAATCTTTCCTACGTTCTGCTTTCTTATGAAGAACATGTTGAAAATATTCAACATCCATAAAAATGTTTTTTCTATTGGAAAAAACCTGACAATAGGTTGTTTTCTTAGAGAGTCATCCTCTATATCATCCCACCTTACTTGGATTCTTTGTGTCTACTTTATTTTAACAATTTTCTCTTGAGTTTGTGAAAGATTTGCACTTTCCCTTGGAGATTGTTTGTCCTTGATCTCAAGACCAACAGCTTCATGTGTCTTCCGCAAAATCACTTCAAATTCCATGTTACCCTCAGTTCGGGTATTCACACCAAGCTCAGGAACCAAAGTCAGGGCCAACCATGTCCCAGATCTAGTATCAGGCCTACTTTCCTCTGCGTGCACCATCAGACCTTGTTTGGTATCCTTCACCACATGAGTCTCTTGTGCAAGATCTTGGGAAGAATCATCCTCTACTTCAGTACTCATGTACTCATTTCCTCTATCAGTAGGGGATTGTATTCTTCCAATAGGCTTATGATGCATTGTTTTCCTTCTCATCTTCCTCCTACAATAAGTCTCAAAATACCCATTTTCTGAACAAAAAACACATAGAACATTTTTACAACACTTCTCTTTATCATGGAAAATAACTTGACAGTTACTACGAAAGTCAGGTAATCTTTCAAATTCCACATTTAGGGAGATATCATCAGCCAATGAAGATAGAACTATATTATAAATCAGGCAAGAAATTAGATCAACTTCCACCACAACCCTAGAATAAAAACCAAATTTCACAACCTCAGTGGTCCTATCCATTTTAATTGGAATACCCACAATAGAAGAAATGTAAAAACTGATCTTAGGATGCCATAAGATCTAGTGAAGACCAATAATTTTTACCCAGACTTGAGCTCGAGTGTGTTTTAAAGAGAAAGTATTGAAACACAAATCCCATTCCTAAAAGAAAATCATATCTGGCTTTAGAGCAATTGATCTGATCCCCCATGCTCTTTACTTCAAATCCTTCAATGGAAAAATAATGTGAAAAAATCCTCATCCTAAAGGTATACATCTCCAGTTAGAAAAACCTCATATAGAATTAAACTTCTGAATCAAATCATCTATATTCCAAAATATTCCTCCAATAGGAAGAACAAGTCTTGCGATTATTGAATTCTCACAAAGATTAAATCTGCTATGAATAGCCTCCTTATTAGAAACAACAAAGGCAGTGTCACCCTTTCTCATGATTCACTCAGTATCACCATCATGAACAGAATTGAAATGTCATTTATTGGAATTCCAAATCCGTTAAAATCCAGGAAGGCCTCTACTAGAGTTCCCCACATCTTTCAAATTACCAGATGGAGGTCTCATCTACACCTTATCCAAAGGGAGATTTCCCACCCTCCCCACTATAGGTCAAGGAATATCCAGCTAATCCAAATGGAAAACCATGGTCATCTTGCCCATAGATCAGACGCCCTTCTGTAAATCAGCCATCACCTTTACAACACCATTCATCTTAACAACCAAAGTCTGTCGCTGATTGAGTGCAGCGGTCATCACCGGGATCCGACGAACATCTGCTTCTTCCAGTTGTACCATATTCGAGTCAACTCCCACATATCTATGGGATATTTTATTCTCAGCATTCACCACCACATTCTAGCACCGATCTTTCATCTCAACATGCACGGAGAGTCGGTGATCATCAACAACTTTTCTCACCACTACTGTATTCAACTTTCGTGAATATTTAAAGGATAAATCCCTCCGAGGGGCCACAAAAACCCTAATGGATCACCACAGACAGATATCGGCATTAGAAGCCACACAAGGATCCCTTGCAAGTAGCTCACCTCCAGTGAAAAGGAAGGAGCCATGAAAGTGGGGGAAAACCATCGCTAACCTTGCACGACACCAGAGACTCCCGAATCGCCATCAGAGCAGACCCGATCCCTCACCATCCTTAGGTAAAACTATGAAACGTGTTGTTGGGTAATGAGTTATTGGAGTGGACTCCCCTCCTTCACACCGCACATCCCCAGCGAGGCCCATGGTGGCCAACCCATGGGCCTAGGCTAGTTACCAATGGGGTAGAGGGGCCTACGAGAGGTTTTTTAGAAAATAGTGCGTGTTTCCTTGCGAGGACTTGAACCCAGAACCTCGAGGTCAGGATGCCACCACCTTTAACCAGCTCACCCATGCCCTATGGGAGAAAACGTGTTGTTGGGTAAGGAGGTATTGGGGTGGCCTCCCCACCTATGCGCCGCACGTCCCCAGTGAGGCCCAAGGTGGCCAACCCTTGGGCTTAGGCTAGTTCCGAATGGGGTAGAGGGGCCCATGATAGGTTTGTTAGAATATAGTACGTGTTTCCTTGTGAGGACTCAAACCCAGAACCTCGGGGTTAGGACGCCACCAACTTTAACCAACTCACCCATGCCCCATGGGCAAAAGTACACTGGGTTTTCAAGCCCAAGGTGTTACATGGTATAGGTGGGACGTCACCCACCACTGAGCACCTTTATGTACAAACATTTTTTTGGGTAACAAGGTATTGGGCTGGACTTCCCACCTTCGTACCACACGTCCCTAGTGAGGCCCAAGGTGGCCAACCCTTGAGCTTAGTCCAGTTCCCAATGGGGTAGAGGGGCCCATGAGAGGTTTGTTAGTATATAGTGCATGTTGCCTTGTGAGGAATCGAACCCGGAACCTCGGGGTTAGGATGCCACCACCTTTAACCAGCTCACCCATGCCCCATGGGATAAAATGTGTTGTTGGGTAAAGAAGTATTTGGGTGGCCTCCCCACCTCCATGTTGCACATCCCCAGCGAGGCCCAAGGTGGCCAAACCATGGGCTTAGGCTAGTCCCCAACGGGGTAGAGGGGCCCACGAGAGGTTTGTTAACATATAGTGTGTGTTTCCTTGTGAGGACTTATACCCGAAAACTCAGTGTCAGGATGCCACCCCCTTTAACCAACTCTCCCATACCCTTGTGGGCAAACATGTTGTTGGGTAACGAGGTATTAGGGTGGCCTCCGCACCTGCACGCCGCACGTCCCCAGCAAGGCCCAAGGTGGCCAACCCTTGGGATTTGGCCAGTTCCCAATGGGATAGAGGGGCCCATGAGAGGTTTGTTAGCATATAGTGCACATTGCCTTGCGAGGACTCATACCTAAAACATCGAGGTTAGGATTCCACTGCCTTCAACCAACTCACCCATGCCCCGCAGAAAAAACGTGTTGTTGGGAAATGAGGTATTAGGGTGGCCTCCCCACCTGCGCACCGCACGTCCCCAGCAACGCCCAAGGTGGCCAACCCTTGGGGTTAGGCCAGTTACGAATGGGGTAGAGGGGGACCATGAGAGGTTTGTTAGAATATAGTGTGTGTTGCCTTACGAGGACTCAAACTCGGAACCTGAGGGTCAGGACACCACTGCCTTTAACCAACACACCCATGCCTCATAGGCAATAACAACATGTTGTTGGGTAACGAGTTATTGGGGTGGCCTCCCCACCTGCGCACCGCATGTCCTCAGGAAAGCACAACGTGTCCAACCCTTGGGCTTAGGCTAGTTATCAACAGGATAGAGGGGCCCACGAGAGGTTTTTTATCATATATTATGTGTTGATTTGCGAGGACTTGAATTCGGAACCTTGGGGTCAGGACGCCACCACCTTTAACGAACTCACCCATGCCCCGCTGGATCAAACTTATTGTTGGGTAATGAGGTATTGGGGTGGCCTCCACACCTGCATGCCGCATGTCCCCAGTGAGGCCCAAGGTGGCCAACCCTTGGGCTTAGGCCAGTTCCTAATGGGGTAGATGGGCCCATGAGAGGATTGTTAGCATATAGTACATGTTGTCTTGAGAGGAATCGAAATTGGAACCTCAAGGTCAGGACGCCACCACCTTTAACCAGATCACCCATGCCCCGCAGAATGAAAACGTGTTGGTGGGTAACGAGGTATTGGGGTGGCCTCCCCACCTGCGCGTCGCACGTCCCCAGTGAGGCCCAATGTGGCCAACCATTGGGATTAGGCTAGTTCCTAATGGTGTAGAGGGGAAAACAAGAGGATTAATCAAACATAATATGAAATAAAAATATAGAAACGTACTTGAATAACCCTGTACTACTTAAGAATAATTTTTTTACATTGAAATGAAAATTTCTGTATTGGAGATATAAAAAATTTAAACATTGGTGACTTTGTAAGGATGTGTCTGTGTTCTTAAGGTATATTTCATGAGTTTGTGAGGATCCCACAACACCTCATAAGGTTGTTTTCATATATTCCTAAATATCATCAGAGAGTTTATATGGACCATTACCCACCTTTTAAGGATGATATAATACATTATATATAAAATTTCTATATATTTAAAGATTATGTTTTATAATATGAGGATTATAATGACTTCATTTGTATATTGGATGACTACATAAGAGTAATCTACATGGTGTATTTTTGAAAATCCTAGAGTCTAGAATTATAAAAAATAATAGAATAAATTACTCTAAAATAAATAAATCGGAAGATGTTCATGTTTAACTATATTGATAAAAACATCACAAATGAATTGTGATTTAAGTAATATACAGAATTTTTGATCTACATAATAGGCATGAATAACTATAAACCACTCACTATTTTATAAAAGAACTAAAAATATTGTTCCATACACTTTTACATTGAAGCCATGATATGGTCTTATCTCAGACAATATAAGATGAATTTGAGAAGAAAAGTATAACCATGCTCAAAGAAAAAAAAATGGGATTTCCATGTGTTGTATGATTTCTCACACATTGATGGATGGAGAATACTCAAAATATTTTCCTAGTTTGGTGATTTCATTTTCAGAACCTCCTTCAAGGAGTAGGCCATGAATTTAATTAATTGATAATAAAGGGTGTCAAATCCATCAAACCCATTATTAGGGATCTTCTAAGAAATTTTTGGCCTAAAAAATATTTATCTAGGGGTAATTATTTATAATTAAGAGTTTAGTTTTCTTACCATTCATGTATTTGATTTGTCATGGGGCCCAAAAAAATTACAGATCTAATTCTAAAACCATTTGAAGTTTGAATTTATTTTAGAAAACAAATGATGAAATTCCATCGTAAACTAAATTCGTAGAATATAAGTTCCCTTAGTGTATTGTGTAGTCACCAAGCCCATGAGATCTAGTTCACCATGATGTTTCACTATAAGGGGACTGACCTTATAGAGTACTACACTATGTAGAATTAGAGTGTTCAATTTGGGAACATCATGAGGTGCCTTTATGGTTGGCTTTATGCTCAAGATCACTGACCAACCACAGGAAGCATCCAAAGAAATGATGTTCCAAACTACATGGTGTCAAAGTGGACTTCATGGTAGGGTTGTGAGGTCCCATTCCTCCTGGAATAATATTGATCAATATTACTACATTGTAAGGTCCTTCTGCAGACAACTTACACTAACTTATTTCATTACATGGAAGCTACACATGTTATCCCATATTGGGAAAGTAGTTACCCAAAAATTCTTATAAATACCCCATAACCCCCTAAATAGTAAATTAATTTTATCTAGAGAAAACCCTTTGATTCTTGGTGAAATATTCAGGTTAATATTGACCTAATAGGAGGAATAAAATAAAGACCATCCCATGTAGCTCCTTCAAGAGAGCCTACCCCTGAAGTAACTTCATGAGGTCCATCTTATTATGTGATGTCATGATGGTCTTTATATGAAGATATATTATGAAATCAATCTTGTGAATTTCCACTGTGAGGGATATTTCATGAAGTATAGTTTACAAGGATTCATTTGTGAACCTACTTCACAAGGTAGCACAAAAAATCTCCATCCCCAAGGACCCTATGTTTTGTAGACATTGTGAAGACCATACACAAGGAAAACTAAGCAGTACCTCATACACAAACCAACCATATAGACCAACCCCTTCATAAAATCACTTCACATACCCCTATCCCCCAACTCCCTACAAGAAGTCTCCTCTATGAAACTGCAATGTAGAGGCCCCAATATGAGATTACCACATTATATCACTTTGTGGGCTCCTATCCATGAATAATATATAAGGATCCTCCTCCATGAACTCATATCTAAGGACCTATAACCAAACTCAATTTATAGACCCTAAATGCAGTCTCACTTTGTGAGCCAAATATGTGGAATCCCTTCATAGACCCCATGCATGGACACTATTAAATGTACTTAAACATTCCATTTGGGATCCACTCACATCCCTTATTGGGATCAATGCTTTGTATTTGGATTGATCCATTAACTTCCTTCCGTGAACCCCATCAAAAATCAAGAGTCACAGTGTAAAATTTTCAAGATAGATTTGGCATATTTTCAGTTGAAATACTTGCGACCCCAACTGTGATACTACACAATTCACTACATTTAGAAACTCCACATGGTTTCTCAAAACACCTTTGGTAGATATTATCCTATAAAATTTAATATTAGATTAATTTGATATTCACCTCTTGGTTTCAGGACATATGGGCCTCCTCCTAGGAGTAATCCACAACTCTACCTCAATGGGAAACACCAATGGGTAATCACCAATTAGTATCCTATTTTATCCCCTTTTATAGCATACAAATATTATAGGGTATTCACATCTAGTGTAAGTCTAAAGAATATATTTTCCTATCTAGTTACCAATGGATATTTTGACCCATAATGGAATCATACATGCATAAACTCTATAAAATTACGATGTTGTGCACTCCACTGAATTGTGACTGATATTACATCTATTTTTTTTTACTAAAACCACAACTGAAATGGGTTTAGAGGTTTATTTTATCATATTTTTATTATAATTTAAATGAATCATAATAATAACATGAGAGTCATACCTACATGAATTTAACTATATAGCACATATCCTTACCGCATGATGTTACACTACATGAAATAGTC
The DNA here is from genome assembly GCA_963277665.1 of Viscum album. Lineage (NCBI taxonomy): Eukaryota > Viridiplantae > Streptophyta > Magnoliopsida > Santalales > Viscaceae > Viscum > Viscum album. The sequence goes on along the minus strand of OY728147.1, from coordinate 171,526,476 downwards.
CCCCCATATGACCTAAAACTCTATCACTTGAACTATAAGTAAATTTATTTCTATTCCTATTGGATTAATAGGATACATTTTTCAATTTTAAACCCAACATCCTCAAACATACATATTCTATTATGTTATAATAAATGGATGACCAACACCTATTAAATATCATTATTTAAGATACACCTCTTGGTTTGATAATATACCTTAAGTCAAGATACACCTCTTAGTACCCTAATATACCTGGAGTTGAGATTCTCCTATTTTTTCCCATATATGGGCATCATATTTAGTGTGACCTCCAGTATTATCTATGGCATCCCTCCATTTTATAACAAAAACTTTCATTACATTACACAAAACTGAGGATCTTTAAGGTCTAGTGTCATGGAAACCAGGAACATAATACATGAAAACAACATAAAACGTTCTTCTTAAACACTTGAAAGGCGTCTCCTTAAGTTCATTCTAGGTTCATTACTGCATCTCATAACCAGGGGACATACATCAAAAGAAAGGGTGAGCAGATGGCCCAGTAAGGGAAACAAGAGGAACATTTTACATGTGAACTTGAGATACTTCAATAAGGACATGAAAAGAACTTTAATGCATGAGAAAGAAATCATGAGGCATTTCATAATAAAAATAACATTTTCCATAACTTGAAGATGTGGATAAATCATTTAACATAGAAAATCATGAACATATCACCAAGGTCTATCCCCAAGGTGTCATTTGAAAATTACAAAGGTTATTCACCAAGGTATCGTGAAAATTGTAATCTCTAGTGGTTACATCATTACCCAATGCATTGGAGCGCTATCAGGGAGCACCCTTAAATTTTCCTTTATTATCATGTGAGCCACATATATCATCATCAAACATTTCATAAATAACCCATATAGCATAAAATAAATGGGTTTCATTTCATAATCACAACATTTTAAAAACTTCTTTAAAGACATGATCTTTACGTCACTTTAAACCCACGAAAACGGAAAGTGGGTCTCATGTATGTAAATCCCAGAATTTAAAATAGAACATTTTGATATATATGTGAATACCCTTGTAGAAATAAGAGCTTTGTGTATTCACTTTATAACATAAAATAATTTTTTAGAAAAGAGAGAGGCATTTTGAGACGGAAATTCTGCAGCATAATGGCTATGTTACAAGGTTTTAGAAAACATTGAAAAAGAGATGGGACATGGGTCACCCACTCATAAATGATCCATAAAACAGTAGGGGGAGAGAATAAGATTGATATATTGACATGGTAATGAAATTTTAAGGACATACCATTTGAAATGAAAAACATGGAAGGAAGAAAAAAAATAGATTTCTCTTATGAAAATTCGGCAGCCTAACGACGTCACTTAAATTTCAATAAAAATGAATTGACAAGATCAAATAGGGTCTCTCATCATATGATCATAAGAGATCAGTATGATAGATATAGAGATCATACCCCAACATAATAAAAAGGAACTTGAAATACTTGACATGAAAATCAAACTTGAAAAATGAGAAGGGTGAAAGAATCCCTTAAAAATTCGGCAGCCTAACGGCATCACTTAAACATTCATAAAATGAAATGATGAGAGTAAGAGGGGATCTCTCATCATATAAGAATGAAAAGGGCAGTAAGAGGAATATAAAGGAACATCCTCTCACATAAGAACATGGAGCATAAAAGGAAGGACATAAAAGAGATTACATGAAAAGAAAGAGAGGGGTCGGATCCCTTACCTTAAAACGAGACTCTTGAAACTCAATGGTTTGGACCTTGAGGGCTTGGGGGCACCTTGGGAGGAATCCTTGGGAGGAAAGGAGACCACAACTTCGTTGGGGGAGAGTTGGGAGTGAAAACTAAAGGAGGAAAGGGTGGTATTTATAGGGAAAGTGAGGGGACAAGGCATTAATGGCCAAGGGACACCTCATAAGTGCTTTTCTCAAACCCATGTGCTCTCTCATGATATTTTTCATAATGTTAGGCCACATGGGGCCCCCAAAACAATAATTCATGACCCTTGGCCGGAAATCCCTTGAAATATCTCATGACATCATCATGACACAGTTATGATGTCATTAAACATACCGAAACCCTAAAACTGTATTTTTACTATTCACTGAAAATTCAACTTTCTCAGAATAATCCCAAAATTTCACCTTAACCAAATATCAATGCTCTGATTTCAAAAATGAAATCCATTTTATAAAAAAAAATTATAAATATTTTTAATTTAATTTTTAAATAAAAACACTATTCATCGAAAATTCATTTTTTTCAGAAAAATCCCCAAAAATTACCTTAACATAATATCGATTCTCTGAGTTCAAAAATAAAGTCCTTTTTATAAAAATAATTTTCTAATTATTTTTAATTAATTTTTAATTAAAAACACTATTCATCCGAAAAAACTAATACTTGACTAATGATTTATGAAACCGTAATTTACCCATTTTATTGAATCACATTACTTAATCTAGGTGTCTAAATTATATTAAAACTTTCTTTGAGTGAAATTACTAATCCATTTGGTCATATTACTAATCCTAAGCGTAAAATCACTATTCATAATTTACTATTCATCAAAAATTAAGTTGATCTTATTAGACTCCAAATTCCTTACTGAACACTTTTGTAGAAGACCATTTTTTGAAAATCATTACACATCATTAGTTATTTAGGGTTTACATAAATGTTTTAAAATATACCTTTTTCAAAAATTCATCAATAAAATATATCCTAAAATTATCCGGACAAAAGAAAATCCACAAACATCACTAAAGGAAGATATCTCAATTTATTCACCCGAAAGGATTACACAAGGAAGCTAGGGTCTCGTCACATAGCCCCTTATAACACCGGCATAAGTCCTAAGTGTAAGGTGTGCTATGGTGAGAGAATCTAAGGGAGGCTCAGATAACATTGCCCTAGTAGTAATCTCTACTAACTTGAACTTCTCCTGTAGGCGTTTCCGTTCAAGCTTGACACGCTGGAGTTCGGCTTGGGCTTGGTCCAAAGCGAAGCCCACAGATGCTACCTCCTTCCCAAGCTCTGATAAGTTGGCTTCATAAGGGTCGAGTCTACTGGATGAAGCCATCGACTCCTCTTTCTACATTGACCATTAACATCTTATTAAATCATTAAGAGTAAGTTAATATACTACTCAAAGATATTGGTTCGTTACATTCTTCCCCCTTAAGAAATTTCGTCCCCGAAATTTACACTTGAGGCCTAGTCGAAAAGGTGAGGGTACTTTTGCTTCATTGTTTCCTCAGGCTCCCAAGTCACTTCTTCATATTTTTGATTCCTCAACAACACTTTCACAAGGTGGGTAGTCTTGTTTCGTAGGACCTTGTCTCTACGGTCCAAGATCTCCACTGGCTGCTCCTCAAAAGAGAGGTCATGTTCCAGTTGTACCACCTCTGGGTTCAGTACATGCGAAGGGTAGGGTATGTACTTCCTCAAGAGAGATACATGGAAGAAATCATGAACTTGAGCTAGGTTCGGTGGAAGTGATAGACGATAGGCCACTGCTCCTATGCGATCAAGGATTTCATAGGGGCCAATGTACCTAGGGCTAAGCTTCCCTTTCTTCCCAAACCGCATGACTCTCTTCCATGGAGAAATTCGAAGGAAGACTTTGTCGCCAACACCAAACTCCAAGTCCCTTCGACGATTGTCAGCATAGCTCTTCTGTCGACTTTGAGCAGCTTTTATGTGTTTTTGGATGGCATGAACCTGTTTCATCATCTCTTGCACGAGATCAGGTCCAAGAAGCTTCCTCTCACTAGTTTCATCCCAACAAGTTGGAGTTCTACATCGCTTTCCATACAGAGCATCATAGGGTGCCATCTGAATACTCGAATGGTAGCTGTTGTTATAGGAGAACTCAACTAATGGGAGGTGTTGATCCCATCCACCTTTAAATTCCATTGAGCATAATCTCAGCATGTCTTCGAGTGTCTGAATAGTCCTTTCAGATTGGCCATCAGTTTGAGGATGATAGGCCGTACTAAAATTCAATTCAGTATTCAGAGCATGTTGAAGAATTCTCCAGAATTTTGATGCGAATCTTGGGTCATGATCAAATACGATGGATAGTGGTACCCCATGCAGCCTTACCACTTCCTTCACGTATATCTTGTCAAGCTGATCCAGAGAGAAATCTTCCCGAATAGAGATAAAATGGGCTGTCTTGGTGAGACGCTCCAAAATAACCCATATCGCATTGTTTCCTTTGGATGTTTTTGGGAGACCAGTTACAAAGTCCATAGTGATATTATCCCACTTCCATACTGGTATGGGTAGCGGTTGTAATACCCCCTTAGGAAGTTGTTGTTATGCCTTTACTTTCTGACACACTAGACACCTTGTAGTGTAATCAACAATCTCCCTCTTCATGTTATCCCACCAATAATGATCACGAAGGTCTCTATACATCTTAGTGCTTCCCGGATGTATAGAGAAAGTAGAGCTATGAGCTTCATCCATCAGTTCTTTCTTTATCTCCGGAATAGATGGAACACATAGTCTTGTACAAAATTTCAATACACCTTCTTGATCAACATTGAAATCAGGGAACTTACCATCCTTTATAGCCTCGAACTTATCCTGTAGCAAAGGATCTTTTTTTTGAGCCTTCTTGATCTTCTCTAGTAATAAAGGTTGAGAAATCATTTGGGATAGGGTTGATGATGTCCCTTTCCTTATAATTCCCATGTCCAGTTTTACTAGATCTTTAATCAAGGGATCCCCTAGGATCCTCATTGTTTCCAGAACAACAGGATATTTCCTGCTTAACGCATCCGCGACTTTGTTTGCTCTTCCAGGGTGATAATGAATTGAACAATCATAGTCTTAAATAAGCTCCAACCATCTCCTTTGTCTCATGTTCAATTCTTTCTGTGTGAAAATATACTTTAGACTTTGGTGGTCAGTGTATATATCACATTTCTCCCAATAAAGATAGTGCCTCCATATCTTTAGAGAAAAAACAACTGCCGCCAGCTCTAGATCATGCGTAGGATAATTCTGCTCATGAATCTTCAACTGTCGAGATGCATAAGAAATTACCTTGTCATTTTGCATGAGGACGCACCCAATCCCTTTCAGAGATGCATCGCTAAAAATAATGAATCCTTCTCCGATAGAGGGTAGTGTTAACACAGGTGCAGTAACCAATCTCTTCTTCAGCTCTTGGAAACATTCCTCGCATTCCTTTGTCCAGATGAACTTAACCCCTTTTCGATTCAACTTGGTTAGTGGATTAGAAAGCCGTGAAAAGTTTTTCACAAACCTCCTATAATATCCCTCTAAACCAAGGAAACTACGAATCTCAGTTACTGTTGTGGGTTGAGGCCAATCCTCCACAACCATTGTCTTTTCAGGGTCAACCGAGATTCCTTCATTGGTTACGATGTTCCCCAAGAAATCCACTTGTTGTAACCAAAACTCACACTTGCTAAACTTCCCAAAGAGCCTCTCCTTCCATAGAGTTTTCAAAATAACCCTGAGATGATCTTCATGCTCCTCATGACTTTTTGAATATATCAAAATATCATCAATAAAAACTACCACAAAGTTATCAAGGTAGTCCTTAAAGACTCTATTCATCAAATCCATGAAAATAGCAGGAGCATTAGTCAAGCCGAAAGGCATAACAGTAAACTCATAATGCCCATATCTTGATCGGAAGGCAGTCTTTGGAATCTCTTCCTTCTTCACCCTCAGTTGATGATAACCAGATCGAAGGTCAATCTTAGAGAAGAATTGTGCCCCGCGAAGTTGGTCAAATAAATCATCAATTCTTGGAAGAGGATATCTGTTCTTCACTGTGATCCCGTTCAGTTCTCTATAATCAATGCATAGCCACATTGATCCATCCTTCTTCTTCACAAAGAGAACTGGTACTCCCCAAGGAGACACACTCGGTCGGATAAACCCCTTCTCCAACAAGTCTTGGAGTTGTTTCTTTAACTCTTCTAGCTCCACATTTTCCATTCTATACGGAGTCTTTGATATCGGTTGGGACCCAGGTACGAGTTCAATGGAGAACTCTACCTCTCTTTCTGGGGGAGGTCCAGGTAACTCCTCAGGAAATACATCCATGTACTCCTGAACAATTGGAACATATTCAATTTGTATGCTCCCTTTCCCTTCTTCATCATCACCGATTAACTCCATAAATAAAGCTATGGGAGGTGCTTCTAGATAGGGATCAGTTCGTGATATCTCTCCTTCGAAGATAACTGTAGGTCGTTCATTCAAGACTACTGAGATTTCCTTACTTCTGCATTTGATCTTAGCATTATACTTTGAGAGCCAGTCCATTCCTAGTATAATGTCGAATTCCATCATGGGAATGACTACTAGATTTGCGATAAGATTGTGCTCACCAAAGTAAACACTAGAGTCTCTAAATACTTTTGATGCAAGGATAATCCCACTTGGAGTCTTTACTAACAACTCTACCTCTAGCAGTTCGGGGATTGATTCTATATTCCTTGCAAACTTGGAGGAAATAAAGGAATGTGTAGAACCAGAATCAAATAAAGTACTTGCTAGTTTTGAGAGGACAACAAGAGTACCTGATACCACATCGTTTGGAACTTCAACTTCAGTTGTTGTGATAGCGAAAGCATGACCTTGCTCCCTTGGCCTCTGCTGAGGTTGATGGTGATTCCCCTCCACCGCCCTCGGATTTGGACATTGATTAGCAAAGTGGCCAAGCTGTCCACACTTGAAGCATGTGACTTCGAGTAGGGCCAGAAACATCTTTCCTCTGTCGTTAGTGTTGGGAAGTTGAGGCTTCACATCACTACGACAATTCCGAGAAATATGGACATCTTTTCCACACCTATACAACTTACCACTTCCGATCAAGCATTTCCCCGAATACTTTTCCCACATTTATTGCATGTGGCATGTTGCATATGCTTTCCACCTCTTTCCTGATCAAAACTTCTTCCCAGTCTTGGTTCTAGAGTTATCTTCTTCTCATTAGATTTGTGAGACCACTGTGTCTCCCCAAACTCTAGTTCAACTTTCATAGCACTTCGAACAATTTCTTCATAGCTATCATAGTCCCTGTTGGCTAGATTCTTCCGTAGATGAGGTCGTAGTCCACCGAAGAATCTATCAACCTTCCCATTAGGGTCCATGACGAAGCTTGAGGTATAATGGGAAAGCCTTGTGAAGTTCACCTCGTAGGTTCCAACTGATTCATTCTCCTTTTGCTTCAGCTCGAGAAATTCTTTCTCCATTCTCGTTCTCATCGAACTAGGGAAATACTTATTAAAGAATATTCCCCGGAACTCTTCCCACTCCATAGCTTCCATCTCTCCTCGTGGCTTTGTGTTTTTGATCAGTGACCACCACTGATCAGCTTCTCCCTCTAGGCGGTAAACAGCAAGGGTGACTTTTTCTTGTTCCGAACAATGAAGTACAGAAAAGATCTTTTCAATGGAGCTTATCCATTGTTCCGCAACCAATGGGTCAGTAGATCCACTGAATGTTGGTGGTCATTGACGCATGAAGGACTCAACAGAAAGTTGTTCCCTTCGTGGTGAGGTCGGCCTCTCAGCTTGATTCAAGTTATTACTCATAACTTGAGTCAGTTGGTTCATCATTCGCATGAATGTTTCCATTCCGGCTTCCATCGGAGGGCCGTCAGCACATGGTGCATTGCGGTCACCATCGGCACGGTTCCTCCTATTTCCCGCCATTTTCTAAAAGAATAAAACCTTACTGAGAAACTTATTTCATTTATGGATCTTTTAACTAAGACTTCATGCTTATACAATTACACTTTTCTATAATTCCTTCATAATGATTCATAAAAAGCTTCTGATTAACCAAACATATCCCCCAGGAGTGTCGTAACCAAGAGTGCAGAAAGGACCGTTATCGTGCACCAGTTCCCGTTCGAGTCTAGCTCAAAGCGGTGTTTTTGGGTTTTACCCCTATGTACATCTATGCCAGAGCGGCCTCTACCTGCTCGTATCCAGACAGAGATGTATTTTTTTGATAAACCACTTACTCAATACTTACCAAAATACCAGGAAGTTTTCCTATATTTAAACTTTTCTATAGGGTTCTTCCTAAAGTTTTTATATCCTAATTTCCACAAATAAATAAACCATCCTTTGATACCAACTATGGCATCCCGCCATTTTATAACATAAACTTTCATTACATTACACAAAACTGAGGATCTTTAAGGTCTAGTGTCTTGGAAACCAGGAACATAATACATGAAAACAACATAAAACATTCTTCTTAAACACTTGAAAGGTTTCTCCTTAAGTTCATTCTAGGTTCATTACTGCATCTCATAACCTGGGGACATACATCAAAAGAAAGGGTGAGCAGAAGGCCCAGTAAGGGAAACAAGAGGAACATTTTACATGTGAACTTGAGATACTTCAATAAGGACATGAAAAGAACTTTAAGGCATGAGAAAGAAATCATGAGGCATTTCATAATAAAAATAACATTTTCCATAACTTGAAGATGTGGATACATCATTTAACATAGACAATCATGAACATATCACCAAGGTCCATCCCCAAGGTGTCATTTGAAAATTACCAAGGTTATTCACCAAGGTATCGTGAAAATTGTAATCTCTATTGGTTACATCATTACCCAATGCATTGGAGCGCTATCAGGGCGCACCCTTAAATTTTCCTTTATTATCATGTGAGCCACATATATCATCATTAAACATTTCATAAATAACCCATATATCAAAAAATAAATGGGTTTCATTTCATAATCACATCATTTTAAAAACTGCTTTAAAGACATGATCTTTACGTCACTTTAAAACCACGAAAAGGGAAAGTGGGTCTCATGTATGTAAATCCCAGAATTTAAAATAGAACATTTTGATATATATGTGAATAAACTTGTTGAAATAAGAGCTTTGTGTATTCACTTTATAACATAAAATAATTTTTGAGAAAAGAGAGAGGCATTTTGAGACAGAAATTCTGCAGCATAACGGCTATGTTACAAGGTTTTTAGAAACATTGAAAAAGAGAGGGGACATGGGTCACCCACTCATAAATGATCCATAAAACAGTAGGGGGAGAGAATAAGATGGATATATGGACATGTTATGAAATTTTAAGGACATACCATTTGAAATGAAAAACATGGAAGGAAGAAAAAAAATTAGATTTCTCTTATGAAAATTCGGCAGCCTAACGACGTCACTTAAACTTCAATAAAAATGAATTGACAAGATAAAATAGGGTCTCTCATCATATGATCATAAAAGATCAGTATGATAGATATAGAGATCATACCCCAACATAATAAAAAGGAACTTGAAATACTTGACATGAAAATTGAACTTGAAAAATGAGAAGGGTGAAAGAATCCCTTAAAAATTCGGCAGCCTAACGGCATCACTTAAACATTCATAAAATGAAATGATGAGAGTAAGAGGGGATCTGTCATCATATAAGAATGAAAAGGTCAGTAAGAGTAATATAAAGGAACATCCTCTCACATAAGAACATGGAGCATAAAAGGAATGACATAAAAGAGATTACATGAAAAGGAAGAGAGGGGTCGGATCCCTTACCTTAAAACGTGACTCTTGAAACTCAAAGGTTTGGACCTTGAGGGATTGGGGGCACCTTGGGAGGACTCCTTGGGAGGTAAGGAGACCAGAAATTCGTTGGGGGAGAGTTGGGAGTGAAAACTAAAGGAGGAAAGGGTGGGTATTTATAGGGAAAGTGAGGGGACAAGGCATTAATGGCCAAGGGACACCTCACAAGTGCTTTTCTCAAACCCATGTGCTCTCTCATGATATTTTTCATAAAGTTAGGCCACATGGGGCCCCCAAAACAATAATTCATGACCCTTGGCCGGCCAACCCTTGAAATATCTCATGACATCATCATGACACAGTTATGATGTCATTAAACATACTGAAACCCTAAAACTGTGTTTTTACTATTCACTGAAAATTCAACTTTCTCAGAATAATCCCAAAATTTCACCTTAACCAAATATCAATGCTCTGATTTCAAAAATGAAATCCATTTTATAAAAAAAATTCTAAATATTTTTAATTTAATTTTTAAATAAAAACAATATTCATCGAAAATTCATTTTTTTTTCAAAAAATCCCCAAAAATTACCTTAACATAATATCGATGCTCTGAGTTCAAAAATAAAGTCCTTTTTATAAAAATAATTTTCTAATTATTTTTAATTAAATTTTTAATTAAAAAACATTATTCATCCGAAAAAACTAATACTTGACTAATGATTTATGAAACTGTTATTTACCCATTTTATTGAATCACATTACTTAATTTAGGTGTCTAAATTATATTAAAACTTTCTTTGAGTGAAATTACTAATCCATTTGGTCATATTACTAATCCTAAGCGTAAAATCACTATTCATAATTTACTATTCATCAAAAATTAAGTTGATCTTATTAGACTCCAAATTCCTTACTGAACACATTTGTAGAAGACCATTTTTTGAAAATCATTACACATAATTAGTTATTTAGGGTTTACATAAATGTTTTAAAATATCCCCTTTTCAAAAATTCATCAATAAAATATATCCTAAAATTATCCGGACAAAAGAAAATCCACAAACATCACTAAAGGAAGATATCTCAATTTATTCTCCCGAAAGGATTACACAAGGAAGCTAGGGTCTCGTCACATAGCCCCTTATAACACCGGCATAAGACCTAAGTGTAAGGTGTGCTATGGTGAGAGAATCTGAGGGAGGCTGAGATAACATTTCCTTAGTAGTAATCTCTACTAACTTGAACTTCTCCTGTAGGCGTTTCCATTCAAGCTTGACACGCTGGAGTTCGGCTTGGGCTTGGTCCAAGCGAAGCCCACAGATGCTACCTCCTTCCCAAGCTCTGATAAGTGGGCTTCATAAGGGTCGAGTCTACTGGATGAAGCCATCGACTCCTCTTTCTGCATTGACGATTAACATCTTATTAAATCATTATGAGTATGTTAATATACTACTCAGAAATATTGGGTCGTTACATTATCTATATACCTTTTATGTTACAATCATTGGAAATCGTTATGTTGAGGATAATAATGAGAGTCATCTCTCTCTAGACATGAGAAAAGGATACCATTGGTTATGAGCCAATGATTATCTATAACGTTTTATATTAAATTAAAAATATACGTGGAAAAATATAATGGTACTGTCATATATATTTTCCATACCAACCACTTTTATGAAACCTTCTTCTAGTCTTCCATTCCATTAAATATTAAATTTCATTGATAAGAACTTTTCATATGACCATAAAAGGCATGGCATGTCCTATTTAGATGCATCGAACTACGTGAGTTTAGATCACCTTTATGGGGACATATAGGAAGCCTTATTCTTGGGATCTATCTGAACTCCAAAATAGTAAACACCTCCTTGGATGGCGATAAAATCTAGTGTTCCCATCTACGTGTAATTAATTCAAATTATCAGGAACTATTAATAGAATAATGGATAACCTCTAATAAACATATAAGTTCAAATATCTACATGTTTTTAATCAGTTCATTAGCACAGAGGTGACTATTCCCATGGTAGAATTTGGGACGGATTTGTGGTCATATCTAAAATCTTAAAGAGATTATTATATTAGGTAATAATTTTCCCATAAAGAGTGAGATGAGCCCAAACTCCCAACCTCATGAACAATATTCATTTCAAAGAGTCATTGGAGAGAAAATCTAGTGACCACCTAACTTTAGGATATACGACCTTAAATACTAATTCATGTCAAACAATCATGGAAGTGTAATATATAAGTGTTTAATTTAAAAACATACACATCATGAAGAATAATATCACACCATGAGATTAACTAAATGGATAATTCAAGTGAAGTTTATTATATTCTTGAAGTAACCCCAAAAATTAATTCTAGAATTAAAGAATAAAAATAATGAATTTTTTTATTCCATTAATCAGATGAAAATATTATAGTGGTTTAATATGATAAGAAAATAGTTAGAATTATCAAGTAGATATGTTTTCAAGTGTTGCATTGTTTCAATGAGTTCATTTATTCCACAATTAGGTTGTAGATGAAAATAACCAAAATGAACTTATGGAAAGTGAAGAGAAAACTACTCCTGGGTATTTAAGGAATTTAAAAATTCATTTGATTATGGATTATTTTTAATGGTGTTCCAATATGAAATATTTTCTTGAGTGATTTTTATTCAGTTTCAAAAATGAGAATAATTAATGAAAGGGTTTTTAGGGAAATACATTGGATATATCCATTTAATATTGAAGATAATATTTTGAGTGCAACCCAATAAGGGAATTTGTAGAGATAGAGAGAGAGGGTCTGACATGAGTATTAAGAAATATAAACAAATGGGAGAAAATAGAGCCTGAAACTGGAACTTACTAATTAATATCAAACATTCAAGATTCCAAGTATTTTTTTAATCATAATTTTGGAGATGTTTGAGGTGTAGAACAACTTATGAATCTTCATGTTATGATAATTTTCGACTCATTTAACCTATTCATATATCCACTCAAGTATTATTATAGGTTGAATTACTTGAAGATGGGATGATATTCAGAAATATCTATCCTGCAGTTTTTTGAGAAAGATATTCCTCCCATGTTTCTTAAATAACACTAATTATCAAGTGATATTTAACTGATTTGTTTATTCACACGGTAATTAATGGTGTACTATATATATACTAGTGGGATATTGGATAACTTATGAGAAAATGATGATACATGTCCTACCAACCAATAGTTGATCAAAAAATTATTAAATAAAATATATGAATTGGGAAAATAACTGGGTACAATAAGGAATATGTACCAACAATGGGACCAAACCATGTAAAAATTAGCATGTGCCTGGTTCTTTTTAATTCATCATTAATATAAGTATGGTTGAGTTAAATATTTTATAGGATTGAATCCTAACTGATTATAAAGGATTATTTTAAATGAATGAAATTGAAAAAGGCTTAAACCCCCTAATTTAAGCCCCCTTCTCAATGATCAACTAATTCATGGGTAATCTCAAGGGGTATTATATCATCTAGGTTCCATTTATTTAATACTTGATCTATTAAATTGTATAATAATAATTTTTTACACAAAATGGCGTTCTCAACTTTGATAGAATGAACTACCATGGTTGGAAGAATATAATGCTTCCATATATTCTATATCATGGACTACAATCGGTTGATTCAACAACATTAGTTTTTTCAACCATTTAAGTAATTCCTTATATGTCCATTACTAATAAAAGGAATTAAGAAACTAATAGAAAATCTAGAAATTTAATTCTTATGTCATTATCATAAAAGGTATATACTACGGTTATAAGAAAATTCAATCTTTTATTTTGGAAAAGTTATAAAGCATCAATGTAGGTAATCTCAAAGTCGAATAGGAAAAACTAAATTTTTGGAGAAGTAGGTATGAAGTCATTACAAATGTTGAAAAAGAACTCACTAGTTACTATTTTACTGGAGTGAAAGATATCTCCACTAATATAAAATGATATGTGTATTGAATCTATATGATCCTACAATTATGAATAATTTAATGAGGAAATATCCTAATAGATTTGATCCAAAAATATATACCCTTAAAGACATATAGGACCTTACACTTTATTAATTGCATAACATATTAATTTCTTAAAAAATGGTAAATATAATAGGATTAAAGAAGAAATATATATGATAGATATATTTTGAATCCATGTTATATTCAAAAATCAAGGAATAAGATGTTGAAAACTCTAGTGATTATGAATATAAAAAATAAAATAAAGAATATAAGAGAATAACTTTTCTAATCTCTAAGAAAGTTATAAAAGAAAGGGGAAAATATAGAGGAAAATGTCAAATAAAATTCTTTAACATTAGTGGGATTATAAACTTTGTGATAAAATATCCAAGGGGAAATATATGTAAATACAAAGAAGATAATCAAATTGACACACCTCAAAATAAGTCTTCAGGTATATATACAAAAGATATAAACAATTTTTTTGAAATAAGATTGATTTTTTAAAGAGTATGGAGAATAAATTTTATGAGTAAATAATATGAATAAGACTCTTCATCCCATGTATAATTAGAAGATAAAATCCTTTATAAATTAAAAAAAATTGTTATGGAAGAAGAAAGTGAGATAAAATATATGGAAGACATCATGAAATCTGAATTGGAGGCATGTATTAAGATAAATAAAATTATAAAGAATGAGATAAAATCATTAAATAAATAAAATTTAAAATAAAATAGATTCTAATTAAGATATTATCAATAATTAAGATGATTATATTGATGAAAAAAAAACTTTCAAGTTGAATGATTCTGAAAACAATAAGATAGTGAAGGATCTTGAATATAATACTAGAGTGAAATAAGAAATGATTAGGAACACTCAATGTAAATATAATGATGTTGAAAATTAATTAAAGATGATGAGGGATGAATATAATGAAAAAATTTATTTTAAGGATGAAAAATCAAGATCTTTTGAGAAATTGAACTCAAAGGAGAATGCTAAAAATTCACCAACTATATCTCAATGTAATTCTATTTTTGATTGAAACTACATACTCAAATACTAAATATAAGAATATTTCAACCAATAAAGATAATGGTAAACAATATTATACATATATGGAATAAATTAAAAACACAATAATGACATACTCCCCAAGGAAGAAGCAAATACAACACAAAGATATCCACCCGTAACAAAATTCAGGATAAAATATTATTTTTTTTGTAGACCCAGATTTTGTGGATACTACTGGTTCTATGAAGTCTTTTTGGAAAAAGTATTATTCATACTATAATAATTATAAGTACCCAACCTTAATCATTATATAATATTTAATTAAGTTAATAATTCAAATTGAGGATCTTTTCAGGTTTAATGTTTTATAGAATTAGGCCATAACGATTACATTACATCTCAAAAAGTAAAAATTAGACACTTCTACTCAATCCAACTTTTTTCATTAATAAAACTCCAAAAATAAAAAAAGATTTATTTTCTTGATATAAATCTTCTTGAATACTTCCTTTATCTTACCCTTATTTATACCCAATGAAAGACATTTCAAAAACATTGGATGAGCATAAAAAACATATTAAGGGTTATAAAATAAGGAAAGAAACAATTAGTCCATAAATACATAAAAATCAATGAAATCAGACTTTCCAATCTTTAATATACCATAAAAAATCATAATATTTATTAATAACACATGGAAATCATAAATCCAAAAGGAGACTCATGGCATCCATAACATACTTACGTTGTAGCTTTCACAGGTACGTAGGGAGTTATGTTTGGAATACCCATCACGGTATATTCCCTAAATCCATTTGAAAAAAAATTAATATTTACCTACGTCATGTTACCCAATGCAATGGATATCTATATCAGGATTACCTACCCTAGGTTTATCATGGAACCACCCATATGCACAAATAATTCCCAAGAACCATAACATAATCACAACGCATGAGCAATTATAAAGGAAAGATAAAATTTACACATTGTAATAAAAATATAACATTTAAATATATTGACATAATA
Organism: Viscum album; assembly: GCA_963277665.1. Classification (NCBI taxonomy): domain Eukaryota; kingdom Viridiplantae; phylum Streptophyta; class Magnoliopsida; order Santalales; family Viscaceae; genus Viscum; species Viscum album. Next base: position 171,510,851 of record OY728147.1, on the reverse strand, counting down.
AATATATTCTCAAAACCATTTTCAATACCAAAATATTTAAAAAGAGTATATGGTATTTATTTTCTTTTTAAAAACATTACGGCTTGTTAAGAAATCCAAATATCAAATAGTGCTCGTGGCGGCAGATAGGTTATTGTCACTGCATATGTTAAAAACATTCCTTTTGTTGTTTAGTAAATCTCCACATAGAAAAAAGATTCCATTTAATGAAAATAAAATTCAAAGGGGTTTATTATACACTGTTTAAAAGAAGGAGGGTGATATTATCAAAACATGCCACAATGAAAGGAGATTGAGACAAAGTCCCTTACCTCATATCCGACATGAATCATTCATTCGTTAATCTACTAAATAATAAACTAAAGATATTTTATAATTTCTTCATAACCTTTTTCAATTTTATTATTTCTTTTATATCACTTATTTCAACGTTATAAAAATTACATAATTATTTAAGTTAATATCGGTCATTTTGTCGATATTTGGTACTTTAGTAAAAAAATGATGTTGTTATAATTACAAACTGTCCATGGGGTCACAATTAAATAATCTCCAGAATGATATTAATGATTTAGATATCATATTTATCATATTTATCTAGTATATATATGTATTTATAATAGTACATAACATTTGGAGATATAAAATGAAATGCACCGTCCATGGAGACAGTATGTCGTACGTACACATGAGCGCTACCTTTGTTTCTATTTCATATTTAATGGAATTAAAACATAATTATACATAGGTATATTATAATTTCATTAATATATCATATATAATTTCATTAACTTCATCCTTTATACATTCCACATATGGAATGAACGTGTCATATCACTTTGAGGTGGCGGTTGTCCGTACTTCCTCAAAAGAAATTATCATATTTACCCTTTATGGAAACCATAATGGTATGCTATAAATAAATAATACAGAATAATAGAGAAAAAATAAATATAAGATATATCACATATAAATACATTTTCATAATAATGGTCTTCATGTGAGGCGGTAGGAGATAATTGAACAATCATCGTTTCGTGAGGCAATAGTTCACCTTACACAGAAACAGTAAGTTCATATATATTAGATGGAGATGAGTGGAAGTGTAGTTAGAATCATTATCATAAAAAAACTATTATGTTTTGGATACCAGTGTATTTATGTAAACAAATAATAAGAATATCATTGGGAGTGGAGAAGGAAAATAAAAGAAAAGAACTTGAGAGAAGATGTTACATTTAAATTGGGTAACTCCCTTTGGTTTGAACCAAAAGGCTTTCTTGAATTGCCTTATGCCTATGGTAATGATTATAGGAGGAATAGAGGAATGTTGGGACCCTATTGGAGCAAAGGTTTTATGATCCAAGAGGCTGGATATGTGTGAGTAATGGGTTATAGGTGATGTCCTTTTATAAGGGGGAGAAGGGGTTCTATAAGATAATTTGAAAATATTATTTTATTATAAAAAAAATTTCAATTTGAAAAGGTCCAAAACTCATTTAATTCTATGATAAGGTGATTATGTTTCTAAATACCCTCATTTAAGGGGTTTTAGACAAGTTTAGGGAATAAAATTAACCTTATCTTCTAGCATTAACATTTAGTTAACTAATTTAACTTTTACCATGTCCTGTTGTATATTCATACTATATGGTTAATATATTTACTATTAAATTAAATGCAACCCAAAATTGATGACTAATGAAATTTTTTATCATCCTATATGTCATTTGGATGAATCTTACATATTTAGAATTATGTTATCATTTAATAAAATATTAATTGTTTTAAAAACTCATTTAAGTCAATTTATAAACTATGCATATGAAGACTTTTAAAAAATATATAACTTTATTATTTCAAAAAACCCTCATTAATTAAAATATAACAAGTAATTATTATCCAAAAAAAATCGTGGATGGCATAAAAATTTTCAAAATAAATTTATTTTAATATTTATAATCTCATTTATTTAAATCATTCATTAATAAGGTAATCACTACATCATTATTTTTTCATAAATTAATTTATTTATTTGATGTCTAAAAATTATAAATAAAATATCATGATGTAGTAAATATTTTTATCTTTCTAATGACTATTTATGGTATAAAATATAACTTATCTAACCCCATATAAATTTCTTTACTAAATGATATATGTTTATGTTACATTTTCCATAACTTTAAATTAATTTTTATAAAGTGTCATTTTCACTTACAAGTAGATCCATGGGTTCCCAAAATAAACCTAAGGATACCCATGGTCGGACATCTATCATCCAATAGGATTAAAACACAAGTTAGTGTAATTTAATATTATTATTATATTATTTTTTACCCTTATTTACAAGATTTACCTTTTAACCATGATAAATAAAATATTGACTGTAGTTATTATTCATAATGTCTAAAAATAAAAGTTACCTATTTACACAATTTGAACCTAATGATTCCAAATATTAAATCAGTTTTTCCAAATTCAAAAAACTAAAGTTACAGAAATTAATTTAAAATTAATTCTCATTGTTAAAACCAAAAAAGCGTGTTTTTAATAAATAATAACTATCAAAAGATTGACATTTGTTTATGTCTAATTTCAAAGTGAAATTACTTACAATAGAAAAAATTGGATTAAATGGTAAAAATATAATCCCATTATACCTTAAAACAAGTTAAAATAACAATCTAACTATATAAATAAATTAGATAAAAAGACAGTTCTGACTTAAAATGCAGTATTTTTCACTATTCCCTAAAAAATAAACATTATCCAAAAAATACCATAAATTTACCTTAAGTAAATTTTGATGTTCCTATTCTAAATAATAATTTTCTTTTTTTTAAAATATAACATATAAAAGTGAAAAAAACTAGATTTAAGAACGAGTTCTCTATTAAAAGGCGGTTAAATGATCTTTTAGAGTATTTCATAATTAAAATCATATTCATTCTTATTTTAAGCCTCTAAAATTTATTGGATAAATGTAAAAAAAATTTAAAAACATGTTTAGTCATAATAGAGTTAGCTATATTGATTATTTCCAATATAACATCTATGAGTTAACTACCATTTAAAATAATAATAATATTATATTATTTTTCGGTATAACTCAACGTTGTTTGCAACGTAAGATTTCAGAGGAATCCGTTGTTGCGTATTGAATACACTATCATACACAACATCCTCTTTAAAGTAAAATTAATATTTAATTCACAAATATTAATTAATATGAAAATTTCATATTCTTTATTTACTTGGGATGTTACATCCTTCCCCCCATTTGGAAATTGCATCCTCACAATTTTATTCACTTATCACATAATTGGGGGTATTTATCTCTCATAGCATTATAAGATTCCCATGTTGCCTCTTCAACCATATGATTTTTCCACAAAAAATTTACCTAATGAATTACCTTATTCCACAACACTTTTTCTCTTCCTTCAAGAACCTAGACTGGTTGTTCCTCATAAGAAATATTCTCTTCCAACTGAACTACCTTTGGACTCAAAACATGAGATGGACCCGACATATAGTTTCGTACCATTGAAACATGAAAAACATTGTGTATTTGAAATAAAACTGGAAGTAAAGCCAATCTCTAGGCAACTAATCCATATTTCTCCAAGATATCATAGGGTCTAATGAACCTCGGTCTCAACTTTCCCTTTTTACCAAGACGCATCACACTTTTACATAGAGAATATTTGAGAAAGTCAAGACCACCAACCTCAACATAAATTTCCTTCCTCCAGTTATCCACATAACTTTTCTACCTGATCTAAGATGTTCTCATGTGCTTTTGAATCAACTAAACTATTTCTTCCATCTTTTCTACCAATTCTGGTCCCATCAATTTCCTTTCACCAACTTCATCCCAAAAATCTAGAGTTTGAAACAGCTTCCCATATAATTCCTCAAATGGAGACATCTGTATATTGGAATAAAAAATGTTATTATAAGAAAACTAAACAAATGAAATATTTTGGTCCCAACTTCCCTGGTAATCCATTGAAGAAGCACGTAGCAAATATTCCAATGTATGAATTGTTCATTCTAATTTCCCATATGATTGAGGATGAAAAGCTGTACTAAAATTTAATTTAGTACACAAAGGCTTCTGAAGACCTTTCCAAAAGATAGAAGTGAACATCAAATCACGATTAGATATAATTGAGAGAGTAACTCCATGTATCCTAACTATCTCTTTTACATATAGTCGAGAATGTTGATCTAGAGACAGAGTATCTCGAATTGGAAGAAAATGAGCATATTTAGTTAATTGATCAATAATAACCCAGATTTCATTGTTACCTTGAGATGTCTTAGATAATCCCAATACGAAGTCCATAGATATATTTTTCCATTTTCGCTCTAGCACTGGTAAATGATGAAACATCCCTTTCGGTAACTACCACTCTACATTAACCTCTTAACAAGTCAAACACATCACAGTAAAGTCAACAATATCTCTTTTCATTCTATCCCACCAATAATACTCTTGAAGATCTATATACATCTTAATACTTCCTGGATGAACAAAAAATGAAGAGTTATGACCATAACATAACAACTCTTTCTTAAACTATGAATCATAAGGCACACATAATTTCTTCCCTAATCTCAAAATAAAATCATTATCAATGTTAAATTCAGACAACATACCTTTATGAACAAATTCTACCTTTTTCTACAACTCAATGTGATTTTTTTTCTCTTTCTTTATTCTATCTACTAGAGATGATTTCACTGTCACCTAAAACAAAACAATGGAATTTTATGCACCAACAACTTCTATGCCAAAGTTTATAAAATTGTTAATCAAAGGATCTTGTTCCAAACATAACATGGTTAATATAGCATTAGTCTTTTGACTCAAAGCATCAACCACTTTATTTACCTTTCCCATATGGTAATGAAATGTGAAATCATAATTCTTGATTAATTCTATCCATCTCTTCTGTCTCATGTTCAATTCTTTCTAAGTGAATATATAATTAAAACTTTTTTTATGTATCTATTTCACATTTTACTCCATATAGATAGTGCCACCAAATTTTTTAATGCAAAAACAACAGAAGCTAATTTCAAATAATATGTAGGGTAATTTAACTCCTAAGGTTTCAACTAAAGTGAAGAATAAGCAATTACATGATCATTCTGTATTAGGACACAATGAATTCCATTCAACGAAGCATCACTATAGATAATAAAACTCAACATTTGTAGAAGGTAATTCCAATACTTGAGCATTCACCAATCTTATTTTCAATTCATGAAAAAAATCATCACATTATTCTGTCCAGATAAAAATAAAATGTTTTCGAGTTAAATTTTTCAATAGGCTAGATAACTGTGAAAAATTCTCAACAAACCTTCTATAATAGCCTGACAAATCAATAAAACTACAAATATTGGATATATTTTTAGGTCTTTTGTATTCTTAAATAACTTTTGTTTTAGTAGGATCAACAGTTATACAATCTTTAGAAACAATGTGACCAAGGAATGAAATTTTTTGTAACCAAGAATCACAAATGATGAATTTACCATATAGTTTCTTTTCTTTTAAGGTTTTCAAGACAACCCTTAAATGAATTTCATGATCCTATTTACTTTTAGAATATACCATAATATCTTTTATAAATAGAACCACCATTTATCACCTGAGTCAACAGAGACATCATTGTAAAAAACCTGTTCAATTCTAATCCTGACCATCACAGAATGCTGATTTTGAAGGTCATTTCCCTTTGTATACCTTCCTAGTATAACTGCCATGTTTCCTCTAAAAAACCATTCTAAACACAGACATATCACATTTGAATCTACAAGGTAATAATGAAATTCTATATTAGTTCAATCTTAACATAAAGTAAAAATAATTTTTGGATATTAATTTTAAAATATCCTAACTCCAAAAGTTGTCCAAACTGACCTCTGATACCAACTATAAGGCCCCATCCTTAAACATTACATAATCTTGAATTATGTTAATAATTCACATTTAGGATCTTTTCAAGTTTAGAGTTGTAGATAATTTGGGCTGTAACTATTAAATTACATCTTGAAAATTACAATGTAGATACTTCTACTCAATCCAATTTTTTTTCAATAATAAAACAACTTAAAAACCATTATCTTTTTTCTATATATAAATCTTCTTGAATACTTCCTTTCTATTACCCTTCCTTATACCCTTGTGAAAAACATTTAAAAAACTTGGGATAAGCATTAAAAGCTCATTAAGGGTTATCAAACCATTAACGAAAACATTAGTCCATAAATACATAAAAATATAAGAAATCATACTTTTTAATCATTAACATACCACAAAAAATAATAAGATTTATGAATAACACATGGAAATAATAAATCATAAAGGTGACTTGTGGCATCCATAACATACTTACATTATATCTTTCACAGCTACGTAGGGAGTTACATTTGGAATACCCATCATAATATATTCCCTAAATCTTTTAATAGAAACATTATTTTTTACCATTTTCACATTACATAATGAATTAGAGAGCAGTATCAGGCTCACACAACCTAGGTTTATCACTAAATTACCCATATGAATAAATAATTCTTATTAGCCATAACATAATCATAGCACATGAACAAGCATAACGGAAAGATAAAATTTCCACATTGGAAAAACAATATAATATTAAAATATATTGACATAGTCAATAAATTCTCAAAACACCTTTCAATACCAAAATACGTAAAAAGAGTATATGGTATTTCTTTCCTTTTAAAAGAATTACTACATGTTAAGGAAGTCAAATATCAAATAATGCTCGTGGTGGTGGAAAGGTTGTTGTCGCCACATATTTTAAAAACATTCCTTTTGTAATTTAGTAAAACGCTACATAGAAAAAAGATTACCTTTAATGTAAATAAAATACAAATGGGTTTATTATACATCGTGTAAAAGGAGGTGTATATTATCAAAACATTCCTCAATGAAAGGATATTGAGACAAAGTCCCTTACCTCATGTTTGACCTTACTCTTCCATTATTTAATCTCTTGAATAATAAACTAAAGTTACTTTCTAATATCTTCAGAAAATTTTTCATGTTTATTATTCATTTTATATCACTTATTGTCATTTTATAAACATTACTTAAATATTTACGTTAATATCGGTCATTTTGTTGACATTTGGTACTTGAGTCAAAATTGAACTAGATATAATTACATATTGTCCATGTGGTCAAAATTACATTATCTTAGAAATGATATTCATTATTTAGATTTTATATATATCATATGTATTCGGTATATATATTTATTTATAATAGTATATTACATTTGGAGATAATAAATGAAATGCACCGTTCATGGAGAGTGTAAGTTGTACGTACGCATGAACGCCACTTTCATTTCTATTTTATATTTAATGGAATGAAATATTAATGATACATAGGTATATTATAATTTAATTAATATATCATATATAATTTCATTAACTCCATCTTTTATACGTTCCATGTATGGCATGAACGAGTCATATCACATTAAGGGGGTAGTAGTCCACACTTCCTCAAAAGAAATTATCATATTTACCATTTATGGAAACCATAAAGGTATGATATAAATGAAAAATACAGAAGCATAGAGAAATAATAAATATAATATTAATCACATATAAATATAGTTTCATCATAATGGACACCATGAGAGGCAGTAAGAGATAATTGAACTATCGTCATTTTGTGAGGCAGCAGTTCAACGTACACAGAAACAGTATGTTCATATCCATTAGATGGAGGTGTGTGGAAGTGTAGTTATGATTATTATCATAAAAAACCTAGTATATTGGTTATATAGGTGTTTTTATGTAAATAAATAGTAATAAGAGAATAGGGAGTGGAGAAGGAAAATAAAAGAAAAGAACTTGAGAGAAGATGTTACCTTTAAATCGTGTAACTCTCTTTTATTTAAACCAAAAGGCTTTCTTGAATTTCCTTATGCCTAGGAAAAAGAATTTAAGAGAAGTATTGGAATGTCGGAAGCTTATTAAAGCATATTTTAGATGATCTAAGAGGATTTAAAGTTGTGAGTAATGGGTTATAGGTGATGACCTTTTATAAGGGGTAGGAGTGGCTCTTTAAGAATATTTGAAAATATTATATTATTATAAACTGAATTTTGATCTCAAAATGTATCCAACTCATTTAATTAGAATATAAGGTGATTATTGTTCGAAATACTTTCATCCAATGGGTTTTAGACAAGTTTACTGCCTAAAACAAACCTTATCTTTTAGCTCAAACCCTTAGTTAACTAATTTAACATTTACCATTTTGTCTTGTATATTCATAATATAAGGTTAATATATTGACAATAAAATTCCATGAAACCCAAAATGGATCCTAAATGACATTTTTATCATTATATATGTCATTTGGCAGAATCTTATATTTTTAGGATTATTTTATCATTTAATAAAATATTAATTATTTTAAAAACTCATTTATGTCAATTTATAAACGATTCATATCAAGACTTTTAAAACATATATGAAATTATTCTTTCAAAAAACCTTCATTAATTAAAATATTAAAATTCTTTATTATCCCTAAACTTCTTGTATGGCATAAAAAGTTACAAAATAAATTAATTTTAATGTTTATAATCACATTTATTTAATTCATTCATTAATAAGGTAATCATTACGTCATTATTGTGTCATAAATAAATTTATTTATTGGATCTCTAGAAATTATAAATAAAATATAATGATGTAGTAAAAATTTTTATCATTCATATGAATATTTATAGTTGAATATTTAACTTATATAACTCTATATAAAAATTGTTCTACTAATAGATATATGTTTATGTTACATTTTCCTTAACATTAAATTAATTTTCGTAGTGTCATTTTCACTTACAAGTGGCTCCATGGTGTTCCAAAATCTACCCGAGGATTCCCATGGTCTGACATGTATCCGAAAATAGGATTAGGACACATTTTATGGTAATTTAATATTATTATAATATTATTTTTACCCTTATTTACTGGATTTACCCTTTAACTATGGTAAATAAAATACTTACCGAACATACTATTTATAATGTCTAAAAATAAAAGTTACTTATTTACAAAATTTATAACACATAATTCCATATATGTAATCTATTTTTCCAAATTCAGAGAACAGAAGTTGCAAAAATTAATTTAAAATTAATTCCAATTGTCAAAACCAAAGAGGGTGTTTTTTATGAAATAATAAGTGTCAAAATATTGATATTTTTTATGTCTATTTTCAATGTGAAATTACTTCCAATGACCAACACTGTATTAAATGATAAAAATATAATCCAATTACACTTTAAAACTAATTATAAGGTCAATCTTACAATATAAATAAATAAGATGAAAAGATAGTTTTAACTTAAAATGCAGTATTTTTCATTTTTCATTAAAAATGAACTTTATCCAAAAAATACCAAACGTTTACCAAAAGTAAATTTGATGTCCCAATTCTACAGAAGAATTTGTTTTTTCAAATAGAATATATAAAAGTTATGAAAACTAGATTTAAAAAAGGGCTCGTCATCAAAAGGCGAAAAATCATCATTTTATAGTATTTCATGCTTAAAATTAGATTTATTCTTATTTTAAGCCTCAAAATTTTATTGAATAAATGTAAAAACATTTCACAAAAATGTTTCATCATAATATATTTATTTCTTTTCATTCCCTCCAATTTAACAACTATGTGCTAACTACCATTTAAAATAATAATAATATTAAATACTTTTTTGGTACAACTCAACATTGTGTGCAACGTAAGATTTCAAAGAAATCTGTTGTTGCGTATTGAGTACAACATCTTAGATAACATCACCATTAAAGTAAAATTAATATTTAATTCAAAAAATTTAATAAATATAAAAATGTCATATTCTTTATTTACATAGGATGTTATAATAACCTCTCCCTACTAGGGTGGGGTTATAAATAAAGGCTAAGAAACTCTCAAAAGATCAATTTAAAATAATAAAAGAAGAAACCTGTGAATATGAATGCCTAAATTCTATAAAAAAACACATGTTTTAATATTTATATAAAATATATAGATGACGTGACCAATATTGTATCACCCTTAGTTTCAAGTGACTAACCCATTATTTATGTATTTTAAGAATGTGATGTTTTTGTGAGAATTTTGGGAGGGTTTGGAATAATTTTAGCACGTTTTTGGGGATTTTATGGAGGTTCATGGTTTGATAACAATTAGTATAAACCATAAAAATCCAATAGGAAACCATACATGTGAAACATGGGATTCTTGGAACATGCCTAGTCTGGAATGACCGTGTAAACATCTGGGAGTAACCATAAAATGTGAGGCTGAGTGCTTCTATACTGTTACAGAAATGTTTTTCTAATAGTGTGAGGAAACTATAAGAGGTGATCCTTGAGGTAGAGGATAACACATAGTTGGGGTAGAGTTTTCCTAAACGTTTGAGACAACAATGCACGGTTAAAATATAAACACTAAAATAGTGGGTCTATCTTGGTTTTGACTCTAAACTAATCATTTTCCACCATTTTAATCCTAAATCATTTTTTCTTCCTCCAAAAGGTTGTGGATACTCTACCCTTACAATAATAGGTGAATATTTGGAAAACCTTAGTTCATTGAAGCTCTATTTCCTTGGTAAGTCTTTATCATTGGTAGTTTTCCTTTGATATATATCTATTTCCTATCCTGGATTCATAGATCTAGTTTTTTTGAGATAGATCAATGATAATGGATTCCAATCATGTTGAGATATTGTTGCGATGATATTAGGTAATGAAATATAAGCTATATTTTTGGAAATGCAACCTAGTTTTGGTGATGTTTTCGGGTCGTTTTCTCCTTTTTTTCTCTCATTTTGAAGCCATGTGGCTTCAATCTCGGCTCCTCTTATTAGAAATTGAATTATTAGTTTCAAATTATTTGAATTTTCATGACTTTTATTGTAAAATTGTTATGAATATAATGGTATAAACCATCTTTAGTGATGGTTTTGGGAATTGTGGAATTTTTGTGAATATTATTTTTTTGAATGATTTTAAAAATATGATTCTAAAATAGTTGTCTATTTTGAATAATTGAAAAATGATTTGTGGAATGGTTTTCCATAAAAATATTTTTTTGTTAAAATATTTTGTTGAAATTGGTTTGGAATTTTTTTTCATAATGGTTATTGTGTTTTCATGTTCATTTGGGACAAATAAGGGTGTGAACTACCTTCATCAAGAAGTATGCTACAAATAAGGGTGTGAAGTTCCCCCATCAAAATGGTTCAGTAATTGTTGACTTAGTGAAATGTTGTCTCACCACTCACAAGTATAGATAGGTCCATAGTTTCATGCATGGTTGGATATGTGAATATGAGTTTAGAATAAGTTATACTAAAATGGAATTTGTGAAATGGGTTTACAGTATTGTTTTGTTACTTTCGTTGAAAATGGATTGCGTTCAGAGAACTATTTTTGTATGAAAAAGTTTTTGTTTATAAATGGCGTGGATTTGATATAAATTATTAAAAGTGTTTTTTATAAATTCTTTTATATAAATTTGATTACATATTTTCTCCTAGTAGTGTGAGTAGGGAAGTCAATTTTGGAAAACCTAGATAGTTTCATTTCTCACCCCCTGCTTTAGCACTTTGGTGATTTTATAGATATTGTTCATAGAGACAAATGTAAAGTAAAAGTATCACATATATTTAGTGGTGCATCATTATACTTATGTTTTATTGAGGAGTTATATCTCCAAGCATGTTGGGAGCTGTGGAATTTATGTCTTTTAATCTCTAAGCTTTGTGGTTTTGTCTTTCACTTTGGTGCTCTGATGTTCATTATGGAATAGTTGGGTATTGTTGTCTTTTCGAACTACTTCAAGTTGTATTAAAATGTTATCATGAATCATATAGTGGAAGTGGTTATGGTATGTCAGGTTGTGGATGTTCTTTATTTTCAAAGGGAAAATCATCCCCTAATCGTATTGAATCCTTTTTTTCATTTATTTCCAACCTTTGGTGTCTTGGGGGTTTCTCTGGAGGCCTAGTAACAATTCAACCTTGAATCAAGAAATTGAGGAGGTGTGGGATGTTATATGTGGTATTAGTCTTGATCTGTCCAAATATCATTGTGAAACAAGTGTTGTTAGCGAAGGTCCGTCCAAATATCTTTGTGAAACATTTGGTATTAGTGAAGGTTAGTCTAAATATCTTTGTGAAATAAGTGGTATCAACTTGTTTGGTCCTTGATTGTTAAATGTTATGAGATTGTTCGATCATTAGGAATCATTTGTTTCAATATCAGAGTTGGAAAATCATTCATTTTTAGTCCTTGAGTTGGTATGGTAAAAAAGAGTAGGATTTTCAAGACTTGAAATATAGAGCACAAAAATACGTAACTAACCTTTTTATGTTGAACAAAAGTTACAAAGGATTTGGGTACATTATTGTTTTGGATACACTTATAGTAGCTGTAATATCATTTTCATGAGTTTATCCAATGTGGAGAGCATGCCATTCATTGATAGAAATTAATTATCACTTGGAATGAATATTTCATTTTTAGTAATGATTTATGTTTTGGTGTGAATGTAGTGATTTTTGAAAAATGTAGAAAGGGTTTTCAAATGTGAGGTTTGAAAAGGAAATAATTGTGGTATTTTGGAAAAAGTTTTATTTTTAAAAGCATGGTGTAATTTTAAAAAATGGTTGAACATGGAAAATATTGATTTTTGGAATGAAATAATGTAATATATGATACGGTAGAATTTGAAATTGTTATGACATCAGTTTATAGAGAGTGATACATATAAAATTTGTAGTGTTTATAGAAAATGGAACCCTGTAGGCATTGTAAAATCCAACTAGTAGATTCTACTAATAATGTGGTTGTACTTGAGCCACAAGTGAACCAAGTGCTGGTTTCAGATTTTTTCTAGGAATTTAACTGGGTATGTATGTTTGGAGGAAGCATGATTATCACTTTGGGAAATAGTGGGAACTCTAATGATGGGAATAAGAGGAAGTGGGAAACAAATTATCAAGGAGGTGGAATACATTAGAATTAGTCTACAAGATCAATTAACCTTCCTCCAAGATCCAAAAGTAAAAGGAGAAGTTTCAATTGTGGTTCCTTAAAGAATATCAATTGATAATTTATGACACAACCTAGAGCATTCCATAATTGGAATCATATGGGGCATCTTCAGGGCTATGAGGTAAGGTGTTTGGGACACATCTCATGTTTCATAGATGTTGTATACTTCGACAAGAAAAGGGTGGAAAAATAATTCATATTTTCATAATAGGGCTAGCCATGGGGATTCTAGGAATACCACGACACTTCAGCAAGGGTAATCTTAGCAAGAAAAAAAAAGTGTAGTAAGTAAGAAGTTATATGGAGTCGAGTTGGTTATTGTGGATGATCAATCTGAACCATCAATGATGAGAGGTATTATTATTGTAAATTCTACCCCTATACACATTTTTTATGATATGGGTTCAACCAATTCCATTATTTATTCTCGTTTTGTTGATCTTATGGGTTTAATTGTGGTTATGTTTTCTTCTGTTTTAAAACTTCATGCTCCTCTTAGTCAAAGAGAATATCAAACCTTTAAGTGTATAATAGGTTATATAAATATTGATGGAGATGAATTGATATGGTATTTCATTGTGAATGAGATGGATATTTATGACATAATATTGGGTATGTATTGGTTGATTATGTTCAAGGATCACATATACTATTATACCCGAAGGGTTAGTTTTATGGCTGATGATGACATCGTGCATCGCTTTAACGGAGACCAGAATGAAAAGTCAGGTGAAATAGACTTATTGGCACCAATGGTGGGAAAACTATCATACTAGTTGGATGCATTGACTTTAGAATCGATGGAAGAGATCAATAATAGAATATTTCTAGTGGTTTTGGATCTCTTTATAGATGTTTTTCCTGAAAATTTAGTTGGGTTTCCACCAACAAGAGAATTGAAGTTTACAATTGATCTCTTTCTAGGGACCAATCCTCCATCCCTTACATATTACTAGATTGAACCAATAGAACTTAATGAACTGAATATAAATTTGGAATATATAGAAACAAAATGTTTCATTTTTTCTAGCACATATCCATGGGAAACACCAGTCCTGTTTATCAAAAAGGAAGATTGAACTCTATGGATGTGTGTGTATTATCATAAACAAAACCATGTTATGATAAAGAAATGGTCGTACTTCATTACATTGATGAAAAAATTGATCAACTAAGGGGAGTCTAGTAGCTTTCTAAAATTGACTTGTGATAGATATATAACCAATTGTAGGTTGGGAAGGGTATATTCCAAAGAAATCTTTCAAGGGTAGATATGACCACTTTGATTATCTGGTTATGACTTTGGGTATTACAAATTATGTAGATATATTAATGGAATTGATGAATTAGATATTTCAAAGATATATGGATTCCTTTATGGTGTTGTTTGTCGATGGCATATTTTTGTATTCAAGGACAATATAGGAGCATGAGAAAAACTTGGAGATAGCATTGGGAATCTTGATAGATCATCATTTTTATGCCACATTACCAACATGTGATTTTTGGAAATAAGAGGTATGTTTCCTTGGCCATTTAATCTTTGAAATATTTTTTATCTAAAAATTATAGAACCTATTATCTCCTAGAAACTTCTAAATAATATATTTGAGATGAACAATTTACATGTTCTAGCTAGTTATTGACGACATTTTGTTTTTGATTAATCACAAATAGCTTCACCTATGAAATATTTGAAAAGGATAAAGTTTACTTTAAAATGGAATAAAGAATGTTATAATCTATTTAAAGATCTCAAATTTTTCTTTATAGCTACACCAATATAGATTTTTACAGAATTAGGGTAAGGGTATGTGATGTATTGTGATGCTTTAGGACCTGGGTGGGGATGTGTTCTCTTAAAGGGAGACCATGTTGTTTCTTATGGATAAATACAATTATGGTTTCATGATAAGAACAACCTAACACATGATTTGGAGTTAGCTAATGTAGTACATGCATTGATCTATTGGCATAATTACCTCTTCAGTGAGAAATTTATAACGTTTATGGATCATAAGATATTGAAAAATATATTCTCATAAAGGGATTTGAACCCGGTACAAAGAAGATAGATGTAGTATGATTAAATGTTTTATGTTGACTTAATGTATACACTGGGTAAATGAAATTTGGTGGAAGTTCAATTAAGTGGAAGTTCATCTGCTCAGTTTGCAAAAGAGGCTTTAGATCAGTACCAGTTTATATCAGTGATAGAGGACAAGCCCCTAGTATGTGAAGACTGAGGTGATGTTGTAGTTTTATTTCCACTTTATTTTTCAGGATTTTATAGAGATGGTTAAACAGGTAATGGATTAAAATCATGAATGTGTTTCTTTGAGGTCAAAACTAAATGGTGGATAGACCATTAAGGGATTAAATCTTGATGGGATTATAGTTTTGTGGTTTTAAAATTGGATGGTCATACGTATGGATTGTTATGGAAAAATTCCACAAGCTTACCACCATTCGAGATGGTATTTTCATCGAGGAATAAAAAATATATATAATGTGTTGAAAGAATAGTTTTTATGGGTTGAAATAAAATATAAGGTAGTTGAGTTTTTCATAAGATGTTTTACTTTTTAGAAAGATTATTCAAAACATCATTGACCAATAGGTATGTTGTTGTGTTTAATTATTCTTATTTTTAAATGGGAGTATATAGACATGAATTTTGAAACAATTATCCAAATAATGATTAGGAAAATTTATGCTATATGGGTGATAGTGGATCAACTTAAAAAGTCAGCTCATTTCATTACTATTCATGAATCTCATATGGTGGAGGACATGTCAAAAATCAATATTTGACAGGTTGTAAAGAAACATGGAGAAGTAGTTTTGATAGTTTCTGATAGAGTTCATAGGTTTATGTCTCTTTTTTGGTAATCCATATAGAAATCCATTGGGACTAGATTGACTATTAGTACAACGTATCACCCCATATGGATTGGAAATATCAAAGAATGATAAAAATGATGGAACACATGTTGCAGGCTTATGTAATGGAATTTTATGGCTCATGGGAGGATAAAATTCTGTTAGTGGAGTTCTCATATAACAACAATTATTAAGCCTTTATACATATGGCTCCTTTTAAATAATTTTATGGGTGTCCAAGTCATTCACCACTTTTCTTGGTGGAAACATGTGATACTTCAATATTTGGGATAAGACTTGTCTAAGGGACACCAATAAAGATCCAGTTCTTCAAGAAAAGAATGGAGATGGATTAGAGTCATCAGAAATCATATGAGGATCATCATCGATGGTCATTTTCATTCAAGGTGAGTGATCATGTGTTCTTTGGAATCTCTCCAGGTCTTGGGTAGCATCATTTTGGGAAGTGAGGAAAGATATCTCTTCAATACAAACGTCATTTTGAGATACGTGAATGGGTTGGTGAGATGAAATATAGATTGTATTTTTCACCATGGTTTGGTACATTTCAAACTATGTTTTATGTATCTCTATTGAAAAAGTATTTTCCTGATCATGACAATGTGATTCGATAGGATCACATCAACATAGAGTTGCATGCTTTATTGTTTTAGAGGCTAGTATGAATTGTAGATAAGAAAGATAAAGTTTTTCTTGGGAAATGTATTAGTCTAGTGCAGATTCTCTGGTAGCATGGTTAGATTCCATAAGAGGCTTGAAAATGGGATAGTGAAATGGTTGAGTAATGAACCAATTTTTTTTTAGAATATATTGTTTTTCTAATTTACAGGGATTGAAAGACCAATGGTGGTGAGAAATTTTCACCTATTGATTGAAGTAAGTAACCATTTATTTATGTATTTTTGTTAGGTAAAGTGTTTGGGTGAATTTTGGGAGGGTTTGGAATACTTTTTTCAAGTTTATTGTTATGTGAACGGTTTAGACCAATAGTGAAACCATCTAAGAGTAACCATGAAATGTGAGAGAGATGGATTCTTCATGGTTGGACTATAATTTATCTAACCACGTGAGGTTCTCCTTGTAAAAGAGCTTGGGACATGTTTGGCGCATGACTTACCTAACCATACGATCCACCCATGCATGTTTAAATGATAGATCTTATAAAAGATGTTTTAAGTTGTTTTCGACTCTAAACCACTCATTTTTCTTCCATATAAAAACCAAATCTTTTTTTATTCCTCCCAATGGCTGTGCATACTCTCCCCATTGAACCAGAAGTGAATCATTGGAAAATCATGGGTCTTGAAGCCTAATTACCTTGGTAATTATACATTTTTTGTATGTTTCATTAGATATTCTTCTCTTCCCTATATTGGATTCTTAGATATAGTCTGTTGGGGATATATCTATCATTTTTTACACCAATCGTGTTGATATATGGTTGTGATGATGGTAGGGAATGAGATCTAATATTGGTTTTTGGATATTCAATCCAATTTTGTTGATGTTTTCGTGTTGTTCTTCATTTTCACCATAATTTTCATTGTAGTTTGCTTCAATCTATGTTCCTCTTATTATAACTTGAATTCTTTTTTTCACATTATTTGTATGTTCTTGAATTTGATTGTGATGTTTTTTAAATTGTGGTAGAAACTTTCTTTAGTGATGGTTTATAACATTGTGGAATTGTTGTGAAAAGTGACATGCTGAATGATATTGAATTTTGAGTTTAAAATAGTTGTTTGGTTTGATTCATGGAAAAAGGATTTGTGGAATTTTTTTTAGTAAAAACACAGTTTCATTGAATGTTTGTGTGAAATTGGTTTGGCATTTGTTTTTGGAATAATGGTTACTGGGTGTTCATGTGCATTTGGTATGGATAAGAGCCTGATGTACCTTCTTAAAAAATAATGGGATGGATAAAGGGTGTAGAGTTCCCCCATAAGAATGGTTAACAAAGTGACATCTTAGTGAAATGATGACTCACTATTCCTGAGTATAGGGAGGTCCATGGTTTTATGCATGGTTGGATATGTGAATATGGGTAATATAATGGTTTAGGCCAAAATCGAATTTGTGAAATTAGTTTAAATTATTATTTCGATACATTCCTTGAAAATGGATTTGGTTCAGAAAACTATTTTAGTATGAAACCTATTTCGCGTAGATATGGTGTGGCTTTGATATAAATTGTTAATGTTTTTTATATACATTTTTTATATAAACATGATAACCTGTTTTATCCTAGTGATGTAAGTAGAGAATTCCATTGATTAGAAACTACTAATTTTCATTACTCACCCCCTACTTTGTCACTTTAGTTCTTTTGCATATATTGTTTATCAAGGCACATGTAAGGATAATTATCACATATCTTTAGTGGTGCATCATGATACTTGGGTTGTATTGGGGATTTCGATCTTGGAGCATGTTGGCAGTTGTGGAGTTGGTTTCATAGTGTCTTTGAGCATTGTGGTTTGGTCTTTCTCTTTGGTACTCTAATATTATTTCAAGAATAGTTTTTAATTGTTGTATTCTTTTCACTACTTCAAGTTGTATTCCATTTTTATCATGCACCATATAGTGGTTTTGGTTATGGTATGTTATGTTGTGATTATTTTTTATTTTCAAAGATAATATCATCACCCAATTTTATTGAATCTTTTAGAATTTATTAGTAGGATTTTACATCTTGGGTATGGAAGTCTCTTAAGGACAAATAAAAATTCAGCCTGAAATCTAAACAATGAGGAGGGGTGGGATGTTAGAAATAAGGTCTCTGTGCTGAGGACTATATGAAAAACCATTATGGCTAGTATTATTTAAAATAAAAGGGTTGTGATTTTTAAACATAAATTTAGGGATGAATCTCTTGAATTATTAATGTTTCCTTGAAATCATGTAAGAAAAGGAAGACATGGATTCTTGAAAGTGGCTATTTATTGAAAATTTTTGGGGATCCATAAATTTTCCTAAATGTATAGAAACATGATAGAGGTGAAGTTATATTTGGTATTAGTATTTCTCTATGAATTAATGGCATTGGTATAACTAAGATTGAGGTATATATATTTAAAACAAAGATATTATTTATACGGATGGCCTTAAACACATTATTTATAGTGTATTCCAATTATGTGAATGTGGGGATGAACTTGTATTGAAGAAATATTTTGTAATAATAAATAATTCTAAAAATGGAAGAGTTTTATTTTAGGTATAAATGAAATGTGTGAACCTCTTTAGAATTAGTGACACGATCAATTATTTCTACATAAGTGAAAAAGATTATAATAATCATTGGCATATAAGACTTAGCAACATTCCCTAAAGAAACATGAGTGATATTTAAAAGAATAAATATGTGAGAGACCTTTCCCAATATAAAATAGAAAGAGGGTCTCTATTTTAATCTTTCCAATAATTAATGAAGGCTTAATAAAGAAATAAAATAGTGGATATTCAATCTACCAGGCCACTAGAACACATTAATTTAGATCTTTGTGATCCTATGAGAAATAAAAAATATAGTGTTGATTGTATTTTAATTACATTCATTGATTATTTCACACATATTAAAATCATTATGTTCATGTAATAAAAGTATAGAGTCGACATGTTAAATATATTTTGAAGAAAAGTTGGGAAGGATTTACGATTTTAAATTATGAAGTTAAAAATAGATAATGTTAGGAAATATAATTGTAATGATTTTGAAAACTATATTACAAAACATGGAGTCAATCTCTAATATAGTAAACCCTATACTCCCTATCAGAATATACTAGATGAGAGGAAAAATAAATGTATTTTTTTATATGGGAAAGACAATGTTAGGAAATATAATTGTAATGATTTTGAAAACTATATTACAAAACATGGAATCAATCTCTAATATAGTAAACCCTATACTCCCTATGAGAATATACTAGATGAGAGGAAAAATAAATGTATTTTTTTATATGGGAAAGACAATGTTAGGTGAGAAAAAACCATAAATATTTTTATTGAGGGAATATATATTTACCAATTTACTATGAAAAATAAATTGATATTCACTCTTAAGATAAGAAATATACCATATAAAATTTTATTCAAAATAAAACCATCTCTGAAGTAACATGAATTATTTTGTATGCCTTATTATATGATGATTAAAATCACTAATATAGGAAATATTGAAGACAAAGAAAAAGAAAGAACATTCCCTAGATACCAATATAATGGAGTGTTTAAAAATTCATGAATAAATACAACATGAACTTTTTTATTTACGTGATATGAAAATAGTTGGAAAGAAATCTAGAATAGTGGTTATAGTTGTAAAAAATGATGAGGATATATAAGCAGACAATGAGTATATTTCAACAAAACTGGATAAAAAAGAAGCTAGAACTATATCTAATTATTTTAATATTAATCCATATGAAAAAATGATAAAGAAGAGGCTATTAATAATAGTATAAATAGGAAGAAGATGCTGAATAAATATATTGATATATTACTGGTAATTAAGAGTCACTAGTCCAAACTCAAAGAAGATTAATGATTGAAATTTAGAATACTCTCATTTCTTTTGTTGTACCATAAACTATTATAGTGGTTGTTGAGAATGAATAATGGATCATTTTTATGAATGAATATTTGGATCAAGTTGAAGAGAACTCCAATCAAGATCTTGTGCCATGAAATGAGCATTAAAATGTGATTTTCAACTTGTAAATGTTTAAAAACAAATTGGATGAGAAAGTTAATGTTTTGAAGAACAAATCTATATTAGTTTGAAGAGGAAATTCACTAAATAAATTAATAGATCTTGAAAAAATATTTTTACTAATTGAAAATCTAGAATCCATCATAATGATATTTTTAGTGGAAATAAACAGTCATTCCAAGGATTATCAAAGGAATATAAAATTTTTATTTATAAATGGAGAGATAGAAGAAGATGCCTTCATTGGGAAACTGAATCGTTTCATTTTAGAAAAAGATTAAATCATTCTTAATAAGTTAAATTAATATTTATATAGATTAAAATAAGACCATTGGGCCTAGTCATAGAATCTTGATACCTATTTGAGTGATATGGAATTTTCAAAAGGAAATGTTGATGTCACGATCCGACCCAATGGGGATCAATCAGCGACTCCCCAAGCCCGCCTCCAATAGGCCAGGGTTTGGCATCTAGTGCTGAGTAGGCTATCACATATAAGGGAGGAATTAGCCTAAGGTACATGTACACACTCACCCACATACACCTCCATGAAATAGTGCATAGATATATAAAACTGAAAAGTAAATGCATGGATACATCTGTCCCAAACCAGAGTACAATAAAAGTACAAAAGGGAAAAATAGGGCCCACCAAAAGAAAACTACAGAAGTGTCCAACCAGCTCAGAAGGAGGGAAAACACTGCCAAAACAGCTGCCAGTAAGCTCCTCGGCACAGCTCCGGTAAACTCCCCGGTCAAACCCGCTCACTAAGCTCCGCCTGCTCCGGGTCCTCCTAGGACTCCATCGAAAGGCCGGTGGTCTGTAAAAGACACAAAAATATGCAGGGAAAGCACGTGCATGGGTGAGTATAACAATACTCAGTAGGCACCCCAAAAACCAAAAATAAAAGAGAGAAATTGAAAGGAAAAAATCTGCCATCCCAGCCAGAGGGAGCCCAGATGAGAGAGAAACTCCATCTCGTGACCATCCTAAGCTAAACACAACTAGTCAGCTCAATCAAAGTGTAGTCCCATACATGCACCTGGAACATCCATATATACTCAGCTCACACACTAAGCCACATGAGGTTTCGACCTCATCACCAGAAATAGTTCACAACCAAAATAACACACTCCAAGGTCAATTTCGTCCCATATGACACCCGTCTAACAGATACACTCCATAGGTTCAACAAAAACACCCCAGACGCTCACCCAAGAGATCAAGCTCGTCAGATATCGTCCCTGAGGAAACCTCACAAAAACAACATAAACACCAAACTCCTTGGATTGGGGATCGCTCCTAGGGTATTCTAGGGATACTAGAACCCACACCGGTATACGAAGATCTCACACATAGAGCATCACTCCAAGGGTCCGCTGGGGGATACCACAACCTGATCCAGCATTCGACGATATCACAGATATGGGATCACTCCCAAGATCCGCTGGGGGATACCACAACCTGATCTGGCGCTCGACAGAAACACATCACTCAGATAGAGGATCTTCACCCATGTCACGACGGTCACGACGATATTGAAACCATATCTTGTACATCTCCCGCTGTATGGGATTGAACTGACGATTCCACAACCCTACAGAAACGATGCGCTGAGTGGGGGATTATATAACCAATTATACCAAAACCCTACTAAAAACCTCATGCTGAGTAGGGGATCATATACCCGATGATTCCACATCCCTACTAAGCATAGCCCACAACATAGGGGATCATATTCCCAAAGATTCCACAAACCCTACGAGGTTTACCTGCCAGATAGGGGATCTTCACCCGTGGATAAGCGGTCACAGCGATACCAAGAACCCAATCTAGGGGAAACTATGCTAGAGGATTCGGCACCGGGCCCACTGGAGGGATGCCGCAACTCTATTAGATTAAACATCCCATAGAGAGGATCAAAAACATAAACTAGGGTTCTGATGCCATGCAAACCCTCGTTGGAATGAACCAAGGCAGTACCCTCAACCACTACTTGTCCAATCCTCGATGACCAGAGAGACCCGCAACAATGCCACACTGTGCAGCACCAAGCCCGATACCGAGTCCACCATCACGATCCACACAGAAAAAACACACCAGATAGGTTGTTTACTCACCCAAAACAGAAAACCAGTGAAAAAGGCACTATTCACTCTAGGTAGCCCATGCGAGGCCCAAAAAATGACCTCGAAACTCATCAAGCGGATCGTACCACTGCGATCCCCTTGGAAAAACACATGGGATCGATTACTCGATCGACCCAAACGGACATCCGGTGAAAAAGGCACTATTCAGCAAACCCCACTCGGGAGGGGCCCATGCCTCGATCTCAAAACGTATCGAATAGATCGCACCTTTGTGATCCTCTCGAAAAAACACACAAGATCAACAATTCATCTGCCAAAATTGGACTCATGGTGTGAATGTTGTGTTTTTCCAAAAACGCCGAAACCCGGCCTCGTAGGGTCCACACCCCAAACTCGGTCCCACCACCCATAAAACAAAACAAAAAGTCCAATGAACCATTAAGGCCTCAACGCCACTGATGAAATGTCAATCTGACGCTCCAGGTAAAAGATACATTGGCCCAAAGTTGAATAATAATAAAATATTATTATTTTATTTGACGTTTCAAGATCTCGGGCCACGATCCTGAGACATAAAACTCTAGAATCCACATCGAAGGGTTCACATTGTCTCCAGGGTCGTGTTTCCATAGACGGCATGCGAATCTGACCCCCGGATTGCAAGAAACAGGGGTTCTAAAACCCCGGTGTGTTAAAAAAGGGGTCAGACCAGCATGAACCGGCCAGTCCGGCCGGCCGACCCGGCTGCCCTCCGCCGTGCTGCGGGCCCTTCCAGCCGTGGGACCACGGCCTCCGTCGCGCTGGGGGGCACACCGCCGTTCCTCAAACAGCCGCCCCTCGCCGGCGCCGGCGTTGTGCCGGTGAGGCTTCCGCGGACCGCCGGGACCACCCCGAGGGTCCGTTTTTTTACCCAAAGGTACCGGTGCGAACCTCGGGACTCGATCATCCCTAATAAGACAAAAAAATGAATCAATCTACAACAAAAATGGGATCTATGGATTAAAATTCAAACCGTCTACCTCGCGGGAAAAAATTCGAAGCTTTGGGTGCAGAACGATGCCTGCGATGCACTGGAGCTCAATCTGCTGATGATCAGCGTTGAAAATGGGCGATTTCGGCTTGATCCAGTGAAGAAACGGTCACTGGAGGAGGTGGGATTCACCGTGTGTGTGCGCATGGAGGGAGGCGAGGGAGATGATTTATTTTGTTTTTTTTTTCTAATTATAGATTTCATTTAAACTCCCCGCCAACACGCCTCCAACCCGGCACCTGGCGCCAACTAAAATTTTGTCGCACTTAGGGTAAACATGGAATTTAGAATGCAACGGAGGACTCAGAATTGAAATATGAGACTCTGTTCAGGAGTTTTTTGAGTCGAATATCTTAAATAAACTTTTCCATTTATTTATGAAAACACCCCTGGTGGCTTTTCTCAGAGCAGGCCCACACCCACAAAGTTTATACCCCTCAGAGGGTAAACGGAACCCTTCGGATGCAACCATGCCCTCTGATTCCCATTCCAAGCTACCTTTTAGGAGATATCACACCCCCTCCATGTTCTTAGTTTAAAAAATACATAATATTTTTATAAAATTAATTCCGGGCACACCGGGCCTTAGAATCGCACACCGTCTTCACAGCTAGCTCTAGAATTAATTGTAGGAATATTCCAAAGTCTGACAGGGACAAAACCTGAGTCGCTACATCCTCCCCACTTTAGAACTTTTCATCCCCAAAAATCCATAAGCACAAGGAAAGCCACTGGACTCTCAACTGGGTCCCCCATTCCAGTGAGTTCTCCAACAAACACCCATGCCCGAAAAAATAAATCAGAGGGACTCATCCACCACACCGCAACACTATCCGCTTTGGGCGGCACTGACTCGCCTGCACGGTTTTAATCTCATCACAAAAATGCATCTCGGTGGGGGAAGGATCCCTCTTCCTCATGCATTCGAAGCATGCCGAACAAAACTCACACAGGGTCTTACCAGCACCCTGAAAAAATTCGATCAAGCAATGAAAAGGAATGAGTACCACTAAATAATGTCTATCAAACTACTGCAGAAGGTATAAAGGACAAAAGACGTACCTCTATCCATCCGCGTAGACTCTGGGTCAACAGAAACTAAGTCTTGCAGTTGTCCTCGCCCTCGAACACCAGCTCCCGGAGCCCGGCGTGGACCACCTGGTGGTGGGGTGGTGGAAACTGATACCACCTACCACATCCTATTGTTACACCAGCTCCGTCTCCACGTCCGCCTCCCTGTGAACCTCTTTTCTTTAGACGCTGCCTCTTCCAAGATGGTCTATCGACCGACTCCCTCTCAACAACACGATGAGTCGGACAATCTCTAGCATGATGTCCCAAACCATCGCAAGCATAACACTGCCTCTCCTGTGGCTGACCAAAACTAGTATACAAGCCCTGTAATCCATGATCCTTAGATCCTCCATCCTGGGGTCCCCTCCTGAAACGTCACCCACGTCCGGGCTCCCGAGTCTGTCATTGGCTACCTGATTCCGGTCCGGCTAACGAAGTCTCAGCACTCACGTGCACAACACTAACAGGCAGGATATGCTCGTCCAGAAAGCTCTCCACCACCAGGGCTCGCTCCAGCACTTCAACATAGGTGGGAAGACACAAGGAAACCACACCTGCCCGAATGTCCCTGCGTAAGCCCTACTCGAAGGTCTGATCCCTAATGACTGGGTCTCTAACCATATACATGGAGTAGCATGACAGGTCTATAAACCTCACTGAGTACTCTGACACGGTCATGCCCTCCTATCAAAGCTACAGAAGCTTCGAGATCCACACTGACCTCAGCATCACTGGATAGAACACTTCCCTGAAGAGATGGTCAAACTCTGCCCATGTGAGTGTCTCCTCATCGTGAGACTGTGTCACTAGGCTCCACCATCGCCCAGCCAAACCATGCAGAAGGCTCACCTCTAGGACCACCATCTGATTGGTGGGTGTCCTCACCAGGCGAAAAACTCGGGTGACTGCTTCGAGCTAGTCATCAGCTACCTGAGGGTCTAGATCACCCCAAAACCATAGAGGTTGTTGCCTATGGAACTCGTGTAGTTCACTCAGCCTGCTCGCAACCTCATCTTGCACTACCGGCACAACCAGCAACTTGATAGGTGGTGGCTCAACTGGCGGACCACCTCTAGGTGTAGCCTCAGAACCTGTGCCCTTGTCCACAACTTCTACATGAGGCAGATTATGACCACAATCCCACTGATGAACCCTCGCTTGCTGTCATCGTGGAGGAATCCTGAAATAAATTCAAGATGCAACACTTTCAAAGAGTATATCTAGATATTCGACTCAAGAAGGACAAGGAAAACCTGAAAAACCAATCCTATATGATGCATGCACTGTTATCTCCCTGAGACTAGTGTCCAAACGTCCCGAGTCGAAAGGCAGGTTATCAGAGTCCTGATATATGTATACATCGGCCGCCACACCAACACTGGTGTCCCTGACTTGAAATATGAACTCAAAAAACCATAACACTACAGCTATGAAACCCAAACCAAACTCACAGCTAGACCAACTATGATCTGAGAGCCCAAAGGTGGAACCTCCTTTTATACCACTCTGTCATGACCCGACCCAATGGGGCTCAAGCCGCGACTCCCCAATCCTACCTCCAGTAGGCCAAGGGTTGGCTTCTAGCACTGAGTATGCTATCACACACAAGGGAGGCATTAGCCTAAGGTACCTATACACACGCACCCCCATACACCACCATGCAACAATGCAGAGATATATAAAACTGAAAATTAAATGCATGAATACATCTATCCCAAACCAGAGTACAACAAAAGTACAAAAGAAAAAAACATGTCCCACCAAGAGAAAACTACAGAAGTGTCCAACCTGTTCAGAAAGAGGAAAATCATTGCCCAAACACCTGCCGGTAAGCTCCTCGGTACAACTCTGGTAAACACCCCGGTCAAACCTTCTCACTAAGCTCCGCATGCTCCGGGTCCTCCTGGGACTCTGTCAAAAGGCATGTGGTCTGCACAAGACACAAACATGTGCGGAAAAATCTCATTCATGGGCGAGTATAACAATACTCAGTAGGCACCCCAAAAACCCAAAACAAAAGAGAGCAACTGAACGGAAACCGTCCGCTCATCCCAGCCAGAGGGAACATAGATGAGAGAGAAACTCCATCTCGTGACCATCCTCGACTAAACACAACTAGTCATCTCAATCCAGGTGTATGCCCATACATGCACCTTGAACATCTAGATATACTCAGCTCACACACCAAGCCACATGAGGTACCTACCTCATCCCCATCAATGGTTCACAACCAGGATAAAAAACTCAACGATCAATGTCATCCCAGATAACACTTTTCCGAGAGATACACTCCATCAGGTCCCACACAAACACCCCAGATGATCAACTGAGAGATCACGCTCGTCGGATATCATCACTGAGGAAACTTCACTGAAACAACATAAACACCAAACTCCTCAGATAGGGGATTGCTCATAGGGTCCGCTAGGGGATACCAGAACCGAAACCGGTATATGAAGATCTCATAGATAGGGGATCTCTCCCAGGGACCGCTAGGGGATACCAAACCCCGATCTGGCATCCGATAATCTCACAGATAGGGGATCACTTCTAGGATCTGATGGGGGATACCACAACCCGATTTGGCGCTCGACAGAAACACGTCACTCAGATAGAGGATTTTCACCCATGTCATGATAGTCTAGACGATACCAAAACCCTATCGGGTACATCTCGCATTGTAGGGGATTGAACTGACGATGTCGCAACCCCATAGAAACCACGCACTGAGTAGGGGATCGTATAACCAACGATACTGCAACCCTACTAAAAACCTCATGCTGAGTAGGGGATTGTATACCTGATGCTGCCACAACCCTACTGAGCACGGACCACCGCATAAGGGATCATATTCCCGAAGATGCCACAAACCCTAAGGGGTTATCCTGCAAGATAGAGGATTGCCACCCGTGGACAAGCGGTCGCAATGATACCAATAACCCGATCTAGGGGAAATGATGCTAGAGGATCCCGCACCAGGTCCACTGGAGGGATGACGTAACTCTATCAGATTAAACAACCCATCGAGAGGATCACAAGCCTAAACTAGGGTTGTTATGTCCCACGAACCCTCGTAGAAACGAACCATGGGAGTACCCTCAACCACTACTGGTCCAATCGTTGCTGACCTGAGCAACCAGCAACAATGCCACACTGCGCATCACCAAGGCTGATACCGAGGCCACCATCGTGATCCACGCAGAAAAAACACGTAGGATATGCTGTTTACTCACGCAAAATGGACAACCGATGAAAAAGGCACTATTCAATATATCTAGCCCATACGGGCCCCACAAAAGGACCCCAAACTAATCAAGAAGATCATACCACGGAAATCACCTTGTAAAAACACGCGGGATTGACTACTCGATCGACGCAAACGAACACCAGGTGAAAAAGCCATTATTCACCGAAGCCAGCACGAGTGGGTCCCATGCCTCGATCTCAAAACTCATCGAACGGATCGCACCATTGCGATCCTCTCGAAAAAACACGCATGATCGACTATTCATCCGCTAAAACCGGACTCCTAGTGTGAAAGTTGTGTTTCTCTGAAAATGCCCAAACCTGGCCTCGTGGGCCCCGCACCCCAAACTCGGTACCAACACCCAAAAATAAACAATAAAAGTCTGCTGCCCCATCAGGGCCTCAACTCCAATGACGACACATTAATTGGATGCTCCAGGAAGAAGATACATCGGCCTGAAGTCGAATAATAATAAAATATTAATATTTTATTCGACGTTTCAAGCTCTCGGGCCATCATCCCAAAACTCAAAACTACCGAACCCACACCGAATGGTTCACCTTGTCGCCAGGGTCGTGTCTCTGTAGATGGAATGTGAATCTGACCCCCCAGATTGCAAGAAACAGGGTTTTTAAAGCCCCCATGTGTTAAATAAGGGGGCGGACAAGCCTGAACTGGAAAGCCCGCGCCGGCCGACCCGGATGCCCCCACCGCTAGCCAACCTTGGTCGGCGGCCCTCCGCCATGCTTTGTATGGCGTTAGCCATGGGACCGTAGCCTCTTCCATGCTGGGTCGTGCGCCGCCTCGCTGCATCGGCCCGCCCTGGCATGCCGCCCCACGCCGGCACCGCGTCGGTGAGGCTCCCATGGACCCCCGGGACCACCCCTGTGGTCCGTTTTTTGATCTGATGTTACCTATGTGACCCTCAGGACTCGATCTTTCCAGATATGACAAAAAAATGATGCAATTAGTAGAAAAAACTGGATCATGGGATTAAAACTCAAACCGCCTACCTCGCGGGTGAAACACCGAAGCTTCGGGTGCAGAACGACGCCTACGACACACTGGAGCTCGATCTGCTGACGATTGAAGCTGAAAACGGATGATTTCAACTCGATCCAACGATTAAATGGTAGAGGGAGGAGGTGGGCTTCATCATGCGTGTGTGGGAGGAGGGAGGTGAGGGAGATGATTGATTTTGGTTTTTTTAATTATATACTTCATGTAAACTCCCCGCCAACACGCCTCTGACCCGACACCGAGTGTCGACCAATATTTTGTCATGCCTAGGGTAAACACGACGTTCTGAACACAACTATGGAGTCAAAATTACGATCTGAGACTCCGTTCAGTAGTTATATTTGATGAAGATTGTAAATAATCTTTTCCATTTATTTATAAAAATTCCCCTGGTGGATTTTCTCATAGTAGGCCCGCGCTCGCAATGTTTATACCCCGCCTTGGGTAAACGGCATGCTCCGGATGCAACCGTGCCCTCAAACTCTTGTTCCGAGCTAGATATTAGGAGATAGAACACCCCCACCATGTGTATAGTATACAAAATACTTAATATTTTTATAAAATTAATTCCAGGCACACCGGGTATCGGAATCGTACTCCATCTTCACGCCTAGCTCTAGAATTATTCATAAGAATATTCCAAAGTTTGACAGGGCCAATACCCGAGTCACTAAATCCTCCCAACCATAGAACTTTTCATCCTCAAAAAGGCATAATCACATGGAATGTGACTGGACTCTTAACTGGGTCTCCCACACCAGCGAGTTTGCCAACAAAAACACATGCCTAAACACATAAGTCATATGGACTCATCCACCAAACCTCAACACAATCATTTTTTGGTGGCACTGACTCACCCGAATTGTTTTAATCACATCACAAATATGAATCTCGATGGGGGAAGGATCCCTCTTCCTCATGCATTCGAAGCACGCCGAAAAAAACCCACACAGGGTCTTACCAGCGCCCTAAACAAAACTCGATCAAGCAACAAAAAGGAAAGAGTGCCACTAAACAGTGTCTATAAAACTACTGCAGAAAGTAGAAATGACACAAGGCGTATCTATATCCATCCGCGTAGCCTCTATGTCCACATCCTCTAAGGATTGCAGCTATCCTCACCCTCAACCACCACCTCCCTGAACCTGGCGTGGACCACCTGGGGGTGGGGGTGGTGGCAAATGATACTGCCTACCACCTCTTGTTGCTGCACCAGCTCTGTCACCATGTCCGCCCCCTTGTGAACCTCTTTGCTCGAGACGCTGCCTCTGCCAAGTCGGTCTGTCGACATGCTCCTTATCGGTAGCACGATGAGTCAGAAAATCTCTAGAAAGATGTCCCCAACCACCGCAAGCATAACACGGCCTCTCCTGAGGCTGACCAAAACTGGTATGAGAACCCTATGAGCCTTGAGCCTCAGATCCTCCATCCCGGGGTCGCCTCCTGAAACTTCGCCCACGTCCAGGCCCCTGATTCTATCCTCGGCTACCAGATGTCGGTCCAACTGATGAAGTCTCATCTCTCACAGGCCCAGCACTAACAGGCGGGATCTGCTCGGCCAGAAAGCTCTTCACTACCAAAGATCTCTCCAGCACTCCATCATAGGTGGGTTGACACAAGGAAACCACACCTGCCCGGATGTCCATGCATAGGCCCAGCTCGAAGGTCTGAGCCCTAAATAACGGGTCTCAAACAATATCCAGGGAGTAGCGCAACTAGTCTGTAAACCTCGCCGAGTACTCCGACACTGTCATGCCCTCCCGTCGAAGCTGCAGAAGCTCCTGGATCCGCACTAACCTCAGCGTCCCTGGATAGAACTCTTACATGAAAGCCGCTCAAACTCTACCCACGTGAGCGTCTCCTCGTCGTGAGACTATGTCACTAGGCTCCACCATTTCCTGGCCAAACCATGTAGAAGGCTTGCCGCTAGGACCACAATCTGATCTGGGGGTGTCCTCACCAGGCGGAAAACTCGGGTGACTAATTTGAGCCATTTATCAGCTACCCGAGGGTCTGGATCAGCCTGGAACCTTAGAGGTCGCTGCCCTTGGAACTCGTGCAACGCACTAAGCCTGCGCGCAACCTCGTCATGCACTACCGGGACAACCAGCTAATTGACAGGTGGTGGCTCAACTGGGGGACCACCTGGAGGTGCAGCTTCAGAACCTGCGCCCTGGTCCACAACCTCTACACGGGGCGGATCATCACCACAATCCCACTGCAGAACCCTCACTGGCTATCATCATGGAGGAATCCTAAAATACATTCAAGACGCACCATTGTCAAACAGTATATTAGGAGAGCTAACTCAAGAAGGACAAAGAAAACCTAAAAACCTTGTCCTATTTGATGAATGGACCGTTATGTCCCTGCGAATAGTGTAGAAACGTCCTATGTCAAAAGGCAGATTATCAGAGTCCTGGTGTATGGATACATCAGCCGCCACACCAACACTAGAGACCCTGACCTGAAAGCCGAACATGAAACACCCTAACACTGATGTTATGAAACCCAAACCAAACTCACAGCTAGACCAGCTTCACATTGAGATCCCAAAGGTGGAACCTCCTTTGATACCACTCTGTCACGACTAGACCCAATGGGGATCATGTCGCAACTCAACAAGCTTGCCTCCAATTGTTCAAGGGTTGGCGTCTAGCGACGAGTAGGCTATCACACACAAGGGATGCATTAGCCTAAGGTACATGTATACACGCACTCACATACACCTCCATGCAACAGTGCATAGATATTTAAAACTGAAATGTAAATACATGCATACATCTATCCCAAACCAGGGTACAAAAAAAGTAAAATAGGAAAAAATAGTTCCCATAAATAGAGAAGTATAGAAGTTTCCAACCTGCTCAGAAGGAGGGAAAACACTGCCAAAACACCTCCCAGTAAGCTCCTCGACACAGCTTCAGTAAACACCCCAGTCAAACCCACTCACTAATCTTCGCCTACTCCAGGTCCTCTTGGGACTCCATTGAATGGCATGTGGTCTGTACAGGATAACAACATGTTCAGGAAAATCTTGTATAGTGGTGATTATAACAATACTCAGTAGGCACCCCAAAACCCCAAAACAAAAGAGAGAAACTAAAGGGAAAAAGTCCACTCATCCCAGCCACAAGGAACCTAGACGAGAGAGAAACTCCATCTTGTGACCATCCTCAGCTAAACAAAACTAGCTAGCTTAATCCATTTGTATGCCCATACATGCACCTTGAACATCCAGATATACTCAGCTCATGCACCAAGCCACATGAGGTACCGAACTCATCACCAACAATGGTTCAAAACTAGAAGAACACACTCCACGATCACTGTCATCCCAGATGACACCCATATGAGAGATACATTACATCAGGTCCCACACAAACACCCCATATGCTCACCCAAGAGATCACGCTGTCAGATATCATCATTGAGGGAACCTCACTGAACCAACATAAACACCAAACTCCTCAGATAGGGGATCACTCCTAGTGTCCGCTAGAGGATACCAGAACCCACACCGGTATACGAAGATCCCAATGATAGAGGATCACTCCCAGGGTCTGCTGAGGGATACCAAAACCCGATTTGGCATTCGACAATCTCACAGAGAGGGGATCACACATAGGATCTGTTGAGGGATACCACAACCCGATCTGGCACTCGACAGAAACACGTCACTAAAATATTTACCCATGTTAGAACGGTATCGACGATACCGAAACCCTATCTGATACATCTTGTGTTGTAGGGGATCGAACTGAAGATGCTGCAACCCTACAGAAACCACACGCTGAGTAGGGGATCATATAACTAATGACACCGCAACCCTATTAAATACCGAATTCTAAGTAAGGGATCAAATACCCAACGATGCCACAACCCTACTGAGCATGGACCACCATGTAGGGGATCATATTCCCGAAGATTCCACAAACCCTACGGGGTTAACCTGCTAGATAGGGGATCACCGCCCGTGGATAAGCAGTCACAATGATACCAAGAATCCGATCTAGGGGAAGCGATGCTAGAGGATCCCGCACCGGGCCCACTAGAGGGATGCCAAAACTCTATTAGATTAAACATTCCATCGAGAGGATCACAAACCTAAACTAGGGTTGTGATGCCGTGAGAACGATCGTAGGAAAAAACCAATGGAGTACCCTCAACCACTGCTGGTCTAATCATCGCTGACCTGAGTGACCCGCAACAACGGCACACTGCGCATCACTAAGGCCGATACTGAGGCCACCATCGTGATCCACACGGAACAAATGCGCAGGATTGGCTGTTTACTCGCCCAAAACGGACAACCGATAAAAAAGGCAATATTCACCGTAGCTAGCCTATGCGGGGCCGACACAACGACCCCGAAACTCATCAAGAGAATCATACCACTACGATCTCCTTTAAAAAACACACAGGATCGAATACTCAATCGACACAAACAAACACCCTATGAAAAAGGAATTATTCTCCAAAACCCGCCAGAGTGGGGCCCACACATCGATCTCAAAACTCATCGAACGGATCATACCATTTCAATCTTCTCGTAAAAACACA
Source organism: Viscum album (assembly GCA_963277665.1). NCBI lineage: Eukaryota > Viridiplantae > Streptophyta > Magnoliopsida > Santalales > Viscaceae > Viscum > Viscum album. Next base: position 171,477,069 of record OY728147.1, on the reverse strand, counting down.
CTGGATCAACTATTCATCTGCCAAAATCGGACTCCTGGTGCAAAAGTTGCATTTCTCTGAAAACGCCCAAACCCAACCTTGTGGGGCCTGCAACCCCAATTTGGTCCCAACACCCGAAAACCAATAATAAAAGTTTTCCCCACCATCTGGGCCTCAAATCCACTGACGGTGTGTCAATCTGATGCTCTGAGTAGAAGATACATCGGCCCGAAGTCGATTAATAATAAAATATTATTATTTTATTCGACATTTCAAGATTCCGAGCCATGATCCCGAAACATAAAACTCGTGAATCCATATAGAATTGTTCTCCTTGTCACCAGGGTCGCATCTCCGCAGACGACACGTGAATCTGACCCCTAGATTGCATGAAATGAGGGTTTTAAAACTCCCGTGTGTTAAAAAAGGGGTTGGACCGGCCGACCCGGCCGCCGCCGCCGCCGGCCCGCCCTGGCCGACGGCCCTCTACTATATTGTGGCCCGTGTCGGCCAAGGGGTCGTGGCCTCTTCCAGGCCTAGCATCATGCCGCTGTGCCTTAATCGGCGGCCACCGCCTCGCTGCGCCGGCCGCCCCTTGCCGGCGTCGGCGCCGCCGCGTCGGGGCCACGCCGGTGAGGCTTCTGCGGACTGTCAGGACCACCCCGGTGGTCCATTTTTCGATCTGAAGGTACCATTGTTACCCTTGGGACTCAATATTTCCAGAAAAATAGGATTGGGTGATTAAAACTTAAACCGCCTACCTCGGGGGCAAAAGGCCGAAGCATCGGGTGTAGAACGATGCCTGCGACATGCTGGAGCTCAATCTGCTGACGATCGACGCTGAAAACGGACGATTTTGGCTCAATCTGGAGAAGAAACTGTCGAGAGAGGAGGTGGGCTTTGCCTTTCATGTGCGGGATGAGGTAGGTGAGGGAGATGATTGATTTTGGTTTTCTTAATTATAAACTTCATTTAAACTCCCCGCCAACACGCCTCCGACCCGACACCCAGCGCCGACTAAAATTATGTCACGCCTAGGGTAAACACGACATTCTAAATGCAATGGAGGACTCCGAATTGAGATATGAGACTCCATTCAGGAGTTATATGAGCCGACGCTCGTAAATAAGCTTTTCTATTTTTTTATGAAAACGCCCCTGGGGGATTTTCTCACAGCAGGCCTGCGCCCGCAAAGTTTATACCCTGCCTTGGGTAAACGGTAGGCTCTGGATGAAACAATGCTTTCAGATTCCTTTTCAGAGCTATCATTTAGGAGGTAACACGCCCTCGCCACGTGCATAGTATAAAAAGTACTTAATATTTTTATAAAATAAATTTCGGGCACACTGGGCCTCGCAATCACACGCCTTCTTCGCGCCTAGCTCTAGAATTATTCGAAGAAATATTCCAAAGTCTGACAGGGCCAAAACATGAGTCTCTACAATTGATATCAACCTATATGTGAATTTTCTATCAATGGTAATTATAATTATAATTATATATAGTTATGAAATAATATATTCTACAAAAAAAATATCATCTATGTAAAGATTTTTTAAAACATATGAAAAATAATTTTTAGATTTATTTTCTAGGTGATATGAGATAATTATTGAAAATATATATTAAAAAAAGAATAAATCCATTAACTTTTACTAATAGGAATATGCATAGGATTTGTTAATTAAATTTTCAATGGAATAATGTAATAAGTTTCCCACACCTATTGATGTTGGTACCAAGTTGAGAAAGGATAAGGAAGGAATTAGTGTAAATCAAAAATATTTTAGAATATTCATTGGAATCCTTGTCTATCTAGTTGCATCATGATGAAACATTTATTATGCTATGAATCAATATGAAATGTTTTAGAGTGATCATAAAAAACATTAAATATTAGTAGATAAGAATATAAAAATATATATAGAGGTATTTTTTAACTATGGAATAATTTATAGAGATAGATTTGTTTTACTATTATATGTATAAACTGATGTGAATTTGGTAGAATACTATGCTGAAAATAATACTATATTAGGTGTAGCATTTTTTGGTGAGAGATATGTGAGTTGGAATAAAAAAATGTAGACTTCAGTTACATTGATCACAACTGAGGTAGTGTTTATTATTTCTAAACATGTTAGTATTTATATAATATATATGCATGTGCAATGGGAATATTTGAATGGTAATAATGAGAGGGCACTAAAAATGTATTATGATAGACAAATTTATAATTATATTTAAAAGAATAAATTCAAAAATAATTTTTAATGAACATTGAAGTCATGTTTCATTTGATTAAATTGAAAGCGGCGCATGGTGATGTGAAAGCTGAATACATTTTCACCAAAGACCCAATTGAACATATTTTTTGTAATGATAATTCTGAGAGTGAGGTTTGAAGAATAAAGTATGAAACTCCTCTTTTAAACTATCTATTATCTATCGCGTATGTGTGGAATAACCCCATAAGTATTTTTAATATGTTACAAAATAGGTAGAGAAAGTACATAAATATTTGATAGTAGAACACTTCCTTATAAAAGGGGAAGTGTTTCTTTATAAATGTGGGATTGTGATCATTACTTAAAAATTATAATTTTAATCTATCGATATTCATAAATGGGGTGTACATGGAAGTATTAATTTATAGAGAGTTTATCTTTATAATGTGTCCACAATAGTTTCTCAATGCGGGATGAAATCTTCTCAAAAAAATTATATTATCCCGTAGTTTGGATTTATGACACTTATAATATGAGAAATGGAATTATTTGATGATTCTTAAAAAAATTTAGTATTCTGAAAATACATGAGTTATGATTCTATGAGTTGTGTAATGTTAATAATAAATCCAAAGGGGGAGATTGTAGTTATCTTTGTAATGGATGAATGTTTTCATTTTTTTCAAATATTCTTGAGAATCATTGGAGGTTGTTGATATGTTTTAAAGGCTAGTTGGAATTTTTTTGAGATGTTTTGAACATCCTTGAGTTTATTTGAATTAATTATATGATTATATAAAGACTTCTAGAATTCAATGATTGAGTATGAAAAATGGAGAAGGGATGAGTTTTTAATGTTGGAAGTAGAATTCTTAAGTATTTCTTGTGTCTTAATAATGATCAATCATAGATAAGAAAAACTAAAAAATATATCAAGTTAATTGAATAAATATGTATTAAATAAGTTTTATTTTGACATTGTAAGGATCATTTTTATTTAGGAGATATCAAAAAATGAAAAATAGCTGAGTTTATAAGGATTCTCTATGAGTGTGTAAGGATTATTTCATTCATTTATAAGGATCTTGCAACAATTTATAAGGGTGTTTTTCTATGTTCATAAGTATGATCAAATAGCTTGTAAGGATAATTACCTAATTTATAAGGATGATCTTGCATTTCCTAAGAATATGTGCTATGTTCATATGGATGATACAACAATACATAAGGATCTTACTAAATACATAAGGATATTAGAAATTTTTGAGAATGTTAGAGACTAAAATCATATTAAATACTATTATAATTTTTATATAATAAAAACATACTAGATTATTCCCATACCAATATTCATCGATGAGAAGATTAAAAATAAATTATTCTCAATGATTTATAAAGAATCCATGTTATTAAAATCATGGTGAATCAAATTATATTATGACACTAATTTAAAAATTAATTTAACTAAATGTGATTCTATTATTGATTAAACTCCATAAATTAATTCTTCCTTGAGAAGGTGATGATGATGAGTTGTTTTTTATTTCCAAAATCACATGAAAATACTAACATGATTTAGCCTGAGATGTTAAGGGTGAGAATTATTAAAAATATGACTTCTCCAATGTTTATTTGTTTTAGTAATTCATTTAATTACATAATGAGATTTAGTAAGAAAATATTTGAAGATGGTCTAGTCAAATTTGAAGAAGAAATAACTGTTGAGTATTTCTAGAATTCAAAAAAATATTATTTGTGAATAATTTTTAATTGTTTTTAAAGATTATGTTTTTATTGAGTGTTTTTCTTCAATTTTTTAAATGATAAGAAATGATGATAGGGGAATTTTTGAAAATACACTAGAGATTTTCCTTTAATATAGAAAGAAATATACATAATTGTGGGTACATAAGCACATGAAAAATTGAATTAAGGAATCAAAATGAGGAATTTTTTGTAAAAATAAGATATATGAATCCTATAGAATATGAGATATTACTAATTTATAGAATGATATTAATTCTAGAATATTTTTAATTCACCCAAATATGTGGAACCATGGAGAGATAGAGATTGTTTCAAGAGTAATTATAGTTATAAAAAATACTACAAAAATAGAGCTTGAAATGAAATCATAGTGAAAAATAGAAAACCATAAAGAACCCAAGTCCTTAGGGAACTGAGATTGAGATGAAATTTCAGGATTATATGAATATATGTATCTATATGTTATTTGGAAGGCTAACCCATATGAATAGTTTATATATTCTATGTAGTATTATTCAAGGTTAAAGGACTTTAATTGGAACAATATTCAAATAAGTCAATCTTAATGACTCGAGAGGAAGATATTTAACAGTTAATATAGAAACAATGATTCAAATTTTATCTTTTTACATTATTTTTTATTCACACTATAACTGGTAAGATGCTATGTAAATCCCAATGGGATGCTAGATAACTAAATATTAATAGATTAAATGTCCTACCCACTTTTAGTTGATCATAAAATTCTAGCTGTAAATCAGCATACCAGGATAAAAACCAAACATAACAAGGATTTGGTAATAACACTGGGACTGAACCTTAATAAAATATTTTATTCCTTTTTCTTTTTATTTCTTCATTAATCCACGTAAGGCCTAGTTAAATATTTTTAGGAATCAAATAGTAACATATAGAAAGTGATTTTTTCAAATGAATGAAATTTAAAAATTATTACACAACTAATTAAATTCCCCATACTCTGTGGTTCACCTATTCCTAAGGTATTTCATAGAAAAAACATCTTCCAATTAATTGGAAAGCTAATTCAAAATTTACCTTTTCTACGTTATATTACAGTTCATATGTGAAATAGAATCCTCAAGGATCAACTTCTCTTGTTTCAACCTTTGAGTCTCCATGACCACTTTTTCCTTGTGTGCTACAAGTTCATCCTTATAGGACTTAAAATTTTAAACATATTTTGAGTCATAGTCGTCCTCCTTGGAATTGAATTTATTCTCATCCACTTTATAAGAAACATCCATTAATTACTCACCATGAGAGTCATTTTTTCCCATTGATCAATAGCTACTTCCCCTAGTGTTTTGTTCATGATTTTTAATTTTACTTCCTCAATATATAATACTTCATCATGGTTCTATTGATACTTCTCATCCACTCCAAAATGAAATTTTTTCTTCTTATATCCCCTGATTTTGATACCCCAATAAGTGGAGATCTTTAAAATATGGTCTTCTTAATATCTTATCATCATTAATAAATCCAATATCAGACAAAAAATAAATGTCATCTACTATTCTTGAAAATTTATTTAATGAATCTATATATTAAAAATAATAATTATTTATTCTGCCCGTTTAAAGAAGACTAGGGTCTTTTATTATAATCTCACAATGATTGAACAGATTTGTATAACATGGAATTCTATTTGTATTCTCATTATTATTCATATTATTTCCCATAATAATGTTATTGGAAAATTATAAGGGTATATTAAGAAATATTAAATTCAAATAGAAATACTTAAGCACTGATAACAATTATTATTCCCTAAGGGTATTTAGTTAGAGATACCATAAAAGGGGGGTGAATTTGTGTATAATACATGTTGTAATTTTTAACTTAATCATAAAACTCACACTAAACAATATTATTTTTGCATCATTCCTAGTAGGAACACTCTTATATTATTCTATGTATGATGATCCAATTATAATTCCACTTATCTTGGATATTAATCAATTTTTTTTTTAAATTATGGATTTACCCTCACTCACAAATTTATGTCTTGTAGAAACTAATTAAATTAGTCCCATTTGACCCAAGTAGTATTATTGGTTCATCTATAAAGTAAAAATCTAATGAGTATACGATGATAATGATTCAATGCACCAGAATCCAATAAACACACTATTCAGTGGTGGAAAACATTTTGTAATGCAATAAAATAAAAAATAATATCACCATTATTATTGATTCACCATGTCTAGATAAGAGAACCTTGATTCCCTCATGTTTATAATTTTTAATATAATTTTGAAAAACTCTACGATAATAGTATGAAATTCCCTGAGACATCATGGAAACTCTATCTCTATATACTAGAAGGATCTATAAACTATTCCAATGATTTCTTCTATCATCTCTTTTTTTTGATATTATCTTTCTTATGATATTTTTTAGCTATATCTTCTTCTTCTCTAAACAAGATAGATCAATATGTTTAGGGTCACTCACTATCACCCTCTATCTTTCTTTGTTTTTATCTTTTTTTATCATATAATATTCATGTAAATATATTTTTTTATATTTTTAACATAAAAAACATTCAAATATTTTGGAAACATCATATTCTATTTCCATTTTCATGATACTTTTCAATGGAGTCAGACATCATATTTGAACCTCATTTATTATCACATAAGAATAATCCTTTAATTATTCATGTATATTAATTTAATAATTTATTTACAATAGTTTACATTATAATTACCCTATTGATCTGAATAATTCTCACAACATACCTCTTTCTTTAATCACCAATAAAAACTGAATCATATTTACTCTATACCAGCATATTGGTTTAAATCCATATGATTTTCTTGTAAAATATTATTATTCATTATTCAAGAATATACAATTCATCTCCATGAAATAATAAAATTATGCGAGATAATATTCTATTGTAATATAGGATAACTCTAATCATTATCATTTTTTTCATGGTTGGGATGTGGATTCTCTTATTACAATGTGACTAGAACCCAAGATTCTCATCCCATAACACGTTAAGGTATGGAAATAATTTCAATGAAATGAATTCATAATAAATCTTATATACAAGTATATATGAAAAAGTGACCATTAAAAAATAAAGTAATCTTTATGTATAACTAGAAAAATTAGAGTTTCCCATTTACATCAAAATCCCCAATTTTTTCAAAAAAATATGGTCTGTTACATATCCTAGGATCTATCTTTGTAAGCATTTTTCATTTTTTAGTGTGGGATGGAAACCTTAAAACATGTCTCTTGTAGCATGATATCTCTTTCATATGCAGTTATGTGGCTAGGTAACCATTATGTATGCCTTTACATAACTTCGTAAGCTTTATATTTTCCATATCATGGTTTGGTAACCATTAAATATGCCTTTTCACTACCTCAATCCTCTATATATGAATTTTATATGCCTGATAACTCTTTTTATTCCAATATTAATCTTAGTAATATTTATATAAGTATACATGTGTCATGATAACCCTTATGTATTCGTTTTCATGGTAGAAACTCTAGTTCCTCAGTTCACCCATATGCTTCGGCCAGGATTCATCTCTTAACTCGATGTATCAATTACTTTACCAATTTTCTAGACCATTATGATTTTTACTAAAAATATTATATAATTTTTCAAATGAATTCAATCCCACTCTGAGTCCATATTAAACAATAATAGGCTTATTCGACTTCATCAATTCCATTGTTCATTCATTAAATTTCCATCATGGAATCTTCTAGATATCATCAATGATTTTCCACCATCTTAACAGTGAAAAAATAATCATAAACCTCACCTTCATTCAATATGTTAAGTAATTGTTGAGAAAATACCATTAAATTACATATTTCACTAAATCCAAAAACTTTTACATACCTTATTGGATGAAAAAAGTCCAACAACAACAACAATAACACATTTTGACAACAAAACAACAACAACATCAATTATAATTTGTATTCTAATAGTACATATTTTTCTCTTATTAATTTTGGTTTCCTTATATAATTTTTTCCTCATGTCTACTTCTTCATAAAGGATTCTATTTATGGGAATTCATGTTTCCCTAATGGCCCAAAAGGCCTTATTGACACTCTTTCACATAGGTTAAATCCCAAATAGTTCTTATATATATAGGTCCCCTCCATGACCACCTAACTTATAAGACCACTTCACTATACATATATATGTTTTCCCCATTGATCATATATTCCTTTGATAATAGGAATTAAGAACTTTTTATAATATTTCCTTCCATTCCCCCTAATCAGTAAGGTCCTTGGGGTTCTATCAATCATGTATTACCCTGATAATGATGATACATACTCATAAAACATTAATGAGACTCATTTTTTCTAAAACATTCAATTGGAAACTCTAAATTGGACCTTATATATCATGAACATCTAATTAACATCCCTAGTCTAATCAATTATCCATTAATGACCAAATGTGATTCCAATCTAGTGCCAGTCCCGATGTTTCTCCACTGATTCACATCACTGATATATTTGATCATCTTTCCCAATCTTGTTACCAATTGACATGAGAGAAACCAATTAGTCCTAAAACCTATAATCCCGAAAAATACATTTAATTAACCAATTTTTTATGATAAATGTGGAATGTATACATGATATAATGATACTAGATTCATGATCTTAAAAAAAACTTCTTTACTCCAAGATGCATTACCATAAAAAGGACATCATTGGTAATGGATTCATGATTGTAAAAAGAACTTCCTCACTAATGGATGTATTATCCAATAAGGAACCATAATATTCCTTTCAATATGACCATAAAGGGTGTGGAATTTCTTATTAAAATCCATTGAAATATATGGGTTTTGATTCCCATTATAGGGATATATAGTTATCCCTTCTCATGCGTGAAATCAAAACTTCAAATTACCTACCACCTCCATGGATAATGAAAAATTATAAACTGACTAGATATATAGTTTTAGACTTGATAATAGCTAACCAACAAGTTTGAATAATAATGACTTATCATAAATATAAATGAATATCCTAAAATAAATATAGATATTCACATAGATGAATGGTAAAAATTGATCTCTTTCATGGAAAGGGTTTCACATACTGTTAATGAGAATGATGTTATAAATATATATTGAATCCAGGACAGTGTACTAGAATAGGTAATGATATCATTTATTGGATTAGTTGACCTCCCACACTATTTACTTTGACATGAAATTCAACGATCATTAGTTAGTCTTAAAGGATGACCACCTTTTGAATGTTATCGCAAAACGAAATAATAAAATTGTGAATATACTAAAAACAAAAATGTTGACCATATATTAAATCATTAACTTGTTCAATATATTCACTCTTAATCATGATCTTATACTAATAGGTTCTTTGTTTATTGTTATTTCAAAACATTCATATCAAATAAAAATATCCTACTCAATCAATGGATTATCAGGAATAATATTCTCTAGCCTGGTAGGGGGAAATAGAGGGAAACATGGTTTCCTACATCAATAAAGAATAAGGATTATATATTATTTAGAATATTTGAGAATAAAAAAAAGAAATATGTTTTCTCTCTTACACCCACTAGGTTTATATCATTTTCAACTATTATCATCTTATTTGGAAATCTAACAAGTGAATCATCCCATACTTCCATTTTTTATTCATTCTTTATGGTAGAAACAACAAAATTCAATATCATTTCTCCATTAAATAATGATAATTGAAGTTATATATGAGAATGATGTTTGGATAATGCATCTATATTTTATTTCAATATAACATCTTGTGGAATCAAATATTATGGGTTAACTTTATTCCCGATGTGTCTTGATGAATGACAAGAAATACTTTCCATATAAAAAATGGGGATTCATTCACATGACTAATGAACATGGTATATAAGTAAAAGTGACACAAATTCCTAAAATGATGTAAAGATAGTTGTAATAGATATCTATATATGTTCAAACATGTCTTTAGTGATGATCTTGATGTCACGCACTAAGCCCAATTGGGTCAATAGATCAGTTAGCACATTCATATCGAGGCCTAGTTCTTATATTTCCTAGAAACCAACAATCACAATATCAACAAATATACCTTCTTGAGGGTAAGATATTATGTGATAATAAGCTATTAGTTTTTCCAAAATTAAGGTTCATGGATAAATATTGTATACAATAAAAATGTAATTACAAGACTTTAACAATTCTGGAAATTTTTTATAGGTATCAGATTTACTTGTATATCCTTACCAGGGATAGAGTAACAAAATTATCTCTTATTCCTAATAGTTATGATTCTTAAAATATGGTTTTATATTGGTAATAAGTAATAATGAAACTATATATACTCCCAAGGGGTCAAATACCATGACAATCAGTTGTTCCATATGATTAAGTGAAGGGGTTTCTTCAACACTTCAATTTAGGATAGCTTATGGCACAAATTGTTTTCACACTAGTGAGTATTATAGAGGTATTATAGGTGAGTAAAATTATATATAATCATAAAAAAATAACAAACAATAATATTAGTAAAAATAATGATGAAAATATGAAAATCAAAATAGGGTTGTAAATTTATTTCTCAGAATAAAATTTCAAGTCGTCATTTACTTCATTAATAGTGTCACATACATAGTAAGCATCATCATTATCGGCATTGTTACTTTTGGAACTATAATCATAATAATTTTTCGATTCAATACCCATAATACTAAGTAATTTATTTTAATATAATTTTGATCAATTTATGAAATAAATTATAATATCATATTTTATGACATATGCTTCAAATTCAATGAATAAACCCTTAAAGGTGATATTGAGGTTCACTATCACCTAAAAGAGATCCTTCAAGAGGACCTTATACAATTCTAATGAATCTCGAACATCCTTTATGAAGGAAATTACTCTCTATGTATCCATCCCTTCCCATGATCTTGGAAACTAAGATTTAGTATGAGTGGTCATTTGGGGGATACTCTGTCAAAAGATAAAAATCTATACACTTGCCTCTTCCACTACCCAGAATTTTATAAAGACATGGGATTATGTGGAATGAGACATAAGGAATTTATAGTGTTATCACCACAAGGAACACGTTATTCTTATAAAAATTAGTTTTATATGGTACTTTGACAAAGACTACCAAATCCATTATTATACCATTTAGATACAATCAAATCCATGATTTAGAATAATTAATCATAAATAAAATAAAAGAATCATTTTATAGAGAAGTCACTTCAATGGTCATATCATACTATATGATCATTATGAAAGTTTGGTATGTGATCATTGTATATCGCTTAGTTTAGGTATTATTCAGAGGATTAAGGCATATCCTCTATATTCAATAAATAAATTAGTAAAATCTATTAAGTGTATAAGCCTTATATATAGTCTCCTCATAAATTATAGCTATCAATATGAACTCTATTAAGGAAATTAGACATGATATTTTTTCAAGAATCCTAGTCATTTTTTTGAGAACATTGTATTTCGGAGCCCTCTATAGCATAAATATAAACGTATGATAAAACTAAAATACTGAAGGTATTCCAGTTTATTAAATTGAGATAATCTTAACTCTAAAAATTCTTTTAAAATATATCCATAATTAATCAAATAGGATATTTATGTCATTGATGAATTCATAACCATACAAATGAGAACTAATCCTGCCCCATAATACCTAAAAGAAACCAATAATTCTCAATGGGAAATTTCCCCAATTGATATGACTTAGAAGCTGGTATAATTTAACCAATGTCCATATAATTAGTTTGATTCATTTACTGAATTTTTGTTATAGAACCATCCTAAGTGTTTCAGTCCTCACAATGTTATAGTAATTATATATTTAGAGAAGAAAAAAGCAACATACCTAAAATAAATAGCCACCATATGATGTTATGGGTTGACTATATGAATTAACTCCCATACACAATTATTAGAACCCAAATTTTATGATGTTTACCATTAGGTTCTTGGGGCCCATGGTTCATATAGGATGGGAAACACCATGAACTCCTCATCATAGGTCCATATACATTCTATCTAGTAAAATTCATGGCCTAAACTTTGAAAGGGATGTCAATATGCATGCAAAGAGCTTTCTGTATAATATAAATTTCCAAATCAAATAGTTTGTTCCCCAATGGTGGAGTCTTCCCCATACCATACCATGTAAATATGGGAGGGGGGAATCATCATACATATCTCTCAAAATCAGATCTCCATGAATCATGTTCACATCCTAGAGGCTAATTTCAACCACTCCATACATCTTATGAAATGTTTTGGTACTAAGAATGAACCTATAAATTTGTATATGGATAATTTTATTTTTATATATGTAAGATTAAAATGAAATCTATACTATCTCATATAGTACAAAAACATTGATTTCACTCTTGAAATCCCTAATACTCCAACATAACCATTAATTCCACAATCAATTCCTTCCAAAAACTCCCCAAGGGTGAAAATTCCAACTAGTGTTCAATCCTTACTGAGGATTTTTTATGAACATAATATATATATATAAATATATGTATTTATGGATTTACAATTCCAATATGTGGGGTTATTCATCTGATGATACAATAATATACCAAATTATTCAACCCACTCCATCACCAACCTCCTTAATAAAATGCTTGGATGATGATATGTTGGCTTGATTGTGGTTTTATTGTCAGGTAATCAAGTATGTTAGATGTTTTTTTTTCTAGTACTGGCCAATGAATTATTGTGTTACCTAGAAAATAAAAATCAAAAATGGGTAATCCCTATGATGAAGGGTAGCTACTTAGGTCTCCCCACACAAATCTTGAGATAATTTTCTCTGATATTTAAACAAGACAATGTTGGGTATAAATAAATTTTTTAACCAATACAATCTTCTATGAGGTTGAAATATGAGTAATCGGTCTCTATTCTACTCAATTATCAAATTAGAAAAGATGTTGGAAGGGTGGGATTCTATACATAAAGGAGATAAAATAGAGTAATTAATGATTTTTTTGGAAGAGTATGAAATTTCCCATAATAATTAATCAGATAAGATTACACTTAAGTATCATATAGCTTGACATACCCCTAGATTTTTTTATTTTTTTATGGAATGGTATTTTATAGATTTTTTAACTACCTTTGGTTAGATATTCCTTGTGAATTTTATGTAGTTAGGATTTGTAGTAAGGTAAAAAGTAATGTTTAATGTGGAAAGCAAGAACTTTAAGGAAAATTATCTTTCATTTAAAAATTAATGATGATCGGGCTAAACACAATATATATATATAGATATTAAATTTTGAATTATAGTTTTATAAGATGTATAATAATTTTATATGTAAGTCTCATTCTTCCTCATCATTTGACACATTTTGTTTCACATGGATGCAATTATGAGTGGGAAATTAATCATTGTTCAGAAAATATAATCAACACATTGTGAATAATATTATATTGAAAATGGATAGATGATAATGACCTAAAAAAAGTGAAAATCGATTACTCTACTGAAATTATGTGACCCATTCATAAGAGTCATGTGGAACCTTGTCTTATGTTATTAATGGAGGTCATGAATACTTTATGGACATGTTAAAGTTTATTTGTCTTGATCATAATTTTAATTAATCAGTTAAAAACCATTTATAGACATATTTTAATACATATAATTATTTATTTATTTTCAGATATGGGGTTTTGTTTTCTATGCGACATGGTAATCCTTTTCAATGGTTTTTTATTTTTTGGATATATTGTGGTTGTTCTTAATGTCATTGTAATAATATTAAATTAAAAGAACTCATAAATTAAAATGGTTACCAAATACATCAATATATAGGCCCCATATCATATTAAAAAAAAGATATTTCTAGAATCATGATGTTTTAGAAATCACATCATTTGTAAGATAATCTTTCATGAGTTAGTCCTTGGAGAAGAATTATCTCAGTTAGACTAAAAAATATAATATTGAATGTTCAGGGGACAACCCCTATATGTTTTTCATGGCCATTTATGTACTACTTAAAATATTAATCTTCTTGTTCTTATAAATCCTTTGTGAGGTTTCCCAATATTATCTAATATAGTTTCTTTATAGAGGGATGTCTTTAAAAACCATATAGGGTCTCCATCATTAAACATTCATTCCCTTCATAGGCCCTACTCATTTATATAAGGCCTCAAATTTTATGTTAAATTGATACTTTTCAAATAACGTTTTCCCTATTTTATAATAGTATAGTATTGATTATGTTTTGAATGAGGGTCATTCCTTCATAAAAGATTCTATTTAAAGGTATTGAATATTCCCTAAAATCCCAAAAGACCTCATTATCACTCATCATCCCCGGACAAATATATGAAATTCCTAAATCATATAGGTCTCCTCCATGTACTCTATAATTAAATTATAAGGATACCATGAATTCATAAATAATTCTCCTTGATCATCAATTCCACTAATAATGAGAGTCATAAACTTTATAAAAGATTTCCTCTATTTTTTCTCCACAACTAATAAGGTTATCTCGGAACATTCAACAATTTATTCACATGATAATGTGTATCGCTACCATAAGAAAACTATTGAGACTCTTTTTGGAAAAAAAATTTATCATAGATTCTCTAAACAAGACCCCATAACACTCTAGAATTGAGTTAAAGTCGCTGGACTAGTCAATGATCCATGTAAAACCAAAGAGGACATGAATCTAATGAGAAATCCAAATTTTCTTTATTTATTTATATCACTTATTTATTCTTTCATTCTTCCCTCTCTATTTTGTCAATGTTTTGGATCCAAATATTCTTCTAACCTAGGGTAGGATCCAAAATTACCTTAACCTAACCCATGTATTAGTTCAAAAAAAGAAAGGGCCACTCATTCATAAGTTACAAACAAAATAATTTCTAGGTACCCTTAATATATTAAATATCTGATATTATAAGGAAATTCATTAGTATTTAATGTATGGATATTAAATAAACTTCTTTGGGCACAATTTTATGGCCTCCAAAGTCACAACAATGGTCCTCGTCACATAAACATAATAGGTAAAACGTGTCTTATTAAATATAACCTAACTATATGAGTTTTGATTCCCTTTATAGGTACATATAGTTATCCCTTCTCATGTATTAAATCCCAACTAAATATTACGTATCACCTCACTAGATGGAGATAAATTCTACGGTTCCAAGCTATATGGATTGAAACCAAAGAATTAGTAACCAGTGAGTGGGGAGATATAAAAAATCTCATACATATAGATGGAGAACCCATGATACAAACATATATTCCAATAGATTCATGGAAAAAATAAATCAATTTCAGGAAAAGGGTAAATGGTATTGCTAATGGGAAGGATTTTAGAAATATATATTAAATCTAGAAGATAGTCCTGGAATAGACTACAATAACCTTCATGGGATGAGTTGACCTACCATACTCTCAATTTCCAGATTTAATTTGATGCATCAATAGTTCATCCTAACAACCATCTTCCTTTGGAAAGTGGTAACATAACCAAATAAAAGAAGTTGATATGAACGTGCTGGAAACAACTATATAGTATATAGTTAAATTATTAGGGTTGTTTCTTTGGGACGATATTATTAATATAATATTATTTCTAATTGAATAGAATACCATGTATATTACTGCATCTAAATGATCAAGAAGGGATAGTTTAGCATGAATCACTATATTTACCTTATATTGACCCAAAAGTGTTGGAAGGGATTATAAAAATTCCCCATTATGTTTTGTAAGGTGATTCATTAATGTATCATATAGAATTTGATTTTATTAGGAATATTTAGTTCCACCATCCATTGAGATTTTAGGGAGAAGTATCACCTCACGAGGCTGATAAGTGGATTAATTATTGTATCATAAATTTTATTGCATCAAAATTCCAAAGGAATTCTGGGTTTTGTTTCTTGGAAACTTCATACTGGAAGTGTCACCTCATTGATGGTAGTATTTAATTATTAATGTTAAGAATGGATAGGGTCTCACCTGAGTGATATTTCAAGATATCTTATTTGGAAAATTTTAATTAAACACTCAGTTTTAGATTAATTCTATGGATTTCATGAATCTTTAATAAGTTCTTATATTTGTCAAGGAATAAACTATTACATTTATGACTATTTCTCACTTTTATCAAAATTTTAGTGGAGTTAAGGATTATAAGGAAATGTTTTTTTAAATGGGTCTCAATGAGAATTTGCAAATATATTAAATTATATTTAATCATTTAAATGTTTATAAGGCGCCAGAGAAATTTATCCTGATGAAGATATGATTAGAAGGAGGTTCCAGAGTGTCAGTATACTAACTAGTTTTAACAAAGGTAATATATATTATATTATTCATAATATATTAAGAGAGGAGGGTATAAGTGGTGGTTCTTAGTGGGGACACTAAGGTGGTGGTTTTCCGTTATCACCTAACTTAGAAAGCTCCTATATTCAGATTAGTGTGGAAAACATAGATACATCTAGCCTAACTATACCTTTGAGGAAAAGTAGTTTCCCAATTGTTGTAAGTGTGGATATCATAAAATTTTCTACCAATGAGTTACATTATATAGTGTTATGAAACCTCCTCAATTGACATAGAAATATAATATTCAATCACTTGTGTAGTCTATAAGTGGAATTCAACCACCATTGGGGATATTTAGTTGAGGATGACGACATGTAATTCATACATGATTATATTTTGGGAAATATTATTATTAGGTATTCATACCTTAGGATAATTATGAGAAATAGTGTATTATATATGTTAGTGAACAAACTATAGATAAAATGGGAGTTGCTACTTCTACTGGGAGATGAACTACAATAGTATCCTCTACTTTAATATGTGATATATTTGATTTAGGTTCTTATCATTATTTTATTTCTTTGCAATCAGTATCATGTTTTCACAGTAAATGGGAATACTTATCCTTATATATTATCCGTGATACCACCTTATGGTAGAGGATTGAAAAGACACAAAATGGTTCATTTTTTTTATCATTTAGTGGAATCCTTTAGTATTTTCTTTGATTTGATGTTTCACAATATGAATTACATTGATGTCATTTTATTAATATATATTTTTAACCTAGTTACATTCCTAAATTGGTATTTATAACATTAAATATTCCTTTTTATCACTTACTGATATCCAATACACTCTTGTTAAATACAATGTAGTATTATACGCTCTTAGTAGGGAAGTTCACCCTCAAATGGCATGGAAGAAATGGATTAATGGAAGTTAAAATCTTTCAGGACCTAACATCACTTGTATGTAATTGATGATCATAACATAATTCATATATTCCATGTAATAATTATGTCATATATTAAGGAATAGGACAAGGAATCCAACATTTTTTACCTTGATTTTACCATTCTTTAAGATAAACATTATGTCATAGAGATCATTAATGAATTGTTTTATGAATAATCATCCTTATTATAAATACATGGATAATTTAAATCCTAACTTATGATATATATGGGTGTTATGAAATAATATCATGATTCCTAATGGGGGTTTCACTGAGGAATCCTGATTCTGTATAGTGATATTGTTTTCTACTTCTGTTACTATGGAATGAAAACAGATATCATAGGGTTCATTACTCGATTACATAACTATAATTAGATAAAGGTATATACTTAAAGGTAATAAGGAACTCTTAAGCCACTTCCATTACTATTGATTGAGAAAAGATCAATATAGAATTCATGAATAATCTATCAAGAACACTAGGAGGTTGAGACATAATATGAGTGATTGTGGACCATCAAAACATATAGATCACTTCTTATCAATTAAAATAGGTTATTTAGTCAATTATACTACTAAGATATATGATTTAGAGATCATTAAGATTTATTTTATTCTAACTTGTATCAACTTTAATAGAGACCTGAGGTTTATGTATTTGTTTTTTGAAAGGACTGCAACACACATTTTGTTCTTAGGTAAACTTGAGTAAAACATTTTGTCCTTAAATATATAACTAATCATGGTGAACCATATAAATTACAAAGGGTATGAAATGGGTTCCTAATAATTATTTTTATGTCTTGTATAATAATAACCTCTTTTTAGTTGAATTCCCCACAAAATAGCTATCGACTATTTCTCCAAATGGATCCTTTAAAAGATCTTTGTAGGAAATAATGCCATTATCCTATCTTTTGGATTGGGATTGGTGAGTTTTCTATGATTGGACCATGTATAAAATAGGATATGAATAAATATGTAATGATCATTTTAAATCATCTCAATACTCCTCAACTCCAATAAAATTTTATGATAATCATAGGAGGAGACTATTGGAATTTAAATTTAGTGAAAACTTTTTCCAAATAAATTTATATAGATTTGGTCATCAATAAATGGGTAAAAAGGGATTATAGCTCCAAGATAGGTTATATGTTTTTATACTTTAGTTTGAATTAAGGAAACTACTTATTATATTTTTATACAAGTGAATTTCTTTTCCAGGAAAAACAATTTTCATGTTTCTAAATTGAGTAAGAAAGTATCTAACCATATACACATGATTTGGTATGATGGAATTGAGTTTGAGACCAGTGAATCCTATATAGAATATTATTTATATATTATCTATCAGATTCATAAGTATTTCTAGATCAATGAAATCCCTTATTATTTGAGTGAGTTTGAATCATGGTTATCCCTAAGACAAAACATTGGATATGGATACTAAAATAAACATACAATGACTAGAGTTAATTTCTTCAAAATCTAGTTGAAAATTCTTAAATTTATGATAAATTATGAATGTAATATGAATGTCTCTATGTAGACCCCAGAAAATGCGTCCCCAAAATTATAAAAATGCTTCCATACATGATCCAATGTTGTAGAACTTTTCGCAAGCTTCGATTTGGTAGGTCGTAGGGCTCGAATGGAATTACGGATTAGGAGTTATGGACATTTGAAGTTGGGATGGAAAACTTGTTCGCAAAGCCCATTCGCGAATCCCCCTCGGCGATTGCGGAGCGCCGCCGCGAAGAAATGAGACAGGAAGCTCCACGAACCTGTTTGACGTTCGCGACGTGCCGCGAAGACCCGCTATGAATCACAGGAGGCGGGATGCTCTGCGACCCCCTTGGAAGTTCGCGATCTGCCGCAGAGCAAGCTCCGTCTTTGCGCCGCACGAGCTCTGCTTCGCGACGCCCCTGCCTATAAATATCCAGCTCGACCCCCCTTCTACGGATGGCCACGGCCATTTTTCCGCCCCTTGGGTGGCCAATCTCCAGGTTTGCGGAGCTCTGCTTTGCGGCTCTGTGAGGCCATGCTCCGCAAGAAGCTTCCTTCGCGTTGCTGCTCCGTGACCCGAAGCTCTGCGAGTCCATGCTCCGTGAGCCAATGCTCCACGATGCTGCTCCGCGAGTACTTCGCGAGCCGCCCTTGCTACCCAAAAGGCCCATGCACCGCGAGATCCCTATGCTCCACGAGTCCTTTTCTCTGCGAAGCTACTTTGCGAGACCTTTGCTCCGCCAAGCTACTTCGCGAAGACCTATCCATTGCGAGACTCCTACCTTCGCACCCACCGGTCTATACCACGGGGGTCGTGCCCTCGACTGCCATGAAAAATGGAGAGTCACACCGTGATCTTTTAGGGCTGGGATATCGGGATTTTCCATTGCACCCTTATGCGCTCCCATCTTCCACCTATGGAACACCATGATTTGAGATACTCCTCCACACACCATGAAACACCTTGAGTCAACATATTCCTCTTGGTTTTATTCCCATGTCGTGAGTTGAGATTCTCATCATCAATTCCCTGAGTACCTCCAGTCGAACCATTCCTCAGGAAACTCCTCCAAACCCAATCACTTGGCTCTTATGCCAGGTTGAACCTGAAAGGGCCGCCCTTATGTAAGACCCAACACAATCTATTACCATGAACCTTATACCTAATAGTTCTATCTACAAGACTATAAACTGTAGTACTCCCTATATAACAAATGATAGGATGCCTCTTACTCCAAACAAGATATGCCTTGTGCTCCAAGAATGAGATTTCAACAGTCCTATCTACATGACTATAAAATGTAGTACTCCCTATCTAACAAATGATAGGATGCCTCTTGTTCCAAACAAGAGATGCCTTCTGCTCCAAGCATAAGATTCCAATAGTCCTATCTACATGACTATAAACTATAGTACTCCCAATATAAGAAATGATAGGATGCCTCTTGCTCCAAACAAGAGATGCCTTGTTCTCCAAGGATAAGATGCCAACAGTCCTATCTACATGACTATAAACTGTAGTACTCCCTATCTAACAAATTATAGGATGACTCTTGCTCCAAACAAGAGATGCCTTGTGCTCCAAGCATGAGATGCCAACAGTCCTATCTACATGACTATAAACTGTAGTACTCCCTATCTAACAAATGATAGGATGCCTCTTGCTCCAAAAAAAAGATGCCTTGTTCTCTAAGAATAAGGTTCCAATAGTCCTACCTAAATGACTAAAAACTGTAGTACTCCCTATCTAACAAATGATAGGATTCCTTTTTCCTTATACGAGATATGCCTTATGCTCATAGCATTAGATGCCAATATTCTTATCTACATGACTCTAAACTGTAGTTCTACCTATGTGCCAATCATAGGATGTCTCTTGCTCCAAACAAGAGATGCATTGTGCTCCAAGCATAAGACGCCAAATGCCATGATTACAGTGGCATGATTCCAATGCCCCTTTGCGATATCTCGCTTGTGCACTAGCGCATAGGTGAAGGCCTCAACCCACAAGTGAGTTGGGATGCCCTCACGGCCAGAAATGAGAAAGAAATTATAGGAAACATCCTAGTATAAGCCCCATTCACCAGTGCCGCTCCATAGCGGCACCTGGGCAGCATCTTTGCATAAGCCCCATTCACCATTGTCGCTCCATAGCAGCACCCGGGCAGCTCCTTGCATAATCCCCATTCACGAGTGCCGCTCCATAGCGGCACCTGGGAAACTTCCTAGCGTAAGCCCAACTCACCATTTCTGTTCCATAGCGGCACCCGGACAACTCCTTGTGTAAGCCCCATTCAGCAGTGCCGCTCCATAGCGGCACTCGGGCAGCTTCCTAGCATAAGCCCCATTCACCAGTACCACTCCATAGCAGCACCGGGGCAACATCCTAGCGTAAGCCCCATTCACCATTGCCGCTCCATAGTGGCACCCGGGTAGCTTCCTAGCGTAAGCCCCATTCACCAGTATCGCTCCATAGTGACACCTAGGCAGCACCCTTGCGTAAGCCCCATTCACCATTGCCGCTCCATAGCGGCACCCGGGAAGCTCCTTGTGTAAGACCCACTCACTAGTGCCGCTCCATAGTGGCACCTGGGAAGCTTCCCAGCGTAAACCTCATTCACTATTGCCGCTCCATAGCGGCTCCCGAGCAGCTCCTTGCATAAGCCCCATTCACCAGTGCCGCTCCATAGCGGCACCCGAGAATCTTCCTAGCATAAGCCCCATTCACTAGTACTACTCCATAGCAGCACCTGGGCAGCTTCCTAGCGTAATCCCCATTCACCATTGCCACTCCATAGAGGCACCCGGGCAGCTTCCTAGCGTAATCCCCATTCACCAGTACCTCTCCATAGCCACACCTGGGCAGCTTCCTAGTGTAAGCCCCATTCACCATTGCTGCTCCATAGCGGCACCCGCGAAGCTCCTTGTGTAATCCCCATTCACCAGTGCCGCTCCATAGCGGCACCCGGGTAGCTTCCTTGCGTAAGACCCATTCACCATTGCCGCTCCTTAGAGGCACGAGGTCATCATCCTTGCGTAATCCCCATCCACCATTGTCTCTCCCCAGCGGCACCTCAGGCAGCATCCTTGCGTAAGCCCCATTCACCATTGTCGCTCCATAGCGGCACCTTGGGCAGCTTCCTTGCGTAAGCCCCATCCACGACTACCACTCCTTAGCGGCACCCGGGAAGCATCCTTGCGTAAGACCCATTTACCACTGCCACTCCTTAGCGGCTCTCGGGTATCATCCGTGCGTAAGCCACATTCACCATTGCCACTCCTCAGCAGCACCCGGGGAGCATCCTTGCGTAATACCCATTCACCATTGCTGCTCCTCAGCGGCACCCAGGCAGTATCCCTGTGTAAACCCCATTCACCATTGACGCTCCTCAGCGGCACCCCGGGAAGCATCCTTGCATAAGCCCCATTCACCATTGTTGCTGCATAGCGGCACCCGGGCAGCTTCCTAGCGTAAGCCTCATTCACCATTGTCGCTCCATAGCGGCACTCGAGTAGCTTCCTCACGTAAGCCCCATCCACTATTTTGATCCTATGCAGTGGTAAGCTGTTAACATCCTTATGTAGAGGTAATCCATTGTGATCCTATCCAGCGGTAAGACGTTGTGACCCAATCCAGCGGTAAGCCGTTGCAACCCCATTCAGCGACAAGCCGTTGACATCCTCATCCAGCGGTAAGCCATTGCGACCCAATTTAGTGGTAAGACATTCACATACTTATCCAGCAGTAAGCCTTGATGAAACAATCCAGCGGTAAGCCATTGAAACCCCCAATCGGTGGTAATCCTTCATCAGGAGAACTACATGGACTTTGATTCCCTGCCACATGGATACGTAAGAAGCCCCTTCAAGGATCAAGCCCGAAACTATCGTCATCCTTCTCCTCGGGCCTCCATCCTGGAGTAAGTCCCAGCACCATGGGCCGCCTAATGCGTAAGCCCCTCTTTGTTTCCCACAGACGCATCCTCCGCGGCGTGATTGTCAGGTCCCTGCAACCTTCTGTTTCTCACACTGAGCACGACTCACATGAGCATAGAGTGAGCGCCGAAACTGACCCCCACCTTTAGATAACTACAGGGTATTTAATCCATGTCAAGGCATGGTATGTAGGAAGCCTCCATGAGGATCAAGCCCACCACCCGTCATTTCTTCACGTTAGGTTCCACCTTTGTCCAAAATGATGTTAAACTGCATTCTGGTCCGACGGCAAGCCGTTGTGACCAACTCGAACTACAAGGACTTTGATCCATGTCATGCATGGTATGTTGGAAACCTCCCTGAGGTTCAAGCCCACTACCAGTGGCCCCACGGGTTCACCTCCACATCGGTTCGCTGACGGAAACCACTACCTGAACTATGAGGACTTTGATCCATGTCAAGGCATGGCACATAGGAAGCCTCCATGAGGTTCAAGCCCATCACCCAGTCGTTCCAAACTCATTCACGTTGGTTCAACCCCATCCCGCAAGACGTTAATCTGTATTCCACATCTCATTTGAACTACGTGGACTTTGATCCATGATAAGGCATGGTATGTAGGAAGCCTTCTATAGTTCAAGCCCACCACCCGTTGGTCATTCTAACTTCATTCACGTCGGTCCACCAACACCTGGGCAGCCTAGTGTGTAATCCCCACACCATCGGACCAAGGTCCACATTCACGTCGGTTCGCTGACGACACCCATCGGACCAAGGTCCACCTCCATGTCGGTTCACTGACGACACCCATCGGACCAAGGTCCACATTCACATCGGTTTGCTGACGACACCCATCGGACCAAGGTCCACCTTCACGTCGGTTCACCGACACCATCATCAAACTATGCAGACTTTGATTCCCTGCCACAGGGATACATAGGAGGTCTCTTCGAGGCTTATGCCCAATTTCACTATCTCCCTTGTGATGGTCCCATTTCATTCCCCCTCCACTTCATTCATTTATCCATCACCCGTCCTGATTATCACCTGGGCCGCCACATCCCGGTGGGATCATGCCATCCACCTCCTCGCTGCTCCTAGCGGCACATGGGCCTCTTTCCACATGTAAGCCCCAGCATGTCTCTGGGTCGTTGTCCTCTGTGTACACCCAAATTCATCACCCCTATGAACTACGTGGGTTTTGATCCCTGTCCTCTACACATGGTATGTAGGAAACATCCAAGAGGTTCAATCCCAGCCAAAGGTAATCCATGGTGTTCCCCATCCTGGGGCGCACTTCCCCTGATCCTCCCTCAGTGGTGTTCCGATCAGCCATTACGGTGTGGCATCCCCCCTCATAGGAGCGCACCACCTCAGATCCATCCTCATTGGTAATCACAATCTATCCATCTTCTAGGTAATCCCCCATGGGATATACCAATATTATCCGTCTCCATGGGACGTTCTGATCACCCTCATTTCGTCTCCGCAAGATGTTAAACTCGCGGTCTACCTCGTGATAAACACGAGTTTCCTGAGAAAAACCTCGAATGACACGCCTTTGGCGTAACCATCTCCGCAAGACGTTAAACTCACGGAATACTCTGTGTTAGACACGGGAAGCCGAGGAAAACCTCAGATACATGCCTATGGAATATGATTCCCCGTATTCGATGTGGAATGCATCGGGTTATGCACTCTTGAGATGCCCTATCATGAGGAAGAATGCAGGTTCCTCAATGTCCACACACTCAGAGATGCCCCGACATTCCTGATATTGTCAGCTACTCCAACCGATGGTTGCTACCATGTCAAGACCCCATGGAATGTACTGACGGAAGTGGTGTAATAAACTGGCATCCATGAAGATATGGCACCGAGAATGAGATTCACAAACAACGTTTTAAATCTATGAGAAAGACCCGGTCTAGGGGACGAGTTCCGAGGAGGAATCCATGGAAGGAAGAACTGACATCCCATCATCCTGTTTCGATCAAGGAGAAAATTTCCCTAAACAAGGGATAGATGTCGCCCACCTTTGGAAAGCGGGAATGTAGGGTAATAGCAGTGCGTCCTCACAGACGGATGTGCGTGCCCCGGTGAAAGCATCGGAAATAGAAATGGTAAACCCGACGTGAATCTCTTCTCCTTCAATAGAGAGTAGAACAAATGTATGGGGAAAATTGAGGCATCACCCATGTCAATCCCCTCTCCATTATTTGAGAGAGGATGAGTAACATCCAGTGTTTGAAGACTACTGTCCATCAGCTCCTCGCCGATCCCACCCCTTCAAGAGGCCACACAGGTGGAATCCTCCACATGTCTCCATCAGCTCCTCACCAACTCCGTCACCTCAAGAGGCCGCGCAGGTGGCATCCGCCACCCGACTCCATCGGCACCTCGGTGACTCCGCCGCCTCAAGAGGCCACGCAGGTGGCATCCACCACCCCACTCCATTGGCTTCTCGTCGACTCTGCTGCCTCAAGAGGCCTCGCAGGTGGCATCCTCCACCCATCTCCATAGGCTCCTCACTGACTCCGCCGCCTCAAGAGGCCGTGCAGGTGGCATCCTCCACCCGACTCCATCGGCTCCTCACCGACTCCGCTGCCTCAAGAGGCTGCACAGGTGGCATCTGCCACCCGTCTCCATCGGCTCCTCTCCGACTCTGCCGCCTCAAGAGGCCGTGCAGGTGGCATCCACCACCCAACTCAATCAGCTCCTCGCCAACTCCGCTGCCTCAAGAGGCCGCGCAGGTGGTATCCACCACCCGTCTCCATCGGCTCCTCGCTGACTCCGCCGCCTCAAGAGGCCGCACAGGTGGCATCCACCACCCTACTCCATTGGCTCCTCGCCGACTCCACCTCCTCAAGAGGCTGCGCATGTGGCATCCTCCACCCTACTCTATCGGCTCCTCGCCGACTCCGTCGCCTTAAGAGTCCGCACAAGTGGCATCGACCACCCATCTATATCGGCTCCTCGCCGACTCCGCTGGCTCAAGATACCGTGCAGGTGGCATCAGCCACCCACCTTCATTGGCTCCTCGCCGACTCCGCCGCCTCAAGAGGCTGCACAGGTGGCATCCGCCACCCATCTTCATCGGCTCCTCACCGACATCACTGCCTCAAGAGGCCGCACAGGTGGCATCGGCCACCCATCTCCATCGGCTCCTCGCCGACTCCGCCGCCTCAAGAGGCCGCGCAGGTGGCATCCGCCACCCAACTCCATCGGCTCCTCACCGACTCCGCCGCCTCAAGAGGCCGTGTAGGTGGAATCCTCCATCCAACTCCATCGGCTCCTCGCCGACTCCGCCACCTTAAGAGGCCGCACAGGTGGAATCCTCCACCCGACTCCATCATCTCCTCGCTGACTCCGCCACCTCAAGAGGCCGCGCAGGTGGCATCCCCCACCCGTCTCCATCGGCTACTCGCCGACTCTGTCGCCTCAAGAGGCCGCGCAGGTGGCATCTGCCACCCAACTCCATCAGATCCTCGTCGACTCCGCCACCTCTAGAGGTCATGCTGGTGGCATCCGCCACCAATCTCCATTGGATCCTAGCCGACTCGACCGCCTCAAGTGGTCGCGTATGGGAAATCCTTCCCCAACTCTATCGACTCTTTGTCAACCCTACACCATTTTTATTGGAAACTATGGAGATGCTCCTCATACTGCCACCGTTCAACACAAAGGCTTCCTTGCCTGCTGGAAACCGTCGCACCGTCGTACCGACGTCCAAGCTTCCACGCCTTCCGGGCACTTTCGCCCCGTCATACCGACATCCAAGCTTCCTCTCCTGCTGGGCCCCATCACCCTGTCGTGCCAACGTCCAGGCTTCCACGCCTTCCGGGCTCCATCGCCTCGTCGTGCCGACGTCCAGGCTTCCATGCCTTCTGGGCTCGATCAACCCGTCGTACCGACGTCCAGGCTTCCACGCCTTCCAGGCTCTTTCACCCCATCATACCAACGCCCAGGCTTCCATGCCTTCCGGGCTCCATCTCCCTGTCGTACCGATGTCCAGGCTTCCACGACTTCCGGGATCAATCGCCTCGTCATACCGACATCTAGGATTCCACGCCTTCCGGGCTCTTTTGCCCCATCGTACCAATATCCAAGCTTCCACACCATCCGGGCTTCATCGCCCCGTCATACCGACAACCAGGCTTCCACGCCTTCGGGGCTCCATCACCCCATCGTACTGACGTGCAGGCCTCCACACCTTCCAGGCTCCATCGCCCCATCATACCGATGTCCAGGCTTCCACGCCTTTCGGGCTCTTTCGCCCAATCGTACCGACATCCAGGATTACACGCCTTCTGGGCTCCATCGCCCCGTTGTACCGACGTCCAGGCTTCCACACCTTCCAGGATCAATCGCCTCGTCGTACCGACGTCCTGGCTTCCATGTCTTCCGGGCTCCGTCGCCCTGTCGTACCGATGTCCATGCATCCACACCTTCCGGGCTCCGTCGCCCCGTCGTACCGAAGTCCAGGCTTCCATGCCTTCTGGGCTCCGTCGCCCCGTCATACCGATGTCCAGGATTCCATGCCTCCTGGGCTCCATCGCCCCGTTGTACCGATGTAAAGGCTTCCACGCCTTTCGGGCTCCTTCGCCCCGTTGTTCCGACGATCCTGGGTTTCACCCCCTTCAGACTGTGGGAATGTTGTAATCCATACTTCCCTTACAACACTCTGTGTTCTCCCAAATACCACGTTACATCAACCATAGAGGTCCTCCCTGTGGCCTTGATACCATCTCATGGAAGGTTCATTATGACCGTGGAATTTTAGGGAGATCCCATTATATAGATTCCCCCCTCATCCTAAGACACTAAAATGGGGTAGAGATGACCATCCCTCTACCGACACAATCCTTGGGGATTCCACGTCCCAGTTGCATGACGTTAAACTACCTGACAACCTCGTCCTAGTTTCATGATGTTAAACTGCATAACAATCATCGTCCTGCATGATGTAAAACTGTTCATCTTCGTCCGTCATGACGTTAAACTGATCATTATCATCTTGCATGACATTAAACTGCATCATCATCCTGCATGATGTAAAATTGTTCATCTTCGTCCGTCATGATGTAAAACTGATCATTTTCATACATCATGACTTTAAACTGCATCACCGTCCTGCATGATGTTAAACTATTCATCTTCATCTGTCATGACGTTAAACTGATCATTATCGTCCTGCATGAATTTAAACTACACAACCGTCCTGCATGACGTTAAACTGTTCATCTTCGTACGTCATAACGTTAAACTGATCATTATCGTCTTTTACAACATTAAACTTCATCATCGTCCTGCATGACATTAAATTGTTCATCTTCGCCCGTCATGACGTAAAACTGATCACAAACGTCATGCATGACATTAAACTGTACAACCATCATGCATGACGTTAAACTATTCATCTTCATCCTTCATGATGTAAAACTACTCATTATCGTCCCGCATGACTATAAACTGAAAAATGGTCCAAGCTCTATGACCATAAACTATGATCACAACTGTCCATATTACTCAACATTAAACTGCGTGATCTGTCCCAACTGAAGGACGTTGAAGCACTCAGCATTGGTCCGACATGACCTTAAACTGTACGGTCCCGCACGACCCTAAACTGCATGTTACGGTCCTGCACGACCCTAAACTGCATGTTACGGTCCCGCAAAAATCTAAAATACACTATCATCCTGCAAGATGATAAACTGCAAAATGTTCCGAGCTCTATGACCGTAAACTAAGATCTCCCCCGTCCTTACTGTAATTCGTTAAACTGTAAGCCGGTCAGGCCTCCCTGACCGAGGCACAGCCTCAGGCCCCTTGGCCTCTTTGGGCCACTGGCCCCCATCCTTACTGTAAGATGTTAAACTGCAAGCCGGTCATGCCTCCCTAACCGCGGCTCAGCCTCAGGCCCGTTGGCCTTCGTCGACTCAGGCTCTCTTATGGGACTGTACGGTGTGGTGCGGGACACGTCCTCATTCACGTTGGGTTACCTTCCGTACCGTACATATCCCCAAATGAGATGCATCTCGTCCATCATGACATTAAACTGCGCTTCAAGAACTACATGTGGCTTGATTCCCATCCTCATGTGATACGTAGGAACGCTCAGACGTCCCGTCTTGAGCCCACCCCTGAGCTCTTCTCTTTCACTGTCCCCCTTGGGTATAGTTTTCTTGGAGGATCCTTGCATGATGAGGAGTATGCTTTCTTATCCTTGCTTATACATGGATTATAAGGGTCGCACAATGTGCCCAATTTCGTTCTTCTATTCTCCCACGTCCTTACCGCACGATGTTAAACTGCATGGCCTCCAAGAACTACGTATGGATTGATTCCCATCCTAATGGGATACGTAGTAACGCCCGAACATGTCATCTTTTGGCCCAGCCCAAAAGCCAAAATCTTCCCCTAGGGTCAAGACATATGGTAGGGTGCACACTTTTTCCCTAACTCATGTCGAGAAAGCCTCAACCCGGCTACACGTCCCCCTTGGAGATGTTCGCCTCTTTTTTGGATGGGTACAACTATGCTGCACCCACTCCTTGAATTGGATTCCATCACATTCCTCACCCGGAGGGACCCTCAAGAACAAACTAGATACCACGCCCAAGGGCTCTCCTACCGATATGGGCCAACGCCCCCGAGGGTTTCCGAGCAACAAGCCGATACAAGTCCCGCGTTGTGAATTTGGTCAACGGTTGATGATCATTTGTTTCTCCCATATTAGGTTACCATAAGAACGTTGTGTTTCAAACATGGTCAACAGTGTCCTGGATCTTTGGGTCCACCCCGAGATGTCCCAAACATCGAGTGAAGTGATTCGTTCTGCCCCATCCTGAAGTGACAAACTTCCCTCCGGGTGGTGCCAGCAGTCAGGCCCACGACCCCGACTCTATTATAAGGGATGTACGACGTGGTGAAGGATTACTTCCTCATTCACACCGGGTTAATGCCCATGATGTTCACATTCTCGGATGAGATACAGTTATCTCTTTCTCCGTCCTCATGTAAGATGTTAAACTGCAAACTGGTCGGGCCTTCCTGACCGATGCCTATCCTTAGGCCCCTTGGCCTTTCCGGGCCCCTATCCCCCATCCTTGCTGCAAGACATTAAACTTCAAGTTAGTCAGGCCTTCCTGATCGAGGTCCAGCCTCAGGCCTCCCTCACCAAGGCCTAGCTTCAGGCCCCTTGGCCTTCTTGGGCCCTAGCCCATGTTCTTACCTGGAGTGTATGGTGTGGTTAGGGATTATGTCCACATTCACATCGGTTTGTTCACTATACCACACACCTCCTCCCTCTAGGGGTTCCCATTCCCCGAACATTGTCCTTACTGCAAGACGTTAAACTGCGAGTAGGACAAACCTTTTTGACCAGAACCCAACTATCAGGCCTCATGGCCTTTTCGGGCTCCTGGACCAGGTTCTTTCCAACGAGATTGTGTGGAGTGGTGTGAGATTATCTCCTCATTATTTGCTAGGACACACATGTCCTTGATAGGGTATCCTACTCCCTAGGTATCTTCTAGAACTACGTGTGGCTTGATTCCCATCCTTATGCGATACATTGGAACACTTGAATGTCTAAGCTTCGGGTCCAGCCCCACCTATCGAAAATCTTTATCCCACCTTGGCCCCTTGGCCTACCCTTCCTCCACGAGGGGAGTATATGGTGTAGAGGGGGATTATGTACTCATTCGTGATGGTCTTGTAATGAGCATGCCATGTACCTCTCCCTCCCGAGCTGTTTCGTCGACCCACTTTAGTGGTTCACCAATGTGCCAAAAGGTACTCTGTTTATTACCTGGAATTTTGGACTTTAATCGGACACGTCCGCACCCACTTTTCATGATTTGTGTATCCCTCCATCAAGGATTCCATCATATTTCACACCCGGAGGGACCCAAAAGAACGGCCAGGATACCACGCCCAAGGGCTCTCCTACCGTTACGGGCCAACACCCCGGAGGGTTTCAGACAACAAATCGATAAAAATCCTGCATTGCGAATATGGTCAGCGGTCGATGCTCATTTGTTGTTCCCACCTTAGGATAACGTGATATGGAGACTATTTTCTGCCACAGTTAACGGTTATCCTCTATTGCCACACCAACCCCATTAAGCCCAAAATGTCGGTTACACGATTCACATCCTTCTCCGTTATCATCGCGTCCAAGTGAATTTTCGAAATTCTTGGTACTATTCCTCTGTGTACGTCTACGTGTTGGGGGAACAAAGACATGTCAAAGGTGTCCTTCGGGGCTCTTCACCATCTTCCTCTCGATGGATGTATCGGGTATTGCGATAGGTATCTTCCCCCTTGTTTCCCACACCGAGTTTAACTCACGTGGGCTTATGGATAAAGTCGAGGTCTTCGCTAACCTGCAAAGTTGTCATCCACCCCTGGTCCGAGATCTAAGACCATAAACTAAGATCTCCTCGGAGCTATGTTCAGCTTGATTCCCATTCTCATGGGATACGGAAGATAGCCCGAATGTCTTGTTTTCAGGTCCAGCTCATTTGAGATCTAGTCTCTCCCCCGTTACCTTTCACCTCTATGTGGTCCCCTCGGCCTGAGGTTCCTCTCTCGGGACTGCGTACGGTATAATGTGGGATTATGTCCCCATTCACGTCAGTTATTCCGCATGAAACCATACACAATCCCCTCCTAACATAGTCTCTACTATGTCTGTGTTGCATGATGTTAAAATGCATGCTTGGTCCTATCACACGACCCTAAACTGTGACATTATCGTTCTATCCGCATGACAAAAAATGGCACTGCATTGTGATGACCTCATTGTAGAGGACATCACGTTGGGTATTGGTCACGTTCCATGAAATTTTTCAACGCCTATCATAGCTTGATTCTTGTGGCAACACCAGGGCCTGCTACCCTAGGCCTATCGCTTCACAAAAAAAAACCACTCACCTTAAAAGAAAAACAAGATTTATCAAATTCTTTTTCTTTTAGTGCAAGGGTCACGCCCGCACTCCCCTTTTTTCCTTAGCATTGGTACCTTACCACGCCACCTTTCAGAACTACGTATGGCTTGATTCTCATCCTCATGAGATACGTAGGAGCGCCCGGGAACTTCCCCGTAGGCCTAGCCTAACCTTCAAGTTCGGTCCCTCGACTCGAGCATTTCCCCAGAGAACACATGGTAAGTAGGTCTTAGGTCCTCATTCATGTCGAGTTTTGTAACCTCCTTTCCGTGTGTCCCCTACTCCCCTTACCCATTCATGCTCCGAGTTCTAAGACGTTAAACTAAGATTCTCTCAAGAACTACGTACAGATTGATCCCCATCCTCATGGGGTACGTAGGAATGCCTTTGAATTTTTCTTTAGGCCCAAATCAACTGTCTTTTATGGTCCCTCGACCTAAAACTATCCGAGAAGCACATGGTGGTCGGAACCCCCAGTTCCCATTCACGTCAGGTGTCTGAGTTACCCCACCATGTGCCTCCTGTGTTTCCTCCCGCTCGTGGTCCGAATTCTATGACACTAAACTAAGATCTCCCTATGGTAAAGGACTCTCCTCCATCTATCTAATACGTCTCATTATCATATTCAGATGTGTTTTGACAAAGAGCTCGAAATGTGGGATTTTTATGGGGACATTCCCCTCGTCCCATGACCAAGCTTCATGAGCTCGCTATTTGGATCCTCATCCTCTTCCACATCCAAAAGGACCCTCGGACGACATGGATGCTAGGATTAAGGGCTCTCCATGGATGATGGACCTAAGGGCCCTCCAATCGTTTCGGGACAACGTCCCTACGGATCTCTGACAACATTTGAGACATGGTTCCGTGTTTCAAACATGGTCAATGGTCAACCCTCATTTGTCTGTCCCCATTCTAGGCTAACATGATATGGGTGCTATGTTTCCGCCACGGTTAACAGTTATCCTCTATCACCACGCCGCCGTCATTGTGATCCAAATATCGAGCGTCATGAGTCACACATTTCCACTCCCTCGTGTTCAAGTGGGATTCTGACACACTCAGCTCTATCTCTTTGTGCATCTAGGTGCGCCACATGGTTGTGTTAGTATTAAGGGACCGGTATTCACCGAGCATACCCTCACCTTAACCTGCCCTGTTTCTGTGTCGGTAAAGTCCCACCACTACTTCTTGTTTCCCACACCGATCATGACTCACATGGGCTTAGTAGTTATGGCAGGATGTGTACCAACACAGCCAGGCTTATCATCATCCCTCGTGATGTTAAACTACACTTTCAGAACTAAGTATGGATTGATTCCCATCCTCATGGGATACATAGAGATGCCCTGGTATTTTGCCTGGGGTCCAACCCATATGAATCATTAATCCTATTCTTCCCCTTTCTACCCCCTGGCCAGACTCCTCATAGAGGACCATGTAACTATGATTCTACCCTGAACAAGTTCAAGATGCCCCAAGATCCGATTGGGAGGCAACATACCCCCTCGCTAGAGAGGCCCTGTCCCAAAGAAGGAAGGATCTGCAATCAAACCGATGAGCTCATCTGGCGTACTCCCACCATGGTGTTGTAGTTACATGGGTGTTGGATTCTGTTCAGACAAACCATCACTCTATATTCCACGCTTTGCGTGCCCCTTATTCGGACCCTCGTCCCCTTTCATGTCTGAAGGGACCCCCTAACGGCCTGGTCTCATGCCGCATCGGCTCACCTACCGTCTTGGGCTAACATTCCGGAACACTGGTCATGTTTGGAAGGACCCCCTAACATTATGGGTGCTAGACCTAGGGTCCGCCTACTGTCCTGGGCCAATGTCCAGAAGGATTGATCAACAACATTTGTGACATGGTCCCGTGTTTTGAACCTGGTCAATGGTCGACCCTCATTTGTTGTCCCCATATCAGGATAACACAGTAAGGATATCGTTTCTCCACCATGGTTAACATTTGTCCCTTATTGTCATGCCATCCCCACAGTGTTCCGAATTGTGGGTTTCGTGATTCAGATCTTCCACTTCTCTCTGTTCGGATTGATTCTAATGCCCCTAGTGTTACCCCACTCGTGCACTAGAGTAGGGTGGGAGAAGCAGGACGACCATCTAGAGATCCATGCTCTCTAGCCGTGACCCCTCTCTCTTTTAGGATTCTCCCAAATGGTGATCTATGTCCCATGCTAATCCCCTCACACCTTCTGTTGTTTTACACTCTCGTACAAGAGCTCCCATCATCTCTTGTTTCCTACACCGAGCATAGATCAGGAAGGCTTAGAGATTTAGTTTACTGTATCCTCAATACGATTGAGACACAATAGAACCCAATGGACGTGTTTTCCCCATTCGTTTCCTTAGAACGAGGTCCGCCTCGCCCTCCTCGTCCTCGTTGGACTCCGTTCTTAGGGGTGGCATTTGTAGACCCCAGAATACACGTCCCCAAAATTCTTCAAATGCTTCCATACACGATCCAAGATCGTAGAACTTTTTTCAAGCTTCGATTTGGTAGGTTGCAAGGCCCGAACAGAGTTACGGATTAGGAGTTATGGACATTTGAAGTTGGGCTGGAAAACTGGTTCGCAAAGCCCATTCGGGAAGCCCCCTCCGCTATTGCCGAGCGCCGCTGTGAAGCAATGAGGTGGGAAGCTCCGCGAACCTGTTTGACATTCGCGACGCACCGCAAAGACCCGCCGCGAATCATAGGAGGCGGGATACTCCGCGAACGAATTTGACATTTGCGAACCCGCCGCGAAGCAAAGGAGGAGGGATGCTCCGCGAAGCCCTTTGACGTTTGAGATCCTCCGCCGAGCAATTTCCATCTTCACGCCGCGCAAGATTTGCTTCGCGGCGCCCCTGCCTATAAATATCCAGCTCTCCCCCCTTCTACGGACGACCACGACCATTTTTTTCCGCCCCTTGGGCGTCCGATCTCCAGGTATACGGAGCTCCGCTTTGCGGGTCTGTGAGGCCATGCTCCGCGAGCAGCTTCCTTCGCATTACTGCTCCACGAGCAGATGCTCTGCGATTCCATGCTCCGTGAGCAAATTCTCCGCGATGCTGCTCTGTGAGTACTCCGTGAGCCGCCCTTTATCTGCAAGAGGCCCATGCTCCGCGAGATCCCTCTGCTCCGCGAGACCTTTGCTCCGTGAAGCTACTTCGCGAGACCTTTGCTCCGTGAAGCTACTTCGCGAAGACCTATCCTTCGCGAGGCACCTACCTTCGCACCCAATGGTCCATACCGCGGGGGCTGCACCCCCGACCCCCCCCCCCTGAAAAATGGAGAGTCGCACCGCGAGCTTTTTGGGCCGGCATGTCTGGATTTTCCATTGCGCCCTTATGCGCTCCCATCTTCCACCTATGGAACACCATGATTTGAGATACTCCTTCACACACTATGAAACAAATTGAGTAGACACATTCCTCTTGGTTTCATTCCCATGTCATGAGTTGAGATTCTCATCATCAATTCCCCGAGTACCTCGAGTCAAACCATTCCTCGGGCAACTCCTCCTAACCCAATCACTTGGCTCTTATGCCAGGTTGAACCCGAAAGGGACACCCTTGCGTAAGACCCAACACCATCCATTAGCAGGCACCTTATGCCTAACCGTCCTATCTACATGACTATAAACTGTAGTACTCCCTATCTAACAAATGATAGGATGCCTCTTACTCCAAACAAGAGATGGCTTGTGCTCCAAGCATGAGATTCCAATAGTCCTATCTACATGACTATAAACTGTAGTACTCACTATCTAACAAATGATAGGATGCCTCTTTCTCCAAACAAGAGATGCCTTGTGCTCCAAGCATAAGATGCCAATAGTCCTATCTACATGACTATAAACTGTAGTACTCCTTATCTAACAAACGATAGGATGCCTCTTGCTCCAAACAAGAGATGCCTTGTGCTCCAAGCATAAGATGCCAACATTCCTATCTACATGACTATAAACTGTAGTACTCCCTATCTAACAAATGATAGGATGCCTCTTGCTCCAAAAAAGAGATGACTTGTGCTCCATGCATGAGATACCAATAGTCCTATCTACATGACTATAAACTGTAGTACTCCCTATCTAACAAATGATAGGATGCCTCTTGCTCCAAACAAGAGATGCCTTGTGCTCCAAGCATAAGATGCCAATAGTCCTATCTACATGACAATAAACTCTAGTACTCCCAATCTTACAAATGATAGGATGCCTTTTGCCCTATACGTGAGATGCCTTATGCTCCTAGTATGAGATGCCAATAGTCTTATCTACATGACTCTAAACTGTAGTTCTCCCTATGTGCCAAAAATAGGATGCCTCTTGCTCCAAAAAAAAATATGCCTTGTGCTCCAAGCATAAGACGCCAAATTCCATGATTATAGTGGCATGTTTCCAATGCCCCTTGGTGGTATCTCTCTTGTGCACTAGTGCATAGGTGAAGGCCTCAACCCACAAGTGAGTTGGGATGCCCTCATGGCCAGACATGAGGAAGACATTACAGGCATCTTCTGAGCGTAAGCCCCATTCACCAGTGCCGCTCCATAGCGGCACCTGGGCAGCATCCTTGCGTAAGCCCCATTCACCATTGCCGCTCCATAGCGGCACACAGACAGCCTCTTGTGTAAGCCCCATTCACCAGTGCCTCTCCATAGCGGCACCTGGGCAGCTTCCTAGCATAAGCCCCATTTACCATTTCCGCTCCATAGCGGCACCCGGGAAGCTCCTTGGATAAGCCCCAATAACCAGTGCCGCTCCATAGCGGTACAAGGGCAGCTTCCTTGTGTAAGCCTCATTCACCAGTATCGCTCCATAGTGGCACCTGGGAAGCTTCTTAGAATAAGCCCCATTCACCATTGGTGCTCTATAGCGGCACTCGGGCAGCTTCCTAGCAGAAGCCCCATTCACCAGTACCGCTCCATAGCGGCACCTGGGTAGCATCCTTGCATAAGCCCCATTCACCATTGTCGCTCCATAGCGGCACCTGGGCAGCTCCTTGCGTAAGCTCCATTCACCAGTGCCACTCCATAGTGTCACCTGGGCAGCTTCCTAGCGTAAGCCCCATTCACCATTGCCACTCCATAGCGGCACCCGGGCAGCTCCTTGCATAAGCCCCATTCACCAGTGCCGCTCCATAGCGGCACCCGGGCAACTTCCTAGCGTAAGCCCCATTCACCAGTACCACTCCATAGCGACACCTGGGCAGCTTCCTAGAGTAAGCCCCATTCACCATTTCCGCTCCATAGCGACACCCGGGTAGCTTCCTAGCGTAAGCCCCATTCACCAGTACCGCTCCATAGAGGCACCTGGGCAG
Organism: Viscum album; assembly: GCA_963277665.1. Taxonomy (NCBI): domain Eukaryota; kingdom Viridiplantae; phylum Streptophyta; class Magnoliopsida; order Santalales; family Viscaceae; genus Viscum; species Viscum album. The sequence continues at coordinate 171,440,025 of OY728147.1, read as the reverse complement.
CTTCATAGCGTAATCCCCATTCACCATTGCCGCTCCATAGCGGCACCCGGGCAGCTCCTTGCGTAAGCCCCATTCACCAGTGCCGCTCCATAGCGGCACCCGGGCAGTTTCCTTGCGTAAGCCTCATTCACCATTGCCGCTCCTTAGCGGCACCAAGGCAGCATCCCTGCGTAAGCCCCATCCACCATTGTCGCTCCTCAGCGTCACGCTGGGCAGCATCCTTGCGTAAGCCCCATTCACCATTGTCGCTCCATAGAGGCACCCTGGGAAGCTTCCTTGCGTAAGCCCCATCCACGACTGCCGCTCCTTAGCGGCACCCGGGCAACATCCTTGCGTAAGCCCCATTCACCACTGCCACTCCATAGCGGCACCCGGGTAACATCCTTACGTAAGCCCCATTAACCATTGCCACTCCTCAGCGGGACCCAGGCAACATCCATGCGTAAGCCCCATTCACCATTGCTGATCCTCAGCAGAACCCAGGCAACATCCCTACGTAAGCCCCATTCACCAATGCCACTCCTCAGTGGCACCTCGGGTAGCATTCTTGCGTAATCCCCATTCACCATTGTTTCTCCATAGCGGCACCCGGGCAGCTTTCTAGCGTAATCCCCATTCACCATTGTCGCTCCATACCGGCACTCGAGCAGCTTCCTCGCGTAAGCCCCATCCACTATTTTGATCCTATGCAGCCGTAATCCATTGACATCCTTATCTAGCGGTAAGCCTTTGTGATCCTATCCAGTGGTAAGCCGTTGTGACCCAATCCAGCGGTAAGACGTTGCAACCCCATTCAGTGGAAAGCCATTGAAATCCTCATCCAGAGGTAAGCCGTTGCGACCCCATTTAGTGGTAAGCCATTCACATACTTATCCAGCGGTAAGCCGTTGTGAACCAATCCAGTGGTAAGCCGTTGAAACCCCCAATCGGCAGTAAGCCGTCATCAGGAGAACTACGTGGACTCTGATTCCCTGCCACAGGGATACGTATGGAGCCCCTTCAAGGCTCAAGCCCGAAACTATCGTCATCCTTCTCCTCGGGCCTCCATCCTAGAGTAAATCCCAGCACCATGGGCCGCCTAATGTGTAATTCCCTCTTCGTTTCCCACAGATGCATCCTTCGCGACGTGATCGTCAGGTCCCTGCAACCTCTTGTTTCTCACATCGATCATGACTCACGTGATCTTAGAGTGAGTGCCAACCCTGACCCCCACCTTTAGAGAACTACGGGGTCTTTGATCCATGTCAAGGCATGGTACGTAGGAAGCCTCCACGAGGTTCAAGCCCACCACCTATCATTTCTTCACGTCAGGTTCCACCTTCTTCCAACATGACGTTAAACTGCATTCCGGTCTGACGGCAAGCCGTTGTGACCAACCCGAACTACGAGGAATTTGATCCATGTCAAGTCATGGTACGTAGGAAGCCTCCCTGAGGTTCAAGCCCACTACCAGTGGACCCAAGGGTTCACCTCCACGTTGGTTCGCTGACAAAAACCAATACCTGAACTATGAGGACTTTGATCCACTTCAAGGCATGGTACGTAGGAAGCCTCCATGAGGTTCAAGCCCATCACCCGGTCGTTCCGACCTCATTCGCATCAGTTCACCCCCATCCCGAAAGTTGTTAAACTGTATTCCACATCTCATTTGAACTACAAGGACTTTGATCCATGTTATGACATGGTATGTAGGAAGCCTTCCTGAGGTTCAAGCCCACCACCCGTTGGCCATTCCGACTTCATTCCCATCGCTCCACCAGCACCTGGGTAGCCTAGTGTGTAATCCCCACACCATCGGACCAAGGTCCACATTCATGTTGGTTCACTGACGACACCCATCGGACCAAGGTCCACCTTCATGTCGGTTCGCTGACGACACCCATCGGACCAAGGTCCATATTCACGTCGGTTCGCTGACAACACCCATCGGAAAAAGGTCCACCTTCATGTCGGTTGACCGGAACCATCATCGAACTACACAGACTTTGATTCCCTGCCACAAGGATACGCAGGAGGTCTCTTTGAGGCTCAAGCCCAATTTCACTGTCGCCCTTTTGATGGTCCCATTTCATTCTCCCTCCACTTCATTCATTTATCCATATCCCATCCTGATTCTCACCTGGGCCGCCATATTCCCATGGGATCATTCCATCCACCTCCTCACTGCTCTTAGCGGCGCATGGGCCGCTTTCCACATGTAAGCCCCATCACATCTCCAGGTCGTTGTCCTCTATGTACACCCCGATTCATTACCCCTATGAACTACGTGGGTTCTGATCCCCGTCCTCTACCTAGGGTACATAGGAAACCTCCAAGAGGTTCAATCCCAGCCAATGGTAATCCATGGTGTTCCCCATCCTGGGGCGCACTTCCCCTGATCCTCCCTCAGTGGTGTTCAGATCAGCCATTACAGTTTGACATCCCCCCTCCTTGGAGTGCACCACCTCGGATCTGTCCTCATTGGGCATCATAATCTATCCATCTTCCAGGTATTCCCCACATGGGATATACCCATATGATCTGTCTCTATGGGATTTTCTGATCACCCTCATTCCGTCTCTACAAGATGTTAAACTTGCGGCCTACCTCATGATAAATACGAGTTTCCTGAGGAAACCTCGGATGACACGCCTTTGGCATAACCGTCTCCGCAAGATGTTAAACTTGCGGCATACCCTGTGTTAGACACGGGAAGCTGAGGAAAACCTCAGATACATGCCTATGTAATATGATTCCCCGCATTCAACGCGGGATACCTTGGATTATGCACCCTTGAGATTCCCTCTCACGAGGAAGAATACAGGTTCTTCAATGTCCACACACTCAGAGATCCCCGACATTCCTGATATTGTCATCTACTATGACCGAAGGTTTCTACCATGTCAAGACCCCATGGAATGTCCTGACGAAAGTGGTGTAATTAACCGGCATCCATGAAGATACGACACCGAGAATGAGATTCACAAACAAAATATTAAATCTAGGAGGGAGACCCGGACTAGGTGATGAGTTTCGAGGAGGAATCCACGAAAGGAAGAACCGACATACCATCATCCCGTTTCGATCAAGGAGATAACATCCCTGAACAAGGGATAGATGCCGCCCACCTTTGGAAAGCGGGAATGCGGGGTAACAACATCGCATCCTCACAGAGGGATGCGCACGCCCTGACGAAAGCTTCAGAAACACTCTATTATATGGGATAATTTCTATTGATATGATTATGGGGGGCATGGTATTCTTTGGAATACTATTCATATAGTATTTTGGCTATTTCATTTCATTTTGGGTAAAATGTTTAAATTCATAGATTTGAGGAATTATTCATGGTCTCATATATGTATTCCTAAAATAATATTACATATAATGGTTATGAATATTTTTAATATTTTATACTTTTTTATGTGGTGGTATTATATTTCATCAACTGAAATGTTATTGGAAATTTCATTATTGTATATAGAATTGAAATTAATTAGGTTTGACTCAAGAATGTGAATTTGTTTTCATAATTTTTCATCTATTATGATTTCATTAGATTTAGTAGAGCCTATATGTATTAAATTAAGTTTTTTTATTTCATAATTTAGACAAAAAAATTGCCTGTAATGGAAATTTTAATGTTTTAATTTTATATGAACAAGGGCCCTAGTGAAAAAATTAGAAATATATCATAAAAATAATTTGGATTAAAATTATATTAGTGTTTTATTACTTAATGGTGTGTCATTAATTGGTGAAATAATTTTGTGGTATATTTTAGTCTCATCATTAACCCATTTTCATTATTTTTCTATAAATAAGAGAATTATATCATATTTTTTGGTAAATTTTTAAATATTTTTTTATAAAATAAAGGCTAGAGGTGATAAAGAGGAAATAATGTACATATCCATCAACCTATAAGAATCAATATTTAACCCCAATTTTTCTATCTAAATAATGTATTTTTATTAAAATAATAACTCATAATTGATATATTTTTTTATTAGAGTAAAATAATTATTTTTTAAAATAAAATATGGAAATTTTATTTATTTTTATTATTTTATGTTTTTTAGATTGAATATAGAGGTAATTTCTTATTGGACAAAATAAAACCATGGCAGCAAGTTGGCCATGGTGAGTCTCTATTTTATCCTGGTCGTAATAGATAATCCCCTTCACCATTATTATAAAATCTAGAAGTTAATCTCCATTACCATGTACTTATGTCAGTAGATTTACCCTTACTACATGAAAAAAGGTAAGATCTATAATGATTTGGAGTTGAGTAAAATTTTATTTAAAAGTTATAGACTTAAATGGAAATGGTGACATTTTTGTGTTCTAAATATATATTCCTATAAATTCATGTAATGGAATGAGAGAAAACATAATTGGAAATGTGATAAGAGTGATGAGGAATACATGGATATTGAAATGGAATTATGATATTTGTATAAATACAATATGAGAAGCTAATTGAGGTGTATAGACTTATTGGGATGGATGTTTTTTTTTAATTTTTTTAGAACCCTATACTTGTTAAGTGGGAAATCTGTATCTAGTAATTCATAGGACATGTATGGAATAAGAAGCAATTAGTTTAAACTATTCCGTAGTGACTATAAAAATTGTCACCATGTTGAGGTCTGTGATTTCATGTAACCCTTATTAGTTATCTAGGTAATGGGGGAAACAAAACATTCAATAGGTTGATTGATGTCTATAAATGAATTCCTCATGGGGGCCACCCATATGGGAAATAGGGCCATGATCACATATTAGTTGGGGAGAATATTCAACTAGGCTACCTAAACACATGCATTAATGTGAAAATTTTTATAACCTATCACATTGTCCACCACATTTCCTCATGTTCGATACACTGGTTATATTTTTTTGTAGATGCCATCACTACTATTTACTTATTAATTAAAAAATATATTCTTTCTATTGATTTTATTTTTGAATTAGATTATACTTTGGTTTTTCCATTTATTCATATAGATCATTATAATTAGGTTTTTAATTGTATTTTAAATCATTTAAAAAATACAATATCATTTTAAATAAGTAAAATCAATTTTTATGGTTAATATATTCAAGAAATTATACATTGAATAATTTTATTTATTATCTTCAGTAAAACATGATGGTATCTTATGTTTCATCATTAGAAGCCCCTTATGAAATTAATTTTATAAAATAATAATTTTTTAATGGATGTTCACAAAAGAGGTGAAGAAACAATTGCAGTGACTAAAAAAAATTATGAGATCTCAATATTACTAAAATATATGGAAATGAATGTAGAAATTCTATTTTATTGGTTATGTAGTATGATGTAGTGTTTAAGGATGAATTCTATAAAGAAATGTGATGTAAAATTATGGTTATTTGTGAATTATGATCACTAAATGAATTTTTATTGAGATGATATGTTCTAATTATGATTGTTTTAGGGTAATTTTATGTATGGGTATAAACAATAAATGATGAAATTCTCATTATATACATTATTCACTACAAGTTTGGTTATTATTTGTATATTATGAGTTTATGCATGGTGAGTTTTTACCATGGTTCTCTATAAAACTATGGTGGGATAAATGAAATTTTTTATAACATTGTATTTATATTTCATCTTATTTACCGGTTTGACTAATAATAGGATATGGAATGCCTAATCCTACCACCCATGATAATAAAAGTGATGTTGTGTTTTCCCCTTAAACCATATGATTTAAGGGAGTTACTATACTTTTTTATTATTCCTGAATATGAACATATGGATAAAGTGGTGACTTATTAACTTTAACTAAATAAAAAAAGTGATGATGATAAGAATAAGTCCATATATTTGATTAACTTTAGAATGAGTTAATTTTTCCTCTCGTGTTTGATATTATTTTAGTGGTTACAATATTATTCACCACAACAAAGTTAATTATTCTCTTAATGACCTAAACACTTGGAAGGGCGTTCATGTGAACTTAATCTAGGATTTCTATTAACATATTTGGTTACAAACCCATTTATTGTTATGTTCCATAGATTCATGTGGTTCCTTAATATTAGACATTAGGTTAAGTAACACCATGTTCAATAATATCATTAATGGGGTACAGGTTTTTTATATGAGAGATAAGATCATACATCCTCCAAATAGTTTTTATTTCTAACAAGGTGTTGGTCACTCATTGGTGGGTGTCAATGTATGAAACGCCATCTGTTTGAGGTAATTTTCTATTTTATTATGTATTTTGAAGTTATATAATTATAGGGTTGAGTTATTGTGGTTTTTTGAATGGTCTTTGGGTGTTTTTGTAGTTCTCTGAAGGGTGTAAAATTTGAGCACAATTAGGGGATACTATTTGGGTACCCCATGAATCCATGACATGTAGAGAGTAGATTCAAGAGGAATCTCATGGTTGGTACATAGTTTGGGTAAACCATATCGGGCCTATGGTATCTATTAATTGTTTAGACAATTTCATTTTTCATGGTTGGAGAATGGTTTTCAAAACTGTGTGAACCAACCATGAGACCCAAGATATTATCTAGTAACACACACTTGGTTAGCCATTAATTTTCTATATCAAGTATCTTAACTGATAAATGTAATTAAGTAAATTAAAAACATTGATTTTAATAGGAAAAATCACATGAGAACCTCATTTTCCTCTCTTTACATAGGCTCTCAAACTCCAATCTTCCCCTTGTAAATTTTTGTAATCCATCACCTCAAAGAAGCTGATCATAATTAATCAAAGAGTGTTAAATCTGGGAAATTAATATTTAGGACCTTTGATTCTCCCCTATATAAATTCCTCTAACCTTGTTTTAAAAATTTCCCTAGATAGGTACTTTCATTCTTTGCTATATGGGATCCCATATATTTTGATAAAAATTTATTGTGATCGATTAAAGGATAGATAAGATGAGACCAAATCTTTAAGATGGTATATTAATTCTTCTCAACGAAACCATTTGATGTAGCTGGATTCTCACCCATTGCACTTTCTCATAGAACATGAATTATTTTATTTTCTAAAGAAAATTATTATGATTATGACTATAAAACTAATTTTAAAACCTTATTATAAATCAATCATTATAGTTAAACTCTAAATCTTAGGTTTTGGTTGATTCCCACAATGTTCATGGTAATATTATTTAATTGAATTTAAAATTTATATGGTTTTGGGTTGGTGTAAAAATTGAATTTATTTTGTTGAGAAGCGTTCATAATATTATAGGAAGGGGATTGGGAATTAAAATTCAAATCAGTTCCAATTTGGGCATGTTGGATCATACCACCATGTAACGAATTGGGACTAGAGGGTTGAGTTTCTTCTTGGGAGTTGTATTGCCTAGGGGGCCTATTGAGATAAGGAATTCATTTTTTTGTACATTGTATGGGTGTGTGGGTTTATTCAATGAATATGTTTTGGTGTTGGTTATGTCACTACCATTTGTATATTTTCTTGTCCATTTATTTATATACCATTATTCTGTATATTTTAAAAATGTGAGGTAACCTAGATTATTTTAATGGAATGTATGGGATTTATGGAGGTTTTCTATCAAAATTGATATACTTAATCCCTATATATAAATGTTGGTGCATATACATACATTGTTTACGATGATATGGGTAAGGGGAATATTTCATACTTCACTATAAATGTTTTGTGATACTGTAGTCATTATTTATGGGAGTTATATCTTGGAGTTTGTCTAGGAGTTAATTCATCATGGTGCCACATCCATGAGTTGGAGTCCTTGATGTCTTATGATTTTGAACACTTGTTACTATTTTTTTCTTTCAATATCTTTGAATATAGTGTTTTATTTTATTGGATTTTTTTTTCAGTTTTATATAACGTATTATTTTTATTTTATTATCAATGTTATTTAATATTACATGTTTTTTAAATAAATGAAAATCACCCCATTATTTTTTCATTACCTTGGTTTTTGTTTACAACCATTACTATATAGGGGATTCATCTAAGGTTAGTGGAATTTTAGGTCTTCCTAATACAAGAGGTTGAGTCTACAAATAAATATTCTCCATGTGGTTTTCTTGTTATTTATTGAAAACTATAAGGATATGGTGAACAATGTGATGATGGAATAAAAACACATTACTAAGAAACAAATTAACAGATTTTTTTCCAACTGGACATAGGTGGTAACTACAATATGGGGGTTCAGTGTAGAAGGGACAAATACTATCAAGGTGGTGGAACACTGGAGAACTGTTCCACTATATCAATATATTTCCCTCCAAATCGAAGTAATGAACTTGGTTACTTTTAATGTGGATTTTAGGGAAAAATAATGGGGAATGCATGAAACCATCTCAGGGGTGTCACAATTGTGGCTATAGAGGACACCTCAAGAGTTATCGTACAAAACCATCAAAGTCATTAGGTGTGGATAGCACAAATTAGTCTCATGTATCTCTCGCTCAACCAATATGAAGTCATTAGATTAGTTCTCACCCCCAGAATTGGGTGACACAACTTATTATTGGAATGCCTCAATATTCCATCCAACACCACCTCAGTAAGGGAACAATGACTAATCAATGTGAGATAATTTATAGTATTATATATTTGAATAGAAAATCACAATTGATCAATTGGGTCATTTCAAGGTTTGAGGTACTTTCAATATTATCTAAACCCTCTTAAATTTTTTATTTGATATTGGCACATACAACTCATTTTTTTCATCTCATGAAATTAATTAATTGGGGTCACATATTGAATTGATGCCTTCATTTCTGAGAATCAAGAAACCTCTTGTGAAATGAGAATATAAAGAATTTAAGTGTCCAATTTATTCTTTTACCATCGTTGTAGTGAACATTTTATTGGAATTTACATTATTGATTTAATATTTTTAAATGGACATGTTGATAGAATTAAAAGACCATATCGAGTGTTAGTCCTAACATGTAGACCTAAAATGCTCTGATGGTTCTGTTCAATTATTCAATGGGGATTGGGATATAAATTTTGGTAGAATATGGTCTTTGGTGATAGTTGATGTAAGAATATATTACCAACTAGAAATTATGACATTATGTACTATTGATGAAGCTAAAAATAGGATAATTCCTTCCATGATAGATCATTTTCTTGATATCATTCCACATTATTTATCTATTTTTCCATTTGAATTTGAAATGAAATTTTCTATAAATATAATTGTGGGAATGAATCATATTTCACTTCAATAATATAGAACACCACTAAATCAATTATGAGTATTAAAGGTCCAAATTAAATAATTTTAATGAAAGGGATTCATTAGACCACATACATTTCCTAGTGCCACTTTCACACTATTCATAAAGAAGGCCAATAATTAACTTACATTATTTCTTTGCTATTATAAATTGAATGATGATATAACTTAGAATTGATATCTCCTTTATTTATCAAATATGTATTCAATTAATTGAATGTATCCAAATGGTTCTCTAGAATTGATCTATGTTTGGGGTATCACCAAGTGATTATTAGGAAAGAAGATATCCCAATGATAGATTTTCAAAGCTGATATTGGGACTATGATCACATATCAATTCCATTTTTATTTTGAATTTACCTAATATTTTTATTGACTTAATGAATCTTGTATTTTACATGATTCTTGAATCATTTAATCTAATATTTTTTTGGAAGTATCTCATTATATTACCAAACTAGATATGACCATGAAATGAAATTAAGGAGTTTATTAGGTATGTGGCATGAAAAAAGAATATATTCTAAATTATATACGTGTGATTTCAAGATAAAATAAGTTCATTTCCTTAGATATGATTCTAAAAATTAATATCAGATGATATTGAGAATATTTAAGTAGTCATTTATTAGTAACCACCTAAAGCTTTATTCAAGATAAGGAGTTTTATGGGATTAACAGTATATTATTGTTACATCATATGAGATTTCTCAATACTATATTCTTTTATGACTATATTGATAAGGAAATTTATTCTTTTAAAATAAATTATTAATTTCAAAAAATGCACTTAGTAACTTAAGGCTCATATTAAATGCACACTTATCGACATCTTTCCAGATATATGGAAAGTCTATATATTGTATTTTGATGCATCTAGATCTGTACTAGGACGAGTTCTTATATAGAGATACCATGTTGTGGATTATATATTAAGGAAATCATGATATGAATAAAAAAATTATCAAATGAATTATTTCGAATCAGATGCAATGGTTCATAACTTAAAAACCTGGTGCCCCAATATCTTTGGTGAAAATTTTACCATAATAACTCATCATAAAATATTATAATACATATGTTCCATAACGGAAATAACCCAATAAAATGGGGGTGGATGTAATATATCTAGATATTCAACATTTAATTGGTTTATAAACCTCATTTTTGAAATTTAGTGGTAGATGTATTGAGTCGGATGGAATATAACCAAGTAGTTGGAGAAGCTCACAACTATAAGAAATTAATAAGAATAACTGATAACATGTATTTGAATTGTATGAAAAAAAATATGATTTCATTTTTTTCTAAATAATATTATTCTAGATTTAGTTAACCTTGTTTAGGAGACATAGAAAATAGACCCATGTTGACTTACCATTAGTTTAAACCTCAATGGTAGGGGAGACCATTGAGGTTTGGAAAATGGACAAAAACTCTTTGTTGTGCATTTGGGATAAGATAATAATTCCATAATCATACAAGGAACAAGTCTTATCTACTTATGAATTATAAATTGGCCTATCCAACTAAGAATATAGAAAATTTATAGGGTTAGGAAGGCTAGTTTTCGGTTGTTGTGTATGAAGAAAATGTTGGATTCTTATGTTATGATGTATCACCCATAAATTAGTGAAGGATAAACATAAAAAGTTTGATGGAAACTTATAGTTTATGCTTATAAATATATCTAAATTTGAATATTTTTCCTTGGTCTACCACATTCACTTCATAAGCATGCCACTTTTGGGGTGACCTTGGACTGACACACCCTGATGGAACATTTCATTCCAATTCAAGAGTCTAATACAATAGAAATAGGGAGCCTATAACTATTTTTAATATCTAAGGCTCTAGATTTTCCTCACGATTTAAGAGATTCTTGTAACAAGACCTTGGAACTCTGTTGATCCTGATCAAAACATATCATCATCAAATAGAACACCATTCAACAAATATAATCCAAACACTAAAAGACATAAATATAGATTGTATTATTGATTTTAGGGGTTCATGGGATGATCATTTTTCTTAAGTAGATATTTTATATAATAAATGTTATCTAGAAATGATTCATATTAATTTTTTCAAGGGATTGTACTATCTTCCATATTGATATCCCCTTTTTTTGGGTAGAAACAAGGGAAACATAACTGATTAAACCAAGTATTTTCTATGAGATTACATTGAAAATGAAGATGATTATGAAATGGATGGAAAATGTTTATAAAACATAAATTATTATCATATTATCATAAATGAACCTTATCATTAAATGTAAGATACCATGTATTTTTAAAGTGTCAATGAGACTAGGTCACAACCATTTGAGAAAGCAAGGTAAATTGTCTCCTCGATATGCCATACCATTTTATATTCTAGGTGTTATTGCTGATGTTAAATATTGGTTAGCCTAAAAAACATGATTTTGTGATGACCATAATATCTTCCATGTATCCTATTTAAATGAATACTAGTATTTCGTATCCATGTGATTCTTTGGGACCATGTTACTCATGTACCCAATGCAACATTTATCTATTCCACAACTCATGTTATAGGTACATAAGAAATGAACTTATGATTCAGAAAAATATCTATTGTGTAGGTAGTATGGAAATGGAATTTTATTTAAGAGAAAACATGGGAACATGAATGTTTATACTAGGGAAATGGCTATAAATCTTTCAAGACATTACCAACCACCAGTATTTTGAGGACATATATCCCAATGGTGTAGAGAATGTACCACCCCCATCTTGAGTAAATTTGATATCTTATTATGTATTTTGAAGTTATATAGTGATTTTATTGAGCTATGAGAGTTTTTTGGATGGTTAATGGAGTCATTGAATATTTTGGTATGTTTCATGGTTTGATAATAGTTATGGGAAATTATGCAGGTTCCCTAAGAAACTGGGAAGACTGACACGGTGTCCCCGTATATTATATAGTAAAAATAACAAAACATTTTAAATCACATGACCTAAATAGGAAACATAATTAAAAAATATTAAGATTATATTTTTAGGATGAAAATACATAAAACCCTCATTTTTCCATATTGTCATAATCCCTAAAACTTAAAGATTCCACTAGATCATTTTTTGGATTCCACACCCCAAAGGTTTATCATAGTGTATTAGAGAGTGTTGGATATTGAAAATGGAAGTTTAGGACCCCTATTTATCTTATATTTTGAATCATATCAATTTCATTTAAAAGGAACCCTATACCATGACTATCATTCCCAAATCCCTAGGATTAAATATGTTTTGATAGATTTTTCTTATGATTAATTAAAGGGGAAAGATTATAGGATATCAGATCTGGGAGATCATAAATAAATTATTCAAATGAAACCATTTGAGGTAGGCGACATATCCCTTATTCCGTCATCTCATGGAACGCTTACAATTTATTATATCAAAAAAAATTCTTCTACTTTTAATTGAAATACTCTTGTGAAAAACCTACTAGAAATATCTCTTACTAGATGATTTCTGAGTCTTGGGTTGTAGGTGATTCCTAAAATGTGATCGATGAAATGATTTAATCAAATTTTTTAAAAAAATTGGTTTTTGGGATTGGGTAAACATATCATGTACATGGATTTCATATGTTTAAATGAATATGGTAAGCACCTTGCTTATTAGAAATGGTTGTTGTGTTAATTTGGGCCCACTGAATCCTACCACCAATTAATTTTATGACACTAGAGGTACTAGTTTCAACACATGAGTTGGATAGATCAGAGGGATTGCTAAGATATGAGATGAATTGGTTTTTTGATTTTCCTGGGTGAGTAGTATGATTCCAAGAATATATTTTTGTGTGGGTAAGTTAAGTACAGTATTTATATTATCACAACCATTTCTTTCTATACATTCTGACTCTTCATTTTAAAAATGTGAGATGACCTATTCTTATTTTGGTGGCATGTATGATATGTATTGGGGTTTTCCTACTATATAGATATACTACCCCCTTATATATGAAACTTGGTTCATAATCATACATTTTTTTATCATGATATAGGTAAGGGGAGATTCCATATTTCACTAGTGGATCACCATTGTAAATCCTCCAATTTTTTCGAGTCATAAAAATGAGTAGAAATTTGAATGTTTGGTTTTAGAGGCTTATGAGCAGTAAAATAGTCATTTTTTACTACCATATGATATCTTATTATTTTTTCTAATGAAATATATTTTTCCCAAAACATGATGTTTACCCTAGGATAAGATTTTGGTTAAAATAAAAAGTGTTCAATTTTTTTATAGAATATTTAATATTTAATTATTTAAATATTTATTAATTTGTGCATGTTCAGATGATGATTTATGTTTATCAGTGAATAATATTGAGATTTAAACTTCATGGATCAGTTTTTTATAATCTTGTTTTTCCTAGGTGATGCAAAAACTCATTTTGGGCGTTGGGGTCGAGCAAGGGTTCCCTTTTCCATTCCTTTTCATTTTTATTAACTTTTTTATTTTTTATTTTCTTTTTTCCTCTTCTTTCCATAATTATCATGTAACCCCCCTTAAGGATTATATTTTTATAGAGTGAGGTATGATTGGGGAGAGAGGTAGATGGGGAGCTAAGGTGGGAGGATTTGCCACATTGATTGGGAGGAGCCAGATCATCATGTAGCAGTTGTAGAGAATGGATTCGACCAAAGCATCAATGGTTTCCATATAGTGGTAGGTCCATTTTATGTTATAGTAATAAATCCATTTATATCACAATTTTTTATTTTTTTAAATCCCTATTGTCATTACTGGAGACCTTATGGGAGATTATTTATTGTTTTTTTTAGAAAAAAGGGTTTTAGGAGTATCATAGGGGTTCTTATTCAGAAAACTAAGTCACATGGAATGAAATTTCAAGAAAACATCTTATGTGTTCTCCCTATTTTGGTAAGATGGAGTTTTTTGGGCTATACACCATATAGTTTGAGTACATTATGTGTAGTGGTATATGTCCATGTGGTTGAGTACTTTTCCAGACACCATATGTAGGGTTATAGGGCTCTGTAGTAGTAAATTGACTGACCCAAGGTCTACCGTAGCCAATTATAAGTAAATGTTCAGACCTCGAGTGTACCTGGATCATGTAAACGTATATTATAAGGTGTGTTTTTGAGAGTACATGCCATGTAATTGGAAGGAAACATTGTGTACTATTCACCATGAGGGGTTTTGGATGATTTTGTTACCTAAAGATGAAAATATGCTCAAGAGGAGTCCAATATGACTGTTGTTTCATGTATAACATGATGTTAGATCCCTTGGGGTGTTTTTAGGACTTATAAGAGATGATTATGGGTTAGAGAGCTATTATTTAGAGTTTCATCCTCATGTAAATCGATTCATAGTTCTTCTGCGGGAGAGATGTCAACTGGCATAGGTAATGATCCAGAAAATGATGGGCGGATTTGGCATGATATCTCCATAGACCTCTATTGAGTTTAGAATGAGATATTACTTTGTAATAGGAACTAGGATATGGATAAATGGGGAATATAGTTTTGTTTTTGGGAATAACTTTGTGTGACTTAGAAAGGGGATGCGCATGAGGCCAGCCCTTGTGATATTTTCCAAATTAGTCAGGTGAAGTCATGAGATGTTAGAGTCTAGGTTTTGGGATGTGTTATCCCTAATATATAGGTGTTTGATCAAGGATTGTTTTTATGATTAAGGATCCAAAGTGAGATATTTTTTTATATAGTGACATAAGGTAACCTGGTATATTACCTAGTGTTTGAAGGGCCATGAGATGGTGTGTATAGATATGGGTAGAGATAAATATGAAGGTCACCCTAGAACCTAAACCAATTTTTAATCCTGAAGGAGATGAGATGACAATGAATGTCATCATAATAGACGATCCCTTGTTATTTTAGTTTTGTTTTTTATGTTGAATCCTATTTTACACCCTCAGGGACATTATGATATAGTTAAAATACAATGATTTAGAGATTTATGTAGTTGGAGTTGTGGTTGAGTTGTCGCTCAGTGTTGGAGCTACCATTGGATTAGATCACAGATATTTTATGGATTCAATGGATTTAGAGCTAGATTTTGGAAATACCATGGGAAGGGTCCCTAGATCCATCAAATATATATTATGGATACTATATATTTGAATCTATATGTAACACCCCGCCCCTACCTCATTTGATTGAGGAGGAAATGAGGGTTACTTGGCCTTAAGCGATGATCCCAAGGCGCCACAGGCTGGAAATAAATGCCGAGGGATTCGAGAACAAATTGGGGAATGATTTTCCCTTAAGACAAAACCAACCAAACCATCTGCTATCAATCACTATATGATTCTTTTAAACCAAAACATTCAAGCATGTATTCCCAAAGGACAACAAAGTTGTTACACAATACAACCCCAATCCAAAACAACAACACAATATCAGATTACTATGCCGAAGACCAAACAAAAAAACACCATGTGCCATCATACCACCATAGCTCTACACCATGATCCATGCTCCAAGCTCCACCAAGACATCACAATGCACCCCTATAGGAGGATGATGCCTTACCTTTTCCCACGTCCTAGTACACAACATCTGCAATGACACTAAAGTGACAAAGTAGGGGTGAGTAATAAAACTCAGTAGGTTTTCCCCAAATGACTTCCCTACACACGCTATTTGGATAAAACCATTAGTAAATTTATATAAAATAGTTTATATAAAATAATCACAAGTGAAACAATTACCATAAACCAAAAACACCCTTACCAAGCCATCTCACCCAAACCAACCAAGGGAAAGTCAAAAAAATTACCAAAATCCATTTTATCATTTACAAACTAGCACAATAATTTCCAACATGCAAATAAATGCACAACAAACAACCAAACAGTGGGACTTCCACCCAACCCATTCACCCATTTACACCAAATCAACCAATACAGTGGGACTTCCGCCCAACCCATTCACCGATTCACAACTAGCGGTACTTCCCGACCACTACCCACATGGTGGTTCTTCCAACCACTATCCATCACCTTTTATAGTGTGACTTCCCGCCCACTTCCACACAACATTTCAACCATTCACAACCATGCATATAACCCATCAAGGTCAAAACATCATGCAGTCAACCAATTCCATTGCATGTCAATCCACATCATTAAATCACCCATTTAATGAAAAGAATTTTCCTATCAAAACAACCTATCAATAAAACAACATCTTCATTGCAAATATTTTTTTTTCATCAACCATTTTCCCAAATCAATATCAACAAAAAATTTGAAAATCACCATTTTAAAATCCACAACAATAGCATTTCACCATAAAACCCACTTTTCTCCAAAAATCCCCAAAAGGATTTCCAACAAACTTCGCACATCAAAACACATTTAATTTTGATCCAACCAAATTAATTGTAACAAAAAACCACTAGCTCTAACCAAGTGGAGTCAAGAGAGAAGTCACCTACCTTTAGTGTTCCTAAGAAATTGACCCACAAGAAACTGCAACTCAAATCTGGCGAATGCACTGCCAAAACCTCCCTAGATACCTTTCTTTAACATTCCCAAGCATTAAAATCAACATCCAACGAAACCACAACCCTATATATACAAAAAATAAGTGTAGATATAGAAAAAAATGAGAGATAGAGAGAGATGTTCATCTAGAGGAAACCACAAAAAGCCAAGAGGAGAGACTTACCCAGGAGAAACCACCTTCAAATCACCTTGAAACCTCTTCGATTTGTTTTCAAAATGTGTGGGTGATCACCCTCTACCCCTGAGAACCTGAAATCCTGAGTTAGGATTGAGTGGAAGATTTTTTGGAGAGGAATGAGGCAAGCCCGAGTGAACCTGGGTTTTAAAACCCTATTTTAAGTGGTCGTACGGTTAGCCCGCATGGTTTGGAAAACCGTGCGCTATTTTTGCACACTCTACTGCCTCGAGATCAAGGGTCTGCATGATTGTATTTCACGGTTTTGAAAATCGTGCGTAGGCCATACGAAGCCTACTGTCTCCCCCTATACGGTTTTCTAGAGAACCCTCATGGTTTCCCCTAACTGTGATCAAACCATGCTCCCTAAGAAAAGCCTCCAAAATTATCCAAAACCATTCCAAACTCTCCCAATGTCTAACCAACTCGTCCCATGCACATTAAATACATAAAAGCATAAAAAAGATACATACCTGAAACCGGGTGTATTACATTCTCCCCACCATTGGACTTTCCGTCCTCAGAAACTAGTGAACCCTCCATTTGCTGAAAGAGCTCGAGCCACTGCTCGACCATTTATTTCTCCCGCTCCCAAATCTCCTCATGAATCTAACCATGCTGCCACAAAAGACGAACTAAACTGACTCTTTTACCGCATAATACTTTCTCTTTCCTATCCACAACCCGCACTAGCATTTTCACCAATGAAGCATCCGACTCTAGCTCAACATGATCCCATCGGATCACATGGTCACGATCTGACTAGTACTTTTTCAGTTGTGACACATGAAACACATTGTGCACTGCACTAAACCTAGGTGACAAATCCAAATGATAAGACACCTCACCAACCCACTCAAAAATCTCAAAAGGTCCAATATACTTTGGAGATAACTTTCCCTAGTTCCCAAACCGACGATGTCCCAACCTAGGAGAGATCCTCAAGAAAACATGATCACTCACCTCGAATGACAACGAACATCAATGATGATCCACATACGATTTATGATGACTCTGAGCTATCTATATTCTCTTCCTGATTAACTTGATCTTCAATGTAGTCTTCTAGACAAGGCTCGGTCCAACCATCGAGGACTCACCCGTTTCCACCCAGCATAGTGGAGAACGACATGACCACCCATTCTACGCTTCAAACGGAGCCATATGTATGGATTCCTGATAAGTGTTATTGTACCAGAACTTAACCAACGATAGGTTCTCCTCCCATGAGCCACCAAAATCCATGACACAAACCTGTAACATATCCTCCAATGTATGTATAATACTCTCATATTGACCATCCGTCTGAGGGTGATACACCATTCTAATCATTAACTATGTCCCAAGGACATGCTACAAGGATCTACAAAAATGAGATGTAAACCTCGGATCTCTATTTGATACAATCGAAACTAGAACACCATGCCTCTTTACCACCTCCCTGATATAGATTTTGGATATATTCTCCACCATATGAGATTCAAAAATCGAGATGAAATGGGCCGACTTCGTTAGTCGATCCACTATCACCCAAATGGCATCATGCTTTCTGACCATTCCTGGGAGACCTTTGACAAAATCCATCGCTATCAGCTCCCACTTCCAAATATGGATTGGTAAAGACTGAAACATTCCTTTTGGCCTCTAATGCTCTCCCTTGACCTATTGGCAAGTCAAGCATCTTGAAACAAACTCAACCATGTGTCTTTTCATACCAGCCCACCAGATCTGCGCTTTCAAAAATTAATACATTTTTTGAATTCCAGGATGAAAAGTCCACCTGGAATGATGATACGCCCTAAGAAGATTTTCCTGACAATCAACTGGTACAACCATCCGATTCCAAAAACACAAAACTGAATCTCTATTCAGTTTCTAACAGTCAATGGTCTCTCCAACATTGAGTCTCAACCTCATGGTCACACATATTGAATCGGATATTTGTTCCTATTTAACCAGGGAAACCATGTCAGGAATCAACAAAACCGGAAAGAAGACCACTGTTTCACCCTAGTCCTCACTTTATAAACACATGTCAGCTATAACCAACATCAAATTCTATTGGTCAGATGCCTGTTTCACCACCTGAGCATACGATTTTCTATTTAAAGCATCCGCCACCGAATTTCCCATACCCGGTGTGTAAATCAAGTCAAAATAAAACATCTGAAGATATTACATCAATCTCCTTTTCCTCAAGTTCAAATCCCTTTCTGAGAAAATGTTCTTCAAGTTCTTATGATCTGTATATACCATGAATTTATCAACGAAGAGATAATGACACAATAATTTCAAAGCATGGACCACTACTGCGAATTCCAAATCTTGAGTTTGGTATATCTTCTCATGAAACCTCAACTTCCATGATCCATACACAACCACATGATTCCCTTGCATGAGAACGCACCCCAGCCTTGATCTGGATTCATCGCAATACACCACGTACCCCTTTCCTGGTTCTGGAAAAACCAAAATTGGTGCTAATGTAAAGCAACCCTTTAGCTCTTAGAAACACAATTGACACTATTTATTCCACTAGAATGGAACATTATTTCTTGTAAAGGTTGTAATCAGTGAAGACAAATGTAAAAAATCACGAACAAAACGCCGATAATACCCAACTAGACTGAAGAAATTCCATACATCAAACACATTCTTTGGCGGTTGCCATAAGATAACAACCTCTATCTTTTCTAGATACACTGAAACACCCCTTTCAAAAATCACATGGTCATGAAAATGGACTTCATGTATCAAAATGTCACACTTTGAAAATTTAACAAACAACTAATGATCCCTAAATATCTCTAGCACTATCGCCCAGTGCTGCTCATGCTCCACCCTTGTCTTTGAATACACCAGAATATCATCAAAAAACCCCACCACAAATGAATCCAGATATCTCTAAAATAAAATATTCATCAATTCCATGAATACCCCTGGCACATTCGTTAGAACAAAGGGAATAACCACATATTCCTAATGATCATATCTACTTATAAAATCTTTTTTAGGAATATCGTCCTTCCTCACCTGCAATTGATGATATCCCAACCTCAGGTCGGTCTTGGTGAACCACTGGGCTCCCCTCAACTGGTCAAAAAAATCATCAATTCGTGGAAGTGGATATATTTTATTTACCATAACTTGGTTAAGTTGATGATAATCAGCATAGAGCCTCAAAGTTCCATCCTCCTTTTTCACAAAAAACACTGGTGCTACCCACAAAGATGTGCTAGGCTGTATAAACACTTTGTTTTCTAACTCTTCCAACTGGACCTTCAATTCTCACAATTCAATAGGTTTTATCTGGTAAGATGGAAGTGAGATAGGATTGGTCCCCATAAAGAGATCAATATTAAAATCCACTTCTCTTATGGGAGGTAACTCAGAGAATTCTTCCGGAAAAAAATCCATGAACTGATCCACCAATGCCGGAAGAACACTCTTCTTAACACCCTCTACCGATTCCAATGAAAACACCACCAACTAATACTATAACGTTCCCATTACTGGTGCCAACAAACACATTGCACCCTTCCTTTCATGCCTCTCTCCTATAAAGAGATTTCTAACGCCATTGTGTGTTGTAAAATACATTTTCTGTGCATTACAGTTGATGTGGGCCTTAAATGCCACTAGTGAATCCATTCACAGGATTACATCATACCCATCCATCTCAAGCACTGAGAAATTACAGGTTATCTCAACCTCACCCACAATAATACTACATGCTCTACACAAGATGGCTCGACACTCTCTTCGACCCAGAGGAGTTTAAAGTTTCAAAACAGAAGGAATCATTTCTACCCTTAAACCCAGCTACTCAACCACACGTGTAGTAATAAAAGAGTGGGAGGCACCCTTATCAAACAACACTTGCATCAAGGTAGAACTTATAAAAATAATACCTTGCATTAGGTATGGTCCTGACTAATCATACACCACAACCTGATCGGCTCCGAACAATGCCTTGGTTGCCACACTCTACTCTTTGTTGCCTTGCTGAGGAGTTGTGGTGTTCTGAGAATCATCATAACTAACTTTTCTCTACTGGAAAGGGGGTATGCTACTATCCCCGTCCTGTTGATGCATATGACATCTGTGATCACTAAGGAGTGTCATGAACACCCGACCTTGGAGAATTCCGACAATAACATTGCAGATTCTCCATCTTCTTACAATTATGACATGCCCGAGGTTGTGTCGTACAATACCTCTGGATGTGGCTTGTAGAACCAGGCTGAAAACATCCTGTTTTTCTCTAGGGCATTAGAGGAAGATTTACCGATCTAACCATCATATTATGTGCCATACTCCCACCTTGGGAATAAGTGCCCATCCTCCACTTGAATCCAGAATTAGAGTTCCCACTATTCCCCATGGGTACCACCATGCTTCCTCCACCCAGAGCTCCCAATAAATCCCACTCAGTCGCCGATGCTCTATTCACCATCTCTGTATAATCAACTATACACAACACTGCCATATTTGAATGGATTTATTGCCTAAACCTCACTTCAAGGATCCTTGCCTTCAAAGACGTGCTACCCACCACCTCGGGTGCAAACCACACTATTGTCATAAACATGGCTGCATACTCTGTCGCATACATTTACTCTTACTTCAGACTGAAGAAATCAGTCATGCGCTAAATTCTGAACATACGTGGGTAGAATTGTTTATTAAAAAATTACTAAAAGCCTTCCCACGTCATACCCTAGTCCGTTCCAGCTTGGACTACCAACTCCCACCACTGAAGGGAAAGATATTCCAGCATATACGTGTCCAACATCACTTTCAACTCTATTTTTGTTCCCAAGAACTCAAAGATCCTATTCATTCAATTCAACCATGCCTATGCCCTCTATGGCTCTGAATCACCCCTGATGATGGGTGGATTTTGATTTTGAAACTGAACCGCATGATCTACATTCCTTGGTTCATCCACTTTGTTTCCACTTTCCACAGATTGGAATGCTTGCACTATACTCTACACTAACTGCTGGTTCACATGAGGCTCAGTTGCAACCTTGTTCTCATCAGCTGCTTCTGGTTCGCCTCTACGATGCCTACTCAGTTCCATTTCTATAAACATAAAACAAAAAACCATGAGTCTCACTTCTGTAGACATCATGAATTCCCATTTCAATTTTCATTACACAACACTATCATAATGAGGATTTCCACCTTTTCCACATTTACATGTTTCACCATTTTTTGAAAATCTAACCATTTTCAAAGTACCACCAGTTTCCATGTTTCAAATCCTTCCATTTTGGAACCCAATTCTTATTTTTCAAAATCCACACATTCATATCACAACACAAATCATTATACCCCAATGAAATATGCATCCTAGAGAGAAGTCATTTATACCATGCAAGTCATGCTCATCTCATTGGCTATACCCACAACAATGAGATATCCAATTCCTATTAGTGTCTCCAATACACATATGTACCCAACTCCCTGGTAACTTGATGATCAATATAAGAGGGTTAGCTACATCCTTTTATGCTATACATTAAAAGTTCCAAAATTCCTACGACTTGCTACCATCCTAACTCAAGGAATATACCACAACAAATGTCAACTCCAAATCATTGAATCAACTCCAGAGGACCAAATCAGCTGATACCACTTGTAAAACCCAACCCCTATCTCATTAGCTTGAGTAGGCAGTGAGGGTTACTTGGCCTTATGCGACATTCCCAAGGCACCATATGCTAAAAATAAATTCCAAGGGATTCAAGAACAAATTGGGGAATGATTTTCCCTTAAGAAAAAATCAACTAGACCATCCACTATCAATCACTATATGATGCATGTCAACTAAAACATTCAAGCACGTACCCCCAATGGAAAACCAAGTTGTTCAACAATACAACCCCAATCCAAAATAACAACACAATATTAGAGTACTATGAGAAAGACCAAACAAAAAAGCACCACATGCCCTAATACCACCACAGCTCTACACAAAGCTCCAAGATCCAAGCCCCACCAAGACATCACAATGCTCCCCTTGAGGATGATTATTCCTTACCTCTTTCCACATCATAGTACATAACATCTGCAATGTAACGACCCAAAGTTTCATTAATGGAAAATAACTCTTGATATAGTTAAATTTCTCTTTATGTTTATATAAATTGTCAACTTTTTTGGTTTCATGATAAGAATTTTGACCGTTGCTAATATAGTCGTTGAGCAGTGATCACATGATTAGTATAAATATAAGACTTTAACAAATCCAATTTACCCAGACAAAAGAAGCGATGGCCTCATCCAGTAGAATTGCTCCATACGAAGCCCATTTGCCGGAGCTCATAAAAGAGGTCGCATCCTTGGGCTTCGCTCTTGACCAAGACCAAGCTGAGCTTCATCATGTCAAGCTCGAATGGGACTGTCCACGTGAAAAGTGGAAGTTGATAGAGATTACCACTCGAGTGATGTTATCTGAGCCACCCCAAGAGTCTGTCACCATCGTACACCTTACCCTTAGGTCTTATGCGGCTGTTTTAAGGGGTTATGTAAAAAATCTCTAGTACTATGTTCATGTATATTATTTTTTATATAAAAATGAATATACCTTATTGCCTTTTTTTGATACATTGTAAATTGTTTTTAAGTACAAATAGTGTTTTTAGTTATTATATAATTAAGAATTCTTTTTTAAGGTATTTTTAATTAAATAATATTTTAATAAATTATTATTATTATTAAATTATTATTTTATTAAATATAAATGATCTTATAATTTAATTAATGCAATTATAATTTTTATTAAGGTTTGAAAGCCATTTCTGTCAAAACCTGTGAATTTTTGATAAATGTCGGTTTTTATTTTAAAAGTGAAAATTAACATATTTAGAAAATTATTTAGATAAAATAAATGTTATTTCTGGAATCAGTATGTCGAAATTATCCAACGGTTAATTTTTCATAATTTTATGAGGCAATCAAATTTTTGGGTAAAAAATAAATACCGTTTAAATATATAATGTGTTTTATGACATCATAATGACCCAATAGTGATGTAATAAAATACTATAATCATTATGTTCGGCCAATAAATTTTTTACCATTAAAATAATGTGATTTTGGGTTTGTTTGGCTTACTTTTCAAAGCATTAATGGACCCCTCAAGACTTATTAAACACCTTGTCTTTTTAAATTAATTTCCATGAGAGTATGACTCACCTCCACATAAGAAACCCTATTATCTTAAGAAGTTCGGACATGGGCCTTATAAAATATTTGTTTCCTCTTCCCTTTCCCAAAAACCATGGGATGTTTTGTGGTTTGGATTAATCTAATATAAGGGGACCCAAACCTAAATAATAAAGAATTCCCTCACCTTTCCTATATAAACCCACCCAAGCTCCCACTTCCTCCTCACTAAAAGCCTTTGGAGTTCTTCCAACCTCTTCCCTACTCTCTTTAGAATCCTCCCAATGTGCCTTAAGCTCCCATGAAGCCTCTCTCAAGCCTCTCTCAATCTTTTGGAAGAACACTTCCAAGTAAGGGATTTTTCTTCCTTTCTCATTTTGTCAAATTTATTTAAGTTGTTTTTCCCTTTTAATTTCAATTATGAATGTTGGGGTATGGTTTTGAACCTCCCTAATACTGCCCTCTTTATGTCTGAATGATGGAAGATCCCTTTCTCGCTCATTAAATTCCTCCCATGTACACCTGTTACTATGCCGAAATTCCGAAAGGAATTTCTCTCTCCTCGTTTACATTCAAGCAATACTTTTGTATCATGAATCTAAATTCCATTACAATTTTTGGGACATGTATCTATATGACCTCCTTAATTTCCATTACATGTAAATATGATGAGGAACCACTTTCTCTCTCAGCAACCATTTTTATGAATTCTTATGTCACGCCGTTACGCTGCCGAAATCGCACCGATTTTCTAAGCCAATGCCATTATGTAGTGAATACCATGCCCATTTATCCATCAAATGTACTCACATTTATGCACATTTACTTATTGATTATAAAGTTTCATTTATGAATTCCACATTCCTTTATCATTTAATAAATTATTATGTTTTATGAATCCATGTTTTATGATCCATGTGGCACACTTATGCATGAAATGAAATGTTTAGAAAGGGTGCGCCCTTATAGAGATCCAATGCATTGGGAAAGTATAGTATCATGATACGTCATGTGCAATGAGAGTTGACTCATGATAATTCAAGTGCAACTAGGTTTTAATCATGCTTCATGTGCAATGAGAATTTACTCATGCTCTATGTGCAATGAGCCTTGGATCATGCTAATTCCATGTTTAGTGTTGTTGCAACATTTCCATGTTATGATTATCATGCTTTATCATTACTTTATGTTCATGTTATTTTTATGATCTATTGATATTCCTATTGTCAAACATGTATTTTACTCCTCATGTTATTCCATGTGTATTCCCTTACTGGGATTTATAGCTCACCCTTTTCTTATGCATGTCCTCTGGTTATCCCATGCAATGCTAAGTACGAGGGAATGTAGTGGTCATGTAAAAGAAGTTTTCAATAAAGATGTTGTATATCATGTTTCAAGTTTTTATGTAATGATCCTAATCCCCAAAGACACTAAACCTCTCAATCTTCTTTGTTGTATCAAGTGAAGTTTTATGTAATAAGTTTGTATTAAAAGCAGGGTTGTCATAGTTGGTATCAAAGGATATGTTTAGTTATTTTTGGGATTAGGATTAGAAAACCCTATTAAAGCCTTAGATACAAGACTAAGTAAAATAAATACGTCCCAAATTTTTGGTGAGTATTGAGTAAGTGGGTTATCAAGAAAATACATCCCTGTCTGGATAGGAGTAGGTAGAGGCTGCTCTGGCACAGATGTATCCTAGGGGTAAAACCTGAAAACTCTGCTTTGAGCTGGACTCGAATGGGAATTGATGCACAACAACGGGCCTTGCTACACTCTTGGTTACGACACTCCCAGGGGATATGCTTTGGTAAATTCACAAGCTTAGTATGAACCCTTATTAAGGGAATAAATAAAATTTCCCCTAAGAATATATGTTAGAATGTAGATCATTAAAAGCCTAGATTGGAGCCTATAGACTCATGAGTTAAGGAAATAAAAGTTTATTTATAAGTCATCAAATTTTGTCTTTGGATTACCCTTTATGTGTTACCCCTATCTTTCCTTTTATTCTAGACAATAGCCGGTAATAGGAGGACTCAAGCTAACAACCGTTGTAAAGATCAGTGTGATGACTGTACTAATGAGATGCCCAATCCAATGGGAGCGGGAATCGTGAACTTTGTCACGCTTCTCTCTCAGCTAACTCAAGTTTTGAATAGAAACACGGGTCAAGAAGAACGTTTAACCCCTCCTAAGATAGAACAAGTCACTATCAAGAGATTCATGAGACAAAGGCCTCCTACTTTTAGTGGATCATATGATCCCATGATCGCTGAACAATGGATCAACTCCATTGAAAAGATCTTCTCCATCCTTCAATGTTCTGAACAAGAGAAGGCTCTCCTGGCGGCTTATCGTATGGAGGGTGAAGCTGATCAATGGTGGACGTTGATCAAAAATACAAAGCCTAAGGAGGAGATCGAGGCGTTGGAATGGAAGGATTTCCAGAAGATGTTTTTCAATAAATATTTTCCGCGCACCCTCCGGCTTAAGATGGAAAGGGACTTCCATTCCCTCAATAAAAAAGATGAAGAATCTGTTGGAGCGTACGAGGCAAACATCACAAGGCTGGCACGATACGCTTTCGGCTTTGCCGTTACCCCCGAATTCAAGGTTGATCGCTTCTTTGGTGGGCTGATTCCTAGCTTGCGGAAAGCATTAGCGATCCGTGACTTCGAAAACTATGAGGAAATTTTCCGATGTTCCCTCAAGGTCAAAATGGAGATCAAAGAATCACAGGGGTGTCATGGGGACAAGAAGCGTAAGGTGGACTTCAATGCTGGTAGTCCGATAGATAAATGTAATGGTGCTAAGAAGATCCAGCACCCCACTTTCCAAAAGTGCGGGAAGAAGAACAATGGAAATTTCCTTTAGGGGACGAGGAAATGCTTCAGGTGTGGAAGAGAAGGGCATCTAGCTGTTAATTGTCGGCAAGAAAGACCCGTGGCTGCGACAGTAGAGAGAAATTCTCTGTTCGAACCTCAACGCATTGTTAAATGCTAAAAATTCAAAGAACCGGGGAATTTTAAAAATCAGTGCCCCAATCCAAGGGTTTTCAGAGGCAACCAACAACCTCCATGGAAGCAAGGAAGAGCTTTTTCCATCACTTCTGCCGAAGTGAACCCCGAAAATGAAGTGGTGATGGGTACACTAGTTATTCATTAAATAATAGAAAACGTACTTTTTGATTCAGGTTCTACACATTCTTTTATATCTCAAAAGTTTAGTAGAACAATCTCAGCACCACCACAAATCATGGAAGTGAAGATGTCGGTGAGTACGGAAAATGGGGAAATCATTGCATCCCATGAGTATAAGTCCTCCCCTGTAATAATCTGTGGATTGGATTTCCAAGAGAACCTCTTTATACTCACTCTAGTGGAATTTGATGCAATTCTTGACAGGGATTGGATTTCCTTATATAGAGCCAACATAAATTGTCGGGAGAGGGAAATCACAGTCCATATGGAGAATCGACCCCCGATTCTTTACAAGTGTAAGGGGGAATATGAATCTCCTTTAGATCCATCATATCAAGTGTGGATATTACTGCCCTATGAGCATGCGTATCTGGCTCAGATGATTGATTCCAAGGAAGAAACCATCCTTGATGAAATGCATATTGTGAGGGAATTCGCTGAAGTGTTTCCCGAGGAACTGCCTGGTCTTCCTCCTAGAAGAGATGTTGAGTTCTCAATTGAACTTATACCTGGGGCATTACCAATATCCAAGACTCTATATAGAATGGCTATTTTTGAGCTTGAAGAGCTGAAGAAACAACTACAGGAGAATCTCGATAAAGGATTTATACGCCCATGTGCTTCACTATGGGGTGCATGAGTCCACTTTATCAAGAAGAAGGATGGGTCAACGTGGCTTTGCATCGATTATCATGAACTTAACAAAATCATGATAAAGAACAAGTATCCTCTCCCAAGAATTGATGACTTGTTCGATCAGCTGCGTGGATCACAATACTTCTCCAAGGTGGACTTGCGGTCGGGATATTATCAATTAAGGGTGAAGAAGGAAGATGTCCCCAAGACTGCTTTTCATACAATATACGGGCACTATGAATTCATAGTAATGCCTTTCGGACTCACCAATGCTCTAGAAATATTCATGGACTTGATGAATAGAGTCTTTAGAGATTACCTTGAAAAATTTGTGGTAGTCTTTATAGATGATATTCTAATATACTCCAAAACCAAGGAGGATCATGAAAACTATTTAAAACTGTACTAGAGACTTTGCGCAAGGAGAAGATCTCTGCAAAGTACAGCAAGTGTGAGTTCTGGTTGAAGGAGGTCTTATTCTTGGGCTATATCATCACAAGAAATGGGATATCTGTGGACCCATCCAAAAAAGATGCAATTGAGGGATGGCCGAGGCTAACATCGGTAACGGATATTCGTAGCTTCTTGGGGTTAGCTACATATTATCGACGATTTGTGAGAAATTTATCACGATTGTCCAACCCTCTTACCGAGATAACTCATAAGGGAGTAAAGTTTACTTGGAGTGATGAATGCAAAGAAAGCTTCAAGGACTTGAAAAGGAGGCTTATCACTATGCCTGTGCTCACTTTACCTATAAGTGGGGAACTTTTTGTGGTATTCAGTGATGCTTCAAAGAAGGGATTATGCTGTGTGCTAATGCAGAATGATAAAATGATATCATATTCCTCGAGGCAGTTGAAAATCCATGAGCGAAACTATCCAATGCATGATCTGGAGTTAGTGGCGGTGATCTTTTCCTTGAAAATCTGGCGGAATTTTCTATATGGGGAGAAATGTGAGATATATACTGACCACAAGAGTCTTAAATATATATTCACACAGAAAGAGCTTAATATGGGCCAGAGAATATGGATAGAGGTCATCAAGGATTATGATTGTTCAATACATTACCACCCTGGGATAGCGAACAAGGTGGCAGATGCCCTAAGTAGAAAGGATCGAGAGATTCTATCAATGATGAGAATTGAGAAGGATCCAATCTTCTTAGACTTGATGAAGATGGACATGGGAATCATATATAATGGAACATCATCAATCCTTTCACAAATGATTGATCAGCCATTTCTTTTGGAAAGGTTAAAAGATTATCAAAAGGATGATGTAGAAATTCAAGAAAAAGTAGAAGCAATCGAAAAAGGGAAATCCTTGGAGTTTAATGCTAATGAAGATGGAATTGTGCGGTTTGGGAAAATACTATGTGTTCCATCACATTCGGAGCTGAAGAAGGAACTTTTGGATGAGACACATAGTTCAAATTTCTCTATTCACCCAGGGAGCACAAAGATGTATCGAGATCTATGAGAAAATTTTTGGTGGGATAATATAAAGAAGGAGATCGCCGAATATACATCAAAGTGCCTGGTCTGTCAGCAAGTGAAGGCAGAGAGGCAGAAGTCTAAGGGGATGATTCAACCATTTCCCATACCAGAATGGAAATGGGAGAACATCACCATGGACTTTTTCAGTGGACTTCCAAGGACATCCAAAGGCAACAATTCAATCTGGGTTGTTGTGGATCGTCTTACAAAGACTGCACACTTAATTGCTATTCGGGAGGATTTCTCATTGGATCAACTGGCATGGATATATATAAGGGAATTGGTAAGGTTTCATGGAGTACCACTATCTTTTGTGTCTGACCGAGATCTAAGATTCACCTCTAAGTTTTGGAAGAGTCTTCAACATGCTCTGAATACTGAACTGAACTTCAGTACGGCCTATCATCCTCAAACTGATGGCCAATCCGATCGGACTATCCAAACACTTGAGGACATGTTGAGAGCATTCTCAATGGACTTTAAAGGAGGATGGGATCAACATCTTCCTTTGGTTGAGTTCTCTTATAACAATAGTTTCCACTCAAGCCTCCAAATGGCACCATATGAAGCCCTATATGGGAAAAGGTGCAGAACACCGACATGTTGGGATGAGGTCGGTGAACGTAAGCTTCTTGGACCAGAAATGGTCGAGGAAATGGTGGAAAATGTGAAAACCATTCAGCAGCATATCAACGCAGCCCGAAGTCGACAAAAGAGTTATGAAGATAACTATCGGCGACACCTTGAGTTTAAAGTTTGAGAAATTGTTTTTCTATGCATATCTCCGTGGAATAAGGTCATGAGGTTTGGAATGAAATAGAAGTTAATTACAAGGTACATCGACCCCTTCGAGATTCTTGATCGTGTCGGGGCTGTGGCCTATCGACTAGCACTTCCACCTACCATGGCCAAAGTGCATAATGTCTTTCATGTATCCCTCTTAAGGAAGTACATACCAGACCCTTTACATGTACTCTCTTCTGAGGTGGTGAAATTGGAAGATGATATCTCTTATGAGGAGAAACCAGTGAAGATCTTAGATCATAGAGAAAAAGTTCTACAAAATAAGACAATGCCCCTCGTCAAGCTGTTATGGAGAAACCACAAGTTTAAAGAAGAAACTTGGGAATCAGAGGAAATGATAAAGCTGAGTTACCCACATCTGTTTTAGTGTGGGAAAAGGAAAATTTCAAGGGCGAAATTTCTTAAGGGGGGAATATTGTAACTACCCAATGTTTCATTAATGGAAAATCCCTCTTGATCTAGTTAAATGTCTCTTTATGTTTATATAAATTGTCAACTTCTTTGGTTTCATGATAAGAATTTTGACCATTTCTAGTATAGCTGTTGAACAGTGATCACATGGTTAGTATAAATATAAGACTTTAACAAATCCAATTTACTCAGAAAAAAGAAGCGATGACCTCATCCAGTATAATTGATCAACACGAAGCCCATTTGTCGGAGCTCGGAAAAGAGGTAGCATCCTTGGGCTTCGCTCTTGACCTAGCCCAAGATGAGCTTCATCATGTCAAGCTCGAACGGGACCGTCTATGTGAAAAGTGGAAGTTGATAGAGATTACCACTCGAGCAATGTTATCCGAGCCACCCCATGTGTCTGTCACCATCCCACACCTTACCCTTAGGTCTTATGCGGCTCTTTTAAGGGGTTATGTAACAAATCGTTATTACTATGTTCATGTATATTTTTTTGTATATAATAATTAATATACCTTCTTGTCTTTTTTGATACATTGTAAAAAGTTTTAAAGTACAAATAGTGTTTTTAGTTATTATTTAATTAAGAATTATTTTTTAAGGGATTTTTGAATTAAATAATATTTTTAAAAAATATTATTATTATTAAATTAATTTTTATTAAATATGAATGATCTTATAATTTTATGAATGCAATTATAATTTTTATTAAGGTTTGAAATCCATTTCTGTCAAAGCCCGTGAATTTTCAATAAATGTCTGTTTTTATTTTAAAAGTTAAAATTAACATATTTTGAAAATTATTTAGATAACATAAATTTTATTTCTGGAATCAGGACGTCGAAATTATCCAATGGTGAATTTTTCATAATTTTCTGAGACAATCAACTTTTTGGGTAAAAATTAAATACCGTTTAAATATATGATGTGTTTTATGAAATCACAATGACCCAATAGTGATGTAATAAAATACTATAATATTTATGTTCGGCCAATATATGTTTTACCATTACAATAATGTGATTTTGGGTTTGTTTGGATTACTTTTCAAAGCATTCATGGACTCCTCAAGACTTATTAAACACTTTGTCTTTTTAAATTAATTTCCACGGGAGTATGACTCACCTCCACATAAGAAACCCTATTATTTTAAGATGTTATGACTTGGGCCTTATAAAATATTGTTTTCCTCTTCCATTTTCGAAAAACCATGGGCAAAAACCATGGGATGGTTTGTGGTTTGGATTAATTTAATATAAGGGGACCCAAACCTAAATAATAATGAATTCCATCACCTTTCCTATATAAAACCACCCAATCTCCCACTTCCTATTCACTCAAAGCTTTTGGAGTTCCTCTAACCTCTGCCCTACTCTCTCTAGAATCTTCCCAAGGTGCCCCAAGCTCCCATGAAGCCTCTCTCAAGCCTCTCTCAAGGCTTTGGAAGAAAACATCCAAGTAAGGGTTTTTTCTTCCTTTCTCATTTTTGTCAATTTTCTTTAAGTTGTTTTTCCCTTTTAATTTCTATTATGAATGTTGGGGTATGATTTTGAACCTCCCTAATACTTCCCTCTTTATGTTTTAATTATGGGACACCCATTTCTCTCTCATTAAATACCTCCCATGTACACCCATTACTATGCTGAAATTCCGAAAGGAACTTCTCTGTCCTCATTTACATTCAAGCAATAATTTTGTATCATGAATCTAAATTCCATTAAAATTGTTGGGACATGCATCTATATGAACTCTTTACTTTTAATTACATGTAAATATTATAAGGAACCCCTTTCTCTCTCATCAACTATTTTTATGAATTCTTATGTCACGCCGTTACGCTACCGAAATCGCACCAATTTTCTAAGCCAATGCCTTTGTGTGGTGAATACCTTGCCCATTTCTCCATAAAGGGTATTCACATTTATGCACATTTAATTATTGATTGTAAAGTTTCATGTATTAATTCCACATTACTTTATCGTGGAATAAATGATTATGTTTTATAAATCCTTGTTTTATGATCCATGTGGTACACTTATGCATGAAATGAAATGTTTAGGAAGCGTGCGCCATTATAGTGCTCCAATGCATTGGGTAAAGTATAGTATCATGATAAATCATGTGCAATGAGCATTGAATCATGCTAATTCAAGTGCAACGAGGGTTTACTCATGCTTCATGTGTAATGAGAATTTACTTATGCTCTATGTGCAATGAGCCTTGGCTCATGCTAATTCCATGTTAAGTGTTGTTTCCACATTTCCAAGTTATGATTATCATGCTTTATCATGCCTTTATGTTCATGTTTATTTTATGCTCTATTGATATCCCTATTGTCTAACATGTATTGTACTCCTTATGTTATTCCATGTTTATTCCCTTACTGGGCTTTATAGCTCCCCCTTTTCTTATGCATTTCCTCAGGTTATCCCATTAAATGATAAGTACGAAGGAATATAGTGGTCATGTAAAGGATGTTTTCAATAAAGATGTTGTATTTCATGTTTCTAGTTTTTATGTAATGATCCTAAGCCCCAAAGACACTAAACCTCTCGATCTTCTTTATTGTATCAAGTGAATTTTTATGTAATAAGTTTGTATTAAAAGCAGGGTTGTCATATGCAAAGACATCAAAGTTCCAAAGAAGGGGGTGAGTAGAAAAACACAGTATGTTTTCCCCAAATGGATTCCCAACACATGCCACTAGGATAAAACCGTTAGCAAATTTATATAAAATAGTGTATATAAAATAATCACAAGTGAAACAATTTCCATAAGCCAAACACACCCTTACCAAGACATCTCACCCAAACCAACCAAGGGAAAGCTAAATAAACATGCAACAATCCATTTATTCATTTACATACTAGCACAAAAATTTCCAACTTGCAAAGCAGTGAAGAACAAACAACCAAACGGTGGGACTTCCACCTAACCCGTTCACCCATTCACACCAAAACAACCAAAATGGTTGGACTTCCTCCCAACCCGTTCACCCATTCACAACTAGCGGTACTTCCCAACCACTACCCACATGGTGGTTCTTCCAACCACTATCCATCACCTTTTATAGTGATACTTCCCGCACACTTCCACACAATATTTCAACCATTCACAACCAAGCATATAACCCATCATGCTCACAACATCATGCAATCAACCAATTCCATTGGTTGTCAATCCACTTCAATAAATCACCCATTTATTGAAAATAATTTTCCATTCCAAACAACCTATGAATAAAACAACATCTTTAAAGAAAATCATTTTTTTCATCAACCATTTTCCCAAATCAATCTCAATAACCCATTTTAAAACCTCCATTTTAAAATCCACAACAATAGCATTTTACCATAAAACCCCCTTTTCCCAAAAATCAACAAATGGATTTCCAAACAACTTCGTACATCAAAAAAAATTAATTTCAAGCCAACCAAATTAGTTGTAACCAAAAACAACTAGCTCTAACCAAGTAGAGTCGAGAGAGAAGACACCTACCTTTAGGGTTCTCGATAAATTGACCCACAAGCAATCACACCTCAAATCTGGCGAACGCACCACCGAAACCTCTCTAGATCCATTTCCCTAACATTACAAATCCTTAAAATAAACATCCAAGGCAACCAAAACCCCATATCTACACAAAATAAGTGTAGATATAGAAAAAAAGGAGAGAGAGAGAGATGTGTATCTAGAGGAGACCCCAAAAAGCCAAGAGGAGAGACTTACCCGAGAGAAACCACCTTCAAATCACCTTGAAACCTCTTCGATTTTCTTCCAAAACGTGTGTAAGATCACCATAAACCCCTGATAACCTGAAATACCAAGTGAGGCTCAAGTGGGAGAAAGTTTGGGGATGAATGAGGCAAGACCGAGTGAACCCACGTTTTAAACCCCCTTTTTTAAGTGGCCACACGGTTAGCCAACACGGTTTGCAAACAGTGCGCCAACCATGCGCACACAACTACATCGAGAGGAAGGGTCCACATGATTTCCTCGCATGGTTTTTCAAACCGTGTGAAGCCTACTATCTCCCTATGCACGGTTTCCTGGAGAACCCGCATGGTTTCCCCTAACCGTGCTCAAACTGTGCTCCCTAAGAATAGCCTCCCAACTTATCTGAAACCATTCCAAAATCTCCCATCCTCTACCCAAGTCATCCCATGCACTTTAAACACATAAAAATCATAAAAAAGGATACTTACCTCAAACCAGGGGTACTAAACAATACATATTTATTGTTGGGGTATATATCCTCAGACCCATTAGATATACATTAGGGATATGATCGAATTGGATCCCGATGAAGGACTATTATGGGATGTGTCCCCAGGGTGTCTGTTATATGTTTTGAATTCAATGTATTTAGAGACGAATGTATGTAATTCCACATGATGAGTCCCTAAATTAATCATATATATGCTATTTCTACCATATATCTAGACATGGAACAAAATTATCCATGCGATGGGTCCTCAAAGCTACCAGTTATATGGTTTTTGATGCTATGTATTTTGATATAGATGCATAGACTGCCATACGATGGGTCCCTAGAGCCTTTTGATATACAATTGAGCTTCTTGGGATTTGTAACATATAGGTTTGGAGTTCTATTAGATAGTACCCAATAGCCGTGAAGATTTTCTAAGACTACCATTATTATTGAGACCACATGTTTCTTGGGATGCAAGATCCCCAAGACATACTCAAAGACTCCCTAACATTGGATGAGGTATGTAAGGTTGATCAGGGTCCTCTATCTAATGATTTATGGTGGTTTTATTTTATTTTTATTTCATTTGACTTTGGGATAGGCTATGTATATTTAGTTAGAATTCACATATGACAACATATTATAGGTTCACTGTTGGGGGGTTTCCTACTGAGATTCATTTCTCACCCCCTTTACATACACCTCGATGTGCATACAAAAATTATGTCTACTTCAAGCTTGAGCCTGAGTGCACGAAGGATGGGGCTAAAGGACAAGATTACATGATCAAGTAGATATTCTTATGTGGGGTCTTAGGATAGGTATGATGCAAATCAAGAGTTATGAAGAATGGGTATGTCGTACAAACTAGAGTGGGAAGAGGATCCCCAAACATGTATTTTTATATGTTTGATTTTTATTTGTTATCAGAACAGTTGGAAATAGTTTGTTGTGTGTGGTCATGACCATTCAGGTATGTATGTAGATTTTCATTTTAGTATAACATGTTTAGTTTATTTTTTTATCTTTGTACTTTTAAAAATTTCTATTTATTGATGTGTATGATTTTGGGATTATTTATCTATGATTTCACACTAACATATTATGGTATAATATCCTTATAGTACCACCTTAGATACCCACTTCTAGTTGGTAGCCACTGAGTAGGTGGAGGTGTGTCTGAGGTCACATGGAGAATCAGGATGACAACACTTCCTAGATTGTGAAAGGGAAGGATGTTACAAAGTGATGTCAACACCTAGATTTTATTTTTTCATTCCATTTTGGGACTTTATAATTAGGAGAAAAAGGAATGTTTTAGAGCCTATGACAGAAACTGATCTGGTGTGTCGTTAATACCATTGCTGTTTGGAAACCATGGTTACCAATGATGTGATTTATGTTCTTGGTTTTTACTATTACAATTTATTTGATTTTCACCAGGGTTTACACACATTAAATATGTTTTTGATTGTATTTATGATGGGTTTGGATCTTTTTCCATTGGTATATAAGGGATAGATTGGATGAAAAAGAATATATTGTATATATGACTCATTGTTTATTGAGTCGGGAATTTAGGGATGATTTGGGGAAACCCACAAGAGGGTTTTTCCTAAGTTTGATGTTGCCTTTAAGGAAGGAATCATGAGTTCATTCTAGATTGTGATATCAAATCAAAAATTGTTCAATTAATTTAATGGTATTATCATCATTATTCATTGTATTTATTTTTCTTGAGAAGAACCTTAATTAATAGAACCTTGAGTCGTAGAACCATCTAAGGGTGTTATTTTCATTTTATGTGATTTTTTAAGTGTGGAGGATTTATTTTCCTTGAATTTCGGGGATGACAGGTTAATATTTATACATTATTTATCAGGTGTGAATAGTTTTTCCATGTCCATTTTTTATTCAACAACAGAAAGAGAATGGTTCCTCGATGATGGCATTAGATGTGAGGAAATGATAAGGATACTCCCATGGAGGGGAGTATGATGTTAGTAATGGTTGAATATCTATCATACCAAGAGAGATATGGGTGATAAGAGATAAGAGGTAGGATAATTGTGAATATGACTGTGGTTCTAGTGTTTAGATTTAATGAATTAAAGTTGTTTTACCAATAAGGCTTCCCAAGGATGATAATTTCTACGATGTGTTAATTGTCAAACCCCATGTTTTTTTAGATTTAAAAAATGGGAAGATATTTTAATTGTTGGATTTAGAGGCTTTTGAAAGGTAAAATTGTTATTATAACCTACCATACAGTCATAGATGATTTTTTAGAGAACATAGTTGGTCCTGGAATAGAGTGTTTACCCAAGGAAATGAGTTTTGTTGAATTCTATATATTTCAAATTTTAGTTGAATATTTAATATTTAATTAGTTAAATAATAATTTATTCAGGAATTTTGGAATGATCATATATATTCTCTAGGATTATTTTATTGAGATTCTAACTCGTCGATTGAGTCTGTAATGGTGTTTTTTCCTAGACAAGGAATAAAATCAGGTCAGGTGCTTGGGTCGGGCCCATGCCCCTTTTTTATTTTATTTTACTATTTCTTTTATTTTTCCTTATCCCATTTTTTTCTCTTTTCCCCCTGGGTCCCATGTATACTCACATTTGGGATTATCCTTCATTGTGACCAAGAGAGGAATACGAGATTGAGATAGAGAGAGAGATAAGTGGAGAGAGAGAGAGGAGGAATGTGACATCATGATGCTTAGTAGGAGTTGAATCCTTGTGTGGTTGATATGGAGCATGGATCTGACTGAAGCATCAGTTTTTTCACCCAAAGTGTTAGTTGTTATATTTTTTAGATTTAAATCCATATATATCTCAAGATTTTATGATTTAAAACTCTATTATTATTGATGGGGACCACATGAGGATATATTCGCAGCTATTATTGGAAGAAAGATGGGTTTTTTGAGGATCCTAGGGGTTTCACATTTAAAAAAAAAAATGACCGAGCATGTAGATTCAAGAACACACACTGTGTGTTCTTCATATTCTAGGAATATAATGTTTTTTGGACTACATGTCTTAGAGTCTATGTATATACCATATAGTTGGACATGCATGGTCATATAGCTGAGTTAATAGCCAAACACCACATGTTAGGTGGACATGGAAATGTAGGAGTACATGGATAGAACCTATGTTTACCCTTTCCAAAGTAAATGTATATTTCTAGGTGTGGTTTTGAGAGTACATTCCTTGTACTTGGATGTAAAAGTAGTGTATTATTCACTTTTAGGGGTTTGGATGTTTATTTACTCTCAAGAAGGAAATGTGTTCAAGAGGGGTCTCTTTTAAGTTTTTTTCTTATAGAATGTGATTATAATTCCCTTAGGGTATTTTGGGTACCTCTTAGAGATTATTCTTGGAGAGAAAAATATTATAGAGAGGTTATTCCAATAAAAAATGGAGTCATAGGTGTCTTGTGGGAGATGTGTTATGAAATTCGGGTAAAGATAGATAAAATAATGGGAGACCATGTCATGGGATCTCTAAAATCCTCATTTATTGTTAGGTTTGGAAAATCATTGGTTAATTATGTTGTTATGTGGCTCAAGGTGGTGGATATATTTGTATTTTAGGGAACCCTTGAGTGACATGGAAAGTGGATAGGCATGAGGCCACCCCCTTGTGAGAATTTATCTATTAGGCATGTGAGACTATGAAATGTAAGACACTAGGTTGTGTGATATGTTAACCTAAAAATATTGGTGTTGCAACACGTATTTTTATTATGATGAAAGACCTTAAGTTTGGTATTTTGTGCTGTAGAGATAGAAGGGAACATAGTTGGTTCCCCACCATTTGGATGACCTTGATTGGGAACATATGGATATGGGAAGAGATGACTATGGGTGTCACTACAAAACCAAAATCATTTTGTAAGACTGATGGGGATGAGATTTTGTTGACGGGAATGCGAATTTAGTCCTCCATTATTATGTTTATTTTATTTTGGTTATTCTAAAACTTGGTTTACAACCACAGGGTAGTTCTGATTTGGGTGGGCTTCCACGATTTGGATCTGAATGTGGTTAGAGATAACATAGATATGGATCTAGTTGTTGTATTTATAATGGATTTGAGGCTCATATATATTATATATTCCATATATTTGGAGAATTATTTATGAAATTCTATTTCATGGTTTCTTGGAGACGTTGGATATATGTGGGGGGTGCCAGGGATTTGGAGTCGGACATGCAGACTACAGTGTAGTGGGTCTTCAGAGTAGTCAGATATATGTTATGAATGCCATGGATTTGGATTTATAAATAATTATTGTTTCATGATGGGTCATTGGATTTTTCAGATATATGTTATGTATTCTATGGATTTTGATTTAGACCTACATACTTCCACATGATGGATACTTAGATCCGTAAGATATATGTTATGACTACATTGTATTTAGAGACGAAAATATAGATTATTGTGATATGGGTCCCCAGGGCCTTCATATATATGTTAAATCTATCATGGATTTGAATCCATACATACCAAAATATACAATATGGGTACCCAAATCTATTCGATAAATGTTATAGATGCCACATATTTGAATTTAGATACATAGACTTTCGTGTGATGGATACTCAGATCCATCAGGTATATATTTATGGATACCATTATTTTGGATTCAGATGCACATTATACTATGAGATGGGTCCCCAAAGTAAACAGGTATATAGTTGGGTTTCCATGGTTTTAGAGATAAGAGGTTGGGACTTCCATGGGATAGGACCTCAGTGTCATGAATATTCCCTAAGGCTTTAATGAATTTTGATCCAACATGTTACATGAGAGGAATGATCCCTGAGACATCCTGAGAGATACCCCACCACTGGATGATATAGGAATGTTTCATTTAGATCATGTACCTATAAATCATTATCGGTTTTAATTTAATTTTATTTCAATTGTTTCTGGGAAAGGATGGGTATATTGTAAGTCCATAACCTTATGAAAATGGTTATAAGTCACTATTGGGGTGGCCTACTGACGTTCATTTCTCACCCATTATACATGAAACTCAGTTTTTTTTCATAACATATGTTTCCTTTTGGTTTGATCATAGACACATAAAGGATAGGGAAGAGTCCAAGGATTGAATAATCTAGAGGATCCACTCATGTGGGTTCTTAGGACCAGGATAGTATAGCTTGAGATTTAAAAATACTAGGTATCTGTCATGTCTCAAAGTTGAAAGTGGTTTCCTATATATTTATTTTCAATTGTTTTATTTATTGTTTTTTATAGGACAAATGTGATACCATTTTTTGCATATGATCATGATCTTTTTGAGTATGTATGAATCCTTTCAATTTATTATACCATGTTCATTTTGTATATTTACTTATATAATATAATGATTTACTTTATATGGATGTGTATGATTTTGGTTTTATTTATCTATTATTGAGAACCCTAATATGAGGGTATAGTCTCCTCAGAGTACAACTATAGACACCCAAAGCCAGTTGTAAACCTATAGCATATGAAGAGGTGTGCTTGATGTCATGTATTGAGTTGGTGTAATTTCTATTCATTGAGTAATCAAGGGTGGGATGTTACAAACTTGATATTATAAGAATGATTTATGGGATTCAAAGCATATGAATTGTCTTCTAGTGGAGTCTTTATGGTGCCACATTATTTCCTTAGAGTTTTTGTTGTCTTGGGATATTATATACATTCTATTATCTATTTTATGATTTCATCTATGATTATTGAATTTTATTCCATTGGTATTTTTATTAGTTCTATATCATACATAAAGATCATTTTTATATCAGTGTGATGGTTTATTATAGGTTTTTTAAATAATGCAAAATCATACCTCATTATTTTTCATGAACTTGACATCCATTCTCAGCTTATGGTGTCTAGGGGATGTCACAAAAGTTTATTGAAATTTTTGTTCTTCCAAAGCCAATGGATCTGGGCCAGGATGATACTGTATCCCCTCAAATGACACATTATCCATGGAAGTGTGTGTTTCCTCCACATAATATCAATGAAAAGTGTAATTATTTTTTAATTCATGATGATAAATGATTTTTAATGTCAAATGGGTTTTCAATTTTTAATTCCCTATTTTGGTGCCTTAAATTTTGTTGATATGTCATTTACTGAATTTTGGGATATGGATTTATTGATTATAGGAAGTCATGATCATTGATGTGTGACTTATATATTTTTATATATATTAGTTTGATATTATTTATAAGACTTATGGTTTCAGTATTTCTAATGATCATAGCTGAAATAACTTATCCCTGGGATTTATTGAGTTGTAAAAACATGAATATATTAATTATAATTTAATATTATTTGAATACTATTCATATAGAAGCTTAAAAATTATATTATTCAGTTCATGAGTAGTCTTGTGAGATCTTAATACACACCCTTTAACAAACACTAGTGTGGTAACACACTAATGGAAATAAAGAAGTTACACTGATTACAAAAGAACATGTTGTTCATGGAGATTGGGGTATTAGTTCATGAGGTTGTTTTCTATTTTCCCACATAGATGTCATGGATGAAGAGACTCTATGTGTTGGTCAATATTTTTTTTTACTTTGGTTTTTCATTCATGATAATTTTATTTACTTGAATTTAACATTTTAATGAAGTTATTATATTTTTGAAAGGGCTTGGGTATTATTCTATACTACATAATTGACATGAAATATTTGTGATTATGCCTGAATTTTAATTGAACCAGATGATTTTTATTATATATTTTTTTAAAGTAAGGTTATGGTATTTTGTCATCATTTGTTTAATATTAGAATCCATCTAATTATGTGTGTAACCTATTGGGGAGATTCCTCAAACCTTGGCCTATTATAGGTAGTCTGGGGTAGGAAAAACATACCTTTTCTATCACCCAATAGGGGTACTAGTGGGCTTGAGTCATGTAAGAGAAGTGTTAGTGTTGTCGTATCATATGATAGGTTTTTAGAGTTAGAAATATGTGAGATTTTTATTTGGGAAATCTAGGGAAAATGTGTTAGTGGTATTTGAGTTCATCTTATCAAAATATAGATCACATATATAGAGTGTGGAAGCCAATGCATATTTATACAAGGAATCTAGTCATTTTTTTCTTACATTATTTCATATAGAATTAATTCTAAATATATTGTTTTCATTAAATACGTCATATATGTATCAAGACAAAATTTATCATCATCTTTTCTTATGATAAGGGAGATTTAAAAGGATTTACAGTCTAGATATTTAAGTCACATATTATGAAATTATCTCTTTTTTACATTATTAATATTTCAAGAATTACGAATTCTATTTAAATGTGTACTGTAACCCTTTAAAAAAATATTTATTAATTATTTACAATAGAATAATGAATTTATACCTACCAAAGTATAACTTATGGTTGATCATCATGAAAATGAGGGAATCACCCTGTGAACCGAGTATAAGGGACTTGTTCTTACTATCTCTAGGATGTTCAAGATCCTTATAGATCGGTATATTTTTCATATTAATGAGACCATATTATTTTTTATAATATTATATTACCATCATGCCATTATGTGCTTGATATTAGGTGATAAATCATTATTATGATAGGATTCACATGTCCTTTCACAAATGTGGAATAGATGGATTCTATGATTATCACTTGTGGTCCCACTAAAAATTACGCCAAGCTGTTTTGAGATAATTGTAAGGAGGCTCAACCTACTATTTAAGGCCCTTTTAGTAGAAAGATATGGAAAAATGTAAGTCAGTAGTCATTATTAACTTTATTATCGATCTAAAATTTCTTCTTATAATGATTTGGATGATGAATTCGAAAGAGACTAACCCACATAGGTTATCATAAATTTTTGTAAGGGGATGATAATTGAGATA
The DNA here is from genome assembly GCA_963277665.1 of Viscum album. Classification (NCBI taxonomy): domain Eukaryota; kingdom Viridiplantae; phylum Streptophyta; class Magnoliopsida; order Santalales; family Viscaceae; genus Viscum; species Viscum album. The sequence goes on along the minus strand of OY728147.1, from coordinate 171,397,192 downwards.
TTCATTCCAAGATTGATACATTTGTTTTTGATGACCTTGATAAGGATCCTCATTTTTGTAGATTAAAAACCTTTTTCATCATTACTATAAGTGATATCTTTTAATAAAATTATTAAAAATGGATTTTTGTAGGGTTTTTATATCATTGAGATTTATTTTCATGATGAAATTATTATATAGTTTCATAATGATGATGTTTGTTGATAAATTTTTCTCATGGGTGGAGTAATATATCCAAGATATATAGATTCATATTGTTTGAAAGTATTTGGTTATTTATTTTGATAATTTCTATATTATATGATATATGAAATTTATGATTCATTTATTAACATATATAGAGATACTCTAGAATCAAACGCAAGATTTAATTTCATTATGTATATAGGGATGATATTTTATGGACCTATTAATATGATTTGATATTTTTTAGGAGATTAATAAAATGTAACCTGTTTACATAATTTGTGAATAATAAAGAGACATTTTTATTATTCTTGAGGATGACAATGGGGATGAATTGATGATTTATTAAATGGATATGATGATAAGAAGTGATTATGATATGATATTGTTTAACTAAGTTATTCCTTGGGAAATGAGTTGATACATGTAACACGATAATTAATTTTACTTCAAAAAATATACAATAGTTGACAATCACCTAGAGAATTCATCTGAACATGACCCTAACACATGGATTTCTATTTATGTGTTAATGTGTATGGATTTGGTGGAATGACCATAAGTCGATCACCCATATTGTATTATAATAGAAAACTAATTGATATTTTATACACCTATTGATACTAAAGGCTAGTTTAATCATCAAGGGATGATGGATCAATGAGCGGGAGACTATTTTCCATCATAATATTATTTAAATAAAGGATATGGTTTATACCCATGTTTTTGTTCAACTTGTATAAAACAATACCATTATTAAGGTAAAATGAGAACTTGATATAATAGAAAATGTATAAACATCAACATATAATTAGAATAAAAAATAAATAAAAGCTCAATAAAAGTGTAAGAGGAGGTAAAATTTGATATTTAAAATTTATTTCATTGAAAATTGTGCTACATTACAAAGAAATGAATCTCTATAATTTAGAACATCTATGATAACATCTACGCACAAAACCAAAATGTAGACTCCTCTTGTCAACAAAATGCATCAAAATAAACCACTCAGAACCATAATCTATTCCTAAATGACTTCAATTCTTCATAAGATTACCTTTACTAGGGTCACATACAAAAGGGCCTACAAAAATCTTAGGGGAACCCATGTATAGTGTTGATATATCATACCCAGTGGGAAGATGAAGAGACCTAGTCAATTGATATTCCAGTAAGGGTTGGATTGGTGGTATCTATTTTTATAGTATATTTTATAAAATTATCCTATATGTATTTTTATGGTCATGGTCCACTCTTATTCAACATATTTTTTACTCATATAAAACTATAATAAGAAATTAATGAAACACGTGGGTTTTTAAAATTTCAAACTCCAATTAGATAACATGCTCTTTTATATGTTGATTTTTCTATTATAGAGATTATATAACTATCTAAATTTTATTATTTATAAGTTTCTTCCAATTGCACAAATGAATTGGGAATGTTTCATCCACTTACCAATGATGGTTCTATCCACTACCCATATACACTAAGGTATTTTTTATACTGCGACTAATCGTATCTTGGATGTGAATAACATCTTAGGTAATCTTATAATTTCTTTAGTAATAGGATATTAGATCTTCTTCTTATGGTTAGATATTAAACTACTACAATAATATCAATTAATTGATATACATGACAACTTTCCTCTGTAAAATTTCTGAATGATTGAACTATGCAACAAAGCATGCACAGATAACTCAGTCATTATCCTCCTCCAAATAATTTCTTCCAATTATGAAGACACCAAGTTAATTACCTCGATTCAAATGATAAATATTGTTTTATAACATATTTATGTTTTCTTTTCTCGCCACAATACAATAATTTGGAAAAATCCACATAATATCATCTTCTAAATTATCATTCATAAGAACTTGTTTATAATTTATTCCATTTTTATCAGAAATTCCCATATAAAACATTTATATATTTTAATATAGAAACATCCTTGAAATAATAGTCATGTAATTTTTCACAATATTTAATTTATTCAAGGTAGTCAATATTTTTTTGATAATTCTACATGTTTAAATGCTATAATGGATTTAATATATATATATATATATCTGTGTGTGTGTGTGTCTATTGTAAATTCCCAAAAAACAATGATCCATGATTTTATCATTAATCCTCTACAATTCATGGATAGAAATATTTCTTGGATAATAGATTTATATATATGAAAATTTAAATTCCTATGCTACATCATCACACTTGGAAGTCACCAAAAGTTTAGAAAACTGGTGACCCTTTCAATATAAAAATAAAATTCTTTTGAAATATCATACAAGAGTTAGATAATTATAAAGAGTCTTATGAACACTCAATGTAATTTGTTTTCTAAATTTGTTTATAAAATATTATAATGTTTTATGAAAACTCAATGTCTTATGTTTTCTCCAATGTCATTTGAAAAGCTCAAATAATCTCACATTTCATCCAAAGTATTATCAAAAACTCAAATATACTTATATTTTATCCAAGAATCAGGTAAAATGTATAATATTTCTCTCAAATTATCATGTATTTACAAATTTTTGGATCTCTAAAGAGTCTTATGAAGTATTCGAAAGTATTATAAAATTACCAAGAGTCTTGTAAAATTGTAAAAGTATTACAAGATCACAATAATTTATTATAAAAATATTAATAATTATTAATTTTTTCTCTAGTAAAAGAATTCAAGAATTATTCTAAAATAAACTCATGTGAGTTATAGACTACTGAAAAACATACCAAAACATCATCAAAGACTTATAATACATGGTTGAAAACAAATAAATATTTCATTATCAATTCCACTTAGTTCTTTAAATTACCCCTTTGGATTTATTGAAAACCCCCAATTAATCACTCCTAAGAAAAATAAAGTCATTAAATTTATCAAAAAAACTAATTTTGAGACCACAACTCTAGATTATGAAGTGTTTTAGAGATAATTATATATTATGATGAAAATAATCTACTGGATAAGTGGTATAGGTTATATATATTTAAACTAATCACACCTTAATATTTTCTAACTATTTTTACAATAAAAAACACTTAATTAACATATTAATAGTAGACATATTTATTTACTTGTTCTCTCCATTAGACAAAAAAATCCAAAAAATTATGTGGGGCCTCCCAATGTACCTCAAATTAGAGTGAAGGGATGAAAAACCATGTTAAACATCAAGGTTAAAATATCATCCCATGGTATTACATTGCTTAAGATTGTAGTAAGTTGATCCGTTTTAGGAATGAATTGATAAGGTATATACCCACTGAAATCATTCTCTTTAATAAATTAAATATGATATTATTGATCTTTGATCGATTATGTTTCACTGTAGTATAAGATAGATCAATTTACCTTTTATTGTTATATGTAATTTTGAGTGGTTTCTAAATATTCAGCTTAAAATATTCCATCAACCCTTTAATACATATCATCTAGGTATCAAAACATATAGTATCCAAATATTGTACCTCTCTGGTTTTTCATATATCTTAATTTTATTTTTTATATTTCTAGCTGATGAAAATTCAATCTAAAAGGAAAATTACAACTGAATTTGACATTATTTTATCACAATCACATACCCTATAAACATCAACAATTCTTGATTGATTCAAGTGTTCACCACTTTTTTACATTAGTTCAATGTTCATGGTTTCTTTGATGTATTTGATAACACATTTTTTATACATTAAATACAACTCTTTTGAGTCTCATTGATATCTAACCTGCAGTGTCAACACATTTACAATATCAATTTTTGATGTAGTGAAATATAGTAAGATACCAATCAGTCCTTTAAAATATTTTTATAAAACTTTATCCATACACATTCATTCCAATGCCCATCCCAATATGATTGTATATGGATACTATCTCAGATTCTTCCATTACAAATATCTTTAAAAATTATATTTCATAGTATTGTTGGAAATAAAAATAAGGAATTGTATTCAAAACATGTAATCCCAGAAAATATCTAAATTCCATCAGCATAAAAATTTCATAATGAGAATTCATTTCCCTAGAAAGGCATTTTGGGAACTGTATTTGTAAAAGTAAAAAATTTTCATCATCATGTAAAATAATAATTAGAGTGAATGACTCCATTTTCATTATATAATTGTTTTGGGGAACATTTACTTTAGAGAAAATCATTTCTATTATGTATATTTCTAACTTGTAGTAATAGGATTTAAGTGTTTATTTTTTCCCTTAAGGAGACTTATTTTTCTTACAAACCCATGTTTCATCACTATCTAGAAAAAATCATTCACGATGACTAATATAGACTTCAACTTATACCACTGCATTTGAAAAGGAACATTTCACATCCATTTGATATATTTTTTACTTAATATGACATACTATAGCATATATTATTCATAGGACTTCAATACTTTCTACTAGAGAAAAATTAACATAAAAATAAAATACTTATATATATGATAACCTTTCTATAAAATTATTTCCTTATGCCTTGCAACATCTAATTTACCATTCAACTTATTTTTAAATACCCACTTGTTCCCAATTAAATTTTTATTAATTTTTCATTGAAAAGTATCCTAGAGTAATTAATGTCCATATAATATATTCCACATCACTAATTCTAAAGATTATTTTTAATCAAACACTTATACAACTGAATTTTGTTTTATTTTATAGATATATGTTGTTTGGTTTTCAAGAATCAATCTTCTTCATGTTTGTAATGGTGCACTTTGATCTCCAATTATATTTTCCATCTCCACATTATTTTTTAGATTATATTATTTTTTTCATCCTCTGTATCCTCTTATTTATCATTAGTATAATCATTTTTAATATTTCAATATGTGATTTGTTTCCTATTTTCTCATCACTGACTTTGTTTTTATTAGATTATTTAAAATAATCATGTTATGTAATGTTACTATTGAGTTTAATTTTCATTCACCGTTACATTATACAATTGAACCATCTTATTATTCCTTTTATTATAATATATGTATCCTTATCCATTGGATTTATATAGAAGATATACCTTATTATGAATTCTCATCAATTTTTCCCATATTTATGTTCTTAATTTTCATCAATCAAGGATGGAAAAGGTCATTAAATTTGTTAATTGTTGATTTAATTTTTAATATTATATCATACAACCTATTGTTTCAATTATGTATAAGTATAAATAATTTCTAAATATGTATAACTATGAATACATCATCTCTCCAAAAAAAATTGACATATTTAACTGATCATTCATTGCCATTTTTATTTAAATAATATTACCTTTCATTTTTCCAACAACACTATTATTCAAGGGAGTCTTAAGAGAAATATATTTGTTTTTAATACCATGTTTATAATGGTTAGACTCAAATTATTTAATAATATAATACCATTTATTTTTTTATCAATTTCTAGTTATGAACACCCTTATCTTCTTCATATTGAATTCTAAAATATTAAACATGTCAATTTTTTTAAAAAAAATAATACATATCATATTATTCATTTTTATAAAACTGTGAATTAATTTGATAAAAAATATGTTTACTATAGTGTATTGATGCATCATTGGCCCACATAAATCTGAATGGATTAATTATAATGGCCTAGTTGATTATATTTCAAATTTTTTAATTCTTTCATTCATTATCTTCCTCTTAAGAAGATCTACAGAAAAATATATCATTCTATGTTTTTTTTGGGATAGATCACATAAAACATTTTCATTAAAAAAAATTATCAATATTTTCTAAAAATGATGCCTAATCCATCTATTTGGGAGATTTTTTTCTTCTTTAGTATAACGATAATGGGGTTTTCCTAAACCGCTAATTAAATATAGATTTCAAAATATTCTTTCACCTTTGGTAATGATACATCCATTTTTATTATCTTCATAAAGAAATATTTTTCTTAAATATCAATCTATTTCCTTCATTACAAAGCTAACTCATACTCTAAAAATTATTTTTGAGTACATAAATAAGCAACACATCTTTAAACTTCATCTTTTGTGGTTCAATTTTAGCTAACTAAATTAATTTGATATTAAATTTTATCCCATTTTTAAAAGTGACATGACTACACTTGTGTTATGTAATTATATTTAAAATCTTGTAATGTCATATCATATGTGATTAGAATCCATAATCCTGAAGTCATTCCCCCCTCATTCTTTTATTGAGAGCCACTTCAAAAAAATTGACTTTTATAGAGTATTTTTTTTAAATATTATTATTTTCAATAGTTTATTGATTTTTCCTCATTGAATTGTTATAAATTCATCAACACAATTATATTTCTTGTCACACATTCCATAGATCTCCTATAGAAATAGAAATTTTATTTTTTTGGTTATTAGATATAAACTTTAGTCGATTGTCTATATCACCTCACATAATCTATCTCAATTCACTAGATGGGCCCCACTTAATTACAACCAAATATAACTTGGTATGAGTGAAATATTATACCAGAATAACTATTCTTTATTCTAAAATACTCTAACACATTGAAAATATACTTCAAAGGCATTTATTCCTCTACAATGTTGAGTTTGTTTGTGTAATCAATTGTTCTATCATGGTATATTTCTAGACTATGTTTTCTTTTTTATGAGGTATTATTCGCTCTTAAGTTTATTTTAAATTTAGGGTATATTTAAGTGATCTTTTCAGGGTTTATCTAAACCAAGACTTTACAAAATTCGTTTTCTAGACATGTACTATTTGATAAACCATATCTAACCTTCTTATATGTCCCTAGTGTTGTTTATTCCTAAAACTGTGTACAAGGATTATCAAAACATTTTTATGGTTTTTCATTAATTTTAACAACATCATCATATCCATTTATAGTTTTTAAATCTCCTTCTCAACTTTACAACCCCATAACTATTATATATTATATCTTCTTCATTTTGCGATATTTGAAATTCATACTCCCTAGACATTATATATTACTAAAAACATTTACATTAAGAAAATTCTTTTCCTAAAAAAAATAATTCTCTCAATTTTTAAAATAATTTATATCTTTCAGTAAATTTTCACAATCATTATATTTATATTTCATTTATATTATGTGTGGAGTTTATCATTCTAGGGATAACTCAAGATTATATTTCATCAAGTGTTTATATAGGTTTATTCTCCTTCATCATCAATATATGAAAATTCATTTTTAATTTTAACATGTTACATGTTGTTACTAACTTTTACTACATAGTCTTATTTATAATGATGAATTTAATTGGGGTATTCATCTATTTAGTTACTCAACATACTTCTTGTTTTTAAGAAATTAATTTTTTTTCTAATTTCAAAATATTTATTTATTTCTTTATAACTATGTTCTAATTTATTTCTCCAAGGAATATATCTATAAAATTTGAAATTAAACTCCCCATATTTATTTCTTAGGAAATTAGATTAATAGTTTACAATTTCACTTCACTTAATTAACAAAAGTGGAATATTTCTTTTGTATTTACCATTTCCAGTTTTAATTATTTTAGAGATAAGGGCAATTTCACTTGAGGACCAATAAATATTTTCATTACCATTTATTTATTCACAAGAGGAATTTTCTTTGAACTCCTTTATCATGAGTATATATTCATGGATTTTTATTCCATTTCCTCATTGAAATTTTTTAAAAATATGTTTTTTTGTCATTTAATAATTGGGGAGTGTGTTATAAAACTCCTAAAAACCTAGGCCATAATTTTCTTTGAGGACTGATATCATTGGATCAAAACTATCAGTAAAATTTTCCATTAGTGTCTTGAAAATAATTAGGCATTCAAAAGAATATCTAAATCCCATGATGAGACTAAATATCTCAATCACCCTAGTGAAATAGTTACTCAATGTCTCTTCAAAATCATTCTGAAAACATAAAATTTTGAAATTCCATTTTTTAGTGTAGCTTTATTAAAATTAAAATTTCTATTATACATGTAATCATGATCATAAAATTTATCTTTGGTAGTGTTGAGTAGCATTAATTTTGTAAATACTTTACTATAGAAATATAATATAATAATATTTTTGGTTTTTACATCCACATAAATATTTCTCTTATCTATGAATGTCACAAGACCATTTCTCACAAGGGGTGAAAACCCCACCATCACAACATCACTCAATTATGGGAATTATGATAGAATATAGGGTAATATCCAATTATAAAAATAATGGAAACTCTTTTCATCTTTTATTGGAACCTTTTTTTCTATAATTCATGTTCTCATATATCACCTCAGAAAAATATGGGATCTCAAAAGAAACCTGGTTAGCTCTCATACAACTTCAGGAGTCTGGTTCAATAGATATACCATATATATTGGGGCTAAATTAGTGGTTTGTATTTTTCAATCCCTTTTCGATAATTAACCTCATTACTTATTATTTTTGTGATCCAATATTATCCAACCTATTCTTCACCCTTATATAAATGTAATGAAAACTGAAAGGCACATAAAAATTATTTAACGGTTTGGATCCAATGAGAAATCCTAGTCCATGTTTTGTTCATTTTGTTTCCATGAAATATAATATATAAATATTTAAGATATAATGAATAAAAATGATATAAAATTTCACAAAATAGTTGGGTTAGATTCACCAACTTCATGAGGTTGGTATAAGGACACAACCTCAAAATATTACATAATATTGAGTTTTCAAATAAGAGATCGCTTTCTTGCATTACCAAAATCCATTTTAGGTTTAATTTTTAAACAATTTACATGATAAATATTATATAAAAGACCCAAAAATTAAAAAGTGGACACTTCCACTCACTTTCCATTATTATTATAATATAAAAATTTAAAATTGAAACATGATTTATTTTCATTAAAAATATTAATGACTTTCAACATGACTTATTCAATGGTCGTAGTCATCCTTAAAACCCCCTAAAAACATTTGAAATATTGTATGATTAGAAAAATCTTAGTAAAGGATATAAAATGAAGAAATCCAAAAGTTCAATGAAGAACATGAAAACTCCTAATTTTTACCTTTTCCACATTATCCATTGAGTATATAAAATAAATTATATTCACATGGGGAACATACTTTTTTCTCAATAAAACCATAAATACCCCTTATAATAAAAATTAAAACCCTCTAGGTATTTTAGATATTTTTATTCATAATGTTTTTTTCATTCTTGTAAGAAATTATGAGAACCTATTTAAATCCATAGTAGAATCCTACCTTGTCGACTCTCACTTTCTTGAATTTAAACACAATGAATATTACCAAATAAAATAGAGAGATATATCAGGCTCACCCATATTATAATATATATCAGGATCACTCATTTTATAAGCTATGTTAGGCTCAACCTACCTCATATATAATTCACAAAAAACATATAATGTAATAAAAATTTATAATCCTACACTTATTTATCACTAAACCCTTTTAAAAACTCATCTAAAACCACAAGAAAACTAGTTTCCATTTTTTCATAAAAATGCTAAGAAAAGTATCTTATTTTAAAAAATAATCTAAAGAATGAAGATTTACCAGAAGATTAAGGAAATGATATTTATTTAAAGACTATGTTATCTTATAGGGGAAGTGAATAATGGATGTGATGGAATGAAATAGTAGACATGTCATATATATTAACAAACATTTTTTGAGCTTTTTCAAAAAGTTTAAAGTAATCCATATAAAAAAATATTAAAAAGATTAATATTAAAAAATTTAAAATAAAATTAAAATATAGACTTAAATAACCTTTAACCAACATAGATATGGAGGAGAAACAATTTAAAACATTTAAAACAACTTTTTAAAAGAAAATCTCTTACCTTAGGCCCCATCTAATTTCACACAATCTCTAACTGTAGAGTTATTAAACTATATTAGTTTCATACATTATTTATAAATTATTTATTTTAATATTATCATTATTAATAATTTTATTTCATTTATTAACTTGTTTTATTTAGGTTTTGAAATGGATAAGTTCACATTTCACATTCTCGAACTATCCGTTTATAACCTCAAAATGACATTAGTGCATTTACCATGGTAAAAGGGATTATGATTACATAATATATTTAATATTTTTTTATTTATCATATTTATAAATTATAAATACTTTTAAAAATATTATATGTGAGTTTCCTAAAAAATTAACCATGTTGTTTCATGGAGATAGAAACCCCTCTGTACACATAAACAATATTTTTTTTTCTAATAAGTAGAAAAAAAAGAGATAATATTTTGCTTTTTCATTGTTATAAATATTTAATCAATTCCATATTTATTCACAACTTCAATTATTATGTGAAATGAAAAATTAATCATAATGCATTAGAGGGTTTTTATTCCATATGTACTCAAAAATGATACTATCATTTTTTTAATGGATTGAATGTTATGAAAATAGATGATATATTATATTTTAAAAAGTAATTATGTAAGGAATATAATATTTATTAATTTTTTATATTATTTAAAATAGTCATAAGATATTATATCAAAATGTTTGGGAGAGGTTCTAAGGATGTAAAAGAAGAAATAAAAATAACATACTTGGTTAAGAACTATACCTCCTCTTAATATAGACTTTGTAGATATATAATAAAATCCTTTATAAGAGATAATCAGGATCAATAACAAATATTTTATTTAGGGATAGATTATAGGAGGGTATTTGAGAAGTTTTTAACAGATATAAGATTCTATTTAAGTGTGAAGTTGATAAGAGATAGTGTGTTCTTTTATAAGTGTTGAAGATGGCATACTTGGAATTTTTAAAATGATTAAAAAATATTAATTTATTAATCATGAAAAATGGCTCCAAAAATGTCTCATCATTGAAGAATAAAAGATATAGGTTCAAAATAAGGAAAAAAAATTATTTGGACAATTTTCTATGTTATTTTAACCCTTATCATTTTATTTATAACACTTCCAACTCATTTTAACTCTTACCATGGAAACATACTTTTATTTACAAGAGTTGCTGTTCAAAATAACCAAAAATGAATGTTCAGTCATTAAAAAATTTGGATTGATGATTGTGATTACATATAATATTTTATAATATTTAATTTATCTAGGTGTTATAAATTCATTTTTATATAATCCAGAAAAACATAATGAAAATGGTTTTCTAAAAAATGGTTTTTAAGTGTAAAAATGTTTTTATACTCAAATCAAGTATAATGTTGATTAAATTGAAATTTATTAGACTATGTTTAATAAAAAGGTACTAATGAAATTTTAAAACCAGTGAAAAATGTAAAGTGACTTTGTAAATACATGAAAGAAAATAAAATTTTCTTAAATGTGGGTATTTTCTACTATTCACCCAAAAATCATCCTTTTTAAGAAATTAGTAAATATTAACTCTAGGATAATTTTGAATTGATAATATATAAATTATATTCTTTTGGTAAAATTAAAATTCAATAATTTTATATTATTTTTTATATAAAAATATAAAATATATGTAAAAAATTAGGTAAGAATAAAACAATTTCCTTTTTGATTGAATGATTACATAATATTATTATAGTGAATAGAACTCTATAAAGTATTATTAATGAATATTAATAAGTCATGAAATTGATATACTATTAAAATTAATTAGGTTAATAGATTATTCCCCCTTTGGGAAATTCCATCTTCACAATTTTATTCTTTACTTAAACAAGTGATGATATTTTTACTTCATAGCATTTTATGATTCCCATGTTGCTTCTTCAACCACATGGTTTTCCCACAAATCCTTACCATAGTGAATCACCTTATTTTTAAACATCCAGTCCTTGTGATCAAGAATATATAATTAATATTCCTAATATGAAATATTCTCTTCCAACTTTACTTATTTAGGGATCAAAACATGAGATTCATCTAACCATATTTCAATAATAACGAAACATAAACACATCATATTTGTGGTATAAACTCACATGTAAGTAGAATAAACAATAATCTAATATAACTATCTCCATAAAAGCATAGTAACCAATGAAATATGTATTTAACATTACATTTCCCCCAAAACATATAATGTTTTTCCATGGATATACTTTAAGGAAAACATGATCGCCTACCTCAAATGAAAGATCTTTTCTCCAATTATCTATATAAATCATGTGACACTAAATCATGTTTACATTCTCAACCATATCCTTTATCAAATATGGTCCCAAAAACTTACTTTACACTTCTTCATCCCAACAAGGTGTTGTCCAAAATTTATTTCCATATAATGCTTTAAAAGGTTCCATTTTTATACTAGAATAAAAATGATTATTATAATAAAACTAAACTAATTGAGATATTATGACCATAAATTACTTATTAATCCACTAAACAAGAGTGAATCATGTATTAAAAATTTTTAATCATTCTATCTACCTATCTATTAGGTTGATGATGAAAAGATACTTTGGAATATAATACAGTACTCAATAATTTTTGAAGGGATTTTTAAAAATTAGGAATAAACATGAGATTTTAGGTAGATAAAATGAAGAGAATAACTACATTTATCCTACCTATCTCTTTGATATATATTAGAGAAAGATAATAAAAAGAAGAAATTTCTTGAATAGGATGGATGTGTTAAGATGTAGTCAATCAATCAATAATAGCCCAAATTGTATTATTACATCATGATTTTTTGGAAATACCAACATGGAATCCATATATATATATTTACTACTTCCACTACAATATTTTAAAAGGCTAATTATTCCCATTTGGTAAATTTAATTAAGCTTTAACCTGTATACATTTCAACCATTTCATTGTATACTCTTTAATATATTTCTTTATTCAATTCAATATATAACAATCTCAATGGTCTCTATACATATTAGTACTACAGGGATGATTAAAAATGGGTGAGCTGTGATATTCACTAGATTATTATTTTTTCATCTGGGAGATGGTCAAAATACATGAACTTTTTTCAAATATCAAAACACATTCCTTATATATTTAAAATTATGGAAACATTCCTTTCTTTATCAGTTACATATTTTCTTACAAATCATGTTCTTCCTTTTATTATTTCTTAATTCTTTCAGGAAATGAAGATGAAAGTTATGCCAAAACCCAAATAAAGTATGTTCATACATGCACACATTATCTGATATAATTCATCAACGAATATACAATAGGACCAAGTTGTATATATAGCGTGGTTAATGATGTATTATCCTTTCCACTCAATTAATCTACATATTTTCTTTTCCTGTATGGTAATGAAATATGCAATCATAATCATTTATTAGTTTAGGATTTAATCCCTACCTCATGTTCAAATATTTATGAGTGAATATATACTTCAAAATTTTAAAATTATTATATATTTAAATTGTTTTTCCATATATGTTTTATATCATGATTTTTGAATTAAAAACCACAACATCTAGTTTGATATCATGTGTAGGATAATTTACCTCTTGAGGTTTTAATTGATATGAAGAATATGTAATTACCACATAATTTTACATCATGAAAACCAATTAACTTCAATAGATTGTTTTTTAGATGAAATTTGTTCCATTTCTTGAGGGTACGTCCAAAAATAGATAATTTACTAATATTATTTTTTGTTCTTGAAATATTCGTCACACCCTTTTATACAAATAAATTTAAATTCCATTTGTGTTTGCATAGTTTGTGGGAAAGATAAATTATAAATTCTTCTAATAAATTATCAGTGGTAACCCAGTAATTCAAGAAAATTGGGAATCCCAATGACATTATTATGGGTTACCAATTTTTTGAACACATTAGTTTCATTAGGGTTTACATTTATGTCATCTTTAGAAATAATATACTCAATTAATGAAATCTACTACTACCAAAATTTAAATTTACTAAAGTTTCCTTATAAATCCATTTCCTTAATGATTTTCAAAAAAAATATTAAGTTTTTATCAGAATTACTTTTAGAATATACTAATATATCATCAATAAACACAAACAAAATATTATCCAAATATTCATAGAAAATCCTATAAATAATATCCAAGAACATAATTAGTTTGCTAGAAAACCCATAAAGAATAACCAAAAACTCATAATTCCCATTACTAGTAGGAAATTTTACCTTTGTAATTTATTCCTCATTCACCTTCAATCGATGGTACCTTAATATGAGATCAAGCATTGAAAAATATTTCACTCCCTGGAGCTGATCAAACAAATAATTGATATGAGCTGAATGATATTTTTTATTAACATTGATGTTATTCAAGGATCTATAATAAATTTTAAGATTCATTGAAAAATATTTCTCATTAACATATAAAATTTAATCACCCCACGGTGAATTGCTATGTTGAATTAATCCATTATCATGTAATTCCTGTAATTGATTTTTGAATTCCCAATGTTCAACACTATCTGTTCAATAAGGGTGTTTTGAAATTATATTAACAGCTGAAATGAACTCAACTGTAAAATATACCTCCTAATCTAGAATAACACTGAAAAATAATCACTAAATAAATCCATTTATTAATTTACTACTAGAACATCACTAATTTGAACAAATTTTTTTCTTTTTAATTATATAAGGTAGGTAACTTTCACTAACACCTTAAATCAATTTCTTTTCTTATTGATATGTTATCAAAGGATTAAAATAATTTATTATAACTTTATTACAACTTTAATATATATTAAGCTGATAAAATGGAATCCAATCCATTCCTAGAATAAAATTAAACTCTACTATAGTATGTTCAACATGATTTGAAAAAACTATCCCATGAAAAAATATATGAATATTAAAATATTTTTTTTTCTTTAATACAAAAAATATTTATTTTCACCAAAAGTTCATTTTCTTTTCTATGTAGTGATATTCCCATTTTCAATGTATATTTAACAAAAACTATGTAATGTGAAGATCTAGAGTCAAACAATACATTAACATAATTCCAATAAACAAGTAACATGTCTTTCACCACTTTTTTAGGAATCCCAACATCAAATTTAGTAGTATAAAATGATTTTCACACCTTTTTCCATTCTAACATGAGGATTTACATCCTAATTTACTAAATTTAGATTCAAATTGGTATAATTTCCTATTTCATTAAAACATGTCACCATTGGTTGACAATATGTTACCATATTCTTGGATTTATTATGATTCTTTTCATTATAGTCACCACCCATATGAACAAACATACCATACATTTAAGATGTTACAAATCCTACCAAACATTCCCTAAAAATTATTTTATCACAAATGGAAAATGTTGAGGGATTACAATTAAGTTTATTAGGGTGATACTTCTATGTTTTTTCCCACCATTATAGCCTCTTACTCTTGTCCACACAAGTAACATAAGATTCAAAAAACATTATGTCAACTTTTATAGGGTAATAAAAAACATTCTCATAAATTTTTACAATCCTCTCTGACTAATTTTGATTATTTAAAAAATAAGATTCAATCTTGATTAAAACATATTAAATTTACTAACATAATCCCAAATTCAATTCAATACAATCTTATCCAGTATTGTAAAATTTACTTCACCCAAAGCTACTAATTCATACTATATTTTATATAATTCCTAGAAATCTTTCTCCATTATAAGATTAATAGTATTATGGAAATATATGTCTAGTAAAATATGATTAAATATATCACATCTAATGGAATCAAGTGAACTTCTCTTTTTAGTATTCTTAACCAATGACCACCATCGATTGGCTTCACCTTCCAAATGATAAATAGAAAGAGGTACCTTTTGGAATTTTGAACATCCTGTGAAACCAAATATAATTTCTAAAGAATTGACCCATCATTATTTTACCATTGATATGATGTTCCTTGAAAATAAAAATGTTGATATTCTATAAAATGACGATCTAACAAACATATTCATCGATGGTAAATCTGGTTTCTCTCTAAAATTGATTCCACCACCATCAAAATATTGTTTCAACTGATCAACCACTTAAAATAAATACCTAGTTCCAATTACATCAATTCATGGATTCATATTTCGAAGGATATTTTACTCTTGATACATTCTTACACTGGCTTCCCTATTTCCTCTATAGAAAACCATTCTAAATAGAAAAATATGAGACAAAGAAACATGGTAATCATCAATTTATATATCATGCCAACAACACTATAAATTATAACATCTAAAGTGTATTCTATTAACAGTATCCTAAACATTAAAATAATCAAAACCATCCCTAAATTACCAACTATAAGAAAAAACCAATAAAAATTACCAAATATTTTTATACAATATTTCAATTTAATTTATTCATGAAGTCATTTTTTGGTTAATAGTTTTAGTGATTTATTTTAAAAGCATTACATAACATATAAATACATTACACATTTGATGCTTCCAATTAGTGTGATTTCGACCATATTTTAAAACCATTAAAATGAAACATGTTTTATTTTGACGAGATATATTGATGACTGTCAAAATGACCTCTTCATTATGCATACTCATCCTTAAACCATTTAAAAAATTGAAAACATGGGATGAGAAAAAAACCCAATTCAGGGATATAAAAGAAATAAATTCATTGGTCCAATAAAATATTATTTTTTTAACTTTTGAACATAATTCTTTGATAAATAAAAATAAATAATATCCACATTTTTTTTCAATGAAAAAATTGAAAACATATCTTTAATGAATTCAAAAAATTGTAGTAATTTTTGAGAGTTATATTCACAACCCATATTAAATCATTTAATAAATAAATAGAGGCTAGATAAATCCATTGGAGAAACATACCTAGTAAACTCACTCCCTATTAACATTTAAGACAAGGAATATTAACTAATGCATTTGAGAACAACATTAGGCTCGCCCATCACATAATACGTGTTGGGATTACCCATCTTATAATCTAAATCAATATCACCCATAATAATCTATAATTATGAAGTAAAATATCATTAGTAA
Organism: Viscum album; assembly: GCA_963277665.1. NCBI lineage: Eukaryota > Viridiplantae > Streptophyta > Magnoliopsida > Santalales > Viscaceae > Viscum > Viscum album. The sequence goes on along the minus strand of OY728147.1, from coordinate 171,380,039 downwards.
AACTTTTGTAATACTTTTTTATCATTAAACCCTTAAAAAACTCATTTAAACCACAGGTAAATAGATTAACATTTCCTATAAAAAGCTGGAGAAATACCTATTCTGTAAAAAAAATATTATGAATGAAAAATTCAAAAAGAGTGTGAATATTATATTATTTGAAAAAAAATATCTACTTTTTAGGGAATCATCATAATTGATAATGATAATGATGGAGGGAAAATTTTCTAATGATGTATACATTAAAAATCATCATTTTCTCACTTTAAAAAAAATTAAAATTTTAACCACATATAAAATGATGAAAATATTCCATTTTAAAACATTATAAAGAGATGAAAATATATTATAAAATACAATTTGTAATCATTTTGATGATATATAATAATATTCAGGAAAAATTTAATAGAATATAGATATGAAGAAGAAATATTATAAAATATTTAAATAATGTCTAAAATGAAAATCCCTTACCTTAACCACATCCTGTAGGATCGAAATAATGATGTAGATGCTCAATTTACAAGAGGGGGGCGGGGTGAATTGTATACTTTAAAAATTCCTTTGGAACCATTAAAGTTAGTTACGAATAACTATAGTTTCCTTAAGCAATGAAAAGAGCTAAGTTTAACAAGGTTTAAACTATGAAAATTCACAACACCTCTAATACCAAATGAAAACATGGAAAGAGATTCCGAAAGTAGGTTCCGGAAATATGGTTCCAGAAATTGAAACTTAACAAAATGTTACAATATGAGTTTCTACCTCAAAGCGTATAGAATATAAATAAAACAGAGTATAAGTAAGGAAGTATAAGAATGTTATACTTTCTTTATAATACAAAATGCAGCGGAAATAAACAAGTAGTAAAACTACAAGTAACAAGATATAACTCTTTTAACCCAAAGAGAAGGGTATCCAACAACCTTGGATAAAGGTCCATTGATTTATACTTTCAAGAAAGTCTGTCTTACCCACACCAGGGTAATCCCTCGATACGAATATCAGAGTCTCTGTCTTGCTATCCCTGCAGGACCTCAACTTAAAGGTAGTTGGAAACCTCTGTCTTCCTCAACAAGGAAGCCCTCAACTTCAAGGTGTTGGAATCCTCTGTCTTCCTATCCCCGGAAGTCCTCAAATGTAATCACCAACATTCGGAGTCGCAAAAAGCCTTGAGAGTTAATAAGAGCCTCTCTCTCTAGAAATAACTTCAAGCATGTAATCCCATGAGTCGAAGATCAGTTATCCTTTTTTCACTTTAGTACTTGAGCACTTCAGCACCGAGATCTTTCAAATGAGATCCTATTTATAGGTAAGGTCAGCATCCTTTCCAACGGTCATATTTTCCTTAAAAATCAGAGGGACCTGTACACATGTAACTCAACCAACGGTTAGTTCATAACAGAATACATGACATAGTTTTATTACAAAACAAGTGTAACAGAATGTATGACATCGTTTTAAATCTTAACTAAAAAGTTCGGAGTGAATATTTTGAGTGAAAGTTCGGAGTGAAAAATATATTAAAGAGTAGAAAAATAATAAAAGCGTAAGAAGAACGAATGTTCGGAGTCTAACCAAAATAATTTTCAGAGTCTAAATAAATTCGGAGTGTATAAAACATAGATGATCAGATTCTTTTTAATAGGTGAATTCGGAATGAGAATTCGGAATGAGAATTCGTATCCAGAATTCGTAATGAGAATTCATCATCAGAATTCGTAATGAGAATTCGTCATCAGAAATCTTAATGAATATTTGTTATTAGAATTCATAATGAGAATTCGTCATTAGAATTCGTAATGAGAATTCGTTGTCGAATTTCATAAAGATTCATATCTTGAATCTGGAGAAGAACTTAATTAGAGTTTATATCCAAAATTCAGAATGAAACTTTATCGCAGTTTTCATTCTGGATTTCGGAGTGAAACTTTATTACAGTTCTTATCCAGAATTCAGATCCTAAAACAGAATACTTCATATCAAAGTTTCAAACAATTCCGAGAATATAGAAATGAATCCGAATTTTATACTTAAGAAAAATATGGATGAAAATATGATAAGGATAATTTTTATTACAAAAGCGATTTTCCTTATAAAAGCAATTTTTCTTATAAAAGCGATTTTCCTAAAGATAAGGTGTTTGTGATTTTCAAAACAAGAAGTAATGGAAAAGTCATAAGGAAAACCTTATTGACTCAACACATCAAACTTTGTACATTATATAATTACATAGTAATTAAATTTTATTAATCATATGATTGATAAAAAACCCATTTTTTGTGTTCATTTCATTATTATAATTTTAGTTATTTCATTTATTTCCAAGGTTTACTTAAATTCTGACATGGTTAAGTTCATGTTGGATGTTTTGGGGTTGTTAGTTTATAACCTAAAAAATACATCGATCAATTGACCATGATCAAAGAGTTTATGTTTTTATTTTCTGAAGAATATTAAAAAATTGATATTTATAATATTTATTGTGTATATACACATTTAAATCCATCCATACAAGAAGGTCATGAAAAGTGATCCACATCATTTCCTCGAGACGTTAGTCTATACATACACCTGAATGGTGTTTTCATTTTTCTAAACCACATAAAATAAATAAATTAGAAAATATATTACTTTAAATGAATCATAAATATGATATAAATTTAATATTTATTAATCGATTATATCCTTATTACCATCCTTATAAGGTGATAATGAAAACATAATAAAATCACTTCATTGTGATGGTATTCCACATGTTTGCATAAACTAGGTCATAAATTTTAAATGGATGGGATGGTAAGAAATTAGATGATATATTATTTTTACAAAATCATAATTATTTAATTAACATCACGTGTTAATTTTTTCATAAATTTTACAATCCATTACATCCTGTGATGAAAAATGAAACACATCACTTCATGGAGGTGGTAGTCCACACATATGCATGAGGGATACTTCTACTTCCCATAAGATGTAAAAGGGGATGGAGATGTGTTATACCATAAATATATAAATAATTTTGTATATGGGAGATAATTATGTTACTATATCATTATTTTTAGAGGTGTTTTGAAGGAGGTAAAATAAAAAATAAAAAATAATCACTTTGTTAAGAACTGTACCTCCTCTATGGAAAACCTCCTTTCGTTTATATCTAAAGCCTTCTTAGGATGATATTATGATCCATACATAACATATTATACATGGGGATGAAATTTATAATGGGATTTGGGTAGTTAATGTCCGATATAAGAGTCTCTTGAAGTGTGAAGAATATTGTAGAGGGTGTGCCCTTTTATAACTGAGGGAGAGGACATACTTGTAATTTTTTCAATAGATTAAATTATATTAATTTATTACTCATGAGAAATGGATCCAAAATGACTCATATTTAATAAAGAGTAATTATAGGGTCTAAATATGACCATGGAATGGTATTAAAAATGGTTTTAGGTCAATTTTACCCTTATTATTTTAGTTTTAACCCTTTAACCCATTTTATTTCTAACGGTGGGAACTGAATTTTTACAAAATATACTATTAATAACACACAAAATTGAAACTAGAATCATTAAAATATTTATAAATTCGGATTAAAAATATGGATTATGTTTTATAATATTGAATTTCTATTAGTGGAAAAATACCCTTAAAATAGTCCCACAAAACGCGATAAAAAACAATTTTCACTAAAATTGAATTTTTAAGAGTAAAAACATTTTTATACATCAATAGTGTCATATTTATATAAATGTAATTTATTATTTTATATATAGTAAAAAGGAACTAATTAAATTTTAACACCAATAAAAAATATATGGTTTACTTTTAAATACATGAACGAAAAGTTAGTTTTCTTAAAATTTGATATTTTCTACTATTCACCCAAAATTTTAATTTCGTATTTTTTTTCAAAAAATAAATATAATAAAATTTAAAATTTATTGATTAAAAAAGTGTATTTTTTTAAATTCTAATTCCAAAATTTGGAAATTTATATTTTAAATAAAACTATATACTACTTGTAAACAAATTTAGTAAGAATAAAACTACTTTCTTTTCAATTGAAAAATTAATTAATAATATTATAATGAATATGAATTAAAATAATATAATTCATGAATATTAATTATTGATTAAATTTATTTACTATTATCATTATATGGGATTTTAAATTTGGCATCATCAACATCTCATATTCTATATATCATTTTTATAATAGAACCACTAGTTTTAATGAATATATCTTTGGATATGGTATGTGAAAAAGATCTTCAGTAATCTTCCTGATTCTTCTACATAAAAAAATAAAATATTATTCTTTTAATAATTTCCTAAATACTATAAAAATACCTACAAAACAGCATGCTCTTCTACCATTCTTCTCAAGCATTTATAATGATCGAACTGTACCTGATATCTTGAGCGCACACCTCATACTTATTTTTCCTCAAAAAAATGTATTAAAAAATTATTAAAAATAGTGTTACTTTAATTGAAATTATTTATTAAAGATGTTCAAACACTATTAAAATTTCCCTTATCTCTATTTGATAAAACAGTTCTAAAAATACATGTAAAATCAACCATTTAATTCTCAATCACCACATCAAATTTTCTTTTTCCTCTTTTTATAATCACACACTTTCCATAGAAAATATTTTGATATTTGAATATAAAAACCTCATTGGTTCTTATTCATGTGACCCTCCTGAATATTTCATTCATTAAATAAGGTCAATTACTTTTTGGTAATCCTATATAATTTACCACAATAATTTATTTCTAATATTTCCTTTAAAATTTCCCATTGAAATCACTCCTTGAGATTCTCATTTAATCATCTGTAATTCATTAAATTAATCAAAACTTGTCCAAAATACAATATCATTTTATAATTTTAGGACTAGAAAGGTATCATCACACTTGGATATCAAATGATATTTTGATAAATATTAACCCTTTAAAAATGAATAAAAATGTTTTAAAAAATATTAGACATGTTTGATAGTATATCAAAATTTCTTATGAAAACTCAAGTTATTATTTTTTATCCAATGTCTTAAGGAATATTACTATTTATTTTGAAAACACAATGTCTTATATTTTATTCTATGTTCACTTGATGTTTTAGTGATCACAACCACTCTTCCCTACTATAAAAAATTCTATTTATTGTATTATAGTGATTATAATTACATATATATTATAGATACTACCGAACCAAAATAAGGTGTTAAATGAAATTTTAAAGACCTTGTTGAAGTCCCAAAATAGAAGAAACCACTAAATACCCACTGGAGTGCCACCATCGAGCTGGTGTTGAAAGAAATATCCTCTAACATGCTTGTAATATCACTAGCTACCTAGTGTGATCTTCAGATTTATAGAATCCTACATGAGTACAACTAGCTATCCGGTGGTATTATGAAAGAAGACCAAGAAGCTAATTTAGTATAGTAAAAAATGCATCGAATTGGTCTTATACAATATCCTTGACCAAATAACTATTCTAAAAGATTCTAAACATCCTATAAGGCTATAAATAGACCCCTTAAAGTCATGTGAATTTAATTTGATACAATTATCATTGAAAAATTTTATGATCTAAAAATTTATCCACTATAATCTATTGTCTAAATTCCAATCAAAACTATGTATTATTTGTAGATAATTATCATTTCATATAAATTGTTCTCTATATATACTTATATTTTTCATTATTCCTTGAGAGATTGAGATTTAAATTCTAAGGACTTGTTCCTAAAAATTATTTATCACCTTTCATTCATCTATTTCAGTTCTCAAAACCATTGATTTTAGGGCTTCCAGTTTTTTCCAAATATTCAAAAAGTTAATGGAAATTTTTCTCTTTCAGTTTTTTATCTACAACTAAAAAAAATCTATGGTTGATTTCATTTTTTATTTATTTTTAATTAAAATTAAAAATTAAATAATTTCTTGTATCTTGGTAGTCATTAAATGCCATGAATTATTTGTAAAATGCTCAGGAAATTGGGGTAAGAGGTGTAGGGGATGATCATAGAGCATTATATGTACTCCTTTATAAATTCTTGACCCTTATTTATTTAGTGACTTTCTAAATTTTTTATTTAATTTCCACTCTGATTAATCATTTATTCATATATACAAATTTTAGTAATAATCTTAATAATTATAATATTTCACTCTTATATTTTAGTATTTAATCAAATGCACTTACTCATTTACTTTAACTTCAATTTTTTTAAAAAGTTTGTTTCCTTTAAGAAATATTTTCGCATTTTATTTTTAAAAATAAAATTTTATATCCCTCATTTCATTTATCATACTTTGACCAATATATGGTATCATAGGTTTCTTGAATTGATTTTTAGGCTTTATAACATTTTTTATTTTGTTATTTTTTGATGTTAATTAGTTTTCAAAATATTTTACAATTTTTTTTCAAGAAATATTCTTTTTGTTGGAATATACTTATTATATGATGGGTTCTACAAAAGAGAAATCTATGGGCCACACACCTTATTTATATGGTTCCTACTATAGTATTTGGAAGACACATATTTCAACCATTCTATGGATTATTTTTTATCTTATAAAATAAATTTTAATGATTGGTTATACTATTATTTATGAAAAAGAATAAAAATAGAAACTTGATGATATTTCTAGTTTTGAATTATATGGTAATGTTACAAATTAAATCCATTTTGGTTATGAATAAATGAGTTTAATCATTTATCTACTTAAAAAATAGCTTAGGGAATCTCAAAACTATTATAATTTACTCATGATGGAACAAAAAAATTGAAAGAAGCTATAATAGATAAATATAGAAAATAAATTTAATGCTTTATTTTTCATAATAATTATTTTATTACCAATATTTTTTCATGATTTACTAATATTTTCAAATGTAGAAACTATGGTGGTGGTAAACTTTCAATAAAAACAATAGTCATGAAAAAACATTGGGTTTTAATAAGAAATTGGGAACCTAAATTTGTGATAATCAAAGAATATAAATAAATTAAGAGAATGGAAATTGGAGATCTTATCAGATCTCTAATAACCAATAATATAACTATCTAGAGAAAATATAAGATAGATGTTAAGGGGGGAAGGTTATAATATTATTTGGTTTCAATGTAATCAATGATGAATCATTTGTAAGTGACACCAAAATCACTCATATTTCCATGAAGATGAAAAGGTTTATAAAAAACAGAAGATCTACCTACAAAAGTATTAAGGAGAATCATGAATCAGAAGTTACTTTCTTCAGTTTAAAAAATAAGGATAAAATCATGCCAAATTTCCCCCATTAATCCAGAATAAGGTTAATAAGAATAAAAAGGTAAGAAATATCATAAATTAACAACTTGGAGTGATAAATATCACCCTCTTTTTTTAACTAAATCAAGTGTCAAACTTGAAATGTTCTTAAGAGGTAACATCGAGGTATGTAATGATGTCAATTAAATCAATTCAACTATTTCCTATTCCAATCATAATTCTTAACCAACTTCTTTATGTTCTGAAGATCTCGTATTTTTATATATCAATTTTATAATGGTATTTCTAAACATATATCAATATTTAAGGATCATAAAAAGAAATAAAACCTAGTTATTTTTTTTAAAGATCAAATTTTAAAAGAAAAAAATATTTAGTTTTAAAATTAAAATAAAATGAAAATATTGATAATTTAGAACCTCAAATTAAAGAAAATAAAAATACTATTGGTCAATTAAAAACGTAAATTAATATATGAATATATTTTGGAGTTCTTATACCTTTTTGAAAAGTTATTTGAGAATTAGTATACATGGATTTTCCCCTTAGACATAAAAATCATAAAAACAAATAATTTTATGAAATAGTCTTAGTATACTATGATTCTAGAGAAAATAATTATTTTCAAAGAAAATTTGATGGCATAATTGGGGGAACTATTGATTCTACCATCTCAAGTTCTACTGTAATTCTAGTCTCTAAAATAACTTGTTGTAGAAACTTCATATTCTAGATATAGAATGAATATTTTTATTGTTTTTCATATAATTTATTCTCCAATGATGTCACTAGATAATGAATTAATATTGTTCATGGTATTCATGAGAAATAGAATAGACAAGGATATCATCTATAGAGACTATGAAGAATGTGACTGGTAATGGATGACCAATACTATTTATCTAGCCCATGAAAATAGATGGAATGTTAGCTAAACTGAATGGAATTACCAAATACTCCCAATGATAATACTAGATCTAAACAGCTGTGTTTTGAATAACATATTTCCTAACTCATTGATGATAATGACCTTAAGAGAGGTCAATTTTAAAAAACCATGATTCCCCTTTAACTGATCAGATAGATCATAAATTCTAGGAAATAGATACCAATTCATGATTCTTACTTGATTCAACTTTTAATACTCTATACAGAGATAAATATTTTCATATAAATTCTTTGAGAAAAGTAATGAAACACCCTAAGGGTATTTTTTTAGTGTAATAAACACCATTTCCTAAGTCACCAATAACTAAATCATTAAACCTCTCATGTCATCAAATTCCGTATGATAATGTAGAATCTATAAATTATTAGTTTTAGGAGAAATGTAAATGGTAAATTCCCTATTTATCTTAGGATACAAAATAAAAAAAATAATCAAGTAATACATTAGAATATAGATCTAATTTTAGAGATGAGTTAGGAAACCCCTTAAACTCAATATCTATTTTTAAGAGGCAATCTATTTCTAATGTAATATCCTTAATATACACTTGATAAGGACCTACATGAACAACCTTGAACTCCCACTCTATATTGATTGTATACTGATCACTAATTACTGATGGGAAAGGTAATCACTTAGAATTAAAATTTATAAATTCTGAAAACTAGGTCATACATTATATATGAAAAATTACATTTAATGATTAGATATTTAATACCATGAGATCCCAAAAAATTACTATATGTTTCTAAGATGAAGGAATATAGGGAAAATTTCTAGTATAATATATCCCCTTCCTAATAGAATTATCAAGACACATATATTAAGTTAATTCATACACCTAGGTTCCATAAAAAAAGATATATTAGCAATTATAAAAAAATGTGAAACTATTAAATTATATATCGAACATGCTAAAATAAATTATAACAAGATTATAACTATAATAGTTGAAGAACGATTTTCCACACTATAAATAGGCTACTCTAAAACATATCCTTAGCAAAAAACCATATAGTAAGCTAGATGTTATAATAACTTCCCAGATGATTACATTATAGGCATGTTTCTCTACATACCATATTAGACTCCTCTAATTGGTCACCAAATGGGTGGTTAACCAACTTAAGGATATTGTCCTAATAACAGATCCAATAATACCTAGGTTTATCGAGGTTTCAATTTGACACATTCTTATTCCAAAAAATGATATAACTTTAGAAGACTCTTATACATCCATCATGATACAAACTTTTTTTACATTAATATACTATTTGGATTGATATTGTTTAAAGATCCACCTTAATAAAAGTTAACATAAAGACTTCTTAAGTAATGAAATGAGTAACACCACTTTTATGTTTATGTTAAAAAGAATTATCTTTTTTGTACCCATCCAATCACTGTATTTGAAAACCATGGGAACTAATACTTAGGGTTTGGAAAAAAAATGAACTACTATTTCATTTAACAACATAAAAACTTATCTTTAAAGGGAAATATTTCTTCACTATCTTAGAGAATGTTATAACTTTTAAGAGTTCCAAAATTGTCTACAATGTTTTATTTAAACCCATCTCACCATGCCTTACATTTGGTTTCTTATCTCCTCTCATGTATAGTGAAAGAAATGTATCCTAGTGAACTCAGTATTATAGTCCATGATTGTAATAATGTTCTATCTCCTATCTATGAATTCTTTAACTCTTAATTAATGTAAAGTATTAAGATAAAAATTATCCAAAAAATATCTCTCTGAAACTCTTCCTAATTTTAGCATAATTGTTCTTATTCACCAGTATGATGTCCCACTACTAAAGAGATACCCCTTATATCATGAATTTTTTTATTCTCTTTATTTGTCTCCCAAGTGTATCAATGATTTTAACAATTTGATAGTGGTTATTGTTTCTGACACTTTTGTCTTGGAATGCACGTCCGTCTTGTTTGGGGATGAGGAGTGCAGATTCCCCCCCCCCCTATTCCTGCTTTTCAAAGGTGGGAAGCATCCGCTCCTTATTCAGGGACATTTGCTCCTTGATCAAAACAGGATGATGGGATGTTGTTTCTTCCTTCCGTGGATTCCTCCTCAGAACTCATCACCTAGTCCAGGTCTCCCACGTAGATTTAATACATTGTTCATGAAACTATTCCTAGCACCATATCTTCATGGACACCAGTTAATTACACTACTTCTATCGGGACATTCCAAGGGGTCTAGTCAGGGCAGCAACCCTCGTTCAGGGAAGTAGTCACATTGGGCATCACTGGCATGTCTGGACGCCGAGGTATTGGTGTGTCTAGATTATGTCCCTTATTATAGGGCTTCTCGAGGGCGTGAAGGCTTGAGGAATACCACATCAAACACGGGTAATCATATGACATGGGCATTTATCAGAGTTTTTCCTTAGCTTACCATGTTTTACATGGGTTATGCCGTAAGTTTAATGTCTGGCGGAGATAGATCAGATTGATTAGAACACTGACTAGAGTGGAACCGATGGGTGAAACCCCCGGAGGGAAAATTGATATTGGGGCCAATGCTTGGTTGTCTTCCCGATTACTGTTGAGGGAAATGAGGTTTGAGGTGGCATGATCCCACCTGGATGTGGTGGCCAGGGAAAGAATCGAGATGGATGATGGAGAGTTTAAATGAAGTGGGAGGTTAATGGGATGGAACCGCCATGAGGATGATGCAAGTTTTGGTCTTGATCCATGAAAAGGCTTCATACGTATCCCTGTGGTAGGGAATTAAAGTACACGTAGTTCATCTGACGATAGCTTACCATCAATTAGGGTTCAACGGCTTGCCGCTGGATGGGGTCATAATAGATTACCACTTGATAAGAATGTCAACGTCTTACCTCTAAATAGGATCACAACGACTTACTGCTGACTGTGGCCCATAGTTTAACATCATGTAGGACAGGGGATGACCGACGTGATGGGGGTCAAAACTTTTGGGTGTTGGGCTTGAACCTCATGGAGGCTTCCTACGTACCCTACCTTAGAGATAATCAAAGACCACATAGTTCCTAGATATGGGGGGGGGGATTTGGGGATTACAATTTGAGGCTGCCCAAGGTGTTGGTGCACCGACGTGAAGATGGTCGGGACCAATGGATAGTGGCAGGCTTGAACCTTAGGGAGGCTTCCTACGTACCCTGCCTTAGCAAGGATCAAAGACCACGTAGTTCAGGTGGCATCGGTGAACCGACTTGAAGGTGGACCTCGAGTTCAATGGTTTTTGGGCTTGAACCTCTTGGAGGCTTCCTACGTACCTTACCTTAAAAAGGATCAAATACCTCGTAGTTCGAGTGTCATCAATGAACTAATGTGAAGGAGGACCTGCGGTCCCATAGGAAGGGGTTTTGAGCCTCGTGGAGGCTTCTGATATGCCCTGCCTTGGAAAGGATCAAATACCTCATAGTTCAGGTGGGTGGGAACTGACGTGAAGGTGGACCTGGGGTCCAATGGTTGTTGGGATTGAACCACGTGGAGTCTTCCAACGTACCCTGCCTTGGAAATCATTTAAGACCTCTTAGTTTGGGTGGCATCGGTGAACCGATGTGAAGGAGGACCAGGGGTCCCATGAGTGGTTGGCTTGATCCTCATGGAGGCTTTTCACGTACCCTGCCTTGGCAAGCATCAAAGATATCATAGTTCAGGTTAGGGGGATTGGTGCACTTATGTGAGGATGGTCGGGACCAATGGACGGTGGTGGGCTTGAACCTCAGGGAGGCTTCCTACGTACACTGCCATGGCAAGGAACATAGTCCTGATAGTTCGGGTGGTGTGGGGATAATACTCTAGACTTCCCAGGTTTTTGGTGAATCGACTTGACAAGGGTCAGAGTGACCAAAATTTGGGCTTGAACCTCAGGGAGGTTTCCTACGTACCTTGCCTTGGAAAGGATCAAAGACCATGTAGTTCAGGTGGCGTTAGCAAACTGACGTGAAGGAGGACCTGTGGTCCCATGGGTTGTGGGTTGAACCTCTTGGAGGCTTCCTATATACCCTACCTTCGCAAGGATCAAAGACCTCGTAGTTCAGGTGGTGTCAGCGAACCGACGTGAAGGAGGACCTGGGGTCCCATGGGAGGTGGGCTTGAACCTCATGGATGATTCCTGCATACCTTGCCTTAGCAAGGATAAAATACCTTGTAGTTTAGGTGGCGTCGGCGAACCGACGTGAAGGAGGACCTGTGGTCCCATGGGTAGTGGGCTTGAACCTCATGGAGGCTTCCTACACACCCTTCCTTGGCAAGGATAAAAGATGTCATAGTTCAGGTTACGGGGGCTTGGTGAAATGATGTGAAGATGGTTGGGACCAATGGACGGTGGTGTGATTGAACTTCAGGTAGCCTTCCTACGTACCCTTCCATGAAAAGGATCAAATACCTCATAGTTCGAGTGGTGTGGGGATTATACTCTAGGCTGCCCAAGGTGTTGGCGAACCGACGTGAATGGGGTTGGAGCGACCAAATGTTGGGCGTGAACCTCAGGGAGGATTCCTACATACCTTTCCTTGGCAAGGATAAAATACCACATAGTTCAGGTGGCGTCGGCGAACCAATGTGAAGGATGACCTAGGGTCCCTTGGGTGGTGGGATTGAACCTCATGGAGGCTCCCTACGTACCCTGCCTTGGCAAGGATCAAAGAACTCGTAGTTCAGGTGGTGCGGTGGTAGAAGATAATAAGTCATGGTTGATGATTACTCTATGCCCACGCAAGTCATGCTCGGGGTGAGAAACAAGAGGAAGAAAAGGCATGACGATCACATTGTGAAATGTGGGTCCATGGGAAGTGGAGTGGGGTTATGCATGGAGCGACCCAAAGAGGAAACAGGGGCTTTTAACAGCCCGAAGAGGTTGGGACTTACTCTAGAATGGAGGCTCGGTGGCGACAGAGACTAGTGGGAGAGGGATTTGGCAATGAATAAATGAGGGGTATGGTGTCTGTTTTCCCCTCCCCCTTCTTTTTGGGACCCCAGGAGAAAGGAGGAGCCGAGATGCTACCTCCTACAAGAAAAGATAGGGTCTTATACAATGGTGGTTTCCCATTCCCAGCAGAAAAAAGCCACTCCAATAAAGAGGAAATCATCCCTTGTGAGGGGAGATCTTGTCCTCATAGAGACCAGTGGGCATAGAGAATGTCCAAGGTTGGGGCACCCCACGTGTGAGACATGCGGCGACGTCACAGTTTAACATCATGTGCTGAGGAAGATGGTGCTTGGCAGTTTAACGTCCTGCAGCTCAAACGAGGTGGGTTTTCTCTACACCCCTATGACTTACATAAATTCTACCCTCTACTCCTTGTTAATGAGAAGGGACAGGAAATATCGTGGCTAGTGGGTGTCACGGAGCAAACAATCGGGGGTCCACGTTAGCATGTCTATGCGAGGAAGCAATAGTCGTTAGCGTGCCTATGAGAAGAAGCATGAGGCGAAACAACACAATGGGCAGTATCGTCGAAGGGACTTTGAAATCACATCGTGCAAACCTATAGGGTTGCACGAGAAAATGGAAATGCAAAGAATAGGGGTTCATGGGTAGGGGCCTTGTGAAGCTCTGCTGCTCCGCGTGGCGGAGGGTACTTGAGAAGGGGTGTGTTTCGCAATGTTGGGTGCCTCAGCCTGAGCATAGGGCAGAGGTACATATGGGAGGTGCTTCGCAAAGGTGAAAGGCATTCACAGAGCACTGCCTTGTGGAGAAATGGTGCCTCTCAAATCATGGTATCATGAAGAAATGTTCTTCGCAAACACTACCTTGGCATGTAGATCATGTGTACATGAAGGGTGTTTCGCGAAGAATAAATTCTCCGCGATGACTCGGGTCCCCTTGGGGATCCCCTTCCATAATGGAGACCCTTAGGCTCTATGAAAGGCATCCCTCTTTAGTGAGGGGATCAAAACGAGGCAAAGGGTAGGCACTTCGCAGAGCAGAAGTACCTCGCACAACTCATGGTTCACAGAGCAAAAGGGTGCTTCACGATTTGGGAGCTAGGAAGTCGAAAGGTCAGATTTTACACCTTGGACTTGGTGAGGAGTGGGTATTTATAGGGTAGAGGCTTCGCGAAGCATCACTCGCTCGATGTGAAGATGAATTTTTTTGCTCAGCAGTGTCTCATGAACGTCAAATGTGTTCGTGGAGGATTACCGCCTCCTTGCTACACGGCAGGCCACAAATGTCATGGATGGTCGCGGAGCGTTACCACCTCCTTGCTTTGTGGCGGGTCATGAACATCAAGGGCGGATGTGGAGTGTTACCGTTGCCTTGCTTTGGGGTGGGTCGCAAACGTCAAGAGAGGTCACAGAACGTTACCGCCCAATGCTTCGTGGTGGGTTGTGAATGTCTGGGGTGGTCACAAAGCGCTACCGCTCCTTGCTTCGTGGCAGCGTGATGCGACCGATTCTCCAAGAATGGGCTTCATGAGGTAGTTATCTGTTTTGTTTCTTCTTCTCCTCCCCACATTTTGGAATCATTAAATGCCCCCCCCCTCAAACTTGGAGCTGTGGAGAAATCAAGGGTCGAAGTATGATGGTCGATTGCCAAAATCATCTATTTTTTTTGCAAAGCTATCTCACGAAGAGGGCTCGCAAAGTCAGAAAGTGATTCTTTGGCCGGACGCACCGTGAAGCTTTGAGGGTTCCTCACATATAAATAGGGGACCTGAAATCTATTTTTTCTTTTATATTCTCTACGATTTTGGACTTTAGCACTCTCAATTCCCGATGCTCCGCGTACTCCATGATTTCTCTATGCGAATCAGGCCTTCTACTTCACAGAGCTTCTGTGAGTCATTGACTTCACGTCTCAGTGCTTTGCGACTCTGAATTGATGGACGAGGTAGGGATCTGCAAACAGGATTCATGAACGTTCTCCGAGAACAACCTTCGCAAACTAACTTCACGAACCAACCCGAAAAGCTACCAAATTTAGAAACTAAATGGCTCGTCAAGAAGATTCCTAGGGGTCCTTGCGAATGCTTCCCGTAGAGACGAGATGGCGAACAGTCTGGGTCTGGGGGAGTTGATACAGAGCCACTCCGACCACGATTTGCTGGTGCAGCTACTGTCGGAGAGCCAGAAGAACTACCCACTGTGTAAAAGGTTTCCATTGTATGGATTTGGGAAGAGGGATTGCGTCTTCATCCCAGAAAGAAGTCGGGACAAACCAACTTACTGGTTCAGGAGCACGTCGTGCATGCGCTGGTGGTTTAGAGTGGTTGATGGCCTTGCCCTAGAGTATTTCACACCCGTCAATACTGACTGTTTATACAACTACCTGAATAAAATCGATGGGAATGTGTTGTAGCCAGAGACATCTCTTCCTCTATAACACAGTATACTAAAGGCAGCTTTGAGGAACCCGAGGAAGGGGTGGTCTGAGGAATGGGACCTGCTCCATGGCAGAAACTTCACAGACGATTGGGCCTAGGACTATTGGGAAGGTGCCTCGTGTGAGGAGTTTGGGGATGATATGAGGAGAGTGGGTTTGTATGAGGTGTCGTCGGCCTCTCAATTCCACATATGTCAACCGAAACAGCTGATTCCAGATCTGTTGAGTAGATGGATGTCAAGGACTAATACTTTCCCCTTACAACATGGGGAGGTTGGTATCAGCTTGTGGGACGTCCACCAGATATCGGGGGTCCCGGTAATGGGGGTGATGTACCAAGAATTCCTCCCCGTTACGAGTGCGTGGGAGGATCCAGAGAAAATTCCACAGCTGGAGATGGCGCTAATAGAGCTTGTGCCTGGGGAGGACAAGGAAGTAGTAAAAGATATCCACTTCAGGCAGTGGTTCAACCAATTCCTGAACTTCTTGGAAAATAGGCAGTTTCTGGAGAGGCCTCAGACATGCCCGAAGGGGGATCAGAGTGTGGATCACTCATTATGGTGTCTCTTGGAGAACAACCAGTGGAAGACGTGGGGATTTAGCGTCAGCACCGAGCAACAACCAATAGTCAGGCTGGCGACGTTCATCGCGACCCATATCTGTGGTAGGATCCTGCCAAAAAGGGATACCAACATGGGATTATGCCCAAGAACATTTATCATGGCGTCCACATTGGCATCAGGAGGGAGGTTCGACCTAGGAATCTCGATGCTTGCCAAGATGTATAAGGTTCTGTGGCATATCAGTGAGGGAAAAAGGCCGTAGAGGGTACGTGGCCCATTCCACCTCCTGTACGGGTGGATAGCAGCACATATCAAGGGGGTTTACGAATACCTGAACCCTATCTCTCCTCCGGGCTCGAACTTATACCCATCGATCCTGACTGCCGTAGGGAGTTTTCTAGCAAAGTTGACCGTACCCTTGGTTCTGAACCAGGTGTGGAGGGTGGAGGAATTCAATTTCTACCCATTTCGGTGGCCGATAGGGGTATTCATTGATGAAAATTGGGGGACAGAAGACCACCAAGACTATCTCCTAGCCTTTCGAGGTGGATTCCTAGTGAAGAGGGTGGACCGTGAGCCCCTCTGCAAGCTGTATACCCCACACTAGTTTTCAAGGCAATTCTAGGGTATGCAGTGATTGACCCCACGGGTCTATCTGGAGGAGCTCCATGAAGAACACCCATGCGTGATGAAGCATATGTGGCTCATGTTCATGCTAGAATATGGGAAAATGTAGAATGAGTTGCATCCACCGACCGCCGTCCTCGGACTGGTAAAGGAGTATGCCCAGAGCTGGGAGGCAGCTTACATGGGGGAGATTCTAAAGCATCCAACCATTTGAGTTAGTGATGGTGAGCTTTCCCAACCTCGGGGATGGGGACAGAAGGTAGTAAGGGCATCCTACGGTGGCAGGGCTGCCGTGGTGGCAAGGTTCGCACCCGTTGAGGGGGAAGCAGTGGTAGCGGATCCGATAGTGGAAGCCGACCCAGTGATTCCAGAAGAGTTGAGTTATCCAGAGGGGATTCTGCTGAGAGGATTCCGTAAGATACCCACCTAGGCTTTGGGGAAGTGGCTGCGCCATCTTGACATGCCAGAGGATGCTGTCTTCCTAGAGGCCTGGGACATCTGGGAAGTCAATAGGAAATTCCTCGGCCCCATCGAGTTGTGGCATCACCTGAGCCGTCTAGGGATGGGTTTTCCAGGAATAATCCCCATTAGGGCCGACATTGAAGTGTCCCAATTTGAAGGGGAAAAATATCTGACTGAGTTGGAGGAATTTGTGCACTCCCGGGGTTATCCTCGTCTAATGATAGATCGACTCATCATGTTGCTCAATCGCACTACCCCCTTGCAGTTTTCAGCCGTTGATTTGAGAGAGTGGTTCCCTATGTCAGAAGAATCATAAGAGTTCTCCTAGGGAGACGAGCCTGGGGGAGGGATCCCGTTGGGGGAGGGCGAAGTTGGAGATCAAAGCTCGGATCTTGAAGGGTTCTCAGAATCCCTTGAGTTAAAAATCTGAAACCCCCTTGTCTGAGACTTTCTTTGAGGTCATTCTGGACTCCTTGCTAGCATTTGAACCATGTAGGAGAGTCTTATATACAGAACTCATTATCGCCCCTCAGTGGATATAGATGCAGGAACATCGGGATCTACGTCGGCCGCTGTATCTACTTCCGCATCCAGTAGTGCTAGGACACCGTAGGAGACCCCTTCGGAGTTTTCAGACCCTCCGACCATATACGTGGGGCCATGATTCGGGGTCTGAAGACATCATCCCAAGAGCGAGACTAGGGATTCAATCTCTCTAGGTCACCTCTACCAATTTTATGACTCTCATCCCCTAAATATGTTTACTGAAGTCCATGTCTTTTTTTCTGGCACGTACAGTTCCTCAAATGGCGTGGGTCGCCTTGGCGAGGCTGGTCAGGGATTCTAGCAGCATCCTTCCTAGGGGAATGCCGGTGGTCAGGGAGGCGGAGGTATTAACTAACCTATTGGCGGTGCTACAGATCACTGGTGGGACCGTTAGTGGGGATGAACCCAACATCATCGAGGTAGGATCCAGTGATGAGGATCGATCAGATAGTACAGATCAAACCACGCCCGATCAAATCACTACTGGAAAACTAACATATACCAACGGTTTGGAACTGTTCGTATAGCCTATACCAATGGTTTGGAGAACCGTAGCCAAGTAAGCCATTGGGATAAGTCTATACCAACGATTTTGGAAATTGTTGGTATAAGTAATATGAAAATATATACCAACGGTTATGGAACCGTTGGTATATGTATTTCAAAAAAAAACATTCGCTAGTATTTGATCCAAAGACCCATAGTTTATCTTTGAATGACTTAACCACTAACATAAAATGACTTTTATGAACATAATTACATAAATATATATATGTATTGTCATAATTATTTTAAATTTTTATTTATATAATGTTCTCGGTAATAAGATATGATAAAAATTCTCAGGACCTATACCAACGGTTGTGAAAACCGTTGGAATAGACCTATACCAACGGTTTTGGAAACTGTTGGTATAGTTCTTTATTCCAGGGGACCTTTCCCTGCGGTTTTGGAAAACTGTTGGGATAGGTATACCCTTTCCCAACGGTTTGGACAGACCATTGGGAAAGGTGTCCATAAAGTGGACTTTTCCCAACGGTTTGCCAAAACCATTGGGAAAGGGTATACCTATCCCAACAGTTTGGCCAAACCGTTGGGATAGGTATACCCTTTCCCAAAGGTTTTGGCAAACCGTTGGGAAAAGTGGCCACAAAGTGGGATTTCCCAACGGTTTGGCCAATTCGTTGGAAAAAAGGACCTATACCAACAGTTTTTACAAACTGTTGGTATAGAAGATTTGGGAAAAGTCAGGTTTCCAGTAGTG
Source organism: Viscum album (assembly GCA_963277665.1). NCBI lineage: Eukaryota > Viridiplantae > Streptophyta > Magnoliopsida > Santalales > Viscaceae > Viscum > Viscum album. The sequence goes on along the minus strand of OY728147.1, from coordinate 171,360,984 downwards.
AATTCTGGATTTGGACCCTACTGAAGAGTTCTTGGGAGCGTTCCACGCATATGAGCCCTCCAATTGTTCCGACTGGTACCAGATGGCCTCCAATAAAGTGGAAGATAGAATAGTCTTTTTCTGATCATGGAATCGTATCTAGTGATTCATTGAAGACACCCCCAATCACTATGGATGTATGATATGGACAGACCTCACTCGCGACTGCGCGAGCTGTGTGCTAGGGGAGTGGATGCCCAACATCCCCACATGCTCATCCGAGATCATATGGAGGAACAGATGCAGGTGTATGACTGTGGCCTCGGTGTGGGCAGGCAGCAGAGGAAAGAGGTAAACATCAAGAGGCTCGAGGAGGCTGAAGATGAGGTTTAACGGCTGTAGGCCTTGGCGGATGAGCATTCTGTTTCCTTGATGTGCAATCAGAGCTTCTATCGCGACTGAAAGTCTAGTTGGCAGAGGCCGAAGAGGGAATGAATCGAGATTCTTAGAAGATTACCGTTATTCGTACCGACATAAAGCGTTCCCAAATCACGGATGATGAATTGCATCCCATTGCTACCGAGGAGGAGGAGGAGCTAAATAGGCGGCTGCAACTCTTGGACGCCACCAGCCAGAGGGTGGCGGAGATGCTACACTCTTTTGACGAGGATAACCCATCAATGGGGGGAAATACCCTAGGCTACTGTAATAATTACTAACCCTCAAACATACTTTCATGCTTTGATTGTTTGATGACACAACATGTATGAGTTCCATTGTATGTCTAGGTTTATTGCATTCTTGTGACATTCGTGGAGCGTCCAACGATCATTCCCTAAGCTCAAGTGGGTCGGGCCCAATGTGAGAAACTAGGGATGGCCACCTTATAACCCCAATTAAAATGTAGGAGTGCAAACAAAGATTCAGGCATACGAGGTTTGAACAACCGGTTCGGATTTTCGGGAGGAAATGGGAGAGACCTGATTGGAGAATGAAGTTCTCCGAACAGTCAAATTACCATTTTCCTAGTGTGATCTTGTGCATGAACGTGGTAACTCCAGGGGCACTGGAATCAATCCAAATAGATGGTATTGGAAGGTGTTAATCACGATACCCAGGATTCAGAACACTGTGGGGGTGGCGGGATAATAAAGAATAACTGTTGACTGCATTTGAAACACAATATCCTTATTGCAGTAGCCTGGAATGGGGATAGAAAATGAGGGCCGACCACTGACCATGTTCGAAATACGGGGCCATACTCAAATTTTTATATGTTAGTATTCCGGAATGTTGGCATAGGACAACAGGTGGGCCATAGGCCAAGCATCCATACTGTTAGGGGGTTCCCTTAGACATGAAAGAGGAAGAGGGTCCGAATAAGGGGCATGAAAAGCATGGAATGTGGAGTGATGGTTTGTTTAAATAGAATCCAACACTCTTGAAATTACTCCACCGTGGTGGAAGCACATTATATGGGAGCGTTAGTCTGATCATGGATCATTCATTCTTTTAGACAGGACCTCTCTAGTGAGGGATTCGTCAATTCCCAACGTCATAATGGGGCTTCTCGAACTTGTTCCTGGCACGGTTATAGTAACCTGGTTCCCCACAAGGGGTCAGGCCAAGGGGCCATAAATGAGGAGGAATAGGATTTATGATTCATGGGGCTGGACCCAAGGCGAAATGCCTGGGTGTCTCTACATATCCCATGAGGATGGGAATCAAGCCATACATCGTTCTGGAAGATGGTTCTTATTTTAAGGTCTTAGAACATGGACCAAAAATTGGTAAGGGATACATGGGACACATGGTAAGGTAATTAGGAATCCCGATGTGAATGAGGACATAAGTCCAGATCACCTTGTGTTCCTTGGGGAAGTTTTTAGGTCAAGGGACCGAACACAAAAGGTATCTTTGGCCCGTGGGGAAGTGCTCGGGTGTTTTTACATATCTCATTAGGATGAGAATCAAGCCGTACATAGTTATAAGAGGTAGCACAGTAAGGTACCAGTTCTAGGGATAAAAGGGTCATGTGGTTGTGGCCCTCACACCAAAAGAAGTGGTATTTGATGTATCTTGTTTTTCCTTTAAGGTTAATGTTTTCTTTATTAAGTGATAGGCCTAGGAAAGCAAGTCTTCGTGATGCTACAAGAATCAATCCATATGAAGGCCTTGAAAAATGATATGGTGTGTGACCGATACCAAACATGGTGTCCCGTTGAGTGAGGACATCACAATGCAGTGTCATTTTTCATCGTATGACCATGAAGATAATGCTACGGTTTAGGGTCATGTGATGGGACCATCCATGCCTTTTAACGTCGTGTGGCACAGATTTAGTAGAGATGAGACTAAAGGGGGAATGTGTATGGTACAATAAAACATACCTGACGTGAATGAGGAAATTGTCCCATACCACACCATACGCAATTTCGTGAAAGAAACCTTGGGCTAAGGGGCAAAAAAATAGAGGTAAGAGGGTAATGGGCATGAGAAACTAGCTCCCAATTGAGATGGACCTGAAAACAAGATTTCTGGGTGTTCCTATGTGTCACATAAGGATGGGAATCAAGCCACCCATAGTTCAAAAGGAGATCTTAGTTTATGGTCATAGAGCTTGGACCAAGGAGAAGAGAAGTCAGTGTGGAGCCTCGAATGAAGAATTTACCATGGATTTGTCTTCCTAACGTGCAAATGTGCACTGGGGGATAGTCTCAAGAGGGTTAAAATTCCACCTAGACATGATGGGGTGTACAATGATGTGAATCACGTAAGTGACATTTTGGTATTAATGGGGTTGGCGTGATGATAGAGGATGACTGTTGACCGTGTTCGAAACACAGCATCTATATCGTGTTAGCCTGTAATGGGGAAAAAATGAGCATTGTAACGCCCTGACCCTAGATACCCAGGTTCAGTGCATTATTACATAACATTGGCATGATCACAAGAATGATCAAGTCTCGAAAGACCGATTAGTTTAGTATCCTTGGAAACACTAGATATATTTATAAAGTTTACATTACATCAACAAGTGAAGGACTACAACAACATATTTTCTTCATATCCCCTTATACTATCCCTACAGGTCATTCATAAAATACTTCTTCACATCCTAGGAAAAATAAAACATTGAAATGGGTGAGCTCAGATGCTCAGTAAGGATAACAATATAGCGGAAACTTTCATAAATAAACATAAAAATTTAAGGCAATGTATAACTAAAACAAAAGCCTTTTAAACTTGAACTTCAGCATAATATGGAATGAATAAAATGAAATAATTCCATTTACTTATTCACATGGATATTCTACTAGTTGATTAATCACATGAAAATATTAATAACCACTTTCATAATGACGGAATGCATAATGTCAGACTATTAGAACCACGTAGCCACGGCCTCGTGCCAAGACTACAAATAAGATTTTGTCAAGGCCTCGTTCCAAGACACTAGTTTGTCTTATGAGACCTACCGATGCATCGAGGAGCTATAACAGGATCCACCTGTCACTTACTAACTCCAATTCATTCCTCTTATGAAAAGTTTGAAATATGACATAAACATTCATATTAAACTAGCATACGAAATGTAAATACTTAATCGACAAATCATGAATGGTATAAAAATAGCACATCCACAGTCAAACATAACTCATTCGATACAATATGGAAGATTTTATTGTGTCAGATTAATCTCAATCAATAATAATGAAGGATATAGATATAGATTAAAATAATCGTCCAAACTATTAGAGAGAAATATCCCCCTTTTTCTTGAAATCATTTAAAAGTCACACTATTTGTCAAGAAGCCATTTAAAATAGATTTTTGAATCAAAGTGTCCCATAAAACTTTGAAACTTATAAAAGTAATTGTAATTTTAAAACTTTAATTTCCATATAAATAAATTCTTAAAACCATTTTTAAAACATGGACATTAATGAGAAATATTTATAAGAATAAATCATTAAAACACTTAAAAATGTATTTTAGTTAGATTTTATAACCAAAAGAGAGACAAATGAATAAAAATAATTGAGGTAATAAAAACTTTATAATATCATGAGAATAAAGTGATTCATGATATATTATGTCAAATTACATTATATACACCATATAAAAGTGATTGGGTGTATAATAACAAAGAAGTCTCAGTGGAATGTAAATTGAGATGAATTCTCTTAAAAAGACCATATCCTTAGGTTAAGGATAAATCAACGACATAATTATGTGTGAAAATATAAATACACTCAATATTATTGGATATTTAGTGTAAATCAATCATATTACATTCACACATATTCTTGTAAAAACAACACCAATGAATTGGATATTTAACTCAAAAAATGGAGATTGAGTTAAAATTACTCTTATCAAGTTCATACCGACGACTTGAGAATTTATCAATGGAGTGATTATGTGTATAAAAATTATATCCATAGAAAGGGGAGTGGAAAGTATGACATAATAAAATGAATAGTTATTCCACACATAATCTTGGAGTAAAATAATCAATGAATTATGCCTAAAGCCGAATGAGTGCAAATTGAAATTTCAAATTCCATTATCGATTAGGTAACTTAAGAAACATACAAACATGAAAGAAGGATCATAAAATGATGATTTAAATACCCATAAATTAAATTATATTACACAATGAATACAATCATGGGAAATACACATACACCACATGCAATAAATATGTGGTGAACAATGGAATTCTCAAAAAATTAAGAGTGAGATAAGAAACCCCTTACTTTGTACTTTTTCCTAGGTCGACGGTAGGTTAAAATCATTTATAATGGTGAAATAGTTGTTATTTAATTATAAAAGAATCATTTACATTAATAGTATATCATATATGATCTTTTAACATTGATTTGTTAATAATATCTTAGTATTATCGTCATTTCGGGTGTTAACTTACTCATTTTCCTTTATATTCTTTGTTACGTAAGCCGTGTTTTTTATGGATAGATTGTATCTTATTCATATCCAGAATTATATAAAGTCCTTAAACATTATTTTTAATCATCAAATAAGAATTATACTTAAATGGATACGATGGAGAATGAATCTCATCGCGTTCATGGAGACGGTAGTCCGTACGTACGCACGAGCGACTATATCATTCTTTTGATGTTAAAATAATATATAATTGGATGGTATATCATATAGACAGAATAATTATCATGTTATATTTATTATTTACATGAATTATACATCATTATTATACAAATCCAAATAATAATTTATTGAATGACAATTACACCACGATGTGGAGACGGTAAGTCGTACGTACGCACATATGGTGACATGCCATTCAATGGATGGATAGAATACTGAATATGGTTGTACCATATTTATAATAACATCACAGTATATATAAGATACTGGATTTATTATTTTATAATAGAAATAACAAAGAAATAAGAAGTTGAAGAAGAAAGTAACTTCAAAGAGGGTAGTGAAAACATTACCTCTTCTTCGGGTTCTTCCTTTTGATTTGATCAAAAGGGCTCTTTAGAATGGCTTTCTGATCAAACTAAGGCCTCTAAGTTGTAGTGAGGGAAGTTTAGAGAGTATTTTATCAGGGTTTGGCCGAGACAAAAGGCTTTTAATGTGTGAATTAGTGAGAAGGGGGAGTTCCCTTTTATAAGAGGGGTGAGGGGCACCTTTGGAAAAGCTAAAAATATTATTTTATAATAAATTAATATTCGGTTTATAATGGCTCAAAAGTATATTATTTAAATTTTAAGGTAGCGATGGGTCGAAAACCACACAACCAATATAATTTAGATAGGTTTGGGTCATTATATTAACCTTATCTTTAAGTATTAACTCTTAGTTAATTAGTTTCACTTTTACAATGTCTCTTTGTATTTTTATATTATATGGTTAATAAACTTACTATATATATCCAGGAGACCCCAAAGTGGTCGAATAATGATAAACCTATCATGATATAATTCTCTTGGCCTAACCATATATTTTTAAGAATTGAATATAAATTAATATTAAAATATTTATTTTAAAAACTCTTTTTTGTCAATTTTGACACTATTGGGTATTTTGTTTTTGATATATTCATAAAAGCATTATTACTTAAAACAAAATTTATATAATCAATACTAATATGTCATATTAACCTATAAAATTTGTTTAATTAATAAAAAGTCTCAAATTACATTTATTTTGATATTTATAATATCAATTATTTTTATATTTCATTAAGTAGGTAATTAATGAATCACTATTGTGTCATAAATAAATTAAATTATTTAATGTCTAAAAATTATAAATAAAATAAAATTACGTAGGAAGTTTTTTATCTTTCTAATGAATATTTAAAATTGAATTTATATTATGTATAACCCTATATTAAAAATATTTTAGTAAATAAACTTTGATTTTAACTCTTTTAACTCTTCTTTGAATTAAATAATAATAAATGTCCTAATCTAATACAAGTGGACCTAAATGATAATATTTTACTCCTAAGATCGTTTTTGGTCGAGATACACTTGTCCAATAGAATTAGGACATGTTTTAGGGTAATATTAATATCATTTTTACCCTTAATTACCCTATTTACTTTTAACCGTGGTAAATAAAAGCAAAAAGTTACTATTCACCAAAAAATATTTTCATCTCATTGAACCAAATTTTACTTCTTGATATTAACCATGTGTCTCGGATTTTCGAAATTCCACTCACAGAAGCGGTAAAATTATGTTTTATGAAAAATTCACTTGTTTTAACTACCACTTAGTGGTTTCACTATTCATCGAAAAATGAAAGTTTCCAGAAAAATACCAAAAATTAGGCCAAATCTATTTTTGATATTATGAATTAAAAAATGATGTCTATTTTACCAAATTCAAAACATATCAGTTGCATTAATTAATTTAAAAATTAATTCCCGTCGTCAAAACAAATAGCGTGTTTTTAAGAGATAATAACTATCAAAAGATTGACACTTGTTTATGTCTAGTTTAAATTTGAAATTACATCCAACGAACAAAATTGTATTAAATGGTAAAAATATATTCTAAATATACTTTTAAACCACTCAAATTAATAATTTATCACTATTAATTATTTCGATTAAAAAAGTTGTTTTTAATTAAAATTTAGTAATTTTCACTATTCATCAAAATATGAAAGTTATCTGAAAAGTACCAAAATTTCACCCAAAGCTAATTTTGATATTATGAATCCAAAAATGAAGTCCATTTCAAAAGATAAAATTTATAAAATTTCAAAAAGTAGGTATTACTATTCATAATGGCTAGTTTGATTGGTTGTGGTGTGTTAGAATCTCGAAGTTGCGTACAATGCATGTCATTGCATTATTCAAATGGAAACGTACCGTGGAAGCTTGGGGTGTTAAATTCTCCCCTCATTCAATAAATTGCGTCCTTGCAATTTTATTTAAAATTGGGCTCGATAATATAATGGAAAGCCCCACATCGGAAAAAGAGTTAATAAAACTATCACTTTAAAAGAAAGTAAGAGAGGTATAAAGGTCACCCAAGATAACCCATACAATGATTATATGTAGAAAAACATGGATATGGAAGATAAACTAAGTGTTATGTTCTGATGGAGAGGGATAGAAAACATAATCAGAAGAAAGTTAACAATAAGAAAATCACAAACTTGTGTTGGGACAAACAGTCATTAGTCTCCCAGTAGGAAAAGTAAAAAGACAACATTTTTTGTTTTAAGTTACATTACATAAGGATGATGAATTAATTTATGATATTGAATATGAACATAAATATATATACTTTCTATTGAAGTATAGTTTCATTCTTTAATAAATTTTTACCACTAACTCAGTTTTTTTGAACAATGAGTATTCAAGAAGACTTCGTCACAATGGAAGAGCTAGAATAAACTTATATAGAAATACATGATCCATGTAGGATAAACGATATATTTACCTTGTCATTTGAGATTAATCAAAACCAAAATGGTTAGTATAATATCTGATGATCCCCCAAATGGATATTCCATTAGAGAAAAAAAACTGTAATCTTCATTTCTAAAATTAAACCATCAATACCCCAAAGTTAAATAAATACCATTAAATAATCAATTTTCCTTAAAATCCTTCAATATAATCCAAACTAATATTGAAACCCAAAACTTATAAGAATGTAGCATTCCACATTAAATTGTATCTCCAAATGACATTAATTACTCTTAAAGTCACATAATTAAAAGTAATTAACCTAATCATTTCCATAAATAACCCAAATCACTATAAATCCAGCATAAAAACATAGATAAATATCCACCATTACTCCTCAAATGAAATCCCATACTATTATATTTTCCTTGGGCCAATAGTGTTCACAACAAAGCGAACAACTTCCAAAATAACATTTATCACTTAATCCCCAAATCATTTTCCTATACTAAGGGTATTCATTTGATAAGACATAAGATCCCAAATCAAATTATTATTGATCAATAAAATAATTTAACTAAAAATAGTAGTCACACTAACCAGGGACATCACGTAGTCCATTGGTAGGCAATAAATCCCAATCACACTTTGGTTGTGTGTTCGATTCCCACAGCTTTGTCCGACGCGACGGGTTGTCACACGGTCTGCATGTTTTTCTTGTTCAAAAACTATATTTTATAACATTACCAAAATGAGATAAATTCCTCAAAATAACCATAACATAATTTACCCAAAAATCTTATCTCATACCTTGAATTTCCATCCCAAATTATAATAACTTATAATTTCCTCAAACCCAACGATCATATAAAACCATATGGTTATTTATAACTATATCCACAAGAGAAAAGATAATTCTTCCTCAAATATCATTCTAACATGGTAAACTGCAGGGTTAAAAATACAAGAGAAAATTATTCTAAAGTAAACCCATCAACAAAGAGAATTAATACTTTTTATACATTTCTCCAACCATTTATTTCCACATAGCTTCTTCTTTGACCAAGAAAACATCCTATAGAATAGGGCATTCACTCGGGTAATGGCCAGGTCCCCTACATTTATGGAAAATGACTGTAAATGGATTCTTGGGACCATTTTTATCTTCTTCCATAGTACTCTTCATTTTTATTCGGCAATTCTTCAATTTATGTCCTTCGTTCCCGCACGTAAAGCATTTATTTGTCCTATTGAGACACTTTCCTGGGTGTCTCCTTCCACATTTCCTACATGATGGAAATTTAGGATTCCATTCTCCATGGTCTCCACTGCTAGAGCTCTTATCATTCATCACCTTTGTCTTCATTTTTGAGTCCGGGAATTGGTTAATATATATATTTTTGATCATATTTTTGGAAAATTGATTTGGAATAAAGACTTTATCTTTTACTCATATCAACATTCAATTTTTTTGCTCATTTCCACCACCGTTCCCACCTTGTACATTATTCTCAATGTCGTTATGACTTCCTTGGAATCCAGCCATTGACTAAAAGTAGAAAGCATTGTGTGAGTAACAGTAGTCATAAAATCATTTAGAGATTAACATGTCACCATATTCTCAATTTGAAACACCTTAGGATTAAACAAGGTCATTTACTCTCATCTTATATATATAATACTTCAAACCGATTTGTAAAGAAAATGTAAATTATCCTAAGCATATCCCCCGGGAGTGTCGTAACCAAGAGTGCAGTAAGGCCCGCTGTTGTGCACCAGTTCCCATTCGAGTCTAGCTCAAAGTGTTGTTTTCAGGTTTTACCCCTAGGAACATCTGTTCCAGAGCCGCCTCTACCTGCTCGTATCCAGACAGGGATGTATTTATCTGAAAACTCACAAAATCTCTACAATACCAAAATTCTAGGAAGTTCTTCTATACTAATATTCAAAGTTCATCTTAGGTCTACGTGATCTAATCAAGGTTTATCTAAATCTAGCTCCCAAGGTTTGTACTACACTTCATCTGCTATCAAGTGTAAATCCCCAACCCTAGATACCCAGAGTCCGTGCATTATTACTTAACATTGGCATGATCACAAGAAAGATCAAGTCTCGATAGACCGATTAGTTTGTTATCCTTGGAAACACTAGATATATTCATAAAGTTTACATTACATCAATAAGTGAAAAACTACAACAAAATATTGTATTTATATCCCCTCATACTATCCTTGCAATTCATTCATAAAATACTTCTTCACATCCTGGGAAAAATAAAACATTGAAAGGGGTGAGCTCAGATGCTCAGTAAGGATAACAATATAGCAGAAACATTCATAAATAAACATAAAAATTTAAGGCAATGTATAACTAAAACAAAAGCCTTTTAAACTTGAACTTCAGCATTATATGGCAAGGATAAAATGAAATAATTCCATTTACTTATTCACATGGATATTCTACTAGTCGAATAATGACATGAAAATATTAATAACCACTTTCATAATGACGGAATGCAAAATGCTAGACTATCATAACCACGTAGCCAAGGCCTCGTGCCAAGACTACAAATAAGATTTTGTTAAGGCATCGTGCCAAGAAACTAGTTTGTCTCATGAGACCTACCGATGCATCGAGGAGCTATAGCGGGCTCCACCCCTCACTTACTAAGTCCATTGCATTCATCATATGAAAAGTTTGAAATATGACATAAACATTCGTATTAAACTTGCATACGAAATGTCAATACTTAATCGAAAAACCATGAATGGTATAAAAATAGATCATCCACAGTCAAACATAACTCATTCGATACAATATGGAAGATTGTATTGTATCAGATTAATCACAATCAAGAATAATTAAGGATATTTACATAGATGAAAATAATCATCAAAACTATTACAGAGAAATATCCCCCTTTTTCTTGAAATCATTTAAAAGTCACACTATTTGTCAAAAATCCATTTAAAAATATATTTTTTTAATCAATGTGTCCCATACCACTTTGAAACTTTTGAAAGTAATTTTAATTTTAAATCTTTAATGTCCATAAAAATAAATTCCTAAAAACATTTTTAAAACATGGACATTAATGAGAAATATTTAGCAGAATAAATCATTAAAACACTTAAAAATGAATTTTAGTTAGAGTTTCTAACCAAAATAGAGACACTTGAATAAAAATAATTGAGGTAATAAAAACATTATAATATCATGAGAATAAATGGATTCAAGATATACTATGTCAAAGTACATTATATACACCATATAAAAGTGATTTGGTGTATAACAACAAAGAAGTCTCAATGGAATGTAAATTGAGATGAATTCTATTATAAAGACCATATCCTTAGGCTATGGATAAATCAAAGACATAATTATGTGTGACAAATATAAATACACTCAATATTATTGGATATTTAGTTTAAATCAATCAGATGACATTCACACATATTCTTGTAAAAACAACACCAATGAATTGGATATTTAACTCCAAAAATGTAGATTGAGTTAAAATTACTCTAATCAAGTTCATACCGATGACTTGAGAATTTATAAATGGAGTGATTATGAGTATAAAAATGTTATCCACAGAAAGGGGAGTGGAAATTATTACATAATCAAATGAATAGTGATTCCACACATAATCTAGGAGTAAAATAATCAATGAAGTATGCCTAAAGCCGAATGAGTGAAAATTGAAATTTCAAATTCCCTTATCGATTAGGTAACTTAAGAAACATAAAATCATGAAATAAGGATCATAAAATGATGATGTAAATAACCATAAATTAATGTATATTACACAGTGAATACAATCATGGGCAATACACACACACCACATGCAATAAATAAGTGGTGAACAATGGAATTCTCACAAAATTAAGAGTGAGATAAGAAACCCCTTACCTTGTACTTTTTCCCTGGTCGACGGTAGGTTAACCTCCTGTATAATGGTGAAATAATTGTTATTGAATTATACATGAATCATTTTCATTAACAGTATATAATATATGATCTTTTAACATTTATTTGTTAATAATATCTTAGTATTATCGTCATTTCGGGTGTTAACTTACTCGTTTTCCTTTATATTCATTATTACGTAAGACGTATTTGTTATGGATAGGTTGTATCTTATTCATATCGATAATTATATCAAGTCCATAAAAATTATTTGTAATCATCAAATGAGAATTATACTTGAATAGATATGATGGAGAATTAATCTCATCACGTTCGTGGAGACGGTAGTCCGTACATACGCACGAGCGATAATATCATTCTTTTGATGTTAAAATAATATATAATTGGTGGTATATCATATTGACAGAATAATTATCATGTTATATTTATTATTTACATGAATTACACATCATTATTATACCCATCCAAATAATAATTTATTGAATGACAATTACACCACGACGTGGAGACGGTAAGCCATACGTACGCACGTATGGTGACATGACATTCAAAGGATGGATAGAATACTGAATATGGTTGTACTATATTTATAATAACATCACAGTATATAGAAGATACTGGAGTTATTATTTTAGAATAAAAATAACAATGAAAGAAGAAGTTGACGAAGAAAGAAACTTGAAAGAGGGTGGTGAAAACATTACCTCTTCTTCGAGTTCTTCCTTTTGATTTGATCAAATGGGATCCTTAGGATTGCTTTCTGATCAAACTAAGGCCTCTATGTTGTAGTGAGGGAAGTTAGGAGAGTATTTGGGCAGGGTTTGGCCGAGCCAAAAGGCTTTGAATGTGTGAATTAGTGAGAATGGGGAGTTCCCTTTTATAAGTGGGGTGAGGGGCACCTTTGGAAAAGTTAAAAATATTATTTTATAATAAATTCATACTAGGTTTATAATGGCTCCAAAGTGGATTATTTAATGTTTAAGGTGGTGATGGGTCAAAAAACACTCAACCAATAGAATTTATACAGGTTTGGGTCATTATATTAAACTTATCTTTAAGTATTAACTCTTAGTTAATTAGTTTCACTTTTACAATGTCTCTTTGTATTTTTATATTATATGGTTAATAAACTTACTATATACATCCAAGAGACCCTAAAGTGGTCCATTAATGATAAAACTATCATTATATAAGTCTCTTGGAAGAACCTTATATTTTTAGGAATTGAATATAAATTAATAATATAATATTTGTTTTAAAAACTCTTTTATGTCAATTTTGACACTATTGGGTATTTTGTTTTTGAAAAATTCATAACAGCATTATATTTCGAACACAATTTATATAATCAATCCTAATATGTTATATTAACCTAGAAAATTAGTGTAATTCATAAAACGTCTCAAATTAAATTTATTTTGATATTTATAATATCAATTATTTTAATATTTCATTAATTAGGTAATTACTTGATCACCATTGTGTCATAAATAAATTAAATTATTTAATGTCTAAAAATTATAAATAAAATACCATTATGTAGGAAAGATTTTTATCTTTCTAATTAATATTTACAATAGAATGTATCTTATGTATAACCCTATATTAAAAATGTTATAGTAAATAAACATTGATTTTAACTCTTTTAACTCTTCTTTGAATTAAATAATAATAAATGTCCTAATCTAAAACAAGTGGACCTAAATGATAATATTTTACTCATAAGGTTGTTTTTGGTCAATATACACTTGTCCAATAAAATTAGGACATGTGTTAGGGTAATATTAATATCATTTTTACACTTAATTACCCTATTTAATTTTAACCATGGTAAATAAAAGTAAAAAGTTACTATTCACCAAAAATTATTTTCATCTCATTGAACCACATTTTACTCCTTGATATTAACCGTGTCTCTCGGATTTTCTAAATTCCACTCACAGAAGAGGTAAAATTATGTTTCATGAAAAATTCAGTTTTTTTAACTACCACTTAGTGGTTTCACTATTCATCAAAAAATGAAAGTTTCCATAAAAATACAAAAAATTAGGCCTAAGCTATATTTGAAATTATGAATTCAAAAATTATTTCTATTTTAACAAATTAAAAACATATCAGTTGCATTAATTAATTTAAAAATTAATTCATGTCGTAAGAACAAATACCGTGTTTTTAAGAGATAATAATTATCAAAAGATTGAAACTTGTTTATGTCTGGTTTAAATTTGAAATTACATCCAATGACCAAAATTGTATTATATTGTAAAAATATATTCTAAATATAATTTTAAATGACTCAAATTAATAATTTATCACTATTAATTATTTCGATTAAAAAAGTTGTTTTTAATGAAAATTTAGTAATTTTCATTATTCATCAAAATATGAAATTTATCTGAAAAGTACCAAAATTTCACCATAAGATAATTTCGATATTACAAATCCAAAAATGAAGTCCATTTCGAAAGATAAAATTTATAAAATTTCAAAAAGTAGGTATTAATATTCATAACAGCTAGTTTGATTTGTTGTGGTGTGTTAGAATCTCGAAGTTGTGTACAATACACGCCATTGCATTATTCAAAAGGAAACGTACCGTGGAAGCTTGTGGTGTTACAAGCATCGGCCAATGAACATATTCGCAACATAGGAATTGTATCGATTTTCTGTCTGAAACCCTCAAGGATGTTGGCCCGTGATGGTAGGATAGCCCTTAGGCCTAACATCCATTCCATTCGTGGGTCCCTTCGGGTGTGGAAGATTATGGAAGCCCAAATGAAGGGGAACAGAAAGCCCAAAAAATGGGCGAAAGCATGTCCACGCAAAAATCCAACACTCCAAACGCTGAACCAGAGTACTCTTAAATAGATTAGTGCATCACCGACAAGGGTCGAGGAGGGTTCTCAACTTGAGAGTAACAAATTTGAAGGAATGAGTACAGAATACGGTGATAGAGAACTCCCAGGAGGGAGAGGTACGTGGCGTGGTCATTACAAACCCGACGTGAATGAGGACATAGTCCCATACCACACCATATACTCCCCTCCCAGGGAAAGGGCAAGCCAAAGGGCCAGGGTTAAAGGGATATTTATGGGAGATAGAGTTGGGCCCAATGTCTTGGCGTTCGGGTGGTCCTACGTATCCCATGAGGATGGGAATCAAGCTATACATAGTTCTACGAAGGGGAAATATGAAAAGATCTTATTTTAAGGTCTTAGAACTCAGACCATGGAGAAGAGGGACTATCCTAAGTAAAGGCAGACCTTAACCCAATCCCTAAGCCTACGTGAGTCGAACTCGGTGTAGGAAACAAGGGCGGATAAGGTATTTTCAATACGTGAAATAAATTCCAAAGGGGAATCAGTGGATCCCCAAATGATTGCCTCATCACGTATTTTTCTTCCTAATGTGCGGATGCGCACTGAGGAATAATACCAAGAATTTTGAAGTTCTACTTGGGCATGATGAGGAAGAGAAGGATGTGATTCATGTAACTGACATTTTGGGATTAATGGGGTTGGAATGATGATGGATGATAACTGTTGACCGTGTTCAAAACACAACATCCATATCATGTTAGCCTGAAATGAATAAAAACAAATGAACATCAATAGCAGACCATGTTCGAAATGCAAGAATTGTATCGATTTGTTGTCTGAAACCCTCAAGGACGTTGGTCCGTGATGGTAGGAGAGCCCTTAAGGCTAGAATCCATGCCATTTGGGGGTCCCTTTTGGTGTGAAAGGTGATGGAAGCCCTGATGAGGGAGAACATGAAGCCTAAAAAATCGATGAAAGCATGTCCGAGTAAAGTCCGAAATTCCAGGAACTAAACCAGAGTACCCATAGGCACATTGGTGAATTGCCAAAGAGGGTCGAGGGGCATATCTTGAGAGTAGATTATTTGATAAGACAAGGATAACACAAATGTATTGAAAACTCTCAGGAGGAGGAGGTAAATGGCGTGGTTTTTACAACACCCGATGTGAGTGAGAGAATAATCCCATACCACACCATATACTCCTCTCTGGGGGAATGCAGAAAAAGGGGCCAAGTTGGGGATGGAGCCAATGACGAGATGTTCAGGCAGTCCTACGTATCCCATTAGGATGGGAATCAGGCCATACATAGTTCAAGAATCGCACATAGGGGTAAGATACCCTAATAAGGGAGGTGCATGTCATGGTGAGTAACCCAACGTGAATGAAGAAATAATCCCATAGAACACCATACAACCCTAAATAGGAACTTGGGACGGGGGCTCAAAAAGGAAAAGGGGACTAAGGCTGGGCCTCGGTCGGAACGATCTGACCATTTTTCAGTTTAACGTCATGCAGTGAGGACGAAGAGAGAGGTAAGATACCCCAAAACAAGGGAGGTGTACGATGTGGAGAATAAACCGACGTGAATGAGGACATAATACCATACCACACCGTACACTCCGAGTATGAACTTGGTTCGGGGCCCGATAAGGCCAAGGGGTCTGAGGCTGGGCCTCGGTCGGAAAGGCCATAAGTCCTCTTGTACGGTTACGGCCACATCAAAGCTCCTAAGCCACGTGAGTAGTGCTCATTGTGGGAAACAAGGAGTTTGCCTCGGTTCTCTCTAACATATGGGGGTCTAAAAGATGGCTTTTCCCGAAGAGAATTCGTCACTTGGAGATATAGTGAGGCAGAATGAACCACTACACTTGATTTTTTGTGACATATTAGGCTGGTTCCAATGACGAAAGATAGCTATTGACCATGTTCGAAACACAGTGTCCCTATAGTGACCTGAAATGGGAACAACAAATGAGCATCGAATGCTGAACATATTTCCAATGCGGTACATGTATCGATTTTTTGCTCAACATCCTCAAGGGTGTTGGCCCAAAGCGGTAAGAGAGCCCTTAGTCCTAGAATCCATACCATTCGGTGGCCCTTCTAGACGGGAAATATGATGGAGTCCCAATCAAAGGAGTGGGCTAAGCATAGCTGTACCCATCTATGAAATAGGCGAATGTCTCTAGGGAGTGGAACGTATGGCCGAATCGAGAGTAGCTCGATGTGAATAGGGGAAAAATTCTGCACCCAACCATATGTCTTGACCGAAGTGGAAGATCTGAAATTTGGGCTGGGCCAACATACAAAATATGTAGGCATTCCTATGTATCCTTTAAGGATGGGAATCAAGCCGTACGTAGTTCTTGAGGGCCATGCAGTTTAATGTCATGCGGTGAGGACGTGGGAGGATAGAAGAACGGGGAGCAGGCACATGGTGCAACCATTAAAATCCCAGCATGAGTGGGGATAAAGAAGCCTACACCATATCATGAAAAGATCCTACGTGAAAACTATACCCAGGGGGAATTGTCAATAAGAAGATTTTGGGGGTTGAGGTCAAGACAAAATGCTTGATCATTCCTACGTATCCTATAAGGATGGGAATCAAGCCATACATAGTTCTAAGGGTGTAGTTTAATGTCGTGCAGAAAGACGCAGAGTTAAAAGTCTTTTAGGAATGGAAAATTTATGGTCATGCTAGACCATCATGTAGTTTAGGGTCATGTCGGACCAGCACACAGTTTAGGGTCATGTGGTACCAGTAGTTTAAGGTCATGAAGGACCAAATAGTTTAGGGTCATAACAAACCATCTGGCTCAGGCGAAGTATTGCTTGAGAAAGTCGGCATTGGTCGGAGGAGTTATATGCTCACCATCCATGGTCACCAGGGAGTATGATGCATTGGGGTAAACCCTTTGAATTATGTATCATCCTTCCCATTAGGGCCCCAACTTGGGTGGTTTCCTGCCAGGTACCATTGGCACCCGGAGGGCCAATAACAAGTTGCCTTGCAGGAAAGAGCGGAGGCAAACCTTTTTGTTGAAGCCTCTAGGTATCTTATTCAGATGCCTTTCCAGATTGTCTAGGGCACGAAGCCTATTATCGTCAAGTGCTTCCTATTTCGCCATACGAATTTTGGCTACATTATCTGGCGCCTACTTGTCATAGACTTTTGTGCATAACGAAGGCACTTGGATCTCGATTGGCAGGACGACCTCAGCTCCGTACACCAGGGAATATGGGGTCAGTTGGGTGGAATTACGAGTCGTCGAACAATAAGCCCAGAGGGCGTTGGGGAGCTTGTTTGCCCAACTCTTCTTGTTCTGACCAACCATTTTCTGAAAAAAAAATTAGAGAGGTTTTTGTTGAATGCCCCAATTTTCCCATTTTCCTATGTGTGATAGTGGGAGGTATGGTTCAAACATATGTTGTACTTGGAATACAATTTCATTAGCTTGGATACTCATAAGTTGGTGCTGTTATCAGTGAGGACAACACGAGGGACTCCCAACCGATAGATGATATTAGATCTCACGAATTCAATGATAAAACAGGCCTTGACCTCCTTGAGAGGAACTGCTTCTGCCCACTTAGAAAAGAAATCTGTGGTGGTCAGGATAAACCTGTATTGGCGAGCTGTCGCAGGTGGATATAGTCCCACAACATCGAGTCCCCACACCGAAAATGGCCAAGAGTACTTGGTGGAGTAGAGAGGTTCTAGTGGCCGATGCATGAAGTTAGAAATAATTGGGCATGTTGGGCATCTCTTGGAGAACTCGGTACAATCATGGATCATGGAGGGCCAGAAGTACCCCAGTCTCTGGATCTGATGGGACATCTTCAGCCCAACCTGGTGGGCACTACAGGAACTGGCATAATCCTCCCGCATGACCTAATAAATCTTGACTACATTGATTAAAAGAAGGAGAACACCATCGAACCCACATTTGTAGAGGATCTACTCAAGAATGGGACCAATCTGGAGGGAAAACTACAGCCCGCGACATCAGATTCACTTGCGCGCAGCCCGATCAGCTGGGAGGAAACCATTTTGGAGATACTCGACAAAAGGGGCTCTCCAATCAGGAGTCTCTCCAACCAATGCATCTGAGGGACCTAGGGGTCCTGATGGGAATGCTCCGGTAGTAATATGGCTTACTCATAGGCCGTATTAATCATCTATGATGATGGGAGAAATGACTCTACGATGTGCCACATGTATAATCAGATCATCCTGGTCGGGTTCTCCAAGTGATGTAGCCAGGATGGCCAGGTCATCGGGTCGACCGTTATGAGATCGACGAACATGAGTAACTTCTGTCCGAGATGAAAACGGGCCATTAGATGGAGGGTGTTCTCTAACAATGGTACAAGCTCTAGCTTTCTGATTACATAGTCACTATTGATTTTCTTGATGATGAGTTTGGAATCCCTTGTCACATTTAGATGGGGCACATCGATCTCGAGGGCCAGCTCGAGGCCGGTGATAAGAGCCTGATACTCTGCTTTGTTGTTAGTGTTGCCTTCCAACAACAGGGATGAGTACAGTAGAATGGTCTGCATCGGGGTAATGAAGACAATACCCATGCCAACTCTGTTGAGTCTGGGGTCATTGAGTCTCCTTCTAGTGGGACTCCGAGAGGTACAATCAAAGTTCATCTGCCAATATGGGATGGCCTGGTCTATAGAGAATATTGCCTCATCATGAAAATCTAGGTCCAGATACTGGTCTACGGGGGTTGTATGGGCAGCAGGGAAGTATTCCAATTCTTATCCCCTGATAGGCTTATGCGGGACAAACCTGATGTCGAACTGCTGGAGGATTAACGCCCACCACACTAGATGTTCGGTCAACATGGGGTGGTTTATAATTTACTTCAACGAGACTACCATAGACACCAGCCGTACCTCATGGTGCTTCAAGTAGTGTCGCAAATTCTGTACTGTGAATACCAGAGCAGGGAAACTCTTTTCGATGGGGGAGTATCTGGTGTCCGTATCAAGGAGCATGCGGCTGAGGTAGTATAGGTTGTTTTCAGTTCCCTCAATGTTATTCTGGGCAAGAAGGGTGACAAGAGATTATTCTAGGGAGGTCACATAGAGGACCAGCGACTTTCTAGAGAATGGTGGCATCAGGACCAGAGGCTGAAGCAGATACTGCTTGATATTCTAGAATGTGGTCTGGCACTCCTCATCCCATTCATAAGCGGTTCCTTTCTTCATGAGCCGAGAAAAGGGCTTACACATTCTGGCGAGATTCACAATGAATCGGTGTATATAGGCTAAGTGGCCTTGGAAACATCAAAGATCCAAAATATTTCTCGGAGGAGGCATCAAGATGATTGCCTTGATCTTTTCTGGGTTGACCTCGATGTCGCGGTATCTGAAAACAAAGCCAAGGAACTTCCTGGAGGTGACCCCGAAGGAACACTTCAATGGGTTCATCTTTAGGTATCGAGAACGGGGGAAGCCAAACACTTTCTCAAGGTCCTTTATATGGTCCTGGCGCTGGCGAGATTTGACCACTAGATCGTTCACATAGCATTCCACCAATGTCCCGAGGATTGGCTTGAATATGTGGTGCTTGTCTTGCTGATAGGTGGCACCTGCATTCTCCAGGCCGAAGGGAATAACCTTGTAACAGAAAGTACCTTGGGGTGCCCTGAAAGCTGTGGACTCTTCATCCTCAGGGGCCATATAGATCTGGTTGTATCTGGAGTAACCGCCCATGAAGGAAAGGGACTGAAACCTAGGTGTAGCATCAATTAGAAATTCCATCATAGGAAGGGGAAAATCATCCATCGGACATTGACAGTTGATATATAGGAAGTCGATGCAGAAAATGATCTATCTATTCTTCTTACTGACTGGCATAATGTGGGCTAGCCACTTGGGGTACTAGACCTCCTTGGAGAAGTTGGCTCAGATGAGTTTGTCAATTTAGGCCTCATCCACGGAACCATGAGAAGGGTGCATCTTTCTGGGAGGCTGCTTGATCCCGCGATGATTTTCCGGAAGACCGAGGTGGTGGATGACTACCTGAGGATCTAGTCCTGGAATCTGATCGTAAATCCATGACAATACATCACGATGCTGCTTCAAGAAATGTATGTATCTCTACTGCTCTTCGAGGGGCACGACGTCACTGATCAATGTGGGTCTCAGATCTTCCTTGCTACCAAGGTACACCTGTACCAGTTCATCGACCGTGGTGGTGACGCCTTATTCAATGGCGGGGTGAGCGTCCTCCAAATTGCATTATTCACTTGAGAAGGTGGGATTCCCAGTAGGAAAAGGTTCCTCTTGGGTTGTAAGAACTTTATGGGAGGCTGGTATCAGCCTTGAAAATAGTGGATAACATATCAGGAGATTCACGCTTGACTGAAACCATAGAAATGAAGGAAGTTGATCTGATCCTGGCTGGTCTTCGCCCCAAGAGGCCATTCTTGATGATGTAAAAGAAATAGTGGTGTGTAATCTTGAGATGGTTAATTCTAGCCTGGAAAAACAGACACGTATGACATAATGTCGTTGCCCCGAGGTGGACATCCCGATACCGTACGGGGGTAAGAGCCTCTGGGATCACATGAGCCTGATTTCTGTAGGAGTACGAGGTGATATTCTATTGTCACATAGACTTGGGAATATGCTCCCCCTTGTACCAGAGTCAAAAAAACATTTCCCCATATCGGGGGTTGTGGCCTCCAATCAATGGATCAGAAAGAGGTAGGCATCATCCAGACCAACCCAGGGGTCAGTTGCGACCGCGACGGGTTCGACCTCACTGGCCTGAATCTTCTTGTCATTGCTCTTGTTATAGTCGGCATCTCGGTCATGGGCTTCACAAGAGGAAAAAGGAGACACGCCACCTTGGAATATTCCTACTCAACCATTGATGGAGTACTTTAGGCACTAGTGATATGACGAGGGGACCACTGCCCATAGGTGGAGTCATGGTCTCCCCATCTATGCATTGTACGCGGTTTCCTGAGAGACAACCATGAACTCGGTGCTGAAAACTAGGCCACCGAACTGGGTCTTCAAATCGATCATACCGAATAGGTTTTTCTCTATCCTGTCATACCCCTGGTTTCTTAAATCAGAGGGAGTCAGGTCATCTTTGGATAGCCCCTGCTTCCACAGTGTCTGCGTCGGGATAAGGTTAATCCCAGAGCTAGTGTCAATAAGACAACAACATACCTCTACGACGTTAAATTGGTCGGTGATGTACTATGGGAAGATGTGCCCCTGTATGGGAGAGCCTTCATCTTCTCCAAAGAATGAAATGATGGCCTGACATTCGGTGTTCTTGAACGCTTCAGCATGAAAAGCTTCTCCAACAGCTACCTCTGTCTCAAACTGGAGGGGGATTCTTAAAGCCTCAACGAGGGCCTCACGCATATATGAAGACATGAGAAGGGCCTCAAGGATGGAAAGCCTCACTGGGATGTTGGAAATGTGCTTGAGGACATCATACTTTCATGCCAGGCGTGAACTTATGCTTGCAGAAGGTCGCTCTGTGACAGGAGGCATGGCGGGCCCCACCGGCTGGACCGACGACTGATTGGTGCTGGGCATATCCAGCTGATCACTGGTAGAAGCCCGAAGAGTAGTTTTCGAATGAGGACCATATGACTGAGATCGGCCTGTAGCAGGGTAAGGCTGGTCACGACATGGTCGAGGTAGTTTGGCCTGATCCAATAGCACAAATGGTGGTGGAGGCAGGCCGAACGACACCTGATGAAAATGCTATGAGTGCTAAGCTCTGCACTGGGCTTGTTGTCTAGTCTTAGTAGCATGCACAACCTAGCTGGAGGTTTCAACTGATGTGCCCTGATGAACCATATGGTCGCAGCTCCACCGACGTAGACATCGACTGGGGACATTGAGGAGGTTCGCCTGGCACTCCCCGTCGTCGAGAGTCATATAAGGGTTTACCAACTCCACGGTATTAACCAAAGAATACCCTTGACTATCACTTGAAGAGTCATCTATCACCGGGAAGATTCTGGAAGGAATCCCCATCTTATAGGGCATGAGGTTTCCGAGAGTACGGGGCGACGATGGCATCAGCGGGGCGCGTTGCTTTCCCTTGCGCCACCGATGCGTACTCTTCAGGGAAGAGGTCAGCTGAGATGATGATGCAGATGTGGTGGCCGCAGCTTCTTAAGGATCTGGCTCATTCAATTGTTCCCGAATGATGCCATGGGCATGGGTGACTGTTTTGCGAGCCATCCAGTCATCATACATCTAGGAATCATGGTTGGAAACCTTCTCCCACTCAACTTCACTGTCGCTACTACTGTCTGGCCTTACAAAGACACTCGCCACTTATGTCGGGGCTGGTCCTAGCCTAACTATGTTATTATCGACCTTGTCTTGATGCCTATCCTAAAACACATAGTACTGCTTGAGGGTGTGTGCCAGGATCTGATGATAAGGGATATAGTTGGGGCGATTAGTGAGATTCACCTCTTCTGGCCTTCTACACTCAGGAAAGCGTATGATCCCTTGTTCCAAGGCACATCTGAAATAGCCAGGGACCTCATTCTCATTGAACTAGTAGGTCCAGTTTCTTCTATCTGGGAATGGGGATCCTGGAGCCTGACCCTGGCGAGGAGCTGGAGGGGCCTGTCTGTAATGGGCCGAACCTCTCTGGCCCATTCCTTTGTAAAAAATAAGGTCACGAAGTGTTCTGGAGGGTAAAATGGACTTTTCCCACACTTTCCAAAATTTTGAAACTACACACCGTGTAGTTTGAGTACACGCCGTGTACCCCCTTTCTGGGTATACCCCGTGTTGCAGGCCGTGTCCCTGCCGTGTGAAGTAAATGAGTACATGCTGTGTAGTGTAAGTACACGGCGTGTAGTATAAGTACACGCCGTGTACCACCTCACCCGGTATACCTCGGGTTGAGGACCGTGTCCTTACCTTGTGAAAGAAATGGGTGCACGCCGTGTGTCCAGTACTACCTGCCGTGAAGTCCTTCCCCGCATACGTGTTACCAGTCAATAGATGTGTGCCGTGTTTGAGTCGTGTCTTTGCCATGTGAAAGAAATGGGTACACGCCGTGTGTCCAAACTACATGCTGTTTAGTCCATCCCCGCGTATGTGTTACCCTCAAACCGTGTGTTGACTAGTCAACGGCCGCGGAGCCGTGTTGGAAGCCGTGTGGAGACCGTGTGAAATAACCAAGTACACGCCATGTACCATAAAGTAAACTCTGTGTACTTTTTCTTCTCTCACCTATAAAAGGAGGGGTCCCCTCCTCCATTTCAACTCACCCCTCTACTCCCCTTTCCTATGAGAAGAGTTCTCCCAAGAGACTCAAAGGGTCTTTCTTCAATAACTTCTTCGTCCGAGCACCAATTTATGATCCGTCAGCGGCCACGGGATCGTAACGACGAGGTGGAACTTCCGAGCCTAGGTCCGTTGTCTTTCCTTTGGTCTTTCCTTTCCGACTTCCACCCGAGGAGGTTTTTCCGGGACCAGATAGAAGTGACGGACGCCGACAGACATCTTCTAAAGTTGATCTGAGGGAGCGCTGTGATCAGAACCTATTGAGGTAGGGATCATACCTTTGTCTCTCTCTTTTTTTCATCATGCGGGGTGGGTATCCTCTTTTTTTCGTGATATATGGTTGAACCAATAAATAAAGATAATAAATGGCTTATATAACGGGGATGAGAAGTTTGTGAATGTAGTTACATTATTTATATCCTGTGATATTATGTTGTGAATGAGCTACTGCCTACTAAAAATCATGGTCATTGAGGGACTTTGCTTACACAATTAAATGTTTCCCTCTCCTTTTGGATTTGTTATGGATGGAAACTTTGTGGAATGTGGATTTTGGTTAATCACATAAATTTGGCTGTTTAAAATCTGGAACCCTTGTGTGATCACCCCGGTTAAGCAAAATGGAATAATGAACATGTGGATGTTGGCATGGAAACGTGGCATGTGATGGGGGTGTTTTGTGGGTTTTTGTGGATATGGTGAGAAGAGGGGTTGCGGTTGACTTGGTTGTGGGTTGGTGTTAATGTTGTGTTGGTAATGGGAAGAGGGGCTGTGACAACTGGTATTAAAGGGATATTGATGTATGGGTTTTGGTGTGTTTTGGTTATGGTGTTTGGCAGCGGGGCTGTAGGGATGGGCTTGTTTGTGAATGAACAGTGGGTTGTGAATAATAAATAAAAAGTGGAAGAGTTAATAAATGGTGGGTCATGGTAATGGAACGAGATTAATAGTCAATGGGTTGGTTGGATGATAAGAAGGACTTGGTTGTGTTGTTTGTGTTTTCCTATCTTGATTTGTGGATGGCAGGGATATGTTTTACGAACGATTGATGTGGTTGGTTGTGGATAGTTGCCTAGTAATTAAGGAACTAAATAAACTAATTCTATTGAAATGTGAAAGCCTAAATGGGGTTGGGGTTGTTTTTTGTATGCATGCTTCGTGGTAGTAGTGTCGAGGCACGTGCTCAGTTTCTCTATTTAGAAACCATAGGTTGGGCTGTTTGGTTGGTATATATATATATCTGTATCTTTTTTGTTTTATCGCACCCCACCCATGTTGAGCACTTAGTGCCGAACACTCCCATTTCATGGGAGAGGGTGTTTTTCCCTTAGTTACTAGCTCCTTTTTTCTCCTTCTCCCCTAGGCTGTGATGGCTTGAGGTGACCTTACACCTAAGACTCTTCGGGTAGGTTTTGATTGGGGTGGATTTATCCCAAGAGTCTTTGGGCAGGTTCTACTATTTCCCAAGAATCTTCGAGATGAGGCCCAGGTGTGTGCAGGAGGTATATGTGGTTGTGAGGCCCAGGTTTGTGCGGGTGGGATACGTGGTTGTGAGGCCCAGGTGTGTGTGGGTGGGAGAGTGTGGCAGCGTTAGGACGTTTGTCATTAGGAAGATCAACTAACTAAAGGGAAATGGTGCGTGGTACCCAATACTCTTGTTCTTATATACTACTACCTATTGTGATTTTGTTTTTGGTGAGTGTGGCTAGTGAGGTTGGGTGGATAGAATTCCTTTCTAGGTTTCTTCTGTTGTTCTCACGGGACATTAGGATGTCTCCCCACTTGTTCACGAGAGCTTTAGGTTTCCCTACTAAGTATACTTGTATGCACACCCTACGTTTACATTCAGGGTTCTAGGAGGACTACCAGGGCTGTGCGGGACCCTACTGGTCGGACAGTTGTAGTTGTTGCGGTTGATGTACACTTGTTTCTTTTTTGTATTGTACTTTGACCTTTCTTGTACTTGCACCTTGTTATAAAATTGTTTAAACATGCATGCAGGCTTGGTTTGGGTTTATTTCTATACACTTGTTCTTTTCCTTTTTGGTGGTTGAATTGTCCTATTTCCTGATCCTAAATAATAAAAAAGGATAATGCCTCCCATATTTGTAAAAACACATACCCTTGGTGCTAGTTGCCACCCCGTGGCCTACTGGAGGCAGGACTCGGGGGGGTCATTATCTCCCTTTCACCATTGCCAGCTCAGGAGGGGCATCTTTGGTGGGAGGGGGTTAGAACAGAATGGTATCAGAGGTGATGGTTGAGAGATATGATGGAGTCTAGAGTTAGGCACAGTGAGTATTGCATGGGATGGTAGGGTGACAATGTTAGCTAATCTTGGTACGTGACATAGGCCAGGGAAGACCGGCTAGGACACGGGATTTTAGGGCCCCCCGTGATCCGATGCAAGGACTCTGAGCCTACCGAACGACCCAGTGAGACCACATTGATTGCAGGGTAGAGACCCTAGGGAAGGTACATGAATCATCATGATTGTGTTTTACTTTATTTGGGTGTTCTGGGAATGAAATTTAAATAAAATGATAAAATAAAACCTTGAGTTTTCCATACTACTTGGGATTAGGTGATTCTTGTTTACCATACAGCTATGGCACCTGGACGTCGTCCCCGGGTGGCTCAGACGGCCGAGGCCCAGCAGATTCAGACGGTCGATCAGTTGAGGATTGACGAAGAGGAGGAAGATAGCCAGTGGCAGAAGACTCTCCATTCTTTCCAGCGGCAGACCCTCAAGAAGTACGAGGGTAGTACTTCGGATACGGAGACAGAGGGGTGGATTGAGGAGCTAGGGATCGCTTTTACCTTGATCCGTGCTCCGAGGGAGTACTGGGTTCCACTAGTAGTTAGTCAGCTGAGAGGTGCAGCATGGCAGTGGTGGACACTCTACCTCGGAGATAGGATAGAGGCAGGGGTCCCATGGGCTGACTTTGAGAAGGAATTCCAAGAGGAATTCCTTTATTCCATGATCAAGGCAGAGAAGCAGCACGAGTTACTCTCCCTTCAGTAGGGGAGTATGTCAGTACGGGAGCTGGGGATCAAGTTCAAGGATCTCCTGCGCTTTGCTCCAGATCTCTTTCCGGATGAGGAGTCTCGGGCGAGATGTTTGGAGGAGGCGCTTCGTCCTTCGCTCTAGTATGTTGTCACCCCCTTCACCCTTCCGACGTACTTGGCGGTACAGAAGAAGGTAGATGTTGTAGAGAGGATGAAATCGCTAGGAGGTGCACCCCGAGAGGGGAACTAGCCAGGCTTGTCGAAGGGGAAGGCAGTCAGTAGCAGGTCTCCTGCGACGGGACCTTCTAGTTCTAGGACAGTGGGGAGCAGGCCCCAGCAGTTCCAGTTCAGATCTTCGGGTCCTCGTCATTTTTTCACGAACCCAGGACGAAGGTGTTTTTCTTGTGGTGGTTTTGGGCACATTCAGAGTCGGTGCCTGACCCGAGCTCAGCACAGTGGAGGTGGGCAGGTTCAGCTCCCACCTCAGTAGCACCAGTTGCCAGCGAGGCCCTTCCAGCAGTAGCAGGACCATGCTCCTCTGAGGGAAGACTTTGCGGGAGGAGGCCAACCTCAGAGTGCCCCTCAAGGACCTTGACTAGGGTGTGGTCGGGGAGGTGGACGACATCAGAGAGGCAGAGGAGATGGGCATGGACAGTTGCACACATCAGAGTTGACAGCTCCGGCAGGACCAGAGGTGGTGCGAGGTACGATTTGTTTGTTCATCACTCTTGTTTCTGCTTTGTTCGATTCGAGAGCATCGCACTCCTTTGTTTCACTTGGTCTAGACCATTCTTTGGGACTAGACGTAGAGAGACTTTCCATACCACTAGTGCTGAGTAAACCAATTGGAGGCCAGACTAGCATATCTTGTGTTTTTCGAGGATGTGGGCTGACGTTGGGACCACATCGATCTAGTGGGGACCCTCTTCTGTTATAGATGCATCCATACGATGTCATCCTAGGCATCGACGGGTTGTTTTCTTTTAGTGCCGTTATTGACTACTTTCGGAGAAGAGTCGTGTTCTCCGAAATAGATGGGCAGTGTGTATCATTTTTTGGTGAGAGGAGCTATTAGGTGGGAAGCCGGCATGTGAAGCCTCTCCTTTCCTTGTTAGGCAGGTTATCAGTGGTTCCAGCTGATATAGAGACGATTGATATCCCGGAAGCTGTTGGGGAGTTCCATGATGTTTTTCCTGAGGAGGTTGTGACTCTACCCCCCGATGTGATATTGAGTTTGGGATAGACTTACAGCCTGGTGCCTGTCCGATTTCGATGGCCCCTTATCGGAGGGCACCTTTGGAGTTGCATACTCAGATTGATGATCTGATGGAGAAGGGTTTTGTTCGACCCAGCGTATCGCCATGGGGTGCTCTAGTTTTGTTTGTGAAGAAGGCAGATGGTGGTCTAAGGCTATGCATAGACTACCAAAGGTTGAACCAGGTAACAGTCAAGAACCGTTACCCCCTTCCAAGGATAGATGATCTCTTAGAACAACTGAGGGGAGCAGGTTGGTTTTCCAAGATTGATCTATGATCTGGATATCATCAGCTGAGGGTAAAGGATAGTGACATCTCGAAGATGGCTTTCAGGTGAAGGTATGGGAACTTCGAGTTTTTAGTGATGCCGTTTGGAGTTACAAATGCACCAGTTGTGTTCATGGGACTTATGAACTTGGTCTTCCAAGAGTTCTTGTACCGGTTCATCGTTGTGTTTATCGATAATATCCTGATCTACTCAAGATCAGAGAAGGAACACGTTGAGCATATCAGGGTAGTCTTGGAAGTCCTTCAGCACCACCAGCTTTATGGGAAATTGTCGAAGTTTAAGTTCTTGACACAAGAAGTACACTTCCTTGGGCACGTAGTGTCTCAACATGGAGTGTTAGTGGACCCATCGAAGGTGGAGGCAGTTGTTTCTTGGGCGGCACCCAAGAGCGTGGTGGAAGTTCATAGTTTCCTGGGGATGGTAGGTTACTATTGCAGGTTTTTTTCAGACTTCTCTCGAGTTGCTACTCCATTGACAAATTTGACTAGGAAGAACCAGGTCTTCCTATGGAGTGAGCAATGCCATAAGGATTTCGACTAACTGAAGGAGAAGTTGGTCAGTGCTCCCGTACTCAGGTTGATAGAGGAGGGGTTGTTGTATGAGTTGTTTTGTGATTCTTCTGGCCTTGGTCTGAGGTGCGTGCTGATGCAGAAGAAGGGGGTGATCTGTTATGGGTCTAGGCAGTTATGACCTCATGAGTGTAACTATGCCACCCATGACCTAGAGCTTGCAGTAGTAGTGTTCACACTGAAGTTGTGGCGATATTACCTCTTTGGGGAGTGCTTTGTGGTCTTCTCAGATCACAAGAGCCTGCGTTATATCTTCTCCTAGCCTGACCTGAACCTGCGGCATCAGAGATGGGTCGATTTTCTCCAAGACTATGATTTTGAGATCTCTTAAAATAAAGGTAAGGGCAACGTTGTGGATGATGCCCTGAGTAGGAAGTCGCATAAGGAAGTGTTTTGGGAATCCATTTATGCATGGAAGGCAATGGGAGAGTTGGTTTCCTTGCACTTGGATGCCAGGGTAGAAGGTGTTAGAGGCTGTTTGTTTCAGATGACGGTGCAGTCCTCTTTGTTGCAGCAGGTGGAAGAATCTCAGTGGGGGGAATCCGAGGCGGAAGTGATGCGTGATCGTGTCGATCAGGGGAACTCTCCAGAAGTATGGTCAGAGGACAACCAACATCGGATGCTTTTCCATGGAAGGTTGTTTGTCCCGGAGACAATGCGCGAGGGAGTTATCCATGAGTTCCATAGCTCAGCCTAGGCGGTACATATAGAAGTTTCAAAAATCTATCGAGACCTGAGGGAACAGTTTTGGTGGCCTGGGGTGAAACAGGCAGTGGTAGAGTTTGTGGCTAAATGCCTAGTGTGACCGCAAGGGAATTCTGAACACCGTGTTCACAGTGGTTTGTTGCATCTTTTAGATGTCCCCGAGTGGAAGTGGGATGACATCTCAATGGACTTCATCATAGGACTACCCAAAGCTCAGGGTGGTTATGATTCTATCTGGGTAGTGGTGGATCGACTGATGAAATCAGATCACTTCTTAGCAATTAAGGAGTCAGGCCTGGTGATTACCATAGCACAGAGGTATGTAGACGAGGTGGTACGTTTTCATGGATTTCCAAACACTATCATCTCAAATCGGGATACTCGGTTTAACACACGAGTCTGGAGGGGGTTTCAGCATGATTTTGGCACCCAACTACACCATAGAACTGCTTTCCACCCCCAGAACGATGGGCAGACAGAGCGGACTATCCAGACGTTGGAGGACATGCTGCGAGCATGCATTCTGGATTTCGGAGGATCATGGGTATGACACTTTACTTTAGTTGTGTTTTCTTACAACAACAGCTTCCACTCTACTATTTTCATGGAACCATATGAGGCTTTATATGGAAGACCATGTCGTTCATCCATTTTCTAGAAAGAGGGTGGTGAGACAGGTGCTCTTGGGCCAGAGGTAGTGCAGAGCACCACAGAGAAAGTCCAGCTTGTACGTGAGAGGATGAAAGCAGCTCAAGACCGCCAAAAGTCTTATGCTGATCGTCGGAGGAGGCCCTTAGAGTTCAAGGTGGGAGATCATGTGTTCTTGAAGGCTTCCCGTTGACGGGGGCAATGAAGGTTTGGGAAAGGGATCAAGCTCTCACCTGGGTTCATCAGACCTTTTGATGTGTTGAGGCAAGTTGGCGAGGTGGCATATCAGCTAGCCCTGCCACCTCAGTTGGAGAAGGTTCATGACGTCATCCACGTCTCCCGGCTTCATCGGTACTTACATGACGACTCTCATGTTATCGACTGAGGAGAGTTAGATATGGTAGACGATGAGACCTTCAAGGAATGACCAGTCAGAATCAAGGATCGTAAAGAGAAGGTGCTCCGTGGATGAACCATTCTATTGGTTCGTGTGTTGTGGATGCATGGAGGCCTCGGGGAGAGCACTTGGGAGTAGGAGACCCAGATGCATGCTCGGTACCCAGAGTTGTTTTGACTTGTGTTTTCCCTTTTTCTTCTGAGCTTTGTGTTGATTTTGTACTCTGTACCTTTGATATATATGGAATGGTTGGCTTGTCGGTTGTGAGACTTTTTGTTTCCTTGTTATCTGGAAGTGTGTAGCATGCCCGGATGTATGGGGAAAGGAAAAAACCTGATCCTTAATTGAGACACATTAATGGATATGCGATTGAAATCGTGCGGGTGAGTCAGTGCCACCTAAAAAGGATAATATCCCGACATAGGAGAAGGAATTTTCCCCAAACCACATTTTCGGGCAGTGTGTTGGTTGTGTGGTGTTGGGGGTAGTGCAAGTTGGAAAATCCTAATATATGGAAGTGGGAAGGCCCAATCCTTAATCGAGACGCATTAATGCGGATGTGATTAAACACGTGTAGGCGAGTCAGTGCCGCCTAAAGCGGATAATATCTCGACATAGGAGGGGTAATTCCTAACACCTATGATTAGGGTTGTTGGTTGGGTTCCTGTTATAACGAGAACCCTAAGATGTATCTTGTTGGGTTCCTCTAGGATGATTTTTTAATTCTTGGGGACGAGAATGTTTTAAGAGGTATCTGATGTAGTGGCCCGGACCTCTCCGGCCCATTCCTTTGTCAAAAATAAGGTCAAGAAGTGTTCTGGAGGGTAAATGGACTTTTCCCACACTTTCCAGAATTTTGAAACTACACGCCGTGTAGTTTGAGTACACACCGTGTACCCCCTTTCCGGGTATACCCCGTGTTGCAGGCCGTGTCCTCGCCATGCGAAGTAAATGAGTACACGCTGTGTAGTGTAAGTACACGCCTTATACCACCTTGACTGGAATACCTTAGGTTGAAGACAATGTCCTTACCGTGTGAAAGAAATGGGTGCACATCGTGTGTCTAGTACTACACGCCGTGTAGTCCTTCCACGCGTACACATTACCAGTCAATAGACGTGTGCCATGTTTGAGCCGTGTCTTTGTCTTGTGAAAGAAATGGGTACACGCCGTGTATCCAAACTACATGTCGTTTAGTCCCTCCCCGTGTATGCGTTACCCTCAAATAGTGTGTTGACCATTCAACGATCGCAGAGCCGTGTTGGAAGCCGCGTGGAGACCATGTGAAATAACCGAGTACACACCATGTACCATAAATTACACGCCATGTAGTTTTTATTTTCTCACCTATAAAAGGAGGGGTCCCCTCCTCCTTTTCAACTCACCCCTCTCCACCCCTTTCCTCTGAGCAGAGTCCTCCCAAGAGACTCGAAGTCTCTTTCTTCCATAACTTCTTTGTCCGAGCTCCGATTTACGATCCGTCTATGGCCATGGGATCTTAACGACGAGGTGGAACTTCCGAGCCTAGATCCGTTGTCTTTCCTTCGGCCTTTCCCTTCTGAATTCCACCAAAGGAGGTTTTGACGGGACCCGACAGAAGTGACGGACACCGACATGCGTCTTCTAATGTTGATCCGGGGGAGCGCTGTGATCAAAACCTGTTGAGGTAGGGATCTTACCTTTGTCTCTCTCTTTTTTGAATCATGTGGGGTGTTTATCCTCTTGTTTTCATGATCTACGGTTGAACCAATAAATAAAGATAATAAATGGCTTATATAACAGGGATGGGAAGTTTGTGAATGCAGTTACATTATTTATATCCTGTGATATTATGTTGTGAATGAGCTGCTGCCTATTGAAAATCATGGTCGTTGGGGGGCTTTGCTTATGCAATTAAATGTTTCCCTCTCCTTCTGGATTTTATTATGGATGGAAACTTTTTGGAATGTAGATTTTGGTTAATCATGTAAATTTGGCTATTTAAAATCTGGAACCCTTGTGTGATCACCCCTGTTAAACAAAATGGAATAATGAACATGTGGCTGTTGGCTTGGACACGTGGCATGTGATGGGGGTGTTTTGTGGGTTGTTGTGGATAGGGTGAGCAGAGGGGCTGCGGTTGACTTGTTTGTGGGTTGGTGTGAATGTTGTGTTGGTAATAGGCAGTGGGGCTGCGAGAACTGGTATTAAAGGGATATTGATGTATGGGTTTCGGTGTGTTGTGGTTATGGTGTTTGGCAGCGGGGCTGCAGGGATGGGCTTCTTTGTGAATGAAATGTGGGTTGTGAATAATAAATAAAAAGTGGAAGAGTTAATAAATGGTGGGTGATGGTAATGGAACGAGATTAATAATCAATGGGTTGGTTGGTTGATAATAAGGACTTGGTTGTGTTTCTTGTGTTTTCTTAACTTGATTTGTGGATGGCAGGGATATGTTTTACGAATTATTGTTGTGGTTGGTTGTGGATAGTTTCCCAGTAATTAAGGAACTAAATAAACTAATTCTGCCGAAACGTGAAAACCTAAATGGGGTTGGGGTTGTTTGTTGTATGCATTCTTTGTAGTAGCAGTGCCGAGGAACGTGCTCAGTTTCTCTATTTAGAAACCATAGGTTGGGCTGTGTGGTTGGTATATATATATCGGTATCTTTTGTGTTTTATCGCACCCCACCCATTTGAGCACTTAGTGACGAACACTCACATTTCATGGGAGAGGGTGTTTTCCCTTAGTTACTAGCTCCTTCCTACTCCTTCTCCCCTAGGCTGTTATGGCTTGAGGCGACCTTACACCTAAGACTCTTCGGGTAGGTTTCGATTGGGGTGGATTTAGCCCAAGACTCTTCGGGCAGGTTCTACTGTTTCCCAAGAGTCTTCGGGATGAGGCCCAGGTGTGTGCGGGCAGGATACATGGTTGTGAGACCCAGGTGTGTGCGGGTAGGATACGTGGTTGTGAGGCCAAGGTGTGTGTGGGCGGGGAGAGTGTGGCATCGTCATGACGTTTTTCATTAGGAAGAGTAGCTAACTAAAGAGAAATGGTGCATGGTACCCAATACTCTTGTTCTTATATACTACTACATGTTGTGATTGTGTTTTTGGTGAGTGTGGCTAGTGAGGTTGGGTGGATATAATTCCTTGCTAGGTTTCTTCTGTTGTTCTCACGGGACATTAGGATGTCTCCCCACTTGTGCATGAGAGCTGTAGGTTTCCCTACTGAGTATACTTGTATGCTCACCCTACGTTTACTTTCATTTTTCCTGGAGGACTACCAGGACCATGCAGGACCCTACTAGTCGGACAGTTGGAGTTGTTGTAGTTGTTGTACACTTGTTTCTTTTTGGTATTGTACTTTGAGCTTTCTTGTACTTTCACCTTGTTATAAAATTTTCTAAACATGCATGTGGGCTTGGTTTGGGTTTATTTCTATACACTTTTTCTTTTTATTTTTGGTGGTTGACTTGTCCTATTTCCCGATCCTAAATAATAAAAAGGGTAATGCCTCCCATATTTGTGAAAACTCATACCCTTGGTGCTAGTCGCCTCCCCAGGGCCTACTGGAGGCGGGACTCAGGGGTCATTATATCCCTTTCACCATTTCCAGCTCAGGAGGGGCATCTTTGGTGGGAGGGGGTCGTGACACCGTCGAGGAGGTAAACCCTGATTGTCCTGCCTATGTGGTGGCAGCACATTCCACGGAGGCGCTTGCCAATTTTGAGGTGAATGCTACTAAGCCGAAGGTTGTGCCTAGGTGGAGGGCCTCTGTGAGCCTACGGGGCTTGTTCCACTAGAAGAAATTCTAGTTTCCTGGGGCTTTTATTCGGGCCACCGCAGTGGGCTTGACTCTGGTAGACCTCCTTACCGGAATCAAAGGGGGCAACATACATGCCTGACTGGACTGTTGCAGGGCTTCCTACATGCGCTGTGTAACAGCCCAAGATTTTTTGAAAATTATTCTTTTTAATTTCACTAATGTCTTGTGTTGTACGCAACACAAAAAGGAGCTTGCACAACACGCATCCTTGACTTGCCTTGCATTACACGCAATCACTATCTTCCTCGATAGCGTGTGTAATACGCAATACCGAGTTTCACTAAACAACGATATGCTATAAAAATATTATTAAAACTAGCCGTTATGAATAGTAATAACCACTTTTTGAAATCCAGTAAATATTATTTTTCAAAATGAACTTCATTTTTGGATTCGGAGTATCAAATTTATCCTAAGGTGAAATTTTGGTGATTTTCGGATAACTTTCATATTTTGATGAATAGTGAAAATTACTAAATTTTAGTTAAAAACAACTTTTTCAATCGAAATAATTAATATTGATAAATTATTAATTTGAGTGGTTTTAAAGTATATTTAGAATATATTTTTACAATTTAATAGAATGTTGGTCATTGGATATAATTTCATATTTAAACTAGACATAAACAAGTGTCAATCTTTTGATAGATATTGTTTCTTAAAAACACGCTCTTTGTTTTAACAGCGGGATTTAATTATAAAATTAATTAATGCAACTTCTATGATATGAATTTGGTAAAATAGACTTCATTTTTGAATTCGGAATATGAAATATAGCTTAGGATGAAATTTTGGCATTGTTCTGAAAAACATCAATTTTTGATGAATAGTGAAACTACTAAGTGGTAGGTTAAAAACTAAATTTTGCATAAAACTTAATTTTACCACTTCTGTGAATGGAATTTCGAAAATCCGACA
Organism: Viscum album; assembly: GCA_963277665.1. Taxonomy (NCBI): domain Eukaryota; kingdom Viridiplantae; phylum Streptophyta; class Magnoliopsida; order Santalales; family Viscaceae; genus Viscum; species Viscum album. Next base: position 171,325,429 of record OY728147.1, on the reverse strand, counting down.
GACACGCTTAATATCAAGGACTAAAATGTGGTTCAATGAGATGAAAATAATTTTTGGTGAATAGTAACTTTTTACTTTTTTTTACCACGGTTAATAGTAAATAGGGTAACTAAGGGTAAATATGATATTACTATTACCCTAACACATGTCCTAATTCTATTGGATAAGTGTAATTCGGCCAAAAACAACCTTATGAATATAATATGACCATTTAGGCCCACTTGGATTAGATTAGGACATTTATTATTATTTAATTCAAAGAAGAGTTAAAAGAGTTAAAATCAAAGTTTATTTACTAAAACATTTTTAATATGGGGTTATACATAAGATAAATTAGACTATAAATATTCATTAGAAAGCTAAAAATATTTCCTACATAATTATATTTTATTTATAATTTTTAGACTTTAAATAAAATAATTTATTTTTGACACAACGATGATGCAGTAATTACCCTTTTAAGGAAATATTAACATAATTGATGTTATAAATGCTCAAATGAATGTAATTTAAGACTTTTTATGAATTCCACTAATTTTCTAGGTTACTATGATATATTAATGTTGATTTAATTAACTTGGTTCGAACATTTAATTCTGTTATGACTCTCACAAAAATCATATATCAAATAGTGTCAAAATTGGCACAAAATAGTTTTTAAATCAAATATTATATTATTAATTGATATTTTATTCCTAAAAATCTAAGGTTCGGCCAAATGACTTAGATAAGGATATATATATTAATAATAAACAATTTGGGGTTCGTTTGGCATGTTATAGTAATTGTATTAACCATATAGTGAAAGAAAACAAAAAGACACGGTAAAAGTTAAATTATTTAACTTAGAGTCAAATCTAATTGATAAGGTTAAAATAATACCCTAAACTTGTCTAAATCTTATTGGTTGATAGGATTTCGACCCATCCCCACTTTAGCTTCGAAATAAGACCCTTTGGAACCATTATAAACTGATTTTTACTTTAATATAAAATAATATTTTTAGGTATTCCTAAGGTGCCCCTCTCCTCCCTTATAAAAGGACACCTCCTCCCCCTCCTCCTCACACCAATTTGAGCACTCAAGCTCGGCCAAACCCTGCCAAAATCTCTTCTCCACTTCCCTAGAAACATCCTAGAGGTTCTGGTCTTCCTCAAAGACCAATTCTAGTGCCCTAAGAGGAGGTCTCAAAGAGGCACTTCAAAGAAGAGGTAATTACCGTTACCAATTCTTTCATCTTTATTTCTTCTTCCACTTCTTCTTCTTAGGTTGTTTCATTATGAAGTAATAACATCAGTATCACTCATATACGGATATGTTATTATAAGTATGAAACAACCCTATTTCACTACCTATCCATCCTACGGAAAAAGAAATCACCGCGCGTGCGTACGTACGGAATACCGTCTCCACGCCGTGGTGTAATCTATTTTCCACCACCACCTTACATGGATGGGTATAATGGTGTAAAGAATAACTATACATAGTTATTACAACATCATATTGATTCTTATATATTGTATAATCCACTTAAATTCAGTTCAATATTTATGGAAATGATATCATCGCTCGTGCGTACGTACGGACTACCGTCTCCACGACGCGATGAGATTCATTCTCCATGTTAACCATTTAAGAATGATTATAAAGTATATATAAGAAATAATAATGAAATATATGACATTATAAAGCTACTGGATTTATGTATATATATATATATATATGTATGTCATCTACTTACTTCCATTTCAAGACAATAAGGAAAGTAAAACAGCGTTCATGCGTACGTACGGACTACCGTCTCCATGAACGGTGTTTTTCATTTTATTTATCTATCTATTATATATATATATACTGAATATATATGATATATAAATCATATTTTATATTCTGGAAGTAAGTAAATCATGATATAAGTAATAATGATGTCAAGAACAACAAGTCAAAACACCTACGATAAATGAAACGATTTTACCCAAAATGCTTCTTTAACATGGAATTTACAAAAGAACGGGTAATATAATGTCATAAGTGAACCATATATGATATCATAACAATGAATATGATTCTGGAATAAGTCAATAACATGATTTAAATCATTATACAGGAGGTTCAGACACTTACAAAGCAAGTCGGACATAAGGTAAGGGAAATATCACAATCTCATTTTTATCCGAGATTGTTTATTCGTAAGTATTTACTGGGGTGTATTTTATCATCCACATCCATGTTTCATCAATATGTAATATTATTTCCATCCACCTACAATTGTTTAAATCCATTTTTAACCTTCGGTGAGTTTTTAGTAATATGTATGAAAGGAATCTTTTGTCGTTTTTCGTACGAGGTAATTTTTGACTTTTCCGACAAAAGTACGAAGAATGTTTTTTTTAACTTATACGGCATGAATGGATTTTTAAAACATTATTTCCAAGAAGCTTTCTTTACAAGTTTTCAAGTTTATTTTTAATCAACTTCTTTTAGTTTAAAATTGTATGACATGTTAAGAAAGGAAAAGTGTTTTTGAAGTAGAAAGGATATTTTCCTCAAGAATGAAGTTCAAGTATTTTATCAAAATTATTTTCCATCTAAGATAATAAAAAGGGTTCTGTTTTTATCCCTATTATTACATGGATTTGATTATGTTGTGATGGAAATATTTTTATGAATTCCTTTATCTTATATGAATTGTTTTATGATGTCATGATGTTTCAAGAATCCCATTTTTGTTACATGTGTTATACGATGATGTATGATTTATGATTATGTGGCACACATAAGAAAGGATTCATTATAAGATGGGTGGGACCTATATCTCCCTCCAATGCATTGGGTAAAGATTTTATATCTCATGAGATAGACATGGTTGGAACGGAAGGTTATTTCGGTTCAGTGATACAGGACTGAAACGAGGAGTGAACTCGGTTCAGAAAGGGACTTTGTCCACTAAGATAGTCTTGGCAATGAGTCATGACTAACAAGAAATGATTTTCCATGATTATGTGTGCATGCCACAAAGTTTCAAGTCTTATGTTATAATTATGGGGATATCATTTTCACTTCTATGATTTATTCCATGTTATGATATTATGATCTCTTTTGCAGGTTAAGATTTCCAAAATGTTATGTTCTTATGAATACGATGTGAATGATATTTCTTTTGTTTACCCTTACTCAGCATTTGAGCTCACCCTTTTATGTTTTCTTTTCCCCAGGATATAATGAAAGGTTTTAGGTAAAAAAAAGGGAAGATCTTTATAGGAGATGTTGAAGATCTTTCACCACGATTAGAAGATTACGTTCCGAGTTTCCAAAGACACTAAACTATTACGATCCTTGTGTGTGTGTTTTTGTTATGTACTAAGTATTCCGCAAATGTAATGTAATGTCAATTTACGTCAGGATACGGGTCTCTACAGTTGGTATCAGAGGCAAAGGAGGTAGGAATGTATCCGATCCTTGGGAACTCTCACATGTGAGCGTTGGACGAAGCATGGCTCTCCGCCCAAGGGCTTCATGAGGAAATGGCTGCCACTGGGGATGGTGGTGTGTCCCGCCCAGGGGGTGTAGCCGCCCATGGAGTGCCCTGATAGGTATCAATTATAGTCCACTGGAAGTAATTCCAGACCGTTACAGTTGGTATCAGAGGAAAGGTTTAGTCAACCTTTCGAAACTAGGATGCGAAAACGTTAGTGAGATCCCTAAAGATATTTCTAAGGTATGTCTAGGGATGTCCCTAAGGATAAGTATACATATAGGATATAGTCCTAGAACTATGGTAACGATATTAGATTAAACCAAAGATGTTAGATATTTAAGTTACTCCCCCTTTATTATGATTTTTGACTCTCACACTATTTTTTTTGGGTTTTAGAAAACTGCTGGAATCAAGACGATTCACGATAATGGAGGATATGATGGACAATGGAATGATATTCTTCATAATGAAATGGGATTTGGAAGTCCAAACATCATTATTATGCCGAATCAGCAATCTCATAATATGATCAATAAAGTAAAATTTGGTAAGTTTCCTGACTCGGCTAATAAGAGAAAGATGGAGTTTCATGATGATCATAGAGGAAAGAAAGTTCAATTTCCCCTATGTAATTCATGTGGGAAGAGGCATCAAGGAGAATGTTTCAAAGGAACTGGAAGATGCTTTGGGTGTGGAAAAGAAGGACACAAAGCAAGTAAGTGCAAAGGAAAAGGTTCAGTTAACACCATGGATGAGGATAATGGTATTGCTACGACATCAACAATGGTTAAATGCTTTAAATGTGGAATGTACGGGCATTATGCAAACCAATGCCCTAAGGGAAAGTCTCATGAAGAGAATCAGTATGGTCGTATGGGAAGTATTTATGTTGATGATGATGAAGAAACTACAAATGATATGTGAGATGAAAGAAATGTTGAAGCTCGATCAATGGTCTAAGAATGTAGTGGAATGATTACATGTTTATCATGTGTAATGTTGTATAAGTAATCTCATGGAATAAGGAGACATCTAAGGATTGTTACACTGTTGTCTTTCCTTAAGTTTTGAAAGTGTATGATGAATGGTACCAGTAACCATGAAAGGTTATTCAGATACTTTTGGAAAGTAGATGATAAGTGCATAATGAAAGGATAAGAAGATAATGAGATGTTTGATTGTATTCATGAGCTCATGATTGATATAAGGACTAAGATTGAGTATATAGAATTTTGAGGATTTTGGTATGTGAAAAGTGTTAACTTTTAACTGCATTCATGTTTTCACTAAGGTATTCAAGAGAATACACGATTAAGGACTTTGAATGTTTGGAATGTGACCAACAAAACATATCTTATGATATATGGGGATCGACGATGGTGTTAAATCTCTGGTAATCGTTTTCACTATATTATGAGAGTGGACTGCAGTATTATGGATAAGCCTAAAGAAGTTCTTTTTTGATATTATTGATAGGATGTTATAGTAATGTAGTTTTAGAAAAAGGACAACCTGCAGGACGGGCGACAGCCCATCGCGTCGGACAAGGCTATGGGAATCGAACCCACAACCGAAGTGCGACTGACCTTTATCGCCTACCACTGACCTACAGGAAGTCCCTGTTTAGTAGAAACTAGTGTTATTATATTAAGCAGTATGATATATGAAGTATAAGTCCATTTTAGGAACCATATATGATTAATCTCACTATAGATCGACTTATGCATATAATTTTTGCTAACCTTTTGTTTGAGACAGATGGAATGACCCATCGTTCTATCACATAATCTACTAACACTTCACTAATAACAAATTCAACATCATTTATTTAAGAGATGAAGTGGAAATTGTTCAAGACACGAACAACAGTGAGATTGTACCAAAATAAATTAAGTATTTATTCTAATTCAAATTTTCAACTTTAGGGAAATGATCTTGAAAACCAAAAATGTTGTCCTAGTGATCTTATACCTGATGAATCAGATGGTACCTTATATCATCACAAATCTATGGATTTGTGATTACTGGATTTTCCATAGCCATGTTCTCTACCACTCTCCATCAGAACATGATGGTTAGATTTCTCTTCCATATCCATATTTTCACCTATGTGGAAACCCAGTGATTAGTTTATTTGGGTAACCGTTACGTTTCATACTTTCATTTTTAAAGATTGGTTTTGGTATTCCTTTTTTCGATGTGGGTTTCTATTAAAGAAACTTTCGAGTAGTAAACCATTTATAACCCCGACGAATTTCGAGGGCGAAATTCATTTTAAGGGGGGTAGAATGTAACAGCCCAAGATTTTATGAAAATTATTCTTTTTAATTTCACTAATGTCTTGTGTTGTACGCAACACAAAAAGGAGCTTGCACAACACGCATCCTTGACTTGCCTTGCATTACACGCAATCACTACCTTCCTCGATAGCGTGTGTAATACGCAATACCGAGTTTCACTAAACAACGATATGCTATAAAAATATTATTAAAACTAGCCGTTATGAATAGTAATAACCACTTTTTGAAATCCAGTAAATCTTATTTTTCAAAATGAACTTCATTTTTGGATTCGGAGTATCAAATTTAGCCTAAGGTGAAATTTTGGTGATTTTCGGATAACTTTCATATTTTGATGAATAGTGAAAATTACTAAATTTTAGTTAAAAACAACTTTTTCAATCGAAATAATTAATATTGATAAATTATTAATTTGAGTGGTTTTAAAGTATATTTAGAATATATTTTTACAATTTAATACAATGTTGGTCATTGGATATAATTTCATATTTAAACTAGACATAAACAAGTGTCAATCTTTTGATAGATATTGTTTCTTAAAAACACGCTCTTTGTTTTAACAGCGGGATTTAATTATAAAATTAATTAATTCAACTTCTATGATATGAATTTGGTAAAATAGACTTCATTTTTGAATTCGGAATATGAAATATAGCTTAGGATGAAATTTTGGCATTGTTCTGAAAAACATCAATTTTTGATGAATAGTGAAACTACTAAGTGGTAGGTTAAAAACTAAATTTTGCATAAAACTTAATTTTACCACTTCTGTGAATGGAATTTCGAAAATCTGACAGACACGGTTAATATCAAGGACTAAAATGTGGTTCAATGAGATGAAAATAATTTTTGGTGAATAGTAACTTTTTACTTTTTTTTACCACGGTTAATAGTAAATAGGGTAACTAAGGGTAAATATGATATTACTATTACCCTAACACATGTCCTAATTCTATTGGATAAGTGTAATTCGGCCAAAAACAACCTTATGAATATAATATGACCATTTAGGCCCACTTGGATTAGATTAGGACATTTATTATTATTTAATTCAAAGAAGAGTTAAAAGAGTTAAAATCAAAGTTTATTTACTAAAACATTTTTAATATGGGGTTATACATAAGATAAATTAGACTATAAATATTCATTAGAAAGCTAAAAATATTTCCTACATAATGATATTTTATTTATAATTTTTATACTTTAAATAAAATAATTTATTTTTGACACAACGATGATGCAATAATTACCCTTTTAAGGAAATATTAACATAATTGATGTTATAAATGCTCAAATGAATGTAATTTAAGACTTTTTATGAATTCCACTAATTTTCTAGGTTACTATGATATATGAATGTTGATTTAATTAACTTGGTTCGAACACTTAATTCTGTTATGACTCTCACAAAAATCATATATCAAATAGTGTCAAAATTGACACAAAATAGTATTTAAATCAAATATTATATTATTAATTGTTATTTTATTCCTAAAAATCTAAGGTTCAGCCAAATGACTTAGATAAGGATATATATATTAATAATAAACAATTTGGGGTTCGTTTGGCCTGTTATAGTAATTGTATTAACCATATAGTGAAAGAAAACAAAAAGACACAGTAAAAGTTAAATTATTTAATTTAGAGTTAAATCTAATTGATAAGGTTAAAATAATACCCTAAACTTGTCTAAATCTTATTGGTTGATAGGATTTCGACCCATCTCCACTTTAGCTTCGAAATAATACCCTTTGGAACCATTATAAACCGATTTTTACTTTAATATAAAATAATATTTTGAGGTATTCCTAAGGTGCCCCTCTCCTCCCTTATAAAAGGACACCTCCTCCCCCTCCTCCTCACACCAATTTGAGCACTCAAGCTCGGCCAACCCCTGCCAAAATCTCTTCTCCACTTCCCTAGAAACATCCTAGAGGTTCTGGTCTTCCTCAAAGACCAATTCTAGTGCCCTAAGAGGAGGTCTCAAAGAGGCACTTCAAAGAAGAGGTAATTACCGTTACCAATTCTTTCATCTTTATTTCTTCTTCCACTTCTTCTTCTTAGGTTGTTTCATTATGAAGTAATAACATCAGTATCACTCATATACTGACATGTTATTATAAGTATGAAACAACCCTATTTCACCATCTATCCATCCTACGGAAAAAGAAATCACCGCGCGTGCGTACGTACGGAATACCGTCTCCACGCCGTGGTGTAATCTATTTTCCACCACCACCTTACATGGATGGGTATAATGGTGTAAAGAATAACTATACATAGTTATTACAACATCATATTGATTCTGATATATTGTATAATCCACTTCAATTCAGTTCAATATTTATGGAAATGATATCATCGCTCGTGCGTACGTACGGACTACCGTCTCCACGACGCGATGAGATTCATTCTCCATGTTAACCATTTAAGAATGATTATAAAGTATATATAAGAAATAATAATGAAATATATGACATTATAAAGCTACTGTATTTATGTATATATATATATGTATGTCATCTACTTACTTCCATTTCAAGACAATAAGGAAAGTAAAACAGCGTTCATGCGTACGTACGGACTACCGTCTCCATGAACGGTGTTTTTCATTTTATTTATCTATCTATTATATATATATATATACTGAATATATATGATATATAAATCATATTTTATATTCTGGAAGTAAGTAAATCATGATATAAGTAATAATGATGTCAAGAACAACAAGTCAAAACACCTACGATAAATGAAACGATTTTACCCAAAATGCTTCTTTAACATGGAATTTACAAAAGAACGGGTAATATAATGTCATAAGTGAACCATATATGATATCATAACAATGAATATGATTCTGGAATAAGTCAATAACATGATTTAAATCATTATACAGGAGGTTCAGACACTTACAAAGCAAGTCGGACATAAGGTAAGGGAAATATCACAATCTCATTTTTATCCGAGATTGTTTATTCGTAAGTATTTACTGGGGTGTATTTTATCATCCACATCCATGTTTCATCAATATGTAATATTATTTCCATCCACATACAATTGTTTAAATCCATTTTTACCCTTCGGTGAGTTTTTAGTAATATGTATGAAAGGAATCTTTTGTCGTTTTTCGTACGAGGTAATTTTTGACTTTTCCGACAAAAGTACGAAGAATGTTTTTTTTAACTTATACGGCATGAATGGATTTTTAAAACATTATTTCCAAGAAGCTTGCTTTACAAGTTTTCAAGTTTATTTTTAATCAACTTCTTTTAGTTTAAAATTGTATGACATGTTAAGAAAGGAAAAGTGTTTTTGAAGTAGAAAGGATATTTTCCTCAAGAATGAAGTTCAAGTATTTTATCAAAATTATTTTCCATCTAAGATAATAAAAAGGGTTCTGTTTTTATCCCTATTATTACATGGATTTGATTATGTTGTGATGGAAATATTTTTATGAATTCCTTTATCTTATATGAATTGTTTTATGATGTCATGATGTTTCAAGAATCCCATTTTTGTTACATGTGTTATACGATGATGTATGATTTATGATTATGTGGCACACATAAGAAAGGATTCATTATAAGATGGGTGGGACCTATATCTCCCTCCAATGCATTGGGTAAAGATTTTATATCTCATGAGATAGACATGGCTGGAACGGAAGGTTATTTCGGTTCAGTGATACAGGACTGAAACGAGGAGTGAACTCGGTTCAGAAAGGGACTTTGTCCACTAAGATAGTCTTGGCAATGAGTCATGAATAACAAGAAATGATTTTCCATGATTATGTGTGCATGCCACAAAGTTTCAAGTCTTATTTTATGATTATGGGGATCTCATTTTCACTTCTATGATTTATTCCATGTTATGATATTATGATCTCTTTTGCAGGTTAAGATTTCCAAAATGTTATGTTCTTATGAATACGATGTGAATGATATTTCTTTTGTTTACCCTTACTGAGCATTTGAGCTCACCCTTTTATGTTTTCTTTTCCCCAGGATATAATGAAAGGTTTTAGGTAAAAAAAGGGAAGATCTTTATAGGAGATGTTGAAGATCTTTCACCATGATTAGAAGATTACGTTCCGAGTTTCCAAAGACACTAAACTATTACGATCCTTGTGTGTGTGTTTTTGTTATGTACTAAGTATTCCGCAAATGTAATGTAATGTCAATGTACGTCAGGATACGGGTCTCTATAGTTGGTATCAGAGGCAAAGGAGGTAGGAATGTATCTGATCCTTGGGAACTCTCACATGTGAGCATTGGACGAAGCATGGCTCTCCGCCCAAGGGCTTCATGAGGAAATGGCTGCCACTGGGGATGGTGGTGCGTCCCGCCCAGGGGGTGTAGCCGCCCATGGAGTGCCCTGATAGGTATCAATTATAGTCCACTGGAAGTAATTCCAGACCGTTACACGCTGGGCTTTATTGGTGAACTCTCAGAATCCCCCAGGGTAGTTCATGGTTATTAGAGAGGGAACCAGCTCCGTCTTGACGTTCCCTAGGCACATCGCCAGTAATTTCTCCTGAGTCAGTGGCATGTCAAGGGAGTATATGAGCCCTTTCCACCGGGCTATAATGTCTGTGACTCTCTCATAAGGCCTTTGTTTGAACTTGAACAGGTCTACGATGCTTGTTTTCTAGGTGGGGGAACTGAACTGATTGATGAATTATCTGTGAAGGTCCTCCCAGCTGGTTATATATCCGATGAGGAGCTGGATGTACCAGACGAATGTTGGCCCCTCCAATGTCTAAACAAAACAGCAGAGCTTGGTAGCCTCCTACTTCACTGGAGTCCCAAACATGGGCCCACACCTTAAGTTGAAGTGGGCCAGGTGCTGTGGCGGGTCCCCCATCCCGTTAATGGGTTAGAAGGTGGGATTCCCAAAACCCGAAGGGGCTGACATATCATCTACCCACACCGGATATGGCTTACTATCGGGTGGGATTTCCACCTATTGTGTTTACAATTCCCCAAGGTATGATATGAGCACCACCATATGATCATTTGGGAAAGGGTCCCTATCTTGAAGGGGATCCCTAACTACGAGCGTGTTGGCAGGTTCCTCAACGTGGTAAAATGGCTCAGCGGCTCCCATAGCAGCTGGTGGAGAAACTTGCAGGGTATCTGGGGGAACCCATGCTAGATTCCGTGGATTTCCGCATAGTTCCAGAGGGTTTGGCGAGACATACCGTGCCCTCTGGCCATGAGCTCCAACTTCATCCTTTTCCACTGGAGCAACATGATTAGGGTTTCCTGAGAGTAGCTCGCTGAGGAGATGTTGTTCCTTTCTATGTTGTATTGTCCTAGGATTGTCGTAGTCTGGTCGTCGCTCTACAACGCATTAAGACAAGAGTTTTTCGACCATCTTCTTCTACTCAGCAAGTTTTTGCCACAAAGTGGCCTTCTCAGAGTCTTCCTCTATCTTCTACACTGAGGCAGATCGGTCAGAGCACATGGAGGCTCTGACGTGCTCTTTGCCCTCACCAGAAAATCTGGCTGAGTACCAATGCCTCGGTGGGTGCAGAGAGACCTAGTAGGTTTCTCTACTTGTGATTAATCCTCCCCGATGGATCCAATAGTGTTTGCACACCCTCGGGGGGGGGGGGGGGGGTGATGTCCTCTTCAAGAAGCTCCAACTCATCCTCCTCGTTCACTAGGTTGACAATATTGATTGTGAACCTTCCTTGGGGCATGTCCTCAATATCACCAAGCGAGTCGTGTTGCCGTCAGATAAAACTGAAGAGGTGGGAAGCATACTTTCCCCAACCATGGACTTGCATGTGGGGGGATGCCTCCCTGATAATTTTTCGAAGTATCTTCATACTCTAAATTCATTGCTGCTAGAGGGCCTCATGACGACCTGGTGACTCAGGGCGGTGAGCCGGAACTTCTCAGGGAAGTGGTCTGCTGCAAGGATGTTCTAGAAGCTCCTGGGAATAGATTCAGGGTCTGGCCCTTGATTTCCCCATTCGTCAACTAGGGTTGGTTGAGGAACTGGAAGCGGTACTGAGGCAGACTCCTAGGTCGGAAGGTCGGCCGGTGGAGTGTACGGCGAGCGGGCTGACTGGCTGCCGAATCTCGGGATGTCCTCCGAAGAGTGTAGTGACCTAGCCACTACGTCGCGATACGATGGGCTGAGGGTCGCAGTTCCCAGATCAGGGTCTAGGGCTACTGGTGATAGGCCGCAATGTTGTTCGTCCGCCATTGGTCCCCAGAATATCTCTCTGTGATCTCTTGTGGAGGTACAAAGTGCTTCCAGTGACAATGGTTGTGATTGCACGACCGTAACCTTCAAGGTTTCCAGATTTACATCCTCTTAGATATACCTATAGAGGGAGGCAGGAATCATATGACCCTTTCATTTCGAGAGCACCAGGATGATGTGCCTCATCCCTGCCCGACCATTGACTCAGATGAGTGAGGGGAGGGTTCCCGAGCTGAGTCGTATTCCGCTTCAATGTCTAAGAAGCAGATTGGTCTGATTTCTGTCCAAACCTTCACAGAATCCTTCTTATGGTGGTGATGACTCACCTTCTTTCCCTGGTTGTCTCCTCGGAACAAGGTACATTTCTAACACAGGGTCCTTCGACTGCACTGGTGTGGGGGTAGAGAGGGTTTCCACCTGAGAAAGCCGGGGTGGGAAGAGCACCGAGGTAAATGTCAAAGAGAACATGGGGAGGACCTCCATGGGTAGAATTGGAGCAGGAAAAACCTCTACTAGAATGGGTAGAAACATGGGGGGGACCTCCTTGATGATTTTCCCTAGCGACTTCAGTATGAGGAGGGTCCTTGTACCGGTCTAGCTGAACATGGGTAGGACCTCCCTACTGGGTGCCGGTAGAGCGAGGCTGGACTTCACCCCTCTGGTTGTCGAGACGATGAGGTCATTCACTAACTACGGAGAGGACGTGGGGAGGATCACCACATTGAGGAGAGACCAGAAGGGAAATTTCCCTATGCTGGCGGTCAGGGGTAGGAGAGATGACTCTATACCCAGTGTAATGGGCACGAGAAAGGCATTCGTGTCGAGTATCACTACCACGGGGCATACCCTCATTTGGACAGAGGGTGGCATGGGGAAGACATCCATGATGAGCCTATAAGTGGGGAAGGCCCATGATTTCCATGGTAGTTTTATGGGGAGGACCTCCTTATTGGGTGAAATCAATGTGGGTTGGTTCGTGGCGGCCACTGCTGTAACGCCCCGACCCCAGTTACCCAGAGTCGGTGCATTACTTCGTAACATTTGCATGATCACAAGAAAGATAAAATCTCGAAAGACCGATTGGTTTAGTAGCCTTGGAAACACTAGATATATTAATAAGTTTTACATTACATCATAAAATGAAAAACTAATACAACAACATAATGTTTCCACAATACACACTATTAACCCCTCATAAAAATCCCTGAAGGTCATTCATAACTTATTTCTTCACATCCTGGGAAAAATAAAACATAGAAAAGGGGTGAGCTCAAATGCCCAGTAAGGATAAAAATATAGAGGAAACTTTCATAAATAAGAATAAACATTTAAGGCAATGCATTACTAAAACAAAAGCCTTTTAAACTTGAACTTCAACATAGTATGGAAAAAGTAAAATGAAATAATGCCATTTACTTATTCACATGGATATTCTACTAATCGAATAATCACATGCAAAAATCAATAACCACTTTCATAATGTTGGAATGCATAATGCCAGACTATCATAACCACATAGTCAAGGCCTCGTGCCAAGACTACAAATAAGATTTTGTCAAGGCCTTGTGCCAAGACACTAGTTTGTCTCATGAGACCTACCGATGCATCGAGGAGCTATAGAGGGCTCCACCCGTCACTTATTAAGTCCAATGCATTCCCATATGAAAAGGTTTAAACATAACATAAACATTCGTATTAAAACTAGCATACGAAATGTCAATAATTTCACCATAAACTATGAATGGTATAAAAATAGCACATCCATAGACAAACATATCACAAAACCTTCAATACAATATAGAAGTTTTGTATCATAATAAATCAACTTCAAATAATCTTAAAATCCATCAAAGGATGTTGACGTAGATGAAATCAAAATTCTTTTTAAAGAAATATCTCCTTTTATTTTGAAATCATTTAAGATCCATATAAAATAAAACATTTTCTTTGAAAATATTCTTATAAGCTTGTAAGGAATGCTCTGAAGATTTTATAACGGCGTAAAATAACCGCACCCGCCGTATAAGTTAAAAAAAACACTCTTACCTCAATTCTGTCGAAAAGGTTAAAAAGGACCTTGTTTTGAAAACGACGGAAAGATTCCTTTATAAACCTCTTATAAAAAGTCAAACAAGGGTATAAATGACTTTAACCCATATTCTTGTAAATAGTAAAAATGTTTTGAAATACATTTTTAAGAAACATGGATGTGGATGATAAAGATATCCCAGTAGATTATTACGTATAAACAACCTCGGATAATGAAGAGATTGTGAAATAACCCTTACCTTGTACTTTTCCTTTGTTGGGGTAGGTTAACCTCCTGTATAATGGTGAAATAATTGTTATTAAATTATACAATAATCATATACATTAATATGATATCATATATGATCTTTTAACATTGCTTTATTAATAATATCTTAGTATTATCGTCGTTTCAGGTGATAATCGATTCGTTCTTCTTAAATGTTTGGTTACGTAAGACATGTTTGTAATGGATAGATTAAATCTTATTCATAATCAGAATGATATTAACATTATTTTTAACCCTAAAATGAGAATAATACTTGAATGGATACGATGGTGGATGGATCTCACCGCGTTCGTGGAGACGGTAGTCCGTACGTACGCACGAACGCAACTTACATTTAATTTTTATTTTAAAAGAATTGAATCCAAATGATACATAGGTATATTACTATTACAGTATAATATAATATTTTATATATGTTACTTAAGTTCATTAACACCATCCTTTATACGTTCCATGTGTGGTATGAACGAGTCATATCATTTTAAGGGGGCGGTAGTCCGCACTTCCTCAAATGAAATTATCGTATGTATATACAACATGAAACGAATAATGGTATGAAATAAAATGGAATTACAGAAGCTTATATATAAAATATATATCATTAATATCATATTTAATTACAGTTCCATCATAATGGCCACCATGAGAGGCGGTAAGATGTATTTGAATAATCATCGTTTCGTGAGGCGTTAGTTTGCCATCCACAGAAACATTATGTTCATCATCCATTAGATGGAGTTGTGTGTATGTGTAGTTTGAATCCTTCTTATAACAACATCCTAGTATATTGAGGATACTGGTGTTGTTACAAAAGAAAGGAAATAAAAAGAGTTTGGGGGTTGGAGAAGCAAAATAAATGAAAATAATTTAAGAGAAATCGTTACCTTTAATTTAGGTAACTCGCTTTGGTTGGAACCAAAGGACTTCTTGAAATGATTTCTGCCTAAGGGTAAGCTTCAAGGAGGAGGAGAGGGATGTGGGGAGCTTATTTGGGCAGATTTTGGACGAGCCAAGTGGCTTGAGAGGTGTGAGGAATGAGTAGAAGTGGTCTCATTTTATAAGGGATAGGAGGGGCTCTTTAGGAAAGAGTGAAAGTATTACTTTATAATATAATTATATTCGGTTTATAATGGTCCAAAAATCATTGAGGTAGAATATAAGATGACTCATATTCTAAATAACATCAACCAATAAGAATTGGACAGGTTTTAGATAATATTTTAATCATTATAATCTTATTTATTTAAATGATTTATTAATGAGGTAAACATTGCATCATTATTGTGTCATTAATAATTTAAATTATTTGATGTCTAAAAATTATAAATAAAATATCATTATGTGGGAAATCGTTTTAGCTTTCTAATGAATATTTATAATCGAAAATCCAACATGTATAACCCTATGTAAAAATTATTCTTTTAAAAGATGTAAGCTTATGCCATTTTTATTTTTATTTTAACTTTATTAATATAAAGTGTCCCTACCACATACAAGTGGCTCCAAGGGGTCCCCAAATTGACCCAAGGATGATCATGGTCGGGTATGTGTCCACCAATAAGGTTAGGACACGTTTTAGGTTAATTTTGTATTATTATAATATTATTTTTTAACCCTTATTTACCGGATTTACCCTTAACCATGGTAAATAAAATATTTACCACAGTAATTATTCAAAATGTCTAAAAATAAAAGTTACCTATTTACACAATTTGGAAATCCTGATTCAAAATATGGAATCCACTTTTCTAAATTCAAAACACAGAAGTGGCAGAAATTAATTTAAAATTAATTCCCGCTGTCAAAACAAAAAGCGTGTTTTTAAGAGGTAATAACTATCAAAAGATTGACACTTGTTTATGTTCGGTTTAATTGTAAAATTATGTCCAATGACCAAAATTATATTAAACGGTAAAAATATATTCTAAATATACTTTAAAACCACTCAAATTCATAATTTATCACTATTAATTTTTTTGATTAAAAAAGTTGTTTTTAATTAAAATTTTGTAATTTTCACTATTCATCAAAATATGAAAGTTATCCGAAATGTACCAAAATTTCACCTTAGGCTAAATTCGATATTCCGAATCCAAAAATGAAGTCCATTTTCAAATATAAAATATATATAATTTCAAAAAGTAGGTATTACTATTCATAATGGCTAGTTTGATTAGTTGTGGTGTGTGTTAAAACTCAAGGTTGCGTACAACACACGCTACTGTATTATTCAAAGAAAGCATACCGTGGAAGCTTGGGATGTTTCATTTTAAATTTTTGATGTCCCCATTTAGTCAAAAAGTTTAATATATTGTATTTAAAAAGGGTTCACTATTAAAAGTTGATAAAAGTGCAATACTGAAAATGAATTTGTTCTTGCATTATATCTAAGAAACTCATAATAAGGATTCTAAAATTATAAGGATTATATAAAGTTTAAAATTTAGTTAACACTATTCATATCCTCTTTTGAACAGCTTTTTTGGTAAGTCATGGTGCGATTGAACTTGTTGTTGCGTGTAGTGAAAGTTATTGAATTATTTTGAAGAAATAACACACTATAAAATCTTGGGGAGTTACATTCTCCCCTCCTTCAATAAATTGCCTCCTCGCAATTTGAAATTGTTCTTCGAAAATAAAAGGTTGAAAATAAAAAATATATTTGTGGGAAAACCCACATCGGAAATTGGGTTACTAAAATTTAGTCTTAATATGAGGAAAAGAGAAATCAAAGGGTCACCACCAAATTATGATCTCGATTAGGAGAACATTGGTGGCAATTAGAGACATAAAATCGAAGGAAAAACGTAAATATTTATAGGTAGTGATTGAGGTCATCAATCACAAACAAGTGTATAATTGAGGTCCTTAAATTCATCAATCTATGATGATTTGAAATACCATCGGTTCAACAAAACATAGGGTATTAGGATTACACATTTTTGACGTTTCAAAATATCTTAGTTGAAATCCCACATTGAAAAATGAATTAATGAGGCCTCTATTTAAAATAAAGAGTGGAAAGTATGAAGATTACCGAAAATAACACATACTAGGGTTCCATGTAGGAAAATATGGATATGGAAGAAAAATATAACCATCAATTATCTGATGGAGAGTGGTAGAGAACATGGCTATGAAAAGGCCAACAATCCCAAAGCCATAAATTAGTGATGATTTAAGGTACCATCTAGGGAAACATTTTTGTTCTAAATTCCTTTTATTAATGTTGAGGAATTTATTTATGAGATTGGCTAAGATCATAAGGAGATATACTTACTTTATAATCATAGTTTTATCCATTAATAAGTTTCTACCACAAACTCATCTTTCACTCTAAAAGATAATAGAATGTAATTTTTTATTTATTTATACTATTCGTACAGGGTTCCAAAATAAATGAATTTATAATTCATCTACCAGATCTTTAAAAAAAACAACATTATTTAATCCAGGACATCTCATGGGCCAGTGGTAGGTGATACACCCTTGTCGCCCTTCAGTTGCGGGTTCAAGTCTCGCAGCCTTGCCGAACGCGACGGGTTGCCGCCCAACCTCCGGGTTTTCCTTTTATGGTAATCCAAAATAATCCAAACTAGAACTATCAAAAATACTTCTGTCCAAACTCACAGTCCAACATTTATAAGGAAGGTAAACATAATGAAGATCCTTTTTACCCCGTAATAGCATATGAATACCTTCATCATGTATTCTTTTAATACACTGAAACATCCTGAATTACCATATTCCTTATTGATTACATTCATTCTCCCTTATTCCATATAGAATGCTGGATATACTTCATCAATCCAAAAATGTTTTAAACCCCAACAATGATGGAATATACAAATCATTAATCAGTTCCAAGGTAGTCAAGAATATCCAATATAATTTTTCCAAAATAATCATGTATTATTCGAAAATCACTACCTCGGTATCAGAACTATATTATGGTTTATCATTCTCTCAACCATATATTTTCCAAAAATTTATCCTGCTATTGAGTCACTTTTCTTTGTTCCACACCATCTCAAATCCTTAATGAAATAGTACTGCAGTACAATCCTTATATACTCCATAATTATTATAACAAGTAAATTGTTGATACAACACTCAATTGACATAATCAACATAAGAACTCTAATCATTCCTCTTCATCTGTGGTAGTATCATAACTTGATTATTATCCAATAGCATCATTTGCGTCATAGTCTGATGACTGGGACATAGGTTTGTGTAGTGTCCAAACTCCTTGCAAATGAAGCATTGTACATTTGAAACCATTTTCTTACCCTTGCAGTCACGTACTTTGTGCCCTTTTCCTCCACACTTATAACAAACTCCCATTCCTTTCAGGCAAGTTCCAGGGTGTTTCTTTCCACAGTTACCACATATGGGAAAATTCTTCTTTTCCCTCTTCCCTTTATCCATCTTTCTCTCTTCCATCCTTTTCTTCTCTTGCTTCCCTTCAAAGCCATAGGACTCAGTAAACTCTTTACTTATCTTATCAACACATGATATTATTTCTTAATATGATGATAATACATGGGAGACTATTTCTCTTATAAATTCTAGCTTAAGACCATGAAAGATACGATCCTTCCTTCTCTTTGGATCATGTGCATTTCTGGAGTTCTCATTCCTTCTAATGGGCGCCATTTCTATACCATGGCATAAACTAGATCAGTTTATGAATCAAAACACATAATCCCATACTTATAAAACACTTAACATAAATTGAACTATTTATGGATATAATCCATAATCATAAAAATGTTTTCTTTGAGGAAGTATATACTCATAAACCCTTCATAATGATTTGTAAAGAAAATGAGAGTTATCCTAAGCATATCCCCCGGGAGTGTCGTAACCAAGAGTGCAGCAAGGCCCGTTGTCGTGCACCAGTTCTCGTTCGAGTCTAGCTCAAAGCGGTGTTTTCGGGTTTTACCCCTAGGTACATCTGTGCCAGAGCCGCCTCTACCTGCTCGTATCCAGACAGGGATGTATTGCTCGGAAAACTCAAAAAATCTCTACAATACCAAAATTCTAGGAAGTTCTTCTATACTAATCCTCAAAGTTCATCTTAGGTCTACGTGCTCTAATCAGAGTTTATCTAAATCTAGCTTCCAAGGTTTGTACTAAACTTCCTCTGATACCAACTGTAACGCCCCGACCCCAGTTACCCAGAGTCGGTGCATTACTTCGTAACATTGGCATGATCACAAGAAAGATCAAATCTCGAAAGACCGATTGGTTTAGTAGCCTTGGAAACACTAGATATATTCATAAGTTTTACATTACATCATAAAATGAAAAACTAATACAACAACATAATGTTTCCACAATACACACTATTAACCCCTAATGAAAATCCCTGCAGGTCATTCATAACTTATTTCTTCACATCCTGGGAAAAATAAAACATAGAAAAGGGGTGAGCTCAAATGCCCAGTAAGGATAACAATATAGCGGAAACTTTCATAAATAAGAATAAACATTTAAGGCAATGCATTACTAAAACAAAATCCTTTTAAACTTAAACTTCAACATAGTATGGCAAAAGTAAAATGAAATAATGCCATTTACTTATTCACATGGATATTCTACTAATCGAATAATCACATGAAAAAATCAATAACCACTTTCATAATGTTGGAATGCATAATGCCAGACTATCATAACCACATAGTCAAGGCCTCGTGCCAAGACTACAAATAAGATTTTGTCAAGGCCTTATGCCAAGACACTAGTTTGTCTCATGAGACCTACCGATGCATCGAGGAGCTATAGCGGGCTCCACCCGTCACTTATTAAGTCCAATGCATTCCCATATGAAAAGGTTTAAACATAACATAATCATTCGTATTAAAAATAGCATACGAAATGTCAATAATTTCACCATAAACTATGAATGGTATAAAAATTGCACATCCATAGTCAAACATATCACAAAACCTTCAATACAATATAGAAGTTTTGTATCATAATAAATCAACTTCAAATAATCTTAAAATCCATCAAAGGATGTTGACGTAGATGAAATCAAAATTCTTTTTAAAGAAATATCTCCTTTTATTTTGAAATCATTTGAGATCCATATAAAATAAAACATTTTCTTTGAAAATATTCTTATAAGCTTGTAAGGAAAGCTCTGAAGATTTTATAACGGCGTAAAATAACCGCACCCGCCGTATAAGTTAAAAAAACATTCTTACCTCAATTCTGTCTAAAAGGTTAAAAAGGACCTTGTTTTGAAAACGACGGAAAGATTCCTTTATAAACCTCTTATAAAAAGTCAAACAAGGGTATAAATGACTTTAACCCATATTCTTGTAAATAGTAAAAATGTTTTGAAATACATTTTTAAGAAACATGGATGTGGATGATAAAGATATCCCAGTAGATTATTACGTATAAACAACCTCGGATAATGAAGAGATTGTGAAATAACCCTTACCTTGTACTTTTCCTTTGTTGGGGTAGGTTAACCTCCTGTATAATGGTGAAATAATTGTTATTAAATTATACAAGAATCATATACATTAATATGATATCATATATGATCTTTTAACATTGCTTTATTAATAATATCTTAGTATTATCGTCATTTCAGGTGATAATCGATTCGTTCTTCTTAAATGTTTGGTTACGTAAGACATGTTTGTAATGGATAGATTAAATCTTATTCATAATAAGAATGATATTAACATTATTTTTAACCCTAAAATGAGAATAAGACTTGAATGGATACGATGGAGGATGGATCTCACCGCGTTCGTGGAGACGGTAGTCCGTACGTACGCACGAACGCTACTTCCATTTAATTTTTATTTTAAAAGAATTGAATCCAAATGATACAAAGGTATATTACTATTACAGTATAATATAATATTTTATATATGTTACTTAAGTTCATTAACACCATCCTTTATACGTTCCATGTGTGGTATGAACGAGTCATATCATTTTAAGGGGGCGGTAGTCCGCACTTCCTCAAATGAAATTATCGTATGTATATACAACATGAAACGAATAATGGTATGAAATAAAATGGAATTACAGAAGCTTATATATAAAATATATATCATTAATATCATATTTAATTACAGTTCCATCATAATGGCCACCATGAGAGGCGGTAAGATGTATTTGAAGAATCATCGTTTCGTGAGGCGTTAGTTTGCCATCCACAGAAACATTATGTTCATCATCCATTAGATGGAGTTGTGTGTATGTGTAGTTTTAATCCTTCTTATAACAAAATCCTAGTATATTTAGGATACTGGTGTTGTTACAAAAGAAAGGAAATAAAAAGAGTTTGGGGGTTGGAGAAGCAAAATAAATGAAAATAATTTAAGAGAAATCGTTACCTTTAATTTAGGTAACTCGCTTTGGTTGGAACCAAAGGACTTCTTGAAATGATTTCTGCCTAAGGGGAAGCTTCAAGGAGGAGGAGAGGGATGTGGGGAGCTTAGTTGGGCAGAGTTTGGACGAGCCAAGTAGCTTGAGAGGTGTGAGGAATGAGTAGAAGTGGTCTCCTTTTATAAGGGAGAGGAGGGGCTCTTTAGGAAAGAGTGAAAGTATTACTTTATAATATAATTATATTCGGTTTATAATGGTCCAAAAATCATTTAGGTCGAAGATAAGATGACTCATATTCTAAATTACATCAACCAATAAGAATTGGACAGGTTTTAGATAATATTTTAATCATTATAATCTTATTTATTTAAATGATTTATTAATGAGGTAAACATTGCATCATTATTGTGTCATTAATAATTTAAATTATTTGATGTCTAAAAATTATAAATAAAATATCATTATGTAGGAAATTGTTTTAGATTTCTAATGAATATTTATAATCGAAAATCCAACATGTATAACCCTATGTAAAAATTATTCTTCTAAAAGATGTAAGCTTATGCCATTTTTATTTTTATTTTAACTTTATTAATATAAAGTGTCCCTTCCACATACAAGTGGCTCCAAGGGGTCCCCAAATTGACCCAAGGATGCTCATGGTCGGGTATGTGTCCACCAATAAGGTTAGGACACGTTTTAGGTTAATTTTGTATTATTATAATATTATTTTTTAACCCTTATTTACCGGATTTACCCTTAACCATGGTAAATAAAATATTTACCACAGTAATTATTCAAAATGTCTAAAAATAAAAGTTACCTATTTACACAATTTGGACATCCTGATTCCAAATATGGAATCCATTTTTCTAAATTCAAAACACAGAAGTGGCAGAAATTAATTTAAAATTAATTCCCACTGTCAAAACAAAAAGCGTGTTTTTAAGAGGTAATAACTATCAAAAGATTGACACTTGTTTATGTTCGGTTTAATTGTAAAATTATGTCCAATGACCAACATTATATTAAACGGTAAGAATATATTCTAAATATACTTTAAAACCACTCAAATTCATAATTTACCACTATTAATTATTTTGATTAAAAAAGTTGTTTTTAATTAAAATTTAGTAATTTTCACTATTCATCAAAATATGAAAGTTATCCGAAATGTACCAAAATTTCACCTTAGGCTAAATTCGATATTCCGAATCCAAAAATGAAGTCCATTTTCAAATATAAAATATATATAATTTCAAAAAGTAGGTATTACTATTCATAACGGCTAGTTTGATTAGTTGTGGTGTGTGTTAAAACTCAAGGTTGCGTACAACACACGCTACTGTATTATTCAAAGAAAGCGTACCGTGGAAGCTTGGGATGTTTCATTTTAAATTTTTGATGTCCCCATTTAGTCAAAAAGTTTAATATATTGTATTTAAAAAGGGTTCACTATTAAAAGTTGATAAAAGTGCAATACTGAAAATGAATTTGTTCTTGCATTATATCTAAGAAACTCATAATATGGATTCTAAAATTATAAGGATTATATAAAGTTTAAAATTTAGTTAACACTATTCATAACCTCTTTTGAACAGCTTGTTTGGAAAGTCATGGTGCGATTGAACTTGTTGTTGCGTGTAGTGAAAGTTATTGAATTATTTTGAAGAAATAACACACTATAAAATCTTGGGGTGTTACAACTGCTCCTACCAACGACCATGTGAGGTGACCTAGCCTACCCATGGGGCGGTTGGGGCCTCAATCCAAGTTGGGCATATAAATTCCCTTTCTATGTGTATCCAGGGAACTGTAGATATGTGTTGGTGGTGTCTTGGGACACAATAGCTGCCGACGTTGACGCCCCTTGGTGGGATTCCTCCTCAGCTTGCGCTCGACACTGGCATTAGGTCGGACGGACCAAGGCTGGTGTTGACGGTACGTAGCTTACCTTCTCCTCTTCCAGCAAGACCGGGAAGTAGCGATGACGCGATCGGGTGTGAGCCCATGCTGGGAGCCCCCGAAATGGGAGCATGACCTAGTTGGGTCGGATGTCACCTACCTCTTTTTCATAAGGCAGTGAGTCATCAAAGCGCTATGGGGAGAGGCTACCAAAACAGTTGTATTTCATTGTGGGGATAAATGGCTCCCTTCACGG
The DNA here is from genome assembly GCA_963277665.1 of Viscum album. NCBI lineage: Eukaryota > Viridiplantae > Streptophyta > Magnoliopsida > Santalales > Viscaceae > Viscum > Viscum album. The sequence continues at coordinate 171,301,592 of OY728147.1, read as the reverse complement.
TCCTCAGGGGTTGTGTGGGCGACGAGGCACAAATGCCTCCAAATCCAGGTGGGCCGTATCCCAAATCAAAATTATTCCCTCCACCTCATAATGTCGCATGAGGTCGTTGATTACCCTCCGTTGAATGACCTCGGATGGGGAGTGGGGGCATGGGTGCCCCATGGTTGTAGATGTAGAGGCCTTTGTTGAAGAGTTGAAGCCACGTGGAGTGACCGTATTGGCGTTTCCCCTACTCCTATGTCGATGGGCAGGTGGTGGTCACGTTCCTAGTGCAACAACCTAATTCTGGAGAAGTAGGGAGATTAACTCATCCGTGCTGAAAGGAAAAGGAATTGACGACCAATGCCCCCAACGACTTCCCATCTTCCATGGCCATTAAGTGGGGTCCACACTGACAACGTCGCATAACGGGATGTCCAACATCCTACTGCCCCAACATATAGTGAGTTTCATGCCAGGACCGCCATTTTCTTGGCGGGACCCATCTCCGGATAACTAAATCCATTAACACGTCAATCCATTGATCCTTCAAGCACTACTAATCTCCATATTGAGGATAAGATCATTCATGTTGGGATCACCATTTTTGTTTCTGACTCCTTCATCGGGGCGCGCGCGTCTATCTCGTTTGGGGACGAGGGGCGCGGCTTTGTTTCCCCGCATTCCCGCTTTCCAATGGTGGGCAGATCCGCTCCTTATTCAGGTACATTTTATCCTTAATCAAAACATCAGGATGATATGTCAGTTCTTCCTTCCATGGATTCCTCCTCGGAACTTGTCACCTAGTCTGGGTCTCCCTCATAGATTTAATACATTTTTCGGGAAACACTTCCTAGTGCCATATCATCATGGAGACTAGTTAATTACACTACTTCTGTCGGGACATTCCATGGGGTCTGTTCAGGGAAGCAACCTTTAGTCAGTGGAGTAGTCATGTTGGGAATCACTGGTGTCTCTGGACACAGGGGAATTGGAGTTTCTAGCTTATTTCCCTTATTATAGGTCTTCTCAAGGGCACGGAGGCCAGAGGCATCCGACATCAACCATGGGGAATCGTATGCGAAGGTCATGTATCTGAGGTTTTCCTCATCTTCCCATGATTAACATGGGTTATGACGCTAGTTTAACGTCCATCGGAGACGGATCGGACTGATTAGAACACTGACTAGAGTGGATCAAATGGGTGCAACCCTGAGAGGGAACACTGATGTTGGGGCCAACACATGTTTGGATTCCAGGTTACTATTGAGGGGAATGGGGTAAGAGGTGGCATGATCCCACTGGGATGTGGCTACCTGGGTAAGAATCGTGATGGATGATGGAGCATTTAAATGAAGTGGGTGGTGAATGGGATGGAAATGCCATGAGGATGACAATAGTTTTGGGATTGGTCCTTGAAGAGGGTTCCTACATATCCCCGTGGCAGGGAATCAAAGTTCACGTAGTTCATCTAATGGAAGCTTACCGCCGATTGGGGTTTAACGACTTACTGCTGGATAGGGTCGCAATGGCTTACTGCTGGATAAGAATGTCAATGGCTTACCACTGAATATGAACACAACGACTTACCACTGACTAAGGCCCATAGTTTAACTTCATGCAGGATGGAGTTGGACCGACGTGAAGGGGGTCAAAACTATTGGGTGTTTGGCTTGAACCTCATGGAGGCTTCCAACGTACCCAGCCTTAGTAAGGATTAAAGACCACATAGTTTCTAGATATGGGGGGGGGGGAATTAGGGGCTTCACTCTGAGGTAGCCCAATGTGTTGGAGCATCGACATGAAGATGGTCAGGACCAATGGATAGTGGAGGGGTTGAACCTCAGGGAGGCTTCCTACATACCCTGACATAGAAAGGATCAAAGACAACGTAGTTCAGGTGGAATCAGTGAACCTACATGAAGGTGGACCTGGGTCCAATGGTTATTGGGCTTGAACATCATGGAGGATTCTTACGTACCTTACCTTATGATGGATCAAAGACATTGTAGTTCGGGTGGCGTCGACGAACCAATGTGTAGGAGGACTTGGGGTCCCATGGGTGGTGGGCTTGAACCTTGTGGAGGCTTCCTACTAACCCTGCCTTGGAAAGGATCAAAGAACTCGTAATACAGGTGGGTGGGAATTGATGTGAAGGTGGACTTGGGGTCCAATGGTTGTTGGGATTGAACCATGTGGAGGCTTCCTATGTAGCCTTCCGTGGTAAGGATCAAAGACCTCGTAGTTCGGGTGGCGTCGACGAACCGACGAGAAGGATAACTTGGGGGACCATGGGTGGTGGGCTTCAACCTCGTGGAGGCTTCCTCTGTACCCTGCCTTTGCAAGGATCAAAGACCTCGTAGTTCAGGTTATAGGGGCTTGGTGCACCGATGTAAAGATGGTCGGGACCAATGGACGATGGTGGGATTGAACCTCTGGGAGGCTTCATACGTATCCTGCCTTGGCAAAGATCAAATACCTCATAGTTCGGGTGGTGTGGGGATTATACTCTAGGATTACCAGGGTGTTGGTGAACAGATGTGAATAGGGTCGGAGCAACCAAATGTTGGGCTTGAACCTCAAAGAGGCTTCCTACGTACCTTACCTTGGCAAAGATCAAAGACCACGTAGTTCAGGTGGCGTCGACGAACCGACATGAAGGAGGACTTGGGGTCCCATGGGTGGTGGGCTTGAACCTCGTGGAGGATTCCTACATTCCCTGCCTTGGAAAGTATCAAAGACCTTTTAGTTCCAGTGGCGTCGGTGAACCGACATGAAGGAGGACCTGGGGTCCCATGGGTGGTGGGCTTGAACCTCGTAGAGGCTTCCTACGTACCCTATCTTAGCAAGGATCAAAGACCTCGTAGTTTGGGTGGTGTCAGAGAACCGACGTGAAGGAGGACCTCGGGTCCTATGGGTGGTGGTCATGAACCTCGTGGAGGCTTCCTACGTACCCTACCTTAGAAAGGATCAAAGACCTCATAGTTCAAGTTATGGGGGTATGGTACACCGACGTGAAGATGGTTGGGACCAATGGATGGTGGTGGGTTTGAACCTCATGGAGGCTTCCTACATACCTTTCCTTGGCAAGGATCAAATACCTCGTAGTTCGAGTTGTGTGGGGTTTATACTCCAGGCTGCAGTGAGTGATGGTGAACCGATGTGAACGGGGTAGAAGCGACCAAATGTTAGGATTGAACCATAGGGAGGTTTCCTATGTACCATTCATTGGCAATGATCAAAGACCATATAGTTTAGGTGGCGTCAGTGAACCGACGTGAAGGAGGACCTAGGGTCCCATGGGTGGTGGGCTTGAACCTCGTGGGGAATTCCTACGCCCCCTGCCTTGGCAAGGATCAAATACCTCATAGGCCAGGTAGTGCGGTGGTGGAAGATAAGATGTCATGGTTGATACCTACTCTATGCCCATGTGAGTCATGATCGGTGTCAGAAACAAGAGGCAGCAAAGGCCTGACGATCAAATCGTGAAAGGTGCATCCGTGGGAAGTGGAGTGAGGCTTACACATGGAGCGGCCCAAAGAAGAAACTAGGGCTTTTAGCAGCCCGAAGAGGTTGTGACTTACTCCAGAATAGAGGCTCAGTGGCGACAGAGCCTAGCGGGAGAGGGATTTGGCACCGAAAAAATGAGGGGTCCGATGTCTATTTCTCTCTCACCCTGGGTCCTTGGGATAGAAGAATAAAGGAGGAGCTGGGATGCTGCCTCTGACAGGAAAATCTAGGGGCTTACAAGAGGGTGGTTTCCTTCTCCCCGTGGACAAATGACACTCCGATAAGGAATATATCATACCCTGTGAGGGGATATCTCATCCTTGTAGAGACCAGTGGGCGTAGATAAGGTCCAAGGTGGGGGAACCCCGCATGCGAGGCATGCGGTGAGGTCACACTTTAAGGTAATGTGATGAGGACAATGGATCTTGGCAGTTTAATGTTTTACAACTCAGACGAGGTGGGTTTTCTCCTCACCCCTAGGACTTACATAACCAGTACCCTATACACCTTGGTGAAGAGAAGGGACATGCAACAACATAACTAGGGGGTGTCAAAGAGAGAACCATCTGGGGGTCCACGTTAGCGTGGATATGAAAAGAAGCAATAGATGTTAGCGTGCCTATAGAAAGAAGAATGAGGCGAAGGAACATAATGTATAGTATCGTCCAAGGAAAATTAAAATCATATTGCTCAATCCTGGAGGGTCACATGGGAAAAGGGATTGCAAAGAAGAGGGGTTCATGGGCAGGGGCCTTGTGAAGCTCTGATGCTCCATGTGGTGGAGGTTACTTGCGAAGGGGTGTGCGTTATGGAGTTGGGTGCCTTAGCCTGAGCATAGGGCAGAGGTGTTTATGGGAGGTGCTTCAAGAAGTGGAAGGGCCTTCTCAAAGCACTTCCTAGCAGAGCAAAGGTGCCTCACGAAGCATGGTATCATGAAGAAATGTGCTTCGCGAAGTACAGTGACGCTGCCTTGGCATGTGGATCATGTGTACCTGAAGGGTGTTTTTCGAAGCATAAATGCTCATTGACGACCCGAGTCTCCTTGGGGATTCCCTTCCTTTGGGAATACCCGTAGGCTCTATGAAAAGAATACCTCTTTAAAGAGGGGATCAAAACGAGGAAATGGGGAGGTACTTTGCAGAGCAGAAGTACCTTGCACAACTCATGGTTCACAGAGCAGAAGGGTACTACGCGATTCGAGAGCTATGAAGTCAAAAGGATGGATTTTCCACCCTTGACTGGGGGGGCAATATTTTTAGGGGAGAGGCGCTACGAATCAGTTCTCTCTTGGTGCGATGTGGAATTCATTTGCTTTGCGGCACGGCGTGAACATCAAATGCGTTTGCGGAGCATTAACACCTCCTTGCTCCATGGCAGCTGACAAACGTCAAATTCATTCGTGGAGCATTATTTCCTCATTTCTACGTGGCAGGTCGTGAACGTCAAGGGCAGTAATGGAGCGTTACCACCTCCTTGCTACGTGGCGGGTCCCAAACGTCAAGGGAGGTCGTGGAGCGTTACTGTCGCCTTGCTTCACGGCGGGTCAAAAATGTCAAGGGAGGTCGTAGAGCATTAAGTCCCCCTTGCTTCACAGTGGGTCACAAATATCAAGGGCGGTCGCAGAGCGTTACCGCCTCCTTGCTTCACGGCGGCGCAGTGCGACCGGTTCTCCGTGAATGGGCTTCGTGAGGCAGCTATCGATTCTGTGTGTTCTTCTTCTCCCCACATTTTGGAATCAACATTTATAAATCCACTCCTCATCTTTGTATATATGGAAATAACATATAAAGGATAGGGAATAGGAAAATTGAAAATACCTCATAACCGTAGATGTTTCTTGCTACATTCACGAATCTATATTTCTAACATGATGGAGGAATTTACAATTCATTAAAATGACCCCATGGTATATTTTTGGTCTAGATTGTGGTGCATACTCATCTTCCTCTTCCTATATTGAATAAGTTATTTTCGAGGCAGTTTCTATAGAATAGTGTTATGAATGATATGAAAACCTTTTCTATAGTAATGGAATACCCATTGTTTTCAAACTATGTTATCGAATTTAGGCCTAAATATATTCCCCTATATCTCTTACATATATTTATAAAAATAATCTTCCTATTAATTTTTTCTTTTGAAAAAATTATTTAAATAATTTCAATTGATCAACAGGTCACTTAAAAACATTTAACAGAATACATAAATACATAATAGATGGAATTAATCATAAAAAATGTATAATAATATTATAAACTAATTGAATCAATTATTGAATCGTATTAACATAATCATAAATAAAAATATATATGGAAATGTTATTTATTTATTTAGTTAGTTAATATGGAAAATTAATTGGTTTCTATAATAATATAAAAAAACATAAGAAATAACATGAAATTTCAAAATATCCTATATTATTATAACTATTAATTCCTATCATGATGTATGAGACTTAATAATGCAGCTCTACCAAAATAATGATGGTAAATAAATATTGTACTAACCCATGTAACTGAAGACTCCATTATAACTATGAGAGATATTTATTTATATTGATTACATCATGAGTTGTGACAATACTATCTTTTGGATACACTCTTGTCCCATAAGCTTGAGACCTTCATATGAGGTTAGATACTATTCTATAATGATAATGACCTGATCACCTGAGCTATATCAATACTAGCAACCAAAATTCCATAGACGCACTTCCAAATTTTAAGAGTCTCGAGTAATTACCAACACATTAAGGACTAATGACTAAGATATAGTTTTACTTCACTATAATATGTAAATAAAGGGATAAGTGTTTTACTCGTATTTAGGATTGACCTATATGGAAGAATATTGGTGAAAAATAAAAAATAAATATAGATATAAGAGATAATGTGTATGCAACAACAAATCATGATAATAAAGAAGACCCAAAAGTACAATAAGAGTGCGAGACTAGGTATAATGTGAGCTATATAAATTTTTACAACTTAATCGATGTGAAGGAACGAAAATGTGATATCTAGAACTTGGAACTCTCAAATGAACATATTAATAAGTCCCTTATAGTTTGATTATGATCATCAACCAAATGGATTAAAAGAAACACCACGGACTTCATAATCCATATGGAAATTTTTTTAGTATTATAGTGCTTTATGTTAAATTAAATCATGTATAAAATTTTCTATATGCATCCTAAAGGGGCCCATGAAATGTGTGAGTATATCAAACCCAGTAGGTGGTCACCACCCACCACCTAACACATATCATAAAATTACATAGTTATATCAATAATGAACAGATAGAGGACTTAAAAATATTTTTTGAAAAGTGATTCAATAAATTTATTTACTTTATATATCATTAATATTAATAAACTAATTATATTGACAGGCTATGTACCTAACATACATACTTCAAGATTTTTCTTCAGATATGAGATGAATAAATATAATATCTTGAGGAATATATCATGTCGTATATGCAATTGGTTTGAGAATCGTTTCCATTAATCCTTGGTGAAAGGGACTACTTTATAATAATAAGCGATGTATTATTACCCATCTCATTAGGAATGGTGTAACATGTAAAATAAGTAAAAGTTTCATGATTTTTTCCCATGTCGTTAACCAATATATGAATAATGGGTTTACCTGATCATACTTTTATAAAAGTATAAAAGAGTCCTTTAAATGAGTAATTACATTCCTCATATTTCAAAGGTAATATAAAAATTAAAATTCAATAAATCTTTTAAGATATAATGTTGACAAAACAAAATTATAAATTATATTCCTTTTGTATAGTATCGAATAAAAAATCATGCTGAAAATTTATATCTGTTTAAAAAAATTGGTATGAGATATATATTTAAACAATCAACCATGGATCATAGAAATAAAATAAATCAAGGAATTCCAATATATAAATAAAAAAATCAATAAAGTCATGCCATATTTTAACAAAATACATTTTATGAATTCATCATTACCAGAAAACCCCTTAATTTAATTAGATTCACTTATCTCAATGTTTTTGATAGCCTAATTTTATATGAATATGAGATAAGTAAGAGGTTCACTAACCATGATATTTGTATGAAACTAATTTGGGGTCTCAAATAAGTGATTATGGAACTACATGAATAGTTATCCCCACTTAGAATAAAGTAAAACAATGTTTTTTCATTCCATTGTTAGTTGAGATAAAATATATGGAGAAGGGGTAGTTTAATATCTTGAGATAACCTATGCCAATCTACCCAATTCAATTCACCTAATGAAATTTTAATAATGTGTTGAATTTAAGAAGACCTAGGATGGGGATACATGGTAATATATATGAACTTAAGAAGAAACATAGAAAAATGGAGATTAGTGGGACATTACAACATCACCTCATCATAGAGGTTCTCTAGATACAAATTGAACAAAAGATGACTAATAATTGAAGTTAGTTTTTTAGAGGGGATTAAAAGATATGGAGAGCATGAGAGGCCTTCAAATGACTAAAAATTTAGCAAAAACATTGATAGAAATTAGTTTTAGTGGTTAAATTATTTTGTTTGAAGGAACCCCCCCCCATGATAATTAAATTTCCTACGTTTCCAACGGATAACTTTTCTAGGTCTATGGAGTACATATTGGTATTGGAAATACAGTTGTTTCCCTGATGCGACCACTGAGTACTTGATACCTTACCACTGAGTATATAGTATTATCCAATGCATTGGGTCCCTTGTATCATATTATTTCATCTTAAAATAAATTAAAATAAGCACCTTCCAATAAAAATTTCATTAAAATTTCATTTAATTAATTAATTTAATCTCATTATTAACATGTAAATATTAGTCTATTTATATTTTTTAGGAAAATATGTTTTGGTGTTCCTTTATCAATACCTTCCTTGGTGAGTAATATTCCCACGATATTAGAAATGGGTTATGTATCCCCTCATTTAAATTTATCATTGATTGATAGTGGGTCCCCTATATGAGACTTGGGATTTGGTATCACCCTAATTAATCTTACTATGGAATGTGTCACCTACAAGTGGAGTTACGTACCACCTCTATTGAAACATTATCCTTAGTATGTAATATGTTTTCCCCCCATAGATCTGTATTTAATATGACAACATTCTAATTCATATTGATTGATTATTTCTCATGGATAATAGATTGGTTGGTTTTTAGGAACATTTTTGGCATGATTATCATTGTGAGCAATGTAATTTTCAAAGAGATTAGTGAGGGAGATATTTGTATTATATTTATTAATTATCTAGAATCTTAATGGAGGATTTATGAATTCTATGTAAATACAAGATTATATAAGATATTACATGACACTAGAGTTATGAATAATCCCATATATTTTATTTGAGATAGTATACCCATTATTAGTATTGAGGGGTGAGGATATCACTTTATATAATATTATCTCATATTATTATATTATTATGTGCAAATGAAGTCAAATTTAGTGCTATTCAGTAACTGTCAATTAATTCTATATCATTATACCTACCCTTTCATGATCACTTCTATGGTGATATATATACGATTGTGAAAAGCTTACATTTCATAAAAAAACACATTGAATTTGTTGCTGGAGGTATTATATTGTGATATAATTCACTATTACATTAGAAATATATCTCATTGAAGGAGTCTCAATAAATTTGTTGATATTTTTGAATTACTTTTGTATTCATAGATATTTTATTTGGAATATCATTTCATTATAATGAAATGATGATATATTTTATAATGATTATGTTTTTCTCTCGTATTGATGTATGGAATTAACTATATGGATATGCTCATGAATTTTTAGTTTACGTATGTGTAGTCTTTGAATATTTTTTCCCATTTTTGTGAGGGTGTTTTTTTATATTTTTTAATGATTTAATGCCTCCCATTATATATATCCAACACATTGATGCTTGTTACTAACAAATTTTCTATTAGAGAAGGCATGGTGAGGCACGCCCAGCTTTATTCTTGACCCATGTGTTGTCTTAATGAAATGGGTCATGTAATTATTTATCCTTAAAATATCAAGGTTATAGTATCCCAATCATAAGGATTAGTACATTATTTCTAGGTGGTATGATCTAATTTATACGAACACCCACTTGATATCACGTGGACTCATCATTCTATGACCATTGGTTAAGGACATAAAAAATGGTATTTAATCATATTTTATTGAATTATTTGGTTATTGTTTACAAAAATATAAAATTTTAGGACATTTAAGGGATGATGTATTTGGGTTTTTAAATAAATTTTATAGACACATTCAATGTTTCCAAGGTTGAATGGGGTGTGATATTTTATATTTATGTATGGTGAAATTGATATTTATGGGTTATCTATCATCCAAGGTAATTTCATTCATGAGTTTATCCACCATATTTTGAATTTAAAATCATAATTCAAGTAAATAAAGGATTTTTATTATGATCTCACATGGATAATGGAAATATTTTTGGGATATTAAATCATCACTAATGGATTATCTAGAAAATTTCCAAATAATTTATTTATGGAAATTTTATTCACTTATTTTTAGACGACTAAATATTCAAGTATATGGGAATTTCTATTGTTCTAAAGGGGATGGAAAATGGAATTCAATCATTGTGATGATATTCAAGTATAATATAGTATTATGTATTAATATTAATACTTATTCATAGGAATAAATGTTATGCAAAGCACATGATTCTTTGTGATTTGTATATTTCGTGAGATATTTATTTTTATTCATGTAAACATTCATAGAGCATTATAGAGACATTCCAATAAAACATAATTTCAATAATATATCTAAGGTAAAGGTAGAACATGTAATACCAAAGGTATATTTGTAACATCAGATAGATGATCATATCATGGTGAACATTTTTCATGTGATCTAGTTAGCACAAATGAGGTATTCTAGGTTTGAACTTATAGTGGTTTATTTTTTATGGGGGATTATGTAAAATATACAATAATTTATTAAACAAATAGTGGATTTTATAGTGCAAGGGAATGAATATATTAGATCTTAAATAGATTAATTTTTATTACTATAAATGTTGAGAATAATGTTGGATTAGTTTTCTTTATGATCAAGGTATAAGAATAATGTAAGTGGTATATCTTGGTTTATAATAACCATGATGAGGATTAAAATTAAGATACAATTTATGAATTGTTTTAGGAGATATTTTACCCAGTTAATTAAATATGGAGAAAGAAAAGGAGTTTGTGGAACACTAAATGGGAATATCATTGTTTTAAATTATTCTTTTTTAACTAACATCCTTCGAGGGGTGCATGATGAACCATGGGGGTTATAAAGCAATGAAGTATTAACAATTAATGTTTTTGATAAGGATAGTTATCTAATAAAATATATTTTATTTTTATTAAATCATGATATATTCATGAAAATTGTTTAAATTATCTTTAAGAGTTTATAACTTTGAAAGAATAAGGAATATCTGTTATTCATATTGAGACTAACCTCACTGTTATAGTGGAAATTCCTTAGGGAAGACCAAAGGTTCACATTAATTCCCTAGAATATTTCTCAAAATCCATGACTAGTGTTATCAAAGATATATTGGGTTATATTTTTCTATATTTCCAAGATTTTATCATATTAGAGGATAGTGGCTCATGAAAAAATAGGCCCATCATATAATCTCATGTTTGATATATGTTATTTCGTAAGAACCTATAGATATTGGTTCAATTTCATCAATAATGTTAGGTATGATCATGGTGATGTCTATAGTGTATAATACATTATTTTATATGGGGGTATCATTATAGTTTTATCTTATCATATTATAAATTATTTGGTCTTGACTGCAAAGTTCTTGTTTGGAGAGTTATATATAAACAATATATGTAGAAGAGGGGTGATATATTTAAAATATGGCTATCATGAACTAGTTTAATGAGTAATTATGGTCATGTATAGATTTTTTATTTCACGATATAACCAATAATTCTTTCCTAATTAGGGTGGAATAATTGAATTATTTATGGTGGAATATAGATTTCTTTTTCCCCATGAATTCCTTTTATTTCTCTAAAAGGTGATTGGTAATCTATATTAGAGATTAGGATGCATTTGATGGTTATGTTGATTTAACCTTGGGAAATATTAATCCGTCATTTCATAGGTTTATATTATGGTACTTGGATTTGTAGAATGTATTGGGTATCCTTTATTTACTCTAATATTTGATAAATTTATGAAATAAATTACCATGTTACCATCTGAGTTGAATCAAGAGTTTGTAATTGATTTAATACTAATAGAATAACCCTATAATTTTTTCTCTATTATATGGATCTTTTAGATAAAAGATAGTTTCAGTGTAGCCAAAGGATTATTAGGTAAAGAGATTCATTCAACATTTTATATCCATATATAGTTTTCCAGTGTTATTCACCATGAAGAAATATGAAATCATGTGATTTTGTGTAGAAAACAAAAATCATATGAATGTGTCAAATATAATAGGTATATAATTGATATGATAAAATAAAATATGACATATTGGTTGCTTCATTACTTGTTTTGATTATTGATTTTACATTCAAGAATCATTCTCTTAGGTAATGTGTTATGTAAATATCAAGGATGTTTTTTAGAATAAAGTATAAATTATATGGATTTTCAGTGATGCCATTTGAGGTGAATAATTCACCAATGATTTCTATGGAATAATGAAACTATATAATCCCCATATATTTCAATTAATTTAAGTTGGTGTTCATTGAAAATGTGTTGGTCACCCTCGATCTTGAGATTAGAATGAGAGACACCTAAGGGTTGTGTTGGACACCCTATATGAGCATTATTCATATAAACAACATTCATTGAATGGAATATGGATATAGTAGTTTAAATTAATGGTAAATTTAAAAAACAAGGTAGAAGTAATAGTGTATCTATATAATTTAAATGTTTTGAAATCTTGAGGCATTCTAAAAAAATTATCTAAGGTAAGGATTTTTCTTGTTCGAATAAGATTTTATAACATTTGTATTAGGGATTTAACTCAAATAACATCACGAATGTATTACTCAAACCATAAGAGACTACAGTTTCATACTAATTCTTAGTGTCATTCATTTTTTTAGGAAATATAGGTAGGTTAATTAAAACATTGATATTGACCATTCCTTGTTATGGTTTATTAGATATGGAATATTATGAGTCCTCTAGACTGGGGTTAGGTTGTGTGTTGATGTGGGGTGATGGAGTATTAGTTTAAGGATGTTTGAAGTTGATACCATATACGATTAAATACTCTAAACAACACATTGATTTTGAAATATTATTAAAAATGGTTAAGTGTTTATGATATCATCTATTAAGTGGAATGTTTTTTTAATGGATATCATAATATTTTGATCTTATCTTTTCATAGGAAGATTTAAAAAAATTGTATACTAGTTTAGTTAAATTCACATACTCATTATACACTGAGATATTGTATACATCATGTGAGGGGAATGATGTTGAAGAATATTTGAGTAATAAGACTCATACATTAGTGGTAAATAACAGGAAATAAGAAACTAACTTGATAGTTTATTCTCTTAAATACATGAGGACTTCTCAAAGGACATGGGTAAATTTATTTTCTTCATATAATAACCTAACTTAAGTTCTAGTGGATTGGTTAATGGATGATCATGTGGAAAATTCTGAATATATGATAGTGAAAAAGATCATTTATGGTGGTATCATGTACCATATTATTTGCAACAAAAGAGTCAATATTATATACTAGTGCACGTTTAGTTATACTTATTCAAATGAAGGTAGTGCAAATGTGGGAATATTGATCTTCTCAAATTTCTCTTTATCCATGTAAAACCAAGATATAACATGATGTAATGATATTTTACAAGTTTTTATTTGTAAAAAAGGATATTAATATATTTATATCATGGTTCCACATTTCCCTGCAACTCAAAGGTCAAGTTTCATATGACAGTGGGAGACTTATATTCATTACAAATTCCAATTTTTTATTGGAAAAAATTCCTAATATATTTTGATAAATATTTATCTATATAACATAGGAGATGATATTCTATATGGGTTATCCTCAATAAGTTAATAAAGGTAAATAAATTTTAGTTATTTAGGAGACTTATTCTATTTATAATCTTTTGAGGTAATATTTTTGGGAAATATTTACATTACATAGATTGTATTAATAATTTTTTATTATGTTATTTGATTTATTTCCTATTTTTTTCAATTATTGTATAATTAATTGGGAAATAACGTGATCCCAAGTATAACATATCATATAAATTTAAATAAATAGATTAAGAAGATTAGTATAGTGATCAAGAACATTCTATGTGAAAGTATTCTGAATTTTAGTTGTGGTTGGGAGAACCACCATGAATTAGTAAATTTTTACATTGATAATATTTATGTAGAATCTATTAAAAAGTAATCTTCCAAAAAATTTTGTGGTAGATGCAAAAGGTCACCTCTTAATTAGTGATTGATTGAGAATTCATCTTTCGTTAGGGAATGTTATGTATAAGGGACTATTGATCAGGTTTTGTTGATCATAATGTTGTTGGTTATGATCCATAATAATTAGCGATTGAAAAGAGATATTAGATCAAAACTATTAAGGTTTTGTGTGGGTGATATTGTTATTATTTGGGTGCCTCTGTTACCATACCATTAAAAAGTAGTGAAGGAAGGCTTGTTACCACCCTTATTTGAGGGTTCTATAAAGATCTAGAACAGATTAAGGAGTCTATATTTAAGTTATATGATTTTATACAATATAGTGAAATTCATGATATGTTTCATGTATCTCATCTGAGATGAAATGTATAATAACAATTAAAATTTTATGATGTGATGAGGTGGAGTTGTATCTAAATGAATCATTTGGGGATATGCATATGGGTTTCATGAATTTTAGTTTGAAGAAAATACATATCAAGAAGAAACCTCTAGCTCTAGTGTTATAAAATCGTATCCTAGTTTGAGATAAGATATTGGAAGGAGGAATAGATCGAAATTTATTGGTTTTTTCTCGTTAAGTGTTCTGTGGTGTTTCTTAAATAAAAGAGGAAAAATGGAATGGAGTATTTAATTACACTTTACTCTATGTTTTATAATTAGTCGGGTTTTTAGAATTTATATTTATATTTATGGTTAATTTTACCCAATGAATATATTTTTCCAAATAAAAAGTTTTATTTATAGACAAATAAGAATAAGGTATTTCTTATGTAGTTTTAATTATCATAATATACCCATCACGATCTCATTGAGTACTCATTTTGGATCACAAAGTCAGAGTAAGGAGATTTACCATATACAAAAATTTCTATGGTTGCGAATTAGGTAGATTATTTTATACCATTAAGTAGCATATAATTTTGAGAATTTTTTAATTTATTAGGATTGTTTATATTTATTTTACTAGATTAATAAAAAAAATTCTCACGGTCTAGGATAAATGATCAGTGGGGGTATATATGGATATTATCCCTTCTCCCTCTAAACCATTATCTGAGCTTGACTTTTTGTATTATTATAGGGTTTAAATCTATCTATGACATCATGTCTTAGGTAGGGAGGATAATATGATACCCCAAATCTTCATTAGTTTCTAATTTCAATTAATTGAAGGAAAACATAAAATCTATCTTATAACATTATATATGGACATCTTTAATTTTTTTGGATTTTATGGGTTTTATATATTTCATTTATGAGAAAATATTTCATTGAGAAACTAGTTGGTGAACTCAAAAAAAATTCAATATTTTTTTTTGTGATTCACGTGAGTTTGAATGCGTGCATATTGGTAAAATGATCCGGTGAACCAAATAAGATGGTTAATTTAATCAAAATTTAATAAATAAATAATTACAAGATGATGGGACTAGGTTTATTACTTTAATAATGGAATATTGATGTGGAGGTGGATTTAAAATGAATTTTTTATAGGTTTCATAAATATAAAATGATGTTAATAAATAATAAAACATTTATAGTGAATGAGATTGAATAAATAAGTATTTATACATATGTCTTCCCATTGAGAGTAGGATATTGAGTTAACTGAATTAGTTGGTTATCAATGGCTCACAAGGAGAATTGTTTTTGCATGATATTGAAATATTTTACTTTATTTATAGTATAATGAGATTTATCATTAGAGAAAATAACGTGAGACTATGTTAGGAAAATTTATCAAAATACCATTAGGGTATTTTGAGACAAATTATTTGAGTTGGCATAGTGTAGACCTCATAGATCAGTAAGTTATGATTAGTGTAGATTTTTGTAAACCAATAGGGTAATTAAGGAATATCCAGTGGGATTAACAAAAACTAGTGGCAAAAGTGAGGAATGGTTAATGGGGATACTATACACTAATAATTCCTATGGGGAATATCATATGGATTCAGTTTGATCAGGAATGTATTATTAATCTAATATGACTAGTGGGGACCATAGAGACTATTGGGTTTAGTAATGTAAATCAAATTGGGGAAGTATATACTTTTTGGGTAAACCTATACTAAACTATTGTGGATAGGATCTATTTTTCATATCAAGGGATGATATATCTAATACATTAGAATTGGTGAATTTAGGCAGGGCTTGGAATTATGGTGGCTTGATAAGCACATAATGACTTGAATTTATTGTTTACCATGTGAATGATTTTTTTTTCATTTCACATTCATGAATAATATATATTAGGATGTAAACAAGGAATGATAGTGATATCCTAAATGGTTATTTTACACACACATTGTTTAGAAATAGGTATATTCATAAAATTTGACATCTGATGTGGAGAAGGGAAATTGTACTATAATAAGTGATCGAGGTAACTGATAGTAAATTATATATATGTGTGATTAATTTTCTAGAATGGTTGTATTATTTATAATATATTATTTTTATAACATTATATTAGTAATATTTATGATGTAGTACAACAACCTGGTTTTTGGAATGAGGAATTTTTTTCTTTGAAATACATGTTCAATCAATTTTCATAGCTTTTCAACCTTTAGTTTCATGTTAATTCGTTATGATAGAGTGTTTTTATTTGGGCATGATGGTATTTAGCTCCCATGGAGAGCCTAAAATAAAAAATATCTATCCACTCTTCTGAGAAAATTAAAGAAACCATTATTTTTTAAGAATCCAATTTAAGGAACAACATCAAGGGACTAAATATGGATCTTATAGAATAATTAACTTTTTCTTTTAATTCACTCAAATCCATTTCAATTAGAACTATTGTGTTCCATAATTTTATATGCCAAAATATTTTTTACTTATCTACCCACTACTAAACTACTATTTTTTTCAAAATTTTCCATGAGTATATCATAAATAAATACAACATAATACCACCATTACTTCTTCTAAATAAATTTTATTAATAAATAAGTTGTACCATTCTTCCAATGTAAAAGGTATTAAAACTATACATGATAAGATGGAATGATTATTTTTGCAAATTCTCTAACACTTAGTCTAAATGATAATACTACATTGACCATGTTTATATCTTGATCAACTCTTATATCCTCTTTTTTAAATTCACTTCATGGGGGATCTATAACTACAAGCTTCATCAACCTCTACAATCATTAAGGGAATTCCAATATTACCTTATATATTTTTTTCAAACATGTAAAACAACACATGATCTGTTCTTCCATTATCATCCACTAGCTCTTCATGTCTCCCACTATAAGGGAAACTATTTATTTTCACCCCTTGAAAATTACATATAAAAAATAGTCTCTACATCTATTCAAGAAGAGCTATTTTATTGTAGTGAACAAGATTTTTCATCAATATGGAAATGTCTCATTATTGAGTTATAAATCCTGGAAAACATAAATTAAATAAAATTGTATATTTACCCTTATAGAATATGATTTAAATATTTTATTATTATTATACTGATCTGGGGTCATTGTGTTTACCCTTGTGTTGATATTTTGCAAGATTCTAAGCCTATTCAATTTTCTGTGATATTATATATATATTTAAATAAATAATTTTTCCTATATATTCAAATATCAATACACCCAATGGATATCCAAAAATGGAAATTTTAAAATCATGGTTCTTTCCAAGGGAGAGGGATTTTCTTATGTGGGGTATTATATTCATTGGGGTTTTAGTACCATTTAAGGACTTAGTAAAATGTCTACTAAACACTCCAAACTTTCTTATATAAATGTATTGTTAATCCGTATAAATAAATAATGACCCATAAATGGAGAATGAAAATTCTTAGTAATGAGTTGAGAGAGAAGATCGGTTCCCATCAGCATGGAGTCGATATTGGATTGAACATCAGTTACATAAAACAAAGCATCGATGATTTCACCATCAATGTAAGAATTTGTTTTCTTATTTATGAATCATTAATTAATATATTTTATTTCTAATATTTTATTTTTTATCTATATAGATCCCGATTCTAAAAACCACAATGAAATATCTTGATTTATTACATTTGAATATGATATAATGAATCACATCCTGATGGACCGAATAGTTTAGTAGTCGTGGTAAACTAGATATATACATGATTCAAAAGAAAAAAATTACAACTTGTTTTTTTGTGAATAATTCTATTACCAATACAATATCCTTCTATATCAATCATTGTACACATTGTGGATTCCTAGTTAGGGAAAGAAATAAGTGTGAGCAAAAATTCTCTATATGTGTTTAGTACAAGAGAACCTATCATGAATTAAAAAGCATAATCCACATTGAAAGGTAAACAATTTAACAAAGAATTCATTTAAATAACAATGTTATCCTAATCAATATGAAAATTTAAATAATTAAAAATACATCCCATTTAATCATTTTCAATACTATCATAATCGGATAAGGATAAATCAACATGGAAATTTAAATATTTAAAAACACATGTCATTTGATCAATAAAATATTAATGAAATTCATACAGAGATAATATCATTTTCAAAATATCGTGGATAATAATAAATGAATTATTGGTGAAGTAAATGCTTAATTATTGGACTTTATATTCTCATTTACATGATACATATATCATCAAAACATTTCACAAGAAGTTAGAAACTTATAAGTAGATACACATTTAATTCTATTTTACATATTCATCTCATGAGACAATCGATGCATCATGGACCTATGTAATTCTAATCCCCACCTGTCACTACATGTCCAAAGAATTCCTTATAAATCAAAAAACCAACTTAATTCATGAAATGTTTGGAATATCACCAAATATCTATATTGAGTAAAGAATATGATTTATCAATATTTCCCTAGAGAAAGAAACAATTTTCGATAAAGAACACCATTTTAAGAAATGATATATGATTTAATCAATTAACATATCCATGATAAATAATATGAATATTTTAGAGAAATTTAATGTCCAATGATCACATGAAAGTGAATATTTCATTAGAAAGTCATCGATTAAATAAATGTGTCATGAAAGTGGATTTCAATACATTATTTTTTTAAAAATGATCCCAAACCATCTATTCAATGAATAGGTGTGGTATCAATACAACATATCTCTAGTGGATGATAATTTGAATAAGGATATTTGTTATTGATGAATATAAATTCCATGAAAAGAACCTTTAAAACATTCTTCCAGAAAATAATCCTGGCACTTGAAAATTAAACATCTAAAACTAAAATTTCTCAAATATTTTTAAAAATATTTCTTTAAAAATAACATTTTAATATTGTAGAAAAATATTTAAAAAATTTGAGTGGTCAATATGGATAGAAATTTTATTAATTTTGATCATGTACGAAGAAATATTCTTTTCATTTTTTCATAAAAATTAAAATGATCCATGTTTTAAAAAAGAAATATATATTCCATTAAAAACATTATGAAAAATTTCAAAATGGGTAAGTGCGTATTTAATAAATCATTTGGTACTAGGTTAATTTTTTTTGAAAACATATTAAAAATACACATATTTTGGTGAAAATGATTTTCATCTAAAGATAGAAATAAAGATGAGTTTCATTAAAAAATATTCTCATAAATTTTTAGTAAAAATTAGTTGAGTAGTGGAACTATTAATACCAAAATTTATAAATAATGTAACATCCCAACCCGAATGCCACTAAACTGGTCCTCTAAGCCAGTTCATTACGAGGCCACAAGTGTGAATCCCAATTCACCAGAGGCTAATGACTAGTAGTGAGGGTCTAACGGTGGTACATTGGAAAGACTATACCCGTATATCATAGTATGAAAACAGTGTAAACAAATAATTATTATACAAAAACATGAAATAATTATAGTTATATGGAAATTAATAACTAAAATTAATATTTTGATGATAATAAATGAGAAATATATAAAATATTTTGCAACTATGTCATGCGCATATCACTGGCCACCCACTAGGCTGACCATATAGAATAGAGTAAAAAATCTAATATAAAATAAATGTATAGGGCTCTACTACTAACTCTAAGCCATACCATATACTCATTATCCAGAAACATTCAAACTATACTAACTTGATCTTAAGAAACCACCTGAGAAACTCCAGTGAATCATGCAACACTGGGTGTCAGCCTATCACCATACATCTATGCCCAACATGAAACACATACATAAGGTCTACACGCACACAAGGTGCATGCGTAGGGATGAAAAAAAACTCATCAGGAAACCTCATTAATGAACCTATAAATAATCTCCTATAAGTGCATGAAAATTTTATATTCCCAACCTAGATGATACTCAAGTGGGAAAAGATGTAATTTTGATAACCTGCGGCCACAGTGGACCCCTTGGGTAGATAATATCGGTCCAATTGGTAAACTGGTATTATGGGTTTCCATACATATATGTTTATATATGTATATTCACACACACACACACACATATGTATAGAAATTCATATGGTGAAAGATATAATAGGGAAACCATCATCAATCGATCCTTAGGTCCATAATTCCAATCGCGTGGACATCTTATGGAAGGGGAATTGAGCTTCAAATTGTACCACTCATTCCATGTATTTTTAAATTGATCTATGTGTCCATAATCCCTATTGCGGTATACATGATTTGGACCACACTGGACGTGTCTCTGAGCAAGCTACATCACCATAGTGGGATAATTATCCCAGTCGTTCATTTTATTGTATGCACCACTCATAAAATTATAAAATTATTCCCTGGAAGCACATCATGACATCCTATAAATGGTCACTCATCTTGGTTCCATGTTTGTCATTCCTTGTAATCCTAGTCCAATTTCTATGCCATAGGTCCCAATCTATAGGAGGTTACAACATTTTGGAACTCGGATAAACCCTATGTGTCTGAACCTTTGTCGATCTATAAGGAGATATCACCGGTGAGACACTATGAACACCCATGGAGATATCTTACAAGGTATAGTGTAATAATCCCTTCCATTTAGAAGATTTTAATCATTCTGGGTGTCCAATGATGGGAAAAACCATGTCCAACAACATTTCCATGTAACCGATTAGGGAGATCATAATCATCCCTACCACTCTGGATAGAATAATCATCCATGAGTATAATTACTAGGTAAATTATTCCCTTATATCATAGTGATATTCTTAAAAAATAGATACTAGGAAGAACCTATAGAAATAAAGAAAATAATCAAATATACTGGCTCAATATATACATCACAGGTATTACCTCTTGGTATTAAAATAAAAACATGAAAATAACATGGATCTTAATCCAGATCCTAGGAAAAATGTATGGTATTCCCAAAGTGAAAGAAATAAGCCTCACAAAAATCTCCAAAACAACATACCAAGAAGCACCTATGGTAACCATAACTGCAATAACCGTAAACATGTTAAATCATAAACAAAAGAGTGACGGTGGCCGAAGGCATAAACCTAACACTACTTTCATAGCCCCATGGGCTTATAAGTTTATAACAGGTTCTACGGTGACACCCACTATCATCTATAAAAAAAGGCAACAAACTGGATCAGTGTTGGAGAATAATTGGCAAACCAACTAGGTCACTCAAGTCATAACACAAGTGAGTCATCCTACTTAGGATCCTCATTAGAAATGGTAAAAGGAGTAATAACACAACGGATCCTCTAATGTTAATAATGTAGATGCATACTACATGGGATCCTCAAGATGGTACGTAGGAAGATGCATCCTATAGTAGAACCTCACAACATGGTATGAAGAAGAGGCATCCATATTGGGATACTCATAAAGTTATAAAGGTATAGGGCATCAAAAGGGATGACCTAGGTTATCGTATATTAAATGGAATACCTTAGGGGATCATTACTGTCACGAACTAGCCCAAGTTGACCCTGAACCGGTCACCCGAGCCAGTCCGCGACAAGTCCCGAGGAGCGTTCCCGATCCCCCCGGGATGGAAAATAGTGCCGGGCATTCAAAGTTTCACTCGTTGGGAACAATTTCATCCCAAGATAAAAACATGATCAAAATAACGAATATAAACTAAACAAACAGAAAAACACTAAATACATAAACAAAACTACACCACGACATACCTCCACGTGACCTCGCAGGTCACCACCCAACTACAACCAACGTTGCTCCCTCACTGAGCGACTCAAGCCAGGAAAACATGAACACAAGAAACCTGCAACTGAAATGGTAAAAGATAGGCGTGAGCACAAAAGTACTCAGTAGGTGAGCCCCACAACAAATCCCAAAACACTGCCAGTAAATAAAGAGTCTACATATTCCAGGTTTGAACTATAATGTATAAAAGTAAGCTTTCATAATGCTTTACTTGAAAATCAAAACACGAGACATTTCCCTTATTCTTTTTCGAAAGTTGGTTCACTTTCATTAGTTTTAATCTCATTCTAAAAAAACAAAGAACTGTTACATTTTCAAATATTACATAAAGAGAATAAATTATTTTCATTTGAAAACCATTTTCCCAAAGTCTAATAGTATAGGCTGTGAAGGATGACTGAAAGTAAACAAGCAGGGAAAAAAAGTGCAAGTAAAGGTAAACAAGCAAGGAAAACCAAGTTCAAGTAGAAATAAACCAGAAGTTATCAGTAATAACCATGGGCGATCCTAAACATCCCCAAAAAACCCCTGGACGTACTCGGGTTTAGACTACCTATCGGCATGGTACTCCATAGTCAATAACCAACTGGCCACCCTAACAGCCAACCAGTGGCACGCCCCATAAGGCCTTACCTACCAAGCGGGGACTAACCCATCTAATCAGGGTTAGCCAGCAACCGTCACTCGATTCTCTAAAGGACGCCCAGGAACCCACGGTAGTTTTGATGATACTGTGTAAGTGGGAGGCCCTCGAACGCATGACTCATCTCACCGCACTTGCCAATTCCCTTACACAGACACCACTACACGACAATCCTCGAAGGGAAGTCCCCCTGTAGAGATGCCCCATAAGTACGTATAAGTAGTCAGTTTACAAAAAATAAGGTTCCAACCGGGCCACCACATCATTCACATTTTAACCATATAATACTAAAGCATTTCTGAAGGGATACGACACACGCCATTTCATTGAAAACTAGAAACACACTTAGAACATTATTTAAGAAACTCAAATCAGCATGTTAAACCTGAAACACACTGGTTTCACAATAGAATCAGTTTCCAATATCCAAACACACCCCACTTTTATCAAGAGCCAAACGGGGCTTTAATCACTTTTTGAAGGAATAATATTTCTCAAATGAAATCCAAACATTTAATCACGCGTCAATGGAAAACATTTTTCAACAACCAAGAACCACACTTAAAGTATTCAAAATCATGTTTAAAGATCATACAACACTTCTTCTAATCAAGGTTCTAAGAAACACCTTTTCCATAAAAAATACACCTACTAATTTATACACACCAAAAAAATTTCAAAACACAATTTCACATTTCATAAAGAACCATTTAGCGATATTACCATGGAAGCACACAATTGAAACCAAGAAAACACTTTCAATGAAATGCTAGAATTTAAATAGCTTTTATCAGCAGATCACCACACTATAAATAACTACTTAATAATACTTTTAAATTTACTGAAACTCAATGAAAAGATAAGGAATAAATAAATTCTAAATTTAAAGGCAAGTGCAATGGGAGACCTACCTCGAATCGGAATGAAAAATGACACGGTGCAAAACTCTTTTTGCATAATGGCTGCACCGTATTGCGCCCTCAAACAGGTCCTAAAACAATAGACCGTTAAATAGGTTCAACAATAATAACATAATATAATTTAATAATAATAATAATCATAATATAATAACAATAATAACAATAATAATTTAGCATAATTATAATATAATAATATAATAATAATAACAATAATAATAATATAATAATAATAATAGCATAATCATAATAATATTGACAATAACATAACAATAATAATAAAAATAATAACTTAATAATAATAACTTGAAAATAATAATAATAATAATAATAATAATAATAATGTAGTAATAATAATAAGAACATAATAATAATAATAATAATAATAATAATAATGTAGTAATAATAATAAGAACATAATAATAATAATAATAATAATAATAATAATAATGTATTAATAATAATAATAATAATAATAATAGAATAATATTAACATAATAATAATATAACAATAATATAATCACAATAATAATAATAATAATATAATAAAATTAACGTTATTAATATATTAAAATAATAATTCTAATGTAATAATAATAACTCAAATATAATAATAATATAATAACAAAATAAAATAAAACACGCCCGACTTACAGGGGGTGCGGGGAGATTCGGCGGAGAGGTCCGGCGGAGGTCGGGATCGGCACGGAGGGGTGAGGCTGGTGGTCGGGAGGAGGTGAGAGGCCGGTGGGGGTCGCCAGTGTAGCTAAGGGAGGCCGAAACGGGAAGGCAGGGTCGGCACAGCGGCGAAGCGGAGTCGGCATGGCGGCGGGAAGTCGGGGCCGGGACGGCGCGAGGGTGAGGGAGGAGGCCTTCTGGACAGGGGGGGTCGCCGGAAGGGAGGTCGCCGGTTAGGGGGGGGGGGGTCCGCCAGAAGGGAGGTCGCCGGACAGGGGGTCTGCTGGAAGGAAGGTCGTCGGACAGCTGAAAGGGAGGGAGGCCGGGACTGTGGTGCGGCGAGGCGGCCGGGAGCAGCAGGGTCGTCGGACGTCGGGGTTGCTGGCGAGGCGGTCAGGGAGGTCGCCGAACGTCGGAAGAAGGCCAGGAAGGGGGGGGGGGGTCGCCGGGATGAGTGCATGCAGGCCGGGGGAGTCGGGTGCGGGCAGCGGCGAGGTCTGGGGGGCCGCGCGGCACGCCTGGGGCTGAGCGGGAGTCGGACGACGGCAGGCTGAAGGGGAGCGCGCCAGAGGGGCTGCGGGCTGACCAAACCAGAAAAAAGCGGGAAAGAAAAACAGGGGATAGAGAGAGAGGAGAGGGGAGAGGGTGGCGGCTGGGTAGGTTAGGGGGGAAATTAGGGTTTCATTTTTATATATATATTTATATATTTGATACTAATAATAATAGTAATAATAGTAAAACTTCATAAAAATAATAATAATAAATCTTTATAATAATAATAATAAAATATAATAATAAGTAAAAATTAGTTAGTTATAATAATAATTATTCTAATCAAATATTTAAAATAATAAAATCATTCAAAAATAACACACACATATATATTTATACATATATAGATATATATATATATATATAAATGTAAATACAATAAACATTTTTATATAAACATATATAGACATAAACTTATATAAGCATATATATATATATATATATACATATATAGACATATATATATATACATTACTATACACATATATAAACATATATAAAAATACCACAATAATGATAACACAATTTAAATGGTAATAATAATAAATGTTAATATAAAAATTTTAATATTTAAAACGCTGGGTGAACACATAGTCACCCGGGCCGAACGCACGATCACCGCTAGCGATGCGATGACCACGCACCGGCGCGAAACCGCCAACCCAATCAGACCTCGAAAATTTTAAATCGGGACCAAGAAAGAAGTAAAATAATGACATCTGTAGTCGGGGTGTGACAATTCTCCCAACCACAGACACTTTCTTCCCCCAGAAAGTCACCAAGCCAAAAGTCAGCCAAAATTCAAGTCTATGCCCAACAGAACTAAAGGAACTGAAGAGAACTGAGATTCTCAGGATGACCTTACTCCACACAGGTCACACCCGACCGATTCAAGAGAAAACTGAGATCCAAGGTTGATGGGAGAACTCAAAGGGGTTCTCCCCACCACAAGATCTCAACTTGTGTAGAAAAGTTGGTCATCTAAATAGAAAACCCTAGGAAAGGGGGGTCGATGTGGGAACTCTGAACCGGTTTAAACCCACTCTTATAGAACGAGTGAAAAAAAACACCTTCGTCGAAACATTGAGCCCACGACTAGAGTCAATGAACTTCAACACCAGGGAGAACCCACAGAAAAGACTTAACCAGATACCGAATCAGAAACATATCTATTGAAATCCATGAAACATAACCACCTCCGACAAACATAACTAAAACGAAGTCAACCCACAAAAGGGTCAAACACACTTTTAAGAAAGACACACAATTCAGGATAATACGTCCACACGACAAGTCTACCTAGATTATCATAGAAAAATTCCATCGTCACTTTATAGAAAAACAACGCATTTACAACGCTGTTGAAACTTTAAAAGCAGGAAAACAAGTATGAAAAGGTTTTTAATTGTTCCACCATCATTACAGAAAACAGAACCTGGACCAAGGCTTCACAACCCTGGGAACTCCTGATTGTGCGCAAGCTTCACCCCAAGACCTATGGTTGAGGCTCTGATGGCTGAAGCATCTTCTGCCTCATAGTTAGGTACTGCCGTTATCCCATCACGGCGTCCTCTTTAAGAGACGCTTCCTGAAAAACTTGTCCAGATGACCCAGACGGCTGCATCGATGACACGTCTTCGGAGGGTTGCGACAAGGCGACTTTAAATGCCCGAAACGACCACACTGATAGCATACCATCGAACGATCTGATGAAATGGAAGCTGGGACCAAAGGGGATAACTCCTTAGGAACAGGTATCTATGGCGCCTTTTCCTCACCAGAGGGGGAACTCTTACGAACAACAGGGGACACTGAATTATTAACCACCCACACACCGGAAACCAACTCAGCCAAGAAAGTTTTCTCCACCAGCTTCTCGAAACAAAGGTCTTTAGAAGGGAGGACTCTCTCCTTGATCTCTGGATGAAGACCCCCAGTGAAAAGATAGACATTCATGAGCTCATGCGATGCTACCTCTGGCGAAAAGGAAATCAGTTCCTTGAAATGGTCAACATATGCCTTCACCGTCCGTTGGCCTTGTTGAATATGCACAAGCTCTCTCTTTTTCTCCAGCTTCACTTCCTCAGGTACAAACCATTGGATAAAAACAATTCTAAAGACATCCCATGTCATTTAAACTTGCGTTGATGATGGGGTAACCATCTTCCACTGGTCCAGAGCTGGACCCTCGAACAACTTCATAATTGCACGAACCTTAACATTATCGGGAGTTCCCAACGTTCTAAAGACACGCTCCACTTCCTCGAGCCATTTCACAGCTTCTAACAGACCCTGATCGCCATGGAGAATAGGCAAAGTCTGAGGAGGATCAAAAACTGGGAATGACTTATCTGAATCCTTAGAGAACTTTCTGGGTGGCATTTCCTGAGCAACATATAAAACACAAATCCAAAACCAATATCAAACTGAAGAAACATCAATAAAAGCGCCTTCATCAAAAACAATCAGCACAAAGACCAAACAAACACAAACACCACCCAAAATAAAATCCCCTTTTTATTTTAGACTTTAAAACCACCCTCTTTCAAGACTGCTTTCCAAAACCAATCCATTTTCAAACCAAAAACTTTCCAAAACCGTTTCCCCCTTAAAACCAATTTAGAAAACAAGTTCAAGCCTTTAATTTAAAAAACACACCCAGGTAATCTCATGAACTGTTGCACATGTCTTCATCCACTTCCCATTAATACTCGCACCAACACGCATTTTGCATGCATTCTCACACATGTGCAAACGTTCATAAAGAGGACCTAAGGTTTCACCCCAAATCATTATTAACCAATTCCAAGAAACCAAACAGATTTCCAAATCAAGAGATTTCAGTTTTCAAACCTGTTTCATACATTTAAAGTCTTTTAAAAGAAACCAGCCCAATTTTTCAAAACCCTTTTTCATTTCCAACAATGTACTTACACAGACCAAAACAAAAGCAGCATCTAAATTTGCATCAACCACTCGAGTGAGGGACTAGTAGTCACGCTCAACCTGGCGACATGGTAGTGCGCCATGTCCCAAGTCAGCGTCGACCACTAGGGGGAATTCAAACCATGTACTCAGACCCCACATGGGTCACTACTCCATGTGAAATCATTATGTAACATCAGCTTGCCTCCATTATCATCTCTCAATCCAAGACAAACCAGAAAAGACAAGGAAAAAATTCCCAAACAACCCCTGGCGACTCGAGGTGCGGAACGGGCGAGGGTTCATGAAGTCCTTACCATACCTACCTCTCGAGTCCCGACAGTCCTAATCTCCACCTACCAGAAAACCCAAATAACAAGAACCTCCTCTGATACCATTTTGTCACGAACCAGCCCAGGTCGACCCTGAACCGGTCACCCGAGCCGGTCCGCGGCAAGTCCCGAGGAGCGTTCCCGATCCCCCCGGGATGACAACTAGTGCTGGGCATTCAAAGTTTCACTCGTTGGGAACGATTTTATCCTAAGATAAAAACAGGATCAAAAGAACGAATATAAACTAAACAAATAGACAAACACTAAAGACATAAACAAAACTACACCACGACATACCTCTACGTGACCTCGCGGGTCACCACCCAACTACAACCAACGTCGCTCCCTCACTGAGCGACTAAAGCCAGGAAAACCTAAACACAAGAAACCTGCAACTGAAATGGTAAAAGATAGGCGTGAGCACAAAAGTACTCAGTAGGTGAGACCCACAACAAATCCCAAAACACTGCCAGTAAATAAAGAGTCTACATATTCCAGGTTTGAACTATAATGTATAAAAGTAAGCTTTCATAATTCTTTACTTGAAAATCAAAACACGAGTCATTTCCTTTATTCTTTTTAGAAAGTTGGTTCACTTTCATTAGTTTTAAACTCATTCTAAAAAAACAAATAAGTGTTATATTTTCAAATCTTACATAAAGAGAATAAAGTATTTTCATTTGAAAACCATTTTCTCAATGTCTAACAGTATAGGCTGTGAAGGATGACTGAAAGTAAACAAGCAGGGAAAACAAGTGCAAGTAAAGGTAAAAAAGCAAGGAAAACCAAGTCCAAGTGGAAATAAACTAGAAGTTATCAGCAATAACCATGGGCGATCCTAAACATCCCCAGAAAACCCTTGGACGTACTCGTGTTCAGACTACCTGCCGGCATGGTACTCCATAGTCAATAACCAACTGGCCGCCCTAACAGCCAACCAGTGGCACGCCCCACAAGGCCTTACCTACCAAGGGGGAACTAACCCGTCTAATCGGGGTTAGCCAGAAACCGTCACTCGATTCTCAAAAGGACGCCCAGGAACCCACGGTAGTTTTAATGATACTGTGTAAGTGGGAGGCCCTCGTACGCGTGACTCATCTCACCGCACTTGCCAATCCCCTTACACGAACACCACTACATGACAATCCTCGAAGGGAAGTCCCCCTGTAGAGATTCCCCATAAGTACGTATAAGTAGTCGGTTTATAAACAATAAGGTGCCAACCGGGCCGCCACATCATTCACATTTTAACCATTTAATACTAAAGCATTTCTGAAGGGATACGATACACGCCATTTCATTGAAAACCAGAAACACACTTAGAACTTTATTTAAGAAACTCAAATCAGCATGTTAAACCTGAAACACACTGGTTTCACAATAGAATCATTTTACAATATCCAAACACACCCCACTTTTATCAAGAGCCAAATGGGCCTTTAATCACTTTTTGAAGGAATAATATTTCTCAAATGAAATCCAAACTTTTAATCACGCGTCAAAGGAAAACATTTTTCAACAACCAAGAACCACACTTAAAGTTTTCAAAATCAAGTCTTAAAGGTCATACGACATTTTTTCTAATCAAGGTTCTAAGAAACACATTTTCCATAAACAATACACCTACTAATTTATACACAACAAAAACATTTCAAAACACAATTTCACATTTCATGAAGAACCATTTAGCGATATTACCATGGAAGCACACAATTGAAACCAAGAAAACACTTTCAATGAAACGCTAGAATTTAAACATCTTTTATCTGCAGATCACCACACTATAAATAACTACTTAATAATACTTTTAAATTTACTGAAACTCAATGAAAAGACAAGGAATAAATAAATTCTAAATTTAAAGGCGAGTGCAATGGGAGACCTAACTCGAATCGGAACGAAAAACGACACGGCGCAAAACTCCCGTTGCATAATGGTTGCACTGTATTTCGCCATCAAACAGGTCGTAAAACAATAGACCGTTAAACAGGTTCAACAATAATAACATAATATAATGTAATAATAATAATAATCATAATATAATAACAATAATAACAATAATAATTTAGAATAATTATAATATAATAATATAATAATAATAACAATAATAATATAATAATAATAATAATAGCATAATCATAATAATAATGAAAATAACATAACAATAATAATAAAAATAATAACTTAATAATATTAACTTGAAAATATTAATAATAATAATAATAATAATGCAGTAATAAAAATAAGAACATAATAATAATAATATTAATTATAATATTAATGTAGTAATAATAATAAGAACATAATAATAATAATAATAATAATATAATAATAATAATAATAATAATATAATAATATTAACATAATAATAATATAACAATAATATAATCACAATAATAATATTATAATAATAATAATATAATAACAAAATTAAAGATATTAACATATTAAAATTATAATGCTAATGTAATAATAATAACTCAAATATAATAATAATATAATAAAAAAATAAAATAAAACACGCCTGACATACATGGGGTGCAGGGAGATTCGGCGGAGAGGTCCGGCGGAGGTCGGGATCGGCACGGCGGGGCGAGGCCGGCGGTCGGGAGGAGGTGCGAGGCCGGTGGGGATCGCCGGTGCAGCTAAGGGAGTCCGGAACGGGAAGGCGGGGTCGGCACGGCGGCGAAGCAGGGTCGGCACGGCGGCGGGAAGTCGGGGTCGGGACGGCGCGGGGGTGAGGGAGGAGGCCGTCTGGACAGGGGGGGGTCTCCAGAAGGGAGGTCGCCGGTCAGGGGGGGTCCACCGGAAGGGAGGTCGCCGGACATGGGGTCTGCTGGAAGGAAGGTCACCGGACAGCCGAAAGGGAGGGAGGGAGGTCGGGATGGTGGTGCGGTGAGGCGGCCAAGAGCAGTAGGGTCGCCATACGTTGGGGTTGCTAGCGCGATGGTCAGAGAGGTCGCCAGACGCTGGAAGAAGGCTGGGCAGGGGGGGGGGGGTGTCGTCGGGATGAGCACAGGCAGGCCGGGGGAGCCGGGTGCGGGCAGCGGCGAGGTCCGGGGGGCCACGCGGCGCGCCTGGGGATGAGCGGGAGCCGAACGACGGCGGGCTGAAGGGGAGCGCGCCGGAGGGGCCACGGGCCGACCAAACCAGAAAAAAGGGGGGAAAGAAAAACAGGGGAGAGAGAGAGGAGATGGGAGAGGGTGGCGGCTGGGTAGGTTAGGGGGGAAATTAGGGTTTCGGTTTTTATATATATATATTTATATATTTGATAATAATAATAATAGTAATAATAGTAAAACTTCATAAAAA
The DNA here is from genome assembly GCA_963277665.1 of Viscum album. Taxonomy (NCBI): domain Eukaryota; kingdom Viridiplantae; phylum Streptophyta; class Magnoliopsida; order Santalales; family Viscaceae; genus Viscum; species Viscum album. Next base: position 171,270,088 of record OY728147.1, on the reverse strand, counting down.
TAATAATAATAAAACTTTATAATAATAACAATAAAATATAATAATAAGTAAAAATTAGTTAGTTATAATAATAAATATTCTGATCAAATATTTAAAATAATAAAATCATTCAAAAATAACACACATATATATATATTTATACATATATAGATATATATATATATATATATAAACATAAATACAACAAACATTTATATATAAACATATATAGACATAAACTTATATAAGCATATATATATATATACATATATAGACATATATATATATATATACATTACTATACACATATATAAAAATATATAAAAATACCACAATAATGATAACACAATTTAAATGGTAATAATAATAAATGTTAACATAAAAATTTTAATATTTAAAATGTCGGGTGAACACATAGTCACCCGGGCCGAACGCACGGTCACCGCTAGCGATGCGATGACTGTGCACCAGCGCGAAACCGCCAACCCAATCAACCCTCGAAAATTTTAAATCGGTACCAAGAAAGAAGTAAAATAATGACATCTGTGGTCGGGGTGTGACAATTACAATCGACCAGAAGATAGAGGCATCCTTAAAGGGATCCTCTAGGTCCAACGTAAGTAGAGGAATCTTATTAGGGATCCTTAAAAACAATTAACACTTGGCCTCTTAGGCTAGAAGGGAACATATGAAACGATAGACATCCTCAAGTGAAAAAATAAAAAGGCATTGGTAATGGGAGATGGAACATGGATAATTTCAGATCAAGGGTCTCACTCTTTTGAGATAACCAGATTCGTTTACCAGAGGAAGAGCTTCTCCATTTAGATAATTTATAAAACGCCACATAGGAGTCTTTAAAACCCCACAAGGATTTCACTATAATGATCTATATGAAATGATACTTAAATGGAATAATATTATGTCTAAAACCATCTTTGGGGAATATAATAGAAAAATCACCCTATAAGTAGAAAAAATAGGATTACATAGTGTGTGTGTGTGTGTACCGTTGTACACAACATATACACACAAAGCCCCACTTGTGTGAGGACTCTTGTTGGACATGGAATCTAAAAAGGCCAAGTACATGATGTGTTGGACCTATACGTGACATTTACCCTATATGTGGTTCATTCTCCTATACCTCACATTGTCTATCCATGTATTATTCCTAGACATGTACATCAACCCAGTGTGTGACACACACAAGGTCTGGCCTTGAATTCCATATGACATGTTCCCCTTACACTGGCTGCCAGGCTGGGTACTCGGCTATATGGACATGTTCTTAAACATAGCCCGTATGAACCACAAATGGTTTAAAAGTCTAAAATTTCAACTTCCTCGAAAAGTAATAGCACCCAATGTGTTTTTCTAGAAAAACATTCCATATAAACGAGTTCTGCTAAATGGAAAACCCGTAGAAATTCCATAAACACCCATTTTCTCCTCAAAAATAATATATCATACCACATGGGGGAATAACCGTTATTAAAGGAGGGTTTAAACTAGGAAATGGAAAATATACGAGGTTCTATGTCAAAATCAGGAAGACAACAACCTTTGGGCATAATCTGTCTAAGATTCACCCATTTCTATTGTCCATGATTTTTTTAGGATGATCTATTGGGTCCCAAGCTTCGTAGTTGTACCCTTCTCCCTCTCCCTATACTTACCTCTATACTTTAACCCTTTTCACTCTCATCTATGTGAAGGGGGATCCAAAATGGGTGTACAATAAAATCTAAAGGATATGGAAGAAAATAAAAGAGGATAAGAAAATAAAGAAAACGAAAAAATGAAAGAAAACGAAAACAGGGACCGATCCAACCCTGAGGCCCAATATAAGATTATTTCCTATGTAGGAAAAAATAATCTTTCTGAACTCAAAGGTGGAGACAAAATCTCAATATTAAACTCTATTCAAAATACATTGCCAAAAAACCTGCATGAATAAATTAATATTTAATTTATTTAAAATTAATTATTAATTATTCTGCTAAAATTCAAACGTCATTAGAATTATACCAAACTACTATACTTGTGTGAAAACCCTATTATGGGAACAAATGAGTGGTTATAATGATTTTCTGAGGTCATGGACTAGAGTAATGTTATTATTTTACCCATTACAAGAATTAGAAGAAAAAAATATAAACTTCTTCTCAAAATTCCAGTCTATAAAAACAAAGGTCCTTATAATCTCCCCACCATAAAACTTATCATCCTAGATAATCTTGGTGGTAAGACTAGAATCCATACTCTCAACATTATCATCTAAAAAAAAGATATCTTTAATATCATATGACTTGTCCAATACCATCAACAATGGTCTCCTATACGGGAGACACTTAACTATGACCAATCTAGTACTCCCCACAATAGAAATACCCTTATCATTGTTCAAAACCAATTTTCAATCCCAATGACCCAGGTAAAATGAAAAAAAACACAGATGAATGTGAGGGCCACCACCCTAAAATTGATAATGGTGTACTCCCCACCATATGGATGAGCATGTACTAATCCATGAGTGTAACCTCAACATGTTTTCATCAACAAAGGAATAATATTTGAAAGAAAAGGACCTTACTATATAGAAGAAACTCTCTCAGCATACTCAAGGTGATTGCAAGATAGAGCATGATCATCTCTTACTAGTATTGCATTAAGATTTCGTCAATGTTCATGTACAAATCTCTCCATTCCACACTCACAATGTATAAGACAACAATTTCCTTTAACCACCACCTGATTCCAAGTCTTTTAAAAATGTGTGTCTAGGTCCCAACATGAGTTAACGGTCTAGATGTACTTGATTCTCTTTTGATGAGACATCTATTATAGAGGGACATTTTCCATTTAAGCACAACACCTAATAAAACCATGTCCATGAAAAAAATGAAAACATCGGTCGTCATCTCACAGCCGGCCACTCACCAATTTTTGATAAAATTGTACCATGTGAACCAGCATGCACCATTATCACCGGAATCATACTATATCAATTCTCCCATTATATGGCTAATTTTACCATTCCACATAGAATTTCAGCCTCATTATTCCAAATGATCCCATAGAACTCCACTTAGAAATTAGGAATCACACACATTCCATGATTTATTTTACCACCAACCATCACCCAACATCATTCCAGTCCTGAGCATCTACCAACACTCTGAACACGTTTATTATAATAGAAATATTGGTTGATAGGACTAGGAACCCAAACATTATTTCTTGTCAAACCCTATCTTGATAACCATGAACCCCCTGTTCTACATCAAAAGCTGAAGGTATCAACATGCCTATGACATAAAACCCAAGAACCTACCATGAATCAATCTCAAGATAATATAACCAAGATCACTGTCTAAAAATCCATCCATAAACTCGAGACAACCTCTCTCAAAAAGGTTTCTCGCAAACCAAATGAAAAAAAATAAACATTGACATACAATGGATAGAGTAAAAAATAAGGGCCTCTAGGTCTCCCACCGAGCCCAATCGATTAGGTCTCAAAACTGGGTTATAAGGTCAAACCACCTAGCCTAAAAAGATAAAACCACATTAAAGAAGGTAAAGATCACAATGACCTATGGGCGAAAAAATTGAAATCATAACCTACAAGGGTATGATCGTAAACAAGAATATTCACAAGGACTCCCCGTAAATGTTACAATATAAAACACCCAAATAATATTATAAAATAGTTTTTTAAAATAATTTTATTTATTTTATGTCCTGTGTTATGTCAAATAATGTATTAGCTTCAGTTACACACAACACTAAGTTTCTACGAAACAACATTTTTATTATTTAAATAAAAAATTATAACCAATCAATTATAATTGTATGTATGAACATGATTAATAGAATTTTGAAAGTATGTTTTACAAGTGTAAACCCCTTTTGAAATTAAAAGGAAATCTTATTCTTAAAAGCTATTTAAGTGTACACAAGTGTGTTTCATATCAATAAAATAAGAAAATAAACCTTTTTTGATTATATCATTGAAATATATATATAAAATATTCAATATAATATTTTACATTCAACCAATTTTCTTTCAAGACATGATATAAAAATAAATCATGTTTTACGCTTAAAAATGTATTATTCTAAAAGTAGTATTATCTACATATAATTACACAATTATTTTTAAATTAAATTTTAACACTTTTAAAAAATTAAATTTCAAAAAATAATCTTTTTATTTGAAATATGGATATATAAATTTACTTTTGTTGAATGTTTGGTATTTTTATTCTAAATTTCATATTTTTATGAATAGTGAAAAATATTGAATTTTAATTAAAAACAAATTTTTTATCCAAATAAATTATAATGTAAAATTATATTTTGATTGGATTTAAATTATAATTAGATATATTTGATATTATTTAATTAAATTTAATATATTTTAATAAATTTTATATTTAATTTAGATATAAAAACATTTAAATATTTTTAACATTTTCACTTTAAAAGCCCATTTTCACCCCGTCTACGAGATTTATTTTATTTTATTTAATCCACTTATGTGTTTTTAAATTTTAAAAATGGATTAATTATGTTGGATAAGAAGTTTCTAATTCATTAAATAGTTCAATTTTATTTTTTCTAATATGAATAGTAACATTGGTAATTTTTGTTACCATAGTAAAGGGTAAAATTAGAAAATTTAGGTTAAAAATATAGTGATATAGACTATAAAATGACCTTAGAACTCAACCAAATATTATTTAATGACTTTTATTTGAACCTAAAAACCAAATCATAGAAATGGAATTATTTAATGGACATTCTTTCATGAAAATAACTTATATATTATTGAAATCAAAGGGAGTGAAAAAATGGCACACTCTTAGTTTAAATAAGTATAATATTTTAAATATGGTGGTAAATAGAAGATATTATCAACTATATGTATTCATATAAAATATATAAGATTTATATAAATCTAGATTATTTGTTTGTAAAATTTAGTGAAGAAATAATTATCATAAATAATTGCACGATGTCAGTGAAATAATTATTTAATTAACAAAAAACCGAATTAAGTGATAATAAAAATATTAAAAGATATATAATTTGAATTACTTACAATGATAAACAAATTTAATTGATTAATATGAAATATTAGGGGTATATTAAATGTTGTTTTTTAATGTTATCATACTTTATTGATTTTCTTAATGTTAATGTAATGAATAGTGACGAAATTGACAGTAATGATATTTTATGAAATTAATTCGAAATTATAAAAATAAAAATAGATAAAGGTGATATATTAAGGTCTAAAATCTCATAAATTGACCATTTATGGTTCAATTTACTCCTTATATGAAAAAAATATCAACATTTTAAAATTATAGATATTGTTACCATAGTTAAAATTAAAGTAGGATGACAAAGGTTTAGTCAAAATGATAAGGTTTAAAATTACACCAAAACATGTATAAAATATATTTTTTATGGTATTTCCATACTATCCAATATTATCATATAATTCATTTTTAGTTGGAGATATTTTTATTTAGATATAACTTATTTGAAATTTATATTTTGAGAAATTCCAAAAGTGACCCCCCCGCGTTTATTAAAAAAGGACACCTCCACCCTCATGAGATTTCACCACCTTGAGTCTTCTATCTCAAAAAAAATATGCCAAATTCTCTTAAAAATTCCATATAAACATTCTACTATTATATAACTCTTATAAGTCTATTATATATATCATGAAATATTAAATTACAAATCATAAATATTATGAAATTTTATCATGATTATGAACAGGCCATTATACAACCTCTTTCCCATCCAATAAGATGTGTAAGTATCGTTTTGTTCATATGTACAGATTACCATCTCCACGTTGGAATATAATTCACTTTTCAACATCATATTATATGTGTGTCATTATGATGGGTATAATTTTTATATATGATAATCATGATATTATTATACTTATTTAAATCTAAAATCATATCTACCTTTTTACCCCATATTTTTTGGTAAATGATAATGTTGCTCATGCTTACGTGTGGCTTCCCATCTCTATGATGGGATGTGATTTATTTTTCATATTTATTTCCCATGGGTCATAATTTAGATAAATTTTATGAATATAAATGATATATATACCATAATAATTATTTTTAAAATGATGGTGCAATGAGAGAAGTAAAAGGTCCATGATTTCCAAACCGAAACATTCTTGGAAAATGAAGCTGATATCACCTATATAGTGATCTTAATTATTAAAAAATAAGTTATAAGATGTTATAAACCAATAATAAATGGTATTATTGATATATTATAATTTAATGAATGTATAATAAATTTATATTTATTACACATAAATTTTAAACATGAACAAGGAAAGAAGATACATGAGGTAAAGGATTTTTTCTCACTTTTATTTATTTCAAAGACGTGCCTTATACACTTCGTATTTATTTGACATGGTTTACATACTTCCCATGAATAAATTTTATGATTATTTTGTGGAATATTATTTTATTTTAATATTCATACAATTATTTTTATTTAATGGGGCATACAATTCAACTGATTATAATGTTTTAAGGGTTTATTTCAGAATCTCAACAATATTTTTGATTATTTAGTTTTATGTCTTTATTGGGGATTATTTGGATTACATGTTCATGTTTTATTAAAATGTTTTAAAAAAGGTTATAACTATTATTATATGTGAATATTTAACGTTTTTTACCAATGCTTTACTTTTTATGTAATAGTTTGAAAAGAATATTGTGTTTCATTTTCAAAGTAAATCTCTTTGTGACTTTTTTGATAAAAATATATAAAAGTAATGTTTCTTTAACTTATATGAAATGAATATATTTTTACATTATCATAACAACATAATTATTAGAATATTACATTACAAGATAAAAAGTTTATTTTACAATATTTTTTTCATTATATTTGTGAGACTCTTTAAAAAAATTATTTCATAAAAGAAATGATACTTTTTACAAGAAATATTTCAAATGTTCTTAAAAAATAATTTTCTGTAAAATATTAAATTATTTTCTATTAAGTACAATTTTTTGGGGAGATGAACCTAGGATACCATTATTATTCTTTATATGAATTATATATTTTTATGTTGGAATTATATTTATGAAACATGTTTCTTTTCCCTGATTTATGATATCAATAAGTGTTTATTAAACTCATTTATTTACATTGGGTTTGAGATGGTGATTGATTTATAGTCATCTGTCAAACATATGTATAGTTTTCATTAAGTAATGCATGAGACCTATATATCCCTCCAATTCATTGGGTAATGAATTATATCTCATGATATAGTTAGTGTAAACAAGTTGATGTGCTTGATCTGTGATGGGAAACAAGTCAACGTTTCTGATCCATGATGGGAAACAAGTTGATGTGCTTGATCTATGTGGGGAAATAGGTGACAAGTCATGATCTAAGAGTCTTGGTAGTTAGACATGACATAAGAAATGGGTTTCTATACTTATGTGTATGAGACACACATTTATGATATGAATTGTTTCTCATGATTGGCATATGATGATGTTTTATTCTTATGATTCATGTCTTTTGAAATGCTTATGTTTTATTCTGTGACTTGTGTTTATGATCCATGATTGGATGGGTATGTACATTTCTCCTTATCACATACCAAAATTTCTTATCTTATTATTTTATAAGATAATAAATTTATATCTTCTATTTTAACCCTTACTGGGCATATGATATAACCCTTTTCTTATGTTTCCTTTCCATATGTTATGAAGAATGTTTTTAATTCACGGTACTAAATGGGAAGAACTTTCTATAAAAAATTGAAAATATTTCAGTAAAACTAATTTTTGTGTTTCAATTTTCAAAATGCACCAAACTATTATGGTTCTTGGGATTGATATTGTGTAATTTGATGAATGGTCATCTAAAAAAGATGTAATATCCATGTATAAAAATACCGAGTCATTTTAGTTGGTATTATAGAAATTATTTAGTAAACCTTTGGAATCAAGGATAAGAAAACCATAGTAAGATCCCTAAGGATAATTCTTTGTATAAGTTACAATCCTATAGTTTTTATAATGACATGAATAACCTAGGATTAAACCTATAGTGTCATAGATTTAAATTTTATAAGTAATTTATCTTCATTATGTGGTTCTACAACTATAATGAGTGTTTCTCAAACTATGTTTTCATGTTTTAGTAATTGGATGGGACTTGAAGGAACCACATTAATGATATAGTCCATATAGTGAATTTCATTCCATTAAACCAAATGTTATGGGAGTAGGAATAAAAAATCAGGGTTCTTTGATCACACATATTTTTCAAGAAATGAATCATATTGGACATTCAAATGAGAAAATGAGGGAGAAACACACTTTTGAGTCCTTTCTGAGAAAAATTCCACCTTATTCTAGTGGTAAATCTAATATAATATATTCTGAACAGTGGATACATACCGCTAAAAAGATATTTTTGGTTATCCAATGTTCATAACATGAGAAATTCATTTTTTTCGATCAATTGGATAATGAAGCAGATCATGGGTGGAATCTTATCAAGAATTCAAGGTAATGAGATGATATTGAATCCATGGAATGGGATTAGTTTAAGAAATTATTTTTAGATAAGAAATTTCCCCATATTATTGATATGAAATTAGTGAAAGAGTTTATTAAGATAAAGAAATTTTTTGAATAATTTGTTGGTACTTATGTGGAAAATTTTACAAGACCATCTAGGTATGCCTCTGGTATTATTATCCGACCTGAATGTGTGGTTGACGATTCTTCAATTTCTTAAAAGCATGTCCTTGAAGGGTGTTGTCCATAATTTACTTTAGTATCTACAAATAAATTGATTGATATTCACTCAAAGTAGAAATGTAAATTTGATATACCCACCATTCCCTAATATTTGATAAGAAAAGAAAGATCCAAACTCATGAAAATAGGAATAAATCTCACAATGGAATGAAATTACAACCATGTGACATCTAGAAATATATGATGAATCATAAAGGGGTGTTTTTAAATGGAAATGAGAGTTGATTTAAATGTGGAAAGGAGGTCATAAATCTTTTAAAATTCTAAAGGTAGAAAATAGATAGATAATGAAATTGAGGAAAAGCGGATTCCAGCTCATGATCATCCCACACATCAGTGCTTTATGAGTAAATAAAATGGGAATTATGCTATCAATTTCCAAAATAAAAGGGTTAATGATGATGATAAACTAATGAAACCTCTTAAAAACAAAGAAAAATTTAAATATCATGAAATCACTATTGGGGATGAAGAGTATGAAAATAAAGTGGAGCAATGCTTGAGTGTTTATTTATTAGAATTTAAGGATAATGTTATTGAAGTAACTTTATGGTATTATGAATTAATGATACATTTGAGGATTTTATAACTGTAACTATTCATTAAGAATTTGAGAGAATATTTGAATGGTAATGATAACCATGAAATGTTATTGAGGTGGTAATTTGATATTTTTGGAAAACACATGATTAAGGTAAGGATAACCCTTTATATGTCCATCATGTTTGTATAATGAAGCCAAGATATTTTTTATTATGATAAAATAAATGGGATATTATTGATTTCATTGGGACTTATAAGATGAAAAAATGGTTTATGATATTATGGATTGAGTTTGAAGAATTTTTTGATTTGCAGTAAGAGGAGAGAGTTAATTTTTTAAATAATTCATATTTTAACTTTGGTTTTATGGTAATTTAGGTTATTAACATATTTCCCATGAATAAATGATAATGGTATATACATGTTTGGTATGTTATAATTATAAGTTACATCGGGTTTTTGGTGGATAAATGATATTTTTAGTGACCTTCATTCCAAAGTTTTGGATTTTAATATTTTGAAAGGTTAATATGGGTAACCATTTATGAAACAGTTTATATTAATTTTTTGATGAGGTATTAGATATTAATGCATCGTAATATGGGGATTTATACATATTGGATAATATGAGTTTACCATTTTGTTTTGATGGTAAATATAGAAAGAATGAATTACTTATCATCCCATTATAGACCTTATGATCCACTAGTTCTTTAGGCATCACAATTTCAACTTCATCTTTTCTTGGAGTAAGAGAACGAAGTAGAAATTGGTAAAGTAATATAGAAAGAGTGATATTATAATTTTCTGGTCATATCATGTATGTATTTATTCTCAATTGATATTGAAATAAAATTTTGTACAATTATCATAATTTTTGATGATATCAGTGACCTTTTTCTGACATATTTGGTATGTGGTTTTATGGTCATTAACCTTATGTTGAATATTCTATTTATCACTCTCTATAACACCATGGTAGTTATTTTTTCCTAATGTTTCCATTTTTTCACTTGACACCTATGTTATCCTATGTGGACACATATTTATGAATTACTTTGTGAAGTAGTTTTCCTTCCAATATTTTTTTAAAAGATGTTTAAGTGTCATTTTTTAGATATGGGTTTCTATGAAATTAAATTTCATGTATCAAAAATTTAATGACCCAGATGAATATAGATGGTGAAATTCATTTGAAGGGGGTCGAATGTAATCCCATATATTTTTAGGAACAATATTCTATTTTATAATAATTTTAATTCCTTTATGTCTTGCATTACACGCAACTCTGTCTTAGCTTGTGTTATAAGAAAAACTTCGTTTCTATAAAAAACATTTTATTATTTTAAATATTTTAAAATAAAAATTATAACCAATAAATTATGATGTTTTACATCTATATGATTAAATTAATAAAGAAATTATGGTTTAAACATTTAAAACCTTTTTAAAATTAAAAGGAAATCATTTTCTGAAAAACTATTTAAATGCACACAAGTGCATTTTATACCAAAAAAATTAAGACATCAATATTTTTGGATTATATTAAATATATATAAATATATATAATATTCAATGTAATTTTTAACATTTATTATATGTGTTTTTAAGACATGATATAAAAATAAGTCATGTTTTATTCTTAAACAAATTATTATTCTAAAAGTTATTTTATAACATTTTAATTGAACAAATATTTTAATACTAAATTTTGAAACATATATAAATTATATTTTCAAAAAAATTATTCTTTGAATTGATGATAAAAAACGTTACTCTTTTATTATTTTATATAATTTTTTGAAATGTTTCATGTTTTGAAGAACATTGAAAAATAATGAATTTTATTCGAAAACAGTTTTCTCGTCTAAAATATTTATAGAGTTAAATTATATTTTTTATTTGTTTAAGTATAATGAGATTAATATTTTACCATTTCAAACAATATAATTAATTGGAATCAATTTCAAATTGATTTGTTTTGTAAAAACATTTCAATTGTTTTAATGTTTTTACTTTTTAAACTCGTTTTTTTTTCACCTCATCTATGAGAGTAATTTGAAATCAAATTTACCCAATTATGTGTTTGGAATTTTTAAAACCGGATTTCATATTTGTAATCATAGTTTATAAATTTAGTAAATATGTTCATTTTATTTTTATCTAATATGAATAGTAATATTGGTAAATTTTTACCACAGTAAAGGTTAAAAATGGGTAAGTAAGGTTAGAAATAATGTTTTAAGAACTATAAAATGAGGAAAATAATTGATAAAATTATATTGGATGATTTTAATTACACTATTAATACATAATTATCATTATTTTGTTATTTAATTCACACCTATATATTAAAAATACTTTGATATTATCATAATTAAATGGGGTGAAAACATTTATCACTCTTACTTTTAATAAGTATAATATGCATAATAAGGTGTTAAATAATGGATATGATTAACTATATATATTATTTTAAAATATAAACAATATATATAAATCAAGGACTTTTATTGGTAATTTTTAGTTCCAAAATATTTATCATAAATAATTACACAATGATAATGCAATAATTATTCCATTAATGAAAACTCAATTATGTGATATCAAAAAGGTTAAAAGAGATATAATCTAAATTAATTAATGAAATAAAATAATTTTATAGGTTAATATGACATATTAGTGGTTTATTAAATGGTTTTTTCGATTTTATCTTGTTGTAATGATTTTCTTAAAGTCAATGTAATGAATAGTTTCAAAATTAACATTATTGATATTTTGTGAAAATAATATTTTACTAAATTTTTTTAAAATCATTAAATTCACAAATAAGAAAAAATATAAAAAATTATTGTCTAAAATATCATAAATTTACCATTAATGTTTCACTTTAAACCTTATAAGCAGAAATATAAACCTTTTAATATTGAAAAAGTTGTTAATATAGTAAAAATTAAAATGTGTTTACTAATGGTTAATAAAAATAATAAGGCTTAAAATTACCCCAAACTAAATATAAAATCCATATTTTTATTTTATTAACACCATATCCCAAATTATTTTCATGTTTACATCCAATTTGAGGCTTTTTATTGATATTTAATTAATTATAAATTAATCCTATGACAAATTCCAAAAGGTCCCCTAACCATCATTATAAAAGGACACCTCCTCCCTCATCACATTACACCACATTGAGTATTATATCTTCAAATAAATCTGAAAAATTATCTTTCCCACTTCCCTAGACACATTATAATTGTTTTTGTATTTTTGAAGGACATACTCTACAATCCTTTAGCGGATATCTAAAGGAGCTGTTTAGAAGAAGAAGTAATCGCTCTAATAGATCACCCTCTTTTTTATGCTATTTTATACCATCTCTATAACTATGATATATTTAATAAAATAATAAATTATTTATCCTAAATATTCTTAAATTTTATTATTATTATGAACACTCCATTATACTACCCATTTCCCATAGAACAATAAGTGAAAGTATCGCATATGCATACGTACATCTTATAGTCTCTATGTAGAGATACAATTCATTTATCGTAACCATCATTAATGAGTGATAATTATTAAGGGTTTATTATTCATGTATGATATTTATGAAATAATTATACTTATGGTATGATACTATCATATATAACTATTTACCACCAAATCTTTTTGGAAATGACTTCATCGCTCATGCATACGTATGACTTACCGTCTCTACCACATGATGTTATTCATTATATATATATATATATATTTCCCATGTATGGGAATAAGGAGAAATATTATGAATATATATTATATATGTAACATAATAATTATTCTATAAATTATGGGACCATGATTAATGTATAAGGATTAGTACTACTTTCTAAAACATACCTAGAAAACAAATCATATATCATCTAGAACAGTGATTTTAATTATTAATAAAAATGTGAGTAGATATTGTAAATAAATCATACATGGTATGATTAATATATGGTTATATAATACATTTATAATAAATCCATATTTATAATATATGAGGTTTTAATAATAATAAGTAAAAGTGAGACATGAGGTAAAGGATTTTTGTATCACTTTTATTTCTATGGGACATATTCATTATAAAATACATGATTCTTCTATATGGTGTATATACTACCCATGAATTTATTTTATGAGTTTTATACTGAAGATTAAGGTAATTTAATATCCTTATAATATTCTATCTTTCATGGTAAATAAAATTTAACTGATTATAATGTGGTAATGGTTTAATTCACAGTCTCATCAATATTTTGGATTATTTCATTTTAATTATCCATTGAAAAATATTTATCATCCCTTCCCATGTTTCTAAAAATGTTTTCAAAAAGTTTTTTACTATTATATAATGAATATTTAATGTTATTTTTTCCAAAGTTTTACTTTTTACAGAATGGTTTAAAATAATTGTTTTTTTTTCATTTTCATAGCAAGTATCTTTGTAACATTTCTAACAAAAATATATATAAGGAATGTTTTTTTAAATTATACAGAGTGAACAAGATTTTCCACCACCATGAAACCTTAATGAATTGTAGATTCCTTTACAAGATTACAAGTTTATTTTCATATTTTTTCCATTTATAATTGTGCATCGCTTTAAAAATATTATTTTATAATGTAAAGGATATTTTCCTAAGGAATTATTTCATGTGATCTAATAAATCATTTTTTCCGTGTAAGATGAAATTATTTCCTATAAATGATAATTTATTAGGGATATATCTATTGGATACCATTATTATTCTTCATATTAATGTTTTATTCTTATGATGGGATGATATTTATGAAACCTGTTACTTTTCCTTGAAATATGTTACAATGAAGTGTTTATGAAACCATTTCATTACATGGGTTCTGCGATAATGAATTATTTATGGTCATGTGATACAAAAAATGTACAGTTTTCATTAAGTGATAGTTGGGACCTATATATCCCTCCAATTAATTGGTTAATGAATTATATATCAAGAGAGAGTAATGGGAGACAAGTCCTTATGATTTATCCATGATGGGGAACAAGTCGACGTGCTTGATCCATGGTGGTAAACATGTCGATGTGCTTGATCTATTAGGGGAAAAAGGTGATAAGGCATGATCAAAGAGTGGTGGTAGTTAAAATTGACATATAATACGGTCTTCTATACTTATAATGATTCCACACACTATTGTGATATGAACTACATCTCATGATTGAGTTATGATGAAGGTTCATTATTTTGATTTATGTACTTTGAAATGTTAATGTTTTATTCCGTGAATCGTGTTTATGATCCATGATAGCATGGGTATAAACTTTGATCAAGATAAGATACCAAAATTACATATGTTATGATTTTATAATATAATAAATTGATGTCCTCTAGGATTACCCTTACTGATCATCTGATCTCATGCATTTATTTTGTTAACTTTACACAAGTCATGAAGAAAGGTTTTAATTATGGTTATTAAAGGAAAATATCATTGTGGTAAATATTGAAGATCATTCACCAGACAAGATATTTGTGTTCAAAGATTCAGAAGGAACAAAAATATTATGAACCTTAGACATGTGTTTGTGTAATATAATTAATATTCATATAAAAAGATATAATATACATGTATGAAAGTCGAAAGAAATTATAAGTTACAGATATAGAGAGACACTGAAATGAAAATCATCAGGACTCCATATATGGTAATAACCCTTGGAGGTTATAATACAATGGAATAGAGACATTGAACTGATACTCAACAAGCATCTTATATAGTAATACCCCTGGAGGTCGAGTTCATGAGAAATGTCCTGGTACCTATCATAATCATACTATGTGACTCAACTCGATAACCACAAATGAGGGGTTAAACACATGGGAATCACTTTCCTTATTGACTTAATAGGGTCTCTACACCTCCCACGCATGAGGAATGATTCACCAGACTACCCAAAAAAAAATTTCAACATAGATCAACACAACCATACATCAGAAAGAAATATATATATATACAAGTAGGCTCAATTGAGTATATTTCTAGAAAAATACTATACATGAAAGCACAATATATGTTTTTGTAGGCCCTTTAGACAATTTCCCTTTATCATTGGTAATAATCACACACTAGCTAGGCTATATGATGTAAATCCAAAGTGCCAAATATGATGCATGAGATGCCACAAGACATTTCTAGAGAAGAGTAAAAATCCATCCATGGACTCTTTCCAATAGGACAAAATTCAGAAATATAACATAAATCATAACATCCACACAACATGTGCATTATTGAAGGTGAAAATAATATAAAACTATAACATAAAAAAATATAACAGCAATAAAATAACCTTGGTGACTAGGACATCCTAACGAAATAAGTGTTCTTGATGCACATGCCCAATATCAATCAGTAGTTCTGAAACATTCCTAATACTCCTATATGTTATATCACAAAGAGAAAATCCAAGGAAAGAAAGAACTCGAATACCAATTTATAACATCGAGACCTGGATTCCTTACTAAACCGGTTCTCTAATCCAAATTTTTACAGGGCCACATGCACACCTACCAATAATCAAGAGGCTGCCAACTAGTAGTGAGGTTCTAAAGGTGGTATAGCTGAGAGAATATATGCTCATATAAGAGTATGAAACAAATAAAATAAAAAATTATCATACATAAAAGAAAATAATTTTTTAAAATAAATAAATAACTAAAATAAACACATATTTTAATAATAAATAAAAAAGTTATAAAATCACAAATAGCTATGTCATGCATACATCACTGGTCACCTACTAGGCCGACCACACATATTGGAGTAAAAAAGGAAACTGAAATAAAAGTATAGGGATCTAATAATAAATCTATTCTAGAATACATATTTGGCCTCTATATTCTATTGGAAAAAACCAGAATGATCAAAGGAAACCACATGAGCATCTCTATATAATCATGTAACCTGTGGCCTTATCCAATCCACCATTCATCTGTGCTTAACATAAAAAGTAGACATTATATCTACATGCACAACGAGGTGCATGTTCATTGGTGAGATACAATATCAGAAGGCCACCCGAATTAAGAACCTATAAAAAAAACTTCCATAATTTCATGAAAATGAAATATTCTCCACCTAGATGAGACTAAACTAGAAAGAGAAGTAAATCCAATAACATGAGGCCACATTAGGCCCCCTAAGTTCATAATCCTACTCCAATGGGAATGTTCTATCATGGATGTCCAAAAATATTTGTGGATATATGTATAGTCCCAAACCTATACATATATATATAAATATGAATATACTTGATTAAGGTAAAAGAAATAACTGAAAAAATATCAGAAGTTGTTCCATGGTTCCATAATCCCGATTTCCTAGACATCCGATATAAGGGGAGTTGAGTTAAAAATAATTCAACTCATGCCATGTATCATTAAGTCAGTCTCTGGGTTTAAAATCCTAATCAAAATATACCTAATTTTTCTAATTCCTGAAGTGTCTCTGAGCAGGCTATATCAACACGTGTGGATACTCATCATTGTCTTTGGTTCTCCCATACATGCCTCCAATATACGTAAAGAAGAATCCTAGGGAATTACACCTATATATCCTGCAAATGGTTACTCAGATGGGAAACATACCGCTCTTCCCATTTAAATCTAGTCTAATGTCTGAGCCCTTGGCCCCAGTCCATACATGGTCATGAAATTTGGAACTTGGATAAACCCTAAATGTTTGATCCTTAGGTGACCTGTAAGGAGATCACACCGGTGAGACTCCAAATCCACCCTTAGAGGACTTTAATAAGGGAGAGTGTTATCATAACTTCTATCCAAAAAAGTGTAATCATTATGGGAAATGAACGATGTGTAATGTCATTCCCAACACTTGGGTCAAGTATCTAACCAGAGAGATCATAATCATCCCTATCACTCGGGAGAGTGTAATCACCAATGAGTATAATTACTAAGGACTTTGTGCCAATATATCATAATCAAAAGCTCAATAGCTAGACATAGCTATAGAAATCCCAAAATTTTAATAACAAAATATACATGATTAACAACCAGATCCCATGTAGTACCTCTGGGAATAAAAATAAACAGAGTAAAATAACATTGATCAGAAGCTAGATCCATTGAAGAAAGTTTTGGCATCCAAAACAGAAAGAAACAACCCCTATGTCAGGATCGATAGCCACCAATCAAGAAGAACCTTTGGTAATCATCGCCGCCTCAACAATAAATCGGCAAAAGCACAATTAGAAGAGTGATGGTGTTCGAACACTTAAGAAACAGTACATCCATATGCCCATGGGATTACAAGTTCTCCACAGGTTCTATGGTTACACCTACGAACATCACTACCCAAACCTAATGTACTAGATAAGGTTTGGTTAAAAATTAATGCACCCACCGGGTCACTAAATTCATAACAAAAGTGGGACAACCTACTCAGGATCCTCACCAAAATAGGTAAAAGGAAGAATTGTATAAGGGATCCTCTAAGGATAAGAAAGTATATAGATCCTACATGGGATCCTTAGGAGGGTACAAAAGAAGAGGATTCATGTAGAGGACCCTCACAACAAGATATGAAGATAGAGGCATCCAACATGAGATCCTATGAAGGGTATATAAGTATAGGGTTCCTAAAAGGGAATTCCTAGGTAAAATTATAAGCAGTGGAATTCAGTAGGGGATCCTTAGAAACAATAATAACATAATGGAATCTTACAAGGGATCCTATAGGCCAAACATAATCAATGGAATCATTATAGGGGTCCTATAAAACAACAAACTCATGGCCCTTAAAGACGGAAGGGCACATCTCTCATGGAAAACATCCTTAGAGAAAAAATAAAAAGTCATTGTTCATAGTATATTTCCATTGGATCATCTGAGCTCATGTGTATAATTCCTAGAAGAGAAATGAATTTTATTATTATAGAAAGAACATCTCTATTTATGAAATATCTAAAACTCCACCTAGGATTCCTTAAAACACCACAAGGGTTTCGCTATCTTGATCTATGTGAAAGGATACTTAAAATGGAATACTCTTATGACCAAAATTGACTCTGGGGCATAAAAAGGAAAATACCCTTATACGTTATCCAAAGAGAAGTACACACCATGTGTACCAACATACACTGCGTGAACACTCAGATCCCCACCTGGGCCTGTTCTCTAGCTGAGCATGGAATATAAAAGCCTAATGATAATGAATCTTGGCACTGTATATAGAGTGTACCCTATAAAATGTACCTCTATTGGTACATCCCATGGCCTAGCCATGTATTATCTCGGGATGTGTATATATACCTGGAGTATGACCGACATAGGGTCTTTTTTTGTATCTGACATGACATGTGCCCCTTACATGGGCATACTGGTTGCGTACTCATCTACATAGCTGAGTCCCTATAAATGGTGTCTATGACCCATACATGGAGTGTACTTCAAAAATTCCATATTTCTCAAAAATGAATTACACATGGAATGTATTCCCTGAACCACACGTCATATAGAGGAGTTTTTCCAAATGAAAAACCCTCTAAAATGACTGAAACCAACATTTTCTCCCTAGGAACAATAGATCAAACCACAATGGTCATAAAAATGCATAAAATAGGAATAAAAATACACAACGGAAAATAAAAATGGTTATATGGAAAATTCTTAAAAAGGGACTACCTATTGGTGGAATCTACCGAATATTTTCTTGTTTTAGCAGTCTGCAGTTACTACATGATGATCTGATATGCCCCGAGCATTGAATTTATACCATTTTCATCTCCCTCTCATTCTATATTATGCTATCCTTTTTTCCATCTTGATTGTGTGATGGGGGTCCCGCAGTAGGTGTGAATGCGAAGCCATAGGGGAAGAATAAATAGAATAAAAAAATGAAAAGATGGAAAGAAAAGAAGAAACAAAAATAAAGAAAAGAAAAAGAAAAAAATAATGGAGAATGAATAAGAAGACTGGGTCTGGACCAGCCCTAACACCCAACATTATTTTATGACCTTTTGAAAAAACACCCCCATTATAGACTCAATGGCAGATACGAAACCACATTTCAACACTCTTTTACTAAGATATTACTAAAAAATCTATGTGAATATATTAATATTTAATTTATTATATATTAAATATTAATTTTCTCCTAAAAAATGTCTAAGAGTTTAACTAAACTCCTATCCTAGGGTAAAGAACATATTATCTAACCAACATAGTGGTCAATAAAATTATCTAAGGTCATTTTCAATGATAAATTTACTATTTTACCTATATTAGGATCTGAAGAAAATAAAATCAAATTACATCAGAAAATTCCAATCCAGAAAAACCCATGTCCTAAAAATAACTCCATTATAAACCTTATTCTTCCAAAGATTCCTAGTGGTAAGACTAGAAGACATTATATAAAATTTATATTTTATATAAACAAGCTATCATGACTTTCCAATGATAAGTACCACAGCTTCAACAACTATCTTCTACATAGGAGAGACTAAAATGAAACTGATCTACTACTCCACACCCTATGAATACACATATTTTGGGTCAAAACCAAAATACAATCCCAATGGACCACAAAAAATACAAAAAAAATCAGCATAAAGTGAGGGTCACCACACTCGAATGGATAATGATGTACTCCCCAACATATGGATTACCATATACTGCTCCTTCTGTGTAGCCTCAAGAGGTTTCCATCATTCCAGGAAGATCATTTAAAATAAAAGTAGATCAGTTTAGAGCCGATGATCTCTCAGCAAACTCAATATGATTTCATGATAGAGCATTATCGACTCAAACTATGAGTACATTATTATTTCATCAAAATTCATGTACATATATCTCTAGGACAAACTCACAATAAACAGGGTTTTACTCACCTTTAACCAACACATGAAACCTTGTCTTCTGAAAATGTGTGTCCATGTCCAAACAATAGTCAACCATCTAGTAGTACCCAATTCAGTTTCTATGTCACATCTATTACCAAGGGACAATTTCATTTTAACCAAAACATATGGGGAACCATTCCCCAAGCAAAACATGAAAACAGAGGTCCTTGGCTCACACCTGAACACTAACCAATTTATGATTAAATGGTATTACACAATCCATCATGTACCTTTATCACCCAACTCACACTACAGTGGGTCATACATTATTAGTATAAGATGACTATGCCGTAGGATACATTAGTCTCATTAATCAATAATCTCCCTTATAAATCCTCTTCAAAATCGACCACCTCACATGTTCCATGATTTATTTCATGACCCATTGTCACCCTAAATCATTTTATTCATGAGCATATACTCATTCTCTAACTACATTAGAAACAATAGAAACCATTTTTGAGTGGGCTAGGAGGTCGAATATACATACCTATCAAATTAGGTATTGATACAAAAAAACCCAAGGTGCTACATCAAAAGTTGAAGGAATAAACATATCTACAATGGAGAAATCGATCACATATCATGCATTGGTTTCAAGAGCAGTTAAACACACACACTACCTAAATAGAAATCCATAAACTAGGGCCAACCTACCTCAAGAATTTTTCCCTAAAATAAAATGAAAAATTTTAACATCCACCTTTAAGGGTCCATTTCAAAACTATATGCCTCTTGGTCTCCCAACTAGCCCTACCAATCGGGTATCACAACTTTGTGAAAGGGTCAAAACACCTAGACCAAAATATCAAAACTATCTAAAAAAGGTAAAAAATACAATGATATATGAGGGTCAAAACAGGAAATAAAAACTACTAGGGATTGATCCTCACTAAGAATACTCATAAGGACCACCCCTAGGAGGTTACAATACAAAAAAAAAGAGAAATTTATCTAACACTCACTGAGAATCCGTATACGGTAATACCCCGTGGGGGTGATGATACAAAGAAAGATAGACACTAAACTGACACTCACTAGGAATCTATACTAGGTAATACCCCATGGAGGTCTAGTTACGAGAATGGTCTTTGTATTTATCGAAAACATACAAAACGATTCTACTAGATAACCACAAAAAAGATGTTCAACATATTTTCATCACGTTCCCAATCGACCTACTGGGGTCACTTCACCTCTCTTGCATGAGGTCTAAATTATCATCCTCACCACAAGACTTGTCAATATAGATCAACATAACCTTCTATCATAAGTATATATTAATATATATATACATGTATTCTAAATTTATTATAATTCAACCAAAATAGTATGAGGGAAAACACCATTTAGGTTTTTGTTGACACTTTAGACATTGGGCCTCTATCATCAGTAATAATCACACATGAGAAGTGATATATGATGTGAATCCCAAGTTCCATATATGATATTTGAGACTCCCCTTTAATTTACTATAAATGATTCAAAATCCATCCATTGACACATTACAATAAGAAAAGAACTATAAATTCATATTAAATCAAAAAATTCACAAAACATGCACATCTATAAAGGGGATATCATATACAACTATAACATAATAGATCTAAACATCAATCCCATTACCTAGAAACCAAGACATCCAACAGAGAAAAGTGTTCTCAATGCACCAAGTCGATATCCATTATTTGTCAAAAAATCATTCATAATACTAATATATACCATATCAAAAATAGTAAATCCATGGAAATTAATAGCCATAATAACACTTTATAACATCTGGACTAGGAGTCCACTAATATAGTTCTGCCTGTTGGTTTTTTATGAGGCCTTAAGCACAACTCCCTATACTCTATAGGCTACTAACTAGTAGTGAGGGTCTAAAAGATGTATTGTGGAGAATATCTATGTAAGAAAAAATGGAAGAAACTATGTTCCATACACAAAATGAAATAAAATGTGTTTTAAATAAGTAAATAAATAAAATAAAACATGATGAAATAATAAATGAAAAATTTATAAAAACACAAATAGATATGTCATACATTACCCACTAGTTACCGATTAGGCTGACTATACATATTGTAGTACCAAAAGGTAACTAAAATATATGAACAGGGCTCTAATACCAACTTTGAGACAAACCACATACCTAGTCTTTAGACACTATCGAAATGCACAAGCTTGATCAATAGAAACCACATGATTAGCTCCATTCAATCATGTAACACTCAGCCTTAGCCATATCCACCAAGCATTTGTGCTCAACATTAGAAGTAAACATAAGGTCTAGAAGCACCTTAAGGTCTATGTGTAGGGGTGAGAAATAATCTCAGTAGACCTCCCCAAAAATGAACATATAAATAATATTCCATATGTCAATGAAAATTAAATATTCTTATCATAGCTTAGACTCAATTGGGAAGATAAGTAATGAAAATAATGTGAGGTCAAATTCAACCCTCGGGCCTGTAATCCTAATCTAATAGTAAAATTTCAATCAGTAATATCAATAATTATATGTGTATATATATAGTCCCATTCAAAATATAAATATACCTGAGTATGTCGAAAAAAATAATAGGAAAACCTTCAATAGTTGATCATTTGGTCCATAATCCTGACCTCCTGGACATTCTATGCAAGGGGAATTGAGACAGACGCCACGCTACTCAAGCCATGTTTCATTAAGTCCATCTATGGGTATATAATCCCAATCGATATATACCTAAATATCCAACACTGAAAGTGTCTCTAGGAAATCTATGCCACTACATGAGGATACTCGTCCTAGCCATGGGTTCTCCCATACTCACCTCCAATTACTATAAAGTAGGATTATAGGGTAGTACATCTAGACATCCTATAACTGGTCACTTATATGGGAACCATTACACTCATTAAATTTAGGTCTAGTCCAATTTATGAGCCTGAGGTCTCAATCCATAAGCATTCATGACATTTAGATCTCAAATGAACTCGAAGAGTTTTTCCCTTAGGCGATTTTAAAGGAATGATCAATAGTGAGATTCCATGCCCATCCATGGAGGTCTCTAATAAGGGTGAGAATAATTATCCATTCCTTCAAGAAGATTGTAATAATTTTTTGTATGAAATTACATGAGACTCTATGTCCAACATTGTGGTCAAGTAACCTATCAGGGAGATCATAATCATCCTTATCACTTATGAGAGTGTAACCATCCATGTGTATAATTTATAGGGATTTTTTACCTTATATCATACTAATACGATCAATAGCTATATATTAAGAAGAATCTCTAGAAATACCAAAAATATAATTATCAAATATAAATTCTCAACATCCAGATCCTAGGTAGTACCTATGTGTATAAAAATAAACAAAAGAAAATAACATGGATAATAAGTTGGATCTCAGTAAGAATGTCTCGGAATCCCAAAGAGAAATAATGATGCCTAACAAAAGGATCAATATCCCCGAACAAGGAAGCACCTTTGGAGATCATAAATAAATTATTTGTAAACATGTGAATGTATAAGAAAAGGAGTAAGGGTGGTTGAACACCCAAACCTGACACTATTTATATGTCCCCATAGTCTTAAATGTTCAACATGAGTTCTAAGGTGACACCCACTTCTATCTATACACAAACCATACATATTGGCTCATGTTAAGTCCAACATTGGGGGCACCCAATACGTCCCTCAATTCATAACAAAAATGTTGCATCCTACTTTGGATCCATATTAGAAAACGTAAAAGGACGAATCCTACACGGGATCCTTTAACAGTAAGCAAGAAGTGGTGTCTTATATGGGATCCTTAGGATGGTACATAGGGTGAGGCATCCTATAGGGGACCCTCACAACATGGTCTAAAGAAAAATGAATCTCACATGGGATACTTATAATAATATAAATGTGTAGGGATCCTATAAGGGATTCACTAGGTCAGCTTATAAGTAATGTCATCCTATAGAGGAACCTTGGAAACAACCAGATTATAGTGGAATCAAATAAGGGATCCTCTAGGTCAAACGTAAAAAATAAGAATCCTACGAGGGATCCTTAGAAAAAACCAACTCACATCCTATTAGGATAAAAGGGAACATCTCAGATGGGGGACATCCACATGGAAAACACATAAGGGAATTAGTCAAAGGATATGTCCCAGGGATCATCACATATCAAGCGTATCACTCTTAGGAGAAAATTATATTCGATTACCTAAAGAAGAACCTATCCATTTAGGAAAATTCTAAAACCCCACCTAGGATCCATTAAATAAAAATAAGGGTTTCACCTTTGTAATATATGAAAAAAAAATACTTAGAATGGACAACTCACTTGTCAAAAACTGACTCTGGGGAATCAAATAGTAGAAAACACTTAAAGGGTAGAAAATGTGGACTACACGGGAAGTGTACCCTCATACATGGAGTGTACCCTCATTGCCTCACCTGGGCATGTACTCAAGATAGACATGGTGTTTAAAAACCCAATTACATGGTGTGTTGGCCATGTACACAGTGAGTACCCTACATGGGTACCTTCTCTTATACATCCCATGGTCCGGTCATGTATTCTTCCAGACCGTTTACATCAACATGGTGTGTGACCCACATAGGGTCTATCCATACATTCTAGAGGACATGTTCCCCTTACACGGGAATCCTATCTTGGTACATGGATAAACTTTTAAGTCCCTATGCATGGATTGTACATAGAAAAGTTTATATTACCCGAAAATGAAGAACACACAACTTGTGTTCATTGAGCACATGCCGTGCAGACTGGTTTTCCCAAATGAAAAACCCTTCGAAATGTGCGAAACCCCCTTTTAACCCTACAAACAACTGATCTTACTATGAGGGGTAATAATAATGTATAAAAGGAGATTAAAAACTAGAAAATAGATAATATATGGGTTTCTATGTGAAAAAATAACCTACCTTTGGACAAAATCTTCTGCTCTTTCGTCTGTTTCCACGGTCCACCATTACTGCATGATGATCTGACATGTCCTGAGCATCAAGTTAGTTCCCTACTTCCCCTTCCTCTACTTCTCTCTCTTCCTCTACTAATTTATATCTCAATATCATGAAATGGGATCCTTAATGGGAATTTACGAGAATTTAGAGGAGAAGGAAGAAAATAAAAGTGTAAAATATATGAATAAAATGAAAAAATAAAAAAATAAAAAAGAAAGAAAAAGAAAAGGGGGCCCAACCTGACCCAGCCCTGAAGCCCAACATGAGTTAATACCCCATGAAGAACAAATACCCATTATAGACTCAATAGAAGAGATATAATCTCTATCCAAAACTCTGTTTGAAAGATACTTCCAAATGAAATTGATAGAATAAGTTAATGTTTAAATTACTAAATATTAAATATTATATTAAAATTTGAATGGCTCGAAATTTTAAAAAACTCATTTCCTAGGGTAAAAACAGTATCTTGGGACCAATGAAGTGGTCATAAATATAATACAGGTTTATCTTTTTGGTTAAAATTACCATTTCACACCTAACAATAATCTGACAACAGAAAATAAATATTATTCACAAAATTATTTTCTGAAAAACAAGGTTCCACACAAATAGAGATATTAGATTACAATTAAAGGGGTTTATTAACCAATGATAAAAAATCCCACTAATGTATATTTAAGCATACATAATCGTAATTAAAATCAAATTATGAAGTAAACCCTGACAAATATCATAACACTAATATGAGAAATAACCAAGGAATAAATTATGTGTCAAATGATAATTGGCATAAAAAAAGTGGAAATAAAAAATAATATTTTCAGAATTAATTAGACACATTATATTATAATATCAGAGACATTAATGAAGAAATATAACCCAATTAAAAAATATTGAGTCTAAAATGATGTATTCATAAGAAAAGGGGTCCCAAATGAAGTATTCAGAATAATTATACATGATTTGGTCGAAATATTTCCATAAATTATATTTTATAGAATAATTTAGGTCATTTTAACCCTTATCATTTTAGTTTAACCCCCATGAAAACCCATTTTTCCTGTAACTGTGGTAATTAATTTTTAATTTATCACTCTTAATTATGTTGATCTAACTATAAAATATAAATAAATTTGATTAAAAATATTTAATCCATTAAAAAAAATCAAACCCAAATAATTTGAAAAATTAATTTTTAAACAAATCCTAGAGATGTGGTGAGAATGTAAAATTTCAAAAAGAATATTACAATAAGTATGAAAGGTTTAAATATCAAATTTGAAAATGAAATTTAATAAAATGATGTAAATTATATTAAATATTATATAATTTTACTAATTCTATTTTATATAAAATTTAAAACACATCTAATTTGAGTAAGTTCTTTAAATGAAAACGTAGTTTTAAAAACTAGTATTTTTCACCATTCATTCAAAAATGAAACTGTCTTGAAAAATTAGAGAACTTTATCTGAATATAATTTTGACATTTTAATTTAAAAAATTAAGTGAATTTTAGAAAATAGATTTTATAAAAGTGGAAAAAATAAATTTTAAATTATCTACGCAAAGAATGAATAAATTACTTATTAGAAAGTCACAATTTTATTAAAAATAATTTATTTTCCTTTAAAATGGTTCTTATTTAATTTATAATTAATAGATTAAAATTATTTAGTATATTTTGAAAATATATAATTTTAATAATTTAGTTTCTAACCAATTTAATAGATTGGTTGTAACAAAACACAATATTATTATTCATTTAGACTCAAGGATGCATGTTCCGAAAGCTATCTAAGTGATTAAATTTAAAGAAATATATTTAATGGGTTTCTATGGTTTTTCTTTCATGTCACATTCTTTATCAAATACAATTTCTTTGTTTTTGAATTTTTGGCTGTTATATTATCCCCACCATAATTAAATTGTGTCCTTAAAATTTGATATTGCACTTAGAAATCAAGTGTTTTCTATTTTAAAATTCTTTTGTTGAAAAACCATATCATAAAAATGTTTAATAAAATAGCCTATTAATAAGAGATAAAGGGAAGTAAAAAAGGTATTAAAGAATAACACATAAAAATGTTTCTATATAGGAAAAAAAATTCATGTGAAGATCTAAACATTGAATAAAATTGTAAATAATTATTGAGAACTATAGAGGTCATTGATCAAAAGAATTTAATGATCAATAGATTGTGAAGTATCTAAAAACCATTAGTCCATGAGGTATTAAAAGGCCACATGATTAATCTGATATTAAGGTAACATGATGAAATTTTGGTTTCAATCCTTTACCTAATGATGATGAATTATTTTACATTATATGAACATAAGAAAGTAGACATACATGTTAAATTTATATTTTATAAGCCCAATTTCATTATTTGTTTTTTATTTTATAAATTCCATAATCATCACTTAATATATTAAATGGATATCAAAAATTGTTATTTATTCCTAAAGCTATAAAATTCACTTTTAATAGATCATATGATCTATAGAAAGGTGATAAGTCTTTCTGTATATCTTTTACTATTATAAAAAACCAATATTGCTAGAATAAGTTTTCCAGTTTAATACATTAATATAAAAACCCCAAAGAAAAACACCAATGATTAATCGTTAATAATTATTTTTAAAATTTTTAACTAAAAAAATTACATATGAACTTGAACATCACATAAGACAATGGTTGGGACTAAGCCCTTATCTTCCTACAGTTATGGGTGAAATCCTTTTGAACTTCATCAGATGTGATGGGTGGTCACATGATAAGTTGGTTATACATTTTATAAAACCATTTTAATATAATTCAGAAAAAAATTAAAAATTATAATGACCCATAATTAATAAATCTTCAAATTAAAAATAATCCAAAAAGGTTACCAACACCTTTAATCTTGTGTCTAAAAAATATACAGGATTTCTCCCCCAAATGAAACTTCCATATGATAAACCAATAGGCTGTGTTAACATAAATACATTACAACAAATTATCCTTAATCTTTTTAAACTCCAATCACATAAAACCTAAAAATGGGGTTTAAGACATTGGACTTATGATAAACCTTAAAATCATAACCCATGATGGAATCCATAACTTTTATTTTAACAAATACATTTATGACTCAGAAATTTTATACAATCCTTAGACGATTCATAATTCTTATAACCAAAATACCATTTGTAAGATAAACATCTACAAAATAGTTATCCCATCACAATATATAAATACTTCATGAATTTTAGTTCAATATAGGTCCATCCTTGGTCTTGGGGTTAACCATTAGAAGAGGTAATTGAATTAGATAATTACTTGGTTCCCCACACTTAAGACAATGACCAATAAATGTTTCTTTGGGATGATATTTATTCCCTTTCTATCACACATTTAATTTATAACAACACTACCCTTTTTATAACACACATAAACATGATTTATTAAAAAAGATCTTCACTTTATATTACATAGAAGATATAGAGGTCTAGTGTCTTAAGGGATTATGATTATTACATAACGACATAACACAGGAAACACCACATCTTCATTGAGAACTTCCTTTACATGACCACTATATTCCCTCGTACTAAGAATTGCATGGGAATCCTAGGGACATGCATAAGAAAAGGGTGAGATATAAATCCCTATAAGGGAGTAAATAAGGCATAAAATTAATAATACAATACATGTTAGAAAATAGGTATATCAATGGAGCATAAAAGAAACATGAATATATAGGCATGATAGAGCATGATTATCAAAACATGGAAATGTGCCAAGAACACTTAACATGGTATTAGCATGAACCAAGGTTCATTGAACATGGAGCACAGTTAAAACATAATTGAACCTGAATTAGAATGTGTAAACCCTCATTTCAATTGATGTTTCATGTTACTAATCTTTATCCAATGCATTCAAGTGCTATTAGGGTGCATCCTTTTTAATCATTTCATTTCAGGCATAAGTGTGCCACATGGATCATATAACATGGAATCATTCAACATAATAAGTTATTACATTATTAATGAATGTGGAATAAATAAATTAAAGTACCATTCAATATGTACATGTGCATAAAGGTGAATACCCTTAATAGATACATGGTTATGGTATTCACTACACAATGATTTTGGCTTGAAAAATCGTGGTTCAATTTCGGTAGCATAATAGCGTGACATAAGGATCCATAAAAATGGTTTATGAGAGATAAAATGGTGTATCATTATATTTATATTAATTATACAGTAATGGGGGTCATATATATACATGTCCCAAAAAATTTAATGGAATTTAGATTCATACGCAAAATAATTCCTTGAATGTAAAAGAGAAGAAAGAAATTCTTTACATAATTTTAGCATGGTAAGGAGTGTACATGGAAGGCATATATGATAATTAAAGGGTTATATCATCATTAAAATATAAATAAGACAGTATTTTGGGTTTTATAAATCATACCCAACATTTATAATTTAAATTAAAAGGGCATAACAATATTATGAAACTTGGATAAAATGAGAAAGGAAGGAATCCCTTACTTGGAAGTGTGATCCCAAAGGATTGAGAGGGTATTGAGAGAGGATTCTTGGGAGCATGGGTCCCCTTAAGAGGATTATAGAGATAGGAGGGAAGATTTTGGATGAACTAAACTGTCTTTTAGTGAAGAGGAAGTGGTGGCTTGGGTGGGTTTATATATGAAAGAAGAGGGAATTCTTTTTTATTTCGGATTGGGACACCACACATTAAACTAATCAAAACCACAAACCGGACCATTGTTTTTGACCAAGGATTTTTCCAAAGGGGAGTGGAAAATAGTATTTTATATTTGAAATGTCCTAACTTCTTAAAATAATAGGGCTTCTTATGTGGAGGTGAGTCACACTCTCAAGGAAATCAATTTAAAAAGCTAAAATGTTTTATAAGCCTTGCAGTTCCACTAAATCTTTGTAAAATAAATAAATCAAAACTAAATTCACATTATCTTAATTGTAAAACATATATTGGACGAAAATAATCTTTATATTGTTTTATTACATCACTATTGGGCCATTATAATGTCGTAATACACAATATATATTTAAACAGTATTTAATTTTAACCCAAAAATTCCACTATCATAGAAAATTATGAAAAATTCATCGTTGGATAATTTCGACGTCCTAATTCAAAAAATAATATTAATTTTATCTAAATAATTTTATAAATATGTGAATTTTCACTTTAAAAATATAAACCAATATTTATCGAAAATTCACAGGTTTTGAAAAAAATAATGGTCAAACTATAATAAAAATTAAAATTGAATTCATAAAAATTATACGGTCATTTTCATTTTATAAAAACTATATTGATAATAATATTTTTTAAAATATTATTTAATTAATAAATTCATTAATTCAACAAAATAGATTTCTTAGTTGAATATTAAGTAAAAATATTATTAGTTCTTTAACAACTATTTACAAAGTAACAATAATAAAATGAATGTATATGATTTATACAAAAATAATGTACACAGTCATACTGCTAGGGTCTTATTACATAAACCCTTAAAAAACATTCATAAGTCCTTAGGGTAACATGCGTGATGGTGACAGACTCTTGAGGTGTCTCAGATAACATCCCTCGAGTGGTAATCTCTATCGACTTCCACTTCTCCCGTAGGCAGTTCTACTCATGCCTAATGTACTCAAGCTCGACTTGGGAATGGTTAAGAGAGAATCGCAAAGACGCCACCTCCTTTCCAAGCTCCAAAAAATGGGCCTTGTACGGAGAAATTCTACTAGATGAGGCCATCACTCCCTTTCTCTGAGTAAATTAGATTTGTTAAATCCCAATATTTATACTAATCAAGTGATCACTGTTCAATGGATTTATTAGAAACAGTCACAATTATTAATTGTATTTTAAAATCCGGAAACATAAATCCAAGGAGGTGAATATGTTATACATAACCATTTAACATAATAATACATTTAAATATACCAAGAGGAATTTTAATTAATTAATTTTTGGGTTGTTACATAATTTTTGTTCAAAAATTAATTTTTTATTCCCTTATATTATACATATAAATCATTTTTCCATTACATTGAGACACATTAATGGGTGTTTCTTTCTATAATTATCACATGATGGAAATTGAGCATTATTTAGTTTATAGTCCCCACTAATTTAGATCTTAGAAAAAAATTTCCATCAATTATTCGGTGAGTCTGAGAGTTGGTTAATTTATAAGTTGTTAATCATATTTAAGGATAAATTATTGAGAATAATAATGATAATTCTCAGTCCTATAATAATCCCATTTGGTTGGTCAAGATCACTACATTGTCCTTCAAGTTCAATGTTAATAAAATTCCCCAATGTTCAATCTACTGACTAAAAAATATCATAGTGTGAGAAAAAATAATTATTGTGAGAAACCTGTATAAACATTTATCAGATTTCTAAATCACGAAAGATTATTTTTAATACAATACACATTTTTTAAACAATCTCATTAAATATAATAATCAGTTCAAATAAATCATAATGGGTTTAAAGGAAAATGTGAATTATCCTAATCATATCCCATGTGAGTGTCAAACTAGGTATACATTAAGGCCCATTTTCATTCACTAGGCAATGATTGGGCCAATCCCAATGCTCCCTTTTTATAGTTATTACCCCAATGTACATCTGATCTAAAACCTCATCCACTTGTAATATCTAGATATGTATTTTTTCCAAGAAAAACAACATAATATCTTCCTTAACAAATCATTAGGATGTTCATATAAGATCATACTAAAAGTATACAATTGGTTTATGGTCTCTAACATACAATTTCTTAAATCTAGTTCCCAAGGATTATAATAATCTTTCTATGATAAAAAAAGTAGCAACCCCAATTATGGATACTAGGATATGATTTTTTACATTATTAAATTATTACAATATATAATGAATCACATCTTGATGGACTAAATAGTTTATTAGAATTTGTAAAATAGACACAGACGTGATTCCAATATTACTTTTTAAAACAAATGGTACAACATAATTTTTTTTCAAGAATAACATTATTCTCTCAATCATATCCTTACATATAAAGAATAGTACATTTCATGGATTTTTAGAAAAGGAAACCAAATGATAGTGAGATTAAATACACAGTAAGGGTTTTTTATTACAGAAGCAATCATGTATTAATAAGAATAATCAACAAGGAAATGTAAATAACTAAACACACATTCCATTTAAATAACAAAACTATCATAATCAATATAGTAATGTAAATAACATAAAAAAATTCCCTTTAATCAAAATCATTACTATCTTATCGGGATATTGAGAAATCAATATGTAAACGAAAATATCTAAAAACACAAGACATTTAATAAATAAATTGAGAATTAAATACATCCATAGATAATGTCATTGAAAAAATATCATGGATAATAATAACTAAATTCTCAATGAAGGAAATGATTAATTATTTGTGGTCATGTTATCAATAACATGATACCTCTACCATATATTAATTTCAAAAGATGGTTCCAAACTATAAGTATAAACCATTTTAATGCTAGCTTACAGATTCACCTCATTAGAATATCGATGCATCGTGGGGATATTTAATTCTAGGTCCCACCCATCACTACATGTCTAAATAATTACTTGTATATAGAAAAATAAATTTAATTAAGGGATACTTTTCTTTATCATTAAATATATGTATTATGTAAATAATATATATATTTTTATTACATCCATAGATAATCAAATAACTATCAATATAAAACAACCAATATAGATTTGATATATAGTTTATGAAATTAAAAATATCCCTGATAAATGATACAATTATTTAGGGAAAATTTAATGTCCGACGATCATATGAAAGTAAATATTTCAAGGGAAAGTAAATGACTATAATAATAAAGTAAGAAAGTGAATTTCTGTACATTACATTGAAAAAATAACCAAAAAACATCCATGAAATGAATAAGGATAATATTAATGAAATATATCACCAGTAAAGAATAAGTAGAATAATGGTTT
This sequence comes from Viscum album, assembly GCA_963277665.1. NCBI lineage: Eukaryota > Viridiplantae > Streptophyta > Magnoliopsida > Santalales > Viscaceae > Viscum > Viscum album. The sequence goes on along the minus strand of OY728147.1, from coordinate 171,236,747 downwards.
TTTAGTTGATGAATATAAATTCGATAGAAAGATACTTTAGAACATCTTTTAGAAAAATAATATTTTCACTTTGAAAACCCCCTTTAAAACAAAAATTTCACAAATCAATTTAAAAATAATTTCCTTCAGAAATTGAAATTTTATCATATAAAAGAAACATTAAAACATTTTAGTGTTCATGGTGACAAAAAATTATGTTTATTCCAAACACTTTAAAATAAATATGCATTTAACTTCTTTGGAAAAATCCAAACAAGCCAGGTTTTGAAAATAACATAAAAATTCATTTAATTTTTTTTTTAAAAATAAAATGGGTGAAAATGTATTAAATGAATCATTTGGAAATGTTTAACTAAATTTTTTAATATATTTTCATAGAACATGAATCTTGAGGAAAATGTATTTTCGATCAAAGGGAAAAAATCAAATTTCTATAAAAACATTTTCTCAACAATTTTATGTACCAATGAGTTGAGAAATATTAATATTGATTGAGAAATTTATTAATAGTTTGAGTAGAAGAAAAACAAATGTTTTTATTATCTAATATTCAAATACATTTCATTAATAGAAATTCAAGCATAAACAATCTTGATTAAAATTATATTGTGAAGTTAACCCTTACAAAATTAAATTGTTAAAGTAATAATTAACCATTGAATTAATTAGGTGTATCAAATGTAAATTGAAAAAAATTAAAATATAATATAATATAGTAAATATTAAATACACACATAATCTTATAATATAATATACAATGAAGAATTAATATAACCCAATGAACATAAATTGAGTAATGTAGTTATTTACAACTTGGTAACTTTTATGTAAAATACCCTTGGAGTAAATTCTAAAAATTGAAATATATGATACCTTGAATTATTCAGGAATCATGATACTTATCATAAAGGGGGTTTATGTATGAAATATTAAATAAATTAGGTGTATAACATTTTAATCTACCTCAATAAAGGAATGTTGAGAAGAAGTCCCCTACCTTAAGTCTGACATATCATGCACATTATTTATCTTAAATATAAAAAAATTGTTTTTATTGTTTACTTTAATAAGAATTATTTTCATGGTTATTATTTATTTTATTTTAATTATGGCTGTTTTATATAAAATTACATAACAATTATGTTTACATTAGGTGTTATGATGATATTTGACTTATGTGTAAAAAATGATTTTAGTATGTTGACTACTGGTCTAATAGGTCATTACTTCAACATATACAGAATAATATTTATGTTGTAATTATAATATTTATTAATAAATTATAAATTAATGATCAATCCTGAAATATGGTTTTTATAAATTAAGTATGTTAGAATTATGGAGATTGTAGGCCCTATATATGCATGAGTATCGTTTTCATTTTTCGAATATAATTTTCGGAAGAAGTTAAGAAATATTTGATCATTATAATATGATAAGAATAAAATAAATTCCATTTTATATCCATAAATATAGTCGTATATATCATAAATTTTGTTTGGGGATTAAAATAGAGTCACATCGCTTTGTAAAGGTGGTGGTCCACACACACACGAACGATGTTATCATCTTTCAGTGAGTGAATAGGTATGAAAAAAATTATATATTATCTTTAAATAATGATAAGTATTTGAAAAATAACCTAATTATTTCATTTATATCAACCCTATTGGTTAAAAATATCCCTATTTACTTTTATGTAAAGAGTTAGTGATAAACGAATCACATCACCTCGTGAGGCGATAGTCCACCTTACACAAGAGGGGTGTTATCATATCTCTTACAAAATGAAAAGTAAAAAAACAAATATATGATATAATAACCATAGATATATAATAACATAATTTATATAATTTATTTCCAAAATCATACATATCCATGATAGGAGTTGATGGAATATGTATCACATTATTTCGCGAGGCGGTAGTCCACTATACTAATGAGAAATGTTATCATTTCACATTTTAGGGAAGAGAAGATGTGTATAGGTCATGAAATTAGCATAATAAAATTTAATTAAATAATAGATACTTTTATAATTATATAATTATAAATTAATAATATTTTATGTACATGGACGAAGAAATACTAAATTTATACTTAGGTGTTTTACGAAATCTCAAACCACTTCTTTATAATTATACATAAAGTATTACTAGAATGAATTTTCACCAAAAAGACTTCTAGGTTTAGGGTATGAATGTTGGGAAGTTATTTGGAATGTTATCAAACAAACAAAAAGGGTTTTAAGGTGTTAATTAGATAGGAATGGGGGTTCCCTTTTTTAAATGGGGTGAGTGCAACACTAGTAATTTTTTTAAAGAAAAAGGTGTACAACAATTTTTCACTTTCCAAAAGTGGTAAAAAAATGGAGTATCCCAGATCCTTATAAATAATAATGTCTAAATATGTCTATAAATTATATTTTACATAATTATATTTTCCATATTAACCATTACCTTGTTATTTATCCATTACTAAACACATTTAAACCCCAACTGTGATAATTAATTATTACTATTTTCACTATTAATTATTGTCAAAAATTACGTTGAACTTATTAGAAAATATAAATTATGATTATTAAATATATGGAATCAATTTTATCAAATTATAATCACATATTTGGAAACATTTAATTTTAAAAAATCCCACAAACTTTATGAGGAGACAGGTTTTCAAGAAAAAAATTATCAAAAGTATGGAATATATTAATATCAAAATTCAATATGATATTGATTAATATGAAAAAATGGTATTTATTATAATATAATTGAACCAATATTACTTTAAAAATAATTTAAAATATTATTTAACTATTAAAATTATTTTAATGAAAAGTCAATTTTCAATAAAAATAGTATTTGTAATTATTTACCCAAAAATCAAACATCTCATAAAAATCCAAAAAAAATCACCATAAGATAATTCATATAAATTGATTTAAAAACATTAATCATATTTTATCAAATAATTCTTGTTCTAGTGGTAAAAAATAATTTTAAATCATTTGTACAAAGAGGGACTAAATATCATTTTAGAAAAAAAATAATGTTTTTTAGAAAACACTTATTTTTCTATAAAATTATTCTTATTTTATTTATAATTAATTGATAAATAAGGTATTTTTTTACATGTGTAAAAATAAATTTATTTATTTACTTAATACTATTCAAACCATTCAATTTAATCACTAGTTTATAATTTTGTAGTATATTATGGTTTACTTAAACATGGGGTTGTGTTTTCCGAATTCTATCAAAGAGATTAAGTTTAAAGTAACATATTTCATTGAATTTAAAGCTCGATGTTTTTGGCCACAAATGATGTCGATTTCAAAGTTAGTGTTTTATAATTTCTAGGTGTTACTGTTTTTTTATTTTAATGATAATTATTTTCCTTTCGAATTTAAGATATTATTTCCAAAAAAATTCTTCAGTTATATGTTCATTAAAAATCATGATTGTGAATAAAAATTTTAGTTTTTGATTTTAAATTGGGAAAATACCCCATTTTTCCTATTATATTGAACGTTTTATCTCACTATTCTGATGATTTATACAATCATTGACCCTCACATTGGTCAGAGAATCAATGTTTCAATCGAAAGGGAGAGAATATGCCTCCACATAATATTGGTTAGATGATGGCATACCTATTGGATCAATGATGTTGGTGTGGATTGGGTACTACAAGGAATAAATGATAAAGGGATACTCAATGGATATATGGGGGTGAAGGAGGTCACATTCTTGTGGCGAGGGTGAGTAATTCAGATCTAGAACCTTAATATCCTTGATGAAAAACCCAAATACATTGTGTGTATTCTATAAAGCACATATTGGGTCTTATTTCAATTTAGTATCCTGGGGTTCATTAGGAAATTAAAAATTATATTGTGTACATCCTTTAGTAACATGAAATTTATTATTTTACTTCCATTTTTGATTTACATAGAAGAGTTAAATATCAAATGGTGTGTTGGTTGAAAACACACGTGTTTTTAGACTAAATGTCACACGATCTAGGGACTTGTTATGCACAAACCCATCCTCCATATTTGGAATACATGGAAAATTTATAGAATCATACAAAATGATAAATTAAACATACCTTGATGGGCCATGTTACATTCTAAGTTATTCTCTATGGTTTCACACGTAATGTGTTTAGACGAACATACCGTGTACATTAAGACCATCAATGTATCCTTAGAACACATGAAACAGAATGTAAGAATCCCACATAATATATAAGAAATGAAATGTATTGTTTGGATAAACAACATGATAATGTTTTGGATAAGTACACATAAACTATCAACCCTAAACTCACATTCCTAGAGAGTTTGAGAGGAACACCGTGAAGGTTGAGATAACATAACACAAAAATAATGGTTCTCTAAAACAACATGATTTTGTGAAAGTTTTTAATTAAATATAATCATTATGATATTTTAAATTACATTAAATTATTTATTTATATTTAATTTCACAAAAAACTATGTATATATTATGTTATATATAATCTGGATTTTATTTTGCATTACACAAAACAATGAGTTTAAATATAACAAGACATACAATTAAAATATTTTTTTAATATAATAGTTATCACGTAGCCATTAGAATAGATGGTATAAAAATTACTAACTAAATTTTTGGAAAATGTTATAAAAGTTTTTATGTAATGAATAATTTGTATAGAGATTAATTGGAAACAAATAAGAACTATTTGAAAATAAAGAAAATATTTCTCTGGGAAATTACTTTTTGTGCAAACAAATGTGTTCAAACTCAATGAAATAAAATAAAAATTCGTTGAATTATTTTAATAAAATATATATATTATATATTCAAAAAACTATTTAAAATTCATGTTATACGAAATCTATACAAGAGATAAGAATAAATCCAATTTTATGCTTAAAATAATATTTTAGAAAAAGCTATTTTTTCTCTTTTTTTAGGGTTCACTTATTTTAAAACTAATTTATTACACTTGTATTAAATTTATATAAAGAAATTAAATAATTTTTTGAAATAGGAATTTCAAAATTTTCATAGGGTGAATTTTTATTTTTTTTCTAAAAAGTTACATTTTTTGATGAATAGTGAAAAATATTGAATTTTAAATGAAAATAGATTTTTGTTTAACTTATTTATAATATAAAATTATATTTTGTATTGGTTTAAAAAAATAATTAGTTAATTTAAAATATATTAATGATTTTTTTATACAACATTTCAAGATATATGAAAATACTAAAATAATCCTAGGTTTATCTTTTTTAAACTTCGATATAAAAGAGATAAGGGACTTGCTGCCTTTGGATAATTTTCACTCGGAAAAAGGGGGAAAGGTTGTTACATCCAACTCCCAAGTGGAAAAATTGTTTTAAATATACATGTTAGTATATATATATATAGTTTATATATTTATAAAAAAAATTCAGCAGAATCTAACTGTATTTTAATAACCAGTATTATTGCTATTAATGATGACTAAAATTAAGACAGAAACACTCTCTTAGGGCTCCTTTTAATAATGGGGCTTGCCCTGGATATCTATTTGTATTTCCAATGTGGGATCCAAGTCCTCCGTTTGCTACCCAGAATTAGTAATATGTTATTATTAACAATTAGTAATTAATTAATAATAAAAATTAATAATGAATAAATAATAATAATAATACCTATATAAAAATTAGCCATCAACCATGACTATTAAATATTAATAATCATGTAATTAATATTAATAATATTTTTAACCATATGAGTCAATAAAAAATAGTAAATTATTGTTTACTAATGAATTAATAATAATAATAAACAACTAATAAATTATTAATAATTATTATGTTTAAATTAATTTATAAATAAAAAATATATAATTAATAATAAATATTATTAATAAAAACTAAAAAATAAAAAATAAAAATAAGTATATAATTATTATTATTAATTTTTAGTAATTGAAGAATAAATTTAAATTTTTATTAGTAATTAATATTAATTAGAAACAATCCTTTAATTTAATATTAAAATAATAATAATAATCAAATAATCATTAGTATTTTAATAATTTAATTTTATTATAAATATTTATTAACTAAATTTTATCTATATTTATTTGCAATTGAATAAAAATAATTTTTTTAGAAATATTAATACATAAATAAATAATTAGTTAATTTTTACTTAATATTATCATTACGTAATTAAATAATGTATAATTACTAAATAATTAATAAGTAAAAATTATATTATTAATTTTAATAATTTTTTACAAAATAATAATTTGAAAAATTTATTAGTAATTAATATATATTAGAAATTAATATTTTTAAATTGTAAATAATAATATTTAACTAATATATATTAGTAATTACTATTATTTAATAATTTATATTAATTGCCTTAAAATAGTGAATTATAAATACAATTTTAATAAAAAATAATTAACACTTAGTAATTATATAATTTAATCTTTATTATTAATATTCAACAACAAATTAATGATTTTAAATATATATTCGTAATTATTTAGAAATAATTATCAATAATTATTAGTTAATTAATAATAAATTTATTAATTAGTAATTATTATTATTAATATATAATTAAATTTTTCTTTATTAATAATTAATTAATATATAATAATTACATTATGTTTTTAATAATTGTTTTCTAAATAATAATTTTAATTATTTATTACTTATTAATATAAACTAGAAATTAATATCTAATAGAAATTAATATTGTTAATTTTTAAATCATATAATTATATTATTATTTATTAGAAATTAATTTGAATTAGTAATAATCACATAACAAAATAAAACTATTTTAATAATAATAAATTTAAAAAAAATAATTTAGTAAATCAATAATTATTTTTAACATGTGGTAACAAAATAGTAATTTTTAATATTAATTTTTAAATGTGTAAAAAATTTATAATATTAATTAATTAGTTAAATTTCAGTTACTATTATTAATAATTAATTAAATTTATACTAATTACTAATTAATCAATAATTATTAATCATTTATTAATAATTAATTATAAATTAATTAGTTATCAATTAATATGGTTTGAAATATAAATAATATTTATTACTTGATTATTAATTTTTAATATAAAATGTGAGTAGTTAATTATTATTTATATATTATTATTTTTTTTATTCATTATTGATATATATTTTTAACTAATTACTAATTAATATTAATAATATATTATTAATTCTCTATAGGAAAGGGAGGACATGGATGTCGAATTGGAAATATAGAAGTATTTCTAGGGAAACCCCCTTATAAATGGGAGCCATGTGAGAGGGTTTCTATAAGAATTATAGAGTACTTTAATTCTAGTAAAGATGGATTTTAAATAATAGTTAAATTATGCTAAAAAATGTCAATATATATATAAGGATAACCGAAAAATAAACAAAATAAACAAAAAATTGAAATACATGAAGATGTATATTGAAAATAAATTTTATTTTATCATTGGGGAAAATAGAGAAAGGCCCTTGCCTTCATTTCCCTATCTTTCTAGAAAATGTGGCAATGACCTTACCCCATATGTCTTGGGTGAAAATAGGCTAGTATTTGTAATGCCTTTATTTCCTTTGTATCATAGTTTTAAAAACATTTTAAACAGATACTTACTGTATTATTATTTTTTTAAAAAATTTATATAAAAAACACTCGATAAATATAATTCAATTCATTATAATCAATTTTAAATTGAAATTAGATATAAAAACATCATAATCTTTGTCTATTTTTCACTTTTAAAACTAGATTTCTAATTACATCAGTGAGATTAATTTTAAATTTAATTATACTACTTCAATGAATCGAATTTAGGAAAATGAAATCCATATTTGGACTAAAAAATTTATATTATTTATTAATTTTGACTTAATTTCTTACCATAAGGATTAGTGAAAAAAGTAAAAATTAATTAACATGTTTGAGGTTAAAATGTGGTTTTGTGTAATACATGTGTCTGTATTATTATTTATTTTACCCACACATGTGATTTTCATTTAATGAATTAGATTTAATATTTATAATATATAGGTATAAATTATCTAATAAATCTAATTTTAATTATATTATTAAAGTGTAAATTACGAAGGTAAATAAAACGATACAAGTCACTATGGTAAAAACTAAAAGGGAAAAAGTGATTAAACTAAAACATTGAGGAATTACATGATACAAATGTTCTTTTTTGAGGTGTTTATTGACCACAAAACCCTACCCTCCATTAATATTTAACTTTTGAGGAACGTGAGTTAAGGGTGGCCATCCAATTGTGAAATGATTTTAGGTATTTATAAATATTCTACTACTCCTCAATTATAAAACGGAACTCACCCCCATATCATAGTAACATGATTCATGCCCTTTGGCTCACTGAAATATTTCCCAAATTTCTTTGTAACTTTCCTACCCTTGTCATATAATCATTAGTTAGGGAAAAAATCCATCTTAATTAATATTTTAATGTAAACCTAATGAGGATACCCTAAGAAGAGGTAATGATCCTCAATGACAATATTTGTTTTCTTTCATCCACCATAAAATTAATTTTTTTATTATATTTGTCTTATATAATAAACATAAAATTTTCCACATATTTTTATGTTTTTTAGTTTTATGACCTACAATCATCTCCAATTCAATTAAATGGGTTGCAAATCATCGTTCGTGTATACGACAGACTACTACCACATGAACAAATGTTATTCGTTTTTTCAATTACCACCTCTCATGGATGGACATAATGATGATATTATAGTCTATATATGATATTTATTATACATATGATTTTATTATGATAATATAATTCTTACATCACACATATATTCATACTCTCGATTTTGTGGAAATATGATAGCATTATTCGTGTGTATGGAAGACGGCCACCTCGTGAAGTAATGTGATTCATTAAAAATTTAAATGAGATGTATTAAGGATATTATTAATAAAAATAGGTAATATATTTTACATAAAACTTATTATTTAATGATATTATATCATTTACCTTTCTTTCTTTCAATCCACAATGAAAATGGAAATAAGATTCATGCGTACGTACAACCTACCATTCCATAAATGGTTTATATTAATTCCAATCAGTAAATTTGATTAATTAATATAAGTAAATATATAATTAATATATATTTTATTTATATCATATTTTATATTTTAAATATTATGATATCATGATCAATGTAAGAGGAAGAAAAATAACAAGTTATAACATATATGAAAAACAAAACGGTTATTACCCGAAACTTAACTTTAACAATGAATTGTTAATAAAAAGGTAGTAAAAATTTATAATAAAATCATATGTGGTATGGTATATATATATATATATTTAATGGGTTTATAATAGACTTATATTTTTTATATAGGATGTTTGAATGTGTATGAAGGAATTCTATGATTAAGGTAAGATATTTTCGTCTCACTTTTTACATATGCGAGACACATGCTATATTTTCCACCTATTTATTTTATGTGGTTCATATAATTAAGTTGAATTTATTTTATTATTATTCTAAATAAATTTATAAGTATTTATATTTCCATTTTAGTATCTCAGTTTTATGGGGTTTATGGTTCAAAAGTTAACAAATCAGTATGATATTTTTGTCTCAATTTTCCATCTTTGAGATCAATGTTATGTTGTGCACCTAAATTCTTTAATGAGGTGTATATAAAGACAATTTTACATGTAATATCATGAATGTATTCATAATAAAGATATTATATTTTTTATTCTATGTCATTCTATCATGGGGATTATGATTCCAAGTTAAAACAGTGGTAATGATACATGTTACAATCTCACCGTTTATCGTGATTGTTTATGGTTATTTTTCTGATGATAAAATATTATGATATATCTGTTAGGAAACTCATAAATTTTATTATAATCTAGTTATTTGATGTGAATACATGTCTTACACTTTTTATAATCCATTTATGAGCTGAAGAGATTGAAGGAATGTTTTTACGATATATCATATTTTTTAGTCAAAATCACATTTTCATGAAAAACAATGCTCTCTAAAAATGTTTTAAAAAATATTATAAAAGGTATTTTCGAAATAGGAAAGGGTATTTTACTCCAAAAATTTGTTAAATTATTTTTAAATAATCCTTTATATGTTTTTAAATATTATTTTTAAATAAAAGGATTTCCAAAATGTTTAATTTTTTAAAAATTTATTATAAAATAAAATATATTTTCCTCAAGAAAAATCCCAACTAATATTTCAAATATATTTTCCTTATAATATGAAATACTTTGATGTTAATTATAATTTAATATGTATATAAACCAATGATACAATTTTTATTCTATTTTTTGGTTTGTTTGTGATGAAAAGATTTTTATGAAACCCATTTCACTGTTATGGGTTACACCATGAAATGATTTTTATGAAACCCAATTCTTTCTCCACGGGTAATGCAATGTTAAAATTATGAAATGATTTTAAAAACTATCAATTTTACACTATTTAAGATATGTTGAAACTATTCTGTATCCCATTTCATTTCATGGGTTATGATATAATGAATATTCTATGATATTGTGGCCCACATATGTTTTATTTTCATAATGTGACAGGTGGGACCTAAATCTCTCTCCAATGCATTGGGTAATGATAAATGAAATATGATCTTGGAGGGAACATGGGTAGTTATACCAAACCCAAAAATTATAGTACATGGGTGGTTATACAAATCCCAAAATGGTGGGTACATGGGTGGTTAGCCCAGACCCAAAAAAAAAGATACACATTTGGCTAGACCAAGCCTAAAAAGGAGGATACACCTGTGGTTAGCCCATGCCCCAAATAGCGGGTTCATGGGAAGTTATCACAAGAAGAAAAATGAGGGTACATAGGTGGTTAGACTAATCCCAAAATTAAGGGTACGTAGGGGGTTATCCTAAACCAAAAAAGGATGGTACACAGGTCGTCTGCCCAACCCCCACAAAGGAGGGTACATTGGTGTTTAGCCCAAGCCCAAAGATGGTTCATGAGAGGTCATCCTAAACATGAATTGGGTACACATGTGGTTATACTACAACAAAAAGGTTATGAATATCATGGTGTGTTTATTTTAAATGTGATTTTATATACTTATGAGTATTCTATAAATCTATTTATTATGCCAATTTTATGCTCTCATGGATCATGTTCTTTGATTTCCTTATGATTCTTGTCTGATGAACTACCAATATTTATTCCATAACTCATGTTATTTATATATTATTGGTTGGGTATGAACTTCAAAAGATATGATCACTCTCATATACCCTTATACTTATCTGATTCTTTAATATTATCATGGATTTAAATCTCATACATTTACCCTTATTGATCATCTGAGATCATCCTTTCTTATACTTCCCTTCCCAAGTATATGAAGAAATGTTTTATCTATGGTCTGTTTATGAAAATTACTAAATGAGAAGATCATTTTATAAACATTGAATATCTTTCTCATGATTATTATATTTCATTCCTTATTTCTATAGAAACTATAATATTTTATTCCTAAGGCATGTGTTTTTATAATGTAATGGATATAAATCTAAAATGATTTAAAATCCATGTATTAGAAGCCTGGAATCTATATTTTTTATAAGAGGAAATTTATAGATAACCATTTGAAACTAGGATAATATAAATTCAGTGAGATCCTTATGGGTATTCCTCAAGATATTTTTACTTATATCTCTAAGGATATATATATGGACGAGTTAATGCAGATGAAAAATTTATATAATTTTGGAAAATTATAAAGTGTTTTGTTTTTTATCAGAACACCCCCTTATGGACACCACTAGTGAATGTGGCTCAAGAATAGATGTACCTAGGGGTAGGTACCTTAAAAAACTATATAAAGCTATAGTTGATATGAAACTAGTCCATGAAAGTAGACCTTTTGGCAAACCTGTTTTGACACACCTTGGGAATATGCTTTCAAAATTCATAAATTCGTTATGATCCATAATAAAGGATTTAAATAGATCATGGATATGAATAACCTAGGATAAACTTTAAGTGTCATATATTGAACATAATGTGTCATTATTTATACACCCTTTTAGTTATTTTTGAGAATTACATGGTTCCCCATTATGATTAGTGTTTCTCAAAATATGATTTTGTTTTTTCAGGTATATGGAAAAAACTACAAGTAAATGGGTTAACATTGAATATGATTGTAATTTTTTTGATGAGAATATAATTGGAAGGTTGACCGGCGTGAAGGTTATTTTGAATATTCCTTATCAACAATCATAGATCATGATTTAAAACATGTACCTAAATCAAATCCCAAAATTACCAAGGAAGATAATGATATAGTTCCCTATGGGTTTGGGTAATAGATTCCATTGAGTAATGAATATTCAGTTTCCTATTTGTCCTGACTATGGAAATAATCACACAAGGGATTGTATCATAGGGATGGTATTGTGTTTCAAGTGTTGAAAATAAGAAATCAAATAATGTAATTTCCAATTAAAATGGATATGTTTTGGGTGTGAATATTGGTCTCTCGAATTTATCATCAACAATTGACTATTTCAAATGTGGAAAGTATGGGCATCATATAAATAAATTTCCTAAGGGGAAGGATTATAAATAGAATCATTATGAAATTATGAGTAATTTTTATACTGTTAATGATGAGGGGACAATATATGAAATATTAAAGTAATTAACTTTTAATGAAATAGATGAAGAATATAGTTATTGGATTAAGCAAGAGGTGAAATAATTTGATAGTTTATTTATTGGAATTAAAGAATTATTAAATATATAAGGATTGTTTAATATATGTTTTGGTTATGAATTTGAAAGGATTTATTTAATGATACTAATAAACTATAAAATTTATTTATGGGAAAGCTGATATTCATGGATAACACGTGATTTAGGGAACAATAACCTTTATTATGTTTCTAATGTTATAGTAATGTTGTTAGGAAAAAAGACAATTGATATGGATAATGTAAATTGGACAATATTTTTGACCAAGGAAATGATTATTTAATTATGGAAAAAGGGGTTTATGTTACCATTAATGGAGTTTATGACATTATGGGATGTATAGAATACATTAAATAATTTTTGGTTTTATTTATGTAATGTGGAAGTATGGATGTTTTCATTGAGGTTTTATGGTAATTCAGTTCATTTACATGATTCAAGAGAATTCATGAGAAATGAATTCATATATTTGGTATGTGAAAACCAAGATCCACTCTATAGTATATGGGAATTAATGATAAGTTCATTTTGGAAATTCAGTGACCTTCTGTCTATTTGTTTTTAATTTTTTTCATCTTGATGATTTCTATGGTTAATAATTTATTGAATGATTTAAGTTGATCTTTGGATGGCGCTTTTAGTATTAATACTTAACCATATAAATATATTTCCATACTAGAAATCATATTCTAACAATTTTTTGTGATGAAAAATAAAGATAGTCAGAATGACATATCATTCTATTTAAGGATGTTATGATACATTAGTGCTCCAGGAACAATAAATTAACATTTATTTCTTAGATTGTGCGATGAAGTGTATATTGATCGTGGAAGAACTGATAGATGATATTATACATATGAAATAGAAATAAATAAAGTAATTATACGTTCTCATGAAAATTATTCAACATTATTGAATGGATATAAAAATAAAATGATATCCTCTTATCACAATTTTTGATTTTATTGATAAATGTTTTCATTCCTCTTTGGGTTATGGTTTTTTTCTATTTAATTTCTCCGGATAACCCACTTTTTTGTAATCAATGATCCCTATCATGATCTATAATTATTCACACTTTTCTCTTCCAGATTCAAATCTTATTTTCCTACCTATGCACTCTTATTTTGAAACAGAGTTATGAGTTAATTTATGTAAAGTATTTGTTTCCAATTTTCCAATTTTAAGTTATGTTTTATTATTCTTTTGTACGTTGTGGGTATATATAAATTAATTCCAAGATTTTAATCCTTTTATGTCAAAGATAAACATTGAGGGTCAAATTAATTTTAAGGTGTGTAGAATGTAACAACCCTTGATTTTTTGAGCTATATATTTTCTTAGTTAAATTTAATATTTTTGACATTTTATGATACGTGAAAAACTAATTTTATATTAAATTGAACAGAACACTAGGTTTTATTGAGTTAAAGACAATTATAGGCTTAACTTGTGTTACATGCAACATCGAGTTTAAACGAAGCATGAAATACAATTAAAATATTATTATTTAATATGATAGTTATCACTTAGTCTTTCAAATGATCGGTATGAATATAATTAACAAAATTAGGAAAATATGTTTTACACATGTATATATTGTTAATTCTTTGGTGAAAAAATAATTAGAAATACAAAAAAAACTATTTGAATATAAATAAATTTTTTTTCTAAGAATCTATTTCAACGTTATGAAAAAAATCATTTTACAAAAATTAAATAAAAAAATGTTTTGGTGAATTATTTTAATTACATTTATATATTACATATTCAATAAAATATTTAAAGTTCATCTAATGTTTTTTCTTGAAAAGAGATAAGAATAAAATATTTTTACAATTAAAAACACTATTTTTCAAAAAAAAAATCATCATTTTATGGAGCACTTATTTTAAAATATTTTTATTTTAAATTTTAAAAAATTTATTTGAAACAATAAACTTCATTTCTGATATCATAATATCAAAATTAACTTATGCGATTTTTTGGGAATTTTAGAATTGTTTCATTTGTTGATGGATATTGATACATATTTAATTTTAATACAAAAATGCAATTTTGAAAATTTTATTTATAAATATAAATAATACATAAAAATTATATTAATGTATAATTAGTTAAATAATAAATATATTAATTTTTTTTAGTGAATTAGAATAAATTTCATTCTGAAATTGGATATAAAAACTTTATAATATTTTGAACTTTTCACTTTGAAAACCTGCTTGCTAATTTCATTTGTGGGATCAATTTTAAATTAAATTCCATCAATTTAGTGATTTTAATTTTGAAAATGGATTCCATATTCAGAATAATAAAAATTTATAGTATATAATAATTTTGAGTTAATTTTTTAGGATAATAATGAGTAGGAATAGTTAAAATTAATAAATGAATTTAACGTTAAAACGAGATTTTGTGAATTGCATGAATTTGTTTTAAAATTAATTTCCCACACACATGATTTTTATTCAATGATTTTGATTTTATATTTAGAATAACACAGTATAAATTATCTAATAAATCTGATTTTAATTATATTCTTAATGGATAAATTACGGAGCTAACTAAAATGATACAAGTTACCAAGGTAAAACCCAAAAAGATAAAATTCAGTAAACATAGAGTCTAAAGTGTAAAATGATAAAAATGTGTTTATTTTTTTGGAGTTTATTATAAATACAATGAACCATAAAATAAATTATTATTCAATTATGGATGCACATGAGGTTAGGGAGACCTCCCAATAGTGAATAACTTTGGGCCTTTCCAAAAATGCTACCCCTATTTAACTATAAAAGGGAACTCAAACCATTACTTAATCACACCATTAAGGAACCCTTTCCCTAATAAACTACCCAAATAACATAACAACATCCCAAAACTCAGTCAATAATCCTTATTTAGGTAATAAATATATCATAGCAAGGATTTTAGTGTAAACCTAAGGAGGATACCATAAGAAGAGGTAACATTCATAAACGAGTATCTTTTTTTTATTTCTTCCTCCACCCCTTAATGTTTTATTATATAATTATTAACAAATAAAATAATTATATTAAATATTCTGATATTTTTTTGATTAAATTAATTACCTGCTACCATCTCCACTTTCATCAAATGGGTTACGCAATCATCGTTCGTGAGTATGGCGGATTACCGCCTCACGATCCAATTCTATTTGTTTTTTCATTACCACCTCTCACGTTTGTATATAATGATTTATTTATAGTTTAGATATTATTTTTATGATATTTATGATTTTATTATTATCAACTAATTATTATATCACACATACCTTCATACTCTCCATTTTGTGTGAATATGACAACATCGTTCATGTGTACGATGTAGTACTTCCTTGAGAAGTGATGCGATTCATTCATGACTTACATAGAATTTATTAAGGATGAGTTTAATTAAAATATGTAATATATTTTATATAAAAATTATTTATTAATGATTATGAAACATTTTTTTTTTCAATCCTGAATGAAAATGGAAACATTGTTTATGCATACATACAACCTACCGTCTCTATAAATGATGTATTTCATTTCCTATCACGAAATTTTATAGACTAATATAAATAAATATACATGATATTTACATCATGGTGTAATTTTTAGAGATTATTAATTCATTTTCTATGTTATAGGGAAAAAAACAAGTCATAACATATACGAAAGCAAATCAGTTATTACTCAAAATGTTACATTAACAAGGAATTATTAATAAATGGGTAATAAAAGGTCATTATAAAATCATTTATGGTATAATAAAAATATAGGGTTCTTTAATATATTTATAATAAACTTATATTTATTATACAGGATTTTTTAATGAGTAAAAATAATATCAAAACTTATAGTAAGGGGCTTTCTTCTAACTTTTTTCTTATATGAGACATATTCCCTATTCACCACCAATTTCTTTTTTGTGGTGTTTATAATACACAAGAATTTATTTTATTATTATTATCCTTAATATTATTGGGATTTACATATCATTTTTTAATCGCTTTCATTTTTTTGTTGTTCAAAAGTTAACAAACTGACAAGGTATTTTTATCTCAATTTTCCTTCTTTGAGATGTATGTTCTGTTATGCACCTATATTATTTCACAAGGTCTATTTATATACCATTATACTTATAGTATAACTAATTTATTAATACTAAAGATATTTTATGTTTCATTTTAGTTATTCTTTAGTGGGGATTATGATTCAATGTTACCATATTGGTAAAGATACATGTTACAATCTCAATATTTATAGATATTGATTATGATTATGAGTCCGATAATAAAATATTTATTTTAAAGATCTCCAGAAACTCTTGAATTCTATTCTATTATATTAATTTCATTATAATTCATGTTGTACCTTCATTTATTCCGCTTTATCTACATAAAATTACAAAATAATGTTTTATGAAAAATCATCTTTTCACCCAAAAAATATTTTCCTTCCAAAACAATTTTTCCCAAATATATTTTAAAAAATATTCTATAAAGTTTTTATACAATATAAAATGAAATTTAACTCAATACATGTTTTAAATTATTATCAATTATTCCATTATTTTATTTCAATGCTATTTTTTAAAGAAAACGATATCCAAAATGTTTAATGCATTAAAAATTAAATTTCAATGAAAATCTATTTTCTTTTTGAAATTTCCAAGTAATCCATAAAATTTATTTTCCATATAATATGATATACTTTAATAGTTCTTATGATTCACTGGGTATATAGACCAATAATAAAATTCTTATTCATTCTATGAATGGTTAATGTTTAAATTATTTTTATAAAAACCATTTGTCTTCCACGAGTTACACCTTGATAAAATTATTGTGAATCCCTCTTCATTATACATGGGTCATGCAACGAAAAAATGATGAAATGATTAAGAAAAATTTATCTCTTCCATAGGTTATGATGTTATAATCTTTTTTTAATCCCATTTCATTTAATGGATTATGATATGATGGATGTTTTATGATATTGTGATACACATATGATTTATTTTCATTATTTGACAGGTGAGACCAATATCTCTATCCAATAATACAATAATGATAAATTCAATAAGATGTTAGATGGTACATGGGTGATTAGTGGAGTCCCAAAAGTGGGTTATACAGGTTGTTAACTCTTTCCCAACATGGAGGGTACACTATTGGTTAGCCGAATCCCAAAAGGAGGGTACACAAGTGGTTATCGCAAGCCCAAAAATTAGGGTTCATGGGTGGTTTTCCAAATAAAAAAAGGAGGATACATGGGTGGTTTTCCCAATAAAAATAAAGATTGTACATGGGAGGTTATCCAAATTCTAAAAGAAGGTTACACATGTAGTTATCCCTAGCTTCAAAGAGGTTACACAAGAGTTTATACAAAGCCTAAAGTAGGTACACAAGATGTAATCCTAAGAATAACTTGTTTTTAATGTCTTGGTGGGTACCATTAACATAATATTTTATTAGTTTATGTGTATACAAAAAGTTTATTCTTTATTCCAGTATTAGGCTCACTTAGATCATGTTTATTGATTCTCTTACAACTCATTTATTATGAATTTTCAATCATTATTCAATGATTCATGATTATGATATATGATATGTTGGGTATAAACTTCATAGTTTATGATCATTATAATTTACCATTATTCTTATCTTATTATTTTATATAATCATATATTGATATCTCTTTTTTACCATTACTATGTATCTAAGACTTCCCTTTCTTATGAATCATTTTCCAAGGTTTTGATTAAAGGATTTATATAGGTTATTCCGTTAATGAGTACTAAATATGAATAAATCTATAGAAATAATTGAGTATCTTTCAAAAAATTATAATATTGTGTTTTTTATTTCAAAAGACAGTAAACTATTATGGTATTAAGGTGTGTGTTTTTATAATAAAACGAATGTTCATATAAAATGTAATATACAAGTCTGATAATCTTGGGCCACTATAGGTACATTAATACACATACAATGATGATGTAAATACCCATAAATTAAAGTATATTATACAATTAATACAATCATGGGTTATACACATACACCACATGCAATAAATAAGTGGTGAACAATGGAATTCTCACGAAATTAAGAGTGAGATAAGAAACCCCTTACTTTGAACTTTTTCCATGGTCGACCGTAGGTTAACCTCCTTTATAATGGTGAAATAATTGTTATTGAATTATACAAGAATCATTAACATTAATATGATATCATATATGATCTTTTAACAATGATTTTTTAATAATATCTTAGTATTATCGTCATTTCAGGTGTTAACTTACTCGTTTTCCTTTATATTATTTATTACGTAAGACGTGTTTGTTGTGGATAGGTTGTATCTTATTAATATCCAGAATTATATCAAGTCCTTAAACATTATTCTTAATCATCAAATGAGAATTATACTTGAATGGATACAATGGAGAATGAATCTCATCGCGTTCGTGGAGACGGTAGTCCGTACGTATGAACGAGCGACAATATCATTCTTTTGATGTTAAAATAATATATATTTGGATGGTATATAATATAGAAAGAATAATTATAATGTTATATTTATTATTTACAGTAATTACACATCATTATTATACCCATCCAAATAATAATTTATTGAATGACAATTACACCACGACGTGGAGACGGTAAGCCGTACGTACACAGGTATGGTGACATGCCATTAAAAGGATGGATAGAATACTGATTATGGTTGTAACATATTTACAATAAAATCACAGTATATAGAATATATTGGAGTTATTATTTTAGAATATAAATAACAAAGAAATAAGAAGTTGAAGAAGAAAGGAACTTGAAAGAAGGTGGTGAAAACATTACCTCTTCTTCGGGTTCTTCCTTTTGATTTGATCAAACAGGCTCCTTAGTTTGGATTTATGATAAAACTAAGGCCTATAGGTTGTAATAAGTGAAGTTGAGGGAGTATTTGGGCAGTTTTTTTCTGAGCCAAAAGGCTTTGAATGTGTGAATTAGTGAGAAGGGGGAGTGCCCTTTTATAAGAGGGGTGAGGGGTACCTTTGGAAAAGCAAAAATTATTATTTTATAATAAATTCATATTCGGTTTATAATGTCTCCAAAGTGTATTAATTAAAGGTTAATGTGGGTATGGGTCGAAAACCACTCAACCAATATAATTTAGACAGGTTTGGGTCATTATAAAAACCTTATCTTTAAGTATTAACTCTTAGTTAATTAGTTTCACTTTTACAATGTCTCTTTGTATTTTTATATCATATGGTTAATAAACTTACTATATACATCCAAGAGACCCCCAAGATGACAATTAATGACAAACCTATCATCATATAAGTCTCTTGGACGAACCTTAGATTTTTTGGACTTGAATATAAATTTATAATATAATATTTGTTTTAAAAACACTTTTATGTCAATTTTGACCTTATTGGGTATTTCATTTTTGATAAATTCATAAAAGCATTATTACTTCGAACACAATTTATATAATCAATTATAATATTTAATATTAACAAATAAGATTAGTGTAATTCATAAAAAGTCTCAAATTACATTTATTTTGATATTGATAATATCAATTATTTTAATATTTTCTTAATTAGGTAATTACTGCATCACCATTGTGTCATAAATAAATTAAATTATATAATGTCTAAAAATTAAAAATAAAATACCATTATGTAGGAAATATTTTAATATTTCTAATTAATATTTACAATAGAATTTATATTATATATAACCCTATATTAAAAATGTTTTAGTAAATAATATTTTATTTTAACTCTTTTAACTCTTCATTGAATTAAATAATAATAAATGTACTAATCTGAAACAAGTGGACCTAAATGATAATATTTTACTCCTAAGGTTGTTTTTGGTCTATATACACTTGTCTAATAGAATTAGTACATGTGTTAGGGTAATATTAATATCATTTTTACCCAAAATTTCCCTATTTACTTTTAACCGTGGTAAATAAAAGTAACAAGTTAGTATTCACCAAAAATTATTTTCATCTCATTGAACCTAATTTTACTCCTTTATATTAACCATGTCTCTAGGATTTTCAAAATTCCAATCACAAAATCTGTAAAATTATGTTTTATGAAAAATTCAGTTTTTTTAACTACCACTTAGTGGTTTCACTATTCATCAAAAAATGAAAGTTTCCAGAATAATACCAAAAAATAGGCCTAAGCTATATTTGATATTATGAATTAAAAAATGATGTCTATTTTACCAAATTCAAAGCTTATCAGTTCCATTAATTAATTTAATAATTAATTCCCGTCATCAAAACAAATAGCGTGTTTTTAAGAGATAATAACTATCAAAAGATTAACACTTGTTTATGTCTGGTTTAAATTTGAAATTACATCAAATGACCAAAATTGTATTAAATGGTAAAAATATATTCTAAATATACTTTTAAACCATTCAAATTAATAATTTATCACTATTAATTGTTTCGATTAAAAAATTAGTTTTTAATTAAAATTTAGTAATTTTCACTATTCATCAAAATATGAAAGTTATCCGGAAAGTACCAAAATTTCACCCTAAGCTAATTTTGATATTATGAATCCAAAAATGAAGTCCATTTAGAAAGATAAAATTTATAAAATTTCAAAATGTAGGTATTACTATTCATAACGGCTAGTTTGATTGGTTGTGGTGTGTTAGAATTGCGAAGTTGCGTACAATGCACGCCATTGCATTATTCAAAGGGAAATGTACCGTGAAAGCTTGGGGTGTTACACATTTATTATGACTCATTTTACTAGGTTTTGAATAAATGATTTTTGTAGGTTATTCCTATGATGAGTACTAAATATGAATAACTCTATAGGAATAATTGAATATGTTTCACCAAATTATAATATTATCTTCATTATTTCAAAAGGCAGTAAACTATTATGGTCTTAAGGTGTTTGTTTTTATAATAAAATTAATGTTCATATAAAATGTAATATACATGTATGATAATATTGGGCCACTATAGGTATATTAATAGTTGATCTTTTAGAGATCAAAGATAATATTCTCCATAGTAAATAATATGTACAACCAATTCATTGGTTATTTTTACAACATCTTGGCCAAGTTTTATAATTAGATAAATGAATAGTTTATCATGATCAATTTAAAAATTTTACTCTAATGATGTTGTCGAATTAACTATTAGGGTCAAATTATGAGGTTTTGGAAATATTTAGAAAATAAAATTTGTAAGATAATAATAGGGTTCGAGTAAGTTGTTTAGAACCTACAAAGGGTTCGATAAACCCCTGTATATATAAAAATGATATGACATAGGTCTCCCACATTAATAATTAATAATATTATTCTATATTATTTTGTAGGTATATACTGATTCCATAATCGTTTTGGGGAAATCAAGATGTAGAAAAATTTGGATAAGTTCTTTGGGATTCCTTTAGAGCAACAAAGTAATTGGCGAAGGTTGTGGTCTGATATATATTTTTCAAGAATTAATTTATTACATTATACTCAAGTATTTTTGGTTAATTGATGAGGTCATAATATTGAATAATTAGGTTAATTTAATTGACCCTCCACATTTTTTAGGAATGGAGATTTATTATTGAAACGAGAGATGTTTTCTACCAATTGTTTGTGTCTATAAGATTTTTATAGGAGAAACAATGTGAGTAGGTACTAAAGAGATTACATGATGTGATCCTCTCACTAATTATAGTGTTTTGAAGATTACATGGTATAAATCACATGAGATGAGTGTTAGGAACTATATTGGTGGAGAACCATTGAGGAGTATATGTTTACCCTTATAAAGGTGGATTTAGTACACCCCTAAAGGTCATGGTATAGGTTCCCCACTTTAGGCTTGATTTTATATATTTATTTATGATTGTGTGATCATTATAGGGTTTTTACATTTCCTATTATGGGGTAGGAAACTCCCCCATGGGATGATGACCAGATTCAATATTTTTGGATTTGGTACTCGCTCAATATATATGAATTTCTTGGTTTGGTATAGGTCATCCACAATAGATATATAATAAATTCATAATTCCTAATTCAAGGTCCTCGTATGGTTTGATTGAGTTTGAAAATTTGTTTTAGATATTAGAAGGTATTCATATGTTTTAATTTTTTTCCTCATCATTATTTAAGTATAAATTTAGATGAAAATATTAAAGCTGACTAATTTCAGGGATTCATAACCATGTATTTTTCAAAAAGGTTTTCCCAAGGGTTGTGTTATTATTTGATGTTATATCCTAAATGTAATCAATCTTTATTCTCTATGGTAAGGTGGTGTGATGTTTCCCTAAGGTTTGGGGTAGGGTTATGAAGTTTTCATCTTAGTAGGATGAGTGGGATGTTGATTTTTCTCATTCACATTTCAATGGGTTATTTATGATAAATTCATGAGATATAGTTTTCATTTCAACTTACCTTGCATTGTTTCATTACATCAATAATGGTAAGGATGTGCTGGGTTATATCCTAGTTGTCCCTTGGTTATGAGTTTTCATGCTGTTATTTTCACTCATTTTTTATGGTTTCACAGAGTATATTTTTATACTCACCTTTATATGGAAACTCTAGACCATATGTACTAGGTTGGTGTAGATGGAAAATGGATTTGAGGTTACCACTGTGGATGTGGAGTAGGTGTTGTTAGAGCATGGTAATTCTCAATATCCTTTTGTGGTAATGGTTATTACTAGATATCTCAACTCCGTAACCCCTTAATTAAAAGATTTCGTGATTTTCCATGTGGTTTTATTACTCTAAGTTGTTGTTCAATAGATATTTTCTCTAACGATTTTCTATTTGGGGGTTTTCCTATTCGTTTTTGTAAAAAATATTCATATATTATATAGTTAAATTTAATATAAATATATATTTATTATTTTTGTTTCTTATTTTTTGTATCATAGAAATGATTATTATATAATTTTTCATCCTGAAAGCCTCCCATATGTGATATGACTTAGCGAAGTAAGTAAATAGTCCCAAGAATATTAAAGGAAGGCCTATGGGGTTGTTATTAGATTATATTCTAGCCTAAGAGGGGTATTGGTTGGTCAGATTATCTCAATTTGGTGTTAGAGTGGTTTAAATTTTAGTGAAGGAGTCTAGAGATATGAGACTTATTATTTTTGTTTGAAAATATAAGGAAATAGTTTTTAAAATACAAAGGACCAATATTTATCTAAAAAATATAGGTATATAATGTGGTGGACAACACATTCCTATTTTTGGAATTTGATAGTCTCTTGAGAGGCATCTGTACCATTTGTATTTTTTATAAGGTATAGTTGAATTTTTTCATTTATCTTATAGAGACAATTTGATTTTTTTTATAACTGATGGGGAATCAAAATTCTTTTTGTACCACTATACGTTGGGGAAATGGAATTATTTTATGAAATTTTTCTACTCAAGGTGAGATATAGACCCTTTGTGGATTATATTAGAATGAGAAATTACCCACGTTGGTATGTGCCTCTTGGTTGACACATTCATAGTATACCAGTAGGCCACAACCCATATATTTCTATCAGTGTATCGATTTCATAGGGGATTGTATCTTGGTCATCAAGCATGCTCAGTATAGTCATGGGTATATTAACTCCCTCATCAATCAATCAATGATGAGGTGCATGTTTCCCAAGAATACGATTGAGGTATGGTTAAACTCTATCTTGATGTAGTATCAATAATGAGGATCTCCCCTCTATATTGGAAGAGGATAGATACTCCCTTAATATGACTTCCCAAATAAATGTATGGGTACCTCATATGATCTTTTCATATAGGTACTCACCATGAAATGGGGTTCAAATTGTCCATCCATGTATTTGGTAATCCATGATTATAGGGGTGTGGGTCCTTTATTAGCCGCGTTCTTACTCTCGTACATACATAGTTAAGGTTCCTCAATCAATAGAGTTGGTACTACCCTAATATATAGGGTACGGTTCCTCCAGTGGTTTATTTGGTAGTCCAATCGTGACCATGGTGTGGGTACTCAACATATGGGTCTGGTACTCCTTGATTTATTTTGGTTTATCTCCTCCACTAGTATTGTTATATAATCTCTCAACATAAATGTTCTCATTCACTATGGCATGGGTCCACCACCACAATATAGTGGCCAGTGAGAATTTTTTTAGTACGTGATGGCTATTTTGAATTCATGATTTATATTGTGGTCAAATTATTTATAACTATATAACTTTCCAGGCTCTACACCACTAATAGTGAGTGATGATAATGGGGAGATTGTTTAAAGATATATGATCCGTGGATAATAATATTAAATGTATGTTCTGTTCTAGACATATGTAATATAACCTTTTGATGAGTTTTATATAATGATTAGAAAAGAATATGAATAATTATCATTATGGATGTCCTCTATTCTAAGTTGGAATTATTTTATTTTTCTACCTTGGTATCTAGGGAAAGGTTGTTATCCCTTTAGATCCTTGATGTAACACCCCATGGATTTACAAATAAATTTAACAGAGAATGAAATGCATACCACATTATGTCTCTAAAAATTAACATTTTTTATTTATAGGATAAGGTTATAACCATTCCTTTAGATATTATATTTTCGTTTTTGTGTTTTGAATTTTGAAAAATGGTCATACAAGGTTGTGATTAGTAAGATATTTAGAGTGTGATATGATCAACTTACATTTTTGTCTACAGTTAATTGATGCTTTGTAATATTAATAAATCCTTATGAATAATAATATGATTGTTTTGAATAATAAATCATCCAAATAAATAGTAACCTCACCCATGAATATATAAATAAAATTTAGGAACCTTATAAATAATAGTATGATATAATTATATCATAGCATAAGTAAGTGACTATTATAAAAATTAATAATTAAGAGTTGGTATTTTTTTTGTAAAAAAAATTTAATAATTAATAAATTTATATTCATAAAATTTATTAATAAGTCAATATTTTTTTTGGTATTATTTTAGAATAATATAATAATACCTTTATTAATTTTACAAGGTGCTATAAAATTTGTTTCTTCTTAAAAACAGTATTATTATAATAAATGAGGGTTTTAATTAAAAATTAAATATTTCATATTCAGAAAATTATTTTTATAAAATAGAGTTCATTTTTTTATTGAAAGCATTAAAAATGGTTAGGGGGACTTTTTGGGATTTTTCTAAAATACTTGAATTTTCAAGAGAACAGTAAAATATAGTAATTTACAGTATAAATACATTATAAGCTAAATACACTATTCCTTGAGTCATAGATGATGTAAGCACCCTTGGTTAAAACAACATGAACATATTAATGTATTTATCCCCAAGAATCAATACTATTTGTTTTCTTGAAAAAAATAATAAGATAACAAATAAAATAATGAGAAATTACCCCTCCCCTACACTATAAAAACCACCCCACCCCCTCTTATCCTCACATCTCAAAAGCATTGAACCTTTTCAAATTTCTTCCAAATCATATTCCATAGTCTCTCCCCACTTCTCGAAAATCGTATTATTCCCAAAATAGTAAAACCAATCCCCTTAAATATGTTCTCAAGGAAGAGTTTTCAAGAGGTAAAATCCTCTTCATTTTTCCTTTTTAATTTCTTTTCATGTTAATTTTTAATTAATCTATCCTCACATACTCTATAAAAATGAGAATGATAACTATAATATCATTTATATAAAACAAATATATCATTTTAATGGAATAAACATAATCAATATCCATATTATATCTTATTTATTTTAAAAATAAAATCAACTTTCACAACGTTCCAATTTACAACCTTCATGGATGACAAACATTTTTTTCATCAATTTCTTCTCCAAGGCTATTCGTGATACCAAATTTTTGTTCAAACCTGAATCTAATATATTAATTATAACCTATTTTATTCTCTAGATCTATTATATATACATAATACTAATTCATATGAAAAAACTAGTTTGTGGTGATTGATATTCCATTTTAATAAGGGGAACGATTATCACTAAATGTCTTATCTAATGATTAATCCTTATACCATATAATAAAATGAAATTAATAACTATTTACATGTCTGGATGACCCTTAATAACATGTAATTCCAATTATGGAGACTTATACCCATTTTACATTACTATATTATGTATAAACAAATAAAACAATCATGAAAACCAAGAAAAAAATGCTTCCAAATAAAGAAATTAAACCCTATAACTCATCAATATGACCATAAATGAACTGAATAAAACATTAATGAATAAAATAATTTTATAAAGTTTTATTAATTAATTAATTAATATATATAATATGATTAACTAGGACGTTATGGTAAAGTGAAGAACTTATTCAGACATAAGGTAAGGATTTTCTTCCCAAACCACCATTTTCATTTGGGTTTTGATTTATTCATCTATAAACCAATTTAATTATTAATTTCTATCATATAATTCTTATAAATTATGGTTATACATTCAAAAACAATTTATTCTAATCATTTCCCTTTTTGGGTTGAAAATACATACATTAAAAGAAATCCCTTCGGAATTCTTCATGATTAGAAATCCCAATTAATGGGAATTTACTGATTTATCACTATTTTAATGTGCACTCTAAAATTTTTTATTACGAAACCATTATTTTTCAAAAAAAAATCATTTTATCATTGAAAAATCATCTTATTTCATTTTCATTTTTATGAAATTTTATCCAAAATATCTCTTGTTTTTCAATTTAAAAGAGTATTACTCTCTAGAATTATTCAATGAATTTATTAGAGTATTTTAATCTATTTCAACCTCACTATTGATTGTTATGTTTCATTGGGACTAATGTATTTTGATTTTTATCTACCATATTTCATTGAATGGTTTATGATCTGTTTGACTATAGATGTTCTATCTTCACACCATTCACCATACTACTCAAAATGGATAGTGATTATTTATAATGATTGAGGAAAGATATTTAATATGTTCATGTAGTTTAAATTTATCTCCATTTATACAAGGAATTTATTGGATTTATCAAGATAAAGGTGGGGTCTAATATAGATCCCTAATGCTTTGGTAGGTCTCATGAGATAAAATAGAATTGGGTTTTGGCCGAGGCCTGACACAATTATTTTCTTATTTATGGGAGAACACCTTGACAATATGTTTTAGATGTCCTGAATTATGCATTCCCTCATTATGATAATAGTAATTGATAAACCAAGTGATATTTTACTAGTAGAATATACATTATTAAGTTTAATTATCTTATGATAAACTACATGGATTTATGTATTCAACATTCATTCCATACATATTATGCTCATTTTTTTTAAAAGGCATCTATTTTTAGTTATTCACCATGAAAAATGATAATGTTTATGATAACTTTTGTATTATTATTTACCCTTACTGAGAATATGATCTCAACCCTCTCTTATGTTTTATTTTCCCACAAGATGTGAAGATGAATATTATTATGAATGACTTATAGGAATAATATAATATTTTATGGGTGTTTCCAAGAGAGTTGAAATATTTTTTTACATTAAAGTTGTAATGTAAATCTTATCTTTGTATCTAGTTTTCAAAAACAACTAATGTATTCGGTCCTTCAAGATGTGACATCTTATAAACAAACCAATGTATTTATATAAGTCCCCAGTTTTAGGAAACTATGTTTGGGTTACATATAGTTGGTATTAAATGAAGTTTAGTATAATCCTTAGAAGAATGATTTAGAAAACATAGAATAGAGAAAAAACCTAAGATAGGCTTAGAGCATAAGTTTACATGAACATCCAAGAATTTTGGTAAGATATATATTATGTGGATATTTCTAGAAAATATATCCTAGTATGGATACTACAAGGGATCATTGTTCTGGAATAGATGTACCTTAGAGTAACAACTTCGATATGGAGTTCCGGTCCTATCTCTGGGTAACCTATTACATGACAATGGGAATTACTACACACCTGGTTTGAAACACCTATGTGATATGCTTATAATAATTCATATTTTCATTATAAATTATTATGAAGTAGTTAGTTGTAAATATGTCCCCAAATAAACCGTTCTTATTATAATGATATTAGACATACATAAAATTAAAATTTATTTTTCTTTATAGTTTGAAATTATACATTATGATTCACAGCCTAATTCAGTATATGACATTATTTATAAATGGAGCATAATGAAAGGAATCAAATCCACATAAACATTTTTATCCCATATATGTACTTACCACCAATGAAATATAGTGATGTTGGTTCTGGAACTGCCACCAGTTCATAGAAACTTATAACTATACAGGGAAAACTGAATCAGGTGATGAACAATAACCTTACCTGTATAGAGAATCTAGATCCACCACATGGATGATAAATGTCATACTACATTATGGGAAAACATCCTCCTTTATATAATGGGAATATAAACCCATTCAAATTTTATAATTGGATAAGTTCCTTAGGGAATATATTTATTTCTTTGGGATATAACAAAAGGAAAAAGTGTGTCTAGAAAATTTATAA
Source organism: Viscum album (assembly GCA_963277665.1). Classification (NCBI taxonomy): domain Eukaryota; kingdom Viridiplantae; phylum Streptophyta; class Magnoliopsida; order Santalales; family Viscaceae; genus Viscum; species Viscum album. The sequence continues at coordinate 171,207,358 of OY728147.1, read as the reverse complement.
TCTATTAGAAGATGATGAAAAATGGTGGTTGTTTATTCAAAACACAAACATGGATTAAGAGATTGAAAATTTGGAAAGGAAGGATTTTAAAGAAATTTACCAATAAAAATATTTTCCTTACAAACAACGAGTGAATATGGAAATAAAATTCTTAAAACTGATGTAGAAGGAGGATTAGAATGCATGAAAGTATGAATCCAACTTTACAAGTCTATAAAGGCATGTCATGTGCTACATAAATAATTTTTGAAGAAAAATTGATCAATTATTTTATGGTTAAAAATCATTCCTTCAAATGGATCTGGCTTCCCAAACTTTCTTATCATGGGAAGATATAGTCTCATGTGATGTAAAGAAAGAGAATGAATTATATAAAATTTTTGAGTTTAAAGGAAAGAAAGAGAAGAATAATGTTGAAGAGGAAATAATTAAAAAATGAAATATTAAAAAAGGGAGTTTTTCAAAATGTTATACCAATTGAAGGATACACTCTAGAGCCTACTTAAAAGGAAAATGAGTCGATTAAAAGTGTGGAGAAAAACGCCAACAAGACCGCGATTGAAATGGAATGAAAGATGCTAAGAATGTTCAATGCTAAAATTGTAGGGATATAGGACACTGTAAAAATTATTGTCTGAAGCGTCAAATGAACATTCATAAAAAAGGCCATGAGAAAAATGAAAAGCTTATAACATCACCACAACCGAGGTTGAAGTAATGAATTATATGGTGGTAGGTACATTAATCCCTTCCTTAAATTTCACTAAACCATTATTTGATTTTGGAGCATTGAATTCCTTTATATCTTCCCAGTAATGCATTAAATTTATATATCTCCAATTCTTCCTAACAAGGGAGTTGTCGGTCAAAACCCCTAAGGGATGTCTCATTGTAAAAATGATGTGTCAGGAAGTTCCCATTATGGAATATAAACATGATTTATCTGTTGATTTTATCATAATACCTATGGTCGACTATGACATAATCCTCATCATGGATTGGCTTTCATAATATGATTCAAATATCTATTGTAAGAAGAAGGAAACTATGATTTGTGAGGATGGTGTATAATATCTTTTCATGAGAGAATAAAAATAACAACCTAATTCTTATCTAGATCCAACCCCATTATCTCTAATGAATTCAATTCATGGGGAGGAAGAGAGCACAATATATAAGGGTGAGGAAAGAAATATACCACTTGAGGATGTACCTATTGTGAGAGAATACATAAATGAATTTCCAGATGATTTACCTAGAAATACTCCAGAACAAAAAATTAAGTTTTATATTGATTTAATTTATGGTGAAAGGCCTATATCAAAGACTCCTTCTAAAATTTCCATTATAGAATTAGTTGAGTTGAAGAATAAATTAGAGAAATTGAGTGATAAAGGATTTATTTTCCCTAGTGTTTCTCCATGGGGAACCCCTATTCTCTTTGTCAAGAAGAACGATGTATCCACGAGGATGTGTATTGAATATAGGTAAATAAATGCTATTATGTAAAAGAAAAGGTATCCTCTTCCTTGCATTGATGATCTATTTGATCAGCTTCATAGAGACTGATATTTTTAGAATATTAACCTCAGATCTAGCTATTATTAGTTGTGTGTAAGGAACAAAGATATTCCAAAGACAACATTTCGAACCAGGTATGGGCATTATGAGTTTTCCATAATGCCTTTTGGACATGCTAATGCACCATCTATTTGCATGGATATAATGAATAGAGTTTTCAAGGAATATCAAGATGAATTTTTTATGGTCTTTACATATTATATATTCGTATACTCTAAAATCTATGAAGATCATGAGAATCACTTGTGCATTATTCTTAAGAATATTATAAGAAGCAAGGTATGTGGGATGTTTAGAATGTGTGAATTATAGATTCAAATATTATATTTTATTGGCCATATTTTCATTAAGGATGGAATCTAGGTTGATCTTGAAATGGAAAAGGAAGTTCTGGGTTGGCCTACTCCAGCGAACATAACCTAGGTACGGAGTTTTATTGTTTTGGTAAGTTATTATTGGCATATCATTCAAAACTTCACCCGATTATCTCACATATTAACCAAGATTACTCGTAAATGGGTTATGTTCATATGGAATAAATAATGTGGATAAAGTTTTGAATAATTGAATAAGATATTATTGAATTATCAAATATTGAATATACCATTAAGAAATGGAGGATTTTTTATTCATAGTGATGCATCAAAGAAAAGACTGGTTGTGTCCATATGCAGAAGGATAGAGTTATTTCCTATGCATCAAGGGATCCAAAAACTCATGGATATAACTATATAAAATTATGATTTGGACAAGAAACTATAATATTTTCCCTAAGGATATTGAGACATTATCATTATTATGAAAGATTCAAGATGTATAAACATCACAAGGGCGTGAAATATAACTTCTGAGAGAACGAACTCAACATGAGACAGAGGAGATGGATTGAACTACTCAAGGGTTATGATTTTTCCATAAACTTCCACCCAGGGAAAGAAAATAAGGTGGCATATGAATTGAGTAGGAAGGATCATGGAGTTATAAAACAATGTCGATTGAAAGGGGTCCTGTGTTTATGGTTTGAGTAAAAATAGAAATGGTAATTATAAAATATGTTGAAGCATCATTACTTTTTCAATTGGTTGTCCAACCATATTTATGAAAAAGGATTAAAATTTCTTAGCCTAATGGCGAGAATCTTCAAATGATAATTATTGATGTGAATGATGGGATGTTGTAAGACATCATGTATGAAGATTGAATTCTGAAATTTGGGGGGAGGGAATGTGTACCCTCTATAAATGATCAGAAAAGAGAGTTATTGGATGATTTCCATAGCTTTAATTTCTCTATACACTCTCGTAGCACAAAGATTTATAGGGATCTGAAGGACCATTTTTTGGGGGATAATATAAAGTGGAAAATTGTTGCTTATTTATCAAGATGTTTAGTCTTTCAATTGGTAAAGGTTGAAATAAAACATCTTAAAAGTGTCATGAAACCCCTTCCTATTCCTACAAGGATCTGGGATAATTTAACTACAGATGTTTTCATTGGATTTCCCAAAACACTAAGAAATAATGATGTAATATAGGAAATGTTTTATTGACGTACCAATTTAGCACATTTCCTCACTATAAGGGAGGATATTCAACTGTTGCACCTTGCCAAATAGTATATTAATGAAGTTGTAATAAGTCATGGAGAACTTATCTTAATTATTTCTAAAAGTGACCAATTATTTACCTTTAACTTTTTGAAAATGTATTTTTAAATATTTGGATATTTAGATTCATTTGAGTAATGCATATCACCCTCAAACTGATGAGCAGTCTAAAAGGACCATTCAAGCATTAGAAGACATGTTGAGATCATGCTCCCTCAACTCCCAAGGTATGTGGGATTAGTATTTTTTTTGTACGTTTTTAATAAAAGAATAGGTTCCATTAAAATATTCAAATGGCTTCATATGAAGCATTGTATGGAAAGAGATGTCGTACACCAACATGTTGGGATGAATTTGGTGAATGGAAGAATGATTCAAAAATATTATAGAAGAAACAAAAAATAAGGTAAAAACTATTCAAACCCATATCAATGCACCTGATAGTATGAAAAAGACCTATTATAATAATCAATGGAAGGTTTTGAAATTTCAAGTGGGAGATCACATTTTATTGAAATTATATCCATGGAAAGTTTTTATACGATTTTGGAAGAAAGGGAAACTAATCCTACGGTATATTAGTCCTTTTGAAATATTATAGAGAATCAGAGTTGTGTATTATTATTTCGAGATTCCACATAAAATTTCTAAAGTATATAATGTGTTCCCTGTCTCATTGTTATGAATGTACATTCTAGACCCATCACGTGTCCCCGCTTCCAATGGAATAGATCTAGAACCTGATTAATCTTACTTTGAATAACCTATCATAATTTTGGACAATAAATAACAAGTGTTGAGTATTTAGAAGACTCGGATGATCAAGGTACAATAGAAAATCATAAAATTGAAGAGGTGATGTGGGAGCCCGAGGATCTAATTATGAATATCTATCCAAATATTTTTATAAGGTGACATTCGGGTAATGTCGAGGAAGAAATTTTTGAAGGAGGGAAGAGTGTAACTCTAAAAAGATATTAAAATAAATTTAATAGAGAATTAAATTCATGACAAACAAATTCTATAAAAAAACGTTTCTATTTATAGGAGAAATTTATAAACAAGACATTAAACATAATTTTCTACTTCTGGGTTTAGAATTTTGAAAAACGGACATACAATATTGCGATCAGTAATATATTTAGAGTCTAATAGGATCAACTTTAATTTTTTTTGTGAATAGTAATTTCACCTTTTGGACATGTGATATACCATTGTAAATTGTAATATGACCTTTAGGAATAATAAATCATCCAATGAATATTAGCCTCACTCATGAATATATAAATAAAATTTATGCACCTTATAAATGAAAGTGTGATATCATTATATCATCATACAAGTATGTGAATAATTTAAAAATTAATAATTAAGTGTTGGTATTTTATTGAGTAAAAATATATAATAATTAATAAATTTATTTTCATTATATTTATTCTTAAATTCAGAATTTTTTCTCCCATTCTTTTAGAATAATTTAATAAGACCTTTGTAAAATTTTCAGGTTGTTATAAAATCAGTTTTATTTTTTAAAAACTATAATTTTCATGTAAATGATATTTTTAATTAAAAATTAAATATCAAATATTATGAAATTTATATTCATAAAATGGATTTCATTTTTAAATTATAATTGTCAAAAAATGGTTAGGATGATTTTTTGCGATTTTTCTGAAATACATGAATTATTTATGTGAATAGTAAAATACGGTAATTTACTATATAAATACATTATATGATAAATAAGCTATTATTTGAGTCATGTATGATTTAATAACTCTTGGTTTAAAATAATATACACTTATTACTATATTTATTCAAAAGAATCAACACTATTTGTTGTCTTGTAAAAAATAATAAAATAATGAATACTATAATGTGAAATTACCCCACTCCTCCGCTATAAAAACCACCACTCACCCCCTCTTCATCTCACAGCTACCATGATTTGATCCATTTAAAATTTATAACCAGTAGTATTAACTATTTCTTAATGAGGAGAATTCAAGAGGTAAAATCCTCTTCCTTTTTTCCTTTTAATTTATTTTCAAGTTCATTATTTTATTCTTACATCCTCAATTACTCTTTAAAAAATGAGAATGATAACTCTAGTATCATTTATATATACTATAATTACATCATGTTATTGGAAGAAAAATCATCAATCTCCTTATTCTACCTCTTTTATTTTAAAAACAAAATCATCACCTAGGTGGTGCCAATTTACAACCTTTGCGAATGATAAACTTTGTTTATTCAATTTTTCTTCAAGTCTTTCCATGATATCATATTTATTGTCAAATAAGTCTATAATATAGGAAGTATTACATATTTAATGTTATGGAACCATTATATAAACATAATATTGAATCATAAGACAAAATTAGTTCATTGTGATTGATTTATTATCGTAATAATCTAAACGATTTTCCCTAAATGTCTCTTATAATAATTAATAATCATGCCATATAAAAATGATGTTAATGACTAGATGAAATTATTTGTTAACATTGATAACATTTATTTCTTATTATAGTTAATTAAACCAATTTTACATAAACTCCATTATTTATAAACAAGAAAACTGATATTGAAAACAAAAAAAATGCTTCCAAACAATGAAATTAACCACTATATCCCATCAATAAGTACATAAATGAGGATAATATAACAAAGATAAATAATATAGTTTATAAAAGGTTCTTATTTAATTAATTGATAGATTTAATTTAGTTATCTCGGATGTTAAGGTAATGTTCAGAACTCATTTGGACATAAGGTTAGGGTTTTCTTCCCGAACATCCATTTTCATTTGGGTTATGCTTTATTCCACTATAAAAAAAATATTATTCCTAATTTATTTTATATAAGTTTTATATATTATGTTTATATGTTCCAAAATCACGTAATCAGATCTGTTCTTTTTTTTTTGTGAAAAAATACATGTTTTTAAAGGGTCCCCTTCTCAATGCATCAGGATAAGAAAGACCAATTAGAGGGAACTTCCCGATTTCATACCTATTTTCATGTGAAGAATATAATCTATTTTAAATCATTCATTATATTTCTAAAACAACTCACTTTATCATGGAAAATCTACCTTTTTTCTTTTCTGGTTTTATGCTAATATGTTTTCAAAATAACTCATCTTTTGATAGAAAAAGAGTATTACTCTCAAGAATTATTCAACGAAATTATTACATTATGTTTCATCAATTTGAACAACCCTATTGAATAATATGTTTTTTGGGGATTAAAATATTATTATTATCATATTTAATATTTTATTTAATATTTTATGATCATTTTGATTGTAGATGTTCTATCATGTTACCATATTCCATACTACTCAGAATGGATAGTGATTATATATATAGATTGGGGAAATTATTTCATATGTTCATGTAATTTATGTTTATCCCCATTCATATGAGGAATAAATTGGTTTTATAATGTGATGGGTGGGTCCTGTTATTTCCCCTCCATGCATCGATAGGTCTAATGAGAAAAAAATAATTGTGTTTTGGCCAAGGCATTGGCCTAGTATTTTTAGACATCTTGGCCGAGGCATTGACATTATGTTTCAGATGTCTAATATTATACATTCCCTCATTATAGAAATATTAATTTATAAGAAATGTTATATTTTACTATAATAATATCCATGATTATGTTTCATTCTCTTATGATTCTCTATATGGTTTTCTGTATTCAGATTTCATTCATGTCATGTTATGCTCCAGTTTATTTTTAAATTCTTGTGTTTTTAGTTATTCACCATCATAAATGTTTTTATTTATAATATCTTTCACTGTACTACATACCCTTAATAAGTATCTGAGATCACTCCTTTCTTAGGTTTTATATTTCCTTAGTATTCTATGATGAATATTATTATGAATAACTTTCAAACATAATCTATGAGTTTGTGCGTGTTTCCAATGGAGTTGAAATATTGTTTTTTTACTATCATGTTTCAATGTAAATATTATGTTTGTATCGGGTTTTCTGAAACTACTAAACTATTCAGTTTTTTGGGATGAAAAATCTTCGAAAACATAATAATCTATTAATATAAGGCACCGACACCACGAAACGGTGGTCGGGGACCTTACACTAGAGGATGAGTTTCATAACATTTGAGTATCAAATATGACCATTTTTCATTTATGGTGGTTTAGTGTAGGTTTTTAAAATAATTTTTAGATACTTTCCCCTTTCATTTCATAGTATTTTATAATTTTCCTTTTTTTCAGTCCAACCATTTTTGTATGGGAATAATGAAACTTTTATGATAGGAGGAGGATTGAATATTGAATATTGACGGGCTTGTTAGCCCATGTTCCACTATTTCGGGAGGGTATGGGAAGTCACAATATCATTTGATTTATATTGATGTGTCATTATGGATGATTTTAATGTGGGAAATATATTATAGTATGGTATTTTGATGGTGTATAAATCAAAATATTTTCATTTAAATATATCATATGGAATCCATAACTATATAGTATGTGGATGAGATATGGATGTTCATTTTAACATATTTTGAAGTAGAATGTGTGCATTGTTCCACAAGATATGGTTTTGTTAAAAAATGTTCAAAAATTTATATCCTAGTTTCTAATGAAGATATTATAGGTTTATCTACGTTTCTAAGGCTATCTGGTATATATTTTTGTGGAATGGGTCACTGATGGGTAGATATTCATTTACATGGTATTTAGAGGAATGCAGTTCAGTTCATGGGGTTATTTTTAGAAGAACTCAAAGTGGGGTGATGTATGACCATCCAAAGTACCACCATTCTTGTAAAAGAACATTGATGTTGTTAGTAGTTTATATAATTTCCCCTAAAGTGTTATACAAAACTATTAGATGATATGTTTGTTTTTACCCTCATGAATTTTATAGGACATGTTGATAGGTACACTTTATAGGAGACTTATAAGAACTAATTTTAGTCCTCAAAGAACACTATTATCTTTATATCTAATGAAGTTAGTGTAGGGTTATTATTAGTGTTCCCTATGATGGGGTTTTATGTGATTATATTTTTTTCATGAGGTAGTCAATTGAATCATTCATTAAAATATGGTCATCCAAACCACATTGAATATGTTTTTGCTGATGAACCATTTCAAATTTTATGTTTATGGTTTAGATTCTGTCCTTTAATTGTGGAGGGAAATAACCATGAGTTTTTCTGTTTGTAGGATGAAATAACTTATTCCACATTAACATGATATGTGCATAAAAATTCAATAAGGAATTTACCAAGAGTGGGTTTGAATTGATTCTCAATTATATAGAAATGTGAGACTAGAATATGGAAATAGAATTTACAATGTAATACCATCCTTTCAAGAAGGGTAAAATTATTCTCCTTCTGGTATACATGTTTGGGGTTTTTAATTTTGTGTTTGAAAAGATTAAATTTTGGGACACTGTAGTGAGATTAATTTTTGTTTGAGCAGTTTTTTTATTTATTCTCATGCTTTGAATCCTCAATCCCTTAAAATAGAAAAAATATATTTTTAATAATAAAAAAATTTAGGAAAACTATATAATTTTTTGGTTTATATTGGGTCTCAATGTCTACCCTTGTTCTATGTTTTGGTGTGAATTTATGCCTATTGAATTTTATATAAACATTAATATTTATTTAAGAAAATAAATATTTATCATGTATATGAAAATATTGATATATCCTAAATATAGCCTTTTATAATTTTGTTTCACAATGGTTGTGCTTTTCATAGAGGGGGTTTCCTTGAATATGTGTTATATTCATTGGTTTTTTGGGCCTAATTCATGTAAATTCTAGGATTTAGTGAAATTTTCACTAAAAATTCTATCTCCCCTTAAATAAATGTTTCATTAATATCTCCCTTGGGATTATGTTCCTTCATTGGGGAATAAAAATACCTAGAGAGGTATTTGTAGATAATATTGGAGATAATAATCAAGGAGCCAGTATTAAATAAACGATCAATTGAATAAAATGATATTTTAGTAACTTGGAAACACTACTGGAATTCTGGTTTTTACCAACGAGTGTTTACCAATGGTTTTCTTAAACCGTTGGCGCTGAAGGATTACAGAACTCTTTACCAATGGTTTCATAAAATAGTAGCTAAAGAAATGGTCAAGGAAGCCTTTCCCAACGGTTCATTGAAACCGTTGGGAAATGTCACCCTTTTGCCAACGGTTCTATAGAACCGTTGGGAAAGGGTTCCCAGAACAACTCTTTCCCAATGGTTTTTAAAAACCGTTGGGAAAGATTTCCCCCAAATACAGTCGCGATGCTGCTCTCCCCCGTTCGCGACAGAACCGTAAATTCATTTCAGCTCCAACGCTCTGCTCCTCTTGCGAAATCCGCCATCCGAAGAGGTGAAAAACCATCCGAAATCAGGTATTTTTTCCTTTATACACATATACTACCATATTTTTATTGTTATTGATCTAATATTTTAGTTTTAAGTTATCAATCCATCTCCAGCTCTCTGCTACTCTCGAAATCTCCCATCTGAATAGGTGAAAACCCATCTGAATCATCTCAAATCAGGTATTTTATTATTTCTACACATATAGTACCTTGTTTTTATTGTTATTGATCTAATATTTTAGTTTTAAGTTTGGATTATGATGTGATTTCACCATGAAAAATAGGTAAATGAATGAATATTTTGTTGATTAATTAGTTTCCCCTGGAATATCAGTTGTGTTATAATGTCCATGCTAAATAAAGGGGTAATGTAATAAAAGACCTTGAATAAATAAATTGTGGAAGTTGGGGTATGATGCCTCTATGAGAGGTTTTTTTTTGTGTTTCATTATATGTTTTAGGCTATTTTATGGGGATTGAGGTGACCAGTTGGGCTTTGTGATATGTGGGGTTGTAATGTGATGGTTAGTGGGTGTGGATGTGACATGTGAAGTTGAATGATAGTGATGATGTGTGGTGGTGTTATGTCGTGTGGAGGTGTTGTGTGATGAATTTTTGGTGTATGATGTGGTGAGGTGGTTTTGGTTGTGCGGTGGTTTGTGATGTGCAATATTTTTGTTGTGATATGTGGTTGTTTTGGTGAGATGGTTGGTCGATGTAACATGGCGTCGATGGTTATTGTGAGATGGTGAATTATTGTGTGGTAGTTTTATTAGTTTCCTGGTTATCTATGTAATAAATTATGCTGATAAAATAAAAAAACAAGATATTAAATAAATGATATGGAATAGAAACAGATGTGTGGTAAATGGATTTAATTAATTTAACATTAAATGTATGGACAATATAAGTTTGAGTGAAGTGGCTTAGAAATGAAAGTGAGAAATGATATGCATCTTGTGTGGTGGTGGTGTGGTTTATGTGTTTTATGGTAGTAGTTATGTGTGTGATTATGTAGTTAATGTGAACCCATAGGTTGAGTATTTTGTGCTATCTATATATCATGTATTTTTATGTTATTTCTACACATTCCCAACCAGAGTTGGATAAACTTACCAACGATCAGAGGTTTTGAGTTATGGGTATTTTTTCTAATATCTAGGATGGTGGTTATATGGTTGGATAGCTACCATGTCTTCCCTAATCTTCCTTCAAAAGTGATTTACCATGTGTTTTTAGGAAAGATGTGATGTGATTGTCCATGTGTCTTCAGGTGAGATGTACTATGATTTCCCTAGTGTTTTCCTGTGAGGTGTGATGTGATAAGGCTATAATAAGATGTGGAATGTGGTTTGGGTCATGTAGGGTAGGAGGATGGAACAAGTTTGATGTTATTCATGTTCATGATACCCTACTAATATGGTTATGGGATGAGGCATACTGTGATGTGATATAACACATTATGTTCTTGTTGGTTTTACATTTTTTCAATAACACATTTGTATGTTTTTTTACATGTGTAGTTGATACCTTGATTATTTTCTTCCATTATCGTTTACATAAATGTATTTTCTATTAAAGTTCAATCCTGTTGAATTGTTTATGACAAAATGACTTATATAAATTCTTTTTACAGAATGGACAGAAGTTGGATTTATGAAACTGATCGGATCTCAAGCGAATTTCAAAACAATTTGGTGAGCTTTATAGATTTTTCATTTCACAATGCTTCAGATAGTGGTCCCATACACTGCCCATGTTCCAATTGTGTTGGTAGACCTTGGTTGAGCCGTGAAGAATTCAGCTACCACATAACCAAAAATGGTTTTCAAGCAAACTACTTTGTGTGGTATCACAATGTGGGGAAAATGAAATCTCAAATTGGTGATGATCGAAATGAAAGGACTGGAATAGAGAATTTTTTAGATGATCGGTTTCTGTTTATTCGTCATCATGAAAAAGAAAGTATTTCGACTCAAGAAGTCTTCGATATGAGGACAGCTGATGCATCTAGTGAAAATAATGATATTGATAGGGTGAAAAAATTGAATGATGTTGCGACAACTCCAGTATATCGACAATGCGTTAAAATGAAAAAGCTAGAATTTTTAAGTCGATTGTTTCATGGGAAATCTATGTATAGAATTTCTAATACAGCAATCAATTACATTCTTACCCTCTTGAAGGATTTACTTCCAGATGATGCAGATATTCCCTCAAACCACTATATGGCATGGAAGTTAGTTGAGGAACTTGGATTTTCAAGAACCAAAATTCATGATTTCCCGAAAGATTGTAGTTTATTCTGGGAGGAAACCGCTGAACGAAATGATTGTATAAAATGTGGTACATCCCGCTGGAAGTCAAAATCTGATGGAACACCATCCCGCGTTCCACAAAAAGTAATGTGGCACTTTCCATTGATCCCCAGACATCAGAATCTTTTTATGTCTGATGACATATCAATAAAAATGAGATTGCATGATACCGAGAGAAAGAAGACTAATGATGAGTTGGTTCATCCTGTAGATGGATTTGCATGGCAGAGATTTGATGGTCGACATCCTGATTTTGCAGCTGACGTGCGTAATGTGAGGCTGGGTCTTTCATGCGACAGTTTTAATCCGTTTGGGCAGATGCTTACTTCGCACAACAAGTGGCCAGTTTTTATACACATTTATAATCTTCCCCATGGTTGTGTATGAAAAAACCTTTCACTTTCATGAGTATACTCATATCTGGTCCTTCTGATCCTGGCATTGATATTGATGAATACATGCAACCTTTAATAAAAGAGTTGAAACTTCTTTGGGATGTGGGTGTGTGCACATACAATGCATGTTCGAAAGACATATTTTAGATGCGTGATGCGCTTATGTGGATGATCAATGATTTCTGTTTTATGAAATGATTTCTGGATGGAGCACGAAGGGAAAACTCTCATGTCCAGTTTTTATGAAGAATAAATGATCTAGAAGACCGAAACATCTATGTAGTTTCAGTTTTATGGGACATCGACGATTCTTGCCAAAGGATCATACATATAGAATTAATCGTCGAAGATTTGATAATACCATAGACACCAATGATCCACCTAAGTGTATGTCTAGAACTGACGTGCTTAATGAATTGAAAGATTTCAGTTTTCCATTCGAGAAGGGTCAAATGAAATCTGGAAAGAGAAAGAATGATTCCACTAAAACCCGTTACAATTGGAGGAAGAAGAGTATCTTTTTTGATTTGCCTTATTGGTCAACCAATTTGTTATGTCATTTCTTAGACGTAATTCATATTGAAAAGAATATATGAGAAATGTTGCTTTCGGTTCTTCTAAATGTCATGGGGAAGACAAAAGATGATTTACGATCTCAGCGTGACTTGGTGGATTAGGGCATCAGACCAGAATTGCATCTTGTGCGTATCAGTGAAAATAAATGGAAACTTCCATGTGCTTCTTATGTGATGACACCTATGAAAAAAAACAATTTCTAGAAGTATTAGAAATTATTAGAGTTCCTGATGGATATTCAAGCAACATATCTAAACGGGTCAACAGAAGAGAGTTGAAGCTAAAATCTTTGAAGGCTCATGATTATCACGTTCTACTGCATGAGTTGCTTCCAATAGCAATCTGTCATCTTTTTTCCAAAATTGTAAGGGTGGTTGTTATTCGGTTGTCCCATTTTTTAGAGATCTTTGTTCTAAGAAGTTTTCTAAGTATTTCTTGAAAAAAATGCTGATAGATGCCCCATTAATTTTGTGTGATTTGGAAAAAATATTTCCTCCATCATTTTTCACATGCATGCTGCATCTGACTATCCATATTCCCACTGAAATACTTCTCAGAGGACCTGTTTCTTTTCGTTGGATGTATCCAACTGAAAGAAATATGTTTCACATTAAAGTCTTATGTCCGAAACAGAAATCATCCTGAAGGTTCTATTGTGAACGGTTACTTGGCTCAAGAATGTATAGATTTCTGCTTGATGTATTTGTCTGATCTTACTACAAAATTGAACAGACCAATGAGAAATGAAGAAGAACAGTATGAGAAAATTGAACCCAGTTTTCCATCACTTCCTTAAACAGGAGGAATTCCTGGATCATAAACATTGAATACATTAAGCCATGAAGAGCGGGAGATGGCACATCGCACAGTTTTGTTCAACTGTGATTTGTTCGATGACTATATCAGGTAACTAAATTGATTATGCATATCTTACATATATCTCTGTTAAACTATTAATATTTATTATCTATAGGGAACATAAAACAATGATAAATATGAAGCATCATTCTTTATCTTTGAGAAGGAGAGAGACTCTGCATATCAAAGAGTTTTCTGCTTGGTTAAAATTGAAGGTATAAAAAAACTAATGCTTAAAATAGTTATATCAATATTTAATTAACTTTAATAGTCATTTATATTGCAGTTATTGTGTTTGTGTGCTGACTCTTTCTCTAAGGAAATAAGAGCTTTGGCTTTTGGTCCTAATACCGTGGTTCGTGACTGTAAATCAATTGTTATCAATGGGTACAAATTTATTGTCACTAAACGAGCAAAGAACACGAGAACACAACATGATGGTGTTATGGATACAGCCACAACAGATTGTTATGTCAGTGCATCAGATAGTAGACCACGATTTGAAAATGTGGGTTATTATGGAGTTGTTGGGAAAATAATAATATTGAATTATTACTCTCATGGATGAGTCACAATGATGAAATGCCATTGGTTTGATTCGATGACAAGACATGGAACATTTATTGATGATTGTGGGTTTCTAGTAATTAATATGACTCGCACTCTTGCTATTGAAGAACCATATGTGTTGGAATCAATGGATAAACATGTTTTTTATGTCAAAGACCAACTTTGACCTGAATTTGGTGTCATAGTTGAAGTAATTACAAGACATATTTTTTATGATGGTGATGATGGAATTTACACTGTCCCTAGTTCCATTATAACCAATCCATTTATTTCTTTTGATGACTCAAATAGCTCAATTGTCAGAGTTGATTGTGAACCTGAAGTTATGGTTGAAAATATATAGAATCATTCATCCATGTTCTCAATTCTTTTGGTTTACCTCGAGTTGGGTTGTTAACGTTGGTAATATTCAAATTGATTTATTATTGATCACAAATATGTTTTAGCTGACTTGACCGTTATGTGAATTTTCAATGTTTATTGGTTGTAGTTTTATTTGAATTGCATTTTCTAATTTGGAATTGAACTTTATTCAAACATAGTCAAACAATATTTCTAACTTGGTGAACATTACAACTTGTATGATTTACTAAATCCATTCATGATCTTCTAAAACAATTGATAGCTGACTTGACCTTTATGTGAATTTTCAATGTTTATAGGTTGCAGTTTTATTTGAATTGCATTTTCTAATTTGTAATTGAACTGTATTCAAACATAGTCAAACAATATTTCTAACTCGGTGAACATTACAACTTGTATGATTTATTAAATCTATTCAACCTCTTCTAAGACAATTGATAACTTAAATGACCATTATATGAATTTTCAATGTTTATTGGTTGCAGTTTTATTTGAATTGCACGTTGTAATTTGGAATTGAACTGTATTCAAACATAGTCAAACAATATTTCTAACTTGGTGAACATTACAACTTGTATGATTTATTAAATCCATTCAAGCTCTTCTAAAACAATTGATAGCTAAATTACCTATGAATCCCCTATTCCCTCATATATTTTGTTTTTTGGGTTACACAATAGTTTTTTTTCTAGTTAATTACATATTTGTTTTCAAAAGTAGGAAATGAAGCCAATTGAAGAGAGACGAAGGAAAAAAATGATGGAGAACAATCGTCGAATGACGGAGATGGGCGTTCCACAATTAGTGCCTACAGTGAGTACTTTATTTCAAATTGATATATTTAAAGAATATATAATGTCATGTGATTAATATTTTTATAAACATTTTTGTAGGATCCACCTATACGTCGACAGTTATTCGACGAGGATCCTCGTACTAGTCCTAGTACTCAGGACGGTGGTACAAGGAGGGTTCGTAAAAGAGGTGGACGAGTAGCTACGCATACCTGACTATACCCTGCCCCTCCCACTGACATGTCATCTTTCCCACATTCTGATCCCGGTGTGTCATTAGAGACACACGGGATAATTAGGCCTCCCATGTTTTCGCTACCTTCTGCATCTTCTGGCCCATCATTATCATATCCCATGATGATTCCCACTCCTCAGTCAGCATCTGGTCAGACAGCTGTCCCATCTTCTTTTCCTTCTACTTCTGTCTCTCTAAGCTTCTATATTCCATCATCTTCGACTCCTGTTCCACCACAGGGTGTTCCATCAGTTTCTATGGATCTAGCGGCACTCAGCGATCAGACCGGCACAGGTATATTTATAGAACCCTAACAAATTTTTATGGAAATATTTATTTTAATTATAACATGTTTTGATAAAATATTTGTTTTTCTTTCATGACAGATACATCTAATGTTAGGAGCCGTGGGCGGGGGCGTACACGCATGCGTTCGGTGTGGAACCGCAACACACAGGTTATGGTGGATTATAATGAAGACAACCAAATGGTTGAGAAAACAGGGCAGCAATGTCGGAGTTTTTTGGCGATGCTTTCCAAATACTCCAACATCATTCCCGTCAGCCCGCTATCATGGAGGAATTTGCCACATGAGGTCAAGGATAGAGCTTGGGAAGAGATATGGGTAAAAAAATCTGTTCTATTTAATGCCATGGATTATTTTTTTATTTATATGAATTAATATTTTGATTTCAGTTTCGATTTAATTTTCTTGATGGTGAGGGTGCATGATCGGAACGTCTAAAGGATTTAGGCGAGATTTGGAGCGCCTAAAAGCATGAGTTGTATATTGGCTGGGATGCTTGAGTTGGCACTGAGTTAGAGGCGGTACTAGTGATGGATGATTTTCCTATAGAGCAGTATCGTCAGATGATTACTCATTGGACGAGTACCCAGTTTAAGGTATTAATAACATTTGAGGTATTTAAATAATAACATTCATGTTTTTCATTAATACTATCTATTGTATTTTCGAATTTTATTTAGAAGTCATCTGGAAAAAATAACAAGAACATTGATGCAAAAAAATAACTCCACACGCTGGGACGCACTATGATGCCTGATCATGAGAGGAAGCAGGTATAATAATTGTTTATAACTTTTCATTACGACTTACACTTTCTTTTGTTTCTTCAATTTTTTAATAGTTTGATAGAGTTTTCATATAACTTTAGTTTTCAATGTCATTGTAGAGACAAATACAAAATATTGAAGGACGCGTGCCTCGAGAAAAGAGGTTTTGCTCGAGTAGACGGAAAAAGGACGGAAGTGTTGTCCACGAAGTGACTCAACAGCAGATTGTAAGTTTTAATCTGTTGAATTTATTTTTTAATATCTATTTTGTAACTTAATGATATATTTATATCTGTAACAGGCTGCTTTAGAGTCCCTCGATTCCCAATACCCATACAATTTTGGGCCAACAGATCACTTACATCAGGTGTTGGGAGAGGAGCATTCTGGAAGAGTATGTTGCCGACCTAGGATAGCCCCGACGAGTTATTGGCCCTCCTCAGGTATGAGGTGTAGTGCCACCAAGCTCCAGAAAGTTAGGGAACATATAGAATAGGCTGAGAAAAGGGCCACAGGGATGGCAGAACAGTCTGCTAGGGAAAATATTGCGTTTATGAAATTTATTGAAGTTCTATGTCCTATACTTCCAGTAGAGGCCAACCCATCTTTTGATGAGTATATGTCATCAATACGTTCTATATACGGTGCACCAGGTGGTAGTTCTAATGGTGGTCAGGACGATGTACAGGTTGACGATGATGATGGCGAGGAGTCTGATGTGGAAGAGGAGGGAGAGGAGGAGGGAAAGGCGGGTGGCAAGGGCGAGGAGGAGGGTGAGGACGAGGAGGAGGTCGAGGGCGAGGACGATGATGGGGACGAGGACGAGGGTGATGATGATGATGATGGTGATGGTGATGTGGGAAAAGTTGATCCATTACATTTTTGACTGATATTACTGAGATTTGATATTTAATCTATTCTAGTTGTTGGATTTATCTACACTCATATTATAGTATTGGAGTTGAGTTATTTTTATATATTATCAATTTTTATGGATGTTGTTGTCTTTTAGTGGTTGTGTGTTTTGGAACCCCCCTCTTTCCTGGACCCTGGACAACCCCCCACCCTCCTCCCTGGACCACAGACAGCCCTGCCAGACAGCCCCCGCACCCTCCTCCCTGGACCCCGGAAAACCCCCCAGATAGCCCCCCAGACAGCCCCCCGGACAGCCCCCCCCCCACCCTCTTCGTTCGACCCCGGACAACCCCCCGAACAGCCCCGGACAGCCCCTGGACAGCCCCCTGAACAGCCCCCCGGACAGCCCCCCACCCTCCTCCTTGGACCCCAGACAACCCCCTGAACACCCCCCAGACAACCCCCCCTCCTCCCTGGATCCCAGACAGCCCCCCGGGCAGCCCCCCAGACAGCCCCCCGGATAGCCCCCCCGACCCTCTTCCTTGGACCCCGAACAACCCCCCGCACAGAGGATTCTCATAAAATGGACAACATTTTAAGTACATACAGAAAACCTACCAAACACATTCGGATTGTGTCGATACATTATCACAACGATCCATGGGTCATATGTGACGTGTACGAGTCAACCCCGCCTCAATCGAAGGCGCGGGGTGGCCGCCACCACTCAAAGTGTCTGCCTTTTGTTTCAAAAGGACGTCATTTTAATTGAAAAACATCAACTGGCATACGGAAAACCGACCAAACGCATTCGTATTGTGTCGATATATTATCACAACGATCCATGGGTCATATGTGACATGTACGAGTCAACCCCGCCTCAATCCGAGGCGTGGTGTGCCCGCCACCACTCAAAGTGTCTGTCTTTTGTTTCAAAAGGACGTCATTTGAAGTGAAAAACATCAACTGGTATACGGAAAACTGACCAAACACATTCAGATTGTGTCTATACTTTAGCACAACGATCCATGGGTCATATGTGACGTGTACGAGTCAACCCCACCTGAATCTGAGGCACGGTGTGGCCAGAATCACTCTAAGTGGCTCTCTTTTTCTTAAAATGGACAACGATTTAAGTAAATAGGCAGAACTGACCAAACTCATTCGGTTTCCATTGAATCTTTAGGATAACGATCAATGAGTCATATGTGCTGTGTACGAGTCAACGCCACCTCAATCCGAGGCGCGGTGTGGCCGGAACCACTCAAAGTGTCTACCTTCTATTTCAAAAGTACGTCATTTTAATTGAAAAAAATCAACTGGCAAACGGAAAACTGACCAAACGCATTCAGGTTGTGTTGATACATTAGAAAAAAGATCCATGGGTCATATGTGACGTGTACGAGTCAACCCCGCCTCAATCTGAAGTCCGGTGTGGCCGCCACCACTCAAAGTGTTTGCCTCTTGTTTCAAAAGGACGCCATTTGAAGTGAAAAATATCAACTGGCATATGGAAAACTGACCAAATGCGTTCAGATTGTGTCGATACTTTATCACAATGATCCATGGGTCATATGTGACGTGTACCAGTCAACCCCGCCTGAATCTGAGGTATGGTGTGGCCAGAATCACTCTAAGTGTCTCTCTTTTTCTTAAAATGGACAACAATTTAAGTACATATGGAAAACGGACCAAAAACATTCGGTTTCCATTGAAACATTAGGAGAACGATCCATGGGTCATATGTGACGTGTATGAGTCAACCCCGCCTCAATCCGAGGCACGGTGTGGCCGCCACCACTCAATGTGTCTGTCTTTTTCTTAAAATGGACAACAATTTAAGTACATACAGAAAACCGACCAAACACATTCGGATTCCATTGAAACTTTAGGAGAATGATCCATGGGTCATATGTGATGTGTACGAGTCAACTCCGCCTCAATCAGAGGTGCGGTGTGGCCGGCACCACTCAAAGTGTCTGCCTTTTGTTTTAAAAGTACGTCATTTTAATTGAAACACATCAACTGGCATACGGAAAACCGACCAAATTAATTCGGATTGTGTCGATACATTATCACAACGATCCATGGGTCATATGTGACGTGTACGAGTCAACCCCGCCTCAATCCGAGTCATGGTGTGGCTACCACCACTCAAAGTGTCTCTCTTCTGTTTCAAAAGGACATAATTTGAAGTAAAATACATCAACTGGCATATGGAAAACCAACCAAACTCATAAGTATTGTGTCAATACTTTATAAAAACGATCCATGGGTCAAATGTGAAGTGTACGAGTAAACCCCGCCTCATTCCAAGGCGCGGTGTGGCCGCCACCACTCAAAGTGTCTGTCTTTTGCTTAAAATGGACAACAATTTAAGTATATACGGAAAACCGACCAAACGCATTAAGTTTCCATTGAAAATTTAGGAGAACGATCCATGGGTCATATGTGACATGTACGAGTCAGCGCCGCCTCAATTCGAGGCGCGGTGTGGCTGAAACCACTCAAAGTGTCTTTCTTTTGTTTCAAAAGTATGTCATTTTAATTGAAAAACATCAACTGGCATATGGAAAACTGACCAAACGCATTAGGATTGTGTCGATACATTATAAAAACCATCCATGAGTCATATGTGATGTGTACGAGTCAATCTCGCCTCAATCCGAGGCGTGGTGTGGCTGCCACCACTCAAAGTGTCTATCTTTTGTTTCAAAAGGGCGTCATTTGAAGTGAAAAACATCAACTGGCATAAGGAAAACCGACCAAACGCATTACGATTGAGTCGATACTTTAGAAACACAATACATGGGTCATATGTGATGTGTACGAGTCAATCCCTCTTGAATTTGAGGCATGGTGTGACCGGAATCACTTTAAGTGTCTCTCTTTTGGTTAAAATGGACAACAATTTAAGTACATATGGAAAACCGACCAAACTCATTCGGTTTCAATTGAAACATTAGGAGAATGATCCATGGGTCATATGTGACGTGTATGAGTCAACCTAGCCTCAATCCAAGATGCGGTGTGGCCGGCACCACTCAAAGTGTCTACCTTTTGTTTCAAAAGTACGTCATTTTAATTGAAAAACATCAACTGGCATACGGAAAACCAACCAAATGCATTTGGATTGTGTCGATAAATTATCACAATGATCCATGGGTCATATGTGACGTGTAAGAGTCAACCCCGCCTCAATCCGAGGCGTGGTGTGGTCGCCACCACTCCAAGTGTCTGTCTTCTGTTTCAAAAGGACATAATTTGATGTGAAATACATCAACTGGCATATGGAAAACTGACCAAACGCATTCGGATTGTGTCGATACTTTAGAAAAACAATCCATGGGTCATATGTGACGTGTACGAGTCAACCCCGCCTCAATCCGAGGCACGGTGTGGCCACCACCACTGAAAGTGACTGTCTTTTGCTTAAAATGGACAACAATTTAAGTACATACGGAAAACTGACCAAACACATTAGGTTTCCATTAAAACATTAGTAGAATGATCCTTGGGTCATATAGGACGTGTACGAGTCAACGAAGCCTCAATCCGAGGTGCGATGTGGCCAGAACCACTCAAAGTGTCTCCCTTTTGTTTCAAAATTACGTCATTTTAATTGAAAAACATCAACTGGCACACGGAAAACTGACCAAACTCATTCAGATTGTGTTGATACATTATCACAACGATCCATGGGTCATATGTGACGTGTACGATTCAACCCCACCTTAATCCGAGGTGCGGTGTGGCCACCACCACTCAAAGTGTCTGTCCTTTGTTTCAAAAGGTCGTCATTTGAAGTGAAAAACATCAACTGGCATACGGAAAACTGACCAAACGCATTCAGATTATGTCGATACATTAGCATAACGATCCATGGGTCATATGTGACGTGTAAAAGTCAAACCCGCCTTAATCTGAGCCATGGTGTGGCCGGAATCACTCTAAGTGGCTCTCTTTTGCTTAAAATGGACAACAATTTAAGTACATACGGAAAACTGACCAAACGCATTCGGTTTCTACTGAAACTTTCGGAGAACGATCCATGAGTCATATGTGACGTGTATGAGTCAACTCAGCCTCAATACGAGGCGCGGTGTGGCTGGTACCACTCAAAGTGTCTGCCTTTTGTTTCAAAAGTACGTCATTTTAATTGAAAAACATCAACTGGCATACGGAAAACCGACCAAACTCATTCGGATTGTGTCAATACATTAGCACAATGATCCATGGGTCATATGTGATGTGTGCGAGTCAACCCCACCTTAATCCGAGGTGTGGTGTGGCTGGTAGCTCTCTAGGTGTATGTATTATGTTTAAAATGGACATTATTTCAAGTAATAATATATGGTATACAAAAAACCGATCAAATTATGAATTGACTTCCGGATTCCACATATAATTGTCATCTAAATTTTAAATTGAATTCTAAATGAATTATGTATGTTTATAATTACGTTATGAATTATAATTTAATTATGGATGTGTATAGTTCCACCATTATATGTTAAATGTGTATGAATTTGTTCTCTATATGTAAGTGTTAGTTGGTTATTGCAGGTACAATAATTGTATATGTATGTGTTAGTTTATTGCAGGTACAATAATTGGATTGAAAATGAGAGGGAATGCACACAATGAGACCTGGTGGGAAAATTGGACAGTCGGTGGTCAAATTGGAGAGCTGCTGGGTAAATTGCAGAGCTGCTATGCAATTTGCCCAGCAGAGGCTATGCCAACGGTTCAAAACCGTTGGCATATAATTTGTAGGTCTTGTTTTACCAACGGTTCATAGAAACGTTGGTAAAACACTTTTCCCAATGGTTCTAAACCGTTGGGAAAGAGGATATGTTGCGTTTTTCCCAACGGTTTTCCAAATCATTAGGAAAAACATGATAATTTTGTGCACAGTATCCCAACGGTTTTCCAGAACCGTTGGGATAGGGTAATTTTTCAGCACCCTATCCCAATGGTTCACTGTAAACCATTGGGAAAAACATTTCCTAATGACT
Organism: Viscum album; assembly: GCA_963277665.1. NCBI lineage: Eukaryota > Viridiplantae > Streptophyta > Magnoliopsida > Santalales > Viscaceae > Viscum > Viscum album. Next base: position 171,184,727 of record OY728147.1, on the reverse strand, counting down.
TACTTCCCTACAGTTTGCAGAACCGTTGGTATAACATATACCAACGGTTCTGCATCCTTTCACAACAGTTCTAAACCCTTGGGAAATCCTGCATTTCCAGTAGTGAAAACAAAGGTAGACTTCATTTTCAATTTTCTTCATGTCTATTTGTGGTTTCTTTAATCTGTATTCATGTTCTTTTATTTGAAATCCTATGATTTATATATTGATAAAGTATACTATAACTTGATAAAATCTTTATATTTTCATTTTATTTAAATAATTGTTGGGAATGGAAATTTGGGGTTGGGATTTATGAAATCGTTATTTTTCTACATATCTTAAGCCTTTCATCTCTCTCATAAAGTGTTATGAACCACTAGTATCCCTCTCAGTCGATAATGGTATTATGGAAAACCAGATATGGTTATAAGTAGGATTATTCTGGGTTCCATGCAGAGGAATGTGAAAGGGTTTATCTTAGAGGCATTGTTGGTGTTTCGATCTAAATTGTATGACATTATAGGGATGGATTAATGGAAAAAAGTGTTTCTAGAGAGAACTGAATGGTGTAGGTACCAAAGAATTCATATCTTACACATGAGCTTCTTATATAAAAAAAACTAAAATATGTTTATCATATAAAACAAACTCCATGTATCATTTCCATGTGGTGGATATGGTTTCCAAATTGTGTCAAATATCACACATGACTTATCCTTTTGGAGTATAATTTTTTTTTTGTTCCTTATTGGGTTTAAATAGAAGAATTAAATATCACATGGTGTTTGGTTTCAATTCACATACAATATTTACTAAAATCTATATAACATGGGGCGAAAAAAGTACACACCCATCCACCATGGTTAGAAAACATGGTGTGTGGTTTGGTAAAAAACAGTGTTTAATCACATGAAACTACTTGTGTCATGATACATACTCAAGTCCTCATGTTAGAGACATAAACCATGTAGGATGATGGACACACTACGTAGGATAAGGCATGAAACTTAGTTTTTTTAAGTATATTCTAACAACCTACTTAGTTTCACACTCCATGTATTGGTAATGGAATTCAATGCATTTCTAGATTACACAACTTGGGTGTGTGGAAGTAAATATATAAGACCGCCCCTAGAAACACATGCTATGTCAGTTTGAGACACACAAAATATAACATGATATGATTATACTGGATAGTAGTGTACATGAATATTTTAACCCTCAAAGATAACAAATTATCTTCTCCATATGAATTTTTGGCTACTCCTCTTTAATTGGTATTTTTTGTCATCTCACCCATGTGTTAGAATTGAACATGAAAATATTCTATTATGAGAGATGTTGGTAATAAAATGAGATTGTGTGATCCGTATCACTATTAAAGGAATACTTTTATATGTGTTAGATATCATGATTAATTAATCTCTACTAAAATGAAGAAGGGGGTTTTACAAGACCTTTGTAGATGAAATATGGTATGATACTCCCCTAGTGATGTTAAAATGATAAGATGTGGGTTCCCTGTATGAATTATGGAGCATTATATTCCTTGGGAGATTGTTGGTAGCTCTAAATTTAGTAAAGGTTGTTGGAGGATTCAATAAAATTGATAATTATGGATATTGACTCCAATATTACTTAATTATAAGACATCAGAGAAGGTTGGTTGATATATATTGAGTGTGTGAGGATTTCTTTACTTCCCTACACTATATGTGTTGAGGTTCTGGTTTGAGGTCAAAATATGGAAGACATGGAATTTTATTACCCTCAACCTAGTTTAATTTTGGATATGAATTTGGGGCATGCTGGATAAGGAACCCCTTTATATAATTTCTATGAGATTTGTGTGGGAATAGAATTTGAGTACCTATTATAGATTTTACTTGATTCCATCTTATCCTAAATTATATATTTCTATAGATTATATGGTATTGGAATTTTGAGAACATGGGTTTTTACTCTAATATTTAAGTATTGATGATTTGTTTTAGGTTATGATAGGGTAATAAAATCCCATTTAAGATAGGGAATGATTCACCTATTTATGGAGTTAGTATACTCTTGACTAGTATGTGTTTCGTTAGTGAGGTGTGGATCCCCTACTATGATTAGAATTTTGATACATAATTCATGAGGTATCTTAACTAAGGGATCCTTATTTTATGTTTCTTTTTGTGATTTAATGGAACTTGTATTTATTTATAGTTTTTCTCTTCCATGAGCAAGTAGCGATCTAGATAGACATGTTATTAAACATTGATTGGTGGGACTCATAGTCATAAATTTGTCTCTGATGGTTCCCTAAGAGAGTTTTCAATATTTGTGTTAATATACTTAATATAAATTATCCTTAAACTATATAGATTTAAAGAATCAAATTTGTGATATGTCTTCTTGGTGATATTCACAAGCCAAAGGCATATTAGAGGCATGGTTATGGTGAAATAACTCATCTTATATTGCAACCTAGGAAGGTTTTCATTGTGTTAGGTCATGTTAACTTTATTCATTCCCATTGTAATAAAAATAAAAGTAGTTAGTGATGTAAAAAATCTACAGAATGTTTTTAGATATTGATAGAGAATACAATCTTAAAAACAATCCTATGTATTATAAGGAATACATCATTTGAGGTTTTGTTCATGATATCGTTAAATTTCTCATTTTTCAATAATATTAAAATGACTGATCTTCAGGTTACACCAAATATATGATGATGTTGTAGTTTATGTTTTTATTTTTTTAACACTAAATATTAAAATATATTATTTTAATAGTTTATTTCACTTTTATTATTACCCCATTCATCAATGGGTATGAAAAACTCACCCCAATCTCTTCAAGATGATAATATGTTCACATCATTTGTATTATGGATTGTCATTCTAAAATAAATTAGATCATTTTATACTAATATTGATTCAATTAGTATTTTTATAGAGAAATAATAATCTTACTCTAAAACATAATTTAACAAAAAAAGTATGAATTTGATCAAAGACAATACATACCAAATTCACACTAAAATATACATAATTCTAAAAAATATATCTTTATCATTCCATAATCCATAATGAATAATCTTGGACTCACCCTTAGACCCATTTCTCCTCTATAATATGTCACACCTTAAAATCACTTTGAAAATTCAAAAAAAATTACTTCAATCATAATTCATGAAATAGACACTATAATGTAAAATAGTCTTCTAATTAGCCTTTGTAACTCCATTTTATCAACCCTCATTATTTCTTCATTAAAGTAAATCATTGTCACCTTTACTATTGGAGTGTATAACACTCTTAACTATTACATTATTAACTTATTTAATATCCCATGAGGGTATTTATCTTATAATAAAAAGGTAAAATTTATTATTTTTTCCCTATAAGATGAAAAATAATTCCATATTTAGGTGCCTCTTAATTTGGGTAGTAACATTATAGGATGATTCTTTTTTATTTTAAAATAATAAATTTATTTATACATCCAAAATGAGTGAGAATGTTTCATATCCTTTAACATGGGGATCATTATCCATAATAATATTTTTCTGATATTTTTCTCATTAATCTACCTTATAGCTTTGAATACCATCCTGATAGATTATTTAGACTATAATATTATTTCCTCACCCGGTAAAGTTGTAAACCATCAGAACTAACTACAAAACCTTCTTGTTGTTTAATGTATACGTCTTCCTCAATTTCACCGTTCATGATTGGTAACTTGATAACCGTTTTAAAAACATTAGAATTAAAATGAGAACATATCACATGAAATATTTTAATTATTTAAATTTGTGTTAATATTTCAAAAGAATCATTAAAATCAATACATTAAATTTTTTAGTATCCCTTGCATATCCAGAAATTTGGGTTCTATACGACATATCTATTTTCAGTATTTATATTTATAAAAATCCATATCCACCATATTACATTATTTTTTTAGGTATCACACAAATTCAAAAGTTTCATCCCTCTTAGAATTATTTAGCTCTTTATCCATAATTTCAATCTAATCCTCATGTTTCAATGCTTCATTAACACTCAATGGTTCAACTTGTAAATTTTTTTAATGTAATTAGAAATTCTTAGACTTATCTATGTTTGAAAACGATTGTAATTTTCTCTAAGGATGTTTTTTAAGAAAATTTATGATTTCAACATACTTAGATTTTAGATAATTAATTATTTATGCCTTCAACATCATTAGAAATTTCAGAATCAATATATAAAATTTTAAATATACTATAACTTACAAGTATATCCCATTTTATCCAATATGTTCACCTTGATATTCTTAAAATTCATCACTAATAGGTAAGGATTTTTGTAAAAATTTATTATTTTATAAAAAATTATCTTTAAATTTATCAATGATTTTCCCCATATTTTATTTAACACTAGAAACCCCCTTGATCAGGTTTATATATAAGGAATATCCCCTCATTTAATATTTCATCCAAGATTCCCAAATTTATTCCATTGATTTTTATGTTATATGTACTATTAAAAACCTCCATGAATTTTAAAATAAATTCTTACCAAATCATATCTCAGAATACATAATAACTAAATTTATTTGTAGTGGACACCTATTCACGATATATATGAAAATTATGGAAGATTTCCTGCAAATAAATTTTGAGGTACTATTCATTGAAACATATTACATCCCATGTCAACCAATATCTAATTTATTGACCCTATAACACAATTTATATACAGTGTGTATGGATAAATATATTAAAGCCTTATTCAAAGGTTATAAAGATGAATATAACACTATTAAATGTTTTATTTTGATCCATTATTAGACTAAAATAATTTTATATTAGATGCCGTTTTATTTTCAACAAACAACTAAAAGTGCATTAACATCTAAAGATATTTTATCCATTCAACATAAAATAAACATATGGTATACGATTTAAATAATTAATAAAAATCCTAAAATAATTAACCTCTTTGGGTTAATTCAATCAAATTAGACCACAGTAATATAAATGCATCATCTAAAAAGGCTTCATCATTTTTTTCTTTACCACATTGTCACTATTATTCACTATTTTTCCTTTGTGTATTTTTTCATAAAAAATTATTATTTTAACATTTACCTACTATAGATTCATCATATATTAATATTTAACAAACCTAACCATGTACATTTAAAAAAATGTTATTTATCTTATATGTGAACGTTCATTCAAATCCATTACCCTCACTGAGAAATGATATTGATTAATTGAAATTAGGAATAGGATTCAAAATGTTCAGTATCCAATTATTATGATTACTTCATCCTTTAATCTCCTTATGAATCAAATATTCTTATAAAATATCACCTTATTCCCATTCTCACAATATTAATAGGAAATGAATATTTTTTCCTTATCCATTCAATAAATATAACATCAATAGAATCAATTTTCTTCTCTATAATTTAGAAATTACAATTCCTTTTACATTGAGTGATCTATCATATCTGAATTTAATAATTCATTTATCATATGTTTGTATATATTTATAGTTGTATTTATTTTTGGTCTTCTCTGATGTGTAATGACTATTATGTATTCAATGATTTCCAGTATTTTTTTCATTTTAAGACTCCTCAATATTCATTTTATTTTCTTTATTACACCTCCTCTTAATAGATCAAATTATTTCAAAAAATTTAATTATGTTGGTAAAATTTAGAGAGAATTGTTTCTAGTGTATATTTTTTTATTACACCTCACACATGTTTCCTCAAGAGAATTAGTGGTATTAGAAAATTTTACATTTTATTTTGGATTCTATATTTACTATATTGTTGGAATATAATTTAGAATAACTTTTTACTCATTGTATAAATTTAATTTATGGAGTGATAATTTATAATAAAAAATATAGAATTTGTGTCCATACACATTATTGTACTGAAATATATAGTTAATGAAATGTCATCTAAATTGAAAATAATATTTATTAAAATATAGTCATTGATTTTATTTCAAATTGGAAATTTATTACTCACTTTCATGTTCCTCACACTTTGAAGGAACTTCTTTTTATTTACATTTCCCTTAGGCCTATCCTTGATATATTTTATCCTCAATAAATTATCTCTACTATATTTTTTATATATCTCTCCAAGAAGGTTCATTGACTAGTTTCTCCTTTTTCTATGGATTAATAACCTCATTTCCTTTATAATATCATGTTATACTATTTGGGATACAACTAAGAGTTTCCAGAAAAAAATTTAGTGGAACCATATATACTCTTCATATTTCACTGTGGAATTAATAAGCATGTTTGCAACTTAAGAACACTCCTGATCATTTTCCCAAAATTTAGAAACTAATGTTGAGATCCTTTAATGAGATCATCAATATCAACCAACTTTAGCTAAAGATATTTTTTATTCAAATTCATTGTCATTATATTTTCTATAGTAATAAATAAAACTTATCTATTTAATCAATTATTTCATTGATATTTACTATATTCCATGTCATCTGCAATTTCAAATGAGAATTGGCACTGACTTTTCATTCATCATGATATTGAATTAATAAATAATTTTAATATTTTAATGTTTTCTCTCTCAAAAGATTTATATTTTCATCAAACTCACCATGATATCAATACTCAACTAAAACTTCTTTGGGTTCTCTTCATCACTACTATCAACTTAAATACTATATTAATCTTCAATAAGGGATAATGGAAAGAATTTTATTTATTCATATAACAATAATACATTAATTATCTAGGTCTTTATCATCTATTATTTTCTTTATCAAATATATAGAATCATGGTTTAATAAAACGTACCATTGGTGTGTTTTTTTTGTTTTCTTGATATTAAATATATTTCATATATTTAATCAAATTTAAATCTGTTTTATCTTAAATAATATTTTGGGTCTATCATCTGTTTATTCTTAATCTTTCTTCCCATGGAAACTAGCTTAAAACAACCATTCAATAAATAAATAAAACTCATATAATTTGGCTTCCCCATATATATTTTTTCATTATATACCCTTTGAGAATAATGAATGAAAATAATTAAAATTCAATAAATATACCTCGACCCTTGTTTCTTCCTCAAGAGACCTCATAATTTCATGATATTTCAACCCTTTAAATAATTCAATATTATACCCTTTTTGATATTCCTTATCATATTAATGTTGGAATTCTCTTTATCTTATAGAACATCAAGAAATTATTGAGGATATAAATAATTTACTCATCTAGGTCTTCTTCCCCTTGGATATAGCCCTTTCAATTCAAATTTATTAAATATATTCATTGTCAATTTTTTCCCTGTAGTTGGATGGTCAAGGTTTTCGATATAACTTTGAATGAAGATCAAAATTTTTCTCATATAAATAAATAACTCATCCCAGAATTAAAAATATTTCGATTAAATATACTTAAATTGATAAAAATAATGTTTATAATATTGACACATTTACCATTATATCTCCCTTAAGGATGTCATGATATTTGATTTATTTTTTTGTTTGGTTCTTATACACAAAACTCATTTCAATCAATATTTATATAGGGGAAAAATTAATTCAATGAACAATCTTATAAGATATATAATATATTTAACCATCCTATCCTTTTACAGATTTAATTTCATCCCATTGGACAGAGGAAAGCATTTTTTGTTAGTAGTGCTCATGATTTATTTATATATATTCAATCAAAACAATAGTAATAATGAAAAATTATGATCCTCATTTGAAAAATCATTAATAAATAATATTTATAGAAACCTATAACCTCTACCAACTGATAGATAATGAAAAATATATTCAATAATAGTCATTTTTTAGACACCATATTAAATATGTACATGCTAGTTCAATAATTCTAAGAGGGTATGGGTGGTGAATTAGAGGTTACCAAAAAAATATTTCCCAAAATAAATTTCATATCACTAGTTATTATGAATGGAAAATAGATGAAACAAGTAGATTTCATGGGATTGATATTTATACAATACACACAACATAATAATTTTTAAAGGTTTCACACCCTATCTTTCATCTAGTGGATAATCATATGTATTAAATTATTTTATTCCTACTACATATATTTTTACCATATTTTCTATAAAAAAATATAAGATTATGAAAATAATCTTTAAATCTAGATGAATTAATTAGATAGATATGTTTTAACATGTATATTGATATTATGGATCCTCCTCAGGTGTCTTTAGACAGGATATCAAATATACACACTTTTTTACACCTTATGTTTTTAAAAGTCATATTTGGAAATATATTTGTAATAATTGGTTTCTTACCTTAACATTTCTTTATAATTTTCATTTGAAAATTCGCTCATATTAATAAATGTTACCTAAATCATTATGTGACATCACCTATTTTTTATTATCCATATTTCCAGAAATCAAATCCCGTATTTCTTTCTTAAATTTCAATATTTCAAAAAAATATATATATTTTAGAAATAACATGATCATATAGGATGTGATGTGTTATTTGTTTGAAATCATATTTCCAATAGCTATGTCTTGGTATAAAATCCATGTTTTCAGCATCAGGGATATTTCCTTCAAAAGCGTTTTAGAATAAATCTTTTATATCCTAGCTTATTTAAGGAATGAGATCCTCTTTTATAACAAGATATATTTCTTATGAAATTAGTGTCATTAACTCTAATTAAAATCCTGGAAAAAAATTACAATTACTCTATATAGAACAATTTTACCCCCATAATTTCTATATAATCTACATTATAGTACAATTTTTAGGGATACGAAATTATACATGGATAATAATAAACTTATTCATGAGATTCACACTATTGTAGAACAACATGTACTCCATCATACCATTATTTTCTCAAACCTAAGAAATTATAACCATTTAAACATAGTTGGATCCATTTGGATTATAAATCATTTATGATAATGATGAAAATTGATAAAACAAGAACCCATCATCTAATTTAATAAATGTATTTTCTCGTGAATCAATTTAGAGAAAGAAACAAATGTGGATATTTTTTAAACATTACATAAAAGTATAGAATTATGGTTGATAAAATTTTCTAATTATTAGTGTAAACAACTATTCTATATAGACCAAGTGCCAATTGATCTCATCTCATATCTGCAACTTTATCAATTAACAAATGATGGATCTTCAACACTAATATCCATCAAATTACGTAATAATTATGTTTGGTTTAATAGGTTAGTGATTTAATTTTTTTTAACTTCATAAGATGATATATTATTTTACTTCAGAACTTGTTTTTCAAAACACAACCAAAATTCATCCCTCTGTTATAAAATGGAATCCTAAGATAACATGGGGATTAAAATATCCTTAATGTTTGATCCATGATTGTAAAATGTTGTGGATTATTTCAAAATGTATATCAAATTTTATTAGTTTGAATTGGTGTTTATTAAACACAATGTAATAATAAGTGATAGAGTGTTTAAAACTATACAACTTCATATATAATTTTATTTAAATAAAATATAACAAATATGATTTTTTGGTTTCTTTTTTTGTTATTCTAAAACATTTATAATATATATTTTTCATCAAAACAACAATTTTAACAACATGAACCTGTTAAATTATTATCCAATCATAAAAATTTAATTTTTTTTATAATGTTGAACCTGATGTCACATATTTTAGAATTTTGAGTGATTTAGATATTAAATGACATGGATTGTTTTTGATGATCAATATTCTAGTCATATAATATAACATCCAATATTTAATTGTATAATATAATTTTAAATAATTAATATTGAATAATATAGATTTGTTTCAAAGTATATTTCAAACATCTCTCATAAGTTTTTCCTCAGTTAAAATTTTTACTTGTTATCATATTATAATTAATAGAATAACCATTTTTTAAGGTATAATGGAATTTAATAGAAGTATAAATAGTATATTAATATAGCATGACTAGGAGAATTTTTGTAGTAAAACATTATCCGAGAGTGAATAATATTTTTGAAAATGTTTAATTTTTCGAAAATGATATTTTATAATTGTCTTATAATAAATTTAGGAATCATATTATAATAAATGTGAAGTTTTTTTATTCATGAAATGAAAATAATATATATATAAATTATTTATTTTTGTATTTAATCTTTATAAATTAATAGTATAATATTTATAAAGTGCTCATATAAGAATGTTGTAATATAAAATGTTTATAGTTTTTATTTTGAAATATTTATTTATTATTTAATTTTATAAATTTTAACGGATTATATTAGTTTTTGATGATCAAAATATTCATCGGTGTAATTTGATTTTTTTCATACAAAAAATGGAGTTTAAAATATAATGTAAAGAATTTTATTTGAATTTTTTCTTTTTATTCCCCATTAAATGATATGGTCTTAATTAATATTTTCATACCATGAAATTAAACTTTTTCATGCCAGGTATTTACCATGATTTAGTTTTTTTAAACAATGACTAAGGATTTAGATTGTTATAATTAAAAATTATAGATTTTTGATTTCATAATCAAACATATTTTTTATTAAAATAATTATTTGAAACATTACTATTTATTTAGTATTAAATAATGGATAGTGGCTCTTTTTTTCAGAAATTTCTCTTACATAGGATGTTAGGCTTAGACATGAAAATTGAGGGTTGTATATCCATCACACTATACTTTTGTTATGAGTGTGACTTTTCATTCATTTCATTTTATACTTTATATAAATGGTAATTTATGTAACATTTTAATACAATTCATTTGGATATGTATTGAAATATTAATTTTTTTTCTTTTGTTGTATATACATGACACAAAACATTAATTAAATAATGCTTACGCAAAAATTTGTTTTAAAATAATTAATTGTTTTAATATATATAATATTTAAAAATTGATTCAATTTATTTGTGAATAAATAAAGGGATTTCCCATGATAATAATAATATTCCATGGGATATATATATTTGAAAAATGGTGAAATATGTGAAATTATAATTCATGTTCAATTTATTTAGATTGTTCATAACAATCACACTTTTCAAGACCACATTTAAAGAAATGGATTGGTTAATCCAAAGATAATAAATTATGGTTAATCTTGTATACTCTGTTGAGGATAAATGTTTTTTAATTGTAAGAGTTAGGTTACACTTATTTTTTTTTACCATAATAGGTATAGGTGGCATGGTAAATTTAGTTAGGAATATTCATCAATGAAAATTAGTAAATGTATTTCTTACCTATCTATTAAATATTTTAATATAATATAATTGAAAAATGTATTATACCTAATTTAATTTTTAATTGAAACCTCCATAAAAAGTTACTGTAATGAAGGGAGATAGATGGTGACTGCTCGAGCCTCAAATCTAGTTATCCTCAGTTGGAGAATTTCACAGATAATATAATAGACATATATATGGCAGACATTGACCTCTAAGAGGAAATGTAGAAGAGAGAGCTAAAAAGTATATTCCAAACAACACCTACTAAGACATATATATGTATAATGATATTCCATGTGAAAAAAATGCAATTTCATATAATACTATAAAAACTAAAAGGTAAACTAAAAGTACCAAAAAGTAAAAATGATAGTGACCATGAACCCAAATCATCTCCTATAAAAAAATTATCTAGTAATATGAATCCTGATCTCTAAATTTCTATAGCTAACCTAAAATACAATTTATATATATGTTTAGTGATCATTGAAGTATACTTAGCAGGATCCTTCTAGTTGATTGTCAGACTCCGAATCTCTTTTTTTTCATTTTCAAAATACCACATTTTTGTAAAGTGGGAACCTCACAGAAACCAAATACAAAATTAAAAAAATCAACCACGTTAAGTGTTACCCAAAAAACCTGATCCCAAAGACACATTAAAATTTTAATATTCTAATTCAAACATTGGAAGCCACAAAAACATAGGCAAGCAAGTAACCCAAGAAACCCACCATCGATAAGATACCTGACTACCATAATCACATCTCTATCCTATTATTGTAACATTATCACTATCGTCCTGACATCACTTAACCATATTCATCATTCTAATCAGCTCTTCACAATGAACCTATTCTCAGAAAATCGTCTCCTGCACACCATCACCACTATCTCATAGAGCCTCCCTCATCACAAATTTCATAAACTCTGATCCACCACAACCATCATTCTTACCGTTAAACACCACACAGAAACATAAAAACCCCTAAGAAACATCTTTTCATCATCCCCCATCATTATAAAACATACTGGCTAAAAAATTAATAAATTATATGAAGATCATACCTTTGGGAACACCGATAACCACTTGAATAGATCAACCTAAATATTTCGTAATAGCCACCTCACCAGATCATCCTGGGGAGGAGATGTGTTAAACAAAGACATTGAAGAGTATGAGAATCATAAAGACTTTATAGGGAGTCATGATCTTCACCAACATAAACCAACCAAATTGAAACCCCATCATCGACTAAAACAATGCAGGACCACTAGGAACCCCCCACAACAATGCAAAAAACAACACAAAACATTTAAAAACCATCAAACCCGAACGACCTAGATGGGAGCAGTGGATCTGGAGGATAGAGAAGAGTACGTGCAGGAATGACTTCCATATCAAGACATGATCAAGGAATCACTATACTCACCATAAAATATCATTGACAAACCTCACCAGACTACCAGAGACCATAGATCCATCAAAACTCCTCAAAAAAACATAATCGCAACCCATATCCACTATGGAACAAAAAGAAAATGGGATTGAAACCCTAATACAAACATGAGACTAAAACCCTAAGAATTAAAAATAAAAGGGAAATCCGAAGAGGGGTGGGGGATGAAACCATAAACCAGAATGAAGAAATATAGAATGATTATCTTGGAATGAAATATCGGGGGATGAAAACCTAGGAATAAAGAGATCACTACAAGGACATCATCAGATGATAAAAGAGGCACCGAAGACACTCCAGCACTGGGGGAAGGAAGTCGAGGAAGAAGATGATAAGAACGCTTTGTCACGACCCGTCCTCGGGGCCCGTGCTGTGACTACCCCAAGCCCGCCTTCCATAGGCCAGGGGTTGGCGACTAGAACCAAGGCGTAAATCCCAGTAAAAAGGGAAGGCATTGCCTTTGTAAAGTAAAACACAAACACCACAGAGCAAGAATGCAGAAGTAAACACTAAGTAAAAACTGGTACAACAGTAAGTGAGGAAAAGTAAGTGGGCCAGTATATAAACCCAAACTAAAAGTAAAGTACAACTGGAAAGGGAAAAAATCAACTAAAAAGTAAAGCCACAACGTCGAGCTGTCCACTGGAAATCCCACCGGAAGGGTGGGTATAGATAGCCTCCACTGCTCCTCGGGTCCAGTCGACCGCTTCGAGTACGTCCCGCCTAGTGGTCAACCTCTAGGTACTGTTCTGCTCCGCAAGCCTCAACCATGATCAGCGCTATCCGTCGTCTGCAACCAACAAAACGTAGTGCGGGCATAGCCCGTGCAGGGGTGAGTATAAGCTACTTAGTAGGGACCCCGAGACCCCTGATGGTCTCCCAAAATCCACAAAGGATAATCCACAAAGGAAAGATGAAATCACTAAGTAACATCCGACACTGCTTAGGTATATGTCCATACATATACCTAAGCCATCAATTCTTGTTCGGCTCCAACATCCGAGCCTATGCACAACCTATTCCACACAGGAAAGAAAAACGTAAATCCCCACAGGATAGCTCAACACAATCAACATAGGAAATCAAAACAGGATTCATCTCACACAGGTATACTTTTTCGTAAGATTAAAGAGATGATCAGATATATCCACTAATTCATCTAAGTTGTCGGACCCACAAAGGATCGATAGGTACTAACCCCCGCAATGACCCACAAAGGATCAGACTCACAAAGGATCGATAGGTAACTAACCCCCGCAAAGACCCACACAGGATCGGACCCATACATGATCGATAGGTAATTAACCCCCGCAAAGACCGACACAGGATCAGACCCACACAGGATCTGTAGGCACTGGTTCACACCGAACCGCTGAGCGCTGACCCACACAGGATCGGACCCACACAGAATCGGTAGCACTGATCCACATAGTATCACTGAGTGTTGTAGTCATTGTCGTCGAATCCACTGAGGATCTCTTTACAGTCTTCATCGTCACAGTAGCAAACACAGCCAACTCTAGGGTTCCCGCACACAGCAAGCTCGTTCGGGAGGGTTCGCTCCACGAGCCGTGAGGCTGATACATCAACTGACACATATTCCAGAGTTGATGTATCCAAAAGTTTTGTATCGTCAACAGGAACTCAACGTCACAGACGGCACGTCAATCAGACGACCGGTCTGTGAGTTATTGGCCTTTTCCTCCGAGGGGCCCGGTTGGTTTTGAAGGAAAAACCAACCCGACCATATTGCACCTGCGTCCAAACCTCGAGCGGAGTAAGTCAAAAGATCCGTCTCACTTATAGGAATCCAACAAAGTTGACGACACGTCAATCGGACGTCCGAAGCTCAAGATATGAGCGTTTCCGCTCCGAGGACCCGGTTGGTTTCGTGTACGAACCAAACCTGCCGAACCCAATGTATTCTTCAACCTTGAGTAAGATATACCGAAAGGACCGTCTCGTTCCAAGGATCGCTACGCAACTGACGTTGCGTCGATCAGAGGTCCGTATCCCAAGTTAATGGCAAAAGACCGAAGACGGTCCGAAAACGGGGGTTTCGGGCCCGGACCGACCCGGCCCGAGACCCCCCGGTCGGCCCGAACCGGGTCCAAGTTGGCCCGGCCCGGCACGGCCCAGCCCGGCCGGTGACCCGGCGCACTGGCGCTCGGCGCCAGCTGGCTCGCGGGGGGGGGGGGGGGCTGCCCCCCCCGGTTTCACTGTAACTGCAGCCCCATTAATGGGGCCGCTCGCTTGGCCGAACGGGGGAATTGAATCCCCCAGATTTCCCTTTGTCCGTCTGACCTGCACCGGCTAGCTAGTTCTGCCAACAAGGACCGGCGACGGCCGGTCCTTCCTCCTTCGCCGACACCGGCGGTCCGGAACTGGCCGTCAGTCACCCTGCTCCGTCGCGGCCCGGGACCGGCCCTGGCCTGGTTCGTCCGGCGCGGTGCGACGGCACTGCGCCCCTCCGCCGCGACCCCGCTCCGGCTGTGGTATTTTCGAGTTTGACCGACACGGCGCGACGGTGTCCCGTCCTTGAATGATTTCGCGGCGCGGCGCGACGGCGCCGCGCATTTCTTGCAGCACGATCTTGCGCGGTGTGACGGCACCGCGCCACTCCCATTTCAAACCACAAAAGAATCCAACATGGAAAAAGGAGGTGGTTCGGCCGTCTTTGTGTGGTCCGGTCCCCTCTCGTTAAGCGATAGAAATTGGATATATTCACGAAGAATAAAAATTAAGGGAGTAATCTCGAACAAAAATAAAATAAATCCCCTACCTCAAGTGTGGCTTGAACGAGGTTTCTGTCACAGAGTAAAAGACGTCGCGTCGCGGGTCGGTGTCGCGGAATGTGGATTCGTAGACGAAAACGAAGATTTTCTGAGGTGGAACAGCGTCTCCCTTCCTTTGACATGGGATGAAGAACGAGGGATGGCATGTCGTCGTTCTTCGGAAGAAATACGTGACGACGTTCTTCGTCGTGGTAGAAAAGTTCTTCGCCCAGAAGATGAAGTTCTCCCAAAAGAAAAGAAGAACATTCCCCCCTTCAACACAAAGATGCAACCAAAATAAAATAATGCCTTAACCTTCTTTTATTTCCTTTGCCAAACAGTTTAAATTTTGAACATTCAAAATTAAGTCCACTCATTTAATTAAACAAAACTTGTTAAAAATTAATGAGGAGATATGTTGGAAAAAATAAATGGGGGGTTTTGAAGAGTTAGTAAAGTGAGGGGTTGGTCTCGTGTGGGTCCCACCCCACCTTATCCTCTCACGGTTGGTTAACACATGTGGGTCCCACCCCAACTCCTTTACTTAGGATAAAACTACCAAGTGGAAAATAAAAATTGTTGTTAAATTTTTATTTTTAACTTCCACAATTTTTATCAACTCCCCTCGTGTAAACACAACTCTAGAATAGGTGATCCTAAGCAATTACCGGTGCTGCGGTTCCATCGGTGCCCTCGGAATTCGATTCCGAGTACCGGTTCAAAAGTTAGGAATTCTCGCTCGTTCGTTCACTGAACGTACCCGAGTTAAACTTCGGATAGAAATTCCGGGCACACCGGGCCTCGGAATCAAGTGCCGTCTGAAACTGCGTTCATGTAAAATCCCAATGAAAATGAAGAAAAAAATTTCCCTGAATTTTAAGGGTCTCTAAATTACTCCCACCTCAGGGATTTACGTCCCCGTAAAGATACATCATGAGCTAGGGAAACAAAAGTGGGTACTGAGCACGCATCTGAGCCTCCCGCTCCAAAGTTCTCTCCTGGAGGTTCCTGTGCTGCCATTTGATGCACACGAGAGGAATCGACCGTCCACGCAGGACCCGCTCCAGTCGATCCTCTATCTCCACTGGAACCTCTGCAAAAGTCTCCCCATCACCAACGTCAATCTTCCGATGGTCAATGATATGCGTCGAGTCATGCACGTATCTCCTCAGGTGAGATACGTGGAAGACGTCGTGCACCCGGTGCAACTGAGGTGGTAGAGCCAGGCGATAAGCCACCTCGCCAATCCTGCCGAGGACCTGGAATGGTCCGATGAAGCATGGATACAACTTGTCGCCTCGGCCAAATATCTGTAATCCATGTCGAGGTGAGACACACAAGAAGATGTGGTCTCCATCCTTGAACTCTAGTGGCCTCCTCCTCCTGTCAGCATAAGACTTCTGCTGGCACTGAGCTATCCTCATCCGCTCCTGGATGACCTGGACCTTCTCTGTCGTGGCCCGAACCATCTTTGGTCCCACAAGTGCTGACTCTCCAGGGTCTGTCCAGCACAAAGGAGATCTGCAAGTTTGGTCGTACAACGCCCTATATGGTGCCATCCCGATGGTGGAGTGGTAACGGTTGTTGTACGCAAACTCCACAAATGGCAGGTGGTCCTCCCAGCTGCGACCAAAGTCGAGGACACATGCGCGGAGCATGTCCTCGAGAGTCCGAATGGTCCTCTCCATCTGACCATCCGTCTGAGGGTGAAAGGCGGTGCTCAGACGTAGCTGTGTCCCGAATGCCTCCTGCAACCCCTTCCAAAGCCAGGATGTAATGCGAGCATCTCGATCGGAGACGATAGATGATGGAACACCGTGAAGCCGTACAATCTCCTGAATGTAGAGACGTCCCAATATCTCCACTGAGCCCTGCTCTCTGATGGGTAAGAAGTGAGTCGACTTGGTGAGTCGGTCGACAATCACCCAGATGGAGTCATGACCTCTGGAAGTGCGTGGAAGTCCAGTCACGAAGTCCATAAATATCATGTCCACTTCCACTCCGGGACCTCCAAGGGCTGTACCAAGCCTGCTGGTACCTGATGCTCTACCATCACCTGCTGGCAAGTGAGGCATCGTGAAACGAACTCTGCCACAAACTTCTTCATGCCCGTCCACTAGTGCTTTCGTCTTAGGTCCTAGTACATATTAGCCACTCCAGGATGTACCGCCAAAGGGGAATTGTGAAACTCTCTCAGAACCTCCTCTCATAAAGCAACTGGTACCAAGGTACGTCCTCTAAAAAGAACTTCGTGCTCTACTCCAAAGGAGAAGCCATCAGGTGCCTGTCATAAGGATATCTGTGCACGCCGCGTCTCACAGTCAGCGTCCCCACGCTGTGCCTCTCTGACCCGCTATAGTAATGGAGGGGTGACTGTGAGAGACTGAAGGATGGTTGTTCTATCTCTATCAACGAAGGACATCTGCAAGGAGTCCAACTGCTCTGTTGCCTCCTCATGTAGCTAAATGCTCGTCCTCCTGCTGAGATCATCAGCTACTACGTTCCCTTTCCTAGGAGTATAGACTATCTCAAATTCGTAGTACTGGAGGAACTCGAGCCATCACCGCTGTCTCAGGTTCAGGTCCTTCTGAGAAAAGAGGTACCTGAGACTCTGATGGTCAGAAAAGACTGTAAAGCGCTCGCCCATCAAATAGTGTCACCATGTTTTCAGAGCGAAGACCACTACTGCTAACTCCAGGTCATGGGTAGCGTAGTTCTTCTCATGCGGCCTTATCTGACGTGATCCATAGGCGATCACTACCCACTCCTATATCAGGACACATCCCAGTCCGGTCCCTGATGCATCGCAGTAGACTACATACCCTACTCCCTCCTCAGGCAACCTCAAGATAGGTGCGCTGGTCAATCTCTGTCTCAGCTCCTGGAAGCTCTACTGACATCTTTCTGACCACACAAAGGGTTTCCCCTTCTTCGTCAAAGCTGATAGTGGTGCCGAAACTCTAGAGAAGTCTGGCATGAAAATCGAATAGTATCCATCTTGTCCCAAGAAACTCCGCACTTCTGTCACGCTCCTGGGTGGTTCCCAAGCTAGCACTGCATTGATCTTCGCAGGATCCACGGCAACTCCCGCCTCAGAGATGACGTGTCCAAATAAGTAGATCTCACGTATCCATAACTGGCACTTCGAGAGCTTACCATAAAGCTGGTGCTCTCGGAGTGTGTCTAGAACAACCCGTAAGTGGTAGGCATTCTCCTCCTCAGTCGTCGAGTAAATCAAAATTTCGTCAATGAAGACCACGACAAATCGATTGAGGTATGGCTGAAATATCCTGTTCATGAGGGCCATGAAAACTGCTGGGGCATTGGTTATGCCGAATGGCATAACCAGGAACTCATAGTGGCCATACCGATATCTGAAGGTCGTCTTCTGCACGTCCTCGTCTCGAACTCTGAGCTGATGATAGGCTGACCTGAGGTCTATCTTCGAGAACCACTATGCTCCCTTGAGCTGATCGAAGAGGTCATAAATCCTCGGTAGTGGATACTTGTTCCTCACCGTCACTTGGTTCAGGCGACGATAGTCGAGACAATGTCGCAAGCTCTCGTCTGCCTTCTTGGAGAACAATATCGGGGAAGCCCAGGGTGAAACACTGGGTCGGATGAATCCCTTGCCCTTCAAGTCCTCCAACTGTACTCGTAGCTCTCGAAGCTCAGCGGGGGCCATCTGATATGCTGGAGTCGATATCGGGGTTGTCCCGGGGTATAGGTCAATATAAAAGTCTACCTCTCTGCGAGGAGGTATCCCTGGAACGTCGTCGAGGAAAATGTCTGCATACTGATCCACCACTGCAGGAAAACCAGGACTCCGCACATCAACTGCTCCTAGGATGAGGCTATCCAACTGATGAGTGATGGGCTATCCTCTCCTCTATGAGAGTCCATCCTGTGCTGGAAAGGCTCCCTTCTCGCCGGTGAAGGTGAACATGCTCCTATAGGTGCGTACACATCGCACCTTGCGCCTAATATAGTCAATTTGTGCGTGGAATGTAGACAACCAATCCATGCCCAAGATGACGTTGTAAGGCCTTGACGCAGCTACAAGAAGATCCCAGCCGAAGCTCTCGCCTCCTAGAGTAATCTCACACTGCCGCCACCAGTGCATAATCGTCGAGTCTTCTCCCGTAGGGGTTTCTAGCCATAAAGATCGAGCCAACGGCTCTGTCGGAATCTCTGAGATCTGAAAAAGGGCAGTGGCTATGAAAGAGTGACGCGCCCCTGTGTCTATAAAAACTGAAACAAGGGTGGAATAGACACTGATAGTACCTTGAATCATCTCGGGCGCGCCGTGGTCGTAGGCCTTCGCTGCCTGGATTTGTGCCTGTCTCTGCCTGCCAGCTCCCTGTGCCCGGGGTGGACCTCCTGGTGGTGGTGGTGGTAGAGCCTCAAAGTGTCGCCCACCACCTGCTGCTCGGCCAACTCCTCTGCCTCGTCCGCCTGCTCCCTACGGACCACCGCGGTCGACCCTCTGCCTCGGCCTGGGTGGTCCCTCAACCATCTGATGCTCCTCGGCATGGCGGGTCGGGTAGTCACGAGCCATGTGGCCTTGCCCGCCGCACGAGAAGCACTACCTACCTCTCGAAAGACTGGCTCTTCCCTGTGTGCCCCGCACTGCTCACCCAGTGTCCTGAGGTCATCTGCCTGAGGGTCTAGTCTACCTAGACCCATGAGTCATCCGTCGACTACCTGCTGCAGAAGACTCTGCTACGTTCCGCCCTGCGGTGGGTCTCGGTGCTGGTGTAGACTCAGCAAGAAAGCTCTAGATCAAAAGGGCTCGCTCTAGAACTCCTTTCTGAGTCGGAATGCTGAGGGAGATCAGCGATGCCCTGATCTCGTGTCTCAATCCATGCTCAAAGGTCCAGGCCCAGAAGAATGGGTCTCGTATCATGTCTGTCAAATAGCGTGAGAGATCAGTAAATCTCACCGAGTATTGGGTGAACGTCACGCTGCCCTACCGCAGCTGAAGAAGCTCCTAGATGCGTACCACACAGAGGGTGGCTGGGACGAACTCGGAGCGGAAGAGGCTCTCAACGTCTTTCTAGAGAAGAGATGCCTCATCATGCACCTGGAGCATCATGCTCCACCATCTGCTAGCTGCTGCGTGCAGTAGGCTCGCTGCGAGGATCACCATGAGGTCTGCAGGTGTCCTCACTAACCTAAAAACTCTCACCACAGCCTCCAGCCAGTCCTCGACTACCTGGGGGTCCGTCTCCCCACAGAACCTGGGCGGTCGCTGGCGCTGGAACTCATGCAGTGCATTGAGGCGACGTGCATCGACAGCGGCTGGGGCTAGAATCATCAGTGGCTCAGCGGGTTGAGCTACCACCGGTGCCACTGCTGACAAAGGGCCCTGCAACGAGGCCTCGTCGCTCGGTGGGTTGTCGTCACGCTCAACTCTCGGAACCCTAGCTGGCTTCCATCGTGGGGCCATCCTAAAAAGAAAAAGGTGTTCCACGATCAAACAGTATACCTGTTGAGCTGACACAAGTAATCTCATAGAAAACATGAAACACACATGCAATCAATGTTTCCATGCATTAAGTTGGAAATCAGAAGTCAGGGTCCTGGTGTACGGATACGTCGGCCGCCGCACCAAGACTGGACTCCCTGGACTGTTAACCACACCCAATAAACATAAAACTATTACTTCACATAGAAAAATATCAGATTCCCAAGTTCTGTGGTAGAACTGAACTCCTCTAATACCAATTTGTCACGACCCGTCCTCGGGGCCCGTGCCGTGACTACCCCATGCCCGCCTTCCATAGGCCAGGGGCTGGCGACTAGCACCAAGGTGTAAATCCCGGTAAAAAGGGAAGGAATTACCTTTGTAAAGTAAACCACAAACACCATAGATCAAGCATGCAGAAGTAAACACTATGTAAAAACAGGTACAACAGTGAGTGCGGAAAAGTAAGTGGGCCAGTATACAAACCGAAACTGAAAGTAAAGTACAACTGGAAAGGGAAAACATCAACTAAAAAGTAAAGCCGCAACATCGAGCTGTCCACTGGAAATCCCACCAGAAGGGTGGGTACAGATAGCGTCCACTGCTCCTCGGGTCCAGCCGACCACTCCGAGTACGTCCCGCCCAGTGGTCCACCTCCAGGTACCGTCCTGCTCCGCAAGTGTCAACCATGATCAGCGTTGTTCGTCATCTGTAACCAACACAACGTAGTGCGGGAATAGACCGTGCAGGGGTGAGTATAAGCTACTTAGTAGGGACCCTGAGTATAGAATCCATCCATTTTATAACATAAACTTTCATTATATTACACAAAACTGAGGATCTTTAAGGTCTAATGTCTTGGAAACCAGGAACAAAATACATGAAAACAACATAAAACATTCTTCTTAAACACTTGAAAGGCGTCTCCTTATGTTCATTCTAGGTTCATTACTACATCTCATAACCTGGGGACATACATCAAAAGAAAGGGTGAGCAGAAGGCCCAGTAAGGGAAACAAGAGGAACATTTTACATGTGAACTTGAGATACTTCAATAAGGACATGAAAAGAACTTTAAGGCATGAGAAAGAAATCATGAGGCATTTCATAATAAAAATATCATTTTCCATAACTTGAAGATGTGGTACATCATTTAACATAGACAATCATGAACATATCACCAAGGTCCATCCCCAAGGTGTCATTTGAAAATTACCAAGGTTATTCACCAAGGTATCGTGAAAATTGTAATCTCTAGTGGTTACATCATTACCCAATGCATTGGAGCGCTATCAGGGCGCACCCTTAAATTTTCCTTTATTATCATGTGAGCCACATATATCATCATCAAACATTTCATAAATAACCCACATAGCATAAAATAAATGGGTTTCATTTCATAATCATAACGTTTTAAAATCTGCTTTAAAGACATGATCTTTACGTCACTTTAAACCCATTAAAAGGGAAAGTGGGTCTCATTTATGTAAATCCCAGAATTTAAAATAGAACATTTTGATATATATGTGAATAACCTTGTAGAAATAAGAGCTTTTTGTATTCAATTTATAACATAAAATAATTTTTGAGAAAAGAGAGAGGCATTTTGAGACGAAAATTCTGCAGCATAACGGCTATGTTACAAGGTTTTAGAAAATATTGAAAAGAGAGGGGACATGGGTCACCCACTCATAAATGATCCATAAAACATTAGGGGGAGATAATAAGATAGATATATGGACTTGGTAATGAAATTTTAAGGACATACCATTTGAAATGAAAAACATGGAAGGAAGACAAAAATTAGATTTCTCTTATGAAAATTCGGCAGCCTAACAACATCACTTAAACTTCAATAAAAATGAGTTGACAAGATCAAATTGGTTCTCTCATCATATTATCATAAGATATCAGTATGATAGATATAGAGATCATACCCCAACATAATAAAAAGGAACTTGAAATACTTGACATGAAAATCGAACTTGAAAAATGAGAAGGGTGAAAGAATCCCTTAAAAATTCGGCAGCCTAACGACATCACTTAAACATTCGTAAAATGAAATGATGAGAGTAAGAGGGGATCTATAATTATATAAGAATTAAAAGGGCAGTAAGAGAAATATAAAAGAACATCCTCTCACATAAGAACATGGATCATAAAAGGAATGACATAAAAGAGATTACATGAAAAGAAAGAGAGGGGTCAGATCTCTTACCTTAAAACGCGACTCTTGAAACTCAAAGGTTTGGACCTTGAGGGCTTGGGGGCACCTTGGGAGGACTCCTTGGGAGGTGAGGAGACCAGAACTTCGTTAGGGGAGAGTTGGGAGTGAAAACTAAAGGAGGAAAGGGTGGGTATTTATAGGGAAAGTGAGGGGACAAGGCATTAATGGCCAAGGGACACCTCACAAGTGCTTTTCTCAAACCCATGTGCTCTCTCATGATATTTTTCATAAAGTTAGGCCACATGGGGCCCCCAAAACAATAATTCATAACCCTTGGCCGGCCAACCCTTGAAATATCTCCTGACATCATCATGACACAGTTATGATGTCATTAAACATACCGAAACCCTAAAACTGTATTTTTACTATTCACTGAAAATTCAACTTTCTCAGAATAATCCCAAAATTTCACCTTAACCAAATATCAATGCTCTGATTTCAAAAATGAAATCTATTTTATAAAAATAATTTTCTAAATATTTTTAATTTAATTTTTAAATAAAAACACTATTCATTGAAAATTCATTTTTTTCAGAAAAATCCCCAAAAATTACCTTAACATAATATCGATGCTCTGAGTTCAAAAATAATGTACTTTTTATAAAAATAATTTTCTATTTATTTTTAATTAAATTTTTAATTAAAAAACACTATTCATCCGAAAAAACTAATACTTGACTAATAATTTATGAAACCGTTATTTACCCATTTTATTGAATCACATTACTTAATCTAGGTGTCTAAATTATATTAAAACGTTCCTTGAGTGAAATTACTAATCCATTTGGTCATATTACTAATCCTAAGTGTAAAATCACTATTCATAATTTACTATTCATCAAAAATTAAGTTGATCTTATTAGACTCCAAATTCCTTACTGAACACCTTTGTAGAAGACCATTTTTTGAAAATCATTACACATCATTAGTTATTTAGGGTTTACATAAATGTTTTAAAATATCTGTTTTTCAAAAATTCATCAATAAAATATATCCTAAAATTATCCGGACAAAAGAAAATCCACAAACATCACTAAAGAAATATATCTAAATTTTTTCACCCAAAAGGATTACACAAGGAAGCTAGGGTCTCGTCACATAGCCCCTTATAACACCGGCATAAGACCTAAGTGTAAGGTGTGCTATGGTGAGAGAATCTGAGGGAGGCTCAGATAACATTTCCCTAGTAGTAATCTCTACTAACTTGAACTTCTCCTGTAGGCGTTTCCGTTCAAGCATGACACGCTGGAGTTTGGCTTGGGCTTGGTCCAAAGCCAAGCCCACAGATGCTACCTCCTTCCCAAGCTCTGATAAGTGGGCTTCATAAGGGTCGAGTCTACCGGATGAAGCCATCGACTCCTCTTTCTGCATTGACCATTAACATCTTATTAAATCATTAAGAGTAAGTTAATATACTACTCAAAAAGATTTGGTCGTTACATTCTTCCCCCCTTAAGAAATTTCATCCCCGAAATTTACACTTGAGGCCTAGTCGAAAAGGTGAGGGTACTTTTGCTTCATTGTTTCCTCAGGCTCCCAAGTCGCTTCTTCATCATCACCGATTAACTCCATAAAGAAAGCTATGGGAGGTGCTTCTAGATAGGGATCAGTTCGGGATATCTATCCTTGGAAGATAACTGTAGGTCGTTCATTCAAGACTACTGAGATTTCCTTACTTCTGCATTTGATCTTAGCATTATACTTTGAGAGCCAGTCTATCCCTAGTATAATGTCGAATTCCATCATGGGAATGACTACTAGATTTGCGATAAGATTGTGCTCACCAAAGTAAACACTAGAGTCTCTAAATACTTTTGATGCAAGGATAATCCCACTTGGAGTCTTGACTGTCAACTCTACCTCTAGCAGTTCAGGGATTGATTCTATATTCCTTGCAAACTTGGAGGAAATAACAGAATGCGTAGAACAAGAATCAAATAAAGTACTTGCTATTTTTGAGAGGACAACAAGAGTACCTGCTACCACATCGTTCGGAACTTCAACTTCAGTTTTTGTGATAGCGAAAGCACGACCTTGCTCCCTTGGCCTCTGCTGAGGTTGATGGTGATTCCCCTCCACCGCCCTCAGATTTGGACATTGATTAGAAAAGTGCCCAAGCTGTCCACACTTGAAGCATGTGAATTCCGGTAGGGACAGAACCATCTTTCCTCTGTCGTTAGTGTTGGGAAGTTGAGGCTTCACATCACTACGACAATTCCGAGAAATATGGCCTTCTTTTCCACACCTATAGTACTTACCACTTCCGATCAAGCAGTTCCCCGAATGCTTCATCCCACATTTATTGCATGTGGCATGTTGCATATGCTTTCCACCTCTTTCCTGATCAAAACTTCTTCCCAGGCTTGGTTCTAGAGTTCTCTTCTTCTCATTAGATTTGTGAGACCACTGTGTCTCCCCATACTCTAGTTCAACTTTCATAGCACTTCGAACAATTTCTTCATAGCTATCATAGTCCCTGTTGGCTAGATTCTTCCGTAGATGAGGTCGTAGTCCACCGAAGAATCTATCAACCTTCCCATTAGGGTCCATGACGAAGCATGAGGTATAACGGGAAAGCCTTGTGAAGTTCATCTCGTAGGTTCCAAGTGATTCATTCTCCTTTTGCTTCAGCTCGAGAAATACTTTCTCCATTCTCGTTCTCATCGAACGAGGGAAATACTTATTAAAGAATATTCCTCGGAACTCTTCCCACTCCATAGCTTCCATCTCTCCTCGTGGCTTTGTGTTTTTGATCAGTGACCACTACTGATCAGCTTCTCCCTCTAGGCGGTAAACAGGAAGGGTGACTTTTTCTTGTTCCGAACAATGAAGTACAAATAAGATCTTTTCAATGGAGCTTATCCATTGTTACACAACCAATGGGTCAGTAGATCCACTGAATGTTGGTGGTCGTTGACGCATGAAGGACTCAACAGAAATTTTTTCCCATCGTGGTGAGGTTGGCCTCTCAGCTTGATTCAAGTTATTACTCATAACTTGAGTCAGTTGGTTCATCATTCGCATGAATGTTTCCATTCCAGCTTCCATCGGAGGGCCGTCAGCACATGGTGCATTGCGGTCACCATCGGCACGGTTCCTCCTATTTCCTGCCATTTTCTTAAAGAATAAAACCTTAGTGAGAAACTTATTTCATTTATGGGTCTTTTAACTAAGACTTCATGCTTATACAATTACACTTTTCTATAATTCCTTCATAATGATTCATAAAGAGGTTGTGATTAACCAAACATATCCCCCGGGAGTTTTGTAACCAAGAGTGCAGCAAGGCCCGTTATCATGCACCAGTTCCAATTCGAGTCTAGCTCAAAGCTGTGTTTTCAGGTTTTACCCCTATGTACATCTGTTCCAGAGCCGCCTCTACCTGCTCGTATCCAGACAGGGATGTATTTATTTGATAAACCACTTACTCAATACTTACCAAAATACCAGGAAGTTTTCCTATATTTAAACTTTTCTATAGGGTTCTTCCTAAAGTTTTTATATCCTAATTTCCACAAATAACTAAACCATACTTTGATACCAACTATAGCATCCCACCATTTTATAACATAAACTTTCATTACATTACACAAAACTGAGGATCTTTAAGGTCTAGTATCTTGGAAACCAGGAACATAATACATGAAAACAACATAAAAAATTCTTCTTAAACACTTGAAAGGCATCTCCTTAAGTTCATTCTAGGTTCATTACTGCATCTCATAACCAGGGGACATACATCAAAAGAAAGGGTGAGCATAAGGCCCAGTAAGGGAAATAAGAGGAACATTTTACATGTGAACTTGAGATACTTCAATAAGGACATGAAAAGAACTTTAAGGCATGAGAAAGAAATCATGAGGCATTTCATAATAAAAATAACATTTTCCATAACTTGAAGATGTGGCTACATAATTTAACATATAAAATCATGAACATATCACCAAGGTCCATCCCCAAGGTGTCATTTGAAAATTACCAAGGTTATTCCCCAAGGTATCGTGAAAATTGTAATCTCTAGTGGTTACATCATTACCCAATGCATTGGAGCGCTATCAGGGTGCACCCTTAAATTTGCCTTTATTATCATGTGATTCAAATATATCATCATCAAAAATTTCATAAATAACCCACATATCAAAAAATAAATGGGTTTCATTTCATAATCAAAACATTTTAAAAACTGCTTTAAAGACATGATCTTTACGTCACTTTAAACCCACGAAAAGGGAAAGTGGGTCTAATGTATGTAAATACCAGAATTTAAAATAGAACATTTTGATATATATGTGAATACCCTTTTAGAAATAAGAGCTTTGTGTATTCACTTTATAACATAAAATAATTTTTGAGAAAAGAGAGAGGCATTTTGAGACGAAAATTCTGCAGAATAACGGCTATGTTACAAGGTTTTAGAAAATATTGAAAAGGGAGGGGACATGGGTCACCCACTCATAAATGATCCATAAAACAGTAGGGGGAGAGAATAAGATGGATATATGGACATGGTAATGAAATTTTAAGGACATACCATTTGAAATGAAAAACATGGAAGGAAGACAAAAATTAGATTTCTCTTATGAAAATTCGGCAGTCTAACGGCGTCACTTAAACTTCAATAAAAATGAATTGAAAAGATCAAATAGAGTCTCTCATCATATTATCATAAGAGATCAGTATGATAGATATAGAGATAATACCCCAACATAATAAAAAGGAACTTGAAATACTTGACATGAAAATCAAACTTGAAAAATGAGAAGGGTGAAAGAATCCCTTAAAAATTCAGCAGCCTAACGTCATCACTTAAACATTCGTAAAATGAAATGATGAGAGTAAGTGGGGATCTCTCATCATATAAGAATGAAAAGGGCAGTAAGAGGAATACAAAAGAACATCCTCTCACATAAGAACATGGAGCATAAAAGGAATGACATAAAAGAGATTACATGAAAAGAAAGAGAGGGGTCAGATCCCTTACCTTAAAATGTGACTCTTGAAACTCAAAGGTTTGGACCTTGAGGGCTTGGGGGAACCTTGGGAGAACTACTTGGGAGGTAAGGAGACCAGAAATTCGTTTGGGGAGAGTTGGGAGTGAAAACTGAAGGAGGAAAGGGTGGGTATTTATAGGGAAAGTGAGGGGACAAGGCATTGATGGCCAAGGGACACCTCACAAGTGCTTTTCTCAAACACATGTGCTCTCTCATGATATTTTTCATAAAGTTAGGCCACATGGGGCCCCCAAAACAATAATTCATCACCCTTGCCCGGCCAACCCTTGAAATATCTCATGACATCATCATGACACAGTTATGATGTCATTAAACATACAGAAACCCTAAAACTGTATTTTTACTATTCACTGAAAATTCAAATTTCTCAGAATAATCCAAAAATTTCACCTTAACCAAATATCAATGCTCTGATTTCAAAAATGAAATCCATTTTATAAAAATAATTTTCTATATATTTTTAATTTAATTTTTAAATAAAAACACAATTCATCGAAAATTCATTTTTTTCAGAAAAATTCCCAAAAATTACCTTAACATAATATCGATGCTCTGAGTTCAAAAATAAAGTCCTTTTTATAAAAATAATTTTCTAATTATTTTTAATTAATTTTTTAATTAAAAAACACTATTCATCCGAAAAAACTAATACTTGACTAATAATTTATAAAACTGTTATTTACCCATTTTATTGAATCACATTACTTAATCTAGGTGTCTAAATTATATTAAAACTTTCTTTGAGTGAAATTACTAATCCATTTGGTCATATTACTAATCCTATGCGTAAAATCACAATTCATAATTTACTATTCATCAAAAAGTAAGTTGATCTTATTAGACTCCAAATTCCTTACTGAACACTTTTGTAGAAGACCATTTTTTGAAAATCATTACACATCATTAGTTATTTAGGGATAACATTAATGTTTTAAAATATCCCTTTTTCAAAAATTCATCAATAAAATATATCCTAAAATTATCCGGAAAAAAGAAAATCCACAAGCATCACTAAAGGAAGATATCTCAATTTATTCACCCGAAAGGATTACACAAGGAAGCTAGGGTCTCGTCACATAGCCCCTTATAACACCAGCATAAGACCTAAGTGTAAGGTGTGATATGGTGAGAGAATCTGAGGTAGGCTTAGATAACATTGCCCTAGTAGTAATCTCTACTAACTTGAACTTATCCTGTAGGCGTTTCCGTTCAAGCTTGACACGCTGGAGTTCGGCTTGGGCTTGGTCCAAAGCGAAGCCCACAGATGCTACCTCCTTCCCAAGCTCTGATAAGTGGCCTTCATAAGGGTCGAGTCTACTGGATGAAGACATCGACTCCTATTTCGGCATTGACCATTAACATATTATTAAATCATTAAGACTAAGTTAATATACTACTCAAAAAGATTGGGTCGTTACACTGAGACCCCCGATGGTCTCCCAAAAGCCACAAAGGATAATCCACAAAGGAAATATGCAATCACGACATAACATCCGACACTGCTTAGGTATATACCCATACATATACCTAAGTCATCAATTCTTGTTCGACTCTTACATCCGAGCCTAAGCACAACCTAGTCCACACAGGAAAGAAAAATGTAAATCCTCAAAGGATAGCTCAACACAATCCACATAGGAAAGAAAAACAGAATTCAACTCACACAGGTGTACTTCTTC
Organism: Viscum album; assembly: GCA_963277665.1. Lineage (NCBI taxonomy): Eukaryota > Viridiplantae > Streptophyta > Magnoliopsida > Santalales > Viscaceae > Viscum > Viscum album. The sequence goes on along the minus strand of OY728147.1, from coordinate 171,154,866 downwards.
GTAAGACGATAGAGATGATCAGATATATCCACTGATTCATCTAAGTCGTCGGACCCACAAAGGATCGATAGGTACTAACCCCCGCAATGACCCACAAAGGATCTGACCCACAAAGGATCGATATGTAACTAACCCCTTCAAAGACCCACACATGATCGGACCCACACAAGATCGATAGGTAACTAACCCCCGCAAAGACCCACACAGGATCAGACCCACACAAGATCTGTAGGCGCTGGCTCACACAGAACCACTGAGCACTGACCCACACAGGATCGGACCCACACAAGATCGGTAGCACTGATCCACATAGGATCGCTGAGTGTTGTAGTTGTCGCCGTCGAATCCACTGAGGATCTCTGTACAGTCGTCGTCGTCACAGTAGCAAACACAGCCAGCTCTAGGGTTCCCGCACACAGCAAGCTTGTTCGGGAGGGTCCGCTCCACGATCCGTGAGGCTGATACATCAACTGACACATAGTCCAGAGTTGATGTATACAAAAGTTACGTATCGTCAATAGAAACTCAACGTCGCAGACGGCACGTCAATCGGACGCCCGGTCTGTGAGTTATTGGCTTTTTCGTCCCAGGGGCCCGGTTGGGTTTTAAGGGAAAACCAACCCGAACGTACTCCACCCGCATCCAAACCTCGGGCGGATTAAGCCAAAATATCCATCTCACTTAGAGGAATCCATCAAAGTTGACGACACGTCAATCGGACGTTCGAAGCTCAAGATATGAGCGTTTCCTCTCCAAGGGCCCGATTGGTTTCGTGTACGAACCAACCCGGACGTACTCAAAAAATTCCGAAACCTTGAGTGCGATATACCGAAACGACCGTCTCGTTCCAAGGATCCCTACGCAATTGACGGTGCATCGATCGGAGGTCCGTAGCCTATGTTAAGGACAAAAGACCGAAGACGGTCCGAAAATGGGGGTTTCGGGCCCGAACCGACCCGGCCCGAGACCCCCCGGTCGGCCCGAATTGGGTCGACTCGAACCGGGTCCGGGTCGGCCCGACTGGGCGTGGCCCGGCCCAGAACGGCCCGGCCCAGATGGGCGCGGCCCAACCCGGCGCGCTGCGCCGGCTGGCTCGGCCAAACGGCCGAGCCGTTCCGGCTCGCGGGGGGGGGGGTGTCCCCCCTCCCCGGTTTCACTATAACCGCGGCCCCATTAATGGGGCCGCATGCTTGGCCGGCCGGGGTAATTGAATCCCCCTGTTTTCCCTTTTTCCGGCTGACCCACACCGGTCGGTCGGTTCTGCCAACAAGGACAGGCGACGACAGGTCCTTCCTCCTTCGCAGACACCAGCGACCTGGAACCGGCCGCCGGTCACCCTGCTCCTCCGCGGCCCCGCTCCGGCTGCGGTATTTTCAGGTTTCACCAACGCGGTGCGACGGCGTGGCGTCCTTAAATGATTTTGCGGTGCGGCACGACGGCGCCGCACATTTCTTGCCGCACGATCCCGCGCGGTGCGACAGCACCGCGCCACTCCCATTTCAAACCACAAAAGAATCCAACATGGAAAAATGAGGTGGGTCGGCCGTCTTTGTGCTGTCTGGACCCCTCTCGTTAAGCGATAACAATTGGACATATTCACGAAGAATAAAAATTAAGGGATTAATCTCGAAAAAAATAAAATAAATCCCCTACCTCGAGCGTGGCTTGAACGAGGTTTCCATCACGGAGAAAAAGACGTCGCTTCACGGGTCGGTGTCACGAAAAGTGGATTCGTAGATGAAGACAGAGATTGTCCGAGGTGGAATGGTGTCTCCCTTCCTTTTACGTGGGAAGAAGAACGAGTGATGGCGCATCGTCGTTCTTCAGAAGAAAGACGTGACGACGTTCTTCGTCGTGGTAGAAAAGTTCTTCGCCCGGAAGATGAAGTTCTCCCAGAAGAAAAGAAGAACGTTCCCCCCTTCAACACAAAGATGCAACCAAAATAAAATAAGGCCTTAACCTTCTTTTATTTCCTTTTCCAACCACTTTAAATTTTGAACATTCAAAATTAAGTCCACTCGTTTAATTAAATAAAACTTGTTAAAAATTAATGAGGAGATATGTTGGAAAAATTAAATGCGGGGGTTTTGAGGAGTTAGGAAAGTGAGGGGTTGGGATCGTGTGGGTCCCACCCCACCTTATCCTCTCAAGGTTGGTTAACACATGTGGGTCCCACCCCCAACTCCCTTACTTAGGATAAAACTACCAAGTGGAAAATAAAAATTATTGTTAAATTTTTATTTTTAACTTCCACAATTTTTATCAACTCCCCTCGTGGAAACGCAACTCTGGAATAGGCGATCCTAAGAAATTACCAGCGCTGCAGTTCAATCGGTGCCCTCAGAATTCGATTCCGAGTACCTGTTCAAAAGTTAGGAATTCCCGCTCGTTCGTTCACTGAACGTACCCGAGCTAAACTTCGGATAAAAATTCCGGGAACACCGGGCCTCGAAATCAAGTGCCGTATGAAACTGCATTCATGTAAAATCCCAAAGAAAATTAAGAAAAAAGTTTCCTTGAATTTTACGGGTCTCTACACACTTGGGAGAGAACATCGAGATAGAACTAGGCTATTTTTAGGGACTTACTACCATAGTAATAAAGGAATGATAAAGCATAGTGAACAATAGTGAAACTAACTCATTGTGTAAATTGGTATAATAAGTTCCTTGTCTCACCTTATTTATCAATCACCAAGTATTGTAAAGAGAATATCAAATAATATAATTATGAAACACCAGGGGTACCTCGCTCCTGCTTCCCTACTGGTTTTCTGCTCTACCCCAATGACACACATCCCGATCCTTCTCTCACCAAAAGCAAGCCTTCCAAAAATACATAAGAAAGGAATCACAACGTGCACCATTTTCATCACATAAACAAATAATACCATACACATATTCATATATAATAACCGTGTAGTTTATTGAAGCAGCCATATCTGATGCGACATATATCAAACATCTGGTATAATACCTCAAGCCATCAAAGACTATACACCGTGTATGTACCTCATGCCATCACAACCTTACACATCATGCCAATAATAATGATTAGGATAATATATCATGTGATAAATGTGTATGACCTAACCACAATCTATCAAATCCCTCTAAACACATATATTGGGAAACTAACCAATCTACCTAGTTTTATAAGTAACTACTAAGACTATATTATTCAATCATAGGGGGTATTGAGTTATCCATCCTCTCAATCAGATGTTGGGTAAGACACCCTCCCAGAGTCCACTAGGTGTCATTGTCCCTTAAAAAAATGGTCGGGGCACATTATGAAATCATCGGATATAAAATACATAACATTTCACACAACCAAACTATGGTAACAACATAGTCTTAGACTCAAATTCTTGTAAATTACTCGGACTCTTGGTATCCACTATTATGACTAGATAACCTATAAGCACACAAGAATTTAAAATACCCCATAAATTACTTAATTTTATTTTGTCATTTCAATCAATTAATTAATTCATTATACATTAATTAACCATTAATATTATTACATCTTACAATACATTAATCATAATAGAAAAGTCTATTCCCTCTAGGTATAAGTCAAATTGAGGACTCGGTTTATCAAGATTAATATAATTTAAAATTTTCCTCTAATCATCAACCAGCCTCAGGGGTTAATAATTAATTATTCATTATTAGAATCATTCCATAATCTATATACTCTATGAAAACCATACTATTCTACTACCAAGATGAGACATGAAACCATTCACATCTGGTTTCCTCGATAAGTTGGGAAGGAAATTCATATAAAATAAAAAATTGGCCATTTACCATTAAATAGAATCATAAGAAAGATTCAAATATATTAAAATAAAACTAATTAGTAATCCCAAATTCATTTCGTTCTGTCATCTCAAGTGCCATCATTGCCACCCACATGTATATATCAATGCATCATTCTATCACATATATCAACTGATGAAATTTTTATTGTCCTCCATATCCACATCAAATCATACTTCCCAGGCTCAACCATACCATGATACAGTCACATCTAGGCCTCCCTGAACCACATATCATAAGGCTCAAATCCCTACCAGATCAAAAAAGTTGCTGGAACAAACATGCATAACTAACATGGAAACTGGGCACTCAAAAGAACACATTCAACCTCCACATGGGAATGAGCCCTCACCGATCCAAGAACAATGCACACTTCCTTGTAAAGAAAATAGTTATATAAGGAACTAAAAACTATAACTGTTATAAAACCAGTTCTTATTGCATATTGAATTAACTGATTCATCTTTTATAGGTTCTAACTAAGAGAAACCTAAGACACCAAGCTATAAGAAGCTATGAAAGAGAAAACATTCTCTTTTCGTGGACATTGGTTTTAATAAACCAAGAGAAGTTTCACTCTAAATTTACATTCCTTTTATTACCATCCATAAGCATTATCATGCAGTAGTTTCATTAATGAATAATATCATCTCATGGAATATCATTCTCAATTATAAATGCACATTTCATTAATTTCTTCAACATCAAATTATAATAATTATCAGATTATAACCATGCATATTCTTTAATTATTCTTCTGAAAAATAATTATCAATTAATACCATTTTTAATTTCATTAAAAATTTCTATATGGTACTCAAAGAATATGAACAATATAACAAATCATAACATGCATATCAAACTATCTAGAAATCAAGAGGAAACCCGCCAAAATTGTATAATGCATATCAACATTCAATTTCTAACCAATTCTTGATTAATCCATTAAAAAATTTATTAGTTTAATAAAATTTCCATCGAAAATGATAAACCATCAATAATTTATTATTTAATGTAAATTAATAGAGAATAAATGTATCCCATACCTCAAAGTCAACAACGTTCTTCACACAAGAAAAGATGATCATTACGGATCCCGATCACCTCACCCATTAGAAGCTGTATCCATCCAAGGATTCAATGACACAAATATAGAAAAAAAATCTAATAAAACAAAATTATAAACATGGGAGATATTACTAAATTTCTAAGAAATAAGAATGAGAGGAAAAAACAAACCAAACTAGAAGAAACAATAAGAAACAGATGTAAAACTCAGCATTGATCAACACAGAACGAAGATGTGAAGACAAGGATTGATCCCATCAATGGAATACTAAAAAATATAAGTGTGGGATACTAGATTACCTTGAATCAGGAGATTGTTTTAGGGTTTAGAGAAAAAACAAGGTACCACAACCTTTACTAATGCACTGCATAGGGAATTTATATGGAATGTGACCCTTACACATAGTGTAATCATTGTTTTTCAGATCACACTAAAAAATAAATTACCTTATAACCATTATCAATTAATAACACACTTCATGAAAAAAACCCCTTAAAACATCCTTATGTATTGAACTGAACATAAATTATGTGAAAACCACTTTCACGTAGTGAATTCTACTAGAATCCAAATTCTAATAGATGGACCCATACAAAATATATCTAAGCCTTCATCATGCTCTTTAAGATTCAGTAACTGAAAAAGGGTTAGAATACACAGATATAGACCCTTATATTAGATACCTCTCGAAATAATTCTCATCCTCAAGAATCCAAAACCAAAATAGAGAAAAAAAGGGGACTTCTAAACAGATACACCATGAGATACCTCTCAAGGATTATTTCCATCACAAGAGCTAAACTACATCTTAGAGAAATAATCACAAAACCATGAAACCAAAACAAAAATTTCATAACCCCTCTCCTAGGGGATATACCTCTAAAATCAGATTAAAAAACCATAACATACAATAGGAAACCATTTCTTAAACCAGGATGTCCAACATCTATAAAAGAGAAACATTACAAGAGAAGAGTTAAACATCAAACTGATTAGCGTACTGAGAACGCATCTATGACTAACATTCCAGAGAATTTTTCTCTATGATACTATGTTATCGTAATACATGAACCAATAGAATAGAACACCTATACACCATATTATGTTGGATGTCGTAGATCTCCAGAGGTTACTCCATGAAGGTCTCATCATCATGAACATCAATACCACCCTAATGAATGACATGAGAGTAATCATGTAGATAATAAATGAGCCCTAACACGTAAAAAACATCATGTATCCAAATAAACATCTAGGGAATTTTTATATGATGAACCATAGATCTAACATAATCCAACAACTCGAATGGCCCAACAAACTAGTGATAAAGATTACTCCCATGACCAAACCTTCCCTTCTCATAATGTGGAGTAATATTTAGGAACATGTGATCTCTAACATCGAACTCTAGAGGTGTCCTCCTATGATTGATAAAGGATTTATCATGATACTTATCTACCTTCATCCTCTAATGAATTACTTGAACCAAATCAATCACATTCTTTACCAGTTATAGCCTGATAATTGTTTCATCTCTGACCACAATATTGAACAATAGAGAATGGAATGACCATCTAGAAATTTCATAAATATTTTTATAAAAATTGTGGAGTGAAAAATATTATTTTAAGAAAACATGAGCTAGGGGAGGTGTATCATCTAAGAACCTTTGAAATCTAAGACACAAGAAAACAACATGTATTTAAGAATCAAGATGGTCCTCTCTATCTGATAGTCCATCTATGGATGAAAAGATGTTATAAAAAATAAATTAGAAAAAAAATAATTATTATGACCTAGACACACCGTGGAGTTAAAATTAAGATCTCAATCATATATGACCATCCTCGGGACTACGTGGAGTCATAACACCACCTCCAAATATAGCCTCGACAAATACTCCATTAAGATCAATTCCATTATGTGTATAAATTCATATGATTTCATTAAACACTATAATATTAATGATATAGAATCCTAGCCACCCTGTGATCAAGGTAACACATAAATAAAGTCCATCGAGATTTCTTCCCACTTCTACAGGGGAACATATAATAGGTGGCTAAAACCATATAGAACATTGTACTTGCCTTCACCTTTTGGATAACCAAAAATCAATAAACAAAAGTATGGAACTATATGATTCAACCTTGGAGACCAAAAATAGATACTCAAAGCTCATTAAATGTTTTTATTTCTAATTTTTACTTCTAAAGGTGTATCATGTAACTCATGGAAAACCATCTCATGTATCAGTGAAGGAACAAAAATCATGCCTAGAAACAACACCTGGTGTTTTCCATCCTCAGAACAACCATCAGGGGAATCACCTAACCACTCACACTCTCCAGACCTCCACCTTAGAATCCCAAAAAAAAATGACTCCACTACTCACTATATCGAAGATGACTGTACTGTCATATGAAAAAGAAAAAAATCTTTCCTAACCTCTCCCATATTTATATGCATCACTGAGTGTTCTACTATCACTCTCCAAAAATATCCAAACTCATGCACGGCATCACTACGTGAATTACAGCTCAGTGAAACAACTATAACACTTCCCTGTACTTGAAAATATATGATTTAAATGTTGTAATATTTCTATAATTTCATCCCCTAAGGATGATATGCATTGAAGTCATGCATGGGGATGACAAGCCTTAATCTCTTATGGTTGATAATAACCAAAAAACATTTGTTGAGGATGTAATTTCTTCAATAGATCAAAGAAAACACCATTGCTTCCATATCATGATCATGAGTGGAATAGTTACTGCCATAGGGATAGAGCTTCTAAGAACCATAAGATAAAACCGATCTATACTACATCAAAATTATACCCAAGGTAAGGCACAAAGAGTTACCGAAAACCATAAATAGAAATCCCTCTACCAAAAAATGAAGGATTGGAGCACTAACCAACATCTCTTTTAGGTACTCAAAAGGTTCATGACATTATGTAGTCTATAAGAATACCTTATACTTCAGTGTTAAATGTATAAGAGGAGTTAAAACTTGAGAGAAATCAGATATGAACCACCTATAATAGCCTACAAGTATAAATAATTTCGACACCAATTTCACTATCTTGGGGGCTACCCAAGACACTACTGCATATATATTTAATGGATCCATAGATATTAATATTATGGGATACCACAATCCCAAATAAATAGGCTTAAAAATCCTATAACTCAAACATAAACAATATAAAAAAATAGCTTCTCAGAATGAATATCTTTCAAAATGGAACATAGTTTCTCTTCCATCCCATCCATGGAAATGGAGTACACAATAATGTATTTGATTGAAACCACCAGAAACATATTTAAAAAATATTTAAACATTATGTTCATTATCCTCATGAACATATATGGATAATTTTTCACACTGAACACCATCAAAAGGAATTATGAATTATATTAATGACAACATAAATATTATTTTTAATATCATCATCCTTCTCCCACAGCCGATGATATGTTGACCACAAATTTATTTAGAAGAACAAATTTTCTCCTTTTAGCTGATCAAATAAATCATCAATTAGGGGAAGAGAATATTGGTTTTTTACCATCACTTGGGTCAAGAGGAAATAATCGATACAAATCCTCCAAATGCCATCAGACTTCTTCACAAAAAAGGTGCACCCCAAGCTAACCCACTCGACAAAAAAAAACCGTGATGTACCATATCATCAATATATAGTCATTTTTATATCCACTGAAAATGTATCATTTTATATAGAGACATTGAAATAAAAGAAACTCCTTATCATAGAATAATCAAAAACTTTATCTCTCTTTAAGGGGTAACAATACAACCTCCTTTGAAATGAGATCAGTGTACCCATCTACAAACAGAGGAAAAACCAACCATTGAACCTCTAATGAGGTCATCAAAAACTCATATATCATAGAAGAGAAGGATAGAACATGCCTCAAACACACCGCATAGACCCACATTCTAACAAACACCACTGGATCTCTAACAACATCATAAGCCACAACCTTCATCTTGATGAAATAAATGACATTATACACAGAATAAAACCAATCCATGCTGAGGATGAAATAATATGGCTATATATATAAACATATGAAATATAACCAAGAGTGATGCTACCATTGCATTATGTTGTAGTATCTATATAATTTATAAAAGTCATCTCGGCCTCCAACTCGAGTAGTAAATTCCACGGGAAATGGGAGACTCTCTACCTTAAGTCCTACAAAATGAATGAGGGTACATGATATAAAGTAGTGTGTATCTCCCAAATAAAACAAAGCATGTACTAACATAAAAACCGGGTAAAGTTTCCTTGAATGGAATTAGGCTTTCCAGGCATTGGCAATGCTAAAGCATGAAGCTCGCAATAACTCGCTCCATGACCTGTCTGACCCTGATAAGGACCCCCTTCATGACTATGCTCAACTCTCTCAGGACAAGGAGCATTTAGAGGATGTACTATTCATGCTATGTCTCCCTATATTGATCCCAGATTGGAGCACCATACTGCTACTGCCTCAACTAAAACTACCTTAATAGAGGATCAAAATGTGGAACACCTAGAACATGATTATGGAGAAGAAGGATTAGGAAATATAATTACTAATGAAATTGGACTTCATAATAGAAACATGTGTCTAATCCCCTAGCATAGGTCTGAGAGCTGCTTCCCCTAGGGAGATTAGGTGTTAAAGACTAGCACATACCTGTGGATGGCCGAAAAAATCTTTTGACCTAATAAACTGGAAACCCAGAGCACATCTCTACTTCATGAGGAATCATGATGACCCCCTATATCATGATGATATAGTTCTGGCCAATATCCTCTTAAGAAACTTTACTCTTTCCAGTACCTTGAAATACATCTCCAACATAAATGGGATGACCTAGAACATGATTTATGGATGAAAAGACTTCTTGAAATTCCTCGAACTAGCCTCCTCATCAAACAAATGTTTGGAAACATATCAAATAATGATCCTGAAACTAATCCCAAACTCTTGGAAATGGAAGTCCCTTGACAAAGGGTAAGGAAATATTGATGACTAGAAGATTTTTCTATGGAAGAAAGAATATTTTCTCATAACTAGTCTCAAATCATCTCCAAAGGGACTGCCAACTCCTCACAATCCCCAAGGAACAAGAACCACCACTACCAGACTACTCCACATAAAATCATCATATCCATTGAAACCAAATTATCCCTTGGAGAATGAATTGAAATGAATGTTGTTTAACCCTCCTATAACCAGTATTAAGTGACTGAAATTTATATGGACCACTAATAACTATGTAGACTCTAGTGATGAAGCACTCTGAGTTTCCTCATCCATGTGTCATCATAATCGACCAACAGTCTATAGTAATTTACTAGAATATCCTACTGAAGGACTTAGTCATCAACATGATGATGAATTCAACCTATATCCATGAAAAGAAAAAGAAAAAACTATTAGACTCTTTGACCTAGAATATGGAATACATAACATTAATTAATTAATTATTATTATATTATTATGGTTTTAACACATCCAATGGTCTACCCATTTCCGAATAAGGTGAAAAGAATAATGAAATGTGATCCCTTTATAGGTCTCTACAATAATTCTAGTATCACTTTATTTAGTAGGTTTAGAAAATATAAAGGTTCTTACATCATATCATAGAGGCCCCTAGATACCTATCTCTCATCCGATCTTCTATTTTTAAATTGTTGACTAAACCTACCTGAATCCATTTCACTACCAACCCATATAACCTTACTTATGCCTAACTCCAAACTCCATCCTATCTATAAACAAGATACATTGATATCACTCTTTTATGCCCCTATAGAAAATAAAATGCATTGAGGGGATAGAGCTGGTGACTTTCCAATTCCTGCCTCCAGTTATCTGCATGTTGGAAAATAGCACTGGGGATATAATAAACATGTATATGGGAGGCATTATCCTCTAGAAGAACATGTGGAAGAGAGAGATAAGAAGGATAATATAACAAACACATTCATAGACTTATATATATATATAATGAAATCACAAGTGAAAAAATAAAATTTCATACAATACTATAATAGTGTAATGTGAGACTACATGTTCTCATAGCAAAAAAAGGAAATGACCAAAATGCCCACACTGCTCCTCTAAAACAAAAAGATAGTTATATCTAGCATGATATCCAACCCACACTAGATGAACTAAAAAATTGTTTATGTATAAGTAGGGTTATAATTGAAGTAAACTTAGTAGGATTCTCCTTGGATACTCTCATAAAAAATATAAAGAAATAATGTTAAATCACAATGAACAATAATGAATATAACTCGTCATCTAATCAAGTATATTATGTTTCCATCCTCAAAATGTATAAATATTTATATGTATCACATAAATGAGAGAATTTAATATAATAATGAAACATCAAGGGTACCCCTCTCCCTCATCCCCACTAGTTTCCACCCTACCCCAATGACACATGTCATGATCCATCTCTCTTAAAAAGTAAACAAACCCAAAAACACATAGATATGGAATAAAAACATGCACCCCATGTATCACATCATCACTTAATCTCATCCAAATATCCTTAAATAGTAATCTAGTAGTTTCAAAAGTCCACCAAAGCCCATATGATGTGACCAAACATCAGGTATCATACCTCAATACATCACATCTCATACATTGAGTAAGTACCTACAGACATCATAGCATATACACATCATACCTATAATAATATGTAAGGTACTATATCTAGTAATACATGCGTGTGACGTAAAAAAAAATACATCACAACCCTCTACATACATATATATGGAAAATAACAACCATGCATACCAGTATAAGTATCTTACATGACAAGAGGGAAGGGACAAAGGGGGTAGTCTTCCATCCATCATCTATCTTGGATGTTGGCGAAAACACTCTCCCCGAGTCCACCGGGTATCAGTTTTCCGAACTGACATGGGTGGGGAAGATTATGAAATCAGAGAATAAATAAGATATAATATAGTTCAAAACCACCCTATGGGCATAATACAGTCTTATAATCAACTACAACTGACGTCACTCAGACTCTCAGCTTGCACTTCTAAGATAAGATATCCCATAAGCATATAATAATTTAAAAATCTATATTAATTTATTTTTATCATTTTATCATTTCATTGTGTTAATTAATTCATTATACAAGAATTAACCATTAACATTATTCCATATTACATTACAATAATAATCATTGTAAAGTCCATGACTCCATACGTAATTAAAAACGAGGACTCAATTTATCAATGTTAATATCTTTTATCATTTTCATTCCATCACAATCAAACATATGTGAAAAAAATTATTTAATCATTATAAGAATTATTACATAATCCATGTAATCTAGAATGGATATCCAAATATACTACCTAGAGGAAACAAGAAACTAATCAAATCTAGATACATCGATTAGTGGGGAATGGAATGCAAATAAAACAAAAAAACAACCATAGAACAGTAAAAAAAATCATTAGAGAGTTTCCTAGATCTCAGAATCACATCCACATGTTATACTCGATTCAACTCATTCCATCATCTCAAATTCTATCCTTGACACTGAAAAACATATCCTGATGGATCTTGAATCACATGAATCAACTGATGGAACATTTTCAATGATTTCATTCCCATATAACATCATTTATCACATTAATAACCATTCCAAGATCACATCACATCTGGTCCTCCCCATCCCACAAATCACAAGGCCCTTGTCTAGAGCACTACACAAATGAAATAGGAACAAACACACATATCCAAAAGGATAATTTGGCCCTCAAAACAAGTAATTCAACCTTCACATGAAAATGGGATCTCATAAATCATAAAATAAGGCACCTGAACTTCACATCAAATGGGAAACTCAGACCCTAACAATTATCCATATCATAAAACTAGTTCTTATTCCTTCTTAAATTAACCGATTAATTATTTTCATGTTCGAACTACGGTAAACCTAAGGCATGAAGATATAACAAGAAATCCAAGGGAAAGGAGGCTCTTATCATTTATTAGGGTTTCAAAAATCATTTTGATGATTAATTCTCAAGTAACATGCCTTTTTATTATCATCAACATGTATTATCATGTTTTAGGTTCATTATCCAACATTATCTGTAACATCCCAGGTAAATAAATAATATTAAATTTTAATATTTATTAATATTTGTGAATTAAATATTAATTTTTTTTAAAGGTGATGATATGTTCGATGGCCTACCCAAAAATGAAACAATAGGTTTCTCTGAAATCTTATGTTGCACAAAATATTGAATCATACTGAAATAATAATAATAATATAATATTATCATTTTAAATGGTAGTTAACACCTCTCCATTTTATTGGAAGGAATGAACATAACTAACCATATTATGATTAAACATGTTTGTTAAATGTTTTACATTTATCAAATAAATTTTGGAGGCTTAAAATAAGATTGAATCCAATTTTTAGCATAAATACATTAATATTTTTTAAAATGTAGATTTACCGCCTTTTGATGGAGAACCCTTTTGAATTCTTGTTTTTGTAACTTTTATATGTTCTATTTTACAAAATAAAAATCTTATTTAGAATTAGGATAGAAAAATTTAGTTTGGATGAAATTTTGGTATATTTCTGATGATGGTCAATTGTTAATGAATAGTGAAAAATATTGTTTTTTAATTCAAAACTGCCTTTTAATATAAATTATTTATATGGTTAGATTATCTTTTTAAATAGTTTTAAAGTATGATTACATTATATTTTTACCATTGAATACAATTTTTATCATTTGATGTAATTTAACTATGAAATTGGATAGAAACAAGTGTATATATTTTGATAGTTATTATCTCTTAAAAACACGTTTTCTGTTTTGACAACGATATTTAATTTTAAATTAATTGATGGAAATTATGTGTTTTTAATTTAGAAAAATGGATTCCATATCTTGAATCAGGAGGTCTAGATTTTGTAAATAGGTAAACGTTTTTGACATTATGAATAGTAACCTCAGTTAATATTTTATTTACCATGGATAAAAGGTAAATATGGTAGATAAGGGTCAACAAATATTATTATAATTATATTAAATTACCGTAAAATGTTTCCTAATACTATTGGTTGATATATTTTCAACCATAGTCATCCTTGGGTCGATTTGTTGTCTCTATGGAGCCACTTTTGAGTGATAATGACGCTTTATATTTATTAATTTAAAGTAAGAAAAAAAATAACATAAACATATATCTTTTTGTAAAACAATTTTATATGGGCTTATATAATTGATCAATTCATATATAAATATTATTTTTAAAGATAAAACTATTTCCTACATCCTGATATTTTATTTATAATTTTTAGACATTAAATAATTAAATTTAATTATGACACAATGGTGATGTAGTAAATACTTAATTAATAAAGGATTCAAATAAATTATTTTATAAATATTAAAATAAATTTATTTTGAAACTTTTTATGACATCCACAAATTTTAGATATGATTCTTACTTTTAATATTTGAATTGATGACGGTTTTCCAAAAGAATCAAGTTGTTTTTTATTTTTTTAAAAGTCATTATATGAATTGTATAAAAATTGGAATAAATGTGTTTTCAAATAAATAAATATTTTATTAAATGATAAAATGGTCCTAAAAATATAATATTCATCCAAATGATATATATAATGTTACAAATATCATTAATGGTCTATTTTGGGTATCTTGTCATTTTATATTAAATATATTAACCATTTAGTATGAATATATAAGAGGATATAATAATAGGTAAATAAGTTAACAAAGGGTTAAATAAAAAAGATACGGTTTACAAATATATCGAAAACCTATCCAATTACTATTAGATGATTTTATTTAGACTTATATTCACCTTATATTTGAATTAAATAGGTTTTGGACCTTTTGAAACCTAAAATCATTTTATAATAAAATAATACATTCAAACATTTCTAAAGAGCCCCTCCTCCCACTTATAAAGAGCCATCAACTATAACCCTTACTCACACCTCTCAAGCCCCATTGTCTCATCCAACATCTTCACGATTAAGCTACCAAAATCCTTATATTCCAACTAAAATACTTACCTTATTTAGAAATAAATTCATGAATGTTTTTTGATTCAAACAAAATGGAGTTACCCGATTTAAATACAACATCTTCCCTCGGGTTCTCTTATTTTATTTTACTTCATAAATCCCTATTATATTCTAATTATTATTTTACATAGAAATGACAATATCCAAAAAATATTATGTTGTTATTATGAAGAATTTTAGAACTACATTTACACACACCCTAATGTAATAGATTTAGAACATTCTGTTTTTGTGGACGGTGAACTACAACCTCACGAAACGATGACAGTTCAATTATCTCCTACCACCTCTCATGGTGGCCATTATGATGGAACTGTATTTATATGTGATATATATTATATTTATATTGTATATATGCTTATTTAATTTTCATTTATGGAATAAAATTATAGTTTCCATAGTGGGTAAATACTACAATTTCATTTGATGAAGTGTGTAATACCGCCCCCTCATAGAGATATGACTCATTCATACCATAGAAGTAATGTAAAAAAGTATAGTGTTAATTAACATATGTAACATGTATAAAATACGATATTATTATTAAATAATAATATACATATGTATATTATGGTTTTCATTTCTCTAAATATGAAAAAAAATGAAATGAATGTAGCGTTCATTCGTACGTACGGATTACCGTCTCCATAAACAATGAATTTTCATTTCATATATCCTAATAATATGAAAAATTATAAATACATATATAATGGATACATATTATATAGATTATATTTAAATCTTTAATATTATTCTGCAGAGAATGTACTTTTGACCACATGGACAATTTGTAATTATAATCAGTTCAATTTTTACTCAAGTTTCGAACATCGACAAAATGTTCGATATGAACTCAAATAATTAACAAATTGTAATATAAAAGTTATAAGTTATATAAATGGAATAATAAACTTGAAAAAAATTTCATATTCAAGTATAAATTAACTTAATTTTATTATTCGTGAAGAACAAGGAACATACAAGACATGTCATACTTAAGGTAAGGGTTTTTCATCTCACCTTTTATTCCCGTGAGATTCATGCTATATTTTCCACTATATACATTATTGTGGTGTATGCACTACCAATTATTGTATTATTTATGTAATATAATATAATTTATGGTTATTTACATATTCATTTTATGATCCTTCTTTCACAGGGTGTATGTTTCGTAAGTTACCAAACCGGTAAAAGAACCTTTCACCATACTCTTTTAGTAAAAGACTTCTATTATGTTATGTCATTAAAATTTATGTTTTCTTATGTTGGGATATGTTATTCTATACCATAATTTATTTAAATGTTATATCCATGTGGTGAGATACCCTTTTCATTCTCATCAACACATTTTCTGAATTTTAAAGTGACGTCATTAGGCTATCGAATTTCTTTAAGGGAACTTCTTAACCCAATTTACATTCTTTGTGTTAAACTTATACTTCTTGATTATGTCTTTATATAAATATGTGTGAATGACCTAGGACTATTTTAAACTTAATATCCACTTATATTGGGTATATTTATATTTTTTACATAAAATTATGTCCTTGATTTATCCTTAATCCAATGATACGATCTTGGTAAGGGATTTCGTCTTAATTTACATTCCATTGAAACTTATTATTTGTTATGAAAAAATTCACTTTTATATGGTGTATATACTTTCCTTTGAAATATTATATCATTATTCTTTTTATACACATGATATTATAAGTTTTATTTGATTCTACTCTTTAATTATTTTTTATTCATGTGTTTCTTAAGTGTTACAAGTCCCTTTAACTAAAACATCATTTTAAAATATTTAGAGATTTAATATTATAAATATTTATCCTTAATTTTCATACATTTAAAATGGTTTTAAGGATTTAATTATATTGGCATTAATTTTTTAAAATGTTTATTCCTTTAAAACTGTCAAAGTGGTATGAGACACTTTGATTCAAAAATATCATTATAAAATGTTTTAAATGGTTTTGAAAATTGATTGATAAAGAAATGATTATGCCAATATCTTGAAATGATATATTGTGATTGCAATGTGGAAATGTTATCATTCCTGTATTCTTGTATAATGTATTATTTATATGTTATGGTTCTTGGGAATTGTTTACATATATGGGTGGTTCTGTGATAAACCAAGGGTGGGTGAGACCAAGATAGATCTCTAAAGCATTGGGTAACGTGACCGAGGTAATTGTTAATGTTTATCGTAAGTGATTTAGTGAATATATAGTGATGGGTATTCCAAACATCACTCCCTACATAGTTGTGATAGCTACAATGTATGTATGTTATGGATTCCATAAGTTACCTTTATGATTTATGATTTCTATGAGTTATTCATTAATATTATGATATTGTGTGGTATGTTAACGATTGAAAAGTATGATTTCATTGATTTGTATATATTCATGGAATAATGTTTTCTTTCCTTATTCTATATCCCTTAATAAAATTTTTAGATCCTCATATGTTTTTGAAATGTTTTCCAAAGGTCTTAATGTTTAATAGGGCGAAGGATGGGGTGAATGAAAAGTGATGGTATTTAAATACAGATTGAAATATGTTTCATTAAGTGTTTTTATTTTATGAAAAAATGGATTCTAAGTAGAAGTGTCAACTTGGTAATATTTGATATGTAATTTCAAATTTATTTCCTAAATCTATAAACCTATAAACCTGAAAATATCCTCAATGAAAATTATTAACGTAAATCAAGATTATGTAATGTTCAAGGCTGAGCCCTTATAGTTGGTATTAGAGTTCAGTTTAGATATCTTTAGAGGTTAGAGTGTCATATTATCATAAGTGACATAACCATAATGGTTAGCATATTATAAATAGTCATAGTTATTTTAGATATAGAGAATGAGTTTAAGATAACATGAATATGTATATCTTAGTGTTTACCCTCCTCAAAAGATATTATATGATGATTTTACTGATATAATCACACTGAACTTTTTGGTTTTAGTAAATGGTTGGATCTGGTAGGAACCAACATAACAATAAATGTAAAGGAAACTGTGGTGATTTTCATAATGAGAAACCTAATGAAATGGGATCTTCATTGAGAACTCTTGTGGTTAAAATATGTTATCGTTATTTTTGAAGTATTTATCTCTTTTTTGGGAATTTTATAAAATTATATGGGTTTAGAAAATGGATAACTCATAGGAAGGGTGTTAACATGTCGCATCCGGCATGTCCGTGGGAATGGAACCCACAACCAAAGGGTGACAAGGGTGAATCTCTTACCACTATCCTACGAGAAGTTCCTGGTTAGTATGACTTATTTTTTTAGTTAAATAATTTTATTTATTAAGAATATGTTGATTTTTGGAACTTATTTCTTATCAAATGGATATCCTTAGTATATGAAAATTATTTAGTGATTAAGTGATAAAAGTTATTTTAGAAGACGCTTTCTCTCTTAAGAGCACAATATGCCTAAGGAATGTTGAATACATTCAGATTTAAACTGAAGAGTAATAGTGGAATTTTATTCTAGAAGGCTCTATATTTTTATTGTGGACATATATTGATTTGGGTTATTTATGGAAATGACTAACCTATAATAGAGAATATGTGATTAGGTTAATTATTTTTTAGTATGGGAAATTTTTAGTATCTTATGTTATTTGTAGATAAATGTAAAGATTTTTGTGGAAGGCTATGTGATAAAATCTTTTTGAGTTCTGAGTTTCAAGCTTAGTTTGTATTATTCTGAATAATTTTAAGGACAATTGTTTATTGAATTGTCTTTGTTGAACTTTTGGTAATTTTTTTTCAATTTTGCAGATTTAGAGTTGTTTTTCTTTTTGTAAAAGATTATTATTTTTGGGGATTATCTAATTCTGTAGTAACCATCGTGGTTTTTGATAATGTCTAATGATAGGGGAAATATATATTTCATCTTTTTTTGGATTATGTGATTCTCTAGAATTTTATTTTAGTACTTTAGGTGTGACCAAGTCATCTTGAATACTCATCGTTTGTAGAAAAGATGAGTTTTTGGTAGAAACTTATAAAAGGTTGAAACTTTAATTGAAATGTATGTATTTTTCATAATGTTCTTAGAAAATTTCTTAAATAAATTCTCTAAATTTATGAAAGGGAACTTAAATTTTTTTTGACAGTTTAATTTTCCTATTTGGGAATCAAAGACTATTTTGTTGAGTAAGTGGTGTTTTCAAAATATATAATATTGTTATTTAAAGGGGGAGTTTATATTAATAATCTTTCTATTTATGATAATCTTGATGCTCACAAATACCCTTAATTATTTTATAATGATTTTATTTGTTATGTATTGTGCAGGAATTTATTATTTTATTTTACTCTTGAAATAACGAGAATTTATTACTAAAGTATTTGTATTTAGCATGTTCTGGAAACACTGTTCATGCACTACTTATTCGGAATGTGCTTTAGCATGTTCTGAAAACACTGTTCATACCCTACATGGATAAACGTAGCATAAGGATGAAAAGCGTGTATACTTTTTAAGATAGTTTAAAAGTATTGTTAATCAACCATACATTATCGGCAAAGTTTGGAAGAAGAACCCAATATTAGGAAGGCACCCTATGTTTGGGATATCAGAAAAGTATGGAAGGAGAACCATATTTAAATATTAAATGTTACATTTGTTTCTCAAAAGTATTGTTAATCAACCTTACTTTTCTAAACAACCATACGTTCTTGGAAAAGTATGGATCAAGTAAAATTATGGATCTTTTATCGTACGTTTGAAAGTTGAAGAGAATACTATGGATGACCAACCCTACGTTTGGAATGAACATTACATTTGTTGTAAATTTTACATTGTCAAACTTACATTGTGAACCTTACATTTGAAGGCTACATCATCAACCTTACGTTCAGAGGATGCATACAGTTCAACTCAACCTTACATTTAGCGTCGAAGAATTTAAAGTCGATATTTTTATGCAATGGCCAGTACACTGATTATTACGTGGATTTCAAGCCAGATTTCAAGCTGATTTTAAAGTACGATATTGATTGATTGAAAACCATTTTATCCATGATTTGATCGAATTAAAAGGAGATTTTTATGTCGAGTCTTCAGGGAAGTTACAACTACTCTATAAATTCAAATGTTTGAATATCACGAGTAAAAAAGGTGACTTTTGTGGATCTAATTTTACAGGAGAAGTTCTTATCCTTATTTTATTTATATTGGATTTTTTTAAAACTTCATCGAAATTACTGATCATATGTGATCTTTTGGTTATTCTAAAAAGAATATAAAAATAGAGACTACTGTTTCAAAAAGAGAATCAAAGATCTGTTTGTTAAAGAGGAAGGAACACAATAAGAGATTCACTTGTTCTATATCGATGATCTACTGTGGATCTGTCTCTGCTAAAGTTGTGAATTTTATTTTTATATTTACTACAACGAGATTGAATAAGAATGTCTCTTATGTAAAGATTATTATTTCTGAAGGTGACGATCCATCTACTGTAAATTGCATGTTGTTGCAATTGTGAAGAAAATCTGGAAAGTATTATCAGAATACGAAAATCATTATGTTCTATTATTGAGTGATCAGCTTCTCATACTAAGCTGTGTAAGTACTCTAAGTGAACCAGAAGGCTTTGTTTTGCCTTGGATTGTAAAGGTGTCAACTGCCTGTACTCAGTTGCGAACCGGTCTGTTGAAACAAGGACCATATAGTGAAAATCACCAAGCTCGTGTAGTAGAGCATTGGTGGAGTGGACTAGGGGCCTTATGTTCCCTGAACCACTATACATCGTGTGCTTCTTCTATTTAAATTATCGATGCATCTTTTTATCTTATTAAAGTTAAAATACAGAACACAATCTCGTAAAGATTTTTGAAATGTCACAATTCACCCCCCCCCCCCTCTTTTGTATATTTGGTGTAATCTGATCCAAAAATTGGTATCAGAGGTTGAGCTTTCTGATAAAGAATTATCAAGCTGAAAGTGATTATACACAGAGCAAGATGAATGATACAAGAGAGGGAATGTTTATAGTCAGAGCACCATACTTAAATGGAGAAAACTAGGGATGATGGAAGTCACGAATGATTATCTATCTGAAAAACCTTGGATACAGAGTATATTATAAGATTCTCACCCCATATGAAATACTAGAAAAACCTGAAACCTGGAGTGAATCTACTGAAGCAGATTATGACATGAAATTGAAGGCAATGAATGAAATTATATGTGGTCTAAGACCTGATGAGTTTAACAGATTATCTCAATTCCCAACAGTAGATAAAATGTGGAAAACTATTTCTGTTTCTTATGAAGGAACTAACAATATCATGGAAATTAGATATGCAATTGCTAAGCTTAAATTGGATACATTCAAAATTGTTGGTGGTGATAGTATTAATCAAATGAATTGAATATTGAAAGAGATTGTCAATAACATAACTGCCTTGGGAGATCCCATTAAACATGTTGATCAAGCTTTATAAGTATTGAGAGTACTGCTTAAAAAATGGAATGGAATCTCTGTAGCAATCAGATAGTCAACACATGTCAAAGATTTAACCATGAGAGAACTGATTGGAAGATTAATGATGTATGAAGCTGCGATGGAATATGAAGCTAATGAACCTAAATTTCTTATCAAAATATATGATACTTCCTTGAAAGCATCATTATAGAGGAAAAATAGAAATATGAAGAAAAATGTAAAAGAGAAGTCAGAGAGTTATGATTTATCTAATTCTGATGTGGAATTGGCTCAGCTAGCCTGAAAATTCACAAATTTCTATAGAAAGAATAATGGATTAAAAAATACTTCAAAAAAGATGACAAGGAAGTAAGATGCTATGAATGCAAGAAAATGGGCCATATAAGACCAGACTATCCTCAGCTAAAAGAAGTCAAGAGAAAGAAATATTTCAAAAGAAATGACTATGAGCATATGGACAAGAATTCCATGAAAGCTATATGGAGTGTATTTGAAGACTCCAGTAGTACTTTTCAATCAGACTCAGAGAATGAGGATGCAAATCTTAAATCCAACATGTGTTTTATGGAAGAAACAGATGAGGTACAATCTTACTACACTTCTGAATCTAGTTTTGAATCTAATTACTCTAATGATAAACTTGCAGCCTACTGGAATATGCTAGAAGAAAAATGTGACTCTCTATTTAAGAAGAATATGTCTTTAAAGAATATTCATAAGGCCGTTTCTAAAGAAAGAGATACAATGTTAAAAAAATATAAGGAGTTATTTGAAATTTTTTATTCAATTAATTCTAAAAATACAGATTACGAATCAAAGATAAAATCACTACAAACTGAAGTTTAAGCTTATAAAACTGCATACCTTGTTTTTACTAAAAGATAAAATACATTAAATGAAATACTTGGGAACAATGTCATTGAAACGAAAAGATTTGGAATTGTTAGTAAAGGTGAAAAACTCAAGCTGTAGAAAAACTATTTTATTCCATGTGCAAAAAGACAAAATTGTAATTTCTGTGGAATAAGAGGACATATTTCTAAAAATTGTTTCTTAAGAAAACCCCAAATAAGTGGAAATAAGAAAGAGTTTGTATGAAATGATTTATTTGACTCATGTGAAATTAGAAAAACAATGAAAGTTTGGATTCCCAGATCCTTTCTAGCTAACACCCCTGGACCCAACAAAATATGGGTACCAAATAAATCTGTGTAAATGTATCTACAGGGAGTAGGTCACAAGAGAAAAATTGACATATGGTATATGGACAGTGGTTCCTCCGGACATATAAGTGGAAACTCATTGAATTTATCTACAATCACTCAAAATGATGGTGGACTTGTCACTTTTGGTGACAATGCCAAAGAAAAAATCATTGGTTTTGGAAGAGTTGGAGATCCAGAAGCTGTCTCAATTAATAATGTACCTTATGTATAAGGATTCAAACACAATCTGATAAGTATCTCTCAACTATGTGATGATGTTATGCTGTTGATTTTTCTAACAATTTCTGTTCTGTTTTCAAAAATAAATTGCATAAATTTAGAGCACCAAGAACTGATAATGTGTATACCCTGGATTTAGATTCCTTATGTAGACCACAAGTAAATTTCTTAACTGCTAAAATGAATGAATCTTGGATTTCACATAGGAGACTTGGACATTGTAATGTATATGTTTTAAATAAGTTATCTAAGAAACATTTAGTTTCTGATTTGACTAGTCTCAAATTTGAAAGTGACAGATTCTGTGATGCATATCAACTTGGAAAGAAACATAAATCATCCTTCAAATATGTTAACAAAATTACTACATATAAACCTCTAGAACTTATCCATATGGATTTGTTTAGACCTTCAAGAGTAGAAATCTTGGCTGGTAAATTTTATGTATTTGTTTTAGTTGATGACTATTTTAGATTTACATGGATATTATTTCTGAAATTTAAAAATGAAGCTTTTACTTTTATAGAAAGTTTTTGTAAATCTGTTCAAAATGAAAAAGGATTTAAAATAATTTAATTAAGAAGTGATCATGGTGGAGAATTTTAGAATCAAGAATTTAATTCCTTTTGCTCAAATATGGGTATTAAACACACCTTCTCTACACCTAAAACACCTCAACAAAAAGGAATTATTGAAAGAAGAAATAGGACTATTCAGGAAATGCCTAGGACTATGCTAAATGAATACAGTCTTCCTACCTACTTTTGGGTGGAAGCTATAAGCACATCCTGCTATATAATGAATAGAGTTTTAATTAGACCTCTTTTGAAAAAGACACCCTATGAACTTTGGAATAACAAAAAACATTAATTTCACTTCTTTATTATTTTTGGATGCAAGGTTTACGTATTGAACACCAAGGATAATCTTGGTATGTTCGATCCAAAATCTGATGAAGGAATCTTCGTAGGATATTCAGCTACCTCCAAAGCTTATAGAATCTATAATAAGAAGTTAAGGATTGTTGAAGAATCAGTTCATGTAAAATTTGATGAATCTGATCACTTTGAGAAAAAGGTCAGATCAAATGGAAGAATCTGACTCTAATGATAACATGAGTCTTGAGAACTTGAAAAATTATTTTCAAAAAGATATAAATGAAATTCAGTCCAGTTCAGAATAACATGATACTGAAGAACCTATAATTGTGTTGCCTAGAAAGAATAGAACCCAAAAGAGTCACCCTTTAGAAACTATAATAGGCGACTTAGATATAGGAATAAAAACTAGAATAAATATAGGAAATCTTGTAGAATTCTCTGTCTTTCTATCCCAATTAAAACCCAAGACTATAGAAGATGATTTAGATGATGAAAGCTGGATGAAATAAATGTAAGAAGAATTAAACCAGTTCAAAAGAAATGAAGTTCGAGAATTAGTTGAAAGACCATAGAACTATCCAGTGATACGAACCAAATGGGTCTTTAGAAATAAGAAATATTATCAAGGAATAATAACTTGAAATAAAGAAAGACTTATAGATAAAGAATATATTCAGGAAAAATGTATAGATTATGATGAGACCTTTTCACCTGTAGCGAGACTAAAATCCATTAGAATCCTCTTAGCCTATACATCTCATATGAACATTAAATTATTTCAGACGGATGTTAAGTCTACCTTTTGAAATGGTTATTTAATGGAGGAAGTTTATGTTGAGCAACCTCCTCGTTTTGAAAATTCTCCAAAACCAGATTCTGTTTTTAGACTTATTAAAGCTCTCTATGGCCTTAAATAAGCACCAAGAGCTTGGTATGATAGATTAAGCTCTTTTCATTTGAAAAATGATTTTACTATTTAAATGGAAGATCCAACACTGTTTAAGAAAACTGCGAATTCTAATATTTTATTAGTTCAAATTTATGCTGATGATGTAATTTTTGAATCAACTAATAAAACCCTTTGTCATGAGTTTTCAATGTCAATGAAAAAAGAATTTGAAATGAGTATTATGGGAGAACTAAATTTCTTTTTAGGAATTCATATTTATCAAAATGATTTTGGAAATGTTTTGAATCAAAGAAAATACATTACTGATTTATTGAAGAAATTTGGACTTGAAAACTGCAAGACATATACAACTCCTATGTGTTCTAATATAAAACTTGATTTGGATGAAACTGAAAAATAATTTGACAAGAATTTATATAGAGGTATGATTTGTAGTTTATTATATCTTACTATTAGTCGGCCAGATTTAATATATTCATTATGTCTTTGTGTAATATTTCAATCAAATCCTAAAGAATCTCATTTAACTGCTGTTAAAATAATTTTTAGATATTTAAAAGGAATTATTTTTCAATATATTCTTTACCCCAAAACTTCTGATTTTAATTTGATTTCATATTCATATGAAGAATTTGGGAGTTGTATATTAGATAGGAAAAACAGTTCAAGAACTTGCCACTTTTTAGGAAAATCTTTAGTGTCATGGTCAAGTAAGAAACAACATTCAGTTT
This sequence comes from Viscum album, assembly GCA_963277665.1. Classification (NCBI taxonomy): domain Eukaryota; kingdom Viridiplantae; phylum Streptophyta; class Magnoliopsida; order Santalales; family Viscaceae; genus Viscum; species Viscum album. The sequence continues at coordinate 171,129,366 of OY728147.1, read as the reverse complement.
CCCTGTCAACAGTTGAGGGAGAGTATGTTTCTGCTGGCAGTTGCTGTACACATGTGTTGTGGATGAAAAACACTCTTATGGACTTTTGACTAAATTTTAATAATATGACTATTTTTTGTGATAATACTAGTGCTATAAATATTTCAAAAAAACTTATTAATCATTCTAGAACTAAGCATATTGATATCAGACATCATTTTCTTAGAGATCATGTTCTTAAAAAGGATATATCTTTGGAATTTGTAAGTACTGAAATTCAATTAGCTGGTAATTATACTAAACCACTTCCCATTTCAAGGTTTTATTTTATTAAGGGGGATCTAGGTTTATTTTATTTTAAATAAAATTTTATTTTACTATAGTAGTTATTTATTTTAATTCTGCTTAAAATAATGTAGTTATTTTGTGTTTCAAATAGAATAAGTATCTTTTCCCCGTGTAATCTATTTTATTTATTTTTAAATATATGTAATGATTATTAAAAACATGGGAATAAAGGTTTTCAGAAACCCTTTCGACTTCTGAGCTGTTTCATTTCTACCAAAACCTTTTCGAACCCTCAAACTGCACCTCTGCTCGTCAACCCTAAACTTCGAACCTTTGAAACCCTAACCTTCAAATATTCAGAGATTCTAGAAAAGATGAAACAGACTAAAAGAGGCGATGAATCTGAGACAAGATATGTCAATAGAAAACACTCCTAAGGAAGGAAAATCCTACGGGGAAAGGTGATTGATCTCGAATGGTTATTTCAGACAAATATACTGTTGAAACAAGCACTGCCATTTCAGAACCTTGAACAGACATTCAACAGTGAAAATACGGAATTTCTGTATGAGGTAGAACTTCGATACTTCTTCAAATATGTACAGTTTAGTCTAGGATATACTGAGGACAGTATAACGGCTAAGATAGAGGATAGGGATTTCTCAATCTCGTTAGTAAAAATTGGTCAGAATCTCAACTGCCCTCATGAGGGGGTTTTTCATTTCGATTTGAAAAATATTGGAGATATTGTGCATATATCAGAGGACATAATGTCGTTTCTCTCTCGTATTAAGACTGTAAAGAATATTTTTATCAAGGATTTGGAGCCAGATCAGAAAATTTTGGTTAAATTTGTGAAAATCGGGATTGCACCAAGGATGTCTGAGATGAAGAAGATATTATATCCCAATATATATATAATGTATCTTTTGATCAGTGATTTTAAACTCAATTTTCCTAGGTATATGGTTAGATACCTAAGATATTGTTGTCAGAGTGATGCCCGAATGAACTTTTATCCTTTTGGTCAATTCATCTCCAAGCTGTTGTTTACGAAGGACATGGTGAGAATGGTGGATTCCAGAGTATGCTATCATCACAGTAATGTGTTTAATGTTGGAACTTTGAGAAATATTGGATATTTCTGGAGTAATATCAAAGGAAATTTTTTTCAAGTAGGAGAAGATAATGAATCAGAGAGTGCTCAAGCTCAATCTGCAAAGTCCAAGGAGGGACAAGATGAATTGAGAGTCACAACTGCAGCAAGGAGGATTAGATTTGAAGTGGAAGAAACTGAGGAAGAAAGAAGTCAGGAGGGACTTCCGACTCAGAGGAGAATACCTGTGATTGAGGAACTAACTTCCCCTGACATAACTACAAGTTATTTACTCTCTTACAACTTTTTCACAGAAAAGGTTGTTGAACAACTTCAAGAGTAGAATGTCACTGTTACAGATCCGGATCCTGGAAGAATTTTAGTTGAAAGATCAAATAAACAGGTTGTAGATGATGTTGCCATTATACTTCAACAAGAAAAGGAGGAAGAGCCTGGTGAGGAAGTGGCCAGACCTCTGGAAACTCCAGAGGACATCATGTTAGCTATTTCATTGGAAGAACAAATTGCTGATGTTCTTGATGAACATGATTCTGAAGATCACACAGAAGTTCTTTAAGAGGATTTTTCTATGGAAGAGTCTGACAAGGACTCTGAGGAAAAATCTTTGGGCCAACCTACTTAGGACAAGGAGAAAGAAAAATCTGATGCTGAATCATTATCTTTAGTAATGCTACATCACACAGATCCTGATAATGCGAATCAAGCACAGGGGGTTTCTGATTCAAGGAATAGGGAAGTTGAAGAGTTGTACAAAAAGTTTTCTCAAATGCAATGTGAGAATGATTCCTTGAGAAACACCTTAGCATCAGAACAGTTTAAATTTCAAAATCATAAGGAATGTTCTGTTTCAAGGCATGAAGTAGAAATTTTTAAAGAGAATATGCTAATTTTTTTTCCCAAATTGAAATCTGAAATGGTTATGAAGTTTGATTTCTCATATCTTAAGTTGTTTATGGAGACACAATTTGCATCAGTTGGGAATAGGGATACTAGTGGATCAGGTACTTAACCTGATTTAATCAGATGGTTTCAAGCTATCACAGCCGCAATGAGCAACATGAATGACAGGTTGCAAGATCTTCAGTGCAACAATGCTCCATTTTCTTTTCTATTAGATAATAATAAATTCAGGGTTGATCAGTTGACATCCAGTGAGCCAGGAATTCGCTCTGTCTTAGATAAATTAACAGAGAAGCTGTATTTTTTTATAGAGAAAGAAAAACCACTTCACGAGTTTTCAAAGAAAATATCATTGAAGATATTCATATGACTCAAGAGGCCAGAGATTTTATTATTCAGCTTGATGATGGATTAATGAAATGGTTGAGAGAATAGTTAGCAGAAATCAAGTCTACAGTCCAGAGAAGATAAACCCTACCTGTAAACTGCCAAAAACATGATTCTTGTATTTATCATTTTTGAACTTTTAATGAAAATCTATTTATTTATTTTTATTTTTTTTACTATTCTTATTTAAATATGTCAGAAATCTAGATTAACTTATTGCTAAAGAGTTAATAATAGCATTTCCTTATGTTCAGTGCTACATTAATCTGTGTTCTATTCCATATTCTATCATTCTTTTTGATATCATAAAAAGAGGGAGAAATTTGGATAAACACAAACATCTTTTAGTTTAGAGGAGTAATTTATCTTATTGGGGGATAAATTAAAACAAGGATAAATTAAATGGAGACATTAATATTGTATTTACCTTTTCCAAATTCAAAACTTATCTTTTGAAAATTTCAAAACTATATGTAATTAATTTTATGTCAAGTTAATTTCATTAATTATTTTACAGGATTTGTGATCATAAAAATGGGGATATTGTAGAGCAAGTGTTGTTTTCAACAATACATAATATTGTTATTTAAAGGGGGAGTTTATATTAATACTCTATCTCTTTATGATAATTTTGATGCTCACAAATACCATTAATAATTTTCTAATGATTTTATTTGTTAAGTACTTTGCAAGAATTTATTATTTTATTTTAATCATGAAATAACAAGAATTTATTTCTAAAGTATACGTATATAGCGTGTTTTGGAAACACTATTCATGTGCTACTTATTCGGAATCTAATTTAGTGTGTTCTAGAAACACTGTTCATACCCTACGTGGATAAACATAGCGTAAGGATGAAAAGAATGTATACTTTTTAAGATAAGGAAAAAGTATGGTTAATCAACCATACTTTATCGGAAAATTATGGATGAGGAACCCTGCGTTAGGAATGAACCCTACATTTGGGATATCAGAAAAGTATAGAAGTGGAACCGTACGTAAATATTAAATGTTATGTTTGTTTATCAAAAGTATGGTTTATCAACATTACTTTTGGAAACAACCATACATTCTTGGAAAATTATGGATCAAGTAAAAGTATGGATCTTTTATCGTATGTTTGAAAGTTGAAGAGAAAATTCTATATGACCAACCCTACGTTTGGAATGAACCTTACATTTGTTGTCAACATTACATTGTCAAACATACATTGTGAACCTTACGTTTGAATGCTACGTCATCAACCTTACGTTCAGAGGATGCATACAGTTCAAATCAACCTTATGTTTGGCATCAGAGAATTTAAAGTCGATATTTTTATGCAACGGTCAGTAGGCTGATTATTAGGCGGATTTAAGGCCAGATTTAAAGCTGATTTTCAAGTACGATTTTGATTGATTCAAAACTCTTTTATTAATGATTCGATCGAATTAAAAGGTTTTTTTATGCCGAGTCTTCAAGGAAGTTACGACTACTATGTAAATTCCATTTGTTTAAATATCACGAGTAAAAAGGTGACTATTGTGGATGTAATTCTACAGGAGATGATCTTATCATTATTTTATTTATATGGGCTTTTTGAAAACATCATCAAAATTATTGATCATGTGTGATATTTTGGTTATTCTGAAAAAAAGAAAAACAGAGACTACTTAAACATACCGATCTGCTATTTCAAAAGGAGCGTCAAAGCTCTGTTTGTTAAAGAGTAAGAAACATGATAGAATATTCACTTGTTCTATATTGAAGATCTTCTGTGGATCTATATCTGCTAATGTTGTGAATTATATTTTCATATTTACTGCAACAGGATCAACTCAGAACATCTCTTATGTGAAAATTATTATTTCTAAAGGCGATGATCCATCTACTATCAATTGCTTGCTATTGAAATTATGAAGAACATCTGGAAAGTATTTTCAAAATACAAAAATCATTCTTTTCTATTCTTGAGTGATCAGCTTCTCATACTAAGCTGTGTAGGTTCTATTAGTGAATCATAAGGCTTTGTTTGGCCTTTTATTGTAAAGGTGTAAACTTCCTGTACTTAGTTGTGAACCTGTCTATTGAAATGAGGACAAGATAGTGAAAATCACCAAGCTTGTTGAGTAGAGCATTGGTGGAGTGGACTAGGGGCCTTCTATTCCCTGAACCACTATACATCTTGTGTTTTTTGCTATTTAAATTTCAACTGCATCATTTTACCATATTAAAGTTAAAAGGAAGAACACAATCTCGGAATGATTTTTGAAAAGTCAGAATTCACCACCCTCTTGTGTATATTTGGTGTAATCTGATCCAACAGGTTTAACCCATCACATGTTTGTGGTTTTCAAATTCTTAACTTTATCTTGATCATGTTTTCTATAACTCTCCATCAGAACGTGATGGTTTTTTTCTCTTCTATATCCATTTTTTTATACATGGGACCCTAGTATGGGTTATCTCAGGTGACTTTTTTACTTCTCTTTCATTCTTTTTGTAGTTTTACTGACTCTTTTTTCTAATATGGGGATTTCAGTGATTTTTCTGATCCCAATTTTAAAATTTCAAGGATTCAATTTCTAAAAGGGGGGAAGGATGTAACATCCCAGGTGAATAAATAATATGAAATTTTAATATTTATTAATATTTGTGAATTAAATATTATTTTTAATTTAAAGGGGATTCTATGTTCTATGGCCTACCCAACACGCAACAATGAGTTTATTTAAAGTCTTATGTTGCTCACAATAGTGAGTCATACTAAAGAAACAATATAATATTTTTATTTTAAATGGTATTTAATTCCTAGCCATTTTATTGGAATGAATAAACATAATTAACCATATTAGGATTAATAATGTTTGTTAAATATTTTCACATTTATCCAATAAATTTTATAGGATTAAAATAATATTGAATCCAATTTTATGTATAAATACTATAGTATTTTTAAAATGTATTTTCAGCACCTTTTGATAGAGAACCATTTTAAAATATAGTTTTTATCCCTTTAATATGTTATATTTGACAAAATAAAATTATTCTTTAGAATCGGGACAACAAATTTTACTAGGGATGAAATTTTAGTATTTTTCTGATGATGTTCATTTTTTAATAAATAGTGAAAAATAATATATTTTAATTCAAAACTACCTTTTTATATAATTTATTTATGGTAATAGATTATCTTTTCAGGTGGTTTTAAAGTATAATTAGATTATATTTTTACTATTTAATTCAATGATGGTCATTGGAAGTAATTTCACTTTGAAATTAGACATAAATAAGTGTCAATCTTTTGATAGTTATTATTTTTTAAAAAAAGACTTTTTTTTGACAATGAGAATTAATTTTAAATTAATCTATGCAACTTATATGTTTTTAATTTAGAAAAATGGATTCTATATTTTTAATCTGTAGGTCCAAATTTTGTAAATAGGTAAATTTTTTTAGACATTATGAATATAAACTTTAGTGAATATTTTATTTACCATGGTTAAAAGATAAATCTGGTATATAAGGGTAAAAAAGTATTATTATTATAACATTAAATTACCCTAAAATATGTCCTAACCCTATTGGTTGATACATTTCCAATAATGGTAATCATTGGGTCGATTTTGGGACCCCATTGAGCCACATGGGAGTGATAATGACACATTATATTAATTAATTTAACGTAAGGACAAAAATAACATAAACCCATATCTTTTAGTAAAACAATTTTATAGGAGGCTGTATAAATGTTCTCTTATACTATAAATGTTAATTTTAAAGCTAAAACTATTTCTTATATCATGATATTTTATTTATAAATATTATACATTAAATAAAAAAATTTAATTATGACACAATGGTGATACAATAATTGCTTCATTAATAAAGGATTTAAATAATCAATTTTATAAATATTAAAATAAATTTATTTTGAAACTTTTTATTCCAGAAACGAATTTTATAGAGTATGATGACTTTTAATATTGGAATTAATGAAGTTTTTACAAAGAATCAAGTTGGTTTGTATTTTTTTAAAATTCATCATATGAATAGTATTAAAAACGACAAAAATGAGTTTTCAAATCAATTATTATTTTATTAAATTATAAAATAGCCCTAAAGAAATAATAGTTGGCAAAATGACATATATAATGTTTAAAATGACATTAATGATCTATTTTGGGTCTCTTGGAATTTTATTGCAAATATATTAACCCTATAGTATGAATATATAAATGGACATGGAAAATCTTAAAGAAGTTAACAAAGGGTTAAATAAAAACGATAAGGTTTAAAAAAATATCCAAATCCTATCAAATTCTTATTATATTATTTTATTTGAAATTATATATTCCTTAATTTACATTTAGATATGTTTCTGACCTTTTGAAACTGAATATCAATTTATAATAAAATAATATTTTTAAACATTCCTAAAGAGACCCTCCTCCTCCTAATAAAAGGCCATCACCTCTAACCCTTACTCACACCTCTCAGGACCACATTGCTCATCCAGACTCTTCTCAATTAAGCACCCAAAATCAATCTGTTACAACAATAACCCTTAACTTAGGTATAAGTCATTTCAATAATGCCTTTTGGTTTAAATGAAATGGTGTTACCTGATTTAAAGGTAACGTCTTCCCTCATATTCTCTTTTTTTATTTTACTTCTTCAATCCCTATGCTATTAGTATTACTTGTTTACATAAAAAACCATTATCCAAAATATACTATGTTGTTTTTTTTGAGATTTTTTAGAACTAAAATCACACACACCTCTTTTTAATGGATTTAGAACATACTATTTCTGTGGATGGCGAACTACTGCCTCACAAAATGATTATTGTTCAATTATCTCTTACCACCACTCACTGTGGCCATTGGGATGGAAATATATTTATATTTGATATATATTATATTTATATTTTATTTATGATTCTATATATTTAATTTATTGCATACCATTTTGTTTTCCATAATGGGTAAATACGATAATTTCATTTGAGGAAGTGCGGACTACCGCCCCCTCAGAGTGATATGACTCATTCATATCATATATGGAATGTTTAAAGGATGGTGTTAATGAACATATGAAACGTATATAAAATATGATATTATAATATAATAATAACACACCTAGGTATCATATTGTTTTATTTCCTTTATGAAAGAAAAAAATAAAATGAAATTTGTGTTAATGCGTACGTACGGTTTACTGTCTCCATGAATGGTGCATTTTATTTTCATATATCCAAATGATAAGAAATATTCTAAATAAATATATACTGGATACATATGATATATATGATATTAGAATCATGAATTATATTTTGAAGTTAATGGACTTTTGACCACATTGAAAATTTGTAAATATAACAAGTTCATTTTTTACTCAAGTTCCGAACATCTTTAAAAATTTCCGATATGAATTCAAATAATTAACTAATTGTTATAGAAAATTAATAAGTGATATAAAAGGTATAAAAAATTTGAAAAAATTTCTTAATAAATTATAAATTAACTTAAATTTATTATTCAGGAATACCAAGTAACAAACAATATAACCCAGACATGAGGTAAAGGTTTTTCATCTCACTTTGTATTCTCATGAGATTCAGGCTATATACGCCAATATTTCTATCTGTATAGTGTATGTACTACCCATGATTGTATTATTTGTGTAATATAATTTAATTTATTGGTTTTTACATCTTCATTTTATGATCCTTTCTCATGTGGTGTAAGCGTTATAAGTTATTAAATCGGTAAAGGATGCTTTCACGGTACACTTTTTGAAAAAGACCTCTTTTATGTTATGTCATTTAAATTTACATTTTCTCATATTGCGATATGTTCTTATATATAATTATTACTATATATTTTATGTCCATGTGATTAGATACCCTTTTCTGTCTCTTCAACTCATTTTATGAATTTTAAAGTGACGTCATTAGGTTCTCAAATTTCTGTAAAGGGCATCTTAACCCAATTTTCATTCATTGGGTTAAACTTCTCCTTACTGATTATGTCTTGATATAAATATGTGTGAATGACATCTGATTTTTTTACACTTAATATCCAATTATATTGGGAGTATTTATATTTTACACACATAATTATGTCATTAATTTATCCTTAAACTAATGATATGTTCTTTGTAAGGGATTTCGTCACAATTTACATTACATTGAGTCTTATTTGTTGTTATGAACCAATTAACATTTATATGGTGTGTTTAATTCCCTTAGAAATATTATATCATGAATATAATTCTTTTCATGATATTATTTGTTTTGTTTGATATTATCCTTTAATTTTTGTTTATTCATGTGCTTCCTAAATGTTACAAGAATCTTTAACTAAAACATAATTTGAATACTTTTAAATATTTATTGTTATAAATATTCCCCATTAATGTCCATGTTTAAAACAAATTAAGGATTTATTAATATGGACGTTAATGTTTTAAAATGTTAATTCCTTTAAAAGCATTACAGTGGTGTGGGACACTTTGATTTAAAAATATCTTTATTAAATGTTTTAAATGGTTGGATAAAGCATTGACTATGTCAATATACTGAAATGATATATTGTGATTGCAATGTAGAAATGTTATCTTTCCTTTTATGGTTGTTTTATGTATTATGAATATGTTATGGTTCGTGGGCATTGTTTACTTATACAGGTGGTTCCTTGAAAAACCTAGGGTGGGTGAGCCTGAGATATCTCTCCAATTCCTTGGGTAACGTGATGGAAGTAAACGTTAATGTTTCTCAAAAGATATTTAGGGAATATGCTATGATGGGTATTCCTTAGGGAACTCTCTACGTAGCTAAGATAGCTACAATGTAAGTATGTTATGGATGAAACAAGTTACCTTTATGATTTATGATTTCTATATGTTATTTATAATTCTTATGATTTTGTTTGTTATGTTAATGATTTGAAAGTATGATTTCATTGATTTGTTTGTATTCAGGGACTAATGTTTTCATTCCTTATTTTAAATCCCTTACTATGATTTTTATACTCATACCATGCTTTTTGAAATGTTTTCCAAAGGTATTAATGATTAATAGGGTCAATTATGGGATCAAGGAAAAGACATAGTATTTAAAACAAAGATCTAAATGTGTTTCTTTAATAGTTATTATTTTATGAAAAAATAGATACTAAGTAGAAGTTTCTACATTGTAATATTTGAGATGTAATGTAATAGTTATGACCAAATTCTATAAATCTATAAACCTAGAATGATCCTCAATGTTATTTATTAACAAAATTTATGATTTATGTAATGGTTAAGTCTGGGTCCTTATATTTTCATCTCATGGAAGATTAATTTTAATTACACATGGGCATTGCATCAATTTTTTCAACATCAAATTACTACAATTATCAGATTACAAACATTCCTCTTCATTAATTCTTCTCAATCTAATTAATTATCAATTAATTCTAGATTGAAAATCTTTACCAATTTCCAACATTCTACTCAAAGCTTATGACCATTCTAAAAAATCATATAATAAAAATAACAGAATATATAAAATTTATAGACAACCCCCCATAAAGATATAAATCACATGAAAACGCGACCATTAACCCATTGTTTATTAATAAACATAAAATAATTATTAGGTTATTTAGATTTCAATTGAAATCATTAAACTATGGTCAATATATGATTTCACCTAAATAAAAAGAGAAGAAGTGAAAAGTTTACCTCAAATCCATCAATGTTATGCGTAAGAGAATAGACCAATATTGAATATCTCGTTCACCTCTCCCACATGAAGCATTATACATACAAGGATACTAAGACATAACCACATAATAAACAATAAATAAATCCCTATTAGAAATATGGGAGATGATCTTCTATTTCATACAATGAATAACTTGAGGAAAAGAGAAACCAAATGAGAAGAATATGTATAAAATAGAAGTATAACCCAACTTGTATCAAGACATATCAAAAATGGGAATCTGAGTATCGATCTTCATAAAAGGAATCCCAAAATGCTGAAGGGGGGGATGCTGGATTGGATGGTATTAGGATATGAAAATATGGTTGAGATAAAACCCAAGGCACTGAAACCTTTCTCAACACACTACACAGGGACTTTACATGGGGTTTAACCCTTAAACATTGTGTAATCATCAAATTTTTGATATTCATAAAAAAATTCATCGCCTCAAACCATTGACCCTCAAATTAATACATGTTGTGAAACACCCCATGATCCATGATTAACAAGATGTGAAATAGAAATACACACTATTAAAACAATATAAACATTTTCTTTACTCCAAGCATCCAAATTTGACTAGCTAGACCCCTCCAAAAACATTCTAATAATCCACTAAGAACCATAATATTTGGTAACATGAAAATAGTAAACCTACATAGATCCAGGCCCATTCAAGTTATCTTGGATGAAATGTAAAATTTAAATAAGAAACAAAATTAAATATTAATTTTTTACCAGTGAAACATTATTATTTAAATTATTATTATTTTAGTGTTATAATATTCAACAATAGTAATTATTTTTCATTTTTTGAACTATTATTCTAAAAAAATCACTTCAATGATATGAATTCTTATAAAAAATCTAAAAACCCATACAATGTTTTTTTCTTAAAAGAATATTTTTTATTTGGAACTAAATTATGTATTGATACCATAATTTCATATTTTTTTCTCAAATATAAATGTAATTTTTAGACTCTTAGGTAAAAATATACCTAGAATGAAATTAGTCTTGAAGTAAATTAAGATGAAAACATTATTTTAATAAATAAAAAATAATATATATATATATATATATATATCCACTATCATAATTGTATACCTGAATTAAGTGATAAAAATGAAACCCTAATTCATGGATTTATTCAATATGATTGATAAAAACAAGATGATATATCACAATCATGCATGAGATGAGAGGTATAAATGACTAATGAAACTCTATTGGTAAAATATTAATTAGGTAAATTTTTAACCCAGTAATATCCAAAATGTTATAGGGAACAATAATTATTTATATAGTAATATATATATCAATATAGGGTTATTATTTGAAGAAATTTATTTATTGAAATTATTTACAACTATTTACTAATTATATTTATTCATTACTGCTTGATTGAGTTTGGAAATTCATTACCTGCTCCCCTTGAATTTTTTCAGAAAGATATATTAAACAAGGGAGGTTATATGTTGAGAAAAATTTTAATGATGAAAGTACTAATGAATAAGAGAAACATATTGATAAAAAATAAGTCTATTTAATTTATAAATGAGAATCTACATTTATGAAATGATAATGGGATGTTTCAATGGAAGGGTGGTTCTTATATAACAAACATATCATAATAAACACATAATAAAATGATTTGTAAAAAGGGTTTAACTTTCATACATTTACCAGAAACTTTCTGTCTATATTTTGATTGAATTGGTAAAACTATTACATAACAAAGTGGACACATCCAAATAGTATACATTTTTTCCACAAAAATACTTTCTTCTGTTTACACTCTTGATTCATTGATTACACTTTTAATTCATCCAAAACATGTAAAAGTTGACCTATTTATAAGTCATATACATCTTTTGACCATATGATATTGTTCTGGAAATATGTGATGAGTAAAAAGTATATAATTAATGCATATAAATGTGATAGCATTAGTCTTTTTGGGAAAAAATGAAAATCTATAAGGATAGTTCCATTATTAATAAAATTAAAACAATGTTAAAGTAACCATTTACATATCCTGTAAATGAACTTAATTTCACTAATTTTTTTATAAAACATTTTATACAAAACATAAAATTAAAATTATAACCATGTTTGTTTCTTTAGAAAATATATAAAATAATGTGAAATTTTAGTCGAAAAATAAACATTTTTCCATTAATATGTCAAAACTTTTTCATTATATATGAAATCATTTTTTAAAAACATTTATTGAATTTTTTATATTAATGATCTTATAAATGAAATAAAAAATTTGTGGATATCTATAGAAATTATACATACAATGACCCTTAAAAATACCCTTATAAGAACCTTTTACAATGGAATGATATACAAAGATAATTCAAAGTTGTTTTCTTTAGAAAATATATACTTACCTAATACATTATGGGGATATATCAGACAAAACCATTAAAATTTAAAATTTCTCAATATCATAACCTTCATAAAGAACAAGAAATTATTAATTTACATCATAAATCTTATAATAATTATAATTTTATCTTATAGTAAAAGGAACTTTTAGTTATCTCACAAAAATGATTAGAATATAATTTTTTGATAGAAACATTTTAAAACTAAAAACTAACATAACCATGGAAATATAACACTCTTTTAAAAATAATACAAAATTGTAGAGGAATATTGGTAATAGTTAATTTTATGATACTTGGAAAAGGTAGTCATGTGGTTAATGTTAACAATACAATTTAATTTCACTTCTTTAAAGAATGCAAAAAAAGACCAATATGAAAAAGATTTAAAATATTGTTTTTGAGACTTTTATAAATATTATAAAAAATAATTAAAAATAGACATGAGTAGTATCTTAATAATAATAATAATAAAATTATTTTAAAATTTAAATTTTTGGGGATATCAAAGGTAAAAACTGTAAAACATTTAGAACATGGTTTTAATGGAAATTCCATTTCCTTAAGTATGGACACACAACAAAAATATGTTAATATCCTAAATTGTAGACATATATTAGTCTCTCACTTTATTAAGAGACTTTTAAATGTTTATTCCAATATCATTATTCCTTTTATTTTATTATTATCATTTTATATTTTTTAACTAAACCTGTTTTGGTAACATTGGAAGTATTTGAATATTTGGTCTAAAACATCTTCAGTGCATTAAACAAGATAAAAGGTATAATAAAATGACCCCATAATCATCTCATAATATTAATAGTTACCCAAAATTATATTTATTAATTAAATTTACATTTAGAATAATCCATGTAAGGCATTGTACAAAAAATAAAACACATCATCCATTGAGGTGGTAGTCTGCATGAACACACAAGTGACATTTTCATTTTATAATGGATGGAAGGGAAAGATGTATGAGCGACGTTTTCATTTTCCATGGAAATAGAAAATAGTTAGAAAATGTTTCTCCATAAATAAAAGATATTTCATTATATTAATAATATTTATTTAATTATAAATTTTAAGAATATATTTGAAGGAGGTAGGAGAATAATGAAAATTGAAAGTGATCATTTAAAACATATACCTATTCCATGGAGAATATCCTTTTAAGAACATGATAAGGATTATTGGATTGATGTTTTGGGATGAAAAATATCTATAAGATATGGTTTAGGATGTTAGAAAGTTATTTTTGGTATTTCATGGCTGATATAAATTTCTCAAATTTTGTTAATAAGTGAGGGGTGAATGGATCCTTTTATAATTGAGTGGAGTGACAATCTTGTAAATAATCTAAAAATTAAAATAAAATAAATGTATTTCTCAAGGTAAATTTGAAAAAATTGAATCATTTTAAATTAAAGTTCAATAGAAGTTATAAATACATCTTTCTTAAAATTTATATAGGTTTTTGACGTATTTTAACCCTTATCACTTAGTTTAACACCCAACTTTATCCTTTTTATCCCTTACCATCATGAGTAATTTGTACTATAATAACATAATTTTGTGAGTAAAAATGATATAGAACTTGTTAGTTAATTGGAATAGTATATATATATATATAATAATAAAATAATAAATTTATTGATGTGGTAGAAATTAATTTTAATATATATACATAAAACTCAATGAACGAACAATATTTAGTAATATTCATCTCTATGAATAAAAATTATTTTACACTAAAATAATTTATAGAATTGATACAAAATATATTTATTGATTCATGATTAAAAATTATAGATTTGTGACATTAAAAACAATTCATAAATAAATTTTACCCAATGAATAAAAAAATAATGGAAAATGAAATGTATTTTAGAATAATATATTTTTCAATATTCACCTAGAAATCAAAATTTTTTGAAAAGTACAAAAATATATCACTAAGATAATTTTTACAAGATGGAATTAAATATTAATTACATTTAAAAAAATTAAATCATTAAAATTTGGAAAATCAATTTTATTAAAAATAAAACAATACAATGGAAAAAATGTTGTTAGAATAAAACTATTTAATTTTTGATTGAAACTTTAACTAAAATTATTATAATTAATATAACACCATTAAATATATGTTTCAATAATAATAATAAATTAAATTGATTTATTATTAACATTATCTATGTTTTGAAATTATTCCCCCATTATGAAATTGTATCACCACAATTTTATTCATTTATAAATAAGTGAAAATATTTTTCTATGATAACCTTTTTAGATTCTCAGCTTACTTATTAAATAATATGGTTCTTCAATAAAACATTACCCAATTGAGAATATTTATTTCACAACATATATTATTGATAATCTGGTATCAGAACTGAATTTTTTAAAAAATAAATATTCCACTCCAACTGAACTACATTAGGGATTAAAAGATGGGATGTATTAGACAATGAATCATTAAAAATAATTTACTTAAAAGAAACATTTAGTTAAGTCTACATGATAAGAAAATAATCACACTTAACCCCAGATTTTATATGGAATAATAAAAAAATAAATAATTTTCCATTTTTTCTAAAATGCATTATAGATTTTTATTGAGGTATTTTGTGAAACAATTTAATCTCCTACCTCCAAAGAAATTTCTTTCCTATGGTGATCTTTATATATATTATGCCAACAATGAGATATCCTGATATAATGATTAAACATCTTATTCTTTTCAACCATATCTTTTACAAATTTATGTCCCAACTACATTCCCTAACAAACTTCATCCCGAAATGTTGGCGTTAGATAATGATTTCCATATAACTATTAAAATGGTGTCATCTATATTCTAGAATGAAAATTGTTATTATATGAATATTATTCTAAATAAATATGTTAATCACAAAATATGTTATATTAAAATGGTAAATCAGCGATTATATCCCCTAAATCCAAAATTTGGAACTCTAGCTGTCCATCAGATTGGGGTTGAAAATCAATATTGATACTTAAAACAATACCAAATGAATTTTGATTTATTTTATCAAAATTGGATATAAATACGGTATCATAATCAGATAAAATAGATAGAGAACCACCATGTAAAATATATATCTCTTCAAGATAGTGTCTTTAAAGCTAATGCGGAGTTACATTTTCTCAAATTGGATAAAAATTCATATATTTAGAAAACTTATTAATAATAAAATAATTATTACCTCAATATGAAATTGGTAATTCCACCATGAAGTGTATGATATATTTTTCCATTTCCATATAATAACTGAAAGTGATTAAAGAATTTTTTTTAGCTTGTTGAAGAAAGTGATATTGTTTAATATATGGACACATATATTTATTTATAACACCTACTCACCCCAAGTACTACGATTAGTAGGGATTGGACCCATATAAAGGATAAGATGTGTGAAAAAACAAGACAAATCAAAAAACAAATAGAAAAAAACAAAATATATGAATTTATGGTGGAATTATGATGTAAAAAAAGTGATGGTAGACATTAGAATGATAGAAGAACCACCATATGTGGAATGAGTTATGTGAAACTGAACAATATCAAAATATCAAAGGTTCAGTGATGAAGCCACAAAATTAACCCTAGACATGCTAAAATCTATTTTAATGTTTGATAAATATACTAATTGTTATTATGTTAAAATAAATCATACAGCTATCTCATAAGGGATGATATGTCTACCAATATTTCTAGAAATGGATTCTTCTTCTAGAAAAAAATATCATCTTTTTTCTGAAGGTAGTACTTCTGTTGAAGTTTCCAAGGTATAAGATCCATTAATATTCCCATAGCAATACATGAAGTGGTAAAAAAATTCTCATGAAGCAGGTAAATTTATAACAGTAGATATAAAAGATACACTATGAACTCCCTGTGACACTATACCAAGTCCATCAATTTTAGCAATGTGGGAAATTATTTTCGATGGCCTATAAATATTTAACCTTATATTTACCCATCGATACATCATTAGAGCAGGAATAAATAATTTGTGAATTAAATAAATAGGAATTAAATATTCCATTAATCAAAATGAAGCATGAACATGTAGAGGAATTAAATAATTGCTGTCATATCCTACTAACAAAATTAGTTTCACATCATAGTATTAAGAAATGTATTAAAAAAATTAAACAAAAGTTTTGTAAAGATGAATAAATTAAACAATAAAATATAGTTATCTATTAATATAAACTATTTTCTCACACTCTATATCCCCAAACTACTATTTCAAATCCATCCATTTCCTCTAGTCCAGTATATTCCCTAGACTAATGTGTGAAATATTTGTCTGATTTATCCCCTTTCTGATTGTTTCTTCATTTTATCATAAAAATGATTACATCAATATATATAGTATTGTGAAATATATCAGTCATCACTGATATTCTTTATACACATTGTCTTTCATTCAAAAAAACTTTCACATTAATAAAAATATCCAACAAAGTACTTCCACCTGGATAGTATAATAAATTATTAAACTGTCACTTCTAATAATTTCCCGTGTCTTATTATATTTTTACCATTTGGAATCTACCACACAACACTTCAAAATCCACTACAACAAAAATAGAATTAGAAACTATATAAATTTATAAATGTGCAAACTAACACTCATTAATCCCATGACCTCCAAATATTTGACTCTAAAAACATCATCATTACAAATATATTTTGAATGAGGAAATATTTTTTAGAACCATTATTCCTTAAATATTCTTACCATATAGTATAATTTTAATTTCAAATGTCCCCCAATTATTATTTTAATATCCCTACTATCTCCATTCCAAATTCATCCAATAATTAATCTTTGAAAAATCAACGTTATATAACCCTTGGATGAATCTTGGTGTATTTCCCTTACTTAGCATGTGCTTTCATAACCCATTGTCTTCATTATCATCATTTAATTATGGTTTAAAAATTTTACAAATAGTGGGAATAACTCAATAATCAATCTAATCCAAGATCAACTTCCATCCTCTTGGATAAAAAACATTATTTCACTAATCAATGTTGGATATTCTTGAAACGTCATCAATTAGGCTCGAGTGGGATTCATTGAGAACATTCTATGATTTCATTTGGATTAGAATATCATATAGATATAACTTAAATATATTCAGTAATTTTTATGAATAATTTGTGTGAAACCATCATGAAAAAATAGTTATAGTCAGGGAAATCTTGAGTCCCCTTCTACATGACAAATCTACTTCAAAAAAGGACATAAAAAACCACTATCCTAGGATACATTCTATTTAAAAGGTTAAGTTTCTCATGAGGAACACATTCAAGATGTGACATAATTGACCCATATTCATTATAAAATCTCTATATGCTTACTGAAGCAATTTTTGGTTAACTCGTATCGTCTTCTATGGATAAAATCTATAAAAATTTGATCAGTGTTTAGATTTAAATGAAGGAAATGGTGTGTACCTGGAGACCTCATTATTTTATCAAAATTTATAATCATTAAATCTTTGACATAACCTCAACCCAATTTCATGTCATGATTTTATTAATTTGGGAAAAAATTATCCTCACACTTCCACCATTGGTCGGTTCCTTATATCTACTTGAGAAAATTATTTAAAATTCATCTTTAATTAAAGAACCATATATGGAAATGTTTTCCAACAAAATATTCAAGGAAAAAAATGGTTTTGATCAATTATAACCTTTACATGATTCGAAAAATTATATTCGGTTGACCTTATTTCTGGTATATCTTCTTCATTAAGTTACTCAGGTTTGACTTGGCCTTCAAACCATTATCTTGGCTCAAATTACATTCTTCTTCAACATTATTACGATCCATTGTCTTAGTATCTATCTTCATTAATTGATTTCCCAAAATGAGACTTTATATTTTAAGATTGATTCTTCTTCAATAAGCCTTGGTCTATATCAGAAAATTATTATCTGAAATTGTGAAAGGATATGCCATACAATGTTTTGGACAAAATATCATATGTGAGACAATCATTTTACGAGGATCCACTCAATTATATTATGGAAGTAGGAAAATTTATCTTATGAAGAATCCTTTTATGGACATTTAGTTATGGTGACTATAGAAAATTAACATATGTATTAATTTCTTAAATTTACCTTATTTGAATGGTTATGAATTTTCTTACAGCCACTATTGAAAAAAATTCAACCATGGGCTTGAACAATCTCAAATATCTTATAGATATACTTGAAAAATAATTTTCATATAGGGAATTAAAATTGAAATGAAAAATACCTTCAATATACATAAAAAAATTGTGAAATTTAGAACCAATTAATAAATTGATGAAAAATCAAAGAACGTAGAAAAATAAAATTATTTTTAAAAATACATGATTGTATTGAAAAATAAAAACATCTAAAATAAAATTAAGGGAAAGTATAAAATTTATCTAACAACTAAAAAACCTTTAAAAAAATAATATTATTATTTCAATTTAATATTTACTAACAATTAACAAATAATTAGTTCTTAAAATGAATGGAAATTAAATGAAACAACTATTAAAAAATTTCACATAAAAATCATCACTTTTCCAAAAATCATCAAGGAATTATATTTTCAATAAAGTGTTTTTAATAATAAAATATTTATTAATAAATTATCATTTAACCATAATAATTATCTAAATATTAGGAAAGAGTGAGGAAAACCTGCATCAGGTAAGTCCAAATAAGTAATTTAACATTTACTTCTTGAAAATTAAAAATTATAAGTGTAAAATCATCATTAGATTTCTTCAATTCTACCCAAAAATAATTTTCTCAAATGTATTTATGAAAATAAGTGCTACTTGGATGAATGAAGTATGTGAGTTATAAGAATTACTAAAAAAAATTAATTTTTCGATTATAAATAATTCGATACATATAGAATCATTAAAAATCCTACAAAACATTCTATATGAACATTAAACATCGTAAAATTTTATTCCAAAACTAATTTTTTTCTTTCTTTGGAATCCAAAATCTTCATTCTAAGCCAAATTAATTTTTCCTAACATGGATGATTATATTAATACCTGATCCAAATGATAAAAGGTTTTAATATTTCAAACATAAAAACCCAGTATCATTAAATAATTAACTATTAGATCATGTTACAAATGTAACATAGCTGCTGAATCATTATCCTTTTGACTAAAGAAATCATCTACATTGTGAGATTTACCTACATGATAATGAATCATAAAATCTAAATATTTACCACCTCCAACTATCATCTCTTCCTTAGGTTTTATTCTATTGGAGTGAATATATATTAATATATTTTATGGTTTCTATATATATTACATTTCTTCCCATATAGAAGAAACCTAAAACTTTTAAATGTAAAATATAATTTTTTAAGTTGATTTTCATATGTTGGATAATTATTATCATTAGGTTTTAATTATCATGTTGTATATGCAATTACCTAATCGTCTTACATCAAAACATAGAAAAATACCTTCAATAAAGCATGAGTATAAATTAAACACCATTGTTTTTTGATAGAAGGGTCATGAAATGAGAATTAACCAATATTATTTTAAAATTATATAAACTTTTTCATATTTAATTTTCAAAATGAACCCATATCCTATTTGATTTATTTTATTTATTGGGGTATCATACCGAGAAAGGTTTTCAAAAAACCATAGATAATGACCGACTAGTCTAAGAACACGTTAAATCTCAAGAACATTAGTATGTATCCCCAATTCTTCTACTAAAATAGTTTCAAAGGATCAAATATTATTCATTATTTATTTATAATATTCCCAATGATGGAAATCATATTGGACCAAACATCACAATTGATAAATTTTCCAAAAAAAATATTTTCTTGTATTTCCTATAGAACGATTCTTAGAAGTTTATCATGATCCTCGCTTGTTTGAGAATTGAATATAATACCATCACTAAACACTACACCAAATTTATTTAAATACTCATAGAAAAATCAATTAAAATGTCCTAGAAATACATCAGCTACATTTTTCATCACAAACAGAATATCAAAAAATTGAAAATGTCTATAACATGTTCAAAACATGACACTCATAGTGTCTTATTTATTTGAAATAAACTAATGATACTGAAACATAATTTAAATCATTCAATAAGAATCATGAATCTGATAAAAAAGGACATCAATATTAGGAAGGAGATTTTTGTTCTTAATAATGTTGTTTTTGAGTGATCTATAATCATTATAAAGCTTCAAATAACCATATTTCATTATAAAAATAATAGAAGAACCCCAAAGGGAATTTGTACAATAGATGTATCCCATATCAACTAAATATTATAATTGTGTTTCAAATTCAAAAAACAAAATTGAGACATTCGATGTAGAGTTTTTGAAATTATATTGGCATCTAGTACAATATTAATGTTGAATTAATCCTCCGGGTTATGAATAATGATTGGAAAATCATTATGAACTATAATGAGAAAATAATTTACCCCAAATAAATCACTAAGTTGAATAATTCCGTTTTATAAATACTTTTTAATGATAATATTCTCCCCAATTTGTAATAATTTTTAGCTTCTTGATATGTTATCATTAGTATGAACTCATTATTATATACGAATTGAAAATAATTTTGAATATTGAATATGAATTCTTTATCTCTAAAATCTATCTTTTCATGTTAATTAATAGACAAACCATACCCAGATTTCATAAAACACCACTAGGGATAAGATAAACATACATTCATAAAAATATAATCCATAGATAATAATAGGAAGGTTACTATAAATATTTATCACTTTAATACTTTCGCTATATGTTTTTAGAAAAACTTATTTCTTTATTATCTGATGTAATATTTACATTTTACTAGAAAATTTTCATTAAATAAAATAAAACATATATCAAAAATAAAAATTAATTTATAATAATTTGAGTAAATAAAAATATTCCATGTCACCACTTCATTTTATGGACCATAATTTAACGAGGTATTAGAAAAAGAATTTTCAACACCTTTCCCCTTATAGTTCTCATGATCTCTATCCATCATACAATTATTTTTAGAAGGAATTTAATAATTACCCATATCATTACAATTAAAAACATCACAACCAGGTTTTAATCATTGGTTTTACTATTAACATTTATCTTTTCTTTATAGTCATGTGCTAGATGTCCGAAAATACCAAATTGGCGCCATAATACATATCCGAAACAAATTAAATAGAATTCTTCTTCCTACACTTATCACTAGATGGTAATTGAATTTTCATACAACAAAAAGTTTGTAATTAATATTACACTATTACTTTCCACCTTGAATACTTCTTATATATATATTTTTAAATGTTAGAAAACTCAACCACAACCATCAGATCATATTGAATACTTTTATCAAAATATCTAAAACCTTGAGAAACCAATGGCATTAACAACAACTGGTTTCAATTAAAAGTAAAATATATCAATTTTACTATCATATTTGAGAATAATATTTTTGTGAATAGCTCATTAATTTTGTAGAATTATTTTTATAGGTGAAAAATGAGTCCTCTTCCTTTTAGATTAACTCAAAGAATTTCCTTTTTTCATACAACTGTAGGAAAATATTTATCATATAAAATATTTAAAAAATAACACACTCCATGGAATAAATCACATTCCTTTCATTGTTATTCATAATTAGATACTACCACTAATCTAATTCACCTTCAAAATGTTAAATTCTAAGAGTTACCTTATGATTATGAAAATATCATAGAATAATAAATATATCTTCTAAAAGATTAATATATCCTCCAAACACCATTGGGTCCAAGGTTTCACTGATTATGAGGGGTGTTGTTTCATGAAATTAGATACTTTATACATGTTCTTATAGAGAATGTGGTCACTCCACTACATGGGAACCAACATTGATAACCTTTATCTATTGAGTTAACACAACCCCAAACTACTCAGCTACAATTAAAATCATTCATGGTATTTTTTGGAAGTATATTATACTCATGTATCATTACCATTTAATTCAATTTATTTACATTACAGTAATCTATTAATAAAAAGACATAGTAGATAAGAAATAAGTAGGGAACCCAAAAATTCTATTTCATGAAAATATAACCATAGATTAGTAATCATAAAGTTTATTTTCAAAAAAATATTACAACCTCAAATGTAATCTAGACCATTACATTGATTTTAAATATAACAACCCATATTGTAATGAAGACGCAATTAAAATTTTTATAAAAGGGCTAAATTTTCTTATATTTCTAATATCTTTTAGTTTTATAGTCTTAGTGAGTTAATAAAACCATTACATAACAATCTGGAAACTTCCATAGAGTATGCATTTTTCTAATTTTTTTTATAATATTTACATTCATATTTCATTCAGGAGACTTTTTTTGTTAAATATGATTTCCCATTGACCTTTATTTACATTATTTAAATCCTCAATAAATTTTTTTTTCAATATTAGATAAGAAAAATAGGGCACACTAAGGGGTATAAAATTAGAATTGTTAATCCTTTTGAAAAACATGAAAATCCATAAAGAACATTTTTTAAAAAAATATGCTTTGAGATAAAATAATCATAAAATAACTTATAAAATGTAATTATTTTTAAAAACTATTTTATTTATAATTTAATATAAAATATATAATAAAAATCAATACTATGATAGTTTCATGAGAAAACATGATATGTCACAAAATTATTTCTGTGTGAGAACTTTCCTTTCACCCTTAAAATGTCAAAACATTTAGTAATTCATACACAAATTTTATTACCTCATGAAATTAAAATAATTACAATAAAAGATATAAATCATAGAAAAAATAATAAGGAAAACTAATACATTATCCCTGCTATAACCCTTAAAATAACTCTCATAATGTAATAACCTAATTTGTTAATTCCAATGTTTCCCCTCCTTAGAACATATCATTAACCAAAACATCAAATGGATTTATTAGATCTTTCCATTATCATATGTAATATATATGTACTAATAATTAAGAAAAATATAAATTATTAAATATCATTCTAAAATCACAAAATAATCGGCATTTTCTCCTATAAGAAAAATAACATTCATATACATCCTATATATAAGAAGAAATATCCATTTCACATGAAAAAATGATTAGAATAATAAATCCTAAGAATAATGTGAATATGATATTCTCTAAAAATAAATAGTGACTTATAGATGAATATTGAAAATGAATAACATATATGATTTCATGAAATTGTGGTCATGTTTTAGACATTAAAAAACATCCTTTTTGATATTTTGTAATGGACGTAAAAAATGACATGTATGAAAGATGTTAAAAAGAGTTCTTTTCAAAACACTGTAAATAAAGTTAAAAATTGTAAAAAATGACAAAAAAATTATCTTATGTATACATAAAACA
Organism: Viscum album; assembly: GCA_963277665.1. NCBI lineage: Eukaryota > Viridiplantae > Streptophyta > Magnoliopsida > Santalales > Viscaceae > Viscum > Viscum album. The sequence goes on along the minus strand of OY728147.1, from coordinate 171,105,088 downwards.
TTCTCGTAATATTTACAAGAATATGCATATGGGAGAGAAAGATTTTAAAGCATTTAAAACAAGGTCTTAAAGAACAATCTCTCAGATCGAGTCATGACCTTCCCCAGACATATTTTACATTACAAAATAATAAACCCATACAATTAATTTAAATTAATTAGAACTTATTTAATTTAAATTTAATTATCATTATTGATTTTATTTCCATCATTACCATTCTATATATAGTTACTAAATCGGTTTTGTTTGAGTTTTGGGTTTTGCGGTCATTAGGTACAAAAAAGATGTGGTGTGTTGAGAATTGTAAAATGGGTCATAAAATGGTTCAATTATTATGAAATAATATGAAAGATGTTATAAATATAACATTTATTCATTAAATAATCTATTTGTACAGTCCATGTAAGGTTGTGATGAAAACTAAAACACAACATTCATGGAGGGAGTAGTCTGCACAGACATAGGGATGACATTTCCATTTTCCAACGAATGAGAGAGAATGATAGTTTAGAATATAATATCACTATATAATTATTATTATTTAATGAAAATAATATATATTAATTAAATAAATCTATATAATTATCCATGTGTTGTAGTGATGAAAAATAAGATATGTTACTTAAAGGATAGAGTGGTACGTACATACACATGATCCACATTTTCATTATTTGTTTGATGGAAAAGAGGTATAAAATAGTTTTTCCATAACAATTATAAAATTTAAGTATAATAATGATACCAATTCAATTATATTCGGGCTGTTAGAATTTTTTTTAATTTTTTTTCATGTAGAAAAAACCATTAATGATCACTGTCTTAACATATAAATCTTCCATAGATACTCTCCTTTAAAAAAATACATATGGACTCTAGTATTGTTCTACTAGGAATACATGGATATCTATGACATGGATAATGATTTTCATAGGGAATTTTGGAAGGTATTGGATATATTAATGTGTTAAATGTGTGTGTATAAGTGAGTGGTGAAGGTAACCTTTATATGTGAGATGATTGCAACTCATATAAATAATCATAACATTAAAATATTGTAAATGTATTTCTCATTGTAAAGTGGAACCAAATGGAAAAATATTAAAATATTCAATACATTAGGATATAAATCAACCCATCCGATCAAATTTAGTCTAGTTTTAGAGTTACTTAAAGCCTTATCCCTTTTTAACACCTATGTTACCCTTTTATCACTCACAGTCATGAATATCTGTTAAGATTATAACATAATTTTTTTAATTAAAATAAATAAAAACATAATAAATAATTTTAATTTTTTTATAAAAATATAGAATCAATTTTTCGAGGTTCAATTTCTAGGGGTGTAAAAAATTAATTTTAATATATGCATGCACAAAATCAATAGAGTATCTATTTTTTTTACAAACACCCTTTTAATCATAAAATTATTTTACACCAAAATTATGCATAGAACTTATTCCGAATGAATTTACTAGTTTATGAAAAAATGGATTCTTATGTGAATTTAAAACTGATTAAAACCTAAAAAATACCTGTTGAGTACATTAACAATTGAAATATTATATTATTTGAAAATACAATATTTTTCACTATTCACATATAAATCAAAAGTTTATGACAAATAAAAAAAATATGCGAATATAATTTCTACATTTTGATATTAAAAATTTAGTCCATTAAATCATTTTAAAATTCTATAATTTTTAAATTTAACTTTTAGATTAATCCGTAAAACATATTGAAAAAATTTAATTATAATAAAACTATTTAATTTTCAATTAAAAAATTATTAAAAATTATCTTAGTGAATATAAATTCCTATTATCTAAAAATAAATATTAATAATATATGAAATTTATTTATTATTAATATTAAATGTGTTTTTATTTTATATAATACAATATCTTTGTGCATTTGAAGAGAACTTCCATGAATACCCGAAAAATATTATAAATAATTATAGATAGTCAACATTTGTTATTTAAATTATTGAAATAAATATAATAAAATTTTAATCATGGGAATTACATAGTTTATGGAAAACACAAATTAGTGAAAATGTTTGGGGTCATTAATTTATCAGAGAGTTGATATAGGGGGACTCATTGTTTATATTGGTTTGGGGTAAAGGATATGTACTTTATCGGTGGATACATATAATATATAACTACCCATATTATTACATATAGTTATATAAAATTGATATTATAAACCTTAAATTACTATAAATAGAATTCATTTTTTAGAATATATATTTTATATATACAAAATCCACAACCAAGGATTCAATTTGGATAAAATGAGAGCTTAAAATGAATTGCGTGGTTGATTAACTTTTTATAACTTTTTAATTTTATAAATAAGATTTTTAATATGTATAATAATAATTTAAAAGTAATCAATTCAAAAACTGCTTAACTTTATAACTGCCTCCTTTGTCATATAAATTATAAATATTGCAAAATGTTCTATAAGGATGAACTGTATCTATCATATTATTCTAAATCATTTGATACAACAAAGAATTGTTTTATAGAAAATGAGAACTTCATACTAAAAAATTGATCCATATACATACTATTGCATATGATTTAATTATCCAATAAGATAGTTGAATGGGTAGTTACAGCTTGACATTTGATTAAAATTATAATTAGGATGTCTATATGTTTGTAAGGGTACCAAATTTGTGACAATGGAAATATTCCAAGTGTCAAAAATAATAATAAAAAATAAACATTTAAAAAAATTATAATATTTGTATTAGACATAGATAGGTAATACTTAAAGAAAGGGTTTATTTATTATATAAGGATTTATTTTACTATTTCCAAATACTATCATCCACGAATATCCTAATTTAATGGTGTTTCTAAATTGAGAAATTAAAATTTGATAAAAATAGTTTAATCTATGATGATTCAATTATAGATTCCAATATAATTATTAGGATATATTGTGAAAATTATTGTTTTCCTACATAATAAAATTACATTAAAGGCTAATAAAAATATATAATATGAGATATAGGTATGTAATCATTCAAACTTGTGTTTAATAACGACTTTTATATGTTAATCATTTATAGAATATAAATTTAAGGATGATCTTGGCCCTAAATTTGAAAGGATCTGTAACGACCCAAAGTTTCATTAATGGAAAATCCCTCTTGATCTTATTAAATGTATCTTTATATAAAATGTTTTCATAAAATGTCAAATTCATTGGTTTTATGATAAGAATTGTGACAGTTAGTTTTATAGTCGTTGAATAGTGATCACATGATTAGTATAAATATAGGGCTTTAACACATCCAATTTTACTTAGACAAAATAAGCGATGGCATCATCCTGAAGAATTTCCCCATACGAAGCCCATTTTTTGGAGCTCGGAAAAGAGGTGGCGTCTTTGTTCTTCGCTCTTGACCAAGACCAAGCTGAGCTTCATCATGTCATGCCCGAATGGGACCGTCTACAGGAAAAGTGGAAGTTGATAGAGATTACCACTCGAGAGATGTTTTCTGAGCCACCCCAAGAGTCTGTCACCATCGCACACCTTACCCTTAGGTCTTATGTGGTTGTTTTAAGGGGTTAGGTAACAAATAAGTAGTACTATGTTTAGGTACATTATTTGTGTATATAATAATGAATATAATTTCTAGTCATTTTTGATACATTGTAAATAGTTTTTAAAGTACAAATGGCATTTTTAGTTATTATTTAATTATGAACTCTATTTTATTAAATTAAGGTATTTTTGAATTAAATAATATTTTAATAAAATATTATTATTATTATTAAATTATTTTTTATTAAATATAACTGATCTTATAATTTTATGAGTGAAATTTTAATTTTTATTAAGTTTCGAAAGCCATTTTTGTCAAAACCCGTGAATTTTTTATAAATCTCAGTTTTTATTATAAAAGTGAAAATTAAAATATTTAAAAAATTATTTAGATAAAATAATATTTATTTTTGTAATCATGACGTCGAAATTATCCAACGGTGAATTTTTCATAATTTTCTGAGATAGTCAAAAATTTTGAGTAAACATTAAATACCGTTTAAATATATAATGTGTTTTATGACATCATAATGACCCAATAGTGATGTAATAAAATACTATAATCTTTATTTTCTGCCAATATATGTTTTAACATTAATATAATGTGATTTTGGTTTTTTTTGACTTACTTTTCAAAGCATTAATGGACCCCTCAATACTTATTAAACACCTTGTCTTTTTAAATTAATTTCCATGGGAGTGTGACTCACCTCCACATAAGCAACCACAATATTTTAAGAAGTTCGGACCTTGGCTTTATAAACTATTATTTTCATCTTCCCTTTCCCAAAAACCATGGGCAAAAACCATGGGTTGGTTTGTGGTTTGGATTAATTTAATATAAGGTGTCCCAAACCTAAATAATAAAGAATTCCCTCACCTTTCCTATATAAACCCACCCAAGATCCCACTTCCTCCTCACGCAATGCCTTTGGAGTTCGTCCAACCTCTACCCTACACACTCTAGAATCCTCCCAAGGTGCCCCAAGCTCCCAAGAAGCCTCTCACAACCCTCTCTCTAGCTTTTGGAAGCACACTTCCAAGTACGGGTTTTTTCTTCCTTTCTCATTTATGTCCAATTTTATTTAAGTTGTTTTTCCCTTTTAATTTCAATTATGAATGTTGGGTTATGGTTTCTCACGTCCCTCATACTTCCCTCTTTATGCTTGAATGATGGGAGACCCTTTCTATCTCATTAAATTACTCCCATGTACACCTGTTACTATACAGAAATCCTGAAAGGAACTTTTCTCTCCTCTTTTACATTCAAGCAATAATTTTGTATCATGAACCTAAATTCCATTACAATTGTTGGGATATTTATCCATATGAAATCCTTACTGTCCATTACATGTAAATATGATGAGGAATCCCTTTCTCTCTCATCAACCATTTTTGTGAATTCTTATGTCACGCCGTTACGCTGTCGAAATCGCACCGATTTTTTAAGCCAATGTCATTGTGTAGTGAATTCAATGCCCATTTCTCCATCAAGGGTATTCAACTTTATGCACATTTAATTATTGATTGTAAAGTTTCATGTATGAAATAAACATTCCTTTATCGTGGAATAAATTATTATGTTTTATGAATCCATGTTTTATGATCTATGTGGCACACTTATGCATGAAATGAAATGTTTAAGAAGGGTGCGGCCTTATAGCGCTCCAATACATTGGGTAAAGTATAGTATCATGATACGTCATGTGCAAGGAGTGTTGACTAATGATAATTCAAGTAAAATGATGGTTTACTCATGCTTTATGTGCAATGAGGATTTACCCATGCTCCATGTGCAATGAGCCTTGGCTTATGCTAATTCCATGTTAAGTGTTGCTGCCACATTACCATGGTATGATTATCATGCTTTATCATGCCTTTATGTTCATGTTTATCTTATGATCTATTGATATGACTATTGTCTAACAAGTATTGTACTTCTCATGTAATTCCATGTGTACTCCCTTACTGGGCTTTATAGCTCACCCTTTTCTTATGCATGTTCTCAGGTTATCCCATGCAATGCTAAGTACGAGGGAATGTAGTGGTCATGTAAAGGAAGTTTTCAATAAAGATGTTGTATTTCATGTTTCATGTTTTTATGTAATGATCCTATGACAAAAATACACTAAACCACTCAATATTCTTTGTTGTATCAAGTAAATTTTTATGTAATAAATCATGTTTAAGTTGTAATAAAAAGAAGGGTTGTCATAGTTGGTATCAGAGGATAGGTTTAGTTATTTTTGGGATTAGGAAACCCTAGTAAAGCCTTAGATACAAGACTAAGTATAATAAAAAAATCCCTAAGTATTGGTAATTACTGATTAAGTGGTTTATCAATCAAATATATCCCTGTATGGATACGATTAGGTAGATGGGGATCTGGCATAGATGTATCCTAGGGGTAAAACCTGAAAACACCGATTTGAGCTAGAATCGCATGAGAACTGGTGCACGACAACGGCCCTTGATACACTCTTGGTTACGAAACTCTCGGGCGATATTTTTTGATAAATTCACAAGCTTAGTATGAACCCTTATTGAGGGAATTAAATAAAATGCCCCTAAGAATATATGTTAGAAAGTAGATCATGAAAATCCTAGATTGACTCCTATAGACTCATGAGTTAAGGAAATAAAAGTTTATTTATAATTCATCAACTTTTGTCTTTGGATTACCCTTTATGTGTTACCCCTAACCTTCCTTTTATTCCATCCAATGGTCGTTAATAGGAGGTCTCGGTCTAACAACCATTGTGAAGATCAGTGTGATGACTGTACTAATCAGATTCCCAATCCAATGGGAGCGAGAGTCGTGAACTTTTTCACGCTTCCCTCTCAGCTAAATAAAGTTTTCAATAGAAACACGGGTCAAGAGGAACCTTAAACCCCCCCTAAGAATGAAAAAGTCTATATCGAGAGCTTCATAAGACAAAGGCCTCCTACTTTTAGTAGATCATCCGATCCCACGATCGCTGAACAATGGATCAACTCCATTGAAATGATCTTCTCCATCCTTCAATGTTCTGAACAAGAGAAGGTTTTCCTGAAGCTTATTGTATGGAGGGTGAAGCTGATCAATGGTGGATGTTGATAAAAAATATGAAGCCTGAGGAGGAGATCAAGGAGTTGGAATGAAAGGATTTCCGGAAGATGTTTTTCGATAAATATTTTCCGAGCACCCTACGGATTAAGATGGAATGAGACTTCCTTTACCTCAAGAAAAAAGACGAAGAATCTGTTGGAGCGTACGAGGCAAACATCACAAGTCTTGCACGATACACTTCCGGCTTTGTCGTTACACCCGAATGCAAGGTTGACCGCTTCTTTGGTGGGCTGAAGCCTAGCTTGCAGAAATCATTAGCGATCCGTGACTTCAAAAGCTATGAGAAAATTGTCCGATGTGCCCTCAAGGTCGAAATCGAGATCAGAGAATCACAGGGGTATCATGAGGATAAGAAGTGTATGGTGGACTTCAATTCTAGTGGGCTGATGGATAAATGCAACGGTGCTAAGAAGATCCAGCACCCCATTTTCAAAAAGTATGGAAAGAAGCACCCTAGAAATTGCCTTAAGGGGATGAAGAAATTCTTTAGGTGTGGAAGAGAAGGTCACCTAGCTGTTAACTGTTGGCAAGAAAGACCCGCGTCTACGACAGAGAAGAGGATCACTCCGTTCGATCCTCAACGCGTTGTTCAATTCTACAAATGCAAATAACCGGGTCATTTTTCAAAGCAATGCCCTAATCCAAGGGTTTTCGGAGATAACCAACAACCTCCATGGCAGAAAGGAAGATATTTTTCCCTCACTTCTGCTGAAGTGAACCCCGACAACGAAGTGGTGATAGGTACGCTAGCTATTCATTCAAGAATAGAGAACACATTTTTTGATTCAGGTTCTATGCATTCTTTTATATCTCGAATGTTTAGTAGAACAATATCCGCACCACCACAAATCATGGAAGTGAAGATATCGGTGAGTACGGAAAATGAGGCAATCATTGCATCTCATGAATATAAGTCCTCCCCTGTTATAATCTATGGATTGAATTTTCCGGTGAACCTCGTCATACTCCCTCTGGTGGAATTTGATGCAATTCTTGGCATGGATTGGCTTTCCTTATATAGAGCAAACATAAATTGTCGGGAGAGGGAAATCACACTCCATATGGAGAATTGACCCTCGATTATTTTCAAGTGTAATGATGAAGATGAATCTCATTTAGATCCGTCATCTCAGGAGTTGATATTACTGCCTTATGAGCACGCGTATCTGGCTCAAATGATTGAGTCCAAGGAAGAAACCATCTTTGATGAAATGCCTATTGTGAGGGAATTCATGGAAGTGTTTCACGAGGAACTTCCTGGTCTTCCTCCTAGAAAGGATGTTGAATTCTCAATTGAACTTATACCTGGGGCTTTACCAATATACAAGACTCCATATAGAATGGAGATTGTAGAGCTTGAGGTGTTGAAGAAACAACTACAAGAGAATCTGGATAAAGGGTTTATACGCCCATGTGCTTCACCATAGGGTGCACTAGTCCTCTTCATCAAGAAGAAGGATTGGTCAATGCGGCTTTGCATCGATTATCGTGAACTTAACAAAATCACGATAAAGAACAATCATCCTCTCCCATGAATTGATGACTTGTTTGATCAGCTGCGTGGAGCCCAATTCTTCTTCAAGGTAGATTTGCAGTTGGGATATTATCAAGTAAGGGTGAAGAAGGAAGATGTCCCTAAGAGTGCTTTTCGTACAAGTTATGGGCACTATGAATTCATAGTAATGCCATTAGGACTCACCAATTCTCCAGCAATCTTCATGGACTTGATGAATAGAGTCTTTAGAGATTACCTAGACAAATTTTTGGTAGTCTTTATAGATGATATTCTAATATACACCAAAACCAAGGAGGATCATGAGGAGAATTTAAGAACTGCATTAGAGACTTTGCGCAAGGAGAAGCTATATGCAATGTACAACAAGTGTGAGTTCTAGTTGAAGGATGTCTCATTCATGGGCCATATTATCACAAGCAATGGGATATCTATGGATCCCTCTAAAACAGATGCAATTGGGGGATAGTCGTGGCCAACATCGATAACAGATATCCGTATCTTCTTGGGGTTAGCTAGATATTATCGATGATTTGTGAGTAATTTCTCATGATTGTCCAACCCTCTTACCAAGATAACTCAGAAGGGAGTAAATTTTGCTTGGAGTGATGAATGCGAAGAAAACTTCAAGGAGTTGAAAAGGAGGCTTATCACTGCGCCCGTGCTCACTTTACCCATAAGTGGGTAACTTTTTGTGGTATTCAGTGATGCTTCAAAGAAGGGATTAGGATGTGTGCTGATGCAGAATGATAACGTTATATCCTATGCCTCAAGGCATTTGAAAATCTATGAGCGAAACTATCCAACACATGATCTGAAGTTGGTGGCGATGATATTTGCCTTGAAAAACTGGCGGCATTATCTCTATGGAGAGAAATGTGAGATATATACTGACCAAAAGAGTCTTAAATATATATTCACACAAAAAGAGCTTAATATGCACCAGAGAATATGGATAGATCTCATCAAGGATTATGACTATTCAATAAATTACCACCCTGGGAAAGCGAACAAGGTGGAAGATGCCCTAAGTAGAAAGGATCCAGTGATTCTATCAATGATGAGAATTGAGAAGGATCCAATCATCTTAGACTTGATGGAGATGGACATGGGAATCATAAAGAAGGGAACATCATCAATCCTTTCACAAATGATTCCTCAACCATCTCTTTTGAAAAGGTTAAAGGATGATCAAAAGGATGATGTGTGAATTCAAGAAAAAGTGGGATCTATCAAAAAAGGGAAATCCTCAGAGTTTAATGTTAATGAAGAAGGAATTGTGCGGTTTGGGAAAAGACTATGTGTTCCATAATGTCTGGAGCTGAAGAAGGAACTTTTGGATGATGCACATAGTTCAAATTTCTCTATTCACCCAGGGAGCACAAAGATGTATCAAGATCTACGAGAAAACTCTTGGTGGGATAATATAAATAAGGACATTGGTGAATATACATCAACGTTTCTGGTGTGTCAGCAAGTGAAGGATGAGAGGCAGAAGTCTAAGGGGATGATGTAACCATTGCCCATACCAGAATGGAAATGGGAAAACATCACCCTGGACATTGTCACCAGACTTCTGAGGAAATACAAATGCAACAATGAAATATGGGTTGTTGTGGATTGTCTTACAATTACTGCACACTTCATTGCTATTCAGGAGGATTTCTAATTGGATCAACTGGCACAGATATATATTAGGGAAGTGGTAAGGTTGCATGGAGTACCACTATCTATTATGTCTGACCGAGATCCAAGATTCACCTCTACGTTTTGTAAGAGTCTTCAACATGCTCTGAATACTGAACTGAACTTTAGTACGGCCTATCATTCTCAAACTGATGGCCAATCCGAGCGGACTATCCAAACACTTGAGGATATGTTGAGAGTGTGCTCAATGGACTTTAAAGGAGAATGGGATCAGAATCTTCCTCTGGTTGAGTTCTCTTATAATAACAGTTTCCACTCGAGCATTCAAATGGCACCAAATGAAGCCCTGTATGGGAAAAGGTGCATAACACCTGCATGTTGGGATAAGGTCAGTGAACATAAGCTGCTTGGACCATAAATGATCAAGGAAATGGTAGAGAAGGTGAAAACCATTCACCAGCATATCAAGGCAGCCCAGAGTTGACAGAAGAGTTATACATATAATCGTCGACGAGACCTTGAGTTTAATGTTGGATACATGGTTTTTCTACGCATATCTCCGTGGAATAAAGTCATGAGGTTTGGAAAGAAAGGGAATTTAAGTCCAAGGTACATCGGCCCCTTTGAGATTCTTGATCGTGTCAGGGCTATGTCTTATCGACTAGCACCTCCACCTACTATGGCCAAAGTACATGATGTATTTCATGTATCCCTCTTAAGGAAGTACATACCAGACCCTTCACATGTACTCTATTCTGAGGTGGTACAATTGGAAGACGATCTTTCATATGAGGAGCAACCAGTTAAGATCTTAGATCGTAGAGAAAAAGTTCTATGAAATAAGACAACGCCCCTCATCAAGGTATTGTGGAGAAACCAAAAGTTTGAAGAAGAAACTTGGGAATCAGAGGAAGTGATGAAGCTGAGTTACCCACATCTGTTTTATTGTGGGAAAAGGAAAATTTCGAGGGAGAAATTTCTTAAGGGGGAAATATTGTAATGACCCAATGTTTCATTAATGGAAAATCCCTCATGATCTTATTAAATGTTTCTTTGTATAATTTTTTTTATAAAATTTCAACATCATTGGTTTTGTGATAATAATTGTGACCGTTACTTTTATAGCCGTTGAACAATGATCACATGATTATTATAAATATAGGGCTTTAACACATCTAATTTTACTTAGACAAATGAAGTGATGGCCTCATCCAGTAGAATTTCCCCATACAAAGCCCATTTGTTGGAGATCGGAAAAGAGGTGGCGTCTTTGGGATTTGCTCTTGACCAAGGCCAAGATGAGCTTCATCATGTCAAGCTCTAACGGGACTGTCTATGAGAAAAGTGGAAGTTGATAGAGATTACCACTCGAGCGATGTTATCCGAGCCACCCCAAGCGTCTGTCACCATCGCACACCTTACCCTTATGTCTTATGCGGCTATTTTAAGGGGTTATGTAACAAAAACGTAGTACCATGTTCATGTACATTATTTTTTTATATAATAATGAATATAATTTCTAGTCATTTTTGATACATTGTAAATAGTTTTCAAAGTACAAATGGTGTTTTTAGTTATTATTTAATTAAGAATTATATTTTTTCAAATTAAGGGATTTTTGAATTAAATAATATTTTAATAAAATATTATTATTTTTATTAAATTATTTATTATTAAATATAAATGATCTTCTAATTTTATGAATGCAATTATAATTTTTATTAAGGTTTGAAAGCCATTTTTGTGAAAAACTGTGAATTTTTGATAAATGTTGGTTTTTGTTTTAAATGTAAAAATTAGAACATTTAGAAAATTATTTATATAAAATAAATGTTATTTTTGGAATCAGGATGTCGAAATTATCCAACAGTGAATTTTTTATAATTTTCTGAGATAGTTAAATTTTTTGAGTAAAAATTAAATACCGTTTAAATATATAATGTCTTTTATGACATAATAATCACCCAATAGTGATTTAATAAAATACAATAATCTTTATGTTCGGCCAATATATGTTATACCATTAAAATAATGTGATTTTGGGTTTGTTTGACTTACTTTTCAAACCATTAATGGACCCCTTAAGACTTATTAAACACCTTGTCTTTTTAAATTAATTTCCATGGGAGTGTGACACACCTCCACAGAAGCAACCCTAATATTTTAAGAAGGTCCTACCTGTCCTTATAAAATATTATTTTCCTATTAACTTTTCCAAAAACCATGGGCAAAAACCATGGGATGGATTTTGGGTTGGATTAATTTAATATAAGGGGTCCCAAACCTAAATAATAAAGAATTCCCTCACCTTTCCTATATAAACCCACCCAAGCTCCCACTTCCTCCCCACTAAAAGCCTTTGGAGTTCGTCTAACCTCTTCCTTACTCTTTCTAGAATACTCCCAAGGTGCCCCAAGCTCCCAATAAGACTCTCACAAGCCTCTCTCTAGCCATTGGAAGCACACTTCCAAGTAAGGGTTTTTTCTTCCATTCTCATTTTTGTCCAATTTTCTTTAAGTTGTATTGCCCTTTTAATTTCAATTAATAATGTTGGGGTATGGTTTCTCACCTCCCTCATACATCCCTATTTATTATTGAATTATGGGAGACCCTTTCTCTCTTATTAAATGCCTCCCATGTACACCCGTTGCTATGCCGAAATTCCAAAAGGAACTTCTCTCTCCTCTTTTACATTCAAGCAATACTTTTGTATCATGAATATAAATTCCATTACACTTGTTGGGACATGTATCCATATGACATAATTACTGTACATTACATATAAATATGATTAGGAACCCCTTTATCTCTCATCAACCATTTTTATGAATTCTTATGTCACGCTGTTACGCTGCCGAAATCACACAGATTTTTTAAGCCAATGTCATTGTGTAGTGAATACCATGACAATTTCTCCATCAAGGGTATTCACCTTTATGCACATTTACTTATTGATTTTAAAGTTTCATGTATTAATTCAACATTCCTTTATCGTGGAATAAATGATTATGTTTTATGAATCCATGTTTTATGATCCATGTGGCACACTTAGGCATAAAATGAAATGTTTAAGAAGGGTGCGCCCTTATAACGCTCCAATGAACTGGGTAAAGTATATTATCATGATACGTCATGTGAAATGAGTGTTGAATCATGCTAATTCAAGTGCAAAGTGGGTTTACTCATGCTTTATGTGAAATGAGGATTTAATCATGCTCAATGTGCAATGAGCCTTGGCTCATGAAAATTCAATTTTAAGTGTTGTTCCCACATTTCCATGTTATGATTATCATGCTTTATCATGCCGTTATGTTTATGTTTCTCTTATTATATATTGATATGCCTATTTTGTAACATGTATTGTACTCCTCATGTTATTCCATTTGTACTCCCTTACTGGGCTTTATAGCTCACCCTTTTCTTATGCATGTCCTCAGGTTATCCCAGGCAATGCTAAGTACGAGGGAATGTAGTGGTCATGTAAAGGAAGTTTTCAATAAATATTTTGTATTTCATGTTTGAAGTTTTTATGTAATGATCCAATTCCCCAAATACACTAAACCTCTCGATATTCTATTTTGTATCAAGTGAATTTTTATGTAATAAATCATGTTTAAGTTGTAATAAAAAGCAGGGTTGTTATAGGATCCAACAACTTGGTCATATTAAGGAAAAAATTGGGATATTACTTTTTTAGTCCATAAATGAATAAACTAACAATTGTTAATATAGTTTTATGTATGATTTATATAACATGTATGGTTATAGGGTTTTTAATAGTGTTTTTATTCAACATAACTGGTCTGGTGGACCAGGTATCATGACCTTTAGGCCATTGGGACTCTGAGTAATTAATGATAGGACTATAGGATTTGATTTTGAGTAGTTATTAACCTTTATAGAGAATTCAGGTGTAAATGACTTCTCCGGTGATCAATCAAGATGTGTGGGTTCATTCCTAGAGTGGTTATTATACACAAATTCAATACCTTACTCAACGAGGCAATGATGATGAGACCCAAATGTGATGTCTGGAAAAAGCTGGAGAAAATAGTAATAGTAAGTCTATAGGGGTTGTTTTAATGTGGGTTCTAAGACCATTGATCCTATGGGAAAATTACAAGGCCTTTGGGTCACTAGAACTTCATATATTTTATTTTAGTCCTTTTCACCTTCGGATCATCAGGTTATGTAAGGGTTCCGTATCAAAACTATTAAAAATAGTGATTTTTTAAAAAATATTGAATATTTTGATGAATCATTTGGAGAATTATTTAAATTATAAATTTTTATTTTCATAGAATAATAAATATTCACATGATAAAAGATGTGTTAGTATATATGATATTGATAAAACTTAATTGAATTACTCCACACAAATATATAAGGCCCTAACCATAAACATTAAATATTCTTGTAATTTTAATTAGATTTAACATTTTAATATTCCCAAAGATCTTTTTGATTTAATGTTTTAGAATGTTAGGGCATAAACCATACATATCAACCTAGTAGAAAACAAAGTGGGTACAATTTTAACTAGTATCCATTTATTTCATATTAAAAATGTTATAAAAAACATGAAAATATTTTCATTGATAATATTCATAACAATAATCTTGGATTCTCTTTTTCCCTTACCCATTATTACACCCTGTGAAAAATATTTCCAAAAATTGGATGATAAGGAAAACCTATTGAGGGGTATAAAAATAATGTGGGAACCCATAAGTCCATGAATACTTATAGACATAAGAAATCATTTTCACAAAGACATACTTCTCTCCTATAATGAATCTTATACTTACTTTATGAAACACGAGATTTACATAAATCATAGAAATAATAGGTTGAGAATAAGGTTATCTTGGGGAATTATGTACTTAATTTTGTAACCCTGATGACTAATTTATGATTTTTAACCCTTTTGGATACCTTACAGTGTATGTCTCACGACTACCTTATGGTGCAACCATCGTTGGCGCACATGGAGTAACCATACGACGAACCTCCGAATGACACATACCTAATACAGTATAGGGTGATATAGGTCCTATCATTAATCATAAATAATTACCATGAACCAGAACATGACCATAAAACATGAATAATTGCATAAAATCATTGCTTGTGAGTTTTGTAAAATATAATTTTAGAAGAGAATTTTAAAGAAAAGCCACTTAAAATATCATATATTAAAAGTGATAATTGGTATACTGAATGAAATATGTTTATAAACTATAAATGAAAAAAATATTACATAATATAAATTAAATTCACTGCAAAAATAAATTTAGTACCACATAATTAATGAAATACATGATTAAACCAAATAATGAAAAATAGGTTAAGAATTCCCTTACCTTGGGTTTTTCTTACATAAAAATTGTTTAAACCTTTGGTATAATTGATTGAATAGTGTTTTTAATGTTTTGGAGAAATATATTAATGCTTATTACACCTTATATGTTCATTTTATGACATCATTATGTCCATTTATAAATATTATTTTGTTATTTCCATTATTTTGGGAGTGTGCTTCACATGATTTCCATGGTCGATTCATAATGGTTTTCTTGTAGAATGGATGAAAAACTCCATAAGTGGAATTAAATGGATTTAATATGCGTCAATAAATTTAAATTATACAAATTTATTTGGTTATATAGTATGAGGATGAATAATTAGATAAATCATTATTGATATCCTTTTAGATCATTTTTGCGGTTCATTGATAATCACAATCTAGTTTCAATATATAACATAATATTATGTATATATGTTAACTATAGAACATTAAATAGGATATATCATACATATTAAAATCATTTTCAACCTTCAAAATGGTTTTATAACTATATTTGAAGGTTGTAAAGTAAATTGAAGACATATCATCCATGATGTTGGTAAATCAACACATCACAAATAGTGTTTTTATTTTTACAATAAGAGGAAGCGGAGAGGAATAATGTTGATGAATTATTTCCTAAATATGGTAAAATATATAATATAAAATATTCAAGAGCTTTTGTGACACTTGGATAAGGGAAGGGGAAGGATGTATAGGAATTGAATAGAAAACACAAAAAAATGAAAGGGGATTCTTACATCTTAATCTCTTCTCCTTGAGATCCTCCTTAAGGCCTTTGGTTTTGACCTTTTGATGAGACCTGATGGTCATGGACATGGGTAAGAGAATAGGTAGGGTATTGTTTAGGGTTTAGGTAAGTCATAAAGCTCGCGAGGTGTGAGATGAAGGGGGGGGGGGCTGAGGGTGGTATTTATAGTGAAATTGAGGGAGTTTTTACTTAATTTCAATGGACACCTCATTTGTGGTATTTAGAAAACCATGGTCTTGAAAATGATTTTTTCCAATGTTATTGGAAAATATAGATTCCTCATTACATATTTTAATCCACATGATTCTTACAGAATTATTATATAATTATTATATCATTATGATGTCATCAAACACATAGAAAACATAAAACTGTATTTTTACTATTAGATGAAAAAACAAATACCTCAGAAAAATCTAAAAAATTCACCATAACCATTTTTCATTGTCTTGAATTCATAAAATGACTCCATTTTTTGAAAATAATTTTTTAAATATGATAAATATAATTTTTCTATAATATCATAAATTATTCAAAAAAATAATAATTTAAAAATGAATACTCAATTTATATCACCTTGAAAAATCAATAAAGATCACATTTTCATATAAACTTAAGAAAATAAAATAATAATATGATTTAATATTCATAAGATTCATAATACTATTCATAAGGGTATGTTACTATTCACCAAAAAACAAGTAGGTTCTACCAGACTTCAAATAACTAAATGATCCCAACTGTAGATGTATGTTCATTAAAAATCCAATCATTAAAGTTGAAATGATTATGTTTAATAGATATTTTATAATTATGCCCTTAAAAAGGTTTCATTATGTATAGATTCATTGTTTTGTTCATTTTAAATTATTTTGAATACTCTGGGGTGTTACATTCTATCCACCTTTTGGAATTGCTTCCTTGAAATTTAATTTACTTATTAATCAAGTGAGGGTACCTTTCCCTCATAGAATTTTCAGATTCCCATGTCTCTTATTTAGCCATGTGTTCTCTCCAAAAAACCGTAACCTGGTGGATTACCTTATTCCAAAATAGTTTTTCTCTCTCGATCAGGAATCGTAAATGGTTTCTCTTCCTATGAAAGGTCCACTTCCAGCTGAACTACTTCTCATCTAAAAACACGTGATGAATATGGAACATACTTTCCCAATTTCAAAACATGAAAACATTGTGTACTTGTGATAAACTAGGAGGAAAATCTACTCAATATGTGACTGGTCCAATATTCTCTAGGATTTCATAATGTCTAGTTAACCATTGACATAGCTTTACATTATTACCAAAATGAAAAACACTTTTCCATGGTGAAATTATAAGAAAAACATTATCACCAATATTGAAAGAAAAGAATTTACTCCTATTATCGACACAACATATCTACTTTATTTTAGATTCCCTCATGTATTTCAAGATCATATTATCTTTCATAGACATTTCCTCTACTAATTCTGGTTTTATAAACTTCTTTTCGACACTTCATCCTAAAAATATGGACTTAGAGAACACTTCCCATAAAATTCCTCAATAGATGCCATATATATACTAGATTTAAAACTATTATTATAATAAAACCCAACTAATGAAATATACTGATCCGAACATCCCTCATAGTTCATTGAATAATCTTAAACGATATCCCTTAATGTCTAAATTTCTCTTTTGGTCTTTCCATCATATTGAGGATGAAAAGAAGTGAAGAAATTTAATTTTGTTACATTAAACTTCTGAAATCCTTTCCAAAAGTTATAAGTTAACATGTGATCATGATCCTATAAAATAGGAAGAGTAACTACAAGTAACCTAAAACTATTTTTGAGGTATAGTTGAGAAAGCTGATACAATGACATAATATCTTGAATAGGAATAAAATGAGCAGATTTAGTCATCCGATCAACCATTACCAAAATCTCATTATTACCTGAAGAATTATTTGGTATTCCCACCATGAATTGAATAGATATATTCTCTGATTTCCACTCTTGCACTAGAAAAGTCTGAAGCACCTCCTTTGGTATTATTTGATTTTCTTTAACCTATTGACATTCCAAACATTTCATGGTAAATTCTGCAATATAACTGTTCATTCTATCCCAGCTATATTACTTTTGAATGAATATCTACATATCATCACTTTTAGGATAAAACGAAAATGTATAACTATGAGCTTCAGACAGTAATTCTTTCTCTAGTGGAGAATCCCAAGTCACACAAAAGCTTTTTCCAAATATCAAAACAAAATATTTATCAAGGTTAAATTATGGAAACATACCCATTTTAAACAATTCTACAGTTTTTATAGCTCATAGTCTTCCCTATTCACATTCTTAATTCTGTCTATAAAAGATGACTATAGTGAAACCAGAAACAAAACAAATTAATTTCTTGCACCAATAACTTCCAATACAAAATTCATAAAATTATTAATCAGTGGATCATGTTCCAATTGTAACATGGTTAATTGTGTTTGATGTTTTAGAATCATGTAATCCTCCACTTTGTTTTATTTTCTCATATTCCAATTGATCGTGCAATCAAAATCCTTTTATCAATTTAAGACATATTATTTTCCTCATGTTTAGTTCAATTGGAGTGAACATATACTTGAAACTTTTATGGTTAGTATATACTTCACATTTTGATCCTTATAAATGATGAATCAAAATATTAAAATAAAAAACCACAGCTTATAATTCCAAAACCTGTGTGGGTTATTCTAACCCATGAGGTTTTAATTTCCATAAAGCATAAGAAATTATGTGATAATTATACATCATAAAAAACAATGTCTCTTTAATGAAGTATCAATATAGATGACAAACTATCCAAATGTAGAATTTTTGGTCATAACTGAACCATTCACCAATATTATTTTCAATTTCTGAAAACTATCATTATATTCTCTAATCCAGATGAATTTTACTCTCTTTTGAGATAACATATTCATTGGACAATATAGAAATGCAATGTTTTCCACAAACCACCAGTAATAGCCTTCCAAACCAAGAAAACTACAAATGACAATTATATTTTTGTGGGTTGGCCATTATTCAACAACTCTCATTTTTGCAGGATCAATAGTTATGCCATATTTAGAAAATATGTGACCTAGGAAATAATTTTTTTACATAAAAAATTCACACTGTCTGATCTTTTCATACTATTTCTTTTCTTTTATGGTTTTCAGTACAACCCTTATATGTTTTTAATACTCCTCTTTACTCATATGGTATACCATAATGCCATCAATAAACACAACAAATAATTTCTCCGATAACTCATAAAAAATTATATTCATAAGATCCATGAATATAGAAGCAGCATTAGTTAACCCAAATGAAATAATAACAAATTCATAATGTCCATATCTTGTTCAAAAAGGTAATTTTTGAATTTCATACCACTTCACCTTCAGCTGATGGTACCCATATCTCAAGTCAATCTTAGAAATCTAATGAGCTCCATGGATCTAATCAAAAAATTAATCAATGTGAGAAAAATGATACTTATTCATAAAAGGAATGTTATTTAATTCTCTACAATCAATGAAAAGTCTCATTTCACTATCATTCTTTTTGAAGAAAAAATAGTTGCTCTCCATGGTGAAGTGCTAGGACGAATGAAGCCTTTATCAAGAAACTCCTACAATTGATTTTTCAATTCATGATGTTCAATTTGAACCACTCAATAAGAGGGTTTTGAAATTGAATTAGCAAGAGTAAATAAGTCAATTTTGAATATAACTTCCCGATCAGGTATACCACTAGGCAAATCATCCAAAAAAACTTCAAGGTACTCATTTAATACTAGTACATCATTAATATGAATAGTTCCCCAGTTTTCAACAGTATGAGCTAGATATATTTTATTTCAATATTTAAATTATTTCTCAACTTCCTGATATGTTATCAATTCTATGGGTTAGTTCTAATATGAAAAATGAAACTCATTCTGAAAAAGAAAACATCTTTAGATCTACAATCAATCTTATCATGATAAAGAGAAAGCCAATCCATACATAAAATGAAATCAAACTCTACTAAGGTAAAAACGACAAGGTTTGCATGTAATTTCATTCCAGAGATAACAATATAAAGATTATTAAAATACATTTTTGTTATAACATTTCCCCCTAGTGTTCTAAAAATAAGTTCTTGTCTCATTTTTTGAGGTGATATTTCAAATTTATCAAAAAAAATCTCAGAAATGAAAGAATTTCTATACCCCATATCAAATAAGAATTTAGAAAAATATGACCGAACAAAAAATGAAATAGATTCCACTTCATTTGATGGTCTGGAATCTGCTGATGTATTCACAAAAGATCTCACTACACCTTTCTTTTTATAGTATGGCTGCTTTTCATCACTCAGATCATTCTTCGGGAAGCTTTTTTCATAATGACCGATCTCACCACATTTAAAACGCAATACTATTTTTTTATCAAAATTTATTTTAATATAAATTTTATTACAATATCATGTAATATGTCCAAAATTATCAAATTGAAAACACTTCTCAGTTTTAGTAAGGAATTCCCCAGTGTGTTTTTTCCCACACATTTCACAAACTAGAAACTGAACTTTCTTACCATCAGATTTCTTTGATGGATTCTTACCCATCGCTATCCACATGGACCTCTTCTTCTCTTTTTTCTAAAAGTACACATGACAATAAGTGAACTGAATTTCAACCCTCTCAACACATCATACAATTTTCCCAAAAAAAATTCATTTTACAGAGGCAAATGCCCTTATATATCTTGGATTCAATCCTGAGTAAAAATAGTGGATTTTTCAATCAAGTCCAGAATAAGATTTGCATGAAACCTCACTAGTCGGATAAAGTTTTCTTCATATATTACCAATCAATCTTCTAAATTTTTCCACAATTCTAGTAATTGTTTCCTATCCTATGTTTAACCATTATTTGAAAATATTTTTCAAGTAAAACTAGGTTAAATTCACCACAGTCTAGGGCTACAATATCCACTCTATCACTGATATTACAGGTCATTAACCACCACTAATTATCTTCACCTTAAAAATGATAAATGTAAAGGCTAACCTTTTCATTATTTGATCCTTACATAACCTCAAACATATTCTCAATGGATTTAATCTATTCTTCAGCTGTTACTATGTCAGAAGATCCACTAAAAGTAGGATGGTGTTCCCCGTAAAATGTTCCACAATCATCATGTTCCTTTGTGGTAGCTCTGGTTTCTCTCATTCATTGATGCCAATACTATTAATTTCCAGCATCAACTAATCCAATACTGTAATAATCTACTAGGTTCTAATTACCACCATTGTTGGTTGTAGATTCAGAAATATATTAGCCTCTCGGATCCTTTTGACTTCAGCTTCCCTATTTCTTATGCTAAAAACCATTCTGAATATACATATCTTAGATGATGAAACATGGTAATATTTAAATTCAATCATTTCAACATAAACATAAGGTAGAAATCAATTATGGAATTCTATTAACATCATACTAACTTTTAATGTTATGTAAATCGTGATTTGATACCAACTTAAGGCCCTAACCTTAAAAATTACATATATTAGTTATTTAAACAATATTTGACTTCACTACAATCCCAAATATATTTATGATTTATATTTTTAGAATGTGTGTACAGAAACCATATATATCAGCCCATAAGTATAAAAAGCGGTCACAATTTTAAACAATATCCATTTCATTCATATTTCAAATGTTTTTAATAAAAACCTGAAAATATTTTCATGGACAGTCTTCACAACATTCATCTTGAAATCTCATTTTATCTTACCCATTATTACACCATATGAAAAACATTTTATAACTTGGGATGTAAAAAAATTCAGAAATGGATATAAAAATAAGGATATAAATTGTTAGTCCCTAAATACTTATACACATATGAAATCATTTTCACAAAGACATAATTCGTATCCCTAAAAATAATATAATTAATTTGTGAAACAAGATATTTCATAAAGTCATAGAAAACAAAAATATAGAATCGAGGTATCTTGGAGAATAAGTTATTTAATTTTGTAACCCTTATGTCTTCTTTATGGTTTGAAACCTTCATGGATACCTTATAGTGTGACCATCACAGTTACACTTGGAGTAAATATCAAACCAACCACCAACTTACACATACCCAATGCATTGGAGGGACATATATATACCACCCTTAGTTATAAAAAATTACCATGAACCAGAAAATAATCATAAAACATTAATGATTACATAAAAACATTTCTTTATAATTTTCTAAAATTTAATTTTAAAAGAGAATTTTTAATGTAGTTTCTTTTACAGGTATCATATAATTCAAGAGAGAATTTATTGAATTAAAGGAATATGTGTATCAATTGTAAATTCACATAATAAAACATAATATAAATTATATTAATTACAAAAATTATCTTATTACCACATAATTAATAAAATATAATGTTAACCCAATGAATGGAAACTAGGTTATGAATTCCCTTACATCAGGTTCCCCTTACTTCAAACATGTTTAAACCTCCTGGATAATGGTTTAAAAGGTGTTATTAAAATTTTACAGAAACATATCCATATTTATATCATCTTATATTATCATTTTATATCATCTTTCAACCCATTTATTAATATTATTTTGTTACTTCTTTTGTTTCGGGAGCATTCTTCAGATGATTTCCATGGTCGGTTCGTAAATTATTTTCATGTCGAATGAAAGAGAAAAATAAAAAAGTTTAATGAAATTAAATCAACATGTTTTAATAATATTAAGTGATTCCACAAATAATTTTGTTTATATGTTATGAGGATGAATCATTAGAAAAATCAGTCATGATATCTGTTTAGATCGTTTTGGAATTTCTTTGATAATCACAAACTAGTTTCATTATATAACATAATATTATTTATATATTTTTGATATAGAATATGAAAGAGGATATATCATATAGTTTAAAATATATTTCAACCATTAAAATGGTTTTACAATTTTCCTTCAAGGAAGTAAAGGAAATTAAAGATTCATCATCCACGAGGTTCACAAATCAACAAATCACGGACGATGTTTTTATTTTTAGAATAAGAGGGATGGGAGTGGAAGAATGATGAATAATTTTTTCATAAATAGGATAACATCTTGGATATATACTATTCTGTAGATTTGATTCCTCTTGGATAAGGGTAGGGGAAGGTAGTATAGTAATTGAAATTAAAACATAAGAAAATGGAAGATGATTCTTTCTTCTTGACCTCTTTACCTTGAGATCATCCTTGAGGCCATTATTTTTGGAATTTTGGTGAGACTAGAAGGTTCGGGACGTGAGGAAGAGCCTTGGGAAGGGTATTTTTTTGAATTTAGAGAATTCACAATGCTTGAGAGGTATTATTAGAAGAAAAGGGTGAGGGTGATTTTAATTATGAAAGTGAAGGAGTTTTTAATTAATTTTAAAGGACATTTCATTAGCGGTATTTAAAAAACCATGGGCTTCAACATGGGTTTTTCGATGGAATTGGACACTTGGGATACCTAATATCATATTTTAATACTCAATAGTGAATCATAATGATTACATCATTATTATATCTTTCTGATTTCATTAAACACACTGAAAACTTAAAATAATATTTTAATATTCAATGAAAATTCAATTATCTCAAAAAAATTCTAAAAAATATCCCTAAACGTTTTTCTAGGTGTATAATTAAAAAATTAACTCAATTTTTTTTGAAAATAATTTTCTAAGTTTTATAAATTTAATTTTTAAATAAGATCTTAATTTATTCAAAGAAATAAAAATTCTAATAATATAACTCATTATATATCACCGTGGAGAGGTAATCAAGATATCATTATATTATAACCTTAAGAAAATAAAATATATATAATATTAACTATTCATAAGGGTCACATTACTATTCATACTACTATTCACATTAGTAGGTTACTATTCACCCAAAAAAAGTTGGTTCTATCAGAATTTAAATAACATACTGATCACAATCGTAGATGTCCATTTTTTAAAATTAAAATCATAGAAGAAGAAAAATTATGTTTAATGTATAATTTATAACTATCTGTTTAAATCAAAGTTTCATATTGTAGATATTTAGTGTCTCAAGAATTTAGATTTATTGTTAAAACTTTGGGGTGTCACACAAACTCCTCAAATGTCTAATATGATTCATAGTGTATTAATGAGATATTAATTTATCGTGGAGGATTGCGAATAATTAATGTTTATAAAAGATGAACTTACTCCATACCAACAGATCATAAGGATTTATGACTTTGATAATTTTTTGTACGTATCAAATGAGAGATGTATTCCATGTAAAATATTTATGTTTTTAAATTTATTTATTAATTTAAATGGGCAACACCATGAAGGTTGAAATGGATATTTAAAAAAATAAAATTATATATATGGTAGAGTATGTACTAATGTATATAATATAATAAATTTGGGGTATGATTAAATTTATTTTATTCACTATGAATAATACTTTTCACTTGTAATTACAATAAAAATTATTCATAATATTCTTCCATACAATAATATAATGATAATCAGATCTAAAACGAAGATATGTACATGTCAATCACTAATTATACATTTTTTAATAACATATAAATGATATATCCCAATGTTTTTTCGGATCCAAATATTACTACAACAATGATTAATTTACAATTATCCATTTTTAGATTGAAGAAACACTCATAGAGTTGTAAAATTTATATTGATGAAATAATTAATGGTTTGAATTTAAAAAATAAAAAATAATAATCTTATTTATATAAGACGTTATTGAGATTTTGGTTGTCTTTATGGTGTTTTATTTGAATTTCATACTTATCAAAAAAATTGAAAACCTTAACGTAAAATTTTAATATACTTGGTTGGGTAATTGTTTCAAAATTAATTATATTAGATTAGTGTAACACCAGTATGTTTTATTGAAAGATTTTACTTAATTTATTTTTATTATTTAGTATCTTTTTTGCTTAAAATTGCGAGTTTAATCAATCCAAAAGATTCCATTAATATAAAATTACCTTTATAGCCTATCCATTAGGTTAGCGGGAATCATTATTATAAACTTATGAAAATACATTATTAATTTACTAGCTATTAATTATTTATAAAAAATATAAACCAATTAGATATTTTTATTTTTGATTGAATTACTTTTTGTAATGAATTTATTTATATATATGTGCTACATAATTAATAAAATATTTTTGATATTCATCGAAAAGATATTTTAGTCAAAGGGTATGAATAAAAACCTATTTTATGTATAACAACCTTTTTTTATAATGATATTTTTACTCCTTTGAATGGAGAACCCATTTTATGTTATCATTTTGACATATTAATAATTTCTATATGAAAACATAAAAATTTTATTTTTATTTGGGATATAAAAATTTACTTTGGATAACCATATGATATTTTTCTAATAACATTAATGTTTTGATGAATATTAAAAATACGCTAAATTTTAATTAAAAACAACTTTTTTCATCGAGATAATTTATATAGATAAATTATCATATTTAATGAATTTAAAGTAAAAAAATTATATATTTTTACAATTTAATATAATTTATGTCATTAGATTTAATTTTACATTGAATTCATAGGTAAAAACATTTCAAGCTTTTGCAATGTTTTAACTTTTAAAACTTGTTTTGTCATTTCAGCAACGGGATTAATTTTAAATTAATTATTGAAACTTCTGTGTTTTGAATTTGGAAATATGGATTCCATATTTGGAATTATAAGGTCCAAATTTTGTTAATAGGTACCTTTTATTTATGGGCATTATGAAAAGTAACTTCAGTAATTATTTTATTTATCATGGTTAAAGGGTAAATCTGGTAAAGAAGGGTAAAAAAATAATTTATTAATATAAAACTACCGTAAATGTGTCCTAATCCTTTTTGATTAGATATTTACAACCATGGACATCCTTAGGTCGATTTTGGGACCCCATGGATTCACTTGGATTTGAAAATGACATTTTATAAGAATTAATTTAATGTAAAGATAATTATAACCTGAACATATATCTTTTACTAAATTGATTTTAATATAGATTTATATAACTGATCTCTCTATATATAAATATTCCATAGAAATATAAAAACATTTCCTACATCATGGTATTTTATTTATAATTTTTAGATATCAGAAAAATATATTTATTTATGAAGAATTATGATGTAATGATTACCTCTTTAATGAATGATTCAAATAAATAAATTTATAAATATTAAAAAAATGAAATTTGGTTATTTTTAAGGCATATAGGATTTTTTTTCATGATATAGACATATTACATTTGATTTAATTCTTGTGTTTTTATGGAATCAAGTTGCTTTGAATTAAACAAAAGACAATTGTAAATAGTGTCCAAAAGTGACACAATTCATAACATAAAACACAAAATAGTTTATTAGATGATATTAAAATATTAAAATTATAATATTAATAAAAATGGTTAAAATAAGTCCAAATATTACATAAATAACTTTTTTTGGGTTTTTTGACCTGATATGGTAATTACATTTACCCATAATATTTAATACAACATGAAATCACGGTAATATTAAAATGGGTAAAATTAGGGTTAAACCAAAATGATAAGGATACAAAATATTATAAATTGTATAAAATTATTTAATGATGGTTATTAGAACAAAAATCCTTTTATCTTTTAATTAAGTAAGTTTTTTACTATTTTTAGTTTAAATTTAATTTATAATAAAGTAATATTTTGAGAGTTTCCTAATGTACCACTCTCATCTCTTATAAAAGGGAACCTCCTCCCTCTCTACTTCACTCCATTTTGAGCCTTCAAGATCAACCAACCCATTCCCATTTCTCTAATAATCTTCCATAGTAGTATTATATAGGTTTTTTGCCTCTCAAAATATGAACTATAGTGCCCTAATTGGAAATTTATAGGAGGCATGTCGAGGACGAGGTAATAACTTCGACCAATTCTTTCAATTTGTTTTCTTATTATACATAATATCATTTAGTTTTATCATAATAAAGTAATAAAATAAGTATCACTAATATCGGGATATGTTATTATAAATATGAAACAACCATATTTCACCTTCTATCAATCCTATAAAAAAAATCACTACACGTGTGTACGTACAGCTTACCAGCTCCACGCTATAGTGTAATATTGTTTTGACAACCACCTTACTTGGATGGGTATAATGGTGTAAAAAATAACTATATATGATTTCTATAACATGATACTAATTATGAGATAATATACACCATCCACTTTAGTACCACTCAACAATTATGGGAATGGTATCGTAGCATGTGTGCACGTACGGCTTACCATCTCCATAGTGCGAAGTGATTTGTTCTACATAATCTTAATTAAAAAATGATTATATAAATGAATTGAATGAATAGATATGATATATATTATAATAATACCATTATCTAAATTATATAACTATAACCTAAGAAATAGGAAAAAAACATATCCGACAAAACATATATAAGAACATAAAGTAGTTAATACCCGAATAACGAGTCACGATGAAATGTTATGAAAAAACAGATGAAAATATTATCATAAATGTTATTATAGAAATTATTATGATTATAGAATAAATAATTAACATTATTTAAATAATTATATAGGAGTTTTAGATACATACTAATCATATCAGACCTAAGGTAAGGGATAACTTTTCAAATATCATTTTTATCTGAGATTATTTATACGTAAGTATTTACTAGGGGTATATTTATCATCAATTTACATGTTTCATAATAATATTCTCATAATTTTTTTACAATTATTCTATATATTTTTAATTTCATATTTACCAATTTTTAATTCTATGACACGGTTTGTAAGGAATATTTCTTACGTTTACCATATGAGGTACTTTTTTGAATTTTCGGAAAAAATACAAGAAGAATTATTTTTTAAATTATACAGAATGAATATATTTTTATTATTTACTAATTCATTATTTCCATGAAGCTTTCTATACACGGTTTTAAGTTTATTTTCAAAAAAATTATTTTCCTTTAAAATTGTGTGTAATTTTTTGAAGACAAAACATTTTTGACAAAAGGATATTTTCCCCAGGAATTAAGTTCAACTATTTAATCAAAATTATTTTTCATCTAAGATGGAATAGGGTTATTTTTTTATCAATATTATTACTTTTATTTGATTAGGTTTATGAGAAATTATTTTTATCATGTCCATTTATCATATATGGATTATTTTATGATGGCATGATGTTTAAGAATCCCATTTTATTACATGGGTTGTGCTATGATGATTTATATTTTTGTGTAACATGTAAGAATGGTTCCATTATTAGATGGGTGGGACCTATATCTCTCTATAATGCATTGGGAAAAGATTTATATCTCATGAGATAGACATGGATGGAATGGAATGTTAATCTATTTCAGTGATACAAGGTTGGAATGATGAGAGAACTCGATTCAGTATTAGACTTTATCTGAAATGATGGTCTTGAAAATGAGACTTGACTACTATGAAATTATTTTCTATGTTTATGTGTGTATTCCAAAAAATTTCATATCTTATTTTTTTACTATTGGGATTACATTTCACTTTTATGATATATCTCATCACAAGATATTGTGATTTTTTATATGCAGGATAAGATTGTCAAATGAAATGTTCATATGAATATGATATGATTAATATTTACTCCATTTACCTTTACTGAGAATTTGAGCTCACCATTCTATACGTTTCTTTTCTGTAGGACATGAAGATGGGAATTAAGTTTGATATTAAAAAGGAATCTTTTTATGATGAAATAAGTATAGGACAATGCAGATGCTTTATGAACACGTTTTTTAGGTTTCCCAGTTTCTAAATCCACTATACCTATATGGTCCTTTCATGGTTTTGTTATATGTTTTAATAAATATACATCAATTCTGAAGTTATATCATTGTATTTAAATAATAGGCCACAACAGGTGTATTAGGGGAAATGTATATTTAACATTTGGAAAGTAGGATGAGAAATCATTAAGGATATGTCAAAGTATATGATAAAATCCAATTATTTTAGAAATGTCCATGGATAATCTAGGGTAAAACCTAGAGTCCTAAGTTGAAATTTTACTCTTGATTATGTGGTTTTCCACTTTTTATTTCTGTTGATCACATTATGATTCTTGGTTTTAGTCAATGGCTGGAACCCGAAATAACCTTGTTAAGGCTGAACGTGATGGTCAATGCAATGATTGTCCCCCTGAGAAACCATGTGTTATGGGAGTCTGGAATAAAAAATCTTGTATCCATTATCACAAAACATTCTCAAGCTATGAATCATGTCAGAAAACCAAACGATAAAAGGAGGGATCAACAATCTATTGAATCCGTCATGAGGCAGTACCCACTTTCATTCAGTGGGTCTTCTGATCCATTAGCGGCTGAATAATGGATCATTACCCCTGAAAATATATTTTCAGTTCTACATTGTTCTAAACATGATAAAGGCATCTAATCCAAATATGATTTGGAGGTTGAAGCTAATCAATAGTGGAATATTACCAAGAAAACGAGGCAAATATATGAAATTGAGTCCATGGAATGGGAAGAGTTCAAGAACTCATTTTTCAATATGCACTTTTCTTGTATTCTTTGAACAAAGATGGAGAAGGAGTTCCTTGAAAATAATAAAAAGTATAATGAATATGTTGGTACCTACAAAGAAAATTTTACAAGACATTCAAGGTACACTTCTTGAATTATTATCCAACTTGATAGTAAGATTAATCGATTCTTTAGTGTCTTTAAAACAAGTCTTTGAAGGGCATTATCCATAAGGGACTTCAATAGCTATGAGAAAAATTTTCAATGTGATCTCAAGGTTGAGATCGATTCTGGAGTAACCCATTAGTCTTATGGGTTTTATAAGAAGAGTAAATTGGAATTCAAAGGAAAATATAAAGACCACACTGAAAATTAGAAGAGTTTTCCCTTATGATCAAAGTTTAGAAAGAGACATGGAGGGAATATTCATAAAGGGACAAGTAAATGTTTTAAGTGTGGAAAAGAAGGTTATCAGGAAATTGAATGATGATGTGGTGGGAACAATCTGTCTAATGATGCCGACAAATAAATGGCTGTACAAAATGCACCTCTTACACTTCAATGTTACAAGTGAAAGGAAATGGGGGCATTATGACAATAAATTCCATGATCTAAGGGTTATAGATAATGATCGACATCAACATACTCTTTAGGACAAAGACAAAGGAAATTCACATGAAATTACTATCAGTGAAGTCGAGTACAATAATGATGTAGTAAAAGGTACACTTACCATACACTCTAAAGTATCAAATGTTTCTATTTTATTCTGGATCTGCCATATCTGTTATTTATAATTTATTTTCTTTGGGTATCACTGTGTTACCTCCAAAATTAGATGTTGATTTAGATATGAAAACCTTTAATTGCACAACGGTCGGATCGATGTTTACAATTCTTCTGCAATTGAAGTTTGTGGGAATATGCTTCTTAAAAATTGTGTGATCCTTCCTATAATGTAATATGATGTGATTATTGGCATGGATTGGCTTTTATTATTTTGATTAGATATCAATTTCAAATAAGGGAAGTCATATTTCATATTTCAAATGAATCTATGATCATTTATCAATTCAAGGATGAATACAACATTGTAGTAGATATTTCTTCCATATAATAAGACTTGATTCCCATAAATGAATGTTATTTATATCAAATGGTTGGGGAGAAACACATTATTAAGAATACATCCATTGTACGGGAGTTTGATAATTTATTTCCAGAGGAATTTCTAGGTCATCCACCAAATTGTGATGTTGCATTTTCAATAGAACTCATACTGGGTGCTATGTATATTTCAAAGACACATTACAGAATCGCTCCAATTTAGTTTCATGAAATGAAGTATCAACTCTAAGAGAATCTTGAAAAGGGATTCATACCCCTTAGTGAGTCACCTTGGGGAGAACTTATTCTGTTTGGTAAGAAGATCGATGGATAAATGAGGCTCTGTATTGATTATCGAGAATTTAATAAGATCACTCTCAAGAAAAATATCCTCTCCCACATATTGATAACTTATTTGACCAACTACATAGATCTCAATAATTTTCCAAGATTAATATTTATTTAGGATATCAAAAATTAATCATAAAAAAGGAGGATATACTAAAGGCATATTTCTGTAGAAGGTATGGACACAATGAATTTATAGTGATTCCTTTTGGTCTTACTAATTCCCCAACTATCTTAATAGATCTAATTAATAGAATATTTAAAAACTATCTTGATCTGTTTTTGGTATTCTTTATTGATTATATTATTGAATACTCAATGAGAAAGGAAGAACATGAAGATCACTTGAGAATTGAACTAAAGTCCCTGAGAACAGAGAATCATTATTCTAAATTTACAAAGTGTGAATTTTGGCTTCAAAAACATTCATTTTTGGGTCTCATAATCTCAAGATAGGGGATATCTATATATCCTACCAAAATGGTGGTTATTGAAAGATGGTCGAGGCCAACAATAGTAACTAAAATCCTAATTTTTCTTGGTTTGGCTAAATATTATTTACATTTTGTGAAATATTTTTCATGATTATCTAATCCACTCACCAAGTCGACATAGAAAGGATTTATGTTCATTTATACAAAGTAATGTGAAGATAATTTTAGAAATCTACAATGAAGTTTAGCCAGTGCACTTGTGCTCACACTTCCTTGTATTGGAGAAAGGTTTGTGATCTATAGTGATGCATCCACGAAGGGGTTGGGGTGTGTTCTCATGATAGATTATATGGTGATAGCTTAGGCCTCACAGTAGTTTAAAATCCATGATCAAAATCACCCAACTCTTGATTTAGAGATATCTACGGTAATCTTTGAATTAAAAATATGGAGGAATTATCTTTTTGGTGAAAGGTGTGATATTTATACTGATTATAAAAGTTTAAATTATATTTTTACACAAAAGGAGTTGAATATGGGCCAAAAAAGATGGTTGGAGTGGATTAATTATTTGGACTTCCCAATACATTACCACCTAGGGAAAGCCATCAAGGTGTCAGATTCTATGAGTTCAAATGACAATTCTATCTTATCCATGATGAATATCATGAAAGATTCAATATTTAGGGATTTGAAAAGGATGGATCTTGAAATTTTAATGGAAGAGGAGAAATCATATCTTTCTCAAATGAATGTTCAATTATCTATACAAGTGAAGATTAAAGAGGCATATAAGGAAGATATAGATTTACAAAAGAAGGTGAGAGACATTCTATAATTCAACATTTATTTTGATGAAATAATAAGGTTCAAAAAATAGTTTTGTGTTCCTTTCGTACTAGAATTAATGAAAGAGACATTTCATGAGGCTCATAGTTCTTATTTCTATATTCACCATTGAATCACAAATATGTACAGGGACCTAAAAGAGTACTTATGGTTGGATGAATTGAAAAGAGATGTCGTCGTATATGTCTTTCAATGCTTGGTTTTTCAGAAAGTTAAGGTAGAGAGATAAATTTATAAAGGGATGTTACAACTATTACCCATACCAAAATGGAAATGGGTAAAAATCACCGTGGACTTTGTTATTGGACTTCTCAAAAAATCCAATGGAAATAATTTTATATGGGTTATAGTTGATCATCTAACGAATTAGACACTCCTCATTTCTATTGGAGTAGATTTTTCTCTTGATCATCTTGCCAGGATATATGCAATGTATATTGTAAGATTGCATGGAGTACCACTTTACATTATATCCGATCAGGATATAAGGTTTAACCCGATGTTCTGGTAAAGTCTTCAGCATGATCTGGATATAGAGCTATGTTTTATAACTGCTTATCATCCTCAGACATAAAGTCATTCTAAGGGGACAATTCAATCTCTCGATGACATGTTGAGATCTGGCTCTATGGATTTCAAAGGTGGTTTGAATCGACACATACCATTGTTGTAATTTCAATATAATAATATCTTTCACTCAAATATTTAAATGGATCCTTATGAATCCCTCTATAGAAAGAATTGAATTACTCCAACTTGCTGGGATGATGTTGAGGAACGAAAAAAAGTAGGACCTGATCATGTTGATGAAATGAAAGAAAAGGTCAGATATATTCAACATCACATAAGAGCAGCTTAGAGTAAAAAAAAAATTATGTTTACAACTGAAGAAAATACCTAGAGTTTGAAGTGGGTGTTAATGTGTTCGTATGAATATCTCCCAAGAACAGAATAATGAGATTTGGAAAGAAGGGTAATGTGAGCCCAAGGTATATTGGTGCTTTTGAAATACTGGATCGTGTTGGGAAGGTATCATACCGATTGGTGATTCTAACGAATCTCACTCATGTTCATGATGTGTTCCTTGTATCCTTATTGAGAATGTAGATACCCGATCCCTCACATATAATAATCTCATAAGTCATACTACTAGAGCAATATCTTTTTTTTTGTGACGAACAACCAATAATGATTATAGATCTTAGTGAAAAGGTTCAATGAAACATGACCACTCTATTGGTTAATGTTTTATGGAGGAACCACCAATTTTAAGAAGCTACATGGGAACATGAGGATATTATGAGGGAAAGGTATCCTCATCTATTTATTTCTATGTGATAAATTTCATGGGAGTAATCCAGTTTAAGGGGTGTAAAATGTAACACCCATATTTTTTATGAAATATTTTATTTAAATAATTTTATTCATTAGTAGATTTCTTGCACACAATCCTATGTTTAAAAAACAATGAGATTTCTTTATTATAATATTATCATTATATCATAGCTGTTAGTATAGCAGGAATAATTATAAATATTTTCTGAAAATGCATTATGAATATATTTTCTATTAATTATATATAAAAAATATAAATCATTAAGATATTTTTATTTTTGAGTGAATTACTTTTTTAAATGAAATTAATGAGATATATGTGTTATATACTTAATAAAATATTTTTGATATTTATCCAAAGGAAATTTTAGTCATAGGGTATGAATAAAAACCTATTTTATGTATAAGAACCTTTTTTAAAGGTTAATTTTACACCTTTGAATATAGAACCCATTTTATGTTAAGATTTTGATAGATTAAAATTTTTTATATTAAATTATAAACATGTTATTTTGAAGTAGGATATAAAAATTTACATTGGAATTTTTTTTGATATTTTGTTGATAACTTTTGTGTTTTGATTAATAGTAAAAATACACTAAATTTTAATTAAGAATAACTTTTTTCATTGAGATAATTTATGTGGTTAAATTATAATATTGAATGGTTTTAATTTATAAATTGAATATATTTTAATCATTTAATATAATTTATGTAATTATCATTAATTTTACATTGAATTCACAGGTAAAAACAATTCAATCTTTTAAAATGTCTTAACTTGTAAAACTTATTTTCTCCTTTCAACAAAGGAATTAATTTTAAATTATTTAATGCAACTTCTGGTTTTTGAATTTGTTAAAAAAGATTCCATATTTTTAATCATAAGGTCCAATTTTTTTGAAATTGTACCATTTAGTTTTGGAAATTATTAGTAGTAATTTCAGTAATTATCTTATTTACTATGGTTAAAAGATAAATCTGGTAGTGAAGGGTTAAAATATAATAATTAAATAATATAAAACTACCCTAAAACATATCCTAATTATATTGGATTAAATATTTCTAACCATGGTAATTATTGTCTCAATTTTTGGACCCCATGGATTCACATGGTTGTGAAAATGACATTTTATAAGAATTAATTTAATGTAAAGATAATTATAACCTAAACATATATCTTTTACTAAATCAATTTTAATATAGGGTAATATAATTGATATATATTTCTATAAATTTTAATTATAAATCTAAAAATGTTTAATAAATAGTTCTATTTTATTTATAATTTTAATATATTAGATAATTAAATTTTTTATGACATAAATATGATGTAATGATTACCTCATTAATGAAAGATTTAAAAAAATGAATATATAAATATTAAAAAAATGTAATATGGTTATTTTTATGTCATCTAAGAATTATATGGATTATATTGAAACATTATATTTGATAAAATGCCTTAGTTTTAAGGAAAAATGTTGTTATGATTTTTTTTAAAAAAAAGTCAAATATGAATAGCGTTGAAAATTGACAAAATTCATTACTTCAAACATAAAATAGTTTATTAAATTATATTAAATTTATAAAAATATATGATATGTTCAAATGGTTAATATAAGTACAAATATGTCATAAATAACTTTATTTGGGTTGTTTTACATGATATGGTAATTACATTAACCCACAATGTGTAAATAACATGATATCATGCTAAGATTAAAAAGGGTAAAATAAGGGTTAAACCAAAATATTAGGATAAAACAATCTTCTAAACTTGAATAACAATTATTGGATGATTGGTAATGGAACCAAAATCATATTATACTAGAAATAAATAAGTTTGGGAGCTTTTTATTCAAAATTGAATTTATAATAAATTAATATTTTGAGAGTTTCCTAAAGTACCCTTCTCCTCCCTTATAAAAGGGGACCTCCCCCCTCTTCTCTTCACTCCATTTTGAGCCTTCGTGATCAGAAAAACACTACCCATTTCTCTTCCCAACTACCATATTCACATTATAGAGGTTATGGTTATAAGGCCCTAGCCTTAAACATTACTTAAACTTGAGTTATTACAAGATTACACATTGAGGATCTTTTCAGGTTTAGTGTTTTAGAGAATTAGATCATGAAACTTGCATTACATTCCACATTTAAACAAGGTGGTTACATAAAAGAAAATATTCATTCTTCCCATCAATGGAAACCTATTTAAAATAAAACACGAATTCTTTCTTGACACATCCTTGACACTATCGTCACATCATGTACCCTTCCCTTGACCTGTGAAAAGCATTTCAAAAACTTGGGATGAGCATAAAAAGCTCAGTAAGGGTTATAAAAATATGGAAAGGAAACATGAGTTCATATACACATAAGAATGAAATCATACTTTACCCATAAAACATAGGCATATCAAATCATGAATAAATCATAGAAAACATAAGACATAAAGGTAACTTGAGGCATTCATAACATTCTTACGTAGGGAGTAACCCTCTTGGTTATGTTTGGAATACCCATCACAGTATATTCCCTAAATCTCTTCGGATAAACCTTAACGTGTTACTCCTTCGCGTTACCCAATGCATTGGAGAGCTATATCGGGCTCACCCGCCCTTAGTTTATCACGGAACCACCTGTTCTTCATAACAATGCCCAAGAACCATAATATAACGACCCATACTTTACATACATTGTTAATACTTCAAAATTGAAGCACACTTATTACAACATATGACAAAACCACAAAGGACCGTATAGGTATAGTGTCTTTAGAAACTGGGAAACATAAACAACTGGTTCATAAATCTTCTACAGTGTCTCCCATTTATTTCATCATATCTAGTGTCCCTTTTAGCATATTCTACTTAATATCCATCTTCCTGACCTGGGGAGAAGAAAACATAAAAGGGTGAGCTCAAATGCTCAGCAAGGGCAAATAAAGGAAATAAAAATCATATCATATCTTTTTGAAAATCAAAACCTGCAAAAGAGATCATAATATCTTATCATGGAATAAATCATAGAAGTGAAAATGAGATCCCCATAATCATAACATAAGACATGAAACTTTGTGGCATGCACACATAATCATGGAAAATCATTTCTTGTTAGTCATGAATCATTGCCAAAACTATCTTAGTGGACAAAGTCCCTTTCTGAACCGAGTTCACTCCTCGTTTCAGTCCTATATCACTGAACCGAAATAACCTTCCGTTCCAGCCATGTCTATCTCATGAGATATAAAATCTTTACCCAATGCATTTCAGGGAGATATAGGTCCCACCCATCTTATAATGAATCCTTTCTTATGTGTACCACATAATCATAAAACATACATAATCGCATAACACATGTAACAAAAATGGGATTCTTGAAACATCATGACATCATAAATCAATTCATATAAGATAAAGGAATTCATAAAAATAATTCCATAACAACATGATCAAATCAATGTAATAATAGGGATAAAAACAGAACCCTTTATTATCTTAGATGGAAAATAATTTTGATAAAACACTTGAACTCCATTCTTGAGGATAATATCCTTTCTTCTTCAAAAACATTTTTCCTTTCATAACATGTCATATAACTTTAAAATAAAAGAAGTTGATTAAAAATAAACTTGAAAACTTGTAAAGGAAGCTTCTTGGAAATAATGTTTTAAAAATCCATTCATGCCGTATAAGTTAATGAAAACATTCTTCGTACTTTTGTCGGAAAAGTCAAAAAGTACCTCGTACGATAAAAGATTCCTTTCATACATATTACTAAAAACTCACCGAAGGGTAAAAATGGATTTAAACAATTGTAGGTGGATGGAAATAATATTACATTTTGGTGAAACATGGATGTGGATGATAAAATACACCCCAGTAAATACTTACGAATAAACAATCTCGGATAAAAATGAGATTGTGATATTTTCCTTACCTTAGGTCCGATTAGCTTTGTACGTGTCCGAAGCTCCTCTTCTTTGGAACGCTTCTTTGAATCCTCCACTTAAGGAACTAAGATTGGTCTTTGGAGAAGACCAGGACCTCTAGGATTATTCTAGGGAAATGGAGAGGAGAAAATGGCAGGGGTTGGCCGAGCTTGAGTGCTCAAATTGGTGTGAGGAGGAGGGGGAGGAGGTGCCCTTTTATAAGGGAGGAGAGGGGCACCTTAGGAATATCTCAAAATATTATTTTATATTAAAGTCAAAATCGGTTTATAATGGTTCCAAAGGGTCTTATTTCGAAGATAAAGTGGGGATGGGTCTAAATCCTATCAACCAATAGGATTTAGACAAGTTTAGGGTATTATTTTAACCTTATCAATTAGATTTAACTCTAAGTTAATTAATTTAACTTTTACCGTGTCTTTTTGTTTTCTTTCACTATATGGTTAATACACTTACTATAACATGCCAAACGAACCCCAAATTGTTTATTATTAATATATATATCTTTATCTAAGTCATTTGGCCGAACTCTAGATTTTTATGAATAAAATAACAATTAATAATATAATATTTGATTTAAAAACTATTTTGTGTCAATTTTGACACTATTTGATATATGATTTTTTTGAAAGTCATAACAGAATTATATGTTCGAACCAAGTTAATTAAATCAACACTAATATATCATAGTAACCTAGAAAATTAGTGGAATTCATAAAAAGTCTCAAATTACATTTATTTTTGTGTTTATATTATCAATTATGTCAATATTTCATTAATAAGATAATTACTGCATCATCTTTGTGTCATAAATAAATTAAATTATTTGATGTCTAAAAATTAAAAATAAAATACCATTATGTAGGAAATATATTTAGCTTTCTAATGAATATTTATAGTCGAATTTAGCTTATGTATAACCCCATATTAAAAATGATTTACTTATTAAACTTTGATTTTAACTATTTTAACCCTTCTTTAAATTAATAATAAATGTCCTAATCTAATCCAAGTGGGCCTAAATGGTCATATTTTATTCCTAAGTTTGTTTTTGGTCGAATTACACTTGTCCAATAGAATTAGGACATGTGTTAGGGTAATATTAATATCATATTTACCCTTAGTTACCCTATTTACTATTAACCGCGGTAAAAATAGTAAAAAGTTACTATTCACCAAAAAATTATTTTTATCTCATTGAACCACATTTTACTTACTGATATCAACCGTGTCTGTCGGATTTTTGAAATTCCATTCACAGAAGCGGTAAAATTAAGTTTTATGCAAAATTCAGTTTTTAACCTACCACTTAGTGGTTTCACTATTCATCAAAAATTGAAAGTTTTCAGAAAAATACCAAAATCTCACCCTAGGCTAATTTCAATATTCTGAGTCCAAAAATGAAGTCCATTTTGAAAAATAAAATTTATAAAATTTCAAAAAGTGGTTATTACTATTCATAACGGCTAGTTTTAATAGCATATTGTTGTTTAGTGAAACTCGGTATTGCGTATGACGCAAGCTATCGAGGAAGGTCGCGATTGCGTGTAAAGAAAGCCAAGCAAGTGTTGTGTAGAAAAAGATTCCTTTGACGATTTATATAACATAAAAGTCTCGGGTGTTACATTCTACCCCCCTTAAAAAGAATTTCGCCCTCGAAATTCGTCACTTTGTAACAAACAGATGAGGATAATTCTCCCTCATCATATCCTCAAGCTCCCATGTAGATTCTTCAAGTTGGTGGTTCCTCCATAAAACTTTCACCAAGCGAGTGGTCTTGTTTCGTAGAACTTTTTCACTACGATCCAGAATCTCTATCGGCTGTTCTTCATAAGAAAGATCTTGCTCCAGCGGTACAACTTCTGAGCTGAGTACATGTGAAGGATCTGGTATGTACTTTCTCAGGAGAGATACATGGAACACATCGTGAACTTGAGAGAGATTCGGTGGAAGCGCCAATCGGTAAGCTACCTTCCCAACACGATCCAGTATTTCGAAAGGACCGATATATCTAGGGCTCAACTTCCCCTTCTTTCCAAATCTCATAACCCTCTTCCAGGGAGATATTCGTAAGAACACTTTATCACCCACTTCAAACTCTAGGTATTTTCTTCGGTTGTCGGCATAACTTTTCTGTCGAATCTGAGCTGCTCTTATGTGTTGTTGAATAGATCTGACATTTTCTTCCATTTCATCAACGAGATCAGGTCCTAATAGCTTTCTTTCCCCAACTTCATCCCAACAAGTTGGAGTCCTGCATTTCTTTCCATAGAGAGCTTCATAAGGAGCCATCTGAATACTGGAGTGAAAGCTATTATTATAAGAAAATTCTACCAAAGGTAGGTGTTGATACCAACCTCCTTTGAAATCCATAGAGCAAGCTCTCAACATATCTTCTAGGGTTTGAATTGTTCTCTCAGACTGACCGTCTGTCTGGGGATGATAAGCAGTGCTGAAACTCAACTCTGTATCCAGAGTATGCTGAAGACTTCGCCAGAACTTCGAGGTAAATCTCGGATCCTGATCAGATATAATAGAAAGTGGTACTCCATGTAATCTTACCACTTCCTTTACATATATCCTGGCAAGCTGATCTAGAGAAAAATCCTCTCTAATAGCAATGAAGTGTGCAGAATTGTAAGACGATCAACTATGACCCAGATAGCATTATTGCCTTTGGATGTTTTAGGAAGTCCTGTGACAAAGTCCATAGTGATGTTTTCCCATTTCCATTCGGGTATGGGTAATGGTTGTAACATCCCCTTAGACTTCTGTCTCTCAGCTTTAACTTGTTGACAAACCAAGCATCGAGAGACATATTCAGCAACATCTCTTTTCATGCCATCCCACCAGAAGTACTCTTTCAGGTCCCTATACATCTTCGTGCTTCCAGGATGAATAGAGAATGAAGAACTATGAGCCTCATCCAGCAGCTCCTTCTTTAATTCGGGGATGGGAGGAACACAAACCCGATTCCTGAACTTTATTATCCCATCACAATCAAGGTTGAATTCAGGAACATTTCTCACCTTCTTTTGTAACTCGACATCTTCTTTTTGTGCCTCTTTAATCTTCACATGTATAGATGGTTGAACATTCATTTGAGAAATATAAGATTTTTCCCCTTCCATTATAATTCCAAGATCCATCCTTTGTAAATCCATAAATATTGGATCTTTTGCGATGCTCATCATGGATAAACTAGCATGGTCTTGTCGACTTAATGCATCTGCCACCTTGTTTGCTTTCCCAGGGTGGTAATGGATTGAGCAGTCATAATCCTTAATCAGCTCCAACCATCTTCTTTGACGCATATTCAACTCCTTTTGTGTGAAAATATACTTTAAACTTTTATGATCAGTATAAATATCACACATTTCACCATAAAGGTAATGCCTCCAAATCTTTAATGCAAAGATTACCGCAGCCAACTCCAAATCACGTGTTGGGTAATTTTGCTCATGGATTTTCAACTGTCGTGACGCATAAGCTATCACCATATCATTTTGCATAAGAACACACCCCAATCCCTTCTTGGATTCATCACTGTAGATCACAAACCTTTCTCCACTACAAGGTAGTGTGAGCACAGGTGCACTGGATAATCTTCTTTTCAACTCCTTGAAATTCTCTTCACATTCCTCTGTCCATACAAACTTAACTCCTTTCCGGGTCAACTTGGTGAGTGGATTAGATAATCGTGAAAAATCTTTTACAAAACGTCGATAATATCCAGCCAAACCAAGAAAACTTCGGATCTCAGTTACTGTTGTTGGTCTTGACCATCTTTCGATAACCTCTGCTTTTCTGGATCCACAGATATCCCCTCTTTTGAGATTATGTGACCCAAAAATGCAACTTTTTGAAGCCAAAATTCACACTTGGAAAATTTGGCATAAATCTTCTCCTTTCTCAGGGTCTTCAATATAATTCTCAATTGATCTTCATGCTCTTACTTTCTCTTTGAATAGACAAGAATATCGTCTATAAAGACTACCACAAATTGATCAAGATAGTCTCTAAAGACTCTATTCATTAGATCCATGAAGATAGCAGGGGCATTAGTAAGACCAAATGGCATCACTATAAATTCATAGTGTCCATACCTTGTACGGAAAGCTGTCTTTGGTATATCCTCCCTTTTGACCCTTAATTGATGATACCCTGAACGAAGATCAATCTTGGAAAAGTATTGAGCTCCGCGTAGTTGGTCAAATAAGTCATCAATGCGTGGGAGAGGATATTTGTTCTTGATAGTGATCTTGTTAAGTTCTCGATAATCAATGCAGAGTCTCATTGATCCATCTTTATTCTTAACAAATAGAACATGTGCTCCCCAAGGTGACGCACTAGGGCGTATGAATCCCTTATCAAGATTCTCTTGGAGTTTCTTCTTCAATTCCTGCAACTCAATTGGGGCCATTCTATAAGGTGTCTTTGAAATAGGCAAAGCACCCGGTACGAGTTCTATTGAAAACTCAACTTCACGATTTGGTGGAAGACCTGGTAATTCCTCTGGAAAGACATCATCAAACTCCCGTACAATGGGCATATTCTTAATCGTGAGTTTCTCACCAACCATTTGAGATAAATAACCTTCATTTAGTGGAATCAATACCCATAAGATGGAAGAAATTTCCACTGGAAGGTTATGTTCATCCTTGCATTGGTATACGATCGTAGATTGATCTGGAATATGAAATGTGAATTCCCTTCTTTGGAAATTGATATGAGCTCCATGTAGAGAAAGCCAATCCATGCCAAGAATCACATCAAATTCCACTAAAGGAAGGATCACAAGATTTGCAGGAAGCACTTTCCCACAAACTTCGATCGGAGAAGAATTATAAACTTTTGATGCGATTGATGTGCCATTAGGTGTTACCACAGCTAACTCAACATCTAATTGTTGAGGTAATACGGTGATACCCTTAGAAAAGTCTTCAGAAATAAAAGAATGGGTGGATCCAGAATCAAATAAAACATTTTCTACTTTAGAGTGGATGGTAAGTGTACCTTTCACCACATCGTTATTGTACTCCACATCGCTGATAGAAATTGCATGTGACTTTCCTTTGTCCTTAGCCTTAAGATTTTGTTGACGTCGACCATCATCATCAACCCTTGGATTTGGGCATTGATTGGCATAATGCCCCATCTCCTTGCACTTGAAACATTGAAGTGTAGTAGGTTCATTCTGTGTATCCCTTCCTTTGTTTGCATCATTAGACATCTTCTTCCCATTATCACGGCATTCAAATGCCCGATGACCTTCCTTTCCACATTTAAAACATTTACTTGTCCCTTTAAGACAACTCCCTCCATGTTTCTTTCCACACTTTGAGCATAAGGAAAAGCTCATCTTCTTTTCTGTGTGCTCTTTAGATTTTTCTTTTAATTCCATCTTCCTCTTCTTATCAAACCCATGTGACTGATGGGTTACTCCAATCTCCATCTCGACTTTGAGACCACATCGAACGATTTCCTCGTAGCTATTGAAGTCCCTTATGGCTAACACCCTTCGAAGACTTGGTTTTAAGCCACTAAAGAATCGATCGATCTTACTCTCAGGTTGGATAATAATACCAGAAGCGTACCTTGCAAGTCTTGTAAAATTTCCTTCATAAGTACCAACAGATTCATCATCCCTTTGCTTCAGTTCAAGAAACTCTTTCTCCATCTTTGTTCGGAGAATACGAGGGAAGTACTTATTGAAAAATAAGTTCTTGAACTCGTCCCATTCCATAGACTCAATTTCATCCATTTGCCTCGTATTCTTAACAAGATTCCACCATTGATCCGCATCTCCTTCCAAACGATACACTGCTAGGATGACTTTATCATGCTCAGAACATTGAAGAACTGAAAATATCTTTTCAGTGGTACTAATCCATTGTTCAGCAA
This sequence comes from Viscum album, assembly GCA_963277665.1. Lineage (NCBI taxonomy): Eukaryota > Viridiplantae > Streptophyta > Magnoliopsida > Santalales > Viscaceae > Viscum > Viscum album. Next base: position 171,061,540 of record OY728147.1, on the reverse strand, counting down.
CTACTGGATCAGTAGACCCGCTGAAATAAGGTGGGCTCTGCCTCATGAAGGATTCAACAGAATGTTTCTCCCTCCTTTGCTCGTTTGGAAATCCTGCATGATTCATAGCTTGAGAATGTTGTGTGAGCATGGCTACAAGATTTTGCATTCCAGCTCCCATATCGTTTGGTTGCTCAGGGGGACAATCATTGCATTGCCCATCGCATTCCGCATTAACACGGTTCCTTCGGGTTCCAGCCATTGACTAAAACCAAGAAGAATAGTGTGAGCAACACTAATTATAATAGGAAACCACATAATTCAAGAATAAAATTTTCATGCTTATGGTCTTATCCTAGGTTATTCATGGCCATTTCTAAGATTGTGTTCTATGCTCAGACTTATCCTTAGGGTTCTTACTAAAGCTTTCACATCCTAGTTTCCAAAGGTTGACTATACCTTTCCTCTGATACCAACTATAACGACCCATACTTTACATACATTGTTAATACTTCAAAATTGAAGCACACTTATTACAACATATGAAAAAACCACAAAGGACCGTATAGGTATAGTGTCTTTAGAAACTGGGAAACATAAACAACTGGTTCATAAATCTTCTACAGTGTCTCCCATTTATTTCATCATATCTAGTGTCCCTTTTAGCATATTCTACTTAATATCCATCTTCCTGACCTGGGGAGAAGAAAACATAAAAGGGTGAGCTCAAATTCTCAGCAAGGGCAAATAAAGGAAATAAAAATCATATCATATCTTTTTGAAAATCAAAACTTGCAAAAGAGATCATAATATCTTATCATGGAATAAATCATAGAAGTGAAAATGAGATCCCCATAATCATAACATAAAACATGAAACTTTGTGGCATGCACACATAATCATGGAAAATCATTTCTTGTTAGTCATGACTCATTGCCAAAACTATCTTAGTGGACAAAGTCCCATTCTGAACCGATTTCACTCCTCGTTTCAGTCCTGTATCACTGAACCGAAATAACCTTCCGTTCCAGCCATGTCTATCTCATGAGATATAAAATCTTTACCCAATGCATTGGAGGGAGATATAGGTCCCACCCATCTTATAATGAATCCTTTCTTATGTGTGCCACATAATCATAAAACATACATCATCGCATAACACATGTAACAAAAATGGGATTCTTGAAACATCATGACATCATAAATCAATTCATATAAGATAAAGGAATTCATAAAAATAATTCCATCACAACATGATCAAATCAATGTAATAATAGGGATAAAAACAGAACCCTTTACTATCTTAGATGGAAAATAATTTTGATAAAACACTTGAACTCCATTCTTGAGGATAATATCCTTTCTTCTTCAAAAACATTTTTCCTTTCATAACATGTCATATAACTTTAAGATAAGAGAAGTTGATTAAAAATAAACTTGAAAACTTGTAAAGGAATCTTCTTGGAAATAATGCTTTAAAAATCCATTCATGCCGTATAAGTTAAAGAAAACATTCTTCGTACTTTTGTAGGAAAAGTCAAAAAGTACCTCGTACGACAAAAGTTTCCTTTCATACATATTACTAAAAACTCACCGAAGGGTAAAAATGGATTTAAACAATTGTAGGTGGATGGAAATAATATTACATTTTGATGAAACATGGATGTGGAAGATAAAATACACCCCAGTAAATACTTACGAATAAACAATCTCGGATAAAAATGAGATTGTGATATTTTCCTTACCTTAGGTCCGATTAGCTTTGTACGTGTCCGAAGCTCCTCTTCTTTGAAACGCTTCTTTGAATCCTCCACTTAAGGAACTAAGATTGGTCTTTGGAGAAGACCAGGACCTCTAGGATTAATCTAGGGAAGTGGAGAGGATAAAATGGCAGGGGTTGGCCGAGCTTGAGTGCTCAAATTGGTGTGAGGAGGAGGGGGAGGAGGTGCCCTTTTATAAGGGAGGAGAGGGGCACCTTAGGAATATCTCAAAATATTATTTTATATTAAAGTCAAAATCGGTTTATAATGGTTCCAAAGGGTCTTATTTCGAAGCTAAAGTGGGGATGGGTCGAAATCCTATCAACCAATAGGATTTAGACAAGTTTAGGGTATTATTTTAACCTTATCAATTAGATTTAACTCTAAGTTAATTAATTTAACTTTTACCGTGTCTTTTTGTTTTCTTTCACTATATGGTTAATACACTTACTATAACATGCCAAACGAACCCCAAATTGTTTATTATTAATATATATATCCTTATCTAAGTCATTTGGCCGAACCTTAGATTTTTAGGAATAAAATAACAATTAATAATATAATATTTGATTTAAAAACTATTTTGTGTCAATTTTGACACTATTTGATATATGATTTTTTTGAAAGTCATAACAGAATTATATGTTAGAACCAAGTTAATTAAATCAACACTAATATATCATAGTAACCTAGAAAATTAGTGGAATTCATAAAAAGTCTCAAATTACATTTATTTTGGTGTTTATATTATCAATTATGTCAATATTTCATTAATAAGATAATTACTGCATCATCTTTGTGTCATAAATAAATTAAATTATTTGATGTCTAAAAATTAAAAATAAAATACCATTATGTAGGAAATCTATTTATCTTTCTAATGAATATTTATAGTCGAATTTATCTTATGTATAACCCCATATTTAAAATGATTTACTTATTAAACTTTGATTTTAACTATTTTAACCCTTCTTTAAATTAATAATAAATGTCCTAATCTAATCCAAGTGGGCCTAAATGGTCATATTTTATTCCTAAGTTTGTTTTTGGTCGAATTACACTTTTCCAATAGAATTAGGACATGTGTTAGGGTAATATTAATATCATATTTACCCTTAGTTACCCTATTTACTATTAACCGCGGTAAAAATAGTAAAAAGTTACTATTCACCAAAAAATTATTTTTATCTCATTGAACCACATTTTACTTACTGATATCAACCGTGTCTGTCGGATTTTTGAAATTCCATTCACAGAAGCGGTAAAATTAAGTTTTATGCAAAATTCAGTTTTTAACCTACCACTTAGTGGTTTCACTATTCATCAAAAATTGAAAGTTTTCAGAAAAATACCAAAATTTCACCCTAGGCTAATTTCGATATTCTGAGTCCAAAAATGAAGTCCATTTTGAAAAATAAAATTTATAAAATTTCAAAAAGTGGTTATTACTATTCATAACGGCTAGTTTTAATAGCATATTGTTGTTTAGTGAAACTCGGTATTGCGTACGACGCAAGCTATCGAGGAAGGTCGCGATTGCGTGTAAAGCAAGCCAAGCAAGTGTTGTGTAGAAAAAGATTCCTTTGACGATTTATATAACATAAAAGTCTCGGGTGTTACACATAACATAATCGTATCACATAAACATGAATAAAGGAAACATGACATTTCCACATTTCAATCACAATATAACATTTTAGGATATTGAAATAATGAATCCATTCAAAAAGAAACCATTTCCAAAACCATTTAAAACATTTAATAAAGAGATTTTTGAATCAAAGTGTCCTATACCACCTTGAAGCTTAAAATTTTAAACCATTAATATCCATGTAAATAAATCCTTAAAACCATTTTGGAAACATGGATATTAATAAGAACAAATAATTAAAACATTTAAAACGATATTTTGGTTAAAGGGGTTTTACCAAAATTAGAGACACTTGAATACAATAATTGGGAATAACATTTAGTCAGAACTTTATAATATAATGAGAATAAATGGATTCATGATATAATACTCCAAAGGACAGTATATACACCATATAAGAGTGAATTGGTTCATAACAACAATGAACCCTCAATAGAAATGTCAAATGTGATGAAATCCCTTATAAAGAAGGTATCCTTAAATTAAAGACAAATCAATCTCAAAAATATGTGTGAAAAATATAAATACACCCAATATAAGTGGATATTAAGTGTAAAACAATAAAAGGTTATTCACACATATTCAATGGATGACATATTCAATGACTACATATTGAACCCAAAGAAATCGAAATTGGGTTAAAAAGTTCCCTTGACAGCCTAACGGCATCACATCAAAAAGAGTTGATGAGAGATAAAAAGAGTATCTCATCACTTGGACATAAAATTTACATCAATAAGGATGTATGAGAACATATCCCAACATAAAAATATGTAAATTAAAAGACCCAATAAAATAAGTCTTTTAAAAAAGAGGAGGGTGAAAGGTTCCCTTACCGACTTGGGTACCTTTCAAAACATACACCCCATGAAAGAAAGACAATAGGTCATTGATGTAAATACTCATAAACGAACGTATATTACACAAAGAGTATAGTAATGGGAAGTACATACACCACTCAATGGAATTTGTGGCAAATGTAGCATAAATCTCACGGGAATAAAAGTGAGATGAAAAATCCCTTACGAAAACTCGGCAGCCTAACGGCGCCACATAAAACATCCGAATATGGATTGATGAGATCAAATAGAGTATCACATCATATTACAATAGAATTTACAGCAAGTGGAATATAAAAGGAAATCCCCCAACATTGCAAGGAGGAGTTTAAAAGAAGTGACATAAAGGAGAGTACTTAAAAAGAAAGAGAGAGGTTAGATCTCTTACGAAAGTTCGGCAGCCTAACGGCGCCACTCAAAACATCCAAAATGGATTGATGAGAGAGAATAGGGTCTCTCATCACATGAAAAAAAAAGTTACAGTATTTTTAATATAAAAGATCATCCCAATAACAAGAAAGATGAGCTTTAAAAGGAATGACATAAAATTGTGTACTTAAAAAGAAAGAGAGGAGTAGGATCCCTTACCTCGGGTCCGACTTGACTTGATCGTTCTTTAATCTCCTGAATAATAAACTTGAGTTAATCTCTACTTTCTTAATAACCTTTTTCAAGTTCATTATTCATTTTATACCATGTTATGAACATCATGTAATCATTTAAGTTAATATTGTTCATTTTGTCGGTATTTGGTTCTTAATTCAAAAATAGACTTCTTACACTTACATGTTGTTCGTGTGGCCAAATGTTTATTATATCCAGAATTGTATTAATTATGTAGATATCATATATGTCATATATATCCAGTAAATTCATGCATTTATAACATTACATAATCATTTAGAGGTAAGGAATGAAATGCACCGTTCATGGAGACGGTAAGCCGTACGTACGCATGAACGCTACTTTCATTTCTATTTCGTATTTTATAGAATGGAATAATAATGATATAAAGGTATATTATAATTCCAGTATAATATCATATATAATATCATATTTCCATCCTTTATACATCCCACATATGGTATTTAACGAATCAAATCACTTTGAGGGGGCGGTAGTCCGCACTTCCTTAAATGAAGATATCGCGTATACCCATAATGGAATCCATAAAGGTAAGACAAAAATGAAAAATACAGAAGAATAAATAAAACATAAACATATTATATATCATATATAAAAATAGTGACATCATAATGGCCACCTTTGAAGGTGTTAAATGAGTACTGAACAATCATCATTTCGGGAGGCAGAATTTCACCATCCACGGAAACCGTATGTTCTTTAACCATTTGATGTAGTTGTGTGAGAGTGTAGCTTGAACAAATCTTATAAAAACATCCTAGTATATTTAAGATACTGGTTTTGTTACAAAAGAAGTAAATAAAAAGAGTTTATGGGGTTGGAGAAGCAAAATAAAACAAATGAACATGAGAGAATCAATTACCTTTAAAAGTGTAACTCCTTTTGATTTGAGCCTAAAGGCTTCCTTTGAAAGGATTCTACCCAAAGGGAATCCCCTAGGATTAGGAGAGGGATGTGGAGAGAGTAAATTGGCAGGGGTTGGCCGAGCCAAAGGCTTGAGGAGTGTGTTAAATGAGGTAGAGGTGGGGGCCTTTTATAAGAGGAGAGGAGGGGTACTTTTGGAAAGTAAAGAAATATTACTTTATTTGAAAATGTGTTTCGGTTTCAAAAGGTCCCACATTGATATAATTCGTGGATAAGGTGATAAGGCTTTTAAATACACTCATACAATAAGTTTTGGACATGTGTAGTTTATATATTTTACATTATCTTTCCATTTTATTTAAACCGTCAAATAATGATGTCATCGCTGCATCATTATTATGTCATAAATAATTTAATTTATTTAATGTCTAAAAATTATAAAAAAAAAATATGATGTAGGAAATCGTTTTATCTTTCCAATGAATATTTATAATCAAAAATATGACTTGTATAACCCCACTTAAAAATTGTTTTAGTAAAACATGTCATGTTTGTGTCAATTTTACTTTTACATTAAATAAAATGTTATTTATGTCATTTCCCAACCAATGTGGATCCATGGGGTCCCCAAGTTTACCCATGGCTTGTCTTGGTCTGCCATGATACAACCAATGAGGGTAAGACATGTGTCTAGGTCATTTTATTTTATTAAAGCATTATTTATACCTTAAACTACCCTAATTACCACTAATCGCGATTAAAAACTTAATAAGTTACTATTCACCAAAATATTATTTTTATCCCATTGAACCACATTTTACTTCTTAATGACAACCATGTATGTCAGATTTTTGAAATTCAAAACACAATGATGGAAAAATTTCATTTAAACAGAAAATCAGTTTTTATAAGTACCACTTAGTGGTTTCACTATTCATCAAAAATTGAAGTTTTTCAGAAAAATCCCAAAACTTTACCCTAAGCTATATTTGATATTCCGAATTCAAAAATGAAGTCATTTTTACAAAATTCAAAACAAATTAGTCACATTATTTAATTTATTAATTAATTCCCGCTGTCAGAGCAAATAGCGTGTTATTATAAAACAATAAGTATCAAAAGATTGACACTAGTTTAAGTCTGATTTCAAAGTGAAATTAATTCCAACGACCACTATTGGATTTAATGGTAAAAATATTTTCTAATTTCACTTTAAAACCAATTCAAAATATTATCTAATCATATAAATAAATTATATTAAAAAGAGGTTTTGAATTAAAACACAACATTTACACTATTCATTAAAAAAATGAACTTTATCGGAAAGATACCAAAAATTTACACAAAGTAAATTTTGATGTCCCGATTCTTAGTAAGAGTTTTATTTGGTCCAAAATAATGTTTAAGAGTGAACAAAACTATATTTAATGATGGTTCGACATCAAAAGGTGATAAGTGAACCTTTAGTGAAAACTAGGTCATATACGCCTAAAATTGAATTCTTTCCGTATTTTAAGCCTTTATCTTTTATTGGATAAATGTAAAAACATTTAAGAACATATATAATCATATTTTAGTTATTTCTATCCATTCCCGCCATTACAACGGCTACATGTTAACTACCATTTAAAATAATATTATTTTATTATTAGAGTGCAACGTAAGATTCCCAAGAGACTCGTTGTTGCGTGTTGGGTACGCCATCGAGCATAGCGTCCCCTTTATAGTCATATTAATATTTTATTCACAAATATGGATAAATATGAAAATATCATATTCCTTATTTACCTGGGGTGTTACATCCTTCCCCCCTTTTGGGAATTGCGTCCTCGCAATTTTTAAAATTGCGCTTGGAAACATCCTTGAACGTCCCACATCGGAACAAGAGTCGGTAAAACAATCACTTTAAAATAAAGAAAGATAAGCACATAGGTCACCCGAGTTAACCCATACTAGGATTCTAAGTATGAAAATATGGACATGGAGGAGAAAACATAGGGTCATGTTCCGATGGAGAGTGATAGAAAACATGTTTAGGAGAAAGTTAACCACGAGAAAATCACAAACTTGTGATGGGTTAAACGGTATTCGATTCCCCAGTAGGAAAAGTTAATACACAAAATTTTTCTTTTAAGTTACTTTTTATTGAGGAATTTATTCATAAGGAAACATAATCAATTATCATGTTGACTTTCAACTTTTACTAGATTCCTTAATCAAACTCATATTTTTTCCAAAAGACGAGTATTTAGGGAGACTTGTTCACATTAAGAGTACTATAATCAACTTCTAGAGAATCACCTAATCCACAAAAGAGAACTATATACTTCCCATGTCTTTAGACTTTAACCAAAACCAAAACCAAAAAGGTTAGTACAAGGTCAGATAATCCAGAAAAAGATAACCCTTTATAAAAAGAAAATTTATTCTTAATCTCCAAAATTTGTCCAACAAAACCCAAAGTTCAACGAGAACCATCCGATAAAACATTTTTCCATAAAATTCTTAAAAGTAAACCAATATAAGATTGAAGCCCAAATATTTGAAGGATTTAGTCACATAGTCTTCCCAATTAAATCGTAACATTTATCTCCAAACAACATCAGTTCCTCCTAAAGTCTCGTATTGAAAAGTAATTAACCTAATCACATATCCTCCATGATAGGTTAAAAATTTTCATAAATAACCCAAAATCAACTTACTCTTAATTCATAAAATCATATAACTAGAAAGAATCAGTCAAACTAACCAGGGACTTCACGTAGTCCAGTGGTAGGCGATAAATACCAGTCACACATTTGTTGTGGGTTTGATTCCCGTAGCTTTGTCCGACGCGACGGGATGTCACACGGTCTTCGTGTTGTACTTTTTCCAAAACTATATAATTCTAAAATCATTACCCAAAAGGGGATAAAATCGTCAAAAATAACCATAACATAATTTAACCTCAATTTTATCTCATGGCTTTCACTTCAATCATAACATATGGTAACCCATAATTACCTCAAAAAGTAAGGATCATATAAACCCAAATGGTTCTTTATAACTATGTACACAAAAGAAAAGATAACTATTACTTGAATAAAATTTGCCTATATTAAACATCAGGGTTACACATAATATAAAAAGTCTTCTAATGTAACACCATCATCAAAAGAGACTTAATACTCTTAAGAAATTCACCCAAACACTTGAAGCCCTTATATGTTGACATCTTACTCATTCAACATTCTTCATGATCCATTATCCATTCCTTTCCAACTTATTCCAAAATACCTCTTTCCTACAAACAAAATCTTGAATCATATCCTAAGATTCCAAAATAAGAAAACAATAGTCATGAAATAGTACATACCTTTGATTGGTCATTGTCAGTTTCTTCATCCTCAATCGGAATGGCATTAGGTATTGGTAAACGAATATTAGTACGCTCTTGGTGACCCCATTCACGAAACTTCTTCATAGGACATGTGTTTGCATAATGACCATGCACACCACATTTAAAACATTCAATTGATCCCTTAGAAAGAACTTCTTTCCCTTTCCTTGAGTCAACTGGATGCTTCCTTTTTCCATGGCAGGTTCTTGCTTTATGACCTTCATTTCCACATCTATAGCATATTTCTATCCCTTTGAAACATTTTCCTAGGTGTTTCTTTCCACATATTTGACACATAGGTTTTTTAACACACTTACCTTTATGATTATTACCTGTACTTACGTAGGGATTTGTTTCTTGCATATATGATGCCTTAGAGAAATCTCCAAGGTTTAGGTGGTCAATCATGACTCCAGATAGTTGGTTGAGGATAATCGAAATAGTTCTCATTGCAGCTCCCATATCATTCAGTTTCTTGCTCAAAAAAACTGTCACAGTTTCCTTCACATCCACTATTACTTTGGTGCCTGCTAGATCCATCCATTTACTAAAACCAAAAAGGTCAGTGTGAGTATATCAACAAAACCATCATGTACTAATGAGTAAGATAGAAAATAAGATATACTTACTCATTCACTTTATCTAAAACTAAGACTCTTTCTGAAATCCTAACCATTATGGTAATTGTCAATTATTCTTAAAGAATACCCTAACCTCTAAAGTTATCTAAACCGACCTCTGATACCAACTATAAGGCCCTAGCCTTAAACCTTACTTAAACTTGAGTTATTACAAGATTACACATTGAGGATATTTTCAGGTTTAGTGTTTTAGAGAATTAGATCATGAAACTTTCATTACATTCCACATTTAAACAAGGTGGTTACATAAAAGACAATATTCATTCTTCCCATCAATGGAAACCTATTTAAAATAAAACACATATTCTTTCTTGACACATCCTTGACACTATCGTCACATCATGTACTATAACGACCCATACTTTACATACATTGTTAATACTTCAAAATTGAAGCACACTTATTACAACATATGACAAAACCACAAAGGACCGTATAGGTATAGTGTCTTTAGAAACTGGGAAACATAAACAACTGGTTCATAAATCTTCTACAGTGTCTCCCATTTATTTCATCATATCTAGGGTCCCTTTTAGCATATTCTACTTAATATCCATCTTCCTGACCTGGGGAAAAGAAAACATAAAAGGGTGAGCTCAAATGCTCAGCAAGGGCAAATAAAGGAAATAAAAATCATATCATATCTTTTTGAAAATCAAAACCTGCAAAAGAGGTCATAATATCTTAACATGGAATAAATCATAGAAGTGAAAATGAGATCCCCATAATCATAACATAAAACATGAAACTTTTTGGCATGCACAAATAATCATGGAAAATCATTTCTTATTAGTCATGACTCATTGCCAAAACTATCTTAGTGGACAAAGTCCCTTTCTGAACCGAGTTCACTCCTCGTTTCAGTCCTGTATCACAGAACAGAAATAACCTTCCGTTCCAGCCATGTTTATCTCACAAGATATAAAATCTTTACCCAATGCATTGGAGGGAGATATAGGTCCCACCCATCTTATAATGAATCCTTTATTATGTGTTCCACATAATCATAAAACATACATCATCGCATAACACATGTAACGAAAATGGGATTCTTGAAACATCATGACATCATAAATCAATTCATATAAGATAAAGGAATTAATAAAAATAATTCCATCACAACATGATCAAATCAATGTAATAATAGGGATAAAAACATAACCCTTTATTATCATAGATGGAAAATAATTTTGATAAAACACTTGAACTCCATTCTTGAGGATAATATCCTTTCTTCTTCAAAAACATTTTTCCTTTCATAACATGTCATATAACTTTAAAATAAAAGAAGTTGATTAAAAATAAACTTGAAAACTTGTAAAGGAAGCTTCTTGGAAATAATGTTTTAAAAATCCATTCATTCCGTATAAGTTAAAAAAAACATTCTTCGTACTTTTGTCGGAAAAGTCAAAAAGTACCTCGTACGAAAAATGACAAAATATTCCTTTCTTATTCTTTACTAAAACTCACCGAAGGGTAAAAATGGACTTAAAAAATTGTAGGTGGATGGAAATAATATTACATATTGATGAAACATGGATGTGGATGATAAAATACACCCCAGTAATTACCAAAGTAAAAACAATCTCGGATAAAAGTGAGATTGTGATATTTCCCCTTACCTTAGGTCCGATTTGCTTTGTATGTGTCCGAAGCTCCTGTATAATGGTTTAAATAATGTTATTGACTTATTCCAGAATCATACATATTGATATGATATCGTATATGGTCATATTCTTAGCTTCTTATTAGTAATATTTCATTGTTACTTGTTACTCGGGTCTTTATTGCCTTTTGTTCTTATGTGTGTTTTGTCGAATAAATTCTTATTATTCTTTTAAGTTTATAGATACCTTATATCAAGAATGGTATTAGTGTAACATATATCATATTTATTCATTCAATTCATTTATATAATTACTATGTAATGATGATCATGTAGAACGAGTCGCATCACATCGTGGAGACGGTATTCCGTACGTATGCACGAGTGATGATATCATTCCTATGATCGTGGAATTGTATTGGAGTATATGTATATTATTTCAGTATAAATATTACTTCATAATAATCATATATAGTTACTCATTACACCATTATACCCATCCTTGTAAGGTGATGGTGGAAAATAGATTACACCACGGCGTGGAGACGGTATTCCGTACGTACGCACGCGCGGTGATTTCATTTTTCCGTAGGATGGATAGAAGGTGAATTAGGGTTGTTTCATATTTATAATAAAATATCAGTATTTAAGTAATACTGATGTTATTACTTTATCATGAAACAACTAAAGAAGAAGAAGTTGAAGAAGAAAGAAATTGAAAAGATCGGTAATGGATATTACCTCTTCTTTGGAACGCCTCTTTGAATTCTCCACTTAGGGAACTAAGATTGTTCTTTGAAGAAGACCAGGACCTCTAGGATTATTCTAGGGAAGTGGAGAGGAGAAAATGTCAGGGTTTGGCCGAGCTTGAGTGCTCAAATTGGTGTGAGGAGGAGGGGGAGGAGGTGCCCTTTTATAAGGGAGGAGAGGGGCACCTTAGGAATATCTCAAAATATTATTTTATATTAAAGTCAAAATCGTTTTATAATGGTTCCAAAGGGTCTTATTTCGAAGCTAAAGTGGGGATGGGTCGAAATCCTATCAACCAATAGGATTTAGACAAGTTTAGGGTATTATTTTAACCTTATCAATTAGATTTAACTCTAAGTTAATTCATTTAACTTTTACCGTGTCTTTTTGTTTTCTTTCACTATATGGTTAATACACTTACTATAACATGCCAAACGAACCCCAAATTGTTTATTATTAATATATATATCCTTATCTAAGTCATTTGGCCGAACCTTAGATTTTTAGGAATAAAATAACAATTAATAATATAATATTTGATTTAAAAACTATTTTGTGTCAATTTTGACACTATTTGATATATGATTTTTTTGAAAGTCATAACAGAATTATATGTTCGAACCAAGTTAATTAAATCAACACTAATATATCATAGTAACCTATAAAATTAGTGGAATTCATAAAAAGTCTCAAATTACATTTATTTTGGTGTTTATATTATCAATTATGTCAATATTTCATTAATAAGATAATTACTGCATCATCTTTGTGTCATAAATAAATTAACTTATTTGATGTCTAAAAATTAAAAATAAAATACCATTATGTAGGAAATATATTTAGCTTTCTAATGAATATTTATAGTCGAATTTATCTTCTGTATAACCCCATATTAAAAATGATTTACTTATTAAACTTTGATTTTAACTATTTTAACCCTTCTTTAAATTAATAATAAATGTCCTAATCTAATCCATGTGGGCCTAAATGGTCATATTTTATTCCTAAGTTTGTTTTTGGTCGAATTACACTTGTCCAATAGAATTAGGACATGTGTTAGGGTAATATTAATATCATATTTACCCTTAGTTACCCTATTTACTATTAACCGCGGTAAAAATAGTAAAAAGTTACTATTAACCAAAAAATTATTTTTATCTCATTGAACAACATTTTACTTACTGATATCAACCGTGTCTGTCGGATTTTTGAAATTCCATTCACAGAAGCAGTAAAATTAAGTTTTATGCAAAATTCAGTTTTTAACCTACCACTTAGTGGTTTCACTATTCATCAAAAATTGAATGTTTTCAGAAAAATACCAAAATTTCACCCTAGACTAATTTCGATATTCTGAGTCCAAAAATGAAGTCCATTTTGAAAAATAAAATTTATAAAATTTCAAAAAGTGGTTATTACTATTCATAACGGCTAGTTTTAATAGCATATTGTTGTTTAGTGAAACTCGGTATTGCGTACGACGCAAGCTATCGAGGAAGGTCGCGATTGCGTGTAAAGCAAGCCAAGCAAGTGTTGTGTAGAAAAAGATTCCTTTGACGATTTATATAACATAAAAGTCTCGGGTGTTACATTCTACCCCCCTTAAAAAGAATTTCGCCCTCGAAATTCGTCACTTTGTAACAAACAGATGAGGATAATTCTCCCTCATCATATCCTCAAGCTCCCATGTAGATTCTTCAAGTTGGTGGTTCCTCCATAAAACTTTCACCAAGTGAGTGGTCTTGTTTCGTAGGACTTTTTCGCTACGATCCAGAATCTCTATCGGCTGTTCTTCATAAGAAAGATCTTGCTCCAGCGGTACAACTTCTGAGCTGAGTACATGTGAAGGATCTGGTATGTACTTTCTCAGGAGAGATACATGGAACACATCGTGAACTTGAGAGAGATTCGGTGGAAGCGCCAATCGGTAAGCTACCTTCCCAACTCGATCCAGTATTTCGAAAGGACCGATATATCTAGGGCTCAACTTCCCCTTCTTTCCAAATCTCATAACCCTCTTCCAGGGAGATATTCGTAAGAACACTTTATCACCCACTTCAAACTCTAGGTCTTTTCTTCGGTTGTCGGCATAACTTTTCTGTCGACTCTGAGCTGCTCTTATGTGTTGTTGAATAGATCTGACCTTTTCTGCCATTTCATCAACGAGATCAGGTCCTAATAGCTTTCTTTCCCCAACTTCATCCCAGCAAGTTGGAGTCCTGCATTTCTTTCCATATAGAGCTTCATAAGGAGCCATCTGAATACTGGAGTGAAAGCTATTATTATAATAAAATTCTACCAAAGGTAGGTGTTGATCCCAACCTCCTTTGAAATCCATAGAGCAAGCTCTCAACATATCTTCTAGGGTTTGAATTGTTCTCTCAAACTGACCGTCTGTCTGGGGATGATAAGCAGTGCTGAAACTCAACTCTGTATCCAGAGTATGCTGAAGACTTCGCCAGAACTTCGAGGTAAATCTCGGATCCCGATCAGATATAATAGAAAGTGGTACTCCATGTAATCTTACCACTTCCTTTACATATATCCTGGCAAGCTGATCTAGAGAAAAATCCTCTCTAATAGCAATGAAGTGTGCAGACTTTGTAAGACGATCAACTATGACCCAGATAGCATTATTGCCTTTGGATGTTTTAGGAAGTCTTGTGACAAATTCCATAGTGATGTTTTCCCATTTCCATTCGGGTATGGGTAATGGTTGTAACATCCCCTTAGACTTCTATCTCTCAGCTTTAACTTGTTGACAAACCAAGCATCGAGAGACATATTCAGCAACATCTCTTTTCATGCCATCCCACCAGAAGTACTCTTTCAGGTCCCTATACATCTTCGTGCTTCCAGGATGAATAGAGAATGAAGAACTATGAGCCTCATCCAGTAGCTCCTTCTTTAATTTGGGGATGGGAGGAACACAAACCCGATTCCTGAACTTTATTATCCCATCACAATCAAGGTTGAATTCAGGAACATTTCTCACCTTCTTTTGTAACTCGACATCTTCTTTTTGTGCCTCTTTAATCTTCACATGTATAGATGGTTGAACATTCATTTGAGAAAGATAAGATTTTTCCCCTTCCATTATAATTCCAAGATCTATCCTTTGTAAATCCATAAATATTGGATCTTTTGCGATCCTCATCATGGATAAACTAGCATGGTCTTGTCGACTTAATGCATCTTCCACCTTGTTTGCTTTCCCAGGGTGGTAATGGATTGAGCAGTCATAATCCTTAATCAGCTCCAACCATCTTCTTTGACGCATATTCAACTCCTTTTGTGTGAAAATATACTTTAAACTTTTATGATCAGTATAAATATCACACCTTTCACCATAAAGGTAATGCCTCCAAATCTTTAATGCAAAGATTACCGCAGCCAACTCCAAATCATGTGTTGGGTAATTTTGCTCATGGATTTTCAACTGTCGTGAGGCATAAGCTATCACCATATCATTTTGCATAAGAACACACCCCAATCCCTTCTTGGATGCATCACTGTAGATCACAAACCTTTCTCCACTACAAGGTAGTGTGAGCACAGGTGCACTGGATAACCTTCTTTTCAACTCCTTGAAATTCTCTTCACATTCCTCTATCCAGACAAACTTAACTCCTTTCCGGGTCAACTTGGTGAGTGGATTAGATAATCGTGAAAAATCTTTTACAAAACGTCGATAATATCCAGCCAAACCAAGAAAACTTCGGATCTCAGTTACTGTTGTTGGTCTTGACCATCTTTCGATAACCTCTGTTTTTGCTGGATCCACAGATATCCCCTCTTTTGAGATTATGTGACCCAAAAATGCAACTTTTTGAAGCCAAAATTCACACTTGGTAAATTTGGCATAAAGATTCTCCTTTCTCAGGGTCTTCAATATAATTCTCAAGTGATCTTCATGCTCTTCCTTTCTCTTTGAATAGACAAGAATATCGTCTATAAAGACTACCACAAATTGATCAAGATAGTCTCTAAACACTCTATTCATTAGATCCATGAAGATAGCAGGGGCATTAGTAAGACCAAATGGCATCACTATAAATTCATAGTGTCCATACCTTGTACGGAAAGCCGTCTTTGGTATATCCTCCCTTTTGACCCTTAATTGATGATACCCTGAACGAAGATCAATCTTGGAAAAGTATTGAGCTCTGCGTAGTTGGTCAAATAAGTCATCAATGCGTGGGAGAGGATATTTGTTCTTGATAGTGATCTTGTTAAGTTCTCGATAATCAATGCAGAGTCTCATTGATGCATCTTTCTTCTTAACAAATGGAACAGGTGCTCCCCAAGGTGACGCACTAGGGCGTATGAATCCCTTATCAAGATTCTCTTGGAGTTGCTTCTTCAATTCCTGCAACTCAATTGGGGCCATTCTATAAGGTGTCTTTGAAATAGGCAAAGCACCCGGTACGAGTTCGATTGAAAACTCAACTTCATGATTTGGTGGAAGACCTGGCAATTCCTCTGGAAAGACATCATCAAAATCCCGTACAATGGGCATATTCTTAATCGTGAGTTTCTCACCAACCATTTGAGATAAATAACCTTCATTTAGTGTAATCAATACCCATAAGATGGAAGAAATTTCCACTGGAAGGTTATGTTCATCCTTGCATTGGTATACGATCGTAGATTGATCTGGAATATGAAATGTGACTTCCCTTCTTTGGCAATTGATATGAGCTCCATGTAGAGAAAGCCAATCCATGCCAATAATCACATCAAATTCCACTAAAGGAAGGATCACAAGATTTGCAGGAAGCACTTTCCCACAAACTTCGATCGGAGAAGAATTATAAACTTTTGATGCGATTGATGTGCCATTAGGTGTTGTCACAGCTAACTCAACATCTAATTGTTGAGGTAATACGGTGATACCCTTAGAAAAGTCTTCAGAAATAAAAGAGTGGGTGGATCCAGAATCAAATAAAACATTTCCTACTTTAGAGTGGATGGTAAGTGTATCTTTCACCACATCGTTATTGTAATCCACATCGCTGATAGAAATTGCATGTGACATTCCTTTGTCTTTAGCCTTAAGATTTTGTTGACGTCGACCATCATCATCAACCCTTGGATTTGGGAATTGATTGGCATAATGCCCCATCTCCTTCCACTTGAAACATTGAAGTGTAGTAGGTTCATTCTGTGTATCCCTTCCTTTGTTTACATCATTAGACATCTTCTTCCCATTATCACAGCATTCAAATGCCCGATGACCTTCCTTTCCACATTTAAAACATTTACTTGTCCCTTTAAGACAACTCCCTCCATGTTTCTTTCCACACTTTGAGCATAAGGAAAAGCTCATCTTCTTTTCCGTGTGCTCTTTAGATTTTTCTTTGAATTCCATCTTCCTCTTCTTATCAAACCCATGTGACTGATGGGTTACTCCAATCTCCATCTCGAATTTGAGAGCACATCGAACTATTTCCTCGTAGCTATTGAAGTCCCTTATGGCTAACGCCCTTCGAAGACTTGGTTTTAAGCCACTAAAGAATCGATCGATCTTACTCTCAGGTTGGATAATAATACCATAAGCGTACCTTGCAAGTCTTGTAAAATTTTCTTCATAAGTACCAACAGATTCATCATCCCTTTGCTTCAGTTCAAGAAACTCTTTCTCCATCTTTGTTCGGAGAATACGAGGGAAGTACTTATTGAAAAATATGTTCTTGAACTCGTCCCATTCCATAGACTCAATTTCATCCCTTTGCCTCGTATTCTTAAAAAGATTCCACCATTGATCCGCATCTCCTTCCAAACGATACACTGCTAGGATGACTTTATCATGCTCAGAACATTGAAGAACTGAAAATATCTTTTCAGTGGTACTAATCCATTGTTTAGCAACTAATGGATCAGTAGACCCGCTGAAAGAAGGTGGACGCTGCCTCATGAAGGATTCAACAGAATGTTGCTCCCTCCTTTGCTCGTTTGGAAATCCTGCATGATTCATAGCTTGAGAAAGTTGTGTGAGCATGGCTACAATATTTTGCATTCCAGCTCCCATATCGTTTGGTTGCTCAGGGGGACAATCATTGCATTGCCCATCGCATTCCGCATTAACACGGTTCCTTCGGGTTCCAGCCATTGACTAAAACCAAGAAGAATAGTGTGAGCAACACTAATTATAATAGGAAACCACATAATTCAAGAATAAAATTTTCATGCTTATGGTCTTATCCTAGGTTATTCATGGCCATTTCTAAGATTGTGTTCTATGCTTAGACTTATCCTTAGGGTTCTTACTAAGGATTTCACATCCTAGTTTCCAAAGGTTGACTATACCTTTCCTTTGATACCAACTATAACGACCCATACTTTACATACATTGTTAATACTTCAAAATTGAAGCACACTTATTACAACATAGGACAAAACCACAAAGGACCGTATAGGTATAGTGTCTTTAGAAACTGGGAAACATAAACAACTGGTTCATAAATCTTCTACAGTGTCTCCCATTTATTTCATCATATCTAGGGTCCCTTTTAGCATATTCTACTTAATATCCATCTTCCTGACCTGGGGAAAAGAAAACATAAAAGGGTGAGCTCAAATGCTCAGCAAGGGCAAATAAAGGAAATAAAAATCATATCATATCTTTTGGAAATCAAAACCTGCAAAAGAGGTCATAATATCTTAACATGGAATAAATCATAGAAGTGAAAATGAGATCCCCATAATCAAAACATAAAACATGAAACTTTGTGTCATGCACACATAATCATGGAAAATCATTTCTTGTTAGTCATGACTCATTGCCAAAACTATCTTAGTGGACAAAGTCCCTTTCTGAACCGAGTTCACTCCTCGTTTCAGTCCTGTATCACTGAACCGAAATAACCTTCCGTTCCATCCATGTCTATCTCATGAGATATAAAATCTTTACCCAATGCATTGGAGGGATATATAGGTCCCACCCATATTATAATGAATCCTTTCTTATGTGTGCCACATAATCATAAAACATACATCATCGCATAACACATGTAACAAAAATGGGATTCTTGAAACATCATGACATCATAAATCAATTCATATAAGATAAAGGAATTCATAAAAATAACTCCATCACAACATGATCAAATCAATGTAATAATAGGGATAAAAACAGAACCCTTTATTATCTTAGATGGAAAATAATTTTGATAAAACACTTGAACTCCATTCTTGAGGATAATATCCTTTCTTCTTCAAAAACATTTTCCCTTTCATAACATGTCATATAACTATAAAATAAAAGAAGTTGATTAAAAATGAACATGAAAACTTGTAAAGGAAGCTTCTTGGAAATAATGTTTTAAAAATCCATTCATTCCGTATAAGTTAAAAAAAACATTCTTCGTACTTTTGTCGGAAAAGTCAAAAAGTACCTCGTACGAAAAACGACAAAAGATTCCTTTATTATTCTTTAATAAAACTCACAGAAGGGTAAAAATGGATTTAAACAATTGTAGGTGGATGGAAATAATATTACATATTGATGAAACATGGATGTGTATGATAAAATACACCCCAGTAATTACCAAAGTAAAAACAATCTCGGATAAAAGTGAGATTGTGATATTTCCCCTTACCTTAGGTCCGATTTGCATTGTATGTGTCCGATGCTCCTGTATAATGGTTTAAATAATGTTATTGACTTATTCCAAAATCATACATATTGATATGATATCGTATATGGTCATATTCTTAGCTTCTTATTAGTAATATTTCATTGTTACTTGTTACTCGGGTCTTTATTGCCTTTTGTTCTTATGTGTGTTTTGTCGAATAAATTATTATTCTTCTTTTAAGTTTATAGATACCTTATATCCAGAATGGTATTAGTGTAACATATATCATATTTATTCATTCAATTCATTTATATAATTACTATGTGATGATGATCATGTAGAACGAGTCGCATCACATCGTGGAGACGGTATTCCGTACGTACGCACGAGTGATGATATCATTCCTATGATCGTGGAATTGTATTGGAGTATATGTATATTATTTAAGTATCAATATTACTTCATAATAATCATATATAGTTACTCATTACACCATTATACCCATCCTTGTAAGGTGATGGTGGAAAATAGATTACACCACGGCGTGGAGACGGTATTCCGTACGTACGCACGCGCGGTGATTTCATTTTTCCGTAGGATGGATAGAAGGTGAATTAGGGTTGTTTCATTTTTATAATAACATATCAGTATGTAAGTAATACTGATGTTATTTCTTTATCATGAAACAACTAAAGAAGAAGAAGTTGAAGAAGAAAGAAATTGAAAAGATCGGTAATGGATATTACCTGTTCTTTGGAACGCCTCTTTGAATTCTCCACTTAGGGAACTAAGATTGGTCTTTGAAGAAGACCAGGACCTCTAGGATTATTCTAGGGAAGTGGAGAGGAGAAAATGGTAGGGGTTGTCCGAGCTTGAGTGCTCAAATTGGTGAGAGGAGGAGGGGGAGGAGGTGCCCTTTTATAAGGGAGGAGAGGGGCACCTTAGGAATATCTCAAAATATTATTTTATATTAAAGTCAAAATCGGTTTATAATGGTTCCAAAGGGTCTTATTTCGAAGCTAAAGTGGGGATGGGTCGAAATCCTATCAACCAATAGGATTTAGACAAGTTTAGGGTATTATTTTAACCTTATCAATTAGATTTAACTCTAAGTTAATTAATTTAACTTTTACCGTGTCTTTTTGTTTTCTTTCACTATATGGTTAATACACTTACTATAAAATGCCAAACGAACCCCAAATTGTTTATTATTAATATATATATCCTTATCTAAGTCATTTGGCCGAACCTTAGATTTTTAGGAATAAAATAACAATTAATAATATAATATTTGATTTAAAAACTATTTTGTGTCAATTTTGACACTATTTGATATATGATTTTTTTGAAAGTCATAACAGAATTATATGTTCGAACCAAGTTAATTAAATCAACAATAATATATCATAGTAACCTATAAAATTAGTGGAATTCATAAAAAGTCTCAAATTACATTTATTTTGGTGTTTATATTATCAATTATGTCAATATTTCATTAATAAGATAATTATTGCATCATCTTTGTGTCATAAATAAATTAAATTATTTGATGTCTAAAAATTAAAAATAAAATACCATTATGTAGGAAATCTATTTAGCTTTCTAATGAATATTTATAGTCGAATTTATCTTATGTATAACCCCATATTAAAAATGATTTACTTATTAAACTTTGATTTTAACTATTTTAACCCTTCTTTAAATTAATAATAAATGTCCTAATCTAATCCAAGTGGGCCTAAATGGTCATATTTTATTTCTAAGTTTGTTTTTGGTCGAATTAAACTTGTCCAATAGAATTAGGACATGTGTTAGGGTAATATTAATATCATATTTACCCTTAGTTACCCTATTTACTATTAACCGCGGTAAAAATAGTAAAAAGTTACTATTCACCAAAAAATTATTTTTATCTCATTGAACCACATTTTACTTACTGATATCAACCGTGTCTGTCGGATTTTTGAAATTCCATTCACAGAAGCGGTAAAATTAAGTTTTATGCAAAATTCATTTTTTAACCTACCACTTAGTGGTTTCACTATTAATCAAAAATTGAAAGTTTTCAGAAAAATACCAAAATTTCACCCTAGGCTAATTTCGATATTCTGAGTCCAAAAATGAAGTCCATTTTGAAAAATAAAATTTATAAAATTACAAAAAGTAGTTATTACTATTCATAACGGCTAGTTTTAATAGCATATTGTTGTTTAGTGAAACTCGGTATTGCGTATGACGCAAGCTATCGAGGAAGGTCGCGATTGCGTGTAAAGCAAGACAAGCAAGTGTTGTGTATAAAAAGATTCCTTTGATGATTTATATAACATAAAAGTCTCGGGTGTTACATGTACCTTTCCGTTGACCTGTGAAAATCATTTCAATAACTTGGGATGAGCATAAAAAGCTCAGTAAGGGTTATAAAAATATGGAAAGGAAACATGAGTTCATATATACATAAGAATGAAATCATACTTTACCCATAAAACATAGTCATATCAAATCATGAATAAATCATAGAAAACGTAAGACATAAAGGTAACTTGAGGCATTCATAACATTCTTACGTAGGGAGTAACCCTCTTGGTAACGTTTGGAATACCCATCATAGTATATTCCCTAAATCTCTTCGGAGAAACCTTAACGTTTCACTCCTTCGCGTTACCCAATGCATTGGAGAGCTATATCGGGCTCACCCGCCATTAGTTTATCACGGAACCACCCGTTCTTCATAACAATGCCCAAGAACCATAACATAATCGTATCACATAAACATGAATAAAGGAAACATGACATTTCCACATTTCAATCACAATATAACATTTTAGGATATTGAAATAATGAATCCATTCAAAAAGAAACCATTTCCAAAACCATTTAAAAAATTTAATAAAGAGATTTTTTAATCAAAGTGTCCCATACCACCTTGAAGCTTAAAATTTTAAACCATTAATATCCATGTAAATAAATCCTTAAAACCATTTTGAAAACATGGATATTAATAAGGACAAATAATTAAAACATTTAAAACGATATTTTGGTTAAAGGGGGTTTTACCAAAATTAGAGACACTTGAATACAATAATTGGGATTAACATTTAGTCAGAACTTTATAATATCATGAGAATAAATAGATTCATGATATAATACTACAAAGGATAGTATATACACCATATAAAAGTGAATTGGTGCATAACAACAATGAACCCTCAATAGAAATGTCAAATGTGATGAAATCCCTTATAAAGAAGGTATCCTTAAATTAAGGAAAAATCAATCTCAAAAATATGTGTGAAAAATATAAATACACCCAATATAAGTGGATATTAAGTGTAAAACAATAAAAGGTTATTCACACATATTCAATGGATGACATATTCAATGACTACATATTGAACCCAAAGAAATCGAAATTGGGTTAAAAAGTTTCCTTGAAAGCCTAACGGCATCACATCAAAAAGAGTTGATGAGAGATAAAAATAGTATCTCATCACTTGGACATAAAATTTAAATCAATAAGGATGTATGAGAATATATCCCAACATAAAAATATGTAAATTAAAAGACCCAATAAAAGAAGTCTTTTAAAAAAGAGGAGGGTGAAAGGTTCCCTTACCGACTTGGGTATCATTCAAAACATACACCCCATGAAAGAAAGACAATAGGTCATTGATGTAAATACTCATAAACGAAAGTATATTACACAAAGAGTAGAATAATGGGTAGTACATACACCACTCAATGGAATTTGTGGTAAATGTAGCATAAATCTCACGGGAATAAAAGTGAGATGAAAAATCCCTTACGAAAACTCGGCAGCCTAACGGCGCCACATAAAACATCCGAATATGGATTGATGAGAACAAATAGAGTATCCCATCATATTACAATAGAATTTACAGCAAGTGGAATATAAAAGGAAATCCCCCAACATTTCAAGGAGGAGTTTAAAAGAAGTGACATAAAAGATAGTACTTAAAAAGAAAGAGAGAGGTTAGATCTCTTACGAAAGTTCGGCAGCCTAACGGCGCCACTCAAAACATCCAAAATGGATTGATGAGAGAGAAATGGTCTCTCATCACATGAACATAAAAGTTACTGTAATTTTAATATAAAAGATCATCCCAATAACAAGAAAGATGAGCTTTAAAAGGAATGACATAAAATTGTGTACTTAAAAAGAAATAGAGGAGTAGGATCCCTTACCTCAGGTCCGACTTGACTCGATCGTTCTTTAATCTCCTGAATAATAACCTTGAGTTAATCTCTACTTTCTTAATAACCTTTTTAAAGTTCATTATTCATTTTATACCATGTTATGAACATCATGTAATCATTTAAGTTAATATTGTTCATTTTGTCGGTATTTGGTTCTTAAGTCAAAAATAGACTTCTTACACTTACATGTTGTTCGTGTGGGAAAATGTTTATTATATCCAGAATTGTATTCATTATGTAGATATCATATATTTCATATATATCCAGTACATTCATGCATTTATAACATTACATAATCATTTATAAGTAAGGAATGAAATGCACCGTTCATGGAGACGGTAAGCCGTACGTACGCATGAACGCTACTTTCATTTCTATTTCGTATTTTATAGAATGGAATAATAATGATATAGAAGTATATTATAATTCCAGTATAATATCATATATAATATCATATTTCCATCCTTTATACATCCCACATATGGTATTTAACGAATCAAATCACTTTGAGGGGGCGGTAGTCCGCACTTCCTTAAATGAAGATATCGCGTATACCCATAATGGAAGCCATAACGGTAAGAGAAAAATGAAAAATACAGAAGCATAAATAAAACATAAACATATTATATATCATATATAAAAATAGTGACATCATAATGGCCACCTTTGAAGGTGTTAAATGAGTATTGAACAATCATCATTTCGGGAGGCAGAATTTCACCATCCACGGAAACCGTATGTTCTTTAACCATTTGATGTAGTTGTGTGAGAGTTTAGCTCGAATAAATCTTATAACAACATCCTAGTATATTTAAGATACTGTTGTTGTTACAAAAGAAGTAAATAAAAAGAGTTTAGGGGGTTGGAGAAGCAATATAAAACAAATGAACATGAGAGAATCAATTACCTTTAAAAGTGTAACTCCTTTTGATTTGAGCCTAAGGGCTTCCTTTGAAAGGATTATTCCAAAAGGGAATCCTCTAGGATGATGAGAGGGATGTGGAGAGAGTAAATGGGCAGGTGTTGGCCGAGCCAAAGGCTTGAGGAGTGTGTTAAATGAGGTAGAGGTGGGGGCCTTTTATAAGAGGAGAGGAGGGGTACTTTTGGAAAGTAAAGAAATATTACTTTATTTTAAATGTATTTCGGTTTCAAAAGGTCCCACATTGATATAATTCGTGGATAAGGTGATAAGGCTTCTAAATCCACTCATCCAATAAGTTTTGGACATGTGTAGTTCATAGATTTTACATTATCTTTCCATTTTATTTAAATCATCAAATAATGATGTCATCGCTGCATCATTATTATGTCATAAATAATTTAATTTATTAAATGTCTAAAAATTATAAAAAACATACTATGATGTAGGAAATCGTTTTATCTTTCCAATGAATATTTATAATCAAAAAGATGACTTGTATAACCCCACTTAAAAATTGTTTTAGTAAAACATGTCATGTTTGTGTCAATTTTACTTTTACATTAAATAAAATGTCATTTATGTCATTTCCCAACAAATGTGGATCCATGGGGTCCCCAAGTTGACCCATGGCTTGTCTTGTTCGGCCATGATACAACCAATGAGGGTAAGACATGTGTCTAGGTCATTTTATTTTATTAAAGCATTATTTATACCTTAAACTACCATAATTACCACTAATCGCGATTAAAAACTTAATAAGTTACTATTCACCAAAATATTATTTTTATCCCATTGAACCACATTTTACTTCTTAATGACAACCATGTATGTCGGATTTTTGAAATTCAAAACACAATGATGGAAAAATTTCATTTAAACAGAAAATCAGTTTTTATAAGTACCACTTAGTGGTTTCACTATTCATCAAAAATTGAAGTTTTTCAGAAAAATCCCAAAACTTTACCCTAAGCTATATTTGATATTCTGAATTCAAAAATGAAGTCCGTTTTACAAAATTCAAAACATATTAGTCACATTATTTAATTTATTAATTAATTCCCGCTGTCAGAGCAAATAGCATGTTTTTATAAAACAATAAGTATCAAAAGATTGACACTAGTTTAAGTCTGATTTCAAAGTGAAATTAATTCCAAAGACAACTATTGGATTTAATGGTAAAAATATTTTCTAATTTCACTTTAAAACCAATTCAAAATATTATCTAATCATATAAATAAATTAGATTAAAAAAAGGTTTTGAATTAAAACACAACATTTACACTATTCATTAAAAAAATGAACTTTATCGGAAAGATACCAAAAATTTACACAAAGTAAATTTTGATGTCCCGATTCTTAGTAAGAGTTTTATTTGGTCCAAAATAATGTTTAAGAGTGAATGAAACTATATTTGATGATGGTTCAACATCAAAAGGTGATAAGTGAACCTTTAGTGAAAACTAGGGCATATACCTCTAAAAATTAATTCTTTCCGTATTTTAAGCCTTTATCTTTTATTGGATAAATGTAAAAACATTTAAAAACATATATAATCATATTTTAGTTATTTCTATCCATTCCCGCCATTACAACGGCTACATGTTAACTACCATTTAAAATAATATTATTTTATTATTAGAGTGCAACGTAAGATTCCCAAGAGACTCGTTGTTGCGTGTTGGGTACGCCATCGAGCATAGCGTCCCCTTTATAGTCATATTAATATTTTATTCAAAAATATGGATAAATATGAAAATGTAATATTCCTTATTTACCTGGGGTGTTACAATGGTCTTCTCCAAATACCATCTCTACTGCCCTAAGACGAAATTTAAAGGTGGCACGCCGGGAAGAGGTAATCTCTTCTACCGATTCATTCAAATTTATTTCTTATTCTAATTCCTCTTCTATAGTTATTTCATTATAATGTAATAACAACAATATCACTAATATATTGATATTTTAATATACTGATATGTTATTTTCATGATGAAATTATTTTTATGATTCCCATTTATCTTTTATGGATTATGTTATGGTGGAATGATGTTTAAGACTCCCATATAATTAAATGGGTTATAATATGATGAAAGATTTATGTTTTTGTGGAATATGTAAGAATAGTTTCATTATGAGATGGTGGGGACCTATATATTCCTCCAATGCCTTGGGTAAATATTTATATATCATGATATAGACATGGATAGAACGAAAAGTTAATATAATTTAGTGATACAAGGATGGAATGAGGAGAGAACTCGGTTATGTAATGGAATTTGTCCTATATGATGGTCTGGGAAATGAGACTTCACAAATATGAAATGATTTTCTATGATTATATGTGT
Organism: Viscum album; assembly: GCA_963277665.1. NCBI lineage: Eukaryota > Viridiplantae > Streptophyta > Magnoliopsida > Santalales > Viscaceae > Viscum > Viscum album. Next base: position 171,034,364 of record OY728147.1, on the reverse strand, counting down.
ATGCCAAAAAATTTCATGTCTTATGTTAGGATTATTGGTATTATATTGAACTGTTATGATTTATCCAATGACAAGATATTGTGATCTTTTATATGTAGGATAATATTTTCAAATGTTATGTTCTTATGAATATGATATGATTGATATTTTATTTTTTTACCCTTACTAAGAATTTTAGATCACCCTTTTATATGATTATTTTTCAGAAGACAGTAATAAGGGTATTATGTATGAAATTCCAAAATGGAGCCTAGTTATGATGAAATAAATGGGTGACAATGTGGATATTTTATGAACCAATTGTTTATGATTCGCAGTTTCTAAAGAAAGTCTACCTATATGGTTCTATCATGGTTCTGTTGAATGTTGTAATAAATATACTTCAATTCTAAAGTGATATCAACATGTGTAAAGAACATGACACTATAATAAGGGCCCAACATATTGGGTATAAAGATATATAAAAGTATATTTATTTTATTTTTTATAAGTCAAATAAAATATATTAATTATGTGTTAAGGAGATTTAAAGTAGAAAATTAAAATAAGTGTCAATTAATAATATTACTATAAGTTAGTATTATTAATTATTAATGGCCTTCAAAAGTTATTGAGATGGAAATCATTTTTAAAAAATCATATATTTTAAAAATAGGATCTACAATGTATATCCAATTGTATATATGATAACCCCAAACCTGTACTCCTAGATCCAATGATTAAAATATAATCATTACATTTTTTGATTTCATACGGATGAACATGAAACCATTATATTCATCCAAAACATAATACATTAAACAGAAATAATGGATCTCTTAAATTCAAATTGACCTTTTTGGTTTGGAGTTTTAGAGAATTAAAAAACACTTATATACCAATACCAATGACTTTCACATATCATTTTTTTCATTGTACAGGTCTTTTTTCCATATTAATTTTTAATAATCGTTACATGTAGTCCATAAACATTGTTAAAACATTTAAAAATGAATACTGAGCTCAAAAATAATAGTATGGGATATAGAAGAAAAGAAACACATTATTCTATTTCTAAGAATATTATATCATAAAATAGAGTTTCCCTTTAATATAATAAAATTGACACTCAATAGTCATGTAATTACACCTGAAATCAGAATTACAACCAAAATTATTTCATATAATACATTATAATAAATCATAATGAAAAAATTATCATCATGTGTTTTTTTAGAAATAATGGGAACCAATGAAAATAATTTTCAAATAAACATAATATTTTTCCATAAAAGTGTATAATCATTTCAACAAAACTATATAACATTAGATTAACTTTTTAAATAAAATATTTCCTTTTAAAAATGATAATCATGAATAGAAACGTTATTTAGGCTCTTTAGGACATCGTCTTCATAGAATCCTCACATGAACCCTTACAAACCCCTTAAATTTGAATAACCTCTATAGTAATCTTCCAACATAGTTTTCTTGAGAAAATAATCTTTACCCAATGAATTGGAGATCTATATGATTCCCACCATTCAAACAATTACTCAACGGACTATAATGTGAATAAAAAACAAATAAACATTCATTTCTAGCATCAAAATAATAAAAATACACTTTTTAACCCATAGATAAAATATTTTCTAATATTTGTATATCGCTTTCCTTTAAATCACAATTTTTGAGGATATAAACCAACAACAAAGATAATTATAGATTTTATTTAATAACAAAAAGGAATATTATAGACTAATATAGACATAAAATAATGCTTATGGTGGTCCAAAAATATTTCAATGTCATATACGTTAAAATAAATCATTCTTTTTATAATTTTTCAAAGAAAGTATAAATGTTCTATATAAATTACATTAAAATATTCCTTTTGAAATATAATTTAATGAATTTAAAAAGTGACACAAATTTTAGTTTTTAATTCCTCTATTTCCATAAAAATATTCCATATGATTAATTTTCAAATATGGACATGAAAAAATGCATTGGTAAATAAATCATTAAAACATTTATAACGTTGATTCTAGATAATGTTTCCCTTAAACAATTGATAATTTTTTATCCAATAAAATTTTTTTAGAGAGAATAATGAATTATTATTTTTAATAATGAGGAAATAAAACCATAATTTAGTGTTATACATATGGTAAAAAAACATTTGGTGAAAATAGAATATGTCTCAATGAAATGGAATTGAGACTAGAAATCACTTACCATAAAACCAATATATTATTTAATGTTCTTCAACACCTGAATAGTAAAATTTTATTATTTATTTAATTCATTATTAAAATTTTACATTATTATTCCATTATAATTATCAATTTTTTTTATCATTTGTTTCCATTTTTTATTTTTTTACTACATCATTTAAGTTTACATCATACGTTTTGAGGATGTTAGGTTTATAGCCAAAAAATAGCTTCAGTAGTCGAACATGGTCAAAGTGGTCATTTTTAAATCATATCATTAGTAATAATCATGAAATAATTTCAATTTTTATATATTAATTATACTTTTCAAACCAACCATGATACATTGTTACGATCAATTAATTTCACTACAATCATGGAGAAAGTATTTCATACATACGCAAGAGTAACATCTTCATTCTTAAAAGAACATGATTGAAGGAATGTAAGCATTATTTTATCTTTAAATGATGATGATTATATCATCAATATCATACTTAATCTCTAAATATAGTTATTTATACCAACCATGTGATGCGGTGATAAAAAAAGAATCACATTCATTCATGGAGGTTGTAATCCACACAAAAACATGAACAATTGTTATCATTTATATATATATATAATCATGAAAAAATATGATATATAACACTTAAATACGCATATTTATGTCACTAATATCATATATTTAAATAAAATAAATCATTATAATCATTCATACGTGGTTTTGATGGATAATAATGCATATTGGTTTGTGAGGCGGTTGTCTATCGTATAGACGAATGATGGATTCATTTTTTCTTTTGATTATAGAAGGATATGTGTGAGGGTAAATACATAATCATAAAAAAATATTATTATATTTTATATAATAATATTAATATATCACAATTTTTATATGTGTTTTATAAAAGGTATAATAAATAATAGGACTAAAACATTCCGCTAAAATCTATTCCCTTTTATGGGAAACATCCTTTTTATAAAACATTAATTCCTCTAACGTTGTTTTTTTTCAAAAAAAATCATATTTGACATGGGTAAGGATGTTATTAATGGAATTTGGTAGGTTGTTTTTTTACATATAGATTTAAAACTGTGTAGATAAGAGAAGAGTGTATGTTCCCTTCTATATGTGAGGGGATATCCACTCTTATAAATTTAAAAAATATTGATATATTATAAAGGAAAATCATGGAAAAATAGTTCCAAATTTAATTAATTTATAATTAAATATATATAATATCTCGATAAACTCATCCAATTGGATTCAAATGTTTCTTCTCTTTCATTTTAACTCTCATCTCTTTAGTTTGACATCGATTTATATTTTTTTATCTATAACCATGGTATCACATTTTTTAATTATTAAGGGTTTTAAATTGAAATTTAAGGTTATAATTAGTTAATAAATTATTAATGGATGAAATTTTGTACAATTTAACATTCCACTTGTCCTCTTTTATTTTTTTTATATTTAATCATTTAATAAAATTGCATATAACATAAAATATATTTAATAGAATTTAATAACTATTCACATACATTGAATAATAAAAAATGAATTCAGGTACAAAATGAGAATATAAATTATTTTACCATAAATAATATATTATTGCTAAATATAAAATTTCATTAACACTATAATTCTTCATAAAAATATTAATCTGATATTTTCAAAATCATTTACTTTTATTTTTCCACTGCATGCATAAACACCATGTAAATGTTATGTAAGAGTTTAGAGTAATTATTAATCAATTATAATTTGAAATAAATTATCATTATAATAATTATTTAATTATTATAAAACAACATTTAATATTGATTGAAAAATTATTTTTATCTTTATGTCAACATATATTACATATTTAATAGCAAGAGTGTGATAAAATGTATTTTATTTACATAAGTTATTATGTAGGACACTATCAATGAAAAAGGATCCAAGTGAACATTAATTAAAAACATGAATGAGTATGAATGATCTAAACCTATAAAATACGCTAAAGTAATGTTTTATGTAGATTAAAATGAATTTTCACTTTAGTTTTAACCAAAGTCAAACTGCCTGACCCATTACTGTGATTATAACTATTTACCATATATATTTTTCACTATGATAAAAGTTTAGGGTAAAATTATTACCTAATATTTCATATTATTATTAAAAATAAGGAATCCATTTTAACAAATTTATCTCAAATATGTTGTAGAATTTAATTGAAAGTTAAACTCACAAAACACAATGAATATTGATTTTTTTAAAAAATATAATCATAATTATAAAACGTTTTTTATAAAAAAATAGTAAAATTGAATCTAATGGCCTTAATTAAATTAATAATAATATAAATGAATTATTTTATTATTTAATATTTTTAAAAAGTAAATATAACATAATAAATTATTAAAACAGAAACATAGTTAAAAAAATTAATATTTTTCACTATTTATCAAAACAAAATTTCAGATTATTCTCAATAATTATCTAGAAGATAATTTTGACAAGTTAATTTAAAAAATATTTTATATTTTTTGAAATAAATTTTTAAAATTGGTATAAATCAACTGTAATATTTTTTCGCAAAAATAAAAAACTCTATTTATTAGGGAAAACTATTTTTCAGGCATTAAATGGAATTACTAAAAATTGAATGTCAATTTCTTTATAATTGTTGAATAAATATTAATTTACTAGGTTATATATATATATATATATATATCATAATGTGGTTATTCTTATTAATATATTCTATTTTAAGATCGAGGTTATAAAAATAAAATTTAAATAATAATAATTCAGGGTTACTTTATGATCGGTGTTTCACATCTTGTACACTATCAAACATAGTGCACATATTTTAAAATATTACGGTTTTATATTATAAATTTTTTAATAAATTTTGACTTAGTAATTTTATCGTTATCTAGTAATCAGTAGTTTAACATTTGAAAATTCTTTTATTGAAAACTAAAATCATAAAAATAGTTAACAAAAATATCTTTTGAAATGAGGGTAATGGAAATATAAAGTTCATTTGTAATTATAAAAACTCGGATTCCAAATAGAATAACATTATTTTTATGTTAATATATATATATATATATATATATATTGATTTTAAATTAATGTCCAATAATTATGAAGTGTTACATATAACATTGATCCCATGAATATAAATGATAATGAGAATGTTAATTACGAAAAAACAATAAACCAATGATACGCGAAAAGAAAATCAATTCATCATAAATGAATGTAATAAGATAAAATTTCTACTTAAATATATATTTCACAGAGTTCATAAATTAATTTACCACTTAAACTAAAAAAAGAAAACATACTTACATAACAAGTATAATATCATCATTTATTAAATTTCCACCACAATCACATCAGTTTCTCTAAATGAAGACTATTCAAGAAGAATTTATCATAACAAATTAACTAAATAAACTTATAATGTATTTCATAATATAGAAAAGGATAATATGATTTTCCAACCATCATTAGATATTATCCAAAACTGTAATATATATGAAAAATTTAAGGTACTATCCATAATGTACAACCCTTCATATAATGAAATAATACTCTTAATTCCATATTTTTAAGAATAACACCTAATGTTCAACACAGATCATTCTAAAATTAAATAACCCTCCAACCTAATTAACCTCAAACACCTAACCATTATATAATGGTTCAACCTAATAGGTGATATCATATATTTTAGATTACATCCCAAAAAATTTAATTTCATTATTTTCAAATTATATTTCATATTAAATCAATATTTAAACATAAGGGATTCATATACCTCACTATAATGAAACAAATCCCAAAATATCATTAATAAGCATGATAAATAACTATAAAATCATATAATATATTTATCATAACCTAAATATCATGAATAAAATTTAGATACTAACCTGAAAGGTAATATATAGTTTGACAATAAGTATCTAAAAAAATATCACATTTCAATTAAAGATTTAATGCCGCACACTTCACCTTGGTACTCTCAAGATGTATTAATGAATTCAAATATTTGATAAATCATTTCATGATAATTATCCACCTCTTGAGGTTCATTCATACCTTTAAAGGATGGGGGATTCTCATATAACTACTCCCGTGATAGGTCCCTTCCTCTTATAGCTCCTGGTTGTACCTTAATAATTTCATTTTGAACTAGTGGTACATTCTAAAATATATCACAAACTACACACATAATAGGTTGTATATAATTCTAATATATATGAGGATTTCCATTACGCGTATCAGATGCACCCTCCACTGGAACCAACAAAACACATCTCAGAGGCATAATTTTACACACCAAAACAAAATAAATGATTAGACAACGGAATAATCCTAGTTAAAACCAGAAAACCATAATAAAATATGGGGATTTTGGTCAAGAACTAAAAATAGGAGACAAATATCCTAATATCCTATGGTACCATGAGGCTCATTAAGTCATGATCGAGCTAGGCACTCACTACATCCTACATCTCATGTTAAAAAATCCTATCTCCAGTCTATCAAATATCCCAAGATAAGGAATCTTTATGAACAACCTACTCTAATACTAATTTGTAATGAAATCAAGCAATTTAACCTCCCAAATTGGTACCCATATCTAATATCCAAATACCTAAAGGGCGTTCCCGATCCCCATGTGATGGAATTTAGCACCCCGGATTCAATAACAAATAGTGGGAACAATTTAGCCTAGTGTGAAATAGAAAAAATGTCACAAATAAATGTACATGTGGAAAAATCATAACAATAAATGAATACATATATATGAAAAAAATAGAAAGATATCAATGAAATTAAAGTAAATGAAACTGTAGAAAAAATAATCTCCAAGTGAAAAGTCCATATGAAAAGGATGATAAAGCTAAACCACTACACCAATAGTATGTATGTGATAACATGGGAAAACAACTGTCATCTCACCATCTCACTACCCAAACCCAATTGACAAACAATATCACCACCTCACTGTAGTGTCTTGACTTTCCCACATCAAATGACATAAAAAGGTCTACACACTATCAAAGAGGTGTATAGGGTGTGATCTAACAGAATCAATAGTTTCCCAACCAAGTGTTCTATAACAATCTCTCTATAATAATCTAGAATTCTCAACATTAATGAAAATAAAGGTTGATAAATATTTTAGATATTTTCATGTCAAAATATTGAAAAAACATTGAATTTACTCATTTTCCACATTTCCAAATAAAATGGTAAAATAGTTTCATGGAATTTAATTTAAAATAAAGTAGTCATATCAAAACAAACAAGGTATTACTTATCATATCAAATACACGGTTGTAAAACCATAATAGTATGAGCCAAAACAATAGGTAACATCATTCTAAGGGTAATATTAGGTAAGTATTTTTAGGAGACATGTACCAAAATATAGAAATTCATGTGCATCAAGTATCATAATATATGCATTGAATACAGAGAGTGGAGGAACTCCCCAAAATGTTATCCCCCACTAGGTCTAATTGTCCCTAGAACAACTAGACTACCGAAAAAAGGAACACCCCATTAATAAACCCTTTTGTAGTGGAAATTCCTATCACTTAAACTTCCACCAAATTACCCAGGGATTCATATGTGCTATATTTTACAATCCAATTCATCAAAAAAATTTCATCCAAAAATTATTTGAAAACTATTTTAGTAAACAATTTATAATTATTTTAAAACACCTTTTTATTTACCAAAATTAGGGAATAATTATTTTATAAAAAACCAAATTTACACACACATAAATCAAATAATTCAACCACGCCAAATCATTTATAAAAAAAATTATCAAAATCCAAAGAAAATAATTTCACCAAGACATGCTAGAGACAGAATTACCTACCTCAAATCATGATTCATACACAACCATAATAGATTCAACCAATAGTGATGAACACTCAATGAAAACTAAGGCACTAGAATAAATATACAAATATCATAATTGAATATATTTAACAAAAAAATTGAAGAAGAATGATCAAAACCTACCTTATAAAGGTATATCCATCACAACACAACCAATAGTGGATAAGCCCCAAAAAACTGGAACACATGATGGATCTAGAATGAAACAATAAAAAACATCATCTTAGATCGATAGATCGGTTGAAACAATGAAATAGTGATATAAAAATCAAATGAAATGAATAAGAAAAACGATTCTATTACACAAAGAGATGCCTAAAACAACCATGAATATCATATGCCTAATGATTCAATATGGACGGTGTGGGGGTTCCCAAAATTTATAATGAATTCTTCTCGGTTGAGAGAGAAGAGGACCATGGAATAATAAAATTATAATTATATATGTAATGGACTAAATAAAAAAAAATTATTAATATCACATGGTGTGAAATCCATTTACAAATCATGTAATCCATGGGGTCCATATATGATGAAAAAAAATTCATTTTATTAAAAACACTATTTTTAACATTAAATGTTGGGGAATGTCTACACAACCTGTACCCTTTCATGTGTTGTAATCATCTCATGAATTGATCAAGGAAATCAGAAACAAGATTTATAAACTAGTTAAAAAATGTGTAATCCAATTATATACTAAAAAACAATATATTCGTACATGAAAAACCAAACCACCATGAGTGTTCTATAAAATCTTGGAGAACCCTACTATGCCACTACACATTTACACCTAGACTCTATTAACATAAAAAAATGAATCCCTAAAGTATTGGTCATTTTTCCCCAACAAATACTCTTCATCCTCATATGTCCCAATAGAAACATTATTAAAGAAGAAAATAAGAAAGGTGATGCAAATACATAAAAGAGAGAAACGAGAAGTTACAAAATCACAATCATAATACATTCCATCCATGGGATGTCATTTGGAAGAATGAAGCCTGCTAAAGAGGTGAGTCTATTTACACATCCTCAATGACTCATTATACCATGTCTCATAAGAATATAAAATATTTTTACATAACTCTCTTACCAATGGAATCGAATTCCCACATAAATGTTCACTTGAGAGTTAACAATCTCTACTAGATACTCCACAACAACAAAAATCATTCTCTAAATCAATCTCTTCAGATATAATAATGTTAGAAGGACTAGAAAGGTATTTCTTAACATGTGATATGTTGAAAACAACATGACTACATATCAACTAAATTGATAATTTTAACCAATAATCCACCCCCTAATTCTCCTTGGAGAACATAAATGATCCAACATATCTTAGAGCCAACATTCCTTCTTTTCTTGAATGATAGGGACCAAAATAAGGAGAAACATTCAATAAAACTTATTCATCTTTGAAAAAATCAAAATGATGTTACTATTTATCTATATAATATTTTTTTGACTCTGAGTTTTAACCATATGCTGGGGTTTATCCTAAATCCTCACTGATGCCTCTTGAACCAAACACAGTACCAAAAAAGCTTCCCCCAACTCTCCCAAAAAAAGAGGAAACCTGCATGGTAAACCAAATAGATTATCAAAAGGATTCACTTTAATTGAACACTAATAAAAAAATTTATAAGAAAAATCATTCAGTAATAGGGGTGTATCCCAAGATCCACCAAAATGGAAGAAACATGCATGAAGCACAACCTCTAGGATTTTAATATCACCCTTAGTATGACCATTTTTCTATGAATGATATGTTTTACTCAATCTGACCTAATTCTCCATCACCTCAGGCATACTCCTCCAAAACCATGATGTAAACCTAGGATCCATGACTGATACAATGTAAGATGGAACCCCACACAACCTCATAATCTCATTTATAAACACCTTACCCATATCATCAACGTTATTGGCGTCTCGGATCAAAATGTCGACTTTGTTAACAAATCAATGAAAACCTAGGTAGAATTCCTCCCTTAAGGAGACAATAGTAATAAATAGAAATGTCAATGGATACATCATCCCATTTACAAACTAGAGCTCTAAAATAATTAATTAAACTAGAAAATTTCAAATACTTAGCCTTTATCTATTATAATGTGTAAAAATAGGGAATATAATCAACAATGCCATGCTTCATACCACACCAACAAACTTATAATGTCATGTCATAATACATCTTTGTAGTTCCAATATGAATGAACCTTTATGAACTATGAAAATAAAATGAAACCCTGATCAACATAGATGTTGGGATGAAAAATTGATCCCCATAATTAAGAAAATCATCAAAAGCGAGAGACAAACTAGAAATAGTATCACCACTATATAGGGTCACTTAACTTATTATGAAATCATTATAATGTTGCTAACCCAAAAAAATAGTCTCAATGAGATATGATGATAATGGAAACATTTCTTAAAACACATCTAAATCATACTCTTAATAATCAAGATGAAACTAAGTGAAAATACCCATATGGTTACATTTTCAATTTTATTCTAGAATAGCATGTGGTGATGCTTTCAATATGAGAGTGTCTGTGATGACAGTCCCCTTTCCTAAGGTGTATTTGATGTTGAATTCAAATGTATAAAGGTATTATACCTATAAAATTTTTCTGAGATTTCTGTCTTTTTTATTGGAGATAAATTTCAATCTCTTTTGGTAAGAAAATAATATAAACATATCCCAAAAAGATGGTGTCACCACCACATAAGCACATGCATTTGTACAGAATGTTCTAAATGACTATTGGGATAATTCTTATCAGGTATTCAAAGATGATGTGATCCATATTCTACAGAATGGTGCCCCACTCTCCGAGGCGCTCTCTGGCTCTCAACTCGGCTTCTCTTCTAGGGTTTCCTCTCCCCGATTTCATCTCCTTCTTCTTTGATTTCCATGTTTCTCTCTTCACTCTGATCGGTTCGCTAGGCTTCATTATCTCTAGGATCTCTCTTATTTCTCTCTCACAATTCGGATATTATCCCCCTATTTCGCCTTTCCTGGATCTGTGATGACCTTTCTAGATGCCTTTATGTGCTCTGGCCTCGAGCTCCTCTACTCCTCTCAAGGTCGGATCAGGAGCGATGGGTACACCGACACTTTGGGCTACTGGTTTGGCGATTGAGGGTCTTCTCGGTGTCTCGGTTCTTCATCTTTTAGGGTTTCATCCCCTAATTTATTTATAGGGTTTCATCCACTCACATCACTTTTTTATTGTTCTTTCCATGGTTCATACTTGGGTCTAATCTCATTTCTTCTTTATCAAACTCAATGGTTTTGGGTAGTTTTCTGTTGAGGAGTTTTTTGTATTCGGTCTGTTCTGTTCTTCTATTGTTGGTTCGATGTTGGGGTTTTATGGTGATGTGGTGATGGATTGGGGTAGAGATTATGTTACGATGAGGATTTCGTTTCCAAGGATTTCTTTGTTCATGATTTTTTCCGGTTTTCATTTCCCTGGTTCGTGGTATCCCAGTCGGAGATGTGTTTTTTCTCTAGCGAAAATAGCGTTGTTGTTCTTCTGGCGATGGCTGTTGGTGTGTTGCGATTCGTCGGGTGTGGTAAATGAGAAGTTCGGTTCTGGCTTTTATTATAATGATGGTTGTTAGGGATGATATTTATGGCGCATGAATGACGTCGGATAGATCATTGTCTGAGAAGTTCCTTTTGAATTTTGAAATTTGGAATGTTTCAGTGGTTGGTTTCTTGGGTGAAGCCGTGGGTGAAGCAGTTGGTCGGCTCGTAGGATTTGTGGTATTGCTGTGAGGATAGTTCTGTTGAATTTTGAAACTGGCTATCTTGGGGTGGCGAATGGATATGTTTTATATTTATAACTTTGAAATATGTAACGTGTGTTTTGTTTAGGTGTATCTTGTTTATGGAGGATGTCTTGTAGGTTCCCACTTACCCTCAAAGTGGATTTTCAATAAAATAAAAAAAATGGTTTCTGTTGACCCATAATCTACCAAATTATCATGTTGTATGATCACAAAATGTAAATAAATTCCATAAAAATCACATAATCCTACATACACTTTAATGGGATCATGTAAGATCATCACTTGAGAGGACGTCATAAGTCATTTCATCTCATTAAAAGATGGATGAAACTTTTCATCAAATATGGATGTTTCCATTTTCCAGTTTAGAGAAGTCAATTTTTACACCAAATTTGAGAAATAATTGAAGAACCAATGATAATATTGAGAATGATCAAGTATGATTAATATATGAAATTCATTCCACGATTCATTCTACAAAAAAAACCATCACATTCTCAAGATCAATTGATATTACATTCTTTGAAATCACATTCCCTAGGAACATCACTTATTAAATCCATAAGTTTCATTTCGAAAGAATTCAATAAAAATGATGATTCCTTGATATTTCTAAAACATACCAAATAAGTTCTCATGGTCATTATCAGTCCATTGATAATACAAATCATTATCTATAAACACTACCATATATGTGTTGAGATATAAAGGGAATATACAATTCATCAAATCCATGAAATATATAAGTGATTTTTTCATACCACATGAAATAAAATGATATTAAAAATGGTTATACCTAATCATGAAACCTATATTTGGTATATTAGACTTATTATTTCTAAGATATTTGATAACCTGACTAATGATCAATCTCTGAAAACCACTTTTCAATATTTTTCTGATCAAAAAAATATTTCACATGAGGTTAATGATACATATTCTTAACTGTTACTTGGTTTAACTTATGATAGTCATCACACAATCAGAGAAAACCATTTTTATTCATGGAAATGATAATTGGGGCTACCCAATGAGAAACACATGGCTAAACAAATCCATTTTCTATCAGATCATTCACATGATTATTGAGATCTTTTAGCTCCACTAGTTCCGTATGATAGGAAGGTATAACAATTTGATGTGAACATGGTATCTAGTCAATTGTAAAATCTATCTCATTGTCTAGAGGAATCCAAGAGAAATATTCTAGGAAAATATTAGGAAAATACCAAACAACCGTGGGAAAATAAACAATAGAATAAACGTTATTGGGATAAACTACTACAACATATAATAAACTCCAGATATATTATCGAGAGGTTCTTATATGAATAGACCTTGGATCCCAATATCATTGAAAAATTAATGATATCCCATCATCTATATGAAACGAGGCACATTGATGATAAAAATAAAACTTAGAATGATGATTAAAAATAAAATATATCATGATGATTACATTCAAAAAATTTAGATCGAGAATGAAAAAATCCCAGACTAAGCCAACATCAGTTATTGATAGCGCACAAGAAGGAAACTGAAACGCATTCTCTTTCTTCCTTCCTATAGTTGTTATTATCTTCATAATAGAGGAAATGAGATCCATTGGAAGGTGAAAATTATCAAAAAATGACTATATTTAAACATTTAAGATGAACTAGTATCGAAAAAATAATTGATACTAAATACGCAATAAATTTGGTACCACTCACTCTCTCGAGACCTATGTCTACCTACGCTGGAAAATCATCTACTACCTGAATGTTATTTACTCTTGATTCCTATGGTTGGAGACCAATAGTCTTCAAAGCATCTAATTACATTATAGTTGCCTTTGGATCCATTGATTCATGACCATATCAGGGAGTAGAAATAGCTTCATAGAAATAATGTACATGACTTAACGTCAAAAAAGGTTAAACATAAATTTAGGTGAATGAACTGAATTTTGGATGTGTCTAACTTTTTCATAGTAATATAATGTCAGAGGTATGCAACTAGTTGAAACTAGATGTGATGAAGAAGCCTACTATTGGGAACCAACTCCACAACTACTAAGATGATCGTCGCACTTCCTCTTTTCCCCTAGAACACTAATGAAGATTACACTAGTTGGGAGAGAAGGGGAAGAATATCCAACATTTCCAGCTATAATCATTTTTTTTCATCATATCCCAATCCATTGTCTCCATATAGAATAAAAGAATTAGCATAAACACCGAAAATATGATATCTGAGTAGAAACCCTAGAGGTACTTTAGATCTTTTAGCTAAGATTTATTTACCACCTATGGTGAAAAAAAATAATCTCCACAAATCGATTGTTGTACACCAACACCGAATACTCTAGATTTTACAAAGACATGAACTCAAAAGACATCTCTCTCTTCAGCGACTCTACAAAAAACTACAAGACGAATTGATTTTTGGATCTCTTCTCATCCAATACAACCTTCCTATTTTTATGTAGCATTAAATACCACCATAACTTTCTAGGACCCTAATGATTGAACATCACACACTTCACCTTGATGATATCAAGTGTATCCAATAATTTGAAGGTATGATAAATCATGCCAAACTAGTCCTCTGTATCATGATGTTCATCTATACCTTTAATGGGTAGTGGATTTTCATTCATGAACTCTTCTAAATGATCCATGTTTATTATAGCTCTTAGTTATACATCAACAACTAGTTTCCTAACTTGAGGTACATTTCGAACTATTGTATGAACTAACCACATGAATTATTCAATAAAATTTAAATCTATAGGAGGCTTTCCGTGAGGAGAATAAGATGCACCATCTCATTGAGTCCACGGAACATAGCTCTAAGACATACAGTTACACATCAACAAGAATAAATTATCATACAATATAATAATATCATTTCATACTCGAAAACCATAATAAAACATATAGAGTAAGATCATGATTCCAAAACATGAGACACACATCCCAAAATCTAATTATAAAATTAGTTTCATTGTGAAAAGAGTTTTCTTAGCACTCACCATAACCCACCTCTCATGATTTGACAATCATATCATTAGTATACCAAATGTACCAGGAAAAGGACTCTTGAGGACATACCTACTCTAACACCACACTCTAATGAACATTACCGAGATACAGTCTCAAACTTGTTCCATTCCCAAAATCCCAAATACTAAAAGGGAATTCCTAATACCCACGAGGTATAGTCTAGCCCCCAAAAAATGAAAAAAAAATGAAAAAATCACCGATCATGAAGTAGGCATCATGACATATATACATGTACAAGAAGAAACTATGGAAGAAAAATAATCATATAAATTTTATAAGATAAAGAGAATAATGGAAGTGAAACAATTGAAAAGGTAGAAAAATATTATCCAACTTGAAAGTTCAACTGTAATGGACATGAAATCTAAACAGCTATAGAAATAATCTCCAAGTGATAGTGTGGGAAAACACCCCCAATCTCACGATCCATCTACCCATACCCAGCTGATAGAAAACATCACTTCCTCACTACAACGCCTTGAATTTCCTTGTATTTAAAGACATCACAAGGCATATTCACCACCAAAGGGGTGAACTAGCTCTAATCTAATAGGTTTAGTAGTGTCCCAACCAAGTGTTCCCTAACAACTATCTATAATGTAATCCACATGTGCTTAACATTTAAGAAGAGAAGGCATGACATATTATTTAGCTATTTTTATCTCACAAGAATGGAGGAATATTTAATTTCTCCCATTTCCAAAATTTCAAATAATTATGTAAAATAGTTATAAGTCATTTCATTTAAAAATATACAGTCTTATCAATAAAAATAATTAATCACATATCATATCATTTCAATATAATTACAAAAAAATTACAAAACAAAATCATGGGTAACATCACCACAAAGATCACACTAGATGAGGATATCAAGGAAAATCATACCTAGATTTATACAATCACATTCATGGACTGACTAGACATATTATTTGAATCTAGAGAGTATAAGAACACCCCAAAAATTGACCCCCTCAATTGGTCTAACATGTCCATAGAACAAAAGGCCAATGGAGTTGAAGAACACCCCATGAATGAATCCCCAATAGTGGAAGAGGCCTATCATTAGACCATCCACCCATGTACCCAAGGTTTCACATGTTATCTATTTTACAATAAAATTTAATAAATCATTTTCTAAAACCAAGCTTCAAAACCCATTTAATTATTCTTTGAAAAAAAATTTGATTTAAAAAAACAATGGGGAAACAATATTTAATAAAAAAATATTACCACATACAGAAATGAAAACATTTAATTATGAAAATCCTATTATAAAACAATTTATCAAAAACCAAAGCAATGTAGTCCACTACGATTGGCTAGAGGGAAAAACACCTACCCCAAAACTCTGGTCACACATGCTCATACTAGGATCCACCAACAGGTAACAACATTGAATGAAAATAAAATCTTAGAATCAATATAAACCTCTCAAAATTGACTCAATTTAACAAAATGGGTCATGAAGAGGATAAACTACAACATAATTCAAGAACTCACACCAGCCACACCACAGTCAACAAAATATCTACCCCTGAAAAATTATTACATGATGAATTTAGAAATAAATAAGATGAAACATAATCTCAGATCAATGGATCTGATAATGAAATATAATGACCCTATTGTAGTCAAATATAATAAAGACACCGAAGGAATATCTTACACAGAGTGATAATGCACACAACCCAAAAGATAAAATGCTGAAAAAATCGATTTGGAAGGAGTAGAGTTTACTTAAATAACTAGATAAAGCTTATAGGTAATGAGTGAATTGGGTGGTGGGATTATAAAATAAGAATAATCTGTGGATCGACCTAAATCCTCAAAACATGAATATTGATTGAATTTTAATCCATTTACACAATGTGTAATCCATGGGGTCAATATATGATAAAAAACCATTTCCCTTTTACTAAAAACCTAATTTTTAACTATAATTGGTGTATACTCTTTAATTCAGGGTACATAGCATACAATAAGTGTTTGGTGGTCAAATAAATGTTGTTTATACCGGTTACAGAGTGTCTAATCTCCCTAAAATATAAAAAAAAATTTATTCTTACATGAAAACCAAAACCACATTGGGAATTATCCTAACTCATGTGGAACCCCACAAATCCATTACTCTTTTACACCTAGAATCCATTAATTCAGACAGAAACACATCCCTAAACATTAGTTCATTTTCTATAAAAATGTTCACCATCCTAAAGAGTCCCATGACACACCATATTAAATAAAAAAATAAAGGAGATAGAAAAACCCTAGAAATTGTAACAAAATTTCACAATCTATATCCACTTATATAAAAAGGTAAAACAACCATCATTCATTTTTATGGAATATAACCACCTCAGGAACCGAGGTCATTCGTTTTCCATCATCACCACTCAAAAATTACTTTAAATGATTAATATACAGTATATATATATATGATATTTCTAACACTTTTATTGTTTTGGAATTATGACATCACATATTATGTTTTATGAATTTTCAATCTGTGGGAGATATGATAATGTTATTCATGTTTATAACAGATTGTCACCTCACAAAGCGATGTGATTCATTTTTCAGTAATGCATTATGTAGATGGAAAAAAGGATATGTATAATGAATATATGAGATATAAAAGAAATAATAGAAATATTAAATATGTAATAAGAATTATTTAAAGAAAATATATCATTTTATTTATTAAATTGGAAAATGATAATGTTGTTTGTGTACGTGTGGACTACGGTCTCTACAAAACGATGTAATTATTCTTTCTTAAAAACATGAAAGGATTAAAATTTATAAGTATATTTAAATAAAATATATGAAATATATGATGTTATGAAAATTCATCAATTCTAAAATAATATATAAGGTCTTTTCATTATGATCATTAAAAAATGGAAATGTTACTCATATGTGTGTAGGATCTATCGTCTTCGTGATTGTAATTTAGTTCATTATTCATATTCCTTTTTCGTGATTTTTCTAAAAGTATAAACGATAAATAAATGTGATAATTATTTCCATGTAATTATTTTTTGGATTTTAAATAATACTTCTTTGACAAATGATAAACATGAAGAATCCATGTGGAAACAATGAACCAAACATCCCCAAAACACCCGATGTGAACTTCAATGATTAAGTATTAAAATATGTCATTATAATGAAATAAAATAAATTATATATTTATAAGGTTTTAAGAATATGGGATTTTGTTATGTAATAAAATAATTGATTTAATGTTATTATATAGGTGTTAAAGGCTATTCATTGAAATTATGTACTGAAGGTATGTTTTTATCCTCTCGCTTTTACTTTTGTGAGGTATATTCTATATTCAAAAGTTGTTTTAATATATGGTTTATATAAATTAAATTTTACATATAATATCATTTATAATTCATAAATAATGTTATTTTAATTTTTTATTTTAATTTATTTATCCAAGGGGATTGACTTTGAACATTCCATGTATTAAAGAGTATCTTAACTCAATTTCCCTTCATTGGGTTATAACTCTTCTTCATTGTCTTTATTATTCTATGATTATGTGTGATTTTAAATATAATGTTTTTTATTATGTATTTCTAGTTTTTTGTGGATTTACGTTTTCTACACATAGTCACTTGATTGATTAATTCTTAATGCAATAAAATGATATTCGTAAGGGATATTCATCTCAAATTAACTTTCTTTCTAAAAAATGTTGATTCCATTCACCTCACCTCCATTATGAGTTGAATATACTACCCCAATAAATTTTAATATCATGAATATCCTTATATTTTTAATATTTAATGATTTATTTTATGTTTTTATTTAATGGGTCTTACTATTGATGATTTACTTAAGTGTCAAAGGATTTATGTTACAATATCCATTCTTTAGTGATTATTTATGTTCATGGTTCTTTAAAATAAATATGATATAATTTTTTTAACTAAAATATATTTTATTATCTTCTTTGTGAATAAGTTTTTCAAATGTTTAATTTCCTTTCTCTCAGATATTTATTAAATAAACATCATGAAATTTTTCGTAAGTGATAAACATCATTAATTTTTCTTTTAGATTATGTATCTTTCTCTTCCATAACTATGTATTCTAAAATGTATCCTAAAATGGACTTTTGTAAAAATAAATTATTTTCTAAATTCATTCTACATGATATTTTAGACTATTTAAAAAAAATTAAAATGTAATTTCCTAACATTTTTTAAATATGCCATTTTTAATTTCATTTAAAAAATGTATTGAAAAGAATGATTGTTGTTAAAATGCATGACATAAAAGGATTTTAACACCACCATTTACATTATTTTCCATGAAGATTAAATTACATGTTTTGAAGGTTATTTCAAATAAAATGATTTTTTACAATATTTTGTGAATTTTTACATTAAAATAGTGTTTTTCAATATAAAAAGTAAATTTACCTAAAAAATGTTTTAATGATTTATTAATGATATTTTAGTTAATCCAATTCAACAACACTATTTATTAGTTATAGTAAAATGTGGTTATTATTTAATGATAATTTCCCTATTTTTTCTTGGGATAGATTAATATTGTTTTAAAGAGATTGACAAGGAACACATTTCTTTTTGATGAATTATTGATGTTTCGAAGAGATTGTTACAAAAAACATTTCTTTTCCAAGGGTTAACTATGTGTCAAAAAAAATTTACCAAACATATTTCATTTATATGCATTAATTATGTTTCAAAGATATATTTTTGGAACCCATTTATTTTCCACAAGTTAATCATGTTCAGAAATGAATAAAGGTTGTATCAATTAATTTATGAAGAAATGAATACTCTCTGTACTATATTCATGATAAAATTATTATAAATTGTTTAAAATAATGGGTATTTTTGTTATAAAACAAGGACATGTGTCTCTTTTATAAACCAAGGATGGGTGTTCACGTTATTTACCATAGATGGGTGGTTCTTTGATAGACCATAGACAATTGGGTTGTTATATTTTTCAAATGCATTGGGTTGTCCAAAGATGTAAGTCAACTATAATAGATATTCCATTTGTAATAATCGATGAGAAAATAATCTTCCAAGATACTGATAAGTTTTACTTATTCGTTATATGGGTTTATATTAATTCTTTTGATCATGATTGATATAACATGGATCCTGATTTTTGATTCTGATGACTGTTGTATTTATTAATTTCTTATTTCATGTTTTCATGTTTTATGGTCAATGTATTGATGGGTAGGAATATTATTTATGTTATAATTATTTCCATTTTTATGTTATTATACAATTATTTTATTATTTTCCTCACCAATGAAATTCAATTGTTAATTATTATGTTTATCCTTACTATGAATTTTAACTCACCCTTCATATGTTTCATTTTCCTCCGGCTATAAAGATTGAGGTTCATGAATTATGTCTAGAAGGGACTTCATATGGACAATGAATATGATGAATTAATGTGAAAGAATAAAACAATGGATCCATGAGATCAATGCACATCTAAATACATGGGTATTGATTTTGTAATAGTTTGGCATAATCTCATAAAAATATACACCTAAAAGGTTCTTGAGAATATAAGGGAATTGATTTTTCCTTTTATATTATGTATTTTTTGAAGGAATTTTTTTTACCGTCATTATTATAAAATCTAGAAATGTAATGTTTATGATATTAGCTCAAGATCTAGGAGTGCAGGTTTTCTGTTGTTAGAGTGAGTATTAGAGGACTGGTTTATTTAACATTGTAGATTATGATGTTTTCATGTGAGTTTATATTAAAAGTTATTGATACCATCATATGTCTATAATAGTAAGGATGATCATAAGTTTAATGTCATATAAACCCATTTGAGTTTTTGGAAAAAAGAGATTTAAAAGTGATTAAGGAAACCTCTAAAGATATTATATTGGATTGAAATTTATGGAATGCATCAGTTTAATTTAATATATTTATTTACATTTTATAGAAACTTTTAATGACATATTGATAACAGTTTTGGTTTATATGAACATGGATATTAAGGTAATTATAGGAAGATGTTTCTTTTCAAATAGGTAAGCATGGGATTGAAAGGTGATGTGGTGACTAGGTGATTAATGTTACTTCAAAATGAGATCATAATATTGTTGTTCTTGTAAGCTGAAAGGAATGAGAGAAAATATTAGGTATAAAGTTTTTAAATTTTTTGGTTATTTATGTAATTTAGGATATAGGATTATGGAATCATTTAGTTTCAAAATTAAGATGTAGTAATGAATTTTTAATATTAATGTTTCATATAATGGTTTATTTATTTTTTAAATTATATGACCATATGCTAACCAATTTGTTTTTTGTAAATTTATAAAGACCATAAGAAATTATTGTTAATCCATTTATGGTTATGTGGTCTCTAAATGTTTATTTTAATGCTACAAGCATGAAAAATTCATATTGAATACTCATAATATGGTGGAAAGATGATATTGTTGTGAAAATTGAAAAAAAAAATGAAATTATACTAATCAAGTAAGTATATTATCTTATTATATATGTTTATATGGAATTTAAATCATTAAAAATAATAAAAGGATCTTGAAACAATAAATTTTCGTTTTACATTAATTTTTGATGAAATCAATGACCGTCTTAGGAACTATTTAATTTTTGGTCCTATGTTTGCTATCTTTTTCTTGACCATTAAAATTATTGTGATCAATGATCTCTATTAATCTATATAGTTATTTAGGAATTATGTCAATCTTCAACATTAAAATAATCACTTCCCACCTATGTACACTAATGTTAATCATGGAATGTTTCATTCCATATGACCGTCATACTTCCCTCTCTCTTTTATTAATAAGAAGTATTATTATCACTTTTTATAATGTGGGTTTATAATAAAAATAATTTTTAAAATTTAGGCATTTGATTATACAGATATAGAAAAAAAATTTGTGGATACAATTTTTTATGGGGGGGGATATAGCACCCTGGGACGTTAGATTGGAAAATTCTATTCGACAGCATATCCGACACACATCATCGAGATTAAATGACCAACATAATATATAATCATTAAAAAAATCATAGTTAAATTTGTGGGTTTGAATTTTATTGAATACTTTAAATATATATATATATCCTACTAAATATATATTATTTATAAATTTTTAATAAATAATCAATCATATTTTAGTAAAGTAATTTTATTTTTCAAAAACAATTTTTTTTATTTTCATGAAAAATATTATAAATAAATTTAAGAACATATATAAAATAAATTTTTTAAAATGAAAATTATTTCTGCTATTGGAAAATAAAAATTTACTTTTAATGATTTTTTTTAATTTTAAATAAAATTTGGATTTTTTTAGTGAATAGTGAAAATAACAATTTTTGAAAAAATGTCATTTACATTGAAAAATTTATAAAAGGTAAAAGTACCATTGTTTTTTAATATAAATTAAAGTAATATAATTATTATTAATATATATATATAATATTATTTATTTCTTTCGAATCACTTTATTATTTAATTTTAGTATATGTTTAATTTTGTGTTTAATAATGTGTTTTTTAAATAATTTTAAAGGGCACAATGTTCGTCTATTTTAATTATTTAAATAAATTCATAATGTTGAATGTTTTAAATGAAATTTTTTATGTTATTTATAAATAAATAATATCTTATATTTTTATAATAATTTTTATTAATCATGGATTTATAGTAAAACTATCTTTACCTTGAAAATACACTTCTTGGAATTCTACTTTTTTATCACGACTATTGATTTTTTGAAATTAAATTTTATAATTAATTAATTTTAATTTATTTAAGTGGATTAAATATTTTTAGTAATATTAATTTATCATATCTAAAATGGTAAATATAGTTTTTAACAAAATTAATAGCAAAAAAAAATTAATTACCATGGTTAAGGTAAAAATTTGATTATCATGTCGTTAAAATAAAAGGATAAGGGCTTAAGTGGCCCATAAACATATGTAAATTATATTTTATGAAAATGTTTAGAATTAATCATGTATAATTATGGATAATAATTATTATTTAACCTTGTGACATGTGAAAAACATGGGTACATCTTTCTCTTTTGAAAAATTACAAACGTTCGACTCAGGTCACTTATAAAAGGCCACCACCTCTCCTCTCATATTAATTCCTTGAAACCATTATTGGATCATCCAATGCCTGAAAAAACATATAAAATTACATACACTCATTATAGAAGAATGTTTCTATCATAAATCCATTCAAGGAATACTGTAGTTATAATCGTTAAGTGGTGGTCCGAGAAGCTATAAATTTCTTATCAACACATTTATTTTATATTTATTCTTAAAACTCCATAAAATATTATTAAACTAGGATCATATAAAATTATATCTCATATATAATTATATTTTATTATATCAATTTAATAACTAATATAAATATTCACTTCCGTCAAATGAAATGTGAAATTATCATTTGTTTCTACGGAGGACTACCGCCTCACGAACCGAGGTGCTTCATTTTCCATAATCACCTCCCACATCTTGTTTTACTGAGAGAATTAATGAATATATATGATATTTTTAGCAAATTTATATTTCATTATTTATTATATAAAACATTCATTTTTTAATTCCATTTATTGGGGGATATGATGATGTCATTCATGTGTATAGAGGACTACCACCTCATGTGGCGAGGTGACTTGTTTTTCATTAACTCTTTACATAGAAGCCAATAAAGATAATTTTAATTAATAAATGTGATATAAATTAAATTATATTTATATTAATTACATATTTTTCATTCTAAAAATATAATTTATCATTTTATTTATTACACTAAAAAATGACAACATCCTTCATCTACATGAAAACTACTACCTTTGGGAAACAATGTGATTGTTTTTTCATCACCACATCGAAATAATTAGATATATCCTTATATATTATGTAATAATATAAAATTTAATTTATTATTATGTTTTTTGAAAAATAAAATACCAGATACCTTCTATCCATAATGATCATTGAAAAACTAAAAACTTACTAATGCGTACATATGACCTAACATCCCCATGATCACAAAATAGTTTGTTTTTCAGAACCAATTTTCATGTTTTTTTAAAAAAAACTATATTATTTGATAATTGATAATTATTTCATGATTTTTAATATTGATATGTATAAATAATGAACTCTTCAACTATTGCAATACACCGAAGATGTTATAAAATAATGGACCGAACAACCACAATACCCCAAACATGGACTGAACTGATTAAGAATTAAAATTTCACACTATAATGAAAATAATAAATTATTAATGAATAAGGTGTTGAAAATTTATAGTATTATTATGAAATAAAATAATTTTTTTATCTTTTTATGGATTTGTCAAAGGACATTGAAAGAATTTCTGGACTCGAGGTATCTGTTTCTCATCTAACTTTAACTTCTGTAAGACTTGTTCCAAATTCACCATTTGTTTTATTATGTGATGTATATATGATCGATTTTCCTTGTAATATAATGAATCATTCAATTAAAATTTTATTTTAGTTTTTAATTTTTATGAATTTATCGATGGGAATTGAATTTATTGTTACCTAGTGGTAATGAGTTTCTTAACTCAATTTCCTTATGTTGGGTTATAACACTTATTCAATGACCATTTTATTCTCGGATTATGAATATATAGATAAATAATTTTTATTATTATTTATTTATACCGATTTTATATGTAATTATATTTATTTACCAAAATAAATCCATTGAGTAATTTTCAATTCAATGATATGATCATTATTATGATTTTTCATCTAAAATTCTCTTTCCATGGGACATATGAATATATTATGCACACAACATATTTTATCATCCATATATACTACCCATTTTAATTTGAATATAATTAATATAATCATGTTCTTGGTATTCAATGTTTTATATGATGTTATTATTTAATGGGGCTTATGATTGATGATTTTCCAAAGTGGAAAAGGCTTGATGATACAATCTTCTTTCTTTCGAGATTTTTTATTGGCATGGTTCTTTTGGGAGGAAATAATATGATATTATTTTATTGAAGAAAATAAATATTATTATCCTATATTTATAAATGTGTTTAAAATGATTAATTTCCTTGTCCTCCTTTATTGATTGAAGAAACATCAAGAAATTCATTTCATTGTGATACAGATCTTGAATTTTTCATTTAGATCATGTATCATTCTAATTCATATCTAGGTTTTATAAAATGTTTTCAAAAAACATTATAGATAAATTATTTCATAAATACATTTTAATTGATACATTATATTCTTCTAAAAGTTACTAAAAATAAATTTATAACTGTTTTCTAAATGGTATAATTTTTACTACTTTTTTCAAAAAGTTTTATAAAGAATGTTTATTTTTAACTCTTATGAACTGAACTGATTTTACCACTATTATTCCCATTATATTACATAATGATTCTATTATATAATTCCAATGGTGTTTTCAAAGAAAATTGTTTTAACATTTTGTTTTTGAATTTGTATATTTTAAAATTGATTTTCAAAATGATAAAGTTATTTTCCTCAAAAATATTTTTAATGATATTTTAATAATTTGCCCATTCATCAACGTTAACAGCAATTTCAATAAAAAACGACCCAATGAGTATATTTTCTAACAGTACCATCATAATTCTTTCTCTTTATTTATTAATATTTTTTGAAGAGATTGACATGGAACTTGGTTATTCTCAATGAGTTATTCCTCTTTCAATGATATTTTAATAGAATATATTTCATTCCCATAATTTAATGGTGTTGAAAATATATTTTTTATGGAAGTAATTTAATTTACATGGGTAATCATGATTCACTAATATGTTTATATAACCAATTTATTTTCCTTGGGATAATCATGTATTGAAATGAATAAAATATTTTTTCGATGAATATATGATGAAATGAATGTTGTACATTCTTTATTCCTGATATTGTTCTTGGAAATTGTTTATAATCATAGGAGGTTCCATTGTAAACCAAGTATAGGTGGTACCATTATAATCCATGGAATGGGTATAGAGACATAGAATTTAAATACATAGATATTACATCATTTTTTATAAATATATATTAAATGACATAATAACAAACCTAAGGACTGTAACTATTTTGTGTCTTTAAAAATGTAGAAACATAAAAAGTGGTTCATAACTGAGTAACAAAATCTACCACCATGTTCAACATAACAAGAACTCATCTTAAAAATTTCAAAAAAAATACATATCTTCATAACACTAGGGAAATGAAAAATAAGAAATGGTGGGCTTATATGTTCCCTAAGGGTAAACAAGAGAGTTGTATAAGACTAGCAGCAACATAATGGTACGTAAAATGAGAATAAAATTTAAACATCATACCTTGAATATAAAATATCATATGCATTTGTAATTGAATAATTATTGGTAGTTCATAAGACATGAATCATATGTAAAAAAGGAAATGAGCCACGAGAGCCTAACATTGGAATGAGACATGGAATTTTTGGAATACACATAGTCATAGAAAATCATTTTCATATTAGTGACAGTTCATTTTCAGAACTATATTACTAGAGCTGGTTCATTCCCCAAACCATCATTGTATTCACGAATCACTCCCAAGACCATCATATTAGAGACAATCTCTTACTAACCCAAGTTTAATTCTTATTCCCACCATGTCTATCTCAAGATATATATATATATATATATATATCATCACTCAATTCATTGGAGGTTTATATTAGACCAACCCATCACATAATGAAACACAAAATTATGTGACGAGAGATAATAAATTTTATTTATATAATGTCCAATAAAATGAAATAGGTATTATAAAAGAATATGCATATCATAACCTGTGAAAATTAGGTAGGGTTAATGTTCACTTCATCATAAGATAACCAATTAAATTAATTGGATTTAATTAGATTTTCCTCATGGTATAACCCATGGAAGAGAAATTGGTTACATAAACATCATGCCATAATAATCATAAACCATTTAGATAAATAATATGACTTGTATCCAAGGATCATATCCTTAGTAAGGTATAAGTGATATCAGAATTTTTAATCATATATGGGAAATGATTTTAATCAATAATTTAAAATATTTATTGAGGAAAATATCCTATCATATTAGAAAAACATTTTTTAAAACATAAAAAATTTTAGAAACCATTTTATTTGGTAAAAAATCAATTTGATTTCTTTTAAAGGATGTTTGGAAGAAAATATCTTTCATGACATTAGAAAATTGCGTTTAATTAAAACATGTTGAAATAAATATTCCATTCACATTTTTGATATAATCAAAATGGGAATTGATTTAGAAAAAGACCAGAATATTCCTTTAAGAAATTTTTTAAATAGGAAAAATTGTGTAAAAATTTATTAAAATTTATAATATCGTAATAAAACATTTTTGAAAACATTTTTAGAAACCATGGTTATCAATGAAATCATATTTCCTCCCAAAGTGATAAATAAAGTTAGATTTTAATAAATCCTTTTCAAAACTTTCTTAATTATAGAATTGTGGAAAATGGTACCATTACTTGACGATATCATGGATAACCATATGAAATGAAAATTAAAGATAATTCTTATGAGTTTTATCACCATATTTAAACTTTTAGATACTTAAAACAGTACCGATACATGGAGAGATTGTAATATAGAATCATTACCTCTTTGGTGACATTAAATCATAATTCCCATGAAGGAATGAAATAAAATGATAAAAAAATGTATTTAGTATGAATAAATTGATGCTATTGTATTTAAAATGGGATGTATATACACACCTCATGAGAGATTATTGGTACATAACAGAATATACGTTCAAGAATGAAAATTGAGACAAAAAACCATATTTTATAAGTAACTTTTGGATCGTAATCCCTATGATAGAATAACATTAATGTAAAAATTAATTATCATTAAATGAGGTACATTCAGGATATTAAATTCATAGGGATGTATATAGACTACACTATAGGAATGAGTTGTTAATATGGAATAACTCTCTCAAAAGTAATAGTGAGAAAAGAAATCCCTTTAGCTAATGTCTTGAATGTCGTTTCGCGCATTCCTTCATCCTTTATAATAAATACAAGATTATTATAAATAAAATACTAAACCATATTCCTATATATCATACCATATATGATTTTATTATGACTTTATAATACACCTCTATTATAAAATACATGTTAATGTTATGTTTTAGGTAATAACCAATTTTTTGTATGTGATGTGATTTTAAATATTTTTGGTCCGCTTAACTGGATCATGATTTTACCATATAAAATATTTAAACCATGAGGTAAATATCATATATATTATGTTTTTATATATTTTTAGAAACACATAAAATTTAGTGATATAAAATGAAATAAATCTTTCTTAGAGACGACTGTCCGTACTTATTCTTGAATATTGTTTCCATTTTCTTATTGAATTGAAATATACAAATGTAAATTAAATAGATATTAAAAATAAAAAATCATGGTTATTTAATATATATATATATATATGATATATATTTATTAAACCAATTTTTAATATATTTCCTGTAAATCATGACAAATTCACATCGCTTCATAAGGTGGTAGTCTTTCATGCACACAATTGATGTTATTGTATTCCCACAAAGTGGAAAGAATTATGGAATATGTGATATAACAATTCAAGAAACATAATAAAATCATATATATCATAAATAATTTATATAAATAGGTTTTCTATAAATATTCCCAACCTTGAAATGTGGTAATGGAAAAAAAATTATATGGGTATGGGAGGCGGTAGTCCACCGTACATACGAATGATGTTTTTGTAACCCATTTGATGGAACTGTTAGTGGTTTTAAAACATAAATAGAAAATAGAAAAATATAAATAGATATAAAATTATTATTATATTATATAAAAATTATGTAAATCAATTGAAGTGGTTTAAGGAAGAAAAAGAAAGAATTTTATTGATAAAAATTACATCTTCTACGAGTATCCTCCTAAGGTTTGTACAAACAATCTTCCATTGATATATTTTTATCCAATATAAGGCGTAAAGAGTAATGTAATAAAATTTTTGAGTTGATTTTGGAAGTTATTATTCAAATAAAAAGGCTTTGGAGTTGTTAAGAAGAGTGGAGAGGGTGTTTCCTTTCACAAGTTAGGTGAGTGGAAAAATTATATTGTTCTTAAAGGGAGAATTCCACCCACTTTCTTATATGAAAAAGGGAAATAAAATTAAAATTATTAAGCCATATAGGTTTAATGGTAGAAATATAGAAATACAGTTGTTTTTATACATTATTCTAGGTGAATTTCACCATTATATTTTTAGTTTAACCCCTATAAAAAATTGTTTCTCAACCATAGAGAATATTATTTATTACATTCACTACTAATTTTAGTAAGAAATTATGTTTACCATATTATATATTATAAATTATTAGGATTTCAAATTTAGAATCCAATTTTACAAATTCATTTCACAGAGCTGGAAGAAATTATTTTAATATTAATCCCACACACATGATAAGAAAGCGGGTTTTTAGGAGAAAAAGTTCATAAGTTTCAATTATTTTTATATAGAAATTTAATATGAAATTGATTATATTAAACTAAATTGGATTTATTAATTAAATATTGAACTAATGTTACTTTCAAACAAATTAAAAATATTATTTTACAATATAAATTATTGAAAAAAATAATGTTTTCAATTTAATATTTAGTATTTTTGACTATTTATCAAAAAAAATCAAAAAAATTCCTAAAAATTTACCCTAATGTAATTTTAACTATATTATTCAGAAAAAATGAATTATTTTTATCAAAATATATTTTAAAACGTATAAAATTTTAATTTTATTATTATTTATAAAAATGAATAATTTTTTTGAGAAAATTGTATTATCAAAACATACAGAAACATTACTGAAATTTTTTTATTCAATAATCAATATGTCTCCAATACATATATACACATTATTAATTATATTTTAAAATAGTAGTTACTATTATTTTCACAATGTTTTATAGATAATATTTAGTGGTTGAGTTTGAATAAATATATCATTGTTATGTTAAATGTCTATATTGTGTGTGAGGTAAACTATCATGATGTTGCATGTAGTGCTAGCTATCCCATTGTTTACTGTAAGGAAATATTGACTTGGTATTGAATATTATAAAATTTAATGAAGAATATTTGATTAAATTAAAAAATAATAATTCATAAAACTCTATTTGTAACATTCTACCCACCTTAAAATGAATTTAATCTTAGGAATTGGCCATTCTGATACAAAAAATGAGAATAATTTTACCTCATTATATCATCAAGTTCCCATGTATCTTTTTCAAACTGATGCTTTCACCAGAGAACATTGACATGGTGAGTGGTCTTTTTAATAGAAGATTCACTATATTACCTAGAATCTTCATTGGGTTTTCCTTATAAAAAAAATGTATCGCAAGAGGTATGACTTATATGTTCAGTACTTGTTAATTTGATGGTATGCACTTCATCAAGGTATATATATGGAACACATCGTGAATGTGATAATGGTTTAGTGGAATCACCAATATATACGCTACTGTTCTTATATGATTAAGAAATTAAATGAGGTGAATATACCTAAGTATAATTTTCAGTTTCTTCTCGAATCGCATGAACATACATGTAACACCTTGAGATTTTTTGAAATAATTTTCATTGATTTAATTTAATATTTATAATATTTTTCATTTCACATAAAACTGAGTATAGTTTTTCTTTGAATAACTATGGTTGGATTGTGTTATATGAAACATTAAGATATTAATTCACTACACAAAGCACTAATATTTTCATTTGGTGCATAGAACACTATGTTTTTCATATATTCCACACAATATTGAGTTTCCTTTATAGCTTGTGTTACATGGAAGGCCAGGTTTTTACCAAACTTCAATATACTATAAATATGATTACTAAAATATTATTAAAGATACCAACTATAAATTATAAAAAAATTTATAAATAATATTAACTAAATTGTGAAAGTATTATTTAAAAATTTAACAAAAATTAATCTTGTGGTTATAAATAGGTAAAAGTTAATGTTTGAACTATTTGAAAATAAAGAAATTGCTTTTCTATGACAGCTATTTTTCTATGTAAAAAAACAATTAACTCAATAAACTAATTAAAAAAAATTTGATTAATGTTATAAATAATATATATATATTATATTCAATAAATATCATTGACACCAGTCCAATATATTTTATAGGTATAAGATATAAATAAATATAATTTTATGAATAAAATGAAGTATTTTTCTAAAAGGTAATTTTACCACCTTTTATTGGAGAACCCATTTAAATTCTACTTTTTGAAACATTTTTAGTTTTTATTTCAAAATATACTATTCATTTTTCAATAAGTAATATAAAAAGAACCCATGGATAACTTTTTGGTACATTTAACAGAAGTTTCATATTTTGAGGAATAGTAAAAAATACAGAATTGTAATTCATAAATGATTTTACATATATTTTATTTTTATAGTTCAATTATATTTTAATTTGGTTTTAAAGTATAATAATATAAATTTTCATCAATATAACCAAATTAGGTTACATGAATCAATTTCAAAATGAAATTGGAAGTAAAATATTTTTGAACTTCTGACCATTTTTACCATAAAACCCCACTCTTTCTTCAAGTCTGCAAGAATAATTTTTAATTAATTTTAGCCTATTATGTTAATATAATTTATCTAAATGGATTCCATAATTTTAATAAAAATAAATTATAATTTTAAAAAATTTCAACTTAGTTTTTACCAAAAATATTAGTGATATTGGTTAAAATATATTTAAGTGATTAAGAGAAAATTCGCTTAATAAAGGACTATACCTTAAAATCAAGGCAAAAAATTACTCATAAACATGTACATATTAAATTTTATATCAATATTCATACCATATAATCCATTTTAATAAATTTTAAATATTATTGAATCCACCTGATGGAGGAAAAACTCTGGTCGAATTCCCTTTTCAAAAAGTTACATGAATTTAACTCCCACCGCACTATTAAATAGCAATCACCCTCACTACTATTCAATACTATAAAACACTTTGGTTCATAACAAATATAAATTAATATCCTCCCAACATCCCAACCTACATCCAATAGTGTTTCCTTTGGGAATAAATTCATCCATGGAAGCCCTTTGCTCAAACTAAAATGATTAACCCAAAGAAGAGGTAAGAAATTTCTTCAATCTCTGTTGTTTTTTTTTCATTATCCACCCCAAAATTAATTATTATTACATGATTATATAATAATCTAAATGTCCTAAATATACAAAAAATTTCTTATTCTATTTTTTGGATGACAATTACACACACATCCATATAATGGGTAATGAAATTACCGTTTTACTATAAAGAAAACTATCACCTCACGAAACAATGTTGTTATTTTTTCCTTTACCACATTTTATGGTTCAAAAATATGATGAAAAGTATTTTTTATATGATATATATGATATTTGGGATATATTAATTCTATTCTAATAATTATATAGACATAATCCTTTATGCTTTCCCTTTTGTGTAAATATGATAACTTCACTTGTTGACCTGTGCATTACCGCCTCCTCAAAGCGATGTGAGTCATTCACACATTCCATGGAATGTATTCATAATTTTTTTTAGGAAAATTATATGATATATATGATATAATAATTCTACTATAATTATTATACATTTACACATATATCTAATTTACTTTATTTCTTTCAGTACGATAATAAAATGGAAACAATGTTCATACGTACGTACGACCTAACGTCTCCCTAAAAGGTTTATTCCATTTCAAACTTCTATAATTTATATATTATTATAAATATTTATACACTTCATATAGATTCTATTTATATCATTTTTACATTATTTTTACAATTTAATCATGATCTTTTTAAGAATATCAAGAATAACATGTCCAAACATATATTGAAAACAAACGAGATATTACCCAAAATGCAACATTAACATTGAGATATTAATAAAAATTTAATATAAAGTCATGAAAAAACCTATATGGTACTATATATAATAATATGGTTCTGTGGTATATGTATAATAAAATTATATAAATTATACATGAGTTTTGAACGTGTACAAAGAAAGTCAAAAATTAAGGTAAGATAATTTCATCTAACTTTTTTATTTACATGAGATACATACCTTATTCATTACTCATTAATTTTTTTGGTGTGTATAATTCCAAAAGATGTTATATATTATTATTATTATAAATAATTTCTTGGGTATTGAAATATCCATTCTCTTCCATTGGTTTTCAGTTTCAAAAGTTACCAAACCTGTAATGCAGTTTTGTCTCAATATACCTTCATTGAGACAAATGACATGTTGTGAATCTATGTTTTAATATGAGGTGTATATAATACCTTTGACATGTTATTTTAAAAATATAATTCATTTCATGATATTTTGAACTTCATTTAATTTTATTATTTATATTTTATTAAGATTCAATCTTACTAATGTGGTAACAGTTTATTTCATCAATCTCATCATTTATAGAGTTTATTTATGATTATTCTTCCACTAATGAAATATAAGGATAGATATCTCATGAAACATAATTAATTTTCTTATACACTGGATATTAATGTTATATCCATGTAATGTTAGCATTTTTCCACTATATGTCACTTAGGATAATTATAAAAATGTTTTAATGAAAATATGACTTTATTTTTCCCCTCGATCAGAAATATACGTTCTTTTAAAAACCATGTTTTCTAAAAAAGAAATAAAAATTGTTTTATTATATTCTTATCAAGATTAAAGGAAATTTGTAACCATTTATTTCTTTCTTAAAAAATGTTTTCAAAATGTATATTAATGTATTGGTTCTATGAACTTTTTTAAACTTTTGTGGTTTAAAAGGAATGTTCAATATTTATAATCTTACCCACCATCATAACCTTCATTTATTTAATCATTCATTTTTAATTTTATAAGGCTATTTTATTAATGAATATTTTTTCCTAATATTATACAATTTTTTTTATTTTAAAATGGTTTCTAAAATAAAATAGGGTTTTAAAAGTTGTTTTATGTTTACAAAGTGATTTAAATAATTTTTTAAGCTTCCTTTACATGCTTCCAAAAGATTATTTTCAAAGAAAAAGAATTAAATAATATAAAAGTTTATTTTATAACATCTAAATTTATTTTTAAATAAAAAGAATTTCTAAATGTTTTAAATATTGTTTTATATGTTTTCAAGGTATTTTCATGGAAATGGTGTTCAAAATGTTTTATGCTTTAAAAAGATTTTTTCAAAGTGTAATGGAAATTTTCATCAATAAATGTTTTAAATAGTTTTTTAGGGCTCCTATATATGATATCAATATTTCTTCATGGAAAAGTATTTTGAGAAATATATATGTTTGAAAAAGTGATTTTCAAATAAAATTTATGTTCCATCTGATCTTCAAAAATCTCTCTCCATCAAAGATGATATCCTTGGTTATAGTTTATTCTTTTATAGTGATTTGATCCATGTAAACTAATAATATTATTTCTAAAAATGGTCAATTGTTTCTTTTATTGATGTTTATGAAACAAGTTTCACTTCAATGGGTTATACCATGATAAATGCTTATGAATCCCACTTCATTTCTTGGGTTATTCTACGATATAAATATTATAAAACATATATGTTATAAATGGGTTATGATATGATTAAATTTTTATGATACCCATTTCATTTCATGGGTTATGATAAGATGTTTATGAAACCCAACCCTTTATATGGTCATAATATAATGCATGTTTTATTATCTTGTTTTATATGCATATATGATTTTATTATATGATGGGTGGGACATATATCTCCCTCTAATGAATTAGGTAAATTTTTTTATTTCATGAATTAATTATGGGAATCAAGTTGACGAGATTTATCCACTACTTGAGGATGGGGAAACCTAATCCACTATTGGAAGATATGGAAACACGATTCACTATGTGAATATTGGGAAACCTGATACACAATGGTAATATAGGGAAACCTGATCCCTTACATGGATAGTACTATGACTGGGGATGGTGGTATGTCCAAACCAATAGGTGTAGTCCCCATGAAGTGCTCTGTTATGTTTTAGAAATGTTACTTGACTTATAGGAAAGGATTTTACAAGATTATGTGTTCAAAACATTCTTTGTCTTATGCCATTGATATTATAACATGGTCAATTTTCATGATTATCTTATGATTTCATGTATTAAAAACTAAAAATATTTATGCCATGTCTCAAGATTATGATCTTTTTATATAGTGTGTGATTTTCCAATGACAATTTCAAGTTATCATACCCTTATATTGAAGTTATTCTTACGTATATCCTTTATTTACCCTTATTGAGAATTTGATCTCACCCATTTCTTATGTTTAAATTCCCCATGTTATAAATAATAATTATAAGAATGATTACTAAAGTGGAAGATATTTAATGAAGATTTTGAATATATTTCACCAAAATATAAGAACATGTTACAATTTTTTAAATAATTTAAACTACTATGGTCCTTGGTATGTACTTTTTTAATATACTGAATATTCATCTAGAATTATGTAATGTCCTTTTATTTTATACTTATTAATCTATAGTTAATATCACTGGAATGTTTTATTCATGCTTTGGAAACTAGGATGAGAAAAAAATTAGATCCCTATAAATATTTTTAAGGATATGTCAAGGGATGTCTCTATGGATAATTCTAAGGGTATGTTAAAGTATATGAAAATGTCCTATAATTTCATTAAAGGACTAAGTGAGTTGTTTCTTAGAAAAAATACATACCTGGATACTACATGTGTATATATATCTAGAATAAATGTGCATAGTGGTGAAAACCCTAAAAAACCATATTAAGATAGACTCGATTCGGAACTAGTGCACGGAAATAAGTGTTGATGCACAATTGGTTTGACTCTCCTAAGGAATATTCTTTGAGAATTGACAAACTCTTCACAAACCATCATGAAGAATTTAAATAGAATATGACTATGAATAACATAGGATAAACATTAGGTGCTATCGATTTATTATTTTGGTTTGAAGATTTAGACATCATATATGTAATTCTTTTTTAGATTATGTCATTTTCAACTATTATTAGGGTTTAACACACAATGCTTTCAAGTGTTAGTCAATAACCTGAAATAGAAGGGTCTAGGTTAAGATTGAATGATTTAGATGTTGAAATTATTGGATTTATTCAAAACTATTTCCTATGTGGAGATCCCATGAAGAGAATCAGGAAGGTGGTATTAGTATTGATATACATATGAATATAAAGAGACTGTAAATTACATGTGAAAGATGGGGCTGTTCTAACAACATTTTCTAAGTTAAAACATAATAATCATGATTTTATTATGTTTTAGGTAAATTAAAACGTGATCAATAATTCATATTCTTGAACAAGGGGTATTAAGGAATGAGATGAAGATTCATGAGTAGTAGTTTAA
Source organism: Viscum album (assembly GCA_963277665.1). Classification (NCBI taxonomy): domain Eukaryota; kingdom Viridiplantae; phylum Streptophyta; class Magnoliopsida; order Santalales; family Viscaceae; genus Viscum; species Viscum album. The sequence continues at coordinate 170,997,757 of OY728147.1, read as the reverse complement.
GAATAATTTTGGATAATTTAAGTGTATATGTTTTGGATTTAAAAAATTATGTTATATGATTCATGAAATATATATTTAGTAATAGTACATGTTTTTCATTATGTATTGAAAAGGATATGTTTAATTGTGATTAATATATAGAAATTTGATTTAATAGAATTGTGATAATTTGAATTTGGGGAAGGTAAGCCTTATTGTGTACATGGTGTCGAAAAAATTGTGTTTAGCTTAGATAAGGCGACGATTGATTGGAATAATGTAAATTGGATATTATTAATGACCTTATAACTGATAAAGGACTTGTTAAAAATGTGGTATTTTTATCATTGGTAATGTTCACAACTTCTTGGATTAATGGAATATATCTTGTAATCATTGGGAAAAGAAAGCATACAAGTTCTTCAAAACGATTTATCATAATTCAGTTTATTAACACATTTCAACATAATATACAGTGAATGTATTCAGATTTTTAGAATTCTAAAACCAATTGATACATTTTGATATGTGGGTGATCAATGTTTAGCATATTTAGTGACATTATTTCTAATGTTTTGGATTGTCATATTTTGTACGGGTTACAAGGTTATCCATTTATGTAATCGTTGGTGTTAAAAATTAGATTATTTTTTAGATATTAAAGTATTATCTTGTCATATGAGTATTTATTCATATTGGATAACTTATTCTACACATGTTTGTGTGATAAAAATTATTTATGGAATGAATTATCATTATATTTATGGATCTAATTTTCTGTTAGTTCTTCATTAATTAACAATTTACTGATGATGTGGGAATTGATCAAGGAACAACCAAAGGGTGAGATTGTTCATATGGAATGGAATGATATCAAGTAAGTATATATTCCTAGGATATTTATTCGTCTTTAAATAACTAATCGTGAAACCAATAATGTTATCCCAGTACCTTCATTTTTTATTAATCAGATATCCCCTTTGATCATCACATATTTATTAAATTCTAATTGTTATCATTATCATGATAATGTTCCATATCACTCTATATTATAACATGATGGTTAGATTTCATTTCCATGTCCATGTATTCACAATCTACCTATTTTATCCTATGAGGAAACCAATTTATGACTTAATATGGGTAAATATTTTGATTTTAACTTTTTTAATGAAGTTTTAGTATTAATTTTTATTACATGGGTTTCTATATAAGATACTCTCAAGTATTTAGCCTTTGAGAACCTAGAAGAATTTCAAGGGAGGAATTACTTTTATGAGGTATAAAAATGTAACACTACAGGTTTTTAAAAAAAAATTCCAACTCAATTTAATCATTTTGAATTTTTATTACTTCATGAAAAAAATATATAGATTTTATATATTTAAGTACTATGTTTTGATTTCATTATACAAACCACAAATTTAATATTTCACTACTTGCACTACATAGATTATATTTCGATACTTGTGATTCTACATTTGTCTTCTATTTTACACAATACTAAGTCCCTTTGATTCATGAATTACACGGAATGATGAGTTTTTATTAAGCTACAATATACTATCAATATTATTGGTAAAATATTGTTTTATATACCACCTAGCCAATTGAATGGAAGTTATGAATAAGATTAAATAAATTGTGAAAATATTATTTACACATGTATATAAAATTAATTATTTTTTATCAATTAGTAAAAGTGAATGAATGAACTATTTGAAAATAATGAAATTACCTTTCTAGGAAAACTATTTTTCTATGTAAAACACAATTTTACCTAAATAAATTAAACAAATAACTTTTGATTAATGTTTTAAAAAAACTTATATATTATATATTCAATCAATATTTTTTATACTAATCCCTTATAATTGATCGGTATAAGATAAAAAATCCAATTTCATGAATAAAAATATGTATTTTTCTAAAAGGATATTTTAGCACCTTTTAATTGAGAACACATTTTAAATATTACTTCCAACACTTTATAATTTTTAATTTATATTATTAACATAATTTTAGAAAGAGGGATATCAAGATTTACATTGTGCGACTCTTTTTATTTTTCAAGGAAGTTTCATATTTTGATAAATAGTGAAAATACTAAATTTAATATTTTTTTATAATAATGATATTAATCAAATAAGGTAGGTACCATAAGATACAATTTTTAATTGTATCCAAAAGATAATTCTTAAATGATAATGACTTACCAATGAACTATGTGATATAACTATGAGACATTGTATATTTAAAACAAAATGAAAAACAAACTGGTACTCGTATGAGTCCCTCTGGCATAGGGAAAAGGCACAAACCCTTGCACTATTTACTATGGTATAGGAACACCACCTTCCACATCACCATTATATCCTACATATAGAAACTGGGTGTCAACATGTATCTCACTACTGTCGAGACCTTCCACTACCTGAACGCTGGCCCCCACCTCCTCTATGTATGCCGAGTCGAACCCCATCCTTCTTTCCACATAGAAAATCATCACCATTTTTTGGACCAATGACATAAGATATTTCACTAGCCACATGATTTTGGAGGCACAAAATAATACATAGAGAAGTAGTTCTTGAAATGCTGGGCTCCACCCCAATGATCCCCCAATCACACTCATATTCCTATCATCGAATCTACTGAACTCTTCATTGAAATGATTTTCCCCTTTCTCAGGACCTCTTACCATGCTAGACCATTCCTCAAATGTAATGATCTATTGTTCACCTCTCATCGATTGAATGGGTTCAAGATCTGATAATACAAATAATTAAAAAACCCCACCATCTCTAATACTTCAAACAATGTGTGGCTCAAGATGGATCCTAGGTGAATTATCGAGATAATGGGGGATTTCTTTGGGGGAGAATTTGGTTTCTTGGTTTCTACATCTTATCTATTGGATCTGTAATGTGAGGTCTCTGCTCAAGAGCTGGATTGATGTTTGGGTGTCAGAGACAGAAAAAAAGAAAAGAACACTCACCATTTTTTTGTTGATGTTTTTTATATAGTTGAGTGGGGTGTTATAAATATGGTGGGGATAATCACTACTATTTCAATAATTGAGTCTATTTTTTATATTGTGATAGTAGATTTCAAATTTTTTGAGCTTCATCTTGAGCTCCCAAATAGAGTATTTGAGCAAGGAAACATCTATAATGGCCTAATCCCACTTCCATGGGGTCTTTGAAGGATTATTTGATTTGAAATGGCCAAATGGAATCCATATTTAGAGTCATCATAATATATAATTTATATAAAGGTCAACATTGTTTTTTATCAAAATTATTAGTGAAATTGAGTATAATAAATACATTGATTAGGAGAGAAATTATCTTAACAAGGACTAAAACTTAATGTTAATGTGAAAAATGACCTAGGAACATGTCCAAAAGCCAATGGATGGTCACATTTTGACCCTATAATCTCATTAAACGAATTATTACCATCATTGTAGTGACATCACATGAGAAAAATGATTGTGGAGTTCCCTTTTCGATAATTTACAAGAATTTAGCACCTCCTCCACTATAAAGAGGCACTCACCTTCCCACTTATTCACAACTCTCAATCTATTTGGGTCTGAAAAACTAATCCTAAATCTCCTTGAAAAAAATACTCCATTTATCTTATTATCCTCTATTTGGGAAATAATCCATCCAACCAATCCCTTTGGAAAAAACCAAAACATTACCCAAAGAATAGGTAACATCATTCCTCACACTCTTTTGTTTTATTTTCATTTTCCACCACGCCCAATATTCTAATTCATGGATTATATAATAATATAATTATCATAAATATAATGTTATTTTTTTATTTTAATGTTTCTACCTACACTAATACACCCCTCCATATAATGGGTAACAAACTTACTATTATTGTGTATGACTAACTATCACCTCATTAAATGATATTGTTCATTTTTATTTTACCACCTCTCATGGATGGGGATTATGATAGAAAAAATATTTTGATATGATATTTAGGATTTATTTATTCTTATTTAATTTTTATATAATCACATACCTTCATGATTTCCATTTCGTGTAAGTATGATAAATACGTTTTTGTATGTGTGGACTACCTGTAGCGACTCGAGTTTTTGGCCCTGTCAGACTTTGTAATATTTCTACGAATAATTCCAGAGCTAGGCGCGAATACGGCGTGCGATTCCGAGGCCCGGTGTGCCCGGAATTAATTTTATAAAAATATTAAGTATTTTTATACTATGCACATGGCGGTGGTGTGATATCTCCTAAACGGTAGCTCAGAACGGGAATCTGAGGGCATGGTTGCGTTCGGAACGTGCCGTTTACCCTAGGAGGGGTGTAAACATTGCGGGCGCGGGCCTGTCGTGAGAAACGCCACCAGGGGCGTTTCCGTAAATAAGTAGCAAGTTAGTGTGCGAGCGTCGGCTCAAATAATTTCTGAACCGAGTCTCGGATGGAAAATCTGAGACCGCCGTTGCGTTCAGAACGGCGCGTTTACCCTAGGGGTGACCTTTCTTTTGTTCGCATCGGGCGTCGGTTCCGAGGCGGGTTTGGCGCCGGCGGGCCGCTGATATAAATATCAGCCCCCCCCCCCCCCCCCTTTATCGTTCTTCGTCGTTCTTCGCCGTTCTTCGCCGCCACTCTGCCGAATCGAGCAAACAGAGCGCCCACGAGCTCAGAATTCGACGGCGGACGTTCCAGGAGTGCGCAGCGGAAGCTCTGGAGCGCAGATCTGAGGCAGAACGTCGGCGTTTCGCCCGCGAGGTAGGCGGTTTGAGTTTTACAATCCCGTATCCCGTTTTTGTGTTGTTTTTCTTCAAATTTTCATATGGGTTGTATAGTTCGGGTCCCGAGCTTTCCAAAACATGTTTCGGATCTGAATTTGGAGCACTGGGGTGCTCTTGGTGGCTCCCGGAAGTTTTCCGGCGAAAACCCGGTTTTCCGACGGCGGCGCGGCGGCGCGGCGGAGTCCGGCGGCGGCGCGGTTGTTTCCGGCGACCCTGCGGTGGTCCGGCCAGTTTGTTCCGAGGGTTCTTTAAACCCCCGTAACTCGCAAACCGTAACTCCGATTTGCGAGCCGTTTGCGGCGACGTGACCCTAATGACGAGGCGAACCCTCCGGTGTGGGTTCGAGGGTTTAAAGGTTCGGGATCGTGGCCCGGGAGCTAGAAACGTCGTATAAAATAATATTATTTTATTATTTTACGACTTCGGGTCGTTGTAACTTCTACCCGGAGCGTCCGATTGACGTGTCGTCAGTGGCGTTGTGACCCTGATGGTACGACGGACTTTTTGAGATGGTTTCCGGGTGTTGGGACTGAGAACGGGGTGCGGGCCCCACGAGGCCGGGTTTTGGCGTTTGCGGAGAAACGCAGCTTTTGCACCAGGAGTCCGATTTTGGCAGATGAATAGTCGATCCTATGTGTTTTTCCGAGAGGATCCCAATGGTGCGTTCCGTTCGACGAGTTTCGGAATCCAGGCATGGGCCCCACCCGAGCCGGCCTTCGGTGAATAGTACCTTTTTCACCGGGTGTCCGTTTTGGGCTAGCGAGTAGTCGATTCCGCTTGTTTTTCCGAGGGGATCGCCGTGGTGTGATCCGCCCGATGGGTTTCGGGATCGTTGTGTGGGCCCCGCACGAGCTAGCTACGGTGAATAGTGTCGTTTTCACCGGTGCTCCGTTTCGGGCGAGTAAACAGCCTATCCTGCGTGTTTTTCCGCGTGGAACACGATGATGGCCTCGGTTTTGGCTTCGGAGGTGCGCAGTGTGGCCTTGGGGCAAGTCGCTTGGGTTAGCGACGTTTGGACCAGCAGTGTTTGAGGGTTCTCCCTTGGTTCGTTCCTACGAGGGTTCGTGTGGTATCACAACCTTCGTATGGGTTTGTGATCCTCTCGATGGGATGTTTAAACTTTTAGAGTTGTGGTATCCCTCCGGTGGGCCCGGAGTGGATCCTCTAGAATCTTTACCCTAGATCGGGTTCTTGGTATCGCTGTGACCACTTATTCACGGGCAGCGATCCCCTATCTAGCAGGTTAACCCCGTAGGGTTTGTGGCATCATCAGGAATATGATCCCCTACGCGGTGGGTCGTGCATAGTAGGGTTGTGGCATCGTCGGGTTTACGATCCCCTACTCAGCATGTTGTATATAGCAGGGTTGCGGCATCGTTGGTTATACGATCCCCTGCTCAGCGCTTGGTGTCGGTAGGGTTGTGGTATCGTTGGTTATGCGATCCCCTACTCAGCGCGTGGTTTCGGTAGGGTTGTGGCATCGTCGGTTCGATCCCCTACATCGCGAGTTATACCAGATAGGGTTCCGGTATCGTCGTGAACATCTTTATATGGACGATGATCCTCTATCTGAGTGTGAAGCTTTTGTCGAGTGCAGATCGGGTTGTGGTATCCCCCAGCGGATCCTGGGTGTGATCCCCCATCTGTGAGAACTACGTATGCCAGATCGGGTCGTGGTATCCCCCAGCGGACCCTGGGAGTGATCCCCTATCTGTGAGTTACGTATACCGGAGTGGGTCTTGGTATCCCCTAGCGGACCCTAGCAGTGATCCCCTCTCCGAGGAGTTTGGTGGTTTTGTTGTTTCAGCGATGTTTCCTCAGTGATGCTATCCGATGAGCGTGGTCTCTCGGGTGAGCGTCTGTGATGTTTGCGAGTATCCCGATGGAGTGTATCTCTCGGATGAGTGTCATCTGGTATGACAGTGTTCGTGGTGTACTATCCTGGTTGTGGACAGTTGCTGGTGATGAGGTCGGTACCTCTTGTGGATTTGTGGCGTGAGCTGTGTATATCTGGATTGTTCAAGGTGTATGTATGGGCATACACCTGAGCTGAGCTGGGCTGACTAGTTGTGTTAGCCGAGGATGGTCACGATATGGAGTTTCTCTCTCGTCTGGGTTCCCTCTGGCTGGGTTGAGCAGACTGTTGCCTTTCAGTTGCTCCCTTGGGTTTTGGGTTTTTGGGGTGCCTACTGAGTATGTTTATACTCACCCCTGCACGGGCTTTGCCCGCACATGTTTGTGTCTTGTGTAGACCACAGGCCTTTTGACGGAGTCCCAGGAGGACCCGGAGCAGGCGGAGCTTAGTGAGCGAGTTGACCGGGGTGTTCACCGGAGCTGTGCCGAGGGAGCTTTTCGGCGGGTGATTGTGGCAGCGTTCCCCTTCTTCAGAGCAGGTTGGACGCGCTTTGTAGTTTTCTTTTGGTGGGCCCTGTTTTGCCCTTGTACTTTTGCTGTTGCACTCTGGTTTGGATTAGATTGTATGCATGCATTTACTTTCCAGTTTCTATATCTATGCACTGTTTCATGGAGGTGTTTGTGGGTGCGTGTGTACAGGTACCTTAGGCTAATGCCTCCCATGTGTGTGATAGCCTACTCGGTGCTGGTCGCCAGCCCCTGGCCTATTGGAGGCGGGCTTGGGGAGTCGCGGGTCGAGCCCCGTTGGGTCGGGTCGTGACAGAGTGGTATCAGAGGAGGTTCCACCTTTGGGATCTCAGAGCGTAGCTGGTCTAGCTGTGAGCGTGGTTTGGGTTTCATAGCGGAAGTGTTAGGATGTTTCGAGTTCGACTTTCAGGCTAGGGACTCCAGTGTTGGTGCGACGACCGACGTATCCATACACCAGGACTCTGATAACCAGACTTTTGACTCGGGACATTCGTACACTGGTCGCGGGGACATCATGGTACATGCATCATATAGGACTGGGTTTTTGGTTTTTCCTTGTCCTTCTTGAGTCAGCTCTCCAGATATACTCTTTGACTGTGGTGTGTTTTGAATGTATTTCAGTATGCCTCCACGACGACAGCCAGTGAGGGTTCCGTAGCAGGATTGCGCTGATGACCCGCCCCGTGTAGTGGCTGTAGAGCAGGGCGCAGGTTCTGAGGTTGCACCTCCAGGTGGTCTGCCAGTTGAGCCACCACCTGTCGAGCAGCTGGTTGTACCGGTGGGGCAGGATGAGGTTGCGCGCAAGCTGAGTGCGCTGCACGAGTTCCAGAGGCAGCGACCTCTGAGGTTCCGGGGTGATCCAGACCCCGAGGCAGCTGATGACTGGCTTGAGGCAGTCACCCGAGTTTTACGCCTAGTGAGGACACCTCCAGATCAGATGGTGGTCCTAGCGGCGATCCTTCTGCATGGTTCTGCTGGGCGATGGTGGAGTTTGGTGACGCAGTCCCATGACGAGGAGACGCTCACGTGGGCAGAGTTTGAGCGGCTCTTCAGGGAGGAGTTCTATCCGGTGACGCTGAGGTCAGTGCGGATCCAGGAGCTTCTGCAGCTTTGTCAGGAGAGCATGATTGTGTCGGAGTACTCAGTGAGGTTCACAGACCTGTCACGCTACTCCCTGGATATGGTTCGAGACCCGTTCTTTAGGTCTCGGACCTTCGAGCAGGGATTACGCCGGGATATCCGAGCAGGTGTGGTTTCCCTGTGTCTGCCCACCTATGCTGGAGTGCTGGAGCGAGCGGTGGTGGTGGAGAGCTTTCTGGCCGAGCAGATCTCGCCTGTTAGTGCTGGGCACTGGAGAGCTGAGACTTCTTCGGTCGGATCGGCATCTGGTTGTCGACGTCAGACTCAGGGGTCTGGATGTGGCCGACGTTTCAGGAGGCGACCCCAGGATGGAGGATCTGAGCCTCGGGGCTCACAGGGCTCGCAGGCCAGTTTTGGTCAGCCGCAGGAGAGGCGGTGTTACGCTTCCGATGGTCGGGGACATCTTGCTAGAGATTGTCCCACCCGACGTGCTGCTGAGAGGGAGCCGATCGATGGACCGCCTTGGCAGAGGCAGCGTCTTGAGCAAGGAGGTCCGCAGGGCGTCGGACGTGCTGTCGGAGCTGGTGCAGCGGGAGGCGGTGGTAGACAGTACCAGTTGGCACCACCCCCACCCCCAGGTGGTCCACGCCTAGCTCAGGGAGCTGGTGGTCGAGGGCGAGGACAGCTGCATGCCCTGGAGGCTGTTGACCCAGAGGCACCACAGATGGAAAGAGGTACGCCTTGTGTTTTTTCTACTTACTGCAGTAGTTTGTCAGACACTGTTTAGCGGTACTCTTTCCTTTCGTTGCTTGCTCGAGTTTTGTTCAGGGCGTTGGTAAGACCCTGAGTGGTTGTTGCTGGTGAGCTCGCTGGTGTGTGAGACCCAGTTGAGAGTTCAGTCGCTTTCCATGTGCTTGGGCCTTTTCGGGGACGAAAAGTTCTAAGGGGGGGAGGATGTAGCGACTCGAGTTTTTGGCCCTGTCAGACTTTGTAATATTTCTACGAATAATTCCAGAGCTAGGCGCGAAGACGGCGTGCGATTCCGAGGCCCGGTGTGCCCGGAATTAATTTTATAAAAATATTAAGTATTTTTATACTATGCACGTGGCGGGGGTGTGATATCTCCTAAAAGGTAGCTCAGAACGGGAATCTGAGGGAACGGTTGCGTCCGGAACGTGCCGTTTACCCTAGGCGGGGTGTAAACTTTGCAGGCGCGGGCCTGCGGTGAGAAACACAACCAGGGGCGTTTCTGTAAATAAGTAGCAAGTTAGTGTGCGAGCGTCGGCTCAAATAATTTCTGAACGGAGTCTCGGATGGAAAATCTGAGACCGCCGTTGCGTTCAGAACGGCGCGTTTACCCTAGGGGTGACCTTTCTTTTGTTCGCATCGGGCGTCGGGTCCGAGGCGGGTTTGGCGCCGGCGGGCCGCTGATATAAATATCAGCACCCCCCCCCCCCTTTTATCGTTCTTCATCGTTCTTCGCCGTTCTTCGCCGCCACTCCGCCGAATCGAGAAAACGGAGCGCCCACGAGCTCAGAATTCAACGGTGGACGTTCCAGGAGTGCGCAGCGGAAGCTCTGGAGCGCAGATCTGAGGCAGAACGTCGGCGTTTCGCCCGCGAGGTAGGCGGTTTGAGTTTTACAATCCCGGATCCCATTTTTGTGTTGTTTTTCTTCAAATTTTCATATGGGTTGTATAGTTCGGGTCCCGAGCTTTCCAAAACATGTTTCAGATCTGAATTTGGAGCACCGGGGTGCTCTCGGTGGCTCCCGGAAGTTTTCCGGCGAAAACCCGGTTTTCCGGCGGCAGCCATGGCGGAATCCGGCGACGGCGTGGCGGCGGTTTCCGGTGGCAGCGGCGGCGGCGTGGCGGAGTCCGGCGGCGGCGCGGCGGAGTCCGGCGGCGGCGCGGTTGTTTCCGGCGACCCTGCGGTGGTCCGGCCAGTTTGTTCCGAGGGTTCTTTAAACCCCCGTAACTCGCAAACCGTAACTCCGATTTGCGAGCCGTTTGCGGCGACGTGACCCTAACGACGAGGCAAACCCTCCGGTGTGGGTTCGAGGGTTTAATGTTTCGGGATGGTGGCCCGGGAGCTAGAAACGTCGTATAAAATAATATTATTTTATTATTTTACGACTTCGGGTCGTTGTAACTTCTACCCGGAGCGTCCGATTGACGTGCCGTCAGTGGCATTGTGACCCTGATGGTACAACGGACTTTTTGAGATGGTTTCCGGGTGTTGGGACTGAGAATGGGGTGCGGGCCCCACGAGGCCGGGTTTTGGCGTTTGCGGAGAAACGCAGCTTTTGCACCAGGAGTCCGATTTTGGCAGATGAATAGTCGATCCTGTGTGTTTTTCCGAGAGGATCGCAATGGTGCGTTCCATTCGACGAGTTTCGGAATCCAGGCGTGGGCCCCACCCGAGCCGGCCTTCGGTGAATAGTACCTTTTTCACTGGGTGTCCGTTTTGGGCGAGCGAGTAGTCGATTCCGCTTGTTTTTCCGAGGGGATCGCCGTGGTGTGATCCGCCCGATGGGTTTCGGGATCGTTGTGTGGGCCCCGCACGAGCTAGCTACGGTGAATAGTGTCGTTTTCACCGGTGCTCCGTTTCGGGCGAGTAAACAGCCTATCCTGCATGTTTTTCCGCGTGGAATGCGATGATGGCCTCAGTTTTGGCTTCGGAGGTGCGCAGTGTGGCTTTCGGGCAAGTCGCTCGGGTTAGCGACCTTTGGACCAGCAGTGGTTGAGGGTTCTCCCTTGGTTCGTTCCTACGAGGGTTCGTGTGGTATCACAACCTTCGTATGGGTTTGTGATCCTCTCGATGGGATGTTTAAACTGTTAGAGTTGTGGTATCCCTCCGGTGGGCCCGAAGTGGATCCTCTAGCATCTTTACCCTAGATCGGGTTCTTGGTATCGCTGTGACCACTTATTCACGGGCAACGATCCCCTATCTAGCAGGTTAACCCCGTAGGGTTTGTGGCATCATCGGGAATATGATCCCCTACGCGGTGGGTCGTGCATAGTAGGGTTGTGGCATCGTCGGGTATACGATCCCCTACTCAGCATGTTGTATATAGTAGGGTTGCGGCATCGTTGGTTATACGATCCCCTACTCAGCGCTTGGTGTCGGTAGGGTTGCGGTATCGTTGGTTATGTGATCCCCTACTCAGCGCGTGGTTTCGGTAGGGTTGTGGCATCGTCAGTTCGATCCCCTACATCGCGATTTATACCAGATAGGGTTCCGGTATCATCGTGACCATCTTTATATGGATGATGATCCTCTATCTGAGTGTGAAGCTTCTGTCGAGTGCAGATCGGGTTGTGGTATCCCCCAGCGGATCTTGGGTGTGATCCCCCATCTGTGAGAACTACGTATGCCAGATCGGGTCGTGGTATCCCCCAGCGGACCCTGGAAGTGATCCCCTATCTGTGAGTTACGTATACCGGAGTGGGTCTTGGTATCCCCTAGCGGACCCTAGCGGCGATCCCCTCTCCGAGGAGTTTGGTGGTTATGTTGTTTCAGCGATGTTTCCTCAGTGATGCTATCCGATGAGCGTGGTCTCTTGGGTGAGCGTCTGTGATGTTTGCGAGTATCCCGATGGAGTGTATCTCTCGGATGAGTGTCATCTGGTATGACAGTGTTCGTGGTGTACTCTCCTGGTTGTGGACAGTTGCTGGTGATGAGGTCGGTACCTCTTGTGGCTTTGTGGCGTGAGATGTGTATATCTGGATTGTTCAAGGTGTATGTATGGGCATACACCTGAGCTGAGATGGGCTAACTAGTTGTGTTAGCCGAGGATGGTCACGAGATGGAGTTTCTCTCTCGTCTGGGTTCCCTCTGGCTGGGTTGAGCAGACTGTTTCCTTTCAGTTGCTCCCTTGGGTTTTGGGTTTTTGGGGTACCTACTGAGTATGTTTATACTCACCCCTGCACGGGCTTTTCCCGCACATGTTTGTGTCTTGTGCAGACCACATGCCTTTTGACGGAGTCCCAGGAGGACCCGGAGCAGGCGGAGCTTAGTGAGCGAGTTGACCGGGGTGTTCACCGGAGCTGTGCCGAGGGAGCTTTCCGGCGGGTGATTGTGGCAGCGTTCCCCTTCTTCAGAGCAGGTTGGACGCGCTTTGTAGTTTTCTTTTGGTGGGCCCTGTTTTTCCCTTGTACTTTTGCTGTTGCACTCTCGTTTGGATTAGATTGTATGCATGCATTTACTTTCCAGTTTCTATATCTATGCACTGTTGCATGGAGGTGTTTGTGGGTGTGTGTGTACAGGTACCTTAGGCTAATGCCTCCCATGTGTGTGATAGCCTACTCGGCGCTGGTCGCCAGCCCCTGGCCTATTGGAGGCGGGCTTGGGGAGTCGCGGCTCGAGCCCCGTTGGGTCGGGTCGTGACACTACCGCCTCCCCAAAGTGATGTGATTTGTTCACACATTACATTGAATGCATTAAAGATTAATTTAGTGAACGTATAATATATATATGGAATAATAATTATATTTTAATTATAATATATATATATATGTGTGTGTGTAATTTAGTTTCATTCTTTTAATACAATAATAAAACAAAAACAATGTTCATGTGTACGTACGACTTACCGTCTCCTTAAACAGTGTAATCCATTTCATACTTATATTTTATATTGATTATTATCAATATATATCTATATATACTGAATATATATGATATTTATAGAAGGTTTAACATTATCAAAATAAGTGAATTGTGATCTATTTAAGATGATCATGAATAAATAATCAAAACATATACAAAAAACAAATAATATATTACCTGAAATGTAACATTAACATTGGGTTTTTAATAAACAGGTAACATAAAGTCATGATAATATCATATGTAGAATTAGATATAATAATATGGATATTTTTTAGAATTATAATAAAGATATATTTAATATATATGAGGATTGAATGAGTGCGATGAATGTCAATATTTAAGGTAAGGTAATTTCATCTATCTTTTTTTAATTTTTGTGAGATTCATACCTTATTCACCATTCATTTCATTTGTGTGGTGTGTATACTACCAATGGAAATATTCAATGATTATTATAATTATAATTATTATTTATATATCCATTTTATGATCTTTATTTCTTTGTTTTAGGTTTCAAAGGTTACCAATTCTACAAAGTAATTTTGTCTTAATTTTCATTCATTTAGAAACATGCCATGTTTTGTACCTATATATTTCAATGAGATACATATACTACCTGTAAAATGTTATATATTAATTTTTCTTATTTTAATGATATTTTAGGTTTCATTTAATTTTATTATTTCAATTTTAATATTATTAAAATTTACCAAATTGGTAACAGTATATTTCTGTAATCTCATCATTTATCAACATTGGGTATGATTATGATTAAAATGGTGAAATATTATAAATAATCTATTAAAAAACCACATATAATTTATTAAAATATTGTTATTCATTTTATATCCATGTAGTGGTACCTTTTACCACAATATTTTACTTAAAATAACTATTTTTTTAATGAAAATATTATATTATTTCTCTATTCGGTCGGAAATTTGAGTTCATTCAAAAATGTGTTTTATAAAAAAGTTTTCAAAGTTTTTTATATTATCATATTTTGTTTAAAGTCATATTTTACACATCAATTAAATTCATAAAAAATGTATTTAAAATAAATATTTCGGTATTTTTTCAATGAAGGAAATTTTCTATACTTTTAAGGGTAATAATTAATATTCGGCATGTATGAACATACCCACCATCATGACCATTATTTATAGGCTTCTATATTTTTAATATTACAAGGTTATTTCTCAATTATATTTTATCCTAATATTCCATAAATTTGATTATTTTATGATTTTATCAATGAAAACTAGATACGAAAAATTGATTTATTTTTAAAATGTGTTTTAAATGATTTTAATTGCATCCTTTATATGTTTTCCAATGGATATTTAAAAAGAAAATGATTTAAAGGATTTAAAATATTATTTTAAAATATTTACATGTACCTTAGAGTAAAAATATTTTCAAAATACCAGGAAGATTCTTTTTATGTTTTCAAGGTTATATTCAATCAAAATGGTCTTCAAAACATATTAGGATTTAAAAAGAATTTTTAAAAGAAGTAATAATATATACCTCAAGAAATGTATTAAAAATAATTTCAGGATTCCATTATATGTTTTCAAAGTTTTTTCAAGGAAATGTATTTTGAAAATATTATATGTTTTTAAAGTGATTTTCAATGAAATGTTATTTTCCAACTGATATTTTAAAAATTTTCTCCAACTAAGACAATAACATTGGTTATAGTTTATGATTTTCATGGGATATGATCCAAGGAAACCATTAATATTATTTCTCAAAATGGAATATTTTTTGATGAAATTATGTTTACAAAACTAGTTTCTCTACAACAGGTTATTCCATGATAAATGATTATTAAACCATCTTCCTATCATGGGATATTTCAGGATAAAAGGATTATTAATCATATAAATTTTTTATAGGGTATTATATGATTACATTTTTATGATAATCATTTCATTTTAAGGGTTATGATATGATATTTGTATAACTCATCCCTTTTTATGTGACCCGATATGATGCATGTTTTATTTTCATGTGGCACATGTTTGTAGGATTTTATTATGGGATGGGTGGTACCAATATCTCCCTCCAATTCATTGGGTAAAGATTTACATCTCATAATATAATAATGGGAATCTGGTCGATGTCCTTGGTGCACTATGGGAAGATGGGGACACCTAATCCATTATGGGAAGATGGGGAAACCTGATCCACTATGGAAATTTGGGGAAACCCTATCGACTACGGGTAGATATGGAAACCCGATACACTATGGGTATATGGGGAAACTCGGTCCACTATGGGAAGATAGGGAAACCCCATCCACTATAGGGATATAGGAAAACACGATACACTATGGGAATATGGGGAACCTGATCCACTTTGGGATAGTGGGGAAACAAGATCCCTTATAAGGAAAAGACTATTACTGGCAATGGTGGTGTGTTAGTTTCCATGAAATGACTTAATTTGATTTTGGAATGAACCTTGACTTATAGTGAATGATGTTACATGTTTATGTGTCTATAAAAAATTCAATGCCTTATGCCTTTGATATTCTCACATGGTTCATTTTCATTATTATCTTATGATTTCATGTCTTTTGAATTGCCAATATTTATTAATTGTCTCAGGATTATGATCTTTTTATGTAGCTTATGATCATAAACTTGTATGCCCATGTTCCAATACCCTGATGTTCATGTTAATATTTTCTATCTCCTTTATTTACCCTTTCTAATAATTTGAGTTCATCCATTTCTTATGGTTACTTTCCCTGGGTTGGGAAGAAAGGTTTTATGGATTAATAATGAAGGGGAAGATCTTTAATAATGATGTTTATGAACTTTCACCAAACTAGAATAATGTGTTCCAAGATTCAAAATACACTAAACTATTACAATCCGCATTAATTTATTTTTTAATGTTCGGAATATTTGTCTATAATTATAAAATATCCATGTATTTTAAGTCATTGTTTCTAAATTATTACATGTGAAAATCGTTATAAACACCTTTTAATGAACTTCAAATTCAAGATCATGCTTGTGAATACATGTATAAGTTATCTACTGAATCTGAGGTTCCTTGATGTGTTGTTCAATAGTAATAACATTCTCTCATATTACCTCTGTTATCTCTGGTCCATATTTCTTTATTTCTCTATATTCATTCCATAATATTGGACATATACATTTCATTCCATAAAGGGATTCATAGAGAGCCAGAAAAATTATTAAATTAAAGATATGATATTGTAAAAACTCATATAAAGGGAGGTATCGATCCCTAACTCCTTTTAAATTTAAAGCTTATGTTTTAAACATATCATATAGGGAATTAATTTTTCTTTTATAATTACACTATTTATAAGGAATATAATCAACACATAAACTAAATTACATACCAATAGCTTTCTGAAGACTTCACCAGAACATTGAAGTAAATATTGGGTCCAAATCAGAGATAATGGAATGTTATACTAAATTCAACCATACCACTTCCTTAATGTATATCTTAGAAATATGATCCATATATAAGTCATCTATGATAGAGATGATATTTTTAGAACTAGTGTGGTGATCAACTACAACCCATATAGGATAATTCCCTTTATATTTTTCAGGAAGCCCAATGACAAAATACATGGTGATGTTTTACCCTTTCCATTATTGTATGAGTAATGGATGTAACATCCCCTTATACTTGTTCATTTTAAACATTAATTTCTGTAATACTGGTTTTCAAGATACAAAATCTGTGATATCTATTTTTATTCCATCCCATGAGATATATTATTTTAAATCTCTATATATCAGCATAACTCTTAAATGGATTGAGAATGGAGAAATACGAACTACATAATATAACTGCATCATTAAATATTTAATGGAGGGATGAAGACAAGTTTACTAAACCTTATTATCCAATAATGATTAAAGTGTAACTCTAAAAAATTTCTAACATTCATTTGTTGTTATGTATCTTCCTTCTACGTCTCTTTAATATTCACTAGGATAAGTGGTCAATCATTAAATTGATAAAGATATGATTTTTAACCTACCATTAATAATGTTATGATAAACCTAGAAAACTATATATGAGTAACTTTGGTTTGTCTGTTCCAACATTCAATATCCTTCTTCTTTGATGTATTTATTCCTATACACTCTCTTCAGATTATATGACCCATAAATGAATCTTTTTGCATCCAAAATTCACCCTTTGTAAATTTTTCATATTGTTTTCCTTTATTTATGGTATTTAGTAAATTTATAAAGTGATCTTTATACTCATCATTTTTCATTGAGTAGATAATAATATCAAATATAAATACAACCACAAACTAATCAAAGTAATATATAAAGACACTATTCATTTAATCCCTAAAGATAGTTGGGGTATTAATAAGACGGAATTACATCACTATTTATTTATATTCTCTATTTATTTTATGGAATACTATATTGGGTATATCCACATTATGAACCCCAAATTAATTATATATAGAATTATGGATAATCTTGGGAAAAGTATTTAGCTTCTTGAAAATGATCAAACACGTCATCAATATGAGAAAGATGATACATGTTCTCGATCGCGACCTTGTTAGACTCCTAATAATCAAGGAAAATTTTCATCGGTTTGTCATTATATTAAACATAAATAACATTTTCACCCTATGGTGACACATTTTTTTGAATCAATACCCTTTCAAGGTTTTCCTAGTTTTTTTTCTTCAATTCTAGTAAATCAATTTAGGCCATTCCATTGGGAGTCTTTGAAATTAGAGTGGGACCATGTATGTGTTCTATTAAAAAATAAACTTCTTGTTTTGGTGTAAGAATTGTCAAATCATCGGAAAATACATCAATAAATTCTACTAAAATAGAAAAATTTCAATTTCATGTTTCTTCACAACTATCTTAGATAACGACCCTTTTTGAATAGAAATAGAGATAAATAACATGGTTGTGATCTCCATCAGAATCACATAAGTATTGTCACATTGATAGAATTCCATATGATGGTTTGGAATATCAATTTTGGATTACATTACATGATATGTGATGTTATATTTATGTAGATAAATACAATCTATGACCAAGATAATATCAAATTAATTTAGAGGAATAATGAAATGATTTACACTAAAAAATTCCCTTTAATGTCCACCCGAGATAAATCATATATATAAGATGAAATAATCTTACCATTGGAAGTTTTCAATGAAAATTATATATATTATCTTTTTTTAGAAACATAATAGCATTATAAAATACTTTAGATATGAAATAATCGATAGATCCGAGTCAAACAAGCCATTAGTAGTTCTAGTATGGATGGAATGTGTACCCTTCACCAAGTTATTTTCGAACCCCTCATCAAAAATAGTTATCACATGAGATTTATTGTTTTCACTTGTCATGATAAGTTTTTAACATCAATTTTCATCATTAACCCTCTGGTTTGGTAATATGTTTGAGAGATACCCATTATCATTTAACTTTAAGCACAAAAGTGTGGGAGGTTCATTCTATGAATATTTTTATCTATTTTCATCATTAACTAACTTCTTAACATAAGTTCAAAAATAAATTTCCTCATGTCCATTCCTACCACATATAAAACATTTATTATACCATTTATTATAATTTACAACATTAATCTTCCAACACTTTGAATATAATGAAAAATCTCATAATCTTCTCTCCCTGGGTTTTGAATTTTACTTTTAACTCCGACTTCATTATCTTGTAAAAACTATGATATTGGTATATAAACCCAATCGCTGTTTTCACATTGATATAAAAATACATAATATAGTCATATATACTAATGTTGATTATATATAATTATCTTCAGATACATTGTTTTAATCTATTGAGTAATCGATCAATGGTAATTTCTGTTTGGATGATTATACGAAAAACATACCTCATCTGTCCTGTGAAATGTTCCTCCTTGGTCGAAATAGATTCATAATCCCTTTTAATTATCTCATATAAATACCTCACCATACACATCTAAATGATAGAAGGAATTTAATTATTGAATATTATGTTCCTAAGCTCATCCTAATCCATTGAGTTAATTTCAGCCAGTTGCCTAGTATTCATAACAAATGCCTTCTGTTTATCTGCTTCACTGTCCAAACTGTTGACAAATAAAATGAATTTTTCATGATCCAAACCATGTAGAATGGAAAATAACAATTAAATAGTACTAATACATTGTTCAGAAACTTGTGAAAAAAAACACTGATGGAATGTGGATGTATCTCATGAATTTCTCAATAGAATATTGCTTACTACTTTTTTTTGGAAGTTTGGAATGATTCATATCTTGATAAAGACGCGTGAGCATATAAATGAGATTTTTCAATAAATCACCAATAAAATTTGGATTATTAAGGGTAATATCATTTCATTTTATGTCACACCCTATATTATCTCAGTTCCATTGGGTTTCATCCATTGACTAAAACAAAAATGAAGAGTGTAAGAAACATTAATCATATATAGAAACCACATAATCCATAAAATCACTTATAAGATGTCTAAATTTTGAACACGTCTTCCTTAATATATTCCACCTTAGGTTTATCATAAGTTATTCATTGTTATATTCTATTTAAATAATTGATGGTGGTTTTCAAAAGAGTTTGTGAATTTCAAAAGCTTATCCCTAGGGAGTGTCTATATAAGTTTTCACAAGGCCCATCATCATGCACCAGTTCCATATCGAGTATAGATCAATACGAAGATTTCACAGACTTTACCCCAATGTAAATATATTATAGAGACAAAAACTCTATAATTATTTATAAAGGGATGTAATTATTGGAAGCCACTCACTATATAATATACTAAAATTCCAAGACATTTTCCAATTCTTTGGATCATCCTTAGACAAGTATTTAAGGATATTACCAAGGTTTTCTCATCAATGTTTTCATTGTAAACTAAACCTATTCACTGATACCAATTATAGAGACTCAAGATTAAAATACATATAAATTACAACATTTTTTATGAAGATTTATACATTACACAAATATACTCATGTGGATAGTACTAGTTTAGTGTCTTTTGAAAGAATGATATAAAAACAATATTCTATAGGTGACCTATATGATATACCAAAAATTTCATCATAATTATAGTAGGTCTTATAAATATCATACATAATAAATATCTTCTTAACTTATGGAACAGAAACACAAGAATGGGTGATCACAGATACTCAGTAAGGGTAAACTAGGGAGACATATAATAATAATGTTAACATAAGGGTACAGAATGTAGAGACCCGTATCCTGACTTACATGGACATTACATTACTTTTGCGGAATACTTAGT
Organism: Viscum album; assembly: GCA_963277665.1. Classification (NCBI taxonomy): domain Eukaryota; kingdom Viridiplantae; phylum Streptophyta; class Magnoliopsida; order Santalales; family Viscaceae; genus Viscum; species Viscum album. The sequence continues at coordinate 170,977,566 of OY728147.1, read as the reverse complement.
ACATAACAAAAACACACACTAAAGGATCGTAATAGTTTAGTGTCTTTGGAAACTCGGAGCGTAATCTTCTAATCGTGGTGAAAGATCTTCAATATCTCCCATAAAGATCTTCCCTTTTTTTTACCTAAAACCTTTATTTATATCCTGGGGAAAAGAAAACATAAAAAGGGTGAGCTCAAATGCTCAGTAAGGGTATAAAAAAGAAATAAAAATCATATCATATCTTTTTGAAAATCATAACCTGCAAAAGAGATCATAATATCTTAACATGGAACAAATCATAGAAGTAAAAATGAGATCCCCATAATCATAACATGAAACTTGAAACTTTGTGGCATGCACACATAATCATGGAAAATCATTTCTTGTTAGTCAAGACTCATTGCCAAGACTATCTTAGTGGACAAAGTCCCTTTCTGAATCGAGTAACCCTCGTTTCAGTCCTGTTTCACTGAACCGGTATAACCTACCGTTCCAGCCCTGTCTATCTCATGAGATATAAAAATCATTACCCAATGCATTGGAGGGAGATATAGGTCCCACCCATCTTATAATGAATCCTTTCTTATGTGTTCCACATAATCATAAATCATACATCATTGCATAACCCATGTAATACAAATTGGAATCTTAAACATCATGACATCATAAAACAATTCACACAAGATAAAGGAATTCATAAAAATAATTCAATCACAACATGATCAAATCAATGTAATAATAGGGATAAAACAGAACCCTTTATTATCTTAGATGGAAAATAATTTTGATAAAACACTTGAACTCCATTCTTGAGGAAAATATCCTTTCTTCTTCAAAAAAAACATTTTTCCCTTCATAACATGTCAAACGACTTTAAAATAAAAGAAGTTGATTAAAAATGAACTTGAAAACTTGTAAAGGAATCTTCTTGGAAATAATGTTTTAAAAATCCTTACATGCCATATAAGTTAAAAAAAACATTCTTCGTACTTTTGTCGGAAAAGTCAAAAAGTACCTCGTACGAAAAACGACAAAAGATTCCTTTCATATCCTTTACTAAAAACTCACCGAAGGGTAAAATTGGATATAAACTATTGTAGAAGGATGGAAATAATATTACATATTGAGGGAACATGGATGTGGATGATAAAATACACCCCAGTAAATACTTACGAATAAACAATCTCGGATAAAAATGAGATTGTGATATTTCCCTTACCTTAGGTCCAATTTGCTTCGTATGTGTCCGAACCTCCTGTATAATGATTTAAATAAGGTCATTGACTTATTACAGAATCATATTCATTGTTATGATGTCATATATGGTTCACTTATGACATTATATTACCCGTTCTTTTGTAAATTCCATGTTAAAGAAGCGTTTTGGGTAAAATCGTTTCATTTATCGTAGGTGTTTTGACTTGTTGTTCTTGACATCATTATTACTTATATCATGATTTAATTACTTCCAGAATATAAAATATGATTTATATATCATATATATTCAGTATATATATATATATAATAGATAGATAAATAAAATGAAAAACACTGTTCATGGAGACGGTAGTCCGTACGTACGCATGAACGCTGTTTTTCTTTCCTTATTGTCTTGAAATGGAAGTAAGTAGATGACATACATATGTATATATATACATAAATCCAGTAGCTTTATAATGTCATATATTTCATTATTATTTCTTATATATACATTATAATCATTCTTAAATGGTTAACATGGAGAATGAATCTCATCGCGTCGTGGAGACGGTAGTCCGTACGTACGCACGAGCGATGATATCATTTCTATAAATATTGAATTGAATTGGAGTGGATTATACAATATATCAGAATCAATATGATGTTGTAATAACTATGTATAGTTATTCTTTACACCATTATACCCATCCATGTAAGGTGGTGGTGGAAAATAGATTACACCACGGCGTGGAGACGTTATTCCGTACGTACGCACGCGCGGTGATTTCTTTTTCCGTAGGATGGATATATGGTGAAATAGGGTTGTTTCATACTTATAATAACATATCAGTATATGAGTGATACTGATGTTATTACTTCATAATGAAACAACCTAAGAAGAAGAAGTGGAAGAAGAAATAAAGATGAAAGAATTGGTAACGGTAATTACCTCTTCTTTGAAGCGCCTCTTTGATACCTCCTCTTAGGGCACTAAAATTGGTCTTTGAGGAAGCCCAGAACCTCTAGGATGTTACTAGGGAAGTGGAGAAGGGATTTTGGCAGGGGTTGGCCGAGCTTGAGAGCTCAAATTGGTGTGAGGAGGAGGGGGAGGAGGTGTCCTTTTATAGGGGAGGAGAGGGGCACCTTAGGAATTCTTAAAAATATTAATTTATAATAAATCTAACCCCACTTAAAAACCTCCAAAAATGACTCATATTCGAAGATTAGATGAGATAGGGTTGTAATCTCATCAACCAATCAAATTTAGACATGTTTGGATCTTATTTTAAACCTTATCAATTAGATTTAACTCTAAGTTAAATAATTTAACTTTTACCGTGTCTTTTTGTTTTCTTTCACTATATGGTTAATACACTTACTATAACATGCCAAACGAACTCGAAATTGTTTATTATTAATATATATATCCTTATCTAAGTCATTTGGCCGAACCTTAGATTTTTAGGAATAAAATAACAATTAATAATATAATATTTGATTTAAAAACTATTTTGTGTCAATTTTGACACTATTTGATATATGATTTTTGTGAAAGTCATAACAGAATTAAATGTTCGAACCAAGTTGATTAAATCAACAATAATATATCATAGTAACCTATAAAATTAGCGGAATTCATAAAAAATCTCAAATTACATTTATTTTGGTGTTTATAACATCAATTATGTCAATATTTCATTAATAAGATAATTACTGCATCATCGTTGTTTCATAAATAAGTTAAATTATTTAATGTCTAAAAATTACAAATAAAATACCATCATGTAGGAAATCTTTTTAGCTTTCTAATGAATATTTACAATCGAATTTATCTTATGTATAACCCCATATTAAAAATGATTTACTTATTAAACTTTGATTTTAACTATTTTAACCTTTCTTTAAATAAATTAATAATAAATGTCCTAATCTAATCCAAGTGGGCCTAAATGGTCATATTTTATTCCTAAGATTGTTTTTGGTCGAATTACACTTGTCCAATAGAATTAGGACATGTGTTAGGGTAATATTAATATCATATTTACCCTTAGTTACCCTATTTACTATTAACCGCGGTAAAAAAAAGTAAAAAGTTACTATTCACCAAAAAATTATTTTCATCTCATTGAACCACATTTTAGTCCTTGATATTAACCGTGTCTCTCGGATTTTCGAAATTTCATTCACAGAAGCGGTAAAATTAAGTTTTAAGCAAAATTCAGTTTTTTAACCTACCACTTAGTAGTTTCACTATTCATCAAAAATTGATGTTTTTCAGAACAATGCCAAAATTTCATCCTAAGCTATATTTCATATTCCGAATTCAAAAATGAAGTCTATTTTACCAAATTCATAACATAGAAGTTGCATTAATTAATTTTATAATTAAATCCCGCTGTTACAACAAATAGCGTGTTTTTAAGAAACAATATCTATCAAAAGATTGACACTTGATTATGTCTGGTTTAAATGTGAAATTACATCCAATGACCAACACTGTATTAAATTGTAAAAATATATTCTAAATATACTTTAAAACCACTCAAATTAATGATTTATCACTATTAATTATTTCGATTAAAAAAGTTGTTTTTAATTATAATTTAGTAATTTTCACTATTCATCAGAATATGAAAGTTATCCGAAATGTACCAAAATTTCACCTTAGGCTAAATTAGATACTCCGAATCCAAAAATGAAATCCATTTTGAAAAATAAAATTTACAAAATTTCAAAAAGTGGTTATTACTATTCATAACGGCTAGTTTTAATAACATTTTAATAGCATATCGCTGTTTAGTGAAACTCGTTATTGCGTACTACACACGCTATCGAGGAAGGTCGCGATTGCGTGTAATGCAAGGCAAGTCAAGGATGCGTGTTGTGCAAGATCCTTTTGGTGTAGCGTACAACACAAGACATTAGTGAAATAAAAATAATATTTTTCATAAAATCTCGGGCTGTTACATTCTACCCCCCTTAAAATGAATTTCGCCCTCGAAATTCGTCGGGGTTATAAATGGTTTACTATTCGAAAGTTTCTTTAATAGAAACCCACATCGTAAAAAGGAATACCAAAACTTGGCTTTAAAAACTAAAGTATGAAATGTAACGATTACCCAAATAAACTAATCACTGGGTTTCCACATAGATGAAAATATGGATATGGAAGAGAAATCTAACCATCATGTTCTAATGGAGAGTGGTAGAGAACATTGCTATGGAAAAGCCAGTAATCACAAATCCATAAATTTGTGATGATCTAAGGTACCATCTGATTCATCAGGTATAAGAGAACTAGGACAACATTTTTGGTTTCCAAGATCATTTCCCTAAAGTTAAAGAATTTGAATTAGAATAAATACTTACTTTATTTTGGTACAATCTCACTGTTGTTCGTGCCTTTAACAATTTCCACTTCATCTCTTAAATAAATGAAGTTGAATTTGTTATTCGTGAAGTGTTAGCAGATCATGTGATAGAATGACGGGTCATTCCATCTGTCTCAAAAGGTTAGCAAAATTTATATACATAAGTCGATCTATAGTGGGATTAATCATATATGGTTCCTAAAATGGGCTTATACTTCATATATCATACTTCTTAATATAGTAAAACTAGTTTCTACTAAATAGGGACTTCCTGTAGGCCAGTGGTAAGCGATAAAGGCCAGTCGCACTTCGGTTGTGGGTTCGATTCCCACAGCCTTGTTCGAAGCGATGGGCTGTCGCCTGTCCTGCAGGTTGTCCTTTTTTCTAAAATTATAATACTATAACATCCCATCAATAATATCGAAAAAAAAACTTCTATCCTTAAACAATACTAACTTATGTCCAACATAATCCAGTCTAATCTTTAGGCTTATACATAATACTGCAGTCCACTCTCATAATATAGCGACAACGATTACCAGAGATTTAATACTATCGTTGATCCCCACATATCATAAGATATGTCTCGTTGGTCACATTCCAAACATTCAAAGTCCTTAATCGTGTATTCTCTTGAATACCTTAGTGAAAACATGAATGCAGTTTAAAGTTAACACTTTCCACATACCAAAATCCTCAAAATTCTATATACTCAAACCATGATATCACTTAGTCCTTATATCAATCATGAGCTCATGAATACTGTTATACATTTCATTTTCTCGTTTTCCCTTCATTATGCACATAATATCTCAATTACTTTGAATACCACATTAGACAAATACATAAATATTCCAATACCACATGATACAACATTATTTTGGAATCCCATTACATAAACACTTAATCATTCCACCACATCGTTATCATATTCAACATCTCCAATAGTGATCGCATGTGACTTCCCTTTGTCCTTTGCCTTAAGTGGTTGCTCATGTTGATCGTCACTAACCCTTGGATTAGGGCATTTATTGGCATAATGTCCCATCTCCTTGCACTTGAAACATTGAAGTGTTGGTGGTGCGTTCTCTGCAGTGTTTGCTTTGTTCACATCATTAGAAACCCTTTTTCCATTACTTCGACACTCAGCTACTCGATGACCTTCTTTTCCACACTTAAAACATTTTCTAGCCCCTTTAAGACAATCTCCACCATGCTTCTTTCCACACTTTGTGCATAAGGAAACATTCATCTTCTTTTCACCATTATTTTGAGATTTCTCCTTGAACTCCATCTTTCGTTTCTTTTCAAAACCATGAGATGGATATGTAACACCAACTTCCATTTCTACCTTAATAGCACAACGCACAATTTCTTCATAGCTACTGAAGTCTCTTATAGCTAATGCCCTTCGAAGACTTGGTTTTAAGCCACTGAAAAATCGATCAACTTTACTTTCAGGTTGGATGATAATGCCAGATGCATACCTTGCAAGTCTTGTAAAATTTGCTTCGTATATACCAACAGATTCCTCATCCTTCTGCTTCAGCTCAAGAAACTCCTTTTCCATCTTTGTTCGAAGAATACGAGGGAAGTACTTACTGAAAAACAAGTTCTTGAACTCGTCCCATTCCATGGACTCAATTTCATCTCTTGGCCTCGTATTCTTGATAAGATTCCACCATTGATCAGCATCACCTTCCAAACGATACACTGCTAAGATGACTTTATCATGTTCAGAACATTGAAGAACTGAAAATATATTTTCAGTAGTATTGATCCATTGTTCAGAAACAAGTGGATCAGAAGTCCCACTGAAAGAAGGTGGACGTTGCCTCATGAAGGACTCAATAGAATACTGTTCCCTTCTCTGCTCATTTGGAAGTCCAGAATGATTCATAGCTTTTGTAAGTATAGAAATAAGATTTTGCACTCCATCTCCCATAACATTTGTTTGTTCAGGAGGGCAATCATTGCATTGTGCATTGCATTGATCAACACGGTTCCTTCGGGTTCCAGCCATCGTCTAAAACCCAAAAAGAATAGTGTGAGAGGCAAAAATCATGCTTGTGAAAACAACATAATAAAGGGGGAGTACCTTCAATATCCAACATCTTAGGTTTAATTCTATGATCGTTAGCGTAATTCTAGTACTATAACTTATACGTATACTTAACCTTAGGGACATCCCTAGACATACCGTAGAAATATCTCTAGGGATCTCACTAACGTTTTCGCATCCTAGTTTCCAAAGGTTGACTAAACCTTTCCTCTGATACCAACTGTAGAGACCCGTATCCTGACTTACATGGACATTACATTACTTTTGCGGAATACTTAGTACATAACAAAAACACACACTAAAGGATCGTAATAGTTTAGTGTCTTTGGAAACTCGGAGCGTAATCTTCTAATCGTGGTGAAAGATCTTCAATATCTCCCATAAAGATCTTCCCTTTTTTTTACCTAAAACCTTTATTTATATCCTGGGGAAAAGAAAACATAAAAAGGGTGAGCTCAAATGCTCAGTAAGGGTATAAAAAAGAAATAAAAATCATATCATATCTTTTTGAAAATCATAACCTGCAAAAGAGATCATAATATCTTAACATGGAACAAATCATAGAAGTAAAAATGAGATCCCCATAATCATAACATGAAACTTGAAACTTTGTGGCATGCACACATAATCATGGAAAATCATTTCTTGTTAGTCAAGACTCATTTCCAAGACTATCTTAGTGGACAAAGTCCCTTTCTGAATCGAGTAACCCTCGTTTCAGTCCTGTTTCACTGAACCGGTATAACCTACCGTTCCAGCCCTGTCTATCTCATGAGATATAAAAATCATTACCCAATGCATTGGAGGGAGATATAGGTCCCACCCATCTTATAATGAATCCTTTCTTATGTGTGCCACATAATCATAAATCATACATCATTGCATAACCCATGTAATACAAATTGGAATCTTAAACATCATGACATCATAAAACAATTCACACAAGATAAAGGAATTCATAAAAATAATTCAATCACAACATGATCAAATCAATGTAATAATAGGGAGAAAACAGAACCCTTTATTATCTTAGATGGAAAATAATTTTGATAAAACACTTGAACTCCATTCTTGAGGAAAATATCCTTTCTTCTTCAAAAAAAACATTTTTCCCTTCATAACATGTCATACGACTTTAAAATAAAAGAAGTTGATTAAAAATGAACTTGAAAACTTGTAAAGGAATCTTCTTGGAAATAATGTTTTAAAAATCCATACATGCCGTATAAGTTAAAAAAAACATTCTTCGTACTTTTGTCGGAAAAGTCAAAAAGTACCTCGTACGAAAAACGACAAAAGATTCCTTTCATATCCTTTACTAAAAACTCACCGAAGGGTAAAATTGGATATAAACTATTGTAGAAGGATGGAAATAATATTACATATTGAGGGAACATGGATGTGGATGATAAAAGACACCCCAGTAAATACTTACGAATAAACAATCTCGGATAAAAATGAGATTGTGATATTTCCCTTACCTTAGGTCCAATTTGCTTCGTATGTGTCCGAACCTCCTGTATAATGATTTAAATAAGGTCATTGACTTATTACAGAATCATATTCATTGTTATGATGTCATATATGGTTCACTTATGACATTATATTACCCGTTCTTTTGTAAATTCCATGTTAAAGAAGCGTTTTGGGTAAAATCGTTTCATTTATCGTAGGTGTTTTGACTTGTTGTTCTTGACATCATTATTACTTATATCATGATTTAATTACTTCCAGAATATAAAATATGATTTATATATCATATATATTCTGTATATATATATATAATAGATAGATAAATAAAATGAAAAACACTGTTCATGGAGACGGTAGTCCGTACGTACGCATGAACGCTATTTTTCTTTCCTTATTGTCTTGAAATGGAAGTAAGTAGATGACATAAATATGTATATATATACATAAATCCAGTAGCTTTATAATGTCATATATTTCATTATTATTTCTTATATATACATTATAATCATTCTTAAATGGTTAACATGGAGAATGAATCTCATCGCGTCGTGGAGACGGTAGTCCGTACGTACGCACGAGCGATGATATCATTTCTATAAATATTGAATTGAATTGGAGTGGATTATACAATATATCAGAATCAATATGATGTTGTAATAACTATGTATAGTTATTCTTTACACCATTATACCCATCCATGTAAGGTGGTGGTGGAAAATAGATTACACCACGGCGTGGAGACGTTATTCCGTACGTACGCACGCGCGGTGATTTCTTTTTCCGTAGGATGGATATATGGTGAAATAGGGTTGTTTCATACTTATAATAACATATCAGTATATGAGTGATACTGATGTTATTACTTCATAATGAAACAACCTAAGAAGAAGAAGTGGAAGAAGAAATAAAGATGAAAGAATTGGTAACCGTAATTACCTCTTCTTTGAAGCGCCTCTTTGATACCTCCTCTTAGGGCACTAAAATTGGTCTTTGAGGAAGCCCAGAACCTCTAGGATGTTACTAGGGAAGTGGAGAAGGGATTTTGGCAGGGGTTGGCCGAGCTTGAGAGCTCAAATTGGTGTGAGGAGGAGGGGGAGGAGGTGTCCTTTTATAGGGGAGGAGAGGGGCACCTTAGGAATTCTTAAAAATATTAATTTATAATAAATCTAACCCCACTTAAAAACCTCCAAAAATGACTCATATTCGAAGATTAGATGAGATAGGGTTGTAATCTCATCAACCAATCAAATTTAGACATGTTTGGATCTTATTTTAAACCTTATCAATTAGATTTAACTCTAAGTTAAATAATTTAACTTTTACCGTGTCTTTTTGTTTTCTTTCACTATATGGTTAATACACTTACTATAACATGCCAAACGAACTCGAAATTGTTTATTATTAATATATATATCCTTATCTAAGTCATTTGGCCGAACCTTAGATTTTTAGGAATAAAATAACAATTAATAATATAATATTTGATTTAAAAACTATTTTGTGTCAATTTTGACACTATTTGATATATGATTTTTGTGAAAGTCATAACAGAATTAAATGTTCGAACCAAGTTGATTAAATCAAAAATAATATATCATAGTAACCTATAAAATTAGCGGAATTCATAAAAAATCTCAAATTACATTTATTTTGGTGTTTATAACATCAATTATGTCAATATTTCATTAATAAGATAATTACTGCATCATCGTTGTTTCATAAATAAGTTAAATTATTTAATGTCTAAAAATTACAAATAAAATACCATCATGTAGGAAATCTTTTTAGCTTTCTAATGAATATTTACAATCGAATTTATCTTATGTATAACCCCATATTAAAAATGATTTACTTATTAAACTTTGATTTTAACTATTTTAACCTTTCTTTAAATAAATTAATAATAAATGTCCTAATCTAATCCAAGTGGGCCTAAATGGTCATATTTTATTCCTAAGATTGTTTTTGGTCGAATTACACTTGTCCAATAGAATTAGGACATGTGTTAGGGTAATATTAATATCATATTTATCCTTAGTTACCCTATTTACTATTAACCGCGGTAAAAAAAAGTAAAAAGTTACTATTCACCAAAAAATTATTTTCATCTCATTGAACCACATTTTAGTCCTTGATATTAACCGTGTCTCTCGGATTTTCGAAATTTCATTCACAGAAGCGGTAAAATTAAGTTTTAAGCAAAATTCAGTTTTTTAACCTACCACTTAGTAGTTTCACTATTCATCAAAAATTGATGTTTTTCAGAACAATGCCAAAATTTCATCCTAAGCTATATTTCATATTCCGAATTCAAAAATGAAGTCTATTTTACCAAATTCATAACATAGAAGTTGCATTAATTAATTTTATAATTAAATCCCGCTGTTACAACAAATAGCGTGTTTTTAAGAAACAATATCTATCAAAAGATTGACACTTGATTATGTCTGGTTTAAATGTGAAATTACATCCAATGACCAACACTGTATTAAATTGTAAAAATATATTCTAAATATACTTTAAAACCACTCAAATTAATGATTTATCACTATTAATTATTTCGATTAAAAAAGTTGTTTTTAATTATAATTTAGTAATTTTCACTATTCATCAGAATATGAAAGTTATCCGAAATGTACCAAAATTTCACCTTAGGCTAAATTAGATACTCCGAATCCAAAAATGAAATCCATTTTGAAAAATAAAATTTAAAAAATTTCAAAAAGTGGTTATTACTATTCATAACGGCTAGTTTTAATAACATTTTAATAGCATATCGCTGTTTAGTGAAACTCGTTATTGCGTACTACACACGCTATCGAGGAAGGTCGCGATTGCGTGTAATGCAAGGCAATTCAAGGATGCGTGTTGTGCAAGATCCTTTTGGTGTAGCGTACAACACAAGACATTAGTGAAATAAAAAGAATATTTTTCATAAAATCTCGGGCTGTTACACAGAACATGAGAATAGCATTTAAAAACAAGACCCTGCATACGAAATATCACATACAAGATTCATGAAATTAATATTATAATTTCATAAGATATGAATCATAGGATAAAAAATTACCCGATTCATTAGAGCTTAACATTAGCATAAGACATGGAATTTGTTACAATTTTTTTTTCATAGAATATCCTTTTCATATCAATCAAGGATAATTTACAAGTGTATTATATTGTAATGGATTTACTCCACAAACAATAATAGTATTCAAGGTTCACTCCCAACACTATAATACTAGAAAAATTCCCTTACTAAACCGATTTCACTCCCCATTCCACCCCTCTCTATCTCTTGAGATATATAAATGTTTCCCAAATACATTAGAGGGTGATGTTTGACCCATCAGTCATATATTGAGAACATATTTCTTTTTTCCAAAAAATCATAATTATTAATCATACTATAAAACATGAAACAAAATCAATATCATAAACATTTTTTCTCATCACAAATAGTGAATAATAGATAAGTTTCATAATAATTTCAACATTTCATAACCCATAAAAAGAATCATGTATCAATAGAATTTCCTCATGGTATAATCAGTGAAAGAGAAATGGGTTACATATGAAAATTACATCTAAAAAATAAACAATTTAGAGAAATAATATGAATGTTATCCTGGTATTATACCCCCTCTAAAGAACATGTGATGTCAATAGATGTAATCTAAGATGAGAAATTATTTTTATCAATCATTTAAAACAATTATTTAGAAAAATAACCTTTGATATTTAAAAAAATTAAAACTAAATCATTTTAAAATTATTATTTTTTGAAAAATTAAAATTGATAAAGTATAAATTAATCTTTGAATCAATGATTGGTCAGGACATCAAAAAAATATATTCATTCTCTACATGTTAAAATGGTGATTCCTTTCAAATTCTTGATTAAATCTAAAAATGATTTTTTTGATAATAATATGAAGATTCCTTTAATTTGTTTTTGTAAAAGGTGAAATAAGTGTAAAATTTCCTTTTTAAAATCATAATAGGGTAATAACACATTTTTGAAAATATTTTTAGTAAACAAGGCTTTGAAAGAAAACATATTTCTGATGGAAGAGAGATATAATGTGGAATTTAAATAAACCATTTTATTAATTTTATGATGTAAAAAATAGTGGAAACAATTGTACAATTACTTGATGATATGTTGAATATAAATATTATATGAATGATTATGACAAATATTAATAGTTTTTTCATCATAGTTAAACATTTTTATACTTAAAACAATATTGGTAGATTCTTAGATATTAACAAAAAATCACTACCTCTATGGTAACATTGAATCGTAATTTCCATAACAGAATGTAATGAAATTAAAAGAATACCATGAGGTTGAATATATTCAAGATGTTACATGTTAATCGTATGTTATATATACACCTCATGAAATATTACAGGTGTATAACATAATGTATGTCTCAATGATGACAAATTGAGACAAAAATACCATATTTCTTGAGTAACTTTTGAATAATAATCCCCATTACATAATAACATCAATTATAACATTAATTGTCATGAAATGATATATATAAACTATATAATATAGAATATATATGTATATACACCATAAAAAAGGAATGAGTGGTTATTAAGGAATATGGCCCTTAGGAATAAATGTGAGAATAGAAATCCCCTTTACTTATGTCTTGACTTCTGATGAACATGTTCAAACATCCTATTTAATAAATATAATGTTATTATAAATCTAATATAGAAACCTACTCATATATACAATAGCATATATAATTTTATTTTTATTTATATTACCCATTTAGTAATAATTCCATGTTAAAGTCAAATTTTGTGTAATAACCACATTGTTTTTCGTATTTGATTTGATTTTATATATTTTTAACCTCTTTATTAGATCATAATTTGATCATGTTTATAATGTAAAAAATTATATAAATTTAATACATTTTCATTACATATTTATTTGGAGTAATAAATAAAATTTAGCGATAGAAAATAAAATAATCAATTTATTTAGATGGTAGGATGTCCGCACATCAGAAAGTTGATTCAATTTTATTATTGGATTGAAATAAATAAAATAATTGATATATATATACATAAAAATTACATAATCATTTTTATTTAATATTTATCACATATTATTATTATGACTATCTTTAATACATTCATTGTAAAGCGTGAAAGAATCAAATCATTTCATGAGGGAGTAGTCTGTCGTACACACGAATGTTGTTATCATATTGAAACAAAACGGAAATAATAAAGGTATGGGTCATTAAAAATCCCAGAATCATTCTAAACTAAAAAAATATTTAATATTTTTCATATAATATAAGGACCTAGCCTTAAACCTTACTTAATCTTGAGTTATTACAAGATTACGCATTGAGGATCTTTTCAGGTTTAGAGTTTTAGAGAATTAGATCATAAAACATGCATTACATCCCACATTTAAAAAAAGTGCTTACAATAAATGATAGTATTCATTTTTTCCCATAAACTGAAACATATTTAAAATAAAACATGGATTCTTTCTTGAAACTTCCTTGACACTATCATTGTATCATGTACCTTTCCCTTCACCTGTGAATAACATTTCAAAAACATGGGATGAGCATAAAAAGCTCAGTAAGGGATATAAAAATATTGAAAGGAAACATGAGTACATGTATACATAAGAATCAATGAAATCAAACTCGACTCATAAAACATAAGCACTTTAACATACCTCATCAAATCGTGAATAAATCATAGAAATCATAAGACATAATGGTAACTTGAGGCATTCATAACATTCTTACGTAGGGAGTATCTCTCTTGGTTACGTTTGGAATATCCATCACAGTATATTCCTTAAATCTCTTCGGAGAAACCTTAACGTTTAACTCCTTCCCGTTACCCAATGCATTGGAGAGCTGTATCGGGCTCACCTTCCCTTAGTTTATCACGAAACCACCCGTCTTCATAACAATGCCCAAGAACCATAACATAATCGTATCACATAAAACATGCATAAGGGAAACATACCATTTCCACTTTTCAATCACAAGATATCAATACAACACATTGAGGGGGCGGTAGTCCTCACTTCCTAAAATGAAGATATCGTGTTTACCCATAATGGAAACCATAAAGGTACGCCATGAATGAAAAATACATAAGATTAAGTAAAAAATAAAAATATTATATACCATATTTAAATATAGTGACATCTTAATGGCCACATTTGAAGGTGTTAAAAGAATATTGAACAATCATCGTTTCGTGAGGCAGAAATTCACCATCCACAGAAACAATATGTTCTTTAACCATTAGATGTATGTGTTTGTAAGTGTATCTCGAATTATTCTTATAACAACATCCTACTATGTTGAAGATACTGGAGTTTTTACAAAATAAATGAATAAATAGAGTTTAGAGGGTCGGAGAAGAAAAATAAAACATAAGAACACAAGAGAAAACACTACCCTTAAAACGGGTAACTCTTTTTGATTTGAGCTCAAAGGATTCCTTGGAAAGCCTTCTGCCCAATGTGAGGCTTCAAGGAGTAAGAGAGGGATGTGTAGAGACAAATTGGGTAGGGGTTGGCCGAGCCAAAGGCTTTGGATGTGTGGGTAAGGTGGTAGAGGTGGGGGCCTTTTATAAGAGGAGAGGAGGGGCACTCTTGGAAAGTTAAGAAAAGATACTTTGTTATAAAATGATTTTCGGATACAAAAGGTCCCAAAATTATAAATTTCTGGATAAGGAGATAAGGGTAAGAAATCCAACCATCAAATAGGTTTTTGACAAGTTTAGGTCTTATATTTCACATTATATTTTTATTTTATTTAAATTGTTAAATAATGCGGTAATCGCTGCATCTTCATGGTGTCATTAATAATTTAATTTATTTTATCTCTAAAAATTATAAAAAAATACTATGATTTAGGAAATATTTTTATATTTCTAATGAATATTTATAGTAAAAAATATGATGTGTATAACCCCATTTAAAAATTGTTTTATTAAAACAACTCATGTTTGTGTCATTTTTACTTTTACTTTAAATAAAAGGCATTAATGTCTTTATCTTACCCAAGTGGCTCCATGGGGTCCCCAAAATCGACCCATGGGTTTTCTTAGTCGGCCATGACACATAAAATAAGAGTAGGGCATGTGTCTAGGTATTTTCAATTTATTATAATATCATTTTTGCCTTAAATTGCACTAATTACCTCTAATCGCAATTAAAACTTAAAAGTTACTATTCACCAAAAAATTGTTTTAACCCCATTGAACCCCATTTTAATTTTTAATGACAACAATGTATGTCAGAGTTTTGAAATTCAAAACACAGAGGTGGTAAAATTTCATTTAAACGAAAACTCAGTTTTTTGAGTACCACTTAGTGGTTTCACTATTCCTCAAAAATTGATGTTTTTCAGAAAAATACCAATTCTTTACCCTAATCTATATTTGATATTCTAAATTCAAAAATTATGTCTATTTTAAAAATTTCAAATCATATAAGTTACATTAATTAATTTAATAATTAATTCCCGCTGTCAGAGCAAATAGCGTGTTTTAATGAAACAATAAGTATCAAAAGATTGACACTAGTTTAAGTCCAATTTCAAAGTGAAATTAATTCCAACAACCACTATTCGATTAAATGGTAAACATATATTAAAATTACACTTTAAGACCAATTAAAAAGATAATCTAACCATATAATTAAATTAGATGAAAAATCAGTTTTGATGTAAAATGTAGTATTTTTCACTATTCATTAAAAAATGAACATTGTCAGAAAAATACCAAAAAAATATCCATTGTAAATTTCAATGTCCCAATATTTATTAATAAGTTTATTTTGACAAATAGAGCTTATAAAATTGTCAAAATTTTGATTTAAAAATGGTTTTCCATCCAAAGGCAGTAAAACAATCTCATAAGAATATTAGTGTATTCCATGCTTAAGATTGGATTTATTCTCATTTTAAGCCTCTAAAACACTATCTAATTCATAAATAGACATTGATAAGAATATATATTATTAGTTACTTACTTGGGATGTTACATCCTTCCCCCCATTAGAAAATTGTGTCCCTGCAATTTATTTACTTATCGAATAAGAGGGGGTATTTAGCCCTCATTGCATTTTCAGATTCCCATGTTGCCTCTTAAATCATGTGGTTTTTCCACAAAACCTTTTCCTGATGAATCACCTTATTTTGTAACCCTTGCTCCTTGTGGTCAAGAATCTGGACTGGTTGTTCCTCATAAGATAGGTTCTCTTCCAGCTGAACTACCTCTGGGCTCAAAACATGAGATGGATCTGGCATATACATTCTCAACATCGAAACATGAAAAAAATTGTGTACCTGAGATAAACTTGGAGGTAAAGCCACTTTGTATGCAATTGATCCAACATTCTCCAGAATTTCATATGGTCCAATGAAACTTGGACTCAGCTTTCCTTTCTTACCAAATCACATCACACTTTTCCATGGTGAGACTTTGAGAAAAACATGATCACCTACCTCAAAAGAGAGATCCATCCTCCTATTGTCCGCATAACTCTTCTGCCTGCTTTAAGCTGTTCTCATGTGTTTCTGTATCAACTGATCATTTTCTTCCAACTCTTCTACCAATTCTGGTCCCATCAACTTCCTTTCTCCCACTTCATCCCAAAAAGCTGGAGATTGACACTGCTTCCCATATAACGCCTCAAATGGTTCCATCTGTATACTGGAATGAAAAATGTTACTATAATAAAACTCAACCAAAGAAAGATGTTGGTCCCAACTTCCCTAATAATCCATCGAAAAAGCACATAGCATATCTTCCGAAGTCTGAATTGTTCGTTCTGACTGCCCATCTGATTGAAGATGAAAAGCTGTACTAAAATTTAATTCAGTACCCAACGACTTCTAAAGGCCTATCCAAAGATTTAGAAGTAAACCTGGGATCACGATCAGATACAATGGAGAGAGGAACTCTATGTAACCTGACTATCTCTTTAATATACAAACGGGAAAGTTGATCTAGAGAAAAAGTATCTCGTATAGAAAGAAAATGAGCAGATTTTGTCAAGAGATCAACAATAACCCATATTGCATTATTACCTCAAGGTGTCTTCGGCAATCCCACAACAAAGTCTATGGATATATTCTCCCATTTCCACCCTGGCACTGGTAAAGGCTGAAGCATCCATTTTGGTGACTACCACTCTGCTTTAACCTGTTGACAAGTCAAACACTTCACAGTAAAATCAACAATATCTCTTTTCATTCCGTCCCACCAGTAATACTCCCGACGATCCCTATACATCTTAGTACTGCCAGGATGAACCGAAAACAGAGAACTATGAGATTCACATAACAAATCTCTCTTCAACTGTGAATCACACGGCACACAAAATCTCTTCCAAAATCTCAAAACAAAATAATTATCAATATTGAATTCAGGGAACTTACCCTTCTGAACTAGCTATACCTTTTTCAGTAACTCGCTGTCTTGCTTCTGTGCTTGCTTAATTCTATCTTATAGAGAAGATTTCACTGATACCTGAAACAAAACAGAAGTACATCATGCACCAACAACTTCTATTCCAATGTTCATCAAATCATTAACCAAAGGATCACGTTCCAAATGCAACATTGTTAATGAAGTATTACTTTTTTGACTCAAAGCATCAGCCACTTTATTTGATTTTCCCGGATGGTAATGAATTGTACAATCATCATCCTTGATTAATTCTAGCCATCTCCTCTATCTCATGTTCAATTCTTTCTGATTGAATATATACTTTAAACTTTTTTGATTGGTATATGTTTCAAACATTACTCCATTCAAATGATGCCTCCAAATTTTTAGAGCAAAAACTACAGCAGCTAATTCAAAATCATGTGTAGGATAATTTTCCTCATGAGTTTTCAACTGACGTGAAGCATTAGCAATTACCTGATCATTCTGCATTAGGACACAACCATGTCCTTTCAATGAAGCATCACTTTAGATAAAAAACTCCCCATTCCTGGAAGGTAGTGCCAAAACTAGAGCATTCACCAATCTTCTTTTCAACTCCTAAAAACAATCATCACATTCTTTTGTCCAGATAAACTTAACACCCTTCCGAGTTAGCTTAGTCATTGCACTAGATAACCGGGAAAAATTTTCTAACAAACCTTTGGTAATAGCCTTCCAAAACAAGGAAGCTACGAATCTCTGTTAAATTTGTGGGTCTTGGGAATTCTTCAACAACCTTTGTTTTTTGCAGGATCAACGGTTATCCCATCTTTAGAACCAATGTGCCCAAGGAAAGAAGTTTGTTGCAACCAAAACTCACACTTGCTGAATTTCCCATAAAATTTTATTTCTTTTAAGGTTTGCAAAATAACCCTTAAATTTTATTCATGCTCTTCATTACTTTTATAAAACACCAAAATATCATCAATGAAACCACCAAAAACTTATCCAAGAACTCATGGAAAATTCTATTCATTAAGTCCATGAATACAACAAGTGCATTGGTTAGCCCAAAATGCATTACTAAAAATTCATAATGGCCATATCTTGTACGAAAAAAATTCTTTGGAACGTCTATTTCCTTTACCTTGAGCAGATGGTACCCCGATATTAGGTCAATCATTGAAAAATACTGAGCTCCCTGGATCTGATCAAACAAATCATCGATATGAGGCAAAGGATATTTTTTCTTAACAGTGATGTTATTCAAGGCACTATAATCAATGCAAAGTCTCATTGAACCATATTTCTTTTTAACAAATAAAACAGGAGAACCCCGTGGTGATGTGTTATGTTGAATGAAACCTTTCTCTAATAAATCTTGCAATTGCTCCTTCAACTCTAAAAGATCAATTTGAGCCATTCGATAAGGGGGTTTTGAAATTGGATTAGCATCAGGAACCAAGTCTACAGTAAAATCAACTTCTCGATCTGGTATTATTCCAGGAAAATCATCAGGAAAAACATCAGGATACTCATTTACCACTGGCGCATCATTAATCTGAACAGTTTCATTATTTTCAACAATGTGTGCAAGGTAACATTCATTTCCAGCTTTTACAAGTTTCTCACCCTCTTGATAAGTAATCCATAGTAAGGGTTCATTCTTGTAAAAAAATGAAATTCTTTCTGAAAAGAAACATATTTATCTCTCCAGTCAATCTTAGCATGGTAAATAGAGAGCCAATCCATACCCATGATAACATCAAACTCTACTAGAGGTTGAACAATTAGGTTTGCAAGTAGGTTCTTTCCACGGATAAGGATAAAGAGATTCTTATAAATTATTTTTGCCTGAACATATCCCCCAGGTGTTTTTACCACAAGTTAAAGAGTCATTTCTTGATATGGTATTCCCATTTTACTAGAAAAGGTTTCAGAGATGAAGGAATGTGTAGACCCCGAATCAAATAACACACTGGCATAATCTGAAATAACAAACCAAGTCCCTAATACAACTTCATTTGATGGCCCAACATCTGCTAAAGTAGTTGCAATGGATTTCACCACCCCTTTCTACTTGTAGTCTAACTACTTTCCATCACTCAATCTCTTTGTCGGACACTCGTTTTCATAGTGACCCATCTCATTCCACTAAAAACATTTCACTAACTGTAAATCAAATTTGGACATACCATCACCTTGATCTTTTTCAGTGAAATCACGAGCCTTATGACCCATCTTACCACATCAGTAGCACTTTACAGAATTTAGAAGACATTCCCCAGCATGCCTTTTACCACATTTATCACAAACTAGAAACTTAGTTTTCTTACCGTCAGACCTTTTTGAAGAATTCTCTCCTTTCTCCTGCCACCTCGGTCTCTTCTTCTGCTGGTTGTTATAGAACACTTGATCATCAGCAAACTCCATTTCCACCTTCTCAACACATCGAACAAGATTTTCATAACTTTTAAACTCACGATAATCCAATGCCCATCGATATTTTGGCTTTAATCCTAAGTAAAAACGATTGATTTTACTATCAAGGTCTCGGATAAAATTTGGAGCATAACTTGCCAATCGAGTGAACCTTTCTTCATAGGCAGCCACTGAGTCTTTCTCTTGCCTCAATTCCAAGAATTTTTTTCCATCCTAATTCGAACAGCCTTAGGAAAATAATTCTCAAGAAACATACCTTTGAATTCATCCCAGTCGAGAGCATAAATCTCATCAGTGTCCCTGATATTTTTAACCATCGACCACCACTGATCTGCCTCACCCTCCAAACGGTAAATAAAAAGAGTAACCTTATAATTGTCTAAACACCCCATGACATCGAAAATATTCTCCAGTGCTTTAATCCACCCTTCAGCTAGCACAGGGACAAATGATCCTCTGAATGATGGGGGATGTTGCCTCATGAAATGTTCCACCACTGACATGTTCTTCTGGGGTTGATCTGGCTGATCTCGTGCATGGATACCACCACCATTTATCGCATGAGTCAACTGCGCCATTACTACAACAAACTGTTCAGTTCCAATTCCGACCATTTCAGGATGCTAATTCTGAAGGTTATTTCCTTCTATATGCCTTCCTAGCACTGGTTCCCTGTTTCCTCTGCGGAAAACCATTCTGAACAAACATGTCTTAGATGAAGAAACATGGTAATCTTCAAATGCTATATCATTTCAATTTGACCATAAAAAATTATTTTTGGATAATCATTTAATAGAATTCTAACTACTAAAGTAATCTAAACCGACCTCTGATACCAACTATAAGGCCCCAACCTTAAACATTACTTAATTTTGAGTTATTACGAGATTACACATTAAGGATCTTTTCAGGTTTAGAGTTTTAGACAATTAGATCATAAAACATGCATTACATCCCACATTTAATCAAAGTGGTTACAATAAAATATTGTATTCATTTTTTCCCATCAACGGAAACATATTTAAAATAAAACATGGATTCTTTCTTGACACTTCCTTGACACTATCATCATATCATGTACCTTTCCCTTGACATGTGAAAAACATTTTCAAAACATGGGATGAGCATAAAAATCTCAGTAAGGGATATAAAAATATGGAAAGGAAACATGAGTACATGTATACATAAGAATCAATGAAATCATACTCTACTCATAAAACATAAGAACTTTAACATACCTCATCAAGTTATGAATAAATCATAGAAATCATAAGACATAAAGGTAACTTGAGGCATTCATTACATTCTTACGTAGGGAGTAACCCTCTTGGTTACATTTGGAATATCCATCACAGTATATTCCCTAAATCTCTCTGGAGAAACCTTAACGTTTAACTCCATCGCGATACCCAATGCATTGGAGAGCTATATCGGGCTCACCCACCCTTATTTTATCACGGAACCACCCGTCATCATAACAATGCCCAAGAACCATAACATAATCGTATCACATAAAACATGCATAAAGGAAACCTAACATTTCCACTTTTAAATCACAAGATATAAATACAACACATTGATATAAAAACATTATGAAAACCATTTTCAATACCAAAATAAATGAAAAGTAAAACGTGGTATTTATTTTTCTTTTAAAAAAAGGTATGGCTTGTAGAGGAAGCCGAAACTCAAATAATGGTCACAGTGGCAGAGAAGTCTTTGTCGCCACATACGTACGACAAAAACATTCCCTTTTTTCATTTAGTAAAACGCTTCATATAAAAAAGATTCATTTTGGATAAAACTAAAATTAAAAGGGGATTATACAGTATATAAATGAAGGTTGTGTATAAACCAAAATATGCCTCAATGAAAGGAGATTGAGACGAAGTCCCATACCTCGAGTCTGACTTGACTCGATCGTTATTTAACGTCCTGAATAATAAACATGAGTTAATTCCTAATTTTTTAATAACCTTTTTTAAGTTCATTATTCCTTTTATATAACTTATTACCATGTCATTACCACTATGTAATTATTTATGTTAATAACGGTCATTTTACCGATCATTGGTACTTGAGTCAAAAATATGCTCTTTATAATTACAAGTTGTTCATGTATCCATTATATACAGAGTTATACTCATGATTTATATATCATATATATCATATATATCCAGTATATACATGCATTTATAATATTACATAACATTTAGAAGTAAGAAATGAAATGCACCGTTCATGGAGACGGTAAGCCGTACGTACGCATGAACGCTACTTTCATTTCTATTTTGTATTTTATGGAATGGAATCATAATGATATAAAGGAATATTCTAATTCCAGTATAATATCATATATAATATCATTAATTCCATCCTTTATACATCTCACATATGGTATTAACGAATCAAATCACTTTGAGGGGGCGGTAGTCCGCACTTCCTAAAATGAAGATATCACGTTTACCAATAATGGAAACCATAAAGGTATGCCATGAATGAAAAATACAGAAGCTTAAGTAAAAAATTAAAATATTATATACCATATATAAATATAGTGACATATTAATGGCCACCTTTGAACGTGTTAAAAGAATATTGAACAATCATCGTTTCGTGAGGTAGAAATTCGCCATCCACAGAAACAACATGTTCTTTAACCATTAGATGTAGGTGTGTGTAAGTTTAGTCGAATGCATCTTATAAAAACATCCTAGTATATTGAAGATACTGGATTTGTTACAAAATAAATGAATAAAAAGAGTTTAGAGGGTTGGATAAGAAAAATAAAACATAAGAACACAAGAGAAAACACTGCCTTTAAAACGGGTAACTCTTTTTAATTTGAGATCAAAGGCTTCCTTGGGAAGACTTCATCCCAAAGTGAGGCTTCAAAGAGTAAGAGAGGGATGTGGAGAGACAAAATGGGCAGTGGTTGGCTGAGCCAAATGCTTTGTAAGTGTGGGTAAGGTGGTAGAGGTGGGGTCCTTTTATAAGAGGAGAGGAGGGGCACTCTTCGAAATTTAAGAAAATATACTTTTTTATAAAATGATTTTCAGATACAAAAAGGTCCCACAATTATAAATTTCTAGGATAAGGTGATAAGGGTTCAAAATAAACCCATCCAATAGGTTTTTGACAAGTGTAGGTCTTATATTTTACATTATATTTTCATTTTATTTAAATCGTTAAAAAATGAGGTAATCGCTGCATCATCATGGTGTCATAAATAATTTCAGTTATTTAATATCTAAAAATATTTAAAAAAAAATACTATGATGTAGGAAATATTTTTATCTTTCCAATTAATATTTATAGTAAAAAATATGACTTGTATAACCCAATTTAAAAATTGTTTTATTAAAACAACTCATGTTTGTGTCATTTTTTACTTTTACTTTAAATAAAAGGCATTAATGTCTTTATCTTACACAAGTGGCTCCATGGGGTCCCAAAAATAGACCCATGGGTTGTCTTTGTCAGAGATGACACATCCAATAAGGGTAAGACATGTGTCTAGGTATTTTCATTTTATTATAATATCATTTTTGCCTTAAATTGTACTAATTACCTCTAATAGCGATTAAAACTTAAAAGTTACTATTCACCAAAAAATTATTTTAATTCCATTGAACCACATTTTACTTCTTAATGAAAAACATGTATGTCAGATTTTTGAAATTCAAAACACAGAGATGGTAAAATTTCATTTAAATGAAAATTAGTTTTTTAAGTACCAGTTAGTGGTTTTACTATTCATCAAAAATTGAAATTTTTCAGAAAAATACCAAAACTTCACCCTAAGCTATATTTGATATTCTGAATTCAAAAATGATGTATCTTTTAAAAAATTCAAAACATATAAGTTACATTAATTAATTTAATAATTAATTCCCACTGTCAGAGCAAATAGCGTGTTTTTATGAAACAATAAGTATCAAAACATTGACACTAGTTTAAGTCCAATTTCAAAGTGAAATTAATTCCAACTACCACTATTGGATTAAATGGTAAAAATATATTCAAATTACACTTTAAGAACAATTAAAAAGATAATCTAACCATATAATTAAATTAGATGAAAAATCAGTTTTGATGTAAAATGTAGTATTTTTCACAATTCATTAAAAATGAACATTGTCAGAAAAATACCAAAAAATTATACATTGTAAATTTCAATGTCCCAGTCATACATAATAAGTTTATTTTTACAAATAGAGATTATAAAATTGGCAAAAATTTTATTTAAAAATGGTTTTCCATCAAAAGGCAGTAAAACAATCTTTTAAGAATATTACTGTATTCCATGCTTAAGATTGGATTTATTCTCATTTTAAGCCTCTAAAGCACTATATAATTCATAAATAGACATAGATAAGAATATAAATTATTCATTACTTACTTGGGATGTTACATATAATGTATTTGTGTCGTTATTCCCCACTTTTAGAAGTGGTAATGGAAAATAATAACTACATCGGTTCACAAGGCAGTAGTCCGCCGTACACATGAATAATAGTTTCATTACTAATTTTGTTGAAGTGTGTTTACTTTTAGGTTTTAACAATAACATAAAAATTTTAGTATGTATAATATAATGAGTAAATTATATAATTAGTATATAAAAATAATTTCAGGGGGTTTAAGTAAGATATAAAATAACGACGTTTGTTGATAAACATTACCACTTCCTCGGGTATTCTCTTTAGGTTTGTACTAAAAGAATTAATTGGATGTATTTATGTCCAAGATAAGTCTTCTAGAATGAGGGTAGTGATTTTGGGAGGTTCTACGAGAATTTATTTGACATTACAAAAGGATTTTGAGTTGTGAGGAATAGAGGATAGTGGTGGACTTTTATAAGTGAGGTGGGTGGAAAACATCTACATTTTTTTAACAGAGAATTATAAAAACATTTTAAATATTGAAAAAAGGGTTTAAAATGAACCATTATCTCATAATATTGGTTTAATGGTAAAAATAGTTCTATAAAATGGGGTTTATTCATGTTTATAGTTTAATTTTACCTTTATCTTTTTAGTT
This sequence comes from Viscum album, assembly GCA_963277665.1. NCBI lineage: Eukaryota > Viridiplantae > Streptophyta > Magnoliopsida > Santalales > Viscaceae > Viscum > Viscum album. Next base: position 170,952,543 of record OY728147.1, on the reverse strand, counting down.
TAACCGCTGATAAATCTATTTGTACCTTAACCACAAAAAATAATTTAGAATACATTTACTATTTATTTTTTGTAATAATTTATGTTCAACCAATTAGAAATTATAAATTATAATAATTCAAAATATTGAATCTAGTATTCTAAATTCAATTAATAAATGCAAAAAAAATAATTTTAAATTAAACCAGCAGATGCGATGAGAAAGAGTGTTTTTATAGAGAAAATGTTTAAATGCTTGAATGTTTTTCATGAACATTTAATATGAAATCTATTATAATGACTAAATTTTACTAAAAAATGAAAAATTAAACTATTTTTTCATTAAAAATAATTCTACATATAATTTAAAATTGTAAATTATTTAAAATATAAGGTCGTTTTAATTAAAATTAATAATTTTTCACTATCAATCAAAAAATGTATCTTTTTAGAAAAAAATGCCAAAAACTCATCGTAGGATAATTTTAACAATATGATTTACATAATTATGTTAATTTTTTAAAATCTTATTTTATATAATTGTAATAAAATAATTTTATTAAGGATCATAGAAATAAATAAAAATCATTTTTTGAGAAAATAGTATTTTCAAAAAATATAATGACGTTAAAAAATTATGTATTTTATTATAAATATGTATCCATTATATAAAAACATTATAAATAATAGATAAAATTTATTTATCACTATTTATTTAATTATGTTTAATAGTTAGGTTATAATGGTCCAGTTTGAATGAATATATTGGGTTTTGTTAATACATTGTATTTTGTGCAATGAAAACATTCACCATGTTTCACATAGTGAAAGATATCCTAGGGTTGTGTGTAAGGAAATATTGACTTGGGGAAGTGTATAACACAAGATAACAAAGAAAATTTAATTTAATAAAATATAATTCTTAAAAACCCAGGGTGTTACATGGGTTGTTGCGTTATTAACTGGGGATGGGTGGTTCGTTGTTATACAAATGAAAAATTGTTCTGTTATAGTCCTCCAATTCATTGGGATGTCTGGATATGAAAGAATATTATAATAGTTATTACATTTTTTATAAGCTATCGGATGATTATGATCCAAGATACAAGTATTTTTAATCTATTCTTGATATGGATTTATAATGCGTCCAATGAATGTGATTAATATCACATGGATCATGTTAATTGATTCTAATGACTGTGGAATTTTTTAAAACCTGATTCATTATTTTCTTGTTTGAGGATCCTTTTATTTAAATATATAAATATTCCTATGTTATACCCCTGCACTTTTATTATGTCCACATACCCATATTCAATTTTTTCCCTCACTGTTGACATTAAATTATTGGTTCTTATGTTTACCCTTATTGAGAATTTGAAATCACCCTTGTAATGTTTCATTTTACTCTAGTTATAAATATTTCATTTTAAGAATTTAGGTCTAGAAGGGATTTAATATGGATGATTATGAGGACGTAATGTGAAATATGGAAAACTAGGTTAAGGAAGAGAAATACTATTTTAAATACATGGGTATAGTTTATGTAAGAGTTATTCCCAAATATTTAAACTATAAAACAAAAATTTCCTTGAGAATGTACCTGAATATAAATTTTTCCTTTTGATGTTTTATATATCAACGGAAAAAATTATCCCATATTCATGGGCCTCAATGTAAAAAATTTAATCTTTATAATCTTAGCATGGGATCAGGGAGTGTTGGTTCCGGGTTGTTATAGTAATGGAGATATATGTGTTTAAATAAAGATATTTTTTGATCATGACTAATTTTTTTTTGAGGTAATTGAAAATAGTTCTCAATCAATAATTTAATCATTTGTGATGTTTGGTTATAATTTGATGATATTTCATGGATCTATAGAGATTGTTTTTAAGGAAGTAAAAAATCATATAAAAAATAATATTTAGCAAAATGTAAAATAATGCCAAAAGTAGATGAGAAGATGAATTTAATTTTTATATGTATTAGAGGCCTCTCTAAAATTTGAATTCACAATGGATAATGAGTAATATATAAAAAAATGGATATAGAATGTAACATCCTTAGATTGTAAATGTACATTTACTTTTAAATTGAAATGATCATTATGTTGTTTTATTCATTAGAGTTTTGTATTATTTGTAATGTGGATTTAGATGGTCTATTTTAGAGGATAATGGATCAGTGGGATATTCAATGGCTAAAATAAGGCCATTAAATAATATGTTCGTTAACCAACTAGTTAGTGGTGCTGGAAATAGGACCAACATTTTTTCGGATCCCATAGGCCTATCATTGGCTATAAAAGAATGCATGAAAAACTTCCATGAACACTGGCCAGTCAATAACCTAGCACTAGACATCCGGTGGCACTAATATTTGGTCATATGTAAATTAATTATCTTCTTTTTAATTCAATTTGATTATTAATCTTATCCTCACCAAAATCCAATACCATTATAACTAGAATCTCAAAGAGAATATTCTCTTAGTTCTCTGGGTGTCCCCTTACTAGACTCTTGGATGATGGATATATAGGTCAATATTGGCAGTGATTTTAGGTCAGAACCATCCATTCAATGAAATATTTACACATATTTATTATTAATTAATGATAGATCTATGCCATGAT